>OY728139.1:479701342-484501342 GCA_963277665.1 Viscum album
TTCAAGGCTCTATAATCAATGAAAAGTCTCATTGAACCATCTTTCTTTTTAACAAATAAAACAAGAGAACCCCATGGTGATGTGCTAGGTTGAATGAAACCTTTCTCTAATAAATCTTTCAATTTCTCCTTCAACTCTAAAAGTTCAATTTGATCCATTTGATAAGGGGGTTTTGAAATTGTCTTAGCATCAGGAACTAAGTCAACAGTAAATTCAACTTCCTGATCTGGTATTATTTGAGGAAACTCTTCAAGAAAAACATCAGGATACTGATTTACCACTGGGACATCATTAATCTGAATGGTTCCTTTGTTTTCAATAATATGTGCAAGGTAACATTCATTTCCATCCTTTACATGTTTCTCAATCTCTTGATATGTTATCAATAGTAAGGGTTCATTATTGTACCCAAAATAAAAGTATCCCTGAAAAGAAATTTCTTTAGCTCTACAATCAATCATAGAATGGTAAACAGAGAGCCAATCCATACCTAGGATAACATCAAACTCTACTAGAGGTAAAACAATAAGGTTTGCAAGTAGGTTCTTTCCACAGATAAGGATAGGTAGATTATTATAAATTCTTTTTGCCTCAACATTTCCCCCATGTGTTTTCACCACATATTCAGGATTCATTTCTTGAGATGGTATTCGCATTTTACTAGAAACGTTTTCAGATATGAATGAATGTATAGACCCTGAATCAAACAACACACTGGAATAATCTGAAAAAACAAACAATGTACCTGATACTACATCATTTGATGGAACAACATCTACTGAAGTAGTTTCAAAGGATTTCCCCACATCTTTCTGCTTTTGGTCTAATAGCCTCCCATCACTCGAGCTCTTTATCGGACACTCGTTTGCATAATGATCCATCTCATTGCACTTGAAACATTTCACTAGCTGTAAATAAAATTTGGTCTTACCATCACCTTGATATTTTCCAGTGCAATCACGAGCCTTATGTCCCATATTACCACATCGATAGCTCTTTTAAGAATTAAAAAGACATTACCCAGCATGATTTTTACCACATTTATCACAAACTAGAAACATAGTTTTCTTACCATCTGACCTTTTTGAATAATTAATCCCTTTCTCCTGCCACTTCGTTCTCTTCTTCTGTTGGTTGTTATAGAACACTTGATCATCAGCAAACTCCATTTCCACCTTCTTAGCACATCAAACAAGATTTTCATAACTCTTGAACTCACGACAAGCTAAAGCCCTGTTATATTTTGGATTTAATCCAAAGTAAAAAATGAATGATTTTACTATCAAGGTCTCGGATAATATTTAGAGCATACCTTGTCAATCGAGTGAACCTCTCTTCATAAGCATCCACTGAGTCATCATCATTCCTCAATTCTAAGAATTGTTTTTCTGTCCTAAGTCACACATTCTTAGGAAAATATTTCTCAAGAAACATACCTTTGAATTCATCCCAGTCAAGAGCATCAATCTCATCAACATCCCTGATATTTTTAACCATCGACCACCACTGATCTTCTTCACCCTCCAAATGGTAAATTGCAAGACTAACATTTTGATTGTCCGAACACCCCATGACATCGAAAATCTTCTCCAGTGCTTTAATCCATCCTTCAGATAGAACAAGGTCAGATGATCCTCTGAATAATGGGGGATGTTGCCTCATGAAATGTTCCACCGCTGACATGTTCCTTTGGCGTTGATCTGGCTAAATTTGTGCATGGATACCACCACCATTTATCTCTTGAGTCAACTGTGCCATTACTGCAACAAATTATTTAGTTACAATTCCAACCATCTCAGGATGCTAATTCGGAGGGTCATTTCCTTCTGTATGCCTTCCTAGCACTTCTTCCCTATTTCCTCTGCGGAAAACCATTCTGAACAAACATGTCCTAGATGAAGCAACATGGTAATCTTCAAATGCTATATCATTTCAATTTGACCATAAAAAAATATTTTCGGATAATCATTTAATAAAATTCTAACTCCTAAAGTAATCTAAACTAACCTTCGATACCAACTATAAGGCCCTAGCCTTAAACAATACTTAATCTTGAGTTATTACAAGATTACACATTGAGGATCTTTTCAGGTTTAGAGTTTTAGAGAATTAGATCATAAATCATGCATTATATTCCATATTTAAACAAAGTTTTTACATAAAATATAGTAATCATTTTTCCAATCTACGAAAACGTATTTAAAATAAAACATGGATTCTTTCTTGACACTATCATCACATCATGTACCGTTCCCTTTACCTGTGAAAAAAATTTCAAAAACATGGGATGAGCATAAAAATCTCAGTAAGGTATATAAAAGTATGAAATGAAAACATTAGTCCATGTATGAAATCATATTACTCATAAAACTTAAGCACTTTAACATACCTCCTCAAATCATGAATAAATCATAGAAATCATAAGACATAAAGGTAACTTGAGGCATTCATAACATTCTTACGTAGGGAGTAACCCTAATACTTACGTTTGGAATACCCATAATTGTATATTCCCTAAATCTCTTCGGAGAAACCTTAACGTTTAACCCCTTCGTTTTACCCGATGCATTGGAGAGATATATCGGGCTCACCCGCCCTTAGTTTATCACGAAACCACCCATCATCATAACAATTCCCAAGAACCATAACATAATCGTATCACATTAAACATGCATAAAGGAAACATAACATTTCCACATTTCAATCACAAGATATCAATACAACAAATTGATATAATAAAAACATTATGAAACCCATTTTTAATAACAAAATAAATGAAAGTAAAACATGGAATTTATTTTTCATTTTAAAAAAAGTTATGGCCTGTAGAGGAAGCCAAAACTCAAATAATGGTCAACACGGCAGAGAAGTCATTGTCGCCGCATACGTACGAAAAAAATATTCCATTTTTCCGTTTAGTAAAACACTTTGTATAAAAAAATATTCCTTCTGAATAAATGTAAAAGTCAAAGGGGTCTATACACCGTATAAAAGAAAGTTGTGTATAAAACAAAATACGCCTCAATGAAAAGAGATTGAGAAGAAGTCCCTTACCTCATTTCAGACTTGACTCAATCGTTCTTTAACCTCCTGAATAATAAATGTGAGTTAATTTCTACTTTCTTACAAACCTTTATCAAGTTCATTATTCCTTTTATATCACTTATTAACATGTTATGAACACTATGTAATTATTTAATTTAATAATGGTCGTTTTGTCGATCATTGGTACTTGAGTCAAAAATAAACTCTTTATAATTAAAAGTTGTTCATGTGGTAAAATATCCATTATATCCAGAATTATATTAATGATGTAGATATCATATATATCATATATATTCAGTATATACATTCATTTATAATATTACATAACATTTAGAGGTAAGAAATGAAATACACCGTTCATGGAGACGGTAAGCCGTATGTACGCATGAACACTACTTTCATTTCTATTTTGTATTTTATGGAATGGAATCATAATGATATAAAGGTATATTATAATTCTAATATATTAACTCCTTCCTTTATACATCGCACATATGGAATTAACGAATCAAATCACTTTGAGGGGCGGTAGTCCGCACTTGCTAAAATGAGGATATCACATTTTCCCTTAATGGAAACCATAATGGTATTCCATAAATGAAAAATAAATAATCATAAGGAAAACATAAACATATTATATATCATATATAAATATATTGACATCTTAATGGACAACTTTGAAGGTGTTATAATAATATTGAACAATCATCATTTCATGAGGCAGAAATTCGCTATCCACGGAAACAGTGTGATCTTTAACCATTAGATGTAGGTTTGTGTAAGTGTAGATAGAATACTTCTTATGAAAACATACTAGTATATTGAAGATAATTTTGTTGTTACAAAATAAATTAATAAAAAGATTTTAGGGGGTTGGAGAAGCAAAATAAAGCAAAAGAACATTAGAGAAGACTTTACCTTTAAATCGGGTAACTCCTCTTGGTTTGTAACAAAAGGCTTTCTTGAAGAGCTTTATACCTAAGTTAAGGATTCTAAGATGAAGAGAGGAATGTGGAGAGATAAAATGAGTAGATATTGGCCGATCCAATGGCTTTAGAGGTGTGGGTAAGGAGGTAGAGGTGGGGGCCTTTTATAAGAGGGAGGAGGGGCACTCTTGGAATGTCAAGAAATGTTACTTTATTTTAAAATGAGTTTCAGATTTTAAAGGTCCCACATTGATATATTTAGAGGATAAGGTGATAAGGGTTCGAAATATACTCATCCAATAGGTCGTTGACAAGTGTATGTCTTATATTTTACATTATCTTTTCATTTTATTTAAATCCTTCATTAATGAGATAATCGCGGCATCATCATGGTGTCATAAATAAATTAATTTATTTAATTTCTAAAAATTATAAAAAAAAATAATATGATGTATGAAATAGTTTTATATTTACAATTAATATTTATAGTATATGTGATCATTTACACAGACAAAACTAAAAATGTTTTACTCGGGTGATACATTCTTTAGTGATATTCTCATTTCTTTAAAAATAAAATGATAAAGTGTCACTTTCACCCAAAAGTAATTGAATGGGGTCCCTAAGATTGGCACAAGGAATCCCATGGTCGGCCATGACAACAAAATGTATCATTAGGACACATGTTGGGGTAATTTGTTATTATTATGATATTATTTTATTATCCTTAACTACCCGATTACTAATTAATCAAGATAATTAAAGATAATTACCGCCGTTACTATTCATAATGTCCAAAAACAAAAGAGTCTTAATTACATAATTTGGACATTATGATTCCAAATATGGAATAAATTTTACCAAATTCTAAACATATAAATTACAATAATTAATTTAAAAATAATTCTCGTTGTTAAAACAAATAGCGGGTTTTTTTAGAAACAATTTCTATCAAAAGTTTGGAAATTGTTTATATCCAATTTCAAAGTAAAATTAACTCTATTGACAAAAATTGGATTAAATTGTAAAAATATATTATATTTACAATTTAAAACAAATTAAAAAGATAATCTATCCAAATAATTAAATTAGATGATAAAGTAGTTTTGATGTAAAATGCAGTATTTTTCACTATTTATTAAGAAATGAACATTGTCAGACAAATACCAAAAATTTATCCAAAGTAAATATCAATGGCCCAATAATAAAGAATAATCTTCTTTTGAAAAATAGAGATTAAAAAATTTTCAAAAGATATATTTAAAAATGGTTCTCCATCAAAAGGCGGTAAAACAATCTTTTAAAAATATTAGAGAATTATGTGCTTAAGATTGGATTTATTCTCATCTTAAGCATTTAAAAACATTATAATTCATAAATAGACATAAATATAAAAATCCAGAATTCTTTACTTACTTGGGATGTCACATTTATAATGGTGTTCATATTGATATATCTTCTTCAATGACTCTTGAGGTTTCATTGGTGATTCATAATTATTTAGAGTATGATTCTGATAAAGAATGTGAGTATGAGAATTTTAACCCTTTTAAAATGTCCAATGAGTCTAGCGGATCTACCTGAGATGAGGGGAAGGGTATATAGATACCAGAATCTGGTAGCTAGGATTCTAGTTATTGAGTTAATCCAACTAATTTAGAAGGTCATACTTATAAAATCCATGTTAACCTAGTTAACGCTTATAGAGATGAAAATTTAACACCAACAAAGGGGTAGAAATCCGCATGATATACTAATACTTTTTTTGATTATTTTGATTCAGATAATGATGATGTTGATGATGAAGATCCAGGAAGTCCTCCAGAGTATAGTGGACCTTCCATTTTGGTTGAGATGAGTTATCCTAGGGTCTAATTGTTAGAGAGGATTAATATAGAAAATAATTTTTATTACTTTTATTCAAAGGTACCAAGTTTAAAAAAACATATGTATGTTTCTATGAAATTCTAGGAGAGTACTACTCCTACTTATTCTTATCCACCTCATCATAGTTATTCGATAGGAATTGATCTGGATACCTTTAAGGAAGTCTTGCTGATAGATCTCTGTGGGTTGATTTAGTATTCATCAGTTCAGGGGACTAAGTATAGTAAAGATGATACTAGTTTTCTTATCACCTTTTTCATTTCTCATATTCATCCTAAAATTTACCTAAATATAGAAAATTTGTAAATTGAGAATAAGAGTCTAGTGGTGCCAATTTAATTTATTTAGAACACTTTGGAAGGCATTATTTATTGTTTTACATAGAGAGGATATTTCTTTTAGAGAGGCTAGAGTCTTTCTATACTCCTAGATAATATTCTCCTATAGATCCACCTTCTTATACTTCTACATCGTTGGATGCTAATATGGTCCATTCTATTGTCAAAAAAAAAGTTTCATGCAGTGATGGGTGATCTCACTACAAGTCATTGGGATGATATTCTCCATATAAAATCTCATAGTTAGAAAAGTAATATATTTTCTAGAGAATTATTAAATGAGGCTATGATTGATAGAGATAAAATCTATAAATCTATTTAGTATTACCCCTTATGTATTTATATGAAGAAAAATATTATTTATCATTTTATGTTCCTCTGTATGAATTTGAGAATTCCTCTTATGACTTGGTCCTTCGCCGTACAAGTGACCTAGTTGAAGACATTGGAAACCATGGTCAAGTTGTTCATGGAATAGAATAATAAATTCTTTAAGTCTGTGGACCATGGTGGTAATGTGATCACTTAATTCGTGGAGTGGATGGAACCTTTTTTGTACAACACCATGACATCTTCCATTGCTCCACCTACAATCACTTTGATTTATTCCCTTTATAAACCTATATAAGTTTTCTTATAGACTACCTCCATTTCAGAAAGTCCTTTAAGATTTACCTTTGTTGAAGTTGTAAGTCAATTTAGGCCAGTGGCATCCACTATAGTGTTTCAGCCACCTTCACATCCATCTCCTCATGTCCCATTTATTCATTAAAAATGAAAGGATCTATAATATACTATTTTCATTCAGGTTTTAGATGGTTCATCAGACACTTATTAAGTTTTTTATCGATATTTTTTTATTCTCCCTTATTTGTAATATTTAACCTTGATATATAATGAAAATCATTTTTTCCTCTTTATAATTATTTATTTTATTTATTTTCATATTATTTTTATTTTATTGATAATCCCAAAAGGGGGTGTAATTGAATAGAATTTCATATATGTACTTTTATGGAGTTAATCAATAACTATGTATCAGATGATTAAATAAGAAAATAATATTATTTTCATTATATTCATCTATCAATTTTTCTTTATATGTTTATGAATTACATTATTTGTGACCATCAAAAAGAAGGATATTTTTGAGAACCTCCTTATTTTAATGATGAGAAATAAAACTCATTATGTTTATATGTAATTCAATGTTTTATGATAGTATTGTTTTTTAGATAAACTATGAAAATTGGATCTGTATGGATCTATCGTCACCATCAACTATAAATTATAATGAGCAACAATAAATTCAATAAGCAATATGTAGTTCAACTCTAAAACCTCTAGAATCTAGAACTAGTTTGTGCTACAATTGAGTATATATACTATAACTACCAAGTACATCTACTTTTAGTAGTTACTACAATAACTCTATGTTACCACTTGTTTAATAGCGATACAACCAGATGAATCTATCGTTCATTAGATCTTCCACCAAGGAAAAGATTAAAATTGTACTAGGTGGATCTACCCCCAAGAGTTTCTTCCACCATGTGTATCTACTATCCAAATTTCAACCATTTTAAAGTGATATATTTATAAAGAGATACCATAAAAATTGATACCATTTTTAAGAGTTATTGTCAGAAGAGATTCCATTTAGAAGATCTACCTCTAGTGAAGATCTACTACCAGAGAGCTACCACAAATTTCTAGAATTAGTTTCAAAAATAATTCTCTAATGGATAATTTATTCCTTTAATGTTGGATAGAATAATGTGATCTAAATAATTATTATTTTTAAACAACAACAGGACTTTATCAAAGAATAATCCTGATCTTTCTTGATTAGTTTCTCATTATAAGGATCAACATTATTCTATTATTACCATATAATGGATAGTTAGACCTAGAGCACTATAAATTCAAAATAATATCCCTCATGAATATGTGACACTGAGATACATGTATGTACACATAAATATACTCTCATAATTTGGTAGAAGAAGGTTTATAGTGAAACATCTGTGTGGAAGAAACCTAGATAATTGTAAACTAAAAATTGAATCATTTTCTGATTTACCAACCCTTTAATTTTTACATTTTATATGAATATTTTTCATTCTCCTTTTCGACGTAGATTCAAATTCTATAAAACAATTGAATATATTTGTTTTTAATAGAAATACATTTTCTCATATCTAATATTGTTCTCTTTCTGTTTATGAATTACATTTAACTTTTTGTTTACTCTGATTATCTGAAAAACAATGTATCCAATGAAAAACTGGATAATTATTGTCAATCGCCCTTTATTATTATTAGTTTTATTCACATGTAAAAATATGGACATGGTCATGTGTGACCTTTAATTATTTTATCCCACATATAACTTTGGAAGAGGATTTTCTCATGGACAACCTAGCGTGATATTATTTATAAAACCTAATCCAGGTTGTGGATCATTTCATTTTATAATATAATATTTGTAATTAGGTTATTTCCAAGTGGATGTTATTACATCTTGAATTCATACTGAACCCCTTGTTTAAATTCAATTCTTTTTTATTTACTTGTTTTGTTTTATTTTTTTAATTGAAACCATTTTCTTTTTTCTAATTTCTTAAAGAAATCCATATTACGTTAGATAACTTAAATAAGTGTTTTATATATAGTTATTAATATGAGTAATGTAGTTTCAAAAGATAATTTATTTTCAAAATTATCTTAACTAATCTGTGATCTAGCTTATAATTTTTTTTGAAATATCAGATTATATAAGTCTATTATTTTCTTAGATGGTAATTTTTATAAAAAATGGGGCATATATATATTAAATAAAATAATTAAATTATTGGAAAATAAACATACCTCCCCTATTGAGTTTTACACATGGACCAACAATATATATGATGTAAATATATACAATGTACAAGAATCCAATTTTATGTGATAAAACATGCATTACAAAAAGAACCAGTTAACACTCGAAACAATGGTATAAATGAAATATTATTAATAAATGGGTTATAAGAGGTAATAAGTGGATCATATATGATATTATAAATAGAAATATAGTGCTGATATAAATTAAAAAAAATTAAAACCATTATATATGAGGTTAAAATCACCGTTAAATAAAGGGAAACATGAGCTAAGGGATCTCATCTCAATTTCCACTCCATTTATACATATTTAATATTATGCACATATTTAATTTTATATGGTGAGTATACTTACCCATTAATATATATAATATAAATACCTACTTATTCATGATAAATAATGTTTTAATTTATTTTTATTCTTCTAAGGGGTAACTATTTAATATTTACCAAAGAGGAAAGGATTTATTTTACAATGTCATTTTTTAGGATTTCCATTATTTTCATTGAAATAATAATATAATACATCAATCATAAAAGACATCAATTTTATTACCCTATAGATATTTAAGAATCTTCTATATTTTCTTCCAACTATTACTCTCTTTGTAAATTGAATCGTGAAATTAAAATTGTAAAATAAAAAGCAATTTTATTTCTCTTTTAATCATATATAATTTTCTTCCATGTCAAAATTTTCTAAAATAGTTAAAAACTGTCCTTTTAATTACAAAAATGATTTTTCGGGACATTTTATGTTATCCTTGACTTTTTAAATGGTTTTAAATGAATAATTATAATGTTTTATAAAAGGTTCATTTATGACATTCTTAATAAAAAAAAGGAATATTTTTAACGCATATGGTGTTAACGAACTTCCTTGTCACCATAACTAATTTTAGATATCCAACTACCTTTACTGATTTTCAATTTTCTAAAATGAAAAATCATCAATGAGTTATTATTTAAATATTTTACTTCTATTTTATATATTTTAATAAAGGACGTGATTTTCTTGCAAAACCAATATTTTTTATGAACTTATGGTCATATACTATCTATTATTAATTTTGTGGTCATTGTAATTATCTATAAATATTGACTTTATTTTTATCTATAGACATTAAATTTTTCATAAATATCCAAATAATTTGCATCATGGATATAAATATTTCATAAATCATATACCAATTTTACATGTGGTGTTTTATAATGAATGTTATTTGATTGAATAGGTAAAATATTGATAAATATGTATTTTTTACTCAATATTGATTTTTATTGATAAAACATATTGTTTATGAATTTAATTGATTATTAAATATATATGGAATGTATTGAATATATTGAGAAAGTTGGGCAGCAGTTATAGATATCCCCTTGATGCATCAATAGGTCTCGTGAGACTAATCAATTGGCCAAAATTAATGGTAGTTCTGGTGTATACCTTCTAATAAATTAAACTATCTTGGTGCAGGGATTTGATAGTATAGATATAATGATATATGAGATTAGGACATCCAATAATATTGAATTTATTTCATTCAAATTTCAGTTATTATTATCCATGGGATTGTAATATTTTTATTATCCATGTATGTATTTCAGGATCATGTTTTTGATTAAATGGAATGTTTTTCCAATTATTAACATTTATTATTTATTATACCTTATTTACCCATGATATTTTCTTCTATAGTTTACCCTTACCTAGAATTTGAAATCCTCCTTATTTTGTTTCCTTTCCCTTAGTTATGAATAATAAATATTTGAATGAGTTTCAAGGATGCAAAAAAATCATTTTTGATATGATTTATATTTTATACACAATGTAAAATGGGTGTCATGTATATATTTGTTCCTCTAAGACTATTACAGTGATAATTTATTTAGGACTATATCACTTTTATCTATCTCAATTTAATAAATTGCACACCAACTCTAGGTTACAATAGATGGTTTTATTACACCTTTTCATCTTCACATTTCAAAAATGTTATAAAAAATTATAATAATGTATTATTAATGTCATTAGGGTTTATTTAAAAAGTTATAAAACATTATAAACTCATATTATTACTTAGTAATTTTTTATAACTCATTCTTTTTTGGGTCAGTTTTACCATAGACCTGAACGATTCTATAACACTTCCACCATGAATGATTTAGAAAACCAAAATTATAGTAATATTTATAAATAATTATGAATGTTATTTGATATTTAAATTTTTTAACGTTAATATATATAATAAATTTCACTTATATAATCTTTTATTCTTATTGATTCATTATTCATAAAGAAAATGATTCATTTCAAAACATTCATTAAGTTCTATCACAATATATTCCACAAAATAATCATTAAACTAAATAACTATATAAAAATAGATTAAATATTAATGAATAATATGGATATTATTAAAATATAATTAAGAGGTGAGGAATAGAACCTTCAAAGAAAATCATGTGTGGAATAAACAAAGTAATTAAGACCGTACTATAATTTTTAACAATGAATGTTAAAAAAATGTGTGATAATAAAATATTAATTAATAGTATCGACTAATAAAAATATGTATATAGTTGTTATATATATGATTAATAATCCAAATTTTATATATAATAATATAGATTTTTTCCAGGTATATGGGAATATGAGGTAAAAATTTTCATCACAATTTCCATTCATTAATGTTTGTTTCATTTGATGCACCAATTTTTTTATATATCATACCTATATCCCCATATACTTATAATATCATTATTAAATTTTTTATCATGGTATTTGAATGTTTCTTTCATGATCCTTTATTTATATTATTTTGATTAATTTATTACCAAAGTGGTAAGGGTTCTATTAGATCAATCTCATTTCATTAAGTAATACACATTCTTCTTTGAATATGTTCTTCTATGTTTGTTATATGTTACCATTTTTCTATACTATATGTGATTTTCTATTTATTTCTATGTATAATTCATTTCATTAATGAAATAATAATTTTGATTGGTTTTTTACTTTATAATGTTGTTTTTTTGTTGAGGAAAAACTTCTACTTTCTATTTTGTATATTTTTTTCCATAACTATATTCCTTACCGTCATAAATGTTTTATTATATTAAAATAAAAATTACATCTTCTATTACATCCATAATAATTATTTTATCTTTTTTAAAAATGAAATTTTATAATTATTTTATTGAAGATAGATTAATAAAATGATTAAAATCCTTTTAAATGAGTATTTATTTCCACATCCATATATTTTTTATTTTTCACTCCATATGTTTTTTACTTTAACCTATATTTCTTTTTAAAGGACCCATTTTTTAGACATTAATGGTTAAAATGATGTTTTAAAAGTAAATTTTCACATTTTGAACGTGACTTCAAATTTTTTTACAATGGTGATGAAAATGTTAAGAAATATATTCTCACCTTTTCTATTCTATTTTTCTATATTTATTATCGTTGTTCATTTGAAATGATATTATTATTTTTATTTTTATAAATATTTTTATATTAATTAAAATGATATATAAATGTAGTTTATTCCATATTTATTAATATTTCAAGATATGTAAAAGATAATTTAATCATTTGTACACCTTCTTTAATTATGTATCTTCCTATTAAGGATTTTTCACTGATGTCTATAATATTTTGAAAATTAATTATGCTATATTTCCTCTCATATTCATTTTTCTCATGCCTCTCATGTTCTTTTGACTGATGATCAAAACTTCCATGTATTAATGTTAATGAGTAAATGAAATCTCTATGTAATACCTAATAAATCACTCCCTATATATTTCCTTATAAACATTTTTCATAAAGATACAACTTCTATGAACTACTTTTCATTATGAGTATCCTATGATTCATTTATATAATTTAAAGGTATTATCTTGGATAATTATGTCAATTTATTTATTGGGAAAATCTATCGACACGATCAAACACCTTCTATATAGTTTACATTACCAATATTTCATTATTTTAATTGAATTATATTTACCTAGGTGGACTCTATCATTATTTAGATGATTTTTACATCATTAATGTTTACATGTAACCCTTTTTATTTTCATTGGTTAATCATGTCATGAATTCAGATTGATTCATGTGGAACACATATGTATGGATTATTATTATATGATGGGTATCCGTAAAATTATATATCACTCCAATGAATTGGGTAAAGAATTATTTATTGATATATAATTATATTTTTCTATATTGAAAATATTTCAGTTATCTATGCTCACAAATTTGTGCATGGGTATGAATAAAATTACCTATGTTGCCAAATTTGTATATAAAATGACTTTAGATCGACATATTCTAAAATTTGTGACTGAAAACTATTATTGTAGCTTTGTTCACAAATTTATTGTTTAATTATGTTTGTCTTTATACCT
This sequence comes from Viscum album, assembly GCA_963277665.1. Classification (NCBI taxonomy): domain Eukaryota; kingdom Viridiplantae; phylum Streptophyta; class Magnoliopsida; order Santalales; family Viscaceae; genus Viscum; species Viscum album. Next base: position 479,714,846 of record OY728139.1, read on the forward strand.
TTTTCTAGTGATTTGATGGCTCATTGTAGTGGTATAAGTTTTCCACATTTCAATGACTTGGTATATTTTATTCTCTTAGGATAATTCTATTGGTTATATGTTCTTATGCTATGATCGAATTTATTCTATCATACCTTATAAAAAGAATATGGTTCTATAATATTTTCAATTATGTATTTCTAGAATTATTATGTTTTTAACATATTTATGATCTAATGTTATCCTTGAATCCTTGATATGTTTTACCCTTAATAAGAATTTAAGATCACCTTTTATTTTATTTCATTTTTCCTGAAGAAATTATGTGAAAAAATTGGTCTAGGATGATATCATCTATGAGAAATTTTGTTTTATAAATTAATGATATATTTTAAAAAAATATTTTTATGTAGTTAATATTCAATGATACAAATCCTTGGGGTTCTAAATTTTTTTTTAAATTCTGATATGTAATTCTCTATCATAGAAATGATTTAAAATATATGAAATATTTTCTTGGGTCATCTCAATTTTTATCAGAAAAAGTTTTAGTTATTTTTTAGGATTATTTATAAAGAATAAGAACATAAAATCTAAATAAACCTTTGTTATTACAAAAGAGTTATTGGTTAAACAAATAGTTCCATAGCTTTAAATGAAGGTGTAATAAGATACGTTATTTTAGGATTGATATCCCATATTTATATGTTGTTTTTATATGTTTTTATATGAAATTATAATTATTCATAATAACTAATCTATTTTATAACTTGTTTTCGAAATAGGATCATGAAAATAAAGCAGTGAAAGTTATAAATTAATAAACTCATTGATAATAATAATTCTTATCACCTACTAAATAATTATATTCTGAAAAATGGTTGGGACAAATAAAAGTCCCAACATATACCAATTATAAATGAAATGAGTAATTTTATAGTCTTAAATATGATACTATGTTTGTGTTTTTAATAGAAATTATATATATAGAGATTCAAATTTAATGATACCCTATATTGTTTCATTGGTGAATGAAAAATAAAAATTTCAAGGATGAATGTTTTTAAGGGAGAAGAATGTAACATCCCAAATTTAAGTAGAAATTTTATTTTCTTAAGTTACTTTTTTATCCTAATAGAATCTTTAGTGGAAAATAAATCATTCAATATATGAATCAAATTAACAAAACAAACATTTAATATGAATAGTATATTATAAAAAAAATTATAGGAATCCAAGTGTTATAGAGAATGGATTATCACACACTATGGATGATTACGAACCTTAAAACGTTTTAATAATAAAATGGTACAATAAATAAAAATAATAATAATTTTAAAACTAGAAAATCCATTGGATCATATTCACCCTTGAGAATCGATATTAGTAAAACTAAATTTATAATGAGAATACATCATTAATAGAGAAATTTGTTTGTACAAATAGAAACTAAAACTAAAGAGATGAGCTATTATTTGATGAGTTAAAATGTATAGAGTGTAATGGGGGAAATATGGTTGTTATTTTACTATTAAAAAAGGGTTTATAAATACAGTTTATAATACCAGTAAACATATTATCTATTTAAAATTAACGGAATGTAGTTAATATGTATAAATTGTTTTTCAGATTTTAAAAATATAAATTTTCATTAAAATTATTTTATTTTAAATAAAATAAATAATTTCTAAATAAAATAAAAAGATATTAATTTATTTTCAAAAAAATACCATTCATTCTAAAGAGTCTGTTTTTATTAATTATACCTTTTTATTAAAGAATCATTTCAAAAAAATTGATTGATAAAATTTATGTAATGATTGTTAAAATATGTAAATAACATCCATTAAATAAAAAATCAATATTAAGGAATAAAAAATTAATTACTCATGGAAAATGAAAATTTTTCTATATGAAAATATTATTTTTATTATATATTATATCTTCTATTTAAAAGATTAATTTCACATATTCGGATCATGAAATTTTTTATGTTTATTTTTTATATTTAAAAAAATGAATAAATATTCATACATTGGTTATTAATTTGTTATAAATAATAGTAAATTCATTTCATGTTTTAGAAAAGGTACATTTAAAAAAATATTTTCTTATTGTTTTCTGAATTTTAATTTTAAAAAACTGAAAATACTAGCTAAAATAATTATTTTAATAAAATAAAATATTTATATGTATAAAAATATATTAACAACCATAAAATTATAAGTATTTTATTTCAAATATTAATAATAAATCATTATGTTTTAAAATTATTTTTTCAATACAAATTGTTTTTCATTCATATTATATGTTTACATGAAAAAATTAAATTTCAAATATTTAGAATTTTAATTTGATTAAATGTAATTTAAATTTTTAATAAAAACAATAAAATTTTGAAAAACGTTTATATTATATTTTTGGTAAAAAATATTTATCATATAAAATAATAAAATTTAGTAAAAATGGGTAGGGGGATTAATATGACTCACACTTTTACTAGTTAATTTGATATTTATATACTATAGATGAAATTTTATATGATTGGGAGTTAATACTAAAACTATCACTTGAATTTCTATTCCTAATTCACATAACTCTCGTGTAATTCCATCTTTTTCTTTCACCAGACTCAAGTTTCCAAAGGAATTTTCCTGATTTTCACCTATAAAAGGAGATCTCTTCCACCCACCCCAAACCACTTATATACATCATTTTTATATTTAGTATGTTACTAAATTACATATCACAAATACCTATTACAATTTCAAAAACTTCTGGTTTTAAAACGGTTTATTAATTTTTTTCTTTTTGAAGGAAGATGTTGTGTGAAGGACCGATTCCATCAACATAAGGAGTTATTATTAAAAAAAATTAAAATACCTTATCATATTAAAGCCAAAAAACTATTATCCAAAACTATAAGTTTTTATTATTAAAATCATTTAAATATTGTGAAAATTATTTAACAATTATATAAATTCTTATTCTTACTCATACATTTGTTATAACAAATTTCAAGCCTTTTATTATGACCCATCATGGTAACTCCAATGAAATAATATTATAATTAATATATATATATATATAGGTATCTCTCAATAAAATATATTAAATATTAATGAAAATTCTAGAGTTTATAATCACATGAACAAGGGGCGTGTTATAGAGCTTTCAAACTAAAGCATCTATGAAACAAACAGATTAATTATAGCCTAAATAGAAACCTTTACAATGAATGGTTAATAAATGGGTAATAATAAAATATAAATTAATGGAATTAGGTAATATAAATAATAATATTGTTCTGATATATATAAATAATAATCCGAAATTGATTATAAAAGAAGATAGAGCGTAGCTGACAAAAAATGAATATGCGGTAAAAGTTCTCATCTGAATTTCCCTTCCCTGAGTAATATTTAGTATTTTTCACAAAATTTTCTATTATATGGTTTACATCAAACACCAATTAATTTATTTTATCATTATTAAATTTTAATTCCTAGAATTTAAAAATCTATGTCAGATCCCTCTTTCATAATCATTTTATTCACCCATTATCAAATTCATGAGGGTTTTATTCCCCTAATCTCTTTTAAATTAGTCATGCACCTTTTCCCTTGACTATGTTATTGTATGTTTCTTATTATAATATTATATGGTATTTTATATTTATTTATAAGGATAAAAAATTTCATTTAAAATTTTTTTACTTCATAGAGATGTGTAGTTATAAAAGAAAAAATTAGGCATTATATTTTGACTATTTTTCATTATTATATAAATCCTTTCCCACAAAAAAATGTTTTCTTATATTAAACCCAAAATATGTATCTTATATAATAAAATTTTTAAAAATATTTTTCTACTTTAAAAATTAAATTTTATATTGGTTTTATTAATGTGGGTGTCTTTAAATGGATAAAATGATTATAAGGGGTATTTCTTTCAAATTATATATATATATATATTTATCTACTACCACTCTTCATTTATTCAACTTATACCTTTATCCCTTTTTCAATTTTCAATTATTGGTACATTTTCTCTTAAACTAATTATTTAGAAGTATTTATGACCCTATTAAAGTGATTTGGAAAGTGACTTTAATAATTGTTTTATAATAATGTCCAAAATGTAATGAAATCAATTTTCATGTTTTCTCTTCTATTTCCCCTCCTTATCATCATAGATAATTTTAAATGAAACTATTATATATATTTTTATAGTTTTATTATAATATTAATTAAAATTATATCCAAGTCTATTATTTTCCAATTTAAAAAAAATCAATGTTTTACAACATTCTTAAATCTTCCTCAAATCCTTATCTACCTCTTAATGATTTTTCACCTAAGTTTATACTCTTATGAACATTAGTTATGGTTTATTTCCTCTTATTATTCCTTTTTCACAATCATATTTTAATTTCTTGACTTGGAATCAAATATTCCTTATATCAATGTGGATTATAAATTCAAATCTCTAGAATTGACTAATCCACCATTGCTTTTTCCTTGACTTATCAACATCATTGTATAAATATTAAACCTTATAGAAATTTGTTTACATTATGAGTACCATATACTTCATCCTTATGGTTGAAAGTTATTCACCTAGATAATTATACCTTTTTAGTGACTAGGGAAATATATTTTCATTAAATTATTCCTTTTTATACAGTGTATATACCTGGTACTTATTTATTTTAATTTAATTTTTGTACCTGGGTAACCACAATCATTCATTGGATGAGTTTTACCTCATGAATGTTTATATATAACCATTTTTATTTTAATGGGTTAATCATATTATTACTTTTTATTGATTTATGTGGCACACATATATATGGTTTATTATTATGTGATGGGTAACTATAAAATTATATATACCTCTAATTATTTGGGTAAAGATTTATATCCCATGAGATAATGATGTTTTCTACATGGGTATGATTTTGATTAGATTTATTCAAAACAAATACTAACACACCCCAACCCGACACTACTATCATATTTTATCAATATTGATTTCATTTTTATTTATATTCATTTCTAGGTGTTTTTCTTTTAAATATGGGGTTTTTTAGGGATATGGGATGTATCATGGTTGTTTGATTATTATGGGAAACCATGTACTACCCCAAAGAAGTTAATGCAGCTATGTCAAATGCATAGGGGAGCCCACACGATTAGGCACAGAGTAATATGTCCCTCCCCGGAAGGTTTTGAGGCCTATGAAAGAGGCACCGGATCCCCACACAATTGGGCAGATTGCTTATAAAACATACAGAAAAAACTACAAATCCTCCATCTATTAAGACAGAAACACCCACACAATTTGCATACAGTTTTAAGACTCATGCATCAAAACCATTCATTCTACATGAGTTATTTAAAAATGAATTTTTACTATTTTTACCCTCTTTAGTTTTACCCCAAATCACCCATCAACCCTCCCATTTTGTCTCAATGAAACGATGGGAACATCCCTCACCTCTTACCTTGGATCCTCTCATTCTACATAGTGAATTTTTGGCCTTCCTTCAAAATTTTGAGTTGATTATTTAAGGTAATATTCTCTTCAATTCTTACTCTTATTATTTATTTTAATTTTTCTTGGGATATTCTTCACCCATGAGTATTGTGGCCTAGAGTTCACATTCTATTATATGAAAATTCGGAATTTTGGTTATCTAGGTTTTCTTTCGGTTCCTCTTGGTTACTCTTTATTTATTAGACCACCTTAAAGTGGATTCAGGTTTTCATCATAAAGGTGACATGGTTTGAGGTGGTTGATCCTATTTCCAATATATCAACTTGAAAACTTTGATTTATTGATTGATTTAAATAGTTATTTCATTTTTATAGAATTTATATTTGATATGAAAAAAATTTATCGTCCTTATAAATGATAAATGATTTGATTTCTCAATTTTCACTAATCTTTCAAAATAAGATTCTTCTGTTAAATCATGTTTTGAACGTTGATTTGAAATAAAAAACATCCTACATGTTTAATTGTGTTTTTAATGGATTTTTTCCTTGTACATTGGATATTCCAAAAGTTTTTTATTCTTTATACATGTTTTCATAAATCGTCATAAGGGAGTGGTTTGGTTTTTATAAGAATACTTAATGGGATCTCCAGTCCTTTGGCTTGTTGAATGTGACTTACACACATATACATGTATATATATATATATATATATATTTGTTCTTTATTTTTTCAAATTCACTCATAATGAGTAAAGTATTTGCATTGAGATAAAGGCTGCTTATATATAAAGAATTTTGTATGCGATGTAAGTGTGAAGTGTAGTTTGGAACTTCAATGATTTGCGAAAAAAGTTGTTTCTGAATAAATGTTTTACCTTTTAAAATTATATTCTTTAGTTGGAACATTGAAATGTTTCATGTAATGAAAAAATCTCCTAAATTCATTACCCTTGTATTAGAAATTTTTTATTTTTTAAATGTGTTAAATCTGATGTAATCATGGTAAGGGGATTGTGTTTTTTTTAATCTTAGAAAGGGGTTGTTCTTAGGAAGGGATTTGAGATGTGTGAAGGGGGAATTATCAATTTAGTGAAAATTTTATGATTTTTATATCTATATGAGTGTGTTTTTGTTTTTATGTGTGTTCTAGTTGGATAAAACTCACCTCCAATTCCATATCATGGGAAGCCTTGGGAATTTATAGGGAGCACTAGGTATACATGCTTCATTATTTCAACATTAAACTCTGAATAGTGGCCCTTAGATAAAATCACTCTTATTATGGGATATTCCTCTCATCTATACTAGTGATGGTGATGGAGTGTGTTAGGGATAGTTGATTATGGATATATTGTGCTAATATATATTGATTATATGAATTTACACTAGAGGAAAATTACAATTGCGCGGTGATATTTTTGGAAAAGGCGGTGGTTTCAAAAAACGGCTGCTAAAGTGTGTGTTGGTATACAATACATGGTTGTTTCCTCAATTTAGCTGCAGTTTAACCGTTGTAGTGTGTGTATTTAGTAGCGGTTATGACCGCCGCTAAAAAAAACTGTTTCTTCGGGAATAACCGCCTCTAAACCCAAGATAACGACCACAAAATAATAAAGGAATTTTAAATCTCTATAATGGTGGTTAAAACCACTGCTAAATTATCATTCGTAGAAACAATTTTAACTGTCACAGATATAAAAACCCCACAATTGTATCAGCGGGTAAACCCATTGTTAAATATGTTATATTTATTTTGTGGTGGTTAAAACCGAATCTAAATCAATTTTTACAAAAACAATCATTTGATACTATAGGCCCATTAACAATGCCTGGAAAAAAACTATTTCAATTGATATAACATATAACATAAAGATGATACTGCAAGATATGAGATGAGAGGTTCTATATATAAATGTTAAATGATGAGGATAATGATACATGATTATTTATAAATATGGTATTGTGAGATTTGAGTCAAGGGAATATAAAAAATGAGTGTTATATGGTTTCATAGAAAAAACACTAACATATCTCACCACGTCACCAAAAGGTTTCACAATTACCTCCAATATCATTTCCACCTATAAATTCACTACACCACATAAACAAGACACTCCCACAATCCACATTTCATCTTTCTTTTCAATCCAAACAATGTATAGATTTTATATTTACCAACCATATTCATTCAAAAAGGACATTCATTTTATGTTTAAAGATGGTCACTTTAACCACACTTGTTACTTTAATTATATGGGTTCATTAATCATTCCATACCATTATATTTCCTAACCCATGTAAGCATTACAATATTTTTCTATATTTATCGAGAAACTGTACAATAAGACATGCAATAAACCATCTATCTATTCCAGAAAAACACAACTCACAACCACCCAACATCACCACCAATACACATCATAACCACAAACCATCTCAACCACCCAATATCACAACCACCCCACATCACTAACACCCCAAATCCCCACCACCACACATCATAACAACTACACATCATAACCACCCTGCATAATTTAGTTTCTATAAGGGTTTTTATCATAATTACTAAATTATTATGAAGGGTATTTATACCGAAATACAATATTGAATGGGAAACCAATTTAATAGTTCAATATATATTCTTAGTCGTTTTCATATGTGGTGAGGTTATACAAACATGAATTGAAATTTTTTTAAAAAATAAAACAACACGCTATCTCAAAATAAGTCATAATTGGAAAACCAAGTAAGTTTGACATTATAAAAATAAATAACAATAATAATTTGAAATCATGTGATTTCTCCCTTGTCCTTAATATTAAATTACACTTGTTTATTATCTTTATTAAGATGATATGTACCACTTAACCAAATAAATAAAAAAGAATTATATTTCAAAATGTACATATAAAGAAGGGGAGATGAAGGATCCCCAACCTTAACTGAATCTTCAAAAATAAATGAATAACAACCAAGGATAAACCACCACCGATATTAAGTGAATCACTATTGAATCCAATGAATAATAAGAATCCATCAAAATCCACCCAAAAATAGAATAATTACCACCATAATGAACTCTTGAATATAATAGAAAGATAATAAATGAGTAATGGGGAATGATAGGGATACCAAGAATCAAATAACTTCAATCTAATTGATACAAAATGATCTAAGTGGTTTGGAACACCAAGGGAGGTGACTGAGGAAGGGGAGGATGATTAAGGGTCAACCAAGAATTGAGGTAAAGTATAAAATTCAAAACTGAGGTAATAAAACTTCTAATTATAAGTGAATCACACTAGTGTCTACCAAAACATGGTTAATAACCAAAACTCATGTCGTGGGATTGGTAAAAGTGTGATCTAGAACTCTCATTGTCATTTGACCTTTTTCCCATTTTAAAATGGAATTTGGCCTCCCAAAATTCAAAGAAAATGGAGTGGTCTAAGCCATAGAGGTTCTTCTATATTCTTACATGTATAGAATCTATGACCTAGTTCCCATTTCCTAACCATTTTACCCTCACCATGCCCAGGGATACAATTTCTTGAGCTTGGGTTTCCAATTTTGGATAGGTAGTCCTCCGAGATTCGATGCCCACCCAAGGGCAAGTCAAGATTCTCATAGTGCATAGGAAAACCACTAAGACAACACACAAAACACAATTTCATTCCCAGGTAATGGTTATATATCCCATTTTAGACAAGAGTATGCACAACATAAGACTACCTTCCTCAAATCTAGAAAAGTCATTGCACTAGCCGTGGTGGCCTTCAAAAGGCTAAAACACCACCTCAAACCTAAAAATCAAAACAAAACTCTCCCTAAACATCCCTAATACTTGATAATTCGCAAAGGGAAGTTTATAAAGGTTATGTACTATTACACTCATTCTGTTTATTTTTGTTTCCCTATTATTTCTTAATTCTATGTCAAGGTGATCGTATTTTCACCAAAATTATATGAACTATGTATGAATTTATTCCTCTTTTCATGGGATACTTCGTGATTACTAGTTCTCTCTCAAACCCAAACAAAAATCTAAAATCAAATCCCCTACTTTATTTTAGTGACTGGGTTTCTTCATTCACATCGGTTTTCCATCCATAGGGTTGGCATCAAGACAAGTTCATTTCATTTTAAACATGAGTTTAAACTACATAAAACCTAAAATAATAAGGTATTTTTCATAAGCTATTAAACTATATATTATTTTAGTCATTTTCACGTGATGTTAAACTATGTGATGCATGTTCCATCTGGTAAGACTTGAAGCTTCTTAGAGTAGACTACCTAGTAAGATCTGTCTTCCACTACATATCATCCAAATCAACTTAAAGATCCTTATCATGTGGTTCTTTATACATAAACCTATATTAAAAAAAATTATCTTACCCTGGGGAAGAGCCTAATATGCATAGGGGTATTATATAAAAACTACATGTGGATTGATTCATGATGTTTCAATATATGTAATGATGTTGCTATAATAGGCCTTACTGAAAATTTTAATCACACTGGTTATACCCAAAAAGAGATACCCTTCCTCAATCACATAAATTTTTTTATTTCTTTCTCATATAATGGTTCTCATACATCTCATCCTTCTCCTCCTATACACGAGAACTTTTATTTATAGAGGACCTTTTCCAAGAACTATGAATGGATTGATTCCTATTAGAATAGGATATGTTTTTGATTGTACATATTTGGGTAACAGACCTCATAAGTTTAGGAAAAATGAATCATAAAAAATGAATCATGATAATAATGAATATACATAAATGGTGCATACCACACTCGAGAAATCAATACATAAAAGGAATCATCAAAAATCATTAAAATACAAAAAAGGAAACATGAGAAATCAAGAAAATGTTAGGTCATGGAAATGTTTAGTGGAAACTATGTTCCAAACATGATACATATACAAACCGATTGATACCATATTTGTCCAACATATCAACAAAACAAATATTCATTGTCTGATGATGAACACAGCTCATCACCCTCTCCACTTCCATCTCTACTTCTTTCTTCCACCGGAAAGAACATTATATTTAAAATTAAATATTGTTATATATTTATATATAAACATAAAACCAATATATGTTTTGAAACTAAATGATTATGAATTTTTATTATTTACCTGCTCACCAGCAGTCGATGAAATACTATCAGGAATAGATCTGTTCTTCTTCTGATATGAATCAATCAATGCTTTCTGCAATACGGATATTGAAATCCCTCTAATCTTGAACTGTGTTTCATAGAGAAACAATCTCTATCTGTGTATCTTGGGGTATAGACTGACTACAAACAAGAGTAGATGCAACAAAAATCCCTAGTGGCATTCCAAATACCTCAGATGGTGCGGATCCCAAACCTATCCCGCACACTCAACCCGAATGTTCCTTCCCAATGACATTAGCAACTGGGTCATCCTAGGAGACTGAGTAGGACTGCGCAGGATAGTAATCCCACAGTTCTATAATTTTTACCAGTAAATAAAAAAATTAATATTATAAGAAATATATATTAACATATTAACAACTGACAAGAAGTAATTATAATGAAAAATGAGTTCATACACCATGTTCATTGGAAGACTCATTAACAAAACTCTCATTAGATTTTTGGTGAACATTCAACCACACTTCTATTCGAAATTCTTCATACCCCAAACTCTATGACTGCATTAAGCAAACATAATTCAAAAATTTAATATATTAAAAAAATAATATTTTTTTTTAAATATTTAAACTACTGAAAATAATACTAGAGAAGATGGGTTTCTAGAAAAACTCTTTGACCTCACAGTGTGAGGGATGACCTACATAGCCCGGCTTGATGAATTCCTTCTTGAAAGATCATAAAATGAATAAAATTAAATTTAATAGTAATGTATTCAATGTCATATCCTCTTTATATACATTTATAAATGTAAAATTATATTATTATAGTAATATATATTTAAATACCATATACTTTTCATCACATTGTCTGTCAATAAAGACATTCCATTTCTCTTTGGGTACCCCATTTGGTATCTTGTCATACATTTGTTTAGAGGTCAACTAAGTATCGTTGACATCACCCCACAATATCCATTTAATGTTTTCCATTTTTCCAAGATTTTTCAATGTCCAATTTTTTGCTATCACATCAGCAACCGTAAAGTGGAAAAACATCTGTACATCGAAATTCATTTTGAAAATATTAATAACCTGACCTTCAATTACCCCATAATGCATTAAAATTACCTTTATTTGGGAATCAAAAACATAATTTTTTTATAAATTCTAGGAATATGTCTCCAATAATCATATGAAATAAGAAGGGAAACGAGCTCTGTGACCAACTGTCCTAAAATCTATCCAAGTAATCCTACAGCATCATCTGTAGTGACCCCATATGAATCAAATGGGACAACTATCTTGTCTTCATTCAGATTCCATACATCTAAAAAATTTATATTTTTCTCCACAATTTCACCGTTTCCATCTTTAATGAACAAACAGTTAGTATAGAAAAGTGCAGTATATTTATTCATATTAAAATTTGTACCTATAACAGTCACCCTCTAGTATCTATGTGAAGAACTAGAATTAGCATGCTACTCACCCACTACTAAGGCTCCTGAAGAGGGAGGTAATGACTGATCTACTAAAGGGATTCTCACAGAGGGTTTGAGAGATGGTGCAGGGGGAGATGGGGTAGGGTGGAAAGCGGATGGTGGCTCAGATGTCATAGGGAGGGAGACAAATGGACCGTCATCTGTCGTAGTGGTTGATGAAACAGTATATCTCTTCTTTTATGGAATTATTTTCATTTAAACATTAAAATTAAGGTTAAAAAATATATTTCAAAAATTTATGAAGAAAAAAATAAAAAAATATAACATATGAGCAATACTAACAAATCAATATACACAATAATGATAATGAATGACTGCACAACTGAAATAAGTGGTTACTAAATGAATGCATAACTGTATATACAATCATTTTCTCCTTCAATCATGTCATTTTTCTACTCAATTACTTCATCCAATTCATTCATCCTTTCTAGACTAATATTTTCAATATCATGGTGGAAAAATAATTCTGATTCTTATTGTTGATAAGATTTAATGTTAGGGGTCAAATATTCCACTTCATCACCCATATTATACGAATCTATTTTGTTTTACGTGAATAACTACACTATACCATTCTTCCACAAAATCATTCACATAATATACCATTTTCTCTTATGATGATAATATATATGGATCATGCATTTCATGATCACCAACATCCATCAAGAAAGAGATGTTCACAAAAGTAAATTGTAAGGAATCTCTTTTAACACCTCTCATAATATCGACCCAATTGAATTTGAATAAAACAAGTTAAAAATTCTCATGGTAGTTTAATTAGATAATATTAGTTAGCTTTCTATATTATCCCACTTCAGAAAATGTAAATATAACACTATTATTTGTTTTCAAACCCTCTTCTCGATCGACTTTATGAAATATAAATCTATTCACATTGTAAGCATCAAACTTTCTAACTTTTTTAGAGGACCTCGAGAAAGAAATATGAAATCTTCTGCCAACTACGCTCGAGTATGAAATTTCATGATCTAAAAAAATAAATATACTTTATTATAATTACAAAATATATGTGTCAAACCAATATTCATATTTATTACAATATTTATGAACATACATATATTGTAAACAGTTCTACAAGCACTTTATTAATTGTTTTCATAATATCTTTCTCATTTCATGTTTGGCCTCTCATTCAGCTCTTTTTTTATCCTCAAATCTTCAATAAATGGATCTAAAATTTCATTATTCAATAGGACATATTTATGTTCCTATAATAATTCTATTTCTATTAGTGTAACATTTGTGGTCCTCCCAACTAATATACTAATTGTTGGAAATATTTTTGATTTTCCATGTATTTGAGATTGAGTCGATGTGTTTTCAACACATCCAACTCGATTAAATCTTCTCTCAATATCGTAAAAGTATCTAGAACAAAAGGTAAGAAATTACTCTTCAAAATAGCCTTCAACAATAGGGCCTTCTGGTAGAAATTTATTTTGAACATATGATTTCAAAGGCCCAGGATATTTTGAAATAAAAAAACAAACATAATTATGCATTTAATTAAGTGCCAAAAATTGTTTACTTAACTGAAAAACATATAAATAAAGTGACTCTTAATTGGATACATCCATCAATAATGAACAGGGCTTCCTAATTTAGCTTCCTCAACTAAATGCACAGTTAAATGAATCATGATAGTAAAAAACAACGGAGGAATGATCATCTCCATTGCACAATGTGTCAATATAAACCTCTCCGTAAGGTTTTCATGATCAAATGAATGTAGAGATTTCTCACATAGTTGTCTGCAAAATGTGCATAATTTGAGTACAACAACAGTATCTTTTTTTGTAAATAATGTACCTATTGCCAATGGTAGTAACTACTATAAAAAAATATGTGAATCGTGACTTTCCAATCCATGTAAATTATGATTTTTTAAGTCAACAGACCTTGAGATATTACGTGAATACCTATCAGATACTTTCACATGCTTTAAAATTCAAAGGAATGTATCTTTGTCCCTATTTTTTAATTCAAAAATTGTTGGAGAATACTTTTCATTCTCATCTAGCCAGAGATCACACTTTATATTCCTTACTTGTTAGTCTTTCTGAGCATTGAGATGATCCTTCTACTTTCCATGCTCATTAAGAAATGTGAAGATCAAATTGTTATAGAAATTTTTCTCAATATGCATCACATCAAGATTATGTCGCAACATAATAAATTACCAATACATAAGTTTGAATAATATACTCTCTTTCTCCCATTTTTGTGTTTCTATTTAACTTGACAATGCACTTTAAACACGTTTCCCATTGTCATTCATGTTATAAACCATAAGAAATTATGTTTCAACTTTTCCAAGTTGTATCAATATTTTAGAACAAGTTAACAACTTTATTGGTGGTCTACCATCAATGAAACCATTAAATTTAAATCTGTTCAGCCGAAATCTATGAGATTCATCGAGAAATATTCGATGGCATAAGAAGAACCATTTAATACTGTTAGGTAGCCATTTGGGCTCAAAATCAAAGTTAAAAATTGGAAAATCCAAACCCATGTATGTGTTCCAACACGATTAATTACCAAGACCAGGGAATTCAGTAAGAGACCAACTTAAATAAGAATGCATTTTGAACATTATTTCAGAAGAATCATCAAATGTCTCAACACCGTTTCTCCATAACTCTTGTAATTATTCAATTAAAGGATGTAAGTATACATCAATATCATTTCTAGACATTTATTTTCCAGTAATAATCATCGAAATGATAAAATAATTTTTTTTGCATACACACTGACATAGGCAGATTATATGGGATGAAAACAACTGGCCAAATGCTATAATTAGTACTCCAAGTCCCAATTGGTTTTAATCCTTCGATACCCAATCCCATCAAACATTCATAGGATCAGATAAGAAATTTGGATGTAATGAATCAAATTTATTCAATGATTATGAATCTCATGGATTTTGTTTTATCCCATCATTGTTATTATCTATAGAATGCCACTTCATGTGTTCGGCGGTTTTAGAGAACATGAATAATCATTGAAAAAGAGGCTTTAAAGGAAAGTAATGCAAAACCTTTCTAGGTGTCTTATTTTTCTTCTACTTCATGTTAGTATGTTGATACAGACTTCCAACATCACCCATTGACTTCCATCTAGAAGAAGAACGTTTTTTTTAATCCTGTCTACTTGAATCCTCTCGCCAATAAAGCATACACTCATTGGGACATGCATGTTTTTTGTATAATTCAAACCAAGCATGTTAACAACTTTTTTATATTTTAATAATACTCGAGAATGTTTTCTTTAGGAAATTTGTCATGCAACAATTCCAATATCATGGAAATTTCTTTATTTTAAATTCCACATAAACATTTTATATGGTATAACTTCAGTAGAAAATAAAGTTTTGAATATTTGAAACATCCACTATACAACTTTTGATTTACATCATCAACTAAATCATGAAACATATTTTCCTCATTGAAGTTTTATATTACATTAGTCTCCATATAATCAAGAGTAAGATCCACTGATATATTTCAATCTTTATCTTGTTGTCCAAAAGTATCAAAAACATCACTTGTCAGGTTGCTATTTTTAGCACCATCATTTGCTTGTTCTGATATATTTGGATGTTTTTGGAGGTGTCTTGTAGTTCCAAATGCATCATTTTTAAGGTTTTTCATTTCATTTCCCATTGTCTATGAAGTTGGTAGCTCATTCTGTGGATTCATATCAATCATCAACCTTTCTGTAATGTTGGATTCTTTGTGCCAAATCCAACACAAATATAGACCCGAAAATTGCATCAACATTAAATGTTCATAAAATTCATCTCTCTTCAACAATCTTATAAATTTAAATTCAGGACATGGAAATCTTCTTCTCCCTTCAACGGATCAATTGGAAATTCAAAAATCTAAAAACTTCTCATAAACCCTAACATACTAAGGTGTGTTCTTCGATAATGTGATCCGTCTTTTATCCATGAATATCAGAATGTGCCTACACAGTATTAAAAAAAATTAAAATACATAACTATTAATAAATAGGGAAAGAGATTCATATATACTAGTTGAAAAAATATATAAATATGTTAAATATTTGGAAAAATTCTAGTATTAGATCAAAACAATCCTCAAAGACACTACTTCCCTATATCCTATGGAAACTTAAGGCACATTAAGATGATATCTGGCCATGAAATTTCTTATAATATACCAATTAAGTCTCAAAAATACTATCTCATGTATTCTAAGACATCCCAAACTATATAGAAATTTCAAAGAAGTGGTATGAATTCCTTTCATACCAATTTTACACAAACCATCCTAGATAACCTGCCTAAGCAGCACATATCCATGTTTTGACATATCCCAGTCGGTGTTCCCAATCCCTAAAGGCATGTGACTAGTGTCTAGGAATCAAAACAAACAAGAGGGAATGATTTCACCATAAGTAAAACTAATCAAGAAAAATTAGAGAATATAAAATGAAAAATAGTTTGTATTCCAAACACTACATGAGGAATAAAACCATAAGTAAATATATAAAAGTCTAAAAAATGGTATGTTTCATCAATTAAAACATTAAAATCACAACACAAAAACTCCATTTAACAAGTGGATTGCACGTTTCACCAGTCACCACTAACTCTCTAGGTTTCTTTAATTAAGAAAATCAACCACCTATGAGTGGAACTTTCCATATTATTATACGATGAATAATATAATCTATAAATTATGAAAGGAAAATGTAGGGTGTGACAAAAAAGATCAGTAGGATATCACCTAGCATTTCATAATCAATCTATAACAAATGAATTTTTTTAGTATTTTTAAATAAAATTTAGCATGGAAATATATTTTTTTAATTTGAATAAGAACATTCTTGATAAAACATTTCAATATATAAGTTAAAATATGTTTCATATTGAATTTCCATAAACTTACGGAGACATAAACATCTACGTCAAAATAAGAATGAGTAAGCATTTCTATCAAAACAGGAACGATTAAATCATTTCAATCAATAATTGGAATGTATAAATACTTTTACATCATTTTCAATAATAGAACCATGGTGATAACATCTAGGGTTAGTACTAGTCATAAGGATTCACAAAATCTCGGTGAAATATTCCTCTTAGAGTACACACACTCTATAGATCCACAAGCTTAGGGGGGATATGATAACACCCAGAATAATGAACTACCTTCCCTCAAGTAGTTTTGTTTAATTTTCATCATCAAGTCAAAATAAGATATCAATTTGTCTAAAATGAATTTTCTTTCCCTGAAATACATTTAACCCCATGTGCTTCAACGAAATTAGTCATAATTTGGGATATCATTCCATGCAATCAATACTTCAGTCAATCAAAAAAATTGTCCCCTAGTTAAAGTTTCAAAACATTCCACTAATATACAAAACTAATAAAGATTTTACTAGGAAAATAATAAAGAGCTAAATTATAGTAAAATTTAGAGATATAGAAATAATTTGAATATACTTAGATAGAAGCAGGTAGAGGAATAAAATGAAGATAGGTGAATAAAAACATCTGAATTGTTGATTAAATGATAATTTAATATTTTCAAGGTAGTAGTATTAGTCAAATAAATTTTTATTCCCCTTAATATATTGTATAATATATTAAAATAGGTTTTTATTGGATCATAGAATCATAATGTATGTTACATTATCGAAGAGAACTTGAGTCATTAAAAGTTATCATTGAAGGGAAATTTTCACATCACTATAGTATCTCTTAGCCATTAAATGTGTCTCAAATCCATTTAAATAAATCTAGGTAGCATCTTCATGGACAAATTATTGGTTAAACATTTTAAATTCAAAAAATAGTTCAGAATTATCAGTGAGAGTAAAGAGATAGATTATCATTAGAAAATAACCATTGATAATCCAAAACTAAATACCAATTCAAACCAATTTTATTTAATTTTTAAATAGTAAAAAATTTCTCGATAATAATAGGTTAAAAAACTTGTAATTAGTGCATCATTACTTTATGTAAAATTAAAACTTCAATTTTGATAAACTATTTTCCATTAACATGAAATTATTTGATATAAATTCAAAATTCAAAAACATAATATTTTAAATATAATAAAATAACATTGAATATTATTTATATCAATAAAAAATAAATTTAGATATTTTAAAAACTAATAAATCACTCAAAATAAAAAACTTTAAAATTTGAAAATCCATTCTTTAGGTTTATGTGTTAAAAGAAAAATTAATTAAATCTATATCTAAAACTATTTAAAATATTTTAAAAAAAATATCATGGATTATATATAATATATATTCATTTATAAAATAAATAAATTAGTAAAAAAACTAATATAAACTTGCAGTAAGTGAAAATATCAAAATACATTAAAAACAGATAATGATAAAAATTCCATAAAAATAAAGTATTGGACCGAACACACATATAAATTGATCATTCACATAAAAATGATGGAATATCAACCGAATATATCAATCAATTGACCGTGAGAATCATATATACCATAAGAAGAAAACTATCAATGAAGTATTGACCATATGAACAAATAATCGACTATGAGATAGATAAAGGATTACATGAACAAAAATTAGATCATCTATATAAAGGAAATATCAAACCAAGTGAAGAAACCAAGTGATTTTTAGGTAACTACCATAATGTCAGTGAGGGGTTGAGGTGTCAAGGAGGAAAGGCGGTGAGGGGATAGGGATTTGGGGGTTACCAGGGGGTCTCGCGGGGGTTGGGGGAGAAGCGAGTCTCGTGGGGGTCAGGGGGAGAAGTGTCGGTATTGAAAAAAAGTTTTAGCAGCTGTTTATTAAAAACAGCCTCTAAACATTTATAAAAAAATAGTGACCATTTATTAAAGCGCCGCTAAAAACCCACCATAGAAGGTTACTAATGTTATAGTTGTGTATGGAACTTTCTTATGTTATTTTGACTAGTCCCTAAGATCCATGACACCCATTTAACATACAAACTACTTTCATTGGTTTTGTATCTCTTTTATGAAATTTTTCCCACTATTATGATTCTTAAATCAATTATTAATTTACCTCATACTCTTCATATGAATGGGTTATATATAAATTGTATCATAATTTTGAAATGGTTCTCAAATATAAAATATAAAATTGTTTTTAAGATGTATCTTCATGTTATTATTTTTTTAATAAAAGGAAAACCCCTATGTTTATATATTTATATTTCAAAATATAATTGTCTGGTTTTGTCTTTAAAGGTATGGAAAAGGGATTGGTTTCTCTTTTTAAATATTTATTGAGCATCTCATTTCTCACACCAGCACTGTCAATTTTAGTTTTTGGTTTGGAATTGCCTTTGAATCACTCAGGGAGTGAGATTCTTCTAAGGTGGGTGGTCACATGAGTGGTCATATGGATGTATGTTTTGTATTTATTAAATCATTTCCTATTCATTTGTATTGTATATTTTATTCATTTTTTTCATGTCTATTTTCTTGTGTTTGGGTATTTTTTTCCCAAGTGAGTTATTATTAATCTTTTAACTACTTTACATATCATGAGGATCATGGTGCGTATCAAATCTTATTGAGGCCCGTATTGGGTGACTAAATTGGGTTAGACTTGTGTTGTTTAAGGAATAAAATTATATCATAATAGCTAGTTTCTTTTCTCTATGGGATTGTTGGCTCTTGCATGATGTTGGACCTTTTTATTTGGGGTTGTATGAGAGTTTTCAGCTAATCTTGTCAAAATTCAAGTGATCAGTACATGGTTATGTTCTTTAAAATAACCTATTTTTAAGAATTAATTAAATTCTAGGGTGGTCCATGATGTTTCTCTATCTATAATCTCAGGATGGTTCTAGGGTGTTTTTAGAGTTTATGGTCTATTCAGAGAAACTCTAAAGAATAGAGTTATTTTTTGGGATTAAGAGGCTACATAGTTAATGTGAATGGTCTTGAAAATAATTTATAAACTATTTGTCTACCTCTCTTAACTTTCAATGATATTTACACGATTGGTTCATGGTCTATTAAATTATGTGGCCAAAAAGCACATAGAATTTATTGTTATATGTTTTTGGGATTCTGATTCCTTGAGTACTTGGTTTATTTTATTTTTTATTAATATTTATTTAAGTTTATTTAAGAAATATTTATTTGAGTTTTAAAATTATGTTTTGTCTACAAAATTATTCATGCTAAAATTAGAAACATTCAGTTTTTTTAAACGAAATAGAAAAATAATTTAGGTTTTTAATGAGTTTTGGGAAGATGTTCAATATAAAGTGAATAAAGGATTTATGAATGTTTAGTTTTGATGAAAATGTGTGGTTTAAAAATTGGTTGGGATGTTTTAAATAGCTATTTGGAATATTTTTTGTTATATTTTTATTTGAATATTAATATTCTTTTGAAAACTCACATATATTTATGTATGAGTCTGATAAGTGGATTTTTATTCATATGTGTGGATGTGTTCATAAATAGGTACATGAATGTATATATGTGAGTATTCATGGAATTCCATTATTTTGTTCATAACCTCTTATGTTTTTTTCTTTCTAAAATTGTATTAAAAGGAAATTTTAATGTTTGGATAGGTTAGTTTTTTATTGATGTTTCCTTGTATTTTTTTTCACTTCTTCCAAGTTTTTTATATTGATAGAATTGATGAAATTGTGTTCTAAGTTTGGGATATTTACTTCTGTTTTGGACATGGAGTTTCAGTTCATGATATGTTTTAATTTAGATTTTTTTTTCTCATTTTTAGTGTATTCCCTAGAAAAATTATTTGTAAAGAGTGGATGTTCATTCTTTAAGATGTGTACATCCATGTCTTAGAGAATATTTATTTTATAAATTGGTGATGGCTATCATGTAGTGGTTTTATATTCTCAATTTTTAGGAGGTTGAAATATTTGAAAAAAAAATATAGATTAATGTCTCTCTGGGTAGTCCTCTTACTTCTTAGTGATCATCAATGATTTTTGTGATCATCCTTGTTTATGAGGTTCATTCCTCATCATTAGTATCACTTATTTTTATGGTAAATTCTTCTGCGAGTGGTTGGGAAAACTTCGAAGTGATTTTTGATTCTTTTCATTGGTTGGGATCATTGAGAGTTTGTGTTATAAGATATGGTCCTAGTTTATCCTCCCATATCCTAAGACTATAACCCTTGTTGAAATTTTTGAGAAATTTTTGTTAGGGTAATGTTTTGTCATATCTTATCTTTCAATTTCGTTTGGTTTTCCCACTTGTCTTCTTTCAGGGTGATGATAATTTGATATAATGGTTTTACTTGGTGTTTAATGTTCTTGGATAGTTCCTTGTTTAAGAGGTATTGTATAAGGCCCCAGCCTTATCCCTTACTTAATCGTGAGTTATTACAAGATTACACATTGAGGATCTTTTCGGGTTTAGAGTTTCAGAGAATTAAATCATAAAACTTGCATTACATTCCACATATAACCAAAGTGGTTACATAAACATAATATTATTTGTTCCCATCAATGGAAACATATTTAAAATAAAACATGGATTCTTTCTTGACACTCCCTTAACACTATCATCATATCATGTACCTCTCCCATGACCTGTGAAAAAAATTTCAAAAAAACTTGGGATGAGTATAAAAATCTTAGTAAGGGATATAAAAATATGGAAAGGAAACATGGGTACATATATACATAAGAATGAAATCATACTTTACCCATAAAACATAAGCACTTTAACATACCTCATCAAATCATGAATAAATCATATAAATCATAAGACATAAAGGTAACTTGAGGCATTCATAACATTCTTACGTAGGGAGTAACCCTCTTGGTTAGGTTTGGAATACCCATCACAGTATATTCCCTAAATCTCTTCATAGAAACCTTAACGTTACGCTCCTTCGCGTTACCCAATGCATTGGAGAGCTATATCGGGCTCACCCACCCTTAGTTTATCACGAAACCACCCGTCTTCATAATAATGCCCAAGAACCTCAACATAATCGTATCGCAAAAAACATTCATAAATGAAACATAACATTTCCACCTTTCAATCACAATATATAAAAACAGCACATTGATATCAAAACATTATGAAAACCATTTTCAATACCAAAATAAAAGAAAAGTAAAACATGGAATTTTTTTTCTTTTTAAAAAAAAGGTATGGCTTGTAGAGGAAGATGAAACTCAAATAATGGTCATGGTGGTGGAGAAGTCGTTGTCTCCGCATACGTACGACAAAAACATTCTCTTTTGTCATTTAGTAAACGCTTCGTATAAAAAATATTCCTTTTGAATAAACATAAAAGTCAAAGGGGTCTATACACCGTATAAAAGAAGGTTGTGTATAAAACAAGATATGCCTCAATTAAAGGAGATTGAGACGAAGTCCCATACCTCGTGTCCGACTTGACTCGGACACTCTTTAATCTCCTGAATAATAAACTTGAGTTAATTTCTACTTGTTTAAGAACCTTTTTCAAGTTCATTATTCCTTATATATAACTTATTGCCATATCATGAACACTATGTAATTATTTAAGTTAATAACGGTCGTTTTAACGATCATTGGTACTTGAGTAAAAAATAAACCCTTTATAATTACATGTTGTTCATGTATCCATTATATGTATATATCATATATATCCAGTATATACATGCATTTATAATATTCCATAATCATTTAGAGGTAAGAAATGAAATGCACTGTTCATGGAGACGGTAAGCCGTACGTACGCATGAACGCTACTTTCATTTCTATTTCGTATTTTATAGAATGGAATCATAATGATATAAAGGTATATTATAATTCTAGTATAATATCATATATAATATCATTGTTCCATCCTTTATACGTCCCACCTATGGTATTTAATGAATCAAATCACTTTGAGGGGGCGGTAGTCCGCACTTCCTTAAATGAAGATTTTGTGTTTACCCATAATGGAAACCATAAAGGTATGCCCAAAATGAAAAATACAGAAGCTTAAGAAAAACAGAAACATATTATATATCATATATAAATATAGTGACATCTTAATGGCCACCTTTGAAGGCGTTAAAAGAATGTTGAACAATCATCGTTTTGGGAGGCATAAATTCACCATCCATGGAAACAGTATGTCCTTTAACCATTAGATGTAGGTGTGTGTAAGTGTAGCTCGAATACTTCTTATAACAACATCCTAGTATATTGAATATACTGTATTTGTTACAAAAGAAAATAATAAAAAGAGTTTAGGGGGTTGGAGAAGCAAAATCAATCAAAAGGACTCAAAAGAAGACATTAACTTAGAATCGGGTAACTCTCTGAGATTTGAGCTCAAAGGCTTCCTTGGGAAGACTTCTGCCCAACGTGAGGCTTCAAGGAGTAATATAGGGATGTGGAGAGCCAAAATGGGAAGATTTTTTCTGAGCCAAAGTCTTTGGGAGTGTTGGTAAGGAGGTAGAGGTGGGGGCCTTTTATAAGAGGAGAGGAGGGGCACTCTTGGAAGGTAAAGAAAAGTCACTTTATTTTAAAATGGTATTCGTATTTAAGAGGCCCACATTGATGTGTTTCAAGGATAAGGTGATAAGGGTTATAACTCCACCCATCCAATAGGTTTTTTCCATGTTTAGGTCTTAGATTTTACATTATCATTCCATTTTATTTAAATCGTTAAATAATGAGGTCATCGTTGCATCATCATGATGTCATAAATAATTTAATTTATTTAAAGTCTAAAAATTATAAAAAAAAACTACTATGATTTAGGTAATCTTTTTATCTTTCCAATGAATATTTATAATCAAAAATATGATTTTTATAACCCCATGTAAAAAATGTTTTAGTAAAACATCTCATGTTTGTGTCATTTTTACTTTTACATTAAATAAAAAGTTATTTATGACATTTCCCAACCAAAGTGGCTCCATGGGGTCCCCAAGTTGACCCATGGATTTTCTTGGTCTTCCATGACACATCCAATGAGGTTAGGATATGTGTCAAGCTCATCTCATTTTATTAAAGCATTATTTTTACCTTAAACTACACTAATTACCTCTAATCGCGATTAAAAACTTAATAAGTTACTATTCACCAAAAAATTATTTTAATCCCATTGAACCACATTTTACTTCTTAATGAAAACCATGTATGTCGGATTTTTGAAATTCAAAACACAATGATGGAAAAATTTCATTTAAACAGAAAATCAGTTTTTATAAGTACCACTTAGTGGTTTCACTATTCATCAAAACTTGATGTTTTTCAAAAAATTACCAAAACTTCACCCTAAGATATATTTGATATTATGAATTAAAAAATGAAGTCCATTTTAAAAAATTCACAACATATAAGTTTCATTAATTAATTTAATAATTAATTCCCACTGTCAGAGCAAATAGCGTGTTTTTATGAAACAATAAGTATTAAAAGATTGACACCAGTTTAAGTCCAATTTCAAAGAGAAATTGATTCCAATTACCACCATTGGATTAAATGGTAAAAATATATTCTAATTTCACTTCAAAACCAATTCAAAATATAATCTAGTAATATAAATAAAGTATATTAAAAAGCAGTTTTGATGTAAAATACAGTATTTTTCACTATTCATAAAAAAATGTACATTGTCAGAAAAATACCAAAAATTCACACAAAGTAAATTTTGATGTCCCGATCATAAAGAATAAGTTTATATTGACAAACATAGCTTATAAAATTGTCAAAAGATATATTTAAAAATGGTTTGCCATCAAAAGGCAGTAAAACACTCTTTTAAGAATATTAGTGTATTCCATGCATTAGATTGTATTTATTTTCATTTTAAGCCTCTAAAACACTATCTTAATCATTAATATACATAGATAAAAATATATATTATTCATTACTTGCTTGGGATGTTACATCCTTACCCCATTTAGAAAATTGCATCCCCGCAATTTATTTACTTATCGAATAAATGGGGGTACTTATCCCTCATTGCATTTTCAGATTCCCATGTTGCCTCTTCCATCATGTGATTTTTCCACAAAACCTTTACCTGATTAATCAGATTATTTCGTAACACTTGCTCCCTGTGGTCAAGAATCTGAACCGGTTGTTCCTCATAAGATAAGTTCTCTTCTAGCTGAACTACCTCTGGACTCAAAACATGAGATGGATCTGGAATATACTTTCTGAACATCGAAACGTGAAAAACATTGTGTACCTGAGATAAAATCGGAGGTAAATCCACCTGGTATGCAACTAATCCAAATCTCTCTAGAATTTCATGTGGTCTAATGAACCTTGGACTCAGATTTCCTTTTTTACCAAATCTCATCACACTTTTCCAAGGATAAACCTTGAGAAAAACATGATCACCTACCTCAAAAGATAGATCCTTCCTCTGGTTATCCACATAACTCTTCTGCCTGCTCTAAGCTGTTCTCATGTGCTTCTGAATCAGCTAAACTTTTTCTGCCATCTCTTCTACCAATTCTAGTCCCATCAACTTCCTTTCACCCACTTCATCCCAGAAAGCTGGAGTTCGACACCGCTTCCCATATAATGCCTGAAATGGTGCCATCTGTATACTGGAATGAAAACTGTTATTATATGAAAATTCAACCAAAGAAAGATGTTGGTCCCAGCTTCCCTGATAATCCATAGAGCAAGAATGTAGCATATCCTCTAATGTCCGAATTGTTCGTTCTGACTGCCCATCTGATTGAGGATGAAAAGATGTACTAAAATTTAATTATGTACCCAACGACTTCTGAGGGCCTTTCCAAAAGTTAAAAGTGAACCTGGGATCACGATCAGATACAATGGAGAGGGGAACTCTATATAACCTGACTATCTCTTTAAGATACAAACGGGAAAGTTGATCTAGGGAAAAATTATCTCGTATAGCAAGGAAATGAGCCTATTTAGTCAAGCGATCAACAATAACCCAGATTGCATTATTACCTCGAGATGTCTTCGGTAATCCCACAACAAAGTCCATGGATATATTCTTTCATTTCCACTCTGGCACTGGTAAAGGCCGAAGCATCCCTTTTGGTAACTGCCGCTCTGCTTTAACCTGTTGACATGTCAAACACTTCACAGTAAAATCAGCAATATCTCTTTTCATTCCATCCCACCAGTAATACTCCCGCAGATCTCTGTACATCTTAGTACTACCAGGATGAACTGAAAATGGAGAACTATGATCTTCACATAACAACGCTTTCTTCAACTGTGAATCGCAAGGAACACACAATCTCTTCCCAAATCTCAAAATGCAATCATTATCAATGTTGAATTCATGAAACTTACCTTTCTGAACCAGCTCTACCTTTTTCTGCAACTCACTGTCTTGCTTCTGTGCTTTCTTGATTCTATCTGATAGAGATGATCTCACTGATACCTGAAACAAAACAGAAGAACTTCCTACACCAACAACTTCTACGCCAAAGTTCATCAAATCCTTAACCAAAGGATCACGTTCCAAATTCAACATTGCTAATGAAGTATTACTTTTTCGACTCAAAGCATAATCCACTTTATTTTCTTTTCCCGGATGGTAATGAATTGTATAATCATAATCCTTGATTAATTCCAGCCATCTCCTCTGTCTCGTGTTTAACTCTTTCTGAGTGAATATATACTTTAAACTTTTGTGATCAGTATATATTTCACACTTTACTCCATAAAAATGATGCCTGCAAATTTTTAAAGCGAAAAAAACAGCAGCTAATTCCAAATCATGTGTAGGGTAATTTATCTCATGAGTTTTCAACTGCCGTGAAGCATAAGCAATTACCTGATCATTCTGCATTAGGACGCAACCAAGTCCTTTCAATGAAGCATCACTGTAGATAACAAACTCACCATTCCTGGAAGGTAGTGCCAAAACTGGAGCATTCACCAATCTTCTTTTCAATTCCTGAAAACAATCATCACATTCTTTTGTCCAGATAAACTTAAAACCCTTCCGAGTTAGCTTAGTCATTGGACTAGATAACTGTGAAAAATTTCTAACAAACCTTCGGTAATATCCTGGCAAACCAAGGAAGCTATGAATCTCAGTTACATGTGTGGGTCTTGGCCAGTCTTCCACAACTTTTGTTTTTTCAGGATCAACAGTTATCCCATCTTTAGAAATAATATGACCAAGGAAAGAAATTTGTTGCAACCAAAACTCACACTTTCTGAATTTTCCATACAGTTTATTTTCCTTTAAGGTTTTCAAGATAACCCTTAAATGTCTTTCATGCTCCACTTTACTTTTAGAAAACACCAATATATCATCAATGAAAACCACCACAAACTTATCCAAGAACTCAGGGAATATTCTATTCATTAAGTCCATGAATACAGCAGGTGCATTGGTTAGCCCAAAAGGCATTACTACAAATTCATAATGGCCATATCTTGTAAGGAACGCGGTCTTCAGAACATCTTTTTCCTTTACCTTCAGCTGATGGTACCCCGATCTCAAGTCAATCTTTGAAAAATAATGAGCTCCCTGGAGTTGATCAAACAAATCATCGATATGAGGCAAAGGATATTTTTTCTTAACAGTGATATTATTCAAGGATCTATAATCAATGAAAATTCTCATTGAAACATCTTTCTTTTTAACAAATAAAATAGGAGAAACCCATGGTGATGTTCTAGGTTAAATGAAACCTTTATCTAAAAAATATTGCAATTGCTCCTTCAACTCTAAAAGTTCAATTTGAGCCATTCGATAAGGGGGTTTTGAAATTGGCTTAGCATCAGGAATTAAGTCAATAGTAAACTCAACTTCCCGATCTGGTATTATTCCAGGAAACTCATCAGGAAAAACATCAGGATACTCATTTACCACTGGCACATCATTAATCTGAACAGTTCCTTTATCTTCAATTATGTGTGCAAGTTAACATTCATTTCCATCTTTTATAAGTTTTTTGGCCTCTTGATAAGTTATCAACAGTAAGGGTTCATTCTTGTACACAAACTGAAAGTCTTTCTGAAAAGAAACTTCTTTAGCTCTATAGTCAATCTTATCATGGTAAATAGAGAGAAAATCCATACCCAGGATAACATCAAACTCTACTAGAGGTAGAACAATAAGGTTTGAAAGTAGGTTCTTTCCACAGATAAGGATAGGAAGATTCTTATAAATTCTTTTTGCCTCAACATTTCCCCCGGGTGTTTTTACCAGAAGTTCAGGAGTCATTTCTTGAGATGGTATTCTCATTTTACTAGAAAAGGTTTCAGAGATGAAAGAATGTGTAGACCCCGAATCAAACAACACACTGGCATAATCTGAAAAAACAAACAAAGTACCTGATACAACTTCATTTGATGGTCTGACATATGCTGAAGTAGTTACAAAGGATTTCACCACCCCTTTCTATTTGTAGTCTAACTGCTTCCCATCACCCAAGCTCTTTGTTGGACACTCGTTTTCATAGTGACCCATCTCATTGCACTTATAACATTTCACTAACTGTAAATCAAATTTGGTCTTACCATCACCCCAATCTTTTCCAGTGCAATCACGAGCCTTATGTCCCATCTTACCACATCAGTATCACTTTCCATAATTCAGAAGACATTCCCCAGCATGCCTTTTTCCACATTTATCACAAACTAGAAACTTAGTTTTCTTACTGTCAGACTTTATTGAAGAATTCTTACCTTTCTCCTGCCACCTCGGTCTCTTCTTCTGTTGGTTGTTATAGAACACTTGATCATTGGAAAACTCCATTTCTACCTTCTCAGCACATCGAACATGCTTTTCATAACATTTAAACTCACTAGAAGCTAATGACCTTCGATATTTTGGCTTTAATCCGGAGTAAAAACGATTTATTTTACTATCAAGGTCTCGGATAAAATTTGGAGCTTACCTTGCCAATAGAGGGAACCTTTCTTCATAGGCATCCACTGAGTATTTCTCTTGCCTCAATTCCAAGAATTGATTTTCCATCCTAAGTCGAACAGCCTTAGGAAAATACTTCTCAATAAACATACCTTTGAATTCATCTCAGTCGAGAGCATCAATCTCATCAGCGTCCCTAATATTTTTAACCATCGACCACCACTGATCTGCTTCACCCTCCAAACGATAAATAGAAAGACTAACCTTTTGATTGTCAGAACATCCCATGACATCAAAAATCTTCTCCAGTGCTTTAATCCGACATTCATCTAGCACAAGGTCAGATGATCCTCTGAATGATGGGGGATATTGCCTCATGAAATGTTCCACCACTGACATGTTCCTCTGTGGTTGATCTGGCTGATCTCATGTATGGATACCACCGCCATTTATCGCTTGAGTCAACTGCGCCATTACTGCAACAAACTGTTCAGTTCCAATTCCAACCATCTCAGGATGCTGATTCGGAAGGTTATTTCCTTCTGCATGCCTTCCTAGCACTGCTTCCCTATTTCCTCTGTGGAAAAACATTCTGAATATACATGTCTTAGATGAAGCAACATGGTAATCTTCAAATACTATATCACTTCAATTTGACCATAAAAAAAATATTTTTGGATAATCATTTCATATAATTCTAACTCCTAATGTTATCTAAACCGACCTCTGATACCAACTATAAGGCCCCAGCCTTATCCCTTACTTAATCTTTAGTTATTACAAGATTACACATTGAGGATCTTTTCGGGTTTAGAGTTTTAGAGAATTAGATCATAAAACTTGCATTACATTCAACATATTAACTAAGTGGTTACATAAAGATAATATTATTATTTCCCATCAATGGAAGCATATTTAAAATAAAACATGGATTCTTTCTTGACACTCCCTTGACACTATCATCATATCATGTACCTTTCCCTTGACCTGTGAAAAACATTTCAAAAAAACTTGGGATGACAATAAAAAGCTCAGTAAGGGATATAAAAATATGGAAAGGAAACATGGGTACATATATACATAAGAATGAAATCATACTTTACCCATAAAACATAATCACTTTAACATACCTCATCAAATCATGAATAAATCATAGAAATCATAAGATATAAAGGTAACTTGAGGCATTCATAACATTCTTACGTAGGGAGTGACCCTCTTGGTTACATTTGGAATACCCAGCACAGTATATTCCCTAAATCTCTTCGGATAAACCTTAATGTTACACTCCTTCATGTTACCCAATGCATTGGAGAGCTATATCAGGCTCACCCGCCCTTAGTTTATCACAGAACCACCCGTCTTTATAATAATTCCCAAGAACCTCAACATAATCGTATCGCATAAAACATGTATAAAGGAAACATAACATTTCCACCTTTCAATCACAAGATATCAATACAAAACATTGATATAAAAACATTATGAAAACCATTTTCAATACCAAAATAAAATAAAAGTAAAACATTGTATTTATTTTTCTTTTAAAAAAAGGTATGGCTTGTAGAGGAAGCCGAAACTCAAATAATGGTCACGGCGGCGGAGAAGTCATTGTCACCGCATACGTACGAAAAAAACATTCTCTTTTGTCATTTAGTAAACGCTTCATATAAAAAAGATTCCTTTTCAATAAACAATAAAGTCAAATGGGTTTATACACCATATAAAAGAAGGTTGTGTATAAAACAAAATATGCCTCAATGAAAGGAGATTGAGACGAAGTCCCATACCTCAGGTCCGACTTGACTCGGTCGTTGTTTAATATCTTGAATAATAAACTTGAGTTAATTTATACTTTTTTAAGAACTTTTTTCAAGTTCATTATTCCTTTTATATCACTTATTTCTATGTCATGAACACTGTAATTATTTAAGTTAATAACTGTTGTTTTAATGATCATTGGTACTTGAGTCAAAAATAAACCCTTTATAATTACATGTTGTTCATTTATCCATTATATGTATATATCATATATATCCTGTATATATATGCATTTATAATATTACATAATCATTTAGAGGTAAGAAATGAAATGCACCGTTCATGGAGACGGTAAGCTGTACGTACGCATGAACGCTACTTTCATTTCTATTTTGTATTTTATAGAATGGAATCATATTGATATAAAGTTAAATTATAATTACAGTATAATATCATATATAATATCATAGTTCCATCCTTTATACGTCCCATATATGTTATTTAACGAATCAAATCACTTTGAGGGGGCGGTAGTCCGCACTTCCTTAAATGAAGATATCACGTTTACCCATAATGGAAACCATAAAGGTATGCCCAAAATGAAAAATACAGAAGATTAAGGAAAACATAAACATATTATATATCATATATGAAAATAGTGAAATCTTAATGTCCACCTTTAATGGTGTTAAAATAATGTTGAACAATCATTGTTTCGGGAGATATAAATTCACCATCCACGGAAACAGTATGTCCTTTAACCATTAGATGTAGGTGTGTGTAAGTGTTTCTCGAATCCATCTTATAACAACATCCTAGTATATTGAGGATACTGTAGGTATTACAAAAGAAAATATTAAAAAGAGTTTAGGGGGTTAGAGAATCAAAATCAAACAAAAGGACTCAAAACAAGACATTACCTTAAAATCGGGTAACTCTCTTAGATTTGAGCTCAAAGGCTTCCTTGGGAAGACTTCTGCCCAAAGTGAGGCTTCAAAGAGTAAGAGAGGGATGTGGAGATCCAAAATGGGTAGGTTTTGGCCGAGCCAAAGGCTTTGGGAGTGTGGGTAAGGAGGTAGAGATGGGGGCCTTTTATAAGAGGAGAGGAGGGGCACTCTTGGAAGGTAAAGAAAAGTCACTTTATTATAAAATGGTATTCGGATTTAAGAGGTCCCACATTGATGTGTTTCGAGGATAAGGTGATAAGGGTTCTCAATCCACCCATACAATAGGTTTTGGACATGTTTATGTATTAGATTTTACATTATCATACCATTTTATTTAAATCGATAAATAATGAGGTCATCGCTACATCATCATGATGTCATAAATAATTTAATTTATTTAAATTACAAAAATTATAAAAAAAATACTATGATGTAGGAAATATTTTTAGATTTCCAATGACTATTTATAATCAAAAATATGATCTTTATAACCCCATGTAAAAAAAATTTTAGTAAAACATCTCATGTTTGTGTCATTTTTACTTTTACATTAAATAAAAAGTTATTTCTATCATTTCCCAACCAAAGTGGCTCCATGGGGTCCCCAAGTTGACCCATGGATTTTCTTGGTCGGCCATGACACATCCAATGAGGGTAAGACATGTGTCAAGCTCATCTCATTTTATTAAAGCATTATTTTTACCTTAAACTACACTAATTACCTCTAATCGCGATTAAAAACTTAATAAGTTACTATTCACCAAAAAATTATTTTAATCCCATTGAAACACATTTTACTTCTAAATGACAACCATGTATGTTGGATTTTTGAAATTAAAAACACAATGATGGAAAATTTTCATTTAAATGGAAAATCAGTTTTTATAAGTACCACTTAGTGGTTTCACTATTCATCAAAAATTGAAGTTTTTCAGAAAATTGCCAAAACTTCACCCTAAGCTATATTTGATATTACGAATTCAAAAATGAAGTCCATTTTACAAAATTCCCAAGATATAAGTTTCATTAATTAATTTAATAATTAATTCCCGCTGTCAGAGCAAATAGCGTGTTTTTATGAAACAATAAGTATAAAAAGATTGACACCAGTTTAAGTCCAATTTCATTGTGAAATTGATTCCAATGACCAACATTGGATTAAATGGTAAAAATATATTCTAATTTCACTTCAAAACCAATTAAAAAGATAATATAATCATATAAATAAAGTATATTAAAAAGCAGTTTTGATGTAAAATACAGTATTTTTCACTATTCATAAAAAAATGAACATTGTCAGAAAAATACCAAAAATTCACACAAAGTAAATTTTGATGTCCCAATCATAAATAATAAGTTTATCTTGACAAAAATAGCTTATAAAATTTTCAAAAGATAGATTTAAAAATGGTTTTCCATCAAAAGGCAGTAAAATAATCTTTTAAGAATATTAGTGTATTCCATGCATAAGATTGTATTTATTTTCATTTTAAGCCTCTAAAAAACTATCTTAATCATTAATAGACATAGATAAAAATATCTATTATTCATTACTTACTCGGGATGTTACATATTGACTCTATTGAAATTTCCTTAATGATTGTTAGGTTTTGATGGTTTCTCATATAACCTTATGTTATTTTTTATATCTCTTATAATTCAGGATTTTTTTAGTTTTCAATTCCTTTTATAATAATCCAATTTCAACAGAAGTATATTTTTTTAGAAATTCTATTTTTTTGTGAATTAGTGTTGTTCTCCATTATGTGAATCATTTCTCATTTATTTTGGATCTCATTAGGGATGGTGGGTTATTTTGGATATGAAAAATAGTGTTTAACTAGAATCATAATATTGTGGGGAGGCCACCATAGAAGGATCATAGGGTGAACCCAGTTTCTAATCATTAGTGATGGGGAAATTCTTTATTCCCTCCCCACATATCCCAGATCATGGTATTTTAGTGAGCCAAGACCATGGTTCATGTGACTGGTGCTCATGGGGATCCCAAATAGACCATACTAATATTATTTGGTGATTTATATGGCAAGGTTTCAGGTGTTACTTGTTTTGATATTTTTGGATATATGAGACTCTATTTCTCTTTTTATTCTCTTGTTAGATTGATTATGTTCCCTTAATTCACTAGATATTTATTTTTATTCTAGTTTAGTTGTTCAATATGATCTCTTTGGTTTTCATTGGATTTAAAATTTTAGGTTTTAAAGGAAAGTTGAGAACTATCACATTGGTCTTCAAGTTTTGAGTCTGGTAATTAGTACTAGATTATTCTAGTTTTTTTTATGATCAACCGAATATTTTTGGATTCTTCATTGGAAAAAGTTTTCATGGTGGGGGATTTCACACCCTGACCCAAAAATAATCTAATAATTTATCCACTGTTGAGTGCATTTTTATTTGTATTCCTTTTTGAGTGTTTTCTCTTGATATTGTATGTTTTTTTGGGATATTAGGTGGTTCACTTTTGATGTATGGTTAGGTTAAACAATGCACCAACCCTCAGAAGTCTGTGTGGCCCAGTTAGAGGAATTCAGGAGCCTGTATGGTTGGGAAAGAAATCATGTGTCAATCCATAGAAGATCATGAGGCCTAGGGTAGATACACCATGGCCCTTTATGGTTAGGACTCTGGTTTGTGAAATGTTTCTTCCTCCATCTATTAGGACATAAGATTCCAAGAAGTTAGCACATGGTTTTTCAAACCATGTTACCTACCCAAGTCCTTTAAAAATTCATTTTTTACATTTCTAACTTTTCTATTTTTAACCCCATATCACCCCTCGCTGCTCTCATTTTTTCCTCACAAAACCAGGGGATCCTCCCTCACCTATTTCCATGGATCTTCCATTCCTATATTATTAAATCGTTGACTTCCTTCATGATTATGAGTTGATTTTTTATTCTAATGTCTTCATAGATCTTTTATCTTCTTCTTTATTCTCTTTTAGATAGGATTATTATTATCCCATGGTTTTGGTGACCTAGTATTCATGTTACCTTTCTTAAAATTGTATTTTTTAGGGTTTCTCTTGGTTCCTCTTGCTTATTTTGGCCTCTTTGAAGTGGATTCAAGTATTCATCATCAAAGGTGAAATGCTTAGAGGTAGGATAACCTATGTACATGAATTAAACTATAATACTATGAATTATTTATGATTCTAGAGTTAATTTTAATTGTTATATAATGTATATGTTCTATGTTAAATGGTTGTGGTCCTTAAAATTGACTTCCTACTAGTTTTCCCTATTTCCACTAAGCTTCCAAAATGGGATTATTTTTTAATTAATGATTTCAACCTTGTTTAAAAATACAACACATCCTAAACATTTAATTGGGTTTAAAAAGGATTTATACCTTGTAAAAATGAAATAAAAAAGGTGATTTTCTCCTTCAATCAGTTTTCATTAAAGGGAATAATGGCATGGTTGTTTTCTAGGAAAAATTGAGAGTATTTACAATCCTTTTTCATGTTGAATGTGACTAACACACACAAACACGTATATATGTAAGTTATATATTTGTGCATGTTTTCTCATGGGGAGTAGAATATGTGCATTTTCATAATGACTAATTATTTATAAATCAAGGTTTATATATTTTAAATGTGAAGTGTGGTTTGAAACTTGAAATCATTGGAAACAAATCATTTTGGAAGAAAAGTATCTCTTTTTAAAATATAAGGGTCAATTAGCACCTTTAGGTGTTTTTTGGAAATAAAAAAACTCTTAAGACATTATCCTTATATTGGAAATGTGTTATTTTATAATTGTGTAAAATATTTTGTAAGCGTAGTAAGGGGATTGGGGTTTATTGTGTAACTATGGAAGGGGATACACGTAGTAAGGGAGTTCATAGGTGAGAAGGAGGAAATATTATTTTAGTAAAAAAATAATTCTATTTATGTATATTATAGTTAGATAAAACTCACCTACACTTTTATGTCATGAAAAGCCTTTAGTAGTTAGGAGGTAGTTCGGGGTACACATGCCATTCTATTTTAGAATTATGATCTATCTTGTATCCCAGAGATAGTCTCACATTTCTTGTGGTATATTCCCTTTGATTGAACCAGTGAAGGTGAATTCGTAAGTTAGGGAGAGTTGATTATGAAAACTAGTGTTGGTAGAGATTGATCATTTTGGTGTATACATCTCATTTCTATCCCATCTCGACAAGCCTCAATGATCCCATGACCCTCATTTTATGTACACACTACATTTCTCAAGGAGCAAGCTAATTTCGAGGTGGATAGAAGCCCATGAGGTTATATAGATGTATGTTCTATATTTATTTATTTTATTTTTAAATTTTTTATTTTATTCATGTTGTTTGTATTTATCTACTTGTTTATAATGGGATAATTCATTCCCAAGTGAGTTATTGTTGATTATCAGCACTTGTTTCTCACACATAAGGATTGGGAATGCCGCCTGGGAATTGTTGTGGTCCATATCAGGTGACATAATTAGGGTTAACACGATATGGTTTGTGACATTATGAATGAATATAATTTACTTTAGACATGTTTACAAGTTTACGGTTTACCTATTCTTGTTTTCCCTATTTTTTATGATTTCATGCCTCATTATGGTTTCCCCATGTCCGATCATTTATATTACATTGTATAGTTATGTATTCATGGTAATTATTTTATTCTTCTATGATTTTGTGTCATGATTGATATTATTATATCATTCCTTATAAAAACATTTTATGATTCCATGATCATTTAAATCTTTCTTTCTCTCATGATCATGTTTTCTCATAAGTTTTTGATTTATAGTTCTATCTAAATCCTTTATAGTATTTTTGTCACACTAGGAATTGGAACTCACCCCTTTATTTTATTTACGATTTCCCCACTAAATTGTATCCATGAATATGCCTATGATTATATCATGTATAGATAATTTTATGATAGATATTGAAGTGATAATTTAGAATAAGTGGTTTAGGTTATTAATCTATAAATACGCCAAACAATTGGGTTCTAGGATTGGTTATTTTATTTGTTATGTGTAATGTGTAATCACAAAAATTATGTAATATATATATATATATATATATTTTATGCCAATTTCATCTCAACTAAAAACTATATTAACCCAAATCTAATTATTTAATTTAAAACCAATTACATTCCAACTCCCATGGTTTTATCCCAAAACTCCAATTCCAAATCTTTTTTAAATATAGGAAAATATGAATTTATAAAATAATATTTTAAAGCTAATTTTATAAACCAAAAATGTATTAAATTAATCAAAAATCATAATAAAGGATAAAAATACAATAAATAATGAATAATAGACACCT
The DNA here is from genome assembly GCA_963277665.1 of Viscum album. NCBI lineage: Eukaryota > Viridiplantae > Streptophyta > Magnoliopsida > Santalales > Viscaceae > Viscum > Viscum album. The sequence continues at coordinate 479,751,856 of OY728139.1, forward strand.
TACTTTGATAAATATCATGTGAATACTCTAGAATACTAGATCTGATGTTAGTAATTGTGTTCTGAACATACAATCCCTAGAAACAAGAACAAACTATCATGATTCATCCACTCATGTTTCAAATACAAGATAAGAAACCCCAACATATAATAAAATGGGATAGTTCTACCAAACAATAATAAAAATGAGGATAAATAGATGATTGAAGATTATGTGGGATCACTAAGACCAAAACATATATCTATTTTTTATCCAATCAATATTATTGATAAAAGTGAACATTATTGATAGATAATATGAAATTTAGTTCCAAATGAACACTATATCAGTCCCAATATGATTTAGTATTTATAATGGGGATTATATGTTGCTAATCATGTTATCAAAATCAAAATCATGGATACCAGCCTGATTTTATCGTTAGGATGCATGGTCAGTTGGGACCATACATCAACTTTGTGATATTTATTTCCTAAAACCTTTCATTACACGGTCATTTTCAATGATCACTTGAGACTATTAACTAATAGTTCCTTCACTACATCATCCCTATCTGTTCTATATGGTTTTATAAATGGTCTGTGAGACTGTGTACCTTTGATGTATATTATTCATTACACATATAAAACTCTAAAATAAGACTGAGATCCAAAAAAAATAAAACTGAAACATACCAATCAACCTAATTATATCAAAATAAATGAGACAAATATATCCAACATATAAGTATATAGATAAAAAATAAATATCATGTTTCAATAAAAAGAAAATTCCCTCAATAAAATCCTTTCATATTTAGTATTAAAATAAAAAAAATTAATAGAGAAAATAATATGAAAGTTTAAATCCAATAAATTATCATTTAACTATCATATAACATAATAATATATATATATATATATAAACCGTACAAAGGAAAATCGGTTCATAATATGAAACATACCTCAATGAAGGAAAATTGATATGAAATCCCTTACGGGTTCTGTAATGAATGAATTAAATTAAAATGAAAGAGAGAACATGATATTCAATTTTATGTCAAATAAATAAATTTTTTATTATGAAATAATATTTAAATGGGGAATTACGTGCACCATAAAAAGTAAAATATGTGTATAATATTAAACATGTCTCAAATAGTCGAAATTGATATGGAAAACTTTACCTTGGATTCTCACTTGGTTGAACACACTCTAACATTTTTGTACAATAATTTTTTTACTAACCTATTTCAAAACCTTACACACACATATTTAATTTTATTATAATTAATTATATATATATTTTAACTAATCATAGTTTATTTTTATCATAAAATGTTAGTAATTTCTATTGTTTATTACTAGTTATAATATGGTCATTTTGATCATTGTTCTATGTTATTAAGTTCATAATTAACATATTATTAGTGGTATTTGAATCATAATATTTATGTTTTTTATAAGTTTTTGTGTCCATTTGATAGAATATAGCAATATATTACACAATATTGGAATTAACAATGATTTTATCTGAGGTCACATTCCAATAATGAAGTGATACATTATAATGAATATTTATTTTAGTGTAATGGTTTTATAACCAAATGAATAACATAAATTACTTATAAATATAATATATCACAATTATTCATGTTTTTATATTAATTTACATTGTAAATTACTAAGACTGTATGAAACGTTTCATTTAGGTGGTTGAAATTGACTAAAACAATAACATGTTATACAAATGAATGGGTAAGAGTTTGAATTTATATAGTTGTAATATGATCCTTACAGAAGAATAATTATTTTAAAAAAGTCAATAGAGTATTGTATATTATTTATGAACAACATATATAATAAATTAAATGATAGAGATGATTAATATCTTATTACTTAATTTGATGTAATCATTCTTCCTCATAACATCTTCCTTTGAAATGAAGGACTTATAAGCCTAATTATTGTGACCAAATTATACCCAATGTGAGTGATGAAATTATGAGAGTTAAATTGGGGTTGTTTTTAAAATACAAAATTGACGTAGTTTGTAATGGGTAGAAGCAATGTCTATTTATAAGTGAAAATTAAACAAATTTATTTGGAAACTCGAGTTAGGTAGAGGGTATAAGTGAAATGATATAAGAGTTAGGCGAGTTGGGTGAGAAATTTTTTTTTTTGAGTTATATGATTTAGAATCATAGAAAAAATATTAATTATATAATGGCTAAATATTAATTTTATTATTCAAAATTAATTTCATGTCATTGTACCACTTTTAATTTATTTAATTCTTTACTATGGTAATTATTTTTTACCAAAAAATAAAATATATCCCATCTTAACTAATTTGAAATGGCTGATTAAAATTTTGGACTCTATTTAATAAAATTCAAGTTATAATTAGAGGAAATTTAACTTTTAATTGGGAACATAAAATATATAGGGAAAACAATTTTTTATAATAAAGAACTTTTTAAACACTAAATAATTTTATTATTATTAATTACTAATTAATAATAATTATATGAATATTAATAGATTAGTTTACATGTATTTATTTATTTATATATATATAATATATTTCATTAATACAATTCTTTAAGTGTTAGATTTAATTTATTAATAAATAATATATAAAATAAAAACAATTCATTGACAAATACCATTTTTACCATTAAATTATTTCAATCATATTTCCTTAAAATTATTTATTTATTGAATAATGTTTCGTAGATTTTATCAATCCATTAGTGTTAAAATATTTCATTGAATTTTATAAAATAATTTGAAAGTATTTAATTTGAAAAAACGCATAATATATAAAAAAACACATAATACTAGAAATATATATTTTAAAATATCATTTATTAAATTAATAATTAAATATTTATGTCATTCTAGATTATACTATCAAAATCACTAAATAAATATCCATAATACCAAAAGGTGTTATAAGTAATTATGCTAGACATGGGTGATGATTTGGCTTGCAAGTATCTTCAAGTGATTTCTATAAGTATGAACTTCTCCCATAAATTGTTTTGATCAAGCCATACTTGTTCATGTATATCTTGATCAAGGTTAATGGAAAACTCTAGTGATGATAATTATTTTTAAAGAATAGAAAAATTATCCTCAAAAGTAATATTTTATTACTTGATAGCATAGCGTATCCATTTCAACATAAATTACATAATGTGGTATTTTTTATTTATACTTCGGATTATGAAAACTATATTACAAAAAAAATTAATTGAATATCAAATATTATTTCCACAAAACATATAATTTATCTCATTAATCACTCTTATATATAATGATTGTATAGACCCAACTTCTATATAATAATAATCGATATATATTCATAATAAAGATATATTTCTAACTACCATATACTCCTAGTGGTCATATAATAGTCATAATACCTTTTTATTTTCTTATATATTTCCTTACATTATTCTCTTAAAGGACTCAACTTAAAGATATTTATCATATTTTTAATATTTTACATTATTTATATAGTTATCATTAATGGGAAAATCTTCATGGGAAATCATGATGATGAATATTTCCATCATGATGTATTTTAATTTACGTGTAGTTATATTACTTTGGTATTTTTTCTAATTATATTTTATTTTTACATAATGTAATATTTATCCCACCTTAATATTATTACCTAATGGAATAAGTAATTAATTTTCTTATTTTGGTATTGATCTTAAGATTTGTTTTTGAAAACATGGGATTTATTTCAAGGAAATTTACATCTAAAAATTATGATGTTTCTTATACCATATTCATCAAAACGATATCTATATTTCCAAACTCAACCCAACATAGATGTGAACATCATGTCTTCCCATATAATGTTTCATATGGTGAAAACCCAATAGTTTAATGATTGTTTTTATTTTTCTAATATTATACCAATATAAATAATAAATTCACAATCCTATAAAATCATGAATACATTCCCTAAACATAGCATCTATCATATAAAACATGCATTTTTTTTAACCGTGATTTTGTGGATAGAATAAAGTTTTGAGGTATATATGAATACGTAAATCACACTAAAATAACTTTCACATATATGATGTAAATATATCATCGTAATAAAATACAATAATTCCTTAAACTCTATAAAGATTCACCACATCCATTACATAGTGCTTCACCACATCTATTATATAAATCTTCATCACCTCCATTATATAAAGCATCACCAAACTATACAATAAACTCAATTACTTAATTGAAAAAAAAAATTCTAATTCATTAATCATTCCATTGACAACTTATATGGAATCAAATACTCACAGTACATGTGGTAATCCTGTAACAATTCTTATATAAATATACTCCCATATCCCAAGGTGAATCTTTTAGGGAAACAATAGTCTATAAAGAATATAATATTCAATTTTAACATATTTTCATATAATACACTGAGATATAAACTTATCCACTATTTTATTTATCTTGGGTCATATGAAATAAAACTTCAATGCGTAATACATATTCTCAACAGAAGTACCCCAAAACAATATTGAGAAGAACTGAGAAAGGGATGAATAAATGTGACCAAAAACATTAACTTTACCTCAAATATCCCTACTTTTCACCATCTAGTTAAAGAAAAAATTGTTAAAAAAAGAAAATTTTATTGATAAATGATATATATAATGATATAAAACATTTAAAATAATAATTTTTTTATAAGTTTCACTCACACTTTTTATCTTGTGGTTAATCCATAGTGTTCATCAGTTTCAATCCAACTTCCCACATCCTGAAATTATTTTCAATATGGAATAGAGTAAAGGGAGTAGGAATGTGATTTTATAATCAAAGTATAATAAATATCAAAAATAGTGTAAAAAATAATAAATCTATGGTATTCTGCCCCAAGTTCCACTACGGGTTTATCAAGTCATCACCTTTACTCTTCCCCTCAAACCCAACCAAATTTTCACTAATATAATAACTAGATTTCTTGGTCATCTATCACAAAATTTTGTTACAATTTACTAATAAAAACACCCCATATAAACAATAGTGAAAAATCATTGTATGCTGAGGATTGATCAAAAAATGTTTCATCTAGTCAAATATATATAAAAAACATTAAATATAAATTTAATATACTCCTAAAATATCAATAGTTTTTATCTCCCATTGAACAAATCTATAACTCCCACAATGATGTGGTGAATTTGACCCTGTATTTATTACCTAATATCTATAAAAATTATTATTATCATGATTGTTTCTATCTTTAACATGGTAAATATAAATTTTTCATGAAAGTAGGACTTATGTTATTCATGTTTTTCTTTAGAGATCCTTCATGTGGATCTTCAACACCTTCCAATTCTCTAGATCCACAATAATATCAAACATATGAATTTTCATCCCAAACTAAAATACAATGGGGAATACCAAGTTCTATTTTATATTTACATATCAATATATGAGACCTTAAAAGGACTAGAACTGCTAAAATAGTAATTTTTTATAAATTCATCATAGTTAATTTTATAATACACTAACCATGTAACTTTTTTTAAAGTGACATGTCATGGATTTGAATCCTTATAGAATATTAATTAATTTTTATCTATATTAGTTCTAATCAAACTCTAACTCATCCATGTTCTTCTTGAAAATTAATAAAACATAAAATCATCAATAAATCACATGAATGAATCATCTCCGGAAACTAGTAATAACATGCTCTCGTTGTATGGGATTTCCAAACACTACACCATTGGATTATTTTTTTGAGATTTTTTCAACCCTTGGTAAAAATATCAACACTATATTGGGAAGTTCAAAACTAAGTAATTTTAAATATACCCATTTTAAAATTAATTCATTAGGATTCTTCAATATTATCCACCATCAAACTTTCTTCAATTTATCAATTTTTTCCTTAACAAGATGCTAAAATGATTTGAGATTATTTTTAATAATCAACTAAAAACTTACACTGTAAATAAAATCATCCTTTTTCTCTATACCTTCATAAAATTCAAAATTAAAAAGCCTATTTATCAATTTAAAAGAATATATCCAAAATTATTCTCTCACTATATTAATAAATTGAAAGTAATTAAATATAGATAATATAATAATAATAAACACACTGAAATTTTGGGAAAGAATTCACTCTTAAAAGTTCTTGTAAGTGTTTAAAGTCATCGTTTATTAGGGTTATTAAAAATATATACACTATTTTATCCTTCATCAAAACATTTTCTAATTTATATTCATTATGTTATAATTTTTCCTTGATGATGTGGTACTTTATGTCAATATGATTTAATGTTAATTGTTGAAATGAATTCTATGATGAAATGATTATAATTTGATTATCAAAACCAATCACCAATGGGTATGAAACATCCACCCTATTGTCTTTAAATTCTGAATTCATATAAATCAATTTAGATGGCACTTATGATTCCAGAAAACACTTATATTTTATTGTACTTAATGTGAAAAAAAATTTCTTCTTGTATTTCCAAGATGCACAACTTCCTTTACTAAATAATACACCTAAAATTTTATTTTCAATCTCTAATGTTATATTTCTAGTTCAAATAATAAATTTGATACAATTATAAAGATATTTATTAATCATACCTTAATAAAAAATTAGATTGTCATTAATATAGAAAAATATCCATTTTTCTTCCACAATATGTGAATAATTTATATTACTTTGGATTAAAGTTCAAATAGTAACTACTAATATGATACATAGTAAAGATGGTATCAATAATATTTATATTTTTATTAATCCCTAAAACTCGTTTGGATCCACACTCCTTCCTTATTCATCCAAGGTCAACTGGGTCCTAAGTGATATAGGATTTGATAAAACTATCAATTATTTGATTCCAAACCTTTTTAACAACCCATGAGAATAATTTTATTATAAGATAAATATATATCTTTATGTGTTCATGAACTGAAATTCAAAAAATATTTTCATCACAACAATTTTTGACATTTCAATGATCAATTTTATTTTTAAATTGAAGTCCCAAAAATTAATCACTTATTTTAAGGAAAATTTTAATTTCACCAGTACAAAAAAACACAATGAGTAGTTCTATGTTATCTCCCTTGATATAATTATTATTACTCACCTTTCCTTTCACAAAATTCATCCCCCTAAACCTATTGTTAAATATAGAATACCATGATCATAGAACTTTTTTAATCTCATATAATGATTTCTTAGGATTTCAAACTGAGGAACCATCACCATAAAATATGAAACCTTATATTTGTTCAATGTAGAATTATTACTTCAGTTATCCATTAAAAATTTATAACTTCACATCCATTTGGAATATTTATTAATTTTTTCAGTGTACAAAAAAATAAATAACCATAAAATTTCAAGAATTTTGACTGTAGAAAAGGTATCATCAATTTGTATACCCTTATCTTATGAGTAACCCTACCATAAAATATGGAATTTGTGTTATAATTATTCTACATTGTAATTAGGTTTGTTACAAAAAACCATTTTGTTCCAATCAGATTATTATATTTGTGATGTGAAAATAATTCCCAATTTTCGTTATTTTTCATTTGATTTATATTATCTTACATTGTTGTGACCCAACCTTCATCAATACTTATTTGTTTATCAGGTGAAATTATTATGGTATGACTAAAATTCATCATAATTATTAATGTATATATACCTTTTTTCTATGTCGAGAGATATATTTTATCTCAATGTGTTTTCTAATTCTTTCCATCTTATATTCTTATTACATCAAGCATTACACATAATTTGTAATATCATTATCAGCTTTGGTATTTTGAAAACATAATTCACAAAAAAGAACTGTCACCATATTATTCATCAAAATATCTACAACCATCATTAATTTTATTCTCAAAAATAAATAATGTTCTTATTGTACAAAGATCTGCTAAAATAATAACATCATGGTTGTTAAGGATTTTATTTATATTCTTATTATAAAACTGCTAAATCATTTCACCAGTTGTATATACATGAAATATATCCTCAATAGATCATTCATAAAATATTCCTACATGTATTTTACTAATTTGGGAATAACATGTGATAAAAAATACTTTCAAACTAAAAATGTTTGGTTTCTTCCAAAAAATAATCTATTATGGTGTATTAGCTGATGTTGGTCTATGATGTCACTAATTAATAATGTTGGAAACATCTATTATGGATTGTCGCTAAAAGTATTTTTATGTGACATGATTTAATAAAATAATTCTCTATTGGTCTGCTAAACTACAATTATTCTATTTAACTGCTATTTTTTATAGTGTGTATAGAATAAAATATTCAATACATAATCCATGTTTTACAAGATACATCTCAAATTATTCACTATTGAATTCAACTAAATGATCAAACTGAATCTTTTTAATATTAAAACCAAATTGATTTTTAGAACACCATTTTCTATTTTAAAACCACTCAAGAGTTTGTGATTAACTCATCATGAAATAAACAAAACTCAGGTGATTTAAATCCTCAACCAAAGTAATAGAATACTAATCTTCATTTTTTGATTTCAAGCTCATTGTGCCACCCACATCTGAGTGTATCAGTTCAACTGGAATCTTGGATTTGAATTTAATAATATTCTAAAACTTATTTAACATATTTCCTTTTTAACACTCATCACAGGTAACACCCCAACCCGAACCATTGGGTCTCATCCTAGGATTCCACATGACCTGATGTGCACCTCCCCATACACAAGATTTTTTTGACTAGCTATAAGGTCTAAATTAGAGGCTTGGGGAGACTATTCCCTAAGTTCCAGGTAAAAATCAGAGAAATAATAATAGAAGTGATAAAAATCATCAATAATATTGAATAAATCAATAACCATTAGAGTAACATGATTATATAAAAATGATAACCCATTAATTAATAATATATAATTTCAAGTATATAACAAAATCTAAAAAAAGAATCTAGTTTGAAAGGTAATGAACTAATCAACAAATATAATAACTCTCCAGATCAAGGTCCACCCAGAAATATATATATTCTCTGGATAGCATGCTTAACTATCCAAACTATATAATTTTCCCTTCGCTAGATCCTAATCCATGAAATCTAAAAGTGGGCCAAAATCCCTAAGTAGGTTGTGAGTTCAAGACTTAGTAGGGTACCACCAACAACCCTTAGCATCAATGAATATGATATATAAGTTCATTACAATAATTTAAATAGAGTACATATATATATATAACCAATATATCATAAAAGTGTAATTCACATAGTGGGTCCTCAAAAATAGGCTCTGTGTACTTCAACACCATACCAGGAGTAACGACACCATCAATGGAAAGAATATCCCCCACCTCATCCGGGTAGTTCGAAAAACATTTACAACACATCCCTCCCGAGGTAGATATTCCACATACATGTGAGTCAATATCTCACACATCCCTATTGAAAGGGTATTTTCTATATAATAACAATTATATCAACTATATAGATAATAGATATACATGAAAACATGTATAAAGTATGAAATATCAACATCACATCAAACAAGAATGGTTCACTACCATAAAAAACTATGTGAACAATCATCAAAAATAATAAATTTAGGCTATGAAACCAAACCTCATGAGATTAATCATTAATAAAACTCTCAAGGATATAGACGCATTCCAATAATCTTGCCAACAACACATATAAAACATGTGTTAAAGTTAAGTTCTTCATACCTCAAACCTGTTCAATCCAAATTCAAATATTTATCAAGAGTTTCTTCACCATATCGACGATTGAATTCCAATGGAAACAAAACCTCATGCCAACAATCCATAAAACCCAATTCCCACAATGGAAAATGAAGTCTATAAAATGATATTCTAGAGAAAAAAAACCAAGTGTAGAATAATCACATACCCTTGGTCCAAATTGGAAACAATAGTCATAAAGGTCAGTCATGGGAGGATATAATTCATCATACATGGAACTATTAAAAAGGGAGAAGAGAGAGAATAGGCACTAAAGAGTCTAAAATAATGATAAAAATCATTATTTCAAGTCCATTCAAGGGATTAATGAAGAATTTGGTGAAAATAATGAATGAATTATCATATTTATCCACTAAATAACCATAAACTAGAAGGAAAACAATGCTAGGTGTAATGAATCATTTAGTTCAACCAAAGAGGTCGAGATGAATGGATTTAAACCAAGAAACAACCCACCTTGAAAGAAGGGTCAACCGTGCACCATAGGATTTTCTATGATTTTTCTGGAATTTTTTTTTGACCAAAGGACTCAACCAAGGTGATGGGTCAAATCAATTAATAGGGAAACAATTTGGTTTAAATTGCATTAAAAACATAAAATTTAATCCATATTCACTCCCCTTTTAGTTTGGTAAAGATCTGAGAAGAATGGTTGAAGATTTCAGTCATTTCAAAATTTATCAAAGCTGAAATGGATTCCACCCTGACATACCCCTAGTCATGGTGGTCCATGAACACACCATATTTAAATAGCCTAGACTATGGTGTTTCTTAAAGGACGTGGCTATTTTTACTCCACTGTATCCTCCAAAATAGGTGTGTTGAGGCTGTATAAGAAAATGTCGATAGTGGATTCACTTAATAACCACTTCTTGTATATGTCTTTTACAAGGCATTTACACATAGTTATTTAGAATTATGACTTGGCACTACTCCCTTGGCCATGCCATATTCGGTCCTTTTCTTCTCCCTTCCATTTCCATTTTCTAAAATGGAATACTACATGACCATTTTCTATGTTTTTTTGGATAGAAAACATCGAAAAGAAACTATTTATGACTCCAACACTCTATAGACATATATTTAACCAAGTTGAGGTTAAAAAACACCAAAAGAGACATGTTGGTACATATATTAACAAACCACTGAAAATTATGGCATTACAAATCTACCCCTCTAATGAATTATCTTCCTTGAGAAGTGTCTCGAAAGTTATTCTCAAATATATAATGCTACTATACCCAAATTTTTATCTCTCATTCCAAAATCACTTCCTAGATGTACCCATACTACCACAAGAATCAGAAAATAGTAACATTCTTACCTCGTATCACCTTTTCAATAAGTCATCTATCTGAAAAGGTCACTCTACAAAAGATGTATTTGGATCCAGCTTAATATCCTCACATTCAAGCATATTAAGTTGATCAGGATCATACTTACAAATACAATACACATGGAAAACATTATTCATACCCTGATGTTGTGGATGAAATACTATCTGGTAGGCCACCATACAAATATTTTTAGTGATCTAAAATATTACAATGTCTATTTGTGCTAATTTACCTTTCCTCTTTAGATGTTTATGCCCCAACAAAGGGAAAATCATTAAGAAAAACTTTTCACCCACAATGAAATCCAAGGGATATTTCCTTTTGTCAAAATAATACTTCTTCATACTCTATGTCATAAATAGCTATTTTCAACTCAATTGTGCCTTCTCAGAGGTCTCATTAGCCATACTCAGCACAACAATAAGAGATTCACCTACCTCATGCTAGTAAATAGGTGATTGACATGTCCACCCATACAGAGGATCAAAAAAAGACATCAAAATAATGTATTAAAATATATTATTATAGGTGATATATAGTGGATACAAGTGATCATCCAATTCTCCTTCAAAATCTAGAAAACAAACTTAAAGAATATCGTCTAAATTTCAGATCAGTAACTTCGATTTCCCATTGATCTAAGGTTGAATGTTCATAATCAACATAAAATGAGTACCCGTGTCCTTTTTTTAAACTCATCTAATACATAAAATGAACTAGGATTCTCTATAAGAAACAACACATGAAGCCACTCCATGAAGATACACGATCTATCAAACATAAATATTTCTGATCTTATCCAATGTGTTCATCTCCAAAATTTATATAAAGTTATCCACCTATATAAAAAATATAAAACATCCCAAATGGTGTCCTAAACTCTTAGGGTCTGGGGAAAACCAATCATGGATTCTGTGGTCAGATCATCTCACTTCCCTAGAGGCACTGTAAGTGGATGGAGTAATCCTCAAGTTCTCTGATGCTTATCCTTGATCTTCTAACAAGTCACACCATGAGAAGAAAAACATATGATGTCTCTCTTCATGTTGTGCCATGAAAATTACCATTTAACATCATGATAAATCCTGGTTGATAGTAGGTTATTTGATCATTATGAAACATGGGATGATATCATTAGCTATTATCTTATGGAAGATCAAACCATCTCCCTATTATAAACCAAATTCATTCCAAGGCTATCCAAATCCCAACCAATAATGGGAGCACTACATGGTAACCTCTCATGAATTTACACACACTCTAGATCAAGATTCTGATTTTCCATCATTCATTTCACTAGTAAGGATGTGATTACTAAGGGTGTGAAAACCACTTTCTATACATCCTATATTATGCCCACTTTTCATTCTTCTAGTAATTCCATGAGCTTCAACTTATCATAAAATGATTTCTCCCAATCCTCATTTGTATTTCAACTCAGTGGATATTCCAATAAATTTCATTTCCCATGAGTATGCTCCATCTAAAAGTTGAACATCTATAAGTAATCTACCCAATTCCTCTAATGAATATTCAAGTCATGATCAGATAAGATGTACTATATACTATTGTGGTCTATATATAAAAAAACATATCACCAATGTTTTAATGTCTCATTCATTTCAATGCATGGACCACATACTATAAATCTATGTCATTAGTAGGGTATTTTTTATTGTGGTATCATAGATTATGTGACCCATATGTTACTACATTATCCCTCCATATCAAATCCACTCCTAAGGTGATACCATATGTGTCGCAATACACTAAATAACCATCTCTAGGTTCATGAAGGATCAAGATCAAAACTGAAGAAACCCTCTTCTTTGGATTAAAGAATAATTCATCTGGTTGATTTATCCATTCCAAATTAATTCACTTATTGTTGAGAATGATCATGGGAACTTCTAAGAGACAAAAGACATGAATGAACCTCCTTTAGTAACTAACCAATGAGAGAAAACTTTGGATCTCAAATATATTCCTTAGTAATGCTTGAGACATAATTACATCAACTTTCTCTAGAACAACTAATATCACCTCATATGAAACCACATGAACAATAAAATCCACCTCATATATACAAAAATTATACTTAATGTTCTCTTCATAAACTCAATGTTCTTAAAGAATAAAAAATAAAATTTCCATGTGGCTTGCCTATAACTTTGATGTCTTGGAATATATCATGATGTAATAAAAGAATATAATGTTGAAGGAATCCAATTATGGGTGAAATATCATGTTCATAGGATCCATGAACACCTCCAAATAATTCTTTATACTAGAGGGAATAACAAGAAACCCATACAACATGTATCTTCTTATAAATTTTTTCTTCTAGGTATCCTTCTCTTTGAACCAAAGATAATGGTAACTTGAATTCAGTTCCATCATTTAAAACTAATATTCTCCTAGAAATTGATCAAATAATTAATCTATTCTTGGAAATGTGTACCTTTTTATAGTGATCTGATTCAACTTATGATAGTCAACAAAAGGTTGAAAGATAATGTTCACCTTCTTGGGGTAAAATCCTGAATCACACTAGGGGAAGTTCTCAATTTGATGAATCCTTTTACTTCTAGGTTATAAAAATTCACCTTCATCTCTTTTAGCCTAGGTGGTGCGATGAAATATTGTGGAATAGACACAACTCATACACTAAGAATAATATAAATATCAAATTCAACTCCCTTATAATAAGTTAACCTTGAGAAATCCTCTAGAAACACATCTTAGTACATTTTTAAAACTAAAGTAAAAGTGGATAGATTCACCATCAAATCCCCTTTGAGGATCATATTATCCCCCTATGATGAAAATAATTTTTTTTCTTAGGATTTGGTCCCACACTATCGTCCTTGAAATATAATTGACCAATAAAGATGAACTTTTCTACCTAAGGTGAATTAAATGTCACTCATCTTCGATAAAAATTGATGTGTTCACGATATCTGGTAAATAAATCCATGCACATGATTACGTCAAAAATTTTCATCTCCAAAATTATGAATCTCTATAAATTTTCAAATCTATAAACTACCATTAGATATTATAGAAGGATATTAATATGATCTAATTTACTTCATAGGGTTTTTTCAATAGATAGAAATCATAGTAGTATTTAACCATTAAATATAAAATTTCAATCAGTTGAGAATATATGAATGAATTGGATGATCCTACATCAAAAAAATTTATACAGTATAAGATATCAGTAATATACCAAAAACTATGTAAGGTCCTTCCCCACCATTATTTTATTCCTAAGAGACCACATAATCTCTCATAGTCACCACTCCATGATTCCCTATAAGATCACGAGTCACAATATTCACTAACCCTTGTGGTGTATGAAACTATTTTTAAGGGATTGTTCCTAACTTTTATGATTATATCATTGAATAATTATTATATAAATGATTTATATTCCCTATATTTCCACACTGGGGAAAAGTCTTGAGAGAAATAGGATATCCCTTGAGAAATTTTCTATTCCTCCCACAATTATATCACATAGAAGAGTTTGTCCCAATATGAGGAGTCGAAAAAGTTCAGCTATAATCAGACTGAGTAAAACCACCTTGATGTCTATCCTCACACTTCCTTTTCTTATTCCTAGATTAATCATCTAGAACTGTGTTGTAGAAAGCACATAAAAATCTAGTGATATATAGATGAATATCTATAAACCATTCTTCTTTAAATACATTCCCCACCATCAATGAATTACAAAACACTTTAGAATAGGTAATCATATCAAAGTTCTTAACCTACCTTTTCAAATTTATGTAAAAAAACTCATAATTCTTTTCCTTATATTCTTTATTCCCCTCTAGAAGATGAGTAAATAAAATTATATCTGTAAAGTGTACTAAATAGGAGGACACTATTATTATCCCCCACTATGGATCTATAAATTCCTTAAAACGGTATATTTTTTGTGCATATATAAATAAATCCAAAAATACAAGATCCTTGAAGGTCACCCATGTTATCCCTTCCTGTCTAATAGAAATAATTATCAAATCACACCATCACCCATATTTACCTTGAAGTACAAAGGTTGAAAGATTAAAATTATGATCTTTTGGGGTCCCTATCAGGATGAAAATCATCTCAATGACACATATTCATTCCTCTAAATCATGGGGGTCTCTGGTTCCCATAAATGATTGTGGTGTTGGATCTGTAATTCATGAATAGATTCAACCATTATCGGTCTACTGATGTGGGATCCTATACCACAAATAGGTACCAATAAATGATTCCTAGTTTTTCTAGTTCTATGATTTAACCTGGTTGAAAAATCAAGGGATCATTATTGTTTGTATCCTCCTGAAAAACATGTAGTTCAACTTATTGTCCCAGATGTATTTAGGTAAACATTTTATTAAATTCCTAAAAAATAATAGATAACTAAAATAACTAGAACAAGGTGACTGATTACAAAACACAACACACACACACACATGGGTCCAAAACATGGTTTAACATAAAAGGATACCCATAAATACATGTCATAACCCCCTAAGAATAAATAAGAACCCAATATGGGCCTCAAGTGTCTTCACATTAGTCTTACTAACATATAAACACTAAATTTTAGAATAAAATAAGTTCAAGAAAAATAATTCACCAAATAATTAACCAAATAACATATCACAAATTCAATAGGAATTAATTAATTGGTCTCTACATAATAAAAGAAATATGTATATATCATTTGATCCTACATACCTTAACATGATGCATGAATTCACGTAAAATATAACAATTCAACCCATAAACATAATTTGAATCACCCAATGTGAAATTAACCAATTGGAACATCGAACAAAAATAATGATGTTTCTCAATTTACGAAAACTCGAAGTTCCACCATATAGTGATGGTTAGGCACAGAAAAAGTTACCCTACCTAAGTCCCAACCATCCTATAACTTATCTACCATGTCCCAAATGAAGTTAAAGAGAATAAAAAAGTTAGTGAACATGGTCCTCTAATACATTTTTTTAACAATCCAACCCAAACCACTAGGTCCGAGCTGTCAATGCCACATAACCACATGTGCGCCACCCCATATGCAAGGGGTTTCCAACTAGTGGTGAGTGCCTAACGAATGGCATGAAGATACTATTCCATTGGAAACAATTAAACTTTATAGTAATAATAATGGAAGTGATAACAATCATTAATAAAAATAAACAAACCTGTAACCATCATAGTAATAGTATCATGCACAAAAATTGCTAACATAAGTAGTAAAAACATGGAATGTCAGATATATAAACATAACTAAATAAAATAATATAGTTTATAAGGTCACCAGCTAATAATCAACTGTAGTAACCATCTATCTTGAGGCCTATCCAACCAAATCAATATCCTCTAGCTAGTCAGCTCAACTGAGTATCATAGGGCCTTCTCCCTTCACCAGATACCTAGCTATGAAATCTATAATCACATTAAAATTATCAAGTATGGTGTGAGTACAAGACCCAGTAGAACACCATCAATAGTTATTAACATCAATACATAAGATATATAATTGAATTCCATGAAGGTAAATAGGTTATAGATATAAATAAAAAATATCATAATTTCAAAATGCACATGTTGAGTCCTCAGATACAGGATCTACCTACTATGGAAGCATGCTAAAAGAAATGTAAACACTTATGCCTAACACATCCCTCAACTCACTAGGATAGATTACAAAACATGTATATTGTATCTATCCTCAGGGTATAGTCCATGTATATTCTAATCAATACTTCACACATCCCTCTTATAAGTGGATAGTCCGTAATGCTCTACCTGTATATATTATAGAGATAATGAGTGTACATGAAACATTTTATATAATATGAAAAATCAACATCATGTCAAACCGGAAAGGTTTACATCCATAACAACATATTTTATAAAACAACGAAAAAAGTATTTTCAAGATAAAAATGGACACATCATGTTATCAATCATGAATATAAGTCTCAAGGATACACACGTATTAAAAAAATCACAAAAATAACCTATATAAAACATGCACTAAATTTATGGGCTTCCTACCTTAAACATGTTAAATCCAAATTCAGGGATTTATCGAGATCATTTTCACTTGAATCATGATCACATGTTAAATGGAACAATCCCCCAACCCATTATTTCCCAAGAAACAATTCCTACAAGTCATAATGAAGGATCTTGAACAATAGTCAAGAAGAAAATAAGTAAGTGTAAAATAATCAATTACCTTAGGTGTAAACTAAAAATGTTAGACTTCAAGTAAAATCATATTAGAATAAAAATAATTATAAAATAAAATATGGACAATAGAGAATGGGGTAATGAATCCAATTAGTTTCAAATAATGAGAAAATCCCTTATTTAAAGTCAATTCATGTGGTAAATAATGAATTTATTCAAAAAGGAATAATCTTTCATTAGTTTTCTTCTCCAAAGCACCTTAATCTAGAAGCAACAACAATGTAAGTTGGAAGGGATCCTTAAAATAGATTGAAGAGGTAAATATTAATGGATTTAAACCAAGAAACTAGGTCCCATATGAAAAGGGTCAACCTCTTACACTAGGTTAATATGGGGAATCATCTAAAATTCATCTAGATTGAAGGAATGAACCATGATGATTTGTTTAATTGATTACATGGGGTAATAATTGAGTTTAAATTACATTAAATCGCCCATATTCAATCCATAAACACATAATTTTTAGTTTGGTCAATATCTAAGAAGAACAGAGGGATATTTCATTCAATTAAATATTTTCAAAATCCAAACAACTATAACCATGGACTATCCCTGGATTTGGTCATCCTTGAATACACCTAGCTAAAACAGACTTGCCAATAGTGTGTTCATAAGGACCTAGATTTTTTCATCCTCTATAGCATCCAAAATGGACATCGTGTGGCCATCCAAGTCATGGGTAGTAGTGGCTTCACCCTAGAACCACTTCTTGTCCAATACATTTTCAACAAACTATTTCATACCAAGATAGTTAAATATCCCCTTTCTTATTCCCTCTTCTTGCTTATTTTTCACCTGACAATTCTCCAAGTCCAAAAATGAATATTCCATGGCTATTTTGTTGGATTTTTTGGACATAAAACATATAAATTCTCTCATTTATCCCTCCAACACACTCCAAAACAAGAATCAACCAACATAAGGTTTAAAATATCATAAGAAACATGTCGGGAATAATATTAAAAACCCACTAAAAATTAGGGTATACATCATTGGTGTTGTCCTCTCTTGATTTCTCTTTGGTATATTTTTCATCTCATAAAATATGAAAAAAATGTATGTTCTTAATCCCAAATGGATAACTATTCTTTAAAAATTCTTATTCTTTATTTTTACACACATTAAACAAGTTTCTTTTATGACTAGATATTTGGAATATATTCCCACTAGATTATTTTCCCTTCATGAAGATTATTACATCCTTCATCCTTTTAATGAAACAAACATTGTTACATAATATATCCTCATTCCCATTTTTATAAATTTTAGAAACACTCAATATAATGTTCCTATAAAAAACAAAGATAGCATCATTCTATTTAAACTTATTTTTACCAATTTTGGTGCTCCCAATTGATTTCACATTCAAAGATCCATTATTTTTGAAATTTTTAGCTCCTTTATCATACCCATAGATATACTTAAAATATTTTTTTCCTTATATTTATGATGAGAAATCATTATTCATGATCTATATATTTTCCACTTTAATTCTTTATAATCCAATGAATCCACTGTAGATTACTCTTTACCGTTCCTACTTTTGATAGATTTGGATTTTACCTTATTTATCTAATGCTCTGGTTTTATATTGAGACAATTTTCAACATTATTCATAGATTTATGACACCAACAAAAACGTTTCTCAAGATAATCACAAGAATTATGTAACTTGACTTTATCCTTTATATTTTTTCTTGGCTTAACTTTATTGGCTTTATCTTTTCTAAACCTCAATAAATGGAAACTTTTTTATTGAGGGAAATAAATGATGAACTTACAAACATAGTCTTTGTGTTTATAAAATCCTTATTAACATAACTTCCCAAAAATATAATTTCCCTAATCAAATTTATATTTTCTCTTAAAATTGTCCCCAATATCATTACCCTTCCTTAACATTCTATTTTTTTGAGTTTTAGTAACAATTATTGAAGTAAAAAAATGGGTTTCTCCTTTGAATGGTGAAGTAATTATATTGTTTTCATTCTTATATTGATTATAGAAAACTTAATTTCAAGAATGAGTGTCTAATTTTTTTGTATCATATGATAATCTAAGATCTATTTTCTGAATTCAAAAACATTCTCTACTAATTTTGATGTTTTAATAATTTCATTGAAAGAGTTATTGAATTGAAACTGATATTTTTAAAATAATTTTTCAACATCAACTAACATCACCTCATGAACATTAAACACCAAATTCTGGAAATTTAGATTCACTATTGTAATTTAAATAATATTTCTCTTTCTTAAATAATTTAATTAAGATCTCAACTATTTCTCACATATCTATCTTATTATAAATAGTTTTCATAACATGTGATTCATTAAGGTATGTTTTTAAATGAATCATTATAGTTTTTAAAATATTATTTTAATATTCCAAGATTTCTATTTTAGTTAAAAAAAATAGATCTATCAGTAATTGTAACTCTTTTATCATCATTTTAACATTCCACATGGTTAGAACTTTTTTAATATTTACTCATTGATTTAGATTGTTTTAATTTTTTTACAAAAAATTAAAATCATTTTAATCTTTGATTCCTCTACATTCATTTTAATATCTTCAACACATGACAAAGTTTAATTTTATTAGAGAAAAGTTATTTTCATAAATGATTGAAACTTCACCATTATTTAAGATAATTTTCCTTTATTATAACCATTTTCCACTTTTATCCCCTTAATGATCATTTTAAATGATTATTATCCTCATCTTCTTTATTCTACTAAGGAAAACTAGAATAATAGTTTCAAATATTGAAATAATTTAAACAATTAAAAGGATGTTTTCCTTTATACTTAAATTTTCTTTGATATATGTCTTAAGAACAAAATAATATAATGTTTTCTTGAAATTCATGGAAACTTATTTTTTTTCAACTCCTATTCACAATATTTTCTTTATTCCATGTTATAAGAGCCTTTCAATTCTAATGAAATTAATATCCTTTTTAGATTTTCATTTATTCTTATAGATTGGACCCCTCACCATCTCATAGGATATCACGATATTATTGAGTTTATTAATGTTAATATTATCCATGTCTTGATCCTCTAAGTTATAAAAATCATCAAAATTATTTGGTATATTTATTATAAATGTCTTTACCCTGATAGATCCATAAAAAATCACCATGTATCTTTGAATCAATATAACATTTTTTTTTCACTATAACAAATAAATCATACACTAATTTTTATTATTCCATAAAAATCCTAAAATATAGTATTAATGATTTATAATATTAACTCCTTAACTTTCATATTCATTAATTCCATGAAACTTTCTCCATAGACCATTCAATATTTTTTAGATCATGAATCATGTCAAATATTTATCATAGAGAGATGAGAGTAACACATTGTGTTCTCTCTTATAATTTTAAATATTCTTATTGTATTGTTAAATTAATATCATTACAAATTTGAGAATACATACACTATTCTTAGTGAGTTCAAGAACCTCAAAGATAAAAGATAGAAGATGTTGAACCACACTCCTTTTCCATAGATAAACTATTTTTTCATCAAACATGGGAGATCCATTAATATTGATATAATTCATAATATCCATATAAATCATGATAAAAATATATATTTTCAATATAATATGACATAGGTCCATGAGAACAAAACTATTACTAATACCCAATAAAGTGGCTTAGGAAAGTATATTGGGAAACACTGAAGAGGAGTTAATCAGTGTGACTAAAAATGTAAATATTTCTTTAAACATAATTTATATTCCCATATTCATTAAAGAATAGGATATATAAAAAAAATATAAAAATATAGATATATATTGAGGTAGAATTCTAATAGTAAAATAGATGTTTTAAAAGGTTTACTCACTCTTTTTATTGAGGGTAGAATCCATTCTGTTCAAAAATTGTGATTTCACTACCATTGTACATATACTGTTATTGAAAATTAACCATAAAAATGACTATTAATATGGTCCTAAACACTATGTAAAATAAATATAGAAACATGGTTCAACAATCCGATCGATATTTTATAGTTCTCCTCAAGTGCCTTTATGGTTGGATCAAGTTTGTACATGAATTTATCTCTTCAAAACTAGACAAAATCCCTATAAAAAACTACTAATAAATTTTTTATATCACTAATATTCATCACACATTTTTTGTAAAAACCCCACATATATATAACAATGAAAAAAATCAATATTTGTTGAGTGTTACCCTTGACATAGTATAACTAGTCTAGGAAAAATCTAAAAATCACAACTATATATCTATGATAATCCTAAATTTTTTTAATTTTTTTCTACCCTGAATCATATATTTTACCCCCACTGTTATATGGGGAATATTACAATGAAATGGTCATCTAAAAACTATAAAAAATGAATAGGACCATAATGATTCGTCCATTAAAAATGTCCTAAATAAATTTATCATGAAACCAATGTCCCACCATCTGATTCTCAAGAACCAGAACCATCTTATCCATTGGATTTTTTCTCATAAACCCTATAATATTGTATAATACAATAACATTTTTTATCTTATTATTTATATATATCGTATATATAAAGGAACATATACAATAAAAATTTAGTTTTCATAAATTATTCCTCATCCATTTTATAATTCAAAAAGAATGATGTGTTTTGGAGATCACCACAACATGGTTGTTTTCACATTATAAAATTATTCTCTTATTTGTATCTTGATCATGTTTATTAGGCCTCTAATTAATTCTGTATTATGAAAAAAGGAAATACAAAATTAAATTTTCTATAAAACTGATGAATGAATCATCACAAGAAACTACTCATACTGTACTCTAAATGTGATAATTATCTAAAAATCGCATCATGGGATTGAATGATGTTTTTTGAAGTTCTCCAACAATCATTGAAAAGATCAATACTATATTTGTGAAGTTTAAATTGAGTTTTATCTAAGAACTCCATTTATCAAACCAATTCAAAATCATTTTTCAATATATTCATCACCATGTTCTCTTTAATATTACCCAGACACACTTATAAATAAGAACCATAAAACTTATAAAAAACTATCTCCCATTGAATCATTGAGAAAAATTGAATCCCTTTAAAAAACACACAATATTACTAATACTTAATCTATTATTTAATATAATAATCACTCAAAATATGATATATTTGTATCTCCATATCATGGTCTCCTGGTTGAGACTCCTCTACATGTCACGCTAATGAAAACGTCATTATTGTCTAATAAATACATACTCCCTATGAATTGTCTCTTATCCAATTAGAAGATATTATAATTACTCTATATATTTCAATTATTATCTATAATTATGATAAATATTAACATAATACTTCTAACTCCAAGTGGAATCTATTATATTACCCTTATATAAAGGTATATGTTCTCTTGAAGTCATAATCTTGGAAAAATTCCATTCATTTTCTCTTTCAAAAATTAAATTACTTCTATGATAGTATAACCACAAAAATTTATTATTAGTTAAAAAAAATTCTAAGACAATAATTAATCAAAATATAAACATTAACCACCACATCTGCAAGATCTAAATAATAATAAGCATAGTTATGATCATGGTTTTATAAGTATCTAACCCTATACATAATTAATGTACTCTACTGCATCAAGACACATCCAAATCCAAAATTTAACACATCACAATAAAACTCATTAATAATAACTCACTCTAATAATCAAAGAACTTGATCACTCATCAATTTCTCCATTATTATTTTACTAACAACTTTATAATCCTTTATCAATGAAAAATAATTAAATTTTTTACTCAGGGATGATAACGGAATAATAGTCTCAGAAAAAGTATTAATGAACTTCCTATAATAATATATCGAGCCAAAAAAAATCATTTCCTATAAAACATTTCATGATGGTGTTTTTCCGACAACTTCCTTGATATTATCCACGTCTATCACTGAACCATGCTCTGAAATAACATGTCCTATAAAATATACCTCACTTTACTAGAATTGTTACATTGACATGTTCCCATATAATAGATATTTTTCGATGTAACTCCAACAAATTCATGAGATTATCTACATGTTATTCCTCAAACATAGAATAAACTAAAATATATTTAATGAATACTATATCATAACAATCAATATAAGGTTGAAAACCCTAATTCATAAAATCCCATAGACATAACTACTTTATTTTTAAATGAAAGTATAATTTTTATAAACTCAAAATGTTCATACCTATACAAAACATATTATTAGGTATATATTTATCCTTAATGCTTATATGGTGATATAAAATTTTAAACAATTTTAAAAAACCAACTCCCCTTCTTTAACTAGTTAAATAAATTATCTATCCTAGGATTGGGATATTATTTCTTCACTAATACCATGTTCAACAAACAATAATATATATACTACATTGATCTTTCATTGTCTTTATTTGACAACTACTCTTGGGTGGACTAGGGGATACACTATAATTAATAAATATTCAATACAATAACCCAGTGATCTTTATCCTAAAACATAAAAACATTAAAAGTTTCAAATGGTAATTATTCTTATAAAAAGAAGGAAATACAAGGAATAACTAAATCTCAAAATAAATCTCTCTTCAAGAAGGTAAGCATATAGCCTCTTCTATGAATACATTATCATAATACCTTATAGCCTCAGAAAAAAATTTATCTTGAGATTAAATACACAAATAATCAATAATTCCAAATCAAATGTAATACTTTGTAGCTTAATGAATATCTACACTATATGATAATCACTTTATTTAAAAAAAATTGAACAATTATCATTTAATATAGAAAAAATCACCCACTATGAGTAATAATTAATATAATATTGCATAAAATATAAAAAATATATACCAAGGATAATTATATATGGTTTTATCTACAATAATTAAAGGCTCTAAAAGATTTTATCTCACCCCAAAAACCATCTAGCAACCACACACCTCATCGAACCTTGTCCAACATCTCATTGGAGTTATCAATATTAGTGAATTATAAAACCTCTCTACTAGATGTTCAAACCCATAAAATAGAGACTGGGTGATAAAAAATGTGATGTACGATAATCAATGGAGACTTAATGAAGAGTGGAGTAAAGTAAAATCATACCATGAAACAACTATGGTCGCCTTATTTCTTGAACTTATACATCCTAATATCACAAAATATCCATTACAATTGTAACTTATTCATTGGAATGATACCATGAAAATGAAATTAGTAACCTGATTCTTAGAATAGTAAAATATCCATTAGATTACTAATATGATCATTGGAATAATAATATAACCATTACAATAACAAAAAAAAATCATTAGGATAGTAACATAATTATTGGAATTGTAAAATTAATGATAAGAAATTTATATCATGGAAAAAATAAGTAAATATAAATATCATAATGTCATGAGATGAATTCACAAATCATATAACATAACGTATGTATATGAATGATTTATTATTAACTTATGTTTTAAATTATTTATCATAAAATTAATTCTAATATTAAAATTTAAATATTATAATTATCAAATTTAAAATTTTATTTTGATAAAATGGATCTTATTTTTGGAAATAGGGTGTTGAGGTTTTCTAAGACTTAATTTTTGATATTTTTTTGAAATAAATTAATTTTATGGTTAATATTAAATGTTTAGTATGGAAGATATGATGTGTTTGATAGCCTCATTCAAAAAAAATGATTTGATAATTTATAAATTATTTTTTATGACTAAAAATAAATATAGTGAGTGAAAAAATATATTTAATAATAAAAAAATTGAAACCCTGTAAATCAATGTATATTGCTTAAATTATATTTTAGTCTAATAAATATTTTTCATTAATATGTATTGTGAATAAATTATTAAAAATATACACTTGTTTTAAGTGTATACATGTATATATATATGTATTTATATATATACTATAAAATAGTATTAATTTCTATAATAATTAATACTATTATGAGCCAATCTAGGTCACCTATTCATCAAATAATCAAGCTAGCTTGTGGTGAGACTCAAGGTGCATTCTAAATTCATTGGTACTAAAAATATTTTCCAATTAATCAAAATAAAACCAATGTAAAAACTTTAGCTAGAAAATAAATTAAAAATAATGTGTAAATTTGATGAAAATCTATCATTTTTCATCCATGCTTGGTTGCACATGAAAAAAAATAAAACAAAAATAAATGAAAATAAAAAACTAATAAAAACTCACCCTCACATATAAATGTGTTATAACAAACAACCCCTAATATTCATCATCCATAACAGAACATGAATAAAAACCATCCATAAATTAATGAAAGAGAAATAGGTACGGTCAATATTGGTTAGTAATGAAAACATTCAAAATAAATCTAACATACGTGACCAAGCATCCTAATGTGACCTGGGGACTCACTCAGTATATTATCATGAGCCTTGTTCCTATAGTAGTATAAGAGGATTATATAGAGTTTAAATCATATGAATCTAGTATGAACCTATAAGAACTACGTTTTATACAAATATCTAGTGGTTTCTGTAAGGTGTGAGAATAATAGCACATTAGGGTTTCACAAATGATCCCACGTATTCTCTTTTATAAAATACTCCATAAACACTATTTTGAAAATAAATTAATTTAAAAATAAGTTTTCAAAACTATTTGAAAATTAATCTATGAGTACTTATTTAATATACAATTATAAAATCTATATAAATATTTAAGCCAAACTAACAATTTTCTCATTTGAAATTTAATTTAAAAGGGATATTTCTAAAACTATTTCCAAACCCACTTTTCTTTAAAGAAAAAATATATGAGAAACAAAACCAATAAAATCATGAGATCAAATAAATATCAATAAATTATTAAATAATTAAACGTAAGATATCCAAACAAAACCCATGTAATCATAATAAAATGCATACAAGGCCTATAAAGATTAAGTAAGAGAAAAAATAGATCATGGGAATTATATAGTAAAAGAAGAGGAAAAAGAAACACATATAATCAATAATTTAAAATAAGCATCATGGTAGAAATTTGTTCAGTTCACTAAAATTGGTCTATTTAGAAACTCGACATCACCATAGTAGTGGATTTTAGATCTCTATTATATCTCTTTCTAGAGGTAGCACCGCGTAATTACTTCAATAGCATGGATAGTGGCAAAGGACCTATTCATTTCTAGGTTAGCATACCCTAGAACCTATGAGTTTCCCATCATATTAAACTAAATCAAAATACTAGTATTCATTAAAGTATTTAATCAATGTTTAATAAAAAATCAAATTCCCATATAAAAAAGTCATTAAAATCAATATCTACCACCCGTGTTAAAGGTACTAGTCAATGAAAGGCATATCCCATGTAAAATAGTTATTATATCATACTTATTACATTTTCTATAAACTCATTTCAAATATTTCAAAGAATAATAGTAATAACAATATGAGAAATAAAAAAAATATTAGGGTAATAATCATATTAATTATAACATTTTAATTTTTATTTATAAAATTCCAAAAAGGCCATTTATATTGAACTAATGATACTCATCATAAAAACCTTTTGAAAATTATATAAAGATTAATTTAAATGTAAAATGTAAATTTTAAATATTCCCTTTATTATTATAAACATATTAATTTTTATATACATATATACATTTCTTAACGAACATTTTCACATATTCTCATGTGAATATGTATATATAAATATATTCACCCATGAATATGAGTATAAAGACCAAAATTGACATAATACATTTACTAAGAAATCATAAGTAAATAGCATAATTATATAACAAGTGAACTTAATAAAAATTTCAAAGAAAAAAATATTAGTCAATTTAATCTCTTAAAATAATATTATAAAAAATATAACTATATAAAAAATATTAAAAAATATTAAAATACTCAACTATTATTCGAAAACTACCATGAATATTTTATAGCAAAAAATATAACTATTCCTTTGGTATAAATATTTAATATAGGAAAAACCATAAGAACCTATTTGAAAATCAAACATAATTTCCTAAATGCCTTGATTAATATTATATTTATAAATCAATTGGACTCAAATAGTTTCAAAAACATTAAAAAACTAATTTAAAAAACACAAACATACCAAAAATCTCAAGGAAACGAAAAGGCATGGAATCACGTAGTTACTCTAACTATAGATGTTTTGAACCCTTCAAGAATGGAGAGTGAAAGGTACTTAGAGAAAATCAAACACCCTAAAAATAGAAACCATATGGTTTTAGAACCCACAAAACCACCTAGGTTTTGGCAGAGTTATAAAGTGGTGAGAGAGAGAATAGAAAATCAGGGATAAAGAAGATGAATAATAATAATAAAAGGAACCCGAAATTGGACCAGATCCACTCACTACCACAAAACTGGGCATAGAAGGCGCCTGCCTTTATCAGCGCTAGTGGAAAAGCACTGATAAAGGGGTAGGACTTTATCAGTGCTTTAAATATCCATTTATCAGTGCTTTTCTTAGTGCTGATAAAGGTTACATTTATCAGCGCTTTTCTTAGCGCTGATAATGTTTATTGTATACATTAAATAAAAAACACATGTTATAACTATATATATATATATATATATTTAAATAATTATATGATTAATAATAAATATATTTATTATATTTGTTAGATTTATTAGATTTATTAATTCATTATATTTATTAGATTTATTAATTCATTATATTTAATATATATTTATTATATTTGTTTATATTTAATTTATTTGTTTTAATTATAAATATATAATACTTTTTAATATATATGTATAATTAAAATTATTGAATATATATGTGTTTTCCAATGAATTGGGTCAATGAATATATCATGCGTAAATGTTATGGGTTCATATATGTGCATGAATAATGTTCATTTATAGATTATAATTACATATCATGTTGATGTGTTATTGATTTATAATTCATTATGTTACCCATATAATATACATGTTCTAAAAATGTACACTTATAATTAAAATTACATTATATTTAAAAAATAAATATATATTTTATTATTTTATTAATGATATATATATATATATACCTTTCAAATAATTTTATAAGTATAAATAAAGATATATTTATTTAGAGTTATAATTATTAATATATATATATATATATATTTATCATAAATATCATTTTAAATAAATATATAATAATATAAACAAATTATTTTATTTATACATTTATCAGTTCTTTTATTAGCACTGATAATGTATGGATTTATCAGTGCTATAAAAGCACTGATAAAGTGGGTCTTTATCAGTGCTAAAATGAAAAGCGCTGATAACGACACCCTTTATCAGCGCTAAAAAAGAGCAGATAAAGTCTCACGTTTATCAGCGCTAAAAAAAGTGCTGATAAAAGGGGACATTATCAGCGCTTTACATTTTAGCGCTGATAAATACCCCCTTTATCAGCACTTTTTACTATCGATGATAAAGGTCCCTGTGGGATTTATAAGTGCCACTGGGTCCTCTTCCTCCTCCCCGCACCCTGTCAAGCTTTCGCGGAAGCCCTACCCTGAACCTTTTCCACTGCCTCCTCTCCACCGCGAACTCCTTCTCCTCCTCCTCTTCCATGGCCGCCGCCTCATTCTCCTCCTCTGGAACATATTTCTCCTCCTCCTCCTCTTATCGTGGCTCCTCCTCCCCGCACCCTGTCAATCGCGGAAGTCGTACCCTGCGCCTCTATCACCACATCCTTCTCATCCTCCTCTTCCGTGGTCACCTCCTCATTCTCCTCCTCCGGCGCCTACTCCTCCTACTCCTCCTCTTGTCACAGCTCCTCCTTCTCTTCCACTATGGCTCCTCCTCCTCCTCTGCAGCGGCTCCTCCTCCTCCTCCTCCACCATGACCTCCTCATCCTCCTTCTCCACCTCTGCCTCCTCCTCCTCCTCCTCCTCCTCCTCCTACTCCACTGCCTTCGCTTCTCCACTGCCTCTGAGCTACCTATGTTGCCTCCACTGCCTCCGCTCTGCCTCTGCACTGCCTTTTCTTCCTCTGATGCCTCTGCTGTCGACGCCTGCTCCTCCTCCGCCACCGGTTCCTCCTCCTTAAGGTGATTAAAATTTAATTTTAATTAATTATTTATGTTTTCATTTATTTTCAATATTGAGATTAATTATGATTTTGTGTGATTCTTGTGTGTAATGATTGTTTGTGTGACACATGTATATGTGGTTGGTTACTTGTTTGATATTGATGTGCTCTCCCCACTATAACCTTGTGATAGAAACCTGAATAGAGAGATTATTTTTTGTGAAAGGCTGTTACACTAGATTTGGATTTCACTTCGTCTAGTGGCCCTTAGTATGGATCTTTTTTGGATTTTGGATACTACCCCATAGTTAAGCCAGGTAGGTTTGGAACTGTTCGTGTTGGTGAATTCATGTCATTAGCTGAGGCATGCCAACAGGATGAGACATATGTTTAGTATGTTCTATATTGTACACTATATTGTACACTATTCACCTTGGGTTCGAAAAAAACGATCCTTAATAGGGTTTCTACCAATTCATTCCCACTACACACTCTCTCTAGGTTGGGTCATATACCAATTTAAATATCACATCCTTTTTTATAACATAACAGTTCCACTAACCTCTTACATTGGATGTGATTCGCATATCCTCTACTTCCACAACATAGTAGATGCTCCCCTCTCACTTACGGTGGGACTCACCATCACATCACATAGAAAAAATTTAGGATGGAAACTCTATAGGCAACCTCTCACAAAACTACTCCAAACCAATACTAAGTAATCCCCATTTCTATGTGTCACGTCATATTATCATACAAAAAATGATCTAAAGAGGGAATCCCAATTTCCAACCTCTATCACAGGTCAAAATGCACCACTAATAGGTGGATCCCATGGATGTCACACACCAATCCTCTTTGACCAATTCCTTTTCACTCAAAGTGGGGTCCTACCAACACCTTATCACTTAAATAATGGTCATCCATTTTGTTTCATGCCACAAAACATCTAAATAATAATCTAAGGAGCGTATCTAGATAGCCAACCTCTCATACGTGATAAACCACATCATCAATAGGTGGGCCCCATGTATGATCAAACATCAACTGGTTGAAAGTCATATGAAGTCCCAATATCTTAGTTGGTATGACCATAATTGATAAAAGTCACCATCCATTTAGCCTTGCATAATAATCTCCTAAAAACCATCGTGGTTATACATGAAATTTATTCTCAACCTATCAACATTATAATTCCGCCTATAAGGGAATCTATTGGGTTCTACCAACCTAACCCAAATATACTCATTGATACCAACAGACACTCATCTCTACATGGTAATGTCACAACCCACATGTTATACTTGATCTAGGCCTCGACAGTCTAGTCTATATCATCTTCTAATTCCAACATTAAAAATCATTAAAACTAAATAATTACCATCCTATGAAACTCAAAGTAAGAGCCTTGGATACCCTATGCTAAGTCATCCAAACTATTACCGTGACCCTCACTTAGGTGACATATCATATCTCCCTTTGGAGATCTCTTAATCCAATTATAAGGAGGAAATCCTATATGTCACACTTCACCAATACCTATATGGAATCTCCTACTCATCACACACACCATGACTCGTATATATCCTTAAGAGGGTGTTCCCCATCATACGTGAGATATAAAACTATATTATCCATCTTCATTAGGCCTAAGACTCAAATACTGACTCAAATAGCCTTAGAAAACCAAACTAGGATATAAAAATATCATTCCCAACCTGATCCTCCCATAAAAACAACTAGAAACCTCACCTCCATGGAGACATAATCTCTGGATGATCACAAAATCCCAAACATTCAATAGAACCCTCACTCTATCTCGTGGTGGATCAAAAACACCATATTTATTTACCTAGGTTTCTCTTGATTTCTATCCCTTTTACTGAAACACATATACTCATGCATGAATGCAAAATCATGGATAAATTGAAACATGGTTTTTTATTATAGGGTCCACCTACATCAAAAAATGGAGTAACCCCCTCACCAAGATCAACTCATCCTCAACCAAGACTATACATGACTTATCTAATATTGTAGCAATGATTGAGACCCAATCTCAAGGCACAATTCCCAAATAATTAATTATAAAAACTTATAATTAATTATTCACCTTAATATAATTTGGAATAATCTTTTAAAAACTCATTGGGAAACACAACACCACCTAAACCACACAAAACATGGTCTGTTCATCATACGAGGATAACCTCTAGCCAATACAAACAAAATATACATCATTTGAATTGATTTGAAGATGATATAGGGGAACCATCACACAAATCCTAGTTAAAATCATCCAAAATCATAGGGAAATAAACTATAATAGTAATGGAGTAAGTATGAGGGAAGAACACACTAACAATCTATAAAAACTCCCAAGAACCACCCCTCATCAGGGGGATCAAAGAGTGGAAGAGAATGGGTGAATCCCAAGAACCATCCAGGATTTTCTATTAATGAGCACTCCACTCACCATTTTTTGAAGTATCTAGTTTTTTATCTAAATTATACTCATAATCCTTCTCCCCTAACCTATATACCCATATTTTGGATTTCAAATAGGATGAATATAAATAAATAATGGATGAATGCGAATCAGTTGAAAAAAGAGTATAAAAAAGGCATGAAAGAGTTTATCAAGCTTGCAAAAGATCATGAATATGACCCTTATCAAATCTTTTTACCGTGTTTACACTTTTTTTATTCAAAACAAATTAGTCACGAAGAGTTTGAAGAACACTTGATCTGTAATGGAATATATCAGAGTTATACATGTTGGAATAAATATGGGGAAACACCAAATGTAGGTAGTATCTAGGATAACACAACCTTTTATGGATCATCTGATATGATTACAAGTATTAAAAATGAATATGATCGTATACAGGATGGGATTAAATATGTGAATGATGATGAAGATCATATTTAGGAAATGACAAGGACCGTCGAAGATGAACTTCGTGATTGCCCAAAATTGGTTGAGAAGTTAAAACGTTGTGAAAATACACCATTGTATGCTGGTTTCTCTAAATATATAGCACTGGCAGTCGTACTGAAGCTAAGTAACTTTAAAGAAGAAAACGGGTGAAGTGAATCCAGTTTTAAAGAACTATTTCTCTCTTGAATGACATGATCCCAAAAGATAATAAGCTACCGAGCCGAACATACAATGCCAAATGAATTCTATGCTTGATGGGTATGATGTCTGAAAGAAAACATGCCTTCTCGAATGACTGTATACTATTTTGAAAGGACCAAAAATCACTTAAAGAATGCCCAATGTGTTGTGCTTCTCGATACAATAAAGATTAATCCAACCCTACTAAATTTGAATGGTACATTCCAATCATTCCAATGTTTAGGATCCTATATGGAAGTGAGGAGACTGTAGGACAATTGACATGGCATTCAGATACAAGAATTAAATATGGGATACTATGTCACCCAGAAGACTCTCATCAGTGGAAGGGAATTGATCATGAGTAACCTGAATTTGGAAATGAGTCGAGAAACCTTCTTTTTGCGTTATGTACATATGGAGTGAATCCTTTTGGTTTTCAAAGCAAAAATCATAGTACATGGCTGGTTATGTAGGTAAATCATAACTTACCACCATGGTTATGCATGAAATGAAAATATGTCATGTTATGTATTCTTATATCAGGACCAAAACAACCATGTAATGATATTGATGTGTATTTAGCTCCATTGATCGATGATTTGAAATTATTATGGGATTCATGTGTTACATTGTAAGATGCTTAAAAAAGGAAGATTTCACTTTGAGATCCATGTTGTATGGGATGATAAATGACTTCCCGGATTATGGAAATTTATAAGGATATAGCATTAAAGGAACTCAAGGGTTTCCCATTTGCGAACAAGGTACACAATCAATTAGGTTGAAACAGTCATTAAAAATCATGTTTCTAGGAAATCACAGATTTCTACCCTGATGACATAAGTATAGATCTTGGACGACATCATTCTATGGAAGTTCGGAAGAATTTACAGCACTGTCTCCACTAATAGGCGATCAGTTTTTTGAGAAAGTTAGAAATTTGCACAGTACTTTTAGTAAACTGACTTCGAAAAACCTTACGGAAATCAGTTGGAAAAAGTGATCAGTTTTTTTTGAATTACCATACTGGAATTTTTTTGTATGTCAGACATTTTCTTGATGTTGTGAATGTAGAAAAAAAATGTATTTGATAGTGTCATCGGCACGTTTCAAAATACACCTAGTAAAACAAAAGTTGGAATTAAGGCTATGTTGTACATGGTTGAGATGAGAATACGAGAAGAGTTGGCACCTGTGAAGGGTGAAAAATGAAAATTTATTCCTCTTACTGCTTACACTCTTTCCAGGAAAGAGAGATATCAGTTTTTCAACTTCTTGAATGACGTAAAGGGTTTATAGGGGTATTCGTCAAATATTTGGAACCTCGCGTTAATGATCGATTTGAAGTTCAAAGGTCTGAAATCACATGACTTCCATGTTTTGATGAAAAATATCATTCCTATTGCTTTAAGATGAATTTTGCTTGAAAATTTCCTCCATACATAAATGAAACTGTGTTACTTCGTCAAATCTATATGCAGCAAAGTTATAGACCTAGCGAAATTCCCAACTATGGAAAGAGAAATTTCAATCATATTATGTGAATTAGAAATGTTCTTCCCACCTTAATTTTTTGATACGATGGATTATTTGATGGTCCAATTGGTGAGAGAGATTCAACTTTTTGGTCCTGTACATTACAGATGGATGTACCCCATTGAACGATATATAAAGGTTTTGAAAGGGTATGTGAAAAATCGAAGTCGGTCAGAGGGTTATATTGCGGCGTGACATATTATTGAGGAATCCATTGAATTTTATACCGAATACCTGTATGGTGTGGAAATAATTGGATTACCAAAATCGTGTCACACTGGGCGGCTTGAGAGTGAAGGATTTTCTGGAAGACAGGTTGTCACAATCAATATTACAGAACCAGAGCAGGCCCACCTTTATGTTTTGCATAACAGTTTCAACGTTGACCCATATGTTGAAACCCGCAAAGAAATTCTTAAGAATTTGAATCCATCTAGGGCTGAAATATAGATATCAGATACACATAATCGACAGTTTATAGGATTGTTTTAGGACCATATTTTTAAGAAGTCGAATGAAAATCCCGAGTCAATTTCAAAACGACTTCGTTGGCTAGCCGGAGGACCAAATGTGTATGTATTATCTTACAATGATTATGTAGTTAATGGTTATACATTTTATAATAATGAACATTATGAAGACAATACCATGCATTATAGTGGGGCTACACTTGTGGCTGAAGTGATGCATGTTTTCGGTGCTAAGAAAAAAATCCAATTTATGCGAATATGTCATACTTTGGAATCATCAAACAAATATGGGAGTTGGATTATATAGAATTCCAAGTTCCAATTTTTCAATATTTGTGGGTTGATAACAGGAGTTCTGTTAAAATATATGAATTGGGATTCTTGAAAGTTTATTTCAGTAAGGAAGGGGGGAGAGAAAATTGTTTATAATTGCATCACAGGCAGTGTAAGTATTTTATGTTCCAGATCCCACAAACCAAAACTAATCAATTGTTCTGTTATCGACCAAAAAAACTGAAGGGTCAGATGAAAATTCAATGGAGGATGACCCTTTCATTGGGACATAGAAATCATGTTTTAGTGGTCCCAATGTAGATGACGTATTGTATGTCATAGGAGACCACAATGAAGGGATATGGATAGTCGATAGAGGGGTAAAATCCCTTCAACCTTTAAAAAAAAGAGAGTTCAATAATCAGGTTATTTCTTTATTGTAATATAGATTGTGTTTCATTATGTTATTATCTATTCACTACATCTTTTATGTGATCTAAATAAAATATTAAACCACTTCTCCAAATAATGACTTATGCACCTACTGATGCACCCAATCCCAAGAAACAACAGGTTTCTCAACCTGTTGTAGCTGGTCCCACTGTTGAGGTACAATAGGTCTCTCAACCTGTTGCAGTTGGTCCCACTACTGAGGTACAATGGGTTTCTCAACCTGTTGCGGCATATCCCACTACTGAGGTACAACAGGTTTCTCAGCCTATTATTGTTGGTCCCAGTGCCGATGCTAGCACTTCAGAGGAACATAATGATGATACAAAAACTGAGTAAATGGTAGGAAATGAAACCCCGGTGGAACAAAAAAATAGGTGCACCGTAGTTTGACAGTTTTAGCCAAAATCCATAAGGCAAAAGCAAAATGCATCAAATATGAGGTGGGATAAAATAAGCGAGGCCAGCATGTAAACCCCAACAAATCCATGTTTAGTAGCTACATTGGTTTCATCACTCAGAAACGTGTGCTGATTGATATAGATTCGTGGCACCATGTTGTCGTAAGTCTGAAATCATTAATGTGGGAAGAGATTATGGTAACATTACGATATCATTTATTTAATTTAATAAAATAGAATAAAATAAAATACTGAAATATTGACTAAATCTTCATCATCTCTTGAAGAGTGCATTTATAGTTGATGTCTCGCATAAATAATATGTATTAATACTGGAGGTAAGGGTGCATAGAGGCTTTCGCACCATTTTAATGAAATGTCATCTGAAATATGGTGAAGTGAAAATCAAGCCACACCCACATCCTCTTTATGCACACTTGATATCCCAAGGAGCTTGGGATGTGTTTTGCAACCGTCGTGTGGAGCATAGTTTTCAGGTACATTGTGTTTGGTAACACGTTGTTTAACATTTCTTGTAATCATCACTTTAATTGACAGTTATTTATTTATAAAACAGCAACTGAGTGATGAAAATAAAGAACGGGCGGCAAAACCACATTACCCCTACCATAAAGCAAGGCTAGGGTACGCTTCAATTGAAAAACAATTGGTACATATTTTAAAATTACTGTAATACTTTTATGTGACATAAAACAACACTGTAACCATGTTTGGTTATTTATATATAGATTGATGAATCAAAATCCAAATCCATTTCCATCCCACTCCATGTGCTATGGAAGGAGGCTTGTGTTAATAAAGAGGGGAAATTGGTAGATAAAAACACACAAAAAGTGTGGGAAACATGTGTAATTATGACATAATATAAATTTGTTTTTATTTAAATCACTATTACATAATTATGATTACTTATTTTCCCATATTTTCTATTTGACATAGTCATAGGAATCAACAACACCCACACCGGATGTAGACATACTTTCAGCAGCCTTGAAACAGCCAAAATAGTATGGCTACGTCAGAGATGCAGGTTTCGGGGTGACACCCCAGACATATTTTCCGAAACAAAACAAGAGGAGGAAAAAACCAAAGAAATGAAAATGATAAGAGATAGACTAGCTACCGTTGAAGAAAAATTCCAAAGTCATGTAGAGTTTCTAGCAACTTGGATGGGGGAGGAGAAGAGAAGAAACAACAAATGAACAACCCACGCAAGAAGATCCTGCCCACCCCCCACCAGCTTCGATGCATGCCATTCCCCTCAAAGGCCTGACATAACTGAGGTAATCAATGTTCTAATATTTGTTTCTATAAAATGTGAATCACATAGACACTGATAACTTTCTTGTAATTATATTCTACAGGGTGAAAGTGACTGTGATTTATATCTATCAACTCCCACCCATCACCTTGTAGAAAGGGCTACGGTGTTCAATATGCAGAATGGCATGCTACACTCCAGACCACTTCCAACCAGTCATGTCAAAGTGTCTATTAATGTAGCTCATGAGCCGAGTTCCGAGATACCCATGCAAAATGAAGATGACGACATTCATACGGTGGAAAAAGATGTTGGAACATTCTTTTCCTAGCCATCAAATATTTTTAAAAAACATGTTGACCAAGAGGTATTCATTTCCAATACATTTTTCAAGTAGAACCTTTAACATATAATTAGAAAAGGGATGAACCGATTAATGTTATTACAGAAGGACAAAAGGAAGAAGCTAAAACAAAATATAGGCTCAAAAGGATCAACCAACCAATCAAAACGATCTACTGAGAGAACCTTCACCCCACCCATTCTATATCCAAATTTAATATCATTGCAAACTCATGTGGATATGAAAATGAAAGGTGGCAATAATCACACAATTGTTTGTAAAAAATATGTACAGAGAGGAAACATTATATTTCGTTATTGCTAACACTGTAGCTGAAATCATCACATATGACTGGGTAGGCAC
Organism: Viscum album; assembly: GCA_963277665.1. Classification (NCBI taxonomy): domain Eukaryota; kingdom Viridiplantae; phylum Streptophyta; class Magnoliopsida; order Santalales; family Viscaceae; genus Viscum; species Viscum album. Next base: position 479,789,596 of record OY728139.1, read on the forward strand.
CTCAGTTATAAATGTATACATGAGGTATGTTTTCATGATTTGATTTTATAGAATCCAATATACTATGATAATTATGGATAAATACATTTCATATTTTTCGCAGGCATATATATGAAAACAATTGAAGGGATTTTCCCATGAATACAAAGTGGGACTCGTTATTCCTCACACCATGTCTACACAACAAAAAGAAATAGGTTCCAATTTTCATGCTGAATTAATGGCAAACCTACTCAGAACATTTCAATGCAGAATTATGACTGACATGATCTTTTTAATACCAACGTTGTTGGGGTAAAACTCTACATTCTAATTATATCAATTATATTTTTTATTTCTATCATTACTTATTCCTTTTTATGTTTTTAGGCAGCATTGGATGCTCATTTTAGTCAATTTGGATACTCCAAAGATTTATTTTCTGGATTCACTGCATGGATATCCAACAAACCGACCACACATGATAGCGATTGTCAATTTGTAATACACTAGATCCAAAATTTTAGTACTAAATATCTAGGTATATAATTTATATTATCTTTTAATGAGGATTCTGTTAATGATAGGGTGATGTATGAATATCGTCTAAAAGCTGGAATGAATCCAGGGCCTATGGACGACAGGGCACATGAGATCTACAAATGGACAAGTATCAGGGTATATATAATTAAATTGCATTATCCAAATATATATCAAAATAGATTACTTATTTTTATCGATGTTTTTGTAGTGTCTGAAACAAACAAATGGAAAGGACTACGGTTATTATGTTTTTAAATTTATGAAAGAGATCATATTTCATGAACAAACTTTCATCCCTAAAGATATAATTTTGAAAATAATTACTAGTTCATTTAAAATATTTATTAATCCATTGTGTATTTATATTTTTTTAATACTACTATGAATGTCGCAAAAACTCCTATTCACAAGATGATATAGATGTGTCTAAAAACGAATGGGTAGCGTACCTGATGGAAGAATGTAAACAAATAAGACAATGAAGGTGAATTCCTACTACTTATGTTATCTTTATATGATCGTTGATATCTCCCTTTTTATACTTATTAAGAATATATGATCACCCTTTCTTATGTTTCATATCTTTAGAGTATGAAGAATGGGTTTAGAAATGAATTGAATTTCTAGTAAAGAATAACTTAATGATAGACTCTTATGAACTACTGACATATGGAAAACTGAACAAACGCATTCAGATTGCTTTGCTAATTTAGGAAAATGATCCATGAGTCATTTGTGACATGTACGAATCAACCAGACCTCAATCTGATGCACGGTGTGACCGGTATGAATAGAAGTGTCTGATATCAGTTTCAAATTGACATAAACTTTAGAAAGTAACACAAGTGATATAATGAAAACTAAGAAAACGCATTTGGATTGTTTTGATACTTTAGGAAAATGCTCCATGAGTCATTTATGACATGTACGAATCGACCGAACCTCAATCTAACACACAGTGTGACCGGTATGGATAAAAGTTTCTGATATCAGTTTGAAATTGACATTAACTTTAGAAAAAAAACAAAAGTGACATACGAAAAACCAAGAAAAAATGTTCAGATTGTTTTGATACTTTAGTAAAACGATCCATGAGTCATTTTTTGACTTGTATGAATCTACTTCACCTCAATCCGATGAACGGTGTGACCGGTATGTCTAAATGTGTCGGATATCAGTTTCAAATTAACATTAACTTTAGAAAACAACACAAGTGACATAAGGAAATATGAGAAAATAAACTCGGATTGTTTTGATACAATAAGACAACAATCCATGAGTCATTTTGATGTTTATGAATCAACCACACCTAAATATGATGCACGATGTGACTGGTATGGCTAAAAGTGTCTAATATCAGCTTGAAATTGACATTAACATTAAAAAACAACACAAGTGACATACAGAAAACCAAGAAAACACATTCATATTGTTTTTATACTTTTGGAAATAGATCCATGTGTCATTTGTGATGTATAAAAATTGATCTCACCTCAATCCGATGCACGGTGTGACTGGTATGGCTAAAAGTGTATGATATCACTTTGAAATTGACATTAACTTTAGAAAAAAACACAAGTGACATTCGGAAAACTGATTAAATGTATTCATATTGATTTAATACTTTACGAGAATGATCCATGAGTCATGTTTGACGTGTAAAAATTAACTGAACCTCAATCTGATGCACGGTGAGGACGGTATACATAAAAGTGTCTGATATCATTTTGAAATTGACATTAACTTTAGAAAACAACAGAAGTGCCATACGGAATACTAAGAAAACACATTCGGATTGTTTTGATACTTTAAGACAACGATCCATGAGTCATTTTTTATGTTTAAGATTTGACCACACCTCAATCCGACACACAGTGTGACCGGTATGGCTAAAAGTGTCTGATATCAGTTTGAAATTGACATAAATATTAGAAAACAACACTACTAACATACAGAATACTGATAAGACATGTTTCGATTGTTTTTATACATTAGTAAAATGATCCATGAGTCATTTTTGACTTGTAAAAAACAAACGCACCTCCATTCGACAAACGGTGTGACCGGTATGGATAAAAGTGTCTGATATCAGTTTGAAATTGACATTAACTTTGGAAAAAAAACAAGTTACATATGGAATACTGAGAAAAAGTGTTTGTATTGTTTTGATACTTTAGTAAAATGATCCATGAGTCATTTTGGACATGTAAAAATCAACCTCACCTCAATCTGATGCACGGTGTGACTGGTATGGATAAAAGTGTCTGATATCAGTTTTAAATTGACATAAAATTTAGAAAACAACACTACTGACATACGGAATACCTAGAAAATTCATTCGGATTGTTTTGATACTTTATTAAAATGATCCATGAGTCATTTGTGACATGTGCGAATCAACCGCACCTCAATATGATGCACGGTGTGACCGGTATGGCTAAAAGGTTCTGATAACAGTTTGAAATTGACATTAACTTTAGAAAACAACACAAGTGACATAAGGAAAACAAATAAAAAATGTTCGGATTGTTTTGATACTTTAGGAAAACTATCCATGAGTAATTTGTGATGTGTAATAATAGACCAAACCTCAATCTGATCCATATTGTGACCGGTATGGCTAAAAGTGTCTGATATCAATTTAAAATTGACATAAACTTTAGAAAACAACACTACTGACATTGGGAATACCGAGAAAACGTGTTCGGATTGTTTTTATACTTTTTTAAAATGATCCATGAGTCATTTGTTACATTTACGAATCAATCGCACCTCAATCCGACACACATTGTGACCGGTATTGCAAAAAGTATCTGATATCAGTTTCAAATTGACATAAACTTTAGAAAACAACACAAGTGACATACGGAATACAGAGAAAATGTTTTCGTATTATTTTGATACTTTAGTAAAATGATCCATCAGTCATTTGTGATGAGTACGAATCAACTGTACCTCAATCTGATGCACGGTGTGACTGGTATGACTAAAATTGTATGATATCAGTTTCAAATTGACATAAACTTTAGAAAACAACACTATTGACATATGGAATATTGATAAAACGCGTTCGGATTGTTTCGATACTTTAGGAAAACGATCCAAGTGTCATTTTTGACGTGTAAGAATTGACCGCACCTCAATCCGATGCACAGTGTTACCGGTATGGCTAAAAGTGTCTCATATCAGTATGAAATTGACATTATCTTTAGAAAACAACCAAATTTCCATATGGAAAATAGATAAAACGCATTCGGATTGTTTTGATACATTTGTAAAATGATCCATAAGTCATCTGTGACGTGTAAGAATTGACCGCACCTCAATCTAACACACAGTGTGACAGGTATGGCTAAAAGTGTCTGATATCATTTTCCAATTGACATAAACGTTAGAAAACAACACTAATGACATACGGAATACCAAGAAAACGCATTTGGATTGTTTTGATACTTTAAGAAAATGATCCATAAGTCATTTTTGACAGGTACAAATCAACCACACCTCAATTCGACGCACGGTGTGACCGGTATGGCTAAAAGCGTCTGATATCAGTTTCAAATTGGCATAAACATTAGAAAACAACACAAGTGACATACGGAATACTGAGAAAAAACATTTGGATTGTTTTGATACTTTAGTAAAATGATCCATGAGTCATTTTTGACATGTACGCATCAACTGCACCTCAATCTGACGCACAGTGTTACGGATATGGATAAAAGTGTCAGATATCAGTTTCAAATTGACATAAACTTTAGAAAACAACACTACTGACATACTTAATACCGATAAAATGCATTTGGATTATTTTTATATTGTAGTAAAATTATCCATGAGTCACTTGTGATGTGTACGAAACAACCACACAACAATCTAATGCATGGTGTGATCGGTATGGCTAAAAGTGTCTGATATCACTTTGAAATTGACATTAACTTTAGAAAATAACACAATTTACATAGGGAAAACTGATAAAACACATTCGGATTGTTTTGATACTTTAGAAATCGATTCGTGAGTTATTTTTGACGTGTATAAATCGAATACACCCCAATCTGACGCACAGTGTGATCGGTATGGCTAAAATTGTCTAATATCACTTTGAAATTGACATTAACTTTAGAAAAAAGGAATGTGACATAAGGAAAACCAATAAAAAGCATTCAGATTTTTTTGGTACTTTATGAAAACAATCTATGGGTCATTTGTGACATGTACGAATCAACCTCGCCTCAATCTGATGCATAGTGTGACCAGTATGGCTAAAAGTGTCTGATATCAGTTTAAATTGACATTAAATTTAAAAAACAACACAAGTGACATATGGAAAACCGAGAAAATGCGTTCAGATTGCTTTGATACGTTAGGAAAATGATCCATGAGTCATTTACTAATCGACCACACCTCAATTTGACGCATGATGTGACCAGTATGGCTAAAAGTGTTTGATATCACTTTGAAATTGACATTAACATTAGAAAACAACACAAGTGACATATGGGAAACCGAGAAAACACATTCGGATTGTTTTTATACTTTAATAAAATGATTGATGAGTCATTTTTGATGTGTAAGAATCAATCGCACCTCAATCCGACACACGGTTTGACTGGTAAATCTTTTCATTAGATATAGAATTAGTATTTATTAAATGAGATTAATCATCCAAAAACATATTGAATTTACATTATTCCCTTTCATTGTTATCAGAATAAAAAAATTTGAGTTTATTATTTCAATATTTTAGTTTCACATTTCCATATTAATGTATTCTTTCATATTAATGTTTTAATTTATTTCATTATTGTATTACTAACATAATATTTGTTTTCTTATATAGGTGAATTTGTTTCCTTGAGTTTGGATGCTTTGTTCGGAAACAAATACCATGGAAGATAATTTTTGAGAGAGGATTATAGATAACAAAGGATTAAACATTAATGTTTATATCTTTTTTTGGATAATTGTAATTGGAACCATGTAAAATAGTGTTTGGAATGTATATAGTAGTGTGTTTTTTTGTATTCATGATGTTAAGTAAATGTATATAGCATAGTTTTTCAAAATATTGCCTGCGCTTTGTCGTCCTTATGTTCTTGGTTTCTGTGAAGGTCCTATTTTGGGCAGGTTTGTAGGTGTGTAGGTGCTGGTTGTGCAGGTGCAGGGGAAGGTGCCTTTATCAACACTTTTTTGAGCGTTGATAAAGGGATCCTTTAACAGTGCTAAAAGAGAACTGATAAAGGGATCTATTATCAGTGCTCAAGATACCGTAGATAAATTCCACCTTTATCAGTGCTAGAAAAGTGCTATTAATGCTGGTTTTTAGAGCTGATAAAAGGCCAAGTTGTAGTAGTGACTCAAACTCCCCAAGAGGGAATCCAAAGATCAAAGGAGGAGAAAGGGGCCAGTATGGGGGTACCCTAGGATGTACATCACATGTAATGGGAGGGTGAAGGTAGGGGTTTGATTTTCAGGGGTAAAGGTGTTGGGAATATATTGATCCAACAATTTCATTAATTTATTTTGGGTTTTGATTCTCACAAACACCCATATTTCTGTTACTAGTGATGTACAATTAGTGGATTTCAGAATAATCATTATTGAAATAATTATTTTTTCTAGTATTATATTATATTTTAATATAGTTTATGTGTATAAACATATGTTTCCATATGAGGAACAAATCCATTATTTTTCATTTTGAATGTTTAAATATGGACTAATGTGAATTCCCCATCATGTTTAGGAGGTATCCGGGGTTTTAGGTATTGTTCAGAGCCCAAAACCCAAGTTTAAGGGAAAAATATTCTGGCACATAGTTATTTAAAATCATAGGGGGTTGGCCGCATGGTCTTATAAACCATTTGGGTCAGGAGAAGAGAGAAGGAGTAGGCATCCCAGTTAAAAAAACCACGATATTTGGGACGCATGGCCATACAGACTTGTCTATAATTTTGACAATAGGTTTTTTCATGTTTTCTTCATGGTTAGTAAAACAATGAGAGGTAACCATGTGGATGTCGTTATCCTATATCTAAATATTCATTTTTGGTGCATTTTTTTTAAACTGTGCGATGAAATCATGCAAACACTTTATTTTAGGTTAATTTGATAATTTTAATTTTAATTAAATATATTTTGACCTAAAATATCTCATTTATTCCTATGGATAGAAGAGAATTATTTTCTATCTCTCCTTGGTGACTATACTTGGTCTCGATCATGTTCCTCCATTCTATCTCTGATTCAAGTGTCACTCATTTCATTGGATATGCATCTGTGAGTATTGGATTCCTTTTAGTTGTTTTTTTCTTTCAATCGATGAAGCTATTTAGGTGCAAGCTGATTTTCCTGAATTTCATGATCATTATCTTTTATTAACTTTTCTCTTAATCTAATTCAAATAAGAAGCTGATACTGGAAGATCTATATACTACTGATCTATGTTAGGTGGTCTTTATGTTTTCCATGTGTTTTAGTGCATTATTAGGCTTCGTGTCATTGTGACGCCCACTGGACTTTCCATTTCATCCCCAAAATTACGTTGATTAAGTGAATTAAATGGAATTTAACATGTTAGGGATTCACTTAGGTTTCTTTTATATGTGTTGGTGGTTTTTTCCCAACCAAGGATTCCTATGTTTTGTGCGATATGAATTTACCATTTTAAGCCATGTAGAACCACCCACTGGGTGAGTTGATTCTTTCCTATGTAAAGAAACACATTTAATAAATGAATTGAATTAAATGATATGTTTAGGCGATGAGTGGACTCCTTTACCATTTTTAACATGTTGATGTTGAATTTTTTAATGATATAATTTTAAATGGTTTGGTTAAATGATTCGGTATACTAGTTTCTTGGTATTGAATGTGAATTGTGATCTGTGAGTGTGTAAGCTCATGAGGATTAATTGAATGTAAAATTGATACATTAATGGGTAAAATCCTGATATATAATGATGAATGACTTTTAGATGCCCTGTATGATTCTCCTTATGTATTAAATTTAGTATTGGATACCTTGGATATAGTATTCTTCATGAGTCTTGATTTTATGGGTTTCCACGGGCCATGCTCACCCTTGGATCCAAATTGCCAGGACTCATGTAGGACATGTATGGGTGACATGATCCTAGGAAACCAACCAGTGCCTAACTGAGTTTCTATCTAGATGCTCCAATGAATTAAAAAGGATTCCTTGGTATTCTACACCTTTGATCTAGCTCTTTTTGGTCAAACACATTTTTTATATGGTATTATTGTGGGACATGTGATATGTTGGGTTGAACGGTTTGGTAGTTGTTATTTGACACTTTTGGTATTATGGAAAGGTCATGTATGACTTGATATGTATGGATTTATAGTGAGAATATGTCGGTTACTGCTATTTATATTATATCTACCTTGTTAGGAGATGGAAACTTTTTCTAGGGAGCCTTGAGAGGCTATTTTGGTGTCACTTTCGTATTGTTAAATGCCATGGGATTATTTACATAAACTTACTCCTTACATACTTACCTTCACACTATTTCACTTGTTATATTTCATATCTAGGATTTTTATATATCTTTGGGTGGTCACCTACTAGGATTTTATCTCACATGATATTTGGGACACTATTGGGTACCTGAAAATTCTATTTGAAGGCAAGTAGATATTTGGGAAAGTTCCCACGATTTGATGGTTGATTATATTCAATGGTTAGGAGTAGGGGATCACGGGGCTGAGCTTAGGATCACAATTCTAATTAGCGATAATACTTTTGATGTTTTTGGTATTTTGGATGCATGTTTGTACTGGCCTATTATTTAAATTTTTGGATGATTTACTAGACATATGACATGTATCATCATCATATTTTAATATGATACTTCTTTTGTTATTTCTAACTATTACTGTTATGTATTTGTTGCCTATATATTTTATTTCTTCCATTTACAAACTTTTAATGTTTTTATATTATTTTTTACTCTTTTGATGATGGCATAGTCTCCCTAGAGACACACTTAGGCCCTCACTGCTAGTCATTAGCCTCTGGTGGTTGGGGAGATGCTCTTGATTCCATGTAGTGGAATATAGGTTCAAGATGTTACAATGTGTTATTAGATATTAGGTCAACATGTTCATATCATCCTCTATTATGAAAATTGCTAATCATATGTTGATTACATAACAGAACCTAAGTGAATATGGGGGCATAGAGTGGGGTAGTGTTGTCTCTCAACCTCGTAGTTAGAAATCCAATGGCAGTAAGAAATGTTTCGAGGCTTCCCATGAGATGAGTACTAGTCATGTAGTGAATACTGGTAGCTTAGTGTTCTATAATTACTGTGGTATATATGGAAACATGGAGAATCAGTTTGATCCAGACCCTATTGAGCACCAAGCTTGACAAAAGTTGGGGAACATGCAACAATTTTGGAAGACCTTCCCTCCAAATATGTGTATTAGGGGTAATCTCTAACACTAGGATAAGGAATAGGCTTATCGTCTCCACATCAAGAAAGGACATAAAGATGTACCGATCGATTAGGATTTGGTAGTGGTTTTCATGGAAGATGCATACAAACACTAGTTAAACCGAGACATCATAGTGGGCCTACTCAATGTTGTGAGGCTTTGTCACAGGGTCGTGGTTCCGAAAAAATCTATTCTATAAAACTTATCCCTGAGGAGTATGTTTTTGGACCATCTACATTAATATCTATAATATATGCAGCCTATACTATTGCATCTACTATTTTTTATACAGGTTCATCACATAGATTTATATTTTTTCCTCTTGTAGAATTCCTTGGGATTGTGGTATAGTTTTGTGAGGGAGTTATGACGCTTTACACTCTTTTTTGGATTAGAATAGGGAGTGTATTCTAGTACAGGGAGTTCCCCCTTAAGGTTGGTGGGTGTCACCTCATCTGGGATCTTTATGTATTCAAGATGACTAGGTTTGACATCATAATCGGGATGGAATGGCTAATATCTTATCGAGATTATATTGAATTATATCTCAGGAGGATGACTTTCACATCACTATAGGGTGTAGTTCGTGCTCACAAGGGTGAATGGGAGGTATGGGTGAGATGAATTAAGTTAGAGCATTTTGGGTTTGATGGGATGATAGGATAGATTTATAGTTTGTATCTGGATGATCGGGGAGAATGTTAGAAGGACCTTCCTGAGTGGTTGATCATTTTAGGGATGTATTCTGAGATTAATTTTGTAGTTTACCTCCATAGAGATAGGTTTTGTTCTTTATCGAGATAGTGTTAGGACCTACAACAGTATTTATTCCTCCTTATAGGATGGCTACAACATAGTTGTAGGAGATCAAGATGTAGTTACATGATTTAGTGGAAAATGGGTTTATTTGAACCAGTACGTCCCTATGGGGTTCACCTATCCTTTTAGTGAAAAGGGAGGATGGTACCCTTAGGAAATGCATGGATTATTAGAAGTTGAAATAGCTTGTTGTTAGGAACTAATATCCCTTACCATTGGTAGATGACCTGTTTGATTAGATTTTAGGAGCTTAGGTGTTCTCGAAAATTGATTTGAAATCTGGATATCACCAGGTACGTATTAGACCTGTATACATACCTCATATGACCATTCATAGAAGGTATTGTATATATGAGTATTTGGTTATCTTCTTCAGTCTCACAAATGCGCTAGCAGTTTTCATGGTGCTAATGAATCGATTTTTTCAATCCTTATTTTGATTAATTTATGGTGTTTCTTGTTGATGATATCATGGTGTAGTCTCATATTCGACATGACCATTCCAAAAAACTTATGATAATTTCAGATACACTGATATAGAATCATTTATATTCTAATCTCACAAAGTGCCACTTATGGATGGATCAAATTCTCTTTTTGGGTCATATTATCTTAGAGATTGGAGTATCAGTAGACCCATAGAAGTTGAAAGATGGAGTTTCCTGGGAGAATCCCAATAATGATTTTCAAATATGGATTTTCTTGGGAATAGAGGGATATTACATGTGTTTCATACATGAATTGTCACAATAAGAAGAACCACTGACGTGATTGACTAATTTGGGTGTGAAGTTCAAATGGATAGATGCCTGAAAATAGCCTTTGAAGAGCTGAAAGGGAGATTGACTTCAGCACCGACACTAATACTACAAATGTAGGGCATGATATACACTATGTATTGTGATGGATCATGTATTGATCTTGGACCAGTGCTGATGTGGGGGGATAGATTTTGGTGTATGGGTCTTTGCAGTTGAGGTTACATGAGAGGAACAACTTGACACATTATCTTGATTTAGATGCAGTAGTACATGCTTTGCATTGTTATAGAAAATATTTATTAGAAGAGAGTTTTGTGGTTTACACACACCATAAAATCCTAATGTTCACACTTACACAGTGTTATCTAAATTTTAGGTTGTGAAGCTGAGTAAAATACCTTTAGTATTTTGAGTTTGAGCATGCCTATATTCCTTTTAAAGGAAATGCAATGGTTGATGCTGTAACATCCCAGGTAAATAAAGAATAAATAATTTTCATATTTATTAATATTTACGAATTAAATATTAATTTTAATTAAAATGGGTTTCTACGTTCGATAGCGTACTCGATACGCAACGATGAGTTTCTTTGAAAACTTACGTTGCACACAAGTAATAAAATAATATTATTTTAAATGTTAGTTAACGAGTAGTCATTGTACTGGCGGGAATAGATAGAAATAACTAAAATATGATTATATATGTTTTTAAATGCTTTTACATTTACCCAATAAAAGATAAAGGCTTAAAATACGGAAAGAGTTCAATTTTAGGCATTTATACCCTAATTTTCACGAAAGGTCCACTTATCACCTTTTGACGGAGAACCGTCATTAAATATAGTTTTGATCGATCTTATAAATTCTTTTGGACCAAATATAACTCTTCTTTAGAATTGGGATATCAAAATTTACTTTGTGTAAATATTTGGTACCTTTCTGATAAAGTTCATTTTTTTAATGAATAGTGTAAAATGTTGTATTTTAATTCAAAACCTCTTTTTAATCTAATTTATTTATAGTATTATATTATCTTTTGAATTGGTTTTAAAGTGAAATTAGAAAATATTTTTACCATTAAATCCAATAGTTTTCGTTGGAATTAATTTCACTTTGAAATCGGACTTAAACTATTGTCAATCTTTTGATACTTACTGTTTCATAAAAACACGCTATTTGCTCTGACAGCGGGAATAAATTATTAAATTAATTAATGTGACTTATATGTATTGAATTTTGTAAAATATAATTCATTTTTGAATTCGGAATATCAAATATATCTTCGGATGAATTTTTGGTAATTTTCTGAAAAACATCAATTTTTGATGAATAGTGAAACCACTAAGTGGTACTTATAAAAATTGATTTTCCGTTTAAATGAAATTTTGCCATCATTGTGTTTTGAATTTCAAAAATCATACATACATTCTTGTCATTAATAAGTAAAATGTGGTTCAATGAGATTATAATAATTTTTTGGTGAATAGTAACTTATTAAGTTCTTAATCGCGATTAGTGGTAATTAGTGTAGTTTAAGGTAAAAATAATGCTTTAATAAAATAAGATGAGCTTGACACATGTTCTACCCTCATTGGTTGTGTCATGTCCGACCAATACAATCCATGGGTCAACTTGGGGACCCCATGGAGACACTTTGGTTGGGAAATGACATAAATAACTTTTTATTTAATGTAAAAGTAAAAATGACACAAACATGATATGTTTTACTAAAATAATTTTTAAATGGTGTTATACAAGTCCGATTTTTGATTATAAATAGTCATTGGAAAGCTAAAAATATTTCCTACATCATAGTATTTGTTTTATAATTTTTAGACATTAAATAAATTAAAGTATTTATGACATAATAATGATGCAACGATGACATCATTATTTGACGATTTAAATAAAATGGAAAGATAATGTAAAATATATGAACTACACATGTCCAAAGCCAATTGGATGAGTGGATTTAGAACCCTTATCACCTTATCCACGAAGAATATCAATGTGGGACCTTTTAAAACCAAAACACATTTTCAAATAAAGTAATATTTCTTTACTTTCCAAAAGTGCCCCTCCTCTCCTCTTATAAAAGGCCCCCACCTCTACCTCATTTCACACACTCCTCAAGCCTTTGGCTCGGCCAACCCCTACCCATTTTCTCTCTCCACATCCCTCTACTCATCATAGAGGATTCCATTTGGGTATAATCCTTTCAAAGAAATCCTTTAGGCTCAAATCAAAAGGAGTTACACATTTAAAGGTAATTCATTCTCTCTTGTTCATTTGTTTTATTTTGCTTCTTCAACCCTCTAAACTATTTTTATTTACTTATTTTGTAACAAAACCAGTATATTCAATATACGAGGATGTTTTTATAAGATTTATTCGAGATAAACTCTCACACAACTACATCAAATGGTTAAATAACATACGGTTTCCGTGGATGGCGAAATTCTGCCTCCCGAAACGATGATTGTTAAATACTCATTTAACACCTTCAAATGTGGCCATTATGATGTCACTATTTTTATATATGATATATTATATGTTTATGTTTTCCTTAAGCTTCTGTTTTTTTCATTTTGGTCATACCTTTATGGTTTCCATTATGGGTAAACACGATATCTTCATTTAAGGAAGTGTGGACTACCGCCCCCTCAAAGTGATGTGATTCGTTAATGCCATATGTGGGACGTGTAAAGGATGGATTTAAAGTTATTATATATGATGTTATACTAGAATTATAATATACCTATATATCATTATTATTTCTTTCCATTAAAGTATGAGATAGAAATGAAAGTAGCGTTCATGCGTACATACGGCTTACCGTCTCCATGAACGGTGCATTTCATTTCTTATCCCCAAATGTAATGTACTATTAAAAGTACATGTATATAATGGATATATATAATTAATGATATATCTAAATGATGAATATAATTCTGGAATTAAAATATACAAACCTCTCATTTAGTTTTAATTCCATTAATATGAGAAAGAAATGAAAGTAGCGTTCATGCGTACGTACGGCTTACCGTCTCCATGAACGGTGAATTTCATTTCTTACCTCTAAATGATTATGTAATATTATAAATACATGTATATGCTGGATATATATGATATATATATGATATCCAAATCAGTAATTTCATTCTGGATATAAAGAACTTTTGACCACACGAACAACATGTAATTGTAAGAAGTCCACTTTCGACTTAAGAACCAAATATTGAAAAAACAAACATTATTAACTTAAATGGTTACATAATGTTTATAACATGGAAATAAGTGATATAAAAGGAATAATTAACTTTAAAAAGGTTCTTAATCAAGTATAAATTAACTCAAGTTTATTATTCAGGACGTTAAAGAACGATCGAGTCAAGTCGGACCCGAGGTAAGGGACTTCGTCTCAATCTCCTTTCATTGAGGCATATTTCGTTTTATACACAACTTTATTTTATACGGTGTATAAACTCCTTTGAATTTTACTTTTATACAAAATGAATCTTTTTCTACGAAGCGTTTTACTAAACGACAAAAAGGAATTTTTTTTTTAACGTACGCGGTGACAACGACTTTTTCCGCCGCCGCGAGTATTATTTGGTCTTTGGCTTCCTCAACAAGCCGTAATGTTTTTAAAATAAAATAAATACCATATACTCTTTTATGTATTTTGGTATTGAAAATGGTTTTGATAAAGTATTCTATTATGTCAATATATTTATGATATATTGTGATTGAAATGTGGAAATGTTATCTTTCCTTTATATTGGTTTTATGTTTTATGATTTTATATTGGTACTTGGACATTTTAACGGGTGGTTACGTTATAAACCATATGACGGGTGGTGCCGTGAATACCAGGACGGTTGGTTACGTTATAACCTCCAGTGTATTGGGTATGGAAGTCGTTCGTATGGCTATTCCATTAAGTATGTATGGAAATTGGCCGTATGGCTATTCCATTAAGTGATATGTGTGGAAGTCGACCGTATGGTTATTCCACTTAAGTATGTTTATGTCCCAAGTTACCTTTATATATGTTATGTGTTCTTTTTATGGGTTTTATGGTAATCCTTTGGTTACAAAAAGGTAAGTAATGATACTTTATTCAGTGAAGAGTTTTTACTACTTCATGAAGGTGAAGGTATTACTTTGATAGAGTATATATGGTTTACTTGATGTTTGAAAAACTAAAAGTTTTCATTCTTTCTGTATCCCTTACTGAGCTTTTTATGCTCACCCCAAGTTTTTTTTTTTGAAATGTTTTCACAGGACTTAATGTGGAATAAGGTCAAGGATGGGATCAAGGGAATGTCATGCTATATAAAACATGGAACTAGACATGTTTCTTTCAAGAGTTTTTTTATTATGGAAACTTAGTAGAAGTGACTACTTTGTAATCTTTTGAGATGTAATAGTTATGTTCTAATTCTCTAAAACTCTAAACCTGAAAAGATCCTTAACGTGAATTATTCATTTAATTCAATATTAAGTAAGGTTTAAGGTCGGGGCCTTATAGTTGGTATCAGAGGTCGGTTTAGACAACTTTAGGAGTTAGAAAAGTGTTAAATTATAATATGATTGAAATGATATAGCATTTACGGATTACCATGTTGCTTCGCCTAAGATATTTCTGTGTTCAGAATGGTTTTCCGCAGAGGAAAAAAAGAAGCTATGTTGGGACGACATCAGGAGGAAGATAACCTTCCAAATCAGAAACCTGAGATGGTCGGAATCGGAACTGAACAGTTTGTTACAGTGATGGAACAGTTGACTCAGGCTATAAATGGTGGTGGTATCCATGCACGAGATCAGCCAGATCAACCGCAGAGGAACATGTCAGTGGTGGAACATTTCATGAGGCAACATCCCCCATCATTCAGAGGATCATCTGACCCTGTGCAAGCTGAAGGGTGTATTAAAGCACTGGAGAAGATTTTTGATGTCATGGGGTGTTCAGAAAATCAAAAGGTTAGTCTTGTTGTTTACCGTTTTGAAGGTGAAGCTGATCAGTGGTGGTCGATGGTGAAAAATATAAGGGATAGTGATGAGATTGAGGATCTTCACTGGGACGAATTCAAAGGTATGTTTCTTGAGAAATATTTTCCTAATGTGGTTCGTCTTAGGATGGAAACACAGTTCCTAGAATTGAGGCAGGAGGATGATTCAGTGGCTGCTTATGAAGAAAAGTTCACTCGATTGGAAAGGTATGCTCCAAACTTCATATGAGATCTTGATAGTAAAATAAACCGTTTTTACTCAGGGTTAAAGCCAAAGTATCGAAGGGCTTTAGCTTCTCGTGAGTTCAAAAGTTATGAAAAACGTGTTCGATGTGCGGAGAAGGTGGAAATGGATTTTGCCGATGATCAGGTGTTCTATGACAAACAACAGAATAAGAGGTCTAGTTGGCAGGAAAAGGGGAAGAATTCATCAAAGAAGCAAGGAGGTAAGAAAACCAAATATCCATCCTGTGAGAAGTGTGGTAAAATGCATCCTGGAGAATGTTTATCCAAGTCTGGTAAGTGATTTCGGTGTGTTAATTCTGGTCATATTACTCGTAACTGTAAGGAAGATAATCAAGCAGGAAATGAAAAGCCAACGGTAAGATGTTTTAAGTGTAATGAAATGGGTCATTATGCAAACGAGTGTCCAACGAAGAACTCAACTGGGGGAATGCAGCCAGACTACAAGCAGAAAGGGGTGGTGAAATCCTATTCAAAAACTTCAGCAGATGTTGGGCCATCGAATGAAGTGGTATCAGCTCCAAGGAGCTCAGTATTTTTCGAAGATTGACTTGAGGTCGGGGTACCATCAGTTGAAAGTAAAAGAAGCAGACGTTCCGAAGACTGCGTTCCGTACTAGATATGGCCATATGAATTTTTAGTTATACCTTTTGGGTTAACCAATGCACCTTCTGTATTCATGGACCTTATGAATAAAATTTTCCATGAGTTCTTGGATAAGTTTGTGTTTGTGTTTTGAGGTTTGGGAAGAGGTTATGTGTGCCTTGTGATTCACAGTTTAAGAATGAGTTGTTATGTGAGGCTCATAGTTCCCCGTTTTCAGTTCATCCTGGCAGTACTAAGATGTACAGAGATCTGCGGGAGTATTACTGGTGGGATGGAATGAAAAGAGACATTGCTGATTTTACTGTGAAGTGTTTGACATGTCAACAGGTTAAAGCAAAGCGGCAGTTACTGAAAGGGATTCTTCAGCCTTTACCAGTTCCAGAGTGGAAATGGGAAAACATATCCATGGACTTTGTTGTGGGATTACCGAGGACATCTCGAGGTAATAATGTAATTTGGGTTATTGTTGATCGCTTGACCAAATCTTCTCATTTCCTTTCTATACGAGATATTTTCTCTCTTGATCAACTTTCCCGTTTGTATCTTAAAGAAATAGTCAGGTTACATGGAGTTCCTCTCTCCATTGTATCGGATCGTGATCCCAGGTTTACTTCTAACTTTTGGAAAGGCCTTCAGAAGTCGTTGGGTACTGAATTATATTTTAGTACAACTTTTCATCCTCAATCAGATGGGAAGTCAGAACGAACAATCCAGACATTGGAGGATATGCTACGAGCTTGTTCTATGGATTATCAGGGAAGTTTGGACCAACATATTTCTTTGGTTGAGTTTTCTTATAATAACAGTTTTCATTCCAGTATACATATGGCACCATTTGAGGCATTATATGGGAAGCGGTGTCGAACTCCAACTTTCTGGGATGAAGTGGGTGAAAGGAAGTTGATGGGACCAGAATTGGTAGAAGAGTTGGCAGAAAAAGTTCAGCGGATTCAGAAGCACATGAGAACAGCTCAGAGAAGGCAGAAGAGTTATGCGGACAACAGGAGGAAGGATCTCCCTTTTGAGGTAGGTGATCATGTTTTTCTCAAAGTATCGCCATGGAAAAGTGTGATGCGATTTGGTAAGAAAGGAAAGCTGAGTCCAAGGTTTATTAGACCATATGAAATTCTGGAGAGAGTTGGATCAGTTGCATACCGAGTGGCTTTACGTCCGAGTTTATCTCAGGTACACAATGTTTTTCATGTTTCAATGTTGAGGAAGTATATACCAGATCCATCTCATGTTTTGAGTCCAGAGGTAGTTCAGCTGGAAAAGAACCTATCTTATGAGGAACAACCGGTCCAGATTCTTGACCACAGGGAGCAGGTGTTACGGAATAATGTGATTCAGCAGGTAAAGGTTTTGTGGAAAAACCATTTGATTGAAGAGGCAACGTGGGAATCTGAAAATGCTTTGAGAGATAAATACCCCCACTTATTTTGATAAGTGAATAAAATTGCGAGGACGCAATTCCCAAAAGGGGGGAAAGATGTAACATCCTAGGTAAATAAAGAATAAAGAATTTTCATATTTATTAATATTTATGAATTAAATATTAATTTTAATTAAAAGGGGTTTCTACGTTCGATAGCGTACTCGATACGCAACGATGAGTTTCTTTGAAAACTTACGTTGCACACAAGTAATAAAATAATATTATTTTAAATGTTAGTTAACGAGTAGCCGTTGTACTGGCGGGAATGGATAGAAATAACTAAAATATGATTATATATGTTTTTAAATGTTTTTACATTTACCCAATAAAAGATAAAGGCTTAAAATATGGAAAGAGTTCAATTTTAGGCATTTATACCCTAATTTTCACGAAAGATCCACTTATCACCTTTTGACGGAGAACCGTCATTAAATATAGTTTTGATCGATCTTATAAATTATTTTGGACAAAATATAACTCTTCTTTAGAATCAGGATATCAAAATTTACTTTGTGTAAATTTTTGGTACCTTTCTGATAAAGTTCATTTTTTTTAATGAATAGTGTAAAATGTTGTATTTTAATTCAAAACCTCTTTTTAATATAATTTATTTATATGATTAGATTATATTTTTAATTGGTTTTAAAGTGAAATTATTAAATATTTTTACCATTTAATCCAGTAGTGGTCGTTGGAATTAATTTCACTTTGAAATCAGACTTAAACTAGTGTCAATCTTTTGATACTTATTGTTTCATAAAAACACGCTATTTGCTCTGACAGTGGGAATTAATCATTAAATTAATTAATGTGACATATATGTATTTAATTTTGTAAAATAGACTTTATTTTTGAATTTGGAATATCAAATATAGCTTTGGGTGAATTTTTGGTAATTTTCTGAAAAACATCAATTTTTGATGAATAGTGAAACCACTAAGTGGTACTTATAAAAATTGATTTTCCATTTAAATGAAATTTTGCCATCATTGTGTTTTGAATTTCAAAAATCCGACATACATTGTTGTCATTAAGAATTAAAATGTGGTTCAATGAGATTATAATAATTTTTTGGTGAATAGTAACTTATTAAGTTCTTAATCGCGATTAGTGGTAATTAGTGTAGTTTAAGGTAAAAATAATGCTTTAATAAAATAAGATGAGCTTGACACATGTCCTACCCTCATTGGATGTGTCATGGCCGACCCAGACAAGCCATGGGTCAACTTGGGGACCCCATGGAGACACTTTGGTTGGGAAATGACATAAATAACTTTTTATTTAATGTAAAAGTAAAAATGACACAAACATGATATGTTTTACTAAAACAATTTTTAAATGGGGTTATACAAGTCAGATGTTTGATTATAAATAATAATTGGAAATATAGAAAGATTTCCTACATCATAGTAGTTTTTTTATAATTTTTAGACATTAAATAAATTAAATTATTTATGACATAATAATGATGCAGTGATGACATCGTTATTTGACGATTTAAATAAAATGGAAAGATAATGTAAAATCTATGAACTACACATGTCCAAAGCCAATTGGATGAGTGGATTTCGAACCCTTATCACCTTATCCACTAATTATATCAATGTGGGACCTTTTAAAACCGAAGCACATTTTCAAATAAAGTAATATTTCTTTACTTTCCAAAAGTGCCCCTCCTCTCCTCTTATAAAAGGCCCCCACCTCTACCTCATTTCACACACTCCTCAAGCCTTTGGCTCGGCCAACCCCTGCCCATTTACTCTCTTCACATCCCTCTCCTCATCCTAGAGGATTCCATTTGGGAAGAATCCTTTCAAAGAAAGCCTTTAGGCTCAAATCAAAAGGAGTTACACTTTTAAAGGTAATTCATTCTCTCTTGTTCATTTTTTTTATTTTGCTTCTCCAACCCTCTAAACTCTTTTTATTTACTTATTTTGTAAAAACACCAGTATCTTCAATATACTAGGATGTTTTTATAAGATTTATTCGATCTACACTCACACACAACTACATAAAATGGTTAAAGAACATACGGTTTCCGTGGATGGCGAAATTCTGCCTCCCGAAACGATGATTGTTCAATACTCATTTAACACCTTCAAAGGTGGCCATTATGATGTCACTATTTTTATATATGATATATGATATGTTTATGTTTTCCTTAAGCTTCTGTTTTTTTCATTTTGGGAATACCTTTATGGTTTCCATTATGGGTAAACACGATATCTTCATTTAAGGAAGTGCGGACTACCGCCCCCTCAAAGTGATGTGATTCGTTAATGCCATATGTGGGATGTGTAAAGGATGGATTTAAAGTTATTATATATGATGTTATACTAGAATTATAATATACCTCTATATAATTACTATTTATTTCCATTAAAGTATGATATAGAAATGAAAGTAGCGTTCATGCGTACGTACGGCTTACCGTCTCCATGAACGGTGCATTTCATTTCTTATCCCCAAATGTAATGGACTATTAAAAGTACATGTATATAATGGATATATATAATTAATAATATATCTAAATGATGAATATAATTCTGTAATTAAAATATTCATACCTCTCATTTAGTTTCAATTCCATTAATATGACAAAGAAATGAAAGTAGCGTTCATGCGTACGTACGGCTTACCGTCTCCATGAACGGTGCATTTCATTTCTTACCTCTAAATGATTATGTAATATTATAAATACATGTATATTCTGGATATATATGATATATATGATATCCAAATCAGGAATTTCATTCTGGATATAATGAACTTTTGACCACACGAACAACATGAAATTGTAAGAAGTCCACTTTCGACTTAAGAACCAAATATTGACAAAACAAACATTATTAACTTAAATGGTTACATAATGTTTATAACATGGAAATAAGTGATATAAAAGGAATAATTAACTTCAAAAAGGTTCTTAATCAATTATAAATTAACTCAAGTTTATTATTCAGGACGTTAAAGAACGATCGAGTCAAGTCGGACCCGAGGTAAGGGACTTCGTCTCAATCTCCTTTCATTGAGGCATATTTCGTTTTATACACAACTTTATTTTATACGGTGTATAAACTCCTTTGACTTTTACTTTTATACAAAAGGAATCTTTTTCTACAATGCGTTTTACTAAACGACAAAAAGGAATGTTTTTTTTAACGTACGCGGTGACAACGACTTTTTCCGCCGCCGCGAGTATTATTTGGTCTTTGGCTTCCTCAAAAGCCGTAATGTTTTTAAAATAAAATAAATACCATATACTCTTTTATGTATTTTGGTATTGAAAATGGTTTTGATAAAGGATTCTATTATGTCAATATATTTATGATATATTGTGATTGAAATGTGGAAATGTTATCTTTCCTTTATATTGGTTTTATGTTTTATGATTTTATATTGGTACTTGGACATTTTAACGGGTGGTTACGTTATAAACCATATGACGGGTGGTTCCGTGAATACCAGGACGGGTGGTTACGTTATAACCTCCAATTCATTGGGTATGGAAGTCGGCAGTATGGCTATTCCATTAATTATGTATGGAAATTGGCCGTATGGCTATTCCATTAAGTGATATGTGTGGAAGTCGACCGTATGGTTATTCCACTTAAGTATGTTTATGTCCCAAGTTACCTTTATATATGTTATGTGTTCTTTTTATGGGTTTTATGGTAATCCTTTGGTTACAAAAAGGTAAGTAATGATACTTTATTCAGTGAAGAGTTTTTACTACTTCATGAAGGTGAAGGTGTTACTTTGATAGAGTATATATGGTTTACTTGATGTTTGAAAAACTAACAGTTTTCATTCTTTCCGTATCCCTTACTGAGCTTTTTATGCTCACCCCATGTTTTTATTGAAATGTTTTCACAGGACTTAATGTGGAATAAGGTCAAGGATGGGATCAAGGGAATGTCATTCTATATAAAACATGGAACTAGACATGTTTCTTTCAAGAGTTTTTTTTATTATGGAAACTTAGTATAAGTGACTACTTTGTAATCTTTTGAGATGTAATAGTTATGTTCTAATTCTCTAAAACTCTAAACCTGAAAAGATCCTTAACGTGAATTATTCATTTAATTCAATATTAAGTAAGGTTTAAGGCCGGGGCCTTATAGATGCACTGAGGAATAGGACTCAGATGCAGGTAGTGGAGAATGCTAGTAGTGAGTGTCATCTTATGGATTTGTTCTTTAAGATACACTTGTAGTTGCATGGAAGTTAGGGGATGAATTTTATATCATCCTTAGTTTTGACCTCTACCAAACTAGATAGATTGGGGATAAGGTATCGATAAGATTCCAACAGCCTATCCCTACAGGAGAGAGTGGAAGGTGAGAATCCACCTCCTAGTTGGACAATAGGCGAGGATAAGATCCTTTGTATTCATGGTCGTATTTTTGTTCTATTGGTCATTCATGAGAAACTGGTGTGGGGGTTTCATGCCTCATCTTGGGAATTGTATCCTAGATTCACAAATATGTAACGTAACTTGCGCCATTTGTAGGAGTGAATGGGTATGAAACTTGAGATATATTTTTTTTACGAGGTGTTACACCTGTCAGTAGGTGAAGGTGTAACATCATCAACTAGATGGGATTTATAGTAGTTACCTATTCTCATTTGGAAATGGGGTGATTTTTTATAAACTTTGTGACTGGTATACACAGGTTTCCTCATGGTAATGATGTTGTGTGGGGTATTTTTTAGAGGCTCACTAACGTTTATCATTTATTTATGAACAAGGAGTCCTTAAATATGTATGAGCTTGGGAGGTTTTATAACCATGAGATAATATGAATTCATGGGTTCCTAGGAATTATCATTTTAGATAGGGATGCCCAATTTATCTCTCATTTCTAGAAGAGTTTTCATAGGTCACATGGTACACATGTTTTTCTGATCACAACATACCACCCTCGAACTGATGGACAATTGGAGCGTACAATATTGGTGATTAGGAACATTCTGCAAGAATGTGTCCTAGATTTTAGGGGCTCTATGGAGTGTCATGTACCCATGTTTCATTTATAATACAATAAAATACATTAGTTGATGATACAGATGGAACCTTATGAGTTTTTTTATGGTCTTCCATGCCGATCACCCATGTGCTTGTAAGAGATGGGTGAGGCAACTTTACTGGGACCACGTCTTGTGCATGCGACTACTAAGTAGGTTTAGTTGATTCAATGTTAGATGGATACCATGTAATCTCATCATAAATCATACATGGATCAACATATATGACCTATAAAGTTCATGGTCAGGGATTGGGTCATTTCTTCATGCTTTACCAAGGTTAGGACATAGACGGGTCAGGATCAATGGTAAGTTTCACCACAA
The DNA here is from genome assembly GCA_963277665.1 of Viscum album. Classification (NCBI taxonomy): domain Eukaryota; kingdom Viridiplantae; phylum Streptophyta; class Magnoliopsida; order Santalales; family Viscaceae; genus Viscum; species Viscum album. The sequence continues at coordinate 479,812,814 of OY728139.1, forward strand.
TAAGACTTGTCGTTCAAGATTCTGGAGAGAGTTAGGTCAGTATCCTATCATTTTTAGTTACCTCATAGGTACTAATTCATGGAAAACATCTTCCATGTATCTCATTTGTGTGGTTATCATTTCGACTCGTCTCGTGATTTTTATCCCAACGAGGTTGAGTTATAGGCTAATGTATCTATCCAAGAGCACCCTATTTGTATCATTTATAGGAGGAAAAAGTTTCTTTGAGGATAGTTATTTAATCTAGTATGGGTGTTATGTTATCACAACCATTTACAAGATGAGACTTTGGAGTGGGAGGCTGACGTAAATGCATAGTGTCATGATTTTTTCTCAGAAAAATCTTGACCACCAATGAGAGGAAAATTTGGGGAAAATTTCTATTATAGGGGAAGATTATAAGAAACAAGGATTTAATATGATATAAAAATCCATTATTTTTTTGTTTGAATGTTTAAATATGGCCTAATATGAATAACCCTGTAGGTCAATGAGGCATCGAGGGTGTTTGGGGCTTGTTCGGTGCTCGGAACCCAAGTTTACGGGTAAAAATGGTTTGGCGCATGGTTGTTCAAACCTTGCGGAGCAGGCCTCACAATCTGAAAGAATGTGTGAGGCATGGGCAAAGATCATTATGAGGCCTCATGGTTAGGCCAAACCATGTTAATTAGACACATGGCCATGATTTCATCTGTTTAATCTTGATAGTGGGTTTTTTCATGGGTTTTTCAACATTAGTCAAACCATACAAGGTAATTGTGTGAGTGCCTTTATCATACAAATAATTTTTCATGGTTGGATCATGGTTTGTCAAATAGTTCACTTAAACCATATGGACCATTTTTTGGGTTATATTTTTAATTTTAATTTTAACTAAATATATTTTAACTTAAAATATCTCATTTATTCCTACAGAAATCATAGTATAATTTTTATCTCTCATTATTTGTTATTCCTAGTTTTGATCTCGTTCCTCCATTCAGTCTTTGATTCAAGTGGTACTCAACTTGTTGGAACAAATTTGTGAGTACTCGATTCATTTTTAACCATTCGTAATTTTTCTTCCAATCAAAAATGCTATTTAGGTGCCACCTCATTTTCTATAATTTTAGGTTCATCATTCGTTGTTCATTTTTTTTACAATATGAGCCGAATAAAGATTTAATACTAAATGAGCACTCTACTACCAAGTTATGGTAGGTTGTATATACGTATTCCTTGAGTTTTAGTGATTTATTATGTTACCTTATGTTGTTCCTCCCATTAGACTTTTCAGTGTTGGCCCAAAATGAAGTTAATTAATTGAATTAAACGGAATTGAACTTGTTAGGGATTCCCTTAAGTTACTTTGTGATGTGTCGGTGGTTTTTTTCCTTACCAAGGCCACCCATGGGGTGAACCTTAATAATTTATCTTTTTTAATCCATGTTAATCTTCCCATGGTGTGATTTGATGCTTTCATAGATAAATTAATCCCGATAATATATGAATTAAATTATATGAGATGTTTAGGAGATGGGTTTCCTCCTTTTCCATGTGATAACATGATGATGTTTAATTGTTTAATGGTCAAATTGTAAATGTTTTTGTTAAATGAGTGGGTATACTGATTAATGGATCTTTATTTTAAATTTTGATATGTGAGGGGGTATACTCATGAGGTTTAATTTTATGTGAAATGGGTATATGCATGTGTATACTCATGGTATGGAATGATGAATGAAATTTTGATTCCTTAAAAGATTCTCCTTGGATCCTGATAATGATAGTGTGTGACATGGATAAAGAATGCTCATGGGGACTTTATTCCATAGGATGACTTGGGCCTTACTACCCCTTAGATCGATCTTTCTGGGACTCGCATGGGACATGTTCAGTTGACATTGTCTTATGACTCCAACCAGTTCCATACCATGTTTCCAACAATATTCTCATGGTACTCGAAGAGGATTCCTTGGACTTCTATAACATTTTGGAATATTCATGGTCTGACACATTTTTTATATGGTAAGACTATGGGATATATGATATGCTTGATTGAACGGATTGACCATGGTTTTTTGAAAATTCTAGTTGTATGTAATGGTCATGGATGAATTCATATGTATGTATTTATGGAAATTATATGTTGGTTACTCTTGTTTCTATTATAGATGCTTCGTTATGTGCTTGAAACATGTTTTATAGGGATCCTTGAGAGGCTATTTTGGTATCACTTTCTTATAGTTACATGTTATGGGTTTCTTTACTTAAATATTTTTCTTACCTACACACTATTTCAAATATTATATTTCATATATAATATTTTTATAGATATTTTGGGGTTTAACTACTTGGATTGTTTGTCATACCTTTTTTGGGCCACCATTGGGTACCCGGATAGACTATTTGGATGCATGTAGATACAGGGGAAAGCAATCACATTTCTCATGCTGATTTTGTGCCATTATTAGGAGTAGTGGAGTACCGAACCGAGCTAAGGTTCATGATTCTATTATGGATAGATATTTTGTATTTTTTGTATTTTGGATACATGTATCATACCGTACTGTTATTTTCCTTGTTTAGTTTCTTAACTATACATGTGACATGTATTATCAGTATCATTGTATATAATCATTCATATAATATTATTATCTATTCCTACTATGTATCTATTTTCTACATGTTTTGATACTTCTTTTATCTATATATTTTTGTATTTATGTTGTTTTAAACTCTGGTGATGAAGTCATAGTCTCCCTACATACACACCTAAACCCTCGCTGCTAATTGGAAACCAGGGGAGATGCATTTGAGGCCATGTGGAGAACCCAGCTTGGGGCACTGTTTAGTTGACTTTGAGTCCTGGATTTTACAAGAATATAGTTTTATTTCACAAACTATAAGTAGTTTTTAGGTGTTTATAAGAAGTCTTAAAACACTATTTATACCTTGATTTTTTATGTACAATGTATAGTTAATGAACCCTAATTTGGGTAAGGAATCATAATTCTTGTACCATATTTTTAAAATAAACATATTGATTAAGAACCATAATTTTAGAAGAAACCTTGTGTTTGATGATAAAACATATGGGTTTTCAACCTTACTTTTTAATTTTATCACTATGAAAAGTAATAATAAATTTGATTGAGTCAACTATAGAGATTGAAATTATTGATTATTTATATGGTTTCTACAATTGTTTTACAATATTTTGTATCTCCTTTAATGGCTGATTCAAAGGATGTGTTATAACATATTAAATATTTCTTATTTCTAAGGGGAGTTATGATATTCTCTGAGTGTTCAAATTAAAATTCTAATAATGATGTCTGTTATTATTATCATAATATTTCATCTGATATTTATGGATCTATTTGACCTGAATCAATTTGAGTGTCTCATTTAATAATGATAGTTTATTATTCTCACTAATGACACAAATTTGTTTTGAAAAATAATATTGTATTGTTTCCTCTATTTCTCTTAAGATATTCACATTGTAGATATACATGTTTTTATTCTTAAATTTTTTATCATCGTGTTGACATTTTTGTAATAACTATTTATTAATGATTTAAATCAATTAAAAATTAACTTATCAAAGATACACTGTAGATATATATTTTTATCATATTCTGAGTTTTTTCTCTAATTAGTTTTAATGAAAAATAAATTATGCTTATTTTTTATGATTATTTTTATATTGTTGCACTTTATTGAGGATATTTTCATCTATTAGTTACTACTACAACTTTATTCTGAACTTGTTACGCAATAATATATATCACATCTATTTTATATTGAAGTTTCTACTACTCATACTCGTCCATGGTGGATTATAATCTTCTCATACTAATCATTGGATATCTGAGTTCCCTATAAAGAAACTGAAGACCCTCTAAAAGCCTTGTAATAATGGTTTCAAACACATGCACTTAGTTATAGATATCTTTCTATAAGAGGACCATATAGTAAAAATCCCAAATATAATTTAGATTTCATTATTGGATTAGAATAGTGGATTTATATTCCCTAACCACTATAAATCATTACGTGTTTTTCTTTCCAAATTTGTTTTCATTCCTAACACATATTTAAGAGATAAAGAAAGAATCAATTTAAAATCAAGAGGTCTGTTTTGAATTTCAAGTGATTTTAAAATAATGCAATTCACCACCAAAAATCTTGTGTCATTGAATTTTATATTATGACCCAAAAAGGGTGAGTGGTAAAATTTGAAATTTTATATTTGTAATATTTTGATTATATTGCATGGTTGTGTCACTTAGTTGGCCAAACCATTTTCCATCCATGTACCCCTTCACTAATCACTATGGGAACCTGCATGAGTTAACCACATATTTGTAAAACCATACAAAATCCATCATAAACTACTTTTATATATTTCAAACCCCTATTGTGTGGCTTCCACATTGTTAGAATTTACCATGCATTAACTATGTGAAACACATATATTCTGAAAAAATTCAAAATAAAATGGCATGAACCAAATGATGAAGTGTAAAAATAAATAAAAAAAATAAAAAAATTATTAAATGATAGTCTGGGTGTGAACATTAATCCCACCATGACCCTTTCATACCTCATAAATCCACCATATTTTTAAAATTAACAGAAACTTACAATGGCTTTTGACATGGAATGGTGGACTTTTCTAATGAGAATCTCATAAAACCAGTCCGAAACCAAATGAAACTTCCAAATGGGGAATAAAATACTAATCTAAAAGTCAAATAATTTATGATAAAGAAAAACAAAAATATTTTGAACATTAATGGGTCTCTCCACCATTTAGGAACTAGAATGATGGATTGATAAGGAAATGATACTAAAAGAGGGGTCACTGAACCAATACATGAACACTAAACCAAAGAGTTTTGAGTTGAAACTCCAATCAAACACACAAATAAATCTCCTAAATAAATTATTTAGTCATAAAAGGAATATGTGTGATAAATAATCCCAAAATTAATAACAACTATATAATTACTCCAAAAATTCCAAGACATGAAATATCAAAACAATCATTGATATCTCTCCAACCAAGGAATAACAATGAGGGATTCCAACTAGGATCATGTACCTTCAAAACAACATGGATCTAACATTCATTCAAATAATGATGAGGGATATCCTAGGAACTCATATCTTGGATAACTCTCATGGTGACCCTAGTAAAATTAAACCAAAACCATCCAATGCATAATGTTGACTCCTTTGAAATCCAACCTCATCTCCCTAGAACCACACCAAATGTTATCTGCATGCCTAATAAGACTTAAAGGAATCTCAGTATGACCATATCCACTCAAATTCCACAAAATATATATCCACATAAATATAGAAAAAAATAAGACCTAAAATCATCATAATACATGAGAAGCAGTTTGGAAAATACCTAAGGGTACACACCAAAAAAACACCATGATTATAGATACCGAAGACTTAAACAAATTTTATTTCATGATTTTTAACATAGTTTTCCAAAAAATATATTCCAAATACTTATAGGTATATTTTCATAGGATATTAGACACATAGGTATTTAATTTTAAACATAAATTACATCAAAATTATTTATAAATCTACACAGTGATCCTAAATCCAATAGATCTTCTATAATTATACAAGATATGATGGGGAAATACATAAGGGAAAGGGGTGAGATAAAAACACCTATATAAAAATAATAGTAAAGTGTTATGGTGAGAAAAAAAATATAGGTTATGATTAATGAAATAATATTTTAAATATAACTATCATAAGAATAGAAACATTACATAGAAGAATAATATCATAAGATCCTGAGATCTTAAAAATATGGAATCAATATAAAGAATGAAATTATAATCAGGACTCATGATTCAATCCCAATATCATAATCACATATTTTAGAAATTCCAATAGTATATAAGGTTCACTCCCTAATCCCATTAATAACATATCATGAGATAAAAAACTTTATATAATGTATTGAAGGGCTATATAATTCTGAGCCCCCCGTTACATGACATACTGTTCTTAGACTAAGAACTCATGTACCATAAGTGGTATCTCATGAGATAAAAACATTAATATAAGAATTTTAGGTATATATGATTATATGACCATTCATAACATAATTAAAATAGTAAAATGTACATTTATATGTTTTCCACATATAAAAAAGAAACCATACATAAATCATAATCATGATAAAACCCATGATAAATAAGTGGATTTCATATAATATATCTCAAAGAATAACTGAAGGATACGTCATAAGGATTACTAGAAAAATGGGTTAAATAATTTTGGATGTTAATATTTTAATAAATTAAAATAGTTATATTACCATTGGGTTGAAATGTAGGAAAATTCATGAAAAGGTTCAAAGATAAGTAAGAATAAAAACAAACCGCATAGGTTATTCTTTTTGAAATGTTAAAAGGATAATTTAATGAATAAAATAGGTTATTACTTTAATTTAAAAATATTATTTAAATAGGTAAGTTATAAATACACAATTAGGTTTTTTAGAGGCTACTCAGGGTTTAAAAAAATTTGGATGTGTTAGTTGACACAACATGAATAAAAGAAAGTTCACTTAAATCGGTTTTTAATTAAAAGAGGAAATCATGAACGATACTTCAACATTAATTATCCTCAAATAAGGAAGATAATTTATATTATATATATCTAAAGGGAATATATATAATATGTATTTATTAAATGTGAATAAAATATAGAAAATGGAGAAAAAGGAAAGACAATGCATAATCCAAAAGTAACAAGGGAGGTTTAGAAAGTCTCTCACCCAAATTTTCTCTACATTTTCACATAAATTCCCGAATAATTAAATTAATTTTATAAAATACATTCCCATGAACCTTATTCATCTATATTTACTTTCTAAAGGTAAATTTATTATCATTTTGTATTTTTTTTAATATATTTTCTGCTTATGTCGGTTACTTGGGGTTGTTCGGTTATTTGTTATATAACCCTTTTAGTGTGTTGAATGTGGTCATAATTATTTTAAAATATATTCATAAAATATATAATTATTGCGTTTTATATATTTTATTATTAAATTATCATAATATTTATTCACTTTCACAGGTTATCCCAAAATATACCAAAATTAATAAAGTTTATTTGATTAGTTCATTTAAGGCGGTTAAAGTAATTATAACCATTTGTTATTATTATTATTATTATTAATTTTATATTATGAAATAATATTCTATCATAATAATAATATCTTCATAAGTTTTGTTTCTATAAATGAGATAAAATTTTAAAATCATCCATGTTAGGAAGTTAAGGAAAAATGAAATATGTCATTCTCTGAAAGCGATGATCCTCAAGTACACAAATGATGATCTCATTATTCATAAAACAATAAAGGTTTAAAAATAAAATAACTTTAATTTCATAATATTAAAAAATATATTTTTTAAATTTTTAATTAGATCTGGATTATTGACCAGCTTTGTAAATTTTATGAAAAATAGAACATGTCGTTCATAGAGGTGGTTGTTCACACAAACATATAACGATGTTTTAATTTTTCTCAGTGATTTTTTAGGAATATATAAAATGGATATCCTATTATTATATTAACATTTTAATATATTAATAATTCTTAACGTTTAATTCCTTAATGTATAGAGGGTACATGATGGGGGTAGAAGAAAAAAAGAACTGGGAAAGGTGGGTTGATAACATTACCTCTCCCTTTGAATTTTCTCCCTTGAGTGACTCTTTAAGGATCCTTATATTAGTATTTTGGGAAGACCAAGGTATCTAGAAAGAGGGCAGAGGTTGATGAGACAAAATTTAATAATTTTTTTTTATCGATATATTTTTAATTAGTGGATAAATGGAGAGGATGTGATCTCTATAATTAAGTAAATAGAGTAGATTGTTTGTAAAATATCATTACTTTTCATTAATTTCATTGCATTATTTAAGGATAAAGTCTAAAAGAAAGTTCAATAATGGAGTTGGAAAGATATAATGTCATAAATCCCTCCAAAATCAATTAACACATATGTTTTTTACATGTTTTATCTTTTTCACTAGATTAAACCCCTTTTTACCCAAATTTACCCTTACAATGGTGACTCTATTTTTTCCAGGGGTACTTAATTTTAAAATCCAAAACTGAAATTGAAATTATTTACTAATATTAATATAATTATTTAAAAAATTAGAAAAATTTTATAAAATAAAATTTATTATGTTTAGAAAAATTAATTTTAATAATAGCATACATAACGCGTAAAAACAATTTTTTATGTTCATTTTATGCTTAATGTTTATATGTGTGAAAAAATTATCAATTACTTTACTTCCAAAAAAATTAGTTTAATATAAAAATATAATTTTTATTTGGATTTATAGAAAAACCAAAACCTAATTTCACAAAAAAAACTTAATTTAAAGAAGAGTCCAAATAGATTTTTTAAAACTAATTATTATTTAAGTTCTAAAATGCTAAGAATATGTTTTCTCTGTTCAAAATAATATTATAAAATGGATAATTTGTTATTCCCTAAATAAATCTTCAATGTTTCATAAATTTTTATTTCAATATTATCTAATTACAATATAATAAAAATTATTTTTTTGTAAAAACAATATTTTCATTATTTACCTTAAAAATAAAACATTTGTAAAAAATCTAAAAAATTAATCATAAGCCTTTTTTTAACATTTTAATATAAAAATGAAATCTATTTTATTATATTAAATTACATGAGGTAAAAAATAGTTTTAGATATAAGTTCTTAAAATTTAATAATAACATTTATTTAAGTAACTTTTAATGCATGAAATATATATATTATTACTATACCATAAGTTATATTTCAATCAAAAAAGTTATATTTTAAACATATTATGTTACAAATTAAATATATGGTGATTTTAGTTTTTATTATATATATTACGTAATATAAAAAATATATATATATTCAAAAGAGAAATTTCTATTTAAAATTTCTACGTAATTACATTCTCCACCCTGAAAGAAATTCCACACTTGAAATTTCACTCCATACACAAGGGTGCCCATATGGAATCACTAGTTCATATGAGGCTAATAAAATTTAGAAATTTATAAAACCTAAGCATTCATAAATAATGAATACATTATGTGGAAGTTAAAGGTCGAACAAAAATATGATTCTAGGAAAACATTATAAAAATGTGTGAATTAGTATAAAATTAAAGGTTTTGGAATCAATGATATATGTAATTAAAATCATTGTAATTTCCATGTTTTTTCCTATTGAAGTGTAGTGAAAATTGTTTTAGACCTGTACTTTTTATAGTTTTGATTTGGAAAATCCTTAGTCTTGTTAATTTCCCTCTAAATGAGAAATGACCGCTTTCTTATGGTCAAATACTTGGATTAATTAATGGGTTCGGTCTATTGATTCAATGATCAAACATAATTAACCTAAAAAATGTAATGTTCATGAAAAATTAAATACAACTAGTCATATATTTGAAATAAAATAATAAATTCAAGTACAATGATCATGGGAGAAGAAGGTTGAAAGAGATTTAGAATAGAAAAATGAATAAATATTCCAATATTGGGTTGAAAATAAACAAATGAATTCCAATAACATACTCCCTCATTTATTACATCACTTGGAACTTTAATAACTTACCCCATAATTCTACTCATGAAGTGGTGTATAAATAAAAGAAGAATAACCTAAATCTAGGAAAACATCTGGGATGAACGTTTCCTCTAGGAGTAGCATAGTAGGTATTGGTTCTTGGATTCAGTTCCCGTTCTACAGTGTCCAATAATTGTATTTATGGGAATTTAAAACCCTCACGATTAAACATTTTAGTGAAACATATCCCCTTGAATTCATTTGAGTCAATCCTAAAAGTATGCAGTCAGACCAAATTTAAATCCCCTGAATAATATGAAAAATTAGATATTTAAATTTAATCTTTACAACGAGTTCATGAAGTGAATAAGAATTTCATTACAAGAATCAATATGGAATCACCCTTCATGTGATTATGCATTAACATTTCAGATCATAAATTATCCTCTCATGATGTGATGAGTTTGGTTAAATTTAGGTTCATGTTTGGCTTGACCCATTCACGGTGTGACCTGATATTCATAGTGTGAATCATTTGTGACAGTCTCCAGCATACACTGCCCAACATTTTACCACATGTATATTTCCCTTTTTATCCATGAATAAAACTCCCAAAATTATCATAGTGTGAATCAACTTTTCATTATGTGAATTATGACATTCCTAGATTCATCTATTTACATCCAACTTCTTTATTTTGGTGTTGCACTATGAAAACTTTACAACTTCTAATTTAAATCAAAATTTATTTAAAATATATATATCCATAAAATGAATAATATTAATAAATAAATGGGTTATAAAACTCACTTTTAATTCAATAATAAATAAATTTATTATTAAAAATATATATTTATGAAATACAACTATCAAATCCCCACACACTTGAATTCAATATTTTCTTCACGAATAAAATATCAACATACTACATAGAACACTCACTCTACCATGATTTAATTCAATGTCACGAGAATCAATTGATTAAATGTGGAATTAAATATTCAATAATCACATGATAAAATTTCATCAACTCCATACTTTTTAGAGAAACAATTCAAAAATGTATTTTACTTTTTCTCTTTTTAAATGACAAGGCCTTTCCTTCCTTCCACTCATATTCATCAATTCATCCTCAATGTGAAATCCACAAGAAATTTACCTCACATGAAATAATTTTTCACCTATCATGAAAGGTATTAATTTAAATATAGTTATGCTCATACCTCAAATCAGGCTCCTTCCCATAGTCTTTCAAATTTTGTCGAATCCACACTCCATACCAAATTATCCAGATGACTTTACCTTTAGTATTAAACATCTTTGAGGCTTTGGGTGAGTAGGTAATAAAAAAAATATAAATATAAAAAGTATGATATTATATAAATTAATTTTCATGATAATAAAAAATTAAAGCTCAATTATAATCTTTACTAAAAGTGACATAACCCTTTACTCCACAAAACTCAATGTAGACTCATGAAGTCTGGAATAAAAAGAATGAAACACCCTATTTATTTTTTTCATTTCAGAAATTTGGGATAGGAAAAAATATCATATGCACAACTGAAACCCCATATGATCTCCTCCTAAAACTATCTATAATAATAACAATAAGACCATTGGTTAAGAAATAATGGTTTTTATAAGATACCAACTTTTCTTACAAGGTACAAAGCTTTAAATTTTAGTTTAAAATTATTTTTTGGTATTTATGGGAATTAAAAAGAGTAAAATGAATGTTTTTGAAGCTTTTGGGGCCAATTAAAATCTTGTATATTTGTTTCTTTTAAAGAAACACCATGAGGCGCATGGTTGACGCATGATTAACAGTTATCATGCCACTAAACTATGAGGCCCAGTATGAGGAGGTGAACATTTTTTTAAAATATCCATTGGATGTTTTAAAGATGAATGAGAAGATTCTGAGGAGTTATATAGGGGGTAAATATGAGATAAACATAGTTTTTAAAACCCTATTCCAAACCCACATGGGTAGTTCCAATTAAGCAGTAGAGCTACACAGTTAGTGAATATTCTTACCAAATCATGCGGCCAAACCATTGTCCCCTTTAAGGAAGGAAAAAATAACCCTTTTCCCTCAAGTATTTATAAATATCACCCATATTTTATATTATCTAGACCATAATAAAACCTCCCACATGAAGATCTCCCTTCATCCTTGAAGTAGGCTATAACACCTCAATATTTTGTGAAATTGTTTTCTTCTTCTTCTGATTAATTGTATCTTCTTCATATTCTTCATTTCACGCAACACTGGATATAACTTGTGGTATATGAAATCACTAAGTTATTATTTATTTTTACACAACACCAACTCTAGTTTTCACTACATGCAACATAATCTTTATCATGTGTTACACGCAACGCTTATTTCTTTTGATAGCCTGCATTTCACGCAAGATCTAGTTTTACTAAACTACAACGTACACTTAATATTATTAGTAAAATATTATAATATTTTTACCTATACATTATAATTTAATTAATGAAAAAAAAATATTTTTTATACATGTGAATAAAATGAACCCTTTTTTATCAATTATCTATAAATTAAAGTAAGAACTATTTGAAAATAAAGAAATTCATTTTCTAGGAAAAATACTTTTCTATGTAAGACCACCATAATAACTAAAAAAATTAATCAAACCAATATTAATGAATGTTTTTATTATATTATATGTTAAATAAATTTTTTATCACCCATATAATAGATTTTCTAGGAATAAGATAAGAATAAATAATATTTTATAAATAAAAATATGTATTTTTTAAAAAGGTTATTTTACCTCTTTTTAATGGAGAACCCATTTTAAATATAATTTTAGACAGCTTTATAATTTTTATTTTAAACAATAAAATTCATTATTTAAATTTTAATATCAAATTTTACTTTGGTTGAATATTTTTTATTTTTATGAGAAGTTTCGTTTTTTGATGAAAAACGAAAAACATTGAATTTTAATATAAATCTACTTTTTCATATAATTTATTTATATGGTAAAATTATTTTTTTTATTTTAAATGATTAATAATATAGATAATAAAAAATTATCCAATTTAGGTCATTTTATTAAATTTTACTTTCAAATTTGATATACAAACTTAGAAAACTTTTAATCATTTTTTCTTTAAAAACATACATTTTCATCATGTCTACGAGAGTAAATTTTAATTAATTTATTCCACTTTTTTGATTGGGATTTAGAAAAATGGAATAAATATTTGGAATAATAAAAATTTATAATTCCTAATAAGTTCAACTTATTTTTTTTATAAAATATATTATTGAATGTAATTAAAATTAATTAAATTGATTAAGGTAAAATTATGCTTAATAAAGAACTAAACCATAAACATAAGGGCCAAAATGACGTAGAAAAGTTTAAAAGATCCATTTTATGGAAATATTTATAAACCATACTATCTGTTATATAATTGGTTTCATTATTTTATCCACATTACATGGGAAAAATGTGGGTTGAATTCCCTTTTAAAATATTAACAAGAATGCAACTCATCCTCCAGTCTAAAAAGGCACTCACCCACCCCACTTACTCAGACCTCTAAAACCATTATTATCACCCATAATATGAAATAATAATCTCCAAAATTCCATAACATAATATTATAAGCCTCTATTTTATAATAAATCCAATCATGGAAGCCCTTTGGTGCAAACCAAGTGGAGTTACACAAAGAATAGGTAACATCCTTCCATTATCTCTTTTGTTTTATTATTATTCTCAACCCACTAAAATATTCTTATCCCATGATTATATAATAAAAAAATTATAATAAATATAATTATATGCTTTTATTCTAATTTTTTTTACCTACAACCACCCACACTTCCGTCAAATGGGAAACAAACCTACCGTTATCGTCTACAATAAACTGATGCCTCACAAAATGTTGTTGTTCGTTTTTCCATTGACACCTCTCGTGGTTTGGAATAATGATGGAAACTATGTTAATATATTATATTTCAGATATTTATGAAATATTTATTATTATGTAGTTATTATATAACATATACCTTCATGGTTTTCATTTTGTTTAAATACGATAACTTCATTTGTGAATGTGTAAACTACCGTCTCCTTAAAGAAATGTGATTCCTTCATACTTTACATGGAATGTATTAAATATATTTTTAGTGAATTTATATGATATATATGAAATAATAATTATAATTTAAATATAATTTATATACCCATATATTTTAATTACTTTCATTATTTTAATATGAAAAAAACAGAAACAATGTTCATGCCTACGTACGGCATATCATCTGTATGAACAGTGTATTCCATTTAATATTTATATAATTTATAGTTATTAAAAATCTTTATATACTTAAAAAATATGATATATAAATAATTTTTTACATTCTTTAAATAAGTTAATGATTATCTATGTATGAGGATCAAGAATAATAAGTCAAAACACGAACAATAAACACAACGATTATTAACTGAAACATTATTTTAACATGGAATTATTAATAAATGGGTCATATAAAGTCATAACTGAATATTATAAGGTATTACATATAGGATTATTTTCATTTGGTATTTTTAAAATAAACTCATATTTATTATACAACTGGTTTATTTTTGTATGATAAATTCAATACTTAAGGTAAAATAATTTCATCTCACTTTTTATTTCTTTGAGATACAAGCCATATTCACCACCTACTTCTTTTTGGGGTTTATATACTAACATATGACAATTTATATAATTAATTTACATTATTTAATGATATTAAAAGATTAAATTTATGTAATTCTTTCATGGAGATCATAATTCAAAAGTAACTCAAGTGGTAAGGGTTTTCTCGTCTCACTTTTATTTTTCATGAGACACAAGTCATACTCATATCCTATTTATTATATGTGGTGTATATGATTCTCAAAGATTTATTTTATGATTATTATACATAAATTTATTTTTATTTAAAAATCAATTTTATAATCTTTCTTTCATGGGGTTTAAGTTTAAAAAGATACCAAATCTATAATGTTATTTTGCCAAAATTTTCTTTCATTGAGACACATGCCATATTATGAACCTATATATTTGTTCAAGGTTTATACCCCTCCATTTTACATGTTATATCATGAATATATTTCTTTCCATGATATTTTATGCTTTATTTAATCTAATTTTCCCACATGGGTAGTATGATTCAAGGTCACCAAGTGCTAATAGTTTATTGCAACAATCTCATTATTTATCGGGATTGTTTTTTATTATGATTTCATTGATGAAACCATATAATACATATTTCATGAAAAATAATTAATTTTCTTAAAATCTTGTAATACATGATATATTAAAAATTTGGTACCATTTGACCACACTTTGGTAATTATATTAATTAAGAATACATTTTTGAGTAAATCTGATATTATATTTCACTTCTATTGTAGAATTCTGTTCTTTGAAAATAATGTTTTCTAAAAATGGATTTCAAAAATGATTTGTGTCTAAAAAGTGTTTATAAAAATTTTCAATATTTTTTATATTTTTTCAAGGAAAAAGTTTTGAAAAAACATTCATGATTCTTTTAGAATTTTTCAAGAAAACATTTTTTCAAAAAGTTTTCTTGTTTTTGAAATGTTTTCTTGAAAAGGGTTTTCAAATTTATTTCAAGCCTTCATTGTAAGTATTTTGAAATAAAATGGTTTTTAAAATAACTTCAACCTTCCATTATAAGTTTTCAATTCTATTTTAAGAGAAATTTTTTTTTCAAAATTCTTGATTTATTAAAAACTATTTTTCAAAGAAGAAATGATATTTAAAAATTATTTTCCATATAATGTGACATCCATTGTTGTTACTCAGAACTTTTATGGGTATATGATCTAATAATACCATTATTATTATTTCTTTAATGGTATTTATTTTAATGGAATGATTTTAATGACACTAATATCTCTTCCAAGCGTTATCTAATTTTGAAACCCACTTCATTTCATGAGTTATTTTTTGATGAAATGATTATGAAAACTATCTATTTTCCATAGGTTTTTATGTGATGAAATTTTAATGATAAACATTTCATTTCATGAGTTTTGATATTATTGTTTATGATATTGTGGAACATGTATGTATGAATTATCTTTGATATTAGTGGGACCAATATCTCTGTCCAATGCATTGGGTAATGATTTATCTCTCATGAGTATGACATGGCTAGAACAGGGAGTGAACTTAAATCAGTATGACATAAATAGAATAAATACTGAACTCGGTTTAGTAATACATGGCTGGAATGGGAATTGAACTCATTTCACTAATACCTGGAAGGAATGAGGAGGGAACTAAGTTCAGTAATACAAGGATGGAATTTAAAGTGAACTCAATTCATTAATATATAGATTGAATGAGGGGTGAACTTTTTTATGTAATACAGGGATGGAACGGGAAATGAACCCTGTTTAGTAATAGAGGGTTAGAATAGGGAGTAAACCTAGTTTAGCAAATGAATTTTTCTACTAATATGGTCTTGGAAGTAATCCTTGACTACTATGCAAATCATTTTATATGTCTACCAAAATATCATGTTTTATTACTATTATATGATTTTAGGCTTATTATCTTAATAAAATTATGATTAATGTCTCATTAACTAACAATATTTATTCCATGACTAATTTATATGATCTTTCTTATGTAGGTTATGATATTAAAATGTTATTCTTATGTTATCATACCTGTATACTAATGTTATGCTTATATTTATCCTTTTTTATCCATATAGAGAATTTTATCTCACCCATTTATGATTTTTCCTTTCCTCATTTTATGAAGAATGGTTTTAAGTATAAGTACTAAAGGGGAAGATCATAGTGTAAAACATTGAATATCATTCACCAAGTTAAAATATTTTCATCCATGTTTCCAAAGAAACTAAAATATTATGGTCCTCAAGCATTTAATTTTTTAATATGCTTAACATTCGTCTAAATTTATATAATATCAATGTATATTAATCACAGGTTACTATAGTTGGTATCAAAGGAAATGTTTATTCAAAATTTGGAAACTAGGAAGAGAAAACATTAGTTATATCCCAAGAGATACTTATAAGGATTTTTATAGGGTTTTATCTAAGGATAAGCCCAATCTGTCATATATTTAAAATTAGGCTTCATGATTAAATAATCCTTTAATTAATTTTTTTATTTGGTTTTCTTATATGATAAGTGTTTCTCACACTATGCTTTCTGGTCTTAGTCAACAGTGGGAACTAAAAGTTATTGGGTAAACATTGAATGTTTCAAATATGAAAATTATTGTAATTATAAAAATCAATTTACAAATTGGAAATCTCATTAAGAGAATCTAGAAGGTGGTATAACTATTGGATATATTTTTGATGATATGAAGACCACAAAAAACATGTGAAAGGTATGGGATTTTCTTCTAGTATTTTTTATATTAAATTTAAGAATCATGATTTGACTAATGTTTAGGACCATTAATACATGATTCTTATTTTATATTCTAGGAAAGAGGTATTAAAAATATGTAGTTGAATCTTGAGAAATGGATTAAGAATAAATATGGATTATTGAAGTGTATATGTTTTTGAATTCAATGATTATAGATCCTAAGGTATATAAAAATTGTTTGTATATTTTTTTCTTTAGTCATTATCAATAATGTTTTAAATGATAGTAATTACCTGGAAAATTGAATTAATGTCAAGGTTACATTAATGGAAATTAACCCTTAACATATTCCTGGGGATGAGAAAATGATATTTTATATGGATAAAAAGACATTGATATGGATAATGTAAATTGGAAAGTATTTATCACATGAGAACTGATAAAATATTTGTTTCAAAGTTGTCTATTTATCTAGGATGAATCTTAAACCTTATTGAATTTAAGAAATATATCCATTAATATTTGGAATAAGGAATAATTCCTGTTTTAATAAAGTATTTATGATAATTCTAGTTATCAAAATGTTTAAAGAGAATATACAGTGAGGGTATTTATATGTTTGGAATGGGAAAACCCATAGATAATTTATGATATATGGGGGATCAAAGTTAAGCTAATCTAGTCTCCTTCCATATAAAGTTTTATATTTTCATCTTCTGGATAGCTTAGATTATAACTATTTATGGGATTTTATTACTTAAACTTCAAATGATGTTTCTGATATTAAAGAATTGTCACACCATATGAGGATTTGTACATGTTGGATGACCTATGCTAACCATTTTTCTGTGATGCTAATAATAGACACATAGAATGAATTATCATTCTATTTATGGATCTCATGATTAGATAATGCTTCGAGAATGAAAAATTCACGTTTATTTCTTTGAATAAAATAAGATGTGGAAACTTATCAATGAAAAAATGTGTGATATTGTGTTGAAATCATGTACGTGTATCTTCTCAAAAAAAAAATATCCAACTTTAGTAAAAATGGAATTGAAATTAAATTTTATCAATTTATCATCATTTTTTATGATATCAATGACCATTAATCCACTTTTGGTTATGGATTTGTGATTTTCAACATTATCCACACCATGTTCTCTATATTTCTCTATAATAAATTCATATAAAGATTTATCTTCCATGTCCGTATTTTCACTTCCCACCTATGTTATCCAATGTGAAAACCATGTTACGAGTTACTTTAGGTAACCGTTATGTTTCTAACTTCTGTTTATTTAATGATTGTTTTTGAATTCATTTTTATGATGTAGGTTTTTATGAATGGATATTTTAAGTATTAAACCATTGATAACAATGATGAGTTTCATGAGAGAAATTCATTTTAATGGGGGTATAATGAAACACCCTGAGATTTTGAGAAATATAATTGTTTTCTTTCTTCGAATTAATTTAATTTTTTTGATATTCTTCATTTCACAAAACATTGAATGTAACTTGTGTTGTATGAAAGAACTACGTTATTCTTTCTTTGTACACAACACCAACTTGTGTTTTCCCTAAATTGAACATATAGAATATCTTTTGTTACATGAAACACAATGTTTGTCTTGTGTAATAAGAAATGTTTATTTTCTTCAATAGCCTACTTACACGTAAGACCTAGTTTTACCAAATTATAACATACTGTTAATATTATTGTTAAAATAATATTATAGTTATAACATATCCACTAGAATGGAAGTTATGAATAAAATAAGATTTAAAAATTTTAATAAACTAAACCCTTTGGTTATCAATTATCTAGAAATGAAAGTATGGACTTTTGAAAATAATGAAATTCCTTTTCTTAGAAAACTAATTTTATATGTACAGAAACAATTTTTTTCAAAAATTTTAAAAAAATCACTATTAAGGAATTTTTTAAATATATTATATAATAAATAAATTATAATTCCCTCATCTAACATATTTTTTAAGAATAAGATAAAAATAAATATAATTTTTGGAATACAAAAATTATATTTTTTAAAAAGGTCATTTAACACCTTTTAATAGAGAACCCATATTTAATCCAATTTTTGAAACTTTTATAATTTTTATTTGAAAAATAAACTTAATTTTTTAGAGTTTAATATCAAAATATAATTTGGTTTCATTATTGGTATTTTTCTGAGGAGTTTAATTTTTTTATTAATAGTGAAGAACACTTAATTTTAATTCAACAATGTTTTTTCATCTAATTTATTTATAGGTATAAATTATATTTGATCTTGTTTTTAGTGTTTAATTAGATATATTATATAATAATTAATAAAATTAATTGTATTAGAATCAATTTCACTTTGAAATTTGATATACAATATTAGTAAACTTTTAAAAATTATTTCTTAAAAACTAACATTGTCGTCCCATCAACGGGATTAAATTTAAATTATTTTATTCCACTTATGTAATATTAATTTGTAATAATGAATAGAATATTTTGAATAAACATAATTTATAATGTCTAATAAGTTCTAATTAGTTTTTGATAAAAACGTATTAGTGAAGTTAATTAAAATTAATTATAGTGATTAATGTAAAATTAATCTCAAAAGGGAATAAACCTTAAAAAGGGAGAAAATTTTACAATAATCTTGTCCAAAAGTAATTTTATGTCAATATTTATACCCTATACTCTCTTTTATCTAATGTTTTTCATTTCTTGGATCCACTTTACAATGTAAAAACATTGATGCAACCCCCTTTTCAAAAATTTAATATAATCACACTCCTCCTCCTCTATAAAAATGAAATCAACCCTATCACATATTCACACCTCCCAAGCCTCTTTTCTCACCAAAACACTTCCTAAATAAGATACCAAATTCCCTAACATAATCCTAGAATCATACATTTGGGAATAAAGCCAACCAAGGAAGCCCCTTTTCAATAGGGTATTTTGTTTTATTTTAAATCTACACCCTCGCATCTATTATTATTACATAATTAACAAAATAATTATCCTAAATATATTGATATTTTTTTATAATAATGTTTCGACCTACACCTACACACACTTCCATCAAATTGGTATCAAACTTTCTATTCCTATGTACGGTGAGCTACCACCTCACGAAATTATATTATTCATTTTTCCTTTTCTTCCACTTATGTTTGGGAATTAAGATAGGAAATGTGTTTTATATGAAATATATGATATTTATAATTTATTTATACTTATTTAATTTTTATATAACACATACCTTCATGATTTCCATTTTGTGTAAATATGATAACTTCTTTTGTGGACGTGTGTACTACCTCCTCCTCAAAATGATGTGATTCATTCACACCTTACATGGAATGTATTATGGATGGGTTTAATGAACTTATATGATATATATTAAATAATAATTATAAATTAAATATAATAAATATATATATATATCATTTACTCTCTTTCATTCAAAATGAAAAAATAGAAACAACATTCACGCGTATATATGGTCAACTGTCTCCATAAACGGTGCAATCCATTTTATATTTATATATTTTATAAAACTTCAAAAATATCTATATATTTAATATATATGATATATAAATCAGGTTTTGAATTCTATAATTAATTAAATAATGATCTAACTAAGAAGATCAAGAAAAAAATTCAAAACATGTACGATAACAAAGCGATTATTACTCGAAACATTACATTAACATAGAATTATTAATAAATGGGTTATATAAAATCATAAGTTACTATTATATGGTGTTATATATATTAATATGGTTTTTTTATATTTATAATAAACATATATTTATTATACATGAGTCTTGGATGTGTATAATGATTGTCAAGACTTATGCTAGGGGGATTTTGTCTCACTATTTATTTACGTGAGATACATGCCATATTCATCACCCACATATTTTATGTGGTGTATATACTTATTTATGTCATTTTATATCATTAAATTAATTTATTTAGTGATATTAAAAATTATAAATTGATTTTATTATTTCATGGTTATCTTGATTCAAAAGTTACTCATGTATTAAGGGTTTTCTCATCTCACTCTTATTTTCCTTGAGACATAATCCTTGTTCACCACCTTTTAATTATATGTGGACTGTATAATGACCATGGATGTATTATGTGATTATTATACATAAATATATGTGTTTTTAAATACCAATTTTATGATATTTTTCAATGGGTTTTACGTTTCAAAATTTATCAAATTGGTAAATAAGTTGGTCTCTATTTGTCTTCTATTAGACACATGCCATATTATACACCTACATTATTCTACAAGGTGTATACACCTAGATTTGAATGTTGTATCATGAATATCCTTATTTTAATGATATTTTAAACTTTATTTAAGGTTATTTTTATAAATGGGTAGTATAATTGAATATCACCAAGTGGTAAGAGTTTGTTAAAACAATCTCATTATTTATCAGGATTGTTTATGATTATGCTTTAATTGATTAAACCTTATTTTTTATATTTCGAGAACACTCATGAGTTTTATTCTACTATTTTCAACTTTTATATATTAAATTTTTATCACCATTAAACTATCCATTTTTACTTAAGATAATTAAGAATATTGTTTTTTGGAAAATCTGACATTATCTCTCTCTTTAGTCTGAAATTTATGTTCTTTCAAAACCATGATTTCTAAAAAAAGTTTTATATTTAAAAAGTTATTTAAATGTTTTAAAGGAAAATGTTTTCCAAAAAAATTTCAAGATTGTTTATAATTTTTAAAGGGAAAAGGTTTTAAAAGTGTTTTCAAGATTCTTTTATATGCTTTCTAGAAAATGTATTTCAAAATGATTTTATCCCTTCTTTATAAGTATTTTTAATGAAAGTATTTTTAAAAATACCATTAAAATTTATTTATAATTTTCAAATCTATTTTAAAAGAATTGTTTATAAAAAGGATTATGTTTTAAAAAACATTTTTCAAAGCAGAAAAGTTGTTTTCATCAATAAATATTATTAAAATATATGTAAAAATTATCTTCCCTATAAGATGACATATGTTGGTGTTAATCGTGATTTTTATAGGGATATGGTCAAATAATACCATACATATTATTTCATTAATGGTTTTTTAATGGAATGATGTTTTTGACACTTGTCTCCCTTCCATGAGTTTTATTCTTTTGAAATAAACTTCTTTTAACAGATTATTCTTAGATGAAATGATTATGATACCTATCTATTTTTCATAGGATATGATATGAGTAAATGTTAATGATACCCATTTTTTTGGGTTATGATATGATTTTTTATGATCTTGTGTAATATGTATGTACTATTTCTTTATGATATGGGTGGGACCTATATCTACCTCCAATTATTGGGTAAAGATTTATCTCTCATGAATATGATAGGGCTGGAATGAGGATTGAACTTAGATCAATATGAGAGGTATAGAATGGGGAATGGAACTGGTTCAGTAATATAGGTCTAGAAAGGGAAGTAAACTCAGTTCAGTAATATATGGTTGGAATGATTTGTGAAGACATTTCAGTAATATAGTGATAGAATAGGAAGTGAAATTGGGTTAGTAGTGCATGGATAGAATAAAGAGAGAACTCGGTTCAGTGATATAGGGACCGAATGTGAAGTAAACTATGTTCAGTAATACATATCTACAATAGGGAGTGAACCCAATTTAGTTTAAGACATTGTACACTACGATATACTTGGAAGTAATATTTGGCTACTATAGAAAAGAATTTTGTATGTCTTCCGCAATACAATGTCTTATTCATACATTATTATTTCATATATATTACTCTTGATTACATTATGATTCACTTTTTTTGAACTGTCAATCTTTATTCCATGACTCATGTATATTATCTTTGATATACACGGTATGATCTTCAGATTTTATTCTCATGGTCTCATTAACTTATGCTCGTGTTATGCATACATATCTCATTATTTACCATTACTATGAATTTTATCCAATCCATTTCTTATATTTCCTTTCCCTAGGTCATGAAAATAGTTTTAACTAGAAGTATTAAATTGGAAGATATGTGTGGGAAACAATTAATTTATTTCGACAAGGTAGAATATTTTTTCCCAAGCTTCCATAGCTGGTAATATATTATGGTCCCCAAGAATTTAATTTTGTCATGTGATGAATATTCATCAAAATTGATGTAAAATCCGTGTATGTTAATCCTACATCACTATATAGGCATTAAAGCTCCACATTTAATCGAACTCCGATCAGACCATCATCTATTATGTTCATTAGCCAATAAGAAATGCTTTGATTTTTTACATTCTTTTATCATTTTGTCACACATTATACAAAATTGTTTCTATTCAAGATAATATGACTTTTTTCAGGGATTTTGTATATTTCATCATTTTTATCCATTCTATCACAAATTAAAATATAATACTAGATGAGTTTTCATCAACTTCTATAAGGTAAGTAGTATATAAAATTCCCTATTGTTTCATAATTATATTTTTCATCGTTGTTTTGCACATAGAATTTACCCCCCCCCCAGCTGAACTACATTAAATTAAATGCTTAAGTTAAAATCCAAATGCCCTAATAGACCCCCATATATTTTTTGATATCAATTATGTCAATATAAACCACCCCTTGGGTTTTCCATGTATATGAATATAAAACCCTTCATACATTATTAACAAAAACACCATTCGATGTGTTTGGTTCAGCTTCTAAAAATAGATTTAATTAATTTTTCTAGATGAATTATTGAATTTTAATGGGGGTAAGTATGATTCACATGGAAATCATTAATTTTTAAGGAAGGTTTTAGTTTTATGACACCACATGTGAGCCTTTTCTATTTATAAATGGAAATGAAAAGTCTATAAAGAATTTGTAATGGTACATTGGAATGGTTCTCACATGACCTTCATATATTTATAAGTGTAACATACCTATTTCTACTATAGACCTTTTTATTGTTAAAGGAGTGTTCAGTATTGAACAAGACTTATATTCCCTAGGGAATTTCTAAAGAACTCATAGGACACCACCTCGATTCATTATTCAAGTTTCCAACGTAGATAACCACCATAGAATTATGTCTTTGTATTATTAGTGTGTGAATTTATCTACATAAAACTAATGATTCACTCAATTAATATCTAGAAATGATAATTCCTTGAATTATATCCTTGTGTTAAGATTTATTTCCTTGGACATGTGACCCCTTGGATTATCTCCTTGGGCTCCACTCATGCTTAGCTTGAGATTTACTTTGGACATGTACCATCGACTCAGTTTGAAACTTTTCAAATAGAATTCCAAGGTTGTTCCCCTTGGATTAACCCATATAGATATGAATCATGGTTTATGGATATGAGATGGATCGACTTTATATGGTCAAGGAAACCTTGGTTTCACCTAGTATCCCACTTTTCTACTTATTCTAATCGGAAACCTTAGTTATGGCTTTTAGAATCTTACCATTTACAGTTCTCCTATTTAGACACATACAACAGAGGTAGAAGAAGGTATGGTTAATCGAACGTCCCATGAGGATACCAAGCCCAACATGGTTATTATTTCATACATTTTCCCCTATTTATTATTTTTCCTGTATATTTAACATTTATATTGAAAAACAAGACTTGTTATAGACATTGTTAGTGGTATCCTACTGATTTTATATCACACCCTATACGACCCACTGATTGGTACCTTGATTGATTACATGGATGTAGTTAGGGATAAGGGAAAGAAACCAGTTACGTATGATTTATTTAAATACAGAATGGGATCTCAGAGCCTATGACCGATAATAGGATCACGATGCTATTAGATATAGTTTTTTTCATTTTTTCTTTTTGATATACATGTATTTTATGCATTCCTACTACCATGTTTCATAATTCTTTTTTATAGAAACAAGACATTGAAATATTATGGTATATAGTGGTGATTATTTTTGTAAGATCTATTTATCTTATGTGGAAATTTATCTCTCCGGCTGTTTTGGTTTTTAATTTTTATATGTTTTTTCTATTTATTCAATTACTATATCATTTTGTTCCACTCTTACAATGATATAGTATTTTTTCCATCATACCACCTTACGATTTTTCTTTTATTTGGATTCCTTTGGTATATGTGGAGGTTCCCTTAAGTCTATGTGGCCAAATGAGTTCGGTTACTTATGAGTAAACCAATTTGGGGATGTCACAAACTGGTATCATGACTTATTTTTGTTTTATTACTGTTTTGTAATGGTTATATAGGATATTATGGATTTTTGTGATTTGGTAATGAGAATGTGTTTTGGAGTAGATAACCAAAAAATGGTGTAAAATTAAAATTACCTAGGATTGGATTTGATGTTATGGATTATAAATGTTATAGTTGTACTAATATCACTATTGGGTGAGGAATATGAATTGTGGAATTTATTAACATTTTGAATTTTATTTTTACACTTGGCCTGGTATGGAGAGGTGGTAGTGTGTCATAAATCATTATAGGAACTTGAATATTCTTATTCCATGCATATTCCATGCCATGTTTACTTTACCACATGCATTACCTGTAACATGTGTAGTGCCTTGAATAAAATATCTATTATATAACTAACATTTCTATAGGATTAATGAAATATATAATTGGATTAATTATTGTGTATGTGACAAATTGAATGATGTTTTCCTGTATAGATTGATGGTGACACCTTAATAAACCAATTATAGTGTGTTTGATCCAAGGGCTATTGGTTTCATGAGATTAGACGTTAGATGGATAAAATTACTTGGATTTAAATTGAAATTTAATGAGTGTTTTTGCATCTATAAATTGGGAATGGTTATCCATTTGATTTAACCTTCTTAAAATTTTGGGTACAGTTATATATAGTACCAATTATAACTTATAAATCGTATTACTTTATAACTAGGGAATGGAATATGCATCTAAATAGACATTGATATTTATAGATATAAATATAGCCACACTTATGAACTTATGAGTTCCAAATCAAAAGAGAATCATTTGTCATCAAATGGGGGGTTCTAATTACAAATTACAAATTATTTTCCTATATAAGTTGTAATTTACAGTTCATATATCAAAACCCCATAAATTAAAACTTGTAATATGACCAATACCCAGAACTTATATCATGGGTAGTTAGGTTATTATGATTTAGTTTTTGAACCCTTAGGAATACCTTTTATCATGAGAATATTCCTTTCTCTTCTTGTCTAGTTATGAGGCATGTTCATGGAAATTACAGTTATATGCCTCCATGAAAGCCTCAGGTGAAGTGAATAGAAGATATTGACGATCATGTTCTTGAGATGGTGGGACCGGAACCTCCAGTAGTTCCATCTAAATGACCTCCTATAATATGTAACATGGGCACTGAAACCCAGTTTCTAGAGGGTATCATATGTCTTATGTAGACTAAATTGGTTCCCCATGACCTTCCCTGTTGAGGAAGAGTTAACATGATAATTTTTGAAGCAACATCCACTTATTTTTTGGGGGATGGTGGTCATAGGCTATAAAGATATAGTAATTGGACATTTGTATATATCATTGGGTATCTAGAGTTTCCTCTATATAAAAGGGTTGAGATCACTAATAATATGATTCATGATACTACAATGATCTGGTGGGATGTTTTTTTCCTGGTAAACCATCATTGGGATATGGTCTAGAGGGAATTTTAGACTTCATTATATGCCTATTTATTTTCAAATATGTTTTGGGTTTACTAAGATAGGCAATGTATACACTTGGAGTAAGGATCCTCATCAGTTATTGATTAATCATCACGGATTACTGAGCTTCAACATTTTATAGCTTCCTTAGTTGGTGATTAGATTTTGAGAGTGAGATGTTTGGATAATGGGATCATATATTTCATACAGTCTCATTAAATTGTCTTTTTCTACTATCATTTTGGGGATCTTGAATCAGACCATGTACAATGAG
Organism: Viscum album; assembly: GCA_963277665.1. Classification (NCBI taxonomy): domain Eukaryota; kingdom Viridiplantae; phylum Streptophyta; class Magnoliopsida; order Santalales; family Viscaceae; genus Viscum; species Viscum album. The sequence continues at coordinate 479,839,859 of OY728139.1, forward strand.
TACAATATGAGGGAAAATGGAGAACGTGCCTTATGCACTGGAAGCTCAATCCTTGGCTGGTGTTGTTACTCCTCGCTCGGATAGGGTTTCATTGTCGTCGTATTTGGATTCAGGTACTTCTTCAGGGTTTGGGTCTTCACGGCTATCATTCAAAGATGTGGTGTATGGTTTTTCTCAGGGTTTGGATTCAAATACGAAGATACAGTTGATTTCTTCGTCAGTTTGTAGAAATGAATCTGGTTTGTTGGTGGAGTTTCCGTCAGAGGCTTATGATGAGGCAGTTAGAAATCTGAGATAGACTCTTATCACTCGTTTTGGATCAGTAAAACCACTGATCTCAATCTTTAAAAAGTTCGTCGAATCTTGGGATCTTGAGGCTCTGGTACTGGTTTCGTTGATTCATTGTTCCTTGTTTTGTTTGATCATTGCTTGTGAGTGGGATTTTATAATCGCATGGTGTAAATCCTCTTGCAACATGGGGTGCTGGAAATTCAATCTGTCGCGCTGGTCAATTGATGTTCATAAGGGGAAAGAAATCCCTTTTGCGGCGGTGTGGATTTCACTTCTGGGTCTGCCTTTACCTCTACAAAATGTTTCTTTTCTGAATGCTATTGGAGATTCTCTTAGTGGTTTTCTTTGTTTAGAAAACAATTCCAGGGGGTATGGATGTATCAAATACGAGGATGTGTGTTGAGCTCAATTTATCATTGCCGATTCTGGAGAAGATGGCCTTGAAGGTGGAGGGGTTGCTTTCCTGGAATCAAGATATTGTTTATCCGGTCATTCCATGTATTGTTCCCATTGTTGTCTGCAAGGCCACTCGTTGTAGGTTTGCAGGAAATCTAAAATAAGTGGTGATGGTTTTCAGAAGAATGTTATCCGGGATGAGTTTTATGGCGATGTTTTGAGAAAAGGAGAGCTATCTGACATTAGTTAAAATCTGGAATGGGTTAAAATGTCTGACGTTATTGAATCTGAAAGTATTTTTGATCTGGTATCTGTGTCTAATTCTGATATGAATATTGGTAAATCTGCGGTAATATCTGAAGGTGGTGATTCTGTTTGGAATGTTTCTGATTTACATGTTTCCCTACTGATTCTCGGTTGTATATCCAAGAGAGATATCCTTGTGTGTTTATCTTCAAATTCATGTGTCTTTAGGATGTTTTTGGAAGGATCGGTTAATCATTGCTTCTCCCTAGATAGTCCTTTGAGGTTTTTCTAGTTGGATACTGGAGATGTATCTTCTAAAAACTTGTCAATATGGAAGTTAGGTGAGCATGATATGTCTATAGTATCATTAAGGGGTTTCCAAAGGGAAAATTTGTTAGAGGTAAAAGGAAATTAATTTGGGGTTTCATCCAGTATTAGTTCGTTATCCCAAAATATCTCGGGAGTCTGCAAGGAGGATGTTCTGGAGAATAAAGATATGGTTAGTCAGTTACCCCTGAACAAAGATAAGGGGGTTCTTGATCGGGATTGTTCAGTTTTGGTGTCTAATACTGGAGTGTGTACGAGGGAGAAACTTCGGTATATTAAAGAGTTTCTAGATTCCTGTTCTAGTCCGACCAAGATGTCTGGGGCCAAAGCCAGGCCAAAATTGTTTCAATGATTCCGTTGATTATATGGAATTCTTGTGGCATTGGTGCACGAGTGAAGTCTGATTTTTAGCCATGGAAATCAAAAAGAATAAGGTGTGTGTTGCTGCTATTATTGAATTTAAGCAGAACCTGAATAAGATTAGTGATGTTGCCCGTAATCTGAAAATGCATGCATGGTTACCTGAAAAACCGGATAAACAAAATACATGGGTTTCTTGGAATAAAAATGTGTTTGTCGTTTTAGTTAAAGCTGGTGTTCAATTCATTACGGTGAAAGTAAACACAGGTGAGGATATTCTTTTTATGAGCTTTGTTTATGGAAGTTGTGATTCTCAAAGGAGGGAGATTTTGTGTCAAAATTTGGGCAGCTTTGATTCAGAGGATCTTCCCTGGATTGTAGGTGGTGATTTTAATATTATTGCTGAGCTAGGTAAGAATAAGGGTTGGGGTGTGTTTCCTCGTATGGCTAGAAAGATTTTTGTTCAGTTCATGCAAGGAAGGGGCTTCATGATACGAGTTATTCTGGGGATTGCTTCACATGGTGTAAAAATCAGAAAGGAAAAAATCATTCTTGGAGTCGTCTTGATAGGTGCTTGGCTAATGTTCATGATGTTTCCAAGTTTTCTAATGCGAAAGTTGATCATCTGGTTCGAGGGATTTCTGATCACTCTCCTCTTCTTGTGTCCTTATCTTTTGGTCAGAGAAGTGAGGATCGTTTTCGGTTCTGTGAACATTGGAAAGATATGTTTGATTATCATCATATTGTTAAGGATTGCTGGGAGGAAACAGTTCAAGGTTATACTTGGGTATCCATTCATAATAAATTGAGGCGACTTAAGCACAAAATTCATTCCTGGGAAAAAAATATCCCTCCTATTGATCAAGAATTGGATTTTGTAAAACAGGAGGTTGAATGTTTGGAAAAAAATCTGGAAGATAATTGGAATGATAGGACCTATTAGAATATTATGAATAAGAAAAATGTGATAGAAGATCTTATTCTAAAACATGAGCATTTTAATCGTGAAAAAGATCACGTCAAATGGCTTTGTGAGGGAGATAACAATACAACTTATTTCCATGCGTGTATTAAAGAGAGGATGAGGGTGGTTATGCCGAACATTCTTCTAGAAGATGGATCCTTCTCGGGTGATAGGGATGTGATTGGTTCTTTTGCTTTTTCATTCTTTAAAAATCTCCTTGCTGATCCTAATCCTAATATGGTGATGGGTTATCCTAGTGGGAATGCAGTTTTGTTTGCGGGAATTATGAATATGTTTTCTGACTTTGATTATAATCAGCTGGAATCTATTCCTGGTGAGGGAGAAATTCATAACGCTGTGATGATACTTAACCCGGAGAGTGCTCCGGGTCTTGATGGTTTTCCAGGTGCTTTTTATAGAGTGTCTTGGGAGATAGTTAAAGATGATGTCATTTTTTCCATTTAGGATTTCTTTCGTGGTGGTTATATACCAAGGGTGGCTGGTGCTACTACTCTGGTTTTTCTTACTAAGATTAAAAATCCATCCTCAATTTGTGATTTTAGGCCAGTGAGTTTGTGTAATTTTCCTTATAAAATCTTATCTAGTATCATCAACTCGCGGTTGTCTGTTCTGGTTTCTCGATGTATTTTGCTGGAACAACATGGTTTTGTTATAGGCTGATCTATGCAGGGAGCGGTTGCATTGGCCCATGAAATGATTTGTGATATCAATATCAAATGTCATGGTTCAAATATGTCTTTTAAGCTGGATATGAATAAAGCTTATGATAGGATGGAATGGGGGTTTATTATCAGGGTCCTTAGAGGTATGGGCTTCTCGTCATGGGTTATTGATATTTTGTTTCGTTGTTTTAGTTCTTCATGGATGTCGGTTTCTTATAAGGGAAAAACTCGTTGTTTTTTCAAGGAAACTCGTGGTCTTAGGCAATGAGACCTTATTTCCCCGACCCTCTTTATCCTTATGCAAGATTTTCTTAGCCATTTTATCAACAAGAAAGTATCTACAGGTGATATCTTACCGTACCGGAGGAAATTAAATCATCCACCAATCTCCCACTTGATATTTGTGGATGATACTTTAATTTTCATTAATGATATTGTTATATCGGTTGGTAGTCTTATGAAGGTTCTGGATGAATACTGTTTATGGAGCAGACAATCTATCAATAGGGGGAAGAGCAGCTTATATATATCTAATAAATGTGGTGCTAAGCAGGTTCTGTCCATTTCCGGGTTGCTGAACATGCAGAAGGGTATTTTTCCCCTGGATTATCTGGGTTCACCTATTTCTCCTAGTCGTGTTCATGTCAGGGAGTTTGATGGTATAGTTAACAGAATCATGAGACATGTGCTAGATTGGAAAAATATTCTTCTATATTTTGGAGGAATGATTTCTTTAATTAACAGTGTGCTGACGGCTATTCCAATTCATGTTCTTTCATCTTGCAATGTGTCAAAGGGGGTTATTACAGCTATTGAATAAATCCTAGCTGATTTTATTTGGGATGCTCATTGTGAGGGTAAATTTCATTCGTCTTCTTGGAAAAGGATGTCTAGATCGGTTCAGGAAGGTGGTATTAATGTCAGATGTCTTGTGGATACAGTGCACTACATGCAGGAAAAACTAGCTTGGGAGGTTGTCGAGGGTCGTACTCTTTGGGGTAAAATCATGTCTTTACAAGGTGAGAACTCTGTGGTTGATAGCAGACCTGTTTCTCCTTTCTGGTCTTTAATCCGATGTTTTTTTCCGGACATTCATCAACAATCATGTTGGACTATAGGAAGGGGTGAAATTTTTTTTTGGGAATCATAATTTGCTAGGGTCGACTATTGGTTTCCCAGGTTGTCCAGCTCCTTTTATTTCTTTAATGGAGGCTAGTAGATATCCTGTTTTTATCAATTCTGTTTTGGATAAGGATCAAAAGAGAACTTTTGACCATATTGTTTTGAATCAGGAGTTGGACAGGTGTGTGTTCACTTCATCGAAATCTGGTTTGTTTTCTTCTAAAGTCATTAGGGGATTTTTTGTTTCACAGGATCCGTATGACATATGGAATTATATGGTTTGGTGTAACGGCATACCCACAAAATTTAATTTCTTGGTATGGATAATTAGAAACCAAGCTATATCTATGGATGAAAATGTGAAAAGAAGGGGTATTAACCTGGTTTCCAAATTCCATTGTTGTATCCTTAATAATCAGGAGGATTTCAACCATCATTTCTTTGAAATTCACTGGGCCATGGCTGTTTAGAGGTTTTTTGGTGAATTCAAAAAAATATTTGAACCTTTCTCTACTGGTACTTCTTTTCTGGAAAAGTTGTTTTATGGCTTGAATGGTGCAGGTCCTGAAAATACTGCAAGAGCTGTGATTTTCAGTGCAGGGTGTTGGTGCATTTGTCAAGCAAGAAACAAATCCCTTCTTGAAGGCATTAATTGTACTAAAAGATCAGTTATCATCCAGAGAAGATGCATGTTGCTTGATTGGGTACGTTATTCTAAGATTTCTAGTGATAATCCTTCTTTGAGGAGCATGCAAATATACAGTCCCAATTTTATTCATTCAGATCTTATAAGAAGTGGTAATTGGGTTCGCTGGATTCCTCAAAGCATGGGTCTCAAGATTAATTTTGATGGCTCATTCATTGGAGGAATTATTCTTGGTGGAGGTGTTGTGCGGGATGGGTATGGAAGTATTCTTCTTTATTTTACTGCTTTTTATGGGAGGGGAAGTTCTATCCAGGCTGAAGCCAAGGTGATGTATACGGGGATAACATTGTGTGCTCAAAGGAACTTATGTCTGCAGCAGATTGAAACTGATTCAAAGATCATCCATGAATCGATGAGTGGCAAGATTTCTCCTCCTTGGTTGATTGATTATATAATCAGTAAATGCAGAGGCAGCCTTGACATAAACAAAACACAGTTTTTCCATACATGGCGAGAAGGTAACAAAGTAGCAGACAACTTAGCTTCTTTGATGGTGGCGGATCAAGGTACCAATATTCTTTGTTTGTCTAGTTCTCTTCAAATGGAACCAGAAGGGGTGGAATTAATTAGGGGAGACCAACTGGTCCTTCACTATTTTAGATTTCCTTAAGTTTTTTGTGTTTTCCCCATGGCCTGTTTACTGTGGTTTTTATTGTTTTTAATAAAAATGCAATGTTATGTATGTCAATATGAGAGAATCTGACAGTGCATGGAATAGTGGTTCAGCAACAAAGAAATGTAGTAGTTCATCTAGCAGTATGAAATTTCATTTAGAGGGTTATTGATAGAGTAGTAGAATCTAGAATACCTACATGGATAATTTTTTGATATGAAACTAGTGTGGATGGAAAGGTCACATAAATCCTTAGTGTGACTAAGACGTAGTTGAGTTCCAAGCTTGCAGTATAATAGGGAATATATAGAGGTTTCTCTAAAATTTTACATCTATACCTAGTGTAAGTGTATCCACACCAGTTCCACCTTTTTAATGATGATCAGTAGCTCCATGCTAGGCCATAATCTGGACAACCACTCTTCGTACATAGTGAGGAGGGGTATATGGTCTAGTAGGCCCGACTTAGGATATGAAGTGTCAGTTGAGTGGGCCTAATCTAGGTAGTCATGTTATATCTCAAGGACGTAGACACGTCAGATATTTTTAGTACATCCTATTACTAAGGAGTAGGGTTTTGAGACATCTACAATGTGATGTATGTTCTTGGTAGCATCTATATTTTTATATTCCCTTTTTATTATATTTTTTTGGCGTTCTTTTAGCTCCATGACTATCATGGAAGGACATGGGCTTGTGATTAAAAATTTATATGGAGTGATGACTCTTGATAATCTATTGGGAGTACAGTCAGAATGTGTATGACTATATAGAGAGTGCCTCCTTAATATTAATAGTTTTCACTTCCTATGGGACCTAATAATCTTGGAGATGATAGGATTTTATATCACTCTAGGTATGAAATGGTTGGTTCCTTATTAGTCTCATATTTATTATTTTCATTTTCGGGTGTCTTTCACATCACCCAAGGGTGGTATTTATGAGTATAAGGATTAATGGGATGGCCCAGATTGTTGAGTTGGACCTCATCATAATGGGATGAGAGGTGTGATGGCCCATATTTCTAGTCACTTTTTATATGATCAAATAATTTAGAGCACCAACTTTTCACCATCGATATTGTGATTCAATTAAATCTTCCCTAAAAACATTTTCAAACTACCTCTTGAGAGATGGGTAATGTTTAAAATTGAGATAGTTCCTGGAGTAGCACTAGTATCCATTAATCCATATATAATTACACCTACTAAGCTTTAGGAACTGAAGAAGTAGCTAGAGGTATTAGAAGATAAAGGTTTTACACCACCAATTACTTCACCATGGGTTTCACCTATCCTTTCCACAATGAAGGTGAGATGTACCCTCAGGCTCTATATAGAAAACCAGAGGTTGAATTAGCTTATAGTGATAAATCAGTTCCTTTACTTTTTATGGATGGCCTCTGTAACTATCTATGAGGAGCTCTAGTTTTATTTAAGATATTTTTGAGGTTACGCTTTCATCATCTGTGACTTTTTCCTTCAGACATACCTAGTATATCGTTTCATATAAGGTATGTTCTTTATGAGTATTTTGTTATCTTGTTCATTTTGAGAAATGTACCCACTACTTTTATTGAAATAATTAATCAGGTTTCCCATATGTATCTAGATTAATGTTTTGTTGTATTTTTGAAAAACATCTTCGCGTACTCACATAATTGAAAAAAAACCCACCAAACATCTTGGTATCATTTTGACTACACTTAGAGGGAACCATTTGTTTATTATGCTCACCAAATTAAAATTTTGGGTCAACAATGTGAACTTCCTATGACACATTATCTCAGAGGGTGGAATATCTATTAAATAATAGAAGGTGGGAGATATGGTTTCATGGGAGTGTCCTGAATAGATATTTATAATAAAAAGATTCTTGGGTTCAACTGGATATTATAGGTGTTTTATCCATGAATTTTCATTCCTAGACGAACCTATTATAGTATTGAATAAAATGGGTGTTATGTTTTTATGGTTTAAATATTGTGATATAACCTTTTAGAGCTGAATGGAAGAATGGCTTTAGCACCGATTGTGATTATTCTAGAGATAGGTTAAAGTTATATAGTTTATTGTGATCCATTAGGTGTTAGGATTGTAGAATTCATGTTATAGGATGATTGAGTCTTGATGTATGGCTTATTCTGGAAAAGTCCCCATGTGGAGAATTACCCTATGCATGGCCTTGATATAGCAGTTATGGTTCATTCCTTGTGTTTTCTGATGCATTATCTTCCTAGATAGGGGTTTGGGGAGTATACTGACAAAAAAATCCTCAATTACATATTTTAACATCATGATTTAAATCTTAGACATGAAGGTGGGTCGAGTACATTCATAGCTTCTATTTTAATCTTGCATATACACCTGGTAAGAGAAATGTTTTGGATTATACTCTAAGATGGAGGACCTGGACACATGAATTTTTTGAGGCCAGTAGTGAGTGGAAGTTGATGGACCCATTTTTTGAGATGCACATAGAGGCCTAGTAGAATCACCATAATACTATCCTTAAAACATTATTAGTGAACTATTCACTTCTGGATATATTGGAGATGACAAAAAATTTAGATTCCAACGGATTATTCCTCATGGAGAGTGTTTTAGGTGAAGACCCACCATAGGGTTGAATTAGATGAGGTATTGGGTATTCATGGATGTTTCTGGGTTCCTAGAGATGTGTAAGATAAATTTAGGATAGAATATAATTCTTTTATTTGGTCACTACACCCAGGGCTTACAAATATGTACAATGAATTACACCACTGGTATTGGTGGATAAGGATAAAAATATTGATAGCTGGCTCTATTAATCAATGTTCTACATACCTGTAGGTGAAGGTGGACACCAAATACCAGAAAGGATCCTTCAGTCATTACCCATTACAAAGTTGAAATGGGACACTTTAACCCTATATTTTATAAGTGTTTTATGGAAATCCCCTCAATCTAGTGATCCAGTGTGAGTAATCATTGATATGTTGAAAAAGGTCACACAATTTCTACCTACTAGGGAGACCTTTTCAGTGGTTGATCTTGGAAGGATATATGTTTGAGAGATTGTAAGACTTAATGGATATCCACATACTATTGTATTGGATAGATATTCTCATTTTACTTATCCAATCTGTAAAGGGTTTTAGAGGGTGTTGGTCTCATAGGTGCATTTGATTACAACATACCACCCTTGTACTGGTAGTCAGTTTGAGCACACATATAGGTGTTACATGATATTATTAGAGAATACATCCTTGATTTTGGAGGTTTGTTAGTAAAAGAACATACCTATATCCAACTTCTCTTATAATAGAAAATTTCATCTGGTAATACAGATGGATTATTATTAGGCCTTATATGGTAGGTCATGTCATTCACCCATGTGTTTGTTATAGATTGGATAGGTAGATATACTAGGACCTCATCTTATTCAAGAAACATCAAATAAGGTAAAACTTATTAGGAAGGGTATGTCATTAGCTCAATGTAGGTAGATATATTATACCAATCTTCATTGATAACGTATCGAGTTTGAGGTTAGGGATAATTTATTCCTACATGTTTCTCCTAAGTAAGGGTATCAAAAGATTTGGAGGAAGATTATGATATACCCTAATTTAGATATACCTTTTTATGGTATTGGAGATGACCTTACTAGTTTCTTATTCGAATTAACTCCCTTATAGATACATATATATATAAAAAATTCATGTTCCTTAATTACATCATTATCAATCAGACCTATCTCCTGTATTTTATCCTGCTAAGGTTGAGTTGGATGTTGAAGCTTCTTTTGAGGAGAAACCTATTCAAATTGTTGATCAAATAAAAAAGGCCCTATAATGTAGGTTTTTTCCTTTTTTTTGGGTACAGTGGTAGTAAAAATTCCAATATGATTATACCTAGGAGAAATATACTGATATACATGCTCAATAGAAAGGTTCATTCTTATATGATGCTCTACCATCCTCAAAAGGGAAACTCAAGAAGGAGTTGTATTATATTGGGGAGGTTGTAAGATCACATATTTTATATTAAGGTATGGATCCTATATTTTGTTTTAAACATTTCATTTTTTCGTTATGAAAATTCACTAGAGGTAATGTAAGGTTTTGGGAGTGTTCAGTTCTTATTTGAAGCCTAGCACTCCCGTTTTTTGTGAAACGGTCGGAGGCACACAGTTAGTAGTAACCATGAAACTCAACTGTATGGCCCAGTAAGAGGAGGTTCATGGTTTGTTAAATAGTGCACAATATTCCGTATAGACATTAAAGAAGCTAAAGAGTAATTTCATAGGGGACCTATATGGTCTGCACATAGTTCTTTCGAACCATGCGCCAAGACCACATGGATGGTGCAACTTAGGCCGTGGAGTTTCATGGTTATCAGACAGTTTGGCCAAACCATGCTGCCAAACTATGAAACCATTTGAAGAATCATAAAATTACCCTTTTAACCTTACTCATTTATAACTCACACCCCTCTTTTATTCTCTCTCAACCATATAACATCCTCCCACATGAAGAGGTCCCTTCCTCTATCAGCTAGGAATTGAAGATCCTCCTTTAATAAAACTATGATCGGACTAGCGTATGTCACATTGGTAAGCCAGTGGTAAGTGCTTTAATATCCTTCCATCTAATCTCAGTTTATCTCCCCATCTTCAGAATTCTTTCTATGAAAAATAATATGCCATATTTTTAGGTTTTTTTCATTTTCCCCTTTTTCTTATGATCTATCCCAAATCATGAGTTGATGTTGTATGAAGGTTCATCAATATCCACTAAGTAAGTGGTCTATAACTTTCCCTCAAGTCTCATCATTATATTTTTCATCATTATGTTGCACACTAGAATTAACCACATGTTACCCCTAAAGTTAAACTAACTAAAATTAGGTTCTTAAATATAAATCCAAATTAACTAATAGATCCACCATATATCATAATAGGTAAATGATCTTAATGCGAACCACCCTTTGGGTGTTCCATGTATATGCCTATATGACCCTTTGTACATTATTAACCAAAACGTCCTTCAGTGTGTTTGGTTTGGCTTCCAAAAATGGGTTTAAATAAACTTCATAGATGAATTTTTTTCATTATAATGGGGAATGTATGATTCACTTGGAACTAATAAATTTTTAATTAAAATGTTAATGGTATGACACCAAAAGTGATCGTTTTCAATTTATAAATCAAAAGGAAATGGGTAAAATATAATGGAAATATTGCACTAGCATGATCTTTACATGGCTTTTAGATATTTATGAATGTATCGTTACTATTGATATTATGGACCTTTTTCTAGTAAAGGAGTGTCCATACTTGATCTATACATAGATTCTTGAGGGAATTCCATGAGCACTCATGTGATGCCACCATTATTCATTGAGCCATTTTCCTAGGGAGATACTCACCATAGAATATGGTCTATTTCTTATAAGAAAATGAGTGTCTTGGTGTAGTAATAATGATTCAATCACTTCATATATATAAATTATAATTCCTTGTATTATCACCCTGGATTCATCATGATTTCCTCAGACATGTGTCTCCTTGCATTACCTCCTTCGACTCTAGTCATTCTTAGCTCGAGATTTACTATAGACATGTACGATGGACTCAGTTAGGAAATTTTCTAATGGGATGTTGAGGGTGTAACCCTTGGATTACAATTAGGACCCTATAGATAGTTTTTATGGTTAATGGTTGTGATCTATTCTGACCTTCTATGGTCAAGGATGCCTTAGATTCACCTTGGGTCCCACTTTATTATTTCTCCATCTTAGAAACCATAATTGTGTTATTTATACTCTAACCAATTACATGTCACCTATTTAGATGCATATGTATTAGGACAATGTAGTTATTGTCTATCAAGGATCCCATGAGGACTCCAGGCCTGAAATGATTATTATTTCATACATTGTATTCCCCTCCTTATTATTATAGTTCCACATTGTTACATTTATATACATGGATTCGAATTATTGTAGACACCACTGGTGGTGGCCTACCTAGTATATCTCACACCCTATTTAGGATACCAAATAGTACCCTAGAATACTTCATGGATGTAGCTACAGATAAGGGTATGAACACAGTCATGGATCCTTGATTTACTTATAGCATGGGAGATCAGAAAATATAACTGAGAAAACGTTTATGATTATATTTTAGATAGTTTTTTTCTTTTTTCTTTTTGATATATATGTATTGTATGTGTTCCTACTTCCATATATTCTCACTCCATTCTTATATCATCGTGACATTGATATCATCTTGTATATTGTGCTGATTATTGTTGTTCAGTCTATTTATCTTATCTATATGTTTATGTCTTACACTATTCTGGTAGATAATTATTACTTATTTAAAATATTTAATCATTTATTATACCACTGTGTTACACTCTGGTCATAGGGGTATAGTCTTCCCACTATATCATCATAGACCCACTTCTAGTTAAAATCTTATGGTATATGGGAAGGCGCACTTGAGGCCATGTGGCTAACCAAGGTTAGTTACTTATGAGTGGTATGGGTCCATGATGTGACAATTTTTGAATTTCCCAAGGCACAATCTATTTTTCTTCATTTATTTTCTCTTTTTTTTTCATTTTTCAAGAGTGATAAATAAAGTAAAAATAGTTAACAATCATGAACATTTCCCATATATCCCATGAAAGCACCAAAAATATCTCCTCAATTTGAATTATACCTTTTCACCATTGATAACCTATCTCCTACACTTAGACATTTAAACATCATGAAAAATACTAATATTAGTTATTAAAGTGTAAAATAGAATTTTCAATGTGTTTATTCTCTAAAAAATATCATTAGGGATATTATATGCTAAAGTATGATCAATTTAAAGGTGGTTCCAAGGATAATGGGATCAATAAATAAAATTTCCACAATCATTTAAAAATTTATCTTTAAAAATCATAACATAAATAATATGAAAAAAAAAATTATATAAGAAAACCAATCCATGTTTCTCAAGAAATATTCACAAGAAAATAATGGAAATATTTGGATTAGAAAATTTTTTAGGGATGGAAATATGTGATTGTCACATTCATTTGAGGAAACTCATTCTAAAAAAATAATCAAAACAAATTTAAATAATTCAATATATGTTAAATCTAAGAAAAATATCCTTAACAGACATTAAAAATTTCCCTCAATTAATGATCCATTAAATCCAAATCCATATTCTTATCTTTAATAATTCATTATTCTATTTTATTATTTCAAATTTATTGATAAATAAATCCAAAACATGGAACAATGTTCATTACAAGCTATTTTTTATCCTATATTATTGGCTAAAGAATAATTTATAAGTGTGGGGCCTGAAATTGCAACTAAAAAATCTTGGAAATAAATGTATGAGTGTAAAAGAAAGTGATAAAATTAAAACTCATACTCCCCTATTTAATTTATGTGCTTTAGCTCATGACATTATACTTTGATGATTCTCTCAAGTTGGTTATATTCTGTAACAGTTTATAAAGTTAACCAGACTCTCACAATGTAAATTTATTTTAGAATTTAAAAGTGTTTCTATGATTACTTTAAACTTTATGTTATAACTATAAATAATAATAAAAAAATTAATGTTCAGGAACTTATATCAATGTAACTCAAAAATGATAGGGGATATGTTCATGATCATAGAAAAAGAAAAAGAAAAATCATTAAAACAATCTTTCCTCGTGAAATAACTATTGTTTGACATCATTTGCTCAACCATACCTCTTATTTTTCTTAATTTTATGGAAAATAAGTAATAACTTAAATATTTTATATAAATTAGTGGCCATACTTTCTTCTTCTATACATTGGTGTCCTCCTGTCCTTTCTCTAAAATAATTTTCACCCTTCCTATAGGTAGTACCCACTCTACTTATATCAAGCCAAGACATCACTATTTATCAACCCCAAAAAACAAAATCTAGGTTATGTACCATCCAAACATTTTGTAACTCTTCAAAATTGTTTTTTAGGTGTTCCTATATTATTAGTAATCTTGTCTCGTAGTCTTTTTTTCTCTATTTCAACCTCTTCCTTGTCATGGGAAGTAACTACCTTCACTTTTTCCTTAACAACAACAACATCATTAGTATACATATTATTGTCATGTCTTTTATCATCATCCCTTATATCATAATTCTTTATTTCCTAGGGAATATTGATACTCACTTTCTCACTACTGACTCTCAAGAAAATCTCACCATTTTGTACATCAATCAAATTTCATCTAATCACTAATAAGGGTCTTCTAAAGATGAGTGGTTCCTTTACATTCCATGTCTAGTATTAAGAAATATACTAGGAAGATGTATTTTTACACATTAAAAACAATATTTTTAATAAATAATCATAGGTACTTTATTATTGAATCTTCTAGTTTTAGTGAAACTCTTGCTTTATTCATCTTTATTAATTCGAGGATTTTGAATGTGTTGTATGAAATGATTATTAATTTTAAACCTTAGTCACAAATCTCCTTCACAACATTATTAAACCCAATATCTATATGAATTTAAGAAATTCCTATGTTTTCTTGTTTCTTCTGAAAATAATTGGATGCCACTATAGAGCATTCCCTTTTTAGTGAAATAGTGTCAATCTCCTTCATCTTCTTCGTGTTAGACACCAAATATTTCATGAATCTTGCGCACATTGACATTCTGGAAAAGAATTATAAAATACAGATATTAATATGAAATTTTTAAAAATATTCTAAGATCATAATATTTTGTGTATCAAATTTTCCTTATCATATCCTTTCAATAAAGGGTATTCTTATATTGTATAGTGGTGAACTCTCTTCACTTTCTTCTTATTCATCAGCTTTATCCTCCAAAATTTATTCCTACTCTTATACTACATTTTCATCTTGTCGTTCTAGATAATTTCTACTTGTTTTAGGGTTCTAAATAGTGTCTTTTATAATTCTTCAGGTGATATAATTCAAATCACCTCATGGTTTTCCTTTTGTAAATCCTGATAGTACTCTTCTTAGCCACTCTCTAAGTTGTTAAGTGATTTTTCCAACTCTAAACTCTAAATTTCACAATGTAGTCTTTTGTTTTTTAGTCGTCTTTTAGTTATTTAATTGCATTCCCTAGTTTTGGTCATCAATGTGGTCAATGTATTCATTTATTATCATTTTTTATTTATTTTTCATATAATTTCTTCTTATGTATATTACTTGGGGTTGTTTGGTTAATTTCTATGTAACCCTTTTAGTTTTTGGTTGTGGTAAAAGATGTTCTAAAATAACATCATGATATCAATAATTGTGAAAATTTATACCCTCCATTATTGAATTTTAACAATATTTTTTCTATTTTATAGGTTATCCCAAAATGGACCAAAATTAGGAAATGTTCTTTTATCTGTTCATTTATGGCTGTTAAAGTAACTATAACCATTTATTATTATTCTAACTTATATATTGTAAAATATTATCATTATATAATATTTTTAGTTTCATATATATCATTTTTATTCATTAGATACATTTTTAATTCCATACATGTTAGGTGGTTTTGTAAAAACAAAATACATCGTTCTGTGAAGTCGGTAATCTACATGTACAAGGATGACGCAATCATTTTTCCTAAAATAATATATTTATAAAAATAAAATAATTTTCATTTTACACTCTAAATCATGTTTTAATTATTATATTTTTTCATTAAATTTCTATTTTAGACCATCTAACAAAAAAAATTAGGAAAAATTGAACATTTCATTCATGGAGGTGATAATCCTCACAAACGCATGATGATGTTTTCATTACTTAAAAATATTTTGTAGGAAGCTATCAAATGGATATTACATTAGTATAATCACATTTAATTATATTATAAATTCTAATTATATGATTCCTTAATTTATATATAGTACATGAGGATGGTATAAGAAGAAAATAACTATGAAAATTAGTTTGAGTTCATTATCTATCCCTTTAGATGTTCTCTATTTAGTGACTACTTAAGACTCCTTAACTTGGTCTTTTGGAAAGGCTGAGGCTTCTAGAAAGTGGGGAGGAAGTTGAGGAGAGTCTGGGTGTAAAAGACAAGGCAATATAAATATAAATAATTTTTATGTCTTATTAATATTCATTAATTATCTTTTATAGAATTATATTCATTATGATAATATTATATAATTTTTTAATCAAAAAAATATTCAATTTAAAAAAAAATTGGGTTTTCTTGAAATGTATAGTTTTATTTCAAATATTGATTTAAAATTTAAAGAATTTTAATTTAAAAAATAATAATTTCATTTTTTAATTTATTATGTAAAAATTATCATAGGATTAATTTTTAAAAAATTTATGATAATTCTTATTTTTCAATGAATGGTGAAAAATACTGATTTTTATTGAAAACTGTTTTTGGCTTCAAGAGATTACAAATTTACATTTTGTTTTAAAAACTTTTAAAAAAATAGTGAAATCATATTAATAATAATCCAATTCGTTTTTTTGAAATTCATTTTATACTTTAATTTGGAATAAATCATTTTTATACTTAAAAAATACATTTTTATAAGAAACTATTTTTCATTATATTTTATTGGTTTAATGTTAAATTGAAATATAAAAAAATCTATCTATATAATTTGATAAAATTTATTACATATTTTTAATCATAATAATTAATGTTATTTTACAAGATCAGCATAATTTTTTGTCATA
Source organism: Viscum album (assembly GCA_963277665.1). Classification (NCBI taxonomy): domain Eukaryota; kingdom Viridiplantae; phylum Streptophyta; class Magnoliopsida; order Santalales; family Viscaceae; genus Viscum; species Viscum album. Next base: position 479,856,289 of record OY728139.1, read on the forward strand.
ATGAGTGTAAAAATGACAAAAATAGGTTACCATGGTCAAGGTTAAAACTAGATTACTAGGGGGTTAAACTTAAGTGATAAGGGTAAAAAAGACATTGAAACTTGTTAAATTATATTTTATGACCATATATGAACCCTATTTCCTATAATTTTCATAAATGGCCTATTTTTGTTCCATTTTTTTAGTAATACATTAATATGTTTTATTCATTTTAAGAATTCCAATTGTGTCCCCTCCTCCACTTATAAAGGGACACTCTCTCCTCTCATCTCCACACTTCAAGATCATTTTGGCTCAAACACTCCCAACCAAAATAAATTCATAAAATCCCTTTCCTATTATTATAGTCCCTTTTTTATTATAAAATAAACTTAGAATGTAATTAGGTATGAACCTAAAGAGGTTGTTCGAAGAATAAGTGTAGTTCTTAACCAATCATTTTTGTTTTATTTTTTTTATAATTACTTCAATTATTATTAAACTATGATAAAATAATTACACCTGTATCAATAATATACTATGATGTTGTTATGTTAATGTGAAAACTTATATCCTTCTCCTTTATCTATAAAATGGGAAATGGAACCAACATTCGTGTGTACAACAGACTACAGACATGTGAGCCTATGTAATTTTTCCATAACTTCCTTTCATATATTATTATAATTATATATTTAAAGTATATATATGATATTAATTACATATTTATAATTCTATAAAGACAATATATCATATACTTTCTTACCTTTCTATCCATTTCAAAATGAAAACATCGTTCATACATACTTGTATATTACAACCTCCGTGAAGAAATGAAATTTTCTTTTTGGAAAAAATCACATGTATGTTATATGTAATTGTTTTTGAATAAATAATATTATATTAATGATATGATAATAATTATAGAATGATAAATTTTATTTACCTTATATCCCACATGCTCTTTGAAAAATGAAAAATTTACTCGTGTGTCTTTATGGTCTTACTTCTCCATGATTGTAACATAATTAATTTTTCATAACCATCCTTCACGGTTTATTTTAAAAGTATAATTAATGTATAAAAATGATAACTATTTTCTGATTTTTATTGTATATGTGATATAATAATTACCACTTTAACCGTAATCAACTTACCAATGTAATTTTGGATATATGATTCGAATATCTTCAAAATTGAGGTAACAGACACTTTACCATTAGACCCTCATTTTAAATGTTTTCAGGATTTTTTTTGTAATATATTTATTCTAGGTCCATATTTTTAAAATAATATTATCAATGTATATATACATACACATTACTGAATTATAAAGGAAATCTTATGCCACGATCTGACCTAACGAGGCTCGAGCCGTGACTCCCCAAGCCCGCCACTAATAGGCATGGCGCCAAGGACTAGCACTGAGTAGGATATCACACACATGGGAGGACTTATCCTATCATACCTAAATACATGCACCCAAATACACCTACATGAAATAATTCAAAGATATATAAAAACTAAAAATAAATGCTTGTATACATCTATCCCAACTAGAGTACAAAAAAGTACAAAAAATGAAAATACAGGGTCCATCAAACTAAAACTGGAAAAGCATCAAACCTACTCTGAAGGAGGGGATCACTGTCAAATGAACCTATTGGAAAGCTTCTCAGCCCAGATCCGGTAAACACCCTGGTCAGTCTAACTCACTAAGCTCTGTCTGCACTAGGTTCTCTTGGATTCTGTCGAAAGGCTTGTGGTCTGCCAAAGACACAAGACATGTACAGGAAACGGCCATGAAGAGGGGACTATATAGATTCTAAGTAGGTGCCCCCAAAACCCCAAAATAAAAGGGAGAAACTGAAAGGTATCATTCCACTCATCCCAACAGGAGGAAACCTAAATATGAGATAAACTCCATCTCGATACCGTACTCATCCAAACACTACTAGTCAGCTCAAAACACAGGGTGTCTCAATGAAGAAGTGACTACACCACAAGGGAAACCCAAAAATCACCCAAATATAAGTGTCCTTGGAACCAATCCTAGTGAGGTTCCAACCCCATCACCAGTGACAGGTTCCTACTTGAGTCTCTAAAAAACTGAAATCACACTCTAAGAGCTGAGTCATCCTAAATAAAACTTTTCTGAGAGGAACATTCTCATCAGATATCGCCGTTAAGACCGTCACATTGAAACTTAGTAGAAACACAAAAATCCTTGGATAGGGGATCACTCCTAGGGTCCTCTAGGGGATACTAGAACCTGGTTCAGTTACTCTAGGATCTACCAGATAGGGGATCCTGCCCAGGATTCACTGAGGGATACTACAACCCGATCTAACATTACACAGATCACATCACCCAAATAGAGGATTTTCTCCTGCATAAAGGTAGCCACAACAATGCCGAAAACCCGATCTGGTTTAACTTGTGGAATATGGAATCATATCAATGATACCACAAACACTATTGAAACCACCCGTTCAGTAGGGGAACAAGTAACTAAAAATACCCCAACCCTATTATCATCGCCAAAACCCTAAATGGATCATATACCCCATGATTCTGCGAAACCCTATAGGGATGTCCTTCTAGATAGGGAATCACCGCCCATGTAGTGTTAGTCATACTAATACCAAGAATCTGATATAGGGAAACATTAAGCTAGAGGATCCCACCATGGCCTCACCTGAGGGATGCAACACTATATCTGAATTCATCCTATCAACGGTATCTCAATATTGTACCGAGGAAATAATACTAAAAACCCTCATAGTAGCTAAATAGGGGTCATAGTTTGGTGTCAGTGACATTATACTAAAAACCATCATAGCTAAAGTTATAGGGGGAAGTCACCCAAATCAGCTGATTGAAACATCAGAAATAGGAACTAGGGGGACCCACTAAACCCTACTAGTAAAGGAGTCACTAAACCAATATACCCACAAAACATCTCCTACACATTAGTCATCAAAGTCCCAAACTATTGGCACCTCCATGTTCTATTTGGGAAAACACAGAGGATAGGATACCCATTTGTCCAAAATGGACACCCTGTGAAAAAGATACATTTCACATCAAACACCAAAACCGGGCCTCATGGGTCCCACACCATGATTTTGGTTTGAAAACCTTCAAATGGTCTCGTAACATTCACATTATATTTAGGGTCTCAACATAGCATACAGTGAGTCAAACAGGCATCAAACACAAGAGATATGACCAATATAAAATTTACCAAATAATAATAATTATATTATTGTTATTAAAATTTTACATTTTATGCCACCAAGAATCGATTCCATAACAAAAAATTATCCAAATAGACCCAAAAGGGCTGACTCAACGATGGGGTCATATCTCTATAGATGGAAAGTGAATCAGATATCCAGTTTGATAGTTACAAAGGCTAGAAGTACCCTCGGCCCATTCTGGGCCGTACTAGAAGGACCGATTTGCACCAGCTAATCTGCCTCGCTTGGGCCGGCCCAATATAGTCTTCCATGTTCACATCACTAGCCCACGTCCCAACCCACATGGGTCGGTCCAGCCCAACCTCTATCATTCGGTGTTCCAAGCCTTCACGCCCCTTACGGGCTCCATCGGCTCCAGCACCTCACGCCGCCCAGTGCTCTATCGAAATCGACACGCCACCACCGAAATATTCTATGTTGCCGCCAAAACTTGCCTTCACTGCTGATAAATAAATACTTCATAGAAAACCACTACTCCCCCACCAAAAAACATCTTCACCACCACCATCCACGCCCAAACCATCACTAGAGCGCCGTCGTAGTTCCCGTTGACCAACGAGATCACCACTGTGCTCTATAAATCAATCTAAAACCAGATCTAGGATCCTTGGATCCCAATCTACATAGATGTGGTTATGATTCGAAAAAAATGTAGTAAAAACAAGGGGATCTAGATTAAAACTCAAATCTACGAAACACGTGGTGAAATGTCGATGCTTCGTCGATTTGGCACTCTGAAGTTTCTATTGTATGATTTTGGAGCACGTTCCATTAAGATCAGAGATCGATAGTGCTTTTTTTCCTCGATTCAGATAGATTTTCACTTAATGGAGAGGGAGAGGGAGTTAATTTCACTGTATTCCAAGTGGAATAAGGGATAAGGGAGAGATATTTTTTAAATTAAATGGAAACAAAAATCTTCCTAACACCCCTGGTCGACTCTTCTTTGTCCTGACACTTAGCACTGATAAAGTGTATGTCACAACTAGGGTAAACACGTCCTTCTGAACACAACCATAGTCTCATAAATCTGATCTGAGACTATTTTCAGTATTAATTCATGGTCCATTGTCAAAATAAATTAATTTATATACTTACAAAAATACCATCATTAACGTATTGCACAGAAGGTTTATTCCCACAAATTTATACCCGTCTAGGGTAAATGGAACGCTCCAGACGCAACTATGGATTGATATTTATGATCTGAGCTACCATTTATAAGATAACCTTATTCTAACATGTGCATACTATAAACAATACTTAATATTTTTTTTAAATATTTTAGGCACACTGGGGCTCAGAATCACACGCCGACTCAGTGCATGGCCTCAAAAATATTCTGAGGAAAATTCCAACATCTTACGGGTCTGAACTCAACTCATTAATTTCTCCCCACTGTATGATTTGTTTTCCTAGAAAAGAAAAAGGCTATATATGAGGTTAATAAACTGACTCTCAACTGGGTCTCCCACGCTAGCGAGTTCACCAAAACCATAACAGAACCACCAATGTTTCACGTGCTTCCAACGAGAACACACTATAAAGAACCCAAGGCCACACCCATGTCCATATCATCATAAGTCAACATTGTGCAACTAGGCACATGTCTCCTAAATTACGACATGTGGGAAAAACATGAAGCACCTAGTCTCATGAAGTCATAGGTTCTTGCGGTACGCCACATTGCTAACCTGTTGTTGGGACTAAAAACCACTCCAAACACACAAGTTAACATAACTCATCCACCGCATTTCGATACTATCCAATTTGGGTGGCACTGACTTGCCAGCACGGTTTTGGATCACATATCAAGAGTGCATCTTCGTGGGGAAATCATCCCACATCCTTGTGAGACTGAAGCCACATCAAACCACACCACAACCTCCCCAACAGACCTGTGTACCAAGATGGTTTCGAACACATGAGGGTAAAAACAAACAAAACCAAGGTTATCCAATGTACACCGGGTCTCACTGGACTACAATGCAAACTTCAAAACACTACCCTTCCCTGAACACACATGTGAGAGGGACTTTTCTACAACTCATGTACTTGATTTGTGTATACATTCTCATAAATTCTATTGAATTTAAAAAAATATCAATGGATATATGTTGTTTTAGAGAAAAAATGGTTTAATTCACTGATAATGATTATTTTCAGGTATTTCCAGCCTAATACAAAAATTGGGGAAAATTAACATAATGTTCACAAATACATGGAATATAATTTTTATATACACACCGTGTACCTTTACCCACACACATATCAACAAGATTGAGTAGATGCCCATATTTTCAGCCAGATCTAGACTCCATGTAAAATTCATTTACATGGAGTGTTCCCCCTTTAAGAATCAGTTGGTGGTTAAGGGTGATACTACAAGCCATGTAGGGTGGCGATACACACCATGTACCCACACCAATAGACCAATGACACATTCGAAGTCAATGGTAGTGCAACAAATCGCCAACTGGCAGTGAAAGAGGAGACAAATCAAGTATCCCTAACTACATGATATGCACTTTATGTTACATGCCGTATAGTTTTATATAATATAGAAAGAGGGAAGACCCTCCAAATTAGGACATAGAGATATGGGACAACTAGAAACACACAAAAAGAGAAGAAAGGAGGTAGAATAATAGAGGGAAATAGAAAGAGAAAGTTAGCAGAGAATAGCGGAGGAGATGCCACTCTACCATCCCAAAGAATTTCAATCTAAATCCACTTTAATTTTTTTTCAGAAACTATGAGTATGTTAGTTATTATCTACTCCATGTGTTTCTAAATCCCCCATGTGTTGGGGATGTGGATGATTATGGTTTTTTATTAATCAACGATTTTATTATATTTGTGTTAGTTATGTTTCACTCATAATCCCTCGAAATCTCTTACTAAATGTCACTGGAAACTCCATATCAGACCAAGAACAGAATGTAAAGGGATCTTTAAAGGAATTAAAATAAAGTACACCCCTGATAATTGGGTGTACTTATCATAAAAAAATGTCGGAATATTAATAAAATTAATAGGTATATAATTCCAAATCCATTAATTAGTGTCTATTAATTCAAATGAAACTCACCAGACCAAGGGGTTTCTATTATATTAAAAACCCATAAATATGAGTTATTATGAACAAAATAAATTATATGTAAATTGATTTATCGATGACCTTGAAAAAATATTCAGCCCTGACACATTCATCTTATTTATCATCAGAATCATGTTTTCTTTACAATTTCCTTTATCATAAAGCAATTCATCACAAATAGAAGAATCAATTACCTTATCTTTGGATCAAAAAACATCGACTCTAAATTTCAGTAATATTCACCTAATTAATCTCAATCTAAATAAACATAATGAAATGACTCTCTCTACCTATGGATCGACCCAAAACATTCATTATACTAGTAATAAGTTTGTGTATTTCAATTTGGTTTTCCAAACATAACACTTTGACTAAAATGACACCAAGATATGGTGTCTTTTACTTGGAGAAAAAGTTAACGGTGTTTTGAAAAACTGAGTTTCAATTAATCAAGTAAAAATATAAAATATAAAATATAAAAATTATATTCTTAATCTCATTTCTGTTTTTCATTATTTTAGTCTTACTCTTTTATACTTGGTGTTCTGTTTAGGGCTGTGAAGGATCACTGGTGCATGAGTGGAATAATCACTCATTCCAAGAGTGTTGATTCATCAAACTTCCTCTCACTTGATCTAAAAATTAAACGAATGATCTTCAGAAGACATTAGGAACTTATGGGTAGGTACAACCAAAACACCCCCATAATGAACATGGGAGAGAGAGAACCTACTGATGTCCAATTAATTTGAAATCATATCATTCGTGATGATAATCAAAATCATAATCCTTCTACTGAGGATGAGAATAACCAAATTTCACTAGCCAATATCATGGATTTTATGCCATAGAACTAGAAAAGACAATAGGTTCAATTTGTTCTGGGTTATGGCCTATAGCAACCCCAGTAATACCATCCACTAGAGTGGTTTTCGTACATGCATCCAGGATAAGTGCCATATTTTTCTCATGAGCAGCAATTTATGCCCCCACTTCATCAAGAAAAACCGCCCCCACCATATACCCTTATATAGTATGGTATTCCTTCTATCAAAGAATCAGATACATGTATTGTCAGACCACTGGTGCAAGCCCAAAATTTTGAGATTAATTCAGCCATCACGAATCTCATCCAAAACAAAATTCATTTTGTAGGTTTACCAAGTGAATACCCCAATTCTCATCTCTCCAATTTATTGGAGATTTGTGACACAATTTGTTACCATGGGAGTCTCTGAGGATTACATTCATCTTTTATTATTCTCCTTATCATTAAGGGATAAAGTGCACGAATGTATTAAATGATTTCATTAGTGTTCTATCATCACATAGGAGGCATCGGTCTAGGAAGTTTTGTCAAAATATTTCCCACCATCCAAGATGGTGATGTTGTGGAACGAAATTCACAACTTGCAGCAACATGATTCAGAATCATTGTATGAATCAGGTGATAATTTCAAGAAACGTTTGAGTAAGTTCCCTCATCCTGGCCTGTAATTATTGATGCAAGTCCAAAAATTTTATAGAGTTCTTACAACAAACATCAAATCGGTGGTAGATGCAGGTGTAGGAGAAATGGGGATGAGGAAATCCCTAAAGGATGTTTTTGATCTACTAAAAGATACGTCAGAAAATATATTCCAATGGGACTCTGAACTGGGTAGTAAAAAGAGTGTAATGTATAAAATTGATTCCACTATGACTCTTGATTCCCAAATTGATGTTGTGTCCAAGAATATTGATGCATTGAATCTAAAAAACACATCTCAAGTTCATGTGGTAAATGGCCCAAAATACAATGAATGTGGTGACAATCACACCCTGGGTGAATGATCGTGTACATGTAGGGGTCCTTCAACAAGTTAGGTAATAAATTTATCTCATAATAGAAATTCAAATATTTACCCTTAATACCAAAACCCAACTGGGAAAGGTAACACAAACACAGGCTGGGGAAGCAACTAAAAAACTCTCAACCCCGCCCCCAAAGGCCGACCAGTTATGGCCAACAACAGTATCAAAATCTATATCCTAGACATCAATATGGATCCTTCTTGTAGTATGGGTATCAAATCCCATCTCCAGCACAACCTCTAAGGTAGACACAACCTCAACTAGCTGCCCAACAACCTCAGTAGGAACACTCATCAATGTTAGAATAAATGATGTCAAAATTCATAACAACAGCTGAAACAAGATTTCAGAATCAAGAGGCATCTATTTGAATCCTTGAGAATAAAATTGGGCATATTTCTAATCATCTCTCTTAAAGTAAAACTGGTACACTACTGGGTAACACTAAGAAGAACCCATGTGATGAGTCCAATCTTTTCACATTATGAATTGGGAATGAGCTACCCCATAAAATAAATACAAATCAAGGTGAGGCCAAAAATCAAGCTCTACATACACCCTCTTCAGATAATGAAGCTAAGATCAAGTATTACACCTCAACACGAGGCCCATCAAAATATAAGGAGTATGCAAATGGTACAGAGGTTGTCAATCCTTATGAACCAACCTTACCACTTCCCACATGGATGAAGCTGAGAAAATTGGATCCACAGTTTTCAAAATTTAGGGAGGTATTTCAGAAACTTTATATTAATATTCTTTTTGAAGAGGAACTAAATAAAATAGAATCATATATGAAGTTAATGAGGGAAATGATAAGAAAAAAATAGGAATATGGATGATTTGGGAACCATTCCTCTCACTTTGGAATGCTCAGGGGTGGCTCATCACTCTCTTCTTCTAAACCTCCAAGATCTACGATGTTTTAAAATCCCTTGCACAATCAGATCTTAGGGGTTTGGGAAGGCCCTTTTTGACTTGGGGGGCTAGTGTCAATATTATTACCTTTTAACTATTTAAGAAGTTTGGGATGAATGATCTAAAACCAACTCGAGTGGCATTATAGCTAGAATATGACTCTATTGAATATCCTTAAGGGCTACTAGAGGATGTGCTAGTGAAAGTGGGAAGGCTGATTCTTCCTACTAATTTTATCATACTTGGCATGGAGGAAGACAAATAGGCACCACTTATTCTGGGAAGACCCTTCTTGGCTACTGGGAATGTTTTGATCAATGTTCACCAAGTAGAATGGATCTTCAGAGTAGGATATGAAAAGGTATCCTTCAACATCCTCAAATTTGTTAAGAAAGTATCACTTATGAAAAATGAGGAATTTTATGGGTTGCCTATATTGAATGATGACTTTGGATACATGGGAGATGACATGGGCTATTGTTCTATCACTGATGAACCAATTGTCAAGAACATATAGCCTGATTATGAAGCAGAGGAGCTGAAATTAATCATAGGATATGGTGGTAAATATTGGAATCTTGCACTTATTCTGGATATTCTAGAGAGAGAAAACGTACAACCAATTATTCCTTCAATTATTAAGACCCACAACTTGAGCTAAAACCTCTCCCATCTTGTTTAAAATATGGGTACTTATGAAATAAACACATAATTCCATTTATACTTGGTTCATCTCTCTCACAAGATAATGAACATGAACTTATATAGGTTATAAAGTGAAGAAAACAGGCTATTGGGTGGACAATCGCTGATCTTAAAGGGATTAAACCAACCATTTTCACCAATAAGGTTTTACCTGAGGAAGAATCCAAGCCATCTATTAAACCACAATGATGGATAAACCCTCCAATGAAGGATTTCTTGAATAAAAATGTTATAAAGCTATTAGATACGATAATCATCTACCAATCTCGGACATCGAATGGGTGAGTCCTTTGTAAGTGGTGCCAAAACGGGGGGAATCACCGTGATTACCATTGATAGAAATCAACACATCCCTAAATAAAGGTCAGAGTATGTACAGTGTGTGTGGACTATAAGAAGCTTTACTATGTAACATATAAAGATCACTACCCACTTACTTTCATGGATCAAGTGCTTGAGCGATTGGCGGGGCATGAGTTCTATTTCTTTCTAAATGGTTATTATGGCTATAACCAAATTTCTAATGCCCATGAAGACCAATATAAGAGAACATTCACATGACCATGTGGAAGTTTTTCCTATCAAAAAATATCTTTTGGCATGTGCAATGCTTCAACCACCTTCCAATGGTGTATGTTGGCAATATTTCATGGCATGGTAGAGAAAATTATGGACGTATTTATGAATTATTTTTTAGTCTATGGAAAATCAATCAACAACTACTTGAGAAATCTATAATTGGTAATGGAATGATGTGAAAACACCAATATGGTATTGAAATGAGATAAATGTCACTTTATGGGGTATAATGGTATCATCTTAGGCCACTAGATTTCCATGAATGGAATTGATGTTGACCTTGCAAAGATTAGATTCATATCACAACATCCCATTTCATCTTTTATCTAAGCAATCCATTGTTATCCTGGGCATCCGGGTTTTTACAGAAGATTGTTTCATGAATTTTCAAAGATATCTCAACCACTACCCAACCTCCTTTCAAAAATAAGATCTTTGAATGTGAAAAAACATGCATTGCATCCTTTCAACTCTTGAAGGGACAATTAGTTGATGCTCCTGTTATGATTGCCCCAAACATGGAGGAACAATTGGAAATCTTGTGTGATGCAAGTGAAAATGTTATAGGAGTAGTTATTTGAAAATGGATCAATCATATATTCAGGCAAATATACAATGCCAACATAGAACTAAACGAATCACAAATTAAATACACCACCATTGGGAAGTAGATGTTAGCGTTCATATTTTCATTCTATAGGTTCCTCTCATAATTAATGCTCTCAAAGAAAAACTTATACTAGCCTTGCAACACTAAAATATATTCTGAACAAGAAGGATGAAAAACCACATCTCATATATTGGTTGTTATACCTTCAAGAGTTTGACTTGGAAATCCATGACAAGAAAGGAAATGAGAACGTTGTCATTGATCATCTCTCTCATCTCAAATTGCCTCATTTATAAAGATATGATGATAGATAAATCAAGGTGGAATTCCTGGATGAGAATATTTTCTCAGTTAGAGTTACACCTCCCCCATGGTATACCGACATCTCCAATTACTTGGTCACTATAGTTGTTAACCATGATCATAATTTTCAACAAAAATTGATTTCTGTTTGAAGTAAAAAATATATATATTTCTGGGAATACTCATTGCCCTTCCATTCATGTGGAGAAGGGGTGATCTTCTGCTGTATCCTGGAATAAGAAATTAAATTAATTCTGTATTTTTTTCATTCTTCCCAAGTTGGTGACATCACAAGCTAGAATGAATGATAGAAAAAAAATCAATCTGGATTCTTCTATCCCACCATGCCCAAGGATGCCTGGTATTCTTTAACACGCTGTGATAGGTGTCTATAGACTGATAACATGGTGCATCGAGCTGAAATTCATCAACATCCCATTATCTAGATTGAAATATTTAGTGAATGGGGATTGATTTCATGTGGTTGTTTCCCCCATCATATGGCATTTCATATATTCTAGTTTTTTTAGATTATGTACTCAAATGGGTAGAACCTACTACCAAGACACACAACACAACAAAGGTCGATTTTGCCTCCCATAAGAAGAATGTTTTCAGCAGATTTAAGGTTTTATGGTTCTGATAAGTGATGGAGGGATTCATTTTGACAATGTGTAGATGCAGAATTTTTTCATAAAATATGGGGTGAGATATAGTATTAAGACACCCTAGAATCCCTAATCTAGTGGTCAAGTGGAGATATCAAACAAATAACATAAGAAAATACTAGAGAAAATTGTGGGATCCTCAAAGAAGGACTGGTCCATGAAGCTTGATGATGCCTTATTGGCATACTAGACAACCTCTAAGATAACTCTCTGTATGTATCCATTCCATTTAATATTTGGAAATCCATGTTATTTACTGGTGGAAATTGAGCATAAATACTATTGGGTTGTGGAGACCTTGAATTATGATCCAAAGAATGTGGAAATGAAATGAAAGTTACAACTGATGGAGCTCAATAAAATTTGGTGAGAGAAATATGTGAATGCATAGATGTATAAAGAAAGGAAAATGGTGGTCTATGACCACATGATATCTTAGAATTCATTCTAACCCGATGATGAGGTACTTTTTTTTAAATCCTGTTTAAGATTGTTTCTATGAAAATTGAAGTCCCTGTTTTCATGACCTTTCCGAGTGATCATGGTATTCAACCATGGTGTAGTGGATGTAGCTGGAGAAGATGGTAAAATATTTAAGGGGAATGGGAAGTGTCTCAAACCCTATCTTCACATGGAGGATATGGGGGGTACGATATCCACCATGAAATTCAAATAGAAAAAGTCTTAGATTGGTCGATCCAAAGACCTAAAATAATGGAGCTTCTTAGGAGGCAACCCAGAGACTACACGTCATGTATGACCATTTCACACGGTGTGTACTTTCCTTTTCAATGAATATTCTAATATAACTAGTAGTATATGTATATATTAATTACGTTAATAAATAAGGACGATTCCTATGACGATGGTAAGGTCACTGGAATGTATCTGAGTCGTCACTGTTTTGAATCACTCCATACCTACCTTTGGTACAAGGTTCATCCTTTTTAAACTCGTGTTTAGTTAAATGGGGTGTGAGTAATTTTCAATAAAAAAATTAAATGTTTTTCCAAAGAAAACCCACGATGGAGATGGATCTCATCACCATGGTTGTAAACCACAGATCCAAAAGACCCTTGTTTGAATCCTATCAATCGACCCAATTATATCAATTCTCATATTAATAAAACCACACAACATGAATTTCAATATACATCTTATGTGCCATGTTTTCATTAATAATTTTAATGGTTTTTAAAATAATAAATTACATGTGGGTGAAGTTGGCTGATTGGTAGAGTCTCGGCCCTAGATTCAAAATACCTCGGGTCAAACTTGTCTAATCTTCTAGCTTTATCCCAATCATTCAATAATTTAAGCCACATGCCATTCAGTTTCTTCATCATGTGTAGAACTGCACCTATAGTTTAATTATTATAAGTTTATAAAAATTTGAATTACTACAACCTTCAATCCAATGGTTGATGACTTATGTTTGGATTTTCTGATCCCTGGTTTGAATCGTTCCCCAAGAACTAGACCAAAGGTCATAGTTCTCTTTTACAAATTTTTGATAACACGATGTGTCATATTGTAATACACTACGTGTATAGGTTTCTTTTTCCTGATATATATTTTATTATTATAAATAATTGTATTATTATAAAAAAATTCCACACATGGCATGTGGAACCTACTACACACTATGTGGTTTAGCTATAATGTTTGGAAACTCTACCCGACCTAACTCTCTGTCAACCACCCCCCCCCCCCTTCTGTTTTCTTTTGTTGGATTCCACTCAACCTCCCTCCTATCAATCTCTCATTTTTGAACATTTTAAATCCAAATTTCTTCCTCATTTCTATGCTCACTCAAGGTATGCCATTTTCCACCCTTTATTTCAAGGTTTTAGTTGCGTTTAGATCAATTTGTAGATCGGATGACCGTTCATCTTCAACCCACAACACACAGGGTGAATGAAGAACACATGTAATGTACGTATTGCACATGGAAATAGGTGATTTTTTTTCATTATAACTGTATTTGGCGTTTATGGTCGGTACAGGTCGTGTCATGTGGCACATGGCCCAGCTCATGTCATGTGGCAAACAGCCCCAACACTATGTCTTCCCACACAACATGTAGGTTTGGAATATGTCGTTTCTATCATCCATTCATAGGAATATGTGTGTTGGGAGAACACGCCTTCATACACCATGTATTCACAAATGAAGTGTATCCCTTACACATGGTGTGTGCTGTGTTGTATGACCCATCAGAGCCAAGCCATGTTGGGGCTCTTACACGGGCTCCACCCCATTTTTTGTTACACAGCGTGTGTGGACATTCACATTCCATGTACAGGATTCTCCAATACACATTTCCACTCAACATGTCTATCTAGAGTACAAGGGTTCTTACCCAGATCATGCTACATGTCATGTAAACTGGATCCACAGGCCGTGTACTTTTCTTTTTCTGGTTTCTCACATTTTACTTTTTCTTATTTATTTTCATTTTCATCTTTTCCTTTCTTCCTTTCAGCTATGGATGGTTATAATACTGTGAGTGGGAATTATCCTACTTCAACTACTAAGGGTGATAGACCTCCTTGCTTCCAGATTCGTTTTCGGTCTTCCAAGAGACCAATATTTGATTTCCCAGTTTACCAGCAACCAGTGTTAGCGATGCTGCCTCCTCTTATACCATAGCCTCCATCAGCGACATCCATTGGTCAGGTAGATTCTATTACACCCCTCCTAACATCTTTTATCCTCCTATATCTGCTACCACATTATCCACCATAGTTGAGATCATAGGGGCCAAAAATCCCTATTCAAGTTGTATACCTTCAGAGTTGAGCACTACATCAGTAGACCAGCCTGAGCGAGCTCCGACTTTGGATGCTACACCTCCAGCAACCACTACTAGTCCAACCATCCCAGTAGTTTCAGCCCCACCTTAGCCCACTCAACCCACATCCCAACCTAAATAGAATCCCTGCCTGATTGTCTCTAAGTGGCTCCCTTCTGAAAACATATTTTATTGCTTTTCATGGCAGATGATCCAGTTGAGAGGCCGCTTTATCGACATCAACATTCCACAACGTATAATATTTTGGAAGATTATTGAGGAGCTCTATAGTCATACACATCCACTCAAGACACTTTAGGTTAGCACTACAAACATTAAGAATTTATTTTTAGAGTTTAACTCAACCTTAAAGTTTGATGGGCCCACCTACCGCCAGAAGCCCACCGATACAGCTACCCTAGTTCGATTTAGGCAAGGCGAACGCCATTTTTCCCTGACCTTGGCTGATTTTGGCTGAGGGTGTGGATTATACCCCCATAATGCCTCCCCACCTCCTATCTCCACATTTAATCACCCTGATTGCTCTGAAATCATCGCTATGTGGCGCGAGATTGCTGGGCTTGACCAAAGGTACACCCCACATCCTAGAAGAGCATGCTCATCATTTACCCTACCCTTCATTTCCTCCATTGGTGCTTCTGCACCATTTTTCCCCTCTATGAGGATATGATTGTCATGTTTGGGTGAGACATGGAGCTTCTTACTTATGTTGTCTGGCACGATTAGCCTAACCTCCCTTTGTATTTTCACCACCTATTTCCATTCCATGATCCATGGATGTTAGGGAAACCTGAACATCAGCTTCTATGCCACCCGCTTAGCACACCACCTGGGTGTTTTTGAGCCCTCTCTCCCTCACAACCCCTAAGGCTCTTCTTAACATCTCTACATCCTCATGCTTATCCGCATGAGGATGGTCGATCATTGGGGAGATGACTATGTACTCATGTTGGATGCCCCAGCTCTAGTAGGGGCGAGAGATGATGTAGCTTCTCTCGATGGTGTTTCTGATTAGGTCCCACCCCATCCACCAGTGGCTGATCATTCAACTCATCACCCCACATCCTCCACCCTTCAATAGTATTCCATGATTCCCTCTTCTTATATTCCCTCTACATCTACACTCCCTCCCATAACCTTGGCTAATCTTCTAATCACCCTCCACCTAACCACGATTGACCGTCATTTAAGCGTCCTTGAATGCCATCAGACTACCATCCTACAGTACCAGGTGTGGCTTGATCAGATGTTGGGGATTCTCCTTCAACATCACAAACATCAGTTTCCCCCAGTACCTGCTCCTCCTTCTGATTCTCAGCCTTCTTCTACATAGCCACCATTGATAGCATTGTCCAAAGATTCAGTTCTCTTATCCACTACTGGCCCGGATGCTATTACTACAGTTTCTAGCCAAGCTATATCGATAAAGCCTCCCATGCTAGATGTCACTCTAATGTCTCCAGCTTCTATTCCTCCTACTGTTGCGACTATAATTCCCATCACGCCTTCTACTCATAGCACAAAGTAGGTACCTCCAGTTTCCACTGTCAATGAGCCTCCATTGTCAGAACCTCATATTGCTGATGAAACCTCTTCTAAGGTGACACATTAAATAGTTTTTGGAACATTTATTTCCTTTATATATATCTCTTTTGTGCTATGCATGTACTATGATGATGATTGTCTCTACATATTTCTTTTTCCTTTTCCTCCCAAGTCACAAGCACCATGGCATGTTTCTTGTCATTATTCTTTTGACTACTTTCCATCTTTTTTGACTCATCCCATTGGAGTATTATTTTAGAGTTTCTTTTTCTTTTTTATTTTGGCGTTACTTCTTTCACTATTTTCCCTCATACTAGTCTGGTTTTTTCCCACATCCTATTCTCTTCCCTAGTTTTTCACTTGGGGGGACCATGTAAAATATTAATTTTGGGGGAGAATCTATAACTACAATAGTGTTTTCCATTGAAATCATCAATGATATATCATTAATAGTTTGAATATTTTAAAATTTAAAACATTTTTGATTAATTATAATTATAAATAGAATATAAATAAAAGTGTATTGTAAATGATAAATGATTATTATAAATTTAAAAGTATTTTTAAAAGATTATTGATATAGTTAGATTCTTGATTAAAATTATTAGACATTTACATATATCAGAAGGATCATTTATATTCATTTCATGACCTCATCGACCTTTAATTTCTCCTCATTATCTAGTGGTATTATCAACCCTTTTGACATACTATTTCTTGTACCCTCTTTCTTGAGAGTTTCTTAGGATATGCATAACCACCATAAAATGATAGTATTTATCTTCAAAAAATTAATATTTTGAATCGAATTAAAATGATTGAGGCAATATATTATTCTTAATCCCCTTTGACCTTGAGGCCTAACCTACACATGTTCTTCATAAAACCCTTAGAAACCCTGAAATACCTTGATAGGAAGCCACATGAAAATCCTATTTATCCTTCATACCCTATTTATTTTATAATTTTTAATTATTATTAATTTGATATTTAGAGTGGGATTTATGGATATTTGTGGTACATTTTTGTGAGAAACCATAAAATTAAGTGTGGGGAGAGTGATTCTTGTTCATTTGGGAAGAAGGGTTCAAAAACCGCTATTCATTATAATCTAGGTGTTCTTTATTAATATATAAATATATATATATATATATTGAAAAATGAAAAAGAGGGACCATATTCATTCATTACAGATTATTGATTGTCTATGGACTCATGTTAGCAAGGTAATTTTAGGGTGATGATACCCTCTTGAGAGATCTTGATTGGAGGTGAATTTTCATTATGATTTATTTTCAATATCATGCATTGTTTTTTAAGAATTTGACCTCCTTTTTTCATGCCTCTGATATTATTTTTCACATAATTACTTAAAAACCCTTAGCCCCATGAAACATATGAACCTTATGGAAAGACCTCATGATTTTTTTGATTTGGTTTCTAAAATAGAAAATGAGAATACCTTAAAGCCTATGGATAGAGTGCGTCTACTTGAGAGAGAGCATAACTATGATAAAATAATCTTGAGTGATGAGAGTGGTTACATTTGGTGAGGTAAATCATCAAGTGACATGTGTAGTTATGAAAAGTCGAACAATGTGGATAAAAGAGGATGAAAATATTTAATTTAATTATATAGGAGGCATGAGTAGAATATATTTGGAATTGAAATATGTTTTGTGCATTTTGAAATACAATTATATGCCTAATGTATTTATAATTATAATTAGTTAAATTATTCACTTCTTAGAGCATAGATTATGATTCTTTGATGTGGGGATTTTCCATGAGAGAAAGAAAATGGATAAGTGTGGGAGTGTTTGATTTCCCGATTTATGTATACATTTTCAAAAATTATATTGAGTATCAAAACATGCTTTCATTTGATATATGTTGTTTTGGAGATAAAATTCTTTAGTTCGGTGATGATGATTATTTTCAGGTATTTTCCAACCAAATACACAAATCAGGTAAAATCAACATAAAGTTCACAAATACACGGAGTGTACTTTGTATATACATGCCATGTACCTTTTTCCAAACAAAAATCACCTAGACCGAGTACGCTCCCATGTCGCCTGCCAGATTCACACGCATTGTAAAATTCATTTACACATTGTGTTCCAGCTTCTAGAAGTAGTTAGTGGATAAAGTTAATAATACACACCATGTGGGGCAGTGATACACACCGTGTACCCCCACCAATCTACCGGTGATGCCTTCACAGTAAAGGGAAGCACCACAAATCACCTACTAGCGGTGAAAGAGAAGCCAGGTCAAGTTGACCAGACTACACTCTGTGTACTTTATGGTACACGCCGTGTAGTTTAAATACTATAAAGAAGAGGTCATTCCCTCCAAATTTTGATATAGAAGTAGGGTAAAACTAGAGACACACAACGGGAGAAGAAAGGATGGTGAAGAAGAGAGAGAGAGAGAATTAGGAAGAGAAGATAGGATGAGCAACGACTCTACTATCTCGAAGATCTTCAATCCAAAGCTACTACAATGTTTATTCTGGTTTTAAGATTCTCTTAGTCATTAGCTACTCTATGTTTAGCTAAATCCCCCATGTGATGGGAATGTAGATGATTATGGTTTTTTATTAATCAACCATCTTATTGTATTTGTGTTATTTATGTTTCTCTCATAATACCTCAAAATCTCTTGAAACATATCGCTAGAAACCCCTAATGAGACCAAGAACGGAATTTCTAGGTATCTTTATAGAAATTACGATAAAGTACATCCATGATAATTTGTTCAACTTATCGTCTAAAAATGACCTACAATTAATATAATTAATAGGTATCAAATTCCAGACCAAGGAATTGGTCTCTATTGATTCAAACAAAACTCACTAGACCAAGCCAGTTCTGTTATATTCAAAACCCAATGATGTGAGTTATTATGATAAAGACAACCTGATAAGAAAATTTATTAATCAATGACCTTGAAAAAATCAATATCCCTGACATATTATTCTCATTTATCATTAGACAAAAAATTCTTTAGAATTTTATTTTTTTAAGCAATTCATCAAGAAATAGAAGAATCAGTTACTTTATCTTTGGAACTGAAAACATTGACTCTAAATTTCATCAATCTTCACCTAATTAATCACAAACTAGAGAAATATAATGCAGTGACCCTCTCTCCCAATGGATCGACCCCATTATTGCACCATACTAGTAATAAGTTTTGGTATTTCAATTTGGGCTGTCAAATGCAACACTTTGGCTAAAATGACAACAACTACACCTCGACACTATCTTCTTTGGGTGGAACTGACTCACCTACATGGTTTTAGTCTCATTAAAAAAATGAATCTTGGTGGGGGAACGATCCCACTTCTTCATGCATTCATAGCTACAATGAAAAACACCAACACATAGTCTTACCAATGCCCTGCACAAATCCAGAGCAAGAAATGGAAAGAAAAGAGTATCACCTAACTGTGTCTATAAAAACTACTATAGAAAGAAGAAAGGACAAAAATTATAACTACATCCATCCATATATCCTATAGTTAAATGACCTCTATGGCCTTCATTTATCCCTTCCATTATACTCAAACTGTCTAAGCCTTGCGTGGACCACTAGGATGGGGTGGTGGTGGAAACTCATTTAGGTTTTCCCCTCCATATGCTACACCTGCTCTTCCACCATGATCTCCACCCTATGGATCTATTATCTTTAAACGCTACCTCTAACAAGGTGGTATGTCAACCATCTCCCTCTAAGCGGCACGACGGGTCAGACAATCTCTAATAAGATGTCCCTAGCTGTCGCAAGCGTAACTCTACCTCTACCGTGGCTAACCAAAACTAGATTTATATCCCTAATCCTCAGATATTCCATACTATGGTTCCATCCTAAAATGTCGTGTATTTCTGGAACCCTGATCCTGTCATCAGATACCATCTACTGAACTAGCTGTTGAGGTATTATCACTTGTGTGCCCTGCACTAACAGTCAGATCCTACTCATCCAGAAAGATATTCACCAACAAGGAATGCTCCAGCACTCCAGTATGTTTGGGAATGCACAATGGCACCACTGACGTCCTAATATCCCATCACAAGCCCTACTTGAAGGCCTGTACTCAGAATAACGAATCATGAAGAATATACACAGAGTAACATTACAGGTATGTAAATTGTGTTAAGTACTCTTCCACGATCATATTCTCCTGCCAAATATCCAGAAGCTCTTGGATACACACCGACCATAGCATGGATAGATAAAACTCCTCCGTTAAGATCTACTCAAACTCTACCCAAGAGATAATTTTGTCATCAGGGTTTTGCGTCAGAAGACTGCACCAGCACCCGATAGAAAAATAAAAAAAGGCTCACCGCTAGGACCACCATCTGATCAGGAGGTGTTCACAATAAGAGAAAAACTCAGGTAACTATTGCAAGCTAGTCATCAGATACATGGGGGGTCTAGGTCACCCCATAATATCATTGGTCACTACTTCTAGAACTCTTGCATTATTTTCAACCTGAGTTTATCCTCATACTGTACTTTTGGCACAATCTACCATTTAACAGGAGGTGGATCCACTGTAAGACCACCTAGAGGGCCAGCATCAAAACCCATTCCCTACTCTAAGGCCTCTACTTAGGGAGGATCATCACAAAAGTTCTATCGCCGAACCTTGGAAGGCTATCATTTTTGAGGAATCCTAAAATACAACCAATAAGTACCACAATCAAAGAGTATGTCTAGTGAGATGACTCTATAAGGATAGTAAAACCCAAAAACTAGTCATATATGATGCATTTACCACTGATTTCCCCATTCAACAGTGTCTTAATCTACCGAGCTGGAAGGTAGGTTATCGGAGTCTTGGTGAATAGATACATTGGATTCCACACCAACATTGGAGTCCCTGACCTGAATACAATACTCAAAACATCTGAACACTTTCTTTATTCCATCCAAACCAAGCAAACAGCTAAACCAACTACGCTTTGAGGTCCCAAAGGTAGAACCTCCTCTGATACCACTCTATCATGACCCGACCTAGTGGGTCTCATGTCGTGACTCCCCAAGATTACCTCTAATAATCCAAGGGTTACTGACTAGCACTGAGTAAGATATCACACACATGGGAGGCCTTAGCCTATGATACCTATATACATGCACCCACATAAACCCCAATTCAATAGTGTAGAGATATATAAAAAATAAAAATAAATGCATGAATATATCTATCCCAACCAGAGTATAGAAAAAGTACAAAAAATGAAAAATATAGGCCCTACGATACTAAAACCAAAAATAGTGTTGAACCTACTCTAAATGAGGGGATCACAGTCAAATTCACCCACTAGAAATCTCATCGGTCCAAGATTGGTAAACACCCAGTTAGTCTATCTCATTATCTCTACCTACTTCGAGTCCTCCCAGGACTTTGTTGAAAAGAATGTGGTCTACAAAAGACACAAAACATGTGCACGCAAAGCCTATGGACGGGTGAGTATAAAGATACTAAGTAGGTGACAAAAAAACACTAAAGTAAAATGTATCAATTAAAAGGCATCATTCTGCTCACCCTTGTTATAGGGATCCCAAACGAGAGATAAACTCCATCACGAGACCATCCTCGACCAACCAGGACTAGTAAACTCAAAACACTAAGTCTTTCAATGAAGAAGTAAAAACACTATAAGGTAAACCTAGAAATCATCCTTATATAGTCATCATAGGAACCAAACCTCATGAGGTTCCGACCTCATCACTAGTGATAGGTTCCTACTCGAGGCTCTAAAGTAAACCACTAAAATCACGGTCCATAAGATGAGTCATCCCAGATGACACTCATCTGAGGGGCACATGATTTTCGGATATCACCGCTAAGACCCTCAAACTAAAACTCAGAGAAAACATAAAACTCCTTCGATAGGGGATCACTCGTGGGTTCCGCTAGTGGATACTAGAACCCATTGCAGTTACTTGAAGATCACTTAGATAGGGAATCACATCAATGATAATCTGAGGGATATTTAAACCCGATCTGACGTTCCACAGATCACATCACTCAAATGAAAATCATCACCCTTATAAAGGTGGTCATGTTGATTCAAAAACCCTGATCTAGTATAACTCATGGAGTAAGAGATCATACCAATGATATTACAAACCCTACCGAAAACTCTCGGTGAGTAAGGGATCATATAATTGATGATACTACAACATTACTATCATTGCACATTGAATAGGGGATCAAATACCCCAAGATCCTAAAAACCCCTACAGGGTTGTCTTGCTAGATATGGGTTCACCACCTATGTAGTGTTGGTCACAAAGATACAATGAACCTGATCTAGGGAAATGTTAAGCTAGAGGATCCCACCCCGGCCTCACTGGATGGATGCTAAAACTCTATTCAAGATCATCCTAATGTGGGGATCTCAATCCTATAGTGACGATTTAATAATGAAAACCATCATAGTAGCCAAAGAGGGGTTACAACCTAATTTAGAGTATGTGATACCTAAAACCCTTCTAGTAAAAGGACTAGGGGAAGTCACTCAACTCAGCTGATCGAAAAATCACAAACAGGAACGAAGGGGGCCAACTCAACCCTACAAGTAAAGGCATAAAGGACCCTAAAGATCCACAAAACATCCCATTCACACTATATCTCCTAGTCCCAAACCAGGTATACTAACACATTTTATGTGGAAAAACACATAAGATAGGCAACCCATTAATCCAAAAAAGATACCTGGTGAAAAAGTCACATTTCACCGCAAGTTCCCAAATTGTTCCTCGTGGTGCCCACAACTAGATTTTGGTTTGAGTGACCAAAAATGGTCTTGAAACATTGAAATTAAATTTAGGGTCTCAACATATCTGATGAAATTTCAAACGTACATCGGATGTTGGAGATACGTCCAATACAAGATTCACCAAATAATAATAATAATTATTATTATATTATTAAAATTGGAAGTTTTGTGCCCTAGAGAATCAATATAGAAACAAAATATCTCCAACTATCCCCAAAAGAATCACCTTTAAGAAAGGGTCATATGACATTAGATGGAAAGTGAATTAGATTTCCAGTTTGAGAGTTCCGAGGGTTTGAAGTCCCCTCGGCCCATTTTGGACAATTATAGCTGGACTGGCCCACCTCAGCTATTCCACCTTGCCTGGGCCTACCCGCTCTGACTAGCCTAGTTTTTTTTCATGTCCTGTGGCCCATACCACATCTCCCGCATGGGCCGCCGTACAACAACCTGTGCCTCCCAACACTCCGTCAAAACCGCCATGCCGCTACAGGAACGTGCCATACCACTTTTGAAACCTACCTCCATCATTGGAAACTTCCTTCGCCACCAGAAACCACTGCACTACTTCAAGAAACCACTGTTTTTTCCCTTCCATGACCAAACCATCACCAGAGAACCTCTGAAGCCTCTACGGACCACCGGGATCACCCCAGTGCTCCAAAAATCAATTTGAGACCAGATATGGGATCCTCATATTGTAATATACCTAGATGCAGTGATTATTTGAATAAAAATACAGAAAAAACAATTTTGTTAGGATTAAGACTCAAATATTCCTACCTCATGGAGAAATGATAATGCTTCGGTGTCAATTTGATGCTTCGAAGCTGCGGCTGCACGATCTGGGAGAATCTGCCATCAAGATCAGAGATTGAAGGAACTTTGTTTCCTCAATTTTTCCAATTCGTTGCAAAAGGGGTACGGAGGGAGACAGTTTTGTATCTTCACACAAAAAGGATTAATGGAAATCTGAGAGATATTTTTTTATTAAATTAAAACAATTATCCACTTAACACCCCGACCCGACTCGCCTCCGTCCCAACATCCGGTGCTAACAATGTTTATGTCACACCTATGGTAAAATAGACTTATAAACTCAACCATAGTCTCAAAAATCTAATCTGGGACTCTTTTCATAAGCACTTAGAGATCCGATGTAAAAATTAATTAATTAGTTTAATTATTAAAATTCCCTCGTTAATGTTTTCAACATAAGGGCTATGCCTAGAAGAGTTATACCCCTCCTACGGTAAACTGAACACTATGGATGCAACCTTAGACTCATATTTCTGATCTGAGATATCATTTAAAAGGTAATATTCTTACACCATGTGTATAGTATGAAAATATACAAACAAATTTACAAAAAAAAATTCAGGCACACCGAGCCTTAGAATCGCATGTAGACTCAGCGCCCACCCTCAAAATTGTTTTTAGTAATATTCAAAACTCTTACTGGTCAAAACCCAAGTCACTACATCGTTATCACCTTTGACTTTCTTTTGATTATTTTCAAACAAGAACATTTTTACATATTTTATATGGAATGTTTTGAAAAAAAATAAATAAATGTTTTATTTTAACGTATCAGGGGTCAATAGCCTTTTCCACCACTGTAAACATTATTTTATGTTTGTATTACTTTTAAATATTTCTTTTTTTCTTCAAATAAAAACTATCCTTCAATTTTTTGGGTGTTTTAAAAAAAATGGAATAGATATTTCAATATCCATGAATGTTTTTTATGTGTTCAAAGAATATTTTTATCAGTATTATAATGAAAATGAAATATATCATGTGTTATGATTATGTTATGGTTTTTTTAATTTTTTATAACAATGGGTGAGATAGATATATATCATGATGAGGGGTGATAATGATAAAGACCATGATGACAATTGATCCTGATATAGGTCTCCAATGCATTGGGTAAAGGGACAAAGTAAACCAGCTAGGTGTCTCCTAAGAGATTATTATAATTCACTGGTTAGGTTATTCAATTTGTAAGAGTTATTGTATGAGTGATATGCATATTATTTCCAAATTTACCTACATGATTTATCTATGCTTTTTATGGGTTTTCATGGAAATCATATAATTCCAAAAAAGTACGCTAATTTTCTTATGTATAAAGGGAAGTTCATGCTACTTTGTATGGGTGAAATGTTTAACATTTCATTATTTTTTATGACTTCAAAGAAACCATTATGAGTTTTATTTTTCCATTATTATTTATTGTGAAATGTTTTATGAAAATATATATTCATATTTGTTTATTTCTTGGGTAAGAACATGATTATTTTGATCCCAAAGTTTTTTTCAAAAACAATTTTTTTAAGAGTATTCATGCACTAATTGGTTTCCTTATTTATTTTTATATATCCTTTACTGATCTTTTTGTGATCATCCCGAATATTAAAAAAAATCATAGGGTTTTATAGATGATTATGGGAATGGATGATGTAAGATCCCACATCTGTATGAGTCGGAAATTAAAAAAAATAGATTTTCATTTAAGGATGGGTTAAATTTTGGATCAAGATTGGAAATGGAAGAATAAGAGTTAGAATGATTGAAATTGGTGCTATGAGATGAGGAATGATACTCAGGAGGTATCTCATGTGTTCAAATGATATTTGGAGGATTTGGGTCATGTTTTACATGTTTTGGAGTTGACTAGTCAGAGTGAATAGTTTAGTGATCACAATTTAGAAGAAACTCTGCAACACATGGATTCTTATATTGTTTTTAGATCATTTTCAACTAAATATGGTTTCATTTTATATTTAGATCATGTTTTGGGGTATAACATGTGATTCAAAGGGTAAATTTTTTGAGGTTTGGAAGATTCTAAGACATGGTGCATTCCCAACACACAGTTTTAGAAAAACTATATGCCATGATTCAGGGGGTCCAGTGAAGTGTTTCATGAATGTTGTGTGATTTTTTCAACTATGCAGACACATTTTGTGGTTGGTTTGGATTTGGATTGTACAACCAAACATTTTTTTCACATTTATAAAACTATGTGACCAAACATTGCGAGGGGTGTTGGCGTTGGGAAGTGGGAAGCTCACAGTTTCCCCATAGTTTGGAAAACCATGTGAAAAATCATGTGGCATCCAAAAACTACATTAAAAGTGTTATTTTAACAAAAATGACCCTAATTAAATTTGGATTACCCTTCCCCTTTCCCCCCTAGTGTGTTCACAGAATATGAGGGTATCCTCTCCTCTTTCCCTCCCTTGATTTTTAGGTGTGTTCATAGTGTTTATTCGGTGTTTGAGGTGAAATTTCTCTTTCACTCCCTTACGTTTATCTCTTTCCATGATTGTTTCTAATTTTAGACATCTATGTATAGTGATTTTATTCTGATTCCACCCTAGCATGGTATAATTGGATAAAGATGGTGTGCTTTTGATCAACATGTGTAGGGGAGATCAAGATATGGCTTTTGTATGTCATTGTTTGATGTTTTGTTAAGGTTTGTGTTCATGGATAATTTTATTAGGTTTTCCAAAATTAAACATACTTAATTAATTTTCGGAATGATATCTCATCTTATGGATTTTTTTAATAACCCATGTTTTGAGCCAAGGTAAAATTCTTGTGGAATTTGAATTTTGGCATTCAGTGGGTGGACCATGTTTTAAACCGAGCTTTAGAGCATAATTATGAGTGTCATAACATGTCAATATATTGTTTTTAGACTTGGGTAAAGCCCTTATAGGTTCCTTGGGTGGTTTTTTGAGTTACACGAGCATCAGGTTCTAAAAAATTGAATTCGGGAGGATGTGATTGGGGCACACAGTTTTTATGAAACCATCCAACCCTAGTAGTAAATAATGTGGCATGAAATAGAGGTGCAGAAGGTGTCACATGGGCTATACACAAATTACAAAAACTGTGCACCTATCCTACATGGTTAGTTCTATTTAGGTATTACCTAATCAGTACTCATCACACAGTTGGTGTACGGTTTGGGAAAACCATGTAGGACAGTCTCATGAGGTGGGGTTCCTAAGTAGTGGGTGTCGCATAGCTAGCGCACGATTTCAAAAATTGTGCGGCCAAACTGTGTGACCAAGTTTTGAGGGTGAATTTATCTTTTTTTATTTAATGTTTTTATGTTTCCTTTTTTTATTTAATTCTTCTACTCCTACATATGTGTGAGCTCTCCTCCTTGGTGTCATCCGTTTCTCCTCCTCTCAACCTTGGCATGGTAAGATCTCCACTGTCCAAATTTCAAATCGAATGTCATCAGTCTCTATGGATCCACATTGGTATGCTCTCAATTAATCTTGATTATTTTCTATGTTAATATTTCTATCTATTGCCCTATTTTGGTGCGAGATCATTTTCCCTATTTTCAAGTAAAATGTCTATTTCATCGATTTCATCCAAATTGAACTGAATCAGACCTTCATATTGGATGATTAAAGTTTCCTGAGAATAAGGTAGGTGGTATATAGATTATTCCCTAATTTTTCATTAAATTATAAATTTTTTATTTGTTATGCATGTCTTCCTTTGTTGGGAATTACCTTAAAATTGATTTCTTCATTTTAAATTGGTATGCGAACCTTGTTTTACTCTTGTGGGGCCTTCTTTAGTAAACTAATTATGTAAAACTCAAATAAGAACACCCCTTAAGTGTCCCAAATTATATGTCCCTATTATAATTAATTGATTAAATTCCAATAATTCCTTCTAATCATTAATATTGGATTAATAATTGAATTTTCCTATGTAATGAATTTTCTAGATGATAATGGATCCTCCTAAGTGTTGTATTTTTACCTTTTAATTTGTTTTACATATAGGGTAGATTTCTAAAAAACATCTTTTGATGAATTGAATTATGAATCTTAAAATTAATTCCTAATTATGCTAACTAATTTTTTTATAAATGATGACATATTGTATTATGAAACCCTTTAGACGAGGTGTGATGTATTCTAAAATTACAAAGTGGTCATTAGTTTTTTTCATCTCACTTGGATTTATGGCATGGAATTTTACCTATGAATTTCATTTTTGTTAGAGTTATGGAATGTTCAGTACATTGCATATTGATTTTATTAAATGGATTTCCCCTCCTTTCATATAAATGTTTATCTGATCTAATGAACCTTCTTAGTGAAAGATAAAACCCACTCCTATCAAAATGACTAATAAACCAAGAAACTCCTAAATTCTTGGCATTCTTTATAAATAGATTTTCCCAAGTGATTAAACGAACAATTATTCACAGTGCCTTCTAAGTTCCTTCATTACCCATTTAATTCAATTTACATGTTTTGTTAGAATAATTTTAATGTATTAAATAGAATGTATTTTAATGATAGATTTACTTCTATAAATTAATTAAATGTTTTAATTAAATGAAATTTAATAGGTTTTTAGGGTCATTACTCTTTCAAAACATGAATAAGCAGTGATCATGAAAACTGTTATAATTTTGATTCATGTAGTTATGATTGGGCATAGTAAATGTATAGAATGATTGGTACTTCCTCATGGATATTTATAATAAATATGATTATGACTTGATATAGGTTATTGAAATATGGTGAGGGTTCTATTGAGTATAGAAGTATCATGAATCCTTACATAAGGTGTTAATCATGATGTATCGCACTAGTGATACAATGTGGATGACGACCATGGTGAACCGTGTTCTTTAATGAGTGTTGACATGACAGTGCACTAACTACTATTTGAGTGTGGACATGAAGTAACACTCACCTTCCTAACTGATAATCATGATGTCTTCCACTATTTATGGTATATAGGTTATGTACTATATTTATTGAGCTTATAGGCTCATTTAGACTAGTTATTGATGACTGATTTACACCCCAGTCCATCCATCACCTAATATTCCATGTATATGGTCACTTATGTCTACATGTACTTAGTTCATATAGGTGGATAAAATATATTACTATACTATGTATATGTTATTACAATATACATATGTTTACTGATCAGATCATCATTCTGGCCAGGAGCTAATGTAGGTAGAGACACCAGGTGTCCTTTAGGAACCTGAAAAAAGGTATTTATTACATCCATTTTTTTATTTATTAATTTTACCTTCACAGTACTTACTTTATATTCACAGAGTGGATTCAATTGTAGAAATCGTGGGTAGTAACCTAATGGTATTTATATCTCACACCCTGCTCAAGATGACATTGCACTGGGGTACCCAAGTAGATCTCATATTCACAGAAGCATGAATTATTACTTATGATGATTGGATTGTACATAAGAGTAATGAGAAGAGGACTGAGGTGGAGCTCAGGATGCTTGTGGAGATTTCCCTTTGGGATTTTCTTTTCATTATTTATTCTTGTATGGTACTCTGTCAATTTTCTATTTTATGTCTCCTATTTTAGTTATGTATCATCATTTGGGCATGCATGAATCCTTGTATATTGGATTTGGAAATATTTGATATCTAGTTTATATTATTCTTATGTTTCTTTTTCTTTAATTTATTACTTCTTCCACTATTTTTTTATTTACTTTATTAAATACAATTGTGCTACTCTGATCATGCAGGTATAGTCTCCCCATTATAACCTCCTTAGAGCCTCGAAGCTAGTTTCAAACATTTAGCATATGGGGAGGCATTCTTGAGGCTATGTGACCCACAGGTCTAGATACCAGTTTAACATTGATTGTGGTCAAGACGTTGCATAGTGGTATCAGAGATTTCCTTTCTCCTTTTTTTACTATTTCAGGCTGGTAGATAGGATACTCAGAGTGTGTCAGTGCTTAGTGACTAGGTGTTCCTTGGAGTGATCAATCCACATTTGGGGAAATGTACAAGTGGCCTAGGATGGGATTGATGATCATGTTGTGTGATATTACAGTTGATATTATTTCACCTTGATTGAATGGATTACTTTTCTCTAATTATTGATTTAAGAAATTATGGTATTTTAGACTTGGTTTGGTGTGGTAAGGAAGTATCATTACATGAATCATTGTAAGAAAATATAAATTCACATGCCATGAATATTACATGTCATGTAGTTTCATTTTTAGAGATTTTTATTTATTCATATTGAGTGCCTTGAGTGTAATGTCATGAATTTTATTCCTTTAGCATGCATTTGTATATAACATACTTAGGTGACTATATGTCATGCTTCTTAATTATTAGCTTGCTCTCAGTATTTACTACGTGTGATAACATGCCTTGTTTTGTTTTGTTATATAATTGGTTCTATTGGATGAACTTATTGGTTTTGATTAAATGGGTTCAAATTTTCAATTATGAGGTGTATGGGTGCCTTATTGTTGGGAAAAGGTAACTCGTGTACTCAAACCATCTGTGGACCTTTATATGTGTCTAGAGTCTATTATTAAAATGTAAAAGCTTCTAAATTAGGTTTTTTAAATTAATTTTTTTTATTAAATGGGAGTTAGACTTCAGTCTATAATGTCTATAGGCAGTTTATAAATTAGAATATGAAAACCCATGTAACCATACCATTATATATGACCATGATATATTTTGAAATGGTTATAAATGTGAAAGTTGTATACTTTTGGTCTAAAAAGAATCAGTCAACTTCCAAAATGCATAATCAGACCAAGTAGTTTAGTTGGGCATTTTACCTTCTAAGATAACCCCCTATTGGTGTTTGGAACCTTTTTAAAGTTAAACAACTGATATTGGGTTCCATTATGATGAACTCATATTCGATAAATGGGACCTTCATAGGTCTCCTAATCTATTTCCAAGTTCATTAATTTAATAATAGGTAATTGATGTTTTTTTAATATTTGGAATTTTTAAATATTGAATTTAAATCATTTTATTAACATGAAAATGGAACCTTAGGTTGTATCACTCATTAAAATCCTCATGTAAGAGAAGCTTAAAAATATATGTGAGTTTATTCAGAACAAAAACATGATCATTTTCTATAGGCATTCCTCATTTTTATAAAATTATTAAATGATAAGCATATGGACTAGTAAAATTTTTTTAGGAGTAACCAAGAAATAGGGTGGATTCTTATTATTTTATAAAGGGATATTCCAAGGTGGGTTATTGTCACACCCCGACCCGACGCTTATTATATTTTAATTTCTTTTAGGTCTTTCTTTGAGTTGTGGTTTGAATTGATTTTAATTTTAAAGGGATTTGGGATCTTATACGGGTGTGCGCCCGTACGCACGACCATGCATAGCGCCTAATCGTAATTGGATGATTTTTTTTTATTAAATGTCTTCTTATTCGGGTGCGCGACCTTGCACACGACTGTTCACGTTGCCAAACCCGAACTGAGTTTTGCGTTTTGATGGTGCATGAGTGTTTTGGCTTGGTAGTTGTCCGGCGTGTGGGTAAGTGATGGGCGAAGCCGCATGACTTCATCAGTTGTTCGTGCGCCCTGCCTGGTACGTGGTTAATTAATTGATTAACAGGGTAAACATTGAAGTGTTTATAAAGTAAAATAACAAACAAATAAAATTAGATTATTTAAGAGTTGTTTAATATTATTATTATTTTTTTATTGTGGATTTCTCTTCTTATTATTTCATCTAATATTTTTATTAGTTGGATAATATTAAATTATTAAAATGGTCATAAAATTTTTATCATGTAAGTTTTAATGTTATTGTTATTATTATTTTTGTTAATATTTTAATTAGGTTATAATAATTATTATTGTTATTAATTTGTTAACATTATAAGTTTTTCTTTAACACCATATTTTTGGCACTAATGTTACGACTACTATTGTTAACAATAATTTTGTTATTCTAATTTGATTTTCTAGGTTGTATTATTTTATTTATAGTGACAAATTCATTATTATTTATTGGTGTTTTTATTTATCATATTATTTTATTTTTATTTTATTTTCCCATTATTATTATTTTTTCTTTTCTTTTTTTCTTTATTTTTTTTTCTCCTTCTATCATTTCTCCCCCCTTCCACGCGTCTTCCCCCCTTCCCCCCTTCTGTTCTGTGCAGTGCACCCCCCTAACCCTAGGTCGACCGCCTCCCCTTCTCTCTTCCGGCAGGGCAACCTCGGCGCCTTTTGCACCCGCCTCACCCTGCCTCTCTTCCATCGCAGTAGTCGGCTTGCCTTCTTACTCCGGCGCGGATCGCCCCTCTCCATTCCTCCTCTTCCGGCACGGACCCCTCGCCCGCTCTACCTCCCGACGATCCTCATCCTCCTTCACCACTCTCACCGGACCGCCCCTTTGTCGGCCTCCCTCCGCCGAGCCGGCTTCCCGACCTCCTCCGCCCCGCTTGCCTCACCCGAAGCCACGCCGCCCCCTTCGCCGGACCTCCTCACTGAGTCGCCATGCCTCCTCACCCTCGTACGACCATCCGCGCATCTCCCCAGGGTTTGTCCGAAGCTCCAGTAGACCATTCCCGTGGCCGCACCATGCTACTGCCTCTTCTAGGTTCAGTCGAGACCCCATGCGCACCTCCCCTTTGTTCAACTTAATTCTCAGCGGGCTTCTCTTTTTTTTCGGCATTGCGAAAACCCTAACACCCTCCGCCGGCCTCCGGCCAGCCTTTCGGACTACTCTTCGTAAGTGCGCTATACCTCGGTTGTTAGTTCTTTTAATTTCATTAAGTTGCAATTTGGATTTTGGATTCGCGTTTGGTCCGATTATGGTGTAATTTCTCCGATTGCATGTTTTTATGGATTTTTTGTGTTGTTGCAGTGCGTTTGATGTGCGGTGGACCTTGCGCACTTTTATTTGTGAAGTCGGTCTACACGGAGGTAGGTAGTTTCACGTATGATTATTAATTTCTAAGTTCATTTGCTTAATTAATTAATTTGGCATATTTACTAATCAGTTTGTTTGCTGAACAATAAATTTCATTTACTTGAGGTTCGGTATGTTTAAATGTGTTTACTAGCGTGTTAATTTGAGATGAGTATTTTTCCCCCTGTCGAACTGCTTGCTAGTGCTTCATAAGTTGTGCAGTTTATTTTGTTATAATGTGCAAAGGGTGTGAATGATGTTTTGGGAGTAGTGTCTATATGTGTTTTTTTTTCATCAGTGAACATTTAATGAGGTTGTGGTGTTTAATGTCTATTTGTTTTAAGTTTGGTTTTAAAGTGGCTTCTCAACTTGAAGTTGAGTGTGTCATTGGCGCGATTATTTAAGGTGGGTTTATTATGCCGCGCAAGTGCTGCGAAGTCTGTTTTATCAAGATTTTGGTGTTGCGTCATGGTGCACTGGGTATTAGAAAGTATATTTGAGTGCATTGTTGGTATAAACCTTTGATGTGATATTTCAAATGCTTTATATATTGTTTAATTGTTTAATTCCTTTATTGATTTATATGTATAGTGGGTGGTCCCTTCCTCGGGGGTTCGAGTCGTCGGCAGTAAGGACCTGTGTATATGCATATGCATGAAAATGTATATGCATGGCGGTGAAGCGGTCTCGGGTTACCCTTGTCAAAAGTTGCGTGTCTTGTGGTAGGTTTCCTATGCCTATGCCTTTAGTTTGAATTTCATAATTTCTTGCATTCTTTGAAAATATATTATATGTACATATATGTTATATTTACATGTTATGAAATCTGGGTGCATTCGCAAATAATGGTTATGCATTTGTTTTGGAAAAATGTAATGTATTACAAATGCCATTTGGACTTTCATAAATTAATTGCATCATTTTAAGAAAGATTTCAAACTTGTTTTTTTATGTAATATGTAGATGGTTAAATTGGGATTTTTAAAAGGTTTTGCAAAGAGTTTAGATGACTATATGTTCAAAAATGAAAACTATTATTTGTGAAACCATAAATCCTGTTTGGCCCTTTTGAAATGGTTTTTAAAATTTGAAAAACCCCTCCTAAGGAAAACCCCTGGGTTTTAGAAAATGACTTGTATGTTGTGTGTACGAATATGTGTCTAATGTTGGGGCTTATGCTTTATGTAATGTGGAAGAGGGGAATGCGCTTAAGGAGGGAGAACGGTGGTGAGTGGTTTAGCGAGTTTTTAGGATAAAGAAAGTGTGATGTTCATTTATTTTCTTTTGATAAAAGCTCACCACCTTTTTGGAATAGAGCACAATGGTAAACTCGGGTATCTGTGTGGGTGAACAGGACAAGTACGCTAGATGACACGATAGGGGTCCGTCCTGGTTTGT
The DNA here is from genome assembly GCA_963277665.1 of Viscum album. Taxonomy (NCBI): domain Eukaryota; kingdom Viridiplantae; phylum Streptophyta; class Magnoliopsida; order Santalales; family Viscaceae; genus Viscum; species Viscum album. The sequence continues at coordinate 479,890,585 of OY728139.1, forward strand.
CTAGCAGGATTGACGCAACAACACTAACTAAACATATGAATTTACGAGGGTCGTGGTCTTCTAAGCCACGTTTTCTGAGGGTCGTGGTCTTCTAAGCCACGTTTTATGAGGGTCGTGGTCTTCTAAGCCACGTTTCACCGAGGTACGAGGTCTCTAGTTTCCCACTTTCTCTAGCTACCTATAGAGATTTCCCATGGTGCTCATTTGTGACATGCTACTAGCGGTGTGACTTTCTTTTTAGTTGTTTCATACTTGATGTCTCTTTTTGTGAAAACCATATTTTAATCCAAATTGGTTTCTTTTCATTTGAAACGTTAATGCATGCTTGGAACCTATTTTGAAAATGTAGTGGGTGTGAAAAGCTTTACTTGAAAATAAAAACTCTTTACTTGGATTTGGAAAGAAGGAAAACATTATTTTATTATACCTTATTCTTCAAACTGGCATAATTGGATTTCTTACTTAAGGCAGGGGCATAGGGCGTGGTTACATTTTGGCTTTCCTACTGAGCATCTCGGTGCTCATGCCTACTTTACTATTCAGTTGTAGGTTTTAGTCTTGGATCTCTCTTGGGAGCGAGTGTAGTTGACGTACCATGGTGATCCACGGGGTCACCTATGGTGTGCCACGTTTTGTTTATTCCTTTTTCCACTGCCACGTTGTTTAGTTTTTTTTCTTTTCCTTTTATTTATCTGATTGTTTATTTTATGTTTATTCAACATTGTCATTGGCTAAAATCGTTCCCAACTGGTTTATTTTGATGCCCGGCACTAGTTGCCAGCCCGTGGGGATCGGGAACGCCCTTCGGGCCATGTCGCGGGCCGGCTCGGGCACCGGGTCGGATGGCGACCCGGGCTGGTTTGTGACAAAATGGTATCAAAGGGAGGTTTCGTTCTTGTTATTTGGGGTGTCAGGTAGATCGGATATAGGACTGTCGGTACTCGAGTGGTAGGTACGAGAAGAGCGTCGCGAACTCTTACGCGTTCTGATCCGCGAGTTACTAGGGGTAGTCTGGGATTTAAGTTTTGGTTTTGCTATGTGTGGATAGGGATGACAATAGGGGTAAACCGGTACTGCGCGTGGTCTCACATGGAGTAGCGACCCATGTGATGATCGAGACTACGGTTCGAACCTCCTAGTGGGTGGTGCTTGCCTAGGGCATGTTCTACTAAACCATGTAGCCGGGTTAGACACAACCACTAGTCCTTCTCCCAGATGCTTTAATGTTTGTGATGTCTTGCTTCAATTTTGGGACTGACGCGGAATTTTTTTTCCCTTTAAAAAGTGAAGCGGACTTTGCTGCTGCTCTTATTTGCCGTTGACATGATATTTGGGGTGAATTTCTCTTGGACCTTGTTTTTAGAATTTGGCGTTGATTTGTCAACGTTGAATTTATAAAGGGATGTTTTGGGTCATCTGAAATTGAACTGGGCTGTTTTAGAAATGGAAAGCATTCTTGAAATTTGCCTTGAATTTTTGAAATGGGTTTGAAAAGAAAAAGGTATTTTCTGATATTGAGAATGTTTTGTTTTGAAAGCAGAGTAGCCTTGTTTCTTTCCAGTGGTATTCCTATGGGTGCTCGCATGTGCATATGTACTTGATTAATGGATAGTTGGTGGATCGTGTGGATGGGTGCCGGAGTGGCACGAAAATGCATACTTGCGAGGCACCATGGAATATCATTGGTGGTTGATTGATATCTAAGGTTGCTTCTTGTTTCCTAGAAAGTGGTCCTTTTTCATAAATGGGTTTTTGTGCTCGAATGGTTTCGGAAAGGGGAAACAATGACATTGCCTTTAGAGTAAAGATAGATTTTTAAAATAGCTTTTGGGATTATCGTGCAGGACTTGGTCTTTCAAGTGAGTGTCTTCTTTGAAGGTGATTTGATTTTTTAAATTGGAATTATTGGATTTGTTTCTGGAATGTTGGTGTTTGTTTTTTGATGTGTTTGGATTTGTGGAAGGCTGTTTTGTGTTTCTTGTTTGGGATATGCCCCTAGAAACGTTCCATGGGTTCCAGCAGGTCTCTCTCTGTTCTTGGCCCGACCCAGACTCTTAGTGGAGTGGAAGAGTTGGGTTCTGCTCGGTGTCGTCGACTGTTCATAGACGTCGATGTCAGTTGGATGTCGTTGATTGATTTGGGAAAGTTGGAAGTGTCTCTGGTTTTGAAGGAACTTCAAATGTTATGCGGATGTAAGATTGTCTCGACTACGTCTGGTGGAGTGGGACTAAACTAGTGAATGGTGATCATTCCGTTTTCGTTGCAAATGAGGACGTCGTGAGCAATCCTCAAGACAAGCCTCATTCCATGATTGTACCCAAGAATGTGAAGGCGAGGGAAATTGGTTGATCTCGTAGGTGCTCGACCAGTCAACATGTGGCGAAGGAGGTGTGTTGACCTTTCTGATGAGCTATTTCCATGTGCCCCAGAAGTAGTGTGGAATCATCGGTCAAAAAAATGGTACAAGTTGTTGGCCCTATTTATATTGTGGTAAGAGTAGGTCCCTCATCTGATGAAGAGTGTAAACCAAAGGGACTTGTTCGCGGAGTGCTCCTTCCATCAGTTCGTGTTGCGTGTCAGACAGACCGCTCAACCTCCTCTCTCTAGTTTGGTCAGTCAGACACTCTAAGTCGTTCGCTGCAATCCTCAGTGGGTATGTTAATAGAGTAGCCGCACGAGACACGAGGAGAAGTATGCAAGCTACTTTTCCAGCGGAGGAAGTTCCAGTTAGAAGTGGTCAGCTTGGGACTGCGAGGCTGGAGATGCTTCAGACATCAGTGCCACAACCATAGGTCTCGGGGTGAAGCTTGCGCGCAGTAAAAACTCGTCGGACTAGGGACGGGCTTGGTCCGACTTAAGTCTGCAATTTCGGGACGGGGACAACATGAATTTCCCTATTGTGGTACCCTCTCTGAAGGCGTCATTCTTTTCATGAGGGGCATGGAGCCCTTGTCTACTTGTCATGGTCTTATTTTATGGGAGTTCCTCTTGGGCCTTAAAGAGGTTCGATAAAAATCTGTATTCATGTGAATCCAGTAGGCATGCTCCGTGAACCTTATCGTGGTCGAAGATGCTCATGTCTTGTGGAATTGACATGCGCCTGTCTGATTTGCCTCCTGGTTAATGGTTTATGCTACCAAAGCTATCTCTTGTGGCGGTGTTGTCCACTGTAGGAATAATCATTTTGGGTCGGCTTGTGTGATAGGTTCGCGATGAAGGTTTCAGTTAGTTTTGCTTAAAGTAAACTAGGAATTCCCGCGCAGGTTTCGTGGTGTTAGGAAATTTTAAAATGGTGGGGTGACCCTATGCAGGTCTCACCGATGTCCCGTATTGTGTTAGTTCAACATAGGGAACATTGAGGGTCGATCAAGTGTTAGAGGTTTTATGTGTTCTAAGCTGATTTGGTTTGGAGAACCAATGTTTAAGGAGAACCTTAATATGGTGGGGAGACCACCATAGGACGTACTTGAGGAATACTCTATCTTGAAAGTGCACTTGGCAGGGCGACATCTTACTTCAGCTCCGCCTAACCTCAATCATGCTATTTGGTTAGCTCAGATAATGGGTCGCTGGACGAGTGTTCTTGGAGATCTCGAGTGGCCCGGGTGATCCCTAAGTTAGGGGTCGGGGTGTTCCACAATGTAGTTCTACTTCTAGGTGAATTCTTGGTAGGTCATTTTACTTGGTGATTCTGCTTTTGAGAAATTGGAGTTTCAGATCATGGGATTTTAAATGCCCAGTCATCGGGTGATTCAGGTTTTGTTTTAGGGGTATCTGTGGTATTGCTTGGAACCTTTAGTTGACCTGGTATTTTGGGACTTTCTGGGGCAGAAAGTGTCATGGTGGGAAGAATTGTCACACCCCGACCCGACGCTTATTATATTTAAATTTCTTTTAGGTCTTTCTTTGAGTTGTGGTTTGAATCAATTTTAATTTTAAAGGGATTTGGGATCTTAAACGGGTGTGCGCCCGTACGCGCGACCATGCGTAGTGCCTAATCGTAATTGGATGATGTTTTTTTATTAAATGTCTTCTTATTCGGGTGCACGACCTTTCACACGACTGTTCACGTTGCCAAACCCGAACTGAGTTTTGCATTTTGATGGTGCATGAGTGTCTTGGCTTGGTAGTTGTCCGGCGCGCGGGTAAGGGACGGGCGAAGCCGCATGGCTTCGTCAGTTGTTCGTGCGCCCTGCCCGGTACATGGTTAATTAATTGATTAGCAGGGTAAACATTGAAGTGTTTATAAAGTAAAATAACTAACAAATAAAATTAGATTATTTAAGAGTTGTTTAATATTATTATTATTTTTATTTATTGGGGATTTCTCTTCTTATTATTTCAAATAATATTTTTATTAGTTGGATAATATTAAATTATTAAAATAGTCATAAAATTTTTAGCATGTAAGTTTTAATATTATTGTTATTATTATTTTTGTTAATATTTTAATTAGGTTATAATAATTATTATTATAATTATTTTGTTAACATTATAAGTTTTTCTTTAACCCCATATTTTTGGCACTAATGTTACGACTACTATTGTTAACAATAATTTTGTTATTCTAATTTGATTTTGTCGGTTTTATTATTTTATTTATTGTAACAAATTAATTATTATTTATTGGTGTTTTTATTTAGCATATTATTTTATTTTAATTTTATTTTCCCATTATTCTTTATTTTTCTTTTCTTTTTATTCTTTATTTTTTTTCTCCTTCTCTCATTTCTCTCCCCTTCCACGCGTCTTCCCCCCTTCCCCCCTTCTGTTCTGTGCAGCGCACCCCCCTAACCCTAGGTCGGCCTCCTCCCCTTCTCTCTTCCGGCAGGGCAACCTCGGTGCCTTTCGCACCCGCCTCGCCCTGCCTCTCTTCCATCGTGGTAGCCGACTTGCCTTCTTACTCCGGCGTGGATCGCCCCTCCCCATTCCTCCTCCTCCGACACGGACCGCTTGCCCACTCTACCTCCCGGTGACCCTCATCCTCTTTCACCACTCTCGTCGGACCGCCCCTTCGCCGGCCTCCCTCCGCCGAGCCGGCTTCCCGACCTCCTCCGCCCCGCTTGCCTCACCCGAAGCCACGCCGCCCACTTTGCCGGACCTCCTCATCGAGTCGCCATGCCTCCTCACCCTCGTCTGAGCATCCGCGCAGCTCCCTGGGGTTCGGCCGAAGCTCCAGCGGACCATTCCCATGGCCGCACCATGCTACCGCCTCTTCTAGGTTCGATCGAGACCCCCTGCGCACCTCCCCTTTGTTCAACTGAATTCTCAGCGGGCTTCTCTTTTTTTTCAGCATTGCACAAACCCTGACACCCTCCGCCGGCCTTCGGCCAGCCTTTCGGACTGCTCATCATAAGTGTGTTATACCTCGATTGTTAGTTCATTTAATTTCATTGAGTTGCAAATTGGATTTTGGATTCCCGTTTGGTCCTATTATGGTGTAATTTCTCCGATTGCATGTTTTTAGGGATTTGTTGTGTTGTTGCGGTGCGTTTGAAGTGCGGAGGACCTTGCGCACTTTTATTTGTGAAGTCGGTCTACACGGAGGTCGGTAGTTTCGCGTATGATTATTAATTTCTAAGTTCATTTGTATAATTAATTAATTTAGCATGTTTACTAATCAGTTTATTTGGTGCACAATGAATTTATTTTACTTGAGGTTCGGTATGTTTTAATGTGTTTACTAGCGTGTTAATATGAGATGAGTATTTTTTTCCCCTGTCGAACTGCTTGCTAGTGCTTCATAAGTTGTGCAGTTTATTTTTTTAGAATGTGAAAAGGGTGTGAATGATGTTTTGGACGTAGTGTCTATATGCGTTTTTTTTATCAGTGAACATTTAATGAGGTTGTGGTGTTTAATGTCTATTAGTTTTAAGTTTGGTTTTAAAGTGGCTTCTCAACTTGAAGTTGAGTGTGTCATTGGCGCGATTCTTTGATGTGGGTTTATTATGCCGCGCAAGTGCTGCGAAGTCTATTTTATCCTGATTTTGGTGTTGCGTCATGGTGCGCTGGGTATTAGAAAGTATGTTTGAGTGTGTTGTTGGTATAAACCTTTGATGTGTTATTTCAAATGCTTTATAAATTGTTTAATTGTTTAATTCCTTTATTGAATTATATGTATAGTGGGCGGTCCCTTCCTCATGGGTTTGAGTCGTCGGCAGTAAGGACCTGTTTATATGCATATACATGAAAATGTATATGCATGGTGGTGAAGCGGTCTCGGGTTACCCTTGTCAAAAGTTGCGTGTCTTGAGGTAGGTTTCCTATTCCTATTCCTTTAGTTTGAATTTCATAATTGCTTGATTTCTTTAAAAATATGTTATATGTACATATATGTTATATTTACATGTTAGGAAATCTGGGTGCATTCGCAAATAATGGTTATGCATTTGTTTTGGATAAATGTAATGTATTACAAATTCCATTTGGACTTTTATAAATTAATTTCATCATTTTAATAAATAGTTCAAACTTGTTTTTTTATGTAACATGTAGATGGTTAAATTGGGATTTTTAAAAGGTTTTTCAAAGAGTTTTGATGATTATATGTTCAAAAATGAAAACTAATATTTGTCAAACCATAAAGACTGTTTGTCCCTTTTGAAATGGTTTGTAAAATTTGAAAAACCCCTCCTAAGGCAAACCCCTGTGTTTTAGAAAATGACTTGTTTGTTGAGTGTACAAATATATGTCTAATGTTGGGGCTTATGCTTTATGTAATGTGAATGAGGGGAATGCGCTTAAGGAGGGAGAACAATGGTGAGTGGTTTAGAGAGTTTTTAGGATAAAGAAAGTGTGATGTTCATTTCTTTTCTTTTGATAAAAGCTCACCACCTTTTTGGAATAGAGCACAATGGTAATCCCGGGTATCTGGGTGGGTGACCAGGACTAATATGCTAGATGACACGGCAGGGGTCCGTCCCTGTTTGTCTAGCAGGATTGACGCAACAACACTATCTAAACATATGAATTTCTGAATGTCGTGGTCTTCTAAGCCACATTTTCTGAGGGTCGTGGTCTTCTAAGCCACATTTTCTGAGGTTCGTGGTCTTCTAAGACATGTTTCACCGAGGTACGAGGTCTCCAGTTTCCCACTTGTTCTAGCTACCTATAGGGATTTCCCATGGTGCTCATTTGTGACATGCTACTAGCAGTGTGACTTTATTTTCAGTTGTTTCATACTTGATGTCTCTTTTTCTGAAAACCATATTTTATTCCAAATTGGTTTCTTTTCATTTGAAATGTTAATGCATGCTTGAAACCTATTTTGAAAATGTAGTGGGAGTGAAAAGATTTACTTGAAAATAAAAACTCGTTACTTGGATTTGGAAAGAAGGAAAAAATTATTTTATTATACCTTATTTTTCAAACTGGCATGATTGGATTTCTTACTTAAGGCAGGGGCATAGGGCGTGGTTACATTTTGGATTTCCTACTGAGCATCTCGGTGCTCATGCCTACTTTACTTTTCAGTTGTAGGTTTCAGTCTTGAATCTCTCTTGGGAGCGAGTGTAGTTGACATATCGTGGTGATCCACGGGGTCACCTAAGGTGTGCCACGTTTTGTTTATTCCTTTTTCCACTACCACGTTGTTTAGTTTTTTTTCTTTTCCTTTTATTTATCTGCTTGTTTAGTTTATGTTTATTCATCCTTGTCATGGGATAAAATCGTTCCCAACTAGTTTATTTTGATGCCCGGCACTAGTTTCCAGCCCGTGGGGATCGGGAACGCCCTTCGGGCCTTGTCGCGGGCTGGCTCGGGCGCCAGGTCGGATGGTGACCTGGGCTGGTTCGTGACAATTTTGCTCTTAGAGATTAAATTCTTTTCTAAATAATATGAATATTATATAATTTGGTGACATTTGAGTGTCATTTCCCATAGTATTACTCTTAGATTATAAATTAATCCCATGGTTGGATGGGTTTTCATGGTATCCTTAACATTTTTAAGGCTTTGAGTATTTATTAATACTCAATTTCAACAGGTTATACATTCCTTGGGAATGGTTAGTGGCATAATAGTTCTCATGGACCTTTTTCCTCCCTCAGTGGTGGATGACTTAGCATGTTGTCATCAAAAGTAATGGTCTTATGGGATAATAATACTTGGAGTTAAATATCATGTACGGACTACCTAATACATGGATTCATAGGGAAAAAATCATATGGACAACATTGAGGAGTTTTCTCATTTCTTCTGGAATATCAGGGTGGTGTGTTTTCATATACGTGGTTCCTATCGACATGTTAAATGATAGAGTGAACTAGTTGAGTTCAGTGTAACTATTGAGCCTTATGTTTTTTAGTATGTTCTCAGGTCATCCACAGAGTAGTGTAACCTAGGCTTGAAAGGAATCATGTGTTAACAATTCTTGAGATGTCTTCAGAGAGTATTGGGTGTTTAAATATGCATGTTATGTTGGTTGTGGTTTTCATTCCAAATTCCTTTATGTTGTGAATGTGACTTAGAGGGGTGTCAGATATGTGTTTATTTTAAATTTGGTATATTTTGCTTATAAGAGGCTATTATATATCTTATTTCGATAGATAATATACTCCTAAGGTGGGGAGATTCACTTCAGTTCTGGTAAATATGCCCTCTATGTAGAAGGAATTCAACCAAGGTTTACCTTTTGAAACTAGTTGGTATTGCTTGAATGCCTTTGGGGATGGTGAGTTTTAAATCACATTGGTGCTTTATTAGAAGAATGAAAATGATGTGTTTTGATATTTAAGAGACCTAAAGAAATATTGTTGGTAATGGATGGAATTTGGTGGGTAAAGCTTGATAAATCATGGAATGACTCAAGTGGAAAAAGAATTCTGGTTGGGTTGGTGATAGTGGATCGACTAGAGAAGTTGTGCTTCTTCAAAGAAGTCAACCAGTAATGGTTTGATTCTACTTTTTTTGGTTTTTGGGAATTATTGGTTTAGAACTATGCAGAGAACATCCTCCTGATATGGCAGGAGTGTCATGACTCTTCTTGGTAACCTCTTAGTGTATTATTGCTTTGTGATGATCATGTCCCCAATATTGATGTCGTCCTTAATGCACTAAGAGACAATCTGTAATATGTCAAGATAGAAGCCTTAAATTTTCGTTTAGTATTGATATGAAGGTTTTATTAGAGTTTCATGTTGGATGTGTTCTTTTTGTCATGTCATGGTTATTTATGAGTGATACCTAGGTTTCTGTGTAGGAATTCCTTGGACGGAATCTTGGACACTAGTCAATTTACCTATGACTTGACCACCAGGTCGATGTCTCTATTTGCTCAGTAAATGATCTACCGTGTATGTTTTGAACTTTTAACAATGTCTCATTTTTGATATTCGAATATGGAATACCTTGGGATAGTTCCTTGGAGTCTAATACTATGAATATAAGTTTCTCCCATACTTGTTTTCAGGATCGGAGCTAATTCTTAAAGGGTGTTTATTCTATTTGATTGGATCTAGGTTATGCCTTTTTTTCTATGTACCGAAAGTTAAAATGATCAGGTGATGGTTTGATCATAGAGCATCATCAAGAGGTACGAGTGGACTTTAGGGAATGTAATTTTAGAAAACATTGGGTTTATTTGGGAAAGGTGACTTTTTTTAGTTTGTAATACAACAGTCTTCTATGCCGGACGTCTGAGAATATTCACCCGGAGTGGTCTGACTTATTGTCATTATTGTTCTATGATGTGATCAGTGGAGAGTGATTTCTGACATTTCATCAATTAGAGATGAGTATAGGGTGTGTCGGTCAAGGTTTTTCATGAAAATTTGGTTTGAACTAGATAAATAAGGTCCATATGGAATTGACCATTTTACCATTTCTAAATCATGTTAGGAGCATTCCATGGACGCCTAGGGCCTCTCTTGTAGGCCATTCTGATAGTGGATATTTCTTGGATTGTAATTGGACATTAAATGAAAAGACCTATGGTGGAGAGAAAAATTTGAAAAATGTTTAAATAGATAGTGGTGTGATTTTATCTCAAGATAAATGGGCTTAGGTAAGCACAATTTTTGGTGTTTCAATTTTAAAATGAGTGTTGGCTTTGGTTTTGATGACTTAAGTGTCCTATGATTAAGTTGAATATTTGAGGTGCATTAGGTGTTTGGAAATAAAATGCTATTGTTTGAATGATACTTCATGAACCTTGTAGTTCAGGTGATGTTTTCATTATTTCCACAAGGATTCTCAAGGATGATAAGTTATAATGTTGGGAGTCTGTAAGGAAAAGTATTTTCAGATAAGGTAAAATTCCAAGGGAATTTGAATTTTTGAATTTATTGGGTGGAAATTTCTTCAAACAGATCTTTGGAATGTAATTTGGATTGATGGAACACATCAAAGTGTTTTTTAGACTCCATTAAAGTCTCGAGATGTTACTTGTGTTCTTCATCGAGTTTCGGGAGCATCAAGCTCTGAAACCTCAATGTTTGGAGAAGATAATAGGGGTGAAGGGTTTGTCAAAAACAATGCGGCCTCATGCATTAAACTGTATGACCTAAACCATTGGTTAAGTAGGTTTTGAATGAGCTACACATGGTTTACCAAAACTATGTTCCTATACAACTCATTTAGTGACTTTTAGGTAGTATTTGAGTACTATTAATTAGTTGATTGGTGCACGGTTAGGGAAAAGCATGCGATGTGGGGTTCTTAAGTAGTGGTTGCCGCATGGCTGGTGTGCTGTTTGGAAAAAAATGAGACCCAGTTTTGAGGGTGAATTTACCTGTTTCCCCTTAATGTGTTTTTTTTTCATTTTTCCTTTCATGCTTCTCCACCTTCATCCACATGATCTCTCTTTCTTGGCATAATCGTTTTCTCTCCTTCTTGACCAAATCATGGCTAGATCTCCTCTGTGTAATGGATAAATCAAACATCATCCATATCTATGCATTTTCATCGTTATTATTTGGATTAATCTTTATTCCTTTCTATTTTTCTCTTCCAATCTATTGCGCAATTTTGGTGTGAGCTAATTTTACCTATTTTCAGTTAAAATTCATGTTCCATAAATTTCTTCCAAATCGTACTAAATCAAACCTTTATATTGGATGTGTAAAGTTTCCTAAACATAAGGAATGTGATCTATGTATTTTTTCCAATTTTTCAATGAATTATAAATGTTATTGTTGCTTTTCATGCCGGTCAGTTTTGTGCATTTCCGTAAAATTTAGTTCTTCATTTCTAATTGGTATATGCACCTTGTTTTACTCCCTTTAAGACTTGTTTCATAAATTGAGGATGTAAAATATGAACAAGGACACCCATTGGGTGTGTTAGGTTATATGTCCCCATTATTATTAATTGATTACATTCTAGGAAAACCTTATAAGAATTTGTATTGTATTTATAATGGAATCTCCCTATGTAAGGAATTACCAAGCTGATTACGGAACCGCTTTAGTTCCATATTTGTATCTTGTAATTTGTTTTCCATGAGTGGTAGCTTTCTAAAATGCTTCTTTTGATGAATTGAATTATGACTCTTGAATTTAATGCTTAATTGTAACAAGTGAATTTTTTGATAAAAATGACATGTTTTATAACAAAACCCCTCTGATGAGGTACATTGACTTCTAAAATTACCAAGTGGTAATTAGTGTTTTTCATATCTATTGGATTTATGGCATGTAATTTTACAAATTAATTTAATTTTTGTTAGTGTTTTGGAATGCTTAGTACATGGCCTTTTTGATGCTATTAAATGGAGTCCCCCATCATATAAATTTTTATTTTAATCAACACGCCTTATAAATTAATGAAGTGGTCCGCTCCTATATAAATGAATAATGAACCAAGAACCTCCCAATTGCATGTCTTACTTCATAAATAGATTTTCCCAAGTACATAAATGTGAAATTATTCATGGTGCCTTCTAAGTGACTTCATTACCCTCTTAATTAAATTTCTATGTTTTATTAGAATAAATGGAATGTGATAAATGGAATTGATTTTCATGATGGGTTTCCTTCCATAAATGTATTAAATATTTTATTTAAATGAAATTGAAGTGGGTGGTACGATCATGGCACTTTCTATACTTAAATAAGTTTGGATCATGGGAACTATTATAATTGTGATTCCCATAGTTATGATTGGGATTATTAAATGTAAATCATGATAGGTACTACCACATGGATATTTATTATAAATATGATTATGAGTTGATATAGGCTACGGAATGATGGTAATCGTTATGTTGAGAATTGTGGTATCAAGCTCCCTTACATCGGGTTTTGAGCATTAAATCTCACACCAGTGATACTATGTGGACGTTGGGCATGGTGCACCATATTCATTATGAGTGTTGAAATGAAAACACACTCACTATTGTTTGAGTGGTGAAATTATGGCACACTAACCCTCCCAAGTGAAACCCATTACAACTCCCATTGTTTATGGGATTTAGGGAATGTACCATATTTCTTGAGAATATAGTATCATTTAGACTTGTTATAGATTACTTAGTTACACCCTGGTCCATCTAGCTCCTAGTATTACTGTTATATTGATTGCGTAGTCAAGAGCGTCAAATTAGTTGTTTATTTTTTTACTAAAATTTCTGCAGTATAGCACCAACCCTAGGTCATCTCTCAACGGATCCTTAGATCATTAATTCCAAAAATTTGTTCCAATTATGAAATTAAAAAATGTAAATGGGGTTTTATAATACTTTTTTTTGATTTTTAAAGATGAAAATAGAAAATGAAAGCAGTAAAACAAAGTAGAAATGAATAGGATTAATTAAAAGTGATCAGCCTAGGGGAGTATCATGATGGTCATCCTTCATCTCTTAAGAGAAAGGGTATAGATCTTTTAATCCCTGGTTTGTAACACCTATTTCTATAATTTCAATGATTTTATACTAGGATACATCCTAGGGTTCAGTAAAAAAACACAATGATTCACCGGACACCGTTGATGATTGGGTGATTTGTGTTCAACTTCAAAACTGAAACTCACCAAGGAAACACACGAAGAACTCAATTTTCTATCTAGGATTGTATTTTATTTCTATGTGATACAATGACATAAATTTACATGGCCTTGACAGTTCTTATGTGAGTTTAATTGACCAATATGAACCAAAAAAACAACGCAATTGAAAGGGCGAAAAGGAAGTGGTGAACGGTTTTTTGAAACATCACATGAATGGGTACCCCCAAACATGATCATATGAGTGGATCATGACATACCAGTAAATAAATAAATAAAATAAGAAAAGATTCTCATGAAAAAAATAAAAACCGGTAATTAAAAAGAACATTCAAATATTACAAACATGAAGCTTGGGATTTACATCACGTTCCTCCCCGAGTGATCAAAAGCGGTTTAGAAATACATGGGTGGGGAGGAAGAAGAAGATGTTGAAGTAGCACTTCCCATAGCCTCCCAAACATCTAAGGATGATGGGAAGACTCATTTGGGACTCTAAAACGGCATCACCTTTCCTTCTAGTGGAACTTCCAAATGGGGTGCCCAAGGTTCTAATTTGTAGGCAATGTGGGGAGTGGTTTTGGGCACCCTGATTTCACGAATCTTCTTGGTCCATGAATCTGGCCGGTCAGAAAGTCGCCTATCACTTTGGACAAAACTATAGACTTGTTGATCTAAACCTTTTCTACTTAAATTTCAGTTTTTCTGTCCATATATGGAATATAATAAGAGATATTTTCTAAATACAGAGGCAACATTTTGACCCCGTGTAGATCCACTCTATTGGACAGATCAGTCATTATGGGCCTCTTAATGGATGAATTGGGCTTCTATTACTTCAGATAAAATGCAGCTCATTAAATTTTTGGCCCGAAAGAAAATTTTCTACCCATTGGAATGCACGATTGAGTTAAAGAATGCGTTTTAGTCCACTGGTGTGCTTGGATCATGTGTAGATTGGCCCATTTCTCATGCACTTCATAATAGGTCCTCCAAATCACCTCCACCTACAATATAATTATTAAAACAAGTAATATTTCCCTTTTTAAAAGTGTTAAATAAAAAATAATTTAATCAATAATGGAGTGAAATTTGTTATTATAGTTGTAATTTTCAATACAATACTAATTTAAAAAATTGGTATAAGGTGAAATAAAACAGTGAATCGTGGTACTATCACACCCCCACGCCTAAATATTTCCACTTATGGGAGAAGTATAATATCCTAATCATGTACCCTTCCTAAATAAAAGGTGTTAAAATATCCATGATTTTTTTGAAATGAAATTTATCATAACTCTTTTATGGAATCAATTTTCCTATCATTTTTCTTTTCTCACATTCAAATTTTTTTAACTTCATTTGTTCACCCATGAAACATGTCACAACCTACCTCACATTAAAATTATTCCTCTTCACTCAAGTAACATATGAAAGTGGATTTATGAAATTTTCCTAGAGTTCATGTGATATTACCATATGCTTTCTAGGATTCCCATTTCTCTACCGACAGAAACTAGTGTGCTACTCAAGAGGACTTCTAATAGGTTGTTCTGAGGTTCAAGGGTTGGTAGGATTTAATGTTTACAAATATGGGGCAGAAGATGAGTGTTTAATATCTTATGTACAAAACATGTCAAAATTCAGAATGTTTTTACAATGAATGTACACACTCAACCCCTCAAAAACTATATCACCTCCAACTCACTCTCCCCATGGTCTATTTTTCTGAGTCACAACCAAGCAATGAATAATAATGAGTAAACATCATCTTTTCCCAATTTTTTTCTTTTGGTCTGTTTTTTTTTTCAATGTATAGAACTATTATTTTTTGTATTGTTTTTTTATATAAAGATGGAAACATGTTTAAAACAATGATGTAATACGGATTTTGAACCCATTTCCCAAGGAAAATATAGCCACCCTTTATATCAGCCCATAAAAATGATTCTCTCCCCAGGATTCTCATGGAAACACCATCTCTCCCACACTTCCTAAAAATAATACAGGAATACACACAAGTGATGGGTAGGTAAGAATAAATTATCTTGTAATGTGGCTACCTAATAGGAATTTCATGGATTCTAAGGCTTAAGAAGGATAAAATGTAAAGGTGGTAGAAAATAGAAGATAATTGTAAAAAGGAATTTTTAAGGAAAGATTTCCTCTATCATTAATGTAGCATACTTGAATCTTATGGATTAAAATATAATCAAGGAAAGTTCTAGTTTCTCTACATGACCCGAGACTCTCAATAAAGTGATTAAAAATAAGAATATGTAATAAAGTTTTTAGAATGTCTCTGAGGTAAGGGATTAAAATATTGGTTAGTGTTAATGAGGCATGGGTTTCAGAAATCCATTTAACACCTAATAATGATTTCAAAATAAAAATTATTGAAAAATATTCCATATCAACATTAATTTGAAATTTTTTTCTAAAAACAATGTATTTTTTTACACAATCTATTCAAGCATGAAAAATGTTTTTGGATATTCTTTTTAAGATCGATTTCCATGTAAAAACACCATATAAAGAACAATAAATCAAAACTGAAAACAGATTTTTTATATTTTTTTTCTTTTTTTTTTGTTTAATCCTAACTATGGCATGTCACCCTCCCCTGCACCTAAAAGTTACATTGTCCTCAATGAAAGTAATTTAAATAAATAGACTTGTAAATAAAGGCATGGATAAGGGACAACCTGCTAACTGGTGTCATATGTGGCATCTATCAGTTGGATTTCCTCCAAAAGATGTTTTGGAAAATCCTCATAGAAGTGTTTGATCCTATACCCATTAATAGTTTTCCTTTGTGCACTCTTCTCATGAAAAAACCTGTATAGAACCAAAAGAGAAAACATCAGTAACAGTATAAGGACTCATCCATAAAGAACGAAGCTTACCTGGGGGGAGATTTAGCCTATAATTATACATGAGAACCTTCTCACCAATATGGAACCTTCGCTGATCTATCATGATATCATGGATAGATTTTTTCTTCTCTTTATAGATTTGAGAGTTATCATATGCATCATGTTGAATATATTCTAACTCTTGAATCTCTAGCTTTCTCTACTCACCTAAATCTGAAGGATTCAAATTACATTGTTTAATAGCCCAATATGGATGGTGTTCTACCTCCAATGGGAGGTGACAGGACTTTCCAAACACAATTCAGTATGGTGACTTCCGATTGGGGTTTTAAAATATGTACAGTATGCCAAAAGTGCATCATCCAAGAGTAAACTCCAATCTTTCTTATTAGGTTGTACCGTTTTTTCCAAGATTCTCGTAACTTCCCAATTTGAGAATTCTTATTGTCCATTATTTTGGGGGTGATATGATGTAGAGGATTTATGAACAACCACATACTTAAGAATCAATTTTTCATGTTGCGATTGCAAAAATGTGAACCCTAATCACTAATGATGAATCTAGGTAAACCAAACCTACTGAAAATTTGGGACCTAAAAAAATCAACAACCACTCAAGACTCATCGGTCTAGGTGGAATGTTCTTCCACCCATTTAGATACATAGTCAACAACCAATAATATGCACACAAAGCCAAATAAATTTGGAAGGGGCCCCATGAAGTCAATTCCCCATGCATTGAAGATCTCACAAAATAACATGGGCTGTTGGGGCATTTCATTTCTCTTGGATATATTACCTATGAATTGAAAATGACTACATGACTTGAAAAATATATGGACATCCCTATATAAAGTTGTCCAATATTGTTCTGAGTCAAGGACCTTTCGAGCTATACGTTGAAATCCAAAGTGACCCGCACATTCCAATGTCTGGCAGAATGTCAAAATAGAGGAGAACTCATGGTCAGGGACACAGCGAAAAAATACTTGGTCACTAAAAATTCACCACAAGTATGGGTCATCCCAAATGTACCAATGAGAATCAAGCTTAAGTATATGAGATTGTGAAATACTTAACTTAGTGGGAACACTAGATGTTTCTATAAAATTCACAATGTCTACATACCAGGGGTAAGGTCCACAACATCACAAAGGTTCTCATGAGGGAATAATTCTCCAATGGGAAGGGGTGAGTCCACATGATGGTCCAATGGTGGGGAAATCCTACTAATGTGGTAAGTTACCATAGTCTCCACTCCTCTATTATCTCTAATCTCATGTTCAAACTCATAGTGGAGGAGCGTCCAATGAATGAGGCGGGGCTTGGCTTTAGGTTTCTTTAGGAGGAAATGAATGGTAGAATGATTAGAGAAGAGGATGATTTTTTACATGATAGGATATGAACAGAATTTTTCCAAGGAAAACACAGCAGAAAGAAGTTCCTTTTCAGTGGTTGTGTAGTTTTCCTAGGCAGGGTCAAGGGTATGTGAGGCATACGCAATGACATGAGGAGCCTTCTCAACCCTTTGTGATAAAACTACCCCAACTACAAAGTTAGAGGAATTACACATAAGTACAGAAGGAAGATCCCACCGTGGAGGTTGGATAATGGGAGGTGATATGAGACTGATTTTTAGTGAATTGAATGCATCCTCAAAATTTTTATCAAACAAAAACTCGGAATCCTTTTGTAATAATCAAGATAAGGGAAGTGCGATCTTACTGAAGTATTTAATGAATCGGCGGTAAAAACCCGCATGAACCAAGAAAGATCGCACCTTACAAACACATTTTGGATATGGAAGGGTTGAAATTAATTCAATTTTTTATTTATACTCTTTAACTACCTCTTTTGAAATAGCTTTTCCAAGAACTATCCTCCGTTCAACCATGAAATGACATTTCTCATTATTTAAAACAAGATATTTTTTTATGAAACGATGGAGGATAGAACCTAGGTGAGCCTAAAAACATCAAAGGAAGTTCCATAAACTGGGAAATCATCCATAAAAACTTCCATGCAATTTTATATGTACTTTGAAAATATACTCAACATACCCGAAGGGCCCGAAGGCCTTCTTTCTTATTTTATTATAGATAATCCCCCTTTTAAGGGTGGAAGTAGAACCTGTACATGACCAGTAGGCCCATGGCACAAGTCCCGACATGACCCATAATACATGACCCGAAGGCCTAGAGGCATACTATTCCCAATACATGACCTGTAGGCCCAGCCCACTAGAACTGCCCCTCCCTGGCTTCTGCATCATTGATTTCCTTTAGCTCTCCTCCTGCGTTGCTGGTCGGCTAGCATTGCCCCGTACAAAGCTGCACGGTGCCTAGTCCTGGTGGAAGTTGTCATACCCTCTCATTATTCTAATCTAGTTAGATCTGCTTCAGGTGACTGCTACTGGTGCTCTGATCCTCATCTGGGGCCTTCTCTGTGTGAACTGGGCTACTTCATGGTCTTTAATGGCCCGAAGGCCCAGTGGCCCGAAGTCCTTTGATGACCCGAAGGCTTTGAGACCCATAGGCCCAAATTGGTGGCCTGAAAGCCCAAATCAGGTGAATAGTCTTTCTTCTACAGTACTAAACAGTGCATGCTACTGTAGTGATACAGTAACCCGGAAATTCTCCTCCACCTAGTTTTGAACTTGGGTCTCTTGGATTCCAAGCTGGAGCCTTTTCCACTTGGGTACAGGCTCGTTGGAAAAATATACTCAACATACAACACTGAAATGTACCTCAAACATTACAAACAACAAATGGAATCCTTCTATATGAAAATGTACCAAATGAATAGGTAAATGTTGTCTTTTCATGATCCTCAAGGGCTACATGAATTTAGAAATAATCTGAACAGCAATTAAGGAAACAATAATGGAACTTACCAGCCAATCATTCTAACATTTGGTCAATGAAAGGTAGAGGAAAGTGGTCCTTCCACATGGCTTGATTCAGTCAATTATAGTCAATATAGACTCGCCAACTATTTTTCACACATGTTGGAACAAATAAATTCCTTTCATTTGACACAACTGTTTCTTTTTATTTTAGGAAAAATTTGCACTGGTATAATCCATTTACTATCAGATAAAAGAAAAATGATCCCTGCAACAAGTAATTTACTAAATTCCAATTTTTATACTTCAAGGAGAGTGGGATTCAACCGGCGTTGAGCTTGAATTATGGTCTTAGCCTCATCATCCGAAAGTATATGGTGAATAATAATAGATGGGATAATCCTAGGAATATCAGCCAATATCCATCCTATTGCATTTTACACTCTCTCAATAGATCAAGATGTTTTGATTCCTGTAGTTGAGAGAGGTTATTGGAATAAATGACGGTCAATTGGTCTATACCCTCAAGATATACATATTTTAAATTATATGTAAGTGGATTTAATTATAAGACTAGGGGTTTTTGGACTGAGGGGGGATTTAGGGAGAGTGAGGTCCACTAAACTGCCTATCTTATCAGATTTATTCTCTAAGGAAAGTGAATCTATGGGAATGTGATTTGCAGAATCATCAAAAGTCATGGGTACCTCAAAATGAACAAAATCAACAATCAAAGAACAAATTTTACACATTTTATAACCAAGACAACACTCAACACATGACTCGAAACTCCAATCAACCAAGGGTGAAGAAGAGTAAAATTAATTAGAGTATGGATTGAGGAGAGAATTGTGTGTGTGTGCATAATTTGAGAGAACTTTCATCGAATACATTGTGTGCATCAGTTGAGATAACTTACATCGAATACATAGGAAGAGTGGAGTTCTCTTCAATAGGGTGTTTTATAGCCTCAAGGATGTTAAAACTAACCTTTTCTCCACTGAACTCCATGGATAGTGTACCATTATGAACATTGATGGTCATCTTTGTTGTTTTAAGGAATGGCTTCCCAAGAATGAGAGGGGAATGCCCATGGGTTCAGGTATATTCCATCAAAATAATGTAGAAATCGGTGGGAAATATGATATTATTAACTATTACAAGGAAATCCTAAATCACTCTTATTGGATGTGTTGTACTCTGGTTGGAAATTTTGAAAACAATTCTTGTTGTTTGAATCTTTCCAACTTGCAGAGAAGTATACATGGAGTGAGGAATTACATTAATAGAAGCACCTAAATCTAGCATAGCATCAAAAAAGAAGGTGTCCCCTATGGTACACGGTATCGTGAATGTGCCTGAATCCTCGCTTTTTGTTGGAATTGCTGGTTGAATCAAGGCCGAGACATTTCTCCCTAAGTTGACTCTCACATTCCCCTTCAGCCTTCGTCTAGGGGTTCAAAGTTCTTTAAGAAATTTGACATAATAGGGAATTTTTCATAACTGCATCCAATAACGGAATATTAACTTTAACCTTTTTGAATGTATCCATTATTTCATTATCAATCTCACTATCAGAATTTTTCTTCGATTTAGAGAAGATTTGGGGGAAAATATTTTTCATTTAAATCATAAATGTTAATTTTATTTCACTTTTTATTTTGTTTTTCATTACTTGAAATTTTTGAGGGTTGAGAAAGAGTGTTTTCCAGAGGGGGACATACATGTTATATAGAATCAGTAGAAGGAGATAATTATTTACCAATACGAAGTGTAATTGCACATAAAATACCTTTTTCCATCGGATTGGAAATGGGTTGGGATGGTAGTCATCCAGAACCTTTCATATTAATCTCACTGATGGTGTTCACTAATTATCCCACTTGAGTTTGTTCGTCTTGAATTGCTGACTGTGTGTTCTGTTGGAACTAAAGGTTCTGGGTTACCATTTGTTTCACCATATAATCGAGGAATGATTCAGATTTGGGAGGAGGAGGATGATTGTTTTAAGAAGTTTAAGGATAATAAGGTTTCATACCTTTGCCTTGTGGATACCAATTATACTTGGGGTAGCTTGAGTTTTCTCATTATCGGTACTAAGGTTGTGCTTTCCATCCATGGTTTGGATTTGGACTGAATTTTTCTTACTTGAAGGGAGGTTCTTGTTAGAATGGACGCCCTGGGAAAATAGCTTCACAAGACTCAGGTGAATCTTTAAGGTGTGGGCACTGGTGAGAAAAATGAGTATTGTTAGAAAAAATACCACAATGTAATGGATCAAGAGGTGATTATGAGTTACCTTGTTCTTGAGATAATTTCCTTAGAAGGGTATGCATCTCATCAAGTTTATTATCTACATTTTGTTCTAGGGAAGAATGACTTACCTCATGAACTCCTCAGGTTGGTGCAATTTCTCGTGTACCAAATTGTTGTGAATTTTGAGCCATGTTGGCTATTATGTCACGAGCAGAGGAAGGAGTTTTATCAACTAGGGCACCACCAGCTACAACATCAATCATTTCATGATCCATGGGAAGAATTCCCTCATAGAAGTATTTGATTAATATTTTTTCACTAATCTGGTTGTGGGGCAGCTTGAACAAATTCTTTTGAATCTTTCCTAGTATTCAAGAAGGGTCTCTCCTTGTGATTGCCTAATTCTAAAACATTCATTCCAAATTGATGCAGTTTGGGAGGTAGGGAAGAAATTCTCTTACAAGAGTAGTTTAAGGTCATTCTTGCCCCCAATTGTGGTATACAGATAGTATAACCAGTCTTTGGCTACACCATCAAGGGAGAATGGTAAGGCCCGAAACTTAATTAAGTCCTGAGACACATTTTGGGGTTTTTTGGTGGAGAAAACTATGTGAAAATCCTTAAGGTGTTTATGTGTATCCTCACCGGGAAGACCATTGAATTTAGGAAGAAGTTGTATGAGATATGTTCTCATCTCAATGTTGGCTACTTCCTTGGGATATTGGATTTACACAGGTTGGTACTCCACATCAGGGGTGGTCAGTTCTTTTAAAGTTTGATTATTTGCATCCATGTTTTCTTGGGTTAAATTGGGTTCAATTTTGGATTGGTTTAGGACCACAAGAGGTTCCAAAAGGGATTCCTCAATGTTACTTGATTGACCTTCTCTAGATTCCTTGATTTGTGTGTGAAGTGACTTTTCAATTTCAGGGTCAAATTCAAGTAGTGTTTCTTTAGCAGATCAGGTCATGAAAATATGTTATGAATTTTTTTTTGAATATGGATAAAATAACTTATGAATGGTGAAAAGAGAATATAATGTTATAATAAAGAATTATACAGAGAGATATGGAGAATAAGAGAGAGAGAAAAAAAACACACCAAAACAACCAAAAATAAGACAAAACCCCAAAACAAAAACAGTCAAATGGGGGTGGTGTATTGAAAGGATTACTAACTAAGAAGTAAAATAAATATATAAAATAAAATAAAAAATGATCTTGGCTCCCTGGCAATGGTTCCAAAATTTGATCGTGTTGTCGATTGCGTCTAAATAGTTGTTTATTTTTTTACTAGAATTTCTGCAGTATAGTAGAAACCCCTGGTCATCTCTCAATGGAGACTTAGATCATTAATTATCAAAATTTGATCCAATTATGAAGGTAAAAAATTTAAGTGGGGTTTTATAATACTTTGGTTTTATTTTTAAAGATGACAATAGAAAATTAGAGTAGTAAGACAAAGTAGAAATGAATAATATTAATTAAACGTGATCAACTGAGGGGAGTATCATGATGCTCATACTTCATCGCTTCAAGAGAAAGGGTATAGATATTTCAATCCATGTTTTGTAAAACCTATTACTATAATGTTACTGGGTTTATACTAAGATACCTCTTAGGGTTCAGTCAAAAACACACAATGATTCACCAGACACCACTGTTGATTTGGTGATTTGTGTTCACTTCATAACTGAAACTCACCAAGGAAACACACAAAGAACACGATGCGCTATCCAGGTTTATATGTTATTTCATCGTGATACCATGAAAAAAATTTAAATTAACTCAATAGTGATTAAATGAGTTCAATTGACCAATATGAACCACACAAACACCACAATTGAAAGGGGGAAAAGTACGCGGTGAATAGTGTGTCAAACATCACATGAATGGGTATCCCCAAATAAGATCATATGAGTGGAGAAAGACATAACAGTACATAAATAAATAAAATAAGAATATAGGATTATTAAAAACAATATAAAAACCTGGAATTAAAATGATCATTCAAATATTACAAATATGAAGCTTGGGATTAAATCATGTTCCTCCCCGGGTGATCACAAGAGGTTTAGAAATCCATTGCAGGGGAGGAAGAAGAAGATGTTCAAGTGGAACTTCCTATAGCCTCCATAACTTCTAAGTATGATGGGAAAACAACTTTGCGACTCCAAAATATTTGCACCTTTCCTCCTGGCCGAACTCCTAAATGGGGTGCCCAAGGTGCTAATTTATAGGCAATGTGGGGAGTGGTTTTGGGCACCCAAATTTCAAGAATCCATTTGGTTCATGGTTTTGTCCGGCCAGAAAGTCTTAAATATCTTTTGAAAAAATGAAGTAGTTGTTTACTGACAACTTTTATAACATCATGTAAAATTGTGCGGCCATATATGGAATATAATAAGAGATATTTCCGAAATACAAAGAAAGATTTTTCTACTGGTACAAATCCACTTCATTAGACAGATAAGTATTTATGGGACTCTTAATGGACACATTGGTCTTATATTACTTCAGATTAAATATATCTCATTAATTTTTAGACCAGAACCCAAATATTCATCCCATTTGAATGAACGGTTTTGTAGCAGCATGCGTTTTACACCACTGGTGTCCTTGGATCATGTGCAGATTGACCCATTTTTCATGGACTTCATAATTGGTCCTCCAAATCACCTCCACCTAAAATATAATTATCAAACAAGTAACATTTCCCTTTTTTAAAAGTGTTAAACACAAAAAAATTTAATCCAAAATGAAGTAAATTTTTTTATTATACATGAAATTTTCAATACAAAACTAGTATAAAATTTTGGTATAAGGGTGAAATAAAATAGTGAGTTGTGGTCCGATCATTTATGGACACTTACGTCTTTGCGTAATTGGTTCATATAGGTGGTTGAAATATAAAACTATCCTATTTATGTATAATTAATATATTTATATTGTTACTGATCATATCATAATTATATCCATGACCCGAAGTAGGTAGAGCCACCATGTGTCCTTCTGAAACCTAGGTAGACTGTTATTTATTTATTTGGTATTGTTTATGTATTAATATTACCTACACACTACTTACATTATATTCATGATATGGATTCATTTGTAGACACTATGTGTGGTAACCTACTAGAATTTATATATCACACCCTTCCTGGGATGCCATTGCACTGGGGCACCCATGTAGATCTTTTGTTTGAAGGACCATGGATTATTGCTTGGACTGATTATCTTGTATATGGGAGTTAGGAGAGTATGCCAAAGTAGGATCCCAGGTTACTTATGGGGATATCCCTCAGAACCTTTCTATTAATTTCTTTATTCTAAGAATGTACTATATCAATTAACTATTTTATGTCTATTGTTTTAGTTATGTATCATCATTTGGACATGCATGAATCCTTTTATATTGGTGTTGTCCATTTTTTATATTCATTTTATATCCTCTACTTGTTCTTTTAATTTATTAATAATTCTACTACTATTTGTTATTTACTTTCTGAAATACCATTATACTACTCTAATATTGAGGATATAGTCTCCCAACTATCACCTACATAGACCCTCACTTTTAGTTGGTAGCCTCTTACATACGGGGATGCACACTTGAGACCATGTGCCCCATTGTTCTAGCTATTAGCTTAGTGGTCATTCAGGCTAGGAAATTACATCTTTTCCTCTGGATGGTTTTAGGAGTCTATTGTGGACCACCTATAGAAGTTTCTTGGAGACTTGATAATATGGGACTGCCCAATGATCGTTTCAAAATTATTCCAAGTTTGGGAATTAATTAGTTAGTTAATTATAATTATTATATTTTTTTATTTATTTTTTATTTGTGTGAGTTTAGAAATTGGGTTTCTAATAAGGGATTGGTTTAAATTCCAAGGAGTTGGATGGGGCTTGGATGGACCTTGGAAAGGCCTCCATTCCTTGAAATTGTTATGCAAAGATTTATTGATGAGTTAGGTGGTCTAAGATACTTACTCATAGTCTTGTTAATTTGATCATATGTGTATATGATATGTTCCTTAAAGACTATGTGTGGTTTTTTCTTCCTTGGTTGAAGGAAATTGTTTTGGGATTTAAACTGATACCTAGACCATTCATGGAACCCATTGAATCTGTTGGTTATTAAGAGACCGAACCTATGACCCCCATGGGGTGCGCCAAACATTAAAAATGGAAAAATTTTATGTGTAGAGTTATATTAAATTCCTATGAGGCTCTTGGAATGAATTTCTCCAAGTGTATTGTTTTTACTCAGTTTTGGGTTTCAAATGGTGAATTCACTATTTTATAGGATATTTTGTTTTTAAACTAGGTTTGTAAATATGAGTCATTTAAAAATGGGTTTTGAAATTAATTTCAAAGATTGATTTGAAAGGGGTAGGTGGATTCCCATTTGGTGAAATGTTTTGATAACACTTTTAAAGGTTATAATGGAAATGTAGGCATTGGCCTTGTTTTTGATATTAATTTTTAAGACCAATGTTTTCAATAGATGTGTGACATCCATCATTTCTCAAATAATGTTGGAATAGTTTTTTTCAGTGTGAAAATTGATCATCATTCCAAGCCAAGTTTTAAGTGTTAAAGTTATATTGGTACCTTCTTAAATGGTAAAGGGTTTTTATGAAATTTGAATGACTTTATCATGGTCAATTGTGAAACATGGATTTTGATAAATATTGGGTTGGAATCGGATGTCAGAAAATATGCACCACATATGAGGTTGAGGTATTGGAAATGGTGTTCCCAATGTATGATTCAGGATGTTTTAAATGGTGTTCCACATACGAGGTTGAGAATATACATGGTGTTCGATGTGTATGATTCTGAATATTTTAATTGGTGTTACATATATGAGGTTATGAAATTTTAACATGGAATTCCCTAACCATGGATTATTTTATTGGTCATGAGGATCTGTATTGGAACGGATGATTTTATATATAGTTGAGGTGGTGGAATGTGGTTCTAGGAACAGTTTATACTAATGGATCATGTCTCCCATAGTTAATAATAAATTAAAGTCCCTTAATTTTTTATAGTATATATCACCCTATGTTTTATGACTTAGATGATAAACATGGGTCGATGCATGTTGGTTTCCGGGGTGTCTCCTTAGAACCTGAGGTCCAATGGTTATTAAATAAACTATTTTTTTTTAATATGTATTCATTTCCTTAAATATTTATTTATCCCCATGTATATTTTTATAAATTTTCATTGTGACTGTTAAATTATTTATACATCCTTGGGAATAGTCTATTGAGTTCTACTCACACCCTTCTCAGGCTTCCACTGCACATGGGTACCCTTTCATATCTCACATGTAGATTGCCAGCACATATTTGAGATAAATCTTATCTTGAGTTTTTAATTATTTAAATGGATAACTCATATGGTATGAGGATAATGGATGAGTTTTATCTCATAGATATTTTGGATCCTTTATATTGGACTATTTTATTTAGGTATGTTGTGTAACTGGGCCAGTGGGAAGTTAATTGTATGTATAAAATGGTTGTTTTGGCCTATATTTCATTTTATTTTATCATATCATGTTCAACTCATTTATTATTTTTGTGTACTCTAATGAAAATGATATTCATAGATTTTTATTATTACTGTGCACTTTGATATGAAGGTATGGTCTGCTCAAATTTCCCCCTAGATCACCACTTATATTTGGCAGCATCTAGTGTATGAGGAGGTGCACCTGACGTCCTGTGGTGAACTGGCTTAAGAAGTATGTTTATTGTCTCCTGAGATGGTGTGTTACAATGTGATATGAAATCTATTTATTTTTCTCTTGTTTTACTATTTTGGAATTGGTATATTAGATGTATAGGAATGTGGAAATGCTTGTTATGGATATCTGGATGGTGCATCTTGAAGTCTGATTCCGATAGGAAGTCCTAGTTACCAAGGGATGGGGTGTTTATTTTAATTTGTGGCGTTGCAATTTTATTTGATTTTGGATTTTATCTATGAACATGTGGTCTCGATATGATGATTTATGATGGATTTATAGATCTCGGGCCACAGGTGAGAGTATAGTAAATGATTTTTACTCTTTTATTGTAGATGAATGAGGTGTCTCATGCATCATGTTAAGAACATAGGATCTATTTTTTTTGGGCCTTCTAGTGTGTGGTTTTGTGGATCTCTTTCTGATGGAAGGTTTTTTGAATCTAAAGTGAGACACTCGATGATTAGGACATAGATGAAATTCTCATGCATTG
This sequence comes from Viscum album, assembly GCA_963277665.1. NCBI lineage: Eukaryota > Viridiplantae > Streptophyta > Magnoliopsida > Santalales > Viscaceae > Viscum > Viscum album. Next base: position 479,917,757 of record OY728139.1, read on the forward strand.
TAGGTGCAGTGACCTTGGTGGGTCAGCATGGTATAAGTATATGACCATTGGACCCTTGTGTGTTGTACTTTTTTTTAGGATTGGTAGCATGTCTTGGTCCTCAAGGTATCATTTTGATGTGTAGATGCTTAGAGAGGACGGGTTCCCTAGTTGTGGGGATTTGGGTTGTTAGGTGATGTATTGTATTTTTTTAGACCCTAGAGATTAATCTTTTATCATGGTGATGTTAGGTAACATTGTGAAGAGAGTGATATTAATGTCACGTGAGAAATGACCTACTGTGAGTTGGCATAGACCTAGGTGTTTGTACATAGCAGTTGAAATGAGACTTGACCGGCAGATCTAGGTGTGAGAAACAAGTGACCTTTTTGGCGTGACTCTAGTTTATGTATTTGGTGTTGTATTAATTTTTAGGGTGACCCATGAGAAGGTTCAACAGAGTTATGTGGGCCTTCTTGTGAGTTAGGAATAGTTGGAGTCATTGGGATTTTATAAATAGTACATGAAGGGTGTAGATTCATATGGGGTTTAGGCATGTTTGTGCATTCTGTTTTGATATGGGGAACTTATATTATAGTGTTTCAACCTTTTGGTTGGGTTGGTAAGGGGAAGGATGATTTGAGTTCCCAGCCCGGGTAACAATTCTACAAGTGGGATGTTCTCGGTGCTTATGAGTTACACTAGGAGCATAGTATGTGCTCAAGGGTATATGGTTTTCAATGTGTAAGTTTATGTGGGTGACATCCATACAGGTTTCATAGTCCTGGTATGTTCCTAGGGCGATCCACATAGATATATATGGTTTTCTTTGAGATGGAAAACACTTCAAGTGTTAATTCTTTATAGAACATCTAGTTTTATAGAGCAGTGACAATTATGTTCTAGACCCATTTAGCTATGGATATGTCTTTAGGAACATTGTTGGAGTTTCAATAAACATCTTGGAACTATTTCACAACAGTCATTTTTTAGGTTCGTACAAGTGGTTTCATCTTGGTGATTTTTCCTTAGTTTTGGGTAAGAACAAAGGGGGATATTAATTAGCTGAGATGTCCATGAGGGATATGCATGACCAGTGTACATGACTTTTTAGTATAGTTTTCAAGAGAAGTGACTTTTTGGATTCGAAATCAGGTTCTATAATTGGGTTTCACAATAGTATGTAATAGTTAAGTCTTAATGGGATAATAAAGTCATTGGCTTGTGGTGACATGTTGTGTCATTTGGCTTATTGATTAGCTGTTACAATAGCATATGGATGAGGTTCTTTAGTTGAGAAATAAGTAATGAGTTGGCTGAAAATGATGTGGGTGTGATGAGATGTTTGTGGGTAGGGAGGCCTAGGGACATTGGAAGGGTTTAACATGTCCCAACAGCTAGATGTGATGTTATAAACAAGTTGTGGTGGTGTTCGTCGATAAAATATTAGTGTACTCTCTGTTCAGAGATGATCATGCTCAATATCTTCACGTCGTCCTGAGTACATAGAGAGGAAAATGGCTATACGCCTAGATAACTAAAGGTATTTTAGTATTATGGAGGGACTCTATATAAATGCAACTTGTGGAATGGAGGAAGTTAATCTGTATGGTGGGGTGAACCATCATCCATTGTGAGTAATTCCTTTTAGTGGATTGGACATTAGAGAATTTCAAGGGTAAATTTATTAGAATACAGGAATAGGTGATGGTTAACATTACATTTTTTCACTCCAGTGAGAATGAGATGTCCATGTCCAATCCTTGGGTTAGTAATGTTTGGAGTGTGGGATGTGGTGGTTGGAGTTTCTTGAGAGAGGAGGTGAAAACCACACTCACATTATTGGGAGTCTCTTGTTGGTTTCAAGGGTGTATCTCTCATGTTAAAAGGGTTTCAAGTGTGTAGAACAAACCATGGATTCATCATGGGGGAAATATGATTCTAGTAAGGAACTGATGATGTGTTTTATTGGACTATATATTTAATTATAATAAGAAATTAGTTTTTTGGATGATTTATATGATCATTGGAATTGGTCTTGAGGTTCTTTAAACAAGTGATATGAGGTTCTTGTGTTGGGGATGCACTGGTGTTGTAGTAGGGCATAAATATAGTTTTGGTTTGGTAGAGGATATGACTGTTGAGCCTATATGGTAGTTATCTATATAATTTAGTTAGTGTATTTGGGTGATCTTGTAATGCCTCTGAGCATTAAGGAATCATAATCAGGTGAGGAGAAAATGTACCAATAGTGGGAGTTGATGGTTTTTGGAAAGATTTGACCAATGATAGAAAACATGTGTTAGTGTTGAAGTGCATGATAAAGGTTGAAAATCACATCTAATATGACATTTTTAGAATTATGGATGAGTTTAAGAATGTAAACCCTGATTTTGTGGAAAGGTTGATCGGTTATTAGATCGTACATGGACAGTAGGTATGAAACCACTCTAGTTGGTTTTCAATGTTGAGGCTCGACCCTAGTGTTTACTAGAATTATAATGGGTGTTTGGGGATGGTATGTTGGGAACCATTTTGGATGCATTATGGGAGCATGAGTTCAATGTTCTTTTGATATTTTCCAATGTTATAGGATTCATGCATCAGAATGTTGTAGTTATATGGTAAAGAATATGTTGGGAAACGCTATAACAATATTGAGTGGTCAAGAAATTTCAAAATAACTGTTTCAATTGGGTAGGATTGGGTAAGAGTCATCCTTGTGTCTTGGTTTTGAAAACATGTATTGAATCGGGTTTTATTTAGTTGAGTTCCTTGAGATAGAGGTTCTACATTGGTTGTGTTTTATGAATTATGAAATAGAATGATGCCATTGGTGATAGATAGTGATTAACATATGTGAGGTGTTGTGGATGGATGCTCACTGAGACTTGTAAAATATGATAAGAATTTTGGTGGGATTTTGTAAGATCCAAATTCTTTATTACTTTGGAATTCTAGAATAAATTTGAATTTTTTTTACCGCATCAGTAAAATTTTGGAAAAAGATTTGGAATGGAATTAAAATAATTTTAATGCTTAATAATGGTTTTTTGAGATGTTGAATGATTATTGGGAAGTAGATAGGGTGTTTGGATTAGATTTGGAGGCTTTAGCTTTAGTTTCTAGACTTTTTTAGTTATCAATTTAAGGTGCATGGTTTGGTATGAACAGTTTAATGTGAACAATTTATGAGAAATCATGAAACACCTTGATTTTATGATGGTTTTAAATTAATTTTAAACTATGCATGGTTTTGTTTCATGGTTACATAATATTTTGGGATAAAATATAAAATTAAATAAGGAAACATTGTGAGTTGTGGAAGAGTCTAAAACTTGGTTCATTGACATTTCACGGTTTTAGAAACATCATGCATCATGTTGAAGAGTGGTCCAGTGGGGTGTTACATGGTTAATGAATGTTTTTCCAACCATACATCCAAACCATTTAGGTGGGTTGGTATTTGATAGTTCTAATCTCACATTTAAAACATAGTTATAAAATTGTGAAAACAAACCATACAAGGGGTATTGGTGTTGGGTCATTGTAGGTTCACAGTTTGGAAACCCATGTGACCATACCATGTGGCTACCCAAAACTTCATTAAAATGATTATTTCACAAAACATCCTCCTCAGGATGTTTGGTTTCCTCCAACCCTTATCCTCCTAGGTGTGTACATGGATCAGAAGGGTCTCTTAACCTCTTAATCCTCCTCCCCTCCCTTGATTTGGGGAATGATTATGGTGTTTCTTTATCTTTTAAGGTGACATTTCTTTTCCCCTTCCTTTTATATTTTTTCACAGTTTACTCTAATTTCATATGTTTATGTTTAGGGATTTGATTATAATTAAACTATATCATGGTGGAATTATATAAGGATGATGTCGATTTTGTTTTGATTGCATAGAGGTGATTCCAAGATGATTTTTTCACGTCGTTGAATTATGTTTTATTAAGGTACGTGTTCATGGTGAATTTTTCTATGTTTTCCTAGATATTTTATTTTTATTATTTTTTCTGTGGTATCAGATCATAGGGATTTTATTGAGAATGGATTCAAGAATATATTGTGGACCACCCATGATGGTTTCATAGAGTCTTGATAAGTGGTGAGTGATCGATGGGTTTTCAATAATTATTCCATGTTGGGGATTTTATTAATTGATTAATTATAATTTTTATAATTAATTAATTTTTATCTTGGCATGAGGATAGAACTTGGGTGGTCAATATGAGATCAGTTGGATGTTAAGGATTTGGAAAAGACTTTCATGGTCCATGAAAAGGATTTCATGCCATCGAAATATTATGGAAAACTTTTTGTATGAGGTAGGTGGTCTAATTTATTTACCCATAGTCTAATTAATTTGATAATATTTGTATGTGGTATGTTATCTAAATCATATTTGTGGTGTGTTTTATTAAATGGTTAAATAAAATGGTTTTATGATTTAAACTAATACATATACCTTCCATAGAACATGTTAGATCCATTGGTTATTATGAGACTAGACCTACAGCCACCCATTAGTTTTGAAATCCTTTGAAAATGGAATGTTTTTATGTATCGAATTTTTTCAAATTCCTATGAGGTTCTTGAAATTTTTACACCATTTTTATTGACTATTTTCTCTGTTTTTATTTTTAAAGGGTGAAAGATTTTTTAATGTTTTTTTTGTTTTGAAATTATGTGTTTACCTCTGAGTAATTTAAAAGGGTGTTTCAAAATAAATTTCAAAGGTTGATTCAGAAGGAGTAGGTGGATTACCCTTTGGTGGAAATGTTTTGATGACCCTTTTAAAGTTTTTAATGGAAATAAATGTATTTTCCTTGTTTTGTATGTTAAAGGGAAATATCCATGTTTTAAGGGAGGATAATAAATTTTTTAAATGGATATGTGTCGTCCAAAATTATTCAAAGAGTGTTAGAATAGTGTTTTGATATGTGAAAAGGGATTGGAATTCTGATCTAGTTTTTGGGTTTTAATGGCTTGTTGGGACCTTGGAAAATGATATGGGATTAAAAAAGGGTTTTTTTGAGAATTTGTAATTTTTTCAAGGAAAAATTTGAACCTTGGTTTTTTATAAATGTGGGGATGGAACCAGATATTAGACAAGAGTCTCCACATACATGGATGAGATAGTGGACATGGAATTCATGTGTATAATCCCAGATGTATGACCTGGCATTCCACATCCAATGTTGAGAGTGAACATAAAATTACACATGTAATATTTTCAATGTCTAACATGGAATTCCACATCTAAGGTTAATAAATATTGGCATGAAGTTCTATTCCGATGGGTTAGTTTACTGGACACAATGGTATTTATCAGTACCAATGATTTTGTATATGGTTTAGGTGTTGAACTAAGGTTCCATTAATATTTGATACTAATAAATGATTCCTCGTATATTTAATATTAAATAAAAGGAATTTAGTCTTTTATGATATATATCTCTATATTTTTTATGACTCATACAACTAGCTTGGGTCATTGCAAATTGGTTTTTCAAGTGTCTCCTTAGAACCCTACAACCAATGGGTGGTTAGATAAATTACCTTTTCTTTTTATATACATTATATTCCTACACTCTTTATTTATTTACTTATTTATATGTACCCACTATCACTATAACTATTATTTTCTTTATACATCATTGGTGGTGAACTATTGAGTTGTAATCACACCCTACTCGAGCTTCTACTACATATGGGTACCTGAGTCGCTCTCACATGTATACTATAGGCACAAGCTTGGATAGAATCTTATTTTTGAGTTTTTTCAGGATAGATTAGGATATCTCATATGGTATTAGGAGACTATATGAGGCTATTACTGAAGATTTTTTGAAGCCATTTAATTGGTTTATTCTATTTAGGTATGTTTTGTAACTAGCCTAGTGTGTGGTTAGTTGTATGTATGACATGGCTGTCTGGGCCTGTATTAAATTTTATTTTATCAAATCATGTTCATTTTGTAAAAACCTGAAACTCCATCAATTAATTTTACCTTCTTATATTTTTTTAATATACTATAGATCACAAAAAATTACTTAGAGAACAAAATATGAACATCATAAATGAATAATGAATGAAATAAGAGGTATTTCTAGATGATAAGGAACCTATAGCAATGAAATAGGAACGTGACCTTTGGAATAATAATATAACCCCTACAAATAGTAAATTATCTGAATGAATTGGAACCTCACCCATGTTTGTATAAATAAAATTTAGGCATCTTATAAATGAATGTATGGAATAATTATATCACTATATAAGTAAATTAATATTTTAAAAATTATTAATTAAGTGTTGGTATTTTTGTGAGTCATAAATATTAAATTATAATTTTATATGTAATAAAATGATTTGAAAGAAAATTAATTTTCATAAAATATATTCATAAATGAATATTTTTTTCTTCTAATTTTGGGACAATTTAATAAGACCTTATTTAATTTTTCAGAGTTTTATAAAATCAGTTATTATAATAAAAACTGTATTTTTTGTGTAAATGATAATTTTAATTAAAAATTAATTTTCTTATATTTAGAAAATTATTTTCAAAAAATGATTTTAATTTTTGAATTCTACACATCAAGAAATGGTTATGGTGATATTTTGTTATTTTTCTAAATTATAGGAATTTTTTGGAATATAAAAATTTGATAATTTACGATAAATGTAAATTAAATGATTTATTGAGTCATAGGTTATGTTTGGATGATGTAATCACCCTGGGTTAGAACTAAAATTCACTTATTACTTTATTTAGTCACAATAATCGTCACTATTTCTTATCTTGAGAAAAATAATAAAATAAGGAATAAAATAATGAGAAATCACCCCTCTCCTCCACTGTAAATACCACCATTACCACAACTTCTCCTCAAACATTCCAAGAATTTATAATTGTTAAATTACTTGAAAATACTCTTCCAAATCTTCTCCCCCATGTCCAAGATCTCTTGGTCTTAACAAAACACAAAAACCAATCCCCTTAAGAAGGTTATCAAGGAGGAGTATTCAAAAGGTAACATCCTCTTTCTTTTCCTTTTAGTTTCTTTTCAAGTTCTTTTATTTTATTATTATATCCTCACCTACTATATAAAAATGATAATGATAAGTCCAATATCATATAAATAATATAATTATATCATGTTAATGTAATATCAATACTAAAAATCCATTTTCTCTCAATTTTATTTTAAAAATGAAATCATTATCTGAGAGGTTCTGGTTTACAACCTTCATGGACAATGGATTTTAATTCTTCAATTTATCCTTCAAGGTTGGTAATGAAACCATTTTAATGGTTAAAAATGAGTATAATATATATATTAAAACCATTATTATTTTGAAGTAATATATTTACATTATACTAAATGATAAAACAAAATGAATTTTTTATGATCAATAACCGTCGTAATAATGCAAACAATTATCAATAAATGTATTATATAATGATTCATATTGAACACATATAACAAAATGATATGTATAAACATTTATTTTTTTTTGCTTTAATATCATATAAATTCAATTCTGTATAATTATTCCCATTTCACAAGAACTTCCATACTCGTATACAAGTATACCGATTGTGAAAACCAAGGAAACGAATGCTCCTGAGCAATAGAATTGAATCTTAAAACTCATAAAAATGGACATAAATAAACTTAATAAAATTATAATAAATCAAATAAATGTAGATAATGATTTTAATTAATTAATTATTGTATTTACTTTGATTATCTGGGACATTATGGTCAAGTGCATAACACATTCGGACATAAGTTAAGGTTTTTCTTCTAGAACCTCCATTTTCATTCGGGTTATGATTACTTCCTATATACAACAATGTAATTCTTAAATATTTTTATATAATTATTATAAATTATATTTATTCATTCAAAAATAATGTTTCTATATAATTTCATATTTCTTTTATAACAAATACATGTTTTTTCAAGGTTCCCTTTACAATTATTCCTGATATGAAAGCCTGATTAAAGGGAACATCTTGATTTTTTACCCATTTTCAAGTACCATGGATAATATTTTTTAAGACACTATAATTTTTATAAAATAAATAATTTTTTCATGAAAAAATATAGTTGTTCATTAGTAGTTCTATACAAAAAATTATGACCAATAAAATTTATTTTCCATAATAACTCTTCTTTGAAAGGGGTATTTCTCTCAAGAATACCTCGATGATTTGATTAGATTATTATTATCTATTTCAACACCTCTATTGGATTTTATGCATTATTGATATTTATATATTATTATTGTCAAATAAAATATGTTATTAAATTGTTTATGATTGGTTTGACTGTGGATTTGATATCTTGATACCATTCACTATGCTACTCAGATTTGTTAGTGATTATGATTAGAGATTAGGGAAACTTTTTTACTTTCCATATGTTCATGTTGTTTATGTTTATCACCATTTATATGAGGAATGAATTGGAATTATAAAGTTAAGGGTGGGGACTACTATATCCCCTTGAAGAATCATTGGGTCTCATGAGACAAAATAGAATTGGGTTTGGCCAATGCCTTACCCTAGTATTTTCATACATCTTGGTAGAGGTCTTGATGATATGTTTTATATGTCTAGCTTTATTAGTTCCCTCATTATGATATTAGTAATTGATAATCCATGTGATATTTTACTATTATAATATCCATGATTAAGGTTCATTCACTTATTATTGGTTATATATCTTTATTTACTCTGTTTTCATTCGTTCCATATGATGCTCAAGTTTATTTTTAAAGGAATGTGTTTTTAGTAATTCACCATGACTAATGTTTATAATTTTGATAAATTATATTTTATTACATACCCTTACTGAGTATCTGATCTCACTCATTTATTATGTTTTATTTTCCTATATAATACAAAGATGAATATTATGAATGACTTGTAGGTATAATCTAGGACATATGTATGTTTCCTATGGAAATGCAATATTATATTTACTTTAAATTTTTAATGAAAACATAATGTTTGTATATAGTTTTCCAAAACTACTAAACTATTTGATCTTTCATAATACGAATTTCGTGTAATCATAACAATGTATTAATGTAAGGCAATGGCTCTGGGCTACTGGGGTTGGGGCCCTTTCAGTTGATATCATAGAAAGTTTAGTAGAAAACATGGAATATAGATTTAGAAATCATGGAATATAGAACATAACCCTAAGATAGAATTTGAGGATAATAATATAAGAACATCCTAGAATTTGGGTAGGGTAGAGATTATGAGGAACTTCCTAGAAATACATCCATGTTTGGATACTACATGTGGAAATGGTTTGGGGAAAGATATACTTAGGTGTAAAAACACCAACGAGGTTTCTTGATCCTGACTCAGGATAACTTGTTACAGGAAAATGGGCCATACAGCATGCCTGGTTTGACACTCCCAAGGTATATGCTTAGAATAATTCATATTTTCTTTAAAACCCATTATGAAGGATTTAAAATTAATATACTCCAAAAGACCCCATGTTTATGATTGTGAGATTATCTTGGCATAAAATTAAATTTATGTTAATTGTTTTTTTATACATTAAAATTCATAAACTAATATAGAATATACCATTAATTAAAAATAGTGCCTAGTGGATGGAATGATAACTTTATCAATGTATGTATCCCATATAGGGATTTCACTCCTATGAAAGATAATGATATCAAAATTGGAGCATCAATTGGTTCTTAGAAACTTATTAATATATTGGGATAACTGAATCAAGTTATGAAAAATAACCATACTCATATGGAGAATCCTGATCCACTATGGGGAGGATAAATTCTAGAAATATTTATGTGAAAACAGCCTCGATAATTCAATGGGACTAAAAACCCATTTGTATTAGAGTAGTGGATATGTTCTATATAGAAGATATTTATCTCTTTAGGAAGTAATGAAATGGAGAATATTTTTATGTCATTTTATCATCAATTAAGAGATTCATATCAATGATGATAACAAATACATAACACAAAGGAGGAGTAAGAAATTTAAAATTTGGAAAGGAATTATTTTAAAGAATGCTTCTTAGAAAAAATAATTTCCTCACAAACAACGAGAATATATGGAAAGGAAATTCATGAATTTGAGGAAAAGGAGGATGACAATGTTTCCAAGTATGAATTCAACCATTCAAGGATATAAATTCATTCTGAAAACTACATACATAATCCAAGGTGTAATATGGATCCATTATTTGATATTTAAAATGATTCCTCTGAAGTGAACTAGTTTCCCAAACATTATCATCATACGAAGATATAGTCTCGTGTGCAATCAAGAGAGAGAAATAATTCTCTATTTCTTATGAATTTAAGTGAGATAAAGATAATAATTGGGTGGTGGAGGAAATAATGGATAAAGGTAAGAATAAAAAGGATGTTTTCCAATATGTTATACCTATGGAAGGAAACACTCTCGATCCTTATTGAAAGGAAAATTATTCTGTTACAAGTGTATAGAAAAATGACACCAAGACCATGATCGCAAGGTAAATAAAGAAGCTATCAATGTTCAATGGTAACATTATAAGGAGATGGAACACTATGAAAATGATTTTCAAAAGCATCAAGGAAAATTTCCAGAGAAAAGGCCACAAGAGAAAGGACAAGCTTATGCGGTCAAAATAGTTGAGGTTAAAGTTCATTTTGATTTGGTTGTAGGTATATTAATCATCTATTCAAATTTATATAAAGAATTATTCTATTTTGGGAAATCACATTCCTTTATATCTTCCCAGTTCTCATTAAAAATTAGATATTTCCAATTATCCTTAACCAGGGAGTTGTCAGTCAAACCCCCTAAGAGAATTACCATTACAAAAAAGATGTGGAATATAGATACCTTTATTTAATATAAATGTGATTTATCTTCTGATTTTATCATCATACCTATGTTTAAATTTTAAAAAATCTTTGGTATTTATTGGATTTAAAAAATATGATGAAAAGTCTATTGTATGAAGAAGGAAATTACAATTTTTGAGGAATGTGTATAATCCCTTATCTTTAGAGCAGAAACATCACCATCTGATTCTTATCTAGATCCACCACCTCTAGCTCTAATGAATTAAATTCATGGGGGAGGAATAGAACACAATATCTATGTGTGAGGAAAGAAATATTAAAATTTAGGATGTACCTATTGTGCAAGAATACATAGATGTATTTCAAAAGTATTTACCAAGATATCCTATGGATCATTAATTTGAGTTTTTTATTTATTTAATTCTTGGTTCTAGGCCCATATCAAAGACTCGTTATAGAATGTCCAAAGTTGAATTAATAGAACTGAAGAAATAACTAGAGGAATTGAGTGATAATGGATTTGTCTAACCAAGTGTTTCTCTAGGAGAATCCCATGTTCCATTTTTCAAGAAGAAAAATGGATCCATGAGGATTCATATTGACTATAGAGAAATCGTTGTTATTATAACAAAGGAAAAATTATCCCCTTCCTCATATTGTTGATTTATTCAATCAACATTATGGAGCTCATTATTTTTTGATGATTGTCCTTCGATATGGATATCATCAATTGTATGTGAGGAAGGAAGATATTCTAAAGATGGGATTTCTAACTAGGTATAGACATTATGAGTTTACAATAATTCCATTTCAACTGACTAATGCACCCTCGGATTTCATGGAACTAATGAACAGATATTTCTTGAAATATCTTATTGACTTTATTGTGGTATTTATTAATAATATCTTGGTATACTCCAAATTCTTTGAATACCATGAGAATCAATTACAGATTATTTTGAAGACTCTGAGAAGAAATGAATTATATGTGAAGTTTAGCAAGTTTGAATTTTGTCTTCAATCGTTTTATTTTCTTGGACATATTATCTAAAAAGATGGAATCTGAGTTGATCATTCAAAACCAAGGTAGTTCTGGAATTTCCTACACCAATGAATATAATCAAGTTACATTGTTTTATTGGTTTAACGGGTTATTATCATTGTTTCATTCAGAACTTCACCAGATTAGCTAACCCATTAACCAAGATTACTCATAAAGGGGTTATGTTCTTTTGGACAAAAGCACGTGAAGAATGTTTTGAAGAATTGAAGAGGTGATTAATGAATCCTACAATATTGAATCTACTATTAAAAAATTGAGGATTTTTTATTTATAGTGATGCATTAAATAAAGTACTCAGGTGTTTCATTATGCATAATGATAGAGTTATTTCATATGAATCAATGTAGTTAAAAATTCATGAACAAAACTATTCAACTTATGATCTTGAGTTAGAAGCTCTAATATTTGCTTTGAAAATATGGAGACACTATCTATATGGTGAAATATGAGACATATATATACATCAAAAGAGTTTAGAATTTTGAAAGAACCCAACATGAAGAAAATGAGATGGCTTAAGCTGCTTAATGATTATTATTGTTCAATACACTACCATCCTAGTATGGAAAATAAGGTAGAAGATGCATTGAGTAGGAAGGATTATGGAGTAATGAATAAAATGAGGATTAACAAGGAAGCTCTATACATAGATCTAGGGAAGATGGATATGGGAATTATCAAAGAAGGTGAAACATCATTGATTTTTGAAACTGTTTCCCAACCATATTTATTATAAATAATTAAAATTTATCAGTGAGATGAAGACAATATTCACAAGAAAATTAATGTTTTGAATGATGGGATGTTTCCTGATGTCATGTATGATGATGGAATTATGAATTTTAGGAAGAGGCTACGTGTTCCCTCTATACCAGAGCTAAAAAGGTAGTTATTGGATGATGTCGATAACTCTAATTTCTCTATACACCCTACTATCACTAAGATAAATATTGATCTGAAAGAACATTTCATGTGGGATATTATAAAGTGGGAAATTTCTTATTATGTATCATGATGTTTAGTCTGTCAATAGGTGAAGGCTAAAGGAAAATATCATAGAGGTTTCTTGCACCACCTGCTTATTTCTTCATGGAAATGGGATGATATTACTATGGTTAATTTCACTAGATTATCAAAAAATCAATGAGAAAATAATGAAATGTGGGTGAGTGTTGATCAACTTACAAAATCAAAACATTTTCTCTATATAAGGGAGGATTTTCCACTAGAGATCCTTGCATTACTATATATTAATTAAGTTGTAAGACTTAATTGAGTAATTATTTCTAATGTGTCTTATCATGAGTTAGGATTTACATCAAAATTCAGGTAATGTATTTAAAAAAAATTGGATACTGAGCTTCATTTGAGTACTGCTTATCACCCTCAAACTGACGGGAAATCAAAAAGGATGATCCAAACTTTAGAATACATGTTGAGATCATTCACACGTGGTTTTCAAGGTATTTGGGATCATTACATACCTTTGGTAGAGTTTTCTTACAAAAATAGTTTCCATTCATGAATTCAAATGGAAGCATATGAAGCATTGTATGGAAAGAGATTTCATACACCAACATGTTGGGATGAAGTTGGTGAAGGGAAACTTATAGGCCCAGAGATTGTAGAGGAAACACTAGGGAAGGTAAATACTATTCAAACCCATATAAAAGTATGTCAAAGTGGGAAAAAGAGATATTCTAATAATCGAAGGAAGAATTTGGAATCTCAAGTGGGAGATCATGTTCTCTTGAAGGTATCTCCATGGAAGGGTGTTATAAGATTTGGAAGGTAAGTGAAAACTGAATCCCAAGTAAAATGGTCATTTTAAAATTATATAGAGAATTGGAGTTGTGGCTTATCATTTAGCTATGTTTCCTAGACATTACAAAGTACACAATGGGTTCTACATCTCCTTGTTAAGGAAGTATATTCTATACCCAACACATGTACTCACATATGATGTAATATAATTGAAACCTAATGTATCCTACTCTGAAGACCCTATGCAAATTCTTGACACTAATGAATAGGTTTTTAGGAATTAAATTACTCAACTAGTAATGGTACTTTGAAAAAAGCATAAAATTGAAGAGGCGACATGGGATCTTGAGGATCTTATGATGAAGAGCTACCCCAATATTTTTTTTGGGTGACAATATGGAAATTCTGAGGATGAAATTTTTATAGGAGTAGAGAATGTAACAGTCCAAAACTCTATTACATAAATTTTCCTTCATATGTTTATTTTATATAGTATATATCACAGAAAATCACTTAGAGATAATAATAAAAAGCTCGTAAATGAATAATGAATTAAATAATAAGTATTTATATAAGTTAAGGAACCTATACTGATGAAATGGTAACTTGACCTTAGGAATAGTAATATGACCCTTATGAATAGTAAATCAGTCGAATGAATAGTAACCACACCCATGTTTGTATAAATAGAAATTAGGAATCTGATAAATGAAAGTGTGATATAATTAATTCACTGTATAGGTAAATGAATATTTTAAATATTATTAATTAAGAGATGGTATTTTTGTGAGTCATAAATATTTAATTACAATTTTATAATTTATAAATTAATTTAAAAGAAAATTCATTTTCAGAAAATGTATTCATAAATCAATATTTTGTTTTCTTATGATATTGGGATAATTTAATGAGAACTTAGTTAATTTTTCAAAGTGTTATAAAATAATTTATAATTTTAAAAACTGTATTTTTTATGTAAATGATTATTTTAATTAAAAACTAATTTTCTCAAATTTAGAACAATATTTTCATAAAATGGATTTTATATTTTAATTCTACAGATCAACAAATTGTTAGGTTAACTTTTTTGTTTTTTCTAAAATAATTTAATTTTTTTGAATTTGTAAAATACAATAATTTACAATGAATGATAAATACATGATTTATTGAGTTACAGGTGATGTTTGGAAGATTTATGAACCCTTGGTTTGAAATCAGAAGAACTTATTTCTTTATTTAATGAAAAGACTCAACACAATGGCTCTTCCTAAGAAAAATATTTAAATAATGAAAGATTATCCATCTTTTCCACTATAAACACCACCCTTGAACACCCATTATCCATACAACTTCCAAGATTTGAGCCACATCAAACTTCAACACAATACTCTTACCAAGCTCCTTACCCACATCTAGGATCTCTTGGTCATAAAAAAATACCAAGATGAGTCCCCTTAAGGAGGTTCTCAGGGAGAAGTATTTAAGAGGTAAAATTCTCTTGATTTTTTCCTTTTATTTTCTTTTCAAGTTCTTTTCTTTTATTATTACCTCCTCGTATCCTCTATATAAATGAATATTATAACATAGGAATCCTATATATACTCTAATTATATCATTTTAATGGAATATACTTACTCAAACTCTTTTCCCTCTCTCTCTCTCTCTTTTACTTTAAAAATAAAATCATCGTCTCAGAGGTGCTGATTTACAACCTTCATGGAAGACATATTTTTAGTCTTCAATTTAACTTTCAAGGTTGGTAATGAAACCATTTTTATGGTTAAAAAAGAATATAATATTTTTATTGCAACCTTTATTATTTTATATATGTAACATATTTACATAACACTAAATGATAAAAAAAGTGTTCGTTATGATAAATAGCCACTGTAAAAATGTTAATGATTTTCATTAAATGTATTATCTAATGATTCATCCTAATACCACATAAAAATGATATATATAACTATTTAAACATTTTTATGTTCATTAATATCAAATAATTTCATTTTTGTGGAATTATACCCATTCCACATGAACTTCTATACTCACATACAAGTTTATCGATTGAAACAACCAAGGAAACAAACGCTCCTAAGCAATAAGATTGTATATTATAGATCATAAAAAAGGAAATAAATAAACATAATAGAGTTATAATAAATTATATATATATATATATATATATATTTATCTATGTTTGTGTGTTTTTGAATTAATTAATTAATGTATTTAATTTGATTATTCAGGACATTAAGGTCAAGTGTGGAACACATTTGGACATATGTTAAGGGTTTTCTTCATGAACCTCCATTTTTATTTGGGTTATGATCCCTTCATCTATAAACCAATTTAATTATTAATTATTCTTATATAAGTATTATAAATTCTATGTATAAAATACAAAATCATGTTTACAGATCATGTAATCTTTATTTTATAAGAAATAAATGTTTTTTCAAGGTTCCCTTTTCAATTATTCCTGATACGCAAGCCCAATCAATGAGAACTTCTCGATTTATTACCCATTTTAAACTATCATGTATAATATTTTATAAGAAACCATTATTTTTAGAAAATAATTAATTTGTTCATGAGAAACTATATTTTTTTCATTATTCGTTTTATACAAACAATTATGACAAATAAAAATATTTTTTTCAAAATAACTCTGCTTTGAAATGGGTATTTCTCTCAAGAATTCCTCAATGATTTGATTACATTATATTCATTTATTCCAACAAATATGTCAAATTTTATGGTTTTTGACATTCGTATCTTATTATTGTCAAATAATTTTTTTTAATTAAATGGTTTATGACTAGTTTTACTATGAATATGCTTTCTTGATACCATTCACCATGCTACTCTGATTTTTTAGTGATTATGATTACAGATTGGGGAAATTTATATAAATTTTATATTTTCATGTTGTTTATGTATAGAACCATTAATATGAGGAATGAATTGGACTTAGAAAGTGATTTTAGGGGCCATCTATATCCCATCGAAGTATCGGTGTGTCTCATGAGACAAAATAGAATTCGGTTTTAGATGAGGCCTTACGCAAGTATTTTTAGACATCTTGGTCGGGGCCTTGATGATATGTTTCAGATGTACATAATTATGAATTACCTCATTATGAAATTATTAATTGATAAATCATGTTATATTTTACTAATATAATATACATGATTAAGGTTCAATCTATTATAATTGGTTATATGGATTTATTTACTCAACTTTCAATCCTACCATATTATTCTCAAGTTTATTTTTAAAGGCATTTATTTTTAGTTATTCACCATTACTTATGTGTATGTTTATGAAACCTTATGATATATTTTATACCCTTACTGATCTTCTGATATCACTTCTTTTTATGTTTTATTTTTCCCCTAGGATGCGAAGATGAATATTATGAATGACTTGCAGGGATAATCTAGGTCTTATAAATGATTCCATTGGAATTTTAATATTGTATTTCCTTTCATGTTTTAATATAAATATTATTCTTGTATTTTTTTTCAAAACTACTAAACTATTTGTCCCATTGGGATACGACTTCCTTGTAATCAAACCAATGTAATAATATAAGGTATCAGCTCTGGGCTATAGGGGGTCGGGGCCTTTACATAGTCGGTTATTCCTTCTATGTAATTTTATGTAACTAATATTTGGTTCATTTTATTTATATTAAACACTATAATATGGGTGTATAATCTTATCGCAGTACAACCATAGTTCTTGAATTCTAGTCGGAATCCTTTGGTGTATGAGGAGGTGTTCCTGAGTTCGTGTAGAGAACCAGCTTGGGCATTGGTTTAGTGGCTCCTATTCTAGGGCACTACAGATGTGGTCAAGATGAAAATTTTAAATATATATTATGAAATGAAAAATTATTATTTTATAAAAGTATTATATTATGAAAAACAGACACTGAGTGGAAGTTTACACTTTCTAATATAATATTTATTTATGCAAGGGTTATTAAAAAATTCCCCAAAACCGGTAACTTAAAATATATTTTGGAAAGAATGTAAATTAATTATTGTCTAATGAACCAATTTTATTGATTTCTTAAAGATATGTATTTATAGTTGGAATAATAGTAAATTTTTAGGTAATTTTAGAGAATAAGATAATATGAGTAAATACTATTAATATATTCTAATGTATGGTTACCGTGATATTGAATTTTAATACTACTATATTGCTTCACCAAAACTATATAGTTTTAGAATGGTTTCTATATAGGAAATAGTGAAGATAAAGTAGTTGGGAACTAAGAGGATTATATCCTTCCAAATAAGTAACCTTGAATGAATGGAATTGTAATTGAGTAGTTTTTTAATGTGAGGGCTCAGTTGACATAAACAAAAAAAAATCATGGTATCCATGTTTGAGAGAAACAAAATCTAACCCATGTTATATTTTTAATAGTGCACCATTTTAGGAGATAAACCCCTCTATCATTCAATGGATCTTATGACTCTATGATAACCAAGGGATGAATCAAAGCTATAGAAAAAAATACAAAATGATGTGTTTTTGGATCATCAAAAGGTTACCCTTTCTATTTACCATTTTGAATTTGCAGCCAATAAATGGATGTAAATGGTTAATAATACTAGAGATATATAAGATATTGACACCATGTAATTGGATAAATTTAAGAATCATTTCATTGAGAAATATTTTCATAAGTTCTTTCATGTTAGGGTGGAAAGTAATTATTTGAATTGAGGAAAAGAATGATTATTTGGTGACTAAATATGAATAAAAATTAACAAAATCGGAATGATACACACCAAATTGTATTTGGAATCTTAATAGTAAAATTAATTGGTTTTACAATGGATTAAAACCAAGTTACTTACGAGATTTTTCCTCTATTGAATTTAAAAATTATGATAAACTTTTTTTAATATACTAAGAAGGTGGAAAAATAGTTTTCTTTTAATCTTGTGTTTCATGAAACAAATATGAAAAAACAGATAAAAGTGGAATTAAAATAAGAATAATACATCAAATAAATCTTATGGTAAGAAAATAAAATTTTTATTTTTTATTAAGTGTGGTAAAAACCACATTGGGGAATAACTTATAAAATATGGTATGTTTTTTTGATATGGTATGTTTGAGCATATGGATCATTATTGAAAACAAAAATATTTTGGTAATGGTATGAACAATTATGAAAATCAGGTAGTATGGGGTTTAAAATGTATATAGATGGGTCATTATGTAGAAGATTGTTTAAAGAAGGGAACTGATGATGGGAATAAGAAAGTTTATAAGGAAAAGGGTGTGGTGAAATCCTTTGAAACTACTTCAGAATTTGTTTGGACATCAAATGATGTGATAATAGGTATAATACTTGTTTATTCATATTATTTTAATTTCTTGTTTGATTCGGGGTCTACAAATTCTTTCATTTCTAAGAAATTTTCTGGTAAAATGAAAATTTCACCTCAAGAAAAGAAGTCATAACTTTTGGGAAAAGCACCTGAGGGTAGTATTAATGAAAAAATAATTTACTAATTATTCCTATAATAATCAATGAATAGTTTTCCTGAAAACATTATTATATTTCCCATTATATAATTTGATGTTATTCTGGATAGGGATTGTATTTAAGTTTATCATGCTAAGAGAGATAGAAAATCCAATAAATTTATCATCCAAAATGAGTTTTGGTTTGTATATAATAATGAATTAATACATTTTATATCATATCTAGAAGCTAAGAAATCTTAATATATGGAAATGAAAGTTCCATTGTTCATGTTTCTAAAAATTTGGCAACTATTCGGATTAATGATGTGCAGGTAGTAAAATAATATATGGATGTTTTTAATAATTGAGTTACCTAATATTATACCAAGTCCTGAAGTTGCGTTTATTATTGATATAGTTTCTAGTTCTAATCCAATTTTAAAATCCCCCTTATATAATGGCTAAAGTATAACTTTTGGAATTTGAAAATTAGTTTTATGAGTTTCTTGATGAACATGTTATTCGTCCTATCAGTTAACATTAGGGTGATATCATTTTGTTTATTAAAATGAAATATGGTTACCTAAGGATTTTACTTTATTATAGATCATTGAATAACATTACTATTAATAATAAGTATTTTAGGAGTCGTATATATTACTTTTTTTATCATCTCTAGTGATATTATTATTTTTAATGGTTGATCTCAGGTCTAGGTATCATCATCTTACGTTGAATGAGGATAAAATCCCCAATATAATATTTCATTCTATGTATGGGAACTATGAGTTTGTGGTTATTCTATTTCAGTTGATGAATTCTCCAATTATTTTCATGGATCTTATGAATTGATTTTCCATGAATATATCAATAGGTTTTTGGTTCTGTTCATTGATGGTATTTTGGTTTATTTCAAAAGATACGAGGATCTTAAAAAACATCTAAGGATTATTTTGAAATCCCGAAACGAAAATAAGTTATATGGAAAATTTAGTAAATATTATTTTTGTTTGAATCATATTTCATTCCACGGTCATATCATAAATAAATATGTCACAATTGTAAATACTTATGAAACTAAAGTCATCGATCAAGGGACAAGCACCACAATTGTGACTAAGATTCATAGTTTTCATGGATTTTCAGCTAGCATATTATTAATGGTTTGTTGAAAACATTTACTGGTTATATGTCCAAAAAATTATGTTTACATAAAAAGTATTAAGTCTCATATGGAAAAAGGAATGTGATAAATTTTTCGAGGATTTTAAAATAAGATTAGTGAATTCTACAGTTTTGGTCCTACCATCCAGAAATGGTGAGTTTTGTATCTATAGTGCTGCTTAATTGAAGTTACTGGGTTGTGTTTTAATAAACAATTACTAGGTAATTACTTGAAATTCATGTAAATTAAAATAACATGAGATAAATTATTATACACATGTCCATGAATGGATATTGTAGTTTTTTCTTTAAAAAATTGGAGACATAATTTATATGGAGTAAAGCGTGAAATTTATACAGATAAAAACAATTTGAAGTATATATTAACTTAGAAAGAGTTGAACTAGGGGAAAAGGATATGGATGGAAATGATAAAGGATTTTTGATGTTATTAATATTTTTATGACTTATTATATACTCCCTTTACTGATTTCATATGAAATGTGCATAATTTGAGTGAAATATTAATGTTTTAATACTAAATATAATTTTTGATCATTTTTAGAAGTAGTCCATTTAAGTAAATTTATTATTTTATTTATAAATATCACCCTACGGATCTCAATTGTGAGATTAAATATTTTTAGTATTCCTTATTCAATTTTCCACATATCATTAGAAGGAATCAGTGACCAATTCTTCCATTTTAAGGGTCATATGGTCCTCACAAGATGACCCAATGAATTTGTGATCAAACCGGACAATCTATAAAGATTGAATTACTGTGATCAATACAAAAGTCCAAATTTCTTTATTATACTCCAACGTTTGGGGTATCATATATGGAGTAATGGATAAAACTTTCAGGGCCCAAATCCACAAAAAAGGGGCCCAAATGAAGCTTTAGTGTCCATCCCACAATTCTGTCCAGGAATTGAGTTTGGCACACCAAATTTGATATTTCTTCTGATAGAGAAACTAATTAGAGTTTATATTTTTCAGTGTGAAATAGAAAATATTGGCATCCGATGTAGTTGAATAAAGCATTCAAATTTTAAGGCATCTTCATTTTCAAAAACCCATTCACATTTTGGCCTTTAAAATGATTGGATTCAAATGGACAGATTTAAATTGTTTAATAAAACCGCCATAACGTTGGATCCTTAAGTCCAATGTCCACCCAATTTTTAAAGTAGTTGGCCAACATTGTTTTCTATAATTTTAAGAAAGAGATATCTTAGTATTCTTTTTCCTGGATGTCTAAATTGTCGATATAATTGGTGGGTAATTTTGAAATGCAAACAGTCCACCACCTTGGGCTATAAATACATCCCATACTCTCCTTTCAAAAGAGTTGGCATTTCAGAAGAGAACAGCACAAATTGGCATGACCAAAGATTTTCCAATGGCTTCTAAGGACCTTAAATACTTAAGTTTTCACTTGATATACCCTTCCTATTCTCTTTTATTCCTTTTATGTTTGTGCTTTTTTCATTTTTAGTCTCATAAGTGTTGTTTTTGTAATTATATTTTAGTGAATGTTTCTTCTTCATATTCTATTTTAATCATCCACCCTATGTTCTTAAATATAAATTCTATTAAAATATCTAAAATCAAGCTTAAACCAATTCCCTTCTTTGGCTTCCTCATTCGATCAAAATCCTATTTTTAATTCTCATCACCCTTCGTGTGTGTGCGTTCGACACACAACTCTTTTCTTATCACACCCTTTTTACTCTATTTATAATTCATCACCATAAAAATATATTACCAGATTATTAACTATTTTAATGGATGAGTAAATCTACCATTGGTTTGAGTCAAAATTTTGGGATGTTAAGTGATTTAGAGTATTTGATCGATTAATATTCTTCAAATTAACAATGTGTATGTTGGACTTAACAGGTCATTGATTAATGACTTGTTTTGTTTAATGTGTGGTTTTCATAGATTATTGGAACCATAAATACAATACCATAAATAATATATGATTGATATTATAACCCTATGTTAAGTCAAATCTTAGATTAAACCCTAAACACTTAGTAATTCCAATCAACATTATCTTGTGATGTGGGCATTAATTTAAATGCAATATAAAGAAAAGAACAAGGATATCACGAGATTAACTCCATATAAATGAACTAAACCTAATTTTTATCAAATTTTATAATCTATATTATTCAATTAATTAATTCATTTAATCTCTTAAAACAAACCCCCCAATCAAAATACAATCAACAAAAAACAATCGACTATTAAAAAGTATAATCATCGAGGATTCGACCCGAGTGCTGCTATACACATTAGTCGAGCATTAGAACATTTACCAGTCGATAGGTGACAATCATGTGTGCTTTCAAATGGAATTGTTTCCAGGGATGGTGAAATTAATTAGTTGTTAGTTCTGGTTATTGTAAAAAAACAAACAAAAACAAAATTTCAAAAAAATTGATAAAAACACAAAGAAAAACATTCCTTCCTCTTTCTTCCAAAATCTCTTTGAATTCCCCATAGCCTCCCAAACTATCCCTCGGATTTGTTTGACCGTAAAATTGAGTGTACACTTCTCCAAATTAGTAGGAATATAAGAGATAATCAAATCATTCAATAACCTATCCTTGTCCAACCAATTGAATTTGATAAGGCCGATCCTATGGAAGAAGCAATTAAAGAACATACTTCCCCTAACTTGAATCATCAACCTCTTGGTATGCAATTTCCAAACATAGAGGCTAACTTCGAATTGAAATCTGGTTTGATTCATCTTATCCCTAATTTCCAAAGGCTTTTCAGTGAGGATCCACATCTTCATCTTAAAGAGTTCTAAGTGGTGTGCTCAAGCATGAACCCTCAATGGGTTTCTAAGGAAAAAATCAAACTCCAAGCATTCTATTTCTCCCTAACTGACACTACTATGTCAGGGATCTACTACCATACTCCTTGTTCCATAACCACCTGAAATGACATGAAGCAACTCTTCTTAGAGAAATTATTTTCTTCTTATCGTACTACTTCTATCCAAAAGGAAATAAGTTGTATTTGTCAATTCCCAAATGAATCACTCTATGGCTATTGGGAGAGGTTTAAAAAACTGGTGGAAACCTGCCCACATCACCAAATCCATAACCATCTATTTATCCAATACTTATATGATGGTTTGTTGGCTATGTATAGAACTCTCATTGATTACACAAGTGGTGGTGCTCTTGTTGATAAAACTCTTAGAGGTGTAAGAGATATACTAATAAATATGGATAAAAACACACAACAATTCCATACTCGAGCACATGATCAAATCAAACAAGTCCAAGAGATTCAATCCATAGAGACGAACAAGATGACTGAGTGGATGAGTAACCTTATAGGTCTTGTGTGAAAACTATTTGTGGCTTCCAAATACCCAACGGAAACTTCTCCACAATCTCTATTACCTGGACCTATCAGGAAATATGAAATTTGAAACTCACCAGGTCATCCAATAGACACCTATCCAAAACTTCAAGATGAACCATATGATTCATCTGGACCAATGGATCTTAATGAAGTATATACTCAGAGTAACACCAACCCTCAATAATCTGGTTAGTTCATTAGAAACTTCAACCAACCACACCTTGAGCCCTTCTCTTCTACCTTTAACCAAGGCTTGAGGTATGGTAATCCCATTTCTCATTTCCCTCAATTCCCTCCTCAAAACCCAAACCAATTAAAATATGGTCAAAGTGTTGGTAACTTCCATTAACCTTTTCCTTTTGTTCTTCAACCTCAATGGATAAATCCACATCCTTCTCCTCCATGCTTCCACTATCCTAGTGATCCTTCTCAATCCCCTAACCAATACAATCACTTTCCCAAAAATGAAAATCAATGTAATCCCAATTCGGGATAAGCCTCTTCTTCCAAGAAACCATGGGAAAGTGCAGTGGAATATCTTTCCTCTTTCACCAGTTCCATCCTTAAAAACATTGAAACTCAAATTGGTAAACTTCTTCCCCACCTAATCTAAAAACCAAAATAAAATTCTTCCCAAATCCCAACTCAACTATTACACAACCCCAAGGGTAATGTAAGTGAAATTGAACTTAGATCAGGGAATAAAATTGTTATTCCTCAAGATAATTCTTCCAAACCCCTTTAAATGTTGACCTAGATAACTGGAAAAAAAAGAAACTTGAAAAGGAGTCTGAATCCATTCCCTCTCCTCCTTCCATTCCACTTAGTAACCTAATTCCTTTTCCTCAAGCCATTTCTAAGCCAAATAAGTCTTCTGAACCTGATCCTTAAATGCTCGATATTTTTAGAGGTGTTGAAGTCAATATTCCCCTCTTAGATGCCAAAAAATAATCCCTAAGTATTCCAAGTTTCTTAAAGAATTTTCACCCATAAGTTGAAACTTATGACCTTTTAAAATGTTTCCACCCAACAGTCTATTCCCATAAAGTGCCAAGTTCTTGGGACCTTTAAAGTTCCATGCCAAATTGGAAGTTACAACTTCAATGATGCACTCATAGACCTAGTAGCCTCAATTAATGTCATGCCAAAATCCATCTTCTCCAACATTGGTCTTGGTCCCTTATATCCAATGGGTGTTGTCATTCAATTGGCCAATCAAAGATCTTCTTATCCTGAGGGAATAATCGAGGATTTCTTTGTCCGTGTGAATGATCTTATCTTCCCTGCTAATTTATATGTCTTTGGCATGGAAGGTGAGACAAACTCTTCTCAATCTTCCCTAATTCTAGGAAGGCCATTCCTAATGACAGTGACAACCAATATTGATGTCCATTCAAGAATATTATCTGTGGAATTTGGTGACCAACTGGTTAAGTTCAGCATTTTCCATGCCATGCGATATCCATCTGAGGATCACTATGCATTATCAATCCATGCTTCTGAGAAGACTTATAAGAGTTAATTAAACCCCAATCCATCATGTTCATCTTGTTCTGAAGAGATAGGATCTTGTGAAATCTACATAAGGATTAGAAAAGTCATAAATGGTGAAGTTGATGTGGACCTTTCATTAATAGGTTCCATCGATATAAAATAACTTGAAAACTCTATTGAATCCCACATCAACTATGATCTCTAGTGCTTCACATTAGATAGTATTAAGGAAAATTAATCTAAAGCCACTGAAGTCCCTTCCTCCATTCTTGAGTTGTCTAACCCAAAAATAAAAGATGCGACTGATCTGAAAAGTCTTCTTGAACACCTGAAATTTGCATTCTTTTTCCATGATCACTCTTATCTTATCATTATTTCCACTTAACTTACTAAAACTGAGGATTCCAAACTTGTTTATGTGTTAGAGGAAAAAAATACATTAGGTTGGATTCTAGATGACATACCAAAAATCAACCCCGCCCTTTTTATGCATCACATCCATCTTGAGGAATCATCCAAACCAATTAGACAACCACAAAGAATACTCAATACACTCATACTTGAGGTAGTTAGGGAAGATATCACCAAGATTATTCAAGCTATTATTATCTACCTAATTTATGATAGTGAATGGGTTAGTCCACTTCAAGTTGTACTTAAAAAGGGGGGGATAACTATTGTTACAATGGAACATGGGGAGTTAGTCACAACTCGAGTGAAGAAAAAATGGTGTGTGTTTATTGACTATAGAAAATTAAATGTTGAAACACGAAAATATCACTACCCTCTTCCATTCTTTGATCAAATGCTAGAACGATTAGTTGGATAGTCACACTATTATTTTCTTGATGGATACACCATCTACTTCCAAATCCCAATCACACCTCAAGACTAATAAAAGAATAATTTCACATGACCCTTTAGAACATATGAATATATGATAATGCCTTTTGGCCTTTTCAATTCTATTGCAACATTCCAGAGGTGTATGATGAGTATCTTTTCTGAAATAGTTAAACACTTCATGGAAGTATTCATGGATTACATTACCGTTTATGGTGAGTCATTTGAATAGTTCATTCATTCACTCTCTCTAGTCCTTAAAAAGTGTTTCAAGTGTATCCTTGTGTTAAACTTTTAAAAATGTCACTTCATGGTCGAAAAGGGGATTTTCTAGGGAATATATTTTCCAAAGAGGGTATTGAAGTTGATCCTGTCAAAAATTGAAGTGATACAATCACTTCCTAAACCCAATTCTATTCGATACATCTATTCATTCCTTGGTAGTTCCGGTTTATATCAGATATTAATCCACAAATTCAGTAGGATTTCCCTCCCACACACTTGGTTGCTCCAACATGATGTCACTTTCCATTTCGATGAGGTTTGAAAGAGAGCCTTCATTGAACTCAAATCTGCTCTTATATCTACCCAGATAATCCAACCCCCAGATTGGTCCTTAAACATTGAGTTGATGTATGATGAATATGATAGAGATGTTGGAGATTTTCTTGGTCAAAAAAGATAAAAAATTATTCATGTCAACTATTATGCCTCAAAACTGTGAATGAAACTCAATCTCACTACACTGTGGCTGAAAAGGAACTTTTGGCAGTGGTTTTTTCCTTAGATAAATTCCAGCCCTATCTCTTAGGTTCCAAAATCATCATCTACATAGACCATTCTACAATAAACTTCTTACTCAATAAAATTGATTCCAAACTGAGGCTAATAAGATGGATCCTCATGCTCCAAGAGTTTGACCTTGATCCAGAATTTCCAACTGGGCACCTTTCATCTCTCATTCCAAGAATACGATGGTATGACCCAATTTTAAATTACTTGGTTTCTAGTGTTTTTCCTCAATTTTTTCATAATAACCAAAAATAAAGTTTAAAATTGATTCAAAATACTATTTTTTGGAAGAAAATAAACATTGGACAACTAGGGCAGACATGGTAATTAGAATAAGTGTTGATTAAAATGAACATGCTTCCATCTTAGAATTCTGCAACTCAATGCCTGGTGGTGGACATTTTGGACCACAAAGGACCTCCTGAAAGGTCATAGACTCTAGATTCTTCTGGGAATCACTCTTCAAGGACTCACATGAGTTTTTTCAATCATGTACCACTTTCCAAAAATTTGGCGCAATTTTCAAAAGAAATTAAATGCCCCAAAGCCTTTAATCTTCTCTGATATCTTTGATGATTGGGGAATCGATTTCATGGGACCATTTCCCCCTACCAATGGATTCTCATACATCCTTCTTGATGGTGATTATGTTTCTATGTGGGTTGAGGAAAAACCCACTAGAAAGGATGATTCACATACTGTTAGTGAGTCTCTAAAGACACGCATCGTCCACCGATTTGGCACACCAAGTGCCTTGATAAGTGACTTAAGAACCCATTTTTGAAATAAAACCATGGAATATCATTTTAAAAACAATGGTGTTTTACGTAAAACATCAACTGCATACCACCCCTAAACAAATGGAATGGCTGAACTTTCTAATATAGAAGGGAAAAGTGTTCTTGAGAGAACTGTAAAACCCACCAGAAAAGACTGGCCTGAAAGACATTGTGATGCACTTTGGCCTTATCAATCTACCTATAAAACACAAATTGGGATGTCTCTTTTTAGGATAGTTTTTGGAAAATCATGTCATTTTCTAGTTTAAATCTAGCCGAAGTCATTTTGGGCTATGAAAACATGTTATTTTGATTGTGAAAAAACTGGTGAAGAAAGAATGTTTCAATTGGATGAACTGGAGGAGCTTCGACTTGATTCTTATGTGAATTCTAATCTGTAAAAAACATGATAAGTTACTCCATGACAAACACATCCTTAAAAAGGTATTCTATGAAGGTGAAAAGGTATTTTTTTTCAACTCTTGATTTCATCTTCACCCGGGTAAGCTTAATTCTCGATGGGAAGGTCCTTTTGTTATTACTAATGTTTACACATTTGGTGTAGTGAAAGTTCAAGACCCCTCTTCCAAAAGTACATTCACGGTTAATGTACATCAGTTAAATCATCACAATGGGAGGAAACACAATCTTATAACATCATCGACTTCCATCAAATCCACAACATCCACAGACCCACCACCGGATGGAGAGGGTGACCCACCAAATCCAAACCAAGGGGCCCCTCTTTCCCTTTAACTTCTCTCCCCTCTCTTTATTCTTCTTCCCCTATCTTTAATTTTTACCACATTCCTCATCGTAGTTTTTATTTAATATTATGTGTGGGTGTTTATTTATAACAAACTAAAAAAACTAATCTAAAACAAAAAAAAATTAATTTTAAAACAAATTATGAAAAATCAAGAGTTGTACTTACTCACCTTCCAATTTAAAAAAAATTCCAACAATTCTATGGAATAAAAATACATGGTTTCATCTAAGAAAATTTATGGTTTCTTCGTAAATGTAGATAAAGAATATTGTTTCAAAACCAAAAAAAATTGAAGGCTCAATTTTTGGATGTGGAAAATGATTTTCCCCACCCTTGAGGAAAAAAATTTGATTTCATGAAAAGGACACATATGGCCATCTTTTTAAAATGTGTGTTTTTTACCCCCATTTTTGAGTCTTTATTTTTTGGACCTTTAAGCAGAATTTCCTACTTTACTGTGTATTAATATGATATAGGCATTTTATGAACCGCATAAGAATTATAATAGCCAAATAGCCTACCACTAACCATACCTTAGTCCTCTTTTTTAAATCCCCTTCGAGCCTATGAACAATTTTTATGTGTTAGCCAAATTACAATCCCAATACCTTATCCCACCCAAGATCATCATGGATTTTCATTGTATAATTTTTTGAATTTTAACTGTGGGGGAATGGATTTTCTTTTGGGTACCCTTTTGTTGATTTTCACCATGTTATCATATGCTTGAGGGTAAGAATAAATTTATGTGTGGGGGATATGTTTTCTTTCAGTGGGGTTGGGGAATTCATATATGTTTATCTTGTAAAAATGATATTGAAAAGTGTTGTAAAAATTAAAAAAAATTAAAAAAAATTGAAAATAAAAATGGGTTGTGTCTAGGGTTGGTCAAAAATCACTCTTCCTAAACCTTTTATCTTTCTATAACAATTACAATTAGATTCATGAGGAGATCAATCATGGGTTGGGATATGAGTGTGAGATCTTTGTCAAGTTCAACTACCGAAAAAAAAAGAACACTTATGTCATTGGGAGAAGTGTTTTGTTTTGTAGATATTTCATCTTCTCATTACCTTAAAATTATATTCCTCACTTGTGTATTTATATTAACTATAATTCCCTTATAAATATGTGTTTTTATTTCCATCCATGTTTTATTTCAAAAACATAGTGCATTTCTTTTTCCATGTTGGTGTTTTAGCCCTCTTTCTACTCTTTTGAACACTAAATTCCCACCATCCCTTAGCAACAGAAAACCTCATTAAAATGACCTCTTGATTCTTTTGAACTTTAGGATATGTAATGGAATCGTAGATCTCTTTCAAACTCTATGATTTTTCACTTTTGATTGGTGAATCAGTGAAGGTGCATAAATTATTTTTATCATCTTGAGAGAATTATGTTTTGTGTGCCACCATTTTCCATTTTTAAATTTGATCATGGAAAAGGGTTGTTTTTGGAACATTTTTTCTGTAATAAATTGAGGTTTAATTCAATACGAATGAATTAAATAGTCTAAACCTCCCATGGGTGGGGAAAAAAAAATTTTAATATTGGTTGGTGAGTGAAAATGAGTTTTTAATGTTTTTTATATTTATTTCACATGATGACATGCATAAGACTAACTTTGGGAGGAGTTGATTTTATTAATATGTTCATGACTTATTATATAGTCATTTTACTGATTTTATATGAAATGTGCATAATTTTTGTGAAATGTTAATGTTTTAATACTAAATATAATTTATGTGCATTTTAGAAGGATTCCAATTTAGTCAGTTTACTATTTTATTTATAACTATAACCCTATTAATCAAAATTGTGTGATTTTTATTATTTAGGATTTAGTATTCAATTTAAAACATATCATTAGGAGGAATCATTAACCAATTTTTCCATTTTAAGGGTCATATGGTCCTCACAAGATGACCCAAAGAATTTGTGATGAAACTTGGCAAGCTAAGAAGATTGAATTACTAGTATCCATCCAGAATTCCAAATTCCATTATTATCCTTCAAATATTGGGGGAAAATGCAAGGAGTCATGGATAAAAATTCCAGGGCCCAGATCCTCAAACAAGAGACACAAATGAAGCTTTAATGTCTAGCCCACAATTCTGTCTAGGAATTGAGTTCAGCACACCAAATTTGATATTTCTTCTGATATAGACATTAATTTGAGTTGATATTTTTCTGTGTGAAATAGAATATATAGACAGTCGAATTTTTTGATGAAAGAATTCGGATTTGAAGTCATACTACTATTCAAAAACCTATTCACATGTTTTCGTTTAAAACTTTTTGATTGAAATGGACAGATTAAAATTGATTAGTAAAACTCCGATAACATTGGATCCTTATGTCCAATGGCCTCCAAATTTTGATAGTAGTCTGACAACATTATTATATACAACTTTGAATAATAATATATCTCTATATTCCGCTTTCTATATGTCCAAATCGTCGAGACAGCTGGAGTGGTAGTTTTGGAATGCAAACAGTCCACCACCATGGGATATAAATACATCCCCTCATCTCCTTTCAAAAGAGTTGGAATTTTATAAGAGAGGAGAAAATATTGGCATGAAAACGACCTTTCCAAGGGATTTTATGTATCTTCCATACTCATGTTTTAACTTGATATACCTTTCCTCATCTCTTTGTTTCCTTTTACTTTTGTACTTTTCTTCATTTGTAATCTCATAAGTGTTGTTTTTGTAATTCTATTTTTGTGAAATATTATTATTTATATTCTATTTTAATCATCCATCCTATGTTATTAAATATCAATTCTCTTAAAATATTTCAAATCATGTTGAAACCAATTCCCTTATATTTCTTCCTCATTCAATATAAATTCTATTATTAATTTTCATCACCCTTCGTGTGTCTGTGTGTGTTCGACGGACAACTATTTTCTTATCTCATTATTTTTGTTCTATTTAAAATTCATCACCATATAAATATATTACTATATTATTAACTAATATAATGGTTGAGTATATATACAATTTGGGTGAGTCAAAATTTAGGTATGTTAAGTGATTGAGAGTATTTCCTAGATGAATATTTTTCAAATTGACCTTGTGTATGTTGGACTTAACATGTCATGGATTAATGACTTCTTTTTTTTAACATATGGTTTCCATTGATTATTGGAACCATAAATACCCTACCATCAACAATATTTGATTGATATTAGAACCCTAATTTAAGTTAAGACTTGGATTAAAGACTTAACACTTAGTAATTTTAATCAACCTTTATCTTGTGAAGTGGGTGTTAATTTAAATACAATATAAAGAAATTTTCAAGGATATCACAAGCTTAACTCCCTAAAAATAAACTGAACCTAATATTAATAAAATTGTTAAATAAATATTAATCAATTAATCAATTCATTTAAGCTATTAACCCCCCCCCCCCCCCCCGCTAATCAAAATAAAATCAACTAAAAACAATCGACTATTAAAAATTATCATCACTGAGGATTCAACATGAGTGTTGCTATTCACATTATCAGAGAATCAGAAAATTGACCAGTATATAGGAGAAAATCATCCGCACTTTCAATTGTGGCTGCACAATTCATTTCCATCTGGTTAAAGAAAATAGATTAGTTGACACTTTGAGTCATAAAGATAATTAACATTAATTATGATTTATTGAGAATATAATCCTTTGGTTAATGATTTGATGCATTTTGGATTATAAATTATGAATTTAGGGACTCCCTTTATTTTTTTCAGGTGTTAGTGAAATCATCTTTTTCAAATAGGGTTTTGAAAGATCAGAATAAATACAGTGTATTATATGGAAAATTAGAATAGGTTAACAAAATGTAAGTTACCTAAATTTAATATACACTAAGAACGTTTCTTGATATTTAAAAAAATTTGTGTTTCATGTGACCCCAATTGAAGAAATAACTATTTATTGGGGATCATAACTCTCTATTTTGAATTCATACTAGAAACAAAAAAAATGTATGGTGACCTTTGAGAACATTATTTATGGTATAGAATGAGGAAATATATTGTTGATTTTACTTTGGATTGTTTGAGTTGTCAACAGGTTAAATTTAAACAGGAATTACTGAAGGGAATGCTTCATCATATTCTAATTCTAAAATAGAAATGGTGGAACGTATCCATGGGTTTCATTGTTGGATTACCTAAGACACCATGAGTTAATAATTCAATATGGGTTACTATTGATTTATTGGCTAAATCTACACATTTTATTTCATTAAAGATAATATTTATTCTGATAAAATTACTTGACATTATGTTAAAATGGTAATTAGATTACATGGAGTCCTTAAATCCATTTTATATGACCGTGATCCCTTTTTTACCTGTAAATTTTATAAAATCCTTCAGAATTCTTTGGGTGAATAATTAAATTTCATTACAGCCTTTCATCCTCAATCTCATGTATAGTCAGAGTAAATTATTGAGACATAAGTGGATATGATTCATGATTATTAAATAGATTGTTATGTAAATTGGCATCAACATCTGAATTTTTTTGAGTTTTTTATAATAATATTTATCATTCCAGTATATATATGGCACATTTTTGTGAGTTATATGCAAAGTAGATTCAGACTACAGCTTGTTGGGATGGGGTTGGGGAAAGAAAGCTATTCTGGCCATAATTGGTAGAAGAAATGGTTGATAAGGTGAAGATGATTTAGTATCACCTAAGGGCGACTCAAAGTAGGTAGAAAAGTTATTCAGATAATAAGAGTAAATATTATTATTATGAGGTATTTGATCATGTTTTTCTTAAAGTATCCCCATGGAAAAGTGCTATGTGTTTTGGTAAAAATGGAACATTCATTCTATGGTTCGTTGGAAAATATGAAATCCTATATAATGTTGGATCATTTTCCTATTGAGTGACATTTACTCGGATTTTATCTCAAATACATGACTTATTTCATGTTTCTTTGTTATGAAAATATGTGTTAGATACATCTCATGTTTTGATCTAGGAAGTAGTTCATTTGGAGGAAAATATTTCATATGAGGAATAACTTGTTCAGATTATTGAATACATAGTGATTTTATTATGAAATAGGGGGATTCACCTTGTTATGGGTTTTTGTAAAACCCATATGGTTTATGAATCAACATTGGAATCATAAAATTCTATGAAGGAAAATAATATTCTAACTTGTTTAATTAAGGAATAAAAGTAAGAGGACATAATTTCCAAATGGGGGAAGAATATAACAACCTAAGTAAAGTTATGATAAATAATTTTCATATCTTATTAATAATCCTTAATTAGTTATTATATATTTATATTACTTAAAAAAACATTAGGTAATTTTTCAGTCAAAAGGAAAAAAATTATTTTTAAATAAATTGGGTTTTCATGAAATATATAGTATTATTTGAATGAATTATTTGAAAATTATAGAATTTTATTTTGGAAATAAATGGACTTAAATTTTGAATTCAACATATCAAAATTAGGTTATGATAAATTTGTAGAATCTTTTGAAAAGATTGACTTTTCAATGAATAGTGAAAAATACTAATTTTTATTGACAATTTTCTTATCGTTTTAATAATTAAGAGAGTTCAATTCTATATGAAAATAATTTAAAAGAAAAATTATTTATATAATATTATTAATAACCAAATTATGGTATTTTTATATCATTTTATACATAAATTTGGATTAAAAAAATTATACATAAAAATACATTTTTATGAAAAAACTATTTTTCATCGCGTTTTGAGAGTTTGATTTTAAGTTATATTAAAAACATTATATGAAATAAATTTGATAAAATGGATTATGTATTTTTATTAAAAATAATTAAAATTATTTTATAATTTCAATTTAGTTTTTTAACATAATATATAGTAAAATTAGTAAACATTTGTTACAACTATTAATGTTAAAACAGGTTTATCGGGGATTAAAATAAAGTGATAAGGGTTAAAATGACTTAGAAACATGTCTAAATTATATTGTATGACTACATGTATACCCTAAATTATCTAATATTTATAAATATTATATTATTGAGTAATTTTTCATGAGTAAGAATCTAATTTATTAAATTATTTTTAAAAATTCCATGTGTGTCCTCTCCCCTGATTATAAAGGACAACCCCTATCCTATCATCTATACAGTTCAAGAGACTTTTTTTCATATAATCCATTATAAAATCCATTACATACTTCCCTCACACATCTTAAATTACCTTCTTTGATAAAAAAACCATCCTAATAAGTCTTTAGTTATAAACCTAGAGAGGTTGTCCGATGAAGTGGTATAGTTCATAATCAAGTATTGTTGTTTTATTTCATTTTATACTCTCTTAAAATACACTTCAACTATGATTAAATAATTACATGGTTATATCAAATAAATTGATATAGTGTTATGTTAATTTCATAATATATATCCATCTCCTTCTTTCATGAAATGGGAAATAGAACCATCATTCATTTGTATGGAGGACTACCACATCATGAACCAATGTAATTAATTTTCCATCACTAGAATTCATGACTGGGTATAAAGACATATTTAATATATATATGTATATATATTGTATTTATAAAATTTTTATCATTCTGTAATGATAATAAATCTACTAATTCTATACCTCTCTATCCATTGAAAAATTATAACTCCAATCATTTATATGTGTGGATTGTAACCTCCAAGAAGCAATGTGATTTATTTTTCATGACCACTTCATATGGATGTTATATTATTAAAAATGAAAAATGAGGCCACCCTATGATTTATTGTAGGAGTGAATTTTTTTCAATCAATCACGTTGGGTTAACTCTTTCTAAATGGTTTCTAATAGGATTTGTTACTGGAACCAGAAACACCCAATGGTTGTATATTTATGTTTAATAAGGGACATTCTTTCCAAAGTTTGGAAATCATAGGATTAATTGGTCAATGATACGTAATAAGTAATATTTTTTTATATAGTATGGGAGTACATGATCATCACACCCTTTTGGGGGGAATTTCTTTCTACTCTCGGACTCTCTTGTAGATTTAATATATGCTCATGAATCCTTCATTAATTCCCAAGTGTGATGTGGGTAACTCTTGAAATTAACTTTCAATTATTATCATGTATGGAACATAGAATCATCTTTATTCATCCATGCTTCTTTTTCAATGGAGATATCTATATGTATCAAAGTTTTTCTATCACTGGAATCCTCTTTTGTATTGATTATAGAATCTTTGGTCATTATTATTATGGTGATGATGGTTTTCCGCCACATAGTGTACACTCAAGAGTATATCATCAAACATGGAGAGGAGAGTTGTTTGATGTTGGTATAGTAATAATGATATTTAATTCCTACATTTCCTTTTGAAATGATCTAGAACCCATGTATTTCGTTACCACATAATAGGGCACGTCATACCTGTTAATTTCATGTGATAATGACCGAGCAATGTAGTTTAACATCATCAAATAATTATGTCTAGTCGGAATATTGCTAGAAAGATTTTGGGGTGGGACTTATATTGAAGAATCCTATGGAACCTGGAAGGGATATGGATTCCTAGGTTAAATAATACACTACTGTTAATATGGCCTAGAGAGAATTATGGTTGATATGGGGTGTTGAGTTTGGACATTAGGTTGGTTTCCTAAATATCCCATTTGGATGGGAATCAAAAACCATGTAGTTCCGTTGTGAGGTCCTATGCCTATAGAGGTCCACTTAAGGTTTGTGTGAAATGGTAGTATGTACCTTTGAGATGATTGATATGGGATTACTCTTAAGTATGATTCCCTTGTTCTTGAGTATTGTAATGTGGTTGGGGCTTATATCAAGTAGGAGGCCCAATATTGGTGGGGGGGTTACACTTGAAATAATGCCCAAAGGTTTTATTTTGGGGCTTACTCATGAAGGTGATTCCTTGGTTCCAGGATCATATAGATATCTTGATTATCCCCATCCTCTAAGACCACATGAGTAATGATTGGTGTGAGAAAAAAAGGAAGGTATGAACTTGAAGTATCACACAATCTAATTTTCCCACTTTTGGATGAAGCTAGGGACCAAATGGACAGAGAAATTTCATTGGAGGGCACATATCTTCAATTTTTTTGGTACCTCAGAGATCGGAAAATGGTAAATATTTTATAATTTGGAAAACAAGACTATGGGAATACTCCATGAGGGGTGAACTTATGGTTAGATACTTTGATCTAAGGACCCATTCCTATTGAGACCATCTGAAGGAATGCAACATGGAGATTCAAAAGAGGATTCTTAGCCAATTCATGCACTTGGTCATGTGTATTTCATGATCATATCTAACCTCTAATCCCACATGGGTCATGATTTAATATTAAAGACAAGAGTAAGTATAATATCTTACTCAAGGAACCATCCTTCTCTCATTGTTGGAAGAGGGCGGGGTGATGATACAAGAAGAAGGGTTTGTGATATTCTCCTTCCCTCCTTTCATTGAACCCTAAAATGGAGAATATGAATGAATGAAGAAAGAGAGGTCCTGCAAGAATGACTAGTGGATTAAACTAGTAGGTATTCCCTAAAACTGGTTCTAGGGGAAGAGTGGATGTTCTCATTCCATGTATAAGGGGAAAATAAAGTGTGTTACTCCACATACCTATCTAGAAAATAAGGTCCTTAACAGAGAGAGGATGAGGGAAGGGAAAGGCCCTAACCCTCATGTCTGAGACTGGGAGATACCAAAAACCACCCCCAGGGTTAGGGTTATTGTGCCCAAAGGAATTAATACTTACACCCACCCCAAGGAACCTACACATTATGTATGATATGTGTGGCATACCTCTGACCAAAGAAATACATGCCCAAATGGGATACGTGACGGTGTTATAGTTTACAAGGTTTTTCATGTCCGAAGGCTTCGGTGGAGGATTATATTTGGTCCCTCTCACTCAAGGGAGACAAAGGAAGAGAGGACCAACCATTGGTTGCTTGGAAGGGGGCCTGAGAAGTGGCTTGCGCATGGTATAGGCTAGGTGGTCCAAGGGGATATCACACAAGGTTGGACTACACGAACTGGAAGCTTCTCGCATGCAAGCCTATATGAGGTAAAGTTATTTTGGGTGACTGACCACATGGATAAAAACAATTGGGTGTGGAGTTTCTCAATGCATCAAGGGTTTCCTCAGGTGTTCCCAATAGTATCATGCGTAGGTCCCTAGTTAGGGAAGATGACCTCACACTACTGTTTATCAACTATGGGAGAAAGGGTTCCTCACATAGGTGTTGTTTATTTTAGACCATGGGAGGACTTTGGTTCTACATCCCATACCCTCCATAATCCCCTCTTATCTTATGTTTTGGAGGGCTACCAAGAAGGTTCCTAAGGGAATGGGTGAAGGACTAGGAAGAGAAGAGTGTCTATTGTTCTTCATTATTTTCCATCCATGAAAATAAAGATCCATATGGTTCTATTTATAGAAAAATATGGGACCTTGGGAGTAGGTGTTGGATCACATATGTTTTTCACAAGGGATAATGTGTGGGTGTGTTGTGTGGTTCCACTAGGTGACCTGACTATTTGGGCCTGCTCACCACTATTAGATGTGAAGGAACCCCGTACACCAATGATACTTTATGGTACCTGCATGAAGTGATTTGGCGAAGGGGTGTGACCTTTAGATTTTTTTTATTTTCTTATTTTTTTCCTATTAAGGTATTTTTATCAACCACCTTTTCATCCATGTGATAAAAAAAAGAATGTAAACCCCCCCCCCTCATGATTGGATCCGATAAAAATAAGAGGGTTTAATCCTATGGTAAAGGGTTGAAACGTTACCATGAATCGTAGAGTTCACTAATACAGGTCATCCACACAGGTCAGTCTTGTAGGTGGTTTGTTCATGTAGGATTTGCATAGGGGGTCTCCCGTCTATAAATAATGATACTTATCTCAGCGGATGATCCTCATACTTTCCTACCTCCGGTCTCATCATGCTAGTATTTCATGCAAACCATCAGCTTGTGATTCCTTTATTAATGATCCATTGTCATAGAAAAAGTATATGCCTAACTATGTGATATTTTTATCAGGTTTAGTGATCTATATAAGGCCTCTTGGGTGAGGAACCTGAATGACGTCAGTTTCATGGATACCCCATGTGTGGTCATGCATTTTCCAAATTTCTAGATTTCATAAATGTTTTTGAAATGAATACATGTTTCTAATAAAAACCACGGTTCTTCATTGTATGTTCATTGGACACTCAAAAAATTCTAATTTATAATGAACAATATTGAAATAGAATCGAGGAGGTGGTATAAATCATCTGGATAGATTATGATAACATACGTGGGACTACTTTACCAAAAATATCATGAAATCTGAAGAAGTATCATTGTGAGTATACCAAGGGAAATTATTTACCACTCCATGGACATAGAATCTGAAGGAGTTCATAATTCTTGAGATAATTCATTATGCTCCTCTTTCATAGTTTCAAGAATACAAGAACTTCATTACTTTTAACGTTTATGTCATGGGTGCATACATTAATGTAGGGAAATCATCCACGGTCTGTGTAATCCATAATAACCAATGTGACCTGAATTCGAAGTCACATACACCTAAATTGAAGCTGCATTGTTACTTATCTATCTTACTTGATTCCAAAAAAGACCACTCAATGGGATAGAATGAATATTGGGACCTCTGCCTAGGAGGGGCTGTTAGACCTGAATGGATGTGAGTGTATTATTTGCACCATAAATTTTCTAACTTTGAGACCAATCTCAAAGTGGTGGGAAACTATGAAGATGTATGGGTAGCTAAGACATATATATACAATAATTCTAACTTCATCCTTAAATTTTTAAGCCGATAGATACAACAAACAAACTCCTTCCATTTGATGCATGGAGAAGTCAACATCAGCCCCGAGGGAGATCCATAAGATCTATGAAACTCCGATACACAAAGAGATGTATGATGAATTTTTCCCACCAAAATCAATGTGGGAAGATGCTAAATGGAATCCATTCTAGGATCATGAGCTATTGAAGACGGATCTGGACATTAAGCAGTAAGACCCCCACCTATGGAAGATATCTCTGATAAAGCATGGATGAGTGCTTTTCTATATCCATAGGGGAATTCCCCACTTAAAAGAATCCTATGGGGTGTACCAAGACAGAAAAATAGGGTTCTCCTAGAAAATTAGGGTCCAAATTTTAAAAGGGGCAGTAAAACCGATGGGGGTATAATCCAAAGTATAATTTTCCTTCCAAGACCCATCTTATAGGCTTCTTAGTCAAGTGGATAAGTGTTTACACGCTACCTGTCCATGAATCCAATGGTGGTGTGAGGTTGGTGACATTTTTCATTGTGGCTAAGATAGTAGAGAGGAAAAAGATAAGGTTAATAACCCCTATTTTGGAAAAGATTCACCAATACTTGTTGTGTATCCACATGAATAAGGTCCCTTCATAATCCCATGACTATTATAGATGTTGTGGGGATATGTTTCATCCCACATTAGTACATATGATTTTCTATGTGGATATGAAATTCCTAAGAACCAATTTATACCATTTATTCAATGAGTTTCTAGTTTTCAGCTCTTGTCTCTAAAGCCTAGTGAGACCTTGAATAGGATGAACTTATTCAAGGAGATCATATTCTTTCCAAATGAAGATCAACCGACTGTGACATTAAATAATGATTGAAAATGAAACTAAAAGAAGTCACACATGATTTCC
This sequence comes from Viscum album, assembly GCA_963277665.1. Taxonomy (NCBI): domain Eukaryota; kingdom Viridiplantae; phylum Streptophyta; class Magnoliopsida; order Santalales; family Viscaceae; genus Viscum; species Viscum album. The sequence goes on from OY728139.1 coordinate 479,957,916, forward strand.
TTCAGAGGTAGTGTGCTTGAGACCCGAATATTTAGTGAGGTCATATGTTAAGCCCATGCTCTTAACGACTTACATTCTAGTTGATATGCCTATAAAAAAAATTGTATCTCCTCTGGTGCACAATCAATTAGAGAGTCACACAATGGTATCCTGATAGTTGTGTATGCTGACAGTGGTGAAGATGATAATCAAACTGCCTCCAGTAGGTGTGTCAATTGGGTTGACCTCCAAGTATGCTAACTCATGGATAACATTATAACCCTATGAAGTGTTTGTATAAGTTATCCCTCAAGTTGTGCTTATTACAACTGTCAGGAATGGTAGGCGATGTAGATAGCTATGCCTCCTCCAGAAGGTTCTTCTTCTCTTATATAAGATACATATGAAGAGGTCTCGAGCTCACCCAAGTGACCTCATGCATGGTGTAATCTATTGGTTAGGGAAAAATGGGGTGCACCGACTTATGTTGAGATAGGGTGGTCAAGTAATAACCATCAAGAAAAAACAAAGACCCTATTTTTCCATCCTTCAAACGTGATAAAATATTTGAAAATACCATGAAACCAAAGACTATTAAATCTACTTCACAACATTTTTGGGATATTTATAGAACACATACTACCAAAGGAAGTCCAATTTCAGTAGGAAATGCCTTATGATGTCGAGAACATGTGGTTTCTATTTTATGTTGGGCTATAGATTCTAGAAATTAGAGACATTCGATCCCAAGAAAATATTATCATTGAGGATGATTGTGATGAGGTGGGAATATATATCCATGAATTATAGATTCTTATTTATGAAATTTACAACCAGATTCCTACTACAAGGTGGGTGGAGGAATTTCTGAAATTGGGTTACACTGAAGGGGTGGACCACTTATCTTCTTAAGGAATGAGAGGAGTATATCAATCCATGGATGTAAATTCTCTATTTATTATTTTGTATATTATTCATTTATTTCATTTAAAAAATAGTTATTATAGAAGGAATGTTCACCTTGATTTGCAATGGAAAATTGGGAAATTGGATGACCTTCCATCATAGAAGTATGGCCCAACTAGCACCCCACTCGGAACAGATGAATCCCCTCCTAAACTGATAGATATATCCATAGGGCCATAGGAAATAGTGGATGAGATAGTGGTGGAATAAATACTAACTGTTTTGGTACTTTTCTTCGAGGTGGGTGGTGATATCCTCTCTCTGTGGAAAAAGAAATAGTGATAGAGAATGAAGTCTTTGGCTAGGAACTTTTTTCGAAGTTGAAATTCTTCGTGGTATCATTTATCTCTTTTTTAACTAGAACAAATACATCATTTTGTCTATGATTACAAAATCCATTTATCTTTATTATCTCAAGGGGCTTGGAAATGAGCCTCTATGAACTGGGGAGGATTCTCAAGACCAAATTTGGATTCTTGATATCGAGTCATCTCCCTTAATATAAGAAATTTAGATAATTTAGGATACATTTTATACTCCTATAATGTCCCATGACAGTCTAGATAGTGAGGGGTATTTTGGTAAAGTAAAATGTACATCATAAGGTGTCATATGTTGACTTCTCACTTTATTACTTATGATAATTCAGATTCATCTCACGCACCAGGGGAGCCTCCGAAAATTGATGTTGACCTTATGGTTGTGTCTATGGAATCTATTCAGGGTATGAGGTATTTGGAAGAGTGTGTAGTGTTGGTTATCGAGTCAAATATTTTAGGCATCCCCATGGGTCAGACTACCATAGGGATAGGGGAATTAATGCATACCATGAGAAATCCTGACATGAAATTTGAAGTAGTGTTGCTACATATTTATTTTCCCACATATTTATAATATTTTGTTGAATTTTAAAAGTAATTGAATGGATTTGAGTCGTTATTTTCATGAAACCAGTTATTATACCTAACATTTTGATCATGAATGGTTGAATTGTGTAACTTCATTTGTGAAGAATGTTAAAGCGGTGATGTGTGAACATGGTGTCGAAGACCATCCTACTCCCACTATTGTGGGAGAATAGGTTCTAGGGGAGACTAAAATTGTGATTCTTTATGATTCTCCTTTGGAAAGTCCTATAAAGACTTAGGAGAATACCCATATTCAAGAGATTCTGGATTAAACTGCAGTGCCTGGGGATTTAATGGAGGAATCCACCCAATCCATTGACCCATCACTAGTTACGTGTAACCAAATTCTTTTACTATCCCCAACCTCTTATATTTTTATCATGTTGAGTATAATAGTGATTATTATCTATGTCTAGTTCCATCAAATTATATATCCAGGCTTGATAGAGGAGCTTTGAATAAAATCTAGACCATATCAGAGATCAATCTCATTACTATCTAGTAGGGAGATGGGCAAGGTGGCTCATAGGGTATTCTAATCCCAGAATATACTTCTCCCTCTAAAAGTGGTTCTAATTCATATTAGGAGACACATAATTCTGTTCTTACCACACTTGGTGCTACCTAGTGAGTCATCTAGAAGATAATCTTTGATACCCCATTTGTATACCTACCATTGTGGCTTCATCAACTTATATTCCTATTCCACAAGCTAGGATATTTCGAAAATTATTTCAACATGATTCATGCCACTATAAAGGAAATCATTTGTAAATAGGAGTAAGAACATGAGCTACAACAGAACCTCATAAATGAAAATATGGTTGTTAACACTGATGATCTTCAAGCTAGATTATCCCAAGTGGAGGCCAATCGTACTTATAATTTGGTATAATTTATGCAACAAATTATTGATAAGACCATTCAAATATCGTTCTTTTAGTAGTAACTAAATTCCCTTCAAGGGGATATAATGAAACAACATCATTCACTAGAGGGATCCCAAATATAATGTTCAACTACTATTGAAATCACAGTGGAGGGACTTTTTATGGATTTATAAACCAATGATGTTCAGTTGGTTGGGTTCCGATAGGCTTCTAATGGGCCTTAAGAGGACATTCAACAAATGAAGATTTATGTTGACAGTCTTTTGGAAAGTGTGATAGAGAGACTCCATCTTGTGGATTCTCCTTCGATTTTTTTTCTCATAAATGAAAATAATTTTTTATAATAATATATGTCTTCTTCAATATTTTTATTTCATGATAATTAAATATCATCGAAGTCGTTTTTCATAGAAAAATGAATTCTTTTCAACAAGTCATAACCACAATGGTACATAAGGAGGAGATTCTATATTTTTTTGTGATCCATGTGTCCAAGAAATCATAGTCTAAATATTTCTAGGGTCATATGGATAACCCTAAAAATATTGAGTCTTTTATTTCATAACCATAATTTTTTCTTAAGAACATTATAAATAAGACCTAGTCAGAAAGACATGGATTTTTTGTAGACCACTCTTTACTGGTTTTCATCCTAATAAGTATTTTCCTGTTATCTTTTCATTGTTTTCTCATTTCATAAACCACACAAAGTGTAGTTCTTGCGATATGAGACTTGAATTTAACCTAGAGTTCCCTTTGTGGGTTTTCAACCTGGAGAGTAATGTGTCTTCTTTTGTGGATAGTTTTATGTCCTTTATGTTTGACTAGTGTGATTAATATTTTAGTTCGAATAGATTTGACCATAATTTTTGAATTGATGACCCAAATAGGTCTTGTTAGCAAAATATTTTGACATTCTTAAGATATCCAAAGGATAATTTTTAGTTATAGTTTTGTGATTTTCAGATCCAAAACGTGAAGTGAGACAAATATATGAGGAATGGACACAGTCTGAGTTAAAGAAGAGGTTTCTAGAATAATATTTTCATGTCACATGGGAACAGGGGATGTATCTACTATGGATGAAATTATATATGGTTTAAAAACTTGTTTTGTGGGTACCATTATTTATAGACAACTGGGGTGTGTTACTGCATTAACAAATAGTGGAATCAGCTGACAAGACCTTTATTTGGGAGACTAACTTGAAGAAAATTGTTGAATTTGATTGCATAATAAAAAAAGAGGTATGGGTAATTCAGACACCATATTTTCAATGGCCAACAAGTTTCTGAAGATCAATATTTTTCAAGACCCTGAATGGTAGTTTTTCCAATGGATAATGTATGGGAATGAATAGAGAACATGTGCTGGAATTGACTATGTATGTGAAATTGCTCCTACATGAATTTTCTCAAATGAGGGAGGGTATATTTTGTTATGCTACTATTTTTGGGGGAGGCACCTTTCTAAAAGGGGTTGAAGCATCATGTAGTTAAATTTCTTGATGCCAAGACATTGATCGTGTGGTTTAATGTTTTATAATGAGGAATTAGGTATGCAGTTTAACATATTGTGACTAGGACGTTACAAAATGAAATTTAAAGTTTTACACTGATAATATTGATCATGAAGTTTAACACCATATGGCTAGGATCTTTTTCTACAGTTTAATTTATTAACAATACAACACTATCCTAGGATGTTTAATTTTATACAATAAGGAAATTACGGGGTTTTCTAATTCAAGGTCCTTATATTTGACCAAAAGGTTAATGACTCTTCCATTCTTAGTAATATGTATGGGAATGTGCTAGAATATTTAGGTGTGAAGGAAGAAAAGTGTAACATATACTCTGGGTATCTCTGAATTCTAAGAGTGGTATAAAGGAAAGGTCTTATAGAAATATGTACTATATCTCTTGAGAAAAAAATTACCATTGATGGAAAATGAGTTTTATAAGAAACTTTATGCAAAAAAAACTGGGGTGAGTTACTACATAGTCAAATAGTGGAATCCCTTAGCTAACATTCCCTATAACTTTGTGGGTAAATTATGCAATGAAAACTGGGGAATGTTATAGCATGGATAAGAAAAGAAGTTCTTAGAAATTACAATATTTTATTGTTGATGGAAAAAGGATTTTTATGGATATTGGGATTTCCCCAAGAAATTATTTTGGATTGGGAAAGAAAAGTGCCTGAATACTGAAGGAACATTTCAAGTAAAAATTACCCAAGAATGGGGGAATAGGTTTCCAACATAGGTCTAACATAAACATAGGAAATATGGTGCCTATATTTTTAATTCATAAAATTAGGACCTTAGTTTTATGGAAATGATATGTAATATATGGCCTATCAAACTAAGTTCATTCTGACATGATTTGGACATTAGAGAGGAAATTATAATCCTTGGTCTTGGGGGTTCTCATATTGGGAGAAATTATTTTGGAAAAATATGTGAAGGATAAACATGGACCAAATAAAATATTTACTTCCAACATAATGTCAATATTTCTTATGAGGACAGAAGAAAATTCTCCCAAGGGTGTTGTTAGTACTTGTTAACAAACCTTTTTTTGTGGAAAAATTTATAAAAATCCAATTGGTGTTTTTTACAGGATTGTAAAACCATGAAATCATATGGATAACTGGTTTGTTATGTGGGAGACTTATGCAAACCCAACTAGGGCATGTGACTACATAGTCAGGAAAAGGATTCCTCTGCTATCAGACATTCTATCAATGGTTTCTAGAGAAAGATTATTAAGATTCGAAATGGTCCAAGATTAGAAGTATGATTACATAAGGTATATGTTCGAGCAAAAATTTATCATTTTTAATGATATTTTACCGGAAGTTTAAAGTCCCTTGAATAAAACCAATTCATATGTAGGTGTGGGACATCTATATTTCTATGGTGTACACTGAATGAGGGAACCCAAATGAATGGTTCCTTTATAGATCTTTATTTGTACACAAGAGAGGAGGTATTTTTATTTACCCCATGGTTGTCACTAGGACATGAGTCTTAGGTGTCACTATATGTCTTACCAGAATGAGAATCAAGCCACACATAGCTCTTGAGGTACCATGTTGTTTAAAGTCATATGGAAAGGTTATTTTCTATCCATTTTAATGTCACGAGGTAAGAAATAAGGTGAATTTCTGTTAAAAAAAGAAATATTATAGTTAGGCTATGATATAGGACCCAATTTTCACTACATATCATGTTGGTGAAATAATTAAACCACACATAGTTCAAAAATAGATTCCACATACTGATTGAATTCATGTCTGTAGAAAGGGGGTTTGAATATGGTCTCGCGCATGGGGTGAGATACCATATTGAAAATCCTTAGGTCGATCAAACTGATACATAAGAGAGTGGTGGTATTTTCTATATTTTTTGTGGATGGTCCTAGTATTGAAGATCCATATGTCACAATGTATCTCATTAGAGTAAAAATTAATCTATACAAAGTTCTTGAAGAAATCTTGAATTTTATTTTCATGTGGTGGGGACATGTAGTGCACCTTTTAAGGTCTTTCATCATAGACCATGATAACCCCAATTCCAAGTAATATTCCTTTTTTTATACTCGGAACCCTTTTTAAAAAACTCATAATCCAACATGAGCTGGGATCGATTTGAGAAACATGGAGTGGTGATGGCTTCTTCCTTCACACAAAAGCAACATAAACAAGGGGTAGGGGAATTTATATTTTTTGGTGGTTGGACCAGGATTTGAGATACAATAATTTATACATATATCATTATAATGAGAATCAATTTGAACAAAGTTTTGGAAATTTTAATATATTTTAACTTCATACGGTGAGGATGAAGATAACTTAATGTGAAAGAGGGGAAATGTTTTGACAGGACCCAAAAATTAAAAAAATTTCACCACTACAAATCCTAAAATGGTAGGAATCAATAAAAATATAGTTCTTGGTAGGATCCCTTTGTAGGTCCAACTCATACTCACTAAGTGGGAAATTTTTTTTTGTAGATGGACCCAGGATTGGATATCTAGTGGCATTAAATATCTCATTGGAATAAGAATCTAGCCATGTGTATTTATTGAATGGTCATTCAGTTTATTATCATTCAATAAAGGATTATAGTCATGAAATTTAACATATTTCATTAAGGATTTGGTTCACCTAATTTTAAAAGGAAATATCATTTCGTTTGGGCCCAAGATTAGAGGTTCATGAAACCACTTCATATCAGGTGGTGGAAGGAATCAAGCTGTGTGTAGTTCTTGATTTTTTTCCACATGTCAAACAGGTTTTGACATGGGGAAAGGGAACCTTGATGTTTTATTGAATGATTATTAGGACTGGTACATAGGGTTTAGGTGTCACTACATATATCAATGGAATGAGAATCAAACCATATGTAGTTCTGTAAAAGATCCCTATGCAGGTCTGATTCATACAGAAAAAGGGATATTTTTTCACATTACTGGATTTGGGATAGGTGGTCTAGGAATCACTAGGTATCTCATTGGAATGAGAATCAAGACACACATAGTTATTGAATAATGCTTTAGTGGGGTATCATCACTGAATATTGGGATCCACTAAAAATGAATCAAAATGTGTGTAGTTTACGTCATATAACAAGGATGAGAACTAATAAGTTAAATGTCATATGGTTAATATGGTATTCTACACAGTTTAGACTCTTATATCATAGACTAACAGGGTTTTTTAGTTTAACATATTTCATCTAGGATGATTTATAGAGCATTACATGAAAAATTTATCTAGGAAACCTTCATTGGTTGGGATCATAATTATCTCTCTATCCATTGAGATCAAGGAATAAGATCTATTTTAGTGGACCTTGTTTATGGAGTGTGGCCCTCCCACATTGGTATATGATTTTTGGGATTCATTAATTGTATCATTGGATTCCTAAATACCAATACCAATTCTCCTTAGAGGAACGAATGGAGGTATCCATTCCGGTAAAAATCTCATGCTTTCTGATTTTGATAGATCTCTAATTCATTCAAGGTGTGAAATATTTTATCATCAAGATGATCCAATTTATCTAGTCGTTTCTAGGGTTTCTCATCTATGTATAGATGATAACATATAGAAACACATAGTAACGGTAACTGGTCCTCGATGAGAAGGACTACCTCCGTTATATATATGAGTGAATACGAGGTTTCTCATGTGGTAGTACATGTTGTATTCTAATAATCCCATAAGGAATACAAGATATTTTCATGCCAATACATTTTATCTTTATTCACCATCTTCTGGATAATGTTTTACTAGGTTATTTTGAAGGACAGTATTGGTCCATAGTGTAACACCCCAGGTAAATAAAGAATATGACATTTTCATATTTATCCATATTTGTGAATAAAATATTAATATGACTTTAAAGGGGACGCTATGCTCGATGGCGTACCCAACATGCAATAACATGTTTCTTGGGAATCTTACGTTGCACTCTAAATAATAAAATAATATTATTTTAAATGGTAGTTAACATGTAGCCATTGTATTGGTGGGAATGGATATAAATAACTAAAATATGATTATATATGTTTTTAAATGTTTTTACATTTATCCAATAAAAGATAAAGGCTTAAAATACGGAAAGAATTCAATTTTAGGCGTATATGCCCTAGTTTTCACTAAAGGTTCACTTATCACCTTTTGATGGCGAACCATCATTAAATATAGTTTTTTTCACTCTTATACATTCTATTTGACCAAATAAAACTCTTCTTAAGAATTGTGACATCAAAATTTACTTTGTGTAAATTTTTGGTATCTTTCCGATAAAGTTCATTTTTTAATGAATAGTGTAAAATGTTGTATTTTAATTCAAAACCTCTTTTTAATGTACTTTATTTATATGATTAGATTATCTTTTGAATTGGTCTTAATGTGTAATATGAATATATTTTTACCATTTAATCCAATGGTGGTCATTGGAATCAATTTCACTTTGAAATTAGACTTAAACTGGTGTCAATCTTTTGATACATATTGTTTCTTAAAAACACGCTATTTGTTTTGACAGCGGGGGTTAATTATTAAATTAATTAATTCTACTTATATTATTTGAATTAGGTAATATAAACATCATTTTTTTATTCGGAATATCGAATATATCTTAGAGTGAATTTTTGGTAATTTTCTGAAAAACTCCAATTTTTAATGAATAGTCAAACCACTAAGTGGTAATCAAGCAGACTGATTTTTCAGTTCAATGAAAGTTTACCACTAATGTGTATTGAATTTTGAAAATCCGACATACATGGTTGTCATTAGTATGTAAAATGTGGTTCAATGGGATGAAAATAATTTTTTGGTGAATAGTAACTTTTTTTTCATTAATCGCGATTAGAGGTAATTAGTGTAATTTAAGGTAAAAATGATATTATAAAAATCTGAAAACACCATGACACTTGTCCTACCCCTATTGGATGAGTCATGGCCGACCAAGACAACCCATGGGTCGATTTAGGGGACCCTATGGAGCCTCTTGGGTGAGATAATGACTTTAATGCCTTTTTTTTAAAATAAAGGTGAAAATGACACTAACATAAATTGTTTTACGAAAACAATTTTTAGAAGGGGTTATACTAATCATAATTTTGTCTATAAATACTCTTTGGAATGATAAAAAGATTTCCTACATCAGGATATATTTTTTATAATTTTTAGACATTAAATAAATTAATTTAATTATGACATCATGATGATGCAATGATGACCTCATTAATGAACAGTTTAAATAAAATGAAATGATAATATAAAATCTAAGACCTACACTTGTCCAAAAACTATTGTATGGGAATATTTCAAAGCCTTATCATCTTATCCTCAAAATATATCAATGTGGGACCATAGAAATTCGAAACACTTTTGAAAATAAAATAATAGTTTCATGATTTCTAAAAGTGCCCCTCCTCTCCTCTTATAAAAGGCCCCCACCTCTACCTCACTTCACACACTCCTCAAGCCTTTGGCTCGGCCATCCCCTGCCCATTTACTCTCTCCACATACCTCTCCTCATCCTAGAGGATTCCCTTTGGGCAGAATCCTTTCAAAGGAAGCCTTTAGGCTCAAATCAAAAGGAGTTACACTTTTAAAGGTAATTCATTCTCTCATGTTCATTTGTTTTATTTTGCTTCTCCAACCCCCTAAACTCTTTTTATTTACTTATTTTTTAACAAAACCAGTATCTTAAATATACTAGGATGTTGTTATAAGATTTATTCGAGCTACACTCTCACACAACTACATCAAATGGTTAAAGAACATACGGTTTCCGTGGATGGCGAAATTCTGCCTCCCGAAACGATGATTGTTCAATACTCATTTAAAACCTTCAAAGGTGGCCATTATGATGTCACTATTTTTATATATGATATATAATATGTTTATTATTTCCTTAAGCTTCTGTATTTTTCATTTATGGCATACCATTATTGTTTCCATTATGGGTAAACACGATATCTTCATTTTAGGAAGTGCGGACTACCGCCCCCTGAAAGTGATTTGATTCGTTAATACCATACGTGGGATGTGTAAAGGATAAAGTTAATGATATTATATAGGTTATTATACTAGAATTATAATATACTCTTATATCATTATGATTCCATTCCCGAAAATACGAAATAGAAATGGAAGTAGCGTTCATGCGTACGTACGGCTTACCGTCTCCATGAACGGTGCATTTCATTTCTTACCTCTAAATGTGACGTAATATTATAAATACATGTATATGCTAAATATATATGATATATCTTTTATCCAAATCATTAATATCATTCTGTATATAACGAACCTTTGACCAAATTAACAACATGTAAGTGTAAGAAGTCTATTTTTGACTTAAGAACCAAATACCGACAAAATGAACATTATTAACTTAAATGATTACATGATGTTCATAACATGGTATAAAAGGAATAATGAACTTGAAAAAGGTTCTTAAGCAAGTCGAGATTAACTCAATTTTATTATTCAGGAGATTAAAGAACAGTCGGGTCAAGTCGGCTACGAGGTAAGGGATCCTACTCCACTCTTTCTTTTTAAGTACACTCTTTTATGTCATTCCTTTTAAAGATCATCTTTCTTGTTATTGGGATGTTATTTTATATTAATCTTACTGTAATTTTTATGTTCATGTGATGAGAGACCCTATTCTCTCTCATCAATCCATTTTGGAAGTTTTATGTGGTGCCGTTAGGTTGCCGAGTTTTCGTAAATGATTTTTCATCTCACTTTTATTCCCGTGAGATTTATGCTACATTTGCCACAATTTCCATTGAGTGGTTTATGTACTGCCCATTATTACACTCCTTTTGTAATATAATTCCATTTATGGGTATTTACATATTCATTGTATGACACTTCTTCAATGGGGTGTACTTTTCGAAAGTTACCCAAGTCGGTAAGGGAACCTTTCACCCTCCTCTTTTTAAAAGACTTCATTTGTTATGTCTTTTAATTCACATACTATTATGTTGGGATATGTTCTTCTATATCCTGATTTATGTAAATTTTATTTCCAAGTGATGAGACTCCATTTTTATCTCTCATCAACTCATTTTCTGAATTCTTTAAGTGACGCCGTTAGGCTGTCGAATTTTACCAAGGGAACTTTTTAACGCAATTTCGATTTCTTTGGGTTCAACATGTAGTTATTGAATATGACATCCTTTGAATATGTGTGAATTTCATTTTATTGTTTTAAACTTAATATCCAATTATATTGGGTGTATTTATATTGTCCACACTTAATTTTGAGATTGATTTATCCTTAATTTAAGGATACCTTCTTTATAAGGGATTTCATCACATTTTACATCTCTATTGAGACTTCATTGTTATTATGCACCAATTCACTCATATATGGTGTATATACTGTCCTTTGGAAAATTATATCATGAATACATTTATTCTCATGATATTATAAAGTCATGATTAAATGTTATTCCTCAATTATTGTATTCAATTGTCTCTAATTTTGGTAAAACCCCTTTAACCAAAATATAACTTTAATTGTTTTATTTATTTGTTCTTATTAATATCCATGTTTTCAAAATGGTTTTAAGGATTTATTTATATGGATATTAATGGTTTAAAATGTTAAAAGTTTCAAGGTGTTATGGGACTTCATCTCAATCTCCTTTCATTGTGTCATATTTTTTTTATACACAACCTTCTTTTATATGGTGTATAAACCCCTTTGACTTTTACGTTTATTCAAAAGGAATCTTTTTTATATGAATCATTTACTAAAGGACAAAAGGGAATGTTTTTTTCGTACGTATGTGGCAACAATGACTTCTCCGCCGTCGTGACCGTTATTTGAGTTTCGACTTCCTCTACAAGCCATACCTTTTTTTTAAAAGAAAAATAAATACCATGTTTTACTTTTCTTTTATTTTGGTATTGAAAATTGTTTTCATAATGTTTTTATATCAATGTGTTGTATTGATATATTGTGATTGAAAGGTGGAAATTTTATGTTTACTTTATTCATGTTTTATGTGATACGATTATGTTGAGGTTCTTGGGCATTATTATGAAGACGGGTGGTTCCGTGATAAACTAAGGGCGGGTGAGCCCGATATAGCTCTCCAATGCATTGGGTAACGCGAAGGAGTGAAATATTAATGTTTCTCTGAAGAGATTTATGGAATATACTATGATGGGTATTCCAAACGTAACCAAGAGGGTTACTCCCTACGTAAGAATGTTTTGAATGCCTCAAGTTACTTTTTATGTCTTACGATTTCTATGATTTATTCATGATTTTATGAGGTATGTTAAAGTGCTCATGTTTTATGGGTAAAGTATGATTTCATTCTTATGTATACATGTACTCATGTTTCCTTTCCATATTTTTATATCCGTTAATAAGCTTTTTTATGCTCATCCCATGTTTTTGAAATGTTTTTCACAGGTCAAGGGAAGGGTCATGATGTGATGATATTGTCAAGGATGTCTCAAGAAAGAATCCATGTTTTATTTTAAATATGTTTCCATTGATGGGAAGAATGAATACTGTCTTTTATATAACCACTTTGTTTAAATGTGGAATGTAATGCATGTTTCATGATCTAATTCTCTAAAACTCTAAACCTGAAAAGATCCTCAATGTGTAATCTTGTAATAACTCAAGATTAAATAAGGTTTAAGGCTGGGTCCTTATAGTTGGTATCAAAGGTCGTTTTAGATAACTTTAGAGGTTAGGGTATTCTTTAAGCATAAGTGACATTACCATAATGGTTAAGATTTCAGAAAGATTCCTAGTTTTAGATAAAGTGAATGAGTAAGTATATCTTAGTGTTTATCTTCCTCATTAGTACATGATGTTTTTGTTGATATACTCACACTGACCTTTTTGGTTTTAGTAAATGGATGGATCTAGCAGGCACCAAAGTAACAGTGGATGTGAAGGAAACTGTGACATTTTTTTGAGCAAGCAACTGAATGATATGGGAGCTTCAATGAGAACTCTTGTGATTATCCTAAACCAACTATATGGAGTCATGATTAACCACCTAAACCTTGGTAATTTCCCTAAGGCATCATATATGCGAGAAACAAATCCCTACGGAAGTACAGGTAATAATCATAAAGGTAAGTGTGTTCAAAAACCTATGTGTCAAAGATGTGGAAATAAACACCTAGGAAAATGTTTCAAAGGGACAGAAATATGCTATAGATGTGGAAATGAAGGTCATAAAGCAAGAACCTGCCATGGAAAAAGGAAGCATCCAGTGGACTCGAGGAAAGGGGAAGAAGTTCTTTCTGAGGGGTCAATTGAATGTTTTAAATGTGGTGTGCATGGTCATTATGCAAACACATGTCCTATGAAGAAGTTTCGTGAATGGGATCACCAAGAGCATACAAATGTTCATTTACCAATACCTAATTCCATTCCGATTGAGGATGAAGAAACTGACAATGACCAATCAAAGGTTTGTATTATTTCATGACTATTTTTTTCCTATTTTGGAATCTTAGGATATGATTCATGATTTTTTTTGTAGGAAAGAGGTATTTCGGAATAAGTTGGAAAGGAATGGTTAATGGATCATGAAGAATGTTGAATGAGTAAGATGTCAACATATAAGGGCTTCAAGAGTTATGGTGAAATTCTTAAGAGTATTAAGTATCTTTTGATGATGAGGTTACATTAGAAGAATTTTTATATTATGTGTAACCCTGATGTTTAATATATGAAAATTTTATTCAAGGAATAGTTATCTTTTCTTTTGTGGACATAGTTATAAAGAACCATTTGGGTTTATATGATCCTTACTTTTGAGGTAATTATGGGTTACTATATGTTATGATTGAAGTGAAAGGCATGAGATAAAATTGAGGTTAAATTATGTTATGGTTATTTTTGATGATTTTACCCCTTTTTGGGGAATGATTTTAGAATTATATAGTTTTGGAAAAAGGAAAACACGTAGACCGTGTGACTACCCGTCGCGTCGAACAAAGCTGCGGGAATCGAACCCACAACCAAAGTGCGACTGGTATTTATCGCCTACCACTGGACTACGTGAAGTCCCTGATTAGTTTGACTGATTCTTTTTAGTTATATGATTTTATGAATTAAGAGTAAGTATATTTTGGGTTATTTATGAAAATGATTAACCTATCATAGAGGATATGTGATTAGGTTAATTACTTTTGAATACGAGACTTTAGGAGCAACTAATGTTGTTTGGAGATAAATGTTACGATTTAACTTGGAATACTATGTGACTAAATCCTTAAAATATTTGGGTTTCAATCTTATATTGGTTTACATTGAATAATTTTATGGACAATTTGTTTATCGGATGGTCCTCATTGAACTTTGGGTTTTGTTGGACAAATTTTGGAGATTAAGCATAGATTTCCTTTTGGGTTATCCTTTTCTGGATTATCTGACCTTGTACTAACCTTTTTGGTTTTGGTTTTGGTTAAAGCCTAAAGACATGGGATGTATATAGTTCTATTTGGTGGATTAGGTGATTCTCTAGAAGTTGATTATAGTACTCTTAATCCGAACAAGTCCCCCTAAATACTCGTCTTTTGGAAAAAAATATGAGTTTGATTAAGGAATCTAGTAAAAGTTGAAAGTCAACATGATAAGTGATTATGTTTCCTTATGAATAAATTCCTCAATAAAAAGTAAATTTAAAACAAAAATGTTGTCTATTAACCTTTCCTACAGGGGAATCGAATACCGTTTAACCCATCACAAGTTTTTGATTTTCATATGGTTAACTTTCTCTAAGACATGTTTACTATCACTCTCCCTCAAGAACATGACCCTTTGCTTTTTCTTCCATGTCCATGTTTTTCTACATATGGGTTAACTCGGGTGACCTCTGTACTTATCTTCCTTTATTTTAAAGTGATTGTTTTACCGACTCCTGTTCCGATATGGGACTTTCAAGGATGTTTCCGAGCTCAATTTTAAAAATTGCGAGGACGCAATTCCCAAAAGGGGGGAAGGATGTAACACCCCAGGTAAATAAAGAATATGACATTTTAATATTTATCCATATTTGTGAATAAAATATTAATATGACTTTAAAGGGGACGCTATGCTCGATGGCGTACCCAACACGCAATAACAAGTTTCTTGGGAATCTTACGTTGCACTCTAAATAATAAAATAATATTATTTTAAATGGTAGTTAACATGTAGCCGTTGTATTGGCGGGAATGGATAGAAATAACTAAAATATGATTATATATGTTTTTAAATGTTTTTACATTTATCCAATAAAAGATAAAGGCTTAAAATACAGAAAGAATTCAATTTTAGGCGTATATGCCCTAGTTTTCACTAAAGGTTCACTTATCGCCTTTTGATGGAGAACTGTCATTAAATATAGTTTTGTTCACTATTATACATTATATTGGACCAAATAAAACTCTTCTTAAGAATTGGGACATCAAAATTTACTTTGTGTAAATTTTTGGTATCTTTCCGATAAAGTTCATTTTTTAATGAATAGTGTAAAATGTTGTATTTTAATTCAAAAACTCTTTTTAATCTATTTTATTTATATGATTAGATTATCTTTTGAAGTGGTATTAATGTGTAATCTGAATATATTTTTACCATTTAATCCAATGGTGATCATTGGAATCAATTTCACTTTGAAATTAGACTTAAACTGGTGTCAATCTTTTGATATATATTGTTTCTTAAAAACACGCTATTTGTTTTGACAGTGGGAGTTAATTATTAAATTAATTAATTCTACTTATATTCCTTGAATTAGGTAATATAAACTTCATTTTTGAATTCGAAATATCGAATATAGCTTAGAGTGATTTTATGGTAATTTTCTGAAAAACTCCAATTTTTAATGAATAGTGAAACCACTAAGTGGTAATCAAGCAAACTGATTTTTCAGTTAAATAAAAGTTTACCACTAATGTGTATTGAATTTTGAAAATCCGACATACATGGTTGTCATTAGTATGTAAAATGTGGTTCAATGGGATGAAAATAATTTTTTGGTGAATAGTAACTTTTTTTTCATTAATCGCGATTAGAGGTAATTAGTGTAATTTAAGGTAAAAATGATATTATAAAAATCTGAAAACACCATGACACTTGTCCTATCCCTATTTGATGAGTCATGGACGACCAAGAAAACCCATGGGTCGATTTAGAGGACCCTATGGAGCCTCTTGGGTGAGATAATGACTTTAATGCCTTTTTTTAAAAATAAAGGTGAAAATTACACTAACATAAATTGTTTTACTAAAACAATTTTTATAAGGGGTTATACATATCATAATTTTGTCTATAAATACTCTTTGGAAATATAAAAAGATTTCCTACATCAGGATATTATTTTTATAATTTTTAGACATTAAATAATTTAATTTAATTATGACATCATGATGATGCAACGATGACCTCATTAATGAACAGTTTAAATAAAATGAAACGATAATATAAAATCTAAGACCTAAACTTGTCCAAAAACTATTTTATGGGAATATTTCGAAGCCTTGTAATCTTATATTAGAAATATATCAATTTTGGACCTTATAAATTCGAAACACTTTTGAAAATAAAATAATAGTTTCATGATTTCCAAAAGTGCCCCTCCTCTCCTCTTATAAAAGGCCCCCAGCTCTACCTCATTTCACACACTCCTCAAGCCTTTGTCTCGGCCATCCCATGACCATTTAATCTCTCCACATCCCTCTCCTCATCCTAGAGGATTCCCTTTGGGTAGAAGCCTTTCAAAGGAAGCCTTTAGGCTCAAATCAAAAGGAGTTACACTTTTAAAGGTAATTCATTCTCTCATGTTCATTTGTTTTATTTTGCTTCTCCAACCCCCTAAACTCTTTTTATTTACTTCTTTTGTAACATAACAAGTATCTTAAATATACTAGGATGTTGTTATAAGATTTATTCGAGCTACACTCTCACACAACTACATCAAATGGTTAAAGAACATACGGTTTCCGTGGATGGCGAAATTCTGCCTCCTGAAACGATGATTGTTCAATACTCATTTAACACCTTCAAAGTTGGCCATTATGATGTCACTATTTTTATATATGATATATAATATGTTTAGTTTTTTCTTAAGCTTCTGTATTTTTCATTTATGGCATACCATTATTGTTTCCATTATGGGTAAACATGATATCTTCATTTTAGGAAGTGCGGACTACCGCCCCCTGAAAGTGATTTGATTCATTAATACCATACATGGGATGTGTAAAGGATAAAGTTAATGATATTATATATGTTATTATACTGCAATTATAATATACTCTTATATCATTATGATTCCATTCCAGAAAATACGAAATAGAAATGGAAGTAGCGTTCATGCGTACGTAAGGCTTACCGTCTCCATGAACGGTGCATTTCATTTCTTACCTCTAAATGTGATGTAATATTATAAATACATGTATATGCTGAATATATATGATATATCTGTTATACAAATCATTAATATCATTCTGGATATAATGAACCTTTGACCAAATTAACAACATGTAAGTGTAAGAAGTCTATTTTTGACTTAAGAACCAAATACCGACAAAATGAACATTATTAACTTAAATGATTACATGATGTTCATAACATGGTATAAAAGGATTAATTAACTTGAAAAAGGTTATTAAGCAAGTAGAGATTAACTCAAGTTTATTATTCAGGAGATTAAAGAATGGTCGGGTCAAGTCGGATACGAGGTAAGGGATCCTACTCCACTCTTTCTTTTTAAGTACACTCTTTTATGTCATTCCTTTTAAAGATCATCTTTCTTGTTATTGGGATGTTCTTTTATATTAATCTTACTGTAATTTTTATGTTCATGTGATGATATACCCTATTCTCTCTAATCAATCCATTTTGGAAGTTTTATGTGGCGCCGTTAGGCAGCCGAGTTTTCGTAAAGGATTTTTCATCTCACTTTTATTCCCGTGAGATTTATGCTACATTTGCCACAATTTCCATTGAGTGGTTTATGTACTGACCATTATTACACTCTTTTTGTAATATAATTCCATTTATGGGTATTTACATATTCATTTTTTGACACTTCTTCAAATGGGTGTACTTTTCGAAAGTTACCCAAGTCGGTAAGGGAACCTTTCACCCTCCTCTTTTTAAAAGAATTCATTTGTTATGTCTTTTAATTCACATACTCTTATGTTGGGATATGTTCTTATATATCCTGATTTATGTAAATTTTATTTCCAAGTGACGAGACTCCCTTTTTATCTCTCATCAACTCATTTTCTGAATTCTTGAAGTGACGCCGTTAGGCTGTCGAATTTTACCAAGGGAACTTTTTAACCCAATTTCGATTTCTTTGGGTTCAACATGTAGTTATTGAATATGTCATCCTTTGAATATGTGTGAATGTCCTTTTATTGTTTTACACTTAATATCCAATTATATTGGGTGTATTTATATTGTTCACACATAATTTTGAGATTGATTTATCCTTAATTTAAGGATACCTTCTTTATAAGGGATTTCATCACATTTTACATCTCTATTGAGACTTCATTGTTGTTATGCACCAATTCACTCATATATGGTGTATATACTGTCCTTTGGAAAATTATATCATGAATCCATTTATTCTCATGATATTATAAAGTCCTGATTAAATGTTATTCCTCAATTATTGTATTCAAGTGTCTCTAATTTTGGTAAAACCCCTTTAACCAAAATATAACTTTAAATGTTTTATTTATTTGTTCTTATTAATATCCATGTTTTCAAAATGGTTTTAAGGATTTATTTATATGGATATTAATGGTTTAAAATGTTAAAATTTTCAAGGTGGTATGGGACTTCGTCTCAATCTCCTTTCATTGTGGCATATTTTGTTTTATACACAACCTTCTTTTATACAGTGTATAAACCCCTTTGACTTTTACGTTTATTCAAAAGGAATCTTTTTTATATGAAGCGTTTACTAAACGACAAAAGGGATTGTTTTTGTCGTACGTATGCGGCGACAACGACTTCTCCGCCGCCGTGACCGTTATTTGAGTTTCGACTTCCTCTACAAGCCATACCTTTTTTAAAAAATAAAAATAAATACCATGTTTTACTTTTCTTTTATTTTGGTATTGAAAATTGTTTTCATAATGTTTTTATATCAATGTGTTGTATTGATATATTGTGATTGAAAGGTGGAAATGTTATGTTTCCTTTATTCATGTTTTATGTGATACGATTATGTTGAGGTTCTTGGGCATTATTATAAAGACGGGTGGTTCCGTGATAAAATAAGGGTGGGTGAGCCCGATATAGCTCTCCAATGCATTGGGTAACGCGAAGGAGTAAAACATTAATGTTTCTTCGAAGAGATTTAGGGAATATACTATGATGGGTATTCCAAACGTAACCAAGAGGGTTACTCCCTATGTAAGAATGTTATGAATTCCTCAAGTTACTTTTTATGTCTTACGATTTCTATGATTTATTCATGATTTTATGAGGTATGTTAAAGTGCTCATATTTTATGGGTAAAGTATGATTTCATTCTTATGTATACATGTACTCATGTTTCCTTTCCATATTTTTATATCCGTTACTAAGATTTTTTATGCTCATCCCATGTTTTTGAAATGTTTTTCACAGGTCAAGGGAAGGGTCATGATGTGATGATAGTGTCAAGGATGTGTCAAGAAAGAATCCATGTTTTATTTTAAATATGTTTCCGTTGATGGGAAGAATGAATACTGTCTTTTATGTAGCCACTTTGTTTAATTGTGGAATGTAATGCATGTTTCATGATCTAATTCTCTAAAACTCTAAACCTGAAAATATCCTCAATGTGTAATCTTGTAATAACTGAAGATTAAATAAGGTTTAAGGCTGGGTCCTTATACATTGTCTTCTGCATGATAGTGGTGTTAATGGTTTTATTTGATATTGTACTCATGATATAGCTTTTCCACCTCAACTAAACAAAAATTGGTGTCATTGTTTATTAGCACTGAATGAGGCACACCAAATCTAGTAAATATATTTTTCTTCATGAAGCTGGTGATTTTTTTTCACTCCAAATTCTTTGAGGGGAGTTGACTTATCCCATTTATAGAATCATTAATTATTAGTTATAATTTATTTTAATTCTTAGATTTAATTAGAGGGTATGGTCCCACAATATACATTTCCTATATAGAAAATGTTTATCAGTATTTGGTTGTACGTAGAAACTCCTAGGGTTGATGGATGAATTCAGCATGCCCTTAGTAGAAATAAATTTTCCTAGGGAATTATATGAAATCATGTGTCATAGTGGGACAGTAGTACCCAAGACATCAGATTTGATGAGAAATATTAAACCCTTAATAGTGGAAACCACAGGATCCTGAGTGTACTTATTTCATGATAGCAGCAATCTGTTCTCCATCAATATATCTGATAAGGAATTCATCAATTCCTCATTTATATAGGACCTTTTATTGATTTGGTACATCATAAAGAGTGAACTTGGTTTCTCATCGTCATATTTTCTCCTTCCCAACTTAGTCTAATTGGATTACTCTATTCAAGAGGTAATCCATGATGGCAATCAGCCACCTATTGGTATGACCATATGTTTTGGTTATAGGGATTATTGTTTTGATCTCTTTAGTTTGGAATCAAACAAATGGTGATACCATATTGAGATATGCGATGCATATTACTATTTCATATCAGTTGGGATGTTCCAAAGTTGTAGATTAATTTTCCAATGCATCTACACGGGAATTCTTCAATCATGGGATGTGAGTTTTTATTGGATCTAAGGAGAAAACTTCCCAAAACCCCCATATATAGTCAATAATGGGAATTATCTCCTCTTTTTTGATAGCATAAACCTCATTTATAAGTTTTATTACATAATCTCAATCACCTTTCACTTCTCAATAGTCCACTGGTATTTGTAGTACAACTTATAAGACTGCAATGAGGGCCTGATATTCAACCTCATTATTAGTAAAACCTTCTGATAATCGGAAGGAGTAAGGCATGACTGCTTTTTCTAGAGAGATAATCATGATTCCTAACCAAAAGTTATTGTTTTTATGGTCTTCAATTCTCCTCTTTATTGGGAACCTGAATGTTCCATCAAAATACATTTCCCATGTTTGGGGGTAGCCTTGAATAGATATTATATTCTCATCCATAAATTAGGCATTTTACGAAGTTATTTTGGTATACAAATGTTCTACAAAAAAATCTGTCAACTCCCAACCATTCAATGATTTCTATGGAACTAAAAATATGTCACATTATTGTAGTATAACCACCCACCAAGCCAAGTATCATGTTAACATAGTATGGATAAGGATGTATATGAGTGGGTTATTAAGGAAGTATAAATGAGACTCTTGGTGCGGTAAGTAATGCCTCATATTTTGAGATTTGAAGATTAATTCAAAGAATCTATTCTCGATATCTGAATAACAAGTATCAACATAAATGTTGTTTTGACTGAGATAATAAATGCATTTTTCACTACTAGAATCATTATTTTTCATGAGTAAGGTGCCCAATGTTCTCTCCAGTGATATCACATATAGAATTATTGGATTTCCCTCAACAAGTGTCATTATTACTTTTGGGATCAAGATGTATTTCTTGAGGTTGTAAAATGATTCTTGGTATTCACTCGTCCACTGATATATGACCCACTTCTTCATCTATCGGGTGAAGTGAAAACACTTTCTTACAGGATTGAATTTGAGGAATCAGGTGTAGGCCAAATATCCTTGAAGTCCCCTCAACACTTTAGGTTTTTAGAAGGTGACATGATAAGGATATATTTTGTTTTCTCATGGTTGAATTTGATACCATGATGGCATACAATAATGATAAGAAACTATCCCAAGGTTACCCTGGAATCACATTTTTGAGGGTTCATCTTCAATATATGATGATTTAGTTTAAAAAATAAGGTATCAAGATCAGTTAGATGGTTAAAATTTTGTTTGAAATTAACCACTAGATCTTCAATGTAACATTTTAAAAAGTTCCCCAATAAGGGTTTAAATATGAAGTTCATGGAATGTTGGTATGTGGCATCACCGTTATTTAATGAAAAGGGAATTACCCAATAGTAGAATAATCCCTGGGTGTCCAGAAGGTGGTGGATTATTCACCTTCTAGGGATATATGAATTTGGTTGTACATTGAATATCCTTCCATGAAGGAGAGTTCTTTATAACCAATTTTCCCATCAATTAGTTATGTGATAGGAAAAAGGAAGTCATCTTCTAAACAGTGTATGTTGAGATCTCTGAAATCAATGTACACCCTGACTTCCCATTTTCCTTCATTACGGGGATGATATTGGATAGACATTTTAGATACTAAACTTCCCAGATAATGTTTTCCATGATGATTTTTTCCACTTTAGAATGAATTTATGAGGCGTGAGTCGGGTGGGTCATTCTGGCTACCTGCTTGTATCCTTGGTGGTATTCAGGAAATCCCACAAGGTTAGTGGCCACCTCAGGATCAATTCATAGAATCTATGTGTAATTAGAGGTGAACATTTCCCAGTGTATCTTCATGAAGGAGTTATATACCTCTTATTCTTCAAATGTCATGGAAGCACTAATAAAATGGGGTCATGTATCTTGTTTTTGAAGAAGTTTTTTTTTTTTTGAGTTCGTTAATGGTAGTGGAGGCACAATCTTAAAATGATAGAGGGGAATCCCTAAGGTCTTCCTTATCTTTCTATCCCTCATGATTTACATCTTTCTTCTCTTCCTAGTAATTATGTGATTAAGAAATTTCTCAATGTTAGGTGAGGAGAAAACATTCAGACATTCAAAAGAAGAAGAAACAATTTCTGGATCGAATAATGTCATGGGGAATTTTTTGAGTTTTCAAGGGAATATGAGGGAATGAGAATTAGAATCTTAATTTTTTTCTATGGACATGAAAACTTCTTCTATCCTAGATGATGGAATAGTGATTTGTTAAAAATCGAGTGATGAAATGAAGACATTTTTATTTGGTATTTCATTACTCCTCAGAGAGTTGAAAACTTCTACAGTACTTTCGGGCTCAGTTTTCTTGATTGACATCATATAAGTTTCTAAATGTGTGATTGAATTTGGATCCACTAATTCAATTTGATTGACTAGAAATATGTAAACTGCAATGATATTCTTGAAATTATTATTTGGAATAATCTCCCGAGCATTTGGGGAATTAACTCGATTGAAATCATAAATCATGTAATGTTTCTCTTTCCACTAGTACAATCCTCCATCAATGTATTGTGATTCATAGGATTTTAATGGGAATATTACACCATGAAATTTCCTAATTTGTCTATTGATAAAATGTTTGAGGCATTGGTGGGATGGTGAAGGGATAACTATGTGCGTATATAGCTAGGATCATTCTTGTAGAATGTTGAAGGCATAATCCTATCGAACAACAACGAATTCTGAGTCAGAAATGAGATCCTTGAACTTGTTTCTGAGTGTTATTTCTCCACGAGTATTTTTCCCATGCTTATAATAACCCTATTACATTATAGTGGAGGGGGAAAACTAAGATTAATTGAAACCCGTCTAATAAAATGTTCTTACAGGAATGAGGTTGTAACACCTGATACTTTTATGAAAAATATTTTGTTTTTATGTTATATAAATCATCAAAGGAATCTTTCACTACACACAACACTAGCTTGGCTTTCTTTACACGCAATCATGACCTTCCTCGATAGCTTGTGTCGTACGCAATACTGAGTTTCACTAAACAACGATATGCTATTAAAATATTATTAAAAATAGTCATTATGAATAATAATAACCACTTTTTGAAATATTGTAAATTTTATTTTTCAAAATTGACTTCATTTTTGGATTCGGAATATCGAAATTAGCCTAAGGTGAAATTTTGGTATTTTCTGAAAAATTTCAATTTTTGAATAGTAAAACCACTAAGTGGTAGTTAAAAAAACTGAATTTTTCATAAAACTTAATTTTACCGCTTCTGTGAGTGGAATTTCAAAAATCTGAGAGACACAGTTGATGTCAGTAAGAAAAATGTAGTTCAATGAGATGAAAATAATTTTTGGTGAATAGTAACTTTTTACTTTTATTTACCACGATTAAAAGTAAATAGGGTAATTAAGAGTAAAAATGATATTATTATTACCCTAACACATGTCCTAATTCTATTGGATAAATTTAATTCGACCAGAAACAACCTTAGGAATAAAATATGACTATTTAGGCCCACTTGGATTAGATTAGAACATTTATTATTAATTTATTTAAAGAAGGGTTAAAATAGTTAAAATCAAAGTTTAATAAATAAATAATTTTTAATATAGGTTTATACATAAGATATATTTGACTATAAAGATTCATTAGAAAACTAAAAATATTTCCTACATAATGGTATTTTATTTTTAATTTTTAGACATTAAATAATTTAATTTATTTATGACACAAAGATGATGCAGTAATTATCTTATTAATGAAATATTGACATAGTTTATGTTATAAATACCCAAATAAATGTAATTTGAGACTTTTTATAAATTCCACTAATTTTATAGATTAATATGACATGTTAGTATTTATTTAATTAACTTTTTTAGAACTAATCACTCTGTTATGAGGTTTACAAAAATCAATTACTAAATAGTGTCAAAATTGACATAAAATAGTTTTTAAAAAGAATATTATATTATTAATTGTTATTTTATTCTTAAAAATATAAAGTTCGTCCAAATGACTTATATAAGGTTATATATATTAATAATAAACAACTTGGGGTTCGTTTGGCTTGTTATAGTATGTTTATTAACCTTATAGTGTAAGAACACAAAAAGACACAGTAAAAGTAAAATTATCTAACTTAAAGTTAAATAAAAATGATAAGGTTAAAATAGGAACCTAAACTTGTATAAATTCTATTGTATTAGAGGATTTCGACCCATCCCCACCTTAGCTTCGAAATAAATCAATTTGGAGCTATTTAAAACCGAATTCGGATTTATAATAAAATAATATTTTTAGTTTTTCCAAAGGAGTCCCTCTCCTCCCTTATAAAAGGGCACCTCCTCCCTCTCTTCCTCACACCACTTTGAGCCTTAAAGCTCGGCCAACCCCTGCCACTTTCTCCTCTCCACTTCCCTAGAGACATACTAGAGGTCCTGGTCTTCATCAAAGACCAATTTTAGTGCCCTAAAAGGAGGTCTCAAAGAAGCGTTTCAAAGAAGAGGTAATGTTCGTTACCGATTATTTCAACATTATTTCTTCTTCCACTTCTTCTTATTTAGTTGTTTCATTATGAAGTAATAACATAAGTATCATTCATATACTGATATGTTATTATATGTATGAAACAACCCTATTTCACTATATATCCATCCTATGGAAAATGAAATCACCGCGCGTGCGTACGTACGGAATACCGTCTCCACGCCGTGGTGTAAACTATTTTCCACCACCACCTTACATAGATGGGTATAATGGTGTAAATAATGACTATATATGATTATTTTAAAGTGATATTTATTCTTAAATAGTATATATACACTCAAATACAATTCCATGATCATGGGAACGATATCATCGCTCGTGCGTACGTACGGAATACCGTCTCCACGATGTGATGCAACTTGTTCTACATGATCTTCATTGCATAATGATTATATAAATGAATTGAATGAATTAATATGATATATATTACACTAATACCATTCTGGAAATGATTTATCTATAACCTAAAAATAAAAATAAGAATTTATTCGACAAAACATGCATTAGAACAAAAAGTAATAAACACCCGAATAACAAGTAGTAATGAAATATTACTAATAAGAAGCTAATAATATGACCATGTATGATATCATAAAAATATGTATGATTCGAGAATAATTCAAAAACATTATTTAAATCATTATACAGAAGGATCGGACACTTACGAAGCAAATCGGACCTAAGGTAAGGGAAATATCACAATCTCATTTTTATCCTAGATTGTTTATACTTTGGAATTTACTGGGGTGTATTTTATCATCCACATCCATTTTTCCTCAATATGTAATATTATTTCCATCCACCTACAATTGTTTAAATCAAATTTTACCCTTCGGTTAGTTTTTAGTAAAAGATATGAAAGGAATCTTTTGTCGTTTTTCGTATGAGGTACTTTTTGACTTTTCCGACAAAAGTACGAGAAGAAGGTTCTTTTAACTTATACGGCATGAATGGATTTTTAAAACAATATTTCCAAGAATCTTCCTTTACAAGTTTTCAAGTTTATTTTTAATCAAATTCTTTTAGTTTAAAATTGTATGACATGTTAAGAAAGGAAAAATGTTTTTCTAGTAGAAAGGATATTTTCCTCAAGAATGGAGTTTAAGAGTTTTATCAAAATTATTTTCCATCGAAGATAATATAGGGTTCTGTTTCTATCCCTATTATTACATGGATTTGATTATGTTGTGATTGAAATATTTTTATGAATTCCTTTATCTTATATGAATTGTTTTATGGTGTCACGATGTTTAAGATTCCCATTTTTATTACATGGGTTATGCTATGATGTATGGTTTATGATTTTGTGGCACACATAAGAATAGTATCATTATGAGATGGGTGGGACCTATATCTCCCTCCAATTCATTGGGTAAAGATTTTATGTCTCATGAGATAGACATGGCTGGAACGGCTGGTTAAACCGGTTCAGTGAAACAGGACTGAAATGAGGAGTGAACTCGGTTCAGAAATGGACTTTTTCCACTAAGATAATGTTGGAAATGAGTCTTGACTAATATGAAATGATTCTCTATGATTATGTGTGTATGCCACAAAGTTTCATGTTTTATGTTATGATTATTGGGATTACATTTCACTACTATGATTTATCCCATGTTATGAAATTATGTTCTCTTTTTCAGGTTAAGACTTCCAAAAGTTATGTTCTATGATGTGATTGATATTTCTTTTGTTTACCCTTACTGAGCATTTGAGCTCACATTTTTGTATGTTTTATTTCCCCGGGTCAGGAAGAATGTTATTAAGTAGGATATTCCAAAAAGGGACTCTAGATATGATGAAATAAATGGGAGGAAAAGTAGATGCTTTATAAACCAGTTGTTTATGTTTCCCAGTTTCTAAAGACTCTATACCTATACGGTCCTTTCCTGGTTTTTTTATATGTTGTAATAAGTGTGCTTCAATTCTGAAGTAATAACAATGTATGTAAAGTATGGGTCGTTATAGTTGGTATCAGAGGAAAGGTATAGTCAACCTTGAAAAACTAGGATGTGAAAGCCTTAGTAAGAACCCTAAGGATAAGTCTAAGCATAGAACACGATCTTAGTGTTTTAAAAATGGCCATGAAGAACCTATGATAAGACCTTAAGTGTGAAATTTTATTCTTAATTATGTGGTTTTCCTATTATAATTAGTGTTTCTCACACTATTCTTCTTGGTTTTAGTCAATGGCTAGAACCCGAAGGAACCGTGTTAATGTGTAATGCGACGGGCAATGCAATGATTGTCCCCCTGAGAAACCAAACGTTATGGGAAATGGAATTAAAAATCTTGTAGCCATGCTCACACAACATTCTCAAGATATGAATCATTAATGACTTCCAAACGAGAAAAGGAATGAGCAACATTCTGTTGAATCCTTCATGAGGCAGCGTCCACCCTCATTCAGTGGGTCTACTGATCCATTAGTTGCTGAACAATGGATCAGTACTACTGAAAAGATATTTTCAATTCTTCAATTTTCTGAACATGATAAAGTCATCTTAGAAGTGTATGGTTTTGAAGGTGATGCTGATCAATGGTGGAATCTTATCAATAATACGAGGTCAAGAGATGAAATTGAGTCCATGGAATGGGACGAGTTCAAGAACTTATTTTTCAATAAGTACTTCCCTCGTATTCTTCAAAAAAAATCTGGAGAAGGAGTTTCTTGAACTAAAGCAAAAGGATGATGAATCTATTGGTACCTATGAAGCATATTTTACAAGACTTGCAAGGTATGATTCTGGTATTATTATCCAACCTGAGAGTAAGATCGATCGATTCTTTAGTGTCTTAAAACCAAGTCTTCGAAGGGCATTAGCCATAAGGGAATTCAATAGTTATGAGCAAATCATTCGATGTGCTCTCAAAGTCGAAATGGATATTGGAGTAACCCATCAGTCATATGGGTTTGATAAGAAGAGGAAAATGGAATTCAAAGGAAAATCTAAAGAGCACACTAAAAAGAAGATGAGTTTTCACTTATGCTCAAAGTGTGGAAATAAACATGGAGGGAGTCGTCTTAAAGGGACAAGTAAATGATTCAAATGTGGAAAGGAAGGTCATCGATAATTTGAATGCTGCAATGATGGGAAGAAGATGTCTAGTGATGAAAAAAAAGGAAGGGATACACAGAATGAACCTACTACACTTCAATGTTACAAATTCAAGGAGATGGGGCATTATGCCAATCAATGCCCTAATCCAAGGATTGTTGATGATGATTGACATCAACAAACTCTTAAGGCTGTAGACAAAGGAAAGTCACATGAAATTTCTATCAGTGATGTGGAGTACGATAACGATGTGGTGAAAGGTACACTTACCATCCACTCTAAAGTAGAAAATGTTTTATTTGATTCTGGATCCACCCACTCTTTTATTTCTAATGAATTTTCTAAGGGTATCACTGTATTACCTCAACAATTAGATGTTGAGTTAGCTGTGACAACCCCTAATGGAAGAATAGTTGCATCAAAATTTTATAATTCTTCTTCGATTGAAGTTTGTGGGAAAGTGCTTCGCGCAAATCTTGTGATCCTCCCTATAGTGGAATTTGATGTGATTCTTGGCATGGATTGGCTTTCTCTATATGGAGCTCATATCAATTGCCAAATAAGGGAAGTCACATTTTATATTCCAGATCAATCTTTGATCGTCTATCGATGCAAGGATGAACATAACCTTCTAGTGGAAATTTCTTCCTTCTTATGGGTCTTGATTCCACTAAATGAAGGTTATTTATCTCAAATGGTTGGTGAGAAACTCATGATTAAAAATATTCCCATTGTATGGGAGTTTGATGATGTCTTTCCAGAGGAATTGTCGGGTCTTCCACCAAACCATGAAGTTGAGTTTTCAATTGAACTCGTATCGGGTGCTTTGCCTATATCAAAGACAACTTATAGAATGGCCCCAATTGAGTTTTAGGAATTGAAGAAGCAACTCCAAGAGAATCTTTATAAGGGATTCATACGCCCTAGTGCGTCACCTTGGGGAGCACCTGTTCTGTTTGTTAAGAAGAAAGATGGATCAATGAGACTCTGCATTGATTATCGAGAACTTAACAAGATCACTATCAAGAAAAAATATCCTCTCCCACGCATTGATGACTTATTTGACCAACTACGAGGAGCTCAATACTTTTCCAAGATTGATCTTCATTCAGGGTATCATCAATTAAGGGTCAAAAGGGAGGATATACCAAAGACGGCTTTCCATAAAAGGTATGGACACTATGAATTTATAGTGATTCCATTTGGTCTTACTAATGCCTCTGCTATCTTCATGGATCTGATGAATAGAGTCTTTAGAGAATATCTTGATCAGTTTGTGGTAGTCTTTATAGACGATATTCTTGTATATTCAAAGACAAAGGAAGAACATGAAGATCACTTGAGAATTATATTGAAGACCCTGATAAAGGAGAAGCTTTATTCCAAATTTACCAAGTGTGAATTTTGGCTTCAAAAAGTTTCATTTTTGGGTCACATAATCTCAAAAGAGGGGATATCTCTGGATCCAGCAAAAACAGAGGTTATCAAAAGATGGTCGAGACCAACAACAGTAACTGAGATCCGAAGTTTTCTTGGTTTGGCGGGATATTATCGACGTTTTGTGAAGGATTTTTCATGATTATCTAATCCACTCACTAGGTTGACTCGAAAAGGAGTTAAGTTTGTGTGGATGGAGGAATGTGAAGAGAATTTCAAGGAGTTTAAAAGAAGGTTATCCAGTGCACCTATGCTCACACTGCCTTGTAGTGGAGAAAGGTTTGTGATCTACAGTGATGCATCCAATAAGGGATTGGGGTGTGTTCTTATGCAAAATGATATGGTGATAGCTTATGCCTCACGACATTTGAAAATCCATGAGCAAAATTACCCATCTCATGATTTGGAGTTAGCTGCAGTAATATTTTCATTAAAGATTTGGAGGAATTATCTTTATGGAGAAAGGTGAGACATTTATACTGATCATAAAAGTTTAAAGTATATTTTCACACAAAAGGAGATGAATATGTTCCAAAGAAGATGGTTGGAGCTGATTAAGGATTATGACTGCTCAATCCATTACCACCCTGGGAAAGCAAATAATGTGATAAATTCATTAAGTCGACAAGACCATGCCAGTTTATCCATGATGAGGATTACAAAAGATCCAATATTTATGGATTTACGACGGACGGATCTTGGAATTATAATGGAAGTGGAAAAATCTTATCTTTCTCAAATGAATGTTCAACCATCTATACATGTGAAGATTAAAGATGCACAGAAAGAAGATGTCGAGTTACAAAAGAAGGTGAGAAATGTTCCTGAATTCAACCTGGATTGTGATGGGATAATAAAGTTCAGGAATCAGGTTTGTGTTCCTCCCATCCCCGAATTAAAGAAGGAGCTGCTGGATGAGGCTCATAGTTCTTCATTCTCTATTCATCCTGGAAGCACAAAGATGTATAGGGACCTGAAAGAGTACTTCTGGTGGGATGGCATGAAAAGAGATGTTGCTAAATATGTATCTCGATGCTTGGTTTGTCAACAAATTAAAGCTGAGAGATAGAAGTCTAAGGGAATGTTAGAACCATTACCCATACCCGAATGGAAATGGGAAAACATCACTATGGACTTTGTCACCGGACATCCTAAAACATCCAAAGGCAATAATGTTATCTGGGTCATAGTTGATCGTCTTACAAAGTCTGCACACTTCATCGCTATTAGAGAGGATTTATCTCTGGATCAGCTTCCCAGGATATATGTAAAGGAAGTGGTAAGATTGCATAGAGTACCACTTTCTATTATATCTGATTGGGATCCGAGGATTACCTCAAAGTTCTGGAGAAGTCTTCAGCATACTCTGGATACAGAGTTGAGTTTCATCACTGCTTATCATCCTCAGACAGACGGTCAGTCTGAGAGGACAATTCAAACTCTAGAAGATATGTTGAGAGCTTGCTCTATGGATTTCAAAAGTGGTTGGAATCAACACCTTCCTTTGGTGGAATTTTCTTATAATAATAGCTTTCACTCCAGTATTCATATGGATCCTTATGAAGCTCTTTATGGAAAGAAATGCAGGACTCCAACTTGTTGGGATGAAGTTGTGGAAAGAAAGCTATTAGGACCTGATCTTGATGATGAGATGGCAGAAATGGTCCGATCTATTCAACAACACATAAGAGAATCTCAGAGTCGAAAAAAAAGTTATGACGACAACCGAAGAAAATACTTAGAGTTTGAAGTGGATGATAAAGTGTTCTTACGAATATCTCCTTGGAAGAGAGTAATGAGATTTGGAAAGAAGGGAAAGTTGAGCCCTAGGTATATCGGTCCTTTTGAAATACTGCATCATGTTGGGAAGGTAGCTTACCGATTGGCGCTTCCACCGAATATCTCTCATGTACACGATGTGTTCCTTGTATCTCTCCCGAGAAAGTACATACATGATCATTCACATGTTCTCAGCTCAGAAGTTGTACCGCTGGAGCAAGATCTTTCTTATGAAGAACAACCGATAGAGATTCTGGATCGTAGTGAAAAGGTCATACGAAACAAGACCACTCGCTTGGTGAAAGTTTTATGGAGGAACCCCAATTAGAAGAAGCTACATGGGAGCTTGAGGATATGATGAGGGAGAGGTATCCCCATCTGTTTGTTACAAAGTGATGAATTTTGAGGGCGAACTTCATTTTAAAGGGGGTAGAATGTAACACCTGAGACCTTTTTGAGAAATATTTTGTTTTTATGTTATATAAATCATCAAAGTAATCTTTCAGTACACACAACACTAGTTTTTATTTCTTTACACGCAATCGCGACCTTCCTCGATAGCTTGCGTCGTACGCAATACCGAGTTTTACTAAACAACGATATGCTATTAAAATATTATTAAAACTAGCCATTATGAATAGTAATAACCACTATATGAAATTTTGTAAATTTTATTTTTCAAAATTGACTTCATTTTTGGATTCGGAATATCGAAATTAGCCTAGGGTGAAATTTTGGTATTTTTCTGAAAACTTTCCATTTTTGAATAGTGAAACCACTAAGTGGTAGTTAAAAAACTGAATTTTTCATAAAACATAATTTTACCACTTCTGTGAGTGGAATTTCGAAAATCTGAGAGACACAGTTTATGTCAGTAAGTAAAATGTAGTTCAATAAGATGAAAATAATTTTTGGTGAATAGTAACTTTTTACTTTTATTTACCACGGTTAAAAGTAAATAGTGTAATTAAGAGTAAAAATGATATTATTATTATCCTAAAACATGTCTTAATTCTATTGGATAAGTTTAATTCAACCAAAAACAACCTTAAGAATAAACTATGACCATTTAGGCCCACTTGGATTAGATTAGGACATTTATTATTAATTTATTTAAAGAAGGGTTAAAATAGTTAAAATCAATGTTTAATAACTAAATAATTTTTAATATTGGTTTATACGTAAGATAAATTCGACTATAAATATTAATTAGAAATATAAAAAGTTTTCCTATATAATGGTTTTTTATTTGTAATTTTTAAACATTAAATAATTTAATTTATTTATGACACAAAGATGATCCAGTAATTATCATATTAATAAAATATTGATATAATTGAGGTTATAAATACCCAAATAAATGTAATTTGAGACTTTTTATAAATTAAAATAATTTTATAGGTTAATATGACATGTTAGTATTGATTTAATTAAGTTTTTTCTAACTAATCATTCTGTTATGAGTTTTATAAAAATCAATTACCAAATAGTGTCAAAATTGACATAAAATAGTTTTTAAAAAACATATTATATTATTAATTGTTATTTTATTCCTAAAAATATAAGGTTCGGCGAAATGATTTATATAAGGTTATATATATTAATAATAAACAACTTGGGGTTCGTTTGGCTTGTTATAGTAAGTTTATTAACCTTATAGTGTAAGAACACAAAAAGACACGGTAAAAGTAAAACTATCTAACTTAAAGTTAAATATAAATGATATGGTAAAAATAGGAACCTAAACTTGTTTAAATTCTATTGGATGAGAGTATTTCGACCCATCCCCACTTTAGCTTCAAAATAAATCAATTTGGATCTATTTGAAACCGAATTTGGATTTATAATAAAATAATATTTTTAGTTTTTCCAAAGGAGTCCCTCTCCTCCCTTATAAAAGGGCACCTCCTCACTCTCTTCCTCACACCACTTTGAGCCTTAAATCACGGCCAAACCCTGCCACGTTCTCCTCTCCACTTCCCTAGAGACATCCTATAGGTACTGGTCTTCTTCAAAGACCAATTTTAGTGCCCTAAAAGGAGGTCTCAAAGAAGCGCTTCAAAGAAGAGGTAATGTCTGTTACCGATTCTTTCAACATTATTTCTTCGTCCCCTTCTTCTTATTTCGTTGTTTCATTATGAGGTAATAACATCAGTATCACTCATATACTGATATGTTATTATATGTATGAAACAACCCTATTTCACCATCTATCCATCCTACGGAAAATGAAATCACCGCGCATGCGTACGTACGGAATACTGTCTCCACGCCGTGGTGTAAACTATTTTCCACCACCACCTTACCTGGATGGGTATAATGGTGTAAATAATGACTACATATGATTATTGTAAAGTGATATTGATTCTAAAATAGTATACATACACTCCAATACAATTCCACGATCATGGGAATGATATCATCGCTCATGTGTACGTACGGAATACCGTCTCCACGATGTGATGCGACTCGTTCTACATGTTCATCATTGCATAAGGATTATACAAATTAATTGAATGAATTAATATGATATATATTACACTAATAACATTCTGGAAATGAGTTACCTATAACCTAAAAAGAAAAATAAGAATTTATTTGAAAAACAGGCATAAGATCAAAAAGTAATAAACACCCGAATAATAAGTAATAATGAAATATTACTAATAAGAAGATAATAATATGACCATATATGATATCATAAAAATACGTATGATTATGTAATAAGTCAATAACATTATTTAAATCATTATACTGGAGGTTTGGACACTTACGAAGCAAATCAGAACTATGGTAAGGGAAATATCACAATCTCATTTTTATCCGAGATTGTTTATACTTTGGAATTTACTGGGGTGTATTTTATCATCCACATCCATGTTTCCTAAATATGTAATATTATGTCCATCCACCTAAAAATTTTTAAATCCAATTTTACCCTTCAGTGAGTTTTTAGTAAAATATATGAAAGGAATCTTTTGTTGTTTTCCGTATGAAGTACTTTTTGATTTTTCCGACAAAAGTACGAGAAGAATGTTTTTTTTAACTTATACATCATGAATGGATTTTAAAAAAAATATTTCCAAGAATGTTCCTTTACAAGTTTTCAATTTTATTTTTAATCAACTTATTTTAGTTTAAAATTGTATGACATGTTAAGAAAGGAAAAATGTTTTTGAAGTAGAAAGGATATTTTCCTCAAGAATGGAGTTCAAGAGTTTTATCAAAATTATTTTCCATCTAAGATAATATAGGGTTCTGTTTCTATCCCTATTATTACATGGATTTTATTATGTTGTGATGGAAATATTTTTATGAATTCCTTTATCTTATATGAATTGTTTTATGATGTCACGATGTCTAAGATTCACATTTTTATTACATGGTTTATGCTATGATGTAAGGTTTATGATTTTGTGGAACACATAAGAATTGTATCATTATGAGATGGGTGGGACCTATATCTACCTCCAATGCATTGGGTAATGATTTTATATCTGATGAGATAGACATGGCTGGAAAGGTATGTTAAACTGGTTCAGTGAAACAGGACTAAAACGTGGAGTGAACTCGGTTCAGAAATGGACTTTGTCCACTAAGATAGTCTTGGCAATGAGTCTTGACTAATAAGAAATGATTCTATATGATTATGTGTTTATGCCACAAAGTTTCATGTTTTAGGTTATGATTACTGGGAATACATTTCACTACTATGATTTATCCCATGTTATGAAATTATGTTCTCTTTTGCAGGTTAAGATTTCAAAAAGTTATGTTCTTATGTATATGATGTGATTGATATTTCTTTTGTTTACCCTTATTGAGAATTTGAGCTCACCCTTTTGTATGTTTTATTTCCCCAGGTTAAGAAGAAGGTTATTAAGTAGGATATTCCAAAAAGGGACTCTATATATGATGAAATAAATGGGAGGCAAAGTAGATGCTTTATGAACCAGTTGTTTATGTTTCCCAGTTTCTAAAGACTCTATACCTATACGGTCCTTTCCTGGTTTTGTTATATGTTGTAATAAGTGTGCATCAATTCTGAAGTAATAAAAATGTATGTAAAGTATGGGTCGTTATAGAGGTTAACTCATGGGTCAATTTCAATGAAGGCTCAGTGGATATCTATTTCATTTATCCTATGAAAAATATACAAGGTTACGACATGTACATGTATTATGGAATCATCATCATATTCAGTAAAAGAGAAGATCATGTGTCATTCCACATTATCGTTCTCTTCAAGATATACTTCGGTAGTAGATAATTTGACTTCAAATTCCTGAGGGCATGATAAGTCCTCTATGAGTGCTTCATGTAGATATTTTGATAGACTCAAGGAATCCATTATTGAAAACATAGCTGGTGTTTGAGATAATATTTCAAAATATCATAATTTTGGTCCAAATTTCAGTGCTTCCCAGAATGGAGGTTCTGTTTTGAATGTTCTTTAGGAACTAAAGTACTTTTGGTGGACAAATCATCTATTTGAATAGGAATTATTGGTGCTTATACTCTCAGTGGATTAGGTTGACTAGGTATACCTACACACTGAGGTATATTAGGTGATGAAGTATCCTCTAGTTGATCTCCCAATATTATCATGTTAGGTAAAACTATCACATGTGTGGGTGGGGGGCTCTCATTCTCATACTAATTTCACTAGAGAGCTCCCCCATGAGTTTTTCCCATGCATATAGTTTGATCAAGGACGCGGGTAGAGTAGTGACCCCCAGCATAATCACATCTTCCCTTGCATCCTTAGCTCTAACTGTCCCTTCCCCCAGTTCCCCAATTGAATGAAGTTAATCTAGGTTAATACTCAAACTCATCGTATGAGAATAGATCCATTATGTGAATAAAATTAATTGAACTAACGATCAACTCTTATTCTGATGAAGATTCCTTCTAGAGGGTCAAACATTATTCTACCGTTTAGTGGGGTGGATCCCAAACTTTTGGGACTACAACATGAAGTCTGTTAAAAACAAAGACCACTTCATCCTTGGAATAGGATCATATTTCAGAGTTTTCTTCTTGATCTTCCAACCATGTCTCTTTTTTGAAAACATGACATTGATGGATTCAGACACTGAAGGGGTTGGTTGCCACATAGGGAAAGTGGTCGAGGGAACAATTGGATGTTTCAACTATTATCAAATGATAACATCAATAATTTTGATTATATTTCTTACCATCCAATCACTGACATTCTAGAAAACCTTTCTTTAAAACTCCATTAATTCATTATTATCCCCTGGATCAGTGGAAGAAAAACATACTACATGAGGAAGTGGTCTTCCCAACTTCACTTTCTCGGATTAAACCATCTTTTTCATGATGTCTTTGAAAACAAAACACTCCTGGATTTTGTGAACCAAGTCTTGATGGAATTTAAAATAGTTTTTTAGATCTTTTTCACTATATTTTATGGGATTATGGGTATTTGGAAACTAAATTATGTTATTTTCCAATGCTGAGGTAAAGTAGTCAAGCACTTGGTCACTTCAAAAATAATAGATCATGTTATTAATCCACTCAAAATACATTAACCAATTTTACCTTTCATAATTTTAAAGATATTGGAATTTTTTTGACACATAGGTTGTGGAGTTGCACGATATGGTGTAGGATTTGGTGTGGGAGTAGGTGTAGGGGACTTCTTAAGTGTAACTATAGTGGCCTCTTCATTACGAGTTCTCTTTCCTTGAGCCAATGAAATTACTCAAGACATAGCCTTGGTCGGTGAAAATGTTTCTTCCACTCATTGATAAATATCAATGAGTTCCCAAAACCCTCATGTGTATTTCATAGGGATGTGTGGTGTAAACAACTCATTAAGAAGATTCTCTATATAGATGGGAAACAAGTCTTTTTAAGGATGTTGTAGGTTTAAGAATTATTTCAACCCTTTACACCAAGCAACAAAATATAAGACCCTCTCATTCTCCCATGTTTGTAGTTTTAGAGGTTGAGTATTTTTTTACTTCTATAATGGCATGATTAATTTGAAGATAAACTTCCTATGGATTTTTTCCTACCTTATTATTGATTGAGCTTACAAACTAGTGTACCATACAAATGCTAGTCCCTATAGAAATTGAACAGAGAACCTGAGTTGCATGACCTCTTTTTGTTAAGGGGTCCCCATCATGGGATCACAATGAGATGCAAAAAATTTCAAGTACCACTCCAGGTTCCCATATCCATTGAAAATTGAGAATGTAGGATTCCCGAAGATCGATAGTGGAAGAGTCGGATCAACCCATTTGGGGTAAGGATTATTCTATTTTTTCACTAGTGCATGTCATTCCTCCATAGCTTATAATCATCATTTATAAACTCAATGGTATTAATGATCCATTGTGTAATACCTATCTAAGTAGGAGGTAGAGCAGGGGTCATGGGTAGTAGGGAAATCTATGGTTGCACTGCTGGAATCAATCATGGGTAGCCTATAGGGGAGGCTCTATAAGGATGCACCTAGCCCTGTTTTGGCTATGTAACCAATGGGGGGGATTCTCGATATTATTCTATGGGTTCCAAGAATATTGTTTTCTATTATCCCACATTGAGCGGATGTTCTGGATCAATTTTGGAAACACATCTTTTTTATGGTGCACCCACTTGGAGAACAAGGTGAGGATATTATTATAGAACATATCTATCATGAAGACTACCACAGTGTAGTTAAACATTTATCCTTTTAAATTATTTCATCTCTTTTTATTGTTGAGAGAATATTTCCTCATGTGTAAGAGACAACCCCTCCATGAGGTGTGATAGGCGCAATATTTCCTTTTCTATTTTAATTTTTCGGTTCTCTTTGAAGAGGTAATGTTGGATTATTTTAGTTAATTCCCAATTTAAATAAAATCTGCAAGTTATAGGTATGAACACCTCCTTACATTATTTCAGAGTGGTCTGTATTATGAAATGAGTTTTAATCTACATGTTCCTCTATATTGGCCCAATGTTCTATAATATTTTCCCTTGAGGTGTTTATGAGATTAACTGATGTGTATTTCATTTCCATCCTTTCATCAGTGTTTTTGAAAGGATTCTTTTTTCAATAACCTATACAGGGCATTATCCTCTCCTTTTCCAGTTCTCTAGGATCTATTTGGGATATGTTAATTCAAATGGAATCTCTAGACGGTTCACTTGTTCATGTACCCAATGAGAATACCGAGTCACATAATAGGACAAGATTGGATGAATCAATATGAGGAATTCCCCTTAATTGGGAGAATACTGACTTACACTAAGGAGGAGAAGGTTGTTGAGGTGAAAATACCCCATCCCTAAGGGCTGGGGATGTTTCCTTTAGACATTCACAACTCT
Organism: Viscum album; assembly: GCA_963277665.1. Taxonomy (NCBI): domain Eukaryota; kingdom Viridiplantae; phylum Streptophyta; class Magnoliopsida; order Santalales; family Viscaceae; genus Viscum; species Viscum album. The sequence continues at coordinate 479,997,081 of OY728139.1, forward strand.
TCGGGCATTGTTTGATGAACTCAATGATAGTTTTGAGAAATACCCTAGCCCTATGGGATGGGGTTGCTTTTGGATTGTCATGTCTGTAACTAGTGAAGTTTCCCTTATGGTTTTATGGATATTTTTTCAAATATGGGATTGGTGCATCATTTTTTATACACCTGAATCACCCAATTCTGAATTTTATTGTGCTATTTGTGACATTTGGCCCCTCTGATGACTGGATTCCCTTAAGCTAGAGGGTTGGTCAACATTATCAGATGCCTGATGCAAAAAACATTCAATATCCTACTCTCTTCTAGCCCGATGTTGGTGAGAGTCAGTTAAGACCTATTTTGTTGATAATATAATCATTTGTGAACATGTTTCATTTTTTGAAGTTAGCATGATACTATGAAATTGTGTTATACTACATTCTGTTAACTTTTCTAGTTTGGGAGTGTAGTAAAACTTAACACCCCATGTTCACCCCATCCTTGGTTTTGAACACTAGATGAAGTATATGTGATCATCTATCTCAATATTTTTAACACACTGAGGCATACACATTCAAGGGATCCTTTCTATTTTTTTAAAATTGAATGTCATACATCCAAGAGATCTACCAAGTCAATTTGGTGTTTCATCCCTTCTATTACCTTGACATTACTTCTATATTCATCATAAGGTAATAATTTTTCTTTAAAGTGATGAAGAGTGTTCCATATATTGAGTTGAATTTTATACAAAAAATATTCTGACAAAACCTATGTAATTTCGTATTGAGGGGTGGATAAAGGCAATAACATGACTAGTATGTCTTCTTTATCCAGCTATTTTCTTATGCTTATCATGTATTCATAATATTTGGTTCAATTTTCATCAACCTGATCTAACCAAAGTAGAATTTTTCCCAATTCATTATCATAAACAACAATATTGGTAGGGTTTTCCTCTATCATTTTGGAAGTGAAGCGGTCCAATGGGGGGTTTGGAGAATGACCATCACCTTAGTAATTCATCTAGTTGAGATATAATTTCACTTATAAATGACATGGAATTAGGCATGATTGAACTAATTTTTTAATGTGACTTTTTGTAAGAGGGATTTATCTTTATTAAATCCCCAAGGAGAAGACTCTTTTGATGAAATGAAACACTACTATGGAGTTAACATTCATAGTAAATGAAATTATGGGGAGGGATACCATATTGGATTATATCAAGGGTAAGACCCTCTTACTCTTTGATCTTCTAGCCATGCGAAGGGCTATTGTGATTCCCATCGGGATGTGGGTTCTTGAGATTTATCATATTATGGATATGAAAATAGCTTTCACAGTGAAGTGTCTGAGGAGGACCTTTGGAATTACTATTAATGATCCCATAATTTGGTAAAGGGGGATATGAATCTTGATATTCCATAGACAATCATCTTAGATATTCAAGAACTCTTTAATTATGTAGGCCAGGATCTTAAATATTCTCTTCATTTTCCAATTTCCTCAGGTGAGGATTATTTTTGGATTCCTTCTTTTGAGTGACTGGTACCACAATATAGGGAAAGTGGTTTTTATAGGAGGGATTTATTCCTACTTCAGAGTATCCATTGGGATATACTGATTACCTCTTATAGGATTGGGTGTATATTACCGATTCTATTATCAGAAAATCACAAGTGGGGTATTATCCATGACCCTCATGGATAGGACCAGATGTATGTGTCTGATTTAGGTTGACATGTTGATAAGATAGCCCATTTATGGGGATGGAGTTATGTTTTATTCCATATGTCACTATTGTTACCATCATTATGATGTCCTGAGAGATCAGTAGGATGTGGGTAGGAATTTTCTTCCACCCTTTCACCATTTTCAGGATATGCTTGGTGAATTTCATGACTAGAATATGGATATATTCCAATTATGTTTATATATCAGAGGTATGTGCCTAATACCATCCTCCATTTACTTCTAGTTGATATTAATAGTACATAGTTGTGGGGGAAGAGAGTTGGAACTATCCCCTATTCTTCACTTATTCTTTCTGACTGACTTCTACAGGTGATTCCAAATAAGGTTTCTGATATGATTGATAAGTTCAAGAAGGTTTAGGCACTTGCTCCTGGGTTTTCACTAGATTTTACCCAAATAATTATTTGGATACAACCCAAAGATTATTTTGGAAGGACTGAAGAGATTTGGCCTCTATTTAATTTCAAATTGTGGGAAATATTTTTAATATACTAAGAAGGTGAAAATTTATTTTACTGTCAATTAGAAGTTTTAGGGAAAAAAATTATAAAAAAATAGATTCATATGAAAGGAAAATTAGAATAATCTACAAATAAATCTAATGGTGAGAAAATAAAATCTTCAGTTTTTGATAAGTGAGATAGAAACCACTTTGGGTAGTATCTTATAAATTATGGTATGTTCTTCAAATATGGTATGTTTGGGGATACAAATCATTATTGAAACAAAAATTATATTGATAGTGGTTTGACCAATTCTAATAATCAAGAATTAAGGGATTTTAAATGTAAGGATATGGGTCATTATATGGATTTTTGTGCAAGGAATATCCCAAATGATGGGAATAATAAAATATATAAGCCGAAGGGTGTAGTGAAATATTTTTAATCTAGTTCAGAATTTTTTTTGAAATTAAATGAAGTGGTAAATGGTATAATACTTGTTTATTTAGATTATGAAAATTTTTTGTTTGATTTAGGGTCTACACATTAATTCATTTTTGAAAAAAATTTAAGTAAAATAAAAATTTTAACCTCAATAAATGAATTGAGAAATTATTGTAAAAACAACTTGGGGTAGTATTAAGGAAAATATAATTTACAAAATATTCCTATTAACAACTATGAAGAGTTTTCCCAAAAAAATACCTATTTTATTTCCCATTGTATAATTTAATGTTATTCTGGATAGGAATTGTATTTAAGTTTATCATGTTAATATAGATTTAAAATCCAATGAATTTATCTTCCCAAATGAGTTTTTGGTTTGTATATAATAATGACTCCATACCTTTGATATCATATATAGACACTAAGAAAATATTAAGATATAGAAATGGATGTTACATTATTCATGTTGTTTAAAATTTGGGAACTATTCTGATTAATGATTTTTTGGTAGAAAAATAATATTTAGATGTTTTCCCTAATGATTTAACTAGTATTATACCTGGTCATGATGTTGAGTTTGTTATTAATATAGTGTTTTGTGTTAATACAATTTGAAAACCCCCTTATCGAATGAATGAAGTATAAATTCTTGAATTGAAAAATTATTTGTTGGATTTTCTTGATAAAAATTTAATTAATCCAATAACTTCAGATTATGGTAATATTATTTTGTTTATTAAAAAGGTAGATGGTTCCATGAGGTTTTTAATTGATTATAGATCATTGAATGACATTAATATTAAAAATAAGTATCTATTTTCTAATGTTGGTGACTTTTTTATCATCTCTAGTGAGTGCTGTAAATTTTACTGGTTGATATCAGGTCTTGGTACCATCATATCAAGTTTAATATAGATAACATCCCTAAGAAAATATTTCATTCTAGGTATGGGAACAATGAGTTTTTGGTTATTCCCATTTAGTTTAGGAAATCTCCAATTGTTTTCATATATTTTATTAATTTATTTTCCATCATTATATCGATAATTTTTTTGTTGTGATCATTGATGATATTTTAGTCTATGTAAAAATTTATGAGGATCCATAAAACATATAAGGATTGTTCTGAAAAGCCTGAATAAAAATAAGTTATATGGAAAATTTATTAAATGTGATTTTTGTAGCATAAAATTTCCTGAATCAGGAATATCATAAATAAATATTCAATAATTTTCAATCCCTCTAAAACTATAGTCATTGATCAAGGGACAAGGCCTATAAATGTGACTACAATTTATAGTTTTCCTATATTTTCAGCCTATTAATATTGGTTTGTTGAAAATATTTCATGGTTATATATCCCACTAATTATGTTTACAAGAAAAGGAGTTAGGATCACATGGACAAAGGAATGTGAAATTTTTTTCTATAAATTTAAAATAAGATTACTGAATTCTAAATTTTGGGCCCCTCCATCCCAAAATGGAGAATTTTTTATCTATAGTGATTCTTCATTGAAGGTAATGGGTTTTGTTTTAATAAATAATGATCAGGTAATTACTTATGATTCCTTTAAAATAAAAGCACATGGGATAAATTATCCTAAACATGACCATGAAATGATGAGTTTAATTTTTTTTAAAAAAAATTGGATACGTAATTTATATGGAGTAAAGTGTTAAATATATACTGATTATAAAATATTTAAGTATATATTCACTTAGAAAGAGTTGAAAAATATGCAAAGTATATGTATGGAAATGATAAAGAATTATTAATACACAATTCATTACCATCTAAGTAAAGAAAATAGAGTAGTTGACGCTTTGAGTTAGAAATATAATTCTTAATTAATTATGCTATATCTGGAGTATGATCCTATGGTTAATGATTTGATAAATGATAGATTATAAATTATGAATTTAGGGACTCCCTATATTGTATTTATTTGTTAGTGAAATAATATTTTTCAGATAGGGTTAAGAACGTTATAAATAAATACAATGGTTTATAGGGAAAATTTGAATAGATTAAAAAAGATAAGTTAACAGAATTTAATATATAGAAAGAAGGTTTTTTGATATTTTGAAAAAGTTTATGCATTTCATGTGACCCTAATAGAAGAAATAATTATTGATTGGGGCTCATAAATCTCTATTTTTAATTCATCATATAAACAAAAAAAATTATAGTGACCTTCAAGAACATTTCTGATGGGAAGGAATGAGGAAATATATTTTTGATTTTAGTGTGTATTTTTTGAGTTGTCAACAGGTCCAGGTCAATCAAAATTACTGAATCGGATGCTTCATCATTTTCTAGTGCCAAAATAGAAATAGGGGTACATATCCATGGGTTTCATTATTTTATTTTCATAGACACCATGAGGTAATAATAAAATATGGGTTGATTTTTATTGATTGACTAAATCTACACATTTTCTTCCATTCAAGATAATATTTCTTTGTATAAAATTACATAACATTATGTTAAAATGGAAATTAGATTAAATGGAGTCCCTCTATCTATTTTATCTAACTATGTTCCAATTTTACCTTAAATTCTAATAAAATCCTTCATATGTCTTTGGGTGATAAATTAAATTTCATTATTGTCTTTCATCCTCAATATGATATATAGTCAGAGTGAATGATTCTGACATTCGAGGATATGATTCATGATTTTTAAAGAGATTGTTAGGTAATTTGGGATAGAAATATAAATTTGGTTGTGTTTTGTTTATAATAATAGTTATCATTCCAGTGTATATATGGTACCTTTTGTGGAATTATATGGAAAGTTGATTCAAACTGTAGCTTGTTGGGATGGAGTTGAGGAAAGAAAGCTATTTGGACCAAAATTGGTAGGAGAAATTTTTAAGAAGGTGAAGATGATTCAGTAGCACATGAGGATGACTCAATGTAGGTAGAAAATTTATTCAAATAATTGGATGAAAGATATTTATTTCAAGGTAAGTGATCATGTTTTTTTTAAAGTATCCCCAAGTAAAAGTGTTATGTTTTTTGGTAAAAATGGAAAGTTAAGTCGAAAGTTCATTATAATATATGAAATACTATAGAAAGTGGTATCATTTTCCTATTAAGTGACCTTTAATCAAAGTTTATATCTGAAATATTATTTATTTCAAGTTTCTTTGTCATGAAAATATGTGTTATATGGATCTCATGTTTTGATCCATGATGTAGTTCATTTGGAAGAAAACATTTCATATGAAGAATAGTTTGTTCATATTCCTAACTACAGAGCGATTTTGGTATGAAATAACATGATTCACCTTATTATTTTTTTGTTAAACCCAAATAGTTTATGAAGTGACAAGATAATAAAAAAATTCTATGAAGTAAAAAAATATCCTCACTAGTTAAATTAATGAAAAAAATTATGACTACACAATTTCAAAAAGGGAGAAGAACGTAAAAATCTAGGTAATTTTATGATAAATATTTTTTATATCTTATTAATTCTTATTAACTTGTTTTTTTAGATTTATATTCATTATAATAACATTAGTTAATTTTTCATTCAAGAGGAAAAAAGTTATATTTCTAAACAAATTGGATTTCACGGAATATATGATATTATTTAAATGATTTATTTGAAAATTATAGAATTTTATTTTTGGAAAAATGGACTTAATTTTTGAATTCAAAATATCAAAATTAAGTTATGATATATTTTTGAGAATCTTATGAAAAGGTTGATTTATCAATGAATAGTGAAAATACTATTTTTTTATTGAAAATTTGGTTTTCTTTTCATCAATTTATAAAGATATATTTTATTTTCAAGTGGTATAAATGAAAAATTATTTAAATAATATTATTGATAACCCAATAATGGTCTTTGTAATTCATTTTATACATGAATTTTTAATAAAAACACTTTTATACATAAAAATACATTTTTAAGAAAAATATGTCTTTCATTACATATTGCAGGTTTAATTTTAAATTAAATTCATAAAATTATATTAATTTAATATGATAAAATGGATTATATATTTGTATTAAAAATAATTGAAATTATTTTATAATTTCAATTTAAATTTTTATCATAATATATAGAAAATAAATGATACCACTATTTAGGCTAAAACTAGTTTATTGGGCATTAAACATAAGTGATAAGGGTTAAAATGAACTAGAAACATTTCTAAAATATATTTTATGACTATATTTATTCCATAAATCAACTAATATTTAAAAATGGTATATTCTAGATCATTTTAACATGAGTATGACATTAATTTATTTAATTATTTTTAAAAATTCCTTGTATGTCCTCACCCCTGATTATAAAGGACACACCCTATCCTCCCATATATATTGTTCGAGAGCCTATTGGTTCAACTAATCCATGATAAAATCCATTACCTCCCTACCACATCTTAAAATACCTTATTTGATAAAAAAATAACCTATGAATGATTTAGGTATAAAACTAAAGAGGTTGTCTCAAGAAGAGTAATAGTCCTTAACTGAGAGTTTTTGTTTTATTTCATTTTGTAATCTCTTAAAATATTCTTCAACTATGATTAAATAATAACACTAGTATCTCAAATATACTGGTTTGTTGGTACATTAATTTCACAACATATATCCATATCCTTCTTCCATAAAATGGTAAATGGAACCATCATTCAATTGTATGGCGGACTTCCACCTCACGAACCAATGTAATTCATTTTCTATAACTACATTTCATGAATGGTTATAAATATGTACTATATATATAATATATTTAAAACATTTTTATCATTCTATAAATATAATAAATCAACTAACTAATTACCTTTCTATCCATTGAAAAACGATAACTTCATTCATATGTATGTGTGGATTGTAACCTCCACAAAGCAATGTGATTGGTTATTCATGAACACATCACATAGATGTTATATTATTACCAATGAAAAATTTGGTCACCTGATTATTTATTGAATGGGGGTGAATTTTTTCAATCATTCACATAAAGTTCACTATTTCTAAATGTTTTCTAAAGGGATTTGTTCCTATAATAGAAAAGACCCAATGGTTCTATATTCGTGCTAGATTAGAGACCTTATTTACAAAGGTAGAAACTCATTGGAATGTTTTTCCAATGATATTTAAAAAATCCCATTGGTCTATAGGATGGAATTACAATATCAACACACACATTTATGGGGAATTTTTTCCTACTCTAGGACTCTCTTATAAGTTTTAGATATGATAATGAATTATTCATTAATTCTCAAGTATGACATGGGTCACTCTTGAAATTAACAATCATTTATTATCATGTAAGGAACATAGAATCATATTTATGCATACAGGGTTCTTCATCAATTGGGATATCTATATGTATCCAAGGTTTCCTATCAATGGTATACTCTTATGAATGAATTAGAGATTCTTTGGTTGTTATTTTGATGATGCTGGTTTTCAGTCAGACAGTGGGGTGCTCTAGAGTGTATCATCAACCAGGGATATGATAGTTGTTTTGATGTGGGGATAGGACCCATGATATGGGATTCCTATATATCCTTTTTAGAGGAATTATAACCCACATATTTTGGTGCCACTTAACGGGGAATGTCATACCTTTTAAGGTCATGTGATAAGGACTGAACCATGTAGTTTAATGACATGCATTAATTTAGTATAGTCGAAAGATTTCTAGATGATGTTTTGTGTGGGTCTTATGCCTAATAATCCTAGGGAACCTATAATGGATATAGAGTCCTAGGTTAAATAGTGAACTACTCGGAATGCAGCCCATAGGGAATTATGGTTGATTTGGGGTGTTGGATTTCGACCTCAGGGATGCTTCCTACATATCCCATTTGGATAAGAATAAAATCCCCTATATTTCGGTTGTGAGGTCCCATGCCCATGGATTTCCTCTTAAGGTTTGTCTCGCAGGGTAGTATGTCCCTTTAAGAGGATTGATTTGGGGCTTACTCTTATGTAGTATTCCCTTGTTCTTGAGTATTTTAATACAATTTGGACTTATACAGAGTAGGAGGTCCATTATTTGTTGGGGGTTACACTTTTAATAATTCCCAAAGGTTGGATTTCAGGGCTTATTCCTAAGGATAATTCATTGGTACTAGGATTGTGCAGATATCATTATTACCACAAACCTCTAATACCACATGAGTCATGATTGGTGTGAGAAACAAAAGGAAGTGATGGATCTAAAATACCACACAATCTAATTTTCCCATTGGTGGATGATTCATGGGCCAAAATGGGGAGAGAAAGGGAATTGGATGGCCTATCTCCTCAATTGTTTTCATACCCTTAAGAGGGGGAAGAGGATAAATAGTGACACCTCTAGAAAGAAATTCTAGGGTCTTACTCAATGAGGGATTACCTTATGTTTGGATACATGGCTTTGAGGACCCACGCCTATGGAAGCCCTCTGAAGGAAGGTAAGAGGAAGACCCAAAAGGTGATTCTCAACCAAATCATGAACCTGATCATGTATATCTCTTGATCATAACTATCCTCTATTACCATATGTGTCATGATTTAATGTGAGAAACAAGAGGAATTAGAAGATCTAAAATGCCTCACCATCCTTTTCCCATAGGTGGAAGAGGGAGGGGAAATGGGAGAAGAAAATGTGGATTTGATATGCCCCTTTCCTCTTGTCAATGTACCCTAGCATGGAGAAAGAGTAAGAAATGAATCAAGGGAGATCCTGCCATAAATTTTAGGGGATTTCTCCAGGAGGGATACCCTAAAATTGATTTTGGGTAAATAGTGGAGGATCTCATTCCATGTATAAAGGAAAAAAATAAACTGTGATCCTCACCCTCTTTATCTAGAAAAGGAGGTCCATAGTCATAGAGAGGATGAGGGAAAGGAAATGCCCAAACCCTCATGTTTGCTACTAGAAGACCCCTAACACCACCCCTAGGTTCGGGGTCCTTATGACCAAAGGAATGAATATATAATTCCATCCCATGGACCCTAACCATTAGTTATGACAATTGTGGGATACCTCTAACCGAAGAAATTCATACCCCAATGGGAGACACACTGGTGTGATACTTTCCATGGTTTTTCATGTCCAGATGCTTCTACAAAAGATTCAATTTGGTCCCTCTCAAACAAGGTATCCAAATAAAGATCACACCATCCATTGGTGGATTGGAAGAGGGTCTGAGAAGTGGCTCACATATGATAAAGGTTAGGAAATCCAATGGGTTCTTACACAAGGTATGACTACATAGACTGGAATCTTTGTACAAGTAGGCCAATATGAGATTAAGTTATTTTGGGTGACTAACCACCTGGTTAAAAACACTTGGTTGAGGCATTTCTCAATGCATCTAGGGTTTCCTCACGTGTTCCCAAAATTATCTCATGTAGGTCCCTAGTTATGGAATAGTACCTCACACTAGTGTTCGTCTACTATGGGGGAAAGGGTTCCTCACATAAGTGTTGTTTATTTTAGACTCTCGGAGGACTTTGGATCTACTTACCCTTCCCCCTTAATTCTCTCATCTCTTAGGTTTATGGTAGAAAGGGTTCCTCACATAAGTGTTGTTTATTTTAGACTCTCGGAGGACTTTGGATCTACTTACCCTTCCCCCTTAATTCTCTCATCTCTTAGGTTTTGGAGTGATACCTGGAAGGTTCCTAAGGGAATGGGAAAAGGATTAGGGAGAGTAGAGCATCACCAGTTCTTAAATATTTTCTATCCATGAAAATGAAGATCCATATGGTCCTATTTATAGAAAAATATGGGACCCTGAGAAAATGTATTGGATCATGAAAGTTTTTCTCATATTCTAATGTTCTGGTGCCTTGTGCGGTGTCACTAGGTGGCCCAACTCTCTAGGCTCGTGCAACTCTACTACATGTGCATGCACCCAGTGCGCCGATGCTGCTTTATGATACCTGCAAGAATTGGATTTTGATAAGGGGTGTGACTTTTTTAATTCTTTCATTCTCTTCTTTTCTCCCCCTTAAGGTATTTTTTAACACCTTTTTGTCAATGTGACAAAAAAGAGTATCAAAAAAATCCCCCCACCCCAGGATTGGATTTGATCAAAATAAGAGGGTCTAAAACTATATTAAATGGATGAAATGTTCCCATGAATCAAATTGTTCATTAAAACATGTCATCCAAGCAGGTCAGTCTTGTAGGCTGGGTGTGCACGCAGGATACACATAGGGGCTCCCAAGTCTATAAATAGAGTTGCAAATCTCAGTGGATGACCCTCACTCATTCCTACCTCCGGTCTCATTTTTCCAGAATTCCTTGAAAACCATCCACTTAAGCTTCCTTTATTAAAGTACCATTTACATGAACAAAGTACATACCTACCAATGTGTTATGTTTGTATGGGTGAGTGACTAATGCAAGGCCTCTTGGGTGAGGAACCCATGTGAGTCCAATTTCATAGATACCCTACACGATCTCATGAATTTTCAAAATTTACTTATTTCACAAAATTTTTATAATTGAATACTTGTTACTAATAAAAATCTTGGTGAATCTTTGTGGGTTCAATGGACCCTCAGAATATTAGAGTTTCTAATGAAAAATTTAGAAATTGAATCGAGGATATGGTAACAACTGTTAGGAAATACTACTATACAATACATGACACTGTTATACCAAACATATCATGACATCCGAAGAAGTATAATAATGAATATCCTGAGGGAAATTATATTCCACTATTTGGACACGACATTTAAATGAGTTCACTATGACAAAGATGATTCATTTATTTATGCTGGAGATAAGTTTTTATAATCCACTTCTCTAGTTTCAATAATACAGGAACTTCACTACTGCTAAGGTTTTCATCATCATTTTATGCATTAGTAAAGTTACATAATGTATGGTTTTTGTCATCCATCATAACCAATGGCCCCGAACTTGAAGTCACACATGCCTAATTTGAAGTTGTATTGTTACTTATCTATCTTCCAAGATTCTAAGATTGACCAGTCAAATGAATTGAAATAATATTGAGACCTTCACCTAAGGGGAGATATTAGACCCCAATGAATGTGATTGTATTGGTTTCACCGAACATTTTCTTGACTTTGAGACCAATATAAAATTGGTGGGAATCTATGAAGTCGTTTGGGTGGATTAGACATAAATATACAAAATATATGACTTTATTCTGAAATTTTTAAGCCCATAGATACCACAAACAAACTCCTTCCATTTGATGCTTGGAGAAGTCAACATCAGCCTATGGAACATCTATAAGATCTCTAGAACTCTGATCCTCTCAGAGATTAATGATGTATATATCCCACCATAAGAAATGTGGGAAGATGCTAAAAGGACACTAGTCTTGGCTCATGAGCTATTGAATATATCTCAGGACATTAAGAATTAAGACCCCCACATAAGAGGGGATATCAATCCTAAAGAATGGATGAGTTCTTTTCTAGAGTTACAGTGGAATGAACCACTTTAAAGCATCCTATAGGGTGTCCCAAGATGAAAAATTGTGGTGATCTAAGAAAATTATGAACCAAATTCGAATAGGGGGAGTAAAATAGATGGCGGTATAAGCCCAAGTCTAATGTACATACTAAGACCCATCATAGAGTATTATCATCCTTGTGGCTAAGTGTTTACATGATACCTATTCATTACACCAACGGTGGTGTGAGGTCTAGGAAATTTTAAATTCTGGAAAATATATCATAGAGGATGTACATAAGGTTTTTAACCCCTATCTTTGAAAAGATTCAATGATAAATTTTTCATATTCACATGAGGAAAGACCCCTTCAAAATCACAAGGTCATTCCAGGTTATGTGGAGATGGGTTTCAGCCCACTTTAGCACATATGTTGTTCTATGTGGAGTTGAAGTTCCTAGGAACCTATTTCTAGCATTTATACATAGGGTTTTTAGTGTTCAGTTCTTAAACCTGAAGCTTAGTGAGACCTTGAAGAGGATGAACCTATCCAAGCTTATAAAATTATTTCCATATTGAGATCCAATAACTGGGAAATTCAATGATGATGGAAAAGGAAAGGAACAAAGGTGACACATGACTTTCTTTAGAGATGGTGGGCTAGCAAACCAAATATATGGCAAGGTCATATGTGAATCCTATGTTCCATAACGATTTACATTCTAGTGAATATTACTAAAGAAAATAATTAAATATCATCCACTAAACATTAAATTTGAGAATAACCCAATGGTATCCTGATAGTTTTGGACTCTTACAGTGGTGAAGATGATAATAAACCTGCCTCCAATAGGTGCATCAACTAGGTCAACCTATTGGTAGGCTATGTTCAGGATTTCATTATAACCCCATGGAGTGAATGTAAAATCTATCCCTCAAGTTGGGAATATAACAATAGTCAGGCATGTGAGGTGATGTAAAAAAGCTATGCCTCCTCCATAAGGTTCTTCTTCTCCTTCGTAAGATACATATGAAGAGCTATAAACCTCTCCCAAATGACCCTATGCATGGTGTAGTATGTCGGTCAGGGTTAAAAGGGTTATCCCAACTTATGTTGATTCTATTTGGTCTAGTAATCACCATAAATAAGAGACTCAGACCCCATTTATCCATCCTTCAAACATGAAAAAAATATTTAGTAATCTCATGAAACCAAAGACTGTTAGATCGACTTCACAATAGTCTGGACTATCATTAGAATTTATATGACCAGAGGTAGTAAAATTTTGGAAGGAAATGACTTCTAATATCAATAATGTGTTGTTACAACATCATTATGGGATATAGGTTCTTGAAACTGGAGACGTTCTAGCCCTAGAAAATATTCTCTTTGAGGATTATCATGCTAAGGTGGGAATATATATCCAGGAATTATAGAATCTTATTTATGAAAATGAAAAAGGGATTCCTTCTACATGACAGGTGCAGGAAATATTGAAATGGGGTTCTGTTTAAGGTATTGAACAGCAATATTATAAGGAATTATATTAGTATTTGGATCTAAGGATGTAAAATCTCATTTTCTTGTTTCCTCTATTCTTTATTTCATTAATTTTGAACTAAGAGTTATTATTGAAGAAAATTTCACAGTGATTTGTAGTAGGAAAGGGGGAAATTGGCTGGAATTACATAATCAAAGTATGAACCAACTAACACCCACTTGAATTTGATGAAACACCTCTGGAATTGGGAGATATATCCCTAGGATAGTAGTAAATTAAGGATGAGATAATGGGGAAATATATACTACCTCATTAGATTGTTTTCATTGAGGTGGGTAGTGATCACCTCCCTTTGTTTAAAAAGAATGTGTGATGGAGAATGGAGTCTTTAGATAAACCCATCATCAGTAATGGTAATTCTCTATGGTTTCATTTATTCCTTTTTTATCCTGAACAAATACTTGATATTTTCTATGATTGTAGAATCTACTTCTCTCTCTTCTCTTAAGGGGCTTATAAAGGAGCCACTAATAACTGGGGAGGATACTCCTGACCAAATTTGGATTCCTCATGTTGATTAATATCCCTTAATATAAGAAATGTGGAGAGTTTAGGATACATTGTAAACTCCCATCACCACCCCTTCCACTATAGAGAGTGAGGGGATTCTGGTAATGTCAAATGTACATCATAAGGTTTCATATTATGATTGATCAATTTTATTCCTTATCATATTTCAGATTCATCTCATGCACTAGGGGACCATGCGATGACCAATGTTGACCTTGTGGTTGTTTATGGGGAAGCAATTCAAGGAATAAGTTCATTGGAATAGGGCGTTGTGTTGGGTCTCGAGCCAAATTTTTTGTTCATCCCCATAGGTGAGACTACCATGGGACTTGGAGCATTAATATATACCATGATAAATCTTGATGTGAAATTTGAATAAGTGTTGGGACATATTAATTTTCCCGCATCTTAAGAAAATTTTTATTAATTTAATAAGTAATTGAATATATGTGAGTCTTTATTTTCATATAAACAATTATTATACCTAATGTTTTTATCATGAATAGTTGAATCATGTAACTTCATCCATGAAGAATGTTGCAGAAGCGATTCATGAATAAGGTGTCAAAGCCCATCTTGACCCCACTATTGTGGGAGTATAGGCTCAAGTGGATCTTGAATTTGGGGGTCTTTATGATAATCCATCAGAAATTCCCGTTCAGACTTAGGAGAATACCCCTAGACAAGAGATTCAGGATTAAACTGCTGAGTCTGAGGATTTTAGGGAGGAATTCACCCAACCCATTGACACGTCACTAGGTGATTATCGCCAAATTCTTTGATCATCCCTAACCTCTTCTATTTATATCCTATTGAGGCTAATAATGAGTATTATCTATGTTTATTTCCCTCCACTTCTCCATCCAGACCTAATAGAGGGGATTCTCTTCCAATCCATCCAATCTCAGAGATCAAGGTCATTACTATCCCGAAGGGAGAAGGGAAAGGTTCCCCAATAGTTGAACTAATCCTAGAATATATTATTTCCTCTAAAATTGGATCTAAGTAAGATTTGGAGATTTATAGTTACCTTCATGTCACACACTATTCTACCAGGTGAGAAATCTAGAAGATGATCTATGAGACACCTTTTGTAGACCTACCTTTGTGGCTTCGTAGACTTATATTCTTATTCCACATTATGGGATATTTTGGATTTTATTTAAACATGATTCATCCCATCATGAAGGAGATCATTCTTAAATGGGATAGAGAACATGAGATACAATAGAACATCATAAATATGAAGTAGCTTGTCAACACTACTGTTCTCTGAGCTGCATAATCCCAGGTGGATGCCAACCATACTAAGAATTTGGAATAATTTATACAACATATTACTGAGAAGATCATTCAAAAAAGTTTTCTTTAGCAGGAAATGGATGTCTCTCTAGGGGAGCTTATAAAAATTCACCATTCAATAGAGGCAGCACAAATCGAATGGTCAACTACTATTGCAATCGTGGTGGATGAACTTTTCTGGGATGATGAGACCAATGATGTTAAGTTGGATGGGCTTTGATAGGCCTATGATGGAGGTCGTTAGTTCATTCAAAAAATATAGAGTTATGTTGATGGTACTTTTTAAATTGTGATAGAGAGAATCCATCTTTTGGATGCTTCTTTGATTTTATTTTTTCTCATAAATAAAATGAATTTTTTTTCTTATTATATATGTCTTCATCTCTATTTTATTTTTATGATCATAAAATATCATCTAAGTTGATTTTCAAAGAAAACATCTTTGTGCAAGTAATTTATAACCAGAATGGTAAGTATGGAAGACATGCTCTATATTTGTTTAAGCCACGGGGCCTAGCAATCATAATATGACTCTTGGTAGAGTCATATGGATAACCCTAAAATCTCTATGCATTATATTTCATAACCCTAATTTTTTCTTAATCCCAATATAAAGAATAAAAAGAGGGAAAGACTGTGATTTTTTATAGAACAATCATTACTTGTTTTTAGCATAACAAGTTTTTCGCCTTTTGTGTTTTTATTGCTCGATCCTTTCATAAGCCACACAGAGTGTAGGTCTAATGATCTTAGATAGACTTTTACCTATATTTCCCATTGTAGGTTTTCAAAATGGTGCATACTGTTTCTCATTTTTTGGACCTTCTTATGTTGTGAAAGTTTGACTAATGTGACTACTATTTTAGGTCAAACATCTTTAACCATAATTTTTGAAATGATGACCCAAATATGGATTCATAGTAAATTGTTCTCACATTCTTCAAATACATAAAAGAGAATTTTCAATCATAATTTTTGTGATCTCCAAATCCAAAACCTGAATCATGAAAAATATATGAGGAATAGCCACAAACTATGTTTGAAAAGTGGTTTCTAGAATAATATTTTTCAGTAATTTTTCCATAGGGGAGGTATTTCCTAACGTTGAAATTATTAATGGTTAAAAAACTTGTTTTATGGGTAACATTTTGTAAAGATGACTAGGTAGTGTTACTACATAGAAAAATAGTATCATCCTTTTACTGATAATACCTTTATTTGGGAGACTTATATAAACTAATTATGGTAATTTTATTGTATAATTAAAAAAGGAGGTCTTAGGAATTCATACAACAAATTGAAAATGTACATAAAGTTTGTGAATATTTGTATTTCTCAAGACCACGATGGGTGGTTTTTCCAAATGATGAGGTATGATAATGAATAAATAATTTTTAATAGAATTATCCATGATTGGGATATATCTCTTGTATGAATTTTCCTCATGTGAGGGAGGGTAAATTTTTTTAAGTGACCGATGTCAGGGGGAGGCACCTTTCTTAAAAGGGTTGAAGCATCATGTAGTTTAATGTTGTGACACCAAGGAATGAACCATGCAGTTTAAAATATTAGAGTGAGAACATTTTTATATAGGTTAACATCATGTGACTATTATTTCATGCTACACAATTTAATTTTTTACAAAGATGGAATTCACCATGAACATTAACATCATATGATGATGAAGTTGTTGTGCAGTATAACATATTGTGACTAGGATGTTATGCTATGTAATTTAATTTCATACAGTGAAAACATTGATTATGTAGTTTAACATGTTATGACTAGGAAGATGTTGTATGGCTTAATTTATTTTTAATTGGTTGATATCCTATACAGTTTAATGTCATACAGTGAGGATATTACGGAGTGCTATAATTTAGTGTCTTTATCTTTGACTGAAATGTTAATGATTCTTCCATTCATCGTAATATGTTCAGGAATGTTCTATAATAAAACAATATGAAGGAATAAAGGTGGAAGTTATATTATGGGGTTCTAATAATTCTAAGAGTGGTATATAGGAAAGGACTTATAGAAATAGTTCATTTCTCTCTTGAGAAAACAATTACCACTGGTTGACAAACCTTTTTATAGGAAACATTATGAAAACTAAACTAGGTCATGTTACTGTATTGTCAAATTGTGGAATCCTTTGGGTAGCATGACCTGAAACGTTGTATGAAACTTATGAAAAGACAACTAAGGAATGTTATAGAATAGTCATGAAAATGAGTTCTCAAAAATTCCAACAATATATTGTTGAGGGACAAAGAATTTTTATGGAGATTTGGATTTCACCAGACAAATTTTTTGGTTTTTTGAAGAAAATTGCATGAATATGGAAGGAACATTTCAATTAATAATTACCCAAGAATGTTATAATAGGTCTCCTATGTAGGTCTAACCCAAACATAGGAAATATGGTGTGTGTAGCTTTTAGACATTAAATTAGGACCATAACTTTATGGAAATGAGAGGTAAAATGTGGCCTACCAAACCAAGGTTCTTTTGAAATAATTTGGACACAATGGAAGATATTTTTATCCATGGTCTTGGGGGTTCTAAAATAGAGAGAAATGATATGGGAAAAATATGCGATGGATGATCATGGGCCAAATAAAATCTCAAGTTCCAACATAATATCATTAAATATTTTGAGGACAGAAGAGGCTTCTCCCAAGGGTGAAGTTACAACTGGTCGACAAACCTGTTTTGTGGATAAATTGATAAAAATCCAATTAAAGTGTGTTATAGGATGGTAAAACTGGGGAATTGTATAGATAAATAGTTCATTATATGGGTGAATTATGCAAATAAAATTCAGGCATGTTACTACATAGTCAGGAAAAGGATTCCTCGGTTATCATACCTTCTATAGCCGATAGCTAGAGAATGATTATGAAGATCCAAAGTTAACCATGATTAGAAGTATGAGTGTGGAAGGGATATGTTTGATCACAAAAGAATCATTTGTAACGATATTGTCCATGAATTTTATAGTCCCTTGCATTGATCTAACTCATACATATGGGGGTACATCTTTATTTCCTTGGTGTACCCTAAATGAGGGAACCCAAATGAATTTCTACAGCAAAGATCATTTTTTGTACACAAGAGATGAGGTATTTTCCATTTCCCTATGGCTGGGACTAGGACATGAGTCTTAGGTGTAACTACGTATCTCACTATATTGAGAATCAAACCACACATAGTTCTTGAGGTACCATGCAGCTTAAAGTCTTGTGGCAAGCACATTTTCAATATAGTTTAATATCATAAGGTAAAGAAGAGTGTGAATTGATGTGAAAAAAAAAATATTGTAGTTGGGCTATGATATAGGACCCATGTGTCACTAAATATCTTTTTTGAGTAATAATAAAGCTACACTTAGTAAAAAAATAGATCCACCATATTGATTTAACTCATGTCTATAAAAATGAGGGTGTTTGAATATGGTCTCATGAATGGGGTGAGATAACATATTGAATATTTTTATATAGATCTGACTGATACGTAAGATATTGGTGGTATTGCTTGTATTTTTTTGTGGATGGTCCAAGGATTGAAGATCCATATGTTACTATGCATCTAGTTGTAATTAAAATTAATCTGCACATAGTTCTTGATGAAATCACATAGTTTATTTTCATGAACTGAGAACATTTTATGTTCCTTTTATGGTCTTACATCTATGACCATGATAAACTAATACCAATTAATATTCCTTACTTATACAGGGAATTATTTTTCCAAAACACCTAATCCCATATGAGATATGCTTGATGTGAGAAATGTGGACCGATAAACGCTTCCTCCTTTACACAAAATAAACACCAAAAAAGGTAGGTGCATTTATATTTTCTAGTGGTTGGACCGGGATATGAGATCCGGGATTTATTGAACATATCATTAGAATGAGAATCCATTTTAATTTATTCTAGGAATCTATAATTTAGTTTAACTGTATGTGGTGAGGATGAATGTTTGTGTAGTTTATTGTCATATAACATGGATTCTAGTTATGCATTTTATCATCTTGCAGTAAGGATGTGGGTCACCTAATGTGAAAAGAAAATATCTTTGTGGTTGGGCTCGGGATTATAGGTTCAAGCATCACTATGTATCATGTGGTTGAAGGAATCAAGCCACACATAGTTCTTGAAACATTTTCCCTATATCAATTAGGTTTTGACATTGGGAAAGAGAACCCTGATGTTTTATAGAATAATTACTTGTCAAATTACATAAGTTCTAGGTGTCACTAAATATATTAATGGAATGATAATCAATCCATTTGTAGTTCTATAAAAGTTCCCTATAATGGTCTAATTCATGCATAGGAAAATGGGTTTTTTTCTAGTTACTAGACCCGATATGGGTGGCCCATACATAACTATGTATCTCTTTGGAATGACAATCAAGACACACATATTTTTTTTAATAAAGGTGTGGTGGGGTATTATCACCAAATATTGTGATCCACTCAAACATGGATCAAAATTTTGCATAGTTTTACGTCATATAACAAGGATGTGAACCAGGAAGTTTAATTTCATACAGTTAGCATGGTATGATACATAGTTTAGAGTCATAAAACTTGTACTAATAGTGTTTTTTAGTTTAACTCCATTTCTCTAGGATGAGTTTCATGAGCTAATATAAAATATTTCACTATGAAACTTGCATTGTTTGGGTTCATAATGATCTCTCCATCCATTGAGATTAAGGAGTAAGCTCCATTTGATTAGACCTTGTGTATGGAGTATGGCCCCTCCCACTTTGGTTTAAACATTGTGGGATTCTTTCATGGTATCATGGGAGTCCTAAAGACCAATATCAATTCCCCTTATTAGAGAAAATGGAGGTAGACCTTGTTGTTAAAATCTCTTGTTCTTCGATTTTGATAGACCTCCAATTGATGTGAGGAGTGAAATATTATATCATCGTGATAATACAATTCATCTAGTCATTTTTTGGGATTATTAATCTATGGATATCTGGTCACATATGGAAACATAGAGTGATGGTAACTTTTCCTCGATGGTCAGGACTACCTCTGTTCTGTATATGATTAAATATAGGGTTTCCCGTGTGGTGGTACAGGTTTTAGTCTAGTAATACCATAAGGCATGCAAGAGTTTTTCTTGCCAATAATTTTTATCTGTATCCACCATCCTCTAAAGCATGTTTTATTGGGTCTTGTTTAAGGTCTATATATTTTCATTAGCCTCTATATAATAGTGGGATGAATGGTTTTATTTGACAACGTACTCATGATACATCTTTTCCACATCAATAGAACAAAAATTGGTGTCGTTTTGTATTATTATTGTATGAGGAACACCAAATATAATAAATATATTGGCCTTCATGAAGTTGGTGATTATTTTGACTCTGAATTCTTAGTGTGGAATTGCCTCATCCCATTTGGAGAAGAATTTAGTAGAAGTATGGATTTAATTGAATTTATTAGATGTAGATGAAGGATATGGTCCCACAATATCCATTTCCCATATATAAAATGGCCATGAGTTTTTTTTTGTATGTCAAAACTATGGGGGTTGATAGATGAAGTCGGCATGCCCTTAATAATAATAAAATTTATTAGTGAATAATGTGAAATCTTGTCTCCTAGTGGTCTAGTAGTACCCATGCAATTGGATTTGATGAGAAACATTGAACCCTTATTGGTGGGAAGCACAAGCTCCCATTTGTACTTCTCTCATGATAGAAGTGATAAATTCTCTATCAATATATATGATGAGGACTTCATTATTGCCTCATTTATATAGGACCTTATTTTTATTTGGTCCTTCATAAAGATTGAACTTGGTTGCTCACCGTCAGATTTTATCATTCCATCTTTCTCTGATAAGATTACTCCATTATGAAGGTAATCCATGATGGGAATAATCCATCTATTTTTAGGACCATATGGTTTGGATATAAGGATAATTTTTTGATCTATTTAGTTCTGAATTGAAAAAAAAGGTGATACCATTCAGTGATATGCGATACTGATGACCGTTTCACCATGGTTTGGATCTTCCAAAGTCATAGTTTCATTATCCAATGCATCTTTCTGGGAATTAATTGATTGTGGGATGTGAGTTTATGTTGGATCTAAGGATAACTCTTCCATCAACCCCCAGATATAGCCAAGAATGGTAATTATCTCCTCTTTTCAAATATAATAATCCCCATTTATATTTTTGATTAACAACTATAAATTTTATTTCACTTCTAAATGGTCTATATATATTTGGAGTAACACTTATAATCCTATAATTAGGGAAAGTTATTAAACCTCATTGTTACTAAAACTTTCTAATAATAGGAAGGATTAACGTAAGATAGCTTTTTCTGGAGAGATGAGTGTGATCCCCACCCAAATCATATTTAGTATATGGTCTTCCATTATTATTCGTATTGGGAACTGCAGTACCCCATCAAAATATATTTCCCATGTTTGGGGACTGACTTGAAAAGAGATTATCTACTCATTTTTAAATTCCGTATTTAATGATGTTGTTTCGTCAGAGGAGTGTTCTGTAAGAAAATCTATCAAATCCTAGACTTTCACCGCATTCTAATTCACGAAATATTTATAAATTTGTTGTAGGATAATCGCCAACCATGCCAAGAATCCTTTCAACATAGGACGACTGAGGATGTATATGAGTGGGTTATTAAGAGAGACTAAATGGGCTTCATGGTGTTGTAGGTAATGCCTCATTTTATAAACATAGAATATTAATTCCAAAGAAATATTCTTGATATCTAAATAACCAATCTCATAATAGAGCATGGTTAAACTGAGATAATAAATGTTGTTTTCATTGATGGAATGATTATTTTTTATGAGGAAGGTGCCCGGTGATCTCTCCAAGGTTGTCACATATAAAATGAGTGGATTTATATCAATGGGTTTCATTAATAATGGTGGGATCAAGAGGTATTTCTCAAGGTTGTAAAATTCATCTAGATAGTTACTGGTCCATTGATATATGACCCCCTTCTTCATCAATTTGGTGAAGAGAAAAAACATTATTATAGAATTTTCTATGAAGCATCAGATGTAGTCGAAGTTTCCTTAATTTCCTCTCAACTCCTTAAGCATTTGAGGAGGTGACATGATAATGATATTTTTTCCCATGGATGAATTCAATTCCATCATCTTGTACAATGAAGTCGAGAAACATTCTTGAAGTTACCCTAAAATTTCATTTTGGGGGGTTCATCTTCAAGATATGATTTTGTATCTTGTGGAAGAAGGTTTCAAGATCAGTCATATAGTCAAAAACCTGTCTGAACTTAACCACTAGATCATCAAATAAGCATTTGAAAAACTTCCCCATGAATTTTTTGAATATGTTGTGCATGAAATGTTGGTATGTGGTATCGATGTTCTTCAATCCAAAGGGAATTAAAAAATATTAGAATACTCCATGGGGGTCCTAAATGTGGTGTATTATTCACCTTCTAGGGCCATCTGAATTTGGATATACCAGGAATATCCATCCATGAATGAGAGTTCTTGGTAACTAGTTTTCTCATCAATCCGTAGTTCTATGATTGGAATGTGGAAGTCATCTTCCGAACAATGCCAATTGATATCTCTAAAATCGATGTAGAGCCTAATTTAACCATTTTTCTTCTTTACTGTGATGATATTGGCTATACATTTTATATATTTAACTTCCAATATGACTTTTCCCTTGATGACTTTTTCCTCTTTGGACTCAAATTTGGAGGCGTGAGTCGGTTGTATCCTTCTAGCTTCATGTTTGTATCCTTGGTGGTACTCGGGAAAGCCTATGTGGTGGGTGGCCACCTTAGGATCAAGTCCTAGAATATATATGTAATTATAGGTGAGAATATCCAAAAGTTTCTTCAGGAAGTTGGTATGTACCTCTTGTTCTTCAGAAGTCATGGTAGCACTGATCAAAGTGGTTCATGGATATTCTTATGTAACTAGATTTATTTCTAACAGTTCATCTGCAATAGTGGAGACACATTATTTAAATAATGGATGGTAATCCTTGAGGTCTTACTACAATTCCAATCCCCCATGATTTACATCTTTTTCCTCTTATTTGGAATTATGTGATGAAAAAAATACTCATAATTAGGGGAGGATTCCACATTTGGACATTTGGAAGATGAAGAAACTATTTATGGATCGATTGATTGCATGGGGCCTTTTTGGAGATTTGATGGGGATATGAGGGACATATAAGGAGAATAATCATTTTATTATATTGACATGACAACTTCTTATAGTCGATATGATGGAACAATTATTTTTTTGAACATAGGGGGGTGAAATGAAGACATTTTTATCTGGTATTTCATTACTTCTAGGAGATTTAAAAAATTATACAGCACTGTCGAGATCTATTTTAAGGATTAAAATTATAGAATTTGATAAATATGTGCTTGAAATTGGACCCACATATTTTATTTTATTTATTTAAAACATGTATTCTACTCTAAGATTCTTGAAATGATTATCCAAAATAATAACTGGACCATTTAAGGCATTAATTTGAGTGAAGTTATCAATCATGGAATGTTTCTCATCCATTTAGTAGAATCTTGCATCATTGTATTATGATTTATAGTATTTTAATGGGAATCATCCACCATGAAATTCCCAATTTATCCATTGATACAATATTTGATGAATTTGTGGAATAGTGAAGGGATATCTAAATGATTATGTAGTTGGGATCTTCCTAGTAGAATGTCGAAGGCCTATCCTACCAAACAACCATGAATTATGAGTCAGACACGAGATACCTAATTTGAGTTCTGAGTTTTATTTTTCTAAGAGGATTTTTGCATTATTATCATAACCCTTTAACATTAGAGTGGAGGGGGACAAGTGAGATTCGTTGAAACCCAGCTAATTAAGTGTCTGGAAAAGAGTGAGATTAACTCCTAGATCATTTTCTATGAAGGATCATTGGATATCAATGTCATTTATCCATCCAAATATATACAAGGGTATGAAATTTACTTGTATGATGGAATCCTCATCCTGTTTAGTGAAAGAGACGATCAAGTGGCATTACACTTGACCACTCTTTTCATGATATACTTTTCCAGTAGAAACCTCAACTTCAAATTCATGTGGTCCTGATAAGTCCCCTATGAGTGATTCATGTATGTGTTTTGATACACTCAAGGAATCCAAGATTGAAAAATTAGATGGTTTCAGAGCTAATTATTTCACAATATCATAATTTTTGTCTAAATTTTAGTTTATCCCATCAAGGAGGTTTTCCTTTGAAGGTGACTTATGAACTGAATTAATTGATGTGGACGGATCGTACCTTAGAAAGGGAACAACATGTCCTTCTTCTCTTAGTGGACTAGGTCAACTAAGTCTTCCTATACAGTATGGTTTATTAGGTTATGGAGTATCCTCTAGTATATCTTCCCAGATTATCATGTTAGGTAAAAATCCAACATATTTGGGGGGATTTTTTTTCTCCTACTAAGATCCTGGGAGAGATTCCCTTGGAGTTTTTTCTAGATAGGTGGTTTGAATAGGGCCGTAGGTAGAGTAGTGACTCCCAGCACGACTTCATCTTCCCCTATATCCTCAAATCTAAAATCCACATCCCCCAATTCCCCAATTGAATGATAGTAATTTAGGTTCATAGTCACACACATCATATGATAAGGTTTACATTAAGTGAATAACATTAATAGAAATGATGATCAACTCTTCATTTGATGAAGATTCCTTCTAGATGGTTGACCCTTGTTGTACCATTTCGTGGGGTGGAGCCCATACTTCTAGGACTGTTGGAAACAAGCTCGTTAAGTATAAAGTCAACATAATATTTTAAATAGGCTCATATTACTGAGATTTCTTCTTTATCTTCCATCCATATCTCTTTTCGGAAAACTATACTTCAAAGGATTGTGACACAGAAGGGGTTGGTCATCTAATAGTGAAAGCAGTGAAGGTAAAAATTGTTTGTTTTGACTATACTCAGATTATAACATCATTCAGGTTGATCATCTTTCTTATCATCTAATATCTGAACTTCTACAAACCCTTATTTTTGACCTCCTTACGTTCATTCTAGTCCCCCGGATTAGTGGAATAAACACATGCTACTTGATTAGGTGGTCTCCCCAACTTCACTTTCTCAGAGTCCACCATCCTTTACCGGATGTCTTTAAAAAACACTCATGGATTTTTTGCCCCAATTCATTATGAACGGGGAAATAGTTGTTGGGATATTTTTCACCATATTTGATTGGATTATGGGGATTTAGAAACTCGATCAAGTTTTTTTCCAATGTTTAGATGAAGTATCCAAGGAAATAGTTACTTTGAAAAGAATAAATCGTGTTCTTCATATCCTAAAAATAAATTCACCAATTATCCCTTTCATAATTAAAAAGGTATGGGAATTATTTTTGACACATAGGGGGTGGATATGCATGATATTGTGAATGATTTGGAGTAGAAGCAGTTGAAGGGGCCTTCTTAAGTGTAATAGTATCATCCTTTTCTTTCCCCATTCTCTTTCGCTGAGATAATGAGATTACTTGGGACATAGCATTGGTCTATGAAAATGTGTCTTACACTCTTTGAGAAATATTGATGAGTTCCCAAAACCCTCATGTTTTTTTCATAGGGATGATTGGTGTACACAACTCAACATTAAGGTTCCATATGAATATGGGCAACGAGGCTTCTTGAGGAAGCTGTTGGTTTAAGAATTATTTCAACCATTTCCACCAAGCAAAAAAATATAAAACCCTCTCATTATCACATGTTTTTTGTTTTAGATGTTGAGTATTGTTTAATTATAAAATTTCATCCTGAATTGGAATATAATCTTCCAATGGATATCTTCCCACCATATAATTGACCATGTTAGTAAGCAGGTGTACTATACAAAGGTTGGTCCCTGCATCGATTGCTTGAAGAACCTGAGTTTCACTGCCTCTTATTTTTAAGGGGTCCCAATCATGGGATCACAATGAGACACTAAACTTTTCAAGAACTGATCTAGGTCTCCAGAGCCATTGAAAATTGGGAATTTAGGATTCCCGATGTTTGGAAGTGGAAGAGTCAGATCAACCAATTCAGGGTAAGGCTTCTACTCTAGTTTCACCAGCACACGTCATTCCTCCATAGCTTCCAATAAATCCTTTAGAAAATCAATGGTATTCATGAGACCATGATGAATACCTATATGAAAAAGAATTAGTGTAGGGAAAACAGCTGGTAGGGAAAAATGCGGCAGCACTACTAGCATATGTCATGGGTAGCCTATAGAGGAAGGTATATAAAGATGCACCTGGCCCTGTTCTAGATGTTTAAACAATGGGGGAACTATTAATATACTACTACATGGTCTAGTTATATTGTTTTTTATTATCCTACATTGAGAGGTTGTTTTGGATCTTTTATGGTTGTTGCGGAAATCCCTTTATATTGAGGTGCACCAACTGGGAGAACAGGTAAAAAAAATTTGTAGAACATATCCGACATGAAAAATACCTAAGAGTAGTTATGCATTGAGACTTATAAATTATTTCATCCCTTCCTCTTATTGAGATAATATTTCCTCAGGTGTAAGAGGATAAATCTGTTCAGGATGTGGGAGAGGCATAATACTACCCTTTCCCTTTTTTTAGGTCCTCTTTGAGGAGGTATTATTTAATTTCTTTAGGGAATTACAAAATTAAATAAAATCCATTGGTAACATGCATGAACACCTCCTTAAATTATTTTAGTGTGGTTCATATTATGAACTGAGATTTACTCCTCATATTACTCTGTATTGGCCTCAGGTTCTATAGGATTTTCCCAAGAGATGTTGATGAATTCACTGATATGTATTTCATTTCCAGCATTTCATTAGTGTTTTGTAAGAATACCATTTCATATTCCTTACATAAGGCCTTATCCTCTCTTTTTTGGTTCTTTAGGATCTATTTGGGAGACATTAATCTGAATGGAATCTCTATACAATTCAGTTGTTCATGTACCCAATGAGAATATTGAATCACATAATAAGAAAAACTTGGATGACTCTTTATGAATAATTTCCCCTAATCAAGAGAATAATGTCTTCTTCTTAGTAGGAGGAGGATTTTGAGGTAAAAAATACACCATACCTGAGGGCTGGGGATGTTCCCATTACACTTTCACAACTCTTCGTGCTTGGTTTGATGACCTTGAAGGTTGTGTTGAAAATGACCCCATCCTTATGGGATGGGGTTGCTCCTAGATTGTCAGGTCTACTATTTCCATGGATTCCCTTCTAGTTATATAGATATTTTTTGAACATGGGCTAGGAAAATCATTTAGTATGAAACTAAATCACCTTATTCTTAATATCGTTTCACTATTTGTGAAATTTGGATTATCTGATGACTGGATTCCCTTAAGCTGGAGGCCTGCTCAATATTTTCAGATACCTGATGGAAAAATAATTTAATAGCCTGCTATATTCTTACCCAATTTTAGTGAGATTAATTTACGGCTTATTTTTTTGAGAATATCATATGTTATGGCCTATTTTTGTTTTAAAAAAATTCATTTTTTGAAGTCATCCAAATGCTATGACTTTTCATGATACTAATTTTAATGATCTTTGCTAGTTCAGGAGTGCGGTAAAATTTAACGCCCTGTGTGCAACCCATCCTTAGATTTTAACACTAGATGAGGTATATTTGATCATATATTTCAATATTTTTAACACATTTAGTCATGCATGTTAGATGGATCCTTTCTGGTTCCTGAACATTGGATGTCATACATCCAAGAGATCCACCAAGTCAATTTTGTGTTTCATTCCTTCTATTACATTGACGCAACTTGGTACTCATCATAGGGTAATAATTTATCTTTGATGATATTGAGATTGTTCCATATATTTATTCATATGTTGTACACACAATATTATGAAAACACCTCTATAAATTTTGTATTGAGGGGTGGATAAAGGCCATAACATGACTGGTATGGCTTCATTATCCAGTAGTTTCCTCATGCTTCAAATGTATTCATCATATTTTGTTAGAGCTTCCTCAACCTAGTCCAAAAAAATTATAAATTTCCCCACTAATTTTCCATAAACAACAATATTGGTAGGAAGTTACTATTTCATTTTTTAAGTGAAGTGATCCAAGGGGTGTTAAGAGAATGACCATTTCCTTAGGAATTCTTCTGGATATGATAAAATTACTCTTATCTATAACAATTCATCGGGAATTTTGAACTAATTTTCACATGTGCCTTATGGTATGATGGCTTTCAAGAAATTAAATATCCAATGGGAAGACCCTTTTTATGAAATGAAACACCGTTGTGGAGGGAACATACGTAGTGAACACCATCACGGGGAGGACTTACATGGTGGATTACATGAAGGGGGAGACCCTTTTATCTTTGAACTTATAGCCATTTGGAGTGTTATTATGGCTCTTATCAAAAGGTGGGTTATAAAGATTGATATGATTATGGATATAAACCAATCCTTCACTGTGAAGTGTCTGAGGGGGACCTTCAGAAATACTGGTACTACTCCAACAATTTGGTAAATGGAAAGAACGATCTTGAGATTCAATAGATAATCATATTAGGGATTCAAGAACTCTATTATTAGGTATGGTGGGATCCTAAATCATCTCTTCATTTTTCAAATTTCCTCTTGTGAGGCTTCTTTTTGGATACCTTATTTCGAGCGACTGGGGCCACTTTTTGGGGAAATTTGTTTTCTTGGGAAGAGATTCTTTCTGACCTTAGAGTTTCCAATGGGATAGGATGATTACCTTAGATTAGAATGGGTGTATGTTCTTGATCTAGTTTTCAGTATATCATAAGGGGTATTCTCCATGACCCTCCTTGATAGGACTATAGGTATGTGTCTGATCCAGGTTGAAATGTTGATAATCCAACCCATTTATGGGTTTGGAGCTTTGTTTTATTCCTTCTATCAATATAGTTATCATCATTTTCATGTCCTGGTAGGTATGTACGATGTGGGCAGAAAATTTTATCCACCCTTTCACCATTTTCAAGAAATGATTTGGGAATTTAGTGACTAGAATTGGGATATATTCCCATTTTTTTATAGATCAAGGGTATGTTCATGATCCCATCCTCCATTTACTACTATTGGATACTAACATTAATTAGGTGTGGGGAAATATAGTTGGAGTTTCCCCTATTCATCACTGATTCTTTCTAAATGACATCTACATGTGCTTCCAAACAAGGTTATTGGTGTGCATGATAAGTGAAAGAAGTTTTATGCACTTTATAATTGTTTTCTACTATATTTGACTAGAATAATTATCTTTATACATCCAAAATATTCATCTAGAAGTACTGATTGATGTAGCCAGGTGTTTGTGCCTTCCACAGGTTGCTGCTGAATTTAAACAGTGGGCTTCCAAGAGTGATTCTGGAAAAGTATGTTGTCATGATGAATTATCATGGGTGAGTGTATATTATTCCTCATAGTCTTCCACCAAATTTGATTGCTGGGATTATAGGGAAGGGATGGATATGTATCTATGTTCTATGTTTTCCAGTCGCTTCCCTCGACAAACTGTCTTGTATGCCCAGGTCTGGATGACCTAAAACAGACTGTCGAGGATTGAACCCTAATGATGTTGAGGTCTCACTACTACATGAAATTGGTGGTGGTGACTGTTGGTAAGAGACCCTTCGAAGGACTCATGCGTCTTCTATACAAGGCCTCCTATGGAATCTTGATCCACCTCCCTAAAATAAGGGAGGAGTTGGTTATTGTGTTCTGAGGATAACCTCCCAAAATGGTTTAATATGGTGAAAGGTGTCTTCTATTTCTAGACTACCATTCATTTAGGATTGGATAATTGGTGGGAATTTTCACATTGTAGGGCATGTTACGTGACCTCCAAAGTCACAATGGCATCATTTTTATGATGCTACTGCACTAGAGCATTTGAGACCCATATTTGAAGATGTTAGGTGGGTGGCGACATCCTATACTTTGACAGAGACCATACCTAAATAGTACCCATTGAATACATAGGTTATGGTTAGTGTGATTCTATTTGGATTAAAGGGAGATCATTTTTAATGTTCCCAAAATATATGTAAAAAAACCCTGTCAAATAAACATCTCATTAAATGAGGACATGTATTATTGATTGTCTTGTCTCACCCTCTTTCAACTTGAAAGTTAAAGGACCTGATAGGTTTCTAACACTGTCCTCTTAGTTAAGAATTCACATCGCGTTCACTACTTTTAATTACAACAAAAAATTCATTCTCTCAATGATTGATTATAGAGGGTTGAATTTTTTGAAATCATTCTTGTTGAGATCACTATTTCAAAATGGTTTCTAATGGGTTATGTTTGTAGAACCAGAAACACCCAAAGGTTCTATACCTATGCTGACTCAGGGAACTGCTTTCCAAAGGTATGTTATCATTGGGAGGTTTGGCTAATGATACATAAGAACTCACATTGGTCAAGAGGATGGGATGTCAGGTTCATCACACCCTTTTGGAGGGAATAGTTTCCTATGCGGAGACTCTCTTATATATTTAAGATTTTTTTCATCAAACCTTTATTAATTCCCAATTATGATGTGGTTAACCATTGAAATTAACAATAAATCATTAGAATGTATGGAAGTTATAATCATCTATATTCATTCTAGGTTCTTCATAAATGGATGTATCAGTATGTATATGAGGTTCTCCATCAATTATATCCTATTTTGTACTTTTTAGAGATTCATTGGTTGTTATTATGATGATGCCAGTTTTATGCAACACAGTGGGGTGGTCTAAAATTTATCGTCATGCATTGTGAAAAGATTTTTTCTTATGTTGGGATCAGACCCATGAGATGGGCTTCATATGTATCATTGTGAAAGGAATCAGAACCCATATAGTTCAGTTCCACTTAATAGGTCAAATCATACCTTTTAAGTTTTTGTGATAAGGATCAATCCATATAGTTTAATTTCATGAGGTAAGGACATCTATGCAAAAGGTTCCTAGTCAAAGTTTTGTGTGGTTCCAATGAGCATGTACCCAAGTGGTAAAGGCTCCTTCTCGGAATCTAAAATACACATACCAAATCTAGTTAGGGAAGTATTTTTGGGTACTGTAGAAGCATTGTAGTAGGGAGTTGTAGCAGTACTGTAGTAGCAGAAGAAATGTAGCAGCAGTGACACTCTAGCAGTGGAGGCACTGTATCAGGGACTGTAGTGGTGGAGGTATTGTAGCAGATATAGTAGCAACCCGGTTACTATAGTTCAATTATTCACCAAAGGGACATTGGGGGCATAAAATTGTCTTTCAGGCCTTGTATTTGGGATTTCTTTTCCCCCGGGCCTATGGGCTATGTAATGGGCCCCCCTATACCAAAACAGAAAAATAGGTCTTTGAATTAAAAAATAAAAATGAGGCTTCCGGCCCATCATTTGGAATAATGTTTTGTGGGAGTTATTCTGATGTGTCCTAAGGAACCTAGAAGATATATGGATTCCAAGGTGAAAATTCCTCTATTAGGAATGTATCCTAGAGAGAATTATGGTTGATTTGGGGTGTTGGGTTTGGACCATATGTAGGCTTCCTACGTATCTCGTTTGGATGGGAATCAAACCTCACATAGTTTGGTTTTGAGGGCCCACACCTATGGAGGTCCTCTGATGGTTTGTATCATAGGGGAGTATGGCCCTTTGGGAGGATTGAGTTGGGTATTACTCTTAAGTAGGATTCAATTTTTTTTAGTATGGTGATGTGGTTGTGGATTATACAGAGTAGGAGACCCATGATTGGTTGGGTCTTATACTTGGAATGATTTCTTAAGGTTAGATTTTAGTGATTATTCTTTAATAGGATACCTTGGTGCATGGATCATGTGAATATCATGATTACCAACAACATCTAAGTCCATATGAGTTAGGCTCAGTGTGACAAACAATAGGAAGTAATGGATTAGGAAGACTAAAAAAATATACTTTTCTCCCTAGTGGATAAAACTTGGGCCCAAAGGGAGAGAGAATGGGAATTGGAGGGACCATCTCTTCACTTTTTTTGGTACCCCATGGAGTTGAAGAAGAGAAATAGTGTCACCTATAGCAATAAAGACTAGGTTCTTACTCCATGATGGATGCCCTTATGGTTGGATACATGTTTTTGAGGACACACACCTATAGGGGGACTCTAAATGAATATAAGGGGAATATCTTGAAGAGAATTCTCTACTAAATAGTCCACCTGATTTTTTGGATGGCATGATCATAGGTAACCTCTAACCCACACGATTCAGGATTGAATGTGCAAAAAAATTTGAAGAATAAGATCCAAAAATCCACACCATCCTTCTTTTTCTAGGGGAAGAGGGCAGGGTGATGGAGAAGAATAAGGGGATGTGATATTCCCCTTCCCTCCATTCATTGTACCCTAGCATGGATAAGGGGGAAATAATGAATAAGGAGAGGACTTGAAACAAAGGAAAAGGGATTACTCTTGGAGGGATGCCCTAAAATTAGTTCCATGGGAAGATAGGAGGATCTCATTCCATGTATAAGAGGAAAATCAAGCATGATCCTCATCCTCCTTTCTTGGAACTAGAGGTCCTTAGTCTTAGAGATGTTCAGGGAAGGGAAATGACCTAACCCTCATGTCTGAGATCAAGAGATCCCTAACACCACCACTAGGGTTGGGGTCCTTCTGACCAAATTAATGCATACTTACATGCCCTCTAAAGAACCTACCCATCATGAAGGATAGGATTAGGATACCTATGACCAATGGAATGCATACTCAAATGGGATACATGTTTTTGTGCGACTTTACATGGTTTTGAAAGTATATAGGCTTCAGTGGAGGGATTAATTTGGTCCCACTAAGACAAGGGAGCCAATATAAGAGAGTCCCTTCCATTAGTATCTTTGAAGGGGGCCTAAGATGTGGCATGAATAGGGTATAGGATGGGAGATCCAAGGGGTATCATGCATGGTAGGCCTACACTGATAGGAATCTTTACATAGGTAGTCATGCATGAGCTGAAGGTATTTTAGGTGATGAACAACCTTGGAAACAACACGTGGGTAAAGATTTTATAAATAGTTCAAGGGTCTAATCAGGTGTTCCAAGAAGTATCTTGTGCACGTATCTTGTTATGGAATGGGGGATCACACTAGTCTTCATAAACTATAGGGGAATGTGTTCCACATGCTGGTGTTGTGTATTTTAGACCCCAGGAGGACTTTGGATCCACTAGTCCCTGTAATTCCATCTTATCTCAGGTTTTGGAGGGCTACCATGATGGTTCTTGAGGGAATGAGTGAAGGACTGGGGTGAAAATAGAATCACTAATTCTGTAGGATTTTCAGTTCATGAAAATTATATCCCCAAGTTCCTATTTATTGAAAAATTCGGGGCATTGGGTGAAAGTTTTTTCTAACGCAAGTTTATCGCGCAGGTTAATGCATGGGTGTCTTGCGAGGTGTCACTAGGTGACTTAGCAATCTGGGTCTATGTACCTCTACTGGATGTGTAGGTACCCTTCAAACTAATTCTTCTTTGAGGTACCTATTCTAAGTGACTTTGGGGAAGGTGTGTTACCTTTCCCATTTTTTTCATATTTTCTTCTCCTTGAGGTATTTTTATTTAACACCTTTTCATCTATGTGAAAAAAGGAGTGTCCATATATATAAGCATATTTAAATAAATGAAATGATATTTCTGTTTAAATAATCAATTCTCAAATATAAAATGATATTTACCTCCATTCTCGCATGCTCTATGAAAAATAAAAATGTTACTTATGTGTATGTATGACCTACCCTCTCCATGATGTAACGTAATTCATTTTTCAGGACCATATTCCATATTTGTTTTAAAAACTATAATTATTGTATAAAAATGAAAATATTTTATTTCTTATTATTCTTTGTATGATTTAATAATTTCATTTTTACCATAGTCAACTTATCAAAGTCACTTTGGACATATGATTTGAATACCATAAAAAAGTCTCATGAGAACTTAATTGATTATGTAATTAAATATAATATGTTTAAAAAATAAAATAGATGGGATAAAAAACATGAAAATGTTTTGTAATAAATTAAACTGTTAGTGTAATTTTATTATTTAAGAAGATGAATAACATTTGAGACAAGTCGAACTCATGGTAAATGACACTTTTCCTTAAAACTCGTATTTTAAATGTTTTCAGGGTTTATTTTTCAATCCTTATCTTTCGTTGTCTGTATTCTAAAAATTATTTTATGATTGTATTTATATGGAAATAAATGGATTATAAATGAAATTTTATGACACTTTTAACTTTCTTTCAAATGTTTTACAATAGGAATCTATTTACATATTTTTATGGAATATTTGAACCAAAAAGAAAAAATAAATGTTCTGTTTTAGTGTATATAGAATCAAAGGTAATTCCCATAGCCATAAATTTTATTTTAGGTTTGGATTCATTTATAATTTTTCAAGAATTCTTCATAGGAAAACTATCATTCCCATTGTTTTAGTTATTTTCAAAAAGGGTTTTAAATGGAATGGATATTTCAATATTTGAAAATGTTTTTTTATGTGTAAATATTATTTTTATGAATATGATACTGGAAATGAAATATATCATGTATTATGATTATGTTATGATTATTAGAATTTTTTTTATTATAATTGGTGAGCCCAATATAACTCATAAGGATGGGTGAGCTTGATATATCTCATGATGACGGGTGAGACCGATATTTCTCATGATGACAGGTGAGCTTGATATAGAAAACCAATTTATTAGGTAAAGGGATGTAGTTGAATGATTAGGTTTTCCTCGAGTGATTATTAGAATTTAAAAGAAACATTATTCTATTTGTAAGAGTTATTGTAAGATAGATATTGAAATTATTTCATAAGATAACTATATGATTTATCTGTGCTTGCAATAAGTTATCATGGAAATATTATGATTTCACAAGGTAAGACAATACAATTATGTTTAAAGGGAGTTTTTCGTTTCTTCTTAAGGGTGAAATTTATAAATTTTCATGGGATTCTCATGATGGAAGAGAAACATTTATTAGTTCTATTTTTTACTTTAAGGTTTTTAGGAAATGTTTTTTGAAAATATTTAGGTAGATAAGTTGATTTATTGGGAAAGAAATTTTTGTTAAATGTAAATCTTATTTTGAAAAAGGACATTTTTTAATATTATTCATGAACTAATGGGTTTATTTATTTATTTCTATATGTGCCTTACTAAGGTTTTCCACCTCATCCCATGGTTCTAAATGTTTTTCATAGGGTTCTGAGGATGAGAAAGGAAAAGGATGAGGTTAAGATGAAAGTTGTGATGATATTTCACGCAAATAAAGAATTTTATATTATAAAATATTTTTATTGTTAAAAAAATTAATACTGATTGGTAATGTCAACTTTTTGATGTAATTTTTATTTATTAAAGGGTGATGACATAATTCTAAAAAACTAGAAACCTAGAATATTTATAGGAATATGAGGAAATAAATCCTTCCTAAAGAATCAATTTTGTTGATTATTTCATGTCCATTGTTTGAACAATTAATGGGTTTTGGTTGAGATATATATCTAGAATGAGTAGATAAATAGAAAGGAGTTGCGATCCTTTTATAAGTAAAGAGGGTGGATTTTTTGTAAAATTACTTTACTTTTAAATAATTTTATTGAATTATTAAAGTAAAAGGATATAATAAAGTTCAATAAATGTACGGGGAATATATAAGGTAAATCATGCCACCGCCATAAATTAATACACAAGTTTTTACATGATTTAACCTTTTACACTAGGTTAAAACCATTTTTACCATAATTTTCATTTACTACAGAAACATAATTATTACTATAGGTTACTAATTTTAATGATTTAAACTGAAATTAAATTTTTTAAGTAATTTAAACATGATGATGTTTTCTATGAAAATAATTTTAAAAAATTAAATTTCTAAAGTTTAGAGAAATTTATTTTAGTACTAGCTAACATAATGCATAAATTCCATTTAATGTTCATTTCAATCTTAATATTTATGTGTGATATAAGATTATCAATTTTTTTTATTTTCATGACAAGAAAATATTTATTATAAGATAATTTTTTTTGTATTTTAGGAAAAAAACAAAAATAAATTTTTCTAAATATAATATATTATTTAAAGAAAGGGAAAATAGTTTTTTATTAGAAAATCAAGTTAAAAAATGATAAGAATGTGATTTCATTGTTCAACCTAAAATTTTAAAATGAATAATATTTTATTCAATAAATACATCATTAAGGTTTTATAAATTTCTATCTCAATCATACCCTCTTATAATGTTATAAAATTATAGTTTTTGTAAAAATATTATTTTTCACTTTTTTCCATGAAAAAAACTATTTGAGAAAAATCAAAAATCATTAATCCTAAGATAATTTTTACATGATGAATCTGAAAATGAAATCAATTATATTATATTCAACTTATTTGGGTGATAAAAATTAGTTTTGGATATAAGTTCTTAAATTCCGATAATAATAATGTTTTAAAAAATCATTTTAATCCATGATATATATATATATTACTATTACTATACCATAAGTTCAATTAATATCCAAAATGTAACATTGTAAACATAGTATGTTCAAAATTAAATATAAAGTGGTTTTTTTATTATCTATATTACCTAACATGATAAAAATATATCTTCATAGTGGAAATTTCTATATATAATTATTGGTTTGTCACAAAGATAATAGGAGAATACTTCTTAGATATCGATTCTTCCCCTCCCATCGTGAACTTTCTCGAGAATACATAAAAGTTTATGATAACATAAAACTTGAAAAATTAAAATAAAATTTTTAAACACTAATCAAATAAGGTAAATCACAACCAAAACTCAAATAATGAAAACACAAAATAAGTCAAAATCCCTATTTCAAAACCACTTCAAAATTACCCACATTCCTTTTAAAACCATAAAATCCTTCTTGAAAATCATTTTATTATTCCACTAGTTCCTTTAATAAAAAACATTCATTAAATTTTAAATTACAAATCCATTTTTGAACTACCCTATAAAACTGATTCCCAAATACTACAGATTTATTTTAAAATAATTTTATCCTCATTAAATCCCCATTTTCCAAAACTCTAAAAACTACATTTTTCCGCAATAATAAAATTTTTATAATAAGATCCCCTTATAAAAATTTTACTTCCCACTTATTTTTCTTTAAAACTAACTTTATTATTGTAAAATTTCTACTTAAACCCAATAAATAAAATTACTCAACTATGGAACATCTTTAAAGGGGTTGTGGCTATGCATGAATTACCCACATGGTTTGGAATACAATGTTCAAATAATGAAACTTCCCCATTAAGTCATGTTGAACTAGGCACTTTGGTCTCCATATGGATTTCTAGGCCATGTAAGAACACTATGTGACACTGGTTTAACTCTAATATTCATTAACAAGGTCACTTAAATCATTATATAGTATAAAACATAAAATTTAACAAAAAATAAAAATAAAATAAAATAAAATTCAAAACCCATATCCATACATCTCGTGTTAACTCAAGTTTCATCATGAGTGGTGCTGATCAGTCACCCACCCATTACCTACCTGCTGACCTCTGATGATCCTACATTAATCGACCTAATATACCAAATAGTAAAGGGTTATATAAACCCTAATCTCTATTAATAACCTAGACTCAGATAACATCTTTTACTAAACCATTATTGGGATCCCATCTATAGGATACCAAAGGTGAACCATGATAGGTAATAAGGGGAATTCTTGAACCCCATAGACTGTAAAAAAGTACTGTATCATCATAAACAACATCGTGGGAATTATTTCACCCATAAAAAATTAAAGTAATGTCACAAATTTTCTAAAAACCATCATGTTTCATCTATATATTAGATTCCCATGTGGTAATAAGTAAATAAAAAATAAAGAGGAAATAAAGCATAAAAAATAACCCTAGCCTCCAAATCCTTCAAAAGAAATCACCCTTGTTATTCAACATTCATAATGCCACAAGTATAAAAACGATCTATAAAATAAATAAATAAAAATAGGGATGGTCACTTTGACTAAGATATGAAAGAACTAAAAATAAGGCTAATAACCTTGATCAATATTCCCTTTGTGACATGGGTCTACACTCTATAAACTAAATCGAGACCTACTCAAAAATAAGTCTGGGGGTGAACTAGATGTGGAACTCCTATAAATAAAATATAAACCTAAAATAGCCAACCATTCTAAAATTATTGTGGTGTCTTTATTAGGTGTGAGATAAATATCATAGTAGGGTTTCACCAATGAGTCCATTCATTCTATTTTAAAAAACACTCTTGAAATGCATGTTTTATAATACATTAATTTAAAATAGGTTTTCATAAATTTTAGAAAATTCAACTACATGTAATTATTTAAAATCCTTTTATAGAATATAACCAAGGATTGAAGCCAGATAAATATATTTCTCACCTAAAATCAAATTTAAAATAGGGATATCTAAAATCTGTTTCCAAATTAATTTTTATTTTAAAAAAACTACAAGAGTAAATTCACCTAGAATAAATCATCATATGAAAAATATCATCAAATAGTTAATCAAGTAAATGGTAGATGTAAAAAAACATCTTAAAAATTCATATGAAAATTCATTCATGTTCTAAAAGTATAAAGTAACATCAACTATGAATCATGGGAAGTATATAGTAAAATAAGAGAAATAGAAAACATATATAATTAATAATTCAAAACAAGTATCATGGGATAAATACCCTAATGAAACTAGTACTGGGATACATATAAATTCTACATCAACCTAGTAGTTGATTTCGTATCCCTTCTACATCATTTTCTAGAGGGGGAACCATATAATTACATTATTGTTATGGATTGTGTTTCAGGGACTATTGTTTTCTAGGATAGTCTACCCAAGTACCTAGGGGTCTCTTATGTAGTTCAAAAAATTAAAATAACTAATATTTATAAAAGGATCCAATCAAAAATTAATAAAAAATCATATATTTACATATTAAATATCATTTAAAACCAATTTCCACCACCTATGTGAAAGATACTAATCAAAGAAACACATATTCCATGTAAAGTATTTATTAAGTATATATAAATACATATTATATAGAATCCATTGAAAATATTTAAAATAATAATAATAATAACAATATGGGAAATACAAATAATGATACTATTAATACTAATATTATTTATATTACCATTGGATTCCTTTATAAAATATCAAATATGACATATATTTGAAACTAATAATAACCTTTTTAAAACCCATTTTAGATTCATTTGAAACCAAAATTTAAACATTGAATTTAAATTTTAAATCTTCCCTTCATCAATATATACATATAAATTTTTAAATATTTATAACTCTCAATGTACATATTTATATATTCTCTTGTAAATCTATAAATATATAAATATATACACCCATACATATATTAATAAACATAAAACATAGAATGAGACATTCTCGAATCAATCATAATTAAACAACATATGTATTGAAGAAGTAATCTCAATAACAATTCCAAACAAAGAAACCTCAAAAAAATTAATTTCTTACACTCATATGCCAACACAGAAAACTATATAAACAATTTTAACTAATACGAGAACACTTTATTTCCATGTGAAAAATTCCATTAATATTTTATTATTAAAAATAATACTATTCTTCAGGCAGATATATTTTAAGGGTTTGTGTCTTTCCATTCTATTACATTGCTAGTTTTTTGAGTCATAGGTACTTAGATGAGTCCTAGAGAGGGCCTAGATTAGTTTGTCTATTAAATTATGGAATTGGGGTGAATACATGACATGTAAAGATTACACGCCATGTAAGTCTTATTCATAGCTTGTAAAGTCAATTTCATGGGGTGTCAAATTAAGTCTATACTTTTAGAGTTAATAAATAAAAATGGTTGTGTGTTTTATAACATAAACCAAACACTGACATTTACATGTTGTGTAAATGTATTGAACACTATTTAATTCCAATGTTCAGTGAGTTTTAAAGGTTTTAGTGGTTTGGTTTTTTCCAATACAAATTATCTATGTCATCCTAGGTGGCTAGTGGGTCCCCTTTCAGGCATTTTGGTATTTCTTTCAATAAGGATTGGTTCATGGCTTCCCATATTCGATCTATGGTGAGTTATCATATAATTCTCATTTTTTTCCTTTTATTCTTCCTTTAGGTTTTTCTATAGTGTTGAAGTTTGTTTAGGTCTGTGTTTTGAGATGTGTTTTGATGATCTTTTTATTCAGTATTGGTTGAACCATAGTTTATCATGGTGCGGTTATGGTTTGTGGGAATTTCTTATTCACCATGTGGTTTGTAGTGAGTATTCATTCCTTCTTTGGGGAAGGGGATCCCTTGTTTCTCTTTATTATGTATCATTTGTGAGTTTTTTTATTTTTATTAACTACGGGTTATGGTTTAATGTATTAATTAAAGATAAAAAACCAGTTTAATTGAAATTGAAAGCTTAAGGGAGAATGTTTTTCATGTTTTTATAGGTTTTTATTATTATGATATTATGGATTATATAAGATTTATTCCCCTTTTAAAATTGTGTCCATTGGGTTATTTTTTTCACTGGATAATATGAAGTGTGACTACGTATTTAGTTTTAATTGTTGTGATAACACCCTAAAATAGAAAATTCACTATCCTCTTAAATTTGGATAATGAAATGGTTTCTCTAGGATTATATATTGTGTGATAACACCCCTAAAATAAAGTGGAATATGATAAAATACACAATGTAAATTTTTAAAATATATTGATATATAGTGATGTGTGGTCATGCTTATAAGATGTAGATGTGTGGATGTGATAGGGTTGTGGGGATATATGTGGTTGTTTGTTCGTTCTTTTAGGACGGTGAAGTGGTGATTTTTTCCATGAATTCGGGGTGGTGATGTGGTAGTTTATTGGATATGTTTTGGGGTGGCGAAGTGGTAGTTTATTTTCCATATTTTTAGGGTGGCTATGTGGTGGTTTGTTAGTCGTGATTTTGGGGTGGTGAGGTGGTGGTTTCTTTGTTCTACATACTCAAGTAGTAATAGAATAAAAAATGATTAGTAATGATTTAAATAGAATTGGTTGGTTTGGTTAATGGATTTTAAATAGTTAATAAATAATTCAATGATGGGTTGTATGGTAAAATGTGGTAAATGCTAAATAATGAAAAGAATGATATGATTAAATGAAAATGGATGGAAACATGAATGGATTTTATGGATTAGAGTGTGGTTTTTTTTATTTATAGGGGGAAGAAAAAGTTATTATGTTCTAACTTGGTTAGTGTTTGGTTGTAGAACCATAGGTTGGGATTGTGTGTGTATATATGTATATATTTTTATATTACACCAGATTTATATATGAACCCAACTATGTTGATCACTATGTTATGACACCCGCATAGTCACATAGGGGGTGTTTCTCCAACCATCCA
The DNA here is from genome assembly GCA_963277665.1 of Viscum album. Lineage (NCBI taxonomy): Eukaryota > Viridiplantae > Streptophyta > Magnoliopsida > Santalales > Viscaceae > Viscum > Viscum album. The sequence continues at coordinate 480,039,046 of OY728139.1, forward strand.
GTGAGGATGATGGGTGGATATGTACCCGCTCTTAACCACTATCTCTTATTGGTGCGGTAGGTATTTTGTAATCTTTGATGGTTGGAGGTATATTATAAAATTAATGGTGTTTTTGATAGCCTGGATTTTTCGGGTGAGATGCAATGGCCCATGTTTTTTTGGGAGATAGGTCATCCTGTTTGTGGGGTGGTATCTAGTGGGGGTCATGCATGGAAGTAGGAGAGTATGAGGTTGATTTTCAACATGTTAATGATAATATAATTCTCTAGTTTTGGTTGTCGATGTTTTGTGTCCTAGGTTTCTATGGGTGAGATGTGATGTGGTTATTCTTATGGGGCAGTGAGACCATGTGTCAATAGGCATGATATGATGTGATTGTGCTTGTGGTTAAGTGTGGTATATGGAAGAGATAGGAAAACTATGACATATGATGTAGGGATGTGAGGGTGGCATGCCAGTGAGAAAGTGGTGGGATGTACCCTTATATATGTGATTCTTGTTATATTATATTACTTTACTTGCAATATTTGGTGAGTGTGCCTCAGTGGTGTTGGTTTTTTGGTTAGTATACCTATATAGGTTTTGTTGGTTCTTTTGTTTTCTCAAAGGTTCGTTAATATTCTTCTTCCACATGTGCACGTGAGACATTGGTTTTTCTAATGAGAATACTTTTATGCTCAACCAATATATATTAAACTATTTTAAGGTTTCTAGGAGGATTACTTGGTCCATTCTAGACATTACCATCTTGGACCCTTAGATAGATTTTGTTTTACTACTTTAGATTTTCTTTAGGGTATTTACTTTTGGAGACTTTTATCTATATCAGTTCTATGTATACCTGAATTGTGGGATGGTTTGGGCTTCTTGTTAGTTATTATGTCATGTTTTTTATTTTGGATGATTCATCTTATATCCCGATCCTATTTTTATATAGGTTAGTGAATCCCATTTCATGAGATTTTTATACCCTTGGTGCTAGTCGCAAACCCAGTGCCTACTAGAGGTAAGACTCGGGGGGGTCATTTTTTCTATCCCCTAATTCTAGTATCTTTGGAGATAGGGGTTTTCATTGAGTGGTATCCAAGGATATGTTTGAGAGATATGATGTAGTTTGGAGTTAAAAATAGTGAGGATTGATTTGTAGGGTGTGGGAATAGTTCTTGTTGACCTTGTTGCATGATATATGTCAGGGATACTGGATAAGACATGGAATTTTAGGGACCCCTCTGATCTAGTGCATAGAATATGATCTTTTTTAACAACCAAGTCAGGTGGACAAATTTTTATGGTATGTAGCATGGAGAGGTACATGCATTATGATGACTTGTGTTCTTGTCTGAATTGGGTAGTTTTGGGAAGTTAAAAAAATAATGAATAACATGAATCAAAATGAATATTAATAAAATTAAATACCATTAGGATTAATAAGTTCTTTTTTTCTTGTTATATATGGCTCATGTACATCATTCACATGTGGCTTTGGTAGTTGTAGTTCGGTAGGCTGATCTAGTAGATCACTACAGGTTTGATCTAAAAAATGATTATGAGGTTTGAAATATGTTTATTCATGCTTTCATATGGTAGTATTTGTGAGAGTATGAGACAAAAATATAGATAAAGAGAGCTGGATGGTTGATCTTGAGATTGATTTTAGTTTGATATGGGCCCCAGTCGAGTAATGTGTCCCTTTGGTAGTCAGTCTTATATGGGTATCTGCACGTCAGGGGTGGACATTGTATCCGGGTGAGCATAAGGGGGAAGATGTCTCATGGGTTGACTTTTAAAAGAGGTTTGAGATGTGTTTCATTCATCTCCCATGATGAAATTGAAGAGGTAGGGTATTATTTCTCTTTAGTAGGGGATTATTTCAACATGTGAGTTTGGAATCATGTTTAAAGAGCTTCAACGGTTTTTCCAAGATCTTTTTTGAGATGAGGAGTCTCATTTGAGACACCTTGAGGAGGAACTATGTCCTTCTATCCAGTATATAACTACTATTTTTATGTTTTTGATGTATCTGGAGGTTAAAAATAAGGTATATGTGATTGATCGGATGCACTCGCAAAGAGGTTTTCCATTAGAGGAAAACTATCAGGGTTTCTCAAGGAAAAAAGATATCAGTGGAAGGTCTCATGCACTAGGACCGAAGAGGCATCGACTAGTGGGGATTCGACCTCAATAGAATATTTTATAGCCTTTTGGGGATAGTAGTTTCAATTCATTTCCTCGTGTATTTAGGCAAATGTTTTTTGGTTTTGGAGTTCATGGACATCTCTAGAACGAGTTCCTATTAGTTCCTTGATCTCAGTTTGGCGAAGGTGGAAAGGTTCAATGTCTTCATCATAATCAGTTTCCCACGAGACCATTTCACCTGTAGGGGTAGTAGGCATATGCTCTACCAACTGGAGGTAGAGTAGGTAGAGGCTGAGATCATGATGTTTCTCATATTCAAGGATCGCTACCTGAGCATGTTCGTAGAGGTGGTCATAAATAGAGAGGCAGAGGAGATGGTTGTGGTCAGCTTCTCATAGTGGAGGGAATAGTGCCAGAGGATCCCGAGATCCTGATTAGTACAATCACATTATTTAGTACCATTTTTTGTGCCTTGTTTGACTCAATAGATTCACACTACTTTGTTTCACCCACTAAAGCTTGTGCTCTTGGACTATATGTAGAGAATATTCACATGGTCCTGGTTTTGACAATTCCAGTCAAAGGCCAGACCATTATTTTTTATTTTTTGGGGGATGTAGATTGATAATGGGGCCACATTAGTCTCATGGATATTGTTACTTTCTAAAAATGAAGCCGTATAATTTTATCATTCACATCAACTATTTTATTCTGTGCGTGTTGTTATCAACTACTTTTATAGGAGATTCATTTTCTCATATGTGGATGGTCAGTGTGTGGTTTTTATTGACATATTGGGTTATAACATGGTCAGTAGTCATGTAGAGTCCCTCCTTTCTTTGATGGATGATTTTTTGATGGAATCAATAGATTCTAGGATATAGGAGGTCTTACAAATTGATTAGGAGTTCCAATATGTTTTCTTGAGGTGGTTGTGATGCTACCCCCTCAACAAGATGATATATTCAGGATAAACATATAGCCCTATGATTCTCTTATTCTGATGGATCCTTAATAGATGGAACCTTATGAGTTGTGTTAGTTGAGGATTCAGATAAATTATGTGATGAAGAATACTTTTATCCTACCTAGTCCAATATTGTGGGGTGTTCTAGTGTTATTTAGAAAGAAGGAGGATGGTACTATAATGTAGTACATAGACTACTAGACTTAGAATCAGGTGATGTTCATGAACCATTACACTCTCTCAAGGATAAATGATATTTTCATCTACCTAAGAGGGGTGATTTTGTTTTTTAAGATTGATATGTGGTCTGAATATCACCAGTTGAGTGCGAAGAAGGGAGATATTCCAAATACTCCCTTTAGATGCAGGTATGGGAACTTTCAGTTTATAGTCATGTTATTTGGTGTTTTTTTGGAAATCACTAAAGAAAATGGTAGAGTATCAGGGTTTCTTTGGTATTGTATGTTATTATAATTGTTTTGTACTTGATTTATCTTAGTTATCATCCCCATTGACATCTTTAACCCTAAAGGATTATATTGTTTTGGACTAATCTATGTCAGAATTATTCATTTACCTAAAGTGAATTTTTTTCATTGTTCTAGTGCTTCAGTTTCCTTAGAAATTTGTGGTGTTTGATGTATTTTGTGATTCTTACCATCTTGAATTTGGATTCATGTTGATAAATAAGAGGGTAAAGATATCATATGGGTCTAGGAAGTTACATACCAAAAATTGTAACTATTCCACCCATGATATGGATTTGGAAGTGTTGTGTTTGTGCTAAGGTTACAAAAACATTACCTCATTGGGGAACACTTTTTTTCCTCAAGGATCACAAGAGCTTATGGTATACACTTTCTCAGCTTGATCTAAATTTCTATTAGTGAATGTGGATTGAGTTTTTTAAGGATTATGATTTTGAGATCTCCTACACCTCAAGAAAAATGAAATTTTATGGATGAGACTTTGAGCAGAAAGTCATTGAATGGTGTTGTTTAGGAGTCTAGGATGCTTGGAGAGAAATGGAAGAGTTGAAAATATTTCACTTAGATGCAAGGGTAGATATTAGTAGAGAATGTTTTTTTTCAGATGACAGTGTAGTCTCTAATAATGTAGTAAGTAGAGGATTCTGAGTAGAGAGACTAATAGGTATAGGTAATTCACAATCATGTTGGCCATTGTGATGCTCTGGAGGGATGGTCAGAACCAGATGGTTAGAACCAGATGTTTTTTCATGGGAGGTTTTTATTCAAAAAGAGTTCTATGAGGATTAATTCCTTAGTTTCGTATATCTCCTTTGGATATACACATAGGAGTTTCAAATATGTACCTTATATTTAGGATTAACTTTTGGTGGCCTAGGATGAAACGAGTGGTGGTGGAGTTTGCGGAAATGTGATTTTTTTTTCATTAGGTAAAATTTTATCATCATGTTAATAGTGGTTTTTTACAACTTTGTAATGTTTTCGGGTGGAAATATTACAACATATTGAAGGATTTCGGCATAGGGTTACCTTGACATCAGAGAGTTTGTGATTCTATGTGGGGGATCGTCGACTAATTGATGAAATTGGACCACTTCTTATTGACCATGGAGTCATACATAGTGGATGATTTGGATATGAGTTATGTATATGAGGTGGTGTGGTTTCATGGATTTTAGATATCCATTATCTCAAATTGGGAAACACATTTTACCTTGTGAGTTTGGAGGGGATTATGACATGTTTTTGACACTCAGTTATTCCTTAACACAACTTTCCACTCCAGATTGATGGTTATAATGTGTAGACTTTTAAAATAATAGAGGATGTGTTGTGGGTGTGTATTTGAACATTAGTTAATCTTGGGTATGACACTTTCGCTTGGTTGAGTTTTCTTATAATAATACATATTAATCTTCCATTAGCATGGTTCTATTTGAGTCTTTTTATGGGGGACTTTTTCTTTCTCTATTGTGTTGGACAGCGGTTGGGGAGGTAGTAGTTTTTGGACTCAGTGTGTTTCAGAGCACATGAGAGAAGGCCTAGATTGTTCGTGGGAGGACAAAAGCAGCACAGAACCATCATGTGCCTTTTTCCGATCGTAGGAGGAGGCCCTTGTAGTTAATGTTTGGAGACCATGTGTTCTTGGAGGCTTCCCCTTGATATGGAAGATGGAGGTTTGGTAGGTTGATTAAGCTTTCTCCTAGTTTTTACGAACTTTGAGGTGTTTGGGATAGTTTTCATGGTGGTGTATTGGTTGGTGTTTCCACCACAAATAGAGAAGGTCCATGAAGTATTTTACTTCTCTTAGATTCATTGATATCTTCATGTTGACTCCCATGTCATTGACTAGGGAGAGTTGGATATCAAGGATGATGCAATGGTCCTGGAGCTTCTATTAGAGATCTAGGATCTCCAAGATAAGGTTCTACATGGATGGAGAATTTCTTTGGTTCTTGTTTTTTAGAGGCATAGTGGGATAAAGGAGGGTACTTAGGAGTGAGATACATAGATGAGTTACCAGTACCCTGAGTTTTTTTTGAATTTTCTCTTCTCTATTTTTCATTAGGATGTGATGTTTGGATCCTTCTATTGTATTTGATGATCTTCTTTCCTTGTTTCCTGATGTGTTGTAAATTAATGACATAATAAAATGGGGGGATGATTCCAAATAGAGATGCATTAACTATGATTCGATTAAACCCATGTGGTTGAGTTAGTGACACCAAGAGAGGATAGTATTTTTACACGAAGAATGAAATGTCTGGATTATTGTGTTCAAGATGGTTCCGTTCATTATTTTTTTGGATTTATGGTTTTGGTGATGTGATTGTGTGGTGAGGAGTTTTTTTGAGATGTTTGTGGATATTTTATTTGGCATGTTTGTCCAATAGCAGCATTTGAGGTATGATGAGATCTTTTGAGAGGTATCACACAGGGGGTGGTTGTTTGGACCCCTTTACTTCTATGATTACTTTTGGATTCTCAAGGGTGATAATTGTTTAACATGTATATTATGTAATGGTTGAATTTCCATTTTTCGTGTTGGAGGTGCTTGGATGAGGCCTTGAGCGGGCCTCGAGGATTGTTTCTCTTAAATATATGAAGCTGGGTGAATACATGACATGTAAAGATTAAATTCCATGTAAGTGTGGTTCGTGGCATGTGAATGAATGTTCATGGGTTGTTATACAATGTGTATATTTTTAGGGTTAAATAATAAAAAGGCGATTCAATTTTTAGTGGAAACCAAACCCTGATATTTATACTAGGTATAAATTGATTAAATTCCATGTAATTCACTTGAAAAATGTGTTTTTAAGGATTCATTTCTTGGTTTGTTCCAAAAATTGGAACTCTCTCATTCTATGTGGCAAGAAGATCCCCCTACAAGAGTTTTGTGATTGTTTTTATGGGTATTTTTTCCTGGCTTCCTATTCTTTATCTATAGTGAGTTATCGAATTGTTTTCATTGGTTATTTTGTTTCATCTTCATAGATTTTCCTTAGCAGTGTAGTTTGGTTTGGGTTTTGAAGAACAATTTTGATAAAAACAATTAAGAATGTTTTTGTATTTTTTGACAACTAAATTTTTTGTATTAGAATGTATTTTCTATTATGGAATTGGACCCATTCCATCGTTATGATCTTTAAAAGAAATGTGAAATTTATTGAAGGTTTGAACTCAAACATAAAGGTGGAGAATTTTTTTAAGTTTATTTTACAGACTCAAAGGATCAGACTGAGAATCATCATAATCACATTTTTGGGAATGAGAAGCACCAGACAAAGAAGCATTCAGAAAGATGAATTTGTCGATCAGATTATTTATCAGGTTTAGATTCATCTCCATAAAGATTCATCAGACATAGAATTTTTTAAAAAGTTTTATGTTTTAGACTGAAGATGTCATAATGATGTTAAATTGGTTTATAGAATAAATTATTGTTAGGAGTTAGGATGTTCTCAAACTTTTTAATCTATATCATTCAATGCCTTTCTAATCATGGAGTTCTCAAAAAACATGAAAACTATCATGTTAAAAGATTTTAAAGAAATAGAGGAATCATAATGATTATATCAGTTCCAGAAATCTGGAAATATATTGGATCCAAAAGCATCATACTCATAAGTTTTTAGAAGTTAGAATGTGTAAAGATGATTATGTTTGAATAATTTAAAATTTGGAGAGTCAATAATTCCATTATAATGAGAATTATATCATTATGATTATTACATTAGACTGACCCTGAGAAGAAAATCCAATCAGACTAACTCTGAAAAAGAAAGGCATATTTTAATGAGGTGATAAAGAAGGGTATATTGTAATTAGCTGATAATGAAAGGAAAATCCTAATGATGTAAGAAAAAAATGCATATCATAATTATCTAAGAAAAGAAGACATATCATAATGAGATGATAAAGAAATGCATATCATAATGATATAAGAAATAAAGGCAGATCATAATGGTCTGAGAAAGAAAGGAATATTGTAATGAGCTAAGAATGAAAGTCAGATCATAATGATTAGAGGAAGATTAAGCTAAGGAATATCCATTGCATTGAAGTCGAGCAATATCCCTCATATTAAAGAAAAAGATGATAAATATTAATGAATCCAAGGTAGATACATCATATTTAAGATGAGTATGTTTTATCATACTGAATAAAGGTTTGAATGTCTGAAATGGATGATTATGAAGAAGTTTCAAGAATAAGATTCCAAAAGTTTTACAAAGAGTTTATGTGGTCAAAGGTGAATTCAATTTTTCAAAAATCTTGGAGAAATCTAGTAACGATTTAAGAAAATGATTTTTAGTTTTAAAAGATATATTTTTTGATGTTTTTGAAATCTGAGGAAATAGGGATACTTTTTAAGTTTCCCACTCTTAATTTTATGGGTTTCCTATAAATAGTTTCTATGATCCTTGGTACATTGTAACATTTCATAAAATTGCATAAGGTGGATCCCTAATGAATATAAAGTGAAGGTTTCTATAGAACAAAGATATCTTTAGAAGATTTGGATTCTATTGTTTTGCCAACCGTATTTAGAAATATCATATTGATAAGATCATATTGATTCAATTGGATTGAAGAAGATAAAAATGAGTTTCTGATAATAGTTTGATAAGTTTAGACTATGTAAGGTATAATCATATTGAGTTCATTGAACTGGGAAAATTGGAATCCTCCAAATCAGATTGAGGATTCAGACTGAGATTTTGAGGAGAAAATTGAAAAACGTCTTTATTCTATTATTTTTTTCAATTTTTTTATAATATACTTTGTAAACTAATAAAAGTTAGTAAAATATTTCCTATCTTGAGATAGAAGGTATATAACAGGAATTGGAATAAGTTTTATTCCCCTTTTTGTAGTAGTGAATTCGCATAGAACTATAAGCGTGTCTATGGAAAGGATGTAATTTCTCACACTAAGGTAAAACCTTATAAATCTTGTGTGATTTACTTTATTTCCAACTTATTCATGTAGGAGTATTTACTAAAAGTTAATAAAAGAAATAAATCATAACAGGTTATAAGATTTATGTTTCTAGAAGTTTTAAAACTCTTAAAAGTGAACAACTGATTCAACGCCCTCCCAGTCTCAGTTTTTCTTCGATACTTTGGAACTTTAATTGGTATTAGAGCCAAATTTCCCTTTTTAAATCCTTATCATGGAACATATCAATTATTTTAACAGTAGAAGAATTCCTATAATTGGTGGAAAATTATTATGGATAGAAAAATAGGATAATTCTTTATCTCATATCTCTTGGATTGGAAGTTATTGATGCTGTTAAAATTTGTTTTCCACCTATTGAAAAATATTATCTCGTGATTTTTTACAAGATAAATATATAATTTGATGTAAAATATAGAAATTTTGTCCTTATTTCATTATCATAAAACTTCAATGAGTATATGGGAAAAGATGGTAAGTTTTTTTTTTGAGGGAATGATAAAGTTAAGTAAAGAAACAAATTTGGAATAGTATGAATGAAGATTTGGGAATGAGAGATAAAGAAACAAATGATGAATACCTCACTAGATTAAATTATTATTTTTTTGAAAAATGAAGGGATTTCTAAATGTCCTAGAAGATTCTAAAATTGTGTAGAAACTTATAAGAAACTTTCTAGGTAGTTTGGATTATAAAAGTTCTTCTTTATAAGATAAATATTATTTATATGTTCATAAATTTCATAAATTTCTTATTTATTATGAAATGAAAAAATATTCAATGTTTATAAACAAGATAAAATATGAAATGGATTTTGAATCCATCAAAAAAATTAAAAAAAAAGATACTAAAGATGTTAGACCTTGTGACTTTGAAGATAAAGAGGATGATGAGTAAAATGAAGAATCATGTCTCTAATACCAATGATTTATTTGAAATTTTTTATAGTGTTGTGTTCCACACTAGCTACTGTACCAAAATTTTTAAAAGTTGAATAATATTGAGATTATTTTGATGAAAAACCTCGATGGAAGACGTGGAAAAATTTATAAAGAAGAAAATACATCTAAAAAATATACAGAATTATTTTATTGGAAACAAAAGATGTATTTGGAGTAAAAAGGTTGAATCAGAATCAAATGAAAAAAATTCTTCGAAAGATGAATGTTCAAAAAAAATTGAGAACCTTTATTGAAAAAATTGAATTAAAAAAGATTTCATTGATAGTGAAGAAGGTGTTGAAGAATCATATAGAGAGTATCAACTCAGAAAAAAACTTGTTTCATGTCTTGAAAAAAAAATCTCTCATGAATGAAATTAGAGTAATGGAGAGCTATTGTGAAGATGTTGTTGATGCAAGAAAATATGTCATCAATCAAGAGGAATAATACATTGAAGTGATATAAAGTTAAAAACATAGAATTACTAAATAGGGAAATATGGATGAAAATCTTAGTAAGATGGTGGAATATAAGGAAGAAGAATTTAACAATTTTCAATCAAAACTCTTGAGTATGAAAGTTCCTTTTGGAAGATGAATGAAAATTTCAACAAATATTTAGAAGTAAAATATGAGACTTCTATAAATTATGGGAAGGCTCAATAATAGAATTAGGTTAAATCTTAACTCACCAAAATTGATGTTTCATCTAATTATTCTAACATTTCAAGTTCAGGAAAATGTTTTGGGAAATATTGTGTATAGAGAGGATGTGAGAAACCTATCAAATCTAAAAAAGTATAAAACTCACTCAAAATAAAAGATGGACCATGTCCTGAGTATATTAGGTATGAATGAAGTTACCATCATCAACCATAGGAAGATCTTGATCCCATCCTCTTTTGAATTCCATTGATCATGTTGTCAACATATTTTCAAGTGTCCAGATAGTCCACTCATATTGGTCATCAAAATGAGGGTGAAAGGTTGCGTTGATGTTTAAATCAGTATTCATATCATGTTAGATACTCTTCACAAACTAAGAGTTGAATCTAGGATCTTGATAGGATACAATCATTAGTGCAATACCATGCGGCCTCACCACTTCTCTGATGTATATCCATTAAAGTTGATCCAAAGAAAAAATCCTCTTGAACTACAATGAAATGTGCAGTTGTTGTAAAATGATCCACCAAAACCCAGATAGCATTATTTCCTATATATGAATTAGGAAGCCTTATGACAAAGTACATGGTGATGTTTTTCCATTTCCATGTAGGTATGGGTAATGGTTGCATCATCCCTTTATATTTTTTCCTTTCCGCTTTCACTTGCTGACATATGAGATGTCTTGATATATATTCTATGATCTCCTTATTCATATTGTTTCAACAATAGTGTTCTGAATGATCTCAGTACGTCTTTATGCTTATAGGGTTGATAGAAAAGGTTGAGTTATGTGCATCATTTGATATATTATTCTCCAACTCAATATTTTATGGTACACATAGTCTTGACCCAAATCATAGAACACCTTCTTCATTAACATTGAACTTCTAGGATTTCCCTTTTCTAAAATTTTATAATTTCTTTTGAATTCCCACATAATCTACTTGATAATACTTTAACATCCCTAGAATATATGTTTGATAAATAATTTGTGAAAGTATTAAATATGTTCCTTCCTTTATGATTCCAATGTCCATACTCTTCAAGTCTAAGAATATCGGATCCTTCTCAATTATCATCAGTGAAGGAGTTGATGGATCCTTTATACTTAGATTTTCTGCCACTTTATTCAATTTTTCTAGATGGTAGTGAATTGAGTATTTATAGTCCATCATCATCTCTAACCATATTCCTTTGTGCATATTCAACTCTTTTTGTGTGAATATATACATGATGCTTTTGTGATCTGTATATATTTCACACTTCTCCCCCAAGAGGTAATTTCACAAAATCTTAGAAGTGAATGTCACTATAGCCAACTCCGGATCATGTGTTGGATTGTTTTTCTCATTAATTTTAAATTTCCTTGAAGCATAGACAATGAATTTGTCATTATTCGTCAACACACATCCCATGCCCTTATTTGATGCATCATTGAATACCATGAAAATCTCTCCACCTGTGGGTAGTGTGATCATGGGAGAAGTGATAAGCCTTTTTTAACTCATTTAAAATCTCATCGTATTCATCATTCCATGAAAACTTGACTACCTTACTAGTTATATTGGTTCGAGGGTTTGACAATTGCGACACATTTCTCACAAATAGATGATAAAACTCGGTTATTCTAAGGAAACTATAGATATTTATCACATATATTGGCCTCGGTCACCTTCAATTACCATAGTATTTGAAGGGTCCAGAGATATCTCATTACTTATGATTATATGCTCCAAGAAGGAGACTTCCTTCAACCACAACTCACATTTGTTTTATTTAGAATAAATATTTCCCTTTCGCAAGGTCTTTAGAATAGTAATTAAATGCTCCTCATGCTCCTTCTTAAAACATTGTCAAGGAAATATCAATAAAGACTACCAAAACATTGTCAAGGAAATATCTAAAGACTATAAATATCAAGTCAATGAAGATTTCTGGAGTATTGGTGAGTCTTAATGGCATCACTATGAACTCATAAGGTCTGTACCTTATACGAAAAGCAGTATTGGGGACATCATCCTTCTTAACCCTTACTTGGTAATATCCCAACCATAGATCCACCTTGTTGAATTATTGTGCTCCACATAGTTGATAAAAAAAATTCATCAATTCATGGAAAAGAATTATTGTTTTTATCATGATTTTGTTGAAATTGTGATAATCTATGAAAATTTTCATTAACCCATCCTTCATCTTTATGAAGAGGACTGGTGCACCCCATGGTGAAGCACTTGGGCATATAAACCATTTATCCTAATTCTCCAGTAGTTGTTTCTTTAGCTCCCCAAGTTCCACAAAAAACTATTCTATATGGAGACTTGGATATTTTCAATTCCCTAGGTATAAGATCAATCTAGAATTGAAAATCTCTTCTAGGAGGCAGACCAGGAAATTCCTTGGGAAACAGTTCAGTGAATTCCCTTACAATAGGCATGTCTTTGAGGATTATTCCTTCCTTAGACATGATCATCTGAGCAAGAATCACATCCTCATATGGAAATAATATCCATTCTTGGGATGATGGTGACAAAGAAAATTCATCCTCCTTCTTTCACTTATATAGTGTTGGGGTTTGATTTCCATATTGAGTTTGATTTCACTCTCACAAAACATTATGATGGATATATATAGGGAAATCCAATCTGTGCTGATAATTGCATCAAATTATACTAGGGGATGTATTATAAGGTCTTCCAAGAAGTTCAATCCATGGATTGTGATTGGGGAGATGTTATATAAATGGGATGTTATAATTTCACCATTTTCCATTTTGACTAACATCTCTACTTCCTTTATTTGTGGTGGTGTTTTTATTTATCTACTATATTTCGAGATATAAAAGAATTTGTAGAACCAGAATCAAAAAGTACATTCACTATTCTTATATGAATAACTAGCATACCTATCACCACTAGTTTTTTGGGATTAACTTTTGTGGTTGTGAGGGAAAAGGCTCACCCTTTCTACCTTGGAGTTTGTTGGTTTCCATTGAAAACCCTTGTCTTAGTGAATTTGTTTGAGAAATACTCTGGTTCATTGTAGCTGTAGAAATGAAAAATTTCCTGAGGGTTTATTGGATCATTGCTTTCCTTCTTCGTTGTAGCGGGTTTTTCTTACCAGTAATTACTGGCTAGGTTCCCTTCTTCCCGCATCTAAAGAACTTTCTCATACCCTACAATAGTTTTCTAGGTTTCTTCTTTCCACACATTTGGAATGTGGGATGTTGAATTTTATTGGCACTATTAGATATCTCTATTGGGATACCAGAATGTTTCTCTACCTTGAGCTTCTTATTCCTATGATACCCATGAGATTCACCAATCTCTATTTTGACTTTAACAAAACATTGTATGATTTTCTCATTTCTATCAAAGTCTTGGATCACCAAATATTTACATAGGATAGGTTTTAGCCCACCAATAAAGTGTTCAACCTTTCATTCGGGGGTAATGGAAAATTTCGTGGTGTATCACGAAACCCTTATGATGTTTTCCTCATAGAATTCAATGTATTTGTCATCATTTTTCATGAGGTAAACGAAGTCCCTTTCCATATTAAGTCTAAGGGTGCAAGGAAAATATTTATCAAAAAATATTTTCTGGAAATACTTCCATCCCATCACCTCGATCTCTTCCTCGTGATTCATATTTTGGAAAAATGTACCCCATTTATCAGAATCAACCTCCACAAGATAAGCATACAAAAGAACCTTCTCTTGTTAGAAGCATTGAATGATGGAGAATATCTTCTTAATGGAGTTGATCTATTGTTCTACAATTTAGGGATCAGATGATCTCTTGAAATTAGGAGGCTTTTTTCTCATGAATCTCTCAATTGTGACTTGTTCTTTGTTATGGGGTGTTAGATATTCCTAGTTTTTTGAGGATTCTATTTTAAACATTATTTAAATGAGATAGTATCATGACAAAGTTTTCGATTCCCGCTCCCATCATATTGGGAATCTCATTAGGTAAGTCATTACATTGATCTTCACATCGGTTGTTAGCCTGATTACTCATATTACAGGCCATTGGATAGAATAAAAGGAAAATTAGGGGTAAGTATTTTAAAATATTAAACACATAAAGGGGAATCCAATGACATTAAAGGGATAACATATAAATTACATTTATTTCCATAACTTATGAATTTCTAGGCTTCAATCTCATTAATCCATGATCCATTTCCTTACATATATTTTTATGGGATTTTTTTATTCTATATATAATTGTTTGTAATAAGATTGGGAATTTACCAAAAAAAATATCCCTTGAGGGTGTCAAACCAGGAGTGCAATGTGGCATGTTCTCATGAAACAATTCCCATTCATGTCAAGCTCAAAGTGTTTTTTTTCAGGTTTTACTCTTAGATACATCTGTTCTAGAGCCACACCCACCATTTTGTATCCAAACATGGATGAATTTGATTGATAAACCACTTAATCTATACTCACTATGATTTAAGGATTTTTTTCTTATAGTTAGTTTTATCCCGAAGTATTTCACTATAGTTTTCTAATCCTAATCCCAAAAATAACGAAACTTTCCTCTAATAACGATTATAACAACCCTTTTCTTTTTATTACATTAATACTTGATTAATGATATAAAATTACACATAATACATCCTGAAAGATCAATAAGTATAGTATCTTGTGAAATTAGGAAGATTACATAACAACTTAAAACATGAAATACAACATCATTATTGAAAACTTCCTTTGCATGACCACAAAATTCCTTCATGATTAACATTTCATGGGATAACCTAAGGACATACATAAGAAAGGGGTTACCTATAAAGTTGAGTAATGGAATAAACATGGAATAAAATGATTAAGATAACACATGTTAGACAATAGACATATAAATATATCATAAAAGAAACATGAACATGATGGCATGATATATCATGATAATCATAACATAGAAATGCGGCAAAAACATAAAAAATTGAATCATAAGTTAAGGAAAAACATCAAAGACATCCATCCAATGGCCTGGAGGCCTTCAGATTTTTATTATAAATATAAAGCCCCATTTTAAGGGAGGAAGGGGGGGAACCCAGACAAACATCATGATAAAAAAAAACATCAATGAAATAATAGTGGAAAAGTCCCATAAAGGAATTAGGTAAACCCCTATACCAACATTTCATATCATGAAACTAAACATTACCTAATACATTAGAGCACTATATAATTTTGGGTTCACCAGTCACCTTCATTTCATTCTCATGCTTAAGTGTTCCAGATATATCATAAACATGGATTCATTCATTATTATAATTTATTCAATGATAAATTGGCATGGAATGAATACTTTTATGTTATCAATAAGAAGTTATCTTTTTATAAAAGTAAACACCATTGATAGGGAATAGGTATGGTATTCACTACACAGTTGTTTTGGAATGACGATTTACAGTGCAATTTTGGCAGCCTAACGTTGTGACATGAAAATTCATAAAAAGGGTTTCTGATAGAAAAATATATATCTCATCAAATATAAATTTAATTGAAAGTAGTAGGATTTAATAAATAATGTCCTAGAATAAGTAATTATAAAATATAAGGCATAAAATAATAACAAAACTTGAAGAAAGAGGAGGAATGAAATAACTCTTAGGAAATTTAGGCATGGAAATGGGTGTATGTGGGAGGGATTAATGGGATATAAAGGGTTCTATAATAATTATAAAATAAAAAGGGAAGTATAGAATAGTTGAAAAAAATTACCCCATCATTTTTAAATCAAAATAATAGGGTCTACCAATATAAGGAAATTTGGATAAAAATGAAAATAGAAGGAACTCTTACATGAGTGTGTGACTTAAAAATATTGAAGAGGGGATTCTAGAGATATTGGGGAGCGAGGGGAGGAAGGACTAATGATATTTTCAAAGTATTTTTAGTGAAGATAAGTTGTATATTGGGTGGTTTTATATATAAATTGAGAGGGAATTGTTTAATATTTCACAAACTTAGGTTTTGAAATCTATATAATTAAATATTAAAAAACCACAAATATTCCCATAGTTTTTTCAAAATAGGAGTGGAAACAAAATTATAATTCTATGTGCAAAAGATATTAATGTATTATTCTTTTTATGTTTAGGTGAGTCACATTATTAAATAAATGAATTTAAATTCATAAAATATATTATACATTTTGGAGGATTCACTAAGGATTTATAAAATAAGTCAAACAAAGATGAAATCACACTGTTTTAAAGGTAAAATTATATTTGGCCAAATATCCATTTTATAATGTTTATTACATCACTTTTGGGTCTTTATTATGTCCTAAAACACACTATATATTTATAGGGTATTTTCTTTTTTCCTAAAAATTTGACTGTCTCAGAAAATTATGAAAAATTCACTGTTGGATAACTTTTATGTTCCTATTCCAAAAATAATATTAATTTTATAAAAATAATTTTCTAAATATGTCAATTTTCAATTTTAAAATAAAAACTGACATTTATTGAAAATTGATGAGTTTTGAAAAGGCCAGATTTTAAACCTTAATAACAATTACATTTTTCATCATAAAAATTATATGACAATTTATAATTAATAAAATTAATTTAATAATAATATTTTATTAAAATATTATTTATTTATTCAACAAAATATATTTCTTATTTAAATTTTATTATCAACCCAAAATAATTTTTTCATTAAAATAATAATAAAATAAAAGTATATTGATTATTATATACAAAAATAATTTACATAATCATAATGCTGGGGTCTTGATAAATATACCTTTATTACACTAGAATACTCCCTAAGATTAAGGTGTGTGATGGTGGGGATTTCATGGGGATGTTCGGTGTACATGGTTTGGGTCAGGATCTTTATGAGCTTGAACTTCTCACATAAATAGTTTCACTTGTGCTTAAGTTATTTGACCTCATCTTGGGATTAGTCCAGGGAAATGCCCAAAAATTCAATCTCCCATCAGAAACTCTTATAAATGGTATTCATGTGGAATGATCTAACTAGTTGAGGCCATCACATCCTTTGTCTGTTTCGAAAATATTTTTTAAAATCCAATATTTATACCAATCATGTGATCACTGTTTGATTTCTATATTAACAATGGTAATGATACTTAATGTCCATTTTAAATCCAATTGGATATAATTAAAAATGGAGTGCATGTGTTTTCAATATCCATTTTAAAAATAAGGCATTTAATTAATAAAAATGGTAATTTCCCGTATAATAGTTCGGTTCGTTACATTATCTCTACCCAAAAAAAGGTTAGAACAATGTGAAATAAATGGTTCAAGAATGATGAGTAAATTTTTTAACCCATAGGAAGTTAAAAAGAACCCGAAGATATTAAACAATTTCAAAAAAAATATCAATTTGAATGTCTGGAAGATGTTTTTGGAAGATTTGATTAGGCTAGTCATCATGATGAAAGATGCATGACACTCCTTCAAGAAATATTTTCAAATGATAGAAAATAAAAAGAATATCAACAAAAGAAAGATGACGAAATATCATTTCTTATTGAGATATTTTTGAAAGCAAGTAAAAGGGTAAAACCATGGATATTTGATAGTGATTTTTCTTCAGATATGACAGGTGAATTAAAAAAGCTAAAACATGTTGAAATTCATGATGGAGGATTAGTTACCTTTTTTAATATTAGTTCCTTATAAATTAAAGGAATCAGAATGAATGAGATTGAAGTATAAAAGATGAAATCTAAAGAATTTTTATTTGTTAATGAGATTAAAAATAACTTAATTTTTTTAAATCAACTTTGTGATAATAGAAACTAATTTTCTTTTAAAAATATATATTTATCATCAAAAGTGTGAAAGACGGATAACTTATTACAATTGTAGATATAATAAATAATAATATCTTACAGATATGATAATTCAAAAACTCTTATTGCTTGAGTGCTAAAGGAAAAAGAAAATTGTGGCACTAAATACTTGAGAAAATGGACATAACATTAAAAAACAAACTTTCTAAATTTGATTTCATTAAAAACATTCTAGAATTGAAAAGAAGAGAATAATATTTTCGTATAACTTCTAAAAAGGGAAGATAACTAACAAAATTCATAATAGAGTTGAGATTAAATATACCAAACCACATGATATTATTAATTCTAATTTGTGTGGTCCTATTAGACATCAATAAAAATGGATATTTATAATTTATTAGTTTTATTGATAATTTCAATCAGATAACAGACATAATTTTTATGAAGCACAAGTTAGAGGCTATTGAAATGTTTAAATTCTTCAGTAAACATATTGATAAAGAAATGGGGGTTCCCATAAAAAAGTTGAGAACTTATAATGGCACTAAATTCACAAGAAATAATTTCAAAACATATTTGATAAATCATAGTATTCAAAACTAGTATAGTGATCCCAATACTCCACCATAAAATAGAGTATTAGAAATAATGAATATATGTCTAGTTGAAAATTGAAGAATCATGTTAGTAGAATAAAATGTTCCAATGTTTTATTGGAGAGAAGATGTTAGTACTATTGTACATGTTCAAAATAGATGCTGGTTGAGACTGGAAACCAATATGATTTATAAGGAAATTTGGTATAAAAAAATTATTTATTAAAATCCTTAAATGTTTGTGTAATTCCATGTTTACTTAAAATAAAAAATATGGATCTGTGAAATTTTGATGAGAAATATGAGGAAAGGAATTTTATGGGTTACTCACCAAATAGAAGAAGTTATAATTATTGGAAAAAATGATAACAATGTTTGATGGACTTATATGATGTGAAAGTAATTGAAAATAAAAATTCTATAATAAAATTTGTTGAGAATGCTGAGGAGGATAAACTTCAGATTTCAAAAAATAGTGAAACTAATCCAAAACATCCTTATCAAGATTCATATGAATAATGTGATGAGGAAAGTGATGTTGGGAGAGAATTTTTGAAATTTCCTACCGTAAAAACATGTTGAGTCCAAAAATATTATTCAAAATTAGAAAGCTCTAGTTCCGACCTAAAGAAAGTCTAGATTAGAAAACCAGACTTCACTCATCTCAAAAGTTAAACTGGAATCAGTTTTAGAAGATATTAAATACAAAAATGGTGGATTCTATGAATTAAGCGTTGGATTGGATTGAGAAAGAATAAACATGGGAACTTGTTCCATGGGTAGCAAATAAAAATTTTATTAGAACAAAGTGGGTTTACAGAAGAAAGTTTAATAAACATTGATATTATTCAAGAAACAAGTCTATGTTTTTTTATAATGACTATATACAAGTGCAAGGAGTGTATTTTGAAGAATCTTTTTCCCCAGTTTCAAGATTAGAAAATATTAGAATGTTTCTATTAGTGGCCACAAATAAGAATTTCAATTTTTATCAAATAGATGTAAATTCATATTTATTAAATGCTGAGATTGAGGAAGAAGTTTACATTGAACAAACTTCTGGTTTTAAACTTCACAATGATGAAAATAATGTTTGTAGACTGAAGAAAACCTATTATGGGATGAAATAAACCTCGCATTCCTTGTATTTTAAATTGGACAATTTTTTGTTAATGTTGAAATTTTCTAAATCAAAAGTTTATAGAAACATATATGTGATACATGTTGAATTTTTAAATCTAATTGCAATTTTTTATGTGTATGATATAATTTTTTATGGGGATGAAGGAAATTTTTTTTAAAGAATTTGCTGAGGAAATCAAGAAGAATTTAAAATTTTCAATATTGGGATAATTAACTTTATTCCATTTATTTAATGTTCATCAAAAAAGTACATTTTATTGTCTCTAGAAAATTACACCCTGGAATTGTTAGTGAATTTTGGGCTTCTAGATTCCAAATAATTTTCTACTCCTTTTTTAGTGAGAACAATGTTTATTAAAGGTGAATCCAGATTAATTGTGAATCAGAAAGACTTTCTGAAGAAGATAGGAGATCTTCTTTACCTTATAGCCCTAAGGATTGATGTTCTTTATGTTGAGAATTTATGTTCCAGGTATAAAAGTAATCCGAAAGAATCCCAAATGTTGGAAGAAAATATGATTCTGAGATATGTCAAAGGAACAACTTCACATGGTTTGTTATAAAAAATAAATTGTGAGATGACATTTCACGGTAATTCTGATGCTGATTGGGCTAGATATTGTAATGATAGAAAATAAACTATAGGAGAAACATTTTTCGTAAGTGATTTTTTTGTGAGTTGGCACGGTAATATAAAATGTTCCGTAAATTTGAGCATAGTGTAATTTGACTATGTTTCAGCTATACAAGATTTTACTCAAATGTTGTGGATGAAATTTTAGCTGGAAGATTTTAAAGAATGTTTTTCTAAACCATTGAGATAATTAGTGATAATAAAAGTGTAGTCAATCTGTATAAAAATCATTTCCAACATTCAAGATCAAAAAAAATTGGTATAAAGTTGAACTTTATAAAATAGAATGTTTCTACTAATGATTTTATGTTTTAATACATCTTAAAAAAGTATTAAATTGCTAATATTCTCAAAAAAACCATGCCAAAAGAAATATTTGTGTGATTTAGACTAAAAACTCATGTTCAACCTCATCCCATGAATTCCTAAATCTCCTAAATAAGTATCCCCACTGTGCTATATATTATCCTGAAAAAGGGGTGAGAGAAAGTAAAAACTTTTTATTGTAAGCATTTTTACGTACATTTATTTAATAAATCATAAGTTTTGGTTATTATAACATGGGGGAGAGAAAAAGAAAAATGCTGGAGGAAAAAATAAAAGTGGGGAATGTTTATTTTTACATGGACACATTATTTTCTTATCACTAAGGAAGTAAATTAATTCAAAAACATTAATTTATCTAGTAGTGTGGTGTTATGACACTCAATTTTGAGAAAGGGTGTTTTTTGGTAAAATTAAGAAAACATGAGTTGTTTAAAAAAGTTTAGTTGTGAAAAATATATGAGAATTGAAAAATATGTTAATGAGGGTTGTCAAAAAAATCCAAAGGTGGAGATTAAAGTACTTTTGTGATAAATTGTTTTAACAAAGTTTTTGTATTTATTGACAACTAACATTTTTTCAGAAGAATGTTTTTATTATTCAGGAATTGGACATGGTCCATTGAAATGATATTTATAAGAAAGTTGTATGTTTACGAAATTTTGAACCCAAACATTAGTGGGGAGAAACTTTTTGTTTTATATAAAATTTCATTGTCAAACTTAGAGGATCTGATTGAGAATAATTGGCCTCACGTTTTTGGACTAAAAAACACCAAACATAGTGTCAATCAGAAAGGTGAATTTGTTGATTAGATTCTATGTTGGACTAAAATACATCTCTAGGAAGATCCATCAGACACAAAATTGGTTAAAAAGTGAATTTCGGAGTTATAAAGTTAGATGGTGCTGATTGAAGAATTTGTAGTGATTCTGAGGAGGTTTTTTAAAGAAAGCGAAGTCAAGAGTTAGAAAGTTGTGAATCATTCTAAGGTAAACCAGATGATGATTTGATGATTATAGAGATATCAATAATCATGAAAAATATCATGATAAAATATTTTGAAGAAATGAAGGAACCATAAATATTGAATCAGTTCTAGAAATATAGACACATATCAGATACAGAACTACTGGACGTAGAAGTTTTTAGAAGTTAGAATGTGTAATGTTGATAATGTTAAATAATTTCAAAGTTACAGAGTGGATAATTTCATATTAATATGAATTTCATCATAATAAAAATTCCATTATTATAAGGATTACATCATACTGACTATGAGAAGGAAAATAAATCATACTAACTCTAAGAAAGAATTGCATGTCGTAATGAGCTGAGAAAGAAAGTTAGATTGTAATGAGTTAATAAAGGAATGAAGATTGTAATGATATGAGAAAAAATTTATATTTTAATTATATGAGAAATAATGGTAGATCATAATGATCTTAGAAATAAAGGCATATCATATTGAACTCATAATGACAAGTAGATCATAGTGAGCTGAGAAAGAAAGGTAGATTATAATGAGATGAGAAAGAAAGGCATATCGTAATGAGAAGAGGAAGCTGAAGATGAGGAAGATTCGTCATATTTAAGCTGAAGAAGATCCATCATATTGAAACTAATGATGATATATCTTAATTAATCCACATAAGAAGCATCATATTTAAGCTGAGGAAGTTTCATCAGACTGAACAAAGGATAGAAATTCCAAAAAGGTTGATTACAAATAAGACTCAATGAAAAGATTATAGAAGTTTTATGGCGAATCAAAGTGGTCAAACTTGAAATTCGATTTTGTGTAAATCTCATAAAAATCATAGATATATTAAAGAAGTAAATGTCTAAGTTTAAAATGATAGTTTTCAATGTTTTTTAAATATGAGGAAGTGGGGAAATTTTTCATGTTTCCCGCTCTTACTTCTCTAAGTTTCCTATAAAAAGTTTCTCAAATCATTCGTATATTGTAACATTTCATCAAATTGAAAAAGGTGGATCTCTGAAGAATTATAAGTGAAAGTTCATATAGAAAAAATATCTCTTTATAAGTTTAGTCTTCAATTATTTTATCAACCATATGGAGAAATATTGTATTGGGAAGATCATATTGATTCGATTAGATTGATGAAGATTGAACTGATTTTCTAAGAGAAGTTTGAGATGTTTTGATGAGTATGGAATAATCTTATTAAGTTCCTTAGACTGAGAAAATTGGACTCAGTTAAATCAGATTGATTATTCTGACTGAGATTTTGTGGAGAAATTTGAATAAATTCATTATTATTATTATTTTGGCTCAACTGTTTTGCAAGAAACTCTATAATCTTACATGATTCAGTATAATAATTACTGTTTGGAGATAAAAGGTGTATATTAGGAGTTGAAACAAGATTTATTCACATTTTCATAATAGTGAATTTCCATATACCCAAAGGAGTGGCTATGACAAGGATGTAGGTTCTCACACTGAGGTTTAACCTTGTAAATCTAGTGTGCATTACATTCCTTATTACTTCTACATACATGAGTATGTATTAAAATTTGATAAGGAAATAAATCTTAGTAGGTTATAGGGTTATGTTTTTAAAGGTTTTGATTAGCATAAAAGTGAGAAACTAATTTAACCCCCATTCATAGTTGTTATTCGATCCTTTGGAACTTTAGGTTGTTTGTTTGGGATGCATTTTTTTTCTTTTGTGTGGTAGAGGTTGATCCAAAGTTTCTCATGTTTTTTTCGTGGTTTGTTGGTGTTTATTGTTCACACCGAGGTATGTAGAGAGTCAATAAAGATTCTTTGAGGTAGGGGATCCCTTGTGTCTCTTTATTGTGTATAATTGGGGGGTTGATTTTTTTACCTATGGTTTATGGTTTTTTAGGATTAATTAAAGATAAAGAACCAATTTAATTGAAATTTATTGGAAAACAAGAATTTTCATAATTTTTTTATGGCTTGTTATTATTATGATATTATGGATTTTATTGTCTTAATACCCCACTAAAAATTATGGTTATTGGGGGATTTATTTTTCTTGTATGATATGTGTTATGACTACTGCTTTGGTTGTGATTATCGTGATATAAATCTAAAATAGAAAATTTACTAACCACTTAAATTTGTATAATTAAATTGTTTCCCCGGGATTATTGATTGTATGATAATGCCCCCAAAAAATAATGTGGAATGTGGTAAAATTACATTTTTGAATTTGTAAAATCATCTTTATGTGTTGTGACTTGTGGTCGTGCTTTTGGGATGGTGATGTGTGGTTGCAAAGGGGTGTTGGGGGATATGTGGTTTTTTGGTTGTGTTTTTGGGGCAGTGAGGTGGTTGTTGTTTTTCCATGATTTGGGGTGGTGAAGTGGTGGTTTGTTATCCATGCTTTTGGGGAAGTGAGGTGGTTTTTTCATTATTTTGGGGTATCGAGGTGGTGGTTTCTTTTTTCTAGATGTTGAGGTACTGATGAAATAAATAAATGATAAGTAATGATTGAAATTACATGGGTTGCTTTGGATAATGGGTTGGAAATGGTTAATTAATAATTAAATTATTGTTTGTGTGGTCAAATGTGGTTGATGATAAATAATGAATACAATGGGAGGATTAAATGAAATTGGTTGGAAACATGAATATTGTTTGTGTCTTGTGGGGTGTTTTTCTATATTTAAAGGTTAAAAAAAGTGATGATGTTGTGGGTTGTTTATTATTTTTTTGTAAACCCATATGTTGTAATTGAGTGTGTGTATATGTATATACTTTTATTTTCCTTGATATTTCTATAGGAAACCCACCCATGCTGAGAATTATGTTTCAACACTTGCATAGTCACATGAGAGGTGTTTTTGCCGACATCTGGTGAGGAGGACGTATGGCTGGGTACCCACTCTTTCTCACAATCTCTTCTAGGTGAGGTAGGTATTGTATCGGATGTCATGCTCAAAGTTATTTTAGTGTCTTATATGGTGGTTGGGATATCCCAAATGATTTTTAGTGAGATATGATGGCTCAGTTATTTTTGGGTGAGATGTGACCATGCTTATGGGGGAACTTCTGATGGGGGTCGTATAACACCCCACCATTTTATTACAAAATATTTTATTACATTTTACAAATAGAGTATATTTAATTTCAAGTGTCTTGGAAAAAAGGTACATAATACATGAAAACATATATCATTATTTTAATCCTCTTAAAATGTTTCTTGAAATGTTCATCCTAATTAAAATTAGTGTATCTCATAACCTGGGGACATACATCAATGGAAAGGGTGATCATAAGGCCAATAAGGTAAAATAGGGAAAACAGTTTACATGATAACTTGAGAGAATACAATAAGAACATGAGGAAATGTCATAAAGTCATGAGAAAATACATATCATGATAATAATAACATGCTTAATATCTTGAAAATGTGTCTTCAAAATTTAATTTAGACATTAAAAATTATATCACAATGGTCCATCCCCATGGTGTCATAAAAATTACCAAGTTTATTCACCAAGGTATCATAGAACTTTTCATATCTAGAGATTAATTTATTTACACAATTCATTAGAGATCTATCAGGGTGCACCCTCATATGTCTTTATTTTCATGTGATCCACATATATCATATTCAAAAACTTCATAAATAACTGAAAGATAATAAAATAAATTGGTTTCATATCAGAATCATAATAATTTAAAAAGTAATTAAAAACATGATCATTATGTTATTCATCACCCACAGAAAAAGAATAAGGGTTTTATGTATGTCAATTTGAGAATAAAATATATCATTATTATTTATTGTTGAATAACCCAAGATATTAAATAGGTTTGGGTATTAACAAAAATAAAATAAGTGTTTCTGGATGAAAAAGAGATATATTTTGAGATGAAAATTATGTAGCATAACGACTATACAACATGCTTTTAGAAAAAATTAAAAATAGTAGGGGAAACGGTCACCCATTAATAAAAGTATTATAATATAATATATTTACAGAATAAAATAGAAACTAGAACATATTATGGAAACTTGAGAGACATTCCACATAGAAGAGAACTTGAATGGAAAAAAAGAGAAGTTGACAATTTCCTTACGAAAATTCGGCAGCCTAACGAAAAACCTTAAAAATTAAAAAAAATCATTTTATGAGAGAGAAAAGGTTATCCCATAATTTTTACACAAAATTTACATAAATATGAATATAAAAAAACTTACCCCAACATAATAAAATGGAAATTAAAATACATAACATAAAAGAAGTCTTTGACTAAAAGAGAAGGGTGAAATGTTCCCTTACCTTGAAGAGTAACATCAAAAACTCAATGAAATGGATCTTATGGCATTGAGGGAACGTTGGAATGACTCCTTGGGAGGTAAAAATACCATATATTAAATGAGGGGGAATTTGGAATGAATGTAATGAAGGAATGGGTTGGTATTTATTGCAAAAGTTAGGGAATGTCTTATTAATTTACAAGGGACACCACATCAGTGGTATTTGAAAAACAAAGGGCTTTCCCATGGTATTTTCCAATGGTATTGGCCATGTGGGACACCTCAAAACATATTTTATTGCTCAAGATTCTAACAGAATTGTTACATCATTATTACATCATTAATGATGTCATTGAACACACTGAAACTCAAAACTGTATTTTTACTATTCACTAAAAACATTTATAAAAATATAATAAATTTACCCTAACCTAATATAAATTTTATATATTTCAAAAATAAACTCAATTTTATGAAAATAATTTTCCAAAAATGAGAAATTTAATTTTTTTTTAAAAAACACAAATTTACCCAAACAAACACTAATACTTAACTAATAATTTCTAAAATAGTTATTTACATATACTGTTATATCACATTACTATTCAATATTCCAAAATTATATTTATACTTACTTAAGTGAGGTTACTATACCATTGGTCATATTCCTATTCATAAGGCTAATATTATATTCATAATTTACTATTCACTAAACATTAAGTTGATTTTATCATACTCAAAATTTATTACTGATCACAACCATATTTGTTCATTTTTTGAATATAATTTATCATGATTAATAATTTAAATATAAAAAATATTTTAAAATAATCTTTTTTAGTATTCATCAATAATATTAACCTTTATAGAAAAAATCTAAAAACTCATCCAATATTTATTTTGACATTTGTAATTCAATAAATGATGGTTATTTTACCAAAATAAGAAATAACAACTATATTTATAACAAAGGATTACAAAAAGTAACTAAGGCCTCATTACATTACCCCTTATAACACCCACATAGGACCTAAGAGTAAGGTGAGAAATAGTGATAGAATAATCAGGAATCTCGTACAACATTGCCTGAGTGGTGATTTCTATCATCTTGAACTTATCCTGTAGGTGACTACATTCAAGTTTAACATATTGAAGCTCAGCTTGGACTTGCTATAGAGTACAACCCAATGATGCTACCTCCTTCCCAAGCATGGACAGATGGGCTTCATATGTCTTGAGTCTACTAGATGAGGCCATCAACTCCTCTTTCTGTATTAAGTAACCCTAATCATTTCTATTTATAAAAAATAATCATAATGTCAAGAGTATAGTTTCCAATGGTCATGTGTAACAACAGTCATTATTAACCAGTGGTTATATAATGGTTTAATCCCAAAGGTATCATTTCAGTTATACTCACTTCATTAATAAAATTATAATTTTTTGTTGAGTAAAGAATAAAACAACACAAAAAATCAAAAAATACAATATTATTCAAAAGTTTAGGTTTTTAAATTATTCTCCCATTAAGAAATTTCATCCCCAAAATTTCAAATCATACCCTCAGAAGAGAAAAAGTTTTGGGTAATTCTACCCCATAGACTCCTCTGGTTCCCACATGGCTTCTTCATATTTTTGTTTCCTCCATAACACTTTAACAAGGTGGGTAGTCTTGTTGCATATAACATTGTCTCTATGATACAATATCTCCACTGGATGCTCCTCATATAGAAGTTATGTTCCAATTGTACCACCTCTAGATTTAGTACATGTGAAGTGTCAGGTATGTACTTCCTCAAAAGGGATACATGGAAGACATCAGGAAATTTTGCAAGATTTGAATGAAGTGCAAGCTAATAGGACACTCCTCTTATATGATCAAGGATTTCCTATGGGAAAATGTACCTAGGGATGAGTATCCCTTTCTTCCCAAAACTCATGACTCTCTTCTAAGGTGCAATTTGAAGAAAGAAATTTTGAAAAACATCAAACTCCAAGTCCCTTTGATGGTTGTCAGCATAGCTCTTTTGCCAACTCTAAGAAGCCTTAATTTATTATTGGATGGAATGAACCTTAAATGTAATCTCTTACACAAGATCAGGCTCATTAAGTTTCTCTCAACAACTTCATCCCAAAAATTATGAGTTCCACATCTCTTCCCATATAGATCTTTATAGGGTGCCATTTGAATGCTTGAGTGGAAACTATTATTGTAAGATAACTCATTTAATGGGAGATGTTGATCCCATCCACCATTAAATTCCATTGGTCATATTCACAGAATGTTCTCGAGTGTTTGAATAGTCCTTGAAGATTGGCCATCATTTTTGGTGTGATATTTCATACTTAAATACAATTTGGTACATAGATCATGTTGAATACTTCTCCAAAATTATGATGTGAACCTTGGATCATGATCAGATATGATAGAAATTGGAACTCCATGAAACCTTACCACTTCTTTCATGTAAATCCTAGCAATTTGATCAAGAGATATATCTTCTCGAAAAGAGATAAAATGGGTAGTATTTGTGAGACGGCCCACTATAACTCATATCTCATTATTTCCTTTACAAGTCCTCAGGGGACTGGTGACAAAGTCCATAGTGATATTGTCCAACTTCCATGATGGTATAGGTAGTGTTTGTAATCCCCCTTTAGTAATTTGTCACTATAGCTTCACTTTATAGTATACCAGGAACCATGTATTGTAGTAAGCAATCTCCCTTTTCATATTATCCCACCAATATTGATCACAAAGGTCCCTATACATTTTCATGATTCCAAGATATATAGAGAAAGTAGATCTATGAGCTTCATCCATCATATCCTTCTTTATTTCCAAAATAGATGGAACACATAGTCTTGTATGAAATTTCAGTACACCTTCTTGATCAATATTGAAATCAGGGAACTTCCCATCCTTCACAGCCTCAAGCTTCTTCTATAACAAAGGATCTTCTTTTTTAGCTTTCATGATATTCTCTAGTAATGATGGTTTATAAATCAATTGGGATAGTGTTAATGATGTCCCTTCCATTAAAATTCCCATTCCTAGTTTCACTATGTTATTTATGAAGGGATATCATTATAAACTTATCATGGAAATAATAATAGGGTATTTCATACTTAATACATCAGCAACATTGTTTTCTCTTTCGAGATGATAATGAATTGAACAATCATATACTTTAAGAAGTTTCAAACATGTCCTCTATCTCATTTTCAATTACTTTTGTGTGAAAATATACTTCAAACATTGATGGTTAGTGTATATACCATACTTCTCCCCATAAATATAGTTCCTCTATATCTTGAATAAAAAACAATCACAACCAGGTCCAAATCATTTGTAGGATAGTTCTTCTCATGTGTTTTCAACTATCAAGATGCATAAGAACTCGCCTTTTCATTTTTCATGAGGATGCATCGTACACCTTTCAGAGATTCATTATTAAAAATATAAAATCCTTCTCCTCTTAAGGTAAGAGTTAACACGGGTTTAGTAACCAATATCTTCTTTAGCTCTTGGAAACATTCCTCACACACTTTTGTCCAGATGAACATAACCCCTTTTTGAGTTAACTTGGTTAGTGGATTATAAAGTCATGAAAAGGTTTTCACAAACCTCCTATAATATCCCACTAATCCATGGAAACTATGAATCTTATTTATTTTTTTAGGATGAGGTCACTACTCTAAAACCTTTGTCTTTGCAGGGTCAACTGTGATTCCTTCATTTGTTATAATGTTCCTATGAGAGAAACATTTTTAACCAAATATCACACTTGATGAACTTTCCAGAAAACCAATCCTTCCATAGAGTTTTCAAAATAACCGTTATATGATCCTCATTCTCCTCATGAAATTTAGATTATATCAAAATATCATCAAAAAATTTACCACAAAATTATAAAGGTTCTCCTTAAAGAATCTATTTATAAAATCCATAAAATAATAGGTGTATTAGTTAGTCTCGAGGTTATAACAACAAACTCATAATTCTCATATCTTGATTGAAATGTGGTTTTTGGTTATTCACCCTCAATTTGTGATAACAAGATCAAAGATCAATCTTAAAGAATAATTGATCCCCACTAAGTTGGTCAAATAAGTCATCAATTCTTGGAAGAGGGTATTTGTTCTTCAATGTGATCTCATTATGTTCTCTATAATAAATGAATATCCTCATTTATCCATACATATTCTTTAAAATGAGAAAATGTTCTCCCCAAGGAGACACACTTGGTCAGATAAACCACTTCTCTAAAAGATCTTGGAGTTGTTTCTTTAATTTATACAACTCCACATTTGTCATCCTATACAGGGTCTTTGATATCCGATGAGATCAAGGAATGAGTTCAATAGAAAACTCTACCTCTCTTCTTAGAGGAGGTCTGGTTAAATCTTTAGTAAATATGTAAATGTTTTCCTGGATAAAGGGGACATTTTATACCCTTATACACTCATTTCCTTATTCTTATTCATCGATCAACTCCATAAATAATTCTATAATAAGTACTTCTAGATAAAGATCATGTTGATATATCTCTCCTTGGAAGATATCTTTAGGTTTTCCATTCAATGATAGTAAAATTTCCTTACTTACTCGTTTGATATTAGAATTATACCTCATGAGCCATTCCATCCCTAGTATAATGTTGAATTCCAACATTGTAATGGATACTAGAGTTTCCATAAGTTTGTTCTCAGTAATGTAAATACTATAGTTTCTAAACACTGATGATGCTAGTATAATCCCACAAGGAGTCTTGACTAATAACTCTACTTTTAGGAATTTAGGGGTTGATTAAAAATTCTTTTCTAACCTAGAAGAAATATAGGAATTCATAGAACCGAAATCAAACAAAGTACTTTCCATATTTCATAGAACAATAATATTATCTAACAACACATAATTTAGAGCTTCATCATCAGTTGTTGTGATAGAATATTAATGACCTTGATACATTGACCTTTTATAAGGCTGATAGTGATTCCCCTCCACTAACCTCAAATTTGGATAGTGATTGGAAAAGTTTCCAAGATATCCACACTTGAAGTATTGGAATTCAGGTAGGTCATGTACCATCTTCCCTTTGTCGTCAGTGTTGGGAAGTTGATGCATAACCATCCATCCAAGATCATTTTTTTATTTCAAAAGAGAGTACATCAAGACCCAAACTAAGGGGGAATGAAATAGTGTAGGCCGAGGGCATCCCCTATGACCAGGTTCACACCCTCTGAATTCAAACAGTTTTAGGAGTTAATACGAGTACTAATGGAAATGTGATCCGCCAAAGAGGCCAAATGATCTGCAACCATGTTTACCTCATGCAATGTATGGGAAACTCGAATGTTGGAGCCAAGAAGAACTCTTCATTTGCAAACAATGTAGTAAAGTAGAGGCTTAACCACACCACAACAATTCCATGCAATATTTTCATCTCTTCCACATTGGAAACACTTCCCTATCAAAATAAGGTAGTTCCCCTAATGCTTCTTCCCGCATTTATTACACATGGAAAGTTGCACTTGATTTTCTCCATTTCCATATTCAAAGATCCTCACCAATATTAGATCTATTTATATCTTCTTTTCATTGGATTTTTCATACCACTACATCTCACTGAACTTCAATTTGACTTTCATAGCACTTCACATGATCTCCTCATAGCTATTATAGTCTCAGTTGGATAGATTATTCCACATATGAGGTAATAGTTCAACAAAGAATCTATCATACTTCCAATTTGGATCCCTAAAAAATATAGAGTTGTAATGTTAAAGACTTGTGATTTTTATCTCATAGCTTCCAAAAGATTCTTTCTCTTTCTTATTCAACTCGAGAAACTCTTCCATTTTTGTTCTCATAGAACGAGGTAAATACTTGTTGAAGAAGATCCTTATGAAC
The DNA here is from genome assembly GCA_963277665.1 of Viscum album. Lineage (NCBI taxonomy): Eukaryota > Viridiplantae > Streptophyta > Magnoliopsida > Santalales > Viscaceae > Viscum > Viscum album. Next base: position 480,070,882 of record OY728139.1, read on the forward strand.
TCTTCACACTCCATATCTTCAACATCCATTCTTGGACACATCTTTTTAATTACTTCCCACCATTAATTAGCTTCTCCCTCTAAGCGGTAAATATCCAGGGTGACTTTCTCTTGTTCTGAACAGAAAATAACTTTTCGATAGACCTGATCCACTATTATTCAATAAATGGGTTGGTAGATTAAATGAAGTTAGGTGGTTGTTGATGCATAAATAACTCAACATAAAGTTTTTCCCTTCATGGTGAAATTGGAATCTCGGCATGATTCATGTTATTTCCCATAACTTGAGATAGTTGGTTCATCTTTCTCATGAAATTTTCTATTCCAAATTAAATCAGAGGGACATCAGCGCAATGTCAATTGTGGTCACTATTTGTACGGTTCCTCTATTTCCCTCCATTTTATAAAGTAATAAAACTTTAATGAGAAACTTATTTCATATTATAATCTATTATCATTAATGGATTTTTGGGTCTTAAAACATCATTCTTAAACATATTATTCTTTAACAACAATTATATTTCTCTATAAATACATTATAATGATTCATAAAAAGATTGTTATTAACCAAACATATCCCTCGAGGGTGTCAAAAAAGAAGTGTATAAAGGCCCATTATCATGAATCAGTTCCCGTTTGAGTCTAGATCAATGTGGTGTTTTCGGTTTTTACCCCTAGATACATTTGTGCCAGAGCCAAATCCATTTGTTCATATCTAGATAGGGATCTATTTGTTTGGAAACCAATTACTTAATATTTCACCAATATAATAGGAAGTTTTACTATATTTAAAATTTTCTATAGGGTTCTTCCTAAAGTTTTAATATCCTAATTTCTACAAATAAATAAACTATCATTTGATACAAATAGTAGCATCCCACCTTTTTATTACGTAACTTTTCATTACATTTTACAAATAGATGGTCTTTAAATTCTAGTGTCTTGGAAAAAAGGTACATAATACATGAAAAAATATATCATTATTTTAATCCTTTTGAAAGGATTCTTGAAATTTTCATCCTATGTACAATTACCATATCTCATAACTTGGGGACATACTTCAAATGAATGGTTGAGAATAAGTCATAATAATAGAATACAAGGAAAACATTTTACATGAGAACTTGAGAGAATACAATAAGAACATGGGGAAATATTATAAAGGAATGATAAGAGACATATAATGATAATAATAACTTGAATAATATATCTAAAAAGTGGATAAAACATTTTATTAATAAATTCATAAGCATATCACCATGATCCATCACCAAGGTGTCAAAAAATTACTATGGTTATTCACAAAGGTATAATAAAACTTGTCATCTCTAGAGATTAATTTAATTATTCAATGCATTGAAGTGATATCAGGAACCACCCTTAATATTTCTTTATTTTTATATGATCCAAATATATCATAATAAAACATTTCATAAATAACCCAAAGAGAATAAAAGAAATGGGTTTTATATCAAAATTGTGACATTAAAAAATTTGATTAAAACATGATAATTATGTCATTTATAACACATAAAAAAGAGAATTAGGGTTTTATGTATAATAATTCTAGAATAAAATTTATTATCTTTATGTATTTATGGATACCCCTGTAAATAAAATATATTTTGGTATTCACAGAAATAAAATAAGACAATTTCTTAAGGAAAATAGAGAGATTTTGAGATGCAAATTCTCTAGAATAATGTCTATTAAACATGGTTTTAGAAAACAATAAAAAGAGATGGGAAAGGGGTAACCCATTTGTAAGAGACATTTAATATTTTATTGGGAAAAAATAAAATTGAATCAAGAACATCGTATGAAAACTTGAAATACATACCACTTTGAAGAAAACCTGATTGGAAAAAGGAGAAGTTGAGAATTCCCTTATGAAAATTCGGCAGCCTAATAGTGTCACTTAAAAATTTAGAAAATAATTTTATGAGAGTAAAAAGGGTATATAATAATTTGGATAAAAAATATTCAAAAATAAGGATATATAATAACATACCCCAACATAAGAAAATTTAAATTAAAAGTCATAACTTAAAAAAAGTCTTTGAATAAAAGAGGAGGGAGAAATGTTCCCTTACCTTGAAGAGTAACTTCTAAAACTCAAAGATAGGGACCTTGGGGATTTAGGTAACCTTTGGACGACTCCTTATGAGTTAAAATTACCATATATTCATTTAAGGGTAATTTGGAATGAATATAATGAAAGAATGGGTTGGTATTTATAGAAAAAGTGAAGGAATGTTTTATTAATTTCTAAGGGACACCTCATTAGAGGGATTTGCAAAATCATGGGATTTCCTATGTTATATTCCCTTGGTATTGGACAATTTAGACACCTCAAAACATATTTTATTCCTCAAGAGTCAACCAAAATTATTACATCATGAATGATTTCATTAAAAACACTAAAACTCAAAACTGTATTTTTACTATTCACCAAAAAACAAAACATTTTTTAAAAATATCATAAATTCACCCTTACCTAATATTGATCTACTAAATTAAAAAAAGAAATCCATTTTATGAAAATAATTTTTCAAATATGAGAAATTTATTTTTTATGTAAAATTGATATTTACCCGAAAAAATACTAACACTTAACTAATAAAATCAAAATCATTTATTTACTTATACTATTAAATAACATTACAAATCAAGATTCCTAAATTATATGTATACTTAATTAAGTGATGTTACAAATCCATTGGTAATATTAATATTAATAAGGATAGTATCACTATTTGTAATTTACTATTAACCAAAAATTAATTTGATCTTATGAGACTCTAAATTTCTTACTGATCACAACCATATATGTCCTTTTTTTGAAAATAATTTCACATTATTAATTATTTAAAGTATAGAAAATATTTTAAAATATTTTTTTAATATTCATCAATAATATGAAACTTATTATAAAAAACCTAAGAATCCATCCTATATTTATTTTGACATTTGAAATTCAAAAAAAATGATGGTTATTTTACCAAAATAAGAAATAATAATTGTATTTATACAAAAGGATCACTCAAAGTAACTAAGTCCTCATAACATATCCCCTTTTAACACATTTATAATATGTACGAGTATGGTGTGAAATGGTGGTAGAATACTGGGGGTTCTTGGTCAACATTTCCCAAGTGGTGATTTCTATCAACTTGAACTTCTCTCATAGGTGATTACGTTCATGCTAAACATGTTAAAGCTCAACTTGGGAATGATATAAATTAAAGCCTAGTGACACTACCTCCTTACCAAGCTCTAATAGGTTGTCTTCATATGACCCAAGTCTACTGGATGAGGCCATCGACTCCCCTTTCTGTATTAATTAACCATGATCATTTATATTTATAAACAATAATCATAATGTTAAGAGTATAGTTTCCAATGATTATAATTAACCAATAGTTATCTAAAAGTCAAATCCCAAAGGTCTCATTTCAATTATATCCACTTAATTAATAAAATGATATAGTTTTGTTGAGTACAAAATAAAATAACAAACAAATTTAGGAAATAAGATATTCAAATGTTCATTTCATTATAGGTAGTGAATGGTCGGAAGAGGGAATGAGGTTTATGTCCTACATGTACATGATACCATACCAATTTTGTTATATTTGTGAGTGTGTTGTAATCTAGGTGTCTTTTAAAAATTTGTGATATATCCTTTCTTGTGAAGCGGCGATCCTATGTGTCTGTGGGCATGATGTGATGTGACCATGCTTATGGGGTGGCGTGGTATATGGAAGAGATGGGAGTACAAAGACGTTTGACATTGGGGTGTGAGAGATAAATTCCAATTAAAAAGTGGTGATAGGTACCCTAATCTATGTGAGTATTTTTATATTGTATTACTTTACTTTCATTATTTAGTGGGCAAGCTTTGGCGAGGTTGGGTTTGGTTAGTATGCCTATATTGGTGTTGCTGGTTCTTTTGTTTTTTCACGGATGTATTAGTATGATTATTTCACATGAATAGGAGAGACTCCCATTTTCATAATGTGTATACTGTTATGCTCAAACTATGTATATAAAACTATAATCATCTTTCCAGGAGGATTAGATGGACCATGCTTGACATTACTAGCTCAGAACTTTGGATAGTTGTTGTGTCACTACTTTATCTTTTCTTTTGTGTATTTATTTTTTTAAACTTTTATCAGTGTCATTTATATTTATACATGCATTGTGGGATGGTTGTGGTTTCCTTTTATATATTATGTCATGGTGTTGCCTTTGGATTATTCATCTTATCTCCCTATCCTATTTTGGTATACAGGGTAATTCCACCCATTTCATGAGATTTTTTTACCCTAAGTGATAGTCACCAACCTAGGGCCTACAGGAGGTAGGACTCGGGGGTCATTATCTCTCTCTTATCCTTGTGGTATCTTTGGAAGGAGGGGTTCATGACATATATATAATAGAGGAAAAATCCATAACAACCCAATTGTATATTGAACTTAATTTCATAAAAAGAATTATTTCAATATATTTCTAAATCCATTGAACTCAAATAGTATGCTTAATTTTTAAATAAAACTATTTTAAAGCACCAAAGAAAACATAGAACATTAACGAAAAGAACAGGAATGAAATAACCTTCTTAATTCATGTATAGATGATGTGAACCCTTCATGAATAGAGAGAGTAAGGTCCCAAGAGGAAACCACACACACTGAATATTGAAACCATAATATTTTAGAACTCCAAAACCCACCAAGGGTTTTAATGAGGTGAGACGTAGTCATAGATAGGGGAGGATGGGACGGAGAAGGAATATTAAGAAGAAATATGAGGTTAAGGAACCCTAAACATGACCATATCAACTCAAAATCTCTAAAAGTGATTACAAATATTGGTGGAGGAGAAAGGGGGATATACACAAGGGTCCCCTAGACATTGTGTCGTCCGTGGGGGAAATGGGGAAAGGAGAAGATCAATTTTATGGGGAAAGGTAGAGGGGTAAAACAATAAATTAAAAAATATATTTTGGGTACATCACATGGTTTGTTCACATAGTTTTCTTAACTGTTTTCCAACTGTTCTCCCCTTTATTTAACACTCAGAGCACTTGCATAGTTTATTCGAACAGTTGGAAAACAATACATCAACCATGGGAAATGAAACTTTTTTATTGTAGAACCCTCTCATATGATTTCTTCATGGTTGGACATAACTTTTCACTCACCATGAAACACACATAATTTCCATGAAATTTAAAATTTTCTAAATGAAAAACACTCAAACATCAAGAATAAAAATGATGATAAATAAATAATTAAATAAAATAATTAATAAGAAAGGGTAAGTGGTGTGATAAATTCTCTCCAGATTGTTGATTAAAACAATATTTATTCAATAATTTATTCAAAGAAACTCATATCTTTTTCAAATATAAAAAACCCTTATTTTCTCATTTATTTCAAATTCTATAACCAAAAATTATAAAATTTATCACAAAAAATGTTCCAATACATGTTTTTCAAGTTTGATATAACACCCTAATATTTTTAAAATATGAACATCATATTTGATAGCATGTATGACACAAAACCAAGAGTAAAAGGGAATATAACATCATGAGACTTTATGATATATTTATTCTTAATTAAATTCAATCACTTTGATAGCCTGAAATGCACATAGTATCAGGTTTGAAAGAAACATGATACTCTATTAAAATATTATTATTTAAACATGGTCACTATAACCTAGACATTCACTTTGAGATTATGAATAGTACTAACAAAATTTTAAAAATAATAAATTTTAAAAATTTATAAAATAAATAAAATTTATTTGTAATTATTTGAGATAAATTTAGAACAGTTTTAAATAATAAAAATGATTTCTAAAAAACTGTATTTTTCTAAAAGATGGTTTATACGCGCTTTCAACACATAACTTATAAATAATTTTTACAAATTTATGAAAATTAATTTTATACAATAAACTTAATTTTTGAAATCAACATATCAAAGATATATTGGTGTGAATAGTTTCTATGTTTCTGAAAAGTTTAGTTTTTTTATGAATAGTGAAAAATAATGAATTTTAATTATAAAATAACTTTTATTTAAATTATTTATAAAGATAAATTATATTTTAAATTTGTTTTAAAGTAAAATTAGTGAAATTATATATCTATTAATCCAATTTATCCCATTTCAATCATTTCATTTTTATTGTCTGTATAAATTTTTTTAAAAAAAATTGAACATGTTCTCTTTCAAAACATGATTGTTCATCATGTCTGTGGGACTAATCTTAAATTGAAATTTTCAAATCTAGTGAATAGAATTCAGAAATTTAAATTAAATATTTTTAATAATAATATTTTATATTTTATAATAATTAAAACATATTTTTTCCTGTAATTAATTTTTTAAAAAGTAAATTTTATTTATCCTAATTAAAGTAAAAACTGATTTATTTGTATTTCCACTAAAAATATATGGGTTTAAATGACCTATAAACATGTAAAAAATATATTTTATAGAAATATTTCAACCATATAATTTATAATACTTTTTAATACTCTATTTTATTTATCATGATTAAAGTAAAAACTGGTCTATTTTTATTTAAACTAAAAAGATAAGGGTTTAAATGACCTATAAACATGTAAAAAATATATTTTATGGAAATATTTCAACCATATAATTTATAATACTTGTTAATACTCTATTTTAGACCCTTTTATCATTGAAAAATTATAGTACACCTTTTTCATTCCAAAAATTACAAGTGTGTCACTCACTACACTTATAAAATTTCACCTACAATCCTCTGTTCTTAAAACATTAAAGCCCTATTGGTTTTGTAAATAACTAACCAGATTAATTAAAAAATTATGTCCCCTTATCCTTGAATATTTTTTTGTAAGAAATAGGAATTAGTAATTCTTTTGGTTCAAACCTTAGGAGGATACCTGAAGACGTGGTCATGTTCTTGAAAAAGCATTTTTATTTTATTTATTCATACACCTCATTAAATTTTTATTAAAACATGATGATATAACAAAAAAATATCACAAATATACTAATATGTTTTTATTTTAATTTTTTGGACCTACAACCATCTCCACTTCCACCAAATGGGTTACAAAATCATTATTTGTGTGTACGGCGGACTACCCCCTCGCGAACTGATGTCATTTGTTTTCCCCAACCACCTACCACGGTTCAGTATTATGATGTATCTAAAGTATATATATATGATATTTATAACATAATTATTCTTTATTCAGTCATTATATCATATATAATTTTTTATTTTCCATTCCATAGGGTATATGATAACGTCGCTCGTGTGTACGGCGAACTACTGCCTCACGAAGCAATGTGATTCATTTTTCACTAATCCTTTTCATGGAAAGTAAAAAAGGATAATGTTAATCAATATATGTGATAAAAATAAAATAATTATTTTATTAATGAAAAATTTATCATTCTAAAAGTATAAGATATCATTTTATTTCTTACATTGAAATATGATAGCACCATTTATATATGTGTCGATTGTCTCCTTTACGAAGTGATATGAATCCCTTTTCATAACCACACCACTTGGATAACATATTTAATCATATTAAAATGGAAAATATGGTATATATTATATTATAATAATTATTTAAATATATAATATTAGTTACCTCATTTCTATAACTATCATTGAAAATGGAAATTTTATTCATGCGTACGTACGACCTATTGTCTCTATGATTATAACATAGTTTATTTTTCATAACAATATTTCATGACTTGTTTAGCAAGAAAAATCCATGCATAAATATAATAATTATTTCAGGATTATTATTATATATTATTTTAAATAATGGCCTCTTTGACCATAGTAGACCTACCAACGTCATTTTTTACACATAATCTATATTTCATCGAAATATTCGATGTAAAATTAATTATTTAAGTAATTATATATTACATTATATTAATTGAAAAATAAAATTGAAACATTTTATTAATAAATTAAATAATTAACATATTATTATTATTCATGATGATACAGAACATGCGTGGGGAGTTATACTCAACGTAAGGGTTCTCGTCTCACTTCTACTTGTAGAAGAGATACACTATATTCGAAAATTATTTATATTTTGTGGTGTATATACTACACTTTTTTTTATATTGTATCATGAATTAATCTATCTTCAAGGTATTTATTGTTTCATTTAAATTTATTTCTTTTATGGTTATTATGATACAAAAGTTACAAAAGTGGTACAGGCTTATTTTACAATCTCACCATTATTCATGATTTCTTTTATATAAGTCTCCCTTGGGGGAATTATTTGATATTTTTATATTAAAATAAATTTATTTTCTTCTTCTCTAGTTGTTAATTAGATCATTAAATTATTAGTGTTATTTTTCCTCTATTTGTTACATATTGTGGTTAAGATAACATTTTTAATAAAATATGACTTTATTTCTCTCTTTGGACCAAAATCTGTTTCATAAAAACCAAAGTTTTCTAAAAATATTTTCAAAAATATTTTTTGCCTTTTCAAAATAATTTATTAAAGAAATTTCTACCAATTTTTAATTTTAAAACAAATTAAAGGAACATTCATGCCATTTACAAACAATGTTTTTTTGAATTTTACAGAAAATATGAAAGGAAAACTTATTTTAACATGTACGACTTGAATGAAAATTTCCACCAGCCCGAAAAATCAATGTTTAATATATTATTTTAAAAAATATCAAAGTTTATTTTTAAATAAATGGGTTTTCAATACATTTTTGGAAATTATAGTTTTAAAATTATTTTCAAAGTGAAAATGTTATTTTCTTCATAAATGATTTAGAAAACTATTTTAATTGTATTTCTACTTATCAACAGCATCAACCCTTTATAGAACTTATGATCCACTAGGGATATTTCATATTCATATAATACTAATTATTTATTGGGATGGTTTATGATTGGTTTTACCGAGGATGTAAAATTTTATTACCATCCACAATAATACTCTAGATTGTTTTTTATTATGTTAATTTATTATGGAAAGTAATAACATTTTTTATGATAGGTTTTTGATTTGAATGTTTATATTGATGTTATTTCACAAGTTTCATATGAGGAATGCATTTAACTTAGTAATAGATAGGATGGGAACACTATATTCCTTCAATTCATCAGTATTTCTTCTGAGACAAACTAGATTGGGTTTTGGCTGATTCCTTACCCATTTATATATAATTCATGGCATAAGACCTTTGTAGTATTATATTTCTTGGAATAAATACTCCAAAGTATGTTTTAAGTGTCCATAATTATTCATTATATCATTAGGAATTAATTTATTGATATTCCATGTGATTAGTCAGTTAGTTAGAATATTCATTGTTTATTTTCAAACTTATTAGATTATTTATATGAAATTATGTGATCATCATTTATTCCTTCTCTATTATGCACATGTTATTGACAAAATGGAATGTGTTTCAGTTATTTACATTGATATATTTATTATTCTCAATTTATTCATATATTCTGTTGTATGGTTTCCAATATTGATAATATGATCTCACCCATTTATTAGGTTTTATTTTCCCCAAGAATCCAAGAAGTGTTTTATGATTTATATACATGGATACGTGAAAGGGAATAATGGTGTTCTCAAAAAAAATACTTTGATTATTTTATGTTTTCAATTGTAATAATAATTTCATGTGATTATCTAGTATACTAAGACTACTAAACTATTTAATCCTTTGGGTTGAAATTAATTATATCTTATGAAAATGTAATAAAGTATACATCAGATTTAATCTGTTGGGATCAGGGTCAATACAATTGTCATTGTTTGAATTTTAATAGAAACCTTGAGAATTAAATTTAAGAAAACATATATTAAGGAACATAACCTTGTGATATACTTTGAGGATATGTATAGAATAACATACTAATGTTTTGGTGAGGAAGATATTATGTGGGTTTTCCTAGAAAATACATCCATGTCTGAATACTATAAGTGGATGTGGTTATATCATAGATGTACCTAGGGGTAATAACTTCAAAAATATCATATTGGGCATGACCTAGTCTTCATTTAATGCATGAAAACGGGCCTCAATATGCATATGGTGTGACACTTCCTGGGTATATTCTTAAGATAAATCAAATTTTTATTACAAACCATTATGAATGATTTGAAGATAAATATATACCCAACGAAACCATGTTTATGGCGATGAGATTATTTATGCATAAATTTTTTGTTTTATGTTAATTATTTAATTATTTTTGGGATTATGCATTATGTTTCATAATTATATGATCTAATCTTGTGTATTACATAATTTTTAAATGGAACATAGCATAATTAAAGGTAATAACACCAATTCACGTTATCTAAAGAGTAATAATGGTCATTTATTTTATGGGATTAAGACAATCATTTAAAGGGAACTTGTCTCATAAATATTTTCATCATATAAGCATATAGTTTCATGTTCTTACAAGAAATAGAAATAATTCTATAAGAATTATGGATTCAAAGTTAAGAAATAGTGTACAAGGACGAAAAATAAAATTATGGATAAACAGGAAAATGGAAAAAAGGATTTTCCCATATATGATAATTGTGGAAAGAAACACCCTAGTACTTGATTAATGGTAATGGAAGTTTTCTATAAGTATCGATAGAATTGAAACCATGATCACGACTTTAATGGAAATAAAATTGTTTTCAATGTTCAATGCTTCAAATATAAGGATATTGGGCACTTTAAAAATGAATTCCCCGGGCTTTAAGGGAATATACCTCAAAATAAGTTAATGGATCACAATTAATCTTATGATATTACCACGGAATAAGTTGAATTATTAATCTATTTGTGTTTCGATTCAAGACTTATTTCATTTGAGTATTTTATCATTTATATCCTAGTTATAAGAATTGTGAAATGTATATGGATTATACTATAGTGACTTTTCATTATAGATTTGAAAGCGTATGTTTAATGGTAATGGTGTCCAAGAAATATGATTCAGTGGAAATTTTAACTTCTTAGAAAAAACATGACTGATGGATAGATAACCCTAAATATGTTCCGGATTTAGAGATAATAATGTTGGTATAAATAGTTGATTGATAGGGAAAAATTAAATTGGATAATATTGACTACCTTGGAATTGAAGAATGATTTGTTGACAAAGTGGTTTGTTTTATAATTTATGGTGTTAGAAACATTTTTTCATTTAATGAATATATATAATAATATGTGTTTTTTTAAAATAATATTGAAGCATTCATGTTTTAAGTAAGGTTTTATGGTAATTTATGTTATTTTAATGTTTCTACAGAGTGCACGATGAAGGTATTCACATTATTAGTATGTGACGCTTAAGAGATACTTCATGTTGTTTAGTGTATTAATGAGAAGTTCATTTTAAAAATTTAGTGAACTTCTTTCTAATGTTATAGATCGTAATCTTTCAGAAGGATTAAAAGGATAACAATTTATGAAATGGTTTAAGTAGAAATTTTTATGCGGTTTTAGATATCAAAATATTATATTGGATAACTTTAAATAACTATATTGGAAAATAGTTTGAGATATAAGGAAATACATTCCAGTCTTTTATGGCACTTATGGTCTATTAAAAGTTAATTTTAGTGCTTCAGGTATAAAAATTTCAAATTATATATTCATTTCTTGTAGTATGAAATGTAGTTTTAAATAATATATGAACAAAAAAATATGAAATTGTGCCTATGAAATAGATATATATGAATTAAGTATATTCTCAATCTATATGGTGAAGGAATTATAAATTTCAATGAAAATTATATAGAAAAAACCTTCTTAATACCATTATTTATGTTTAACTAATGGTATTTTAAATCATCACATATTTATGTTTCTTAGGATCATAAATTTCTGTTGATATTTAAATTTCATGTGATCAATTACCTCTATCATTATAAATAATTATTTATGCTTTTCTAATATGTCAACATATTCACTTGCAACCAATGTTCACCTAATTAGAAACCTAGTTATCTATTTTCTATATGACCTTTGTTTTCTCATTATATATTATAAATAGGATGTTTTATTAACCTTTATCATGATGTGGTATTTCATGAAGGGTATTTTCAAATGGACACCCCTTGATTACTGATATCAAGATTAAATTAGGAGGACAAAAATTTATTTAAGGGGGTAGAATGTAACACCCTGATATTTTAAAATATGAACATCATATTTGATATTATATGTGAAACCCAACACCAATAGTATAATGGAATATAAAATCTGAAGATTATATGATATATTTATTTTTAAATAAATTCAATCTCTTTTATAGATAGCAATGCACCCAACATCCGGTTTGAATGAAACATGAAACTCCATTAAAATATTTTTATTTAAACAAGACCATTATAACCTAGCTAAAAAGTTAGTGGGAATTAATAGTAATAATTAAATTATGAAATTATATTGTTTAAATATGAACAAAATATATTAAATGGATATCTATTTTTTTGAGATAAAATTAGAACCATTTGAAAGAAAAAATAAATGCTTTCAAAAAAATTATATTTTTATAAAAGGTGGTTTATTTGTGCTAAGATCACATAATATATAATTAATTTTTAACACTTTTATAAAATTCAATTGAAAAAAAAAATATTTTTTTAAATAATTATATAAAAAAAGTTAGGCTGAACTTTTTATTTTTTTCTAAAAAGATTCATTTTTTTGATTAATAGTGGAAAATACTGAATTTTAATTTAAAACTGCAGATTTTTTAATAATTTATAAATTTAAATTATATTTTAAATTGGTTTTAAAGTAACATGAGTTCAATAATATATCTATCAATACAATTTAGCTCATTGTAATCATTTTCATATTTTTTTTTGAAATAAAAACATTGTAAAATTTTGAACAATTTCTCTTTGAAAACCCACTTTCACATCACGTCTATGGGATTAATTTCAAATTAAAATTTTTACCATTATCTGGGTATAATTAGGAAAAATGGATTCCATATATCTAATATTTAAAATTTATATTATCTAATAATTTCAACTTAATTTTTGGCTATAATGAATAGTAAAACAACATAGATTATTTACCACGGTTAAGGTAAATACTGATTTACTAGGGGTAAAAATAAACTTATAAGATTTAAAATGAACTAAAACTTGTCTAATTTATATTTTATGGAAATATTTCCACAATATAATGTTTTTTTATCTGTAATACTCCATTTTTTACCCTTATAGTCTCTGAAAAAGTAGGAACTCCTTTTTCTTTGAAAAACATACAAGTGTCTCAGTCAGCTCACTTATACAAGGTGACCCCCTATCATCTCTTCTTCAAACCTAAAATTCATTTTGGTTCACATAAAAACTTTAAAAAAAAATCCTAAATTCCATAACCTCATCCTAAAAGCCTTATTTTGGTCATAAATTCAACCTATGAAGGCTTTTGGTGCAAACCTAAAGTCGATACCCAAAAAAAGAGGTAATGTTCTTCAATGATCTTTTTTAATCTATTTCTTCCTCTATCGCCTAAAATTATTATTAAACCAAGATTATATAATAAAATAAGTATATTTTATATAATTATATTTTTTTTATTTTAATTTAATGACATTAAACAATCTACACTTCCATAAAATAGGTTATGAAATCATCATTCGTGTTTACGGTGCACTATCGCCTCACGGACCGATGTCATGCATTTTTCCACTACCACCTCACCGATCACAGTTGGGTATGATGATGGATATAAAGTACATATATAATATTTATAACATAATAATTACTCCATATTCATTATATCATATATATATATATATATATATATTTACATTCCACTTCATTTGGGATCAGATAACATCACCCATGTGTATGACAGACTACCATCTCGCAAAACAATGTGATTTTATTTTCACGAATGCTTTTCATGGAAGGTAAAAATGATAATTTAAATTAATATACTTAAAATAAATTTAATAATTATAAAATTAATGAAATATTTATCATTATTAAAAGATAATATATCCTTTTATCTCTTACACAGAAAAATGATAATGTCGTTTGTGTATGTGTGGACTACCACCTCATCTAAGCGATGTACATCTCTTTCAATCACCAAACCACATTGATGATATATATAAGTTTATTTAAAGAAGTAATATGTAATATATTATATTATTATCATTTTATCAGGATAAAATAGTACTAAACTTCATTCCATAATGATCATAGAAAAATGGAAATGTTGCTCATGCGTATGTACAACCTACCATCTCAATGATAACAACGTAGTTCATTTTTCATAACCATCATTCATGATGTGTTTTAAAAATATAATTTATGTATAAGTATGATAATTATTTCATGATTATTATTATTTATATTTTAAAAAAATGACCACTTCTACCATAGTCAACCTACCAAAGTCTTTTTTGACACATTAGTCAAATATCATCGAAATATCCAACATAGACAAAATTGATTAATAAATTATATATTACATGGAACTAAGTGAAATAAAATGAATAATAAAATTGAAAAATGATCTTAAGAAATTAACTAATTAAATAAAGTTTATTATTATGGAATATAAAGAACAAGTTTGACGAGTTAGACTCAAGGTAAGGGTTCTCATCTCACTTTTACTTCTGTGAGACATACACCATATCCACCACTTATTTTTGTTTGGTGTATATACTACCCATTATTTATGTTATATCATGAATTAATTTATATTCATGGTATTTAATGTTTCATTTAATATTATTTCTTTTCTTAGGATTTTGAAACAAAAGTTACCAAAGTTGAGCGGGTTTATTTCACAATTTCATCATTATTCAGGATTATTTTTATTTAACTCTCCCTTAGGGGAATTAGTTGAGATTTGTATCTTAAAATCAATATAATTTATTTTCCTTCCAATTTTAAAGAACTATTTAATGTATAGTATTATTTTTACACTCTTTTTTATATAAAATAATTAAGACAATTTGACTCTATTTCACTCTTCAGATGAAAATCCTTTTTCATCAAAAACCATATTTTCTAAAAATGTTTTCCAAAATATTTTTATCCTTTTTAAAATTATATATTTAATATATTTTTACCCATTTTTATGTTTTAGTTTTTTTCTAAAGTGACATTCATGTCATTTTCAAAACAATGGTTGATTTTATTTTAACAAAAATATTGAAGGAATCTTTGTTTTCACATGAAATAAATGAATATAATTTTCCACCGTAAGAACCAATAAATGATTTAAGTATTATTTTACATGTTTTAAAAGGTTAATTTCAAATAAATCAGTTTTCAAAATATTTTTTAAACTTTACTTTTCAAATTATTTTCAAAGTGAGGAGGTTTTTTTCCTCTAAAATGTTTTAAAATATATTTTTTTGATATTTCTACTCATCAACAACATCAACCTTTTATTAAACTTATGATCCACTGTGAATATTTTGTATTGATATCATACTTATTCTTTATTTGGATGGTCTTTTATATGTTTGACCGAGGATGTATAATTTTATTACCACTCACCATATTATTCTGAATGGTTTATGATTATGATTATTAATTTGGGAAAGTATTAACATTTCATATTACAATTTTTTGAATATTAATGTTTAAATTTATTTTGTTTAACCAATTTTATATCAGGAATGAATTGGACTTTTAAGTGATGTGGGGTCGGCTATAAGCCCTCGATGCATCAGTATGTCTCCTGATACAAACTATATTGGGTTTTTTCCGAGGCCTAATCTATTTATATATTTGTATTAGATCAAGACCATGAAGGTATTATATTTCTTGACACAATGAATTTAAGGTATGATTTAGTTGTCCAGTATCATGCATTCCATAATTAAGAATTTATTTATTGATATTCCATGTTATTATTAGATTAGTTAGACTATCCATTGTTAGGTTTCATGCTCATGTGATTATTTATATGGAATTATTTGATCATAATTTATTCAATCCATATTATGCTCATGTTATTGATTAAATTTCATTTGTTTTAGTTATTTACCTTTATATAGTTATTATACCTTATTAATTTGTAGCACACATTGTACAATTACCCATACTAAGCATAATATATCACCCCTTTATTATGTTTTATTTTCCCTAGGATACCAAGAAGTTTTTTGTTTTTGATATGCATGGATATTATTAGGGTAATAAAGGTGTTCTCAACGAAAATACCATGTCTATTTTATGTTTTCAATTCTAATAAGAATTTAAAGTATGTATATTGTTTACCAAGACTGTTAAACTATTCAGTTTATCAGGATGTGATTCATTGTACCTTATTCCAATGTAATAAATTATACCCTCACTATATCCTATTGGGTTTAGGGTCACTAAATTTGATCTAACCAAAATATAATCCGTTAAATCCTTAAGTATAGTTCAAAAGAAGTTCTTCTAAAGAGAATATATCAATTAATCATTCATATTATCTCATTTTTATCATTCTATATATATATGTGTGTGTGTGTGTGTGTGTTAAAATAATAATAGCATTTAATAAGATATATAATTATATTCCCATATAATTATAAAAACTAAATATTTATTACTTTCTTTTCTCATTCCCAAAAACACAATTAACACTATAGTAGGTCCATACCAACTATGTAAATAATAAAAGTTTCATTACCACTTTATATAAATGGTTTTAAAATTTTAATTAATAGAAGATTGTGGAAATCAATTTAAATCATGCTAATGTTTTTTAATTATATTGTTTCATGATAAAAATAATATGGTAAGTAAATAATTTTTGTTATATAAACCCCCTAATAAAATTACGGATAAACATTCTTTGATTTATAATTAGTTTAGATTGTGTAAAAACAATTAAACTCTTATAATTATAGAATGGTATGAATAATGTATCTTTAAACTTATAAAACTTATGTAACTTGTAACACCCCGAGATTTTATGAAAAATATTCTGTTTAATTGTATTGATGTCTTGTGTTGTACTCTACAATAAATGAGTCTTTCACAACACGAAACCCTAACTTGGATGCATTACACGCAATCGCGACCTTCCTCGATAACGTGTGTTGTACGCAATACCGAGTTTCACTAAACAACGATATGCTATTAAAATATTATTAAAACTAGCCGTTATGAATAGCAATAACAATTTTTTTCAATTTTATAAATTTTATTTTTGAAAATGGACTTCATTTTTGGATTTGGAATATCGAAATTATCCTAGGGTGAAATTTTGGCATTTTTCTGGAAACTTTCAATTTTTGATGAATAGTGAAAACACTGGGTTACTATTTAAAAACCGACTTTTTATTTAAATAATTATTTATTTTATTTAAATTTATTTTAGGTCAAAATTTATACATAATACCTATATAAGTTCAATGTAATTCATTGGAGTAATTTTATAATAATTTTAGATATATATAATTTTCATTGAACTTTTCACTGTCTTTTACCCACCTCCTAGGAGAATTTGAAAATTTACATAAAACATAATTTTACTGCTTCTGTGAGTGGAATTTCAAAAATCCGAGAGACATGGTTGATGTCAGTAAGTAAAATGTGGTTTGACGAGATGAAAATATTTTTTGGTGAATAGTAAATTTTTACTTTTTTTTACCACGGTTAAAAGTAAATTGGGTAATTAAGGGTACAAATGATATTATTATTAGCCTAACACGTGTCCTAATTCTATTGGATAAGTTTAATTCAAACACAAACAACCTTAGGAATAAAATATGACCATTTAGGTCCACTTGGATTAGATTAGTACATTTATTATTAATTTATTTAAAGAAGGTTTAAAATAGTTAAAATCAAAGTTTAATAAGTAAATAATTTTTAATATAAGTTTATACATAAGTTAAATTAGACTATAAATATTCATTAGAAATATAAAAAGATTTACTACATAATGGTATTTTATTTGTAATTTTTAGACATTAAATAATTTAATTTATATATGACACAACGATGATGCAATAATTATCTTATTAATGAAATATTGACATAATCGATGTTATAAATACCCAAATAAATGTAATTTGAGACTTTTTATGAATTCAACTAATTTTCTAGGTTAATATGACATTTTATTATTTATTTAATCAACTTTCTTCGAAATAATCATTCTTTTATGATTTTTAAAAAAATAAATTACTAAATAGTGTCAAAATTGACATAAAATAGTTTTTAAAACAAATATTATATTATAAATTGTTATTTTATTCCTAAAAATCTATGGTTCGGCCAAATGACTTATATAAGATTATATATATTAATAATAAACAAATTTGGGTTCATTTTTCTACTTATAGTATGTTTATTAACCATATAGTGTAAGAACACAAAAATCACGGTAAAAGTAAAATTATCTAACTTAAAGATTAATCTAAATGATAAGGTTAAAATAGTAACCTAAACTTGACCAAATTCTATTGGATGAGAGTATTTATACCCATCCCCACCTTAGATTCGAAATAAATCAATTTGGATCTTTTTAAAACCGAATATGTCTTTATAATAAAATAATATTTTTAGTTTTTCCAAAGGTGCCCCTCTCCTCCCTTATAAAAGGGCACCTCCTCCCTCTCTTCCTCACACCCCTTTGAGCCTTCATGATCTGACAAACCCTGCCAATTTCTTCTCTCCACTTCCCTAGAGACATCCTAGAGGTCCTTTTCATCTTCAAAGACCAATTTTAGTGCCCTAAAAGGAGGTCTCAAAGAAGCGCTTCAAAGAAGAGGTAATGTCCGTTACCGATTCTTTCAACTTTATTTCTTCTTCCACTTCTTCCTATTTAGTTTTTTCATTATGAAGTAATAACATAAGTATCACTCATATACTGATATGTTATTATAAGTATGAAACTACCCTATTTCACCATCTATCCATCCTACGGAAAATGAAATCATCGCGCGTGCGTACGTACGGAATACCATCTCCACGCCGTGGTGTAATCTAGTTTCCACCACCACCTTGCTTGGATGGGTATAATGGTGTGAAGAATGAATATATATGATTATTGTAAAGTGATATTGATTCTTAATTAGTATAAATATACTCCAATACAATTCCACGATCATGGGAACGATATCATCGCTCATGCGTACGTACGGAATACCGTCTCCACGATGTGGTGCGACTCATTCTACATGATTTTCATTAAATAATTATTACATAAATAAATTGAGTGAATGAATATGATATATATTACACTAATACCATTCTGGAAATGAGGTATCTATAACCTAAAAGAATAATAATAATTTATTCGACAAAACACGCATAAGAACAAAAAGCAATAAACACCCGAATAACAAGTAACATTGATATATTACTAATAAGAAACTTAGAATATTACCATATATGATATCATAACAATGAGTATGATTCTGGAATAAGTCAATGACATTATTTAAATCATTATACAGAAGGTTCAGACACTTACGAAGCAAATTGGACCTAAGGAAAGGGAAATATCACAATCTCATTTTATTCCGAGATTGTTTATACTTTGGAATTTACTGGGGTGTATTTTATCATCCACACACATGTTTCCTAAATATGTAATATTATTTCCATACACCTACAATTGTTTAAATCCAATTTTACCCTTCGGTGAGTTTTTGGTAAAAAAATATGAAAGGAATCTTTTGTCGTTTTTCGTACGAGGTACTTTTTGACTTTTCTGAAAAAAGTACGAGAAGAATGTTTTTTTAACTTATACGGCATGAATGGATTTTTAAAACATTATTTCCAAGAAGCATCCTTTACAAGTATTCAAGTTTATTTTTAATCAAATTCCTTTAGTTTAGAATTGTATGACATGTTAAGAAAGGAAAAGTGTCTTTGAAGTAGAAAGGATATTTTCCTCAAGAATGGAGTTCAAGTGTTTTATCAAAATTATTTTCCATCTAAGATAAAAAAGGGTTCTGTTTGTATCCCTATTATTATATGAATTGTTTATTTTCCATCTAAGATAATAAAGGGTTCTTATTATGTTCTGATGGAATTATTTTTATGAATTCCTTTATCTTATATGAATTGTTTTATGATATCACGATGTTTAAGAATCCCATTTTTATTACATGGGTTATGCTATTATGTATTGTTTATGATTTTGTGGCACACATAAGAATGGTATCATTATGAGATGGGTGGAACCTATATCTCCCTCCAATGCATTGGGTAAAGATTTTATATCTCATGAGATAGACATGGTTGGAATGGCAGGTTAAATCGGTTCAGTGAAACAGGACTGAAACGAGGAATGAACTCGGTTTAGAAATGGACTTTGACCACTAAGATAGTCCTGGAAATGAGTCTTGACTAATAAGAAATGATTCTATATGATTATGTGTGTATGCCACAAAGCTTCATGTTTTAAGCTATGATTATTGTGATTACATTTCACTACAATGATTTATCCCATGTTATGAAATTATGATCTCTTTTGCAGGGTAAGATTTCCAAATTGTTTTGTTCTTATGAATATGATGTGATTGATATTTCTTTTGTTTACCCTTACTGAGAATTTGAGCTTAACCTTTTATATTTTCTTTTCCCCAGGATATAAAGAAAGGTTTTAGGTAAGAAAAAAAGGGAAGATCTTTATGGGAGACGCTGAAGATCTTTCACCACGATTAGAAGATTATATTATGAGTTTCCAAAGACACTAAACTATTACAATCCTTGTGTGTGTGTTTTTGTAATGTAATAAGTATTCCGCAAAAGTAATGTAATTTCCACATACGTCAAGCTTTGGGTCTCTACAGTTGGTATCAGAGGAAAGGTTTAGTCAACCTTTTGAAACTAGGATATGAGAACTTTAGTGAGATCCCTAGAGATATTTATAAGGTATGTCTAGGGATGTCCCTAAGGTTAAGTATAATTTATAGTCCTAGAATTGCGTTAACCATCTTAGAATGAAACCTAAGATGTTAGATATTGATGGTACTCCTCCTTTATTATGTTGTTTTCCCTAGCGTGATCTTTTCCTCTCACACTATTCTTTTTGGGTTTTAGACGATGGGTGGAACCCGAAGGAACCGTATTGATCAATGTAATGGAGGATGCAATAATTTTCCTCCAGAAAAAACCAATGTTATGGGAGATGGAGTGAAAAATCTTATTGCTATACTTACACAAGCTATGAATCATTCTGGACTTCCAAATGAGCAGAGAAGGGAACAATATTCTATTGAGTCCTTCATGAGGAAACTACCACCTTCTTTCAGTGGGTCTTCTGGTACACTTGTTGCTGAACAATGGATCAGTACCAATGAAAATATATTTTCAGTTATTCAATGTTCTGAACATGATAAATTCATCTTAGCAGTATATAGTTTGGAAGGTGATGCTGATCAATGGTGGAATCTTATCAATAATACGAGGCCAAGAGATGAAATTGAGTCCATGGAATGGGACGAGTTCAAGAACTTATTTTTCAATAAGTACTTCCCTCGTATTATTCGAACAAAGATGGAGAAGGAGTTTCTTGAACTAAATCAAAAGGATGATGAATCTGTTGGTATATACGAAGAGAATTTTACAAGGCTTGCAAGGTCTGCATCTCGCTTTATCATCCAACCTGAAGGTAAAGTTGATCGATTCTTCAGTGACTTAAAACCAAATCTTCGAAGGGCATTAGCTATAAGAGACTTCATTAGCTATGAATAATTTTGCGTTGTGCTATTAAGGTAGAAATAGAAGTTGGTGTTGCATATCCATCTCATGGTTTTGACAAGAAACAAAAGATGGAGTTCAAGAAGAAATCTCAGAATAATGGTGAAAAGAAGTTGAATGTTTCCTTATGCCCAAAGTGTGGAAAGAAGCATGGTGGAGATTGTCTTAAAGGGACTAGAAAATGTTTTAAGTGTGGAAGAGAAGGTCATTAAGCATCTAAGTGTCGAAGTAATGGAAAAAGGTTTTCTAATAGTGTGAATAATGAAAAGACTGTAGAGAACGCACAAACAACACTTAAATGCTTTAAGTGCAATGAAATGGGGAAATATGCTAATCAATGACCTAATCCAAGGGTTAATGATGATCGACATGAGCAACCACTTAAGGCAAAGGACAAAGGGAATTCACATGTGATCACTATTGGCGATGTTGAATATGACAATGATGTGGTGGAATGATTAAGTGTTTATGTAATGGGATTCCAAAATAATGTTGTATATAGTATCGTGGAATATTGGAATATTTATGTATTGGTCTATTGTGGTTTTCAATAATTTTATGGTACCAGTAACCATGGAAAGTGATTGAGATATTTTTGGTAAGCAGATGATATGCACATAACAAAGGGATAATAAGATAATGAGATGTTTGATTGTATTCATGAGCTCATGATTGATATAAGGACTAAGTGATATCATGGTTTGAGTATAAAGAATTTTGAGGATTTTGGTTTGTGGAAAGTGTTAACTTTTAACTGCATTCATGTTTTCACTAAGGTTCAATGGGTATTCA
Organism: Viscum album; assembly: GCA_963277665.1. Taxonomy (NCBI): domain Eukaryota; kingdom Viridiplantae; phylum Streptophyta; class Magnoliopsida; order Santalales; family Viscaceae; genus Viscum; species Viscum album. The sequence continues at coordinate 480,093,421 of OY728139.1, forward strand.
TTCTTCAAGAGAATACATGATTAAGGTATTCACATGTTTGTAATTTGACCAACAAGATATATCTTATGATATATGGGGGATAAATGATGGCATTCACGTGATTGTTATGTGACATTTCAAGTAATCATTTTCTTTATACTATGAGCATGGACTGAAGTATTTTAGATAAGCCTAAAGATTGGAATGGATTATGTTGGACATATGTTAGTATTGTTTAAGGATAGAACTTTTTTCGATATTATTGATGGGATGTTATAGTAATATAGCTTTAGAAAAAGGACAACCTGCAGGACGGGCGACAGCCCATCGCGTCAGACAAGGCTGTAGGAATCGAACCCACAACCGAAGTACGACTGGCCTTTATCGCCTACAACTGGCCTATCGGAAGTCCCTGGTTAGTAGAAACTAGTTTTATTTAATTACGCGGTATGATATATTAAGTATAAGTTCATTCTTGGAATCGTATACGGTTAACCTCACCATAGATGGACTTATGTATATTTGATAACTTTTGCTAACCTTTTGTTTGAAACGAATGGAATGACCAATCATTCTATCACATGATCTATTAACACTTCATGAATAACAAATTCAACTTCATTTCTTTAAGAGATGAAGTGGAAATTGTTCAAATCACGAACAGCAGTGAGATTATACCAAAATAAAGTAAGTATTTATTCTAACTCAAATTCTTCAAATTTAGGGAAATGATCTTGAAAACCAAAAATGTTGTCATAGTTCCCTTATATCCGATGAATCAGATGGTACCCTATATCATCACAAATTTATGGCTTTTTGATTTTTGGATTTTTCATATCCATGATCTCTACCACTCTCCATCAGAACATGATGGTTAGGTTTCTCTTCCATATCCATATTTTCACTTATGTGTTCCTATGTGGAAACCCAGTGATTAGTTAATTTGGGTAACCGTTATGTTTCATACTTTAGTTTTTAAAGATTGGTTTTGACATTCCTTTTTACAATGTGGGTTTCTATTAAAGAAACTTTCTAGTAGTAAACCATTTATAACCCCGACGAATTTTGAGGGCGAAATTCATTTTAAGGGGGGTAGAATGTAACACCCCGAGATTTTATGAAAAATATTCTCTTTAATTTTATTGATGTCTTGTGTTGTACGCTACAATAAATGAGTCTTTCAAAACACGCAACCCTAACTTGGCTGCATTACATGAAATCGTGACCTTTCTCGATAGCGTGTGTTGTACGCAATACTGAGTTTCACTAAACAATGATATGCTATTAAAATATTATTAAAACTAGCCGTTATGAATAGTAATAATAACTTTTTGAAATTTTATAAATTTTATTTTTGAAAATGGACTTCATTTTTGGATTCGGAATATCGAAATTAGCCTAGGGTGAAATTTTGGTATTTTTCTGGAAACCATCAATTTTTGATGAATAGTGAAAACACTGGGTTACTATTTAAAAACCGACTTTTAATTTAAATAATTATTTATTTTATTTAAATCTATTTTAGGTCAAAATTGATACATAATACCTATATAATTTCAATATAATTCATTGGAGTAATTTTATAATAATTTTAGATATATAAAAATTTTATTGAACTTTTCACAGTCTTTTACCCACCTCCTAGGAGAATTTGCAAATTTACATAAAACATAATTTTACCGCTTCTGTGAGTGGAATTTCAAAAATCCGAGAGACACAGTTGATTTCATTAAGTAAAATGTGGTTCAATGAGATGAAAATAATTTTTTGTGAATAGTAACTTTTTACTTTTTTTACCACGGTTAAAAGTAAATAGGGTAATTAAAGGTAAAAATGATATTATTATTACCCTAACACATGTCCTAATTCTATTGGATAAGTTTAATTAAACCAAAAACAACCTTAATAATAAAATATGACCATTTAGGTCCACTTGGATTAGATTAGGACATTTATTATTAATTTATTTAAAGAAGGGTTAAAATAGTTAAAATCAAAGTTTAATAAGTAAATAATTTTTAATATAGGGTTATACATAAGATAAATTCTAGTATAAATATTCATTATAAATATAAAAATATTTAATACATAATGGTATTTTATTTGTAATTTTTATACATTAAATAATTTAATTTATTTATGACACAAAGATGATGCAGTAATTATCTTATTAATGAAATATTGACATAATTGATGTTATAAATACCCAAATAAATGTAATTTGAGACTTTTTATGTATTCCAATAATTTTATAGGTTAATATGAAATGTTATTATTGATTTAAATAACTTTTTTAGAACTAATCATTCTGTTATGATTTTCACAAATATCAATTACTAAATAGTGTCAAAATTGACATAAAATAGTTTTTTAAAAAAATATTATATTATTAATTGTTATGTTATTACTAAAAATCTAAGGTTCGGCCAAATGACTTAGATCAGATTATATATATTAATAATAAACAACTTCGGGTTCTTTTTTCTTCTTATAGTAAGTTTATTAACCTTATAGTGTAAGAACACAAAAAGACACGGTAAAAGTAAAATTACCTAGCTTAAAGTTAAATATAAATGATAAGGTTAAAATAGTAAACTAAACTTGTACAAATTCTATTGGATGAGATTATTTAGACCCATCCCTACCTTAGATTCTAAATAAATCAATTTGGAGCTATTTAAAACTGAATATGGCTTTATAATAAAATAATATTTTTAGTTTTTCCAAAGGTGCCCCTCTCCTCCCTTATAGAAGGGCACCTCCTCCCTCTCTTCCTCACACCACTTTGATCCTTCATTCTCAGCCAACCCCTACAAATTTATTTTATCCACTTACCTAGAGAAATCCTAGAGGTCTTGGTCATCTTCAAAGACCAATTTTAGTGCCCTAAAAGGAGGTCTCAAAGAAGAGCTTCAAAGAAGAGGTAATGTCCGTTACCGATTCTTTCAACTTTATTTCTTCTTCCAGTTCTTCTTATTTAGTCGTTTCATTATGAAGTAATAACATCAGTATCACTCATATACTGATATGTTATTATAAGTATGAAACAACCCTATTTCACCATCTATCCATCCTACGGAAAACGAAATCACCGCGCGTGCGTACGTACGGAATACCGTCTCTACGCCGTGGTTTAATCTATTTTCCACCACCACCTTACCTAGATGGGTATAATGGTGTGAATAATGAATATATATTATTATTTTAAAGTGATATTGATTCTGAAATAGTATACATATACTCCAATACAATTCCACAATCATGGGAACGATATCATCGCTCGTGCGTACGTACGGAATACCGTCTCCACGATGTGGTGTGACTCGTTCTACATGATTTTCATTAAATAATTATTACATAAATGAATTGAGTGAATTAATATGATATATATTACACTAATACCATTCTATAAATGAGGTATCTATAACCTAAAAGAATAATAAGAATTTATTCGACAAAACACGCATAAGAACAAAAAGCAATAAACACCCGAATAACAAGTAACATTGATATATTACTAATAAGAAACTTAGAATATTACCATATATGATATCATAAAAATGAGTATGATTCTGGAATAAGTCAATGACATTATTTAAATCATTATACAGAAGGTTCAGACACTTACGAAGCAAATTGGACCTAAGGAAAGGGAAATATCACAATCTCATTTTATTCCGAGATTGTTTATACTTTGGAATTTACTGGGGTGTATTTTATCATCCACACCCATGTTTCCTCAATATGTAATATTATTTCCATACACCTACAATTGTTTAAATCCAATTTTACCCTTCGGTGAGTTTTTGGTAAAAAAATATGAAAGGAATCTTTTGTCGTTTTTCGTACGAGGTACTTTTTGACTTTTCCAAAAAAAGTACGAGAAGAATGTTTTTTTAACTTATACGGCATGAATGGATTTTTAAAACATTATTTCCAAGAAGCATCCTTTACAAGTATTCAAGTTTATTTTTAATCAAATTCCTTTAGTTTAGAATTGTATGACATGTTATGAAAGGAAAAGTGTCTTTGAAGTAGAAAGGATATTTTCCTCAAGAATGGAGTTCAAGTGTTTTATCAAAATTATTTTCCATCTAAGATAATAAAGGGTTCTGTTTCTATCCCTATTATTACACTGATTTGATTATGCTGTGATGGAATTATTTTTATGAATTCCTTTCTCTTATATGAATTGTTTTATGATGTCACGATGTTTAAGAAACCCATTTTTATTACATGGGTTATGCTATGATGTATGGTTTATGATTTTGTGGCACACATAAGAATGGTATCATTATGAGATGGGTGGGACCTATATCTCCTTCTCATGAATTGGGTAAAAAATTTATATCTCATGAGATAGACATGGCTGGAACGGCAGGTTAAACCGGTTCAGTGAAACAGGACTGAAACAAGGAATGAACTCGGTTCAGAAATGGACTTTGTCCACTAAGATAGTCTTGGCAATGAGTCTTGACTAATAAGAAATGATTCTCTATGATTATGTGTGTATTCCACAAAGATTCATGTTTTAAGTTATGATTATTGTGATTACATTTCACTCCCATGATTTATCCCATGTTATGAAATTATGATCTATTTTGCAGGGTAAGATTTCCAAATTGGTTTGTTCTTATGAATATGATGTGATTGATATTTATTTTGTTTATCCTTACTGAGCATTTGATCTCACCCTTTTATGTTTTCTTTTCCCCAGGATATAAAGAAATGTTTTAGGTAAGAAAAAAAAGGGAAGATCTTTATGGGAGATGTTGAAGATCTTTCACCACGATTAGAAGATTATATTCCGAGTTTCCAAAGACACTAAACTATTACGGTCCTTGTGTGTGTGTTTTTGTAATGTACTAAGTATTCCACAAAAGTAATGTAATGTCCATGTATGTCAAGCTTAGGGTCTCTAGAGTTGGTATCAGAGGAAAAGTTTAGTCATCATTTGGAAACTAGGATTCGAGAACTTTAGTGAGATCCCTAGAGATATTTCTAAGATATGTATATGAAAGTCCCTAAGGGTAAGTATACGTTATAGTCCTAGAATTGTGCTAACCATATTATAATTAAACCTAAGATGTTAGATATTGATGGTACTCCTCCTTTATTATGTTGTTTTCCCTAGCGTGATCATTGCCTCTCACACTATTCTTTTTGGGTTTTAGACGATGGCTGGAACCCGAAGGAACCGTATTGATCAATGTAATGGACGATGCAATGATTTTCCACCTGAACAAACCAACATTTTGGGAGATGGAGTGAAAAATCTTATTGCTATACTTACACAAGCTATGAATCATTCTGGACTTCCAAATGAGTAGAGAAGGGAACAATATTCTATTGAGTCCTTCATTAGGTAACGCCCACCTTTTTTCAGTGGGTCTTCCGATCCACTTGTTGCTGAACAATGGATCAGTACCACTGAAAATATATTTTCAGTTTTTCAATGTTCTGAACATGATAAATTCATCTTAGCAGTATATCGTTTGGAAGGTGATGCTGATCAATGGTGGAATCTTATCAATAATACGAGGCCAAGAGATGAAATTGAGTCCTTGGAATGGGATGAGTTCAAGAACATATTTTTCAATAAGTAATTCCCTCGTATTATTCAAACAAAGATGGATAAAGAGTTTCTTGAACTGAAGAAAAAGGATGATGAATCTGTTGGTATATACGAAGCGAATTTTACAAGGCTTTCAAGGTATGCATCTGGATTTATCATCCAACCTGAAAGTAAAGTTGATCGATTCTTCAGTGGCTTAAAACCAAATCTTCTAAGGTAATTAGCTATTAGAGACTTCAGTAGTTATGAAGAAATTGTGCGTTGTTCTATTAAGGTAGAAATGGAAGTTGGTGTTACATATCCATCTCATGGTTTTGACAAGAAACGAAAGATGGAGTTCAAGGAGAAATCTTAGAATAATGGGGAAAAGAAGATGAATGTTTCCTTATGCTCAAAGTGTGGAAAGAAGCATGGTTGAGATTATCTTAAAGGGACTAGAAAATGTTTTAAGTGTGGAAGAGAAGGTCGTCAAGCAGCTGAGTGTCGAAGTAATGGAAAAAGGGTTGCTAATAGTGTGAATAACAAAAAGACTATGGAGAACGCACAAACAACACTTCAATGCATCAAGTGCAATGAAATGGGGCAATATTCTAATCAATGCCCTAATCCAAGGTTTAATGATGATCGACATGAGAAACCACTTAAGGAAAAGGACAAAGGGAAGTCACATGTGATCACTATTGGGGATGTTGAATATGACAACGATGTGGTGGAATGATTAAGTGTTTATGTAATGGGATTCCAAAATAATGTTTTATATAGTATCGTGGAATATTGGAATATTTATGTATTGGTCTATTGTGGTTTTCAAAAATTTTATGGTACCAGTAACCATGGAAAGTGATTGAGATATTTTTGGTAAGCAGATGATATACGCATAATGAAGGGATAGGAAGATAATGAGATGCTTGATTGTATCCATGAGCTCATGATTGATATAAGGACTAAGTGATATCATGGTTTGAGTATAAATAATTTTGAGGATTTTGGTTTGTGGAAAGTGTTAACTTTTAACTGCATTCATGTTTTCACTAAGGTTCAATGGGTATTCATTCTTCAAGAGAATACATGATTAAGGTATTCACATGTTTTTAATTTGACCAATGAGATATATCTTATGATATATGGGTGATAAATGATGGCATTCACGTGATTGTTATGTGACATTTCAAGTAATCATTTTCTTTATACTATGAGCTTGGACCGAAGTATTTTAGATAAGCCTAAATATTGGAATGGATTATGTTAGACATAAGTTAGTATTGTTTAAGGATAGAACTTTTTTTGATATTATTGATGGGATGTTATAGTAATATAGATTTAGAAAAAGGACACACTACTGGAAATGGAGGATATACCAACGGTTCTAAACCGTTGGTATAGGCTGGAAAACCGTTGGTATACTCTATACCAACGGTTGTCCAAACCGTAGGGAAGTAAGGTGTGGGGAAAGATCTATACCAACGGTTTGAACTAAACCGTTGGTATAGCCCACTCTATGTCTTGATTTGCCAACGGTTCTTGTTGAACCGTTGGTATAGGTTTACCCAACGGTTTAAAACCGTTGGGAATTCTATGATTTTGATATTATACCAACGGTTTACAACCGTTGGTATAGTTTTTTTCCCAACGGTTTCAATGAAACCATTGGCATATGTTCAATAACAAATACTATACCAACGGTTACAAACCGTTGGTATAATTCTTCTCAAAGTATACCAACGGTTGTAAACCGTTGGTATTGTGTATTTCCAGAATTGTTGCACAGCAGCCCCTCCTGTGCATACACCTGCATACAAAACAGCACTTAAAACACTGAAAACTTAAAACAACAAAAACCTGCATACAAAACAGCACTTAAAACACTGAAAACTTAAAACAACAAAAAAAAGACCACATCTTTGATTAGAGACATGGTGAATAATTCCCCATTTGAATATTCATATGAAAACAATCATCCCGTATAGTTGAATAAGAGTTTCAATAACTCAAATATTATTTACACCCATTTCAATCTTCATATGACAACCACTTTTCTAATATATGGTGAAAAGGTATTTTCTTAGGAGTCTCATCACTTATGACTCCATAAGTGCCATACCAGGCCTCGGATTGAGTCGGGGTTGACTGGTACACGTCACATATGATCCATGAATCATTTTCCTAAAGTTTCAACACAATCAGAATCCGTTTGATCGGTTTGGCGTATGTACGTAAAATATTGTCCATTTTGAACAAAAGAGAGGTAGTTTGGGTGGTCCCGGCCCCACGGTGACTCCAATTGAGGCGGGGTTGACTCGTACACATCACATATGACCCATGGATCGTTTTCCTAAAGTTTCAACAGAATCCAAAGGCGTTTGGTCCGTTTCCCGTATGTCAATTGTTGATATCACTTACAATTTAGTCCATTTTAACAAAAGAGAGACAATTTGAGTGGTCCCGGCCACACCGCGGCTCGGATTGAGGCGGAGTTGACTCTTAGACATCAAATATGACCCATGGATCGTTTTTCTAAGGTTTCAATAAAATCCGAAGGCGTTTGGTTGGTTTGGCGTATGTCAGTTGTTGTTTTCACTTAAAATTAAGTCCATTTTAAACAAAAGAGAGACACTTTGAGTGGTGAAGGCCACACCAAGCCTCGTATTGAGGCAGGGTTGACTCGTACACGTCACATATTAGCCATGGATTGTTTTTCTAAAGTTTCAACACAATCAGAATCTGTTTGATCGGTTTGGCGTATGTACATAAAATATTGTCCATTTTTAACAAAAGAGAGATAATTTGAGTGGTGTCAGCCACACCGCGCCTCGGATTGAGGCGGGATTGACTCGTACACATCACATATGACCCATTAATAGTTTTACTAAAGTGTCAATAGAATCCTAAGGCGTTTGGTTGATTTCCCGTATGACAGTTGTTGATTTCATTTACAATTTAGTCCATTTTCAACAAAAGAGAGACTGTTTGAGTGGTCCCAACCACACCGCGGCTCAGATTGAGGCGGAGTTGACTCATAGATGTCACATATGACCCATGGATTGTTTTCCTAAAGTTTCAACAGAATCCGAAGGTTTTTGGTCGGTTTGGCTTATGTCAGTTGTTGTTTTCACTAAAAATTAAGTTCATTTTAAACAAAAGAGAGACACTTTGAGTGGTGTCAGCCACACCGTGCTTCGGATTGAGGCGGGGTTGACTCGTACACGTCACATATAATCCATGGATCATTTTCCTAAAGTTTCAACATAATCAGAATCTGTTTGATCGGTTTGGCGTATGTACGTAAAATATTGTCCATTTTGAACAAAAGAGAGGTAGTTTGGGTGGTCCCGGCTACACGGCACCTTGGATTGAGGCGGGGTTGACTCGTACACATCACATATGACCCATGAATCGTTTTCCTAAAGTGTCAACAGAATCTGAAGGTGTTTGGTAGGTTTCTCGTATGTCATTTGTTGATATCACTTACAATTTAGTCCATTTTGAATAAAAGAGATATAGTTTGAGTGGTTCCGGCCACACCGTGGCTCAGATTGAGGCGGGGTTGACTCGTACACATCAAATATGACCCATGGATCATTTTACGAATGTTTCAACAGAATCCGAAGGCTTTTGGTTAGTTTGGCGTATGTCAGTTGTTGTTTTCACTTAAAATGAAGTCCATTTTAAACAAAATAGAGGCACATTGAGTGGTGTCGGCCACACCGGGCCTCCGATTGAGGTGGAGTTGACTCGTACAAATCACATATGACCCATGGATCGTTTTCCTAATGTTTCAATAGAATCCGTAGGAGTTTGGTCAGTTTTCCGTATGTCAGTTGTTGTTTTCACTTAAAATTAAGTACATTTAAAAAAAAGAGGCACTTTGAGTGGTGTCGGCCACACCGGGCCTCGTATTGAGGCGGGGTTAACTCGTACACGTCACATATGAGCCAAGGATCATTTTCCTAGAGTTTCAACACAATCCGAATCCGTTTGATCGATTTGGCCTATGTACGTAAAATATTGTCCATTTGGAACAAAAGAGAGGAAGTTTGGGTGGTCCCGGCCCCACGATGCCTCAGATTGAGGCGCGGTTGACTTTTAAACGTCACATATGACCCATGGATTATTTTTCTAAAGTTTCAACAGAATCCGAAGCGTTTGGTCGGTTTCCCGTATGTCAGTTGTTGATTTCACTTACAATTTAGTCCATTTTGAACAAAAGAGAGACAGTTTGAGTGGTCCTGGTCACACCAGAACTCGGATTGAGGCGGAGTTGACTCGTACACATCACATATGACCCATGGATCTTTTTCCTAATGTTTCAATAGAATCAGAAGTCATTTGGTTGGTTTGGCGTATGTCAGTTGTTTTCATTTACAATTTAGTCTATTTTCAACAAAAGAGAGACAATTTTAGTGGTCCCGGCCACACCGCGGCTCGGATTGAGGCGAGGTTGACTCTAACACGTCACATCTGACCCATGGATCGTTTTCCTAATGTTTCAATAGAATATGAAGGCGTTTGGTTGGTTTGACGTATGTCAGTTGTTGTTTTCACTTAAAATTAAGTCCATTTTAAACAAAAGAGAGCCACTTTGAGTGGTGTCGGCCACACCGGGCCTCGGATTGAGGCGGGGATGACTCGTAAACGTCACATATGAAAAATGGATCATTTTCCTAAAGTTTCAACACAATCAGAATCCGTTTGATCGGTTTGGCGTATGTACGTAAAATATTGTCCATTTTGAACAAAAGAGAGGAATTTTGGGTGGTCCCGTCCACACGGAGCCTCGGATTGTGGCGGGGTTGACTCATAAACATAAAATATGACCAATGAATCGTTTTCCTAAAGTTTCAACAGAATCCGAAGGCGTTTGGTAGGTTTCTCTTATGTTAGTTGTTGATTTCACTTACAATTTAGTCCATTTTGAACAAAAGAGAGACAGTTTGAGTGGTCCCGGCCACACTGCGGCTCAGATTGAGGCAGGGTTGACTCGTACAGGTCACATTTGACTCATGGATCGTTTTCCTTAAGTTTCAGTATAATTAGAATGTGTTTGGTCGGTTTGGCGTATGTCAGTTGTTGTTTTCACTTAAAATTAAGTCCATTTTTAACAAAACAGAGTCACTTTGAGTGGTGTCGGCCACACCGGGCCTCAGATTGAGGAGGTGTTGACTCTTACACATCACATATGAGTCATGGATTGTTGTTCAAAAGTATCAACACAATCAGAATCCGTTTGATCGGTTTGACGTATGTACGTAAAATATTGTCCATTTTAAACATAAGAGAGACAGTTTGGGTGGTGTCGGCCACACCGCGCCTCGGATTGAGGAGGGATTGACTCTTACACATGAAATATGACCCATGGATCTTTGTGCTAAAGTTTCAATAGATTTAGAATGCATTTGGCCAGTTTCCCGTATGACAGTTGTTGTTTTCACTTACAATTTAGTCCATTTTCAACAAAAGACTGGCAATTTGGGTGGTCCCGGCCCCACAGTGCCTCGGATTGAGGTGGGATTGACTCGTACACATCACATATGACCCATGGATCGTTTTCCTAAAGTTTCAATAGAATCTGTAGGCGATTGGTCAGTTTTCCGTATGACAGTTGTTATTTTCACTTAAAATTAAGTACATTTAAAAAAAAGGAGGCACTTTGAGTGGTGTCGGCCACACCGGGCCTCGTATTGAGGCGGGGTTAACTCGTACACATCACATTTGACTCATGTATTTTTTTCCTTAAGTTTCAATATAATCCAAATACGTTTGGTCGGTTTGTTGTATGTCAGTTGTTGATTTCACTTAAAATTAAGTCCATTTTTAACAAAACAGAGGCACTTTGAGTGGTGTCGGCCACACCGAGCCTCGAATTGAGGCGGGGTTGACTCATACACATCACATATGAGTCATGGATCGTTGTGAAAAAGTATCAACACAATCAGAATCCGTTTGATCTGTTTACCGTATGTACGTAAAATATTGTCCATTTTAAACAAAAGAGGGATAGTTTGGGTGGTTCCGGCCACACCGTGCCTTGGATTGAGGCGGGGTTGACTCGTACACGTCACATATGACCCATGTATCATTTTACTAAAGTTTAAATAGATTTGGAATTCATTTGGTCGGTTTTCCGTATGTCAGTTGTTATTTTCACTTAAAATTAAAGTCATTTTGAACAAAAAAGATACATTTTGAATGGTACCGTCCACACCGCACCTTGGATTGAGGTGGGGTTAACTCTTACATGTCACATATGACCTATAGATCGTTTTCCTATAGTATCATTAGAATCCGAATGCGTTTGGTCGGTTTACCGTATGTCAGTTGTTGATTTCACTTAAAATTAAGTCCATTTTTAACAAAATAGAGGCATTTTGAGTGGTGTCGGCCACACCGAACCTTGTATTGAGGCGTTTGGTCGGTTTCCCATATGTCAGTTGTTGATTTCACTTAAAAATAAGTCAATTTTGAACAAAAGAGAGACAGTTTGAGTGATCCTGACCACACCGTGCCTTTTATTGAGGCGAGGCTGACTTATACACGTCAAATTTGACCCATGGATTGTTTACCTTATGTTTCAACAGAATCCGAATGCGTTTGGTCGGAGGGGAAGGGTCTAGTCGGGTACGCGGAGATGCTCGTCTACCTCTGGTACGAGCCTCCCTCATACCATCGGTCAAAGAACTGAAAGAATGGAATAATGAAAAGTGCACATACTTATGTACCTGTAAAATCTACACATAGACATCACATAGGCGCATCATGTCATAAAAAATAACACCAAGGATCAGACAAAATAGAAGCAGTCTTGTAGAGTAATGACAAGTGCACATACAGATCATAAGCAGCTAAAAAATTGTTGCATAGATGCCATGTTTATTTCCTAAAACAGAGTAAAAAAATCAAAATGATAAAACTATAGAATATGGGTTGCCTCCCAGGAAGCGCTATGTTTTACGTCTTCAGCCAGATGGATGGACACTGGTCAATCGTCTTGGTCCATCAACTCAGAACTCATCTGCCTCTTACAAGAACTGGTGGCCGTGTCATCAAGCTCACATGGACGCTTAGTGGGATTGATCACTTCAGGAGCGCAGCGGGCGTGAATCTGGTGTGGAAGTAAGAAAATCTGGCACTCGTCATCAGCCAGATGCTGAGTGGGATTGATCACTTCAGGAGCGTAGCGGGAATGAATCTGGTGTGGAAGTAAGAGAATCTGGCGCTTGTCATCAGTCAGACGCTGAGTCACCCGTCGTGCGAGGTCAGATGGAGACGGGACGTGCACATCGATGATCATGGAAGAGGCAGACAAGCTAGACATTGTTGGTTAAGCTGCATCCACAAATAGATTTATTTTTATATATTATAACCTTTATAAATGTTTGTCCCATTTTTACAAACAATTAATGTGTGAAAATTGTGAAAAATAACTTATCGGATATATAAAAATGGATTTACTCATGGACATGATGCATAATATCTAAAATATTCCTCATTGGATCCCAATTTGAAATTTTAATCCATTATCAAATGTCTTATATCAATTTATTTTTATTTGGATCTTTAAGGTTGAACGCTTTTAGTAAAATCTCGCCAAGGGAGGATAGACTAGTGACTTGGAATACAATTGGATGTTATGTGGTGAAAACTACATTATAAGCATTGTTTAGGATATTATTGAGGTGGTTTGAGGATAAATCTATCTTTTTAGAGAAAATCCAGCATGTCCAATTTTGGTGGTCAATGTTTTGAAGTGGGGGGGTATTTGGTGGTTGAGGAGGGGGTGAGGGGGATGTCCAAGGTCTAGGAGGAGGGGTGGGGGGCTGTCCAGGGTCCAGGAAGGGGGGCGGGGGGCTGTCCAGGGTCCAGGAGAAGGGGAGAAGGGGCTGTCCATGGTCCAGGAAGGAGGGGGGACTATACAAGGTCCTGGGAGGAGGGTGGAGGGGGGTTGTCCAGGGTCCAGGAGGGGGGATGTCCAAGTTTCAGGAAAGAGGGGGGTCAGGCTGTCCAAGTTCCAGGAGGGGGGACTGTACAGGGTCCAAGAGGGGGGGTGTCTAGGGTCCATGAGGAGTGGGGGCTCTGTTAAAGGGAGGAAATCCCTAAATAATTCATTGAAAATTAAGTAAACTTAATCCAAAAAACATCACAATTCCAATCCATCACCCAAACAACATTCAATTCATCCTCAATATCACTAACCTTCCCATGCCATAAACAACACAACCTAGTTTATACCAAATTAAAACAGAAAACAAAAATAATAGATGGAAAACATTAAAACTAAGGTAGTACTTACATATTTAGAGTGTAGAACTACAAAATTGTTTGATTTAATATGGATCTATGAGTGGAACGAGTTTCTGAGTACTTGTATAGAGAGATCTGAGACGTTTAGGTCAAATCAAAATAGAAAATAAAAAAATAGATGAAGAACATTCGAACTTACAGATTTGAAGTGTAGAACATAAAAATTGTTTGATTGAAGAGGATGGATGGAGTTTAGGAGACTGGGTAACCAGAGTGCGTCGGGAGACCTTCAATTTAGGGCTGTAGTCGAGCGGAGGGGGACTGAAATCAAGCTAAGGGGCGACTGAAATCGAGCGAAGGGGCTACTGGATTTAGGGGAAAACATTCCCAACGGTTTTTAAAAACCGTTGGCAATGTACAACATACCAACGGTTAGTGTATAACCGTTGGTAAAAGTCTCTTAATGGAGCCCTATACCAACGGTTTATACAACCGTTGGTAAAACTCTTCATAAAACCCTTTATGCCAACGGTTTTCTTAAAACCGTTGGTATACATAACCATTCCCAACGGTTTATCAAAACCATTGGGATATAAGCGTTGGTAAAAATGGGATTTCCAGTAGTGACAACCTGTAGGGCGGCCGACATCCCATCGCATCGGACAAGGCTGTAGGAATTGAACCCACAACTGAAGTGCGACTGGCCTTTATCGCCTAAAATTGGCCTACAGGAAGTCCCTGGTTAGTAGAAACTAGTTTTATTTTATTACGCGGTATGATATATTAAGTATAAGTTCATTCTTGGAATCGTATACGGTTAACCTCACCATAGATGGACTTATGTATATTTGATAACTTTTGCTAACCTTTTGTTTGAAACAGATGGAATGACCCATCATTCTATCACATGATCTATTAACACTTCATGAATAACAAATTCAACTTCATTTCTTTAAGAGATGAAGTGGAAATTGTTCAAATCACGAACAGCAGTGAGATTGTACCAAAATAAAGTAAGTATTTATTCTAATTCAAATTCATCAAATTTAGGGAAATGTTCTTGAAAACCAAAAATGTTGTCCTAGTTCCCTTATATCCGAGGAATTAGATGGTACCCTATATCATCACAAATTTATGGATTTTTGATTGTTGTCTTTTTCATAGCCATGTTCTCTACCACTCTCCATCATAACATGATGGTTAGGTTTCTCTTCCATATCCATTTATTCACCTATGTTCTCCTATGTGGAAACCCAATGATTAGTTAATTTGGGTAACCGTTATGTTTCATACATTAGTTTTTAAATATTGGTTTTGGTATTCTTTGTTACGATGTGGGTTTCTATTAAAGAAACTTTTGAGTAGTAAACCATTTATAACCCCGACGAATTTTGAGGGTGAAATTCATTTTAAGGGGTGTAGAATGTAACACCCCGAGATTTTATGAAAAAATATTCTCTTTAATTTTATTGATGTCTTGTGTTGTACGCTACAATAAATGAGTCTTGCACCACACACAACCCTAACTTGGCTGCATTACACGCAATCGTAACCTTCCTCTATAGCGTGTGTTGTACGCAATACCAAGTTTCACTAAACAACAATATGCTATTAAAATATTATTAAAACTAGCCGTTCTGAATTGTAATAACAACTTTTTGAAATTCTATAAATTTTATTTTTGAAAATGGACTTCATTTTTGGATTCGGAATATCAAAATTAGCCTAGGGTGAAATTTTGGTCTTTTCTGGAAACTTTCAATTTTTGATGAATAGTGAGAACACTGGGTTACTATTTAAAAACCGACTTTTTATTTAAATAATTATTTATTTTATTTAAATATATTTTAGGTAAAAATTGATACATAATACCTATATAAGTTCAATGTAATTCATTGGAGTAATTTTATAATAATTTTAGATATATAAAAATTTCATTGAACTTTTCAACGTATTTTACCCACCTCCTAGGAGATTTTGCAAATTTACATAAAACATAATTTTACCGCTTCTGTGAGTGGAATTTCAAAAATCTGAGATACACGGTTGAATTTATAATATTCCCTAATCCCTTGTTTCAATTTTTGATGAATAGTGAAAACACTGGGTTACTATTTAAAAACCGACTTTTTATTTAAATAATTATTTATTTTATTTAAAATTATTTTAGGTAAAAATTGATACATAATACGTATATAAGTTCAATGTAATTCATTGGAGTAATTTTATAATAATTTTAGATATATAAAAATTTCATTGAACTTTTCACCGTCTTTTACCCACCTCCTAGGGGAATTTGCAAATTTACATAAAACTTAATTTTACCGCTTCTATGAGTGGAATTTCAAAAATCCGAGAGACACGGTTGAATTTATTTTAGGTAAAAATTGATACATAATACCTATATAAGTTCAATGTAATTCATTGGAGTAATTGTATAATAATTTTTGATATATAAAAATTTCATTGAACTTTTTACCGTCTTTTACCCACCTCCTTGGAGAATTTTCAAATTTATATAAAACTTATTTTTACCGCTTCTGTGAATGGAATTTCAAAAATCTGAGATACACGGTTGAATTTATAATATTCCCTAATCCCTTGTTTCAATTTTTGATGAATAGTGAAAACACTGGGTTACTATTTAAAAACCGACTTTTTATTTAAATAATTATTTATTTTATTTAAATTTATTTTAGGTCAAAAGTAATACATAATACCTATATAAGTTCAATGTAATTCATTGGAGTAATTTTATAATAATTTTAGATATATAAAAATTTCATTGAACTTTTCACCGTCTTTTACCCACCTCCTAGGAGAATTTGCAAATTTACATAAAACTTAATTTTACCGCTTCTGTGAGTGGAATTTCAAAAATCTGAGAGACACGGTTGAATTTATAATATTCCCTAATTAATTGGAGTAATTTTATAATAATTTTAGATATATAAAAATTTCATTGAACTTTTCGCCGTCTTTTACCCACCTCCTAGGAGAATTTTCAAATTTACATAAAACTTAATTTTACCGCTTCTGTGAGTGGAATTTCAAAAATTCGAGAGACACGGGTGAATTTATAATATTCCCAAATCCCTTGTTTCAATTTTTGATGAATAGTGAAAACACTCGGTTACTGTTTAAAAACTGAATTTTTATTTAAATATTTATTTATTTTATTTAAATTTATTTTAGGTCAAAATTGATACATAATACCTATATAAGTTCAATTTAATTCATTGGAGTAATTTTATAATAATTTTAAATATATAAAAATTTCATTGAACTTTTCACCGCCTTTTACCCACCTCCTAGGAGAATTTGAAAATTTACATAAAACCTAATTTTACCACTTCTGTGAGTAGAATTTCATCCCATATATATATCCTTTATGTTTTTCCATTTATTTTTTATATGGATATATATATCTTTATATTTATATTTCAAATAATTTCTTTTATGAAAACCCCTTTAAATTATATAAGGGAAACATTTCCAACTAATCTTATTTTGAATTTATCCCTCCAATAATGATTATTTTCTTCTATAATTTTCTAAATAAAATTATTTATTAATCAAATATACTATTTATTTGCATATTATGGAAAAAATAGATTTCTTTTCTTCTTTAACATATATTTTACTAGTCTATTTAAATTTTGATAATGGGGTGTTTTTTCATAACTTCTATTTCATATTTTTTTGTCATTTTTCATTTACATTTATCTCTATACCTATTAATTTTTCTTTAAATATGAATTTATAATATTCCATAATCCCTTATTCACTTATGAACCTTCAAGATACCTCATTGGTTTATGAATTTTGATTTCATTATTTAAATCATTTCCTTCTCATGGTTTTTACATGTTTATACCAAATATATAATTTATTTTCATTATGGAACATATATTCATGGAATATTATGATTTGATACATCCATAAAATCAATTGGTCAATGATTATATCTCGTGATATACAATTTACGGTGAAATATAAGTTATCTTATCACATTATGATATAATTGTTTTGGTGGGGAGCCTTCACTTATGTATATGATGACATGTTTTATGTATATTCTAGATCCTTATGATTCACATTATTACCATATGATATATTTAATCACTATATTTATTAATATTAACCCCTTACTAGGAATTTTAGCTTACCATTTCATTTATGTATGTCCCCAAGGTATCTCATGAAATGAAAGTATAATGATGAGATCTAAGAGTTATATTGAAGATGAAAATAAAATATTGTATAATTTTGTTTTAATAAATTATATTATGTAGGTAATCTTCTAAAGGCATCTAAACTTGAGATTCTAAGGGTGTCTTATTATATGGTTGTATTTGGAAATAACTTTAATGATATGTTTAACATAGGTGTATATTTATAATTCATAATATACAGAGTTCTAACTATTTTTTTAGGATTGTGTTGGTGAATATAGAAGTAAATTCAATTTAACTAACTTAGGTTAATACATAGGATGAAAAAATATGGGTTATGTTATTGATTTATGGATTATAAGTGAGAAAATATCTTTTTTATACTTATTAATTAGAGTATTCCCATAACCCGCTTTTCTTTATTATAGTAAATGGATAAAATTAAGAGGAATTGTGTTAATAACCAATGAGAAGGGAAATATAAAAATTACCCAGAATAGATTCCTAATATGATGGGAGTGGGATTTTAAGACCACACAATAGTTCTTATTAATAAAATAATCTATGAATAATAATATAATCCATATGGATTTCCCAAATCTCAAAATATACCACATTGGAGTTGATTCATTTATGATAAAATGTCAAACCTCTTTTGGTGGATATTTAAATCGCTTAATGATGGAGAAATAGATAAATTTCATTAAAAATATATATTTTATGTTATTTAGGGTTTTAATTAAGAGAATTCCTTTATGAGTATATTTTTATTAAAATTAGAAATAGGCCATTAGTTTAAATTGATATATTTATCATGATCTGTAAGATTAGATATCAGTGAAAAAATTATATGGTTAAATTATTATATTTCAAATGTATAACTATTCCCTGATTAACATTTGTGTGAAGAATGTTCTATAAAATCATGTTATTCTCCCTTTGGTATAATTTTATTTTATGTTGGGTATGGATTATTTTTCCTTATATAGAGGTAATATTAACTTCAAAAATTGGGAAATACCATTCCATATCTTGAACCATCCTATGATTCTGCACAAATATAAGGAGAATTGTGAATCTCTTTTGGAACACCTTAAGATAATATATTATTACATTATAAGTTTTATTATCAAGATAAAATGGTCAAGGTAAAGGAAATGACCATCCTTGAATATATTCCCATTCTATGGGGACATACTGATGTATTCATAGAATATTTTCTTAGTATTTATCTAGTTGAGAGGTGGAGTTAACATTAGAACATAAACTTAGTTCTCTAACCATATCCATGATTCCCTATAGGATAACCCCCACTGAACTATAATAATTAAAGAAGTGACTATTGTTGAATTTTTACATGGTTTTTATATACCCTAGGGAATTACCATGGTATTTTCCACCCTAATTAATAAAAATAAATACAGGCCAATAAGAATTTTCATTGATTATCATGTGATTAATACCCAAAATAAAGAAAAATTATCCTTTATTAAAGATTATTGAATTTTTTTGATCAACTGTGTGGGGATATATACTTATAAAAGGTGGATCTATGTTTAGGATATCAATAATTAGAGGTGAAAATCATGATATTAAAAAGACTACCTTTCATATAAGATATAGATAGTACAAGTCGAAATTGATTCCATACGAACTCAATAATTCTCTATAAATGTTCATGGACTTAATGATTATGGAATATATATATTAACTTGAAAAATATGTGGTTGTATTTATATATTATATTCTCATTTATTAAGAAAATAAATTAATAATTTGAAAAGTATATGAGTATTGCGTTAAGGAAATTATAAGTGGGGAATATGTATATGAAGTATAGAAAATATGAATTTTGGATATAGAAATTTACAATATTTGGAAATTTAATCATATGTAAGGGGATATTTTTCGACCCTTTATAGAAAAAGGTAATTAAATAATATCTCAAAATGACACTTGAGATTGATTCCCATAGTTTCCTCAGATAATCTAGATAATATCAATGGTTTTTGAGGAATTTCTCGTGATTTTAAAACCCATTAACCAAATTAAATTTTTAACGATTAAATTTTATCTGGAATATTGAATTTGAAGAGATTCTTTGGGTTTTCTAGAATATTCTAATAATTGTGTATGTACTCAAACTACCTTAAAGTGGTTAATTTTTTGTGACATAAAATGAATCTTTAAATAAATGATTTAGTTTTATAATAATTCAAAATTTTAAGTTGATAGCCTTTGAATTAAGGAAGTTAAAGTTCTATGATTAAAATTACATGAAACATGATTCTATGTTTGAAGAAGTAATATTTTCATTTAATATTTGGATTCATTATATATAACATCACATAACCCCCACCCATCTATCTGATACTAAAAACATAATCTTTACATTTTTTGATCTAATACTAATAAATGTGACCCAATTTTAGACATCTGAAACATACAATATCAAATAGAAATATTGGATCACTTACATAGCAATGGATATTTTAATTTTATAGTTTTATAAAATTAGAAGAAAATATTACATAATAATAATCATGTATTTATATAGGAAATGTTTTCTATATAATAATATTTTCTTTTTACACATTATTTATTCATCACCACCCACATAAAACCATTCTAAACATATCATAGTTAACATATATATTTATAACCTAGGGAAAAAGAACATAAGAAGGGTGAGAAAAATGCTCAATAAGGGTACACATAGGCATTTACAATTGAATATATTTAGTGAGCACATGATGAGAATAATTTTATCAGAATATATTTAATATGCATGAGATTCACATAAGAGAATTCATACCCATAAAAAATTAGATAATTAAACAGGTGACATGGAATAAATATTTTAAAAAATATGAGATATATATAATTCAAAAATCAAGTTCCATGTGAAAATAATCCTTGATTAAAGGAAACATTAGAAATTATTCTAAGAATTAAGAAATATTTCCATTAACTTGGAAAATCAAACATTCATCATGGAATGACCAAACCAGATAATTATCAAGTATCTTAGGAGAAACCTATAACTAATAAAATTCATCATATCTTACGATTTAAATATAATCAGTTAACTCCATCATCTATAATGATTAACTTATAGTCAATTAATTATATCACTTTACTCAATTTATTCGAGGTCAATTATGGACCCAACCATCCTTAGTTAAAAATGTAAGAATCATTTCTTAGTATATATCCTAACCACCCATCCTTGGTTTATAACATAACCACCCATACTTATTTTATAATATATCCAACCATCAATCATCCATACATATTTCCATGTTCTATATAATGATCAAAATATTTAAAATCTTTCACTTTTCAATATAACACACTTGAAAACTACAACCATTCATTGGCATATTGATTGAACCGTGGAAAATAAAATGGATCCTAGAAAATATATTTAAAACAATCATAAACTATCCATATAAATAATAAGGATGTAATCATTAGAACCTATCCCCATTGGATAATAAGAAAATAATAATGGATATTTCCATAGATGAATTTTTATTAAAATAACATTAAATTGATTTCATTGAAAAGAGGGAAAATATCCCAACAATATGAAAATAATTTAAATAATAAATATAATAATATTGTGAAAGGGATTTATTTGAAAATAACCATGGAAACATGTAAATAATATTTAAATATAACTATAGTTATGATTATTGGAAAAACAATTAGTTTGGAAAATTATAAAATAAATATCCCTTTCAAAATCCCAGTAAAAACCAAATGTACTTTTTGGAAAATGAAAAAAAATTAATTTTAATCTATTATAAATAACATAAAAAATAGTTTAAAATTACTTAAAAAATAATTTCTTCATATAAAATAACATTATTGAATTTTTTTAGAAAACAAATATGTGGAAGAGATAATATTCTAAGCTAAAAAAAAATAAGGTCAGTTATTCCTTGAAAATGTCCTTTTGATATCCTTATGTACCAAATAGAGGAAAATAGAAGGAAATCATGTAAAAATAAGAAATAATTAGAGGAAAATAGTATATATTTATTTCAATAAATTAATATCATACAATTTTCCCCAGAGGAACCTTGACCAAAAACAAACTTAAAAGGAAATGAGATTAAAACATAAAGCCTTTAACATATTGGTGACATTCAAATTAAAAGTAATCAAAATAATGAATATGATATTGATATATAATTTTTTTTAATTTAATGAATTAATATGTAAAAATTCATTCATGGGTTATTAAGTAATCAATAAAAACAAATCAAGGGTCGGTGAAACTCGTCTACTACACACCATATCTATCTTGAACAAGTTGTGTAGTCTTGTATTAGGAGAGCAGTGTGGATTAACTGTGTAGAAGGACTGGGGCAGGGGAAGATAAGTCAAGTTCATGCCATGTGTTTGGAAAACACTTCATGGGTTAGGGGTGTTACACGACTAGTTGTGGCAGGAGTACACGCCCATGTGAATGGCTTAAGGGAACACGACGTGTATGCCTTATACACGCCGTGTAGTCATGTTTTGGAAAACTTGAAAACTTTCTTTATCATGTTCCCTTATTACACTTATAGTTTCCAGTCCTTGATATCTTGATCTAAGGTGCACGTTTGACCTTCCAGAGTCATGTCGATGAGACTTCCTCTGGTTGTTCTCGAGTTGCAAGGCAGTGATCAGGCACCTGAAATTGTTGATCAGAGACTACCAGTAGATCCTCTAGTTTTGATAGTATTGAAACCAATAGTTATACCTGGCACAGGTTCTACTGCACTTTTCAGGGAGGGATTTA
Source organism: Viscum album (assembly GCA_963277665.1). Classification (NCBI taxonomy): domain Eukaryota; kingdom Viridiplantae; phylum Streptophyta; class Magnoliopsida; order Santalales; family Viscaceae; genus Viscum; species Viscum album. The sequence continues at coordinate 480,116,183 of OY728139.1, forward strand.
TGAGGATGATGTAGACCTTTCAGGGGGCACCGCCACCTGCTCCGTCGATGGCATAATTGACGCGGGTCTTTCAGCAGCAGCATCCACCCACCTTTTCTGGGGATGGGGGACCCCAGGCTGCAAAGTCAGGACTATAAGCCATGCTGATGATCATTGAGCATCTGGAGATTCCTCCAAATAGTCAGGTCAAGCTATCCACATATATGATTCGATATTTCACAGTGAGATGGTGGGATGTGATCTCACAGGTAAGATGTTAGGAGGTTATGGCTTGGGAGGAGTTCCAGTGTATCTTCTATGACTACTTACATCCAAATACATTGAGGGCCGATCGAGCCTGATAGTTCATGAGTCTGTAGGAGGGTACTCTTTCTGTTATGGATTATTCCTCTCGCTTAACCGAGCTTCAAAGCCTTACACCCTTCCTAGGGGGTATGGGTTGTTTCTGGAAAGGAAGTTTGAGGATGGTCACATATAAGACATCCCCTCATAGGTGATCATCTTCAGGTTGACTTCCATCACTAATATCGTCAACGAGGCACTGATCACATAATGAAATCTGAGGGATTCTAGAGTAATGAGCCAGGGCAGCTCGACATCTGGAGTTAGTATTCCTCCAACTGACAGCAGGAAGCGTCGTAGGGAGCCTTCATGTGGAAATCCTAGGATGCGAGACACATCTTCCGGTAGACAGGTGGTATGCTACCAGTGAAGTAATAGTGGGAATATGAGGCTTTTATTCCAGAGAGACCTTGTGGAGTGCCGATCTTGCAGTAAGATGGGTAATCTTCAGTGCTTCTATCATATATTCTCACCATTATCTGGTGAAATGGGTTCTTATATGACTCTGTGTTCCTAATTAGTGCCACTAGTTCCTCACCAGTCTAGGAATTAGAGTTATTCTGTCCTTTCAGGCTGAGGTGGAGGTCGTGTCCATAGTATCCAGTCACCCAGTTTTCAGTGACAGCAGGGCAGATCAGCTCAGATTGGTCAGGAAGGGTCTCAGGGTTGTGGTATAGTCCAGACTTTTTTAGTGGAGAAGAACCAGTAGGAGCAGGATCCTGGACCCTCTACAGTTCGAGGTATGATTATAGTTTCCTCAGTTTTAGCTTATGCACTTTTCGATATAGGGGATTCACATAGCTTTATATCTGTTGATGTTGTGAATATCCTTGAGCTCTGTATCTTTTCTTCTGTATATAACTCGATGTTAGACACACCGTTCGAGACTAGAAAGGCTAGTGTACATCAATTCAAGGAGTTCCCTCTAGAGGTTTGTGGGCGTAACTTTTTATAGGACGTCTATGTCCTAGAGAGGACAAGCCATGATGTCATTCTCAGAATGGATTGACTAGTTCCCTTCCTATAATTCTTCGAGTATTATCATCGTAGGGTGAGTTTCACATCACTAGAGGGTGGATATTTTCTTCATAAGGGTGAATGGGATGTCCAAGAAAGTAGAGCGGGACCTGAGCATCATGGGAAGGGAGGAGTTATATCCCAGATCGCTAGTCTATATCTTGATGACCATGGGACTTCACAGATGTAATTTCCTCCAGTGGTGGATCGTTTTAGGGATGTCTTTATAGAGTACTTTTCAGGTTTGCCTCTAGAGCGTGATGTAGACTTTTCTGTTGAGCTTGTTCCAAGAGCAGAATTGGTGGCATTCCTCATTATAGGATGGCTACACCAGAGCTTTAGGTGCTCAAGAAGCAGTTGGAGGAGTTGTAGGCAAAGGGTTTTATCTAACCCAGTACTTCTCCTGGGGGTTCACCTGTCCTGTTTGCGAAAAAGGCAGACAGTACCCTCAGGCTTTGTGTGGATTATTGGATGTTGAACCAGTTGATGGTCCAGAACTGATATCTCTTGTCAAGTATTGATGATCTCTTTGATCATCTTTGAGGAGTCTAGGTGTTCTCAAAGATTTAATTGAGGTCTTATTACCATTAGTTGTGTGTTAGACCACCTAATATACATTTTACCTCCTCTCGGAGCAGGTATGGTCTATAAGAGTATATGGTTATGCCGTTCGGTCTCATGAACGCGCCTATAATTTTCAGGGCACTGATGAACTGAGTGTTCCATCCATACATGGATGCTTTCGTGGTAGTCTTCATGGGTGATAACTTGGTGTACTCTCACACTCAACGCGAACAGGACACACATCTTGAGATAGTTTTGAGTACATTGAGAGAGCATCAGTTATATGATAAGCTCTCGAAATTCCACTTTTGAATGGATCAGATTCACTTCATGGGTCATGTTATCTCAGAGACATAAGTATCAGTAGACCCAAAAAAAGTGAGAGAAGTACTTTCTTGGGAGAAGATGAATAATTTCTTTGAGGTGAAAAGTTTTCTAGGGCTGGCATGATACTAAATACGCTTTATAAAGGTCTTTTCAAATTTAGCATCACCACTGATGAGTCTGACTAAGAAGGCTGCAAAGTTCCTATGGTCGGTTTCTTGTGATTCAGCCTTTCATGAGCTGAAAGGGAGGTTGAGTTCAGCACTGATACTATTCTTTACAAAGCCATGCAAGAGCTATACTGTTTACTGTGATTCTTCAGGTATCAGGCTAGGAGTTTTTCTTATGTAGGAAGAAGGATTTTTTGTGTATAGGTCTCGGCAGTTGAGTCCCCATGAGAGGAACTACCCAATGCATGATCTCTAGTTGGCAGCTATTGTTCATGATTTACGCTGTTAGAGACATTATCTTATGGGAGATAATTTTGTGATTTTCACAGACCACAAAAGTCTCAAATACATCTTCACTCAGCGTCACCTGAATTTGAGACAACGAAGGTGTGTTGGGTACCTTTAGTATTTTGACTTTGAGATTGCCTACACACCTAGGAAAGGAAAAATTGTGGCTGATGTGCTGAGCAGGAGGACTCAGATATAGGCAGTTCAAGAGGCCAGCATTGAGCGGCAGGTTATGACTATGTTCTCTGAGATGCATTTGGAGGTTCACAATAGACAGGGGAAAACTATTCTTTCTTCTATAGCTGTTACCTTTACTCTTCTTGATTGAGTGCGGATAAGGTAGCTATTAGATTCTGAAGGCGCAGTCCTATGGGAGAGTGTGTCAGGAGAGGACCCTATTCCTAGATGGACCGTAGTCGAGGATGAGATCTTGAGTTTCCAGTGGTGCGTATGGGTACCGGCAGACATACGTGAGGAGCTTATGCGAGACTTTCATTCATCAGTTTGTGAAGTTCATCCTGCTGTCACCAATATGTATCGTGATCTACACCATCAGTATTGGTGGACAGGTATAAAGAGAGATGTTACTGGTTTCTTGATGAATTGTTCCACCTATCAGCAGGTGAAGGCGGATCTTCAGCGACTATCAGGACTTTTGTAGCAGTTACCCATTCTTGAGTGGAAGTGGAATGATGTCACGATGGATTTTGTGACTGGATTTTCAAGGTCTCCTTGAGGGAATGATGCAATTTGGGTTTTCATTGACAGGCTTTTGAAGGTTTCTCACTTAATTTCAATCAAAGAAAAATTTATTATTGATGAGCTTGTAAGGTTGTACATCCATGAGATTGTACGCCTACATGGGGTTCCACACTCTATTGTTTCGGAAAGGGATGCATGTTTTACTTCTCGGGTTTGGAAGGGGCATCAGAAGGCTTTGGGTACACAGGTACTTTTGAGTATAGCATACCACCCTCAGACAGAAGTCCAGTTTGTGCGTACGATTCAGGTTCTTGAGGACATGATCCGAGCATGAATTCTGGATTTTGGAGGTTCTTGGGAGAAGCACGTACCTCTTATGGAGTTTTCCTTCAACAATAGTTTCCAAGAAACTATTCAGATGGAACCTTATGAGGCTTTGTACGGTAGGCGATTTCGATCACCCTTATGTTGGATGGAGGTAAGAGAGGAAGCTATGATGGGACCTCATCTTTTCCAGGAGACCACAAAGCAGATAGAGTTGATTCGGAAGAGTATGGATACAGCACAGTCTCAATGGAAGTCTTATGCTAATTGATGGAGATGACCTATAGAGTTCGAGGTCGGAGATTAGGTTTTCCTTCTTGTCACACTGAGTTTGGGACACATAAGGATTAGGTGACATGGTAAGCTTTCGCTGAGGTACTTCGGGCCGTTTGAGGTGTTGGAGAGAGTTGGGCCAGTTGCCTATAGGTTGCATTTATCTCAGAGTTACAGGGATATGCCCAACATTTTCCATGTTTCTCAGCTTCGACGTTACTTCTCAGACCCATATCATGATATTCAAACTGAGGAAGTTGATCTAGCACTGGATACATCATTTGAGGTGCATCCTATTTGGATTGTTGATCAAATTATGAAGGTTCTTTATGGCCGGTATATTCCTCTGCTATGAGTGCTATGGAAGCACCGGCAAGTACAAGACAAGACATGGGAGAGGGAGGTCGATGTACTATTGTAGTGGCTGGAGCTGTTTCTTCTTCTACGCCACCTTACTAGGGAAATTCGGGGACAAATTTATTTAAGGGGGGAAGTTATAAGAACCTGAATCTTCTTCCAGGTATGTTTTCCTTTTTCTGGTGTTTTTGAGAAAAGATGAGTTTCTGGAAATTTGTGAAGTACACGTCGTGTACTTTATGAGTACACATTGTGTACTTAGTTACCACGGGTAGCCATGTGATGGTCGTGTAGTGTCCGTACACACGACCATGTGGGGGTGACATGGAGGCCTCTTAAAGAGGAGTACAAAAATATAAATTACACGCTGTGTACTTCAAAAGTATACACCGTGTATTTTCTTTTTTTCATTAAATGTATTGGGTCACGTCTAGTCGCCAGAAATGCCTTCTTCTCGACCTAGTTCATCTGAGAGCTCCCATACAGCCACAATCTTTCTCTGAGTCCCCGGTCGAGCATTTGATCTCTGATTCGACCATCGTCAATTGCATTGGTATCTCCTCAATAAGATCTTCCTTCTTCTAGAGCTTCATCTCCTGATTCCTCTTCTTTCTTAAGTTATCTTCGGTTGAACATTTTAGACGTTTTTGTTGATCCATGGTGTTATTTGGTGATTCAAGGCTTTAGGTACACATATAACAATCTTCTAACACTGAGGTAGGTGTTTTGTGCCTTTATGTTGAAATTCTTTGAGTTATATGTGAAAAATCGCCAATAACCATGAACGGGGTATTGTGCATTTACTGTTTTAGCCCTATTGATTACCTGTTATTCTTCTATTCCTGATTAGAGGTTAATTTTTTTAATAGGGTAAATTTCGGTGCTTTAGAGGTGTTTCCCATGCATGTGCTATTTATGACTGTTTGGTCCTTCTTAGCCTGTAAGATGCTTTGTTGTTTCCCATGCCTAGTATTTTAGGATGGTGAGATTATTATCTGACATGCTGTTATATTTTAGACTACTAGCCAAGTAGTTCTTGAGGTTTACTTTGACCGATACACATTCCTATACTGGTTTGACTTACACAGGGTTGTGAGAACCAGGTGTAGTAGAGCATAGGTAAAATGGATGTAAGGGCTTTTACAGAGCGTCTTTATAATTTTTGATGCGAGAACACAATGGTAATTGATGTTGAGTGCCTCTCTAGAGTTTCTGTAGTTCCTCAATGCGGGACACTGAGGGAATGTGACATAAGTGCTTCCCTAGAGAACCTTTAGTACCAATACGAGATTATAGGGGGAATTGACAGTGAGGGCTTCCTCAGAGATTCTATACTATTGCTGAACCATATGGGTGAGATTGTGTGTGCTTCCTAAAGGGTTTCTTATGTTGTTGGGTTGAACCAGAGGGGTTAGGCTATGAGTACTTTCTAGAGGGTTACCTACTTTTATTAGTTGCTTTATTGATTATGAATTTAATTCCTTGAAACTGTGGAATGTTATTACTGAGTACTTCATTGTTTACTACTTCCTTTTACTTATTACCTGCTATATACTCACTGACTTTTAGGAACATATCTTGCGGTGGTTTCCTACTAGGATTTAGTCTCACACCCTGTTTGGGTCATATTTTTGGTCCCAAATAGATTATATTGTTTCATGTATAGATAAGGGCAAGCACTATTCTACTTCAGGTACTTGATTTGATGTGGAGCTGGAGATCATGGGACCAAGCTAAGGATTGCGATGCTGAGGATCTATTTATCTATTTTTCTTTTGTAATTTTGTTTAGTATTGTTTTGTATTCCATAATTTTAACTTGTTTGGCTGCTTTCCTAGACATATGTATCTTGCATCATTTACATATATATATGTGTGTGCTTCGGTTTATTGTATTTCAGTCTTCTGCTGTTTACTTTTGTATTGATTATTACTACTTCTGCTACTATATATTTGTTTTACTTCCCATGTGTACTCTGTCAATGAGGAAATTGTTTCCCCACTAGCACACCAAAGGCCCTCGCTGCTAGTCAGCCACCTCTAGGGTTTGGGGAAATGTGTTTGAGTCCATGTGACCAATCGGGTACGGGGCGCCTTTTGGTGGCTTCCGGAATCGGGACTTTACAAAGTGGTATCATATGAATTATTTTCTTCTTGACTTACTATTCAGAGCCAATATTCAGGGATTTGAAGGAATAGGTACTTAGTAATAAGTTGTTCCCAAGTGTAGCTAAACTGTGTACAGGGAAAATCCAATCTACCTCATTATTTTAATTTTTCTAGTTTTTCAATATTATAGTTGATTTGATTTCATCGTTGAGTGATTTACATGCTTTGTGTTGTCATTGTTGACATTATTGAGGTTCTATTTCTGTATCAACCCAATGAGATGAGGGTATTCCATCTCATGAATCATATAGGCACTTGTTATAAATCACATGTCATGCATTCTTTCCATGCCATTCTGGGTGAATTAGTGATTGCATTTTGTTGTGATAAGTGTTGTGATAAGATATTCATGTTGTTGTGATAGATTCTTGATAGAATACCTACTGTTTGACAGGGTACTACTTTATGTAAGGTTTTGTATGAATAGATTCCAAACTTTGGTTCTTGAGGTGTTATGGCCCCTTATGAATCAGAATTTGTGGATCATTAACCTGTTTCTTTATTTATAACATGTATAAGATTCCAAGAGTTGATTTTCAGGGAGTATGGGCCCTCACAGATCGGAATTTGGCACCTTAATGCTCATTTTAGTGTTTTTCTAGGTTCCAGAGTAGTTTTTTAGGCTTACAATCCGAAAAAAACAGAAAAAATGGTATGAAATGTTGAATGCAAGCCATGTTTTCTTTTGTTTGGGAAGATACTATTTTTCTGAACTACACACTGTGTACCGTATGTACAGGTCCTGTAGTATCTAACTGTGTCTCAAACTATGTGGTAAGGGACACGGGTTTTGGGAATCTTTGGTAGGACATGTCGTGTACTGGATGTACACGCCGTGTTGTAGACCGTTTAAATCTGTCGAGTCACTAACAACACGGGTCAACAAAATCTTCTAGTACACACCATGTCTATCTGGAACATGTCATGTAGTGTGAACTATGTACTCGACCATGTCTATAACAACACGGGTCAGTGAAGCTTATCTACTACATGTCGTGTCTATATTGATCATGTCATGTAGTCTTGTCTTAGGAGATTCGTGTGGCTTAACAATGTGGAAGGACTCAGGTAGGGGAAGAGAAGTCAAGTACACACCATGTGTTTGGACAAAAAGTCGTGTGTTAGGGGTGTTACATGACCAGTTGTGGTAGGAGTACATTCCCTTGTGAATGGATTAAGGTAACACATCGTGTAGGCCTTATACACGCCATCTAGTTATGTTTTGGAAAACTTGAAAACATTCTTTCTCTTGTTACCTTCTTACACTTATATTTTCCAGTCCTTGATATCTTGATATAATGTGTGCATTTGACCTTGCAAATTCATGTCGCCACTAGGTCCTTTGGTTTTTCTCCAGTTGCAAGGCAGTGATCAGGAACCTGACATGGCTAATCAGGGACAACTGGAATATCCTTTAGTTGTTCCAGGCTTGGAACCAGCAGTTATAGCTGACACAGGTGCCGATACACAGTTTAGGGAGGGCTTTATGAGGATGATGCATACCTTTCAAGGGGCACCGGCTTCTTCCCCTCGATGGAAGAATTGACGCGGGTCTTTCAGCCGCAGTATCCTCCCACCTTTTTAGGGGATGGAGGACCCCAAGCCTCAGAGTCATGGCTAGAAGCCATGCTGACAGTCTTTGAGCATATGGGGACACGTCTAGATAGGCGGGTCAATCTCACCACATATATGCTTTGGGATTCCACCAAGAGATGGTGGTATGTGATCTCACAGGTGGGATGCTAGAATGTTATGGCTTGGGAGGAGTTCTCATTTATCTTCTATGACTACTTCTATCTAGAGACCTTGAGGGCTGATCGATCCCAAGAGTTCATGAGTCTGGATTAGGTTACTCTTTATGTTATGGAGTATTCCTCTTGCTTCATCAAGATTTAGCATCTTACACCCTTCCTCGGGGGGGATGGGTTGTTCCTGGCAAGGAAGTTTTAGGATCGTCTCAGAGAGGATATCTACTCACAGGTGAACATATTCAGGTTGACTTTCATCGCATCTATCATCATCCAGGTTCTGATCAAGGAATGGAATCTGAGGGATTCTGGAGTTGTGAGCTTGGGAGGCTTGACATCAGGAGTTATTATTCCTCCTACTGACAGCAGGAAGTGCCGCATGGAGCCTTCGCATGGAGATATTAAGAAGTGAGACACATCTTCTGGTATCCATGTGGTATGCTACCAGTGCGGGAAGAGTGGGAATACGAGGCCGTAGTGCCAGAGAGTCTTTGTGGACTGTCGATGTTGTGGAAAGATGGGTCATATTCAGTGCTTCTATCAGATATTCTCCCCAGCAGCTAGTGACAGGGGTTCTTTTATGACTCCGCATTCAAAAGTAGCACCACCAGTTCCTCACCAGTCTAGGAACTAGAGTTCTTCTAGCCATTCAGGCCGAGGTGGATCATTCAGTCACCTAGTATTCAGTGATAGCAGGGTGGATCAGCTTAGAGTGGTCAGGCATGGTCTCGGGGTCATGGTATAGGCCAAACATCTGCAGTAGAGCAGACCCAACTGGAGCAGGATCCTAGACCCTCTATAGTTCGAGGTACAATCCTAGTTGCCTCAGTTTTAGCTTCTTTTCTTTTTGATATAGCGGAATCCCATAACATTTTATCTATTTATGTTGTGGAGATCCTTGGGATCTATATCTTTTCTTCTATTGATAACTTTACACTAGACACTCTGTTGGGCACTAGAACAGCTAGTGTACGTCAGAGTAAAGAGTGCCTTCTAGAGGTCGGTGGGTGTCACTTTTTATGGGGCCTTTATATCCTAGATATGACATGCTATGATGTCATTCTCAGAATGGACTTTATAGTTCCCTTCCAGACAGTCGTCGTATGTTATCGCTGCAGGGTCAGTTTCACATCACCAAATGGTGGATCTTTTCTTCATAAGGGAGAAAGGGATGTCCATGCTAGCATAGTGGGACCCAGGAATCATGGGTTGGGAGGAGTTACAGTCTAGATTCTCTAGTCTATATTTGGATGACCAGGGGACTTCACATATGGACTTTCCACCAGTGGTGGATCATTTTATTGACATCTTTCTAATGGAATTTTCAGGTTTTCCTCTGGAGAGTGAGGTAGACTTTTATATTGAACTTGTTCCAGGAGTGGCACCGATGTCCATTCCTCCTTATAGGATGGATACACCAGAGTTTCAGAATCTCAAGAAGAAGTTGGAGGTGTTTCGGGATAAGAGTTTTATCTGACCCAGTACTTCTCCTTGGGGTTCACCAATCCTGTTTTCGAAAACGAAAGATGGAACCCTTAGGCTTTGTGTGGATTATCGGAAGTTGAACCTGTTGACAATCAAGAACCAATATCTATTTCCAATGATTGATGATCTCTTTGATCAAGTTCGAGGAGCCCAGGTGTTCTCTAAGATTGACTTGTGATCTGGTTACCATCATCTGTGTGTTAGACCATTTGACATACATCTTACAGCATTATGAAGTAGTTATGGTCTATACGAGTATATGGTTATGTCTTTCACTCTCATGAATGCGCCTGAAGTTTTCAAGGCACTGATGAACCGAGTGTTCTATCCATACTTGGATTCTTTTGTGGTAGTCTTTATGGATGATATCTTGGTGTACTCTCACACTTGACAAGACCATGACACACATCTTGACACTGTTTTGAGTACACTAAGAGAGCAACAGTTATATGATAATCTCTCAAAATTCTACTTTTGGATGGATCAGATTCACTCCTTGGGTATTTTTATCTCAGAGATAGGAGTATCAGTAGAACCAGAAAAAAGTGAGAGAAATAGTTTCTTGGGAGCAGATGAAGAATGTCTTTTAGGTACATAGTTTTCTTGGGATGGATGGATATTATAGATGTTTATACAATACTTTTCACGTTTAGCAGCACCTCTGACGAGTCTGACTAAGAAGGGTGCAAAGTTTTTATGGTCGAATTCTTGTGATTCAGCCTTTTAGGAGCTTAAAGGGAGGTTGAATTTAGCATCGATACTAGTATTTATAAAGCTGGGAAAGGGCTATAACATTTACTGTGATATTTTAGGTATTGGGCTAGGAGTTGTGTTTATGCAGGGAGAAGGATTCGTTGCGTATGGGTATCGGCAGTTGAGGCCACAAGAGAGGAACTACCTGACGTATGATCTCGAGTTGGTTGTTTTTGTTCATGCTTTACGTTGTTGGATACATTATCTTATGGGAGAGCATTTTGTGGTTTTTACCGACCACAAAAGTCTCAAGTACATCTTCACTCAGCGTGACCTGAATTTGAGACAACAAAAGTGGGTTGAGTACCTTTAGTCTTTTGAATTAGAGCTTTCCTACATGACTAGGAAAGTCAATGTTGTGGCTGATGCGTTGAACAGGAGGACTCAGATATAGGAAGTTTAGAAGGCCAGTAATGAGTGGCAGCTTATAGATCTGTTCTTTGAGATAAATTTGTAGGTGCATGATAGATAGGGGAAGACTATTCTTTCTTCTGTAGTTGTTACCTCTACACTTCTCGAATGAGTGCGAATAAGAAAGCTATCAGATTCTGAAGGCCTAGTCTTAAGGGAGAGTGTGTCAGGAGAGGACCCTATTCCGGGATGGACCATAAGTGAGGATGAGATATCACATTTCTAGGGGTGCATATGGGTACCAGCAGACCTACGCAAGGAGCTGATACGGGACTTTCATTCCTCAATTTTGGTAGTTCATCCTGGTGTCACCAAGATGTATAATGATCTACACCATTAGTATTGGTGGCTAGGTATGAAGGGATAGATTGTTGGTTTCTTCATGATGTGTTCCACCTGTCAGCAGGTGAATATAGAGAATCAGTGACCAGTAATAATTTTGTAGCAGTTACCCATTCTTGAGTGGAAGTGGAAGGATGTCGTGATGGATTTCATGACCGGTTTGCCAAGGTATCATCAATGGAATGATGCAGTTTGGGATGTAATTGACAAACTCAGGAAGGTTTATCACTTATTTCCGATCAAATAAATTTTCAGTGTTGAGGAGATGGGAAGGTTGTACATCCATGAGATTGTATATCTACGTGGGGTTCCACAATCCATTGTTTCAGACAGGGATGTGTGTTTTACTTGTCGGTCCTGGCAGGGGATTCATAAGGCTTTGGGTACATATGTACTTTTGATTATAGCATACCACCATAAAAAAAGATGGAATATATGAGTGTACAATTCAGGTTCTTGAGGACATGCTCTGAGCATGAATTATGGATTTTGGAGGTTCTTGGGAGAATCACATACCTCTTGTGGAGTTTTCCTAAAACAATAGTTTCCATGAAACTATTCATATGGAACCTTATGAGGATTTATACGGTATGCCATGCCGATCACCCTTATGTTGTCTTGTGGTAGGAAATCCAGCTATGATGGGCCCTCATCTTGTTTGGGAGACCACAGAGCAGATAGAGTTGATTTGGAAGTGGATGGCTACTACGCAGTCTTGACAGAAGTATTATGTTGATCGATAGAGATGACCTATGGAGTTCGAGGTCGGAGGTCATCTTTTTGTGCCTGTCACACCAACGTTGGGACACAGAATGATTAAGAGATAGGGTAAGCTTTATCTGAGGTATGTCGGGATTTTTTAGTTGTTGGAAGGAGTTGGTCCGGTTGCCTATCGGTTGTGGTTACCTCAATGGTATTGGGTGATGCATGATGTTTTCCACGTTTCTCAGATTTGATATTACTTCTGAAACGCGTCTCATTCATTTCAAACCAAGGATGTTGAGCTAGTAGTGGATGAAACTTACGAGGAGAATCCTATTTGGATTATTGATCTAAGTACGAAGGTTCTCCATGGACGGTCTGTTCCTATGGTACGAGTGTTATGGAAGGACGGGTGAGTACAGGACGAGACATTGGAGAGGGAGGCCGATGTACGATCAGAGTGGTCGGAGATGTTCGAGGTTTCTTCTTCTACGCTACCTTGATAGGGAAATTCGGGGATGAATTTCATTAATGGGGGATGTTGTAAGAACCTATATCTTCTTTTAGGTATGTTTTCCTTTTTCTGGTGTTCTTGATAAAATAGGAGTTTTTTGAAATTTTTAAGTACATGCCATGTACTTTATGAGTACAGGCTATGTACTCGGTTACCACAGGTAGCCGTGTGATGGACGTGTAGCGGACATGCTCACAGACTTGTGGGGGTGACCTGGAGTCCACTTAAAGTGGAGTACGGAAAAGGAAAGTAAATGCCATGTAATTTCTTTTTTTTCATTAAACAAACTGGGGTCGTGTCTAATCACTGGAAATACCTTCTTCTCGAACTAGTTCATCTGAGAGCTCCCATATGGTCATGATCTTCCTCCAAGCCCCCGTTCGAGCATCCGATCTCCTACTTGACCGCCTTCGATTACATTGGGATCACTTTAGTATGCTCTTACTTCTTCTGGAGCTTAGTCTGGATTCCTACTCTTTCTGAAGTTATCTTCGGTTGAACATTTTAGATGTTTTTGTAGATCCACGGTGTTCTTGGGTGATTCAAGTCTTGATTTTCATGTATAATGATCTCCCAACACTTAGGTAGGTGATTTGTTCCTTTCTATGGAAATTCATTGTGTTATATGTACAAAATCACTAATACCTATGAATGGGGTATTCTGCGTTGACTATTTTAGGCCTATTGTTTACCTGCTATGATTGAATTCCTAATTAGAGGTTAATTGTTTTTTGAATAGGGTAAATTTCAATTAATTGGAGGTGTTTCCCATGCATGTTCTCTTTATGATCGTTTGGTCATTCTTAGCCTGTTAGGCTACCTTGTTTGTTTCCCATGCCTAGTATCGTAGGATGGGGTGATTATTATCTGACATGTTGTTATGTTGTAGACTTCAATCCATGTAGTTCTTGAGGTTTACTTTGGTCGATATGCATTACTATACTAGTTTGACTTACACAAGGCCATGAGAACCTGGTGCCATAACCCGGTGAAATAAAATTGAGTTAAAGAACCCATTACCTCAAGTTTAGACTTGATATATATATTAATTAACTCCAGAATACCAAAATTATATTAATTATTTAATTTATTAAGAACCTTTTACAAGTTTATTACCCTATAAACCATTTATTTCATTTATGTAAATGACATATTTAATTACTTAATCAGTTGAGTTCACATTGGGTGTTTTGAGGATGTTTGGTTTATAGTTTAAAAATTACTTTGGTAAGTTGAATATTGTCAAATATTTAATTATTACATAATATATTTGACAAAAATCATGAAATAATCATCATTTTTATATATAAAATAAGATTTTAAAGTCATCTATTAATAGTGGTGACGAAAAATAGAATATGTTAGTTCGTAAGGTGGTTGTCTGCACATACACACGATCATTGTTTTTATTTTACATTAAATGGAAAATAAAGAAATAAGATATTATCTTGTATTTACAGAATAATTATCATGACATAAACATTAAATAAATTCATTTAATTTATCCCCATGACCATACATGAGAGGAGTTATTTAAAAACAATGTACATCGATACATAGATACATGAATTCTTACCTACACATGTGTGAGGATTCCATGTTTGGAAAATTTGAATTTTACAAATATCTATGATATATTATATTTCCATAACCAAATGTATGTCATGAAGATAATATATATTTATACACACACATTAAATCCATTATAATAACCAGACATGAAAGGCGGTGATGAGAAAAAATATATATCAGTTAGTGAGGTGGAAGTCCGCAAGTATGCATGAATGATGGTTTGGTTTCCCATTTCATGAAAAAGGGTATGAATAATGTTATAAAATTTTCATAATAAAATCTCATTTTATGGGAGATTTTTATTTTATTATATTATAATGCTTTTGATAGAATTTAATGAAATATAAAAAGAAGTAAATTGAAAATCCTCAGTTAATACAATTACCTCCTCTTTGAATAACCTCGTTTAGATACATCCTTAAGGACCCTATTCGTGGTCTTTTATGTTGAAAAAATATATATAATATATCTAAGGAAGTTAATAAGTGGTTGTAGAACCCTGAACCCAATAATACTAGAGCTGGTGTCGTGCTTCCATTACATTAGCATAAGATACAATCTTCAAATTAGAAGGGTCCGAAAAGTTTAGCAGTTTTTGGGAAATGAGATTACATACATGACACCCATAATACATTAGAAAATATAAAATAAAACATATTGAAAATAAAACATCATATTCTTCAAAATGCATTTAAATTATTCCAATTCATAACCTTGGGAAAGGAAATAAAATGAAGGGTGTGCACAAATTCTCAGTAAGGGTAAGTACCATATGAGAAATAATGAATTAATAAGCATAATAAACATGGCATGGTAAATAAATGATAACATATTTTAGTCAAATAACTAGATATGGAATAATTAATATGGCAAGATAAATAATTTAAACACATTACATTTAATAAATTAACTGAGAATTAAATGAATCCCTAGATAATGTCAAGGAAAAATATCAAGAATAATAATAATGACTGAATTGTAAATAAAGTAAATTATTAATAATTGTAATGCAAGTTTCCAATGTATATGATACATTTACACTCAATATTTACTCTCAAGGAAGTTTAAACTATTTTGATTTGGTCAACTGATTCGTCTCATGAGATTATCACTACATCGAGGGGATTTCATTAACTCATCCCCAACCCATATATTTCAGGTCTAAAGCATTTATCATATATAAAATAATATATGTAATTCATGAAAAACATGCCTTATCAAATATCTATATTGAATAAAATATTTGGATTTATTAATAATTCCCCAGTTAATCAAATGACTATCATGGAGGACACCATATATAAAAATGTTATATGGTTTAGGAAATAATAATATAAATTTCATGAGAATATGGATATTTACATTAATTTAATGTACTATAAAAATTATCATAAGTGATTGTTTCAAGGGAAAGTTAATAATCACAAAAAGAAAGTGATATTGCAAAGATAACTTTTTACCACATGGTAATTTTCAAGTCAATTTTGATGATATAATTCAACGTAAAACATTAAATACCATAAATTTAAAATTATTAATTATATAATATATCAACAGGGTAATTAGATACACCAAACAACATAAGTATGTGTGGAATATTACATTTATCTCACATATGCAAAGGTGATATAAAAATACCTTATATGAGTCTAAATTTTCACATGTGTATTTATCTTTATAAATAATAAACTTACATTAATTAATTACATGCTTTATACACTTTTTTATTTTTATTATCACTTTTACTACACTTATTACAATTTTTTATAGTACTACTTAAATGATTATGTTTACGTCCTGTGTTTTTAAAAAAAATTGGTTCATGTGTTAAAAGTGACATTGTTAAGTCATCTATAGTCAAAGGGATCATTATATAAAAATAATTATACTAATAATAATTACATAATTATCATATTTATACGTAAATTATACTTTTAAATCCAATAATGAAATATGGATATGAAAAATTAACCAACATTACAATCATGGAGATGATAGGTCATACTTACGCATGAGTAATGTTCCCATTTTTCAATGATCGGTATGGAAAGAAGGTAAGTAACATTTTTTCTTGACATAATAACAATTATCTGATAAATAAAGTTTTATTTAATCATATATAATTATATATATAATTTAATTGATTTAAAATTAGTTGCATCGCGTCAAAGAAGTAGTAGTCCACACTTATACGAATTACGTTATCACTTTTTATTGTGTGAAAAGGGTAATAAAAGAAATGATATATTATATTTAAATAAAACTAGTTATTCCATTAATATAATATATATGTTTTTCTGTAACATATTTTTAATTAAATTTATCCTTAATATGCACCATGTAATTTCTGAAAATATAATATTACTTTGAGGAGGCGGTAGTCCACTTGTCCACAAACGATATTATCGTATTTACACCAAATGGAAAACATAAATGTATGTGTTATATAGAAGTAACATAAGTATTAATACAACATATTTATTATATATATCATATAAATATATAGTTTACATCATAATTTTTAATTAGTAGAGGTGTTAAAGGAAAAAAACAAAGAACATCATTTCGTGAGGAGGTAGTTTACTATACATGAACGGTATATTGTTTACCCATTTGACGGAAGTGTTAGTAGTATTAAGTTGAAACATATACATAATATCAGTATATTTAGTATAATTATTTTATTATATAATCAAGTAATAATAATAAATTAATGGGTGTAGAAACAAATAGAACATAAATGCACATTGAAGAATGTTACCTCGTTTTCGGGTAACTCTTTTTGGTGTATACCAAAAGGCTTCCACGATTTTCCTTATTCCTGAAGTGAGGGTTTTAAGATTAGGCTAGGGATTTTTGGATATTATTTCAGAAGATTTTGGGTCATCCAAAAGGCTTTATTGGTGTGAATAAGTGGGAGGGGTGAGTGCCTTTTAAAGTGGAAGAGGAGTGGCATTCTTGTAAATGTTAGAAAGAGGGAATTCCACCAATGTTTTTTCCATGTCAAGTGGATATAATAATGAATAATATTTGACAAAAGGAAATATGTGGTCTAAATATGGACATGAAAGTTATTTTTTACAAGTTTCTAGGTCAATATATCCCTTAAGTTTAAGGTTTTGTCTCTTGTTAAGCTAATTTTTCTCTTAATCTCTATAATTAATTTTAATTAAATTCACTTATACTTATTTTCAGAAACTAATTTGAACTTATTCGATGTTATAAAATATTATTATTACAAATATAGAATCAAAATTTTCAAATTACTATCACATAATTGGAAGAAATTAATTTAAATTTAATCTCGCAGATGGGACGACAAATCGGTGTTTTAAAGTAAATATTTTCAAACGTTTGAGATGTTTTTTTATCTAATTTCAATGTGAAATTGATTAAAATGTCCTAAATTAAATTAATTTATGTATAATTTATGTAGATTTACTTTTACACCAATATAAAATATAATATAACCTTATAAATAAATTAGATTAAAAGGTATTTTGAATTAAAATTCAGTATTTTTTCACTATTCATCAGAAAAATGAAACTTTCCAAAATTATATAAAACATCTTCCATGACCTAATTTTTATGTCTAAAATCCAATTATTAAGTTTATTTTTTTATATTAAATTTATAAAATTGAAAATAATTTGATTTAAAATGGGTTCTCTGTTAAAAGGTGGTAAAACTTACTTTAGAAAAATATAGGTTTTTATGGGTGAAATTGGGTTTTTTTCTTATAACTATAAAATATATTGGATGAATTTAAGATAATTTGATTGTATAGATAATATATATATTCTAACAAGTTATTTAATCATATTCATATCTTCTAAATTAACAGCCAAGCTAGATCTTACTATATTGAATAATAATATTTTAATAATATATTATTGTTCAGTAAAACTCAGTCTTGCATGTAACACAAATTGATGAACAATGTCTATCCTGGGTGTAATGCCATATAACTTGTTGTTTCATGAATTAAAATATATGAAATATATTTAAAATAGTAAATATACTATAAATCCTCAGGATATTATATTCCTTAAGTGCTTGGTGATGCGTGTTATACGCGCTATCAAGTACAATGTACTTATTTTTACATTTTTATGAATTATAGTGGTTTATTCAGGGGTTTTTTATCTAAGGGGTTTGAGAAATTTGAGGAAGATAAGATAGATTTTATCTTTAAAAAAGATAGGGTAGGGGAGTCCTTGGAACTACATAAAGTATTAAATTAATATGAATTAATTTTCATGTTCAGGTGGAACCAAATTGATATATCAAGAATCAAGGATGTGTATGATTATAAATACTATAATGAAATAAATTTAATTCCAGTAAAGTTGATGTTTTAACCCTTACCTTTTATCTTTAACCCCCCCCCCCCCCCCCCGTTCACCATTTTAACGATTACCATGATAAAAAAGTTGTTTTACAGTTTAGGGGTTAATAAAGTTACTATAAATGGAAAAATGAACAATAAATAAAATATTGTAATTATTTTCGACCATATACCATTCACTTTGAAAAATATGATATTTTTATGAATTTAAAATCATGTAATAAAATATTATTTAACATAAAATACCATTAAATTCATTTCTAGGACTATTCAAATAATTTGACTTAAAAAAAATATCAAGATTGAAATTGAATTTTAATTTAAACTCTTAATAAATCACCAATATTTTATATTTATCTAATTTTTTTATAACCATAAAATACCCAGAACAATTTACTTTTATAGTTTTTAAAATAATTTACTTTATTTTTCTACTGTTTGAACGTGCATTGTGTTGACATTGCGTAAGCATTTAAGGAAATTATTTATTCACTAAAAATTAAAAATAAATTAAATCATAAAAAAATATTTATATTAAAAATAAACATGTATAACCATTCATAATTTCTTTATCCTTATCCCAAAATATTATCTATATTAAAATCAAGAAAGGGATATATTGGAATTTTCCTTTTTAAAAAATAATATTAATGTATTTATCACGGAAAAATGGAACCAAAATGAAATAGTTTAGAATATATAAAGGTTAGGTCGAATTAAACTCATAAAATTTAACATATTCAAGTTTAAGTATGGTTTTAAAGACTTCTTTTATAGTTTTAACCTTAATCTACCTGTTTTATCCTTGCTATGGTCAACATGTTTTTACCAAGGTTACTATTCATTATGACCAAAAATAAATTTGAACTTTTATCAAAATTTGAATATGATGATTCAAAATATGGATTTCATTTTATCAAATTCAAATATTATATGTGGCATAAATTACTTGAAAATTAAACACCAAAATTTTGATGAAAAAATGGTTTTCCAGAAAAATACATTTTCTGTACAAAAACGTTTTTATATAAAAATTTAATATAATACTGATTCAAATTACCTTAATTAGATTAATTTTATTAAAATTAACTAATTAAATTTTAAAACCAATTCAAATAAAAATAATATGTTTTAAATGCTTGAAAATGAAAGATAGTTTTCTATAAAATAAGAATCTTTCACTATTCACTGAAAAATCAATTTTTTTTAATCCCAAAACTTCACCCTAAGATAATAATTATATTATTATTTTAAAAACAATAACCTTTTATTAGATAAAATTTATGAAATAGGAATTAATAAATTATAATATACGCTCACAAAAACAAATAAAAACCATTTTTTAAGAAAACTTATTTTTGAAGTATAAAATGACTTCACTAAAAATTATGTTCTTATTTCCTGAGAATTTATTGCATTACAAACAAATGAGTCTAGATCCACAGATAACCAAATCTCACCTCCATAGTCCAAGGGTTGGTGATAGGCATCAAAATTCATAACTATTATGGGAGTTCTTTCACTAAGTACATGTATGCACACACAGACACAACTACCTCCACGTATAAGGGAACATGAATAAAAATAAAAGATGAAACATTTGTAGAATCAAAGAATCATTTAAAACGTCTATGTAATACAATGATTATGATAGTGTAATCTAAAAATAAAATGTTGAAAATAAACTCCCAACCATAAAGATGTCCCAACATGAAAACTAAAAATGTAAATATAGAGAATGCCATGCTCTAAATCTCCAAGCCCCAACCACCGTATACGGCCAACTAAACCAGGGTATTCCTATATCCATTTGAAAATGTATTTGAAATTTTTTCATCTACATAATATGTGACACATATGTGTAAATTCCATGAAGGGGTGTGTATATACATTCCCTGTAGGATTCCCTAAAAGCTAATAGGGGAGCAGTAAGAGACAAGATATAAGTAAAAATATCAACTCATGGAAAGAGAGAAACAAAAACCAATGAAGAATGATATATTATCATAAAAGAAACCCAAAACAGAGATAAAGGGGATCTTCATCTCACATCACATCCCAGGAAAAGTGTCTGCCTTCAGTTCCAAGAGGTCTGTCAATGATTCCCAACATCATACGTGCCTTCCCAGAATAAGAATCCATGTCCAGCCACACCTCTCTACAGTAACTCATAGTTAAGGGTACATAATATCATGGTAGAGGACCCATGACTTTGTACAATAGGATGGTTCCATAATAAAATTCAAGGACACATTACCTAACACTGTAAAATGGTGACACTCTAATAGTAGATAGATAACCCATGCCATATTCCAATAGGAAGGCGCCACTCTGATGGTTGAGGAACCATACCCTAACTCCACAATAGTGTTACACTATGACTGTTGATCAACCAATCCTAGACACAACTATTAGTTTCCACTATAATAGTTGATAGATGACTCATTTCCTATCCCAATAGGAGGGTTCCACTCTAATTGTTGGGGACCCATTCCCAAACTTCATAGAGGATTCCACCCTTATAGTCAAGGACCCATGCCCTAACACCGCATGAGGGTGGAACTATAGGGTTCAATTACCCATAACATGAAATTTTAGGATGGGTTCCACTATAAGAGTATATATAGGACTCATTCCCAACCCTTGTAAGATCATTTCACTCTAATGGTCAAGGACCCATACCCTAGATTCTCTAGAGAGTGCAACTCTGATGATCATGCTTGAGAACTACCATCGTTGAGTGTCACCTAAAGAAGCATCACACTTTTAATAACTTAAATCATTTCATTAAACACAATTTTATGTCCACCATCATGTTCTATGTAGAAAAACACTTCGAATAGGCTACTTACAGGCTAAAATCTGAGTCCAAAAAAAGGAGATACGAGAGGCAGAAGTTTCCCCAAAAAAGAAGGGTGGATATATAAGCATACCCACATTGAATGTGGTCCCACCCTACTTATGGGAATTTTCCTTAACAATATATGGCTCACTGGACATGTATCCATATACATTGTGTAAGGGGACTACACAACATGTCTCATCCACCAAGGGATGAGCCATGTTCTCTTAGTCGTGAATGTGTCTTTTGGGATTTGTGTGTGTACATTGGTTTTGTGCCAAGCTGTGCATGTGTCCATATAATCCAAGAGTACAGGTGATGTTTCCAGCACTAGGTCACATGGATTTTGGGTTTCCAACATAGCATGTTATATTTAACTCACTGAGAAACCCATGTCGCATCAGCTAGGGGCCTACACACTGTGTGTTTTTCAGACTAGATGATGTGTATTCCTGTTTCTCACAGAAAGGTAGATCTACTCTACACATTCTAGATATTCTTTTTTCAACTTTAATAATTCATGTATACCATCCAAAATCATTAATAATCATTTCTATACATCTGTTCTAGCCATCCATTGGCAGGAAAAATGAATCCGGCTAGCCTGTACAAAACCTATGTCGCTCACGGCACCTCTTATCACCGCACAAAATCTCCAAATCCATATTATAATCACCATACATCTATAAATCATCTTGATCGATTCTCAAATAAATAATCTATTCGTTTTTTATGAATATTCCATGGATCCATGGATCTAATCATGCTCAGTCCCTCCTAAAAATATCGAAATGTGGTTCTTATAGGTCAATAGTAAAGATTGAAAAGAACGATTGGGGGAAAACACAAGAAAAAAATTTACAACATTATTTTCCCAATCATTCATTCCCATAAAATAAAAATTGGGGATATAAGGTGTGAGAAACATGTAACAATGAGGATTAATTGAATATATACATAAATCTTTATGTATGGGTGCATGCAATGGATCAAAATGAATGTAGGTCAAAGAAAAAACATTGATCCTGATCAACTATTTATTCATAAGGGAGGAAATTCTCATATGATGATTCCTACCATTATTTGGATAATTAATTGGTGAAGAAAAATGTTACCAACAAGAGGAATATCTATTGTGTTCTCTTCATCTCAATTCACCTTGATCTAGTTATTGATTGTAACCTGATCTCGATCCGCCAACAAATAACTGTAGGTCCTCCTCTCAAAAGTCCCAAGGTTATGTGTATAACCATGGAGATTTTTTATAATTTCATATTTATAGAGTAATTTAGGTTTAGGATATTTAATAAATTAAATAAATTAAATAATAATTTTTTATATTCACCCACCAATAGACACTTTATCCAAATGGCCCGCGTCAAACAACTTTAGGTCATGCCTAGTGTAAACATTCTGTTCCAGATTGAACCATGGTCTCATATTTTAGATTTGAGTCACCCTTTAAGATATACCCCATTATTTCTGAAAGAAAATGTTCAGATGATATAAAATAATTTCAATATTTTTATAAACTGTAATTTTGGGGACACCAAGTCTCGAAATTATGCTTTTTCTCAGTGCATAGATCTAAAAATATTTCTATATATATTTTAAAGCCTTGAAAGGAAAAAAAACATGGTCTCTAAATTATTCCATCTTTCAATATTTTCATCCTTGAAAAAGAAAAAACAATTAAAAAAGTTCATAATACAAACTTTCATGTGTATCTCTTACTATGAGGAGCTCTCATGCATGATCTTGTGCTACCAAAACACACGCACCAAGGGTTTGGTCCATGCATGCAAGATCTAATTCTATCTATACTTGATCACCACCAGGTGCTCCACAAAAGTGGATCCATTCTCAATGTCCAAATCACTACAATCAATAATTTACATGGGATCATTCACATATCTGCTCATATATGACCCATGGAAGAGGTCATGCACCCACTCTAATTGTTGGGATAGGGTGAGGTGGTAGGAAAACTCACCATCCTGCTGAATGATCTCAAATGGCCTGATAAACCATAGGGATAACTCACCTCTCCAGCTAAATATATATAATCCTCCTCATGGGGAGAATCTTAGGGAAATGTGGTATCCCTAATTGAACTCCAGGAGCCTGCATTGTTGATCTACATAAAATGTTTTCTACTATGATTTATCCTCATCCAATATTGGATCACATAGACCTTCTCTGTCATCACCTACACCATCCTTGTCCCAGTAAGAGATAAATCACTAATCATACTTCAATATAAGGGTTACATGTAGGGTCTCTTATATAGGGCCTCAAAAGGTGTATTGCCAATAATTGAGTGGTAGATATTATTATAAGAAAACTCCACCAAAGTTAATTGATCCTCCTAACTATGGTCAAAGTATAACACATAGGGCTTTAACATATCATCCAGCACTTGGATGGTGTGATCGGTATATCCATCTTTTTTTGGGTGAAATGATGTACTCATACTCATTTGGGTCTCAAATTCCACAACCAGGACTCTCTACAACTATGATGTGAAACATGCATCATGGTTATTGAAATTCATAAAGGAAAACCGATAAAGGATAATGATATCATGCACGTACAAAAACCCAAAATCCCCACTGAACTCAGCTCCCTGTTAGAAAGGAAGTGCACTATATTCATAAGTTATTCAAATATCACCCAAATGGTGTCTTGGCCCCTCATTACCTGTGGAATACCTATCACAATTTCTATGGATATTTAATCCCATTTCCACTTTGATATATCAAGAGGCTATAATAGACCTATTAGAAACTAGTTCTCATCCTTCACTTGCTAAAATTTGAAGCACATAGAGGTGAATTCGGCCATGCTATGCCTTATACCTGCCCACTAAAATAGCTTCTAAATGTCTTTTTATATATTACCCACACTAAGACATATATCCAAATGATATGTGTGAAACTCCCTCATCACCTCCTCTTACATCATGACTAGGACCATCGTTTGTCCCAGAAAAAAGATGATGTGACTCCATCATTAATAAAATTCATTCCGGGAATATTATGAGGATATCTGGTCATGTAAGAGCACATAGTAAATGTATCCCAACTGGGACTCTCTCACTTTATGGATGAGTGTAGGATTCAACAATACCAAATAAATAAACATTGTACTCTCCTCCTTAACTAGGTTCATCTATAAATAATTCCACTTTTGTGACGCCACCAACATAAAATGATCCTAGGACATCTTCATAAGGGAATATTCCACCACATTTTCCTTCACATGAGTATAGATTATCTTAAATTTTTAGTCCTTCAGGATATCCAACCAACACCTCTATATAATGTTTATGTATCTCTATGTGAATACATGGCTGGGACTCCAATGGTATAAGTAAACAATAAAATACTCTCCTAGAAGATAGTTCATCCACATCCTCATATAAAAGACTACCACTGCAACCACTAAGTCATGATTCATGTAGTTATATTCATGGGGTCTCAACTACCTCATACCATATCCGATAACTATATAACTCCTCAACAAAATATAGTTGATTCCATCTCAAGAGGCATCACAATATACTATGTACTATACACCATCCTTTGGTAGTCTCAAAACAAGATCACTTATCATCCTCATACTCAACTCCTCGAAGGATCTCTAGCACTACTCAGTCCATGTAAATGGATACCCTTTCCATGTCAAGGTGGTCAAAGGGGATATAATATTGGATAATTATACCACAAACCTCTTGTAGTACATCTAAAAGACAGGAAAATTCCACACCTCTGACATGCCCTTGTTTGGATTAAAAAAAACATGGCATTGATCTTCATAGGGTTCTCAAATAATCCATGTTCAGTAATGAAATTCCCTAAGAAGTGAAACTAATGGATCTAGAACTATAACTTTGAGAAATTATGATAAATCTGGTACTCTTGAAGAAAATCTAGGATCATCCTCAAGTTATTTACATACTCCTCCTCTGATATAGAATATATGGATATGTCGTCAATATTGACAAGAATAAACCAATCCAATTATGGATATAATATCTTGTTCATTAAAACTAAAAACATAGCAGGGTAATAATTCACACTGAAGGGAATCACTAGGACCTTATAGTTCTCATAGATACATTATATTCTATCTTCGAAATATCAGCCATGAAAACCCTCAAGTGGTGGTAGTCGGACCAGACATTGATCATATAGAACCATCTCACACCTCGCAACTAATCAAATAGGTCATAAATCCTCATAAAGGGGTACTCTTTCTTTATCATGGACTTGTTTAGGTGATGATAATATTTATAAAGCAATAAGATCCCATCAATTTTTTTCATTAACAACATTGGTGCTACCCAGGGGGCACACTAGGTCCAATAAAACCCTTCTCTCAAATGTCCTTTAACTATAACTGCAACTCCTCGATCTTGTTATGGGCCATATGATATTTCACATAAGATATTGAAGTGTTTCTAGGATGAAATTAGATCCAAAATTCCATATCCATTTTTTGAGGTTGTCCTGAAACATCCTCAAATAAAATTCCTATATGATCCTCCATGAACAAAGGAATCCAGATGCTTAAAGAGACTAATTCACTAAGGATTACTCTTTCTAACTAATGATTGATGGGTTGGAGCCACATCCTTGTAAAACCCACTCATCCTTCCACGAGATCTCTCTCTCCCATAAAGGATAATCTCATCCCATCAGTGTGAATGCGTCTGATTTGTATGGGGTGACAGTAAATCTAGGCTTAGATTTTGGAAAACCATTCCATACCCAAGATTATTTCTTAATTTATAATCATGGTGACCAAAAATTACCTCGAGAAACTATCCCTGACAAGTGACAACTCGCACTGTCGATAGATAAAAGCCATCTAAGAAGCATTCCACATAGGAACCTCAAGGTAAAGCTATTGGGAAAATGTCTCAATTGGGATCTCAATCTCTCACACAAAGAGTTAAGACATGGAGTAATGAATAAAAAATGTTTCTACCAGTATTGAAGAAAGAGTAAAATAAACATAGATCATATCTCTAATCATATCCTGAGATTCTAGGTCATATGCCTCCAAATCCTATAGCTACCCACAATCTTGAACACCTTATCCCTTAGCTTGACATGGTCTTCCAGGTAGTGGGGGTGTAAGGAGATAATAACATCATTCACCACCCACATCTCCTCATTATGTATCCCCACATACTCCTCTGATATATCTTCCACCCTAATGGTTACTCTTCCCCCTCTTGGGAGATCTATGATCACGGAACTGCATCTAATGTAGTGGTTCATCCACTATCTTTATTCCCTCCCCATCTTGTCCGTCCAGAAGATCGCATGCCATGTGGCCTCGACCATCACATGCATAACATTGTCCCTTCAAGGCTTCCATATGACCTAGACCATCAGAATCCATCTTTCAAAACCACTTCAAAATTACCTGCATTATTTTTAAACCCTCAAAATCCTAATTGAAAACCATTTTAGAATTACACTAGTTCCTTTAATAAAAATAATTCATTATTTTTTAAATGACGAACCCATTTTTGAACCACCCTAGAAAAAATCTTTCCAAATCCTAAAGATTCGATTTAAAATTAGTTTATTCTCATCAAATCCCCATTTTCTACAACTTTTGAAACCACGTTTTTTTCTTTAATAATCAAATTTTAATAATAAGATCCCTTTAATAGTTTTTGACTCCCCCGTCATGTTTCATTAAAATCAACCTTATTATCATGAAATTTTATCTAAAACCCAATCAATAAAATTACATAATACTGAAACTTTTTTAAAGGTGGTAGTGTATATTCATGACTTACCCACATGGTTTGGCAGACCATGTGTTGATCATACAACTTCTAGAGGAAGTCATGTTGAACTAGGCACTTGGTCTCTTTAGGAATTTCTAGGATGTGTAAGAAAACTATATGACACTATCTTAACTATAATTTTAATTCCCCAATTCACTTAAATCCTTAAATAGTATAAATTCATCAACTTGAAAAAAAATCAAAAATCAAAAAATAAACTTAAATTCAAAACCCAAATCCATACATCTCATGGTAACTCATGTTTCCAAATGAGTGGTCGTGATCATTCACCCACCCATTACCTACCTACTGACCTCTAATGATCCTTAATAAATCTACCTAATATACCAAATAATAAAGAGTTCTATAAATACTAATCCCTCTTAAGAACCTAGACTCAGATAACATTATTTCTTAAGACATTCTAGGGATTCCATCTATCAGATACCTAAGGCGAACCATGATAGGTCCTAAGGGGCGTTCTTGAACCCCATGCAATGTAAACAACTTCCACATCATCATAAACAAGTTGGTTGGAATTATTTTAACCATAAAATAAATTAAACTGAAACCATAAATTTTCGTAAAACCATCATGTTGCACCTATACATTAGATTCCCATGTGGAAACAAATAAATAAAGAATAAATAAAAAATAAATCATAAAAAAACTCACCCTCACCTCTTTCTCCTTTATAAGAAACCACACCTATTATTCAATATCCATAATTCTACATGTATAAAAACCAACCATAAAATAAATAAATAAAAATAGGGACGGTCACTTGGAACAAGATACAAAAACACTGAAAATAATACTAACAACCTTGATCAAATTTCCCTTTTAGACTTGGGGTCAAACTCTATAAACTAACTCTAGACCTACTCCAAAATATGTCTGGGAGGACACCTTCTAGTGGAAATCCTTTAAATCAAATATGAACCTTAAATATACACTCATTCTAAAAATATTGTGTGGTATATGTAGGGTGTGAGCTAAATATCATAATAGGGTTCACTAATGATTCCATGTATTCAATTTAAAAAAACACTCTTTAAATGCATGTTTGAAAATACAATAATTTAAAATAAGTTTTCATAACTTTTATAAAATTAATCTAAATGTACTTATTTAAAATCCATTTTTGAACTATAACCAAGGATTGAATCAAGATAAACATTTTTATCACCTAAAATCTAATTTAAAATAGGGATTTATGAAATTTATTTCCAAAATAATTTTTATTTTAGGAAAACTACAATTTTAAATCCACCTAGAATAAATAATCATATAAAAAAATATCATTAAAAAGTTAAATAATTAAATTTTAGATATAAGAAACATCCTAAAAAGTCATGATGAAATTAATTCAAGTACTAAAAGCATCAAGTAACACAGCTATGAATCATGGGAAGTATAGAGTAAAAAAAGAAAAAGAGAAAGCACATATAATAGATAATTTCAAACAAGTTTCATGGGATAAATACCCTTATATCACTGGTACTGTGATACATGGAAATTATACATCACCCTAGTAATTTATTTTGGATCTCCACTACATCACTATCTAGAGGGGGAACAAAATAATTACTTTACTATTATGGAAAGTGTTTCGGGGCCTATTGTTTTATAGGTTAGCCTACCCAAGTACCTAGGGGTCTCCTACGTAGTTGAAATAAATAAAATAGGCAATATTCATCAAAGGATTGAATCAACCATTAATAAAAAAAATCCTGTATTTACAGATTAACATTCATTTAAAATCAATTTCCACCAACTATGTTAAAGAGACTAATCGAAGAAACATATATCCCATGTAAAGTTATTATTAAGTCTATATAGATATATAATCTATAAAATACATTAAAAATATTTAAAATAATAATAATAAAAATATGAGAAATAAAAATAATGATATTATTAATACTAATATTAATTATAACAGTAGTGGATTCCTTTATAAAATATCAAATAGGACTTATATTTGAAACTAATCATATCCTTTTTAAAACCCCTTGGATATTCATTTGAAACCCAAATTGAAACCTTGAATTTAAATTTTAAACCTTCACTTCATCAATATACACATGTAAATTTTTATATATTTATAACTCTCAATGTACATATTTATATATTCTCTCGTGAATATGTAAATATATAAATATATACACCCATGAATATATTAATAAACATTAAACATAGAATGATAAATTTTCAAATCAATCATAAGTGAATAGAATATTGATTGAACAAGTAATCTCAATTACAATTCCATAAAGAGAAACCTTAACCAATTTAATCTCTTAAACTCATATGCTAACACATACAACTATATAAACAGTCTTAAATAATACTGGATCACTTGATTTCCATGTGAAAACTACCATAAATATTTTCTTGTTAAAAATATAACTATTCTTTAGGAACATATATTGTAATGTTCTGTGTCTTCCCATTATATTAATTTTCAATTTTTTGGTGTCATCAGTTCTTGGATGAGGCATAGAGTGGGACCAGATGTGTTTGGCTATTAAATTATAGAATCAAGGTGAATACATGACATGTAAGTTTATATGCCATGTAAGTGTTATTCACAGCTTTTGAAGTCATGTTCATGGGGGTGTTAAATGAAGTCTATATTTTCAGGGTTAAAAAACAAAAAATGTGCTTTGTTTTACAGTATAAATCAAACACTGAAATTTACACGTTGTGTAAGTGTAGTACACGCTAGGTAATTTCTCTATGCAGTAAGTTTTAAAGGTTATAGTCTTCTGGGTTTTTCAAAAACATATGGTGTCTCTTGTCCTAGGTAGCTATGGGTCCCCTTTCAGGAATTGTTTATTCATTTCGATGAGGATTGGTTCATGTCTTACCATATTCAATCTATGGTGAGTTCTCATATGATTATCATTTATTTCCATTCATTTTTCTTTGAGGTTTTTCTATAGTGGTGAAGTTTGGTTTGGTTTTTTTTAGATTTTTTTTGATGATATTTTCTTGCAGGATATGTTGTTCCTCGGTTTATCGTAGTGCAGTTGGGGTTTGCGGGAATTTCTTCTTCACCGTGCAGTGTGTAGCGAGTTTTCAAAGCTACTTTGAGGCAGGGGATCCCTTGTTTCTCTTTATTATGTATAATTTTTGAGGGTTTTTCTTTTTCTAAATATGGGTTATTGTTGTACAAGATTAATTGAATATAAAGAACCAGTTTAATTGAAACTAAAAGGGGAAAGAGGATTTTTTTTAAGTTTTTACATCTTATTATTATTATGATACTGTGGATTCTATGGGATTGATTCCTCCTTGAAAATTGTTTTTATTGGGGGATTTATTTTCACTGGATAATATGAAGTGTGACTACTTATTTAGTTTTTATTATTGTGATATCACCCTAAAATGGAAAATTTACTAACCTCTTAAATTTGGATAATAAATTGGTTTCCAAAGTATTATAGATTGTGTGATAACACCCATAAAATAAAGTGGAATATGATAAAATCTCCTTTGTAAATTTTTAAAATCATATTTATGTGTTGTTATGTGTGTTCGTTCTTGTTTGATGGAGATGTGTGGTTGTGATGGGGTGTAGGGCTATGTGTGGTTGTTTTGTTGTGCTTTTAGTGTGGTGAGGTGGTGGTTTTTTTCTATGATTTTGGGGTGGTGAGGTTTTGTTTTATTGAATTTGTTTTTGGGAGGCGAAGTGGTAGTTTTTTGTCCTTAATTTTAGGCTGTCTAGGTGGTGGGTTTTTAGTTATTCTTTTGGGTTGGTGAGGTGGTTGTTGTTTTGTGCTAGATACTCAAGTAGTGATGGAATACAAAAATGATTAGTAATGATTTAAATGACATAGGTTGTTTTGGTTAATGTGTTGGTAATTTTTATTGAATAATTAAATTTTGGGTTGTGTTGTAAAACGTGGTTAATTCTAAATAATGAATATAATGTTATGATTAAATGAAATTATATGGAAATGTGAATGGGGTTTGTGAATTGTGGTGTGGTTTTATGTATTTATTGGTTCCAGAAAAATTGATGATGTTCTGATTTGGTTAGTGTTTGGTTGTAGAACCATATTTTGGGCTTGTGTATGGATATATATATATATATATATAATTAGTTTTTATTTATATATGAACTCTAACTATATTAATCACTATGTTCTGACACCTGCATAGTCACATAGGGGGTGTTTTTTCTGTCATCCAGTGAGGATGGTGAGTGGCTAGGTACCCACCCTTTACCACTTTCTCTACTAGGTGCGGTAGGTATTGAATAAGTTTTTATTATTGGAGGTATATTAGAGAATTATATGGTATTTTTGATAGCCTAGGTTTTTTGGGTGAGATGTGATGGAATATTTTTTTTGGGCGAGATGTGGTCATGCTTGTGGGGAGGCATCTGGTGGGGGTCATGCATGGAAGTAGAAGAGTATGAGGTTGTTTTAATACATGTTCATGATACCCAACTACTCTATTTTTAGTTTTCAATGTGTTGTGTCCCAGATTTCTATGGGTGATATGTGATGTGGTTGTGATTATGGTGTAGCAAGACTAGGTCTCTATATGCATGATATCATGTGATTGTGGTTTTGTGGGAGTGTTTTATATGGAAGAGATAATAAAACTAGGACATACGATGTAGGGATGTGAGAGTGGAATGTCAATTGGAAAGTGGTGGGAAGTACCCTTATAGATGTGATTCTTGTTATATTATATTACTTGACTTCTATTATTTGGTGAGTGTGCCTTTTTGAGGTTGAGTTTTATTAGTATACCTATATTGGTGTTGTTGGTTCTTTTGTATTCTCATATGTTCATTAGTATTCTTCTTTCACATGTTCGTGTGAGACTTTGGTTTTTCTAAAGAGTATACTTGTATTCTCACCCTACATATATAAAACTATTTTTAGGTTTCTAAGAGGATTACTTGGACCATGCTCGAATTACCAGCTTGGACCCTTGGATAGATTTTGTTTCACTACATTAGCTTTTCTTTGCGGTATTTACTTTTGGATACTTTTCTCTGTATTAGTTCTATTTATACCTAAATTATGGGATGATTTTGGTTTCTTGTTATATATTATGTCATGGTGTTTCTTGTTTATTATTAATCTTATCTCCAGATCCTATTTTTTAATATATGGTAGTAAATCCCTTTTCATGAGATTTTTATACCCTCGGTGCTAGTCGCAAACCCAGTACCTACTAGAGGCATGACTCCGGGGTTCATTTTTTCTCTCCCCAAATTGTGGTATCTTTAATAGAAGGGGTTGTGAAAGTGAATTATCAAAGGATATGGTCTATATATAGGATGTAGTTTGTAGTTATGAATAGTGATGATTGAATGGTTTGGTGTGGAAATAGTTCAGTTGACATTGGTGCATGATATAGACTAGGGATACCGGCTATGACATGGGATTTTAGGGACCCTTGTGATCTAGTGCATAGACTCTAATATTTTTGAATGACCAAGTCAGTTTGAAATATTTTTATAGTAGATATCTTAGAGAGGTACATTCACCATGATTACTTGTGTTCTAATTTGAATTGGGTTATTTTTGGAAGTTAAAAAAATAATGAATAATGTTAATTAAAATAACGGTTAATAAAATCCAATACTGTTGGGATTAAAAAGTTCTTTTTTACTTTTTATCTAGGGATTATTTACATAATTCTCATTTGTATTGGGAAGTTGAATTTCAGTAGGCTGATATAGTTGATCATTGCAGGATTGATCTGACAAAGGATTGTGAGGTTTGAAATTTGTTGTTTCATGTTTTCTCGTGACAGGATTTGCGAAATTATGAGGGAAATGTTTTAAATATGGATACAGAGAGTTGGATGGTGGATCTTGAGATTACTTTCAGTTGGATCTGGTCCCCAGTCGAGTAATGCGTCCCTTTCTTAGTCAGTCATATGTGTGTAGTTGTGCATTAGGGGTGGAAATCATATCTGGGTTAGTGGAAGGGGGAAGATGTTTCATGGGTCAACTTTTAGAAGAGGTTCGGGCTGAGTATCTTTCCTCGACCACGAAGGAAGTGAAATGCTATGATATTATTTCTATTTAGTATGGGAGTATTTAACCATGTGAGTTTGGAATCATGTTTTAGGAGCTTCAATGTTTTTCCCCAGATCTTTTTTGATATGAGGAGTCTCGTTTGAGACCTCTTGAGGTGGCAGTATGTCATATCCAGTATACATTTACTCCTTTTCTGTTGCTGATGTGTCTGGAGGTTCAGAAGAAGGTAGAGGTGATCGAGAGGATGCACTCACAAGTAGGTTTTCCATGAGAGTAGAACTAGTAGGGTTCCTCAAGAAGCAAATATATCAGTGGTAGGTCTCAAGAACTAGTACCGAATAGACATCTACAAGTGGGGAGTCGACCTTGATAGAAAATTTTATAACCTTCTGGGGACAGTTGTTTCCATTATTTCCCTGGCGAATGTATGCTAATGTTTTTTGATTATGGGGTTTATGGTCATCTCCAGATCCAGTGCTTAATGGTTCCTTGATCTCAGTTTGGTGAAGGTGGATAGGTTTAGTGTCATCCTCAGAATCAGTTTCCCATAAGGCCATTTCAGCAGTAGGGGTTGCAGGCATATGTTATACAATGTGGAGATAGAATATGTAGAGGATTACCTCTGGATGTTTCTCATATTCAAGGATCCTACCTGAGATTGCTCATAGAGGAGGTCATCAATAGAGAGGCAGAGTAGATGGGTGTGTTCAGTTTCCAATAGTTGAATCAGCAGTTCCATAGGATCATGAGATCATCATAAGTACAATCAGTTTATTTATTACCCTTGTTTGTGCCTTATTTGAGTCATTAGATTCACACTACTTTGTTTCATCCACTCTAGCTCATGCTCTTGGACTAGATGTAGAGAATATTAATATGATCCTACTGTTGAAAATTCCAGTCAAAGGCCAGACCAATTTTTTTGATGTGTTTAGGGGATGTAGACTGATAATGTGGCCACCTTAGTCTCATGGTAATCTTTTCTTAATACAAATTAATCTATATAATTTTATCATCAACATCAATTATTTTATTCAGTATGTGTTGTTATGAACTACTTTCAGAAGCGAGTCATTTTCTCATATGTGGGTGGTTAGTGTGTAGTTTTTATTCACATACATGGTTATCAGGTGGGCAGTTGTCTAGTGGAGTCCCTCATTTCTTTTATTGCTAGTTTTTTTATGGAATCAGTAGATGATGTGATAGTGGAGGTCCTCTAAATTTTTTGGGAGTTCCTATATTTTTTCTTGAGGAGGTTGTGATGCTACCTCCTCAACATGATGTTATGTTCAGGATAGACATATAGCCCGATTATTCTTATATTTTGATGGAATCTTATCAAATGGATCCTTATGAGTTGCGGTAGTTGAGGATTCCAATAGATGATGTGATGCAGAAAGATTTTATCTAGCCTAATGCATCATTGTGGGGGGTTCTGGTGTTATTCACTAAGAAAAAGGATGGTACTATAAGGTTGTGCATAGACAAATAGACTTTGAATTAGGTGATGTTCAAGAACCATTACCCTCTATTGAGGATAAATGATCTTTTCATCCAGTTATGATGGGTGAATTAGTTTTTTAAGATCGATATGTGGTCTGAGTATCACAAGTTGAGTGAAAAGGAGGGAGATATCCCAAAGACGGGCTTTAGATGCTAGTATGGTCACATTGAGTTTGTAGTCATGTTATTTGGTGTTACAAACACATTATCCATGTTCATGGGGCTTATTAAATCATTTTGTATGAGTTCCTAGACCGGTTCATCATCATATTCATCGATGATATCTTGATCTACATGAATTCATAGGTGGAGAATTTCAAGCATCTCAGAGCCATTTTATAGGTCCTTATACACCACCATATTTGTAGAAATTTATATAAGTTTATTTTTTGGACATGATAGGTGAATTTCATTGATAAATTGGTTCCCTAATATGGTGTGGTAGTTGACCTATCAAAGGTCAAGGTTGTTTTTTCTTGGGAATCACTAAAGGACAAGACAAAGGATCATGGTTTCTTTTGTCTAGTGGGTTATTATATGAGTTTTTTACATCATTTATCTCATTTTTCATCCCCATTTACATCTTCAACCCTAAAGGATTATAAATTTTTGTGGACTAATCAGTTTCAGTAGCTTTTATTTACCATAAGGGGGATTTTTTAATTGTTCCAGTGCTTCAGTTTTCTTAGGAGGGTGTGGTGTTTGATGTGTTTTATGATGCTTTCCATCTAGGATTCGTATGTATTTTGATACATTATAGGGTAATGATATTTTATGGGTATAGGAAGTTACATACCCACAATTGTAACTATTCCACACATGTTATGTATTTGGCAGTGGTTGTGTTTGTGCTAAGGTTATGGTAGCATTACCTCATTACGGAATACTTTTGGGTCTTCAAGGATCACACGAGTTCAAGGTATAAATTTTATCAGCATGATTTTAATTTGTAGTAATGAAGGTGGACAGATTTTTTTAGGATCATTATATTGAAATCTCTTACACCTTAGGAAAATGGAATTTTATGGTTGATAAATTGAGCATGATGTCATGTAAGGGTGTTGTTTAGGAGTCTGGAATGCTTAGAGAGCAATAGAAGAGTTGGAAATATTTCACTTAGATTCCTGGGTAGATATTAGTAGAGTTTTTTTTGTTTCAGATGATACTTTAGTCTCCAATAATGTAGTAAGTAGAGTATTCTCAGTGGAGATAGTCCTGGCTATAGGTAATTCACAATCATGTTGTCCATGGTGATGCTCTGGAGGGATGGTCGAAGGATGGTCAGAACGGAATGTTGCTTCATGGATGGTTTTTTATTCCATAAGATATGTGTGATGAGTACTTCTAGAGTTTCATATCTCACCTTTGGATATAAACATAAGAGTTTCCTATATGTGCCTTGTATTTACATTTTATTTTTGGTGGCCTAGGATGAAATGAATAGTGGTGGAGTTTGTGGAAATGTGATTGTTTTTCCAGTTGGTAAAAGATAAGCATCATGTTCCTAGTGGTTTTTACAACCTTTTAATGTTACTATGCTGAAATGGTATAACATATTTATGGATTTAATCATAGTTTTACCTCGAGATCAGGGAGGTTGTGATGCTATTTGGGTGATCATGGATCGATCGATTAAATCATCCCACTTCTTAGAGATCATGGAGTCACACATAATGGATTCTTTTTCTAAGAGGTATGTGGATGAAGTAGCGAGGTTTCATGGAGTTTAGATATCCATTATCTCAGATCGGGATAGAAATTTTTCTTCATGAGTTTGGAAGGGATTACAACATGATTTTGGCACTCAGTTATGCCTTATCAAGACTTTACAACCTTATAAGGATGGTTAGAAGGTGTAGACTATTCAAACAATATAGTAAATGTTTTGGGTGTGTATTTGGAATTTTGTGAATCTTGGGTATGAAACATTCCTTTGCTTGAGTGTTCTTAAAATAATACCTATCAATATTCCATTAGCATGGCTCTATTTGAGTCTTTGTATGGGATATTGTGTCATTATTTATTGTGTTGGAAGAAGGTTGGGGAGGGAGTAGTTTTTTCACCCGATGTGGTTCAAAGCACATGAGAGAAGGTCTAGATTATTTGTGAGAGGTTAAAAGTAGCACAGAACCATTATAAGTCTGTTTCTGATTACAGGAGTAGGACCTTGTAGTTCAAGGATAGGGACCATGTGTTCTTGAAGGTTTCCCCTCAACATGGGCAATGGAGGTTTGGTAGGGGGATTAATATGTCTTCTAGTTTTTAGTACCTTTGAGCTCTTTGGTTTAGTTGGCATGATGGAATATCATTGGTGTTACCAACTTAAATGGATAGGATCCATGATATATTTTACTTATCTTAGCTTCATTGATATCTTCATGATGACTCCCATGTCATTGACTAGGGTGAGTTAGATATCGAGGATGATGGAATGGTCCTAGAGAGTCTATTAGAGATCTAGGATCTCCAAGAGAAGGCTCTACATGGATGGAACATTTCTTTGGTTTATGTTTTTTAGAGGCATGGTGGTATAAAGGAGGGTACTTGGGAGTGAGATACGTAGATGAGTTATCAATACCTTGAGTTGTTTTTAATTTTTCTCTTCTCTATTTTTCATTGTGATGTAATGTTTGGATCCTTCTATTGTATATAAAGATATTTTTCCATGTCATGTGATGTGTGATAAATTCCTGACATAATAAAAGTGGGGAATGATTCCTAATCGAGATGCATTAACTTTGATGCGATTGGACCTATGTGGGCGAGTCAGTGCCACCCAGAGAGGATAGTATCTTGTCAAAGAGGATAAATATTATGGATTATTTTGTTTGGGATGGTGTGGTTCATTGTTTTTGGGGATGTATAGTTGTGGTGATGTGATTGTGTGGTGATGAATTTTTATGAGATGTTTGTGGCTATTTGGTTTGGCATGTTTAGTCGATGGTAGCATTTTAGGTATGATGAGATCCTTGATAGGTATCTCACAGGGTGGTTGTTTAGACCCCTTTCCTTTTGGGATTATTTTTGGATTCTTGAGGGTGAGAGTTATCGAAGAGGTATTTTAGGTAATGGTTTTATTACCATTTTTTGGTGTTGAGGGAGCTTGGATGAGGCCTAGAGCGGGCCTTAAGGATTTTTTTTCTCTTAAATGTATGAAGCTGGGTGAATACACAACATGTAATGTTTACATTCCAGGTATGAGTGGTTCATGTCTTGTGATTGAATGTTCATGGGGTGTTACACAATTTGTATATTTTTAGGGTGCACATGAGCCTCAGCCTAGTTGGTGAGGTATCCTTAAGTGTTCCCACAAGATCCAGGTTCAAAAACCAGGTAGAGGCATATTTTCGGGTACTGTAGTAAGCACTATAGTAGGAATTGTAGCAGTACTATACATTGTGTGGTACTGTAGCAGAATTTTACACTGTACAATTACTTTAGCAGAATTGTACACTTTGTGGTACTATAGAAGGCCTTGTAGCTGGTGTTGTTTGATACTGTAGCAGCTGGAACTATTCACCTTGGGCCACCAGTTTGGGTTTGGAGTCCTTAAGGCTTTTGGGCCACCTAGGCCTTCGGGTCAGTAGGGATTTTGGGCCACCTTTAAGGCCCTCTGGCCACCTTAAGGCCTTTAGGCCACATGCATTTGCCCCAGATACACTACAAAAAAAGGAGCGGCTCCAGAAGAGGATTCAGAGCAGGTGCACTCACCAGAGCAGAGCCAAATGGGTTTTTCAGAATGAGTGGGTATGGCTATTCCATCGGGACTAGACTTTTCTTGCACGAGAAGCCTAGCCATATGGCCAGGAAAAGGTGTACAACTACTATCATGATGCATATACTGGGGAGGGGCAGTTCCTTGTAGATAGTATGGTTGAATTCCCTAAGACCTTCAGGTCATGTAATCTCCAAAGCCTACAGTGCTATGTAATCTTTGAGCCTATGGGCCATGTAAGGGTTCCCCCACATCCCTTGAAAGGGGGGTTATCAAAAATCAATAAAAATGGAGGCCTTCAAGCCATTCATGCTATATTTTTAGGGTTAAATAATAAAAAGGTGATGCGTATTTTAGTGGAAACCAAACCCTGACATTTATACTATGTGTAAATTTATTACACACCATGTAATTACCTTGCACAATGTGTTTTAAAGGATGTAGTGCGCCGTTTTTTTCCAAAATAGGAACTCTCTCTCATTCCAGGTATCTAGAAGCTCCAGCTTCAAGAGTTTTCTGATTCCTTTTGATGGGTATTTAATCCTAGCATCCTATCCTAGATCTATAGTGATTTATCCTCTAATTTTCTTCAGTTCATTTCTTTCATCTTCATAGTTTTTCTTTGGGGGTGTAGTTTAGTTTTGGTTGTGAAGAACCTTTTTGATAAATTGTTTTAGCAATGTTTTTGTATTTGAGGACACCTAATGTTTTGGAATAATAATGTTTTTTCTATTCTGGAATTGGACCCAGTCCATCATCATGAGCTTTATATGAAATTTGAAAGTTGTTGAAGGTTTGAAACCAAACATATAGGTGGAGAAAAGTTTTGTTTTAATGAATATTTCATTTACATAATCAAATGATCAGATTGAGAAGCATCATAATCACATTTTTGGGCCTATAAGCACCAAACCTAGAAGCAATAAAAAAGATTAAGTTTTTAATCAGATGTGTTATCAGGTCTAGATCCATCTCCATGAAGATTCATCAGACTCAACATTTTTTATAAAGTTAAATGTTGTAGAGTGAAGAAGTTTTAATGATGCTAAAGTGGCTTCTTAAATAATGTCTAGTTAGGAGTTATAAAGTTCTCAAACTTTCTAAACAAAATAAAACAGTGCTTGTCTAATCATGGAGTTCTCAAAAATCATGAAAAAAATCATGATAAAATATTTTT
This sequence comes from Viscum album, assembly GCA_963277665.1. Lineage (NCBI taxonomy): Eukaryota > Viridiplantae > Streptophyta > Magnoliopsida > Santalales > Viscaceae > Viscum > Viscum album. The sequence goes on from OY728139.1 coordinate 480,155,647, forward strand.
AAGAAATACAGGAATCGTAATGATTGTATAAGTTCTAGAAATCTAAAAACATATCAGATCTAGAATTACCATACTAATAAGTTTTTAGAAGTTAGTATGTGTAAATTTGATTAATTTTGAATAATTTAAAATTTTTATAGTCAATAATTCCATCGTAATGAGAATTCCATCATTATGATTGTTACATTAGACTGACTGTAAGAAGAAAAGTCAGATATACTAACTCTAAGATAGAAAGGCATACTATAATGAGGTGATAAAGAAAAATAGATTTTAATTAACTGAGAAAGAAAGGAAAATACTAATGAGTTGATAAAAAATGCAGATTGTAATGAGCTAATAAAAGAAGATAGATCATAATGAGGTAATAAATAAATGAATATCATAATGATATGAGAAACAAAGTCAGATCGTAATGATATGAGAAATAAAGGCATATCGTAATGGGTTGAGAAAGAAAGGAAGATCATAATGAGAAGATGAAGATGATGCTAAGGAATATCAATTGTATTGAATATGAGGAAGATACATCATATTGAAGCTAAGGATGATACATCTTAATGAATCCAAGGAAGATACACTATATTTAAGATGACTAAGTTTCATCCGACTGAAGAAAGAATAAAAATTATAAAAAAGATGATTATTAAGAGGTCTCAAGAATGATATTCTTGAAGTTTTATGAAGAGTTGAAGTGGTAAAATTTGAATTCAATTTTGAAAAAATCTTGTTGAAATCTGAGAAGTATTGAAAAAAATGATGTTGATGTTTAAAAGTAATATTATTTTGATGTTTTTGAAATATGGGGAAATAGGGATACTTTTCAAGTTTCCCACTCTTGATTTTATAGGTTTCCAATAAATAGTTTCTCAGATTATTGGCACATTGTAACATTTCATGAAATTTAAAAAGGTAGATAACTGACGAATATAAAATGAAATTTTATATAGAACAAAGATCTTTTTACAAGATCTGGCTTCTATTATTTGGTCAACCGTATTTCGAAACATCATATTGATAAAATAATGTTGAGTTGATTGGATTGAAGAAGATCAAACCATGTTTCTGATCAGAGTTTGGGATGTTTATAATGAGTAAGGGAGAATTATATTGACTTCCTTAGACTGAAAAAATCAGACTCATCTAAATCATACTGACGATTCAGATTGGGATTTTGTGGAGAAAATTGAAAAAATTATTTATTCTTTTATTTTGATTCAAGTTTTTTATATGAAACTTCGTAAACTAATGAGAGTTAGTATATTATTTCATATCAGGAGATAGAAGGTATATAATGGGAGTTATCACAAGTTTTATTCCATTTTTCATAATAGTGAATTCCCATAGACCCGTAAGTGTGGCTATGGAAAGGATGTAGGTTCTCACACTGAGGTCAAACCATATAAATCTTGTGCGATTTACATGATTTCCTATTTTTCATGCATGAGTATTTACTAAAAGTTGATAAAGTAAATGAATCTTAATAGGTTATTGGGGTTATGTTTCTAGAAGTTTTGAAACTATTAAAAGTCAACAACTGATTCAACCCCCCCCCCCATTCTCAATTTTATTCGATACTTTGGAACTTAAATTGTTATTAGAGCCAAAGGTCCCTTGATAATTCCTTATCATGGATAATCTCAATTCCTTTAACAATATAGGAATTTCAACATTTGATGGAAAAAAATTTATATATTGAAAAATAGGAAAATTCATTATCTCATATCTCTTGGCTTGGAATTTATTGATGCTGCTAAAATTGGTTTTACAACTATTGAAAAATATGATCTCATTATGTTTTTTGATAAGATAAATATATATGTTTATGTAAAATATAGAAATTTTATCCTTATTTTATTATTGGAAAACTTCAAAGCGTATATGGTACAAGATGGTAAGTGATGTTGAAGGGAATACTAGAGTTGAGGAAGCAAAGAAACAAATCTGGCATAGTAAGAATGAGGACTTCATAGTGAGAGATGAAGAAAATAAGGATGAATACTTCACTAGATTAAATGAAATTGTTTGCAAAATAAGAGGATTTGTAAATGAACTAGATGATTCTAAAATTGTGTAGAAACTTATAAGGAACTTTATAGATATTTTGTATTCTAAAATTTATTATTTAGAAGATAAATATGATTCATCTCATGATAAATTTCATAACTTTATTGTTTCTTATGAAATGAGAAAAGGTAAAATGTTCATAAACAAGATAAACGATGAAATAGATTTTGAATCCATTAGAAAAATGAAAATAAAAGATACTAAAGATATTAAACTGTGTGAATTTGAAAATAAAGATGGAGGCGAGTTAAATGACAGAATCATGTCTCTTTTACCAATGATTTATTTGAATTTTTTTTATAGTGTTTTTTTATGCACTTGCGATTGTACTAAATTTTTTAAAAGTTGGATAATATTGAGATGATTTTGATGAAAACCCATGATAGAAGAAGTTTAAAAAATTATAAAGATGAAAATTCATCCAAGGAATATAAGAATATGTTTACTCGAAACAAAATATGTATTTTGAGTAAAAAAGCTCAATCAGACTCAAATGAAAAAAAATCATCAAATGATGAAAGCTTAGAAAAATTCAGAACCTTTATTGAAAATATTGAGAAATAAATATTCCTCAGATATTCAATAAGGAGGTGAGTAATTTTATAGAGAGTATCCACTTAGAGAAAATATTGTTTCATGTCTTGAACAAAACAAATATCTCCTGAAAGAAATTAGAGTAATGGAGATTTATTGTGAAGAATTTTTTGATGGAAGAAAAGATGCCATCAGTCAATAGGAAGAATACATTGAGGAGATATAATGTTACAAACCTATAATTACTAAATAGGGAAATAGTGATGAAGATCTTAGTAAGAATCTGGAATCTAAAGAAGAAGAAGTTAACAATTTTCAATCAAAATATTTTAGGTCTGAATGTACCTTGAGGAATATGAATGAAAATTTCAAAAAATATTTGGAAGAAAAATATGAGACTTATAAACATTATGAGAAGGCTCAATAATATAATAATGTTTAATCTTCACTAACCAAAAATAATTTTTCATCTAATTATTTTAACATTTCATGTTTTGGAAAATGTTTAGGAAAATATTGTGTGCGGAAAGGATATGAGAAACCTATAAAATCTAAAAAAGTATGAAAATAACACCAAATAAAATATGTACCATGTTCGTAGTATGTTAGAGCTGAAATAAGTTACCAACCTCAGCACAATTTCTACAGATAAATATCTTTCTTAAATAGAAAATCATGATTTCATGGCTATTTCTGGTGTTGTGGAATCTATGGGCAAAGATATTATAATTTTTGGTACATATTATCTATAAAAACCCTTCTCTTTTTATAACATTCATACATGATTTAATGAAATAAAATTACATTTAATACGACCCGAAAGATCAATAAGTCTAGTGTCTTGGTAAATTAGGAACGTTACATAACAACTTAAACATGAAATACAACATCAATATTGAAAATTTATTTTACATTACCGCAACATTCCTTCATACTCAACCTTTCATAGGAAAACCTAAGGACATACATAATAATGGGGTGATCTATAAATCCTAGTAAGGGTATAAACATGGAATAACATGAGTAATACAACACATGTTAGACAATAGGCATATTAATGGAGCATAAAAGAAATGGGAACTTAATGGCATGATATAACATGATAATCATAACATGGAAATGTAGCTACAACTTAAAACATTACATAATAGGTCAAGGATAAACTACCAAGACATCATAGTGGAAAAGGTACCATAAAGGAATCAGGTAAACCCTTATCCCAATATGTCATATCATGATACTAAACATTACTCAACGCATTTGAACATTATATAATTTTGGGAGCACCCATCAATTTCATTTCATTCTCATGCTTAGGTGTTTCTCATAGATCATAAATCATGGATTCATTCATCATCATAATTTATTCAAAAATCATGGGGTGTGGAATAAATAAATTTATGTCCTAAATAAAAAGGTATATGTTTATAAAAGTGAACACCCTTGATAGGGAATGGGTATGGTATTCACTATACATTTTTTTTGGAATGGAGATTCATGGTACAATTTTGGCAACCTAACGGTATGAAATAAAAATTCATAAAAAGGGTTAGTGAGAGAAAAAGAGGTCTCTCATCACATATACATGTAATGTACAGTAACAGGGTCATATAAATACATGTCCCGATATAATGAATTTTGAAATAGAAGTCATAACACAATAAAGAACCATCAAGAAAGAGGTGAAATAGAATAACTCTTATGAAATTTAAGCATGGTCAAAAGTGTAAATAGGAGGGATTAATAAGATAGAAAGGGGTATTATCAATAATAAAAATACTTAACGGTCATTTAAATCCAATTGGATATAATAAAACAAATAGAGTTCATGTGATTTCTATATCCATTTTACAAAATAAGACATTTAATTAAATCAATAGGGAAATTTAACTTATAATTTTTCGGGTCGTTACAATCTCCCCCCATAAGAAATTTCACCCTGAATTTTTAATTTCCTACATTAAAATAGATGTGGGTAACTTTGTTTCATCACCTCCTCTGGTACCTATATTGAATATTCAAACATGTGGTTTCTCCACAACACTTTTACTAAGTGCATTTTCATATTCCATAGAAATTTGTCTATACGATATAAGATCTTCATTTGCTTCTCCTCATAAGAGAGTTCATTATCCAATGGTATCACCTCTAGATTTAGTACATGAGATGGGTATGGAATGTAATTTCTCAAGAGTGATACATGGAATACATAATGTACTTGAGATATATTAGGTGGGATTCTTGGTCGATAGGTCACCGTTCTGATGCGATTAAGGATCTCAAAAGGGTCGATGTACCATTGAATAAGCTTTCCCTTATTCCCAAATCCCATTACTCTCTTCCATTGAGATATGAAGAGGAATACCATGTCTCTAACATCAAACTCTAGGTCTTCTCGATGATTGTCAGTATATATTTTTTGTCGACTCTAAGTAGCCATGATGTGTTGCTGAATGGTCTTAACCTTATTCGTAATTTCCTTGAAAATTTAAGGACCTAGTAGTTTTCATTCCCCAAATTCATCCCCAAATGTAAGTGTTCTGCAGCTCTTCCCATAAAGAGATTTATAGAGAGACATTTGGATTATTGAGTGGGAACTGTTATTGTAAGAGAACTCAACCATATGAAGATGTTGATCCCATTCTCCTTTTAAGTCCATTGAGCATGCTCTCAACATGTTATCAAGGTTCTGGATAGTCTACTCAAATTGGTCATTAGTTTGAGTTTGAAATGTTGTGCTGAAGTTTAACTCAGTATTTAGAGCATGTTGGAGACTCTTCGAGAACAAAGAGGTGAATCTTGGATCTCGATCAGATACAATCGATAGTGGTATACCATGAAGACTCATCACTAATATGATACATATCCATGAAAGTTGATTTAATGATAAATCCCCTATAATTTCAATGAAGTGTGCAGTTATTTTAAGACAATCCACCACAACCCATATATCATTGTTTCCTCTATATGTCTTAGGAAGCCTGGTGGCAAATTCTAGGGTGATGTTTTCCCATTTGTATGTAGGTATGGGTAATGGTTTCCTCATCCCCATATATGTTTTCCTTTCCGCCCTCATTTGTTGATGTATGAGACATCATTATGTATATACTATGATCTTCTTCTTCATATTTTCCCACTAATAGTGTTCCTAGAGATCTCGATACATCTTTGTGCTTCTTGGGTGGAAAGATAAGGTTGAGTTATGTGAATCATCTAATAGATCCTTCTTTAACTCAATATTAGATGGTACATATAGTCTTGACCCAAATCATAGAACACCTTTTTCATTAACATTTCACTTCAAGGATTTACCATTTCTAATAGTTTCTACTTTCTTATAAATTCCCACATAATCTCTTTGATAATCCTTTAACTTTCCTAGAAGAGATGGTTGATCAATCATTTTTGAAAGGATTAAATATGTTCCTTCCTTTATGATTCTAATGTTTATACTCTTCAAGTGTAAAAAGATCATATCCTACTAAATTCGCATCAATGAAAGAGTTGATGGATCCTTTCTACATAGAGAAACTTCCACTTTATTCACTTTCCTCAGATGGTAGTAAATTTAGTATTCATAGTCCTTGATCATATATAACCATATTCATTGGCGCATATTCAGCTATTTCTATGTGAATATATACTGGATACTTTTTTGATCCATATATATTTCACACTTCTCCCCAAAGAAAAAAATTTCACTAACTTTTCAAAGTGAAGATCACTGTATCCAACTCCAGATCTTGTGTTAGATAGTTTTCCTCATGAAATTTCAACTTCTTTGCAGCATAGATAGTGACTCTTTCATTTAGTATCAACACACATCCTAGAAAATTTTTTGAAGCATGTGATGACCCAGACTCTCAGGGTCCTTTCCTTTTCCAAAAATCCGGATCCTAAAGGGGTAGCTTCTGGGCGTGAGGCCGATCGGCGCGACCGATCGGCGTGACCGATTGGCGCGACCGATCGAAGAGACCGATTGGCGTGACTGATTGGCGCGACTGATCGGCAAGACCGATCGGTGCGACCGGTCGGTGAGACGGATCGGCACGATCGGTCGGTGAGACCGATCGGCGCAACCAATCGGTGAGACCGATCGGTGTCACCCAGCCTTGTCGGGGTTTTTCCAGTGACACCTTCCTTTTGTGAAAATTGGGTTTAAACCCTATTTTGAACCCATTAAGCTTGTTTTAAAGCCCAGTAACGCCCATAAATGTTGTTTAATTAAATATTTAATGAATTAACCTAGTGTGTGCATCGGTTTAAACCGCCCGACCCTTTAATAATGTGTGGGGTGTCTCAACTGCATAGTCAACCCACGACCTCGCGCCTTATGCGGTTTCGGGTTCTTTTTCTCCATATCTTAACAGCTCAGGGCGTTTTGTATCTCACCCTTTATAACCTAAGGGTTCTCCCTAGGTTTCTTTTCTCAATCACCATGTGCTAGGAGTACCCTTCGTTCAGACGATCTGCTTTTCGTTCAGACGAGCCGCATCGCTATCCGTAGAGTTCCATGCCCAGACATAGCTTCAATCGTTAATCAACAAGTAGGGAATTTATCCTTCGTCTCTATTTTGTGTATCATGAGGGGTGGGCATGCTATTGATTTTGTATAATTGGATAAACCCTAATCATAATGAAGATAATGAATGAAATCTAATGAATGAGGGGGGGGGGATGTGATCGATGATGCTTTGATTTATGATCTTCCATGATTTATGATTTCTGAATTGTGCGGGCTTACGCCTTCTGAAAATCATGGTTGTTGGTGGTCTTTTTGTGTGCACTAATGAACCCTTACCTCTGGTAATGTTTAATGGATTGTTTTGTGGTTGTGAACCCTTGCTGTGAAAAGTAAATCGGTTAATTACTTATATTCGGATAAACAAATTGAATGAACTAGGATCAACTCCTTTATGTGATAACCCCGGTTAATGTACTGCGAATTTGAAAATCATGGGGTGTGTTAAATCTTATAAATATGAAAATACCGTCATGGTCATGCCTTGTGTTTATGGTAGTGGGTTTCCCTTTTCTTTTCACTCACTGGTCGATTGCTGGGTGATGTGGGTGGGGATGGGATCCCCTGTTATTATACTCTTAGTTGTTGAGAAATTGAGGATGGGGTCCTCTATTATATCACGAATTGGGGTGGGATCCTCTATTGTTGAGAAACCATTTGGCTCTTAGATATTGGACATGGGGCTGTAACTTAGGGTTTTCCTTGGTAGTTGTGGATTTACAAGAGAACCGGGTTTGAATGCTTAAACTGACATTTGGATGGATATTTTTCCCTTGGTTTGTGCTTATGGTGTTAGTTTCCCAGTAGTTGCAGAAACTTTTTTTAAACATTATTACCGAACATGTAAACAAGGATGGGACAAATGGGTGTTGGTTTGGTGTGGGTTGTGACTTGGACATGGTGTTGTTTGTGTTATTTAGGCAGGCTGAAGAAAAACCTAAACTTTGGGTGAGTGCTTGTTACCTATACATATACTTGTTGTTTTGTGTTTCTTATTCGCACCCCAACCAAGTTGAGCACTTAGTGCCGAACACCCCCATTTCATGGGGGAGGGTATTTTTTCCAACACTTATATTAGTGGCTGGTTATTAGATCCTTTCTGATCCCTTTCCCGGATAGCCCAAGTATCTTCGGGCTGGCTGTGATGGCCTGAAGTCCATTATTAGCCCAAGATCCTTTGGGCGGGGTAGTGTGGCGGTTGGCCCAGGTGTGTGCGTGCAGGTGGTTTCCCAAGTATCTTCGGGATGAGGCCCAAGTGTCTTCTGGCGTGGCAGTAGATATTCTATCCCAGGTGTCTTCAGGAATGGTAGGGATTATTCTATCCTAGGTTTTTGCAGGCGTTGTTACATGTGACAGTTGTGGCCCAGGTGTCTGTGGGTGGGGTTTGGCAGTGGGACTGCGTGAGGATGTGGACCAGGTGTGTGCGGGTGGGGTGAGGCAGTGGGACTGCGGTGAGAATGGTGGGATTGGTTCGATGCATAGGATATCTTCAATAACCAGTGGGAAAGTGGCATGGGGTACCCAAACATCGATGTGTTATCACTATATATTACATGCTTGCGTTATTTGGTGAGTGTGGCCGGTGAGTGGGATGGATAAACTCCTTGGTAGTGTGGGTTGGCTGCTTCTCACGGGACTTTAGTACGTTCCCCCACTTGTGCACAAGAGCTTTAGGTTTTTCCCTGCTGAGTATACTTGTATGCTCACCCTACGTATATAAAATTTCTTCCAGGTTTCCAGGAGGGCTTCAGGGATCGTGTGGGACCATACTAGCGCAGGACCTTTGGGACAGTTGCAGCTGCTATTTTTCTTTCTTTAGTACTTTACCCTTGTAGTAACTTTGTACCTTCTGGATTTTACTTTTGTTACATGAATTGGGAATGGTTCTTGTCTTTACTTTTACTTTCCTCTTTTGGTGTTTTTGGGATTTACCATCTTATCTCTCGATCCTATTAAAAGAAAAAGGGTAATGCCTTCCATCTAATGAGTGATTCTATACCCTTGGCGTTGGTCACCACTCCGGGACCTATTGAAGGCGGGTTTCAGGGGTTATTATCTCTCCTTAAACTTGAATAAGGAAGGGCCCGGCAACCTTCTTTCCCTTCCCTCTTTTTGGAGAAGGCGGGTCGTGACAAAGCATCATTGAATACCACGAAAATCTCTCCACTTGTGGGTAGTGTGAAGATGGGAAAAGTGATAAGCCTATTTTTTTAACTCATTGAATATCTATTCATATTCATCATTCCAAGAAAACTTTACTCCCTTACCATTTATCTTGTTTAAAGGGTTTGATAATCGTGAGATATTTCTTACAAATTGATGATAAGACCTAGTTAATCCAAAGAAACTACAAATATATGTCACTGATGTTGGCCTTAGTCATCCTTCAATTTCCTTAATCTTTTAAGGGCCCAGAGATGTCCCATTACTTGTGATGATATTCTCTAAGAAGTAGACTTCCATCAACCATAGCTCACATTTTTTGTACTTTCCATAAAGATATTCATTTCACAATGTCTTTAGAATAGTACTTAAATACGCCTCATTCTTCTTCTTAATTTTAGATTATATTAGAATATGATCAATAAATACTACCAAAATATTTTAAAGGTAATATCTAAAGACTCTATTCATAAAGTTAATAAAGATTTCTTGAGAATTAGTGAGTCTGAATAGCATAACTATGAACTCATAATTCCCATACCTTATAAAAAATTTTTTTGGGGATATCATCATTCTTCACCCTTAAATGGTAATATCCTGACTACATATCCACCTTGTAGAATTATTTTTCTCCAGGTATATGATCAAATAATTCATCAATTCATAAAAAAAGATACTTGTTTTTATCATGATTTTTTTTTTGAGATCATTATAATCAATGAAAAGGCGCATTGACCCATCCTTCTTAATAAAGAAGACTGGTTCATCCCATGGAGAAGAACTTGGGAATATAAACCCTTTATCCTAATTCTCATGTAGTAGATCCCTTAGCTTCACAAGTTCTAAAATAGCTATTCTCAATGGATTCTAGGATATTGGGAATTACCCAGGTATAACATCAATTTAGAATTCAACATATAGTCTTGGATGAAGACTAGCCAATTCTGTGGGAAGCACATCAGTGAATTCCCCCACAATATGCATGTCTTAATGGATGATTCCATCCTTAGACATGATCATATCAGTAAGATACACATGATCATATAGTAGTAATATATATTCTTGCAATCATAGTGATAAAAAAATATTCATCTTCCTCCTCACACTTGTATAGAATTGGGGGTTGATTTTCCAAATGGAGAGTCATTTCCCTCACACAGCAATTTATGATATATCTATATAGAGAAATACAATCTTTTCTAAGAATTGCATCCAATTCCACCAAGGTATGTGTGATAATATTTTCTAGGAAGTTCAATCCACAAATTATGATAGGAGAGATGTTATATAAATGGGATGCTATTATTTTCCCCATTTTCCATTTTTACTTACATCTCTACTTCCATGGTTTTTAGTGGTGTTTGGATTTTTCTACTAAAATTTTGAGATATAATAGAATGCGTAGAACTAGAATCAAAAAGTACATTCACTATTCTTTTATGAATAATTATCATACCTATTACCACTTGTTTTTCGGGATTCACTTTGGCAGTAGTGATGGAAAAATCTCACCCTTTCTACCTTGGATGTTGTTGGTTGCATTATAAAACCCTTTGGTGACAAAATTTGTTTGAGAAATACCGTGGTTCATTTTAGTTGTAGAAATGAAAAATTCCTTGAGGGTTTACCATATCTTTCCTTTCCTTTGTAACAGTAAAAAAGTTTTTTCTTGTAGGAAATCACTAGATAGTTTCCATTCCTTCCCACACCTAATGCATTTCGTCATCCCCTTCAGGCATTTTCTAGGTTTCTTCTTTCGACACCTTTTGGAATATGGGGTTTTAAAATTTCTTAGAATTGTTAGATCCCACTAACGAACCACTAAAATTTTTTCCACCTTGTACTTCTTATCATTGTGATACCACTAATATTCACTAATCTTCATTTCGACATTTATAGCACATCATACAATTTCTTCATAGCTATCAAAGTCACAGATCTCTAGGGATTTCCATATGATAGGTTTTATCCCACCAAATAAGTGTTAAACCTTTCATTCAGAAGTAACAAAAAAATTTAAGGCATATCATTCAAGCCTTGTGAAGTTTTACTCTTACACTTAGATGGATTCTTCATATTTTTCTTGAGGGCAAGGAATTCCATTTCGATCTTATGTTGGAGGGTGCAAGGAAATTTTTTATCAAAAAACATTTTCCAAAAATCCTTCCATCCCATTACCTCGATCTCTTCCTCATGATTCGTATTTTTGATTAATGGACACCATTGATCAGCTTCACCCTCCATAAGATAAGAATCAATAAGAACCTTCTCTTGTTTGGAGCATTGGAGGATGGATAATATCTTCTCAATGGAGTTGATCTATTGTTCGGTGATTGAGGGATCATATGATCCATTGAAAAGTAGGAGGCCTTTGTCTCATGAAGATCTCAATTGTGACTTGTTGTTTCTTATGGGGGGTTTTACTTTATTCTTGATCCAGGTTTATATTAAAAACATGATTTAATTGAGAGAGTATCATGACAATGTTTGTGATTTCCACTCCTATCATATTGGGCATCTCATGAGGGTAGTCATTAAATTGATCTTCACATCAGTTGTTAGCCTTATTCTTCATAATACCGGCCATTGGATAGAATAAAAGGAAAATTAGGGGTAATTATTTTAAACTAATAAACACATAAAGTGGAATCCAATGACATTAAATGGATAACTTATAAATTACATTTATTTGTTTAACTTATGAATTTCTATGATTCAATCTAATTTATCCATGATCTATTTCCCAACATAAATTCTTATGGGAATTTTTTTTGTTCCATTAATAATGGTTTATACTAATCTTATGAATTTATAATAAAAATATACCCTGGTAGTGTCAAACCAGAGGTGTAGTAAGGCCCATTGTTGGCCACCAGTTCCCATTTAAGTATAGCTCAAAGATTTGTTTTCTGGTTTTCCCAAGAAATATTTGTTCTAGAGCCACACCCACTTAGTCGTATCTAGAAAGTGATGAATTTTCTTGATAAACCACTTGATATATACTCACTAATATTATGGGATTTTTTCTTATACATAGTCTTATCCCTAAGGATTTCACTAGATTTTTCTAATCCTAACCCTAAAAATAACTAAACTTTCATCTAACACCAATAATAACAACCATGTTCTTATATTTACATTCATACATGATTTAATGACATAAAATTAAACATAATACAAGCCAAAAGATCAATAAATCTAGTGTATTGGTAAATTAGTAACATTACATAACAACTTAAAACATTAAATACAACATCATTATTGAAAACTTCCTTTACATGACCACAATATTCCTTCATACATAACATTGCATGGGATAACCTATGGGAATACATAATAAATAGGTGACCTATAAAGCTGAGTAATGGAATAAACATGGAATAAATTGAGGAAGACAACACATGTTAGAAAATATGAATATAAATGGATCATAAAAGAAACATGAACATAAAGGCATGATATAGCATGATAATCATAACAAGTAAATGTGTCATCAACATAAAAAATTGCATCATAGGTTAGGGAAAAACATTCAAGGCATCATAGTAGAAAATTTACCATAAAGTAATTAGGTAACCCCTTATCCCAACATGTCATATCATGATACTAAACGTTTCCCAATACATTGGAGTGCGATATAATTTTGGGTGCACCCTTCACTTTCATTTTATTCTCATCTATAAGTGTGCCACATAGATCATAAATCATGGATTCATTCATCATCATAATTTATTCCATGACAAATGGGTGTGTAATGAATACATGTTAGTCCTAAATAAAAATATATATTTGTATAAAATTAAATACCCTTGATAGGTAATGGGTAAAGATTCACTACATAATTGTTTTGGAATGGAGATTCACGGTGCAATTTCGGCAGCCTAACGACGTAAAATAAAAATTCATAAAAAAGGGTTGAAGAGATAAAAATATTTATCTCATCATATATGAATATAATTTAAATTAATAGGGTCATAGAAATAATATCCTAGAATAATTAATTTGAAAATATAAGGCATAACATAATAATGAAACTTGAAGAAAGTGGTGGAATTGAATAACTCTTATGACATTTTGGCATGGTAACAGGTGTACATGGGAGATATTAATGAGAGATAAAGGGGTATCTCATCATTAAAAAATAACAATGGAAATATGGAAGAGGTGAAAAAACGGACCCCATCATTTTTAAATAAAAATAAAAGGGTGTCACAATATAAGGAAACTTGGATAAAAATTAGAATAGAAGGAACCTTTACTCGAGTGTGTGACTTCAAAATATTGAAGAGGAGATTCATAAGAGACTGGGCATGAGAGGAGGAAATATTAAGGATATTTTAAAATATTTTTTAGTGAATAGAAGTGGGATCTTGGGTGTTTTTATATGGGAAATGATAGGATAATTCTTTAACATTTCACAAACTAAGGTTTTGAAATCTGTATAATTAAATATTCAAAACCACAATCCTTCACATGGTTTTTACCATGGTTTTTTTTCAAATAAGAGTGGGAATAAATATTTGATAAGTACATGGGCCAATGATCTTAAAATATAAGCTATTATTATGTGGAGGCGATTAACATTATTAAAGAAATGAATTTAAAATCATAAAATATATTATACATTTTGGAGGATTCACTAAGGATTTATAAAATAAGTCAAAAAAATATATAATAACATTATATTAAATGAAAAAATTATATTTGGCCTAAGATCCATTTTTAGTGTTTATTACATCACTATTGGGTCATTATAATGTCATAAAACACACTATAAATTTATATGGTACTTAATTTTTACCCAAATATTCGACTATCTCAAACAATTATAAAAAATTCATTGTCAGATAATTCCGATTTCCTGATTCCAAAATTAATATTCATGTTATCTAAATAATATTCTGAATATTCCAATTTTCACATCTAAAACAAAAACCAACATTTATTGAAAATTGATGAGTTTTGAATAAACCAATTTTTAAACCGTAAAAAAAACTACATTTGGCCTCATAAAAATTATATGCTAATTTATTTTTAATAAAAATTATTTAATAATATTATTTTATTAAAATATTATTTTTTAATTCATCAAAATATCTCTCTTATTTTAATTTTAATATTTACCAAAAATACTATTTTTTATTTAAAAACAATAATAAAATAAAATTATATTCATTATTCTATAAAAATACAATGTACATAGTAATAATGCTTGGGTATAGATAAATATACTATTATTACACAAACCTACACCCTACAAGTATGGTCTGCGATGGTGGGTCATTCATGGGTCCATTCAGTGAACATGGTTTGTCGTGATCTCGATGATCTTGAACTTCTAACGTAAACGGTTTAACTAAAGCTTAAGTAATTGGATCTCATCATGGGATTCGTCTAGGGACGAGCCTATAAATTCTATCTCCCATTATAAACTATGATAAATTGGATTCATGGGGAATGATCCTACTAGTTGAGGCCATCAAATCCTTTTTCTGTTTTGAAAGAATTTTTTTAAACCCAATATTTATACTGGTCATGTGATCACTGTTCGATATCTACATTATCAATTGTAATGATACTTAATGGTCATTTAAATCTAATTTAATATAATAAAAAACATAGTTCCTGTGTTTTCTATATCAATTTTAAAAAAATAATACATTTTATTAAATCAAAAGAGAAATTTTACTTATAATAGTTTGGAAAGTTACATTATCTCTGCATAGAATAAGGCTTGGAAAAAGTGAAATAAATGGAGCAAGAAGGATGAGTAACCTTCCTAACCCATATGAAGTTAAAAAAACCTCAAGATGTTAAACAATTTCCAAAAAACTCAATTTGAATCTATGGAAGAATTTTTTGGAAGATGTGATTAGGCTAGTCATCATGCTGAAGGATGTGTGACACTCCATGAGGAACAATTTTCTTATGATAAAAATGAAAAATAAACTCAATAGAATAAATTTGAGGAAAGAATTTTTGTTGTTGAGATATATTTGAAAGCAAGTAAAATGGGAAAAACATGGATAGTAGATAGTGGTTGTTCTTCAAATATGACATGTGAATTAAAAATATTGAAACATGTTGAAAGTAATGATGAAGTAAGAGTTACCTTTGTTAATAGTAGGTCCTTATAAATTATAGGAATCAGAATGGATGAGATTGAAGCATAAAAGTTGAAATATAAAGAATTATTATTTGTTGATGGGTTAAAAAATAACTTACTTAGTGTAAGTAAATTTTTTGATGATGGGAAAAAGGTTTTTTTTAGAAAATATGTATGTATCATTAAAAGTGTAAAATTAAGAAAAGTTATTTCAATATAATAAATAATCAATCGTATTCTATTCTAGATAGAATAATTCAATAACTCTTGTTACTTGAGTGCTAAATATGGAAAAAAATTGTGGCATCAAAGACATGATAACCTTGGACATAAAATTATAAATAAACTTTCTAAATATGATTTCATTCAGAACTTTCTATAATTGAAATGAAGAGAAGAATATTTTTTATAACTTATCAAAAAGGGGAGATAACTAACAAAATTCATAATAGAGTTTAGATTCAATCTACTAAAACACTTGGGATTATTCATTCAAATTTTTTTGGTCCTATGAGACATAAATAAACAAAATGATATTTATAATTTATCATATTTATTGATGATTTCACTCAGATGACAGAAATTATGTTTATGAAGCACAAGTTAGAGGCTATTGAAATTTTCAAATTCTTCAGAAAATATATTGAGAAATAAATGAGGGTTTCCTTAAAAAATTTGAGAACATATAATGGTATTTAATTCATAATAAATAATTTTGAAAATTATTTGAGAAATAATGGTATCCAAAACCAGTATAGTGATCCTTATACTCCACAAAAAAATAGTGTATTAGAAAGAAATAATATATGTCTGGTAGAAATGGGAAGAGGCATGTTAATAGAATACAAAGTTTCAAAGTTCTATTGGATATAAGATGTCAGTACTATTTTATATGTTCAAAATAGATGCTTATTGAGATAATAAAACAACATGAATTCTTATGAAATATGTTATAACAAAAATAATTCATTAAAATACATCAATGTTTTTGGAATTCCATGTTTACTTAAAATAAAAAATCTGGATCTGGGAAAGTTTGATGATAAATATTAGGAAGGAACTTCTATGGGTTACTAACCAAATGGAAGAAGTAATAATTGTTGGAACAATCTCTTACAATGTTTGGTGGACTCATATGATGTGAAATTAATTTAAAATAAGAATTCCTTAATAAAATTTGTTGAGAATGCTGAGAAGGATAAACTAGAGATTTCCGAAAATAATGAAACTAAACCAAAACATCCTTATAAATATTCAAATGAATCATGTGATGAGGAAATTGAATATGGGTAAGAAATTTTAAAATTTCATACCTTAAAAACATGTTGAGTCTGAAAGTATTATTCAAAATTAGAAAGATCCAGTTCTGACTTGATGAAAGTCAAGATGAGAAAATCAGACTTCACTTATCTCAAACGTTGAACTAGAATCAATTTCAGAAGATCTTAAATAAAAAAATGGGTTAATGCTATGAAAAAAGAGTTAGATCGTATTGAGAAACTTGAAACATGGGAAATTGTTCCATGGGAAGAAAATAAAAATGTTATTGGAACAAAGAGGGTTTACATAAACAAGTTTAATGAACATGGAGATGATTCAAGAAACAAATCTATTTTTGTTTATAAAGGCTATGTATGGGTGGAAGGTTGGGATTTTGAAGAAATTGTTTCCCCAATTTTAAGATTAGAAACTATTAGAATGTTTCTTTCAGGGGCCACACATCGTAATTTCAATGTTTATTAGATAGATGTAAATTCATCTTTCTTAAATGGTGATATTGAGGAAAAGTTTACATTGAAAACCCATTTGGTTTTCAACTTGATAATAATGAAAATAAGGATTTTAGATTGAAAAAACCTTTTATGGGTTGAAATAAACCCTACATGACTAGTATTCTAAATTGGAAAATTGTTTAATAATGTTGAACTTTTCTAAAGAAAACGTTTGGGCCTACGGGCCATGTAATCAGAAAAATTCCAACTAGGCCTTCAGGCAATGTAATCGGTCTCCCTTTACCCAGTTAAAGAGGTATTTTCTTTCCTTTAATAATAAATGAGGCTTCGGCCCCAACCTTTAAAAAAATTGTTATTTAAAGAAAAAGTTGATAGAAACTTATAGGTAAAAATTATTAACTCTGGAAATCTAATTGTAATCGTTTATGTTGATGATATAATTTTTTGTCAAGATAAAAAAAAATTCATAAAGAATTTTCAGAGGAAATCAAGAAGAATTTTATATTTTATATTTTGGGAGAATTAACATTATTCAATGTATTTCAAGTTCAACAAAAAAATTACATTTTCTTATCTCAAGAAAAGTACATCGGGGAATTGTTAAAGAATTTTCTACTCCTATTTCAGTGAGCATTTTTTTTATTAAAGATGAATCTAGAATAAGTGTGAATATGAAATAATTTCAAAACAAAATAGTTTGTCTTCTTTACCTTACAACCTTAAAGCTCGATGTTGTTTATGTTATGATTTTATGTTCTATGTATAAATGTAATCTGAAAGAATCATATATGTTGGAAGAAAATAGGAATATGAGATATGTAAAAGGAATAACTTCACATGCCTTGTTATACAAAATAAATTGTGAGATGAGGTTTTATGGTTATACTGATGTCGATTGGGCTGGAGATTGTAATGATAGAAAATCAACTATAGGAGTAATATTTTCATTTGGTGGATGTTTTTTGATTTGGAACAGTAAGAAACAAAGTTTAGTAAATTTGATCATAGTTGAATCTGAATATGTTGTAGCAACAAAAGCTTTAACTCAAATGTTGTGGATGAAATTTCAGTTGGAAGATTTTAAAAAAAAATTATAAACCCTTCAAGATACTTTGTGATAATCAAAGTGTAGTTGATCTTTATAAAAATATTTTTCAACATTCAAGATCAAAACACATTGATATAAATTTTAAATTTATAAAATATAATGTTTCTACTAGAGATGTTATACTATAATACATCGCTAAAATGTATTAATTTGATGATATTCTCAAAAACCCAAGAAAAAAGATAGATTTTTGGCATTTAGGATGAAACATCATGTTCAAAATCCTACCATGAATTCATAAACCTTTCAAATAACTACCCCAACTAGGATTTAGATTGTCCTAAAAAAGGAGGAGAGAAAGTAAAAACATTTTATAGTAAGAATTTTTATTTTAACTTTATCTTATGAATCATAAGTTATGGTTATCATAAAATGGGGGAGAAAAAAATAAAAATGAGGGAGTAAAAATTAAAATTGGGGAAAGTTTTTCTTTACATGGCTGTATTATTTTATTTTCACTAAGGGAGTGAATTACTTCAAAAACATTAATTTATCCATTAGTGTGGTGTCAGGACACTCTCTTTTGAGAAAGGTTGTGTTTTGGTAAAATAAAAAAAATTGAGTTTTTTTACAAAAGTTGAGTTGTAAAAAATGGATGAGAGTTGAAAATGTTTTTAATGAGGGTTGTCAAAAAATAAAAAGGTGTAAACTAAAGAACCTTTGTGATAAGTTTTTTTAAAAAAGTTTTTGTATTTTTTGACAAATAACCTTTTTGTATAAGAATGTTTTCTTTATTCTGAAATTGGACTTGTTCTAGCATAATGATATTTATAAGAAAGTTGAATGTTGATGAAAGTTTGAACCCAATCATAATGGGGGAGAAATGTTTTCTTCTAAATACATTTTCTTTTTCGATGTCATAGGATCATATTGAGAAGCACTGGACTCACATTTTTTGACTAAGAGGCACCAAACATAATATCAATCAGAAAGATGAGGTTGTTGATTATATGAATTGTATGACTCAAATACATCTCCATGAAGATTCATCAGACTCTTCATTGGTTATAAAGTGAATTCAGGAGTAAGAATGTTAAATGGTGCTGAGTGAAGAATTTGAACTTATTCTAAAGAGGTTTATTAAAGAAAGTGAATTCAAGGGTTAGAATGTTCTAAAACATTCTAAACTAAACCATATGTTGATTTTTTTGTCATAGAGATATAAAAAATCATGAAAACTATCAAGATAAAATATTTTGAATAAATTGAGGAATCGTAATGATTGAATCATTTCTAGAAATACAGAAACGTATCAGATCGAGAAGTACCAGACATAGAAGTTTTTAGAAGTTATAATGTGTAAAGTTGATGAAGGTTAAAAAGTTTCAATTTTTCAGAGTGGAGAATTCCACTATAATGAGAATTTAATCATAATGAAAATTCCATCATTATGAGGATTACATTAGACTGACTATGAGAAGGAAAGTAAATTCAACTAACTCTAAGAAATAAATCCATGTTGTAATGAGCTGAGAAAGAAAGGAATATTGTAATGAGTTAAGAATAAAAGGAAGATCGTAATGATATGAGAAAAAGGTAAATTATAAAGATATGAGAAATAAAGGTAGATCATAATGAGATGTGAAAGAAAGGCATATCGTATTGAGCTAAGAAATACAAGAAAACCGTAGTGAGTTGAGAAAGAAAGGTAGATCATAATGATATCAAAAAGAATGGTATATCATAATGAGAACAGGAAGCTGAAGTTGGGGAATATCCATCATATAGAAGCTGAGGAATATCCATCATATTGAAACTGATGATGATATATCTTAATGAATCCAATAAAGAAACATCGTATTTAAGCTGAGGAAGTTTCATCAGACTGATAAATGGTTAAAAATTTCAAAAGGGGTGATTACAAAGAAGTCACAATAACAAGATTCTAGAAGATTTATGAATAATAGAAGTGGTCAAACTTGAATTTCAATCTTGTGTACATATCAAAAAAATCATAGAATGATTAGAGTAATCAAAATTTAAGTTTAAAATGATAGTTTTCATAGTTTTTTAAATCTGTGGAAGTAGGGAATGTTTTCAATTTTCCCACTCTTACTTTTCTGAGTTTCCTATAAATAGTTTCTCAGATCATTCATAATTTGTAACTTATCATCAAATTAAAAAATTTGGAGCACTGATGAATTTAATGTGAAAGTTCTTACAGAACAAATATCTATTTATATTCTCTGACTTCAATTATTTTATCAACCATATTGAGAAACATTTTATTTATAAGGTCATATTAAGTCGAGCATATTGAAGAAGAATGATCTGAGTTTCTGAGAAGATTTTGAAAAGTGTAGATTGAGTAGTGTAAAATATTATTAAGTTCATCAAACTAAGAAAATTGGACTCAACTAAATAAAATTGAGTATTCTAACTAAGATTTTTATGGAGGAAATTGAACGAAGTCTTCGTTATTATTATTTTGGCTCAATTGTTTTGTAAGAAACTCTTTAAACTGACATGATTCAGTATAATCTTTTCTATTTGGATATTGAAGTTGTCTATCAGGAGTTGGAACAATATGTATTCAATTTTTCATAATAGTAAATTTCAATAGACCCGTAGGAGTGGCTATGACAAGGATTTAGGCTCTCACACTGAAGTTGAACCTTGTAACTATTGCGTACTTTACTTTCCTTCCTACTTCTTCATACATGAGTCTTTATTAAAATTTAATAATTAAGTAAATATTAACAGGTTGTGGTGGTTAAGTTTCTAAAGGTTTTGAATATAATAAGAGTGGGAAACTAATTCAACCCTCGTTATTAGTTGTTATAAGTTCCTTATAAACTTCAGGTTGTGTGTTTTGGGATGCGTATTTTTAATTATTTTGTGTGGTATAGGTTTATCTATAGTTTCTCATGGTGTTTTTGTGGTTTTTCGACATTTATTCTTCTCACCAGGGTTAGTAGAGAGTCAGTAAAGATTCTTTGAGGTAGGGGATCCCTATTTTCTCATTATTGTGTATCATGGAGGGGTTATATTATTTTACCTATGTTTTATAGTTGTTCTGGTTTAATTTATGATAAATAATCAATAAAAATTTAAATTTAACGGAAAACATGAATTTTTATGATGTTTTTACGAATTGTTATTATTAAGATATTATGGATTGTATAGGATTGATACCCCACTAAAAAATTGTGGTTATTGGGGGATTTGTTTGTGCTAAATGATATGTGTTGTGATTGTTTTTTTGGTTGTGATTATTGTGATATCACCCCAAAATGGAAAATTGTCTAACCACTAATATTTGGATAATTAGATTGTTTCCCCAAGATTATGGATTGTGTGATAATGCCCCCAAAAAATAAATTGTAATGTGTTAAAGTTCCATTTTTAAATTTAAAAAATGATCTTGATGTGTTGTGACTTGTGTTGGTTCTACTGGGATGGTGATGTGTGGTTGCAATGGGGTGTTGGGTGATATGTGGTTTTTTTGCTTTGATTTTGGGGAAGTGCGGTGGTGGTTGTTTTTCCAGGATTTGGTATGTTGAGGTGGAGGTTTTTTAGCCATGATTTTGGGGAAGTCAGGTGTTTTTTTCATGATTTTGGGGTGGTGAGGTGGTGGTTTCTTTGTGCTAGATGCCTATATAGTGATGAAATAAATAAAGGATTCGTAATTATTGAAATGACATTGGTTAGTTTGGATGATGGGTTGGAAATGGTTAATGAATAATTAAATGATTGTTTGTGTAGTTAAATGCGGTTGATGATAAATAATGAAAATAATTGGAAGATTAAATGAAATTGGTTGGAAACATGACTGGGGTTTGTGGTTTTTGGTGTGTTTTTCTGCATTTAAAAGTGGCAGCAAAAGTGATGATGTTGTGAGTTGTTTAGTGTTTTGTTGTAAACACATAGGTTTTAATTGAGTGTGGGTATATGTATACACTCATATATTCCTTGTGATTTCTATATGAACCACACCCATGTTTAGAACTATGTTTCAACACCTTCATAGTCACACGAGAGGTGTTTTTTCGGACATCTGGTGAGGAGGACGAATGGCTGGGGACCCACTCTTTCTCGCAGTCTCATCCAAGCGAGGTCGGTATTGCACATGATGTGATGGTCAGAGTTATTTTAGTGTCTTATATAGTGGATTTGATATACCAAATGTTTTTGAGTGATATGTGATGTCCCATGTGTTTTCGGGTGAGATTTTACCATGCTTATGGGGAGACTTGTGATGGGGGTCGTATATCATCCCACATTTTTATTATAAAACTTTTCATTACATTTTACAAATAAAGGATCTTTAATGTCTAGTGTACTGTAAAAATGGTACAAAATACATGAAAACATATATCATTATTTTAATCATATTGAAAGGATTCTTGAAATGTTCATCCTAAGTACAATTACTACTTCTCTAACCTGGGGACATACATCAAAGGAAAGGGTGAGAATAAGGCTCAGTAAGGGAAATAGGGAAAATAGTGTACATGTGAACTTGCGAGAATACAATAATAACGTGATGAAATATCATAAAAAAATTAGAAGAGATATATCGTGATAATAATAACTTGATTCATATCTTTAAAATGTGACTTCAGCATTTAATTTTGACATTCACAAGTATATAACCAAGTTCTATCCCCAAGATTTCATAAACATTACGAAGGTTATTCACCAAGGTATCATAAAACTAGTCATCTCTAGATATTGATTTATTTACACAATGCATTAAAGCACTATCAGGGTTCACAATTAATATTTCATTATTATAATGTGAGACACATATATCATAGGAAAACATTTCATAAATAACCCAAGTATAATTAAAGAAATGGGTTTCATATCAAAAACTAGATGTTTTAAAAAGTGATTAAAAACATGATCATTATGTCATTCATAACCCACTGAAAGAGAATAATAGTTTTATGTATGTAAATTCGATAATCAAATATATCATTTTTATTTCTTGATGAATACCACTATAAATGAAATAGTTTTGGGTATTCACATAAAGAAAATTAGAGAATTTCTTGAGGAAAAAGAGAGAGATTTTGAGACGAAAATTCTGCAGCATAATGACTATGCAACATGGTTTTAGAAAACATTAAAAAGAGAGGGGAAAAGGTTCATCCATTCATTAAAGACTTATAATTTATTATAGGGACATAATAAAATGGAAATAGAAAAATGGTATGGAATCTTGAAATACATTACAGATAAAAGAGAACATGAATTGAAAAAAGAGAGGTTGAAGATTCCCTTACAAAAATTCGACAGCATAACGACGTCATTTAAAAATTCAAAAAATAACTTGATGATAGTGAAAAGTGTCTATCATCCTTTGGACAATAAATTTACATAAATAATAATATATAATAACTTACCCCAATATATGAAAATGTAAATTAAAATAAATAACATAAAGGAAGTATTTGACTAAAAGAGGAGGGTAAAATGTTCCCTTACCTTGAAGAGTAACTTCAAAAACACAAATATAGGGACCTTGGGGGATTTTGGGAACCTTGGGAGGACTACTTGGGAGGTAAAAATAACATATATTCATTTGTGGTGAATTTGGAATGAAATAAATAAAGTAATGTGTTGGTATTTATAGAAATAGTTTGGGAATATTTTATTAATTTCCAAGGGACACATCATTAGTGGTATTTTCAAAACCATGGGCTTTCCCATGGTATTCAACCTTGTTATTAGCCACTTGGGGAACCTCATAACATAATTTATTCCTCAAGAGTCTACTCGCATTATTATATCATTATTAGATCATTAATGATGTCATTAAACACACTAAAACACAAAACTATATTTTTACTATTCACCGAAAAGAAAAACATTTTTTAAAAATCTCATAAATTCAAAATAACATAATATAAATGTTATAAATTCCAACATCAACATTATTTTAAGAAAATAATTTTCTAAATATGATAAATTTAAATTTTATTTTAAATCGCTATTTACCCAAAAAAATACTAATACTTAACTAATAATTTCTAAAATAGTTATTTAATTATACGATTATTTCACATTACCATTCAAGGTTCCTAAATTATATTTATACTTACTTAAGTGAGGTTATTATTCCATTGGTCACATTAATATTTATAAGGGTAATATTACTATTCATAATTTTTTATTTACCAAAAATTAAGTTGATCTTATGAGACTCTAAATTTCTTGCAGATCACAACTGCATATGTCTATTTTTTGAAAATAATTTCACATTATTAATTATTTAAAGTATAAAATATATTTTAAAATATTCTTTTTTAATATTCATCAATAATATGAAACTTCTTAGAAAAAATCTAAAAATTCATCCAATATTTATTTTCACATTTGTAATTAAAAAAATCATGGTTATTTTACCAAAATAATAAATAACAATTTTATTTATACAAAAGGATTACGCAAAGTAACTAAGGCCTCATTACATAGCCCCTTATAACAACTAAGTAAGACCTAAGAGTATGGTGTGCAATGGTGATAGAATAATGGGGCGTCTCGGACAACATTACACAAGTGGTGATTCTTATCATCTTGAACTTCTCCCATAGGCGATTATGTTCATGCTTAACATGTTGAAGCTCAACATGGGCTTGGTATAGAGTAAATTCCAATGATGCTACCTCCTTCCCAAGCTCTGACAGATGGGCTTCATACGGCCTGAGTCTACTAGATAAGGTCATCGACTCCTCTTTCTGTATTAATTATCCATGATCATTTATATCTATAAACAACAATCATAATGTCAAGAGTATAGTTTCCAATAGTCATTTGGAACAAAAGTCATAATTAACCAATGGTTATATAATGGTTGAATCCTAAAGGTCTCATTTCAATTATACTCACTTCATTAATAAAAGTATAATGTTTTTTGAGTACAAAACAAAATAACACAAAAAATCAGGAAACAAAATATTATTCAAAAGTTCTGGTCGTTACATTCTTACCCAATTAAGAAATTTCATCCCTAAAATTTCATCTAGAAACCTCAGAAGAGAAAAGGTGCATGTACTTATGCCTGGTAGACTTCTCCGGTTCCCATGTGGATTCTTCATATATTTTTTTCATCCACAACACTTTAACATGGTGCGTAGTCTTGTTGTGTAGAACCATGTCTCTATGATCCAATATCTCTACTAGCTTCTCCTCATAGAGTGGTCATTTTCTAGTTGTACCACATCTGGATTTAGTATAGTTGAAGGTACAGGTATGTACTTCCTCGAGAGGGATACATGGAAGACATCATGGGCTTGTGCTAGATTCAGAGGAAGTGAAAGCTGATAGGCCACTTCTCCTATGCGATCAAGGATTTCATAGGGGCCAATATACCTAGGGATGAGGTTCCCTTTCTTCCCAAACCTCATTACTCTCTTCCAAGGTGAAACGCGAAGAAATAATTTATGACCAACATCAAACTCCAAGTCCCTTTGACGGTTGTCAGCATATCTCTTTTTATGACTCTGAGCAACCTTAATGTATTACTGGATGGCATGAACATTTACTATCATCTCTTGCACAAGATATGGCCTAAGAAGATTTATCTCACTAGCTTCATCCCTGTAAGTAGGAGTTCTACATCACATATCATATAGTGCTTCATAGGGTGCCATTTTAATTCTTGATTGGAAATTATTATTATAAGAGAACTCAACTAATGGGAGATGTTGATCCCGTTAACCTTTAAATTCTATTGAGCATATTCCCAGCATTTTCTCGAGTGCTTGAATTTTCCTTTCAGATAGGCCATCAGTTTGGGGGTGATAGGTCCTACTGAAATTAAATTTGGTACATAGATCATGTTGAATACTTCTCCAAAATTTTGATGTGAACCTTGGATCATGACCGGATGTGATAGAAAGTGAAACTCCAAGAAGATTTACCACTTCCTTCATGTAAATCCTAGAAAGTTGATCAAGAGATAAATCTTCCTGAATAGAGACAAAATGGGTAGTGTTGGAGAGACACACCACTAAAACCCATATCGCATTTTTTCCTTTAGAATTCCTCGGGAGACCAGTGAAAAATTCCATTGTGATATTGTCACACTTCCATGCTAGTATGTGTAGTGGTTGTAATACCCTGTTAGGAAGTTGTCACTCTGCCTTCACTTTATATAATACCAAGACCCTTGTAGTGTAGTCATCATTCTCTCTTTTCATATTATCCCACCAATAATGATCATGAAGTTCCCTATACATTTTCATGCTTCCAGGATGTATAGAGAAAGTAGAGCTATGATCATCTTCCATCAGATACTTCATTATTTCCAAAAGAGACAGAACACGTAGTCTTGTATGAAATTTCAGTACACCTTCTGGATAAATATTGAACTCAGGGAACTTCCCATCCTTTAAAGCCGCAAACTTCTTCTATAAAAATGGATATTCTTTTTGAGATTTCATGATCTTTCAAGTAGTGATAGTTGAGAAATAATTTCGGATAGGGTTGATGATGTCTATTCCCTTAAAATTCCCATTTCCAGTTTCACTGGGTATTTGATCAAAGGATCTCCTTGGATCCTTACCACGAACAGAAAAATTTGGTCTCTCATACTTAATACATCAGTGAATTTTTTTGATGTTTCTAGATGATAATTAATTGAAAAATTATAGACTTTATGAAGTTCCAACCATCTCTTACATCTCATGTTCAATTCCTTTTATGTTAAAATATACTTCAAACTTTGATTGTCTATGTATATATCACAATTTTCCCCATAAATATAGTGCTTATATATGTTCAAAAGGAAAAACAATCGCAGTCACCTCCAGATAATGTGTAGGATAGTTCTTCTCATGAGTCTTCAACTTTTAATGTGCATAAGTAGTCACATTTTTATTTTTCATGAGGACACAACCAAGAACTTTTAGAGATGCATCTCTAAAAATAAAGAATCATTTTATGATTGAGGAAAGAGTTAACATGGGTGTAGTAACTAATCTATTCTTCATCTCTTGGAAACTTTCCTCACACTATTTTGTCTAGATCAACTTAACCACTTTTTGAGTTAACTTGGTTAATGGATTAGAAAGTATTGAAAAGTTTTTCACAAACCTCCGGTAATATGTCACTAATCCAAGGAAACTATGAATCTCAGTTATTTTTGTAGGATAAGGCCACTCCTCTATAGCCTTTGTCGTTGTAGGTTCAACTGTGATTCTTTCATTGGTTATAATGTGCCTCAAGAAAGAAACTTTTTGTAACAAAAACTCACACTTTCTAAACTTTCCAAAACAACCCTCTCCTTCTATAGAGTTTTCAAAATTACCCTTATATGATCCTTTTGGTCCTCAAAACTTTTGGAATATATCAAAATATCATTAATAAAAACTACCACAAATTTGTGAAGGTGGTCCTTAAAACTTTATTAATAAAATCCATAAAAATAGTTGATGCATTAGTCAATATCAAGGGAATAACAACAAACTCATAATGCCCATATCTTTATTGGAAGGAAGTTTTTGTTATATCTTTGTTCTTAACCCTTAATTGATGATAACCAGATTGTAGATCAATCTTAGAGAATAATTGATCTCCACAAAGATAGTCAAATAAGTCCTCAATTCTTGGAAGATGGTATTTGTTCTTCACTATGATCATGTTCAGTTATCTATAATAAACTCATATCCGCATTGATTCATAATTCTAATTTAAAATGATAATAAGTTTTCCCCAAGGAAACACACTTGGTCAGATAAACCCCTTCTCCAAAAGATCTTGGAGTTGTTTCATTAATTACTTCAGCTCCACATTTTTCATCCTATAAGATGTGTTTGATGTTAGATGAAATCTAGGTATGACTTCCATAGAGAACTCTACCTCTATTTTTGGGAGAGGTCTGGGTAAATCCTCAATAAATACATCAATGTATTCCTGGTTGACGGGGACATTTTCTACCCTTATACTCTCATTTCCTTCTTCTTCTTCACCGATCAAATCCATAAGGAATACCATAAGAGGTGCTTCTAGACAAATATTAGGTTGAGATACCTCTCCTTGGAAGATTTCATTAGGCTATCCATTCAAGACTACTGAGATTTCCTTTATTCTGCATTTGATCTTAGCATTATATCTTGAGAGTCAGTCCATCCCTAGTATAATTTCATATTTCAACATGGGAATGACTACTCGATTTGTGATAATATAGTGATCAAAAATGTAATTACTAGAGTTCCTAAACACTAATGATGTTGGGATAATCCCACCAGGAGTCTTGACTGATAACTCTACTTTTAGGAATTTAGGGGTTGATTCTAAATTCTTTTCAAACATAAAGGAAATAAAGGAATGCATAGAAACAAAATCAAAAAACAACTTTCTAGATTTGAGAGAACAACAAAAGTACCTGCCATCACATCATTTGAAGCTTCAACATCAGTTGTTGTGATAGAAAATAAACAACATTAATCTATCGACCTTTTCCAAGTATGATGGTGATTCCCCTCCATTGACCTCAAATTTAGAGAGTGATTGGAAAAGTTCCCAATATAAACACACTTGAAGTATTGGACTTCAGGTAGGGTCGGCACTATCTCCCCTTTGTTCTTAGTGTTGGGAAGTTGAGGCATAACCTCACTATGAAAATTCCATGCAATATGGCCATCTCTTCCACACATGTAACACTTACCTCTCTTGAGAAGGTAGTTCCCAGAATGATTCTTCCCACATTTATTACAAATGGAATGTTTCACTTGATTTACTTCTCTTCCCTTATCAATGATCTTATGCATGATTAGCTTCATTGGTATCTTCTTTTCATTGGATTTCTGAGACCATTGTGTCTCACTGAACTCCAGTTCGACTTTCATAGGACTCTTTATGATCTCCTCATAGATAACATCATCTCAATTGGCTAGATTCTTCTAAAGATGAGGTCTTAGTTAACTAAAGAATCTATCAGACCTCCAATTCGGATACATGAAATAGCTAGAGGTGTAATGTGAAATCCTTGTGAATTTCATATCATAGCTTCCAATAGATTCATTCTCCTTCTACTTCAGCTTGAGAAATACACCATTGTTGTTATCACTGAACGAGGGAAATACTTATTTAAGAAGATTCCATGAACTCTTCACACTCTATAGCTTCAAAGTCCACTCTTGGAATCTCTTTTTTAATCAGTTCCAATCACTAATCAGCTTCTCCCTCTAAGCGGTAAACAACCAGGGTGACCTCCTCTTGTTCTGAATAGAAAATATCATTTTGATAGTGTTGATCCATTATTATTCAATCAATGGGTTGGTATATCCACTAAAGTTTGGTGGTTTTTGAAGTATAAAGGACTCAATAGAATGTTTTTTCCTTTGTGGTGAAATCAGTCTCTCCGCTTTATTCAAGTTATTTCTCATTACTTGAGTTAGTCGGTTCATCGTTCTCATTAAATTTTCCATTCCAGATTCCATTGGAGGGTTGTCAACGCATGGTCCATTGCGATCACTATTTGAACAATTCCTCCTATTTTCCACCATTTTTTAAAAGAATAAAACCTTAATAAGAAACTTAGTTCATTTTAGAATATCTTATATGTAAAGGATTTTTATGTCTTAGAACTTTATGCTTAAACATATTATTCTTTAAAACAATTTAAATTTCCCTATAAATCCATTATAATGAATCATAAAAATCATGTGATTAACCAAACATATCCCTTGGGAGTGTCAAACCAGGAGTGAAGAAAGGCCTATTTTCATGCACCATTTCCTATTTGAGTCTATCTAAAAGTGGTGTTTTTGGGTTTTACCCTTAGATACATCAGTGCCAATGCCACATCCATTTTTTCATATCTATATTGTGTTCTATTTGTTCAGAAACCACTTATTTAATATTTCACCAAAATAGCAGGAAGTTTTCCTATATTTAAACTTTTCTATAGGGTTATTCCTAATGTTTTAATAGCCTAATATCTATAAATAACTAAAATATCCTATGATACAAACCATTGTATCCCACCTTTTTATTACATAACTTTTCAATACATTTTACAAATAGGGTATCTTTAAATTATAGTGTTTTGGAAAAAAGGTACATAATACATGAAAAAATATATCATTTTTTTAAACATCTTGAAAGACTTAATGAAATTTTCTTCCAAAGTAAAATTACTGCATCTCATAACCTGGGGACATATATCAAAGGAAATTGTGATCATAAGTCATGGTAACATAAAACATGGAAAACATTTTACATGTAAACTTGGGAAAATGCAATAAGAACATGAGGAAATATCATACAGAAATGAGAAGAGACATGTCATGATAAAAATAGCATAAATAATATATTGAAAATGTGGAAAGAATATTTAATTTATACATTCATAGGCATATCAACATGGTTCATCCCCAAGGTTTAATAAACATTAACATGGTTATTCACCAAGGTATCATAAAACATAACATCTCTAGAGATTAATTTCTCTTCCCAATGCATTGTAGTTATATTAGGGCCCATCCTTAATATGTATTTATTTTAATATGATATGAATATATCATAATCAAACATTTCATAAATATATCAAATAGAATAAAAGAAATTTGTTTCATATCAAAATCGTGATGTTTTAAAAAGTGATTAAAAACATGATCATTATGTCATTCATAACCCACAGAAAGAGAATGAGGGTTTTATGTGTGTAAATTCCAGAATAAAATATATAATTTTTATTTCTTCGTGAATACCCCTGTAAATGAAATAGGTTTAGGTATTCACATAATTAAAATAAGAGAATTTATTGAGGAAAAAGAGAGAGATTTTGAGATGAAAATTATGCAACATAACGTTTACGCAACATGGTTTTAGAAAACAATAAAAAGAGAGGGGAAATGGGTCACCCATTCATAAAATAGTTATAATATATTATAGGGATATAATAAAATTGAAACAATAACATGGTATGGAAACATGAAATACATACCAGATAGAAGAAAACTAGAATGAAAAAAAGAGAAGGTGAGAATATAAAATCAGATGATGTGAGATAAAAGAGTCACTAATCATATGGATATAAAATATAAAACAATAAGGATATATAATAACATACTCAAACCTAAAAAATATAAATTAAATGGCATAACATAAAAGAAGTCTTTGACTAAAAGAAGAGGGTGAAAGGTTCCCTTACCATGAAGAGTAACTTCTAAAACTAAATGATCAGGACCTTGGGGCATGAGGTAACCTTAGTAGAACACCTTGGAATGTAAAAATACCATATAATTGTTGAATAATAATTTTTTATGAAACTAATGAAGGAATGGGTTGGTATTTATAGAAAAAGTGAGAATATTTCATTAATTTCCAAGGGACGCATCATTAGTGGTATTTTCAATACCAATGGCTTGTACATGGTATATGCATGTGGTATTAACCACATGGTACACCTCCCAACATATTTTATTCCTCAAGAGTCAACCAGAATTATCACATCATTAATGATGTCATTAAACACACTAAAACTGGAAATTGTATTTTTACTGTTCATTGAAAAACAAAAAAAATTATAAAAATCTCATAAATTCTCTCTAACCTAATATTGATGTTATAAATTCAAAAATGAAATCCATTTTATGAAAATAATTTCATAAATATAAGAAATTTAATTTTTATGAAAAATAGTTATTTACCCGAAAATAAATACTTATACATAACTAATAATTTTTAAAACAATATTTTACTTATACAATTATATCGCATTACCATTCAACATGCCTAAATTATATTTATACTTACATAAGTGAGGTTACTTTTTTATTAGTCATATTACTATTCAGAAGGGTAATAGTATTCTTCATAAATTACTATTCACTAAAAATTAAGTTGATCTTAATAGACTCTAAATTTCTTACTGATCACACCCGTATATATAAGTTTTTTTAAAATAATTTCACATTATTAATTATTTAAATTATAAAAAATATTTTAAAATTCTATTTATTTTAATATTCATCAATAATATGAAACTTCTTAGAATAAATATAAAAAATCATCTTATATTTATACTGAAATTCGAAATTCAAAAAAAATGATGGTTATTTTAACAAAATAAGAAATAATACTTTTATTTATACAAAAGGATTACACAAAGTATCTAAAGCCTTATAACATAGCCACTTATGAAACTTTTATAGGACCTAAGAGTAAGGTGTGCAATGGTGATGGAGTCTTAGGGTGGCTTGGTCAACATTGCCTGAGTGGTGATTCCTATCAACTTAAACTTCTCTCATAGGTGATTAATATCAAGTTTAACATGTTAAAGATCATCTTGGGCTTGGTCAAAATCAAATCTCAGTGACACTACCTCCTTCCCAAGCTCTCACAGATGGGTTTTGTACGACCCAAGTCTACTAGATAAGGCCACTGACTCCACTTTCTGTATTAATTAACCACGATCATTTCTATTTATAAACAATAATCATAATGTTAAGAGTATAGTTTCCAATAGTCATAACTAACCAATGGTTATATAATAGTCGAATCACAAAGGTCTCATTTTATTTATAGTCACTTCATTAATAAGAGGATATATTTTTGTTGAGTACAAAATAAAATAACCAACAAATTCAAGAAACAAAATATTATTCAAAAGTTCAGGTCGTTACAGCTCATGAATGGTAGGATGAGGGAATGAGGTTTATGTCTTATAAGTATATGATACCATACTACTCTGGTTATATTTGTTGGTGTGTTGTGGTCCAGGTGTCTTTAGAAAATCTTTGATGTTTCCTTTCTTGTGGAGCAGTGATCCCAGATTTCTGTGGGCATGATGTGATGTGACCGTGCATGTGGGGTGGTTGTGTATATGGAAGAGATGGGTGTACCAAGACGTATGACATTGGGGTTTGAGAGATACATTACAATGGTAAAGTTGTTGTTGTACCTCTCGTTCCCCTCGTTGTTTGATTTTCATGATCACAATCACCTTATTATTTGTATAACATTGTTTTTAAGTGTTGTGGATGATAGGCAAAAGATTGCCAAAGGATTGGCCCAAGAATGGACATCAAATGGACTGAATTGCAGTCCACCGGCCAACCGGTGTGATAGCACCGGCCAGCCGGTGGACCTGGCAGAGGCATTTCCCACTGCCAGGTTCCACCGGTCAGCCGGTGGCTCTGTCACCGGCCAGCCGGTGGCATCCTGGTTCAATAGTGAAACCTACTGTCTCACCACCGGCCAGCCGGTGGCCTTCTCACCGGCCAGCCGGTGGCTCCTGGGCAGAAGCACTTCTCAACATCCAAGGCACCGGCCAGCCGGTGGAGCTGTACCGGCCAGCCGGTAGCCCAGTCAAACTAGCCGTTGGCTTTGACCAGTCAACCCTCTTTTGGCCTCCAACGGCTCCGAGGACTTCTCCAACGGCTCCGAAGGCCCCCAATGGGTTCCATGCCTATAAATAAAGGTCAAGGAAGCCCCGGACACCCACCGGAACTATTGTGAAGCCAACGGACACTTTTTCCATCATCCGGCAATCCTCCGGTGAGCCACTTCAAAGGAACCCCAAGTGCTCCAACCAACTTCCAATCCAAGGAGCACCTCAAGAAGCTTGGGAGAGCACGCTACATCAACTCCATCATCCAATTGGCGCCCAAGTCTTCCTCCAATACGGTTTTTCTTGTTTATTTATTTTGAGCTTAAAATTGGGTTTGTGCCTACAAACCCCAAACTCTTTCTCATCCCCCTTTATTTTGGGTTTCACACCACCATTAAGGTGTGAAGAGGTTTCTTCAAGCCTTTCCTTTTAAAGGGTTTGAGTTTTCGGTGAGCTAGCCTTCACCCGTTAAAAAGGCTAGTGGGTTCTTGTTATTCCATTAAAAGCAAGTGGGTTCTTGCTAAACCAATAAAAGCAAGATGTAATAGGTCCTAGTGCTACCTCAAAGCCTAGTGGGTTTCTTGCTAAAACCATTGAAAAGCAAGCGGTAGGAATCTCTCAACGGTTGAGTTGGGAGCGGAGACGTAGGCCGGGTTTTGGCCGAACTCCGTTAACAATTTCTTGTGTGATTGCCTCTTTATTTCCGCTGCACTTTCAACTTTGATTTTGATTTGTTTATCATTTTTTAAAAGGCAATTCACCCCCCCTCTTGCCATCCTTCCCGTTTTCTCCGACCAATAGTTGTGAGAGTTAACCTTATCGATGTGACTCTTGGTATATTATATTACTTTACTTGCATTATTTAGTGATCATTCCTTGGTGAGGTTAGGTTTGGTTAGTATAGTTATATAGGTGTTGTTGGTTCTTTTTTTTCTCACGGGAGAATTAGTATGATTCTTTCACACGTACATGAGAGAATTATGTTTCCTTACTATGTATACTTTTATTCTCACCCTATGTATATAAATATATTTTCAGGTTTCCAGGAGGATTACGTGGACCATGCTCGACATTACTAGCTCAGAACTTTGGATAGTTGTTATGTCGCTACTTTATCTTTTCTTTTGGGTATTTACTTTTCTAGACTTTTATCAGTATCATTTCTATTTTTACATGAATTGTGGGATAGTTTTAGTTTTCTTTTATATATTATGTCATGGTGTTTCTTTTGGATAGTTCATCTTATCTCCATATCCTATTTTGTTATAGAGGTTAATTCCACCCATTCTATGAGATTTGTTAACCCTCAGTTCTAGTCACCAACCTAGGGCCTACTAGAGGTGGGACTTGGGGGGTCATTATCTCTCTCCTCTCATTGTAGTGTCTTTGGAGGGAGGGGTTATGACATATTTTTAATAGAGGAAAAATCCATAATAACCAAATTGTAAATTGAACTTAATTTCCTAAAAAACTCTATTACTATATATTTCTATATCCATTGAACTCAAATAGTGTGCCTAATTTTGAAATAAAACTAATTTAAAGCACCCAAGAACAATAGGAACATTAAGGAAAATAATAGGCATGAAAGAACCATCATAATCCAAGTATAGATGATATGAAACCTTCAAGAGTAGAGAGAGGAAGGTCCCAATAGGAAACCACACACACTAAACATTGAAACCATAAGATTTTGGAACCCCCAAACCCAACAAGGGTTAGTTTGAGGTGAAAAATAGTTATAGAGAGGGGAGGAATGGATGGCGAAGGACGAGGAAGAAGAAATATGAAGATAAGAAACCCTAAACATGACTGGATCCACTCAATATCTCCAAAAGGGATACCAAATATTAGAAGAGGATCAAGGGGGATATACACATGGGTCCCCTAAACTGTGTGTCATTAGTGCGGGAAAGGGGGAAAGGAGGAGATCAATTTTAGGGGGAAAGGGAGAGGGGTAAAACTATAAATTAAAAAAAATACTAGGTACATCACATGGTTGGGTCACACAGTTTTCCAAATTTAAATCCAACCATGTTTCCCTTAACTGAACACTCAAATCACTTGCAAAGGTTATTCACACAGTTGGAAAACCATGCATCAACCATGGTAAATAGCTCTTTCGTATTGCAGAACCCTATCATATGGTTTCCTCACGGTTAACCCTAACTTTTCTCTAACCATGAAACACACATAAATTCCAGGAAATTTAAAAATTTATAAATAAAAAATACTCAAACCTTGAGGAAAAATGAAGATAAATAATTAATTAATTAAAATAATTAATAAACATGGGTTGGGGGTGTGATAAATTCTCTCTAGGTTCTTGATAAAATAATATTTATACAATAATTTATTCACAAAAACTTATATCATTTTCCTATATATACTACCCTTATTTTCTCATTTATTATAAAATTTCATAACCAAAAACCATAAAATTTATCACCAAATATTATCTTATACATGATTTACAAGCTTTGATATAACACCCTAACATTTTAAAATAAGAACATCATATTTGATAGATTGCATGACACAACACCAAGAGTAAAAGAGATTATAACATCATGGGACTTTATGATATATTTATTTTTAATTAAATTCAATCTCTTTGATAGCCTAAAATGCACACAATATCAGGTTTGAAATAAACTTGATACTCTATTAAAATATTATTATTTTAATATGGTCATTGTAACCTAGACATTAACATGGAGATTATGAATAGTACTAACTATGTTCTAAAAATTATATGTTTTACACATTTATAAAATAAACAAATTTATATCTAATTATTTGAGATAAATTTAATGCTATTTAAATGAAATAAAGAAATTTTTCTAAAAAACTGTATTTTTATAAAAGATAGTTTATACGCGCTTTCCAGACATAACTTATAATTATATTTTAAAAAATTTAGAAAATTTATTTTAAAAAATAAACATAATTTTTGAAATAAACATATCTAAATTATATTAGTGTGAATTGTTTTGATTTTTCAAAAAATTATAATTTTTTATGAATAGTGAAAAATAATAAATTTTAATTATAAAATGACTTTTTATTTAAATTATTTATAATGATAAATTATATTTTAAATTTGTTTTAAAGTAATATTAGTAAAATTATATATATATTAATCCAATTTATTCCATTTTAATCATTTTTTTATTGACTGTTTATATAAAACATTTATAAACTTTTGAACACATTCTCTTTGAAAACATGATTTCTTGTCATGTTTGTGGGACTAATTTAAATTTAAATTTTAAACTACTATGAATATAATTTAGAAATTTATATTCAATACTTTTAATCATAATATTTTATATTTTTTAATAACTAAAACATAATTTTCTTACTATAATTAAAATTTAAAACAGTATAATTTATTTATCATGATTAATGTAAAAACTAATTTACTGGTATTTAAACTGAAAAGATAAGGGTTTAAATGACTTATAAACATGTAAAAAATATATTTTATGGAACTATTTCAACTATATAATTTATAATACTTGTTAATACTTTATTTTGGACCCTTATGGTGGGTGAAAAATGAGAGTACACCTTTTTCTTCCCAAAAATTAAAATTGTGTCACTCACCTCACTTATAAAAGTCCACCTCATATACTCTATTATTAAAACATTAAAACCATATTGGTTATGTAAATAACTGAAAAATTTACTTCAAAACTTCGGTTTTATTATCCTAGAATCCTTAGTTTGGGAAGAAATTCAACCTAGTAATTCTTTTGGTTCAAACCTAAGGAGGTTACCTGAAGAAGTGGTAATGTTCGTCAACGAGCATTTTTATTTTATTTCCTCCTCTACCTCATTAAATTTTTATTAAAACAAAATTATATAAAAAAATATATTACATATACTGATATGTTTTTATTTTAATTTTATGAACTAAAACCATCTCCACTTCCATCAAATGAGTTACAAAATCATTATTCGTGTGTACGGTGGACTACCAACTCGTGAACTGATGTCATTAATTTTCCCCTATCACCTCTCAAGTTTCAGTATTATGATGTATCTAAAGTATATATATAATATTTATAACATTATTATACATATTCAGTCATTATATCATATATAAATTTTTTACATTCCATTCCAAAGGGTATATGATAACATCTCTCGTCTGTATGGTGGACTACCGACTAGCGAAGCAATGTGATTCATTTTAAACTAATGATTTTTATATAAGGTAAAA
Organism: Viscum album; assembly: GCA_963277665.1. Lineage (NCBI taxonomy): Eukaryota > Viridiplantae > Streptophyta > Magnoliopsida > Santalales > Viscaceae > Viscum > Viscum album. Next base: position 480,193,397 of record OY728139.1, read on the forward strand.
AGGATAATTTTAATGAATATATGTGATAAAAATAAAATAATTATGATATTAATGAAAATAAATTCATTCTAAAAATATACGATATCATTTTATTTCTTACACTGAAATATGATAATGACATTTATGTATGTGTGGACTTTCACCTTCACGAAGTGATGTGAATCTCTTTTCATAACCAAAACACTTGGATAATATGTTTAATAATTTTAAAATATAAAATAGAGTATATAATATATTATTATGATTATTCAAATATAAAATATTACATACCTTCTTTCTATAATGATAATTGAAAAATGGAAATGTTACTCATGTGTACGTACGGCCTACCGTCTCCATGATTATAACGTAGTTCATTTTTTATAACAATATTTCATGAATGGTTTTAAAAGTAAAATTGATGTATAAATATGATAATTTTTTAAGTATTATGATTATATATATGTTTAAATAATAACCTCTTTAACCTTAGTGAACCTACAAGTTTCATTTTTGATACATAGGCCAAATTTCATCGAAACATCCAATTTAAAATAGATTAATTAAGTAATTATATATTACATACTATTAATTTAATTAAAATAAATAATAAAATTGAAATATTTTATTAATATATTAAATAATTAACATAATATTATTATTGATAAAGATAAATGTAACAGCCCGAGATTTTATGAAAAATATTCTTTTTAATTTCATTAATGTCTTGTGTTGTACGCTACACCAAAAGGAGCTTGCACAACACGCATCCTTGACTTGCCTTGCATTACACGCAATCGTGACCTTCCTCGATAGCGTGTGTAGTACACAATAACGAGTTTCACTAAACAACAACATGCTATTAAAATATTATTAAAACTAGCCGTTATGAATAGTAATAATCACTTTTTGAAATTTTGTAAATTTTATTTTTCAAAATGAAATTCATTTTTGGATTCGTAATATCGAAATTAGCTTAGGGTGAAATTTTGGTACTTTTCAGATAACTTTCATTTTCTGATGAATAGTGAAAATTACAAAATATTAATTAAAAACAACCTTTTTAATCGAAATAATTAATAGTGATAAATTATTAATTTGAGTGGTTTTAAATTATATTTAGAATATATTTTTACAATTTAATACAATGTTGTTCATTGGATGTAATTTCACATTTAAACCAGACATAAACAAGTGTCAATCTTTTGATAGTTATTATCTCTTAAGAACACGTTATTTGTTTTGACGATGGGAATTAATTTTTAAATTAATTAATGAAACTGATATGTTTTTAATTTGGTAAAATAGACATCATTTTTGAGTTCATAATATCAAATATAGCTTAGGCCTAATTTTTGGTATTTTTCTGGAAACTTTCATTTTTTGATGAATAGTGAAACCACTAAGTGGTAGTTAAGAAAAATGAATTTTTCATAAAACTTAATTTTACCGCTTCTGTGAGTGGAATTTCAAAAATACTAGAAACACGGTTGATGTCAGTAAGTAAAATGTGGTTCAATGAGATGAAAATAATTTTTGGTGAATAGTAACTTTTTACTTTTTTTTACCACGGTTAAAAATAAATAGGGTAATTAAGGGTAAAATGGTATTATTATTACCCTAACACTTGTCCTAATTCTATTGGATAAGTTTAATTCGACCAAAAACAACCTTAGGAATAAAATATGACCATTTAGGCCTAATTGGATTAGATTAGGACATTTATTATTAATTTATTTAAAGAAGAGTTAAAATAGTTAAAATCGAAGTTTAATAAGTAAATCATTTTTAATATAGGGCTATACATAAGATAAATTCGATTTTAAATATTCATTAGAAATCTAATAATATTTCCTACATAATGATATTTTATTTATAATTTTTAGACATTAAATAAATTAATTTATTTATGACACAATAATGATGCAGTAATTACCATAATAGTGAACAATTAGAATAATTAATATTATAAATACCCAAATAAATATAATTTGAGACTTTTTATAAATTCCAATAATTTTATAGGTTAATATGACATGTTATTATTGATTTAATTAACTTTTTTCTAACTAATAATTCTGTTATGATTTTTAAAAAAATCATTTACTAAATAGTGTCAAAATTGACATAAAATAGTTTTTAAAACAAATATTATATTATTAATTGTTATTTTATTCCTAAAAATCTGAGTATCGGCCAAATTACTTAGATAAGGTTATATATATTAATAATAAACAACTTGGGGTTCGTTTGTCTTGATATAGTAAGGTTATTAACCTTATAGTGTAAGAAAACAAGAAGACACGGTAAAAGTAAAATTATCTAACTTAAATTTTAATATAAATTATAAGGTTAAAATAGGAACCTAAACTTGTCTAAATTCTATTGAATGAGAGGATTTCTACCCATACCCACCTTAGATTCGAAATAAATCAATTTGGATCTATTTAAAACCGAATTTGGCTTTATAATAAAATAATATTTTTAGTTATTCCAAAGGTGCCCCTCTCCTCCCTTATAAAAGGGCACCCCCTCCCTCTCTTCCTCACACCGCTTTGAGCCTTCATGCTCGGCCAAACTCTACCAAATTCTCTTCTCCACTTCACTAGAAACATACTAGAGGTTCCGGTCTTCCTCAAAGACCAATTTTAGTGCCCTAAGAGGAGGTCTCAAAGAGGTGCTTCAAAGAAGAGGTAATTTCTGTTACCGATTCTTTCACCTTTATTTCTTCTTCCAATTCTTCTTCTTAGATTGTTTCATTATGAAGTAATAACATCAGTATCAATCATATACTGATATGTTATTATAAGTATGAAACAACCCTATTTCACCATCTATCCATCCTACTGAAAACGAAATCACCGCGCGTGCGTACGTACGGAATACTGTCTCCACGCCGTGGTGAAATCTATTTTCCACCACTACCTTACTTGGATGGGTATAATGGTGTAAATAATAACTATATATGAATACTTTAAAGTGATATTGATTCTGAAATAGTATACATACCCTCCAATACAGTCCCACGATCATGAGAACGATATCATCGCTCGTTCGTACGTACGGACTACCGTCTCCACGACGCGATGAGATTCATTCTCCACTTTAACCATTCATGAATGATTATAAAGTATATATAATAAGTAATCATGAAATATATGACATAATAATGATAATGTATTTATGTGTATATATATGTATGTCATCTACTTAATTCCATTCAACTCAATAAGGAAACGAAAACAGCGTTCATTCGTACGTACGGCCTACCGTCTCCATGAACGGTGTATTTCTTTCCATTTACTGATTTATTATATATATGTATATTCTGAATATATATTATATATAAATCATGTTTTATATTCTGGAATTAAGTAATCATGATCTAAGTAATCATATGAATAATTAGAAGTCAAAACACGAACGACAAATGAAACAAGTTTACCCAAAACGCTCCTTACCGTGGAATTTACAAAAGAACGGGTAAAATAAAGTCATAAGTGAACCATATATGATATCATAACAATAGGTATGATTCTGGAATAAGTCAATGACATTATTTAAATCATTATACAGGAGTTTCAGACACATACGAAGAAAATCGGACCTAGGGTAAGGGAAATATCACAATCTCATTTTTATCTGAGATTGTTTATACTTTGGTATTTACTGGGGTGTATTTTATCATCCACATCCATGTTTCCCAAATATGTAATATTTATATCCTTCTACAATAGTTTATATCCAATTTTACCCTTCGGTGAGTTTTTAGTAAAAGATATGAAAGGAATCTTTTGTCTTTTTTTGTACGAGGTACTTTTTGACTTTTCCGACAAAAGTACGAGAAGAATGTTTTCTTTTAACTTAAACGACATGAATGGATTTTTAAAACATTATTTCCAAGAATCTTCCCTTATAAGTTTTCAAGTTTATTTTTAATCAACTTCTTTTAGTTTAGAATTGAATGACATGTTAAGAAAGGAAAAGTGTTTTTGAATTAGAAAGGATATTTTCCTCAAGAATAGAGTTCAAGTGTTTTATCGAAATTATTTTCCATCTAAGATAATATAGGGTTCTGTTTATATCCCTATTATTACATTGATTTAATTATGTTGTGATGGAATTATTTTTATGAATTCCTTTATATTATATGAATTTTTTTATGATGTCATGTTGTTTAAGAATCCCATTTTTAGTACATGGGTTATGCAATGATGTATGATTTATGATTTTGTGGCACACATAAGAATGGTATTATTATGAGATGGGTGGGACCTATATATCCCTCCAATACATTGGGTAAAGATTTTATATCTCATTAGATAGACATGGCTGGAATGGTAGGTTATACCGGTTTAGTGAAACAGGACTGAAACGAGGAATGAACACGGTTTAGAAATGGACTTTGTCCACTAAGATAGTCTTGGCAATGAGTCTTGACTAACAAGAAATGATTCTCTATGATTATGTGTGTATGCCACAAAGTTTCATGTTTTAAGTTATGATTCTTGGGATTACATTTCACTACTATGATTTATCCCATGTTATGAAATTATGATCTCTTTTGTAGGTTAAGATTTCCAAAAGATATGTTCTTATGAATATGATGTGATTGATATTTATTTTGTTTACCCTTGCTGAGCATTTGAGCTCACCCTTTTATGTTTTCTTTTCCCCAGGATTTAAAGAAAGGTTTTAGGTAAGAAAATAAAAGGGAATATCTTTATGGGAGATGTTTAAGATCTTTCACCATGATTAGAAAATTATATTCCGAGTTTCCAAAGACACTAAACTATTACGGTCCTTGTGTGTGTGTTTTTGTAATGTACTAAGTATTCCGCAAAATTAATGTAATTTCCATGTACGTTAAGCTTCGGGTCTCTACAATAAATAATATATTTGATGAGTTAGACTCAAGGAAAATTTTCTTATCTCACTTTTACTTTCTAGAGAGATACACCATATTCAACAATTATTTCTTTTTTATGGAGTATATACCACCCTTTTTGTATTTTTTATCATGAATTAATTTATATTCAAGCTATTTATTGTTCCATTTAAATTTATTTCTTGGATGGGTATTATAATATATAAGTTAAAAAAGTGGAATAGGTTTATTTAAAAATCTCATCATTATTCAGGATTTCTTTTGTTTAAGTCTCCCTTGGGAGAATTATTTAATATTTATATATTAAAATAAATTTATTTTATTATCCTATAGTTATTAATAAACTCTTTAAATTAATATTATTATTATTCCTCTATTTGTAACATAATGTTGTTAAGATAACATTTTTAATAAAATATGACTTCATTTATCTCTTTAGTTAAAAATCCTATTTCAGAAAAACCTAAGTTTTCCAAAAAAAGTTAAAAAATATTTTTAATTTTTTAGAAATTATTAATTAAATAAATATATACCCATATTTTTAATTTTTTATAAATGATTAATTAAATAAATATATACCCATATTTACTTTTTTATAAATTAAATTAATATTCATTTCATTCTTGTTTGGATTTTATCAAAAATATGAAAGGAATCTATATTTTAACGTGTACGACATGAATGGAAATTTACACCATCATAAACAATCAATGTTTTATATAATATTTTAAAAAACTTAAAAAGTTATTTTCAAATAAATGCTTTTTCAAAACATTTTTTGTAATTTTAGTTTTAAAATGATTTTCAAAGTGAAAATTTTCGTTTCCCCATAAATGATTTTAAATAATCTTTTTATGGTATTTATACTAATCAACAACATCAACCCTTTATTGAACTTTTGATCCATAGGGGATATGTTATATTGATATCATCCTTATTATTTATTTGGATGGTTTATGATCAGTTTGACTAAGGATTTAAAATTTTAATATCATTCATAAAAACACTCTGGATTGTTTATGATTACGTTATTTGATTAGGGGAAGTAATAACATTTTATATGATAGCTTTTCAATTTAAATGTTTATATTGATCTTGTTTAACCAATTTCATATGAGGAATGTATTTAACTCTGTAAGTGACAGGAGGGGCATTCTATAGTCCTTCAATTCATCATTATGTCTCATGAGACAAACTAGATTGGGTTTTGGCTGAAGCATTTCCCATTTATATATATTTCTTGGCATAAACCCTTGTTGGTATTAGATGTATCAGCATAAGGACTCAAAAGTATCTTTTGCATTTCAATAATTATTCATTCCATAATTATTAATTAATTTATTGATATTCCATGTGATTATTTGGTTAGTTTGAATATTCATTTTTTAGTTTCATACTCATTATAGGAATTTTAGTAGAAACCGTGGAATTAGATTTATGAAAACGTATATTAGGAAACATAACCCTGTGATATAATTTGAAGAAATTTATAGAAGAACATCCTAATTATTTTGTGAGGAAGATATTAATTAGTTTTTTTTAGAAAATGCATCCATGTCAGGATACAATAAGTGGATTTGGTTATATCATAGATGTACCTAGGGGTAATAACTCCAAAAAGGACATATTGGGCTTGACCTGGCCTTTACCTAATGCATGAAAATGATCCTTAATATGCACTGGGTTTGACACTACCATGGTATATTATTAGGATAAATCACATTTTAATTACAAACCACTATAAATTATTTGAATATAAATATATACCCAATTAAAACAAGTTTATGGTAATGAGATTATCTATTCATAAAATTTTCATTTTATGTTAATTATTTCGCAATTCTAGGGATTATACATTATGTTTCATAATTATATGATCCAATCCAGTGTATTTCATCATTGATAAATGGAACATAACATAAGTAATGGGAATCACACCAATTAACATAATTCAATGAGTAATAATGGTCATTTATTTTATGGGATTAAGACAATCGTTCAAATGGAACCTGTCTCATAAACATTTTCATCATATGAGGACATAGTTTAATGTGATACAAGATATAGAAATAATTCTATAAGTATTATGGCTTCAAAATGAAGTAAGATAAGAAGAGGAAGAAAAATAAAATGATGTATAAATGGGGAAATGAAAAAGAAGTATTTTACCACATGTAATAATTATGGAATGAAACACCCTAGTACTTTATTAATGGGAATATGAGTTTTCTATAAGTATAGAGATAATAGACACAATTATCATGACTTTAAGGGAAATAAAATGGTTTCAGTGTTCAATAATTCAAATTTAAGGAGATTGGAAACTATGGAAATGAATTCCCCATGCTTCAAGGGAATCTTCCACAAAATAAGCTAAATGATCAAGGTTAATATTATGTTATTACTATAGAATAATTTGAATGATTAATCATTCTATGTTTGGATTCCAGAATTATTTCATTTGGGTATTTTATAAATTATATCCTAGTTATAAGAATTATGAAATATAGATGGATTATACTTCAGTAAATTTTCATTAAGGATTTTAAAGCGTATGTTCAATGGTACTAGTGACTAAGAAAAATGATTCAAGGTAAATTTGAACTTCTGGGAAAAACATGAATGATGGATAGATAACCCTAAATATGTTCTTGATATTGAGATAATAATTTTGGTATAAAGAATTTATTGATATGGATAAATTAATTTGGATTATATTGACTACCTTGGAACTAATTAATGATTTTTTGACAAAGTGGTTTGTGTTACCATTGATGGGGTTAACAATATTTTTTCATTTAATTAATATGTATAATAATCTATGTTTTATTTAAATAATATCTAAGCATTCATGTTTTAAATGTGGTTTTATGGTAATTCAGGTTATTATCATGTTTTAAGAGAATTTATGATGATGGTATTTGTTGACGCCAAAAATGTGGCCCGAAAGGAAGGAACGAAAAAGACAGCCGGCGCGCTGCCTCACGAAGCACAGCCGCGAAGCCCAGCCGCGAAGCCCCGCCGCGAAGCGTCCCAACCTTGGCGGCCCCGCGAAGCTCGGGAGGCAGTAATCCTCCGCGAACCGGTTTGACGTTCGCGAGCCGCCGCGAAGCCCCGAAGGCGGCGCGCGAGCCCTGCTTCGCGGTGCCCCTTCCCTATAAATACTCGACTCCCCCTGAGTCCCGAGGACGGACAATCCGACCTTTCGGCTTCTCCTCTCCTGAATCGCGAAGCACGCTTTGCCCCGGGAATCATGAGCTCCGCGAGGTATTCCTACTTCGCGAGACGACTCTGGTTTGTTTCGTTTTGAGCCCCTCTTCCGAGAGGGATTCCCTTCGCGAAGCTTAAGGGAGTTCGCGAAGGAAGGGGATTCCCAAGGGAACCCGGGCAGCCGCGGAGCACTTGTGCTTCGCGAAACACCCAACCCATGCTAGTAATCCCTATGCCAAGGCAGGATAACTATGCATCGCGAAGCACAATGCTTGGCAGGACCCTGCTTCGCAAACCACTCCTTCTTCGCGAGGCAGTGCTCCACGAACACTGTTCCACTTCGCGAAGCACCTCCCACTCCCACCTATGCCCCATGCTAAGGCCAAGGCACCCCACTTCGCGAAGCACACTCCTCTGCTTAGCGATTCCTCTTTCCGTGCGACCCTCCTGGTTTGCACGATGTGATTTAAAAGTCCCATGGACAACACCTCCCGTAGCGTTGCTTCGCCTAATGCTTCTTCGCATAGGCACGCTAACGGCTATTGCTTCTTCGCATAGCCACGCTAACGTGGACCCCTCGATGGTTCCTCCCACGACCCCCCTTTACCATGGCCTTACCGACACCTTCCCTTCCCCAAGGACCAGAGGGTACCGGTTATGTAAGCCCTAGGGGTGTGGAGTGAACCCACCTCGTCCGAGATGCAGGACGTTAAACTGCCAAGCACCACGTCCTCAACACATGACGTTAAACTGTGACCCAACCTCGTCTCCCTCACGAAGGGTCCCCCCAGCTCGAACATTCATTACACCACTCGTCTCCACGGGAATGGAACTCTTCCGCACATGGAATGAGATCCTCCTTGTCGGAGTGGTGTATGTTCGCAGGGGAAGGGCTGCCTCAGAGCGTAACCCCCCCAACCTTTGGTACGGATGATTTCACCCATGCATCTCGGTACTTCCCCACTACCAAGGTCAGTGGAGGACGTGATAGGGAACGAGGCACCTCCCATCGTCGGACCAAGGTCCATCTTCCCCGCGCTCTGTCGTGCCATGGGCCTCCATCCTGGAGTAAGTCCCAACACCATGGGCCGCCCAACGCGTAAGCCCCTCTTCGCTTCTCACGGACGCACCCTTCGCGACGTGATCGTCAGGTCCTTGCAACCTCTTGTTTCTCACACCGAGCATGACTCACGTGGGCTTAGAGTGAGCACCGACCCTGACAAACCCATCCTGAACTACGAGGTCTTTGATCCATGTCAAGGCATGGTACGTAGGAAGCCTCCACGAGGTTCAAGCCCACCCATAGTGGACCAAGGTCTGCTTTCACGCCGGTTTACCGGCGAAACCCCTCCTGAACTACGAGGTCTTTGATCCATGTCAAGGCATGGTACGTAGGAAGCCTCCACGAGGTTCAAGCCCACCAATAGTGGACCAAGGTCTTCTTTCACGTCGGTTTACCGGCAAAAACCATTTGAACTACGAGGTCTTTGATCCATGTCAAGGCATGGTACGTAGGAAGCCTCCACGAGGTTCAAGCCCACCCGTCGCTCATTCACGTCGGGTCCCATTCCAGTCCAGCGGTAAGCCGTTGTGACCTCCTGAACTACGAGGTCTTTGATCCATGTCAAGGCATGGTACGTAGGAAGCCTCCACGAGGTTCAAGCCCACCAATAGTGGACCAAGGTCTGCTTTCACGTCGGTTTACCGGCGAAAACCATTTGAACTACGAGGTCTTTGATCCATGTCAAGGCATGGTACGTAGGAAGCCTCTACGAGGTTCAAGCCCACCCGTCGCTCATTCACGTCGGGTCCCATTCCAGTCCAGCGGTAAGCCGTTGTAACCACCTGAACTACGAGGTCTTTGATCCATGTCAAGGCATGGTACGTAGGAAGCCTCCACGAGGTTCAAGCCCACCAATAGTGGACCAAGGTCTACTTTCACATCGGTTCACCGACAAAACCCCATTTGAACTACGAGGTCTTTGATCCATGTCAAGGCATGGTACGTAGGAAGCCTCTATGCGGTTCAAGACCACCCGTCTTTCACGTCGGGTTTCACCCCTGTCCAGTACGACGTTAAACTCCACTCCGGTCCAGTGGTAAGCCATTGCGACCCGTCCATCCCAACGAACTACGGGGACTTTGATCCGTGTCAAGGCATGGTACGTAGGAAGCCTCCACGAGGTTCAAGCCCACCAATAGTGGACCAAGGTCTACTTTCACGTCGGTTCATCGACACACCCACTCGTCGCTCATTCACGTCGGGTCCCATTCTGGTCCAGTGGTAAGCCATTGCGACCCACCATTTGAACTACGAGGACTTTGATCCATGTCAAGGCATGGTACGTAGGAATCCTCCCAGAGGTTCAAGCCCAACTCCCCTCGGACCAAGGTCCAGCTTCACGTCAGTTTACGGGCACCATCCCGAACTACGCGGACTTTGATTCCCTGCCACGGGGATACGTAGGAAGCCTCGTCAAGGCTCAAGCCCAACTTCACTGTCGCCCCCTGCAATGGTCCCATTTCACTCTCATCCGTCTCCGCTAGACGTTAAACTCGCGGCATACCCTGTGTTGAACACGGGAAGCTGAGGAAAACCTCAGATACGTGTCTATGACATGTAATTCCCCGCGCTCGATGTGGGATGCCTCGGGCTTCCACGCCCTCGAGAATCCTTGTGGTCAAGGATAACAGACAGACATGCCAGGTACCCCAGCATCCAGACACGCTACTGATGCCTCAACGTGACTACTCCCCTGACCGAAGGTTGCTGCCCTGACTGGACCCTTTGGAATGTCCCGACAGAAGCAGCGTAATTAACCGGCGCCCATGGAAACATGGCACTGGGAAGAGTTTCACGAACTACGTATTAAATCTATGAGGGAGACCCGGACTAGGTGACGAGTTCTGAGGAGGAGTCCACGGAAGGAAGAACCGACATCCCATCATCCCGTTTTGATCAAGGAGCAGACGTACCTGAACAAGGAACGAATGCTGCCCGCCTTTGGAAAGCGGGAATGCGGGGCAACAAAGTCGCGCGTCCCCCCCTCGCGGACGGATGCGCGCGCGCCCCGGCGAAAGCGTCGGAAACAGAAATGGTGAACCCGACGTGAATTTCTTCTCCTCAATATGGAGATTAGTAGCGCTCGAGACACCAATAGATTGACGTGTCACCGGATCCAGATATCCGTTGCCTGGTCCCACCAAGCAAATGGCGGGCCTGTCGTGGAACTCACCGGAAGTCAGGGTAGTAGAACGTGGGGCACTCCGCTCTACAGCGTGTTGGGGTGGATCCTTCTCACAGAAGTGGAGGATGGAAGAACGATGGGGCACTGGCTGTCAATCCTTTTCCTCTCAGTACTGATGAGTTAATCCCTTCACTTGCCAGGAACCAGGTTGCTATTTCAGAGATGCGGTCACCATCCGCTCCTCGCCCGCGCAGGTGCAGGGGCAACACCACGACGGCCACTCCACATGGCGCCACCACCGCCACGACGGCTGCCACGTCACGGAATATGGGACGTCCACGTCCCCTTTCCCCATCAGAGGTCATCCAACGAAGGGTGATCAACAGCCTCGTGCGCAGGTACGAGGAGGAAGGGGTCATCCCGACCAGGGATATGGACCTCTTGGACCTGGAGGCCTCCAGGCCCCGCCGTCAACGCCGCCCTAACAGGCCGCGCAGGGGGCCCCTGCTCCCCACCCAGACATTCAACCGTTTCGGGAGCCTATCTCCGGAACGCCTGGACGACTCTTCGCCTTACGCTGAAGAGGCAAGCGTTGTCCGGCTCAGTCCGCTCAGGGCCCCGACCCAGGGCCCCCAGGCGAGAGCTCCCGTCCAGCCACGTCAGCGCCATCGTCCGGCCCCGCAGGAAGAGCAGGCAGACTACGTCCCTGCACCACCTGCACCGACCCGCCTGACCCGACGTCAGCGCCAGGCCCGGGCTGAGGACGCTCACCTAGGCGCGTCCACGTCGACAGCTACAGTGGCCCGAGCCACCGCCGACGTACATTATGAAGCCCCCGTGTACATTGAGCAGGGGCACCCCTTCGCCCAACCAGGATCGAGACCCCAACCGCCCTACGAGCAGGCTGGGTTGACTCTCCGGGTTGCAGGCCCAAGTAGTGATCGCCGCGAGCTGACCCGCGGTGATGCCACCCCGTACGGAGGTCCTCCCCGTACCACTACTCCACAGAGCGTGGGCCTTCCCCGCTCTGAGGTTCGTCATGGAGGAATGCCTCGTGCTGCCCCCATCCTGCAGGAAGACTGCCCCGTGGCAGTGATGCTCAGCGCGGAAACATTTCCCGCGCCCGCTGTACAGGGTATGGAGCCCATCCTTCTGAAGGCACCGTCCATCCGGTCCTTCTCCCATGTGGGGGTCCCCCCTACGTCCTCTCTGCAACCGGCGAAGGTCCTCCTTGCCCCAACAACTCGAGGAGTGAAGGTCAGCCTCGCTCCACTCGCATCGACCATGGAGGCCTTCCCCATGCTCCTGCCAGTTCCAACAGAGGCCCCTCCCACATGGGTACTGTTCATGGAGGTCCTCCCCATGTACCCTTTGACATTTTCCCTGGTGCCCCTCGCACCCCGGCTGTCTTGAGTGGGGGCCCTCCCCGCCACGGCGCCAGCGCCGCCCCAAGGATGCCTGATAGGGGTCAACCCTGTCCCGAAGAGCCACCCAGGGGCAGAAGAGCGGGTCGTCGCCGCCACAAGAAGAATCCTGGGAAGGCCGAGGTGGAGATCAAACCTGCCCGCTTCTCCGATTCGGAAGCGGAATGCGATTCAGCGGTGGAACCTTCTCCCAGCTCCTCCGTATCAAGGACTGGGGCAGGGAACAGACGAGTCAGTCTCGTTCTCCCAGAATTTGAGGTCCACCGGATTCCCGTCTCTCTCCGCAGGTACATCCAGGAGGAAGAGATTCTGAGAACTTCGCAGGTTTCGACCGCGCGGTCACCGCCATCGTCACCTGAAGCGCCCTCTACCTCCACTCGGGATCACGAGGTGCTGTTTTGGGGGTCAACGACGGTAGAGCCGCGACATGACCAGACACCGGTAACGGCGATTCCCGTACCCGAAGTAGTGGCTGTTAGCCCGTCCTATCGTGACATTGTGGTCAGGTCACCTCGCTCTTCAGAAGAAGTCCCAGAATTCGGTGGCCAGTCTGCTCGCTCTCCGTATTCTCCACCGCCGAGTTTGCTATCCCAGAGGTCCACCTCGGTACCGCTACCGGTCCCTCAGCCGCCCCCGGTTGATGAGTGGGGTAATGTAGGGCCGAACCCCGAGGACGAACCCAGGAGCTTCTGGAGTATTCTTGCAGCGGACTACTTCCCAGAGAAGTTCTGGCCCACGGCGGCGCTGAATTTCCGCGTACCCGAGTCGCTTACCCCTGAAGAAGTGGGATGCCTTTGTCGAACCCTACGGGCGACACACTATCGCCTCCGTTTTGAACGGGTGGAGTACCCCAGAAGTCTTGATCACTTCGAAGAAATCGGCGAGCAATGTCGCCTGATCGATGCAGCCGCACTTCTTGCATTCCAGCACCCTGAGTCGCCAGGCCACCAGAGCGCCCTTCAACGAAAATGAGTTCAGAGTCTTAAAACACTCCGCAGAATCGTCGGGGAAGCCACCCCCCATGTGCAAGTCCGTGGCTGGGGACACTATGATGCCCTTCTGTTCGATCCTATTCGACGACAACCCGATTCGCTCTGCGACATCGAGGACATGCCCTCGAGAGGAATCGCGGTCCACATGGCCGACATTGTGGACAGGGAAGACGAACTAGAACTCCTTGATGGAGACTTCCCCCCAGACGGTGCACCGCCACTACTCGACCCATCAGGGAGAGTCACCCGTCAGCAGAGGAACCTGCTAGGCCTGCCCGTACCCACCGAGTCGCTGGTACTCAGTCGAAATACCGGCAAAGGTAAAGAGCACGTTGGAACCGTCAAGCACTCCGACCCGTCCGCCTCTGTGCAGAAAACAGACGAGGATCCTGAGAAGGCCACGTTGCGCCAGAAGCTCGCTGAGCAGAAGAGGCTGGTTGACGAACTCTTGGCTGAACGCGCCGCGGAGCGACGACCCAACTATGGTAATCCCAGGCCGGGGCAGCAGGGGCAGGAACAACTTCCCCTCGGCGAGATGCCTCAGGGCAACCTTGATCATGCTACTGTCGCGGACAGGGCGGAAGCCGGAACATACGGCAAGAGGGCGCGATACGTCTCTCCAAACCCCCCTGAGCGACGGGGCAATCTGAAGAATCCAACCCGGGTTCCCCCAGTCGCCCAGCAGGTCGTCCGGCCAGTTGACCCGCGAGCGGCCGAAGCCGTCTACCATGTTGAAGAACCTGGCAATGCGCTTGTGGTTAGGGGTCCCCGTCAAGACAGGGACCCCCACCCGGAGGACCTTATTGCGGCACTCACAGCCCGCCTCGAGGCGTTGGAAACACGGCAGGTGGCGGTCCCACCGGATGGTAAGCCTTATCCCGCGTGGGTGGATGATATGCCCGCGCCTCCGGGTTTTGGGAACCCCACCTTCTCGCCATTTAATGGGACAGGGGACCCACCCCAGCACTTGGCTCATTTCTCTTCCAGGTGTGGCCCCATGCTGGGGACCCCGGCTCAGCAAGAAGTCGCTAAGCTCTGATGTTTTGTATAGACATTGGAAGGTCCGGCATTCATCTGGTACAGCCAGCTCCCTATCGGATCAGTGACCGGTTGGGAGGATCTTCGCCGGCAGTTCTTATACCAGTTCAGCTCCACCACGCGAAATACCAGCATTGCGGACCTCTTCAAGTGCAAACAGAGGCCTGATGAGCGGGTTGCAGACTTCATCGCCCGGTGGAAAGGACTTACGTATTCCCTCGATATGTCACTGACTCAGGAGCAATTACTGACGATGTGTGTGGGGAACGTCAAGACAGAGCTGGTACCCTCCTTGATTACCCAGAACTACCCTGGAGGGTTCAGAGATTTCTCGGATAAGGCCCAGCGCCTTGAGGAGGCCCTGCAACAGGCTAGTCAGGCACGTTTGCTGCCCCCTATGATCCCAGCCAGGAGGGCCGCCAGGGCTGAACCCGCCGTGGTGGCTCAAATAGAAGCCCCGAGGCAGCTGGAATTTCTACCGGCGGCACCACCCCCACAACCCCGCAGAGGTCCTCCACCTCAAGCGCAGGCTCCTGCCCAGCAGCGACCGCCTCAGAACCGACAGGTTCCCCCGCGCAATGCGCCACCGCCACCTAGGCGAGACAACCAGGCGCCGCCTCCTCGGCAGGCCCCTCCGGTCCCTCGACAGGACCAGGCCCCCAGGGCTCCTTACTCGGAAAGAAAGTACCATACCTATTCGTTCAATGAAAATCAGGTCCCTGGCTACTTCCGAAGTGATCTAGATCAAGGGATTGTGTGTCTGCCTGAGTGTAGGAGGCCGACAGAGGCGCATCTCACTGATCACCCCAACTACTGCCCTTATCATCGAATCCTGGGGCACACCCTCAAGCGATGCTATGTGTTTAAAGACTGGCTTCAAGACCAGGTCAACAACAACATAGTCAAGTTGGGCCCAGCGCCAGCGCAAGTGGTAGGCGTCTTTGCGGGATCAGAAATCGGCAGTGACAGCGAGGGTGAGTGGCAGCAGGTCCCTAGACGCGGGTCCCAGAAATACGACGACTGTATGGCTCGAAAAACCGTCGTCCGTGCCCAGGGTATCATCCGGGCACGCCTGAAGCAGTTGGAACCTTCAGAAGAAGTAGTCGGTGCCTCAGCATCGTCTTCACAGTCGACCTCCGCCCAAAAGGGCAAGCAGCGGCGACGCAAGAAGAAGCAATGTGCACCGCCAGTGCCGTCGTCATCCCTCACTCTTGGTGACTTTATGCCTCCCGAAATGGGAATTCCTCCCAGAATCCGCCCAGCGGTGGATGACTCTTCGAGCGACAGTCAAGGGTACGCTTCGGTTAACACCGTGGAGCTGGTAAAGCCCTATATGACCCCCGATGAGGGGGAACCCCAGGCAGACCTCCCCAACGTTTCCAGCCGACGTCAACGTCGGCGGATTCGAAATCGCACCGGTCATCGAGGTACATCAGCGGGCACTTGTGACCAAGCCGTGCACGCTACCAAGACCAGGCAGCAGGCTCAGCGCAGATCTCAACATGCGCAGACCCATCCAACGTCCTCAGCTCTACCTCCACCGCCGTTCGTGCTGCTGGATCGGGGGGAGTCGCCTCGTTCGTATCACAGCCAGTCTTGCCCGGCGACAGGCCAGCCTCCATTGTCCGATCTTATCCCGGCGACTACTCTTCAGGCTTCTACTGGTGGGCAGCAAGATGTGCCCAGTACTAGTTACTCGCCGGTTCAGCCAGCCGGACCCGCTATGCATCCAAATGCCGAACGACCTCTTGTAAGCCGAGGTTCGCGTTTGGCACGAAAGTACGATGTTCTGAAGCATCTGGTCGGCATCCCGGCGAGGCTTTCCATCCTCGAGGCCCTTCGCCTATCATCTGAAATGCGCGAGGCACTTGCCGAGGCCCTAAGGAGCCCCCTCCAGTTCGAGATGGAAGTGGAAGCTGCGGAAGCCTTCCATACCTAGACGATTGAAAACGCCGAATGCCAGGCGGTTATCTCGTTCTCCGGTGAAGATGAAGACCCTCCTATACAGGGGCACATTCGCCCACTGTATATCACTGGCCACTTCAACGGTGTGGAAGTCCGCCGATGCCTCGTTGATACGGGTTCTGGGATCAACCTAATTCCGACCCGGACGCTGCGAAAGCTGGGTCTGTCCGAAGGTGATTTGACTCCCTCTGACCTCAGGATCCAGGGGTACGACAGGACAGAGCAAACCCCAGTCGGCAAGATCCGCCTGAAGACCCAGTTCGGTGGCTTAATTGCCAGCACCGAGTTCATGGTTGTTTCTCAGGACACCACCTACAACGCATTGATGGGTAGGCCATGGCTCCATCTGCATGTAGCGGTCCCCTCGTCGTATCACCGGTGCCTTAAGTACTCGCTCAACGGTCGAGTAGGCGTGCTCCAAGGAGACGCGTCCCCTTTCGCTTCTTGTGAGGCCCGCTATCTGGATGCGGGTTATTACAAAAGCAAGGACAAGAAAATCCTGGTAAGCGAGGATGAGCCCGCCCCAGTCACAAGTGATCCCTGGGCGAGCATGGATGACGCCTACATCCTCCCGATCCACCGGTTGGAGGCCACGACCCCCGACATGGGACAATGTTTTGTTGTTTCGGGTACGCAGGGAAGACATGTTCCCGTGTCCAAGCGACGACGGAAAATCACCTCGTACTCCTACATCAACCAGGTTCGGGTCATCCCGGAACCTCCTACCCCTGTACGGTACCGGGACGTCAAGATGATGACAACGGCGGTGTGCCATACGTGTCTATTCCGCCGGGCTGGAATTAGCCGACTCAGGCCGACACGTCACCACTGCTTTGATATCATCAAGCGTGGCCCTTTAGGCCGAAGGCCAGATGGGATAGGATCAAATGCATTCATTGCTATGGTCTCGACGACAAGTGAGTCTCCTGATGTGATGACCGCTGCTGCCCAAGCCGGCACCAGCTGCCCCTCAGGTTTTGAGAGCCCAGAAGTATCTTCCGTCGCGGGAAATCCCCCCACGGCTGGGGAGGAAGACTTGGAGGATGCTCCCCCAGCCTTTGAAGAAGGCGTCTCTACCACGGTCGATGAACTGGTACAGGTGAACCTTGGTAGAGAGGCAGATCCAAGACCCACATTGATCAGTGCGGCCATGTCCCTCGAGGAGCGGCAGCAGTATGTAGACTTCCTCAAACAGCACCGCGATGTGTTTGCCTGGAGTTACGATGAGATGCCAGGGATGGATCCCCAAGTGGCCGTCCACCGTCTGGGCCTCCCAGCAAAACATCGTGGGTTCAAGCAGCCTCCCAGGAAAATGCACCCTTCTCATGGTGCTATGGTTGAGGCCGAAGTTGACAAGCTTATCAAAGCCAACTTCATTAAGGAGGTCCAGTACCCCAAGTGGCTCGCCAACATTGTGCCGGTCAGGAAGAAGAATGGGCAGATCAGAGTCTGCATCGACTTCCGCGATCTCAATCTCCACTGCCCAAAGGATGACTTCCCACTCCCAGTGACGGAGTTGTTGATTGACGCCACGGCCGGGTTCCAAGCCCTCTCTTTCATGGATGGGTATTCCGGGTATAATCAGATCCGGATGGCCCCTGAAGACGAGGAGTCCACTGCCTTCAGGGCTCCCCAGGGTACCTTTTGCTACCGGGTAATGCCATTCGGTTTGAAAAATGCTGGTGCCACTTATCAAAGGGCCATGCATCGCATATTCAAACCGATCCTCGGGACGTTGGTGGAATGCTACGTGGATGACCTTGTAGTCAAATCACGCCAGCGCCAGGACCATCTCAAAGACCTTGAGAAAGTGTTCCGTTTCCTCCGTCCCGTCACCTGAAGATGAACCCGCTGAAGTGTGCCTTCGGAGTCACCTCCGGGAAGTTTCTGGGCTTCGTTGTCAGATACCGAGGTATCGAGATCGACCCGGAGAAGATCAAGGCCATCAGCCAAATGCCTCCCCCGAGCAACATTCGGGAGCTTCGAGGCCTGCAAGGCCACTTAGCCTATATACGCCGATTCATTGCGAATTTGGCTGGCAAGTGTAAGCCCTTTTCCCGGCTCATGAAGAAAGACGCTGCCTACGAATGGGATGAGGAGTGTCGGGCCGCCTTTGAGGAAATCAAGCAGTATCTGCTCCAACCTCCAGTCTTGATGCCACCCGTCTCCGGAAAGCCGCCAGTCCTTTATGTGACCGCCCTGGAGAGATCCCTCGGTGCACTGCTCGCCTAGAAGAATAAAGAGGGCACTGAGAACAGTCTCTACTATCTCAGCTGCATGCTTCTCGATACGGAGGTAAGATACTCCCCCATCGAAAAGAGCTGCCTCGCGCTCGTCTTCGCTGTGCAGAAGTTGCGGCACTACTTGCAACACCACGAGGTACAATTGATCTCTCGGGTAGATCCTCTGAAGTACATCCTGAACCGCCCCATGCTGACTGGCCGACTAGCACGGTGGGAGGTGATTCTCCAGCAATTTGATATCAGGTTCGTGCCTCAGAAGGCCGTTAAGGGTCAAGCGTTGGCAGACTTTTTAGCTGCCCATCCAACCTCCGCGGATCAATCCCTGGACCTGGATTTTCCCGACGAGACGATCCTCTCAGTCGATCATGTTGCCCCATGTTGGCAAATGCATTTCGACGGCGCCTTCCGGAGCCCCATCGGTAGAAGGCTCAACGACCCCAAACTCAACAGAGTGGGTCTGGGTATTGTTTTCATTACCCCGGCGCAAGCCGTCCTGCCGTACTCGTTCCTGCTGTCAGAAGGTTGTACAAACAATGAGGCAGAGTACCAGGCTCTCATCACCGGCCTCGAGTTGGCCCTTCAGATCCATGTTCCCCATCTACATGTGAAGTGAGATTCCGAGCTGGTGATCAAACAGGTTAATGGAGACTACATCGTCAGGAAGCCAGAGCTTGCACCGTTACTGGAGTACACCCTCCTCCTAATGGCCCAGTTCTCCCCTCGGCCAGAGGTTACCCATGTCCCAAGATCGCAGAACGGACAAGCAGACACCCTGGCTGGCTTAGCCGCGTCGCTCGCAGAACCCGAGCAAGATGATTTGGTCATACACGTGGCCCACCGGAGAGTCATTGCTCCCGTCACCCAAGAGGACCGTGATAGCCTGCGGGTAAGTCATCTCACCGCCGGACCCTCCATGTCGGGAGTCCCGGGTTCGTCAGACGCAGTGGTTGAAACCACCCCCGACTGGAGAGCACCTTTTGTCGAGTATCTCCAAAATGGTCAGCTCCTGGACGACCGGGCCGAATGCGAGCGAATCTGATGCCGCGCGCTGCAATTTACCCTCCAGAGTGGCCCGAGTCTTGAGCAGATCCTCTAGAAACGGAGTTTCGATGGTATACTCCTCCGTTGCACCCAAGGAGTAGAGATACCTCAAGTTATGCAAGAGGTTCACGCCGGTTCCTGTGGCGCCCATCAAGCTGGGCCGAAGCTGTCCCAGCAAATCCGGAGGTTAGGGTACTTCTGGCCCTCCATGATCCACGATTGTATTGGATACGCCAAGAGATGCCACGCGTGCCAAGTACACGCCAACTTCTTGAATCGGCCGCCAGAACCCCTCCACCCCACCAAGTACTCTTGGCCATTTGCGGTATGGGGACTTGATGTAGTGGGACCGTATCCGCCGGCAACAGCCCGCCAGTGCAGGTTCATCCTGACCGCTACAGATTTCTTCTCCAAGTGGGCAGAACCAGTTCCGCTCAACGAGGTCAAGGCCCGTTCCATCGTTGACTTTGTGAGCTCCAACATTATCCACCGGTTTGGAGTCCCTCAAGCTGTCCTCACCGATAACGGCACCAACTTCCGGGCAGCTGAATTGAAGAAATTGTACGCTAAGTACGACATCCGGTCGAACCATACCTCCCGCTACCACGCGCAGGCGAATGGGCAGATTGAGGCGTTCAACAAGACCCTCTCTAACATTCTGCAGAAGATGGTTGGTCAGAACAAGAAGAGTTGGCCGGACAAGCTCCCCAACGCCCTCTGGGCTTACCGGACGATGACTCGTAACTCTACCCAGGTGACCCCATATTCCCTGGTGTATGGAGCTAAGGTCGTCCTACCCATTGAGATCCAGATGCCGTCGCTACGCACTGCAGTTTATGATCACCAGACATCAGATGAGGTAGCCGAGATCCGTCTAGCTGAATTAGAGGCACTGGACGAGAACCGGCTTCGTGCCCTACACAATCTGGAAAGGCATCAGGACAAGATAGCGAGAGCTTTTGACAAGAAGGTTCGTCTCCGCTCTTTTCTACAGGGTGACCTGGTATTGGCCCTTCGAGTGCCAATGATTCCCGGTAGGAAACCACCCAAGTTAGAACCCAAATGGGAAGGGCCTTATATCATCCATAAGGTTTACCCTAATAGAGCATACTCCTTGGTGACCACAGATGGAGAGCGTGTAACCCCTCCCACCAATGCCAAATTCCTCAAGCAATACTTTGCCTAGGGCAAAACAGTGGTCCTGCATGACCCTAAACTGCGAGAGGGTCCCACACGACATTAAACTACAGTGGTCCTGCATGACCCTAAACTGCGAGAGGGTCCTGCACGACCCTAAACTGCGACTTGGTCCCGCATGACCTTAAATTGCCTCTCCGTCCTCACTGCAATACTTTAAACTGCAAGCCAGTCAGGTCTTCCTGATCGAGGCTCAGCCTCAGGCCCCTCGGCCTCTTTGGGCCCCTGGCCCCGTCTCCACCGCGGTCTGGCCCCAGGCCCCCTCGTTTCTCTCCGACTTACCCTCTTACGGGATCGTACGGTACGGTGTAGGACTACGTCCTCACGTTGGGATCATGTACCATACCGTACACATCCCCGAATGAGATGCCCCTCGTCCCGCATGACGTTAAACTGCATGTCAAGAACTACGTACGTCTTGATTCCCATCTTTATGGGATACGTAGGAACGCTCGGACGCCTCGTCTTGAGCCCAGCCCCAAGCTTTTCTCTTCCACTATTCCCCCTGGGGATAGTCTCCTTGGAGGATCTTTGTGTAGCAGGGAGTAGGCTTTCTTGGCCCCGCTCATGCAACCCCACTCGCGCAAAGATTGTAAAGGTCGCACCATGCGCCCACTCTCGTTCTTCTACCCTCCCACGTCCTCACCGCATGACGCTAAACTGCATGGCCTTCAAGAACTACGTATGGCTTGATTCTCATCCTTATGAGATACGTAGGAACACCCGGACATTTCGTCCGTTGGCCCAGCCCAAAAGCCAAAATCTTCCCCTCGGGTCAAGACATGGCAGGGCGCACACTTTTGCCCCGAACCACGTCGAGAAAGCCTCGACCCGGCTGCATATTCCCCCCTAGAGGTGTTTGCCCCTTTCGTGGATGAACGCAACTGAGCTTCACCTGCTCCTTGACTGGGATTCTGTCCCAAGGTGACAAACTTTCCCCAGGTGGTTCTAGCGATTCGGGCCACGGCCCAGGATTCTTCATAAGGGTGTACGGTGTGATGTAGGACTGCGTCCTCATTCACGTCGGGATCATGTACCATGTCGTACGCCCTCCCTTTACGAGGCTCAGCCTCAGGCCCCTTGGCCTCCTTGGGCCCCTGGCCCCCCGTCCTCATGTAAGACATTAAACTACAAACCAGTCAGACCTTTCTGACTGATAACTTCCCCTTTTCTCCGGGCCACGGTCCAGGATTCCTCACCCGGAGTGTACGGTGTGGTGTGGGACTACGTCCTCATTCACGTCGGGATCATGTACCATGCCGTACAACTCCCCTTACGAGGCCCAGCCTCAGGCCCTTTGGCCTCCTTGGGCCCCTGGCCCCACGTCCTCATGTAAGACGTTAAACTACAAGCCAGTCAGGTCTTCCAGACTGATGCCTGACCTTAGGCCCCTTGGCCTTTCCAGGCCACGGCCCAGGTTCCCCCCTTACCCAGGGTGCGTGGCGCAGTGTAGGACTACGTCCTCATTCACTTCGGCTTCTTCGCCATACCGCACACCTCCCTTGTTTCGGAGTATATTACTCCCCTCCTCATCCTGCATGACGTTAAACTGCACTTCAAGAACTACGTGTGGCTTGATTCCCATCTCCATGGGATACGTAGGATCACCTGAACGTCTAGGCTTCGGGTCCAGCCCCATCTCTCGGGAATCCCCATCCCATCTTGTCCCCTTGGCCTATCCTTCCTCCATGAGGGGACCATATGGTGTGGTGTGAGATCATGTCCTCATTTACGACGATCTCGTGATGACTACGCCATGCTCCCCCACCCCCCCCCCCCCTGATGAGTTGTTTCGTCGATCCTTTTTCTTCGGCGGTTCACCAATGTGCTTAAGAGTACTCTGGTTTATTACCTGGAATGCCAAGCTTTACTCGGACACGTCCGCACTCGCTTTCCAGGCTTTGCGTATCCTCGCATCAGGGCTTTCATCATCTTTCACACCCGGAGGGACCCCCAAGAACAGCCTGGATACAATGCCCAAGGGTTCTCCTACCGATACGGGCCAACGCCCCCGAGGGTTTCGGACAACAAATCGATAAAATCCCACGTTGCGAATATGGTCAGCGGTCGATGCTCGTTTGTTGTTCCCACCTCAGGCTAACGCGATACAGACGCTGTGTTTCCGTCATGGATAACAGTTTTCCTCTGTCGTCACGCCAACCCATTAAGCCCAAATGTCGGGTACACAATTCACACCCTTCATCACTTCATCATGTCCAAGTAGAGTCTTGGGACTCTTGGTACTTTTCCCCCGTGCACGTCTGCGCGTTTGAGGAACAAGCTACATCAAAGGTGTCCTTCGAAACTCTCTGCTGACTCCCCTTTGATGGACGCCCCAAGTATTGCAATGAGGATACCCCCCTTGTTTCCCACACCGAGTTTATCTCATGTGGGCTTAGGGATTGGGTTAACATCTGTGCTTACTTGAGAGTTGTCACCATCCATGGTCCGAGCTCTAAGACCATAAACTAAGACTCTCATCTGGAACTACGTTCAAGACTCCTTGTCTTCGGACCCAACTTGAGTTCAGCAAATTTACCTCTCTAATCCTGCCTTCAGGACCCTGATCACAGGGCTGCGTGGCGTAGTGTAGGACTACGTCCTCATTCACGACGGGTTTGCAATAGATGCACCACGCATGCCCCATTCTGAGGTTCAGTCCTCCTGTTCTCTGTCCTGCATGACGTTAAAAGGCACCCTTTAGAACTACGTGTGGCTTGATTCTCATCTCCATGGGATACGTAGGACCACCTGAATGTCTAAGATTCGGGTCCAGCCCCACCTCTGGGAGATCTCCTGATTTCCCGGTCACCTAGGCCACTTGGTCCATCCCTCTCCAGCGGGGGGTGCGTAGGTATGATACAAGGTTTTGGGCACCATGCCCCCTTCCCCTGGGAATCTTCCATCTCTCGATCACCCTCAAGGTTGAGTCCCTTGGCTCCCTGCAGTGGTTCACCCATGTATTAAGAGCACTCTAGTCTAGGACCAAGAGTGTCAGATTCAACTTGATCAAGTTCCTTCCACTTGTCAAGCTTCGTGTTCCCCTCTATTCGGACTTCCATCATCTTTCACAACCCGGAGGGACCCCCAAGAACGGCCTGGATACTACGCCCAAGGGCTCTCCTACCGATACGGGCCGACACCCTCCAGGGTTTCAGACAACAAATCGATAAAATCCCGCATTGCGAATATGGTCAGCGGTCGATGCTCGTTTTGTTAGTCCTCATTTCAGGCTAACGCGACAGGATGCTGTGTTGCGAACATGGTCAGCAGTAATCCTTTGTCGTCACGCCAGACCCTTCAGTCCTTGAATGTTGGTTGCATGATTCACATCATTTTCCACCCCATCATGTCCAGGTGGAATCTCGACACTTTTGGCGCTATCCCTCAGTGCACCTTTGCATGTTAGGGGGACAAAGCTGCAATCTGGCGCCCTTTGGGGCTCCCATGGTCCGAGCTCTAAGACCATAAACTAAGACCCATTCGGGACTACGTTCAAATTCCCATCCTCATGGGATACGTAGGACCGCCCAGACGCCCTGTCTCCGGGTACAACCCATTCAGGAAGCCAGTCTCTCCCCCTGTTTCCCCTCCATATAGGCCCCTCGGCCTAAGGTTTCCCCCTCCAAATGGCGTACAATATGATGTGGGATCATGTCTCCGTCAATTGTGTTTTATAACACTGTGCACATTTCCCGCCTAGCATCGTCTCTGCTACGTCTGCGCTGCATGACGATAAAATGCATGCTTGGTCCTATCATACGACCCTAAACTGTGACATTATCGTCCTGGCCGCACGACAAAAAACAGCACCGCATTGCGGTGACCTCGCTGTAGAGGACATCACGTTGGGTATTGGTCACATGCCATGCCATTTGTCAACGCCCATCATGGCTTGATTCTTGTGGCGACATCACAACCTACTGTTCTAGGCCTGTCGCTTCACAAAAAAAAACCATTCACCTTAAAGAACAAACAAGATACATCAAATTCCGCTTCTTTAGTGCAAGGGCCACGTCCGCACTCCCCTTTTCCCCTGGCACTAGTACCTTACCGTGCCACCTTCCAGAACTACGTATGGCTTGATTCTCATCCTTATGAGATACGTAGGAGCGCCCGGGTACTTCCCCGCGGGCCCAGCCTAACCCTTGTGTTCAGTCCCTCGACTCGAGCATTTCCCCAGAGAACACATGGTGAGCAGGGCTATGTCCTCATTCATGTCAGGTTTTGATGTCATGCGTCCCCTGATCCCTTTTTCCCATCCATGGTCCGAGTTCTATGACCATAAACTAAGATCTCCCCAAGGGAAATGAATATGCTCCCTCTCTCTAATACGTTTCGTTGACGTATTCAGATGTGTTTTGACAAAAAGCCCGAAGCATGGGATTTTCACAGGGACATTTCCCTCATCTCATGACCAAGCTTCGTGAGCTCGCTATTTGGATCCTCATCCTCTTCCACATCCAAAAGGACCCTCGGACGACGTGGATACTAAGCTTAAGGGCTCTCCATGAATGCTGGACCTAAGGGCCCTTCAATCGTTTCAGGCCAACGTCCCCACGGATCTCTGACAGCATTTGTGACATGGTCCCGTGTTTCGAACATGGTCAACGGTCAACCCTCATTTGTTTGTCCCCATTTTAGGCTAACGCGATAGGATGCTGTGTTGCGAACATGGTCAGCAGTAATCCTCTATCGCCACGCCGCCATCATCGTGATCCGAATCTCGAGCTTCATGATTCACACATTTCCACTCCCTCATGTTCAAGTGGAACTCCATCATACTCGGCTCTTTATCTTCGCGCATTTAAGAGCGCTGAATGATCGTGTTAGTGTCATCGGGCCGGTAGTCACCGAGCATCCCTTTGCCCTAACCTGCCCCTCTCTGCGTCGGGAAATTCCCACCACTACTACTTGTTTCCCACACCGAGCACGACTCACGTGGGCTTAGTAGTTTTGGCTGGATGTGTACCAACACGGTTAGGCTGCTCCTCGTCCAGTATGATGTTAAACTGCGCTTCCAGAACTATGTGCGGCTTGATTCCCATCATCACGTGGGATACGTAGAGACACCCAGGCATTTCACCTAGGGTTCAGCCCCTGGAATCACGAAATCTTGCTCCTCTCCATTTCCAGCCCTCGCCAGAGGCCCTGTCTGGAAGAAGGAATGATCCATGATCAAGCCAATGCGCCCAATTTGGCGTACTCCCTCCACGGTGGTGCAACTACCAAGGTGTTGGATTCTGTTTGAACAAACCACCACTCCATGTTCCATGCTTTGCGTGTCCCTTATTCGGACCCTCGTCCTCTTTCATGTCTGAAGGAACCCCCTAACGGTCTGGTCTTATGCCGCATCGGCTCACCTACCATCCTGGGCCAACGTTCCGGAAGACTAGTCATGTCTGGAAGGACCCCCTAACAGTATGGATGTCTGACCTATGGTCCACCAACTGTCCTGGGCCAATGTCCTGGAAGATTTATCGACAACAAATCGATAAAATCCCGCGTTGCGAATATGGTCAGCGGTCGATGCTCATTTATTGTCCCCATTTCAGGCTAACGCAGTAAGGATACCGTTTGTCCGCCACGGTTAACGGTTGTCCTTTATTGTCACGCCATCCCCACAGTGTTCCGAATTTGGGCATCGTGATTCACACTTCCCATTTTCATCTGTTTGAACCGATTTCAGCTCCCCTGGTGTTGCCCCGTTCGTGCATAAGCGCACGTTGGAGAAACGGTAATTCGGCTATCCTGGAAGTTCCTCCTCCGATCAAGCCTTCCCCATCTTTCGGGAATCTGGACTGGCTTGAGGAATTGTCGTCAAACGTCCCGCATACATTGTAGGGATGTAATAAGGCAATTCAACAGTGGAAATTGTGCGTGCCACGGAACTCAAAACAAAGGATAAAGAAAGAGTTGAAGCACAAAAGTGTTAATAAAATTTTCTTTCGGGTTCGCTACAATACTCGGGGGTTGACTTCCCCCATGGACGGGTTGACTCCGTCAAAAGAGCGTTGCAGCTCCACCACTCGTTGACTTGCGGCGTCTAAAGCCTGTTGCCGCTGATTCAACTCCCGCTCCTCTTCAGCAGCGGCGGGGTGTAATTCGTCAACCCTGGCCCTAGCCCTTTCTACCTCGGCCCGAACGGCAGCCATCCTTCCAGAGGTCTGCCCCATGTGCTCCTCAGCCTCTGCCAGCTGGGTCTTCAAACGTGAGACCAGCTCAGACTACGCATCGAGAGTGGTTGAAAGCTCGTTGGCCCGGATCTGCATCTGTTGGACCTCGCCTTCAGCCTCCTGGAGCTTCCTAATGCTGGTCGCCTTCCTCCGCTGCCATCCCACGCTCAGCCCACGATCATGCTCCCGGATCTTCTCAGCCATGAGGTCTCGGATGAGCGCGTGAGGGCGTTGGGCATCCACTCCCCCGGCACACAGTTCGCGCAACCGCGAGCGGAGCCTATCCATTTCGGCCAGCCATTGCGCTTGGGGAGTGTCCCTGATAAAGCGCGTGATCAGCTTCCACGACCGGCGGCGGACTATGCTGCTGTCTTCCTCATCAGAGGCCGTTTCGTCCCAATCCGTGCGGTCGGCAGGCTCGTACGCAGGATATGCCTGCAGGAATTCCTCAGCGGGATCTGCATTAGGTGTTGAGTCTGGTACGACACCTGACGCCGGCGCAGGCACAACAGGACTGGGACCGACCGGTTGATCCTCTTCCTCAGATTCCACCTCGATGACTTCAGGTATGGCCCTGCTGGTGGTCCCTCCAGTGATGGTGTGCGCCGCAGCTTGAGGAGGTGAAGGGACTATCATCACCATCACCGGCATGCCCCTGGGAGGGACGCCGCCAGACATCCCGACCATCCTCGCTGCAACAGCCCACGCCAGTCGGAGAACTGTATGACAGAAAGAGACATAAACGTTAGTTATCATGGCCCACATGTGACAACAAGGAGACCGGTGGAGGAGACTTACGAAGATCGACCTCCGAGCGCTGCTCCTGGGCCGGTACTGATGGGACTCCGAGACGAGGCCCCCCGTATACAGTTGGAAGGCCTGGAGAGTCCAGAGGAGCCACCTCAGATCCCATGGTCCCACCAGATGCAGAACTAGACGCAGCCATAGGCGCGGGTTCCGAAGGTCCCGCGACATCACCTGCCAAGGAGCGAGAACGAGGCCTACGAACAAGTTCCTCCTGCATGGCTCGAACATTTGTGAGAAGTCCATAGGGATTCAAGAACAGATCGTAAGGAGAGAAGTTCGGAATGCTACCTCGAGAGCCTCCGCGAAGTCGTAGGATTCTGAGCTTCGGTCTCCGACCTCGCCCTCCTCCAACGGGCTCCCTCCTCCAGCCTCATCACCCTGAGAAGAGTCCCCTGATTCCTCCGGCAAGGGGAAGCGCTCCCTCAGATCGGCAGCCGATAGCTGCGGGGGCACCGTCTGATTTAACAGTACCCTCACCCGGTCTGTCATTGGGCGAGGGACACCACTGGAGTGGACATAATCCTCCAGCTCGTTCAAGTATTGCTCCGCCTCCACCGGAGACACCATGAATCCAGCCTGAACTGGGCCTATGCCCGGCAGTTTCATCCCGAGGCGATTCAAGTGGGCCCACATCTCGGGTGGGCTGAGGAATTGCCGGTTGACATCCCAAATGTCCCAAGCTTCCGGAAAGACGGCATCTTCTGCCATGTCGATGTGACGCAGCCGCTTCCCCGGAGCCTGAGCGGATATCCAACGGAATCCCCTCGGTGGCCGCCCCTCCGGATGACCCTGCTCTCCCGGAACCACCGGATCCGCCGCTGCTGCCATACCCTCGGCCGGTGCGGGTCTCTCTCTACCATGGCAGCCCCGCTGCCGCGAGCGGCCCTAGCTGCCCTCTGACCCCGACCTCGAGATAAAGGAGGCCCACCGTCACCAACCCGGATCGTTGGCTGCTTCAGCATCTCCCCGGGGTAAGCGGCCTCCCAGCTGATGGCGTACTCCTTCACTAAGCTGAAAGCGGCGGTGGACGGAGGCAATGCGATCTGCATCCTTCCATCCTCACGTCTGAACATGAGCCACAGCTGCCTCATCACACACGGGTGCTCCTCGTGACGCACCTCCCAGTATACCTGCGGGGTCAGCCGCTGGAGGCACCGGAACTGCCTCGCAAAACGATACGGGGTGTACGGTTCACAGATTGGCTCACGGTCTATCCGAGCCACCAAAACCCCACCTCGGAAGGCCAGGAGGTAAGCCCGATGTTCTTCCGTCCCCCGTCCATCATCAGTAAGCCTCCCCGTCAGCAGTGGGAAGGGATGAAAGTTGAACTCGTCCGCCCTCCACACCCTATTCAGCACCATCGGAACGGCCAGTTTGAATGGGAAGCTCCCAACTGCGTTCAGAATGGAGGGGCGAAAGTCTGATCCCGGCGGCGAAATGGGGTTTGGATACTCGTAAATCCCCCTGATATGCGCCGCGATCCACCCATACAGGAGGTGGAAGGGCCCGCATATTCTTGGCGGCTTCTTGCCCTCGCTAATACGCCGCAGCATTCTGTATAGTTTGGCGAGCATCGGGATCCCCAGGTTGATCCGCTGCCCCATGGCCAACATCGATGCCATGATGAACGAGCTGGGCCGTACCCCCATGCTTGTATCTCTCACCGGGGAGGTGGGCATCAGCCTGTGGGATGTCCACTAGAAATCTGCAGGAGGCGCCTACCCAGTCATCTGTGAAGTTGCCGCCCTGGCACAGGTCCCACTCATCGGACCATCCCTTCTTTGGATCCTGCAGAGCCGCCTTCAGCATGGTGCGGTAGAGAGGAGGGGACGTCTCCGGTTGCAATGGCCTCCCGTCAATGTCGTTCACATGATTGTAGAGGCAATCAGCGGTGACAGGTGTGAAATCCTCCTGTGCGTGACCATCGGCCGCCCTGAACCATTGGTGCTGGCATGGTGTTATCCTGAACCAGCAAGCTGGTTCATCCCTTCTTGCCTCAGGGATGAAGACGTCATCCCTCAGCCCGAAGCCGTAAAACGGCAGTTTCTTGCACTGCGGGTAATCCTTCTGACCTTCCGACAGCAGGTCTGTCAAGGAAGTGTGGTCCGAGTGGCTCCGAATCATCTCCCCCAAACCCGGACGGTTGGCTATCTCATCTCGAAGAGCAGCGTCTTCAAGGACCCCCAAGGCAGCTTCTTGATGGGCCATTTTAATTTTGGCCCTCAGAAAAGAATTCTTTCGGACGGATCGCGAAGCTCGGCTGCGAAGCTTGACCGCGAAGCCGGATCGCGAAGATCGGTCGCGAGACCAAGCTGCGAAGTCTGTCCAAGGCAGACAGAGGTTCGCTTAGCGCGGACGCGGAGTCGGGGACTCGCGGTTCGCCGCGAAGCTCGATTCGCGGAGTACGCGGAGCGTCGCGAAATCGAGAGCACAAAAGGACAAGGAAGGCGCGTAAAGACAAAAGAACGCGGACCCCCTATTTATAGGCGACGACCCCGGAGCATCGCGGGGCGCCTCACCCGCGCGAAGCATCGCGGCGCGTCCGGATCTGCGGCCCCGGCGAGCAGCGCGGGCTCCCCTTCGCGATAACGCATCGCGAACCACCGACAGTTTTGGCGATTGTCCCTCAGACTTCGACCCTCCGCCCTCCGCGGCTCCAAGTCTGAGGGGGGGCATTTGTTGACGCCAAAAATGTGGCCCGAAAGGAAGGAACGAAAAAGACAGCTGGCGCGCTGCCTCGCGAAGCACAGCTGCGAAGCCCAGCCGCGAAGCCCCGCTGCGAAGCGTCCCAACCTTGGCGGCCCAGCGAAGCTCGGGAGGCGGTAATCCTCCGCGAACCGGTTCGACGTTCGCGAGCCGCCGCGAAGCCCCGAAGGCGGCGCGCGAGCCCTGCTTCACGGCGCCCCTTCCCTATAAATACTCGACTCCCCCTGAGTCCTGAGGACGGACAATCCGACCTTTTGGCTTCTCCTCTTCCGAATCGCGAAGCACGCTTTGCCCCGGGAATCATGAGCTCCACGAGGTATTCCTACTTCGCGAGACGACTCTGGTTTGTTTCTTTTTGAGCCCCTCTTCCGAGAGGGATGCCCTTCGCGAAGCTTAAGGGCGTTCGCGAAGGAAGGGGATTCCCAAAGGAACCCGGGCATCCGCGGAGCACTTGTGCTTCGCGAAACACCCAACCCATGCTAGTAATCCCTATGCCAAGGCAGGATAACTATGCATCGCGAAGCACATTTCTTGGCAGGACCCTGCTTCGCAAACCACTCCTTCTTCGCGAGGCAGTGCTCCGCGAACACTGTTCCACTTCGCGAAGCACCTCCCACTCCCACCTATGCCCCATGCTAAGGCCAAGGCACCCCACTTCGCGAAGCACACTCCTCTGCTTAGCGATTCCTCTTTCCGTACGACCCTCCAGGTTTTCACGATGTGATTTCAAAGTCCCATGGACAACACCTCCCGTAGCGTTGCTTCGCCTAATGCTTCTTCGCATAGGCACGCTAACGGTTATTGCTTCTTCGCATAGCCACACTAACGTGGACCCCTCGATGGTTCCTCCCACGACCCCCCTTTACCATGGCCTTACCGACACCTTCCCTTTCCCAAGGACCAGAGGGTACCGGTTATGTAAGCCCTAGGGGTGTGGAGTGAACCCACCTCGTCCGAGCTGCAGGACGTTAAACTGCCAAGCACCACGTCCTCAACACATGACGTTAAACTGTGACCCAACCTCGTCTCCCTCACGAAGGGTCCCCCCAGCTCGAACATTCATTACACCACTCATCTCCACGGGAATGGAACTCTTCCGCACATGGAATGAGATCCTCCTTGTCAGAGTGGTGTATGTTCGCAGGGGAAGGGCTGCCTCAGAGCGTAAGCCCCCCAACCTTTGGTACGGATGATTGCACCCGTGCATCTCGGTACTTCCCCACTACCAAGGTCAGTGGAGGACGTGATAGGGAACGAGGCACCTCCCATCGTCGGACCAAGGTCCATCTTCCCCGCGCTCTGTCGCGCCATGGGCCTCCATCCTGGAGTAAGTCCCAACACCATGGGCCGCCCAACGCGTAAGCCCCTCTTCGCTTCTCACGGACGCACCCTTCGCGACGTGATCGTCAGGTCCTTGCAACCTATTGTTTCTCATACCGAGCATGACTCACGTGGGCTTAGAGTGAGCACCGACCCTGACAAACCCATCCTGAACTACGAGGTCTTTGATCCATGTCAAGGCATGGTACGTAGGAAGCCTCCACGAGGTTCAAGCCCACCCATAGTGGACCAAGGTCTGCTTTCACGCCGGTTTACCGGCGAAACCCCTCCTGAACTACGAGGTCTTTGATCCATGTCAAGGCATGGTACGTAGGAAGCCTCCACGAGGTTCAAGCCCACTAATAGTGGACCAAGGTCTGCTTTCACGTCGGTTTACCGGCGAAAACCATTTGAACTACGAGGTCTTTGATCCATGTCAAGGCATGGTACGTAGGAAGCCTCCACGAGGTTCAAGCCCACCCGTCGCTCATTCACGTCGGGTCCCATTCCAGTCCAGCGGTAAGCCGTTGTGACCTCTTGAACTACGAGGTCTTTGATCCATGTCAAGGCATGGTACGTAGGAAGCCTCCACGAGGTTCAAGCCCACCAATAGTGGACCAAGGTCTGCTTTCACGTCGGTTTACCGGCGAAAACCATTTGAACTACGAGGTCTTTGATCCATGTCAAGGCATGGTACGTAGGAAGCCTCCACGAGGTTCAAGCCCACCCGTCGCTTATTCACGTCGGGTCCCATTCCAGTCCAGCGGTAAGCCGTTGTGACCACCTGAACTACGAGGTCTTTGATCCATGTCAAGGCATGGTACGTAGGAAGCCTCCACGAGGTTCAATCCCACCAATAGTGGATCAAGGTCTACTTTCATGTCGGTTCACCGACAAAACCCCATTTGAACTACGAGGTCTTTGATCCATGTCAAGGCATGGTACGTAGGAAGCCTCTATGCGGTTCAAGCCCACCCATCTTTCACGTCGGGTTTCACCCTCGTCCAGTACGACATTAAACTGCACTCCGGTCCAATGGTAAGCCATTGCGACCCGTCCATCCCAACGAACTACGGGGACTTTGATCCGTGTCAAGGCATGGTACGTAGGAAGCCTCCACGAGGTTCAATCCCACCAATAGTGGACCAAGGTCTACTTTCACGTCGGTTCATCGACACACCCACCCGTCGCTCATTCACGTCGGGTCCCATTCTGGTCCAGTGGTAATCCATTGCGACCCACCATTTGAACTACGAGGACTTTGATCCATGTCAAGGCATGGTACGAAGGAATCCTCCCAGAGGTTCAAGCCCAACTCCCCTCGGACCAAGGTCCAGCTTCACGTCGGTTTACCGGCACCATCCCGAACTACGCGGACTTTGATTCCCTGCCATGGGGATACGTAGGAAGCCTCGTCAAGGCTCAAGCCCAACTTCACTGTCGCCCCCTGCGATGGTCCCATTTCACTCTCATCCGTCTCCGCTAGACGTTAAACTCGCGGCATACCCTGTGTTGAACACGGGAAGCTGAGGAAAACCTCAGATACGTGTCTATGACATGTAATTCCCCGCGCTCAATGTGGGATGCCTCGGGCTTCCACGCCCTCGAGAAGCCTTGTGGTCAAGGATAACAGACAGACATGCCAGGTACCCCAGCATCTAGACACGCTATTGATGCCTCAACGTGACTACTCCCCTGACCGAAGGTTGCTGCCCTGACTGGACCCTTTGGAATGTCCTGACAGAAGCAGCGTAATTAACCGGCGCCCATGGAAACATGGCACTGGGAAGAGTTTCACGAACTACGTATTAAATCTATGAGGGAGACCCGGACTAGGTGACGAGTTCTGAGGAGTAATCCACGGAAGGAAGAACCGACATCCCATCATCCCGTTTCGATCAAGGAGCAGACGTACCTGAACAAGGAACGAATGACACCCGCCTTTGGAAAGCGGGAATGCGGGGCAACAAAGCCGCGCGTCCCCCCCTCGCGGACGGATGCGCGCGCGCCCCGGCGAAAGCGTCGGAAACAGTATTCACATTATTGGTATGTGATGCTTAAGAGATACTTCATGTTGTTTTCGGTATTAATGAGAAGTTCATTTTAAAAATTTAGTGACCTTCTTTCTAAAGTTATTGATCCTAATATTTTAAAAGGGTCAAAAAGATAACCATTTATGAAATGGTTTATTATGAAATTTGGATGAGGTTTTAGACATTAATATATTATATTGGATAACTTATCCAAACTATATTGGAAAACATTTTGAGATAGATAGAAATACTTTCCACTATTTTATAGATCTTATGATCCACTAAAAGTTAATTTTAGTGCTTTAGGAATAAAATTTTCAAATGGGATATTCATTTATTATAGTAATAAATGGAGTTTAAAATAATCTAATAACAAAAAAATAATAAAATGTGCCTATTAAATAGAGATATAACAAGTAATTATATTCTCAGTCTAGATGGTGAAGGAAGTCCTCGTTTCTATGAAAATAATATAGAAAAAAACTATCTTAAACCCATAATTTATATTTAACCAAATTTATTTCAAATAATATCATATTTATGTTTTTATGTTCTTAAATTTATATTGATATTTTACTTTCTTGTGATCAATAAACTCTATATACAATTATTTATTCTTTTATTCTATGTCCATATATTAACATGCAACCAATGTTCTCCTAATTAGAAACATAGTTAGCTATTATTCTATATGACCTTTTATATTTACACTATCTATTATAAATAGGTTTTTTTATTAACCCTTCTCATGATGTCGAATTTCATGAAGGGTATTTTCAAAATAAAAACCCTTGATTTTTGATATTAAGATTAAATTGTGAGGCCAAAATTTATTTAAGAGTGTAGAATGTTACACCCTGAGATTTCGAAATATGAACATCATATTTGATATTATATATGAAACACAACACCAAGAGTATAATGGAATGTAAAATCCTAATATTTTATGATATATTTATTTTTAATTAAATTACATCTCTTTGATAGCTCGCAATGCACACAACACCGGGTTTGAATAAAACATGAAACTCTATTAAAATATTATTATTTAAACCTGACCATTATAACCTAGCTATCAAGTTGGAGAGAATGAATAGTAATAATTAAATTATGAAAATTATATTTTTGAAATATGAATAAAATATATAAAATGGATATCTATTTATTTGAGATAAAATTAGAACCATTTGAAATAAAAAAAAATGTTTTCTAAAAAACAATATTTTTATAAAAGGTTGTTTAGACGTGCTAGGCTCACATAATATATAATTAATTTTTAACCCTTTTATAAAATTGTTTTGAAAAAATAAAATTAATTTTTTAAATAATATTAAAAAACATATTTTATGATGAATTTTTTAGTTTTTTCTAAAAAGATGCATTTTTTAATGAATAGTGCAAAATACTGAATTTTAATTTAAAACTGCTAATTTTTTATTAATTTATAAATTTAAATTATATTTTCAAATTTTATTAACGTTAAATGAGTTCAATTATATATCTATTAATCCAATTTAGGTCATTTTAATCATTTTCATATTGTTTTTTGATATAAAAACTTTGTAAACCTTTGAACAAATTCTCTTTGAAAACCCACTTTCTCATCGCGTCTACGGGATTAATTTTTATTTTTTTCTGTTATATAAATATAACTTATAAAAATGGATTCAATATTTTTAATCTTCATAATTTATATTATATAATAAGTTCAAATTAATTTTTTACCACAATGAATATTAAAAATAGTTGAAATTATTTACCCCAGTTAAGGTAAAAACTGATTTACCAGGGGTAAAACTAAACATATAAGATTTAAAATGAACTAAAACATGTCTAAAATATATGTTATGGACATATTTTTACCCTATATTGTTTTAGTGTCTATAATACTACGTTTTAGACCCTTCTGGTCTGTGAAAAGTTTTTTGCACCTTTTTCTTTCAGAAAATTAGAAGTGTCTCACTCACCTTACATATAAAAGGCCACATATCCTCTCTTCTTCAAACCTTAAATTCATTTTGGTTCACCCAAAAACTAAAAACTCACTTCCAAACTTCCATAACTGCATCTTAGAATCATTATTTTAGTCATAAATTCATCCTATGAAAGATTTTAGTGCAAACCTAAAGAGGTTACCCGAAGAAGAGGTAATGTTCTTCAACGAGACTTTTTATTTTATTTCGTCCTCCACCTCCTAAAATTATTATTAGACCATGATGATATAATAAAATAAGTATATTTAATATATTTTTATATTTTTATGATAATTTAATTACATAAAAAAATCTACACTTCTATAAAATAGGTTACGAAATCATCTTTCGTGTGTGCGGTAGACTACTGCCTCGCGAACAAATTCCATTCATTTTTCCACTACCATGTCACCTATCATGGTTGGGTATGATGATGGATATAAAGTATATATATGATATTTATAACATAATTGTTAACATTCCATTTCATTGGGGATACAATAATGTCGATCGAGTGTACGATAGACAACCACCTCGCAAAGCGATGTGATTTGTTTTTCACTAACTCTTTTCATGGATGGTAAAATGATAATTTTAATTAATATATGTTATATAAATGAAAAAATTATGATATTAATGACATATTTATCATTGTTAAAAGATAATTTCATTTTCATTCTTACATAGAAAAATGATAATGTCGTTTTAGTATGTGTGGACTACCGCCTAAACGAAGAGATATGTGTCTCTTTCAATCACTAAACCACATTTATGACATATATAAGTATATTTAAAAAATTAAATAATTTATATATGATATTATTATCATTCTATCAATAAAAAATAGTACTTAACTTCATTCCATAATGATCATAGAAAAATGAAAATGTTGCTTATGCATATGTATGGCCTACCATCTCCATAATCGTAACATAATTCATTTTTTATAACCATCCATCATGATGGGTTTTAAAAATATAATTTTTGTATAAATATAATAATTATTTAATTATTATTATTATTTATATTATTAAAAAATTACCACTTCTACCATAGTTAACCTACTAAAGTCATTTTGGACACATAAGTCAAATATCATCGAAATATCCACCACAAACATAATTGATTAATAAATTATTTATAACATATTAGTAAGTGAAATAAAAGTAATAATAAAATTGAAAAATTTCCTTAAAAATTAAATAATTAACATAAGTTTATTATTGTGGAATATAAATAACATATGTGACGAGTCAGACTCAAGGTAAGGGTTCTCGTCTCACTTTTACTTCAATGAGACATACACCATATTTACCACATATTTCTTTATTTGGTGTATATAATACCATTTTTTATATTATATAAATAATTAATTTATCTTCAAGGTATTTAATGTTTAATTTAATATTATTTCTTTCATGATCATTTTTATACAAAAGTTACCAAAGTGGTGAGGGTTTGTTTCACAATCTCATCATTATTCAGGATTATTTTTTTAAGTCCCCATTACGGGAATTATTTAATATTTTTATCTTAAAATTAATAAATATTCATCTAATTTGGTTATTAAATAACTATTTCAAGTAATAGTACCATTTTTCCTCTCTTTTTTACTTAAAATAATAAAAAAAATTACTCAATTTCTCTCTTCGGTCGAAAATAATTTTTCATCAAAAACCATTTTTTCTAAAAATGTTTTCAAAAATATTTTTAGCCTTTTAAATATTATATATTTAATATATTTTTACCCATTTTAATTTTTAATTTTTTTGAAAGTGATGTTCATGTCATTTTCAAAACAATGTCATTTTTATTTTTAAAAAAATGTGAAAGGAATATTTATTTTAACATGCACCAAATGAATCGAATTATCCACCGTCACAACCAATAAATTTTTTAAATATTATTTTAAAAGTTTTAAAATTTTATTTTCAAACAAATGGGTTTTTAAAATATTTTTTGAAATTTTACATTTAAAATTATTTTCAAAGGGAAGAGGTTATTTTCCTCCAAAATGTTTTAAATATCTTTTTATGACATTTCAACTCATAAACAACATCATCCCATTATTAAAATTATGATTCATTGAGGATATTTTATATTTATATCAACCTTATTTTTTCATTGGATGGTTTTTTATAATTTTGACTAAGGATGTACAATTTTATTATTATTCACCATATTATTCTGAATGGTTTATGATTATGTTTATTGATTGGGGAAAGAATTAAAATTTCATATTATAAATTTGGAATATAAATGTTTATATTAATTTTGTTTAACCACTTTCATATGAGGAATGATTTGGACTTTTAAGTGATAGGTGAGGCCCGCTATAGCCCCTCAATGCATTGGTATTTCTCATGAGACAAACTAGATTGGGTGTTTTCCGAGACCTTAACCATTTATATAGATTTCTTAGCACATGTCCTTGAAGGTATTATCTTTCTCGACACAAGGAATTGAAGGTATGTTTTAGTTGTCTAATATTATGAATTCCATCATTATGAATTTATTTATTGATATTCCATGTTATTATTAAATTAGATAGAATATCCATTATCAAGATTCATTCTCATGTGATTATTTATATGTAATTATTTTATCATCATTCATTCCTTCCATATTATACTCAAATTATTGATTAAATTTAATTTGTTTTAATTATTTACCTTTCTATATTGATTAATCATTATTTATTCATAACATACATTGTACTCTTACCCTTACTGAGCATCATAGATCTCCCATTTCTTATTTTTTATTTTCACTAGGATACCAAGAAGTGATTTTTATTTATGTTAATGGATCTAATTAGAGGAATAATGGTGTTCTCCTAGAAAATACTATGTGTATTTTATGTTTTCAATTGTAATAATAATTTAAAGTATGTATATAGTTTATCAAGACTAATAAACTATTCAGCCCTTCAAGATGTGATTCCTTGTAAATTATTCCAATTTAATAAATTAGACACCGACTCTAGTCTATTGGGTTTAGGTTCTCTAAATTTTATTAAACCAAAATATAATACTTTAAATCCTTAAGGAGTGTTCAAAAGAAGTTGTTCTAAAGAGAAGATAATAATGCCTCGTTCGTATTCTCTCATTTTCATCCATATATCTATATATATATATTAAAATAATAATTACATTTAATAAGTTATATAATTTTATTCCCATATAATTATAAAAACAAAATATTTATTACTTTTTTTTTCTCATCCTCAAAAACAATATTAACACTTTAGTAGGTCCATACCACCTATGTGAATAAAAGAGTTTTCATTACCACTTTATATTAATGGTTTTAAAATTTTAATTAATATATGATTATTAAATTGAATTTAAATCATGATAAATATTTTTAATTATATTATTTCATGATAAAAATAATATGATAAAGAAATAATTTTGGTCATATAAACCACCTAAAACAAAATTACTGATTAACATTATATGATTTGTAATTAGTTTAGAGTGTG
The DNA here is from genome assembly GCA_963277665.1 of Viscum album. Classification (NCBI taxonomy): domain Eukaryota; kingdom Viridiplantae; phylum Streptophyta; class Magnoliopsida; order Santalales; family Viscaceae; genus Viscum; species Viscum album. The sequence goes on from OY728139.1 coordinate 480,233,061, forward strand.
TACTGAACTATTAAACTATTATAATTATATAATTGTATTAATAAAATATATTGAAACTTATAAAACTTATGTAAGTATAGGAAAATATCATTGACTGTTACCAAATACCAAATTAACTTTAGAACCGTGAACTGAACAAAAAAAAATCAATATAAGAAAAATGTTTCAAATAAATGAATAATATATGATGATAAATGGATGATAATAAATTACATAAAAACTAATTAGGTTATAAAATATATAACTAACATATATATATATAAGAGGATAAAGGAGCATCCAATGTGATTTAGGACTCAGGGTAAGGGGATAATTCCCACTATCACTCATTATTTTAATTTATGATTTTGAATTCTCTATTTTACACTTATTATTCTTCTATATATTGTTTACATACCTTATTTAAATCTACCATTTATTTTTTATGGGGATATACATATATTTATATTTCTATGTCAAATAATTTCATTTAAGTCAAACCCTTAAAATTATATAAGGAAAACTTTTCTAAAAAATCTTATTTTGCTTTTATCCCTCCTATAACGATTATTTTCTTCTATAATTTTCTAAATGTCATTATTTATTCATCTAATATACTATTTATTTTTATATTTTGGGGAAAATTTATTTTTTTGTCTTCTTAAAAATATATTTTACCCATCTATTTAAATTTTGATAAAGGGGTTCATTTTCATAACATCGTTTTCATAATTTTCTATCATTTTTCCTTCACGTTTATCTCAATAACTATTAATTTTTATTTATGTATGAATTTATAATATTTCCCAATACATTATTAACTTATGAACCTTCAAGATACCTCATTGGTTTATTCATTTTGATGTCTTTATGTAAATTATTTCATTCTCATGGGTTTTGGATGTTTATACCTAATATATAATTTATATTATTTTTAGAACATATCTTCCTGGAATATTATGATGTGATACGTCCCACAAATCAATTGGTCAATGCTTATATATCATGAGATACAATTTATAGATCATGGGTAGTGATACTAGTATATTATGATATAATATTTTTGTGGGCATCCTTAACTTATGTTTATGAAGAAATGTTTTTTGTATATGCCAAATCCTTATGATTCTTATTATTACCGTATCATATATCTTATCATAATATTTATTAATATTAAACCCTTACTAGGAATTTTCTCTTACCATTTCTTTTATATATATCCCCAAGGTATCTCATGCAATGAAAGGAGTACGATAAGATCTAAGAGTTTTAATGAAGATGAAAATAAAATATTGTATTATTTTATTTCATTAAATTTTATTATGTAGGTAATATTCAAAAGGCATCAGAACATTAGTTTCTAAGGGAGTATTATTATATGCTTGTATTTGGAAACAACTTTAATGACATGTTTAAGAAAATTTTATATTTATAATTCATAATATATAATGTTCTAACTATTTTTTAATATTGTATTAGTGAATATAGAAATAAATTCACTTTGAATAACTTAGGTTGATATATAGGATGAAAACAGATGGGTTATGTTATTGATATGTAGATTATAAGTGAGGAAATATATTTTTTTATACTTATTAATTAGAGTATTCCCATCACCCACTTTTCTTTATTATAGTAAATGGATAAAAATAGAAGGAATTTTTTTAATAACAAATGTGATAGAAAATGTAAAAAACACCTAGAATACATGCCTAATATGATGGGAGTGGGATTTTATGACCAGGTAATAGTGATTTCTAATTTAACAAAAAAATTATGAATAATAATATGATCCATATGGATTTCCCGAATCTCAAAAAATACCACATTGGAGTTGATTCATTTAAGAGAAAATGTCTACCCTATTTTTGGTGGATATTTAAATCCATTAATGATGAAGAAATAGATGAATTTAATAAAAAACATATTTTATGTGATTTAGGGTTTTAATTAAGATAAAGTCTTTATGAATATATTTTTCTTAAAATTAGAAATATTTTAGTAGTGTAAATTGATATATTCCTCAAGATATTTAAGGTCAGTTATCAGTGAAAACATTAAGTGGTTAAATTATTATATTACAATTATATAACTCTTCCCTAATTAACATTAGTGTGAATAATATTCTAGAAAATATGTTAATTAACTCTTTGGTATAATTTGATTTTATATTGGGTATGGATTATTCTTTCTTATATGGAAATAATATTAACATCTAAAATAGGTAAATATCATTCTATATCATGAACCAGCCTATGATTCTACACAAATATAAGGATAATTGGAAATATCTTTTGGAACTCCTTAAGAAATGATATTATTAAACTATGAGTATTAGTATCTTTATAAAATGAACAAGGAAAAGGAAAATACCATCCTTGAATACATTCCCATTCTATAGGGATATGCTGATGTATTCAAAGAATTATTTCTTTGTATTTATCTAAATGAGTGGTTGATTTATCATTATAACTTATACATAGTGCTCCGACCATATCCAAGAATATCTATAGGATAACCCCCATTGAACTATAATAATTAAAGAAGTCATTATAATAGAATTTTTACAAGGGTTTTATATACCCTAGGGTATTACCATGGTATTAGCCACCCTACATATTAAAAATAAATATGGGTTAATAAGTATTTTCATTAACTGTCATGTGATTAAAACCCACAATAGAGAACGAATAGCCTTTACTAAAGATTAATGATTTTTTAGATCAACTATATGGGGATATATACTTATAAAAGGTGGATCTTTGTTTTGGATATCAATAATTAGAGGTTAAAATCAAGATATTAAAAAGAATACCTTTCATATAAGATACATATAGTATGATTCCAAATTTATTTTATACGAACTCAAGAATTCTCTAGAAATATTCATGGACTTAATGATTAGCGAATTTATATATTACCTTGAAAAATATATGGTTGTATTTATAGATAATATTATCATTTATTAAAATAAATAATGTAATAATATGAAAATTATATCTTCAATGGCCCGAATCCCTTCATTTTTTATAGATTTTTGATAATCCACCATTCAAGGGGTGAGGTGGAACCCCTACAAGGCCCGTAGGCGTAAGTATTACATGGCCCGTAGGACTTAGAGGAATTCATTTGCCCTTAGGCCTCAAACATTACATAAAACCCAGACTAAATACATGGAACTGCTCCTCCCCATCAGCTTCGTCATGAAATCACCTCTTCACCTTCACATGGCTATTCGGATCGGCATTCCCGTGCATGCATAGGCTTGTCCTGATGGCAGGTGCCATACCCTCTAATTTTTGAAAAGTATATCAGTATTTCATTAAAGATATTATAAGTGGGTAATATGTATATGAAGTATATAAAATATGAATTTTGGATATAGAAATTTACATTATTTGGGAATTTAATCATAAGTAAGGGGATATTTTTTGACCCTTTAAAGAAAAAGGAAATTAAATAATATCTCAAAATGACACTTGAGTTTGATGTCTATAGTTTCCTCAGATTATCTAGATAATAATAATGTTTTTTGAGGAATTTATAATTATTTTCAATCCTATTAACCAAATTAACTTAGAAAAGAGTAAATTTTGTCTGGAATAATGAATATGAAGATATTCTTTGGGTTTTATAGAAGATGATAATAATATTATATGTAATCAAACTACCTTAAAGTGGTTAATTTTTTGTGACATACAATGAATATTTAAATAAATTATTTAGTTGTATACTCATTCAAAATTAGAATTTGATGGCCTATGAATTAAGGAAGTTAAAGTTGTATGAGTAAAATTACATGAAACATGATTCTGTGTTTAAAGAATTAATATTTTCATTGAATATTTGGATTCATTATATATAACATCATAGAACCCCCACCCTAGTATTTGATAATAAAAACATAATCTTTAAATTTTTTATCTAATAATAATAAACGTTACCCAGTTTTATACATCCAAAACATACAATATAAAATATAAATATTGGATCACTTACATACCAAAGGAACTTTTAATTTTATAGTTTTATAGAATTAGAAGAAAATATTATATAATTATACTAATGTATTGAAGTGGTAAATTTTCTCTCTAAACCCAAATTTTCTTATTACACATTAATTATTCATCACCACCCACATAAAACCATTCTAAACATATCCTAGTTAACATATATATTAATAACCTAGGGAAAAGGAACAAAATAAGGGTGAGATAAAATTCTCAGTAAGGGTAAGCATCGGAATTAACAATTGAATATCTTTGGTAAGAAAAATATGAGAATAAGTTTATGAGAACATATTTAATAGTCATGAGATTCACAAAAGAGAATTCATACCCATCAAAAATTAGATAATAAAGCATGTGACATGGAATAAATATTTTAAAAAATATGAGATACATATGATTCAAAAATCATGATCCATGTAAAAAATAAACCTTGATTAAAGGAAACGTTAGAACTTATTCCAAGAATAAAGAAAGATTTCCAATAAATCGGAAAATTAAACATTCATCATGGTATGACTAAACCGGATAATTCTCAAGTATCTTAAGAGAAACCTATAACTAATAAAATTAATCATATCTTAGGAGTAAAATATAATTATTTAACTCCATCATATATAAGTATTAACTTATAATTAGTTAATTATATCAGTTTACTCAATTTATTCGATATAAATTACGGACCCACCCATCCTTAGTTTAAAACGTAAGCACCAATTCTTGGTATATAGCATAACCACCCATACCTGGTTTATAACAAAACCACCCATCCTTAGTTTATAATGAAACCAACCATCAATCATCCATACATATTTCTATGTTCTATATAATGATAAAAATATTTAGAATCTCTCACTTTTCAAAATAACACACTTACAAACAACAATTATTCATTTTCATCTTGATTAACCCATGGAAAAGAAAATGGATCCATAAAAATATTGTTAAAAAAATAATAATCCATCCATAGAAATAATAAGGACATAATCATTGGAACATATCCCCATTTTAGAATAGGAAAATAATAATGGATATTTCTATAGATGAAAATACATTTAAAAGAACATTAAATAAATTTCTTTGAAAATAGGGAAAATACCCCATTCATATGAAAAAAATTTAAATAAAATTTATAATTATATTGTTAAAAGGATTTTATTTGAAACTAAAAATGGAAACATGTAAATAAACTTCAAAAAACTATAATTATGACTATAACAAAATCCATTCATTCAAAAAATGATAAAACAACGATCCCTTTAACACTCCGAATAAAAACCATGAGTAATTTTTGGAAAATGATAAAAAAAATAACTTTAAGACATTGTAAAGAAAGTAAAAATTCATTTAAAATCATTAAAAAAAATTCTTCATATAAAAGAACATTATCTAATTTTTTTATAAAACATATATGTGAAAGAGAAAAGATTATCGTCCAAAAAGAGAAATAAGGTCAGTTATTCTTTAAAAAATTTCTTTTGATATCCTTAAGTAACAAATAGAGGAAAATAGAAGGAAATCATGTAAACATCAGAAATAATTAAAGGATAACAATATATTTTTATTTCATGATATTAATATCATACAATTTCCCCCAAAGGAACCTTTGAAAAAACAATCCTAAAAATATTTGAGATTATAACTTAAAGCCTTTAACACATTAGTAACTTTTGAATTAAAATTAATTGAAATAATGAATATTATATGGATAAATAAATACCATGAATTTAATGAATAAATATGTAAAAATTAATTCATGGGGTAGTAAGTAATTCATAAAAATAAATATCAGTGCACAATATGAAATATGTTATGATAAAATGATATTGAGATAAAGAAAATCCTTACAAAGGTCATAAAATTTGAATGGATAATTAATACATGAAGTGATTATGTTTACCAATTTAAATAAAAATAAAAAAATTGTGAAATTTATCATAAAAAAACTTATATATAAATTCACACATAATTAAGGAATAACAAAATCAATGAATTTGTGTTATAACCCAATGAAAGGAAATTTAGTTAAGAAACCCATTACCTTGAGTTTAGACTTGATATATATGTCAATTAACTCTAGTATACAAAAATTATATTGATTATTTACTTTTCTAAGAAAATTTTAAAAGTTTATTACCCTATAAACTACTTATTTCATTTATTTTAATGACATATTTAATTACTTAATCAGTTAAGTTCATGTCGGGTGTTTTGAGGATGTTTGTTTTATAATTGAAAAATTACTTTGGAAATTTAACTATTGTAAAATGGTTAATTATTAAATAATATATATAATAAAAATCATGAAATAATAATTATTTTTATATATCAAATAAAATTTTAGAGTCATATGTGAATAGTAGTTATAAAAAACAGAATATGTTAGCATGTATGGTGGTAGTCTGCATATACACACGAGCAATGCTTTTATTTTACATTAGTTGAAAAATAATGAAATAAGATATTATCTTATATTTAAATAATAATTATAATGATATAAACATCAAATAAATTCATTAAATTTATCCCCATGACCATCCATGATAAGCATTCTATAAAACCAAAGTACCTCGATATATAGGGACATGATTTCATACGTACCCATGTGCGATGATTCCTTATTTGATAAATTTTAATTTTATAAATATAGATGATCTATTATATTTCCATAATCATAAGTATGTCATGAATATAATATATATATATACATTAAATTTATCCCAATAACCAGGCATAAAAGGTGGTGATGAGAAAAAATATATATCAGTTTATGAGGTGGAAGTATGCCATTATACATTAATGATGGTTTTGTTTCCCATTTGATGAAAAATGATATGAATAAGGTTATTAAATTAACATAATAAAATACCATTATATGGGAGATTTTCATTTTATTATATTATAATGGTTATGATACAATTTAATGATGTATAAGAAGAAGTAAATTGAAATTTATCGGTTAATATGATTAACTCCTCTTTGAAGAACCTACATTAGATATATCCTTAAAGACCCTATAGATGGTATTTTAAGTTGACCAAAACCATAATAATATATCTAAGTAAGTTAATAATTGGTTGTAGCACCCTGACCCTTATAATAGTAGAGTCGGTGCCATGCTTCCATTACATTATCATAAGATACAAGCTTCAAATCACAATGGGCTGAACATTTTAGGATTTTTGGAAATGAGATTACCTATGTGACATCCACAATGCATTATGAAATACAAAATGAAACATAATGAAAATAAATCATCAAAATCTCTGAAACTCGTTTTAAGGATTCCACTTTATAACATAGGGAAATGAAATAAAATAAAGGGTGAGAAAAAATTATCAGTAAGGGTAAGTAAAACAGGAGAAATAATGAATAAATAAGACTAATAAAAATGGAATGGTAAATAAATGAGAAAATATTTCAGTAAAAAGACTATATAAGGCATAATCAATATGGAAAGTTAAATAATTGAAGCACATTACATTTAATAAATTAACTAAGAATGAAATACATCCATAGATAATGTCATGGAAAAAATATCATGGATAATAATAATAATCACTGAATTTTAAATAAAGGAAATTATTAATAATTGGAATGCTTTTTTTCAAGGTATATGATACATTTAACATCAAGATCTATTCTCAAGACAATTTAAACTATTCTGATTTGGTCAACTGATTTGTATCATGAGACTATTGTTGCATCTAGGTGCTTGTATTAACCGATCCCCAGCCCATATGTTTCATGTCTAAAGCATTACTCAAATATAAAATAATCGATTTAATTAATGAACAGTATGCCTTATCAAATATCTATATTTAATAAAATATATGGATTTATCAGTAATTCACTAGTTAATCAAATAACTATCAAGGTGAACATCATATGTAAAAAATGGTATATGGTTTAAGAAATAATAATAAAAATTGAAAGAGAATATGGATATTTACATAAATTTAATGTACTATAAAAATTATATTAATTAAGTGATTGTTTCATGGGAAAGTTAATAATCACAAAAGAAAGTGATATTGCAAAGATATCTTTTTACCACATGGTAATTTTCAAGTCAATATTATTGGATGATATAATTAAAATTAAAACCTTAAATAACATAAAGATAAAAGTATTCATGATATAATATATCCAAATGGGAATTAGATACACCACAAAATATAAGTATGTGCTGAATATGACATTTATCTCACAAATGTAAAAAGTGAGATGAAAATACCCTACATGAGTCTAACTTGTCACATGTGTCTTTATAATTCTAAATAATAAACTTATATTAATTAATTAATTTATTAAGAACCTTCCTATTGTTTATTATCACTTTTACTTCACTTTTTACAGTGTTTTATACTTCTACCTAAATTATTTTGTTTGCATCTGGTGTTTTGACCAAATTTAGTTCATGTGTTAAAAATGACTTCGGTAGGTCATCTATGGTCTTAGGGGTCATTATATAAACATATTTATAATAGTAATAATTAAATAATTTTCATATTTATACCTATGTTATTTTTTAAATCCAATCATGAAATATGGCTATGAAAAATGAACCAACATTACAATCAAGGAGATGGTAGGTCGTACGTGTGCATGAGTAATGCTCCCATTTTGCAATGACCGGTATGGACAAAAGGTAAGTAAAATATTTTCATTAAATAATTATAACTATAACATAAATAAAATTTTATTTAATCATATATACAAATATATATATATATATTTAATTTATGTGATGTAAAATGAATCACAACACGTCGAAGAAGTGGTACTCCACACGTCTACAAACGACGTTATCACTTTTTATAGTATGAAAATGGTAATAAAGAAAATGATATATTATACATAAAAAAATCTAATTATTTCATTAATATCATATATATTTTTTTTATTTCATATATTTTTAATTAAATCTATCTTTAATATTCACCATGTAATGTTTGAACATATCATATCACTTTGAGGAGGCCCTAGTCTATACGTCCACAAACGATGTTATCATATTTACACCAAATGGAACGCATAAAGGAATGGGTTATATAAAAATTAAATAAGTATTAATAAAATATAATTGTTATATATATCATATAAAAATATTTTTTACATCATAATTTATAATCGGGATTGGTGTTAATGTAAAAATGAAGAACATCATTTCGTGAGGCGGTAGTTCAATGTACAAGAACAATATGTTCTTTACCCATTTAATGGAACTGTTTTTAGGTTTAGGTTTAACAATTTATATAAAAACATATGAGTATATTTAGGATAATTATTTTATTATATTGTCATGTAATAATAATAAATGAAGGGGTGGAGTTACAAATAGAACATAAATTCACATTGAAGAATGTTACCTCATTTTGGGGAAACTCTTTTGGTTTATACAAAAAGACTTACTTGGAATTACTTATTACCAAAGTGAGGGTTTTATGATTAAGGTAGGTATTTTGGGATATTATTTGAGAAGATTTTTGGTGATCCAAAAGGCTATATAGGTTGGAATAAGTGGTAGGGGTGAGTGCCTTTTATAGTGGAGGAGGAGCGTCATTCATGTAAATTTTTCAAAGAGGGAATTCCACCCACATTTTTTCTAGGTTAAGTAGATCTAATAATGAATAATATAAGACAAAAATGGATTATAGGGTATATATATATACATAAAATATATTTTTGACAAGTTTCTAGGTCAATATTTCCCTTAAGATTAAGGTTTAGTCTCTTGTTAAGCTATTTTTTCTCTTAATCTCTATAATTCATTTTAATTAAATTAAATAATAATTCTTATAAACAACTAATTTGAACATATTTGATGTTATAAATTATTATTATCAAAAATATGGAATCAATTTTTTAAAATTCCATTCACATAAGTGGCAGAAGTTAATTTAAATTTAATCTTGTAGACGAGACGACAAAGAGGGTTTTTAAAGTAAATATTTTAAAACGTTTGAGATTTTTTTATATAATTTCATTGTTAAATTGATTAATATTTTATAAATTGAATTAATTTATATATAATTGATCTAATGTGACTTTATTACCAATTTAAAATATAATTTAACCATACAAATAAATTAGATGAAAAAGTAGTTTGAATTAAAATTCCGTATTTTTTGACTATTTCATCACAAAAAATAAAACTTCTAAAAAAATATTAAAAATTCAACATAACATAATTTTTATGTTTAACATTCAAAAATTAATTTTATTTTTTCATATCAAATTTTTAAAATTTTAAAAAATTGGATTTAAAATAGAATCTCCGTTAAAATATGGTAAAACTCCCTTTAGAAAAATATAGGTTTTTAAGTGTGAAATTGAGTTTTTTATCATATAACTATAAAATATATTGGATTAATGTCAAAATATTTGAGTGTATATATAATATATATATATTATAACAAGTTATTTAATTATATTCATAACTTTTAAATTTATATCTAGGCTATATCTTACTATATTAAATAATAATTTTTTAATAATATATTGTTGTTCAGTAAAACTCGGTCTTGCATGTAACACAAACTACTAAACAAAGTGTATATTTCATGTAATTAAATATAACTCATTGTTTCATGCATTAAAATATATTAAAAATATTAAATATATTTAAAATAGTAAATATACTGTAAATTCTTGGGATATTATATTCATTATGCGCTTGATGATGCGTGTCATACACGCTATCAAATACAATGTCCTTATTTTTAAATTTTGGGTTGTTATAGTTCTTTATTCAGGGGTTTTTCAATCTAAGTGGATTGAGAAAAGTGAGGAATATATGATGGATTGTGTCCTTAAATAAGAGAGGTTAGGGGTATCCTTGGAACTACATAAAGTATTAAATTAATATGAATTAATGTTCATGTTCCGGTGGAACCAAATTGATATATTAAGAATTAAGGCTATGTATGATTTTAAATACTCTAATCCAATAAATTTTATTCCAGTTGAGGTGATGTTTCAACCCTTACCTTTCATCTTTAACCCCCTATTAACCTTTTTACCAATTACCATGATAATAAAGTTGTTTTACACTTTATGTGTTAATAAGGTTACTATAAATGGAAACAATGACCCATAAATCGAATATTGTTTGTATTTTCGAACATATACCATTAAATTTTAAAAATATGATATTTTTATAAATTTTAAATCATTTAATAAAATATTATTTAACCTAAAATACCATTAAATTCATTTTTGGGACTATTCACATAACTTGGCTTTAAAAAATATCAAGATTGAAATCGAATTCTAATATAAACTCTTAATACATCACTAATATGTTATGTTTATCGAAAAAAATCTTTTATAACCATAAAATACCCAAAAAAATACTTTTATAGTTTTTGAAATAATTTACTTGATATTTTTACTGCTTGAACATGCATTGTGTCGATATTGTGTAATCATTTAAGGTAATTATTTATTCACTACAAATTAAAAATAAATTACCATCATATAAAAATATTTATATTAAAAATAAACTTTTATAACCATTCATAATTTGTTTTTATCCTTATCCCCATATATTATAGATATTAAAATCAAGAGAGGGACATTTTGGAATTTTCCTTTTCTTAAAATAATATAAAAGTATTTATCATGGAAAAATGGAACCAAAATTAAATAATTTTGAATATATAAAGGGAAAGTTGAATTAAACTCATAAAATGAAATATAGGCAAGTTTATTGATGCTTTTAATCCTTATTTTATAGTTTTAAAATTAATCTACCAGTTTTATCCTTATTGTGGTGAACATATTTTTACTAAGGTTACTATTCATTATAACTAAAAATAAATTTGAACTATTTTCCAATTTTGAAATGTATGATTAAAAATATGGATTCCATTTTATCAAATTAAATTATTTTAAGTTTCATAAAATATTTTTAAAATAAACCCACAAAATTCGACAAAAAAACTATTTTCCAGAAAAATGAATTTTGTGTCTGAAAACGTTTTTATATCAATATTTAACATAATATTGATTCAAATGACCTTAATTGGATTAGTTTTATCAAAATTAACAAATTAAATTTTAAAACCAATTCAAAACAAAATAATATGTTTTAAATACTTGAAAAGGAAAGATAGTTTTCTATAAAATCAGTATATTTCACTATTCACGAAAATATCAAAAAAATTTAAAAAAACCAAAATTTCACCATAAGATAATTTTGATAAGATTTTATTAAAATGAATATCTATTTATCAGATAAAATTTATGAAATAAAAATAAATAAATTATAATCTTCACTAACAAAAACCAATAAAAACCATTTTTGAAGAAAACATATTTTTGAAGTATAAAATGAATTTACTAAAAAATGAGTACTTATTTCCTAAGAATTTATTACGACCCAAATAATTGAGTCTAGAGATGCAGCTACCCCAAGTTCGCCTCCATATTCCAAGGTTTGGCGATAATCATTGAAAGTTAAAACTAATATGGGCTATCTTTCCCTAAGAACATGTATGCACGCACACACAACTACCTCCATGCATAAGTTCACATGAATAAAAATAAAAGATGAAACTTTTATAGAATCAAGAACACATGTAAAACCTACATGGAATTCAATGAGTATGAAAGTTTAATATGAAAATTAAAGGGGATAAATAAACTCCCAACCAGAAAGATGTCTCAACCTGAAAACTATAAATGTAAATACAGAGAATGCTAGGCTCTAGATCTCAAAGCCCCAACCACTGTATGTGGTCAACTACACTAGGGTATCCTTGTACCCATATTTAAATGTCATCAACATTTTATTAATCTATATAATATGTAACACATATGGGAAAATCCCATGTAGGGGTGAGTATATACCTACTTAGTAGGATTCCCTAAAAGATGATGGGGACCAATAAAAGACATGATAGATGTAAACATCTCAAATCATAGAAAGATAGAAAAAAACAATTGAAAAAGATATATTCTTATAAAATAAACCCATACGAGAGATAAAGTGGATCTCGATCTCACATCCCATCCCAGGAAAAGTGACTTCCATCAGTTCCAAGAGGCCTATCAATAATGCCCAACATCATACGTGCCTTCCCAGAATAAGAATCCATGTTGAGCCATACCTCACCATGGTGTCACATATTTGAGAGTACATAATCTTTTGGTAGAGGAACCATACCTTGGAACAACAGTATGGTTACACAATAAAGGTCAATGAATCATTCCCTAACACTATCAAAGGGTGACACTCTAATAGTAGATAGATGACTCATTCCCAATTCCAACAGGAAGGTGCCACTCTAATAGTTGAGGACCCAATCTCTGACTCCACAGGAGGGTTCCACTCTAATAGTCGAGCTCCCAATCCTAAACATAATTGGTATTTTCCACTATAATAGTATATCGATGACTCATTCTCTATCCCAAAAGGAGGGTTCCACTCAAATGGTCGGTGACTCATGCCCTTACATCATATGAGGCTATCGCCCTAATAGTCAAGGACCCATGCCCTAACACTGCATGAGGGTGGCACTCTAGTGTTCCAGTACACATAACCTGACACTATAGGAGGATTCCAATCTAGTATTTTAAGTAGGACCCATTCCCTACCCCAGTAAGATCATTCCACTCTAATGTTCAGGGACTCATTCCCGAACTTCGATGGAGGGTGAAACTTTGATGATCATGCCTGATCACTACCATCGCTGATTATAACCTAAAGAAACATTACACTTTTAATACCTCAAATAATATCTCTAAATAAAATTTTAATTACACTATCATGTTCTATGTTGAAAAAAACTTTGAATAGGCTACTATCAGGTGGAAATCTAATCCCAAATGATGGAGATATGAGAGTTATAACTTTCCCCAAAAATGAGGGTACATATATAAGCGTATCCACATGGAATGTGGTTTCACCCTACTTCTTGGCATTTTCCTTGAAAATATATGTCTCAGAGGACATTTATTCATATACATTGTGTAAGGGGACTATATGTAATGTCTCAGACACCAAGGTATGAATCGTGTTCTCCTAGTCGTTCTTGTGTCCTTTGGGCTTTGTCTGTGTACACTGGTTGTGTGCCTAGCTGTGCATGTGTCAATATAATCTCGGCGTACATTTGGGGTTTCCAGCACTAGGTCACATGGAATTTGGGTTTCCAACATATAATTTGATATTTAACTCACTGAGAAACCCTTATCACATCAGCTAGGGGCCTACACACTATGTGTTCTTCAGACTAGACGATGTGGAGTCTGGTTTTTCACAAAAAGGTAGATCTGGTCCACAAATTCCAGATCTTCTTTTTTCCCCTTGAATAATGAATTTATACCACCCTTAATAATTTTTAATCATCTCTATACATCATTTATATCCCTACATTGGCAGGAAAATGGAATCCGGCTAGCCCTTACAGAACTGACGTCACTCATGGCACCTCCCATCACCTCACCAAATCTCCAAATCCATATTATAATCACCATATATCCATAAATCATCTTGATCAATTCTCCAATCAATAATACATTCTTTTTTCATGAATCTTCCATCAATCCAGGGATCCGATCATGCTCAGACCCTCTTAAAAAATATCAAAATTTGGTCCTCATAGGTCAATAGTGAAGATCGCAAAGAACGATTGGGGGAAAACACAAGAAAAATGTTACAATCATATTTTTCCAATAGTTCATTCCCATAAAATACAAATTGGGTATATTAGGGGTGATAAACATGGAATAATGGGGATTAATTGAATACATACAAAAATAGGATATGTGGGTACGTGCAATGGCTCAAAACAAATGCAGGTCATAGGAAAAAACATTGATTCTTATCAACTATTAAATCATTAGGGAGTAAATACTCATATGATGAGTCCTACCAAGATTTTTATAATTCATTGGTGAAGAAAAAATACACCAAAAAATAGGAATATCTATTGTGTTCATTGTATCTCAATTCACCTTTATCTAGTTTTTGATTGTCACCCGATCTCGATCCTCCAACGAAGAACTGTACCTCCTCCTCTCAACAGTCCAAAGGTTATGTGTCTAACTATGAATATTTTATATAATTTCATATTTATAGAGAAATTTAGGTTTAGTATTTTTAATAAATTAAATAAATTAAATTTTTATTTTTTAAATTCACCCACCAACAGCCGCTTTATCTAAATGTCATGTGTCGACCAACTTTAGGTCATGATTAGTGTAAACTTCAACTTCTAGATTCAACCATGGACTCATATTTCTAATTTGAGACACCATTTAAGATATATCCCATTATTTATAAAAAACCATGTGCCCATGATAGAATATATATTTTTTTTATAAAATTAATTTTAGGAACACCAAGCCTCGGAATTGTGCTCCATCACAGTGCCTGGCTCTAAAAATATTTATGGATATATTTTAATGCCTTAAAAGGAAAAAACATGGTCCTTGCATTTTTCTATCCTTAAATAATTTCATCCTTGAAAATAAAAAATATAAAAAAAATTATAATACTAAACTTTCTTGTGGTGCACCTGCTCTGAGGAGCTCTCATGCAAGCTCTTGTGCTGTCACAACACACAAACCAAGGGAATGGTCCATCCACGCATGATCTAATTCTATCAATGCTTGATCACCACCTGGTGCTCCACAAAAGTGGATCCATCCTCAATGTACAAATCCCTCTAGTAAATAATGTGCATGGGATCATTCACATATCTCATCAGATATGACACATGGAAGAGGTCACGCATCCACTCTAATTATTAGGATATGGTGAGGTGTTAAGAAAACTCACCATCCCTCTACATGATCTCAAATGACCTGATGAACCTTAGGGATAACTTTCCTCCCCAGCTGAATATCTATAATCATCATCATGGAAAGACTCTTAGAGAAATTTGGTGTCCCTAATTGAACTCTAAGGGCCTGCGATGGTGATATACATAAAATGTTTTCTACTCTGAGCTATCCTCATCCAATAGTAGATCGCCTAAACCTTCTCTATAATAAGTTGTACCATCTCTGTCCCCATAAGATATTCCTCACCAATCATAGTCCAATATAAGGGTGACCCACAAGGTCTCTTATACAAGCACTCAAAATGAATCCTACCATTAATAGAGTGGTAGATATTATTATAACAAAATCCCACAAAATTCAATTGATCCTCCTAAATATGGTCAAAGTATAACACATAAGGCCTTAACATATCCTCTAGCACCTGGATGGTGTGCTTGGTCTAACCACCTGTTTGTGGGTGAAATGATGTACTCATCCTCATTTGGGTCTCAAATTCCACAAGAAGGCCTCTCCACAACTGCAATGTGAATCATGCATCATGTTTATAGACATTCATCGAGGGAACCCCATAAAGAATAATGATCCCCTTCACTTAAAACTACCCAAAAAATTTCCACCGAACTCTTCTCCCTAGTATTAAGGAAGTGTACTGACTTCATAAGTTGGTCAACTATCACCCAGATGGTGTCATGACCTCTCACTTTATATGGAATCTCTATCACAATGTCTATGGATATTTTATTACATTTTCACTCTGAGATCTCAAGAGGTTATAATATAACTCTTAGAAACTAGTGCTTAGCCTTTACCAGCTAACATTTGAAGCAGAGAGAGGTGAGCATAGCCACGTTGTTCCTTATGTTTTCCCACCAAAACCACCTATAAAGGTATGCATATATCTTACCCACATCAAGATATATAACCAAATTAGATGTTTAAAACTCCCTCATCACCTCCTCTTGAATCATGACTAGGAACATCGTTTGTCCTATGAAAATGATGACGTGATTCCCTAATTATGAAAATTAATTTGATGAATCTCTTGAGGATATCTGGTCACGTAAGAGCTCACAGTAAATTTATCCAAATTGGGACACTCTCACATGTAGTAGGAGTGGAGGATTCAACACTACCTACTGAAGAAACAGTGTATTCTCCTTAAATATGGTCATTTGTAAGTAATTCAACTGCTCTGACGCCTCCAACACCAAATAATCTAAGGACTTCTTGATAAGGGAATATTAAACCAAATTTACCTTCCCAGGAGAATAGATTATCTTAATGTTGTAGTCCTCCAAGAACTCCAACCAATGCCTCGATCTTATGTTTAAGATTCTCTATGTGAATACATGTCTAAGAATCTAATGGTTTAAGTAAATAGTAAAGCACTCTCCTAGAATATTGTTCTTCCACATACTCATAGAAAAACTACCACTACCAACTCTAAGTCATGATTCATGTAGTTTTATTCATGGGGTCTCAATTACCTTAACCCATATACGATAACTATCTACATCTTCATCAAAATACAGTCGATCCCATCTTAAGAGGCATCACAATATACTGTGTACTCTACACCCTCCTTTGGTAGTCTCAAAACAAGAGAACTTATCAGCCTTATCCTAAAATTCTCAAAGGATCTCTTACACTAATCAGTCTAGGTAAATGGATATCCTTTCCATGTCAAGTTGGTCAAAGGGGGTATAATTTTGGAGAAGTATTCCACAAAACTCATGCAGTACTTCGACAGGACTAGAAAACTCTACACCTCTGACATGCCCTTGGGTGGATTCAAATAAACACTTCATTGAACTTCATAGGGTCCAAAAAATATTCCATGTCCAGAAATGAATTGCCCTTGGAAGTTAAACTCATGGATCTAGAACTAGAAATTTGAGAGATTACCATAAATCTGGTACTCTTGAAGAAAATCTAGGATCATCCTCAAGTGATTTACATGATCCTTCTCTGATACAGATTATACAAATATATACTCAATAATTACAATATTAAATCAATCCAAGTATGGCTAGAAGATTTGGTTCATTAAATCCATAAACATAGCAGGGGAATTATTCACAGTGAAGGGGATCACTAGGACCTCATAGTGTTCGTAGATACATCAGATTCTATCTTTAAAATATCAGCCATAAAAACTCTCAATTGGTGGAAGTCAGACCTGAGATTGATCTTAGAGAACCATCTAACACCTCGAAACTGATTAAATAGGTCATAAATTCTCATAAAAGGGTACTCTTTCTTTATCATGGCCTAGCTCAAGTGATGATAATGTATTATAATCCATAAGACCCCTCCAACTTTTTTAATGAACAACATTGTTACTACCCAAGGGGACACACTAGGTCTAATAAAACTCTTCCCTCAAATGTTCTTTAACTATAACCGCAACTCCTAGATCTTGGTATAGGCTATATGATATGTCGTAGAAGATATTGGAGTGGTCCCAGGATGAATGTCATTGAAAAACTCCATCTCATTCTTCTAAGGTAGTTATGAAACATCCTCGAAGAAAATCCCTATATGATCCTTTGTGACTAAAGGAATCCAGATTCTTGAAGAGACCATTTCACTAAGTATTACACTTTCCAACTAATGGTTGATGTTTTTCAGCCTCATTCTTGTAAAACCCACTCATACTTCCATGATATATCTCTCTCCCACAAAGGAGAATCTCATCCCATCAGTTTGAATGCATATGATTTGTCTGTAGTGACAGTAAATATAGGCTCATATTGTGGAAAACCATTCCATACCCAAGATGATTTCCTAATGCCTCATCATGATGACCAAAAGTTACCACGAGAAACTATTCCCACCAAGTGACAGCTTTCATTGTCCATAGATAAAATACATCGAAGAATAATTACTCAAAAGAACCTCAAAATAAATCTATTGGGAAAATATCTCAAATAGGATCTCAATATCTCACACAAATAGTAAATATATGGTGGAATGAATCAAACAGGTTTCTAATAGTATTTAGGAAAGAGTAAAATAAACATAGATCATTTCTCTAATCATATCGTGAGCTTCCAGGTCATATGCCTCCACACGCTATAGTTACCCATAGTTTTGACCACCTTCTCCCTGAGCATGACGTAGTCTGCCTGGTGGTGGTGGTGGAAGGATATAATAACATCATCTACCACCCACATATCCTCATCCTAGATCCCAACCTTCTCCTTTGATATATCTCCCACCCTAATTGTTACCCTTCCCCCTCTTGGGAGATCTATGATCATGTAACTACCTCTACTGTGGTGGTTCATCCACTATCCATCTTCCCTTCTCATCATGTTTGGTCAAAAAATCACATTCCATGTGACCTCGACCATCACATGCATAACATTATCCCCTAAAAGATTTACCGGTCCCCTACATGGTCTATGTTCTACAAGACCATGTGCCCATGTCTGAACCTGCAAAGATCTCTTATGTTGAGTTCAATTCAACAAGTTCTTGCTAGATACTGTAGATGATTCATCCTTGTAACAATCACTACTAACTCCATCTATCTGGAATGCCTTAGATAGGAATCTCTCCTACACCAGTGCCTGTTATGACACTCTTCCATAAGTGGGGATGCATAGGGGTACCACACTAGCATGGATGTCTCTGTGGAGACCCTACTCAAACTTCCATGCCTAGAAGTAGCCATCTCAAATAATGTCAAAGGATTACTGCATGAGGTCTGTAAAACTCACATCATACCCATATACCATCATCACTATCTTCTACTACTATAAAAATTATAAATAAATAATGAGTGAAATAATGAGGGGTAATTATCCTCATGAAACATCTTTTGGAAGCCATTTCGTCATAGTGTCCACTCACCATGCATTTGCATGACTAGAATCCACCAGTTCCTAGCTTCTCCATGGAAAATACCAGCTGCTATTGCAACCCCTCTATCATTTAGTGTCAGTATAATCCAAAAAACTCAGATCACTAACTCTATCCAATCCTCTCTTTCCTCGGGATCCATCTCACCATTGAACCTCAATGGCCTCTGGCAATGGAAATCATAGTGTGTGTTAAGCCTATACACATCCTCATACTACTCTTCTGGTACTATCCACTTCTCAAAAGGTTGGGGTACTACTACCTATATACTTGGAGGAAGGATATTGCATGATGGCCCTTGAACTAAGGCCTCATCAGTCATCAGATCATCTTTATTGTATAGAATTGGTAACCTGGATGGCTATCTTCATGGATGCATCCCAAGAATTTAATCAAGACATACTACTGGTCAGATAAGAAAATATATATGGTGAGTTGACTCTGGAAGGAAAATCAATGTCTAAATCAAATATGATTAATGTACCATTGATCCTTGTAACCAATGTCTTAGTATACCGAGTTGAAAAGTTGTTAATAAGAGTCCTAGTGAATAGATACATCGGCTTCAACACCAACCCTTGGTTCCCTAGCTTGGAAGCCACCATTGAGACACTTTTACATGGTTTCCCTAAATCACAACCAATCCATCGTAAGGGGAAAAATCTAAATTCCATCCCAAGGAATGAACTACTTTGACGCCAATATGCCACAACCTGACCCAATGGGGATTGAGCCACAACTACCCACAGCATGCATCCATATGACATGGGATGGAGAAAAGTGATGAAAGGTATAACCAATATAGGAGGCCTTTTCCTAAGTACTTATATACACACACAACCATATCTATGTATAAGTGTAGAGGAATAATAACAAAAGATGAAACATGTAGAGAATAAACCATGCACTTAAAACCTCTAGTGAATATAATGAGTTTGAAAGTATGATTTAAAAAGAAAAATGGAAAAATAAATTCTCAACTAGAAAGATGTCCTGACCTAAAAAACTAGAAAAGTAAATGCTGAGAGATCCCAATTCTAGATCTCCAAGCCCCAACCACCGTATGTGGTCAAATTCCCCAGGGTATCCCCATGAACCTATGTAATCACCATCGACTAGTTCTTCATCTTCATAAGACACGACACATGTAGAAAAATCCCATGCATGGATGAGTATATACATACCCAATTGGATGATGTTAAATATAAAGGGGGAGTAGTAAGAGACATTATAGATTTAAAAATCTCAACCCATAGAAAGAGAAAAATGAAAACCAATCAACAGGAATATATGCTCATAAATGAAACCCAGAAAAGAGAGAAAGGGGACATCTATCTCAAAGACTATCATAGGAAAAGAGTCTTCCATCAGTTCCAAGAGATCTTTCAATGATTCCTAGCATCTCATGTGCCTTCCCAAGAATAAGAATCATGGTAGATACACACCTCTTCATTGTGACACATAGCTAAGTGGACATAATATCTAGGTAGAGGACCCATGCCTTGCTATAATAGGAGGGTCCCACTATAATGGTTGAGAAACCATTCTAAGACACTATAGGGGGGTTCCACTCTGAGAGTAGATAGAGGACACATGCCATATCCTTGTAAAAGTGTGTAACTCTAATGTTCTAGGACCCATGCCATGACTCCACAGTAGGGTGACACTAAAATTATCATGCTCAATCACTATCATCATTGAGCATCACTACAAAATAATCATAATCAAAACAAATCATATCTTCTCCCAAAATCAACTTCAAATTCCACCATCACATTCTAAGTGGAAAAACTCAGGATAGGATAATCACAATCAAAAATCCAAGTCTAAATGAAGGAGATATAAGAGGTAGAAGTTTCCTAAAAAGGGAGGGTACATGACATGAAATGGGACTCACATGGAGTGTGGTCCTGCACTCCTTCCTGACCATTTCATTTCAAATACATGGATCACTAGACATTTAGCCTTACACAACATGTAAGGGGACAATACAATGTGTCTCAACCACCCAGGCTGAGCGATGTTTTCCAGGTCATGACCATGTCCTTCAGGTTATGTATGTGTACACTAGTAGTGTCTCTGGCAGTACCTATATATTTGAAATAAAATAGTAAATTCTAGTTCACAAATAGGAGTTCATATAATTTTTAGGGATCCCACACAACATGTGATATTTAACTCACCTAAAACACTAGATTTTGCAGCTTGGGGCCTATGGGTCTTGTGTTCTTCAGACTACATGGTGTGTAGTTAGGTTTTTCATAGAAAATTAGATTTTCTCCTAATGTTCAAAATCTTCCTTATCCACCTATAATAACACCTATAAGACTCCAAAAATGGAAATAATCATCTTTGTCCCTCTTCTTCGGCCATCCTTTGGCCAAAAAATGGAATTTGAATTGGCCATGTGATGTTTTCGTCTCTCATGGCACCTCCCATCGCCTCACTGGATCACCAAATCCATAGTGGGATCACTTGTGATCTGTAAATCATCCAAATGTTTTCTAAAATTTCTTGTAAATTCATTACATGTGAATCTTACATGAATCTGGTGGTCTGATCATGCTTGACCCCACCTAGTAATGTTGAACTGTGGTCCCCGTAGGCCAACGGTAAAGATCATGAAGGACGATTGGGGAAATAACATGAAAAAAGGTGAAATAATAATTGTAAGAGTGGTATTGGATAAATATTGAAAGTTGGGGATATCCATGGTGAATAATATGGAACATCATGGATTAATTGAATAAATAAATAATTCTGATACGTGGGCTCAAGAAAATGATCAAAAAGTACAAATATCAAGGAAAAAGTATATTTTTAATACTCAATCATTTAATAATAAGGGAGTAAATATACAAATGATGTGTCCTAGCTAGATTAATTTCAGTCATTGGTTAATAGAAGTACTACCAAAAATGGAGTAAGATCTGTTGCATTCGATGCATCTCAATTCAACTTGATCTGGTTGTTGAGTGCCACCTAATCTTGATCATCCAATAAAGAATGGGGGATCCGCCTCTCAGTAGTCTGAGGGTTATGAAGATAACCATAAATAATTAGTTAAAATAATATATTTATAGAGGAATTATGTATATTAAAATTATTAAAATATATAAATAACATTATTTATTTTATTTAAACACACCCGCCAATGAATGCGTTATCTGAATGCCCCATGCAGACCAACTTTAGCTCATGCCTAGGGTAAACCTTGTAACACCCTGATATTTTTGTGATTTTTTTTTAATTAATTTAATTTTTTTTGATATTTCTCAATTCAATAAACATGAACTCTATATTTTTTATATGAAATCGCTAAGTTTGGAATGCATTAAACACATAACCAAGTTAATCATGTGCTACATGCAACACAAAACATATAAGTGAATATAACATTACGAGAACTTACAATATATTTAGTATTTTAAAAACATTCAATATATTATATATAGATTTCAATTCATGTGATACTAAGTTAGCGTAAATCATACATGACAACAAGTTTCTATTGTGACTTAAATTACACGCATTAATGAGTTTTACCAAACAACAATATATTATTAAAAAATATTATATAATATAATAAGTTATAGACTAGACATTAAATTAATATTTATAAATAGTATTTTCTAAATTATGAAAATATCTATCTCAAATAAAATTCATTGGTTATAGATTAATTAGAAATTGATATAAGAACCAATTGGAAATAAATGAAATATTTTTATAGAAAATTATTTTTATACACACAAAGATATTTTATCCTAATAAATTAAATTAATTACAATTATAAAATTATATTAATGAAATATATATGTTATATATTTGATAAAATATTTTTTATATTCATCCAATATAATTGATAAGCAAAAGATAAAAGCAAACCCAATTTTTCACATAAAACCAATATTTTTATAAAGTAAATTTTACCGAATTTTAATAGAGAGGCTATTTTAAATCCAAATTTTGGAACTTTTATAAATATTATATGAAAAAATAAAAATTAAATTTTCAATATAAACCAAAAATATCATGTGGTAGTTTTTTGGTATTTTTCTCCGATGTTTCGGTTTTTTAAATGAGTAGTAAAAAATACTGAATTTTTATTCAATACTTTTTTTTCGTCTAACTAATTTATAGTGTTATAATATATTTTAATTTTTTAAAGACACATTATATTAATTATCTATAAATTAATCCAATTTAGGTCATTTTATTCAATTTCACATTGAAATTGAATAAAAAAATAGCAAACTTTTGAATTTCTTTACTTTAAAAACATCCATTATCGTCCCGTCTACAGGAATAAATTTAAATTAATTTATACCAAATTTGTGATTTGAATTTTAAAAATTGGATTACATATTTTGAATCAACTTAATTTGTAATGTAAAATATTGTCAACTTAGTTTTTGACAAAAACTTTTAGGGATAGTAATTAAAATTAATTACAGTGATTAAAGGGAAATTAATCATAAAATGATACTAAACCTTATTCTTAAGGGCCAAATGACCTAGAAACTTGTAAATACTCTACTTTATGTCCGTTTTTGAACCCTATAATCAATTTCCTAGAATTTATTCAATTATTTAAACCAATTTAAATGGAAAAAAACATAGGTGGAATCCCATTTTCTAAAATTTACAAAAGTTCTACTCCTCTACTATAAAAAGGCCACCTCTCCTCACACTTCCTCACACCTCTAAAGATACATTGGATCAAACCAGATCTACCAAAATACCTAATAAAAATCCATTCCCTCATCCTATAATCTAACCAATATGAATGAATCTATCCACGGAATCCATTAACTGAAAACCAAAAGTAGTTTCCCAAATAACAGGTAATATCTTTCCTCAAGCTCTTTATTTTTATTCTATTATACACACCCTAAAATATACTTATTCCATGATTATAAAAAAAATTATTAAATATCCTTATATTTATTTATATTTATTTTAGAAAAAAACTTATACACAGTTCCATCTAATGGGTAACTAACATATTGATTATGTATATGGTGAACTAATACCTCACTGAATGATGATTGTTCTTTTTTTAACACCTTTCATAGTTGGGAATTATGATTTAAATGAAGTTTATTTATGATATATATTATATTTATTATTTATTTATACTTTAATTATTTTATAACACATACCTTTATTCTTTACATCTTTTGTAAATACGATAACATCGTTTGTGGATGTGTGGACTACTGCCTCCTCAAAGTAATGTGATTCATTCACATTTTAAATAGAATGTATTAAGGATAATTTTAGGTAACATATATGATATATATAACATAATAATTCTACTATAATTGAATTATATACATATATACATATATTTACATTTACTTACTTTCTTTCAATATGATAATAAAACGGAAATAGTGGCCATGCATACATACGACCTACCATCTCCATGAACAGTGTATTGAATTTCATATTTATAAATTTTATAGATTATTTTAAATACATATATACTGAATATATATGATAATTATATAATTTTTTACAATCTTTAAGTAATTAAATCATGATCTAAGTAATATGATAAAAAATAATGAGTCAAAACATGTATGAATAACGAAGCAGATATTACCAAAATAGAAACATTAACATAGAAAGGTTAATAAAGAAGGTAATATAAAGTCATTATAAAATCATATATGATATTGGATATAATAATATTTTTCATAAACTTATATTCATTATACATGAGTTCTGTACAAGTACGATGAAAGTCAAGATATAAGGTAAGGGGATTTTATCTCACTTTTTATTATCATGAGATACGTGTCTTATTCACTACTCATTTAATTTGTGTGGTGTGTATACTACCCATGTATGTATTCTATTATTATTATAATAAAGTTTATTGGTATTTATATATCCATTTTATGATATTTATTTCATGGGGTTATGTTTCAAAAGTTATCAAATAGGTATAGTAACTTTGTATCAGTTTTCCTTCTTTCAAACACAATCCAAGTTTTGCACGTATATATTTCTATGAAGTGTATATAATATATTTTGAAATGTTATATAATGAATATATTTTTTCATGATACTATAAGCTTCATGTAATTTTATTATTTTCATCATGATTTAAAGCTACCAAAGTAGGTAATGGTTTATAACTTCAATCTCATCCTTTATCGATATTGTTTACGATTATGCTTCCATTGATGCAATATTATGATCCATATCTCAAGATATTTCAATAAGTTTCTTACCCTATAGATATTAAATTTATATCCATTTAATGGTCCCATATTTTCGTTTTTGCATTACTTAATATAATTAAGAAAATGTTTTTATGAAAATATGGAAAAATATTTCCTTTTGGTCTGAAATCTATGTTCTTTCAAAACAATGTTTTATAAAAATTTTTAAAATTATACTATTATTTATAAATGAAATTTTTTACCGTGTTTTCACTTTTTGAAAAATGGAATTAAAAGGAATCTTCTTGGTGATTTATTGTTAAGGTACTTTTCTAAACTTTTAAGGCGCAAAAGGAATGTTCAACATTTATAGACTTGCCATTCATCTTGAATATAATTTCTTTAAAGCATACTTTATATGTTTTAAAGTTTATTTATGAAGATAATATTTTTCCCATTATTATTAAAAAAAATAAATTTAAGTGGGTTTCAATTAAAAAAAATTCAATAAATGTTTTTTTTTAAGTGTTTTAATTGATTTCAAATATTCTTTAATATTTTTACAAAAGGTTATTTTCAAAGAAAATTATTTGAATGATTTCAATATTTCATTATATTTTTGTCAAATAATTTTCATAGAAAACTGTTTCAAAAATATTTTCATGCTTATTTTATATGTTTTCAAGGAAATTTCATTCAAAATGATTTCAATTATTATTTCTATGTTTTCATATTATTTTTAAAGAAAATGGTGTTCAAGAGATTTTAGGTTTTAAAGAGTATTTTTCAAAAAATAAATGATATTTTGCATAGAAAATGTTTTTAAGGGACATTTAAAAATTATTTACCATCTAAGATGGAATTTGTTTATGTTACTAATGAAATTCCAGGAAATGAGCCAATGGTTCCATTCATATTATTCATGGACCTAGTTGTTTGTCCATAAGTTTATGTGTGAACCCAATTACATGTTCACAATGTTATGATTGAACCTTGTTAGGTGTTCATAATGTTATACATGAACCTGGTTACATGTTCACAATGTTATTTATAGACATGGTTTCACATCCAAAAGGTTATGTGTGAACCTCATTACATGTTCACAATGTTATGTGTGAACCTGATTCCATGTACACAACATTATTCATGGACTTGGTTTCATGTCCATAAGTCAATGTGAGGGCATGATTTCATGTCCATAACTGAATTTGTGAACTTGTTTGTACATATACATGTTCACGATGTTATACATTGATGCATATGCCACAATTACATGTATTATTAATATGTTATTCTTTTATGGTTCATGTTTATGATTGTCTAATGATTCATTTCTTATGAACTACTAATATTTATTCCATGATTCATGTTTATGATATTTGATATGGAGGGTATCATATTATAAAGATACGATCATGTTCTCATACTTTAATGTTCATGTTATACTTGAATATTTATTTTATATAACCTTACTAAGAATTCACGATCACTTATTTCTTATGTTTCCTTTCCTCATGTTATGAAGAAATTTTTTTTGTATAATTAATAAGGGGGAATATTTGTGGGAAAAATTGATGATCTTTCACTAAGTTAGAGTATTTTTTTCAAGTCTCCAAAGGAAACAGTCTAAAAGGGTCTCTAGGTTTCTATTATTGTAATATATTAAGTAATCTATAAAAGTAATGGGATGTCTATGTGTGAAAAGTGTCAGTCATTATAAACCTCATGTTTCAGATTCACCCATGGTCACATATTTTGAATTTGAGACTCCATTTAAGAGATATCCCTTTTTTTTTTAAAAACATGTGCATTTGAAACAAAATATATTAATACATTTATAAAATTAATTCATGGGATAGTGGGCCTCAGAATTGTGTGTCATCTAAGCACCTGGTTATGAAAATTTTTCTAGATATTTTTCAAAGTCCTAAAAGGCTTAAATAGGGTCTCAACATAATTAATAAATAAATTTAAATTTATTAGGAACATTATATATATATATATATCATAATTTTTAACTATTATTCATATCCACCAATTTAATGGATAGGTTATAACAATCACGTTTAAATAATAATATTTTTATATTATATAGTAGTTCTCTTAATGCTCGATTTTATATGCCTTGTATACCATCGAACATCGAATTCTTTTAGAATATCAGGGTGATAAATTATCCTCCATTTAATAAATTTTATAAAATCAATTTTATATTGATCTTGGTAATTCATGGGCTTAATATTTGAGAATCCATTTTCATGAAAACGCACATCATAAAAAGGATTAGTAAAACATCCTTTTTAAAAGATTAAAAAACAAATGTGAAGGTCATATGGAATAACACAGGACTATGTTTAAAATAGGATAACATTAGTGGTATGAACAAATATGGACATGGAGGAGAAAATTAATGTCTAAATAATATTGGGGAGTGATATAGAAGTGATCATAAGAAATTTAATCACCACAAAAATCAAGATTTAATAAGAGATAATGAAGACCATAAATTCATAAAAATGATAATAAAAATATAATTTTGTAAATTTATGATAGATTAATTTATTATCATGACTAATAAAATTAGAAAATATACACGATTTATTTTATTCAAATACATAAAATAAATTTCATTCTTTGGATACATGTTTTGACAATTTTCTACCTCTATCTCATACCATATTCAAATAGATGAGCATCCAAATTGAATATTCCTTATACTTAAATAATCAACACTCAATATATCATAAGATCTATATAAGGATAAAAATATAATCCTCCTGTAATTACTAAATAAAAAATTGGTAGAACAAGGTATAGTAATAACCAACATGAATGAACCTTCATATGAACAAATAATACATTTTAATCCAAAATTTCAACAATAAAACAAAAGTCTAAAATTAGATCATTTCATAAATAAATAAAACTATATCTCATTTAACCTCAATAACCTATACATTAAAGGATGATTTAAACCTAATGTTTATCTCATTCCATTCATCTTGTATCCCCAAAAATTTAATAGCAATCAACTGAAATAATACTACATGTAAAACCTAAGGGTTACATATACATCAACCCAAATAAATATGTCTATGTAAATGTCATTAATCACATTAAAATATCATAACTTAAAACCTAAAAATGGGTTTTTATGACTTTGAACTTATGTTAAACCTTAAACTTCTAAACTCATGATGGTATCCATAATTCTTAATTTAACCATTCATTAAAACATTATAATATCAAAATTTTATCTAAACCACACTCTGATACAAACTATAATAGCTCAGAACAAACACTTTTATATTTGATACTAAAAACATAATCATTACATTTTTTCATTGTTACCAAAAATTGTAATCCAATTTTATAAATATAAATTATACCATATAAAATCAAAATAATGGATGAATTACATACCCAAGGGCCTTTTAGGTTTATAGTTTTAAAGAATTAGGAAAAACTCTTTCATAACAATTCTCTTGTCTTTAGGAGATCATTTTTTTCACTATACCCATATTTTTCTATTCCACATTAAGATTTTATCTTCATATTCATGGAAACCATCTAGACATATCTTAATTAACATATTTATTCATAACCTTGGGAAAGTAAATATAATAAGGGTGATCTAAAATACTCAGTAAGGTTAAAAATTGGCATTAATAATTTAATATATTTTTTGAGAATAATATGGATATAAGGGTATGAGAAAATATTCAATGTTCAGGATAATTACAAAAGATAATACATTCCCATAAAAACCTAGATCATTATACATGTGACATGGTTTAAAGATTTAAAAAAATATGAGAGATATAAAAGTAAAAAATCATGAGACAGGTAAAAATAATCCTTTATCAAAGGAAATATTAGAACATATTTCAATCATAAATAAATTGTGTTGGTAATTTGGAACAACAAACATTAATCATGGATTCACCTAATTGGATAATTCCTATATCTCTTAAGAGTAACCTATAGCTGGTAAACATCATCATCTCCTAGGAGTAACATATAATTTTTTAAATTCATTGTCACATAGAAGTAATTTATAATAATTTAACTCTTTCTCATTACTCAATTCATTGGAGGACTATAGCGGACTCACCCATCCTTGCTTTATAACAAAATCACCCCTCCATGGTTTATAATGTCACCATATATCCTTCATTTATAACGTAATCACCCATCCTTGTTTTATAATGGAACCACTCATCGATCGTACATATCTATTTCCAAGTACCGTAGAATAAAAAAAATTATAATCATTAACTTTTTAACATAGCACCCTAGTAAAGAACAATCATTTTTTAGCATGATTAACCTATGGAAAAGAAATGAATTCCATGTCACTCTCTTTAAAACAATCATGAGCCATAAAAACAAATAATAAGGATGGTATAATCGGAACATATCCCCATTTTATCATATAAAAACAATAAAGGGTATTTCCTTGAATAAAAAATACATTTAAAAGAACATTTAATAAAAAAATTTAAAAACGAGGAAAATATAATTTTCATTTGATAATGTTTCAAATAAAAAATCCAATAATATTGAGAAATGTATTTTATTTGAAAATAAGTAAAGAAACATGACAATTACACTTCAAATAAAATAATATTTATGATGGTGGTAAAACCCATTACTTTGGTAAATGTTAAAAAATTATCCCTTTCACACTTCTAGTAAAAACTAAAAGGGCCCTGTTTGGAAATTAAAAAAAATATTCCTTTTCAAATTTTATAAAAAAGTAAAACATTGTTTCAAATTATTTTAAAAATCATTTGTTAGTTTAAAATAATATTCTTGAAAACATTTGAAATATCATTGATATGAAAGAGAAAGCCTCCAGTTTGAAAAGATAAATAAGGCCGATTTTTCCTTATAATGTTATGTTGATCTTCTTAAGTACCATAGATTTAAAAAATAAAATTAATCATGTAAACATATAAAATAAATGGATTATAACATTATATTTTTTTTTTAATAAATTAATATCATAAAAATAACCCTATAAGATTCTTCAACATAAACAATCTGGAAAATAAATAAGATTGTAAAATAAAGCCTTTGTCGATTGGTAACATTCAAATTAAAATTAATTTAAAAAATAATATTATATGGATCTATAAATCCCATGAATTAATTGAAGTAATTTGTTAAATTTCAATCATGGTGAAGTAATTTCACCATGTTAAGAAATTGTGGTTCACAATATGAAACATGTCTGAAGAAAATGAGATTGACATAAGGAAACCCCTTACAAAGATTATAACATTTGAAGTGATAATTAATATACAAAGTGATTATGTGAACATATTAAAATCCATATAAATTTTTTAAAATACACTATAAAATAATTTATATGAAAATTCACACATAATCATGGAATATCAAAATCAATGAAGAAGTGTTATAACCCAATGAAAGGAAATTGTGTTATGAAACCCATTACCTTGAGTCCAAACTTACTATATATGTCATTTAAATCCAATATAATAAAATTATATTAATTATTTTATTTTATAATAAAAATTTATATATTTATTCTTTTATCATTAAACCATTTATTTAATTTATTTCAATAGAATATTTATTTTCTTAATTGGTTAAGTTCACATTGGATGTTTTTAGGATGTTCGGTTCATAATTGAAAAATTACTAAGACAGGTTGACCGTGGTTAAAGGGGTCATTGTTTCATAACATAAAAAATAATATTCATACTATAATTATCATTTTTATATATAAAATAAAAATATATAATCATCCATGTAAGTGGTAATGAAAAATAAAATATATCGAATCTCAATGTCGCAGTCCACATGAACACATGAGTGATATTTTTTATTTTCTATTGGATGGTAAAAAAAGAAATAAAATATTATATTATATTTAAAAATATTTATAATTTTATGATAATATAATTACTTAATTAAATATATCACCACTACCTTCCATGAGATATGTTATTGAAAAATGAAGTACATCATTATGTGGAGATGGTAGTCTGTGCGTACACACACATGATGAGTCTTTCTTTAATGATTGCAATTATATAAAGATAGATGATATATTATATTTAAATAATCATAATTATAAAATTAATATCATATATATATATATACATTAAATCAATCACAATAACCATCCATGAAAGGTGTTGATGAGAAATGAAATACATCAGTTCGTGAGGTGGTAGTCCACACATATACATAAATGATGGTGTAATTTCCTATTTGATGGGAAAGTGGATAAATAAGATTATGTGATTAACATAATAAAATATTATTATATATGATATATTTATTATATTATATTTTTATGGTTAGGATAGAATTAAAGTAGTTAGAAGAAGGATTAGAATTAAAATGCTCGGTCAAGACGATTGCCTCATATTTGAAGAACCTCTATTGGATCTCTCTTTAAGGACCATGGGGATGGTATTTTAAGAATACCAATACCTTTAAAAAAATATTTACTTAAATAAGATTTCTTTTAGGTATTTTTTGAGATAATTGGATCATGAAGTTTGATTTAGATAGGAGGTGTAGTGTCCATAAAATAAGAGAGGAGAGGGGCACTGATAGAATTACTAAAAGTATTAAATTAATATAAATTAATTTGAATTTTTAATTGGATAAAAATTTATATATTTATAATATAGAATTATTATGAGTCTAAATCCTCTACTATAATAAAATTTATTTAATTTTAGGTGATATTATTTACCCTTATATTTTGGTTTTAACCCCTCGTTATCCCTTTATAAGATTACCATTATAATATTGTTTTTTACCCTTTAGGGGTTAACACAAGTTACTATATAAGGAAAAGTGTCCCATAAATAGATAATGGTTTATATTAGAAACCATAACTAATTAAATTGACCAAATATAATATTTTTATGAATTTTAAATCATTTAATAAAATATTATTTAATGTAAAATACCATTAAAGCCAATTTTGGGACTATTCACATAATTCGACATTAAAAAATATCAAGAAAGCAATGTAATTGGAATATAAACTTTTAAAAATAATGGATACATTATATGTGTCTAGAAAATATTTTAACACAAAAAATTAGCCAAAAAATATTACTTTTAGTGTTTTAAAAATCATTTACTTGATTTTTCTTCTTCACGCACATACAATGTGTCAATGTTGAATAGGCTTTTAAGTAAATTATTTGATCACTTGAAATTAAAAATAAATTACCATAATAAAATAAATTTATTAATATTATAAAAAACATAAATAACCACTAATAACTTGTTTTTATCCCTATCACAATATATTATAGAAATTAAAATCAAGAAAGGAGCATTTTGGAGTTTTCCATTACTGAAAATAATATAGAAGTATTTATCAAATAAAAATAGAACCAAAATGAAATATTTTATAACATATGATTTTTTTGGTATAATTAAATATATTCAATCTTATGGATGATTTTCAAGACTTATTTTATAGTTTTAACATCATTCAACCCATTTTAACCTCACTGTGGTGAAAACATTTTTACTAATATTACTATTCATTATAATAAAAAATAAAGTATACCAATTTAAGAAAATTGTAAATTTTTATTCAAAATATGGAATAAATTTTATCAAATTCCATTCCTATATTTTTTTAAAAAATTACTTATAAATTAAACCTATAAAACACGATGAAAAATAGTTTTCCAGAAATATAAATTTTATGTATAAAAATGTTTTTATATCAAAATTTAGTATAATGTTGATTACATTGAAATTAATTGTATTGTTTTAATCAAAATTAACTAATGAAATTTTAAAACTAATTAAAAACAAAATTTTACTTTTGAAATACCTGAAAATAAAAATAGGTTCCTATAAAATTGTTATTTGTCAATATTCACTAAAAAATCAATATTTTTATAAAAATACAAATAATTTACCCTATGATAATTTTGAAAAGATAATTTTCAAAAGGATATAATTTTTATCAAATATTATTTATAAAAGTTTCATAATTTATTTATAATATTCACATGAAAAAATTAATAAAATCCATTTTTGAAGAAAATGTATTTTTGAAGAATAAAATGACTTTACTAAAAAAATAGTGCTTATTTCTTACGAATTAATCAATAAATTTTTTTTGATTAGGGAATATATATATATATATAATAATTCATTAATTCATATTTATATCCCCCAATTTAATGTCTGCATTACAATGTTCACATTTAAACAATGGTATGTTTGTAGTATATCATGGTTCACTTAAATATTGGTGTTTCATGTCATATACGCGATCAAATATAGTATTATTTTAAAATATCATGGTGTTACATTATCTCAATGGTATGAATTGTGACATATATACTTATCATAAAATAATTAAGTATATATACTATGTAGAATCCTTTTTTCGTTGTAAGATTTTGAAATATATTAAAAAAATTAGAATTAGGCACTAAGACGACACGCAATTCCAAGTCCTGGTGAGCCTGAAATTAATATTATAAATATATTAAATATATTTTCTATCACACACACAAACTTTTTGAAATAAAATATAATATCGCATAAATGGAGTCCCAAATCAAAAATATGAGACCACAGTTAAATACGGAATGTTTGGTTTATACTAGGTATGACATAAAGTTGTTGATGTCAGAGATTTAGACTAGGTATCCATTGGAGGGTATTTTAAATGGGTTATTTAATGAATTTATTTATTTCATTCATTTAATATTTGTAACTTATTTAACTCTACAAATTTCCAATTATGGACATCTTCCATGCTAAGTCTCATAACCATGGGATCATTGAGAGAAGATTCAGATCATTATTCTTTGGTGAATCAAAATTGGTCAATGACCGATTAACAGATCGAGGTGAATTAACATACAGTGAATGAAGAAAATCTTCCTCATCAATGGAGAATGCGTTATTCACCAATTATTGATCAAATATTGAGGTAGGTCTCATAAATTGTGGTTTTATTTCCCTTTTGATTAAATCATTGAAGCATGTATTATAATGTTATTTTGATCTGTAATTTTGTACCCATCACATGAACCTCGTTGATAAATATTTTGATTATTTGATTGTTTTATTTTCATGCCATGGTTTCACAATAATTATGCTTTATTATGAAATATTTTACCATGAATGGTTGGAAAATAGTTGATTCATCTTCATTATTGTTCTTTTTCCCCATTGTTCTTCACATTATTCACCATTATCCTGTGAGGTCATAGTTCTACATTATCGGGTGGATATGAGCATGATCAAACCCCCAAATTCATGGTGTATATGCACAAAATTACAAGATCAATGATTTGAAGATGGATTAAGATGGAACATATATGTTACTCCATCGATATGGGATTTGGGACCAAACATCAATGAAGGGAGGTCCATCAGGTGGCGTGTGAGCTTCATGCAGATCAATGAAATCAGATTTCTAGCTACCAGAGGGATTGAATCGATGATTAAAGGTGATTTTCACTAATTTCAGGTGGTAAAATGGCAGTTTCAGTAGTGGTAATGGTGGATATATATTTCACATGGAACCTTCTTTGGTTTCTATAAAATCATGATATACATAGTGTCTATTATGATGAACATACACTAGGTATTCCGGAAGTAAGTGGTGGCGGCTAGGATTTAGGGAATGAGTTGAATATCACATGTTATGTGGAGGGACCACATGAATTGTAACCCCCTACCATATGACTCAGTTTGTACAGAGGTTGAATTCCCAAGATTCCTTGTATCCCCACATTCAACACACTTTATAAGTACACTAGAAATCCCTAGGGTACACAGGAATGGACAGGAGTCCACGGTTTGGCACTAGGCGGTAGAGAAACATTGTGTGATAGCACTACATGTCATGTACATCTACAGGGACCTCCAAGATGTGTTCTGGTGAGGACACGTCTAGGAGTCCAAGTGTGGTCACTTGTCATTTGAACTCCCTCACACATTGTGCATTTCATTATGAATCTTTAACCTATCATATCTCTTAAATTTCCACTCGAAAATTGTTCTACGAGTAGCCTCTCCAGAATGTTTTTCTATGTAGAACATGATGGTGTCTTTATAAAGGAATTTTAGATATTATGTGAGATTTTATGAGTGTGACCTTCTTTAGGTGATGCTCTATGATGGAAGTTATTGTGATGGGTCATCAGATATAGGTTTGAGTGGTATCCCTTTAGAGGACTAGGGCATGGTTCATCTACCTACTAGGTGCTACCCCTTGATTGACTAGGGAATGGGCCCTTTACCTAGTAAGTGGTACCCTCAGGATGGACTAGGGTGTTGGTCCCCTACCAACTAAGTGGTTCCCCAATTATGGACTAAGTTCATTGGTCCTATATCTATCTACTAAGTTCATCCCCTAACAAACTAGGGTGTGGGTCCTCTATCTATCTAATGAGTTTTACCCCTGAAAAACTGGGACACAGGTCCTCTACCTACTGAATGGTACCCCCTGATAGACTAGGTTGTGGGTCCTCTATCTATCTACTGATCGGTATACTCTAATAGACTATGGTATGGGTCCTCTATCTATCTAGTAATGTGTACCTGATATTTTGTAGATGTGTGGGTACTCCATATGCTTACTTCTTCTAAAAGATAAACGATATTTCGGTCATCAATGATGGAACTTTGGAACTGTTAGCAGACTCATGATACTAGGATGGGATCTATGAGATAGAGATCCCCTTTACCTCTCATATGAGTTTATCTTATCAGCATATATAAATAAATATATATATATATATATATATATCATTGTTGTTTGGTTTTATTTCCCTCTTTATTTGTTTGTGATGAATAATTCTATCATCTCTCCTATTGATCCCCCATTAGTTTTCAGGGTGTCTTAATGGGTATCTATATACTCACCCATATATGGGATTTTCCCAAAAGTGTCATGTATTATGCAGAAGATTGATAGGTTAGTGGTGCTTTCAAAGGATTATAGGGATACTCGGGTGCATTTGACTATATAATGAGGTTGGGGCTTAGAGATATGGAGCTAGGCTCTCTCAAATTTTCTTTTCCAATTGTTTTTGGATTGGGATATCTTTTCTAGATTAGTGTTTACTTTTCCACATTCATTTTGGTTTACTCTATCATAGTCTCTTATATTCCATAGGTGTTATTACATGAATGGTTTTTACTCTATAGGTTATTGTCTTTTATTATTCTTCCTGTACACTTCTATAAAGAGATGGTTAGGTGTGTGCATGCATGTACATTAGGCAAAGGCATCCTATATTATTTATGTCATCTTAATGCTTTTTTCTAGCCCATAGTCTATGTAGGTGGGATTGGGGTATTTGTGGATCAAACTTCCTCCAGCCTGGCGGACCCTAGTGGGTAGGGTCGTGGCAAATTTTCATCAGATCTGGTTCAAACATGGGATGGTGTTTAGAGTTTTTTCCCTTGTAAGGATTCATTGGGAATTTAGGGAAATGGTTTTAAAGTGTCTTGAGTGTGTATTTTAGGATAGGTAACCTAGTGTTTGACAGCTATCGACATATCTATTCACCAGGACTCTAAATACCTGCTTTTAAACTATGCATTTCGAGACATTTCTTGTAGGGAACATTATTACATAAATCATATAGGATGCAGTCCTTAAATTTACCTTCTTGAGATAGATTCCCATATATATATGTTCATATGACTATGGTACATCTTGATTAATTTTCAAGATGCCTCTACAAAGACAACCAACCATGATACATATTCAAGATCTTGATAATAATCTAATGAGTGATGAGTCCTCGGTTCATGGTCCATATTGTGAGATAATTTTTCTAGGAAGGCAGTTAGTAGAACCCCCCAACTATCAATAAGTATATTATACTGGTAGAGAAGGATGAGGATGCGTGCAGGCTTAGTTCACTCCATGATTTCATGCACCAAATGCCAATGAGGTTCCATATTGAGCCAGATCCCCATGAAGTTTTGGATTGGATTAAGTCAGTGATTCATGTTTTCAAACTTATGACAACCTTAATTGGTCAGCTGGTTGTACTGCTAACCAGTCTCTTCCATGGGGTAACTAGGCACTAGTGGAGTATATTCATATAGACACATGAGTAGTTGGCGCTCTCATAGTCCAACTTTTAGTATTAGTTTTTTTGAGGAGTAATGTCCCTCATGCTTGTGTTTAGTTCAGATTCTAATGTTTTTAGAGCTACATTAGGATGGGATTATAGTTTCTAAGTATGTTACAAGATTCACTAAACTTATGCGGTACTCACATAACATGATTTGTGATGGTTAATTTAGAGAATTGAATTTTGAGCAGGGTATCCACAAAGACATTCATGACAATGTGGTACCCCTGTGAATTCCCATATGTGCTGGAGAACTAGAGAGGAAACTAATTATGGAGATATTTCAATCTAAGGGACATCATATATGAGGATGTGTTTGTGGGCGTCGTTGGGATGATTCATCTGAGATGATCAGTAGGCATCAGTCGATAATGTCTTGGAATAGGATATCCCCTCATTGTGAGACTCAAGAACATGGTCATGCGACATAAGGACTACATAGAGGACCAGGGTATCCCATATAGGGGAGATACTATGCATGTAGCATGTGAGGTCACATGGAATGTGATTTTTTGGCCCAACTTGTTGAGGAGGAGTGAAAGGCTGTGGATGGACATCCATAGAAGGGGTAGTGTCATGACCATGGTTCTCCTCGGTGTGGCCAGGGCATCCCCCAGGGAGGTGGATATGGAAGAGTAGATGAGGCTTTTATAGGAGGTGATTCTAGTGGTGTATAATGTTATGAGATCCTTCCACCACCACCGTCAGGAGGCCCATACCAGGATTAGGGATCTGGTGGTTGGGTTTGTGGGTAGCTTCAAGATATAGAGTCTTATCACCCATCATCTCATGAGATTATTAGAGGTACGATATGTGTTTATTCTACTCTTTATTAAGTACTAGTAGACATAGGTAAAGTCGTTACCTTATCTCATTACACCTAGTGTGAGAGATGAATCCAAAGTTGAGACTTCTTCTTAGTAGCTTCATGTTGAGGTCTCTACATGGAAAACTTATTCTTTATTGCTTATATACCAACAGTTCAAGCTATCACTTGGTCAAAATTGTTTCTAATGGGACATCTTAGTCTTCATGATGAAACCATATGACATCATCTTGGTTATGGACTGGTAGTCCATGGTCTGATTCTAGATCAAATTTCATCATAAATGAGTCATATTCCTTTAGACTAGTGGGATGATATTCTCTTTTGTTGGAGGGATCGATCTCTTGGAAAAACAAGTGGGTCTCGAAATTAGGAAGATAAAAACCATCACCCATCTGGTGGTGAGTTTATCCCTTAGAAAAATGGGATTTTTAGGCTTCTTGGTTCCTTCAGTCAAGGAGTATTAAATGTAAATATTCCCCAAGAACATTATAGGACTACCTCTAAGGAGGTATATGGAGTTTTATATCAACTTTCACCCTGGTACTGCTCCAATATATTTTCTGTAATATTTTATGGACCTTACCAAGCTCTGAGAGCTGAGGTTGTAGTTTTAGGACCTTTTAGAGAAGTGTTTTATTATACATAGTGTCTCACCCTTGGCATCTCTAGTTTTGTTCATGAAAAGTGATGGATCATGTAGCTTTGTTTTGATTATCATTTCCAAAACCAAACAATGAAAAATAAAAAGTACCACTTTACAAGGATTGAAAACCTCTTTTATTGGTTTTAAGGCATGAGATGATTCTCTATTATCGATCTTAGGTCCTTCTACAACCATTTGAGGTTTTAGGTGGCTGATATTATAAATATGGAATTATGATGACTCTACAGACACTATAAGTTCTTGGTGATTTATTTCAGTGTGAAAAATCCCCTCACTATGTTTATATATCTAATAAAGTGGATCATAAATCCATACATGGATTGATTAGAGATTACCTTCATTTATGACATACTCGTCTACTATACATCAAAGGAGGATCATGTAGAGTAATTGAGTATGGTCCAAGACTTTCTTTAGGGGAACCGGCTTAATGCAAAACTCTCTATGTTCCAGTTCTGGATCCAGGAGGTTCACTTTTTGGGGCATGTCATTTATTAGAAGGGATTAGTTCTAGACCCAGTGAAGATTCATACAACAATTTATTTGGATCCACCCAAGATTATGTTAGAGGTATAGAGTATTATTATCTTGGTGGGGTACTACAAGAGCTTTGTGGAATACTAATCTAGATTGTAGCCCCTTTGAATTACATGAAATGGAAAGGGTATTCGTTTACCAAGAATGAGCAGTTTCGAAGAGCCTTTGAGGAGTTGATACCAGGGCTGACCAATGCTTATGTTTTGAGACTACAAGAGGAGGTAATGGAGTGTATATTATATTGGGATGCCTCTTTATATGGGCTCATATGTGAGTTGAGGTAGAGATATTGATCACATATGGGTCTTGGAAGTTGAGACCCCATGAGAATAACTACAGAACTCCTAAATTAGAGTTCATAGTAGCGGTTTTCACTCTGGGGATGTGCAGGCAATATCTTTTAGGAGAGCACTTTTTTTGTTTACTTAGACCATAAGAGTCTTGGGAATGAATATACATCAAGATATCTAAACCTGATAAATAGGCATAGGTTGGAGTTCCCATAGGAATATGAAATTTATATTTTCTATACTCCTTGGAAGGGAAACATGTTGGCATATTCCTCAATAGGAAGTCTCGTTCTCATTTGGTTAAAGAGGAATCTAAGTATATGGATTCATTACAGCTGTACCTGTTGAAGGATAGGGTATACCTATCTTTAGTCAATAGTTTTGAATCCTCTACTTATCCAGTGTATGAGGGAATCTTAGTTTGAAGACATTGATTGTGAGGTTTCCTGTGACCAGATATCCTTGAAAGATTTACTATATGGACTCTCTAAATGAAGGAATCGCATAATCGTTTTCTAGGTATGGATGGTGGTTCTAGTCACAGTGTGAGAGGAGGTGATAAGGGAGTTTCATGCTTCTCTTTTGGATATACATCCTGGTGTAGGGAAGATTTACAGGGACCTTAAGTTGTAGTTTTTGTTAGATGGAAAGAGGTGGGGGAATTTATGACTTCATCTCTCAGTGTCTCAGATGTCAACAGGGGAAGTCCCATCAACTTGTTCTAATTGGTTTTTTATAGCCTCTTAAGATACCATAATAGAAATGGGTAGGTATATCCATAGAATTTATGATAGGTATTACACATATAGAAAGAGGTCATTATTCCATATGGGATATATTTTACCGACATACCAAGTCACCACAAATCCTCTCTATCAGATTGAATAGTTTGGTGGAGAGTTTGGGGTAGTTATACATGTGGAAAATCATACGCCTCCATTGGGTGCCTCGATTATTGTCTCCAACCATGATGTGTGGTTTACATCACGGTTTTGGATATGATTAAAGGAGGCTTTCAGGATCCAACTGAGGATGAATATATATTTTCACCCATAAATGGATGGGTATATTGAGCACACTATCCAGGTGTTAGAGGATTTGATGAGAGATTACATGTAAGACTCCATACAGATCTATGAGGATCACTTACCATTGGTAAAGGTTTGTTATTATAATATCTATCACTATAATATCAG
Organism: Viscum album; assembly: GCA_963277665.1. Classification (NCBI taxonomy): domain Eukaryota; kingdom Viridiplantae; phylum Streptophyta; class Magnoliopsida; order Santalales; family Viscaceae; genus Viscum; species Viscum album. The sequence continues at coordinate 480,274,530 of OY728139.1, forward strand.
CATGGAACCTTTTAATTCCCTATAAAGGAGATCCTTCAGGTTACCCTTATAATGGACTGATATTAGTGAGGAATCTCTTGTTGGGAAAGAGATGGTGTAGGATATGATAGATAAGGTCCAATTGATTCATGAGTAGATGAGGAAATCCTGGATTAGGCATAAATCTTATACAGATAGAAATTTTAGGCCCTTTGATTTCAAGCAGGGGGACCATGTTTTCTTTGGAGTCTCCTAATGAGGAGAATTGCCTACATTCGTACAGGGAGGAAAGAAATATTTTTGGTTCATTGGGATATTCAAGATACTATATAGGTTTGGTGAGTTTCTTATCCCCTATCCTTACCCCCATGGTTGGAGGGGGTGCATTAAATCTTTCATGAATCATAGATGAGAAGATACACTCATGATATTATGGATGTTATTGGATGGAAAAAGCTAGAAATCAAGGATGGAACCACATTTGTGGAGTACCCAGTGGTGATTGGGGATCAGAAGGATAGGATCCTACATGGACAAACCATTAACTTGGTTCATGTTCTATGGTAGCATAGGAGCATGCAATAGGGTTCCTAGGAGCAGGAGATCCAGATGTGGTATTCATATGCCAATATTTTTTCTTAGTTTGTACCTTTAGATGAAATAATTATTTTAAGTAGTTAATAATGTAGAAACTCAATTTTATCCTTCTAAGACATTGAAATATATTAAGAAATATTTTCAGAGCCACGAACTGAGAAGGCATGTGATCTTAATTCCTAGTAAGCCCAAAAATAATTTTATAAAAATATATAATATATTTTATATCATGCACACATAGTTTTTTAAAGAAATTTTTATATCTCTTTAATGGAGTCCCTGATAAAAAATATGATGCAACGGTTGAATATGGAACACATTGTTTACCTTAAACGTGACCTAATGTTTATTAGCATCGGATATTTATATAAGGAATCCATTTTTAATTATACTAAGTAGATTAATTAATTAATTAATTTAATTCATTCATTTAATACCCATAAATTATTCCCCTATATAAATAGTATTCTATAGAAATTATCTAGGGTTAGGTGCATAACCTTGCAATCATTAAGAAGAGGTTCAAAGAGTTCTTCATAAGAGAATCACAGTCATATGATGAATGACGATCAGAACGAGGTGGAATGAAAAACAATAGATGTAGTGGATCTTCTCCATCATTAGTGAAACATTATTCACCAACGGTTGATCCAATATTGAGGTAGGTCTTATTAATTTTTATTTTCCACCCCTTTTGATTGAATCTTTGAAGCATGGATTGTAATATTATTTTGATTATTCATTTTTTTCACCCATCACATGAGCCTCATTTATGAATAATTGATTTATTTGATTGTTATATTTTTATTCCATGGTTTCACCCCAATTATCCTTGATTAAGAAACATTTTACAAGAACGCTTTGATACTGATTGATGAATCTTATTTCTTGTGATTTCCCCCCACATTTCTTTTTTTTTCTTCATTGTTGGACTATGGGGTCATGGTTTGACAATTATTGAAAGGTTCCGAAAATGATCGCACCCCCGGATTCATGGTGGATGTGTGCACAATGACTTGATCAGTGATTTGTAGGTGGATCAAGATACAAGGTGTCTTATACTATGTGGATCTGGGATTAGGGACTGAATAACAGGGACGAGAGGCACATCAGGAGGGATGGGAATTTAGTTGGGATTAAGGGAATATGATTTCCAGCCATTAGAGGGCCAGAATCTATGACCAAAGGTGATTTCTACCAATTTTAGGTGGTCAAATAATTGTTTTAGTTGTAGTATCAGAATATCTATATTCTATGTGAAACATTATTTTGTTTCTAAAAAATCATGATATACATGGTTTATAACATGATAAACACCTTCCATATAATCCAGAATTCTATGATATCTAGGGTTTGTGGTTTGGGTTAAATATCGCATGCCATGTGTAGGGATCGTAGGATATGTGACACTCATCCATCATACTCAGTGTGTACAGAGTTTACATGCCCATGAACACATGTGTCCCCACACGTCGTGTACTCTATTAGTACACCGACACACCCTGAGGTACACGGTCATGGATCAGTACCCAAGCCTAGCCAAGAGAGCATGGGTAGGACACATGTAGCTAAGAAACTTGGTGTGAAATTACTTTACATCGTGTATAGATATAGGGATAACTATGTTGTGTTCTAGGAAGGACATGACCAAGAGTCCAGGTAAGGTCGCGCGTCATGTGCCCTTTCTTACATGTTATTTACTTTTTGAAACATTCACCTCTTTTATATCCATAATTTTGAATTAGATGTTATCCCATGGGTATCAAATACTGGGTGTTTTCATGTAGAAAAAAATTCCTTCATATTGTATTTGTTTTTATGATGTTAGATATTTTGAGCATAAATATTCTTTAAGATATTCTCAACGACACCAGTGATCTGACAGGATCATCAAATAGAGGTCGGAGTGGTACCCCCCTGATGGATTAGGGTAAGGGGCCTATAATTAACTAGTGGTACCCCCTGATAGACTTTGGTATGGGTCCTCTACCTACTGATTGGTACACCCTTAACAGACTAGGGAATGGGTCCTCTGCTTACTAAGTGGGACAGCCTCCTCACCCACTGTGACAGACTAGGGTATGAGTCATTTATCTATGTATTGAGTAGTTCCCCTAACAAACTAGAGAATGGACCCTATATATATCTACTCACTGGTACACCCCTTGATAGACTAAGATGTGGATCCTCTACTTGCTGAGTGGTAAACCCCTGATAGACTAGGGTATGGGCCCTCTACCAACTGAGTGGTACCCCCCACATAACGAACTAGGATGTGGGTCCTCTATCTATCAACTTAGTTGAACACCCTAAAGAGATATGTAATAAATTCTCTCTCTATCTACTGAGTGGTTCCCCCTTATTATATAAAGTTGTGGATCCCCTATTGGGTTACCTCTTCAGAAAGACATACGATATGCTGGGAATCTATGATGGACCTTTGGAACTATTGGAAAAATAATCATACAAGGATAAGAGCTATGAGATATTGTCCCCCTTTCTCACTTATCTGGGTTTCTTTTATGAGCATACATATATATATACATATAAATATTTATTTATTTTCTCCCTTTCTGGGGTTGAGTTGACTACTTATATCATGTCTCATATTACTCCCCATCCAATTTTTAGGGTATCCTACTGGTTATGTATATACTCACCCTTGCATGGTATTTTCTTTAATGATATATGTCTTATATAGATGAAGTAGAGTTCAGTGGTGATTTTAGAGGACCATAGGGATACTCAAATTTATTTGGATATATACAGTGGTCGGGGATTGGAGATATGGAGGCAGACCCTCTCAACTTTTCTTTTATAGTTGTTGTTATTTTGGGACCTCTTTTCTAAGTGGGCTTGTATTTTGTACTTTTAATTTTAGTTTACTCTATTCAACTCTTTTGTATTCCATGGATATTATTGTATAATTTTTTTACTCTAGAGGTTATTATATTTTATTATTATTCCTCAATACATATTTATGGATATAGTTGAGTTTGCATTTATAGGTACAATTTTAAATGGCATCCCATTTTAGTTATGTCTTCTCAAAGATTGTCCCCATCCCTAGGCAGCTGGATGTAGGCTTAAAGTAGTTGTGTCTCATCCTTCCATTGGCTAGGTGGTCCCTAGTGGGTCAGGTCATCACATATACACACATAAAGATATAAACATTCACTAATTAAGAAAGTTATAGCTTATTCATTACTATGGAGGCTCAATTCATTACCATCCTAGAAAGGAGAATAATGTGGAAGATTATTTAAGTATAAAAGTTACTAGAACATTTTCTATTATTAGGATTGAAATGGATCCAATAACAATAAATATAAAAACAATGGATACAGGAGTCATGAAGAAAAGGATGGTATTCTAACTTTCACAAATTATTTATCAAACATATATCTTGTAGAATATTTATCTATAAAAAAGGGATGATGTTGAGATAAAAAATATAGTGGGAGAAATAATAAAGGGAAAAATATTATAGTTTAATATTCATAAATATGGAGTTCTATGTTTTGGGACATGATTATGTGTACTATTATTGCTAGAGAAAAAAATAAGCTATTATATCTCTAAAAGAACTTTTGGTGGGATAATATAAAGAAATATGTTATTTAATATACATGATATTTATTAGTATACCAATAACATAATGTATAATGATATAAGTATAATGGGACGATGTAACCATTAACAACAATAATATGGAAATTAAAGAACAACACCATGGGTTTTTTCATTGGAATTATTAAAGAAATATAAAATTAAGTAATACCATTTGTGTTTTAGTGTATCAACATATTAATACCACACATTTTACCCCCATTCAATAAAACTTCTCATTCAATCAACTTGCTAAGATATATATCAGAGAAGTGGTGATGTTTTATGGAACAACGCTATTGATTATTAGGAATCTTAAAAAGTAATAAAACATAGAGTTGAGCTTTAGTACATATATTACCCTTAGACATATATCCAATATAAGAGGAACATTCAAGGTTTAGAGGATATAATCATAGAATACTCTATAGATTTCAAATGAATTTTGGATCAATATATTCCTCTAATTGAGTTCTCATACAATATTAACATTCACTCAAACATTCAGATAGACTCATATGAATATATTTTTCGGGGGAAATATATAACAATAACATGCTATTATGAAGTTATATAGTGAAATATATTGGCACCAAAACTAGTCAAATAAAATATAGATAATGACCAAGTCATTCAACAACACGTCAGGGCATCAAAAGGCTGAAAAAATTGTTTTGTTTATAATTATTATTGAGTCAAAAAATAGGATTGTAATAAATTATTACTTTGAATATATCAATGTGATATATTTATTAGTTTTTGGAATAATGTAAATCTAATACATAGGTATATTATCCCCTTTGAGATTCTTGATCATGATTTAGCTTTTGAATATCAATTGGAAATTCCACTAAACATATCTCAAGTATATAATTTGTTTCAAATATCACACTTTAGGAAATACATATTATATTCTTCTCATGTACTAAATCTAGAGGGGATATAGTTGGAGGATGATATATCTTATGAGGAGTAGCTAATAAAGATATTGGATCATGGAGATAAAATGACACAAAATAATATGGCTCACCTTGTCAAAGTTTTATAGTGAAATCATAAGTATGAAAAATAATCAGGGTAACATGAATATGTAATGAAAGAGAAGATACCTCATCCATTTTCATCTTAGATTTTGTAATAATATTCCAGGGACGAAATTTTTGAATGGAGAGAATGTAACATCCTATATTTTTATATAAAAACTACCACTATAAAACTTATTTCTTTCATAGCTAAATAATTTCCTTAAAACACTAGGGTATATATCATATGCAATATGTAAAAAATTAAATTCAATTTTATTTCTTAACATAAAATTTAAAATAAATTATGATTTTATTCTATTAAATCAATATAATTATAATGGGATAATAAAAACATGTAAATAACATTACTAATTTTATAAATATAATGGGTTGTGTTGTCCTATAAATATCAATTTGAAAAAAATAGTGAGAAAATAAAAAAATGATAGATAAAATATTGGAATTATTAGAATGAATTTTTAATAACCTAGATAGAAAATTCAACGAATGAATATTGAAGGAAATAAGATGTATTTATAATAATTTTAAGGATTATATGACTCCTAGAATAATAACCTAAACATTTTAATAGTAATTTGACCATTATAATAGTAACATAGTAATTATAATAGTAACATAGTAATTAGAATAGTAACTTGAACATTATAATAGTAATGTAACCATTAGAATATAAACCCAATCATTAGAATATTAATCTGATTGTTAGAATAGAAAATCGATCATTAAAATAGTTAATTAACTCATAACTAATATTCATCATGAATAAAATAAATAAATATAAATTTTAAATACCATAAAATTATTTATCAAATTATGTAAATTTAACTATATAAAAGTTCCATAAAATTATTTAAATTTAATTACCATAAAATGATTTAAAATTTTTTTATTAAGGTGTATTTTAAGTTATTTGGTAAAATAATAATTTTTTCTTAAAATTTAAATATTATAATTACCTAAATAAAAAAAATATTATAAAATAGATCTTAATTTTGGAATAACGACATCTAAATTATATAGGAGTGGATTTTTATATTTTTCTAAAAAATTTATTTTTTGGTAAATAGTAAAAATTTTGTTTTTGATATATGAAATATTTTATGAAATTATTATGATGTAAAAATAACTCACTAATTTGTTTTTAACAAGTTAAAATGTATTTAACATGTAAAATGATGTACTTAAAAATAATAAATTGAATTTAAAAACCAATAAATCAATTTCAAAATACTAAATTCTATTTTATTTTTATAAATATGTTTTTTGATTTTTTACTTTGAATAACATATTAAATGTATAGTATTCAATTTTGAAACATTATATATGTACATAAAATTTGTATTTTCTAATGAAATACTTTTAATAATCACAAATATAAATACAATTCCTATTCTGAAGAAAAAATAATAATTTATTAAATATTTTATTTAAAAAAACCCCTCATTCATTGAAACCCTTATTTACTCATTTCTTAACACTTATAAAACTTATTCCTTTATAAAATCTCTACCAAATTATCAATATAAAATTATTTATCTATGTTCCATAAGATCTTGCCTAACCAAAAGTTCATCCTTTAAATCCATAAAGCGTGTTCCAAAGGATTCATCCCAAATAAAAGGAAACAACATCGCATTCCTATGTTTTCATTTCTATCCTTCTATTACAACAAATAAATATAATTTCATATTCAAATAACCTAATATAATTGGAATAATTATATTCCTATATAATTATGAAAGAAAAATATTGATTAATTTTCAAAGCTTTTGATCATTCTCAGAATCACTATTTATAATATGTGAGGTTCATACAATCGATGTGAAAGATGAAGTATTCATTATAAACTATCATAAATAGTTTTAAATATATAATAAATTTATATTTTTGATATTTATAATCAATTTAAATCCCTTGTATTATTTTATAATGATAATAATATTAAAAATAAACAATTATGGTCATTTAAACTGCCTAAAACGAACTTACTGAGAAACATTATATGATTTGTATCTACTTTAGAGTATCTACTAAACTATTAAATTGTTATAATTTTTTTAGTGACATGAAACTAATAAATTGATACTTTTTGAGCTTATTAAACTATTATAAATGACCGTTAACCTTTATAATTATACTAAAGCATCTTTGGAACCACGGGCTGAAAAAATAAAACCATTTAATATAAACAAAATAATTCAAATAAATTAACAATATGTGATAATAAATAGAGGAAATAAATTTAAAAATATTAATAAGGTTCTATAATATTTAATTTACATATGTAATATGGTTTTTTAGGTTGTAAGAGGAGATTCAAATGTGGTTCATGATAAGAAATATGGGAATACTTTTCTCTCTCACTATTTCATTAAATTTAAGATTTCCCATTCTATCCATTAAACATATTATTATTATATATTAAATTTAATACCATTTTTAATATAATTTATTTTATTTTCCATTTTTTTATTTTGGGAATATTAATGTCTTTATATTTCCCTTTTAAATAGTTTATTTTAAGTCAACCCCTTTAAATTATATAAGGGAAACTTTTCCATATCTTATTATTTTTAACTTATACCTAATATGAAAATTATTTTCTTCTATTATTTTTTAAACATAATTATTTAAACATCAAATATGATATTTATTTTTTTATTTTAGGTAAATAAATTCTTTATTTTTCTTTAAAACTTTTATTACACAAGACTTTTGATTTGGAAAAAAAGGTTCATTTCCAAAAACTATTCTTTATCATTTCATATAATCTATCCAATGAATTGATATTTATTTTTATAACCTATGATTATTTATTTCCTTATGAATGTCTAATATTATTTAACACCATCTTCTATTAGTAAACACTATGAAACCTAATTGGTTTATTCTTTTTGAAATATTTATATAAATCATTTCTTTCTGATAGGTATTCTATGTTTATGCTTGATGTAGGATTTATTTTCTATATTCCATGCATATACATGATGGATTATGGTGTGTTGGGGATCTTGTAATTAAACAGACTCCAAATCTATTGGGTAATTCTTACATCACATGAGATACTATATAAAGTGCCTCAGAAATGATCCCAGCATGTTATGTTATGATTTCATGGTAGTGAGTCTCAAGTGATATTTATATTTATGATGACATGTTATATGTCACATTATAATGATTCTCATGATTATATTATTCCTATGATATCATTTCCCTTATTTTATATTTCTATTATTTTTATTATTATCCTTTAATTTTATGATTCCATGATACATCTTTTGATACTTATGATATATATTATCATCGTGATTATTTAGATTATCCCCTTACTAGGATTTGTATCTCACCCTTTCTGTTATATATTACCATAGGCTATCCCATGTATTAATTGGTTTATACTAAGATATAGGAGTAATTTTAATGATGGAAATAAAATATTATAAAATTTTATTTTATAAAAATCATATTATGCATCTAATATCACAACAAAATGGAAAATAAGATTCAAGTTGTATTTTTTTAAATAGGTTTATGTTAAAATTTTCATAATAATATTTTTAAGAGACATAGGTCATTATAAAATACATTTAATGTGATAGGAAACCAATTTATAAGTTAAAATGAAACTATAAATTCTAACATCTTCTTTGTACCTATAGAAATGAATAATATAATTCCACCTCTAACAATTATTTCATTCCTAGAGATAAGTTTTTCTAATACTTCTAAAAACTCAATCCAGATAATCTAAGAAGTATTATATATAGAGTATGGGTGAAAATATAAATATAAATAGTAAGTTACTCCAAATAAACCCCATGATTCTATGTTAATGATGATTAATATTAAATCTATAAATAAAATATAAAAGACAGTTGAATATAAACATTTCAAATCTTTTAATCCAACCCACTTCCATATAATGCCTTATTATATGCACACTTTCCATTTCATAAAAACAAAACATAACTATCATTTATTATAATAAACACTAAACAATGTCGGAAAATACAATTGTTTTATACCTATAAGGATATAAATTTATAATCTTTATATGGTTATCCATTGACGTGGATCTCATTTTAATATAACCATGTAATTTTACACTTGAAGGGACTTTTATGACAACCCTGCTCTTTATTAGACAATAACTAATAATTTTTTACTTAATATTACACATAATAAAACTTGTATAATCAAGAATTATAGTTTATTTGGTAATTAGGTACATAGAATAACATCTTGAACATGGATTACAATAACATTATTGAAAACATTCTTAACATGATCTCACTTAAAATAGCATGGGATAACCTGAGGACATACATAATAAATAGGTGAACTATAAATCCCAGTAAGGGGATAAAAGTGGAATAACATTAATAAAATAATAAATGTTAGAAAAAACCATTATAAATTGGGGTATAAAAGGAACATGAATAGTAAGGAATGATATATCATGACAATCATAAAGGAAACATGGGAAATATGAAAACATCTTAAAACACTGAATCAAAAACATAGGTCAAGGATAGCTGCTAAGAAATAATAATGGAAAAATTATCATAAAGGAATTAGTTTAACTCCATAACCCAACATGGAATATCATGATAATAAACATTACCCAATGCATTGGAGCTCCATATAATCTTGGGAACACCCGTCACTTTCATTTCATTCACATGCTTAAGTGTTCCACATAGATCATACAACATGGATACATTCATCGTCATATGTTATTCCTTGATTATGGAGTGTGGAATACATGCATGTAAGTCCAAATTTTAATAATTAGAATATTATAAAGGTGAATACCCTTGATAGGAAATAGGTATGGTATTCACTATATGATTATTTTGGCATTAAAAATCACGGTGAAATTTCTGCAACATAACAACATCGCATAAAAATTTAAAAAAAATAGGTTTATGATAGAAAAATGGGTCTATAAAAATTTGGAAATAAATTCAAAAGTAAAGGGTATTTTATTAACATATTACATTATAATGAAATGAGGATAAAAGACATGGTAAATAAGATACTTGGATAGAGACGAGAAATGAAAAGATCCCTTACTAAATTTCTGCATGGTAACGGGTGTACAGAAAGGTTCATGGGAGGGATTAATGAGATTTAAAGGGGAATATATTCATCTAGAAAAAGAATTTAATTTAAGGGGGTTTTGGGAATTCATATCCAAACAACCTTAAATTCATAATAATAATCATAACAAAAAAGATGTGCTTGAATGGAAATGAGAAGAGAGAAACATCTTACTTGATTGTGTGACTAAAAATGCTTTGGAGGAACTTCTTGAGAGTTTAGGGGTTCCTTGGGAGGACTCTATAGAGGGGTGGGTAGATTAAGGAATTTATCTGAGGTATTTTAGTAAATATAAATGTTATATTGGGTGGGTTTATATAGGAAATGAGTAGGGAATTAATTAATATTTCCCAAATATATGTTTTTGACTCGATATAATAAAATAACCAAAACCACACAAATTCATATGTTTTTTGCCATTTGTTTCTTCCAAATGGGAGTGCTTTAAATTATTTTATAAGTTTGAGGTCCTAACATAATTAAATAATACCATTTCTTATGTAGAGGTGAGTCGTACTCCTAAAGAAACGATTTTAAACCCTTAATGTGTATTAAAGGTTTTAAGGATTCATAATGGATTTATAAAATTAATAAAATAAACATAAAATAACATTATTTTAAAGTTAAAATGTATATATGGTTGTGGATTCCATTTATAGTATTTATTACATCACTTTTGGGCCATTATGATGTCATAATACATATAGTATATTAATACAGTATTTAATTTTTACCAGAAAATTAAATTATCGTAGAAAATTATGAAAAAATACTTGTTAGATAATTTAAAAACTATGATTATAAACATAATATTAATTTTATCTAAATATTTTGATAAATATTTTTATTTTTACTTTTAAAATAAGAATAAATATTTATTGTGAAAGTTTGGGTTTTTGACTACAACAGTTCTCAAACCTTTATAAAAATTACATTTGACTTCTTGAAAATTATATGATTATTTATATTTCATAATAATTATTTAATAATAATATTTTGTTAAAATATTATTTATCTCAGAAATTTATTAATTCATCAAAATAAATTCCTTAATTGAATTTTGATTTTACCTAAAAATACTATTTTTTGTTTTATTGTATCGAAAGAAAAATCATTTATAAAGTAACAATAATATGATTAAAACATATTCATTATTCTATAAAAAATAATGCATGTAATTATATTTATATGGTCTTGATACATATCCCTTTAATGCACTAGAAAAGTCTCTATAGGTAATTTGCGTGATGGTGAGACTATCATGGGGTGGTTCAATATAAATGGTTTGCGTTGTGATCTCAATGAGCTTGAAATTATCTCATAAATGGTTTGTCTCATTATTAAGTTATTGGATCTTATATTGGGATTGGTCAAGGTCAAATCCCAGTGTTGTTATCTCACTTATAAGTTATGATAAATGGTCTTCATAGGGTATGATCCTACTAGTTGAGGTCATCACTTCCATTGTCTGTGTCAATTGGATTTGTTAAAACCCAATATTTATACTAATCATGGGATCACTATTCAACAGTTATATTGTCAATGATAATGATGAAAAAGGAATTTTTAGTCAAATATAATAAAACAAAATAAGTGAATGTGCTTTCAATAACTATATTACATAATAATACATTTAATTAAATCATTCAGTAAATATTATTTATAATAGTTTGGGTCATTACAATCCTACCCCCTTTATAATTTTTTCCCTTGAAATTTTACTTTTTCCCATTAAAATAGTTGAGGGTAACATTATTTCATCACCTCCACTGATTCCCACGTAGATTCTTCAAAATTTTGGTTTCCCCATAACACTTTTACAAGGTTCATTGTTTTATTCCATAGAATGTTTTCTCTATGATATATGATTTTTACCGGTTTCTCTTCATAAGAAATATCATTATCAAATGGTACCACCTCTCAATTGAGTACTTGTAGGGGTTTGGTATGTACTTCTTCAACAGGGATACATGTAACACATCATGATCTTAAGATAGGTTAGGCAAGATCTATAATTGATAGACCACCACTCTGATGTGATCAATGACATAAAATGGGATGATGTATCTTGTACTAAGGTATCCCTTCTTCCCAAATATCATCACTTTTTTCGATGGAGATATGTAGAGGAATACCATGTATCCAGCATCAAATTATTTTTATCATTGATGGTAGTCAATATATCTCATCTGTCAAATTTGACCAGCCTTTATATGTTTTGTAATGGTCTTCTCTTTTTCAAACATTTCCTCAAACATTTTCATACATAGAAGTTTTAATTCCCCAACATCATCCAAACATGCAGGTATTTTACACCTCTTTCCATAAATGGATTCATAGATATCCAATTTGATGCTTTATTGGAAAATATTTTTTAATAGAACTCGAATAGTGGTATATTTTGATCTCATCCTCCATTGAAGTCAATTGAGCCTTCTCTCAACATTTCCTCAAGTGTCTAGATGGTTCTCTCAAATTGGACATTATTTTGAGTATTATAAGTCGTAATAAAGATCATATCAGTGTTTAGATCATGTTGGATACTTTTGGAGAACTTTTAGGTGAATCTTATATCCCAATCACATACAATCAATTTTAGTACTCAATACAGCCTCTCCACTTCTCTAATGTATATCCTTGCAAGTTGATCAAGTGATAATTCCTCTCGAATCTCATTGAAGAGGGCAGTCTTTGTATAAAGATCCAACACAACCCATATATAATTATTCCCTTCATATGTCTTTGGTCTAGTGACAAATTATATGGTGATGGTTTCCCATTTTCCATGTTGGTATGGGTAGAGGTTTCATCATCCACTAGGAATTTTTTATTTCATCCTTCACTTGCTGACATAACAGACACTTTGATGTAAATTATGTGATCTCTTTCTTCATATTGTCCCACAAAAAATGATCTCAGATATCTCAATACATCTTTGTGTTTCCTAGGTGGATAGAGAAATTCAAACTATATGTATCATCCAATATATCATTCTTTATCTTAGGATTTTATTGTACTCATAGTTTTGACCCAAATATTATAAATCAATCTTTATTGATATTTAACTCTTAGTATTTCCCTTTTCTTATAGTTTCCACTTTCTTCTTAATTCCCACATCACCTCTTTCAATGTCCTCTAACATCTTTCTAAGAGACAGTTGAGTATTTATTTGTGAAAGGACTGATGATGTTCCTTTTTTTTTTATTCCCATGTCTATCCTTCCAAAATATAAGAATATTAGATCCCTATAAATTCTCATCAATGATAGAATTTCTAGAACCTTTCTACATAGAGAATCAACCACATTATTCACTTTCACAGGATGGTAGTGAATTGGTTAGTTATAGTCCTTGATCAACTCTAACCATATTTGTTGTCACATATTCATCTCTTTATGTATGAATATATACTTGAGGATTTTGTGATCCTTATATATTTCACACTTCTACCTAAAGAGATAATTCCACATTATTTTCAAAGAAAATATCTCTACAACCAACTCCGGATATTGTGTTTCATAATTCTATTCAGGAATGTTCAACTACTATAAATCATAGGATATCACTTTTATATTTTTCGTCAACACAACTCCCAATCCCTTATTTGATTCATTGTTGAATACCACGAAAATATCTCCACTTGTGGGTAGTGTGAGCACAGGGGTAATTATAAGCCTCATTTTCAACTCCTTGAATCTTTTTTTCACATTCATCATTCCAATAAAACTTGACTCCCTTGAAAGTTATCTTATTAATATGGTTTTAAAATCATGAGAACATTCCCACAAATCAGTGATAATACCCATCTAACTCGATGAAACTATGGATATTTTATATAGAAGTTGCCATCATCTATCCTTCAATTTATTCTATTTTTGAAGGGTCTATGTATATCCCATTTCTTTTTATGATATTCCCCATGAAATATAATTCCTTAAACCAGAACTCGCATTTTTTTTACATTCCATAAATATTTTCCATTCATAGGTTATTTAGCATAGTTCTCAGATGCTCCTTGTGTTACTTCTTTCTATCGGATTATAAAATGATAACATCTATAAAGACTACCAAAAATATGTTGAGATAATATCTAAAGACTCTATTCTTCAGGTCCATGTAGAGTTATAAAGAATTAGTTATTTTTAATGGAATTACTATGAACTCATTATGCTCGTGCATTGTACAAAAAGTATGGGTGTCCAAATCCGACCCAACCCGACCGACCTAACCCGACTTGGCCGGGTTGGTTCGTATTGGGTTGGGTTAAAAATTCCATATGCATAGATCAGTTTTTTTAGGGTTAACCGATGTATAGGTTTGGTCGGGTCACGGGTTGATAAAAAATTTACCCAACCAACCAGATGGAATAACCCCTGCACTTCAATCGCACATCGCCTCACCTCCTCGCCTCATCACCACCCATAGTTGTTACTGTGGTGTGTTTCCACTCCCCCGATATCATCGTCCTCCTCCACTACCTCCACCATACGGTGTGACTGTCCTAACCCCATATCCACCACATGATACTATTCCCTCTACCTTTACCTCTACCTATGTTTTCTCCACCATGACTATTGCGAACCCAGATCCGCTAGAGAGACTTCCCCCAATCCACCTTCGCCTCCATCTATCCATTGTGAATGTTGCACCCCTAGAAAAACTGGATATTTCTCCCTATTGACTTCGGTTCCACCTCCGTATCCATAACCACAACCTCTATGAAACCAGTATAATATTATAAACAAATGAAATACACAATCTAAATATATAAAATCAAATAAATAATCAGTGGTGATTGGTCATGGAAGCTGAGGTCGGCTTGGTGGCAGGTCGCAGGGGAAGGAGGGATAGACTAGGAAAATATTTTATTCTCAAGCATTTTCTAGGGAAGAAAAATTCCGGTGGGTATTGAATATTGGTGTAGTTGGGATTGGAAGTCAAGGGAAGGCAGGCGTTAGTGGGAGAAGGCAGTCATCGAAGGGGTTGATGGGGGATATATAACTTTCTATGTGGATTGAGAATCAGGGGCTTCATCATCGTCTACATTTGGGATTGGGTGTGTATTTTTTATTGAGGCCCTCCAGGCATGATTGGGGGTGGATTTTCCATTGAGGTCCTCCAGGCGTGGTGGGGATGAAGATGCTGCATAAAGCAGATGAAACTGTGCAGCACGCAATTATTAATCTAGGAGCATATTTTCTTATAGAACCTTCTCGA
Organism: Viscum album; assembly: GCA_963277665.1. Lineage (NCBI taxonomy): Eukaryota > Viridiplantae > Streptophyta > Magnoliopsida > Santalales > Viscaceae > Viscum > Viscum album. The sequence goes on from OY728139.1 coordinate 480,290,081, forward strand.
CCTGACCAACCCAACCCGATGTGAAATGGGCTAGGTCGGGTCGAGTCTGAAACAAAAAGTGATACTGACCCAAACCGACCCGACCAGGTCTCTTTTGGTTGGTTCGAGTCCAAAAATCCACAAACTCGACCTGACATGACCCATGGACACACCTAATGAAAACTGGTCCTGGGGATATATTCATTCATTACCCTTACTTTATTATATCCCAACCAAATATCTTATTTAGGTAAGTATTTTTCTCCACCTAGCTGATTGAGGTAGTCATAAATCCATGGAAGAGGATACTTATTATTTATCATAATCTTTTTAAGATCACAATAATCAATGCAAAGGTGCATCAATCAATCTTTCTTCTATAGGAAGAGGACTAGTGCACCCCGTAGTGAAGTACTTAGACATATGAACCCTTTAGCCAGATTCTCCAATAGCATTTTCTTCAACTCATAAAGTTATACAACAGCCATTCTATATGGATTCTTAGATAGTGGAAACTCCCAAGGTAAAATATTTATTGAAAATTCATCCTCTCATATAAGAGGTAGACTAGGGAATTCCTCAAGAAACATATCAACATATTCCCTCACAATTGGAATGTCCAAAAAGATGATTATTTCCTTATACTAAATTATTTGAGATAGATATGCTTACTCTTGTGATAATAAAATCCATGATTAAAATGTTGGGGCTAAAGAATATTCATACTTATCCTTTCACTTGTACAGAATCGGGGGTCGATTCGCCACACAGAGAGTGATTTCCTTCTAAAAAAATTTATGTTGGCTCTTTATAGGAAAATAAAATCAATTCCCATAATTACATAAAATTTCAACAAAGGGATTATGAAAAGGTTATTTAGTAATTTCAACCAACAGCTTTGATAAGGGAGGATTTATATAATTGGGATGAAATAATTTCCCCATTTTCCATTTTCACCAACATATATACTTCCATGATTTGAGGTGGTATTTGAATATTTCTACTAAAATATCATGATATGAAGGAATTCATAGAACCAGAATAAAAAATTACATTGAATTTTCTTTAGTGAATAACTAGTGTACCTATCACCAATTCATTTTCGAGCTCCGCCTTGGATGTCATGATAGAAAAATCTCCCCCTTTATTCCTTTGAGGTTGTTGGTTGTCTTCGAAAACCCTTGTTTTTGTGCATTAATTTGAAAAGTACCATAGTTACTTGTAGTTGAAGCAATAAAAAATGTGTTGAGTATTGAATAGAGCATTCATTTCCTCTATTTCATTATTGGGTTTCACCTATCGAAAATCATTTTCTAGGTTCCCTTCCTTCCTACAACTAAAGAATTTTATCATCCCCCATCAACAATTTTTGGGGTGCTTCTTCTTATACCTTTGCCAGTGGTATGTTGAAATTTCATGGAACCATTGTATCTCTCCATAATACCACTATAATTGAACTCTACTTTCTGCTTCTTATCCCTGTGATACCCTTAAGATTCACCAATCTCCAATTTGACTTTGAGGGAACATCGAGAAATGTTTTTATATATATGAAAGTCACTGATCACTAGGGATTTTAATAGACTAGGTTTTATCCCACTAAAGAATAATTAAACCTTTCATTCAGGGGTAATGGAAAATCTATAGGCCTATTGTTCAATTCTTGTGAAGTTTTCCTCATACACCTTGAAAGATTCATCTTCTTTTTTCATGAGAGAAAGGAAATCCCTTTCCATTTTAAGATAGATAGTATAGGGAAAATATTTATTGAAAAATATTTTCTGAAATTCATTCCACCCCATAACTTTGATCTCTTCCTTAGGCTTCATAATCTTGATCAATGTCAACCACTTATCATCTTATCCCTCCAAAAAATAAACAACCTGTAGAACCTTCTCTTATTTGGAACATCGAAGGATGGAGAAGATCTTTTCAATGGAGTTGATACATTGTTCCAAGATTAAGGGATTAGACAATCCATTGAATGTCAAGGGCCTTTTTCACATAAAGGACTAAATTTCAACTTGTTATTTCATAGGGGTATTTGGAAACTCCCCATAATCATGGTTTATATTTAGAACCAGATTCAGATGAAAAATTATCTTCACAAATTTTGTGATTCCTGCTCTCATTGGGTAGGGAATCTAATTGGGATAGGTATCACATTACCCATAACATTGATTGTTTACTTGATTCCTCTTATTTTCAACCATTGTATAGAATAAAAGTAAAATTATAGGTGATTGTTTTTAAAATATTAATCACATAAATGGTAATTTAATGAAATTTAAGGGATAACAATAAATTACATTTATTTCCTTAACTTATGAATTTAGAGGCTTTAATCTATGTTATCCATGATATATTTACAAACATATACTATTATGGTATTTTTTTTCCTTAATAATGGGTTTTTATGAGCTTGTGATTTTTAAAAATCATATACACCATGAGTGTTAAACTAGGTGTGTATTAAGGCTCATTTTCGTGTATCAGTTTATGTTGATTCAATCCCAACACACCTTTTTTGAGTTGTTACCCCTATATACATTTGTTCTAGAACCATGTACACTTGTATTATCTAGGTAGGGATGTATTTACTTGATAAACCACTTACTCTATATTTAAAATAATTTAGGTAAATTTTCTTATACTTAGTCTTATCCCAAAGTCTTTTTCTAAAGTTTTCTAATATTAATACAAACAAATAACTAAATTTTTCCTTTGATACCAATTATGACAACCATTATCTTTATTACATCTTAATTCATAATTTGTCACATAAGATTGCACATAATAAAACTCATCAGATCTAGAATTATAGTGTCTTTAGAAATTATGTACATATCATTATATCTTGAACATGGAATATAATAAAATTAATGAAAACTTCTTTAACATGCTCTCACTTAAAACTACCTCAGATAACCTGAGGAAATAAATAATAAAGGGTGAGCTATAAATCCTAGTAAGGTAATAAACATGAAATAACATAAATAAATTGATACATGGTTTACAATATTCATATCAATGGTTCCTAAAAGGAATATGAATAATAAGGAATAATATAGCATTATAATCATAATGGCATCAAGGGAAATGTGAAAACATCTTAAAACACTACATCATAACCATATGTCAAGGCTAGATTCCAAGATATCAAAATAGAAAAAATTCCACAAAGTAATCAAATTCACTCCATGTAAAAACATGACATCTCATGAGACTAAACATTACCCAATTCATTGGAGCACTATATAATTTCATGTGCACCCATCACTTCCATTTCATTTTTTTTGCTTAAGTGTGCCTCATAGATCATAAAACATGGATTAATTCAACATCATATTTTATTCTAGGATTAAGGATTGTAGAATAATTACATTTTAGTCTCGTTTCAAATAATTATAAGAGTATAATGCTGAATACATTTTAATATTAAATGGGTTTGGTATTCACTACACAATTGTTTTTGCAAGGAAAATCATGGTGAAATTTTGACAGCATAACGATGTTACTAAAAAATTCCTAAAAATGGGTTGATGAGAGAGAAAGGGGTATCTAATCATTTTAAAATAAAATTAATAGTAAGGGTATATATAATAATATATCAAATCCTAAGGAAATAAAGATAAAGTACATAAGGTAAATAATATATTTGAATAAAGATGATAAATGAAAAGATCCCTTACTAAATGTTGGCATGGTAATGGGTGTAAGAAAAGGTTAATGGGAAGGATTGATGAGATTTAAAGGGGAATATAGTCATTTATAAATCAAATTTAAATTAATGTGTTGTAATAAAACATACCTAAACATGCATAATTTTAAACTAAGAACCATAACATAAAAGAGGTGCTTGAATGGAAATGAGAAGAGAGAAATCCCTTACTTGAGTATGTGACTCTGAATCCTAGGGAGGATCTTATTGAGCATTTTTAGATTCCTTTAGAGGACTCTATAGATGGTAGGTAAGAGTAATTATGTTACCAAAGAATTTTTAGTGAATAGAAATGGGATCTTGGGTCGTTTTATGTATTAAATGAGTTGGTAATTCTTTAATATTCTTCAAACATATTTTTTGGACATTATATAATAAAATAACCAAAACCACAAACCTTATCAGGGTTCTTATCATGTTTTATGAAAAATGGGAGTGGTTTATATTATTTTATACTGAAATGGTATAAATTAATAAAATAATACCCTTTCTTATTTGGAGGTTAGTCAAACTCCTAAAGAAATTATTTTAAAACCATAAAATATATTAATGGTTTTGGAGGATTTATAATGGATTTATAAAATTAATAAAATAAACATAAAATCAAATTATTTTAAATTTAAAAAATATATTTTTCATTTTATATCCTTTACAGTATTTATTAAATCACTTTTGGGTCATTATGATGTCATAGTACACAAAGTATATTTATACGATATTTAATTTTTACTTGAAAATTTGTTTGAATCAAGAAATTATGAAAAATTAACTTTTGGATAATTTGGATTCATTGATTCAAAAAAAATACTCATTTAATATAAATAATTTTCTAAATATGTGTATTTTTCCCTTTTAAAATAAGGATCCTCATTTATTGACAAATGTTGGGTTTTTTACAATAATAGTTTTTGAACCATTATAAAAATTAAATTTGAGTTCACAAATATTGTATGATCATTTATATTTGATAAGAATTATTTAATAATAATATTTTTTTAATATATTATTTCTTTCAAAATTCCATTAATTCATAAAAATAAATTCCTTAGTTGAATTTGGATATTTCCCAAAAATATTATTTGTGTTTTATTGTATCAAAATAAAAATCATTTATAAAGTAGTAATAATGGTATGAAAATATATTCATTATTCTATAAATAATAATTTAAGTACTTATATTTATAAGTTATTGATATATATCCCTTTAATACACCAACAAACACCCTAGGGGTAAGGTGTGTGATAGTGATACTTTCATGGGGTGGTTCGGCATACATGGTTTGGTTCATAATCTCAATGAGACTGAAATTCTCTCATAAACAATTTATATCATTCTTAAGTTGATAGATCACAACTTGGGTTTGGTCATAGGAAAATCCTAGTGATTTTATATCCTTTATATGATTTGATATATGGGATTCATAGGGTACTATCCTACTAGTTGAGGAAATCACTTCCTTTATCTGTGTCAATTGGATTTATTAAAATACTATATTTATACTAATCATGTGATCACTATTAAACAGCTATATTAAAAATGATAATGATTATTAAAGGTATTTTAAATCAAATATAATAAAAAAAATAAGTGCATGTGTTTTTTATAACCATATTACAAAATAAGATATTTAATTAAATCGGAAGGGAAATTTTATTAATAATTGTTCGTGTCATTACAACTTTGATATAATAGCTTAATTTAGTTGTCTAGATGCAAGGACCTATCTGAAACTCATTTACTATTTGGTTCATTTTCCACCCATAAGTATTCTTACTTATTTCTGGATTTCCACTGTAATTAAATGAATCATTATGGGTTGGTGATTAATGGATTGAATTTCTATTTTTGATTTGAATCATGTATCAAGAGTTTGTATTTTGCTTTAAATGATGATTTTTATGTCTTTGGGGTATTTTTTGGTGGAATAATGCCTATAGAAAGAAATTAACTATTGGAAGATGGAATTATATAGCTGGATGAATCCATGTCATGACCCAGAGGGGTTGCCCCATGATGATGTTAACCAAGGGATCAAACCCTCTATCTTGGGATAGTCTCATTGTAACCTAGGTGGGTCATACCATGACGATTATTAGTCAAAGTATGACACATCTTTCTAGGGTCAATTGAATTGTGTCCTATATGGGTCATTTCATGACCTAGTCATGTGATGGTGCACCATAGTGTGACCCTAAAGGTTGTGTTGTGACCTAGTTGTTGGCTAGTTTTTTTTAAATGAGGCCTTTTGGTAAAATTATAGGGGTCCGATTTGGAACCTCATTAGGCTCCCATTTTCTTGGTTGATTAGAAGGGGTTAGAGAACCTTTGTCTCTCCCTGTCCCCTATCCTTTTCCCCCTTTAATCTGAATGGATTGGGAGATGATCATCGAATGAGTTCTTGGTAAGATCACTTCCCTTCTCTCCCTTGTTCTCATATAAGGTCATTATCTTATTTTTAGTTCATCAATTAGGGTTTTGAAGAGATGATTCCATAAAATCATAATGAAATAATCATTCTTGATGTGTATTTTGTATATATTATTTTGATGAGGTCCCAAGAGAAAGTTTTCAAGACGTTATTCATCATTATCCATGAGGTATGTTACCCCACTAATGTTTTAGGGTTTTTTATATTTTGGGTAAAATTGAATTTTTTTTATTAAATTATTATATTATGTGGTTCTTAGGTTTCGGTGTGTGTCAATAGTGTAATAAACCCTACTTTTCATTATTTCAACACCATTATGATACCTGGTGATTTTTTATTTATTATGATTTTATATTTTGTTTATAAATGTTTAGTTTTTTATTTTTTTGGTTTTTGTTTGTGAGATAGGTTCTCATAGACTGAAAGGAGGGTTGTACAAGATTGGGATAATTTATGGATTGTTATTTGAGGTAATTGGCCTTAACTTTACTAAGTATATTATTCTTCTAGTAATTTTATTTTCATTTTCCATCATTATTATTATCTTATTCATGTTTCGTGACTTTTTTTATCTTACCCATTGGTTCAGACGGGATCACATCGATTTAGTAGTAAACAAGGACCATATAGTTTTCTAAATGGTTTGATGGTAGATATTTGGTTAAACAATAATATTTGGCCCTTTATATGGTTTTATTTGTGTCATGATTTGTTTTTAAAATATCATTAGGTTTCCATTTTAAAATGGGTTTTTTTAAATATTTAAAATAAATTTATAAGGAAAAATAGTGATTTCAGAACTAGGTTCTACAATAGTATTTCAAATTAAATTTTGTTTTTCTTGAGGAAGTTTTGATGGTTTTTATTCAAAGTCCATGAATGAGTAAAATATCATGTGATTCCTTTTATAAAAGGTTTAAAATGGGGATTATGACATGGTATAAAATGGAAGATATAAGAGATTAGTTAAGTTGTTATGATCTATTTTACCTCATGTGAGTGATGACCAATTTTTTAAACCTTGTGTGCTTATTATTATAACATCTTGGGTTTTTTAATTGGGTCAAAATACTCGAACTTTTTTTATTTTTAAATTAGTGGTTTTTTTTCTTTATTTTTATTAGATTTCGATTCTGAGAGTTCCATTAGATTTATATCATGTTTATTATTTGGTTTAGAGGCTTGCAGAGTGCCTTCAGTGTTTTGAAATGGTTTTGGGTGAATCTGAGGCCTTTTTTGGAATTTTTGGTCTGGGTGAACGGTTTAGGGTAAACCATGTGGCCCCTTCCAACTAAATGTGCGATATGTTTTTGAATTGTTTCATGGTTTGAGAAAACTATGTGTGTAGATTTAACACCCGTAGAAACTTTTCTATAGTAGTTGTAGAGGGCTACCACATGCTTTGTGTGTGGTTAGTACAAACTGTATGACATGACGCATGAGTACTTCCATATACGGAGTTCCCTCACACTGTAACTTTCATGGTTGTTTCATGGTTTGAAAAAATATGTTGATAAACCACACATCCCCTTTAATGAGGAAAAATTACATTTTTCCATTGTTTTATTTTTTTTATATTTGTCCATCATTTTTCTTTTTTCATCCTTATTTATCACGTACAACAGTGGAGGAAGTTGGCCTATCCTCCCCATTTAGTTTTTCTTTTATCTCCTCATCTGTTCTCTAAATTTTGATCTATCATAAGCTATTGAATAATGCATGTAAGGTGTAACGCCCTGGACCCGGCCAGCCACCCGAACGGTGCTGAACGGGTCGGGTGTCACTACTTTAGGCGCACCTCCCCTGAATGAAAAAGGCTTCCGACTAGCAGCGAGGGTCTGTTAGGTATAGTGGGGAGGCTATACCCTCTCTAAGGATCATAATAAAGGTACCGGTCCAACTATAATAGTAAAGATGCAGCAGAAAGAAAGACTCAGCAGACTCGAATCAGACCCGCAGAGCGGAAGCATAATCAATATAGATAAACAGCATAAGCAATAAATATAAACAACAGCAGCGGAAGAAAACACATTAGCATGCTGATAGCATGTAACTACTACTAAATAGTAAAACATGTATCCAAATAAGGTCATACTCAAATGAATATAAAGAGGGTCCCAATGGCTAACCAACAGTATAGCTATAACAAGTAAGCATGCCAATACAAAAAAGTAAACAAAACAAAGTAAACCCATCTAGGCATGACCTCAAGTACCTTACCATCTCCATGAAATAACTAACGTAGCCCAGATCCTGAAGCTAGCCTCTTTCCTACACGTAAATCCATAAAGTCTTCATCCGTCCCGTAGGGCCCATGTAGGGTGTGAGACAAATCTCAGTAGGATACCACCCAAAGGTGCGTACCAAATGTATGTGTTTAAGCAGTCATGCATTACAAGGAAAGCAGTAAATAGTACTATGCACAAGTAAACCCAAACTCCATTGGTGCTCAACAGCCACCATGGAGTATCACCTGCTTCGGCCAATGCTGGAATCTCTGTCGTGTAACCAGGCACCATGTGCCACCTGACAGCTCGTGTCGCAAGTACTGACATCCCGAAGGCATGCCCAAGGATAGTAACCAAGAACCTTGTGCCTCCTGACACCTCGTGTCTCAAGTACTGACGTACCGAAGGCACGCCCAATAATAGTAACCCAGCACCATGTGCCTCTTGACACCTCGTGTCTCAAGCTATCCCCTGAAGGCTCCTCACCTCCCACGTGGCTTTCTACCGCAGGCACCCCCAACCAGAATACCTAACCATAACTACGGGGGCCTCTAACCACACGAGTGGTCAAAACCACCTCATCATGGAGTATCTCTATGTGCACGCTACTCAAAGTTCCAGGTGAGTAGTAATCACCAAAATAGTACCTAAGCCACCAAAACATCTAACACCTCGTGTCCCTGCGACCATGTTTCTCAAGTCCAATGGCCTCGCCATCCAAGTATCTCGTGCCTTGACCAACCTGATAGTCGTACTACCTCAAGCTGACGTCCATGATGCCCAATCCCGTGGTCAAAACCACCCAAAGTAACCCGGGCCAAGCCTAACCTGTGGTCAGCTTCAATCAAGCGTAATCGGGCCAAGCCCAACACAACCCATTGGGTCCGCAGATGCAATTCAGCAATTGCATATGTAACATATTTAAACAGACAACATAAACAGGCAAAACATACTAAACAATTGATTTTCACTACGCAAGGTGTTGTCCCATACCAACACTAAGGTCTTGAATGCCTCTAACAATTTACAACAGGCTTTAATAAATTAAACTAAACAGTTTAACACATTAATATTTCCATTAAAACCATTTTGGCATTCCCCAAACAAAATGCCCCGATGAGCCACGACCCCTCACCCGGCCCCGCTCATGCAAATTGGTAACAAGGACTACCCAAAGGCATCCCATAGGTCCAAAAAGCAATTCAATATGAAATAACTAATAAAACAGGTCCCGCTCAAAATACCGGAAAACGCGCTGAAAGCCGCGTCACCCAAACAACCTCAAAAACAAAAAATGAAGTATGCACCACCTACATGAGACTCGTACGATGTTACTCCTCTGGTAACATCCTTCAATTCGGTCTAAAACACGGTATATCTACAAAATAATCCAAACTTCTCAAACCCCTATAACTCGTTCTAGAACAAAAATCAAACAAAGCGGCTCAAGGGGAATTGAGGCCTTACCGAGGGGGTTCCAACGCATCCCACCACGATCGAATCCGACTTTGAACGGAGAACCAGGAAGGGTTTGAAGATCCAGTCGGCTCTCCCCACTCAACCCGAAGGAGGTATTGAGGTTCTGCCTCAAAACGAGGCTACTTCCCATTTTAGTGCAAAAAAGAAAATACACGGCGTGTACTTTAAGTACACGGGGGTATCATTTTACTGTTCATATGACGGCTGAAATTCCTCCGACTTACTTTTTGAAACTGCTGACATGAATACAGGGCATGTACCAGTGGGTACATGGCATGTACTTGGTTTCCCTTCTCTTCCTCGCCGACTTACCCACACGCCATGTACATCCCTTATACACTGCTAATCTACACAGCGTGTCCAAGGGGAACACGGCGTGTCCTCGGTTCTACCCGGCCAACCGGCTTACACGCCATGTATGGCCACCACACGGTCGGGGTCACACGGCATGTTCAAAACTACACGTCGTGTAGTAATAAATTTCTACATGGTCACCACACGACATGTACATGGAGAGTACACGGCCGACACTCACTTACCATATACACGGAGTGTACTTAAGGTACACGGTGTGTAGTCTGGAAATTTCTAGAAACGTCCCATTTTCGCCAGTTTCCTCAAAAACCAGTCAAAAATTCAAACAGGGTCAGGATTTTGACCTGTTTCCAAAAACCTGGGTTCTTACAAACTCTCCACCTTAACGTAGCTCGTCCCCGAGCTACCGAACGAAACCCGAAGATGGCACTGTACATACCATTCCGACTAAACAACCTAGACTACCATGGTCCCAAGGTTATGGATAAATTCCTCAAGGGGCTCCCCACCTTAGGAATTGCCTACTCTGTCTCAACCAACAATGCTCAAAGCAACCAAGTTTTACTAACCTGTTTTCCGGACGCATAGTCCTCCCATGACGCATCGTCAACCCTACACCCCATTGGTGATCCTGTGTTGCTTCTGACACCCAATGTAACCTGCACCGCATCAGTGTCTACCTCCATGAGGTCTTGGTGCCTCTTACCTCAAGTAACCCGCATCCTCGATGCCCTGATGCCCACGGCACCACAACTCACCCGCATCCTCGATGCCCCGATGCCCAAGGCACCCAAAGTAAACTGCATCCACGATTCCCTGATGCTACGCATCTCATATATATATATATATCATGCACCCGATATGGTGCCAATCCCACTGGATAGCATCTAGTCAGTCCACAAAGATCCTGCGCACCACATTCACTCAAAATAGACATGCCTATACAGGTCATGACAAAAAAAGGAAACATGGAGATCATGGCCACACCATGGTGTACCTCTAACTGTCATCGGCTCACTAGCCTGCTCAGCCTCTGGTAGCTCCACGACATGCACCTGGCCTGAAACATGGATGCCTAATGCCTGACCTCCCTGTGATGCTGCTCCAGTCACCAACCACTAACCCCTCAGCTGGGTCCCACCGTCTCTGTCACGACCACTGCACGTAGCTGAACCTCGACTACCGTCTCCAGTTATTGAACCTGAACCAACTCCATACACTACAGTCTGTCCTAGTCCCTACTTGCCAGCTATCTGAGAAGGCTGCCTGCAAAACCTCTCCAGATTCCCATCTTATCCACATGCCCGGAACTCCTTCAGAGGCCAATCGTAATGCGCCCGAACATGTCCCGGTTGTCCACACTGGAAGCAAATCACCGAAGAACTGCCACGAGGTGGTCTAGCTGAATCCCTAGCCCGACTGCCCTGCTTGAACTCATACCATACTCGCTTCCTTCTATCTAAACCATCACCTGAGGCTGTCACCCTGCCCAAGCGAGACTTCTCTCTCTCATTTACCTCGGCTATGAGCGCCTGATTCACCGCCTCGGAGAAGGAACCCAGCCTGAAGATGTTCACCTGGACCCGAATGGCGTGTCGTAATCCATCCTCGAAGCGTCTCACCCTAGCTGCATCATCGCTTACCATACCAGGTGCAAAGTGAGACAACTCTGTGAAGGTAGCTGCATAGTCCATGACAGACATAACTCCCTGCTAAAGACTCATGAACTCCCGAGATCTCTCAGCCCTCAGTGTCTCTGGATAGAAGTGCTCAATGAACCTGTCCTCGATGTCCTTCCAATCCTGTCCCTCATGCCTACGAGCCTGAACCTATACGTCCCACCAACACTTTTCCAGTCCTCTCAGAATGTACGTCGCCAGCTTGACCCTCCACCCTAGAGGTGTCTCAAGCTGCTCGAAAATCATCTGCATACTCTTTATCCAGTTCTCAGCTGCCTACAGACCACCCTCTCCCTGAAAAAGTGGCGGGTTCTGATACTGGAACTCCCACATCAGATACACCATAGACGGATCTATACCCTGCGCGCCTCTGTCAATCCCCTGCAAGACACGTACCAGGCTATCTCAGAGCTTCTCATAAATCCATGGCCTGAACGATGCCAAACCCGGCTGTTGTCCTGCCAGAGCTGGATCCTAAACCTGATCCTGTCCCTGAGCCTCTACCTGCAGCTCGTGCTCTTCCTGTACTGAATTCTAACCCTGATCCTACGGCACTGTATCATCTCCTGCCTGACACTCCATCAGTCGTGAAGGATTAACCCGTTGAATACCATAAATGGTCAGATAGCCCATATATATATAACAATATATTCTACATAGATAAGGAAAGTAGTATGAGGCAGTGCATAACAACTACCCATACTCCCCCTCACTGCAACCCTTGCACCATGACATCCCGGCCTAATGGCCTCCTTACCCGCCCTCAACAGAGACAAGTATCAAATGTTCCTCGGGTCATTCCCATCCCGATAACTAACGTTGCCTCATCCGATGACCTAGTTGCCCAATCCTGGTGATAAAAATCACCTCAATTAAAGTACTTGCCTGCTCATACAAGATCCAGACCCAAATACCCTATCGCATGCAATTCTACAAATATATAAAGCATGGAATGCACATTGCAAAACAATCAATTCTATCATGAATTTCACCAATTCTTATTTCAGAGCATACAAGCATGGAAATTGATTTTTTTTCACATGGTATTATCACTTCACAAAGCATACGTGCAATTATGAAATTGAAATACCCTAAAAATGTGCCTATCATAAGCCAATCAACCAAGTCTCACCATATCGGCCAAGGTCCAATTCTCCCTTACCATACCAGGTCAAGGGTCACATATCACAATCAAGAACATCACACACCATGTGAGCCACTGAGGTGGAAATCATATAAACTTTAATCTGTGCAAAACAAACAGCAGTTCCCACCTGTGGCAGCTAGGTCCATCCCTTGTACCTAGTTTGTAGGCTCCCAAGCACAAGCTAGAAACCCAGTCCCTGTGATAAACTATCCCTAGTATACCATATCCCAAATAGTAAAACTAGCAGAAAGAAATGAGAAGCCTCAAACTCATTAGTATCCAGTAAAATGCTGCTACTAAATCCCTATCAAGAACTCATCTAATACCACTTTGTAACGCCCCGGACCCGGCCAGCCACCCGAACGGTGCTGAACGGGTCGGGTGTCACTACCTTAAGCGCACCTCCCCTAAACGTCAAAGGCTTCCGACTAGCAGCGAGGGTCTGTTAGGTATAGTGGGGAATCTATACCCTCTCGGAAGATCATAATAAGTGTGCTGGTCCAAGTATAATAGTAAAGATGCAGCAGAAATAAAGACTCATCTGACTCAAACCAGACCTGCAGAGCGGAAGAAAAATCAATATAGATAAACAGCGAAATCAATAAATATAAAAAACAGCAGTGGAAGTAAACACATCAGCATTATGATAACATATAACTACTACTAAACAGTAAAACATGCATCCAAAGCAGGTCATACTCAACTGAATATAAAGAGGGCGCCAATGGATAACCAACTGTATAGCTACAACAAGTAAGCATGCCGATACAGAAAAGTAAAAAAAACAAAGTAAACCCAGCTATGCATGACCTCAAGGTCCATACCATCTCTATGAAATAACTAACGCAGCCCATATCCTGAAGCTGGCCTCTTCCTTACACGTAAATCTATAAAGTCTGCACACGTCCCGAAGGGCCCATGTAGGGTGTGAGACAAATCTCAGTAGGATACCACCCAACGGTGTGTACCAAATATATGTGTTTAAGAAGTCATCCATTATAAGGAAAGCAGTAAATAGTACTATGTCAAGTAAACACAAACTCAACTGGTGCTCAACAGCCACCATGGAGTATCACCTACTTCGGCCAATGCTGGAATCTCTGTCGTGTAACCCACCACAATGTGCCACCTGACAACTCGTGTCTCAAGTACCGACGTCTTGAAGGCACGCCCAAGGATAGTAACTCGGCACCCTATGCCTCCAGACACCTCATGTCTCAAGTACCGGCGTCCCAAAGGCACACCCAAGAATAGTAACATGGCACCCTGTGCCTCCTGACACCTCGTGTCTCAAGCTATCCCCTGAAGGATCTTCACCTCCCACGTGGCTTTCTACGGCAAGAACCCCCAACCAGAATACCTAACCATAACTACGGGGGCCTCTACCCACACGAGTGGTCAAAACCACCTCATCACGGAGTATCTATGGGTGCACACTACTCAAAGTTTTGAGTGAGCGGTAATCACCAAAATAGTACCTAATCTACAAAACCATCTGCCACCTCATTTTTCTGTGACCATGTCGCTCAAGTCCGATAGCCTCGCCATCCCAGTAACCCGGGTCATGCCCAACCTGACAGTCGTACTGCCTCAAGTCGACGTCTATGACACCCAATCCTATGGTCAAAACCACCCAAAGTAACCCGGGCCCGACCTAACCTATGATCAGCATCACTCAAGCGTAACCGGGCCAAGTCCAACACAACCTAATGGGTCCACAGATGCAATTCAGCAATTGCATATGTAACATATTTAAACTGACAACATTAACAGGAAAAACATACTAAACAGTTGATTTGCACTATGCAAGGTGTTGTCCCATACCAGCACTAAGGTCTTGAATGCCTCTAACAATTTACAACAGGCTTTAATAAATTAAACTACACAGTTTAACACATTAATATTTCAATTAAAACCATTTTGGATTTCCCCAGCCAAAATGCCCCAATGAGCCACGGCCCTTCACCCAGCCCCGCTCATGCAAACTGGTAACAGGGACTACCCAAAGTCATCCCATAGGTCCAACAAGCAATTCAATATGAAATAGCAGATAAAACAGGTCCCGCTCAAAATACCCGAAAACTCTCTGAAATCCGCGTCACCCAAACAACCGTGAAAACACAAAATGAAGTCTACACCACCTACCTGAGACTCGTACGATGCTACTCCTCCGGTAACAGCCTTAAATTTTTTCTAAAACGCGGTAGATCTACAAAATAATCCAAACCGCTCAAACCCCTATAACTCGTTCTAGAACAAAAATCAAACAAAACGGCTCAAGGGTAATTGAGGCCTTACCGAGGGGGTTCCAACGCATCCAACCACAATCGAATCTGACTTCGGACGGGGAACTCGGAAGGGTTTGAAGATCTGGTCAGCTCTCCTCGCTCAACCCGAAGGAGGTATTGAGGTTCTGCCTCAAAACAAGGCTACTGCCCGTTTTAGCGAAAAAAAGAAAATACATGGCGTGTACTTTAAGTACACGGAGTGTATCATTTTACTGTTCATATGAGGCTGAAATTCCACCGACTTAATTTCCGAACCTGAAGACATGAGTACACGGTGTGTACCTGTGGGTACATGGCGTGTACTTGGTTTCCCTTATCTTCCTCACCGACTTACCCACACTCCATGTACATCCCTTATACACGTCTAGACTACACGGATCGTACAAGGGGAACACAGCGTGTCCTCGGTTCTACCCGGCCAACCGGCCTACACGCCATGTATAGCCACCACACGGTCGGGGTCACACGGCGTGTTCAAAACTACAGGCCGTTTAGTAAGAAATTTTTACACGGTCACCACATGACATGTACTTGGCGAGCACACGGCTGACACTCACTTACCATATACACAGAGTGTACTTAAGGTATACAGCGTGTAGTCTGAAAATTTCCAGAAACATTCTGTTTTCTCCAGTTTCCTCATAAACGGGTCAAAAATTCAAATAGGGTTGGGATTTTGACCCATTTCCAAAAACCTGGGTTCTTACATAAGGCTTACCTCACCCTTAACTTTTTTTCTCTTTGATCTTGCCTTATGGAACGCTAAATCCATTTTTGTCATTTCACCCTATTTTTAGGGCACTTGATGGAAACATATATTTCTTATAATATGATTTGAGTTAGCACTCGATGTTAGACATGCCTATGTCTACAGGTATAATGTATGTGGTTCATAGATTTATTTTTGTTTTGAAAAACATTTTGGGGGTTTATCGTTTATTTCACATTTGGTAACTTAAGAAAAACCTTATTGCTTCATGTAAAATTGAATATATTCCCTTGTGGGATTCCATAGGGCATGACCAAGCCTTTTCTGGTTGAGTGAGGCCGAGTTAGTGGATATCCATCATTGGGTGGTTGGTATGGGGGCATTATTTTCTTTTAAATTCAGTTTTTTATATTTAATTGGTTTTTTCTTTCATCACCAATACCTTCAATAATATTAAATTGAATGGTTATGTTGTTTTAAATTGTTCAATTCAATTGTATTAATTTGAATTTATTTTTTAAAGTGTATTTATTTGAATTATATGTATGTGATTTCTTTTGATAAGCATAAATTCTTGAGATGCATGTAATGAGACCCAAGGGGCTATGATGGGTTGGGCACAAGGGTTTGAGGTGGAATGACCATCAAGATTGAAGCGATGTAATCCTCATGATGGACTTATCTTGGTTTTCTTGGGTGATGAGATCACTGATTGGGCATCATGGACGTCGGATGAGGCGTCAAGGTCGTCAGGTGTTGAGAATGGCCTATTATATTGGATGCATGGCCATCAGACTTAAGAGACATGGTCTCAAGGGCATGGTGTCACAATGTTGGTGTGTCTTAGGTGCTTATTTGGTGATTGCTGGTCATTTGTGATGGCTAAAGTGGAAATTTGAGTTTTTACATGTAGTTTCACTCCATGATTTTGTTTTTTGACCACTCGCATGGGTAGAGGCCCCTAGTAGTGCATATTATGAATTGTGTTTGGGGTGATTTCCATAGAAAGCCACATGGAAGGTGAGGAGCCATTGGTTGATAGTGATGAGGCTATCAGTTGGTGTTGAAATAGTGGGTTCCCTATACCCAACTATGTCATACTTTTGATTACCATATCATGTGTACAGTTAGTTATACATGATGTTTTATAACCATTATAGTGTAGATATTTCTGCATCCACTATATAATGGTAATATCCATAGGTTAATTTTCATGTCGAGAGGTTATAGAAAATCTCATTCTATAATGAGAACCTCGAGATACTATGATATTAATCTTAAATATATGTCATATGGTCTAGATACATCTTACTGACTGGACATAATAGATATTTGACTATCAGGTGTTGGGGGATCATAAGAAATGATACTTCTTCTCATGAAGTTCGCACTTTGTGATCTCTAGTAGTGATATCATGAGGAAAGACCCACCAATAGGAACACCACATGTTTTGGGTGTCATCTGTCATTCCTATCTACAAACATGTGTATTGGTCTCCTAACTTGAGACTATTACCAATGTGTATCATTTGATAGTGTACTTTGATGCAAGAAAAAAACAATGGTATTGAAATCATGGTGAGGTAGCTTGTGTTGGGTGCATCGGTGGTGGTATGACATTGGTTGAATGGTCAAGAAAGGAATTGTTGCTTCTAAGTTTAGGAAATTGTATATCTCATGCCTGGTTGATAAGGATGGTGTTTCCTTCATAAGTCTTTCGCCAAATCAATCTAAAGGAAAATCCATCTGGATAGATCAACAAATAATAATGCAAGTAAAAGGAAGATAACATAAGTGTGCATCCTATTTTATGATATATTTAATGACAAAGAGATTATAGTACAGAGTCAGTGTTTGTAGGTTGGTAGTCATTGTTATGACTATCCTTATCTCTTTAGGGGCCTTTATGGGTTTCTAGACTCCACTCTTGGTCTGTGGATTTATTCACTACTATCAAGATAAGGTCTTAGAGGGCCACACACAATAGTGTATTCAAGTATCCTCCTTATTCATTTGAATAAGTATATGGACATAGTGGTCCCCACAACGGTGTCCGAGTGTTGTCCAAGTTATCGATCACCATTAATTAAATAAATTCTTTATTATTCATGTTGTGAATAATTGGGATTGAATTTATTTAAAGTATTTACACGTTCAGTAAATAAAGAAAAAATATTAATTGAAGGAATATTATTTTAATATTCGAGGTTCGTTTAATATTAAGTGGGATTGAGAGTCGAGTTAAATGGATTGGTTTTATCATGTAATATATTTTATATATATTATAGGAATGTGATAAAATAATAAATAATATTGGCACATATTAGTTCGTCATAATTATTTATTTAGTGGATGTTGAAATAAATGGGTGTCGAGGAACCAAACCAGGTATTTTTCAACTCCACTATAAATAGATGTGAGGCTCTCTTTCTTGGTGAACTATTCATTCAATTCATGGAATGAAAAATGATAGCATATCTCTCCTCCCTCTACCAAGATAGAGAATATGTTGATCCAAGTGCATGGATCAATATTTTCGTCAAGAATCAAAGGGATCTCGATGCGGTGATGGATAGGACATCGAAGACATCCTCTGATCACTGCGCTAGCCCCCAGAATTCGACGATCGATGTTCCAGTGGATTTTAGAAGTACGTGTGGATGATCTAGAGAGATCATGCTATGGATCCTTTATTTGATGATTTCCGACGATGAGTAGCAGTTGACCACAACTTCATATTTTTAACTGTTATGTTTTCAGTTTATTTTTGTTCTATTTATAATTTACGTGAGATCCTCGGACCATACTGTGACTCGAATCATCGGTGAATTCAAGTTTAGTCATCACGTCGATGAAAACATTTAAAATCCCTAGTCCATCGGCTTCCGCTGCGGGCCTTGGAACCTATCAGTGGTATCATAGTGATCACATAGATTTTCTGATCCAAAAAAAATTAATTTCTTTAAAATTAAGTAGAGGGTAAGAATTTGGTACTAGTGGTTCAAACCGTGCGTCGATCGAATGCTGAATGACCGAGTTATGGCCATTTTAAATTTTCAGATTGGATAAAATATGTGGTTTGATCTCGGGTTCTAAATTTTATTTCATCCTATAGAACTGATCATGTTTTGATCGGTTCATCAGAAATAATCTTAATTGTGAATATTATAATTATATAATTTAATAATTTGTATAATAATTTTATTATTATTATAATATTTATTTTATAATTATAATGATATAATAATAAGATATTATTTTATTATAATAATGTTATTATTATTATATTTTAAAGGATAACTAGCCTTTTGAAAATTAAAAGGGGAAGACATGACTTAAATGTGTGGAATTCCTCACATGTGTTCAAAAAAAGTGGGGTTCAAGTTGTTCAAAGGGGGAGACTTTAAAAACAAGGGGGAATGACAATTGGGGACCAAAAGTCCCCATTAATACCAGAGAAAAACCTTTAGTAGTTCTGTGAACAGTGTTTTTTCACTATTCACAAAACTGGTCAGGGTCCTTTTTTGGTATTAGGGGGAATTTTGGTTGTCATTTCCCCTAAAAACAAAAAATTTAAAGGAAATCAATAAATAAAAAAAGGAGGTGGCTGTTTGAAAAAAATTAAAAGTGGGGGAGGTCAAACGAAACTCGGGTCGCCTCCTTCCTCGATACGCCAAACTATGGAAAGGGCTCCCTTTAGAAGCCGCAGAACAACAGAGGATCCGGCCTCCTCCTCCCGCACTTTGCCCCGCCTTGTCAACTGCCTCGATCCTCTTCCCTAGTCACCACCCATCGCACGCCAACGCGCCCCTGTCCAGGCCGGACCCAGGTCGTCACCTCTTGACCCTGCTCCAGCTGACCTGTAGGAGGCCCCCGTCGTCCTCGTCAACTCTGCCCTCCACTGCTCATAGCGCTGCCCTGGTTCCACAATCCCACCTCCTTTCCTCAGTACACATATGGCGTGGCCACCGCCATCCTTCACTACCTCCTGTATGGGCCACCTCCTACCTATCAGCTGACATGCGGCCTGACCGACATTGGCCTCCTCCAACCCGGTCACCCTTCCCGACCTCTACTCCGGGCTGATCCCGGTCACCGCACAGCATGTCGTAGCACTAGTTCTGCATCGCCAGTCTCCCTGAGTCTCGACCACCGTCCCCTTCCCCGGTCGTCGCCCAACTAGCGACGCCACCACCTAAGGCAGCTGCGACCCCGCCTCCAGTCACCCTCACGAATGTTCGGCAGACTCTCCATCTGTAGTGCACCCATGGTGATACTCTACCAGACCAGATCTACATGCCGCTCCAGCGTTGCGGCCTCCCCAGCCTCATCAGGCAGCTGCTTGACCCGACTCTGGCTTTCTGAGGTTCGTCTGTCGCTGTAGAGGAGGTTCCCTTTTTCCTGCATGTGAAAATTGGCCAAGAAATGGTCCACGCATATCTTCCCAACCCGAAATGGGTTTGGACAGATCGGTCCGGCCCAAAGGCCATATGCAGTTTTGGCTGACCGGCACAGGGTTTACAGTTGTGTTTTGGGGACCGAAAAATCTAAATTAATCAAAGTTAATTAATTAATTTTTATTATCTAAATTAAAATAATTAAAATTAATTTTGTTTAATTATTTTAATACCAAAAATATAAATTAATTTAATTTTTCAATGCAATTAAATAAATTAATTGATATAATTTTGGAATAAAAATTTTATTAATTAAAGGAACGACAATTAATTAAATTATATGAATTTATTAATTCACTTAATTTAATTTATAAGACTCAAACTTACTTAATGAATTTTAATTTTATCGTGCATTATTAACCCGCATTTTTGGTCTTGAGCACCGCCCCGTGTATGTTGCATTTATTTAATTTATTATTTAACTGCGTGTGATGATTGTAATTAATTTATTAGACGGTCTATGCGTTGTCTTTATTTTCAGTTAAAATTTATAGAGGCATGTGCGTCCAATATTTACATGATGTACATTTATACCCCAATCCCCTCGCTTACGCGCGAGTATTTTTGTACTTATAATGAAGATGGTGAATGATGTGGACCCTGCCAAGATGAGGTGGTGTACGTTGATCAAGACAATGAAATACGACACATGGATCCCACCAAAACGAGGTGGTACTCCAATACAATACATGGACCCTGCCAAGATAAAGTGATACTTTAGAAGAGAAGTGAACATACAAGACGGAGGAAAGCTGTATTATGAGTCATGCTTAAACACAGCTATGATTCCCTTAGGTCGCTTAGATTCTCCAGACCATTCAGGTGGTAGTTTACCTTTATGAATTTTTTTATTATTTTATGAATTTAAAAACAACAGAAAAATACATAAAATAATGAATAATAAAATTCATAAAGAAGAAACGTTTGTTTTTTCTATTAATGTTCAGTTATGATAGAGACAACATAGATGAACAAGATTAATAGAAATGCATTACATTTGTCAAGAGAAACCAATAAAACCCTCAAAGAAATATTAAGTTAGAACAACATTACATCATTAACATTTGAACAAAACAAGGTGTTTGAGGTGCCGGTCATGCCATAGCTGAGGGTTCCTCTTACTACTGGGGAGTTCTTATAAGACTGGTGGGTTGATTTGACAAATATTTCAGAAAAACAATTGTCATAAATAACTTTTTGTAATTTTAGAGGCATGTTTTGAGTAAGTCAAGTTAAGATATTTGAAGCTGAGACTTCACCCAATAGATCAAGGAACCATGAGTTAATGCGGTTGGTCAACCAAAAAACTACCTTGAACCCTCTGTGTAGTGGCATATCCATAGCTTGTATACTATGAGGGAGGCCCATGGATCCTTTCCACTTGAATACTCAAATGATAGAGTATTCTGATTCTAGTACAAATGGTTCCTAGAATTCAATAAATTAATGTGATACATTTAATGATTAAATAATCAATTATGTCTATACCAGTAATCACAAAAAATTACTAATATGCTAAAGTTTATATTTTAAAAATTGAAAGTACTACCACAATAAAACTACAATAAATATTGGACAAAGTTAATGTCCAAACTAGCACAAATTTCTAATATAGTATAGACGCTTGTGCATAATATTACTATATCATAAATTCAAGGTGTTGGTTTCCCAACCTGTTAAGCCACCTCAGGAAGAGAGAGGGTAAATTTGCTTACAGAAGACTCATGAATTAATCACATTATGGTTCTATAATAATTCTATCATCAACATCTGATATTAGTTGTGTTTTCTACATCACTACATGGATGGTATTTCATGAAGTCGCATCTCCAAGAACCTTGTGAGGACAATGTAAAGAAATATTTGAATGTGATGATTGCACTCACTTTGTGTAAACTGAAAGAAAGGTCATAATTTTTCATGGAATCACATTCTTATGCCTTTTACACCAAATTACTCTAGTTTTGTTTAAGGATACAAATTAATGGTATAGATTAAGCACTTCATTACCTTTAAGGTAATATTCGCCAACTAATATTATTAAAGATAGCACTATCTTTTGTTCTTATAGAGAATAAATTAAAAGATAAGGTAAAAAGGCCTATGGAAAGTTATGCCAAAGGCACCTTCGTAATGTCCTTAAAAGAAGGTAGGTTGGTCATTTAACAGGTGGTTATCTGCATTGCATATAATGAAATAAATTCATAGAAGTCTAAAAATGAATTGAACTGAAATACAAGAAACAAGTACCCGCTTATCGTTTAGGTATATTCAGCAATATATATTAATGTTTCTAACATACTTCTTGGGAATTGAATACAATATGACAATAACATACATGTATTTGAATACAGTAACCAAGTAAGTATAGAAACATTACATTAAGTAAGGTGTCTTCTCTAAGAAGCTGAGGAAGGGTGATTCCTAAGTTAGTGACGAGAAACACAAAAATTCTAATTGCCAGGTGATTGATTCAAATTGAACAAGTGGTTGAGTATAACCAAAACATTTATCTCATGTTCCAATTTAGTCATAATGAGAAATTATTTTAAGTTCAGGAATGAATGGTGATTGTGGTATAACATACTCATCAAATAGTTTATACAAACATGAATCATAGGCAATACATGATGAATATAAAAATATAAGGCTTATCCAGTTGTGGAAAGATTATTCTCTGTTAAGTAAAACTAAAAGTGGAAATCAAGAATATACACAGTATAGTGTTTAGTCTCAGCACAGCTAAAGACATTCAGTATTATTGAAATATTCAGTTTAGACAAAGAAATCTTTAGAAATAAAGGTGTGACACAAAGCTTCTGGGGTTAGTTCAACAAGAGAGTGTGAACTATTCCAAAGGAAAGCTAATGGTAAATATACTTCATAATATTCCTTTAAGAAATTAAGGAATTGTAATGTGAAGTAAGTGTGTGGTTATAAGATATGAGTTGCTTCAGATCGACATGCCAAAGAATATATTGACTATGAAATCGTCGATCATGATAATGTAGTGTCGAGTAGTTCCTAAATGCAAATTACCTTATCTACATCACAATATTGATTTTCCTAAAGATTATTGATGATAAAGTCTTACATGTCATCATAGATCAAAAAAATATAGTGTGTAATGATTCCTAAATGCACATTTTATACATCAAAGTAATGGTGTAAGTAAGATCAATGTTTCCACTTGAAGAAACTTCCTATATATTTAAATATGTGCTTTGAAAATAAAGGTGTAAAACCATAAAAAATATGCCAACTAAAATGAAAAATGGATATCATAAAAGTAATAGTATGATGGAAATCCAGTATTTCATAGGACATGTGTTATAGATGAAAATATTTTGTTCGGATTTAAATAATCATGCATCAAGTTAAACATGTTGTGCATCTAGGTAAATATCCTAAAAGTTTCTTAGGGTATTACGTAAATCCCTAAGATAGAATATATGTAGTCAAGTATTAGACTAAATTTATATATAAGGGTCCACATCTCTATTAGATATAGTGGGAGAGATATTGAATTGGGTTTAGTCAATGATTGAGATACAAAAATGGTTGGCATGGGGACAAGTTCCACAAATACATGTGGAATAGGAATGTTCTAGAGACACATACTACGTAAGAATAATGAAACCATAGTGATGGTTTTATATTCTACATGGATGATGATAAATTATTCATTAAGAATAATAAATCCTACAAGTATGTAGTATATGGAAATTAGTTAAGATTGGTAAGATAACTAAAATTTTTGTAATGGGTTACATGTATTAAATTTTAAAGGGGTTTATAAATTTAATATTGCAGTGGGTATTCAAATAATATGATACATGGTTGGTATAATCCTAGTACCAATAAGGCTTGATTGGTTATACCAAATCGGTATGCCTAAATCCATTAGAATTTTACTTGTCATAGCTAACTTATAAGATCATTTTATTGGACATTGGATGTCAAGATCATGTTTCTTGGAGGGTGTCTATACGACGCAACCAGAAAGAGATGATGACACCATCAAATGCCAATAAATGTTGCAAGTTACTGAAATCTAGTTTCTGATTAATGTAAGCAACAAGATCATAGACCATTCATTTTGAATTAATCTTTTCCTTGTGTTTGACAAAGGTTAGTGGGAGAATTGATGTTTTCCAAGAGAATTATGTTTTGAAACAAATGGAATACATATATTGGTCATACTATTAGATAAGATCAGGATAAAAGTAATTCTATAGTGATTAACTTAAATTAGAGGCCTATGTTATAGGGAATTTGAACTATTAAAGTAGATCCAATGGTTTCTTGGACCTATTAAATCGTACATAAAGTGAAATTGTATTGAAAAATACAAGTTGGAACAATTCATGTTCAGAATTGTTGTTAATGTCACATGGCTTAATCTCCCCAGGTCGACATGTTCGGAGCATGGGAAGATATTAATGTTGTGAGTTGAGTACCATACACTTCAAAAATGGATCAATCACATATGAAATGATATGTACAAGAATTGATACTGCCAAGATATACTTTATAATAGGAAGATATCAATTATAACTATAATAACTGTAAGTGATGCAACCAGAACTATCATCTTGTACTCTGACGAGTACAAATGATATGTACTTGGTATATGGAGAAGAAGGTATATTAGTTTTTTTGGGACACAAAATAGTAATCCTTAGATCAATTTGATCTAGTGTCGCAGTTAAGCTTAGGCTATGAACGTGTCAAGCTCATAAAAGTGAGTGGTATCCATACTTACAAATACTGAGTACATTTCAGCTTCTAAGGAAGCTAAGAAGTAGTTATCAATCACAATTATTTGTTCCAGTTCTTTTAATCTCACCTAGTTAGAATAGTATTATCATAATGTAAATTATGATATTCTTACTAGCAAATATATCAAGTTATGAAAATAGATAAAAGGGATATACTTGGGTACACCATCTCTTGAGAAGTTTTATACTCAATGAGATGAGGTCACATACAACATATATTCCATGCGGCCAAAACGTGGCAGGACCAGCAGTTAATTCCATTACTCAGCAGAAGCATGATCTGTTTCATGTGAGTAGCTAACAAGTTTGGTTAGAATGTTGGATCTAGAGCACGTGGGAGTGCTGAAATAGTGGGTTACATTGACCCAAATAGGCTATATTTTTTGTTATCATATCATATGTACAGTTAGTTATACATGATTTTTTATTACTATTATAGTGTAGATATTTTTGATTCCACTATATAATGGTAATGTCCATAGATTAATTGTTATGTCGAGATTTTATAGAATATCCAAGGCTATAATGAGAACCTCAATATATTATGACATTAATATTAAATATAAGTTTTTTGGTCTAGATACATCTTACTAACTAGAAATAGTAGATGTTTCACTATCAGGGGTTGGAGGCTCATAAGAATTGAGACTTCTTCTCATGAAGTTCTCACTTGGTGATCTCTAGTAGTGAGATCATGTGGATAGACCCCCCCAATAGGAACATCACATGTTTTGGGTGTCACTGGTCATTATTATCTTCAAACATGTGTATTGGTCTCCTAACATGAGACCATTACTAATGTGTATCATTTTATTATGTACTTTGACGCAAGACAAAAACCATGGTATTGAAATCGTGGAGAAGAATCTTGTGTTGGGTGCGTCATTGGTGGTATGAAATTGGTTGAATGGTAAAGAAGGGATTTGTCACTTCCAAGTTTAGGAATTTGTATATCTCATGATTATTTGATCAGGATGGTGATGCCTTTATAAGTATTTAGCCAAATTATTCAAAAGGAAAATCCATTCAGATAGATCAACAAATAATAATTCAAGAAAAGGACGCTGACACAAGTGTGCGTCCTTCTGTATGATATATTTAATCAAAAAGAGATTATAGTACACAGTCAATGTTCTTAGGTGGTATTCATTGTAATGACTATCCTTATCTCTTTAGGGGCCTTGATGGGTTGCTAGACTTCTCTCTTGGTCTATGGATATATTCACTGCTATTGAGATAAGGTCCTGGAGGGTCACACACAATAGTATATTCAAGAATATTCCCTATTTGGTTGAATATGTATATGGACATAGTGGGCCACACCATGGGGGTCGAGTGTTGTCCTAGTTATCGATATGTGATGATTAAAGAAATTCATTATTATTCATGTTATGAATAATTGGGATTGAATTTATTTTATGTATTTACAAGTTCAGTAAATACAGAAAAAATATTAATCAAGTGAATATTATTTTAATATTCATGGTTTGTTTAATATTAAGTGAGATAGCGAGATGAATTAAATGGCTCAGTTTTACCATGTAATATTATATATATATATATATTATAGTTATTTGATAAAATATGAAATAATATTGGCATAGATTAGTTCGTCATATTTATTTATTTAGTGGATGTTGAAATAAACAAGGGTCAGGGAACACAACCGGGTATTTTGCAACTCCACTATAAATAGGGGTGATGCTCTCTTTACAGCTGAAAAATTCATTCATTTCATGGAATGAAAAATGAGAGCCTCTCTCTCCTCTTGCTACCTAGAGAGAGAAACAGTTAATCCAAGAGCATGGATAAAGATCTTCCTTATGCATCGAAGGGATCTTGATGCGGTGATCTTTGGGACAATGAAGATATCATCGGATCTCCGTGCTAGCACCCAGAATTTGACAATCGATGTTCCAGCATATTTTTGAAGCACGTGTGGAAAATCTTAAGGGATCCTACTATGGATCCTTCAAGAGACGATCACCAATGATGAGTTATAGTTGACCACAACTTCAGATATGAAATGGGTATGTTTT
Organism: Viscum album; assembly: GCA_963277665.1. Lineage (NCBI taxonomy): Eukaryota > Viridiplantae > Streptophyta > Magnoliopsida > Santalales > Viscaceae > Viscum > Viscum album. The sequence goes on from OY728139.1 coordinate 480,317,332, forward strand.
CAATTTATTTTTGTGCTCTTTATAATTTACGCAAGATCCTGAGACCTTACCGAGTCTCGGATCGTTGGAGTCAACAAGTTCCATTGTCCTACCAATGAAAATTTTTAAAATCCCTAGCCCACCTGCATTCTCTATAGTCCATGAAACCTATCATTTGGAGGATGAGTCTTGTCATGCTGGAGTTCATAGGAACAAATTTATATTGGAGGAAAGACATCGTCGTTCCTCAAGACATCGTGATGTGAGTCGATGAGCACTTTTATTTGAGGAAAGATATCATTTTTCCTTTGTACATTGGGCTTCGAACTGATGGTTGTTATTGAGTAGGGGTCTGAGGGACTAGTTATTATTTGTCTAGGCGTGCCTTCAGGACATCGTTCTTTGTTGAAACATGAGGTTTTAGGAGGCATGTGGTGTCAGGTTACTTATTTGAGGTTATACCTAAGGGTTCACATAAGCTATATGACTTTATAAGATACCTTGGGACATGGTCCAAGGATCTCTCTCCTCGTCATGGATTCTAGCATTAGATGAGGCAGATGATAACTTCCTCAGGGATATTGAGCACTAATTAAGTCTGTGTTTCCTTACGCTTTATGCTACTTACTTTTAATTATATATTATGAATGCTTAAACAATTATTTTGGATATGCACACTTGGATGGTATCCTACTAAGACACATTCTCACACCCTATAAGGGACCTTCAGGATGCATATATACTTTATGTTGTAGAATTTAGGTAAGGGATCAGCTTCTAGAGATAGACCGTAGTAGAATTTCATTCTTGGATTTTGGCATAGGAACTTGATGTCTTTCCCTGGTTGGAGTTTACTATTTTTTTACCTTTATTGAATCATCATGCCTATATAAGTTTGTATTTACCGTGGTCAGTCGTTGGTGACCCTTTCTATATGTTGACATGTATGAACTGTATTGTTATGTTTGTGATGTTTTAGTTTAGTGATAAAAGTGGTATGCTGATGGGTTTATTTTATTGTTCTAATTATATTTATTAATTGATTCTGCTATTTGTTGATATTGATTGTGCTTCCACCATTGGCAGGTCTAGTTTGACTATTATGAGTCTTTATTTTCACTTTATTTTATATATACATACTCACACCAGTATTAAATTACCATTCTGAAAAGTTATAGTCTCCACACTATACCTCTTTACACCCTCACAACTAGTTGGTAGCCTTTAGCATTTGGGGAGGTGTGCTTAAGTCCAGTGGAACCCGACCTTGTAGCACTACTTAGGTGGTTAATTAGGTTAGGGAAACTATATGTGGAATCAGAGAAGCTCTTGACTAGGATTTAGTAGTAGTTTTTTTCTAGATGTTATTGATATCGAGACTGCATTTTCTTTTCTACAGGTCTTACTATTTTGGATATGGTAGGCTGGAGATTGAGATGATGTTAGAACTAGTTTTATAACTTGTTCTTGGGTTCCTACAGCCACAAGTACGAGGGACAAACCATGTTACCTTGGGTGGGAATTATTGTTTCATTTTTCTCATTTTACTATTGATGTGATTTCCACCTTGGGTGGATTATTTCAAATGTGATAGTTAATTTTATGATATGTGACCTTTTCTTGATATAGAAAGGAATGGGATTTGAAACCTTGTCCTAGTGATGAAAGTTGTGATTGTGATGTATGTATAAGATTTCGATAAGAATGGTATGGTGTTTTAAATTATGAAAAATTCATGTGTTCCGTGATGTGACGTGTCTATGAAACGAATTAATTTTAATGTGTGATGTGAAATTCTTTATTAAATGTAGTATTTCATAGTATGAAACTGTTTACTCCATGTGATATATATATATGTGTGTGTGTGTGTGTGTGTGTGATTTTCATGTGATGTTTGAAATGGTACTAGATCTTATATTAGAATGCATATATCATGGATTGGGGTGATTCTAATCAATAGATTGGGTGACTCAGTCATTGGATTGAGGAAATGATGGTTATAAGGATGAGAATGTCCTAGGTATTTTTGACACTTGGTTTTTTTGAGGGGGCGGTAAGGATTCCATGAGTTCGGGATGTCATGTGGCATGGTTTCAATTGGAAAGACTAAGTGTATTGAGGATGTATTTCCTATTGCTATTGTCCGTATCTGTTTTTTGTATATATATATATATTGGGTTTTATGACCTTGTTTATATTATTCAGTGGGTTCCTCATAGATATATTAGATTGATTTTTAGGACGGTGATAGTTTAGTGTCGTAGGAGAACGATCAGGTTGAGACGCCTGAGGATCAGGCTGAGCAGGTACAAGCTTAGGGATAGGTGTAGGCTTAGGTTTAGGTATAGGTGGGAGAGTCGCAAGATATTACAAGTTCATGGCCATGGATTGATGAGAAGCTATGATCAAACCTGGTATGGTTTATCCAAGGTATCAATAGGGGTTCTTAGGGATAGGATCCATCGATGGTGTATTTGACTCAGGAGTTCTTATTGCAGCACCGACCACTTTTTAAGGGTCAGGTTAGTCCACAAGTAGCTAAGAACTAGAATGAGAGTATGAATATGATCTTCGAGCAGCTCGAGATACCTCTAGGTTGGAGGGTGAAATTGGAAACATATATTCTCAGAGAACCTGCTAAGCACTAGTGGGATGTGATGGTTCATGCTGGTAGACATGAGGGGCTGGCCTGGAAGGACTTTGAGTCTAGTTTCATTGATCACCTTTTTCCAAGAGACGTTGAGGGATGAAAGGGACCATGAGTTCTTAATATTTCAGCTAGGTGACATGTCTATCCGTTAATATGGAGTGACATTCACTAAATTGTCTATATTTTCACTTGTCATGGTGATCAATGGCCCATTGAGAGTGAGGCTCTTTGAGGATGGTTTATGTCACACCATTCAGGTGTAGGTAAAAATCATTATATTGGCCTCACCCTTTGAGGTGGTGAACCATGTGCTCATAGAAAAGGGTAACCTCGAAGAAATGTTTTTATCTTTCTAGTCATAGGCTTTAGGTGACTTATGTGGTGATGTTTTAGATGGTCAGAAGCAATAACATGAGGGGTTTTAGCAGGGCAGTCATGATAGGGACCCAGCTAGACCACCTCATAGTGGGTCTTCTATGGTATTCTTTTAATGTGGGTAGTTATAACATTTCCATACTCGGTGTGAGAATCCTCAAAAAGAGTCTCAGGCATGTAAACATGTCATACATCTTGAGAGGTTCTACAAGATGCCTTCTTAGGAAGCCGGTAGTTAGGGACTAGGGCAGGCTCATGCTTCGAATATCAGTTCATAATTGGTACCATTTGGGGGTATCCAAGCTTTAGATACACGCAGAGGTCATAGTAGAGATAGTGGGATATACAAGTGGGGTCAGTGGTCAGTGGATGGTGTAGCATCTTAGGGATTCGAGGCTTCAGGAAGTCGAACCTTAGGCTAAGTGCTTGTCATGGTGCTTCTAGCGGCAGAGCTGGCTAGTGAGCCAAAAATGGATAGAGGCATTTTTTGGGAATAACTATGTTTTCTTCTGTTTTGAATGGATCATTGAGGAATGTCTATTTGGGTGAATGAGGTTCATGGGCTCTGAGTATGGACTAACCAAATGTTGGTTAGTATGTTGGCACTAGCTCGAGTGCGTGATTTATATATGTGTGGTTCATGGAACCAAGTTATTTGATTGAGCATCAATGGATACATGTTTATTAAGATGCGAGGTGTCGATTCATTATGAAGTTGTAGTTACATGAGGTGATAGTCATCTTGAAACTGATGCAGTGTGGTATTTGATTGAGGTACGAGGCACTTGGACTAATTTGAGCATATGTTGTGATGTGGTACCTCATTGGTTCCAAGTGTGACTTGGTCTTGAGTTAGGCACCGATGTTGTGTGGAATTTGGATGGGGGTCATTTATGACACAGGATCACCTGATGAGGTGTAGAAGTGACGATGAATTATTGAGGGACCTTTAAGTCCATGAAATGGTTGATGGACCATTATTTTCTTTGAGCTTTAGTACGGATGAGATCAAGGTAGGTCACTCCTAAGGTGGGGAGCCCCCCTAGAGGTGGTTGACTTATACCCCTGAGACTAGGGTAGTATAGGTTGTTTGTAATAGGATAGGTATGTTCAGTACTGTGTTGGTCTTTTTTTAATTTCGAGGATGAGCTATGTTAAGGTGGGGAGATTGAAACATCCTTTTTTTTGAATCGGGCCAAAAACCTCTCCCTTTTTTAAGTTTTTAATTATTGGTTATGCCATTTTATTTATTATTGATTAGAACTAAATTCTGAGAGTTATGTTAGCTTTATATCATGTTTTCTGGTTTGGTTTAGAGGATTGGAGAGTGCCTCAGGTGTATTGAAAATATTTTGAGAGCATTGGAGGCCTAAAGGCCTGTTTTGGGGTTGCAAGTCAAGGTGCACAATTTCAGGTAACCCATGCAGCACCTTCCAGTTAACCACTCAGATTATTTTTGAAGTAATGCATGGTCTAGGAAAACAATGCATGTGGTGTGCATAGACATGAATCCTTGACTATAGTGGTTGTAGAGGGATACATCACGGTTAGTGAAAAATGTGCATCAGGTGGCATGGGTACTTCCATATAAGCAGTACCCTCACACTATAGCATGAGAGGTTTCCGCATGGTTTGGAAAACCATGTAGGTAAACCGTACATCACTTTTATGATGAAAAATTATATTTTTATCCTTATTATATTTTCCCATTTTTCCCTTCTTTCTCCCCCTTTCTTCCTTCTTGATCGCACACAGCAGTGGAGGACTCCCTCCTCTCCTCCTCCTTTGGTTTTACTCCCATCTCCTCATCCATACTCTGAATTTAGATCTGTTATAGGCTATAAAATTGTTCTAGTATGGAATACCTCACCCTTACCCCTTCTTCTCTATAATCTCACCTCATGGAGCACTAAATCTATTTGATATGTTTCTCCTTATTTTCAAGTCTCTTAATGGAAACTTAGATCTCTTCCAATCTGCTTCGAGTTGGATCTTGAAATCATATGTATCTATGTCTATGGGTTTAAGGTTTGTGGTTTATACCATTATTTGTGTTTTCACGAGAATTTTTTAGGTGGGGATTTTATCACACATTTTAGAAATTGTGTGATACCCTATTGCTTGATTTAAAATGGACTGTATGAACTTATGTGATGTCATTAGGAATGGACAAGCCTATTCAACTTGATTGAGGCGAGATTAAAAGTTTTCATTCCTTGGGTGGTTTGGAAGGTGGTATTTTTTTCTTTTAAATTGAGTTTTTTAAATTCAATTGGTTTTTTATTTTTAAACTGATACCTTCAATTGTATTAAATTGAATGGTTATGTTTGTCTAAATATTTTAATTCAAGCATATTAAATTGAATTACTTGTTTCAAGTGTATTTATTTGAATTTTATATATGTGATTGATTGTGATAAGCTTATATTCATTAGATGCATGTGATGAGACACAAGGGGTTGTGATGGGCTTGGACTAAGGGTTTGAGTTGGCACAACCATCTGTATTGAGGTGATATAATCCTATAGTTGGGATAGGCCTAGTTTTCTTGGGTGATTAGATCACCAATTGGGTATTATGGATTCCGGATGGGGTTTCAAGGTTGTTACGTGTTGGGCATGGCCCATGATATTGGATGCAATGGCAATCAGACTTTATCGACATAGTCATATGGGCACGAGGTTCTAGTGTTAGTGTGGATTAAGTACTTATTTGGTGATCTATGCTCACTTGTGATGGAAAAATCACTGAATTGAGTCATGTGAAAATAGGATAACTCTGTGATGAGGAGGTTTTAACCACTCATGCGGGTAGAGGCCCTTGGTAGTGTGGCTTGGGAATTTTTTTGGGGTGATTTCCATAGAAATCCATGTGGAAGGTGAGGATCCTTCAGTTGATATCGATGAGGCTATCAGTTGGGGGCTGAGGCTCACCGTGCTTGAGATCATGGGCCTAGATTTATATTGGTGGATAAACATCATAATTCATCAGGACATCCTATTGTGAGCCAACATGTGATTTAATTTGAGGACATATATCACTATGCCTACAGACGTCGGGCTTCAAGCCGACGGGTTCTATTGATCAAGGGTCCAAGGGACCAGTTTCTCTTAGTTTGGGTGCACCTTTGGGACATATATACTTGTTGAGATAAGAGTTTTCATAAGGAATATGGTGCATAGTTACTTATTTGATGTGGAAACTAAGCTTTCACCAAGGATATATGACTTTAGAGGATACCTTGGTCTACATGAAAAGGATCTCTCTTCTCTTTAGCGATTCCGATGTTGGATGAGGTAGGTGAAGACTTCCTAATGGTTGTTCAGCACCAGGTAAGTCTATGTTTACTTACACATTGTTCTTATTACTATTATTTATATCTCATGCCTTTTTAAACCCTTATGTTGGGTATGCACACTTGTGTGGTCTGAGACACATTCTCACACCCTATATAGGCCCTTCAGGATGCATTTATGCTTTATGTTGTTTCATTTACGTAAGGGGTCGACTTTTAGAGATGGACTAAAGTAGCAGTTTTTCTTAGATGATGGCATAGGACCTTGAGGTATTTCATAAGCTAGAGTTTTCTTTTTTTGTTTACTTTTCTTATATCATCATTCTTATATATGTGTGTAGTTACTATGGTCAGTCATTTGAAACCCTTTTTATATATTGTATGAACTGTATTATTATGCTTGTGCTATTTTAGTTTAGTGCTACAAGTGGTATGCTAATGTGTTTATTTATTTCTGCTGCTTATTTTTATTAATTATTTCATCTATTTATTGATATTTATTGAGATTAAATAATTGGAAGGTATGATTAAAGTCTAGTTAGTCTTTATTTCCACTAAATTTTATTTATACATACTCAGACTAGTATTATATTATCATTACCAGATGGTATAGCCTCTCCACTAGACCTCTTTAAACCAAATATACTATTCGGAAGTCTTTGGCATTCAAGGAGGTTCACCTAAGGCCAGTGACACCCAATCTGGTAGCACTGTCTAGGTGGAAAATTAGGTAGGTGATTCTATAAATATGCATCCTATTTTTGGTTTCCTAGTCTGTATGTTGTGGCATAATGATGCATGTTATTTGTATTAGATATTTGAATTTTATTTTCATATCAAAGTGGTGGTATGATCCATATGGATTTGATATAACTCTTAAATGGATAAGATGGGCGTTGGGACATGTTAGAGACGTGGGTCTAGGTCTCATGTGACTAGTTCACTAGGGATGGGTTAGTGAGCTTTTGACATGTGTTTTACTCCTTATTTATTATTTCATGCATGCATTGAATGTGTTCATGTGATTAACAATATATTATGGTGATATTGATGGGATATTGAGGCCTTGCTCTACCTTGAGTAAGAAAGAACTTGAAGGAACACTATGGAAAAGATGGTGTCCTAGATGTTTGTGATGTTTGGGGAATCCTTGAGTGATAAAGTGTTCCTTGAGACAGTAAGTGTGACTATCCTTGAGTGAGGTGCGTTGATAGAGCTATGATTTCTAGGATATCCTTGAGTGATAAGTTCGTTCTTGAGATGAGATGTATAGCCTCCCTTGAGTATGAAAGGATTTCCCGGGTACTTCTTGTGAAACATCTATTGACACTTCGTTTCATCACATGGTTAAGATTGTGACAAAGGGAAATTCATTAGAAAAATGAGGAGAAGATAAATGAAATATGGAAATAACTGTAATTCCTTGAAGAGTAATTCTATCAAGGTACCCCAAGTACCATCGTCATGCAAGAACCTACGTGCCACCCACTTTCGCAACTAAACTCCTTCACCCAGTGTCTCAAATATTTTTATAAATAAACCCTTGGGGTATTCAATTTTATGAATGAATTTTAGGGATGGACAATTACTACTCTGATTTCTCTAGTGCTTCTCTCAAGTCCTCAAAACCCCTTTTGGTAGTTTTATAACACCTAAAAAGAGGGAATTAAAGGGGAATAGTGATACTTAAGTCCACTCGGTGTTAAAAATAAATAGAACTTGTGCGACTTATTCCCCCATCTCTTTAATCAACAAAGACTAGAGTGAGGTCCCATTCTTAAACTAGGGACCTATGTGACTCGCCTCTAGAAACACTTATAGAGACCCTTTAAAGATTGATCAAGGTATCACCCGAGTGTAATTTCCTTGGTGGTTTATCTCTCAAGTTTTCATCTATTTTTCATGGCCTACCTATACGAAGCACCCCCTGCGTAATCATTTTTGGTTTTACCTACCTTCTAGACTACATTATCCATGTATTGGGCCTTCTTCAAAGTCATTCCTAGTCTAACCTCTCCTTCTTTTACTTCCTTGTCTGAAAGGGACTGAGATGAAACCTCCACCGAGACCCTCAGACTTACATAACCATGAAAAGTGGTAGATCATCATATACTTCATTTGAGTTTGTATTCCTATAGTCATAGGTTTACCTCACTTGTCTAGTTGTCCAGTCATCATTACTAGGGTGAATGTGAGTTTGTATCATTTTGGTCATGAGAACCCTTACCCCAGGGACATTGTTGAAGAGTTCCTGGTCTCAGATTCTGGGGATAGTAATCTATCCATCCTTTCTCAACTCTAAGATCTAGAGCCTCCAGTATGTAGTTGGGGGGTGATTATTACACTTAAATTTCCTTTTGATATGTAATCACATCCTCCTACCTCACTACACAACCAATTTTAGGGAAGACATCCTGGCGTAAGACCTTATATTTTCTTGTAGGAGGTTGCACATTTTTCTCCTTATTACTTCCTAGCCACTAAGTTAGAGAGGGGTTGGGTACCAGAGCCATATCCCATCTCACCTCGGCATCCTTATCCTTCATTCCTTACTTTAAACCCATGTCTAATGTAAAGTGAAGAGAAGGAGATGCCTTACCCCTGATCTCTCCCATGGTCGCCCTAATCTCTTCTACCATCGTCATTATCCTCTTCCATCATAGCTTTATCCTCTTCCCTCATAGCCCTGACCTCTTCCACTAGAGAATGAAAAAAACTGTGTGGTTTTTCAAATCTTCTTCTTCCTCTTGTTTCTCACACTGAGCATGACTCACATGGTCTTAGAGGTTAATGATGATCATGAAAATCACAAAATACACCAAAAGTATTGAACTACAAGAACTCTAATTCCTGCTAACCAGGATACGTTGGAAACCCACATAGGGTCCAAGCTCAATGGGAATCCTCCTTATGAATAATCAAAAATAATAATTCCCTTTGTAAGAACCCGGATCTTCATTTCAGGCATGCTTTCCTTTTTCTAGAGTTTCTGAGAAAAAATAAAGTTTCTGTAAATTTTTGAAGTACACGTCGTGTACTTTCTGAGTACACACCGTGTACTCTTTTCCCGCTCAAAGTTGTGTACTGGCCGTGTCTGGGCCAAAAACATGGTATGTAGGGGTGACGTGGAGGCCTATTTTGGCGGAGTACGGAAAGACCTAGTACATGCTGTGTACTCTAAAAGTACACGCCGTGTACTTTCTTTTTTTCATTAAACGGATCGGGGTCGCGCCTAATTGATGAAAATCTCTTCTTCTCCAACTTCTTCATCCAAGAGCTCTGGGAATCCGTGGATCTTCGATGAGCCACAGTTCCTCCGTCCATTCTCCGATTCGGGCACAGTCGATTGCATTGGAATCGCAGCGGTGAGTTCTTCCTTCTCCTTGAGCCATATTTTCCAATTTCTCCTTGTTTCTAATTTATCATGGTTTGAGAATTTTAAAAGTTTTCTCAGATCTACGATGTTCAAGGGAGAATCAGTCGTCGTGGTTTAATTATATCGATCTCCTAAGGTCGAGGTAGGTGGTTTGTTCCTTACCGTTCAAAGCCCATGAGTTTTATGTGCAAATTCCACCAATACCCGTGAACGGGGTATTGGGTGTTTACCTTTTTTCCCTTGTTGATTTCTTGCCTTGCTTGTATGCTTGTGTAGAGGTAAATTAATCATTTTAGGGGATATTTTATTGTGCTTGGACGTTTTCCCATGCTTTGTTTTATTTACAACCTTCGGGTTTTGTTTTCCTTTGGCTGTTACACCTGTTTTCATGCCTTGTGTCTATAGGATGGAGTGTTTTTTGTATAACATGCTTGTTGCCCTATAGACTGTTAGAAAAGTATCTCTATAGGTGTACTTTGGTTATCCAAGTAGATCTATACATGTACTCTGGCTTTATATCATTATTATGCCCTGACCGGCATGGGACTGAGAGAAACTGGTGCTATAGACTATAAGGGATAGACCGAGTGAGCTTCCCAATGAGTCTTAGACATTATAGACTACAGGAGGGTAGACCGAGAGAGATTCATCAGAGAGTCTTGGAAATTAGACTACAGGTGATGGACCGAGTGAGCTCCAAAAGAGTCTTGGATTATTATATACTATAGGAGGGTAGACCGAGTGCACTTCCTCAGAGAGTCTAACCTTGTTTGTTTTCTCATTAAGAACCTTCCCAGGCTAGAGGAGGAATTGACCGAGTGAGCTTCCTCGGAGAGTCTATGGTATACATGAGGCTATACGAGGAATTGACTGAGATAGCTTCTTCATAGAGTCTCTAGACCTTGGGGATAAGAGTGTTAGACCGCGTGATCTACCTCATAGAGTACCTGACTACCCTAGACTATAAGGGTAATTGACCGAGTGTACTTCTCCAGTGATTCTCATAAATTCATATAACCAAACCAGAGGGGTTAGGCTTCTACACTGCCCAGATGGTTGTGGTACTTCTTGGATAGGACCAGAGGGGGTGGCTGTGAGTACTTCCCAGAGGGTTTCCTTCTTTTTAGTTGTTTGCTTCACAGCTGTTGTTAGTTGTGGATCGATTACTATTGTGTATCCTCCTGCTTTACTGCTTACTATTTAATGCCTACTACTGTGTTGTTGCTGCTTACTGCCTTTTGTAATTTTACCTCCCTTATACTCACTGATTGTTTGGAACATATCTTTGGGTGGTTTCCTACTAGGATTTTATTTCACACCCTGTTTGGGCCATGCTTTTTGTCCCAAGAGGACTATGTTGTTGCAGGTATAGACAAGGTAAAGTGCCCTTCGACTTCTGGTACGTGATTGCTTGGAGCAGGAGAGCAAGGGACCAAGCTTTGGCTTGCGATGCTGAGGATATGTTTACTTTTCTTTGTACTTGTTTTGGTACAATGGTGTTTTATAGCATTGTAACTAGTTTGGCTGCTTTCCTAGAAATGTATTTTTCATCATTTCATATATACATGTGTGCTCCAGTTTGTTGATTTATTCTTCCGCTGTTTATTATTGTTGGTTATATACTACTTCCGCTGTTTCATGTTTATTACTTCCATTGTGTACTCTGCCAATGAGGGCATAGTTTCCCTACTATAACACCCAAGTCCCTTGCTGCTAGTCGGCAGCCTCTGGCTTTTGGGGAAATGCACTTGAGGCCATGTGACCAACTGGGTATGGGGCGCCTCTGGGTGGCTTCCAGAACCGGGACGTTACAAACTGGCATCAGAGGGGTTATTTTCACTTTATTTACTATTTGGGGACTTTATCCAGGGATAGGAAAGATTCAGTACTTGGTAATAAGTTGTGCCCGGGAGTAGCTAACCCATGTACAGGTAAAAGCCATACTACCTCGTTTATTGCAGTTTTCTGGTTTTGAGATTTTACGGTTGATTTGATTTCACCTAGAGTGATTCACATGATTTGTGCAGTTATTGTTTTGATATTATGGTTCAATTTCGGTCTCAACCCGATGAGATGAGGGTATTCCATCTCATGTATCATATAGTCACTTGTTAGAAATCACAATCCATGCATTCTTTCCATGCCATCTATGGTGCATTAGCGATTGCATGTTGTTGTGATAGACTCCATGTAGATTATGCATGCTGTTGTGATAGATGCTTGATAGAATCTATACTTCCTTGTTAGAGGATTGTTTGTATTGTACGTTTCTTAAATGAATGCCAAATTTTGATTCTTGAGGTGTTATAGGCCCTCTTAAATCAGGAATTGGTGGATCATGATCCTGTTTTCTCTTGTCTATGACTGTAGGAGATGCCAAGATTTGATTCGCGGGGAGTATGGGCCCTCACGGATTGGAATTTGGCACCTTTTTTCCTTGTTTATGTGTTTTCTGGGCTTCTGTGCAGTTTCTGAGCTACTACCCAGAAAAACCCAGAATACACGGTGTGTACTTTTTTACTACACGCTGTGTAGTTTTTAGACCGTGTCACTGACCATGTGAGCAGGGACACGCTGTTGTAGAAATTCCTTCAGGAACACACCATGTATGGTAGGTACACACCATGTAGTTTCGAGCTATGTACCTGGCTGTGTCACTAACAACATGAGACGGGGAAGCCCGAGTAGAACACACCGGGTTGGTGAAGAGCATGCCGTGTAGTTTTGTTCAGGTACCCGGCCGTGTCACGAACAACACGGTTCGGTGTCACCTTATTCCATACACACCGTGTGGGTAAAGAACATGCCGTGTAGTCTTGTCCCAGGTACCAGGCCGTGTCGCGGGCAACACGGGTTGGTGTTAACTTCTCTTATAGACGCCGTGCTTGTTTGGAACACGTCGTGTAAGGGTCAGCTGTGTAGACAGCTGTGTAACTAACAACACGGGCCGCCTAGACCATGTCTAGTACATGTCGGGTCCCTAGGGAACACTCCGTGTAGTCTAGGGTTAGTTTTGACCATGTGAGTTAGCCGTGTAAGGAGACTCAGGCAGGGGTTTAGAGTACATGTACACTCTGTGTGTGTGGAAAACATGCCGTGTAGTTTGGGGTGTTACACGACCTGTCGGGAAGGGGTACACGCCCATGTTAATGTCTTTAATGGACACACCATGTAGTTTTTATACACGTCGTGTAGTAATGTTTCGTAAAACATAAATTTTTCTTCCCCCTGTTCCCATTTTGTACTCATGTGTTTTCAGTCCTTGTTAATTCTGATCTAAGGTGTACTTTTGATCTTTCAGAGCTATGCCTCTGAGACGTCCTCCAGTTGTACATCAGTTGCTAGAAGGTGATCAGACACTGGATATGGACGATCAGGGACCTCCTGTTGATCCTCCTATAGATCCTCCTGTTGTGTCATCCTTGGCACCAACTATTATACCCATCACAGGCGCCGATACACAGTTCGTGGGGGTCTTCTTGAGGATGTTGTAGACTTTTCAGGGAGTGCTGCCTCCTGCCCCGTCGATGGCTAAGATGACGAGGGTTTTTCGGCAGCAGCATCCTCCTACTTTCTCAGGGGATGGAGTAACCCAGGCTTTAGAGTCATGGTTCGAGGCCACCCTGACCATCTTTGAGCACCTAGAGATACCTCCAGAGAAAAGGGTAAAGCTGGCTACTTATATGCTCCAGGACACCACCAAGAGGTGGTGGGAGGTGATCTCACAGTCAGGACGCCAGCAGGGTATGTCATAGGATGCGTTTCGATGTAATTTTATGACTACTTCTATTCGGAGACCCTAAGAGCTGATTGAGCCCAAGAGTTTATGAGCCTGCAGCAGGGTACTCTTTCTGTCATGGAGTAGTCATCCCCATTTTACTGAGCTGCAGCGTTTCACACCGATCCCAACTGGTGATGAGTTGTTCCTTGCTAGGAAGTTTGAGGATGGTCTCCGGCAGGAGATCTGTTCCCAGGTGAATATCTTCCAGTTGACTTTGATATCCTCCATCTTAAACCAGGCGCTGATTACTAAGTGCAATCTGAGGGATTCTGGAGCAGTGAGCTAGGGCGGTTCATCATCCATAGCTGTTGTTCCTCCTACGGATAGTAGGAAGCATCAGAGAGAGTCTTCTCGAGGAGATCGGGGTTTGTGGGGTGCGTCTTCTGGTAGCCAGGTTATATGCTACCAGTGTGGTAGGAGTAGGAATACTAGCCCTGAGTATCAGAGAGATCTGATGGAGTGTCGATCTTGCGGAAAGATGGGCCATATCAACGTTTTTTTCAGGTCTTCTCACCTTCAGCTGGTGGTAGGGGTTCCTCTATGACCCCGTGTTCTGGAGATGCTTCGCCAGTTTCCCACCATTCTGGGAATTGGAGTTCTTCCAGCCGTCCAGGCCGAGGTGGAGGTCTCGGCTGTGGTGGTCAGTCACTAGGTCATCAGCGACAGCAGAGTGGATCAACTCAGAGTGGTCAGCCAGGGGCGCAAGGATGTGGTGCAGGCCAGTCTTTCGCCATGGAGCAGACCTATCAGAAGCTAGATCCTGGACCTTCTACAGTTCGAGGTACGATCTTTGTAGACTCAGTTTTATCTTCAACTCTTTTCGATACTGGTGCTTCCCATAGCTTTATCTCTGTTGCGGTTGTGGAGAGCCTTGGGCTCTCTATATTTTCATCTTCTGACTTTTTGACTCTTGACACGCCATTGGGAATGAGTAAATATAGCATACATCAGTGCAGAGAGTGCCCTCTTGAGGTTGCAGAGTGTCGCTTCTTATGGGACCTCTAGGTCCTAGAGATGTCGGGTTATGACTTCCTTCTCAGGATGGACTGGTTGGTTCTTTTCCAGGCAGTCGTCGATTTCTATCATCGCAGGGTGAGTTTCGTATCACCAGAGGGAGAATCTTTTCTTCATATAGGCGAGTGGGATGTCTAGGTGGGTAGAGCTGGACCAGAGCATCATGGTATAAGGGAAGTTATAGCCCAGATTCCCAGTCTTTATCTGGATGACCAGGGGACTTCACAGTTAGATTTTCCCCCAGTGGTGGATCATTTCAGGGATGTCTTTCCAGAGGTCTTTTCAGGTTTTCCTTTGGAGCATGAGGTAGACTTCTCGATTGACCTCATGCCAGGAGCGACACCAGTGTCCATTCCTCCTTATAGGATGGCTACACCTGAATTGAAAGAGCTCAAGAGGTAGTTAGAGGAGTTGCAAGCAAAGGGTTTTATCTGACCCAGTACTCCTCCTTGGGGTTCACCAGTCCTGTTTGTGAAAAATGCAGACGACACCCTTCGACTTTGTGTGGATTATTGGAAGCTGAACCATTTGACGGTTAAGAAACGATATCCCTTTCCGAGGATTTACGACCTCTTTGATCAGCTTTGAGGAGCTCAGGTGTTCTCGAAGATCGACTTGAGGTCCGGCTACCATCAGTTGTGCATTAGACCATCAGATATACCTCTGACAGTCTTCAGGAGTAGGTATGGTCTATACGAGTATACATTCATGCCGTTCGGCCTCACGAACGCGCCAAAAATTATCATGGCACTGATTAACTGAGTGTTCCATCCTTATTTGGACTCCTTCATCATGGTCTTCGTGGACGATATCTTGGTGTACTCTTGTACTCGACACGACCATGCTACCCATCTTGAGATCATTCTGAGTACACTGAGAGAGCATCGACTATATTCTAAACTCTTGAAGTTCCATTTTTGGATGGATCAGATTCACTTCTTGGGTCACGTCATCTCAGAGGATAGAGTATCTGTGGACCCAAAGAAATTGAGAGTTGTAGTTTCCTGGGAGTAGCCGAAGAACGTATTTGATGTACAAAGTTTCCTAAGGATGGAAGGGTACTACAGATGCTTCATTCAGGACTTCTCGCGCCTAGAAGCACCGTTTATAGGTCTAACCAAGAAAGGGGAAAAATTTTTATGGTCATATTCTTGTGATTAAGCCTTTCAAGAGCTGAAGGGGAGGTTAACGTCAACACCGCTACTAGTCTTTCCAGAGCCGGGCAAGGGCTATACTATTTACTGTGATGCATCAGGTATCGGGCTGGGAGCTGTGCTTATGCAGGGAGATGGAGTCATGGCATATGGGTCTTGGTAGTTGAGGCCACACGAGAGGAATTACCCTATGCATGATCTGGAGTTGGCAGCTGTTGTTTATGCCTTATGCTGTTGGAGACACTACCTTCTGGGAGAGCACTTTGTTGTTTTCACCGACCAAAAGAGTCTCAAGTATATCTTCACTCAGCAAGATCTGAATCTGAGACAGTGTAGGTGGTTTGAGTATCTTCAGTCATTTGAATTCGAGCTCGCCTATACGCCGGGAAAGGGCAATGCAGTGGCAGATGCGTTGAGAAGAAGAACTCATATTCAGGTAGTTCGGGAGGCCAGCAGTGAGTGGAAGCTTATGGTTCTGTTCTCTGAGATGCACTTGGAAGTGCATGATAGGCAGGGACATACTGTCCTATATTCTGTAGTTGTTACCTCTACACTTCTTGAGTGGGTAAGAATGAGGAAGCTATCAGATTCTGAGGCCTTAGTTCTGCAGGAGAGTGTGTCAGGAGGGGACCCTCTTCCTGGATGGACAGTGGGCGGGGATGAGATCTTGTGTTTCCAAGGATGTGTATGGGTGCCAGAAGACATACGCGAGGAGCTGATGCGGGATTTTCATTCCTCAATTTGGGAGGTTCATCCTGGCATCACCAAGATTTATCGTGATCTACACCACCAGTACTGGTGGCCAGGTATGATGAAGGATGTTGTTGGTTTTTTCATGAGATGTTCTACTTGTTAGTAGGTGAAAGCAGAGCATCAGCGACCAACAAGGCTTTTACAATAGTTACCCATTCCCGAGTGGAAGTGGAACGATGTCGCTATGGACTTCGTGACCGGGTTGTCAAGGTTGCCTCAGGGGAATGATGTTGTTTGGGTTGTCGTCGATAGACTCACAAAGGTCACATAATTCCTGCTGATCAAGGAGACCTTCAGTGTTGATGATTTGGGACGGTTGTACATCTGGGAGATTGTACATCTACATGGAGATCCACACTCCATTATTTTAGACAGGGATGTGCGCTTTACTTCTTGTTTCTGGTAGGGACTTCAGAAGTCCTTGGGAACACAAGTGCTTTTGATTACAACATACCATCCCCAGACTGATGTCCAGTCCGAGCGCACAATCCAGGTTCTTGAGGATATGCTCCGATCATGCATTCTAGAATTCGGAGGTTCTTCGGAGAAGCATATACCTCTTTAGGAGTTCTCCTAAAACAACAGTTTCCAGGTGACCATTCAGATGGAACCATACGAGGCTCTGTACGGTAGGTCATGCTGATCACCCTTATGCTAGCTGGAGGCAGGAGAGGCAACTTTGCTGGGACCTCGTCTTGTTCAAGAGATCTCTGAGAAGATAGAGTTCATTCGAAAGAGGATGGCTACAACATAGTTTTGACAGAATTCTTATGCTGATCAGAAGAGATGACCTTTGGAGTTTGAGGTTGGGGATCAGGTTTTCCTGCGTGTCGCACCGAGGTTGGGACACAAGAGGATTTGGAGACAGAGGAATCTTCTACAGCGGTACGTCGGGCCGTTTGAGGTTTTTGAGAGAGTTGGGCCGGTTTCCAATTGGTTCTAGCTACCTTAGAGGTACTGGGCTATGCACGACGTCTTCTACGTCTCTCAGATCTGATGTTACTTTTCATACTCGTCTCATGAATTCCAACCTGATGAGTTTGATCTCGAAGCAGATGCGTCATTTGAGGAGCATCCTATCCAGATTGCTGATAACAGTACAAAGGTTCTCCATGGGCAGTATGTTTCTTTAGTACAGGTGCTTTGGCAACATGGGCGAGTACAGTATGAGACCTGGGAGAGGGAGGCCGATATACGATCGTAGTGGCTAGAGCTGTTCGGGATTTCCTCTTCTACGCCTCATTAGGGAAATTCGGGGACAAATTTCTTCAATGAGGGAAGTTTTTAAGAACCCTGATCTTTATTTCAGGTATGCTTTACTTTTTCTGTAGTTTCTGAGAAAAAATAATGTTTCTGGAAATTTTTGAAGTACACATCATGTACTCTTTTTCCGCTCGAAGCCGTGTACTGGTCGTGTCCAGGCCACACACACAATGTGTAGGGGTGACATGGAGGTCGATTTTGGAAGAGTACGGAAAGACCTAGTACACGTTGTGTACTCTAAAAGTACACACTGTGTACTTTCTTTTTTTCATTAAATGGACCAGGGTCATGCCTAATCGACAAAAATCTATTCTTCTCCATCTTCTTCATCCGAGAGCACTGGGAATCCTCAGATCTTCGACGAT
The DNA here is from genome assembly GCA_963277665.1 of Viscum album. Classification (NCBI taxonomy): domain Eukaryota; kingdom Viridiplantae; phylum Streptophyta; class Magnoliopsida; order Santalales; family Viscaceae; genus Viscum; species Viscum album. The sequence goes on from OY728139.1 coordinate 480,335,337, forward strand.
CCACAGTTCCTTCATTTGTTCTCTAATTCGACCATGGTCGATTGTGTTGGAATCGCAGTGGTGAGTTCTCCCTTCTAATTTAGCCTTGTTTTCAAATTTATCCTCATTTCCACGTTATCGTGGTTTGAGTGTTTTGGACGTTTCCTTAGATATATGACATTCAAGGGAGAATCAGTCATTTTGGTTCAATTATATCGATCTACTAAGGTCGAGGTAGGTAGTTTGTGCCTTACCGTTCAAAGTCCTTGAGTTTTATGTGCAAATTCCACCAATACCCGTGAACGGGGTATTAGGTGTTTACCTTTTTTCCCTTGTTGATTTCTTGCCTTGATTGTATGCTTGTGTAGACATAAATTAATCATGTTAGGGGATATTTTTTGTGCTTGGACTTTTTTCCCATGCTTTTTTTCTGTTTACGACCTTTGGGTTTCGTTTTCCTTTGGCTTTTACTCCTGTTTTCATGCCTTGTGTCTATAAGATAGAGTGTTTTTTGTATAACATGCTTGTTTCCATGTAGACTGTTAGAAAAGTAGCTCTATAAGTGTACTTTGGTCATCCAAGTAGATCTATAGGTGTACTCTGGCCTTATAGAATTATTATGCACTGACCGGCATGGGACTGAGAGAACCTGGTGCTATAGACTACAAGGGATAGACCGAGTGAGCTTCCCAATGATTCTTAGACATTATAGACAATAAGATGGTAGAACGAGAGAGCTTCCTCAGAGAGTCTTGGAAATTAGACTACAGGGGATGGACCGAGTGAGCTCCCAGAGAGTCTTGGATTATTATAGACTACAGGAGGGTAGACCAAGTGCGCTTCCTCAGAGAGTCTTACCTTGTTTGTTTTCTCTTTAAGAACTTTCCCAGGATAGAGGAGGAATTGACCGAGTGATATTCCTCAGAGATTATGTGGTATACCTGAGGCTATAGGAGGAATTGACTGAGATAGCTTCCTTAGAGATTCTATAGACCTTGGGGGCTAAGAGGGTTAGACTGCTTGATCTTCCTCAAAGAGTCCCAGACTACCCTAGACTATAAGGGGAATTGACCGAGTGTTCTTCTCCAGAGAGTCTCATAAATTCGTATGACCAAACCAGAGGGGTTAGGCTGAGTGCACTTCACAGAGGGTTGTGTTACTTCTTGGATAGGACTAGAGGGGGTGGCTGCAAGTACTTCCTAGAGGGTTTCCTGGTAGTTAGTTGTTTTATTCACTGCTGTTGTTGGTTGTGGATCGATTACTGTTATGTATCCTCCTGCTTTACTACTTACTGTTTACTACCTACTGTTGTGTGGTTGTTGCTTACTGCCTTTTGTACTTTTACTTGTCGTATACTCACTGACTGTTAGGCACAGATCTTTAGGTGGTTTCCTATTGGGATTTTATCTCACACCCTGTTTGGGCCATGATTTTGGGCCCAAGAAGTCTATGTTGTTTCAAGTATAGGCAAGGGAAAGTGCCCTTCGACTTCTGGTACTTGATTGCTTGGAGCAGGAGAGTAAGGGACCAATATTTGTCTTGTGATGCTGTGGAGCTGTTTACTTTTCTTTGTACTTTTTTTTGGTACTGTGGTGTTTTACAACATTGTGACTGGTTTGGCTTCTTTCCTAGAAATTCATTTCACATCATTCCATATATACATATTTGCTCCAGTTTTTTGATTTAGTCTTCCACTGTTTATTATTGTTGGTTATATAATGCTTCTGCTATTGCATGTTTATTACTTCCACTGTATACTCTACCAATGAGGGCATAATTTCCCCACTATCACACGTAAATCCCCCACTGCTAGTCAGCAACCTCTGGCATTTGGGAAAATGCGCTTGAGTCCATGTGACCAACCGGGTATGGGGCACCTCTGGGTGGCTTCCGGAACCGGGACGTTACACCATTAATCCAGGTATCCTTGTTAGGATTAAACCCTAGGTGAATCCCCCAAATCACTTTGAGTGAAAACATCCCTCATGGTCCCTGCACAGGGGGTATCCATTTCAAGATTAAGCCCCAACCTATCATCTCAAAAGGTTATACTCCCCTATGATACATACCCTTGATAGACTCCAAAGGCATGGTTTTTCACTAACGAATTACATGGCCTTTGATTCCCATTTAAACAATATAAATAGAAATCCTCCTTGAGGTTCAAACCGAACATCCTAAACCAACCCTGTTATTTTGAGCCATATCCCCAGTAGGTTCTAATTTAATGTGGAAACTCATATCCCTTCCAAGTTCTTTAGTCTATTCCGGTATAAGTCCAACACTAAAATAATACTAGGAACCTTTTACCTATAACTCCTTAACAAATGACATTAAAATTTATGGTTTGGTCCTTATCACATGAACTTAAAAGGTATGATGTGACCCATTAAGTGGCATTGAACTATGTGGGTTCTGATTCCAATCATAAGGATACATAAGAATCCCATTTACAGGTTTGATCCCAACATCAAAAAATTTGCATCTCCCTAGATGAAAATAAACTCCCGAGTAACATTAATCTACATGGATGAAAATAAAATCCTGAGTTCCCCACTATTGGGATAGAAAACCATCATCATCATAATAATGACCAAAGAATATCTAATTAGTATATGAGTAGATACCATTGATGGAGAACCTCAGATACATAAAGATATATTCATCTATTAAGAACCTCGAAGACATACATATGATTCTGAATTCCTCACATGCTAATAATTGATTTCTAATATTGGGATAACTCACACCATAATTTGTAATTTATTAAATATTCATAAACATATATTAAATCTATAATAGAGTATCAAAGAAGGAAATAATTTCCCCCAAAAGTGTGTGATGAGCCTAACCTATCATCCTCTAGACCAATGAGAGTTCTTAGGCATCATGGGTCAAAATCCCTAACAATCATCTAGCTTTAGAAACCATGTCCTTATGGATATATAACCATTGGGTGTTTATAGTTCCACAAATTTACACATTAGAAACCATTCAAAAATAGAAAACAATTATGGGGGAAAAATATGAGGGAAACAGAAAATAGTGAAACTGACTTGAAACATTAAACAAGATAATAGTGTCACCTACCTGTTAGGCCCCTTCCATTCTCAAAGGAAATGAGGTATGAATGGGAAAATCATTCATGCATATGTTCGTCCAAAAATATTCTACTTCAAGAGATTTTTCTTGATCAAGTATGTCAAATATCCTCAGGAACTTCCTTCCAAGATCTTCATTTGATCCAATGGATACCATCAAGTTTTCACCAATGAGTGCCTCAGTTGCTACTGAGGCTGGATCTTTATCCATGCAAAGGAATCCATCACTGACTTAGCATATTCAACGTTGTGCCTCAAACTCAATGGACTGACAGTACCATTAAAACATTATGATCCAAACCTTAGAGGATTCTCGAAAGGCCCTCCAACTAATCTAGCACCACCAACTGTCTGGTCAATGACAAATAGTGGTCTTGAAGTAGACGACACCAACCATGATCTTCAACCATTTTGGGAGATTACCCTCAAAATTCAATGACCAATTCCTCTCATATTTCAGGGAGTTGGACTAGGATTCCACCTACAAACTCTCCCTAAAGACACAGGGGTCCTTCTCAAGGGTTCTTTCCAACAATCTCTATTGTGAATGTCACGCAGCAGTGAACCCTCAACATGATGAGGGTGTCACCTTCGACTATCTGTCCTAGGTCCCTTTGACCTGGGAACACAAGAAAAGCCACTGGGGATGAAAATTGTCCAATAGGGATAAGGTTCATACTTTTTACCCCTCTGAATAATCCCACCAACCCAGTTTGGTGGCAAATAGTGAGTGGGAAAATACACTTTTCCACCTTCACTCAACCAACCAGTAGACTCGCCTAGCGACATTCAAGGAAACCCACCAACAAAATACGACGGAAACCTTCAAGCAGGAATAAGCACCTTCTTGTACCCACCAACCCTTCTAGAAGACTCATTTGGAAGAACTCAAATAAGTCCATTGACCATGTTTAGCAGAAAACAACAAGCATGAATATACACCTTTCAATATTTATTAGGCATGCCAATAGCCTCATCTGGCATCATGTGAAGAAGTATGTTGGAAAGTACTGAGGGTATGTAGAGGGTAGACTCAACTCTCTACCCCCACACATGAGTACTCTCAGTATCCACTGCCAGGAAAGGGAGGATATAAGCAGGCACATACACCTAATCCAGATACAGAATGGGTATATATACTCTTTTAGGTTGCTGAAGTCCCCAAGAACATCCTGGTGACGGTTAAAGGGAATACACAAATCCCTACCCATATCTTGGAGACTTTCTAGAATATCATCATGGAAAATATAGTAGTACCACAAGGATGAACACATAACTATGTCCCCAGAAATGGGATGGCTAATCAGCATAACACCCCAGAGTAGATACATACCTTTACTCTCATTTAGGAGGTTCATGGAGAAAACTCCCCCATAATACACAGAAAACATGATCAAGAACATAAATCCATTCCGATTGGTTATAATAATCCTATTCCAATGGTCACTCTAAGGTAGGAATAAACACCTTCCCATGATGACCACTCTCCTTGGAAGTTTTCCCAATTTCTTTTAATAATACATCCAAGAAGAAGTATCATCAAGCACTGTTTTAGAATTAAGAGTCGATCTATGATTTGGATCCACTTAATGCTAGATTTCTTTAATCCCTCAGATGTTTATCTATTGTATCTCAAGATCCTACCCTCCCATTACCAAATTATAGGAGCAATAGTAGTAATTATGAAGTTCCTCATCGAACACTTCACCATGAAGTCATGCTTCATGTAAAAAATTTGGTCGATCTCAAGAGCATATATCTTGATGAGATCCAATACAACTGTCTATGTGGCCAGGACACCAAGGATCAAGCAGGTCTTCCCCTTGCTACACAATCACGGTCCTCCCCATGATGGAAATAACTGTGAATGTTCACTTTATAGTAGTGATTCTCATTGTCATAAAAATTCTCCAATTGACAATGTAGTGATGAGAAATCATTCTTATAATGAGGCACTTGAAAATAGAAGGGAATCCATGTCTGATTCCTTCTCACTGGTAGGTGAGATCTTTTCTCAATGGGAAGACAACCCAAGGATACAGTCATTCTCTGAACCTTCCTTAGGTAATTTTCCTTCCATTATAATAGAGGAAACCCCAAACAATCCCATTGCATGTGGTAAAACAATAGGTATGTGTCCACTTTGGTTGGACAAGGTCGGGGAACCTGTTGTGAAAGGTGAAGAAGATCTGCTAAACATGAGGAAACAGTTGGATAAAGATGACGTAGCAGTCATGTTTTAGACTTTACCCACCTCTGAATATAGCATTAAAAAGGTGTTGGTAGAATACTGTACGTATGAAATACACCTCAGCATATGGAAAAATCATTATCACCTAAAAAATGTATTACCCTATGATGAGTATCAAAATCACATTCGGGTAATAAAAGGGTTACCACGCCAAATTGACTTGGCATCTCTCCCAGTTTCCCGACATCCAAATATTGAGAAAAATTAGGGATACATTGAACGTTTAGGACTTGATGCATTAATGAGATTGTGATATCAAATCTCATATACCTCATTTTGTGTTCACATATGAGCATGGGGTGTACATGGATAATTGCATCTTATTGTGCTACCAATCCAAAAAACCCCACCAAAGTTGGAATAATGCAATGTAATTGCCCGAGCCCTTCTACAAAAAAAATTGAACCTATTCATGACTGAAAATATGCTCAATAAGAATAGGCCTCGATAAACTCTCACTAATTTCAGGAAAGAAGAGAGAAAACTATTGAGATAATTTTATATCAATCATCTCAGAACATTGATCAGGAATTCCACTTAGAGGATGTCAGCTTTGAGATTGAAAAAATGTCAGAAATAGCACAATGCTCTTCCAAAACGTGTGATTTAAGTAAGTTCCAAATAATTCTCCCAACCCACGTTTGGATGAAAATCTATAAAAATAGAATAGAAACTGAGGTAATATCATCCATATCAATTCAGGAACAACACTATACCATAGGGTTGGGAGATTTTTTAACCCAACCCTTGGGGTTATCCAACCAAGTCTAAAGGGTTGTGAGTACAATACAGAAGCAGACCTAACCCTTATAGTTGGGGAATTTTTCACCCCAACAATCCCCTCTTTAGTGGGGATCAGTATTCTCTTGATTGGGGAAGATGTCATAGAGTGAATCCTCTCAATTTGTATTTTCTTGTGATCTGGGGTAATCACTTGGAAAGCACATTATTGAACTCTTTGGGAATTCCCTTTAGGTCATTACCCATCAAACATATCTTGGGGATCCAACAAAGAAGAGGATAAGGTCTCATGGATGTCATAGAAGAATGTGATCTTGTCAAAATTCCAATAGAATTCCTTTAATGTACTATGAATCTATGAATGGAATCAATGCTGTCATTGATAAAATTTCAAAACATAAGATCGATTATGATAATTCTGAAGAATAAGTTATTTTTCATGATATGGTCCACACCATAATTAATGTGGAAGGTGTGCATACCCAAAACCAGAGGTTAACCCAAAATTTGGGTATCCACTCAAATAATCCACATCTACCTCCTTGAAAGGAACCTAATAAGGGAAAAGGTAAGGATCCTACCATGTCTCACCTTCCCCCCAGAGAAGGCCAATCCCTTCCTCTAGAGGAAATATTTTCTCAACAAGAGGAATAAATGAGAGACTTGAGATCACTCCATGTAGAGTTACTCTAAGGTAGTCTTCCTACCAGATTTTCTCCACAAGTAGCCCCTCAACTCGCACATCTAGTTAGTGCACCTCAATAAAGAGGGTTTTCCACAACAACTAAGGGATGTTCACTCAATTTGGGATATCAACTACCAATATATTTGAATCCTCTAATAACAAATCATGAATTCCCTCCATTGGGTACATGGCTAGAACATGGTTAGGAAATTCTTTACAACCATGCCCTGATTGGTAACCCACAATAGATACTAGTGGTGCCGCCACTAGTGGTCCTCCCAATCATTACACCAATTAAATCTCTTGTTTCCACACTTATTCAAGTCCTTGATCAACCGTACATTTCTCAAATTCTTAAGAACACCATTGAGTCATTAATGACTCAATTGAAAGCTATGGAAGGATAGAATGATCCAATACAACCAGAAAAAGAAGGCTTATCCTGAATGGGTGGATCATACCCAGCCTCTGCATAACTTTTGGAATCCTATATTTCTAATTTTTAATGGGTCGGGAGATCATGAGTATCACCTTATGCATTAAATCTCTTAATGTGATCCCATGATGGGGGCCCCTGAGCAATAGGAAGTAGTAAAACTCAAATTCTTTGTGAAATAATTGTAGGGGACAACCTTTTTATGTTATACGAGTTTCCAGTCCCAATCAATCCTTGGATGGGAAGATCTCCATAGGAAGTTCCTCTTCCAGTTCATCTCAATGTGGTAGAAGACTATAATATTTGATCTTATGAACTGCAATAAAATAGAGAATGAAATGGGTTCAAACTTCATTACTCAATGTAAATGATTGACTTACTCCTTGAACTTGGTTTTCCCCAAGAAGAGTTTTTTCCTATATTTGTAGAAAATCTCTATAATGATTTAGGAATACTATTAATCATAGTGAAATACACATGAGGGTTTCAGGATCTGGCCATAATTGCTCCACGGATGGAAAACTCCACAACAGAGGCCAAATCTAAGTCATGATCAATCCCATTAGCTTAGGGAAGATGAATAGGAAAGGTAGAGGCAGTTACAGTTACACTTAAGCTCGCCCCTATACCCGCTCCCACCTAAAAGTCTATATTGTACCACAAGGCTCCCCCTCCCGAGAATCAACAGTAATGTCCACATCATCAAGATGGTCTAAGAGATCATAGGTGGAGATAATTTTAGGAGTTGAAATACAAGGTCTATTCTTTTCAAAATGACCAAGTCCCCAGTTACTTCATCTCAGCTTTGGAAAAAAACCTATTATTGTTGCCAAAGCCCAAGAGTCCTAAAAAAGGTAACAAGGACCACCTAAACTATTCTCTTTCCATAAAATGTTGTGGCATCCCATCCAGGAGTGTTTTGTTTTCAATTATCTCTTATAAAATATGGTTAATTCTGGGTAAGTGAAACTAAAATACTCACTATCCTAGGTAGCATACGTTTATATTACCAATCAGAAGGATATTGGGGAGTGTAAATAAGTTAAAAGAAATAATGTGCATAATTTTAAGGACTAGAAGTTCATAAAAACAATCAATTGGACTCATGTAATTCTAATAACATAGTTGAAATATCCAATTGTGCCTTCTACCACTTTTTCTATAGGAAATCCATCTTCATCAAAATCCTAGTCCTATGAAGGCCTATAATTGATGGAGGGACATGTCTGTAAGGATAAATAGAAATTATAAGAAGATGATCTCATATCAAAGATAATGTTTTCCCTAACCTTAGAAAATTTCATTCTGACAATCTCAAGTGTAAGGGCACTGCCCCACCAAATGGTACAACAAAATTCAACCCCCAAAGTAGAATCTTCATTATATTAGGAGTTGATATTTGCTTCAATTAATGTTATTCACTAAACAGATCCCTACTCAAATGATGATTCTAATTATGAACAAGAATTACCTGTACTTGATTGGGGAACTGGGAAAATATGTCATCAAGGTTGAGGATATAGGGGAAGACCTGGTCATTCAAGGAGTAACTACTTCAACCACACCTATGTTCAAACCATTTATGTGGCCGAAACGCATCGGAAATCTCTCTATAGAGATCAACAGGAACAATGGGGTTCTTTCTACACATATGATAGTGTATTCCATGATATAATTATCTTAAAAGACTGGTTAGAGGATACCCCACTGCCTCCTGGGTAGATGGGAAGACCTAGGTGGCCTAATCCACTAAGATCTGGAGCACTTATTGCTCCTTGCCCAAGAGATGGTCCATTCACATTAGGAATATCATCTCCTAAGGTTAGTACAAAATATAATCTTCATTCCAAAAATCATAGACCATTGGACCAAATATATGATGTATTGAAGAAACTATCCCAAGTGTCAACTAAGGTATCAGTCCTGGATTCTCTAATTCTTCCAAAAGACCTAAAGGAAGAACTCATTAAGGCATTATCAAGACCTCAAGAATTTAAAGTTGAGGTCACTTCTGCTGAAGTATATCGTGTGGATAATGATCCTACAAATTTCCATGTACTCATTTCCTTCACTAAACAAGATGAATATGTTTTCATACAAGTACATGGAAGACCCTTGTATATATCTGGAATGTTAAATGACATTGATATCTAATGATCCTTCAACAATAATGGCTCAGGATTAAACCTCATCCTAGTTCGGATGCTTCTTCAACTACATCTCAATGAATATCACTTGTCTCTATCCTCTCTAATGTAACAGGGTTATGAAAAGAATGATAAATAACCTCTCAGTGAAATTATACTCAAAAATAAATTTGGAGATCTTGTGTCCAACCCAGGGTTCATGTTGGTTCAGCTGGGCATAGCTTTCAATGTTCCACTGGGAAGACCTTCGCTACATCAGCATGAATCCATTCCTTCATCATACCACCAATGCCTCAAATATTCTATCAATGACCAAATTGGGACACTTTATGGTAATAAGGCCTCATTCAAATCCTGTGAAACACAATATATCAATGCAAGGATTTATCAAAATGAAGGGAAACAATCAATGGATAATGGTGTTGCCTAAATCAATTTCCCAAATGGCTTGGAGTTGATCCCAATTAACCCTTTTAAGAAGATTAGTGTAGTTTATGTGTTTCCTATTAATAAAATTGAAATGGTGGGAAATAATTCATAAATTAATTCAGTATATTCTGTAATTTTAATCATGAACGTTCATCCAGATGGAAATGAATAAATTATCTATCCTCTAAATGATAAGGAAATATTGAATTAAAATGTCTTCATTCTATCCCATGAGCCTCTAAAAAGTCTATTTTTTCATCCAAACTGGATGAAGTCATCATGAATATAGGAGAATGTGAAGAGACTCATTCTCAATCCCTTTTTTCTCCTTCAGGACTCCAAGAAGGTTGCATGCCTGCAAGAGAGACCAAAATGGTTGCCTCATACTCCGAATGTCCAAATGGAAACTCCCCTCTTCCTTCAATGGAACTTGTTTTATCATATCCTCCTTATGAAGAAGCATAAATAGTAGAGCATGAGGAAGAGGAAGAAGATGATGATGATGATATCAAGGAATCCCCTCCATAATTTGAGGAAGGAATCTCCACCAACGTGGATGAACTTTGAGAAATAAATCTGGGTACAAAATAAGATCCACGCCCCACTCTAATTAGTGTAGAAATAACTCTCAGAGAATAGGCAGAATACACTTCCTTCCTAAAGATGCACTGGGATGTGTTTTCTTGGAATTACATAGATATTTAAGGCCTTGAAACTAAGGTGGCCACTCATCATTTAGTTTTGACCGAAGATCATAGAGGATGCAAGCAAGAAACCAGGAGCACACACCTTACTCATGCCTCCAAAATTGAGGCTAAAGTGCAAAAAAACATCAAATATGACTTCATTAGAGAGGTGCAGTTCCCAAAATGGATATCCAAAATTATCCCTATGAAAAATAAGAATGGTAAAATTATAGTTTTCATTCATTTTAGAGATATTGATAGAAATTTTCCTAAATATGACTTCTCGGTTCCAATAACAGAGCTCTTGATTTATGAAACAGCTAGATACAAATCCCTCTCTTTCATGGATGGATACTCTGGGTACAATGAAATCTTGATGGCCCAAAAATATAAATAATCCACAACCTAAATATCCCCTCAAGGTTTATTATAATATTGTTTAATGCCATTGGGTTTTAATAATATCGGAGCCATGTACCAATGTGTTATGAATCACATCTTCAAACCCCTCATGGGAATGTTTATCAAGTTCTACATTAAAGATATAGTGGTCAAATCCTGAAAATGTTCTAACCACCTAACTGACATAGTGACTATATTTAATAATATTTGATGCCATAATCTAAAGATGAACCCCTTGAATATTTTTTAGGGTAACCTCGGGAAAATTTCTTAGCTTCATTATATGCCATTGTGGCATTGAAGTTGATCCTGAGAAGACTAAATATATCATTGGAATGTCATATCCTTGAAACATGAAATAGTTAAGAGAACATCAAGGATACTTGTCCTACATTTGGTGCTTCATATCCAACCTTGTAAGAAAGTGTTTACCCTTCACCAAATTGATGAAGAGGGGGTCACTTATCAGTGGACTAATGACTATCAAGAAGCATTTGATTTCCTCAAGAAATGCCACTTGATCACACTAGTATTGATGCCACCTGTTGAAGGAAAGATTCTAATTTGGTATGTCACATACTTATAGTGATCACTAGGTGCTTTTCTTTCATATAAGTATGATGTTGGGAATGAAAATAGTCTTTAATATATCATTTAAACCATACTCGATGTAGATACTCAGTATTCAGATATTGAGAAGAGCTTCCTGGTGTTAATCTTTTCAATTCAAGAGCTGAAACACTATATTCAGCATTACAAGTTCTACTTGGTCTCTCGAAATAACCCCACTCATGTTTATCCTCAGTTGTCCTATGCTGATAGAATATTTTTCATGGTAAGAAATTATCCTGTAGTAGTTTGATATATAGTTTGTCCCTCAGAAAGAAGTGAAGTGACAAGCCTTGGAAGACTTCCTTACTGAGCACCCATCTGCAAAAGAGATGTCATTAAATACTGAACTACCTGATAAATAAATCTTCTTTATTTATTAAATCCCTCAAAGATGGGAAATTTATTGTGAAGGTGCTTCTAGGGGTCCAACAGGGAAAATAATGGATGACACTAATCTTAACAAAGTGGGGTTGGGAATTGTGCTTATCTCCCTAGAGAAGGTAGTGTTTCCATACTCCGTCTAGTTATTGGAAGGTGGTACCAACAATGAGGTAGAATATCGGGCTCTCATTGTAGGCCTGGAATTAGAACTCCAAGTACCAGTGAACAACCTAGAGGTTAAGGGTGATTCAAAATTGATAATCAAGTAGATCCATGGGGATTATTCCATCAAAAAATAGAAGCTAATTCCCCTGTGTGATTATATTTTATGGTTAATGGTAGAATTCCCCTAAAATCCAACATTGAATCACATCCAGTGGTCAAAAAATGCTCATGAAGATGTGTTGGAAAATGCAGCTATAGATTTGGTAGATCCAAATCAGGAAAAAACAGTTTTCAACATTTCCCATGGTCGAATAGTTTCAACTTTTTTTCAGATCAAATCAGAATAAATCAATGAAATAACTCCCATACATGATTCATATGATCCTACTATATTATATTTCCACCCATCATGGAATATATCCACGATGAAGTACTTCTACAATATAGGGTTGGAATATAGCAGATTCGATGATGAGTGCCTGATTTCACTCTTTATGGTGGCCCAAATCATCATAAAATCCTCTAAAAGTGAGGATTTGATGGAGTCCTTATCATATGTCTTGATGGAGAAGATATTTCGGATGTTATAAATGAAGTACATGCAAAATCCTGTGGTTCCAACAAATTAGGGTATAGGCTTTCTGATCAAATCTGAAGGCTTGGATACTCATGGCCTTTGATGATGCAGGATTGCACAAAATTATCTAAGAAGTTTCATCCCTATTAAGTGTGTGTCGATTTCATCCATCAACCCCAAAGTTTCTACATAAAGATAAATGCACATATCCATTTCCATATGGGTAATGGATGTTGTTAGACCATATCCTCCAGCTACAGCTAAGTAGTTTAAGTATATCCTTACTGCTACCGACTTATTCTTCAAATGGGCTGAGTCAATTTCTCTCAAATAAGTCATTTCCTTAAGCATTAATATCTTTTTAAAATATAATATCATTACCAAATGTTTTGTCTCACAAACCATATTTATGGAAAATGGAACAAATTTTTATTCTTCTAAGTTGGAAATCTATATTAGGAAAACAATATCAAATCCAATCATTCATCCTGCTATCATGCAGTAGCCAATGAATAGATAAGGCTTTTAATAAGCCTCTATAAGACATGATCTAGAATATTATGGATAAAGATAAGAAATCTTGGCTTGAAAATATCTTGCAAGCCTTGTGGGATTACCGAACTACTACCTATACTGCTATGTAAGCAACCCCATACTCATTGGTGTACAGAACAAAATCAGTCTATCCCATTGAGGTTTAGTTTTCTTTTCCCCATATTTAAATTTGTGGCCAAATATACACATATGATCAATTCAAAAAAATGAATGGATGTGTTGGAGTGACTGGATGAAAAGATATCACACACCTTGCATAACTAGGAAGTCTATCAAATCTGGATAGCATGGGCCTTTAACAAGAAGGTTCATCTTCATTCATTCCTCCAAGTAGAATTGGTATTGGTCCTTAGGACTCTAATGAAACTAGGAAAGAGGCCTTTAAATATTGATCCAAAGTGTTAGGGACCATACTACAAATATATGGTCCACTCTAATGGAGATTATTCTTTAATATCAATGTATGTAGAACTCACTACAACTCTAACCAATGAAAGGTTTATGAATAATTATGTTGTGTAATCACAAATAGTTCATCTTAGTTGTAGGACATTAAAATACATAGCACCATTTTTGTTCATGTTACATTATGTTAAACTTCATAACATCACTGTCCTTGTTGCATGATGAAAAAATTCCTAACATGTGGTCCTAGCTGCAAGATGATAAACTTCTAAGCACCATTTTTCCTCACCACATGACATTAAATTTTATAGTTAACATACCCATCGTTTGACATTAAGAAATCCCCAATATACCATGAGTTGATATTCCTTGTGTTCCCTCAAAATACGACTATATTCCAGGCATAAACCCGAGTCACATCATTACCACTTCCTAGTGGCACTTGAACCCCACTTATACCTGTGTTTGTATCAAACCTGCATGGGGAATACCTTCAAGAACTACGTGTGTCTTGATTCTTGATCCGATAAGATATGTAGTGATATCTGGGTCTTATCCCTTGGTCCAAATTCAATGTTCCTTTCACATCAACTAACCCACATCCTTACCACATCATGATCAACTACACAGTTCTTCAAGAACTATGTGTGGATTGATTTTAATTTCAATGAGATACATAGTGATGCCTATATCTCCAATATTAGGCCCAGACATGACTATAAAAAAACAATTTCCCATTTCCCTATGTATGAAAAAATCTATACTAATAACTCTTCAAGAACATATGGCTTGATTATCATAACATTTTGTGTCTTGATCTCAACTATTATTCTGGGAAATATATAAAAAATATTAAAGCCTCCCTCATCACATCAAACCACATTTGGTGTGGGTAACCCTATCAAGAACTATGTGTTTCATGATTCTAATCCCATTGAGATATGTTGTGATTCAAGAATCTACAATCTTGGGTCCGTTTGCAACATTTAAAAATACCCTTTAATTCATGTGCATGAATCAATTCTCTATAGGGATCCTATCAAAAACTATGTGAGGCTTGATTATCACCCCTATGAGATACGTTGTGATACCCAAACTTTTATTATTTGGTGCAACTGCAATATTTACATCACTTCACATTTTTTCATCTTAGTCATTACCACATGACATTAAACTGCATGGAATTCCAAGAACTCGATGTGGCTTGATTCTCATTCTATTGAGATACATAGTGACACCTTGGTCACATCCCCTGGTCTAGTCATAATTTAAAATCCCCCACTCCTTGTGTATGGATCATACTTTCATCAGTAATTTTATCTAGAAATATATGTGTCTTGATTTTTTCCCTACAATATAAGTATTAAAGATCGGGTCCTACACCCTAGCTCAGTCACCATATAATAATCATTCCCCTACCTTTAATTTGTGTTGCCTTTGTTTTTTAGAATAATATTTTACCACACCTTGTATCTCACACTGAGCACAACTCACGTGGGATTAGGAATATGGTAAAGAATTTACCTGAATAAAAAAGGTGTCTCATTTCCCATTAGGGTTATAAATGGTTCTAGCTTCAATACCTTTAAAAAACAACAACAGATGTTCTCATCGCATGAAATTAAACTACACGATATTATCAAGAACTATGTATGGCTTGATTCTTGCTCCAGCAAGATATGTAGTGACACCTAGGTCTTATCCCTTGGTCCATCCAAAATATTCCTTTTCACCTCAAAATCAACCATGTTCTTTCTGTAATACATTAAACTTCATGGCCAATATCCTCACTGCATGAATTCAAACTGCACGGTACCTCCAGAACTATGTATAGATTGATTCATATCCTGTTGAGATATATACTAAAGATCATGTCTTAAATCCTATTCATATCCATGGGAACAAATAAAAAATTCCCCTCTCTTGCATAAAATTAAAAAACTATGCAGGAGATTTTATTTTGGGTCCTCTCTTTAGATAACCCACTAAGGAAACAAGTGATGTCCCCATTCTACATATAAGAGATATGTATGAAAGGGAATCCAAAATAATAACCAATATCAGTCCAAATACTTCCCTTATGTATTATACATTTCCATTTTCACATGTCACACTACTAATATTGAATAATTTTATATCTTCATAATCTTTCCTTAGCTTTTAGTGGTATAATGTCTAATACCTGAGAGATCCTTTACCTGACTATGCAGTACATGCCTCAATTGGCCTTGCATAAGTCACCCACATAACATGCATGTAAGCCTAAGGATACCACTGTTTGAGTATATAGTATTCACCCTAGATATCCTTACATAAAACAACACTCATAACATGTTTTCAACTAGTGGTAACTTCATTATTAGGAGAAGTCTCTCCTATCTCTTTAAGCTTTTGACGATGGTATGATGGAACCCAAAATTTAAAATTAGTGGCCATCGTCTACATTTTTTCCCATTTCCTTTCTCCTGATCTGGAAGTCTCCAAGACCATGTTTTTGTTTTTCCCTCATCATATGTTCAAAGTATACTAGAATAATCTTGGGCGATTTGACCACATACCATCCATCATTTCCATAATATTTTGGTTCTACTTGTATGAACTAAAACTATATTCACTATACATCTTATGTTTCGGTCAAACCATCATAGAAATCCTATCCCCCTAATTATTTAGAAATTAGGACTTGAAACAACCTTTCATTATTTAGGAAGTTTTCTCCTCAAACCAAAATTTATGCATAGGAAAATCCAAATCCCCATAAACTTTCATCAACTCTTAGTAATAGAATATGAAAATTATTTAGAGCTCTTTTAACTGGAAACACAGTATGTTCCCTAGTTGGTCTTACATAAAGTCACCCATATAATGGGCCTATCAACCTAAGCATATGATTATTAACTATGTAGTATTTTCCCTGGTTGTCCTTGCATAAAACAACCCCCATAATGGGTTTGTAAAGGAATGGTAACTTCGTTCTTAGGAGAGACCTCCTCTAATACCACTATCCATTTTTCCCATATCATTCTTCAGATCCAAGAATCCCCAAATCATAGCTTAAAACTCTCTCCTTCTAAACCTGTATATAGTAGCACATTTTTAGACAAATTATCAATAATTAGAAAACCATCTAGCCTTTATTAAAATCTAATGACCGTAAATTAAAATCCCTTAATGTACTTATTGCATGACTTGAAAATCCACAACGCCTAATGTCCTTGTAGTATGACTTGAAAATGAAAAACCCCTAATTTCCTTACAACATGACTTAAAACTACACATCCCCTAGTGTCCTTACTGCATGACTTAAAACTACACAACATAATTTCTTTACTGCATGAATTTAAACTATACATCACAATATCATAAATATCATTTCTGAAAAAATACCCTCTTTCACACCTAAAATTCATGTAGTAGTGGATTCTTATTAATATCCTAATTTGGAATGGAAGATTCCTTTATTCTTATACATATTTCTTCACTATGGTCTTGAGACATCCAAATATTAAACATTATTTGTTCATTAGTAAAATAATTACATAATTCTTAAAAACTCTTTTACCTAACTATATAGTACATGACCCATATTGGCCTTTCATAATTCACCCACATTATAGGCCTATCTGCGTAAGGATACCCCTATTGAACTATGAAGTACATTCTCCATTTGGACTTGTATAAAACATCCCTCATAACAGATTTTTCAACCAGTGGTAACTTCATTCTTAGGATAGACCTTATCTATTCTCGAATACCATGTTTTAGATTTAGAGATCACAATAATTTTTCATGATTCTCCTAGGAAGTATCTAAATATTATCAAACCGTTCCTAGCCGTAAATACTTGTTTGGGTTATAATTTAAAAATTAATGGTCAATGTTGTTTGACCTAAAACATTAGATTTAAAATTCTGACATGCATAACATTAAATTGCCCACAAAAGGAGACACAGTAATCACCAAGTTGAAAACCCAAAAAGGGATCTTTGGAAAAAAGTTGAGTCTCATCTTTCTAGACCTATAGTCTATATGGTTTAAAATATATTGAGAAATAAAATGTTAAAAGGCACAAATCATGTTAGCTTGAAAACTCAAAAAGAAAAAGGGCTAGCCAAAGAAAAATCCAAACCACACCCACTATGTCTTCTCCATATTGTGCTTAGGAAAAAATTTGGGTGATAACACAGAAGACACAAATTTTATTGGGTTTTGTATATAACTTTAATAAAATTATAACTACGCTCACTAGACCCCTTGGATTAGGTAAATTTTAGAGCTCCCCCATCCCTATCTTTGTAATTATTATTAGATGATATGAAATTTAATGCTATAAAAATCCTCTTTGACAATATGATCACAAGAATAAAGTAGGGATAAAGACATATATTATTAGAAAAAAAATTATTCATTTATGTAGAAAAATCAGAGAAACATCCACAAAATGGGGTCTCTCTATCTTATAATATAAAAGGATTTTTACATAGTTCATTATATGTTGAATGACCTTATGAGACCCATCAACTACTTGTTGAAGTTCAGTCAGCCGACCAACTTCAGTCTTCTTGGACTAATGAAGTTCTTCATTGGCAGTCTCAATAGAATTCCACCTTCTTCTTGGGCTTCTCGTAATGAACAGTGAAGTTTTTAGAGTTCCCCTTGAGTGGTAGTTAATTATTGATGAAGGTGTGTAACTTGAAAACTATTCTCCTTGATTTTATTCTTGAATTCTACCAGTTTGGTGCTATGATTGGCCTCCACTTGGGATAGTGAAACTCATTAGTCATCAATGTTGACTATCAATTTGGCCTTGATGAGATATCATCGAAGCTTGTTCTCTTGATCCATCCTATAAATAGTCTCCTTCACTCTAGTGTGAATTAGATGGTAATCAAATCCACTAAACCCCTAACATATTAAACAAATATATAAGATGTGAAATTCATGAAGGTAGTTACTCAAGGAGAGCATAAGAGATTATCATCTGTATATATCTACATGCCTTTTAATGTACGATATAGAGATAATTCAAAAACTTTGGATCCTATTTAGAATCACTATCGTAAGTAGGGATGTAATATTGAATCCGCGCACTCAAAGAAGTGCCCTTTTCTACTCCCTCTAGAATAGCAGTTGCCTTTACTTTTGATGATGGTCGAGATGATGCGGAATATTTTCCCTCAGATCTATCCACAAAAGTTTATAATCCTAAATTATGAATTAAAAAACACTATTAGATTCAAATTAATGTAATGAGTGGGGAGAAATCGCAATAGTTGATGATCTTTACCCAAAAGAAGTTCAGCTACCTGAGAAGACTCCTACCCAACATTTCCAACCTCAGTAGTTTGTGTTGGAACCTCTTATTGAGGGAAACTTTCCTAAGTCTTATAAGGATCTACCAGATGAGACTTAGGAAGTCTTTCTATTTCAAGGTCTACCTGATCTTGTTTCCCCTCAATAGTGGGATTGAGAGTGATTTCAATATCTTCTCATTGCACCATCTTTTTAGTACATTTGATGGATGAAGCTATGCATTTTAACCAATAATGATTAGATAATTAGGCATAAGAATATTCATTGGATGGGAAATAAATACTCATGTACATTTGTTTCTATATATATAGTGCCCCAAATTCTTATAAAGTAGTAGGAATATTAGTATGTTTTAGTATTTCATCAAAAGACATGTCAAGATTCATCATGGATTATTTTGAAATCCCGAGCCCCATGTTAATCTCAACTATTTGAACACTTAGATTGACTTTTTTATGACCCTCCTCTGATGACTTGGGACCCCGAATATCCTTCTTGGTGGCAACTGTAGGGTCAGAATCAGTCGTCATAGGATTATTTGGTGCATGAGATGAACCTGAAAAATTAAAAAAATGGAAGTCATCCATTGATATATAGATTCTACTGAATCACTTATGACATACCATATGCCTCCTCTCTCTCTCTCTCTGTAGTAGTGGTAGGATTATTTCTAGAAGTAGATGATGTATTCTCTAGCCTAGATGCCAATTTACTCAAGGGAGTTATTTCATTGGCATGGATTTTTACTTGGTCAGAAGTTTCAACCTCAATTATTAGAGTCTCATTTGTAACTTCCTTGAGGGAAGAAACATAAGGAGTTCCTGTAACCCCAAGAAGTTTAAAAACATACAATAGATGAAGTTGAAATTAATGATATAAGGAAGACTTACCAATGCTAAAAAAGCATGTATCCAATGATTTCACCCTTTGTCATCTTTTCTTATTTGTTTTTTTCAAATGAGGGATAGAATCATCCTCCCCTAAAATAGGTATTATAGGTGGGAACTCTCCCTCAATATCATCCTCCATGGCTTGTAGTCCTGGAGATAATTCTCCCAATTCGAGGGGCGACCCAGTAACCCCTATCACCGTACCACCAAGGCTATACTGTGGTGATGGAACCTCAACTTATTTTCCTTTAGATAACTATAAATTAAAATGGATTTCCCCAAATTAATGATTCTTAGATGAAATATAAAGGCAAAGAAGAGAATAGTTTGAGAATATGATAACTTGTGTCTTTAGTATTGAAAAAATCATGACATTCCTTAAAAGAAGAACGATTTATCCCCTCAGTAGCACCAAAATCTATCATATCCTTTACTCTCATTATGGTAGGGACATGATCATCAGTTGCATAGAAAATCATATAAAGCTCTCGAATATAGACTCCCACTTCAGTAGGATTATCCTCAATGAAATTATCAAAAAGGGATCTGAGATCTCCTATTATTGGAATATTCATCCCCTCACATAAGATCTCCCATATAGTTTCAGTATCAAAAGACAATTTATACCATGTTTGGACTGCCTCTGGTTGTATGTTTTTAGAATACATCCTAGACTATTGTATATATGATCATGCAGCCTTGGATTTAACAGGATTCCCAATTCCTACCATCACAGATGGTGCATGAGAAAATGGAACCCAATTCACTTCTTATCAATGGCGAATAGATTGCCTAGGTGCATCCTCAGTTAGTGATGATGGTATACTCCTCTTGATTCTGGTATTTGGATTATATCTTGCACAAGGTCATTTTGATGAACCGAGATCCTCATCATCCTCGCTCTCCAGCTCTAATGACTCAACCCCTGAAGGAGATATAGCCCCTTCCAAATGACAAGGTTCATTCTTGTTCCACCTCTTTATTTAAACCTGAGGAATAGTATTGTCTAGAACTTCTTCAGGGTATGATTCAATCCAAATTTCATCATACCAGGTCGTTAATTTTCTTTCTTCATCAATTGTAGTTATATTAATCACCTCCCTTGTCAGTTCCATAGATTTCATGCCACCATTAGATTCTATTCTAATATAATGTTATCTAGAGGGGATATAATAATTTTTTGTAGGTATTTTAAATATCATGAAAATATGTAAGAAGCATAGGTCTCACATATGATTTCACCATTGATCATGGTTTCCATCACACCATCCCATAAGACTATAATTTATGACCTTATCTCTATTTTTTCATCTGTTCATAAAAAAAACTTATTGTGGACGAATTCCCATTAATAAAAAAGTTTAAATCCTTAAATTAACTCATTATTGTTCAAATTTCTTGAGGTTTTAAGGATATGGATCAAATAACAGAGAAATCTCGCACAGATGTTTGGAAAGATCTCCTGAGGACCCGGATCCCACTCTGTATAGCATAAGTTTAGAAATGAGTCGTGATCCATCATAAAAGACTTGGAATTTTCCTACAATTCTGAAGGGAGCTTTCCATCCATGAATGTGCAACAAAATCCTGTGGATTTTTTCAAAAACATTGGTAGCTAACCCCACCATTTTATTCTCTTATAGCTTGGATACTTCAACAAATGTCCCATGCCATATATCGCCTTTGGAATCACAAATAGGAAACAGACAAATACTGATCCATATATCCATAAAATCCACAAGACATGTCTTGGAAGTAATTTTTGGATCTATTTCATATCCCCACTTGTCAAACTCGTTTTTTCTAGCATCAAAGAAAAGGTGTCATATGTACTTATTTGTACCTATTTGGGACAGTTCGTTGGATTCTTTCACTTGGGGCCTTCCCCTTCTTCTTCAAGAAAATTCTAATCCTTGTATTCAGATAAATATCCCCTCTTGCATTGGGAATTTTCTTCTTCTTATTGTGGGATATTTTCAGTAGAACATGTTCTAAAAATTGAATCCTTTCAATTTCATTCAACATTTTCTTTATAAAAATGGATTTATCATACATATCATCAAGGATAATATCCCTAGTGATCTTGTGAATGTCCCAAATACTGATTCCAACGTCTCCACGAATCAAATGGAAATAATTCATCTATAGAGTCCACTAGCTTAGTAGTTCTTGCACAAAATTTCCATTCCTATATAGGTAGGTCTTCCCTACCCATACAACCTCATAAATTTGGATGATTTATAAATCTTCTTTGAACTCTACACAGTTTTTTATACACAATACACCCATATCCATGTGGGCTTAACACCCCCTCCTAGGTTAAAGTCCCAACCTTTTTTCCAGCCCTTTGATTGATCTGTTTCTGAATCTCAAAAAATGGAAGAATAATAGTGTGGATTTAGTTCAGATATATATGGTTTCAGATCGGGAGTACATAGTCTATGATGCATAAAATAGGCCTTGGATTCCATCCCAATATTAATATATGTGTCTGCACTAGAAATGTTAGTAGATAATAAGTTCTATGGTCTTGAAACCAAGAGACTGGGATATAATTCTTCAGATCCTATGTATATACTTTCCATATATGGTCATAAATGTAAAGTGTTAGATAAGTACTATTTGTAAAATCATAATGACATTTCTTCAGATACCCTACTTGATTAGTAAGTGTGGTATCATTGATATCGTGGTAATCATGCCCTATGATCTTCATCATTTCCTCATTTTTCTTTCTATCCAGTTCATTAATAGTTATGATATAATTAGGATATTTTGAACGTACCAAGAAATATCAAGTTTATTTTAGAATAGGTTCATTTTGAAAAAAATTGTAAATAAGGAAAATTTTGCAAAGGCATATTGGCATGCAAGTATATGCGGCACACAAGTGTCTCGCTCAAAGTTAGGAAAGTAAGTATCCATCTAAAATACATATTGGAACTTCGAAAGAAAAATATTTAACAATACAATATTCTATGTGAAAGGTTTTCATGGGGTGAGCTCGAATTTCCTAATCATTAGATTTTTTCAGCAAAGTGAAAACCCTATTTATAGATGAGGAAGTCTACCTGTATGAACGGCTTACGCAATAGACCTGCACGAACAATCAAGCGTGGATTCCTATGTACTCCATGTATATTTTTCATCCCTTTACCTCATGATTAGAACCAATTTTTCATTCGAATCCAATCCTTATGGGGTCTTTTGTTGATAATCTATTTCATCACATGGATGAAAAAGTTATAAAGGTAGATTCCTTAGAAAAAGAAGGAGAATATAGATGTAGAATGGCAAGAATTGCAAAACATCAAAGATAAATTATCTCAAGGTACCCACAATTATCATCAGTGCGCAATCACCAATGAACCACCCACTTGCGTGACCAAACACCTTCACCCGTGGTCTCATATTTTTTTATAAATATACCCATGGGGTCTTCATTTTTACATAATTTTTTTTAAAAGGCCAATTGCTTCTCTGATCACTCTAGTGATTCACTCAAGTCCTTTGAAATCCTCTACATAGTTTTCTAACACCTAAAAAGAGGGAATTAAAGGGTAATAGGGAGACTTAAGTCCATTCGATGTTAAAAATAAACAACACTTGGGAGACTTATTCTACCAACCCCTTAATCAATGAAGACTAGTGTGAGGTCCCTTTATTAAACTAGGGACCTATGTGAATCACCTCCAGGAACACTTGTGCACACCCTTGAAGGCTTGAGAAAGGTCTCACCTAAGTATATTCTCCTAGGTGGTTTTCACCCAAGGAGCCATCTGTTTGCCTAGCCTTACCTTCATGAATCACCCCCTGCATGATCCTCCTTGGTTCACCCTACCTTCTATCTTTCACGTGCTATCCATCAGGCCTTCTTCATAGCAATTCATGGTCGAGCCTCTCTTATTTGACTCCCTTGTCTTAAATGAGCTGAGATGAAACCTCCACTGAGACCCCTAGACCTATAAAACCAATAAAATTGGGACATCATCTCATCCTCCATTTGGGTTTATAACCCTATGGTCATAGGTTTATTGTACTTGTCTGGTTGGAAGTCAAGGGTTCTTAGGGTGCATGTGAGTTTGTATCCCATATTCACCTCAACCTCTTCCACCATCATCCTTATCCTCTTTATCCATAGCTCTAGCCACTTCCATCATAGCCCTGACCTCTTACACCAATGAAGGAGGAAAATCATGTTGTTTGTCAAATCTTATGCTTCCTCTTGTTTATCGCACTGAAAATGAATCATGTGGGATTAAAGTTTAATGGTGATCGCAACAATAACACAATTCACCTGAAGGATTGAACTATGAGAACTATGATTCATATTAAGCAGGATACGTAGTAAATCCACTTAGGGTTTGAGCTCAATGGTAATCCTCTTTAAGAATAAGCCTGGGTCATAATTCCCTTAACCCGGATATCCTCCTCAGGAGTATACCCCAGTAAATGCCCTAAATCAACTTGAGTGAAAACATCCCTCATGGTACCTTTATACGGGATATCCTTCTCAATAGTAAGTTGTAACCTATCATCTCAAAGGGCCATACTCCCCTGTGATACATACCATTGAGGGCCTCTATAGGTGTGGCACCTCACTAATGAATTATGTGGTCTTGGATTCCCATTAATATAGGATACGTCAAAAATCCCCCCTGAGTTTCAAACCCAAAATCTTAAACCAACCTTATTCTTTTGGGCCATATCCCAAGTATGGTCTAATTTAGTTAGGAAACTCATATCCCTTCCATGTTTCTTGGGCATTTTTGGAATAAGTCTCATACTAAACTTTGACTATGAACCTTCCTCCTAGACGTCCTTACCACATGACATTAATCTGTATGGTTGGGTCCTCAGCACACAACCTTAAAATGTATGATATTCACCATTAAGTGGAACCACAGTATGTGGGTTATGATTCCTTACATAAGGATATGTTGGAATACCATTTATAGGTTTGATCCCAAAATCAAACAATTCTCATCTCCCTATATGATGATAAACTATAGAGTGAAATTTATTTACCTGTATGAAAATAAACACCATAATACCCCACTATGTGGCTAGAAAACCAGCATCGTCGTAATAAAGACCAGAGAATATCTGATTAGTATATGAGTAGATACCATTTATGGATAACCTCAAATACATACAGATATCTCCTTGAATGAATAACCTCAAATACATACAGGTGATTCTGAATTCCACACATGAAATAGTTGATTGCTAATATTTTGATAACTCACATCCTACTTGGGAACTAATGAAGGATTTATAAACATGTCTTAAATATATAAGAGAGTCCTATAGTAGGTAATAATTCACCCCAAAAGGGTGTGATGAGCCTGAACTCCCATTCCCTTGACCAATGTGAGTTCTTATGAATCATGGGTCAAAAACCCTAACGAGGACCTACCTTTGGAAAGAAAATCCCTATGAATATAGAATAATTGGGTGTTTTCGGTTCCGTGAATTAACCCATTAGAAACCGTTCAAAAATAAAAAACCATTATGGGGCACAAAATCTAAGGTAAAAAACATCCCTTTAGTGAGAAGGGATTACTAGGATACTTGTTGTGTGACCTCAATTGAATGATAAGGGATAGTTCTTTACTTGAGGACACCATACTATGCATCTTCATGGGGTGGTCAGGATTCATCATGAAACCCTACCCTATATCTTCAAGTATGGGTTAGGATTGGTTTAAGATTCTATCCAGTGTATTAGGGTGTTGGATATATTTTTTTATGACTTTAATCTCTTTCTTCCAGCATGGGGTTGAAGTAGGTATCATTAGGAGTTGTGATAGCCTGGTTAGCACTTAGAAACCTAGTATGTATTCTTGAATTTTCATTGTGTTTTATGTTTTTGGGTGGGTGGATTCCTTGTGAAAGACTACACTACATATATATATATTGCATTCACACCTATTTTACCACAACAACACTCAATGTGGTTGAGGTATTAGGGATTCCAATATGGTCATTGGGATCACCTTCTACCCACGTACATGAAATGGTTTTATTATGAATAGGTAGACCTTCATGTTTTCTCACAAGGAATATATATTTCATGGATCTAGACACATGGTTCTATTATCAGTTGGTTAGGGCCAAAGATTTGGAAGGATGATTATGCGAGTTGGGCCAAAGGACAATGCATTTTAATTTCAATTGTTTTCAGTATATGTATAAGAGAGTGTTCCTTTTTTATTATATATGATTCCTATTATTAAATAGTTATACACTTTTGCTCTATTTTTTTTACTGATGCATCATATAGATATATTTACCAATTTTTATTCTAGAGTGTGTGGGCCCTCTTTATCCCTTTATTTCTATAGGTATTTTGGGGATTCTATTATACATATAGGTCATACAGAATTTTAGACAGATTTAGGGATGACCTTATGGCCTTGTTTATTATTTCATAGACTCCTCATGACTATTTTAGGCCTATTATTTGTGTCATAATCCTCTAGAGTATGTGTAGGTAGGATTGAGGTTCTGTGGTAACCATGAACCTCGACCGTGTAGGTCCTATTGAGAATCACATGGTTTTTCAAACCATTCACCCAAGGCTATAAGGTCATGAAATAGGTTATCAATGTAACATCCTGAATCCGGAGCCCCTCCACTGGTTCCCCGTACCCGGTTCTCCACATGACCTCAAGCACGTTTCCCCGAACACCAGATGCTGTCGACTAGCAGTGAGGGCCTCGGTGAGTCGGTGGGGAAACTATGCCCTCATTCGGTAAGGTATACAAGGTAAGGAAACAACAATAAACAGCGGAAGCAGTAAACAACATGCATAATAACAGAAACCCAACAACGGAAGCAATGTAAATATATAACTATGATGACAATGATGCAGCATGTACAAGTATCTATGGAAACTAGAAAACACAACAATGTGATGGAATACAACTGAAACCAAGTGAAAAATAAAAACAAAGAAAGCTCCTCAGCATCGCGAGCCACGGCTCAATCCCATGCTCCCCCAGCTCGTGATGCAGTCAAGATCCTAAAGTAGAAGGGCGCTTGCCCTTATTTTCACCTGCAGAAACATAGTCTGCTTGGGCCCAAAAGCATGGCCCAAAAAGGGTGTGAGATACAATCCCAGTAAGCAATCACCCAAAGATCTGTGCCTAAAAGTCAATGAATACATCTCAGTAATAAAACAAGAAGCAGTAAATAGAAAATCACAAGCAGCTACAATCCACAGTTCTAACAAGTAAAGCACACAAGTAAGCAGTCTGTAACAAGAAGAAAACAGGTAACCCTATGGGTAGCTCTCACAGTCTAAACCCTAGGGTTCAACCTCTAAGTACTAGCAACCCTCTGGGATGCACACACAGTCTCACCCCTCTGGTTCAGCTACGTAAATAAGCCGACTCTCTGGGGAAGCACTCACCGTCAATTCCCCCTATAGTCTCGTATCGTGATAAAGGATCTCTGGGGAAGAACTCAACATCAATTCCCCATGTGGCCCACGTCATGGATCTACAGACTCTCTGGGGAAGCAATCAACGTCAATTTCCCCTATAGTCTCGCATCGTAATTAAAAGACACTCTGGAGAAGCCCTTCTGTCAATTCTCCTTTTGGTCTACTACTCTAGGTTCTCACAGTCGTGAGTATAACTAAACATGCTCAGCACGCGTGTATCGTCCAAGTAATCCTCAAGAACTACTTGGCTAACAACTAAGGCTCAACATCAATAACAAAACAACAGTTCCGCTATCCTACAACTAGGCATGGAAACTGGAAAAATGCCAAACAGGCAGAACAAGCATGGAAAAGCAATCTGAGCACAAACAAATTACTATAATCACAAGCAATAACCTCTACTAAAGAAAACAATCAAATCAGGCAAATAGTAAGGGAAAAACAGGAAACACGCAATACCCTGTTCACGGGTATTGGTGGAATTTGCACATAATATTCATCAACTTTCTACAGAAAGGAACAAACCACATACCTTGATCCGAGGAGATCGATATACGCGAAATTCGATGACAGATTCCTCTTAGAACAATGTAGATCTGAGAAAACGCAAAAAACGTTCATCCCATGATAACTTGGAAATGAGGAGGAATAAAGAAACAAGGCTAAAGCAGAAGGAAGAACTCAATGCTACAATTCCAACGCAACCGACCGTGTTCAAATCGTAGAACGAACGGCGGGGCGGGAGCTCGAAGAAGATTCGGCCGTACGGTCGCTTCTGGGCAGAAAAAAACTAGAGAAGAAGATGGTTTTTAGGGTTAGATGTGACCCCAATCCGTTTAATGAGAAAAAAAAGAAAGTACATAGCGTGTAATTTTTGAGTACACGGCGTGTACTTAGAATTTTTCGTACTCTGAAATATCCAGACTCCACCTCAGCCTTACACATCGTGTGTGTGGCCTGGAAATGGCCAACACATGGCTTTGAGCCAGGGAAGAGTACACGACGTGTACCTCTGAAATTTCCAGAAAATTAATTTTTCTCAAAAACTCAAGGAAAAGGAAAAACGTACCTGAAAAGAAGATCTAGGTTCTTACAAACTTCCCCCCTTAAATAAATTTGTCCCCGAATTTCCCTAATGAGTCTGAGAAGAAGAAACCTCGAATAGCTCTGGCCATTGCGATCGTACATCGGCCTCCCTCTCCCAAGTCTCATCCTGTACTCGCCTGTGCTGCCATAGCACTTGTACCAGAGGAACATACCGCCCATGGAGAACCTTCATACTACAATCGACAATCCGGATAGGATGCTCCTCGAACGACGCATCCTCTTCAAGCTCGACTTCCTCGGGCTGAAAGACGTGAGAAGGGTCTGAAAAGTAACATCGGAGTTGAGAGACGTGAAAGACGTCGTGCATGGACTGATACCTCTGAGGTAGCTGCAACCGATAGGCGACCGACCCAAATCTTTCCATGACCTCAAACAGTCCGACATACCGTTGTGAAAGATTAACCTGTCTCGGAATCCTTTTATGTCCCAACCTCGGTGCGACACGTCAGAAAACCTGATCACCGACCTCGAACTCCAGAGGTCATCTCCGCTGATCAGCATAAGACTTCTGTCGAGACTAAGCTGTAGCCATCCTCTTCTGAATTAGCTCTATCTACTCTGAAGTCTCTTGAACAAGACGAGGTCCTAGAAAAGCTGCCTCTCCTGCCTCCAACCAGCATAAGGGTGATCGGCATGGCCTATCGTACAAAGACTCGTATGGCGCCATCTGAATGGTCACCTGAAAATTTTTGTTTTAGGCGAACTATACCAGAGGAATATGCTTCTCCCAAGAACCTCAAAAGTCAAGGATGCAAGCTTGGAGCATATCCTCAAGCACCTAGATCGTGCGCTCGGACTGGCCATCAGTCTGGGGATGGTATGATGTACTCAAAAGTACATGTGTACCCAAGGCCTTCTGAAGTCCCTGCCAGAACCGAGAGGTAAAGCACACATCTCTGTATGAAACAATAGAATGTGGAACTCCATGCAGACGAACGATCTCTCTGATGTAAAGTTGTCCCAGATCATCGACACTGAAGGTCTCCTTGATTGGCAAGAAATGAGAAACCTTCGTAAGTCTGTCGATGATAACCCAAAAAACATCGTTCCCTCAAGGTGATCTCGGCAACCCGGTCATGAAGTCCATCGCAACATCGTTCCACTTCCACTCCGGAATGGGTAACTGCTGTAAAAGTCATGCTGGTCGCTGATGCTCTGCTTTCACCTTCTGATAAGTAGAACATCTCATGAAAAAAACAACAACATCCTTCTTCATACTTGGCCACCAGTACTGGCGATGAAGATCCCGATACATCTTGGTGACGCCAGGATGAACTGCCCAAACTGAGGAATGGAAAACCTGCATCATCTCCTCGCGTATTTCTGTTGGCACCCATACGCATCCTTGGAAACGCAAGTTCTAATCCTCTCCCACTTTCCATCCAGGAAGAGGGTCCCCTCCTGACACACTCTCCCGCAGGACTAAGCCTTCCGAGTCTGATAGCTGTCTCATCCGTACCCGATCAAGAAGTGTGGAGGTAACAGCTACAGAAGATAGAAAGGTGTGTCCCCGTCTGTCGTGCACCTATAGATGCATCTCGGAGAACAGAGTCATCAACTTCCACTCACTACTGGCCTCCTGAACTGCCTGAATCTGAGTTCTACTGCTCAACGTGTCTGCCACGGCGTTGCCCTTTCCCGGCATATAGGCAAGCTCGAAGTCAAAAGACTGTAGATACTCGACCCACCTGCGCTGCCTCAGATTCAGGTCACACTGAGTGAAGACATACTTGAGACTCTTGTGGTTAGTGAAGACCACAAAGTGCTCTTCCAGAAGAAAGTGTCTCCAACAGCGCAAGGCATGAACAACATCTGCCAACTCCAGATCGTGCGTAGGGTAGTTCCTCTCATGTGGCCTCAGCTGTCGAGACCCATACGCAACGACTCCATCTCCCAGCATAAGCACAGCTCCCAGCCCGATACCCGAAGCATCACAGTAAACAGTGTAGCTCTTTCCTGGCTCTGGAAAGACTAGTATCGGTGCTGACGTCAACCTCCCTTTCTGCTCCTGAAAGGCTGACTCACAAGAATCTGACCATAAGAACTTCGCCCCCTTCTTGGTCAGACCTGTCAAGGGTGCTGCTAAACGAGAAAAGTCTCAAATGAAGCATCTGTAGTATCCAACCAGCCCTAGGAAGCTCCGTACCTCAAAAATGTTCTTCGACTGCTCTAAGGAAACTATAGCTCTCACTTTCTCTGGGTCCACAGATACTCCTGCCTCTGAGATGATGTGGCCCAAGAAGTGAATCTGATCCATCCAGAAGTGGCACTTTTAGAGTTTAGCATAAAGCTGATGCTCTCTCAGTGTACTCAGAACGATCTCAAGATGTGTGGCATGGTCGTGTTGAGTGTGAGAGTACACCAAGATATCTCCCACAAAGACCACGACGAAGGAATCCAAGTAAGGATGGAACACTCGGTTCATCAGTTCCATGAAAACTGCAGGTGCGTTCATGAGTCCGAACGGCATGACTGTATACTCGTATAGACCATACCTGCTTCTGAAGGCTGTCAAAAGTATATCTGATGGTCTAACGCGCAACTGATGGTAACCGGACCTCAAGTCGATCTTTGAGAACACCCAGGATCCTTGAAGCTGATCGAAAAGGTCTTCAATTCTTGGAAAAGGATATCATTTCTTGACCTTCAACTGGTTCAGCTTCCGATAATCCACACAAAGCCAAACGGTACCGTCTTCCTTCTTTGCAAACAGGACAGTCGAACCCCAAGGAGAAGTACTGGGTCGGATGAAACCCTTAGCCTGTAGCTCATCCAACTACTTCTTGAGCTCCTGAAACTCAGGTGTGGCCATCATATATGGAGGAATGGACACTGGTGCCGCTCCTGGCACAAGCTCAATAGAGAATTCTACCTCATGCTCCGGAGGCAAACCCAAAAAGTCCTCTGGAAAGACATCCCTGAAGCGATCCACCACTGGAGGAAAGTCCAACTGCAGAGTCCCCTGATCATCCAGGTAAAGGCTAGCAATCTGGGTCATCACTCCTCCTAGCCTAAGATGCTCGAGTCCCGCCCGACTCGCCTGAACGTCCCATTAGCCTCTATGAAAGAAAGATTCACCCTCTGGTGAAATAAAATTGACTCTGCGACGATAACAGTCAATGATTTCTTGGAAGTGAATCAACCAGTCCAGGTCGAGAATAACATCATAGCCTCTCATCTCTAGGACATAGAGATCCCATAAGAAGTGATACCCTGTAACCTCGAGAGGGAACTCCCTACACTGGCGTACACTAGATGTCCTCGTTCCCAAAGGTGTGTCTAGTGTCAACGAGTCAGCAGAAGAAAAGATGCAGAGTCCAAGGCTATCCACAACGGCAACAGAGATAAAGATATGCATAGCACCAGTATCGAAAAGGGCTAAAGATAAAACTGAGGCTACTAAAATCGTACCTCGAACAGTATAAGGTTCGGGATCCTTCTCATGATATGTCTACTCCACGGCGAAAGACTGGCTCGTGTCACAGCCCTGCGCCCCTGGCTGACCACTCTAAGATGAACCTCCCTACTGGTGCTGAGGAACTGGTGGTTGACTTCCATGACCTCAACCTCCACCTCGGACCGAATGGCCAAAAGAACTCCTGTTCCCTAACTGGTGAGAGACTGGTGGGGCTGCTTCTGAACGAGAAGTCAGGGAAGAACCCCGGTCACTAGCTGCTGGTGAGAAAACCTGGCAGAAACACTGAAGGTGACCCATCTTGTCGCAAGACTGGCACTCCACAGGGTCTCTCTAGCACTACGGCCTCGTGTTCCCTATCCGGACACATTGGTAGCATGTCACCTAGCTTCCTGATGATGCGTCTCACATCCTCGAATCACCGCTCGTAGGCTCCCTACGATGCTTCTTGCTGTCATCTAGAGGGACGCTAACTCTGGAAGCAGAACCGCCCTGACTCAAAGCTCCAGAGTCTCTCAGATTGCACTCCGAAATCAGTGCCTGGTTGACGATGGAAATAATGGAAGTCAGCTGGAAGATGTTCACTTGCGAGCGGATCTCCCGCCTGAGTCCATCCTCAAACTTCCTCGCCAAGAACACCCCACTCCCTTCCCGAAGGGGTGTAAAAAGCTGCAGCTCAGTGAAACAGGAGGAATACTCCATGATAGATAGAGTACCCGACTCTAAACTCATGAAATCCCAGGCTCGATCGGCCCTCAGGGTCTCTGGGTAGAAGTAGTCATAGAACACATGCTGGAACTCCTCCCGAGTCATAGCATGCTGCTGACCCACCTGTGAGATCACGTCCCACTATCTCTTGGTGGAGTCTCGGAGCATGTAGGTGGCGAGACTGACCCGCCTCTCTAGAGGAGTCTCCAGGTGCTCGAATATGGTCAGCATGGCTTCTAGCCATGACTCTGCAGCCTGAGGTCCTCCCTCCCCCGAGAATGTGGGAGGATGTTGCTGCTGAAAGACCTGCATCAAGTCTTCCATAGACGAGGTAGGAGATGGTGCTTCCTGTAAGGCATGCATCATCCTCATGAAACCTTCCTTGAACTTCGCATCAGCGATCGCGACTGGTACAACAACCGGTGCCAAGGCTGGCATGGCTGGGGGATCGACAGGAAGTCCTTGATCAGCCCTGTCTGGCGTCTGATCACTGCCTGATGACAGACGTACGACCGGAGGACGTCTCGGAGGCATAGCTCTGAAAGATCAAAATCACACCTTAGATTAGGAAAATAAGGATAGAGAACAAAAGAGTACAAAATGGGAACAGGGGAAGAAAAACACACAAGATTGCAAAACACGACTACACAGCATGTATAAAACTACACGGCGTGTCTTCTGAAACCCCTGACATGGGTGTGTACTCTCACCCTACAAGTCGTGTACACTTCAAACTACACGGCGTGTTGGCCACCACACACGGCGTGTACTTGAACCTATTCCCCTGCCTGAGTCTCCTTACACGGCTAACCCACACGGTCCGACTCAACCCGAGACTACACGGCGTGTTTGAAATAAACACGGCGTGCACTAGACAAGGCTTCGGCGGGCCGTGTTGTTGAGTACACGGACGTCTACACGGCTGGATCTTACACGGCGTGCTCTGAACAAACACGGCATGTAAAGGCGAAGGTGACACCGTCCCGTGTTGTTTGTGACACGGCCGGGTACCTGGACAAGACTACACGGCGTGTTCCGAACAAACACGGCGTGTGGAGAAGAATGTCACGCCGGCCCGTGTTCTTCGTGACATGTCCGGGTACCTGGACAGGACTACACGGCATGTTCCCTATGGACACGGCATGTTCTACCCGAGCTTCCCCGGCCCGTGTTGTTAGTGACACGGCCGGGTACACGGCTCCGAACTCACACAGCATGTACCAATGGTACACGGCGTGTTCCCGAATTTATTCCCACAATACCGTGTTCTTCTCACACGGTCAGTGACATAGCCTGAAAACTACATGGCGTGTATCTAAAAAGTACATGCTGTGTATTCTGGGTTTTTCTTGCAGTAGCTCAGAAACTGTGCAGAATTCCAGAAACACTAAAAACAAGGAAAAAGGTGCCAAATTCCGATCCTTGAGGGCCCATAACACCTCTAGAACCAAAATTTGGCGTTTATTTTTAAGAAATGAAAAAAACAAATAGTTTTCTAACATAAAAACAGAGAATCTATCAAGCTTCTATCACAACAGCATGCATAATCTACACAGATCCTATCACAACAGCATGAAATCGCTAATGCACCCTAGATGGCATGGAAAGAATGCAAGGCATGTGATTCCTACAAGTGTCTATATGATGCATGAGATGGAATACCCTCTTCTCATTGGGTTTCGATAGAAATAGAACTGAAATATCAAAACAGTAATAGCACAAGCCATGTGAATCACTCTCGGTGAAATCAGATCAACTATAAAATCTCAAAATCAGCAACTACAATTAATGAGGTAGTATGGCTTTTCCTTGTACATGGGTTAGCTACTCCCGAGCACAGTTGAATGCCAAGTACCGAATCTTTCCTATCCTTGGATAAGGTCTCCAAACAGTAAAGCAAGAGAAAATAACCCCTTTGATACCACTTTGTAACATACCGAATCCGGAGCCCCTCCACTGGTGCCCCGTACCCGGTTTGCCACATGACCTCAAGCACATTTCCACGAACGCCAGAGGCTACTGACTAGCAGCGAGGGGATTGGTGAGTTGGTGGGGAAACTATACCCTCATTAGGTAAGGTATACAAGGTAAGGAAACAACAATAAACAACGGAAGTAGTAAACAATATGCATAATAACAGAAACCCAACAACGGAAGCAATGTAAATATATAACTATGATGACAATGATGCAATAGGTACAAGTATATATGGAAAGAAGAAAACACAAAAATGTTCTGGAATACAACTGGAACCAAGTGAAAAAGAAAAACAAAGAAAGCTCCTCAGCATCGTGAGCCACGGATCGGTCCCATGCTCCCCCAGCTCCTGATGCAGTCAAGATCCTGAAGTAGAAGTGCGCTTGCCCTTATCTTCACCTGCAACAACATAGTCTACTTGGGCCCAAAATCATGGCCCAAACAGGGTGTGAGATACAATCCCAGTAGGAAATCACCCAAATATCTATGCTTAACAGTCAATGAATACATGACAGTAATAAAAGAAGAAGCAGTAAATAGAAAAGCACAAGCAGCTACAATCCACAGTTATAACAAGTAAAGCACACAAGTAAGCAGTCTATAATAAGAAGAAAACAGGTAACCCTCTGGGTATCTCTCACAGTCTAACCCCTATGGTGCAACCTCTAAGTACTAGCAACCCTCTGGGAGGCACACATAGTCTCACCCCTCTGGTTCAACTACGTAAATAAGCAGACTCTTTGGGGAAGCACTCACCGTCAATTCCCCCTATAGTCTTGTATCATGATAAAGGATCTCTGTGGAAGCACTAAACGTCAATTCCCCCTATGGCCCGCGTCGTGGATCTATAGAATCTCTGGGGAAGCACTCAACGTCAATTCCACCTATATTCTCACATCGTAATTAAAAGACACTCTGGAGAAGCCCTTCCGTCAATTCTCCCTTTGGTCTACTACTATAGGTTCTCACAGTCCTTAGTATAACTAAACATGCTCAGAATGTGTGTATCGTCCAAGTAAACCTCAAGAACTACTTGGATAACAACTAAGGATCAACAACAATAACAAAACAACAGTTCCTCTATCCTACAACTAGGCATGACAACTGAAAAAACGCCAAATAGGAATAACAAGCATGGAAAAGCAATCTGAGCACAAAAAAATTACTCTAATCACAAGCAATAACCTCTACTAAAGCAAACAAGCAAATCAGGAAAACAGCAAGGTAAAAACCGGAAACACGCAATACCCCGTTCACAGGTATTGGTGGAATTTGCACATAATATTCATCAACTTTCTACAGAAAGTCACAAACCACCTACCTTGATCTGAGGAGATCGATATACGTGAACCTCAACGACAAATTCCTCTTAAAACAACTTATATCTGAGAAAACACACAAAACTTTCATCCCACGATAACTTGGAAACGAGAAGGAATCAAGAAACAAGGCTAAAGAATAAGGAAGAACTCACCGTTGCGATTCCAACGCAATCGACCGTGCTCAAATCGGAGAACGGACGGCGGGGTGGGATCTCGGAGAAGATTCGGTCGTACGGTCGCTTCTGGGCGGACAAAAACTAAAGAAGAAGATGGTTTTGGGGGTTAAACGCGCCCCGGTCCGTTTAATGAAAAAAAATAAAGTACACGGCGTGTACTTTTTGAGTACACGACGTGTACTTCGAATTTTCCGTACTCCGAAATATCCGGCTTCCACCTCAGCCTTACACACCGTGTGTGTGGCCCAGACACGACCAACACATGGCTTCGAGCTGGGGAAGAGTACACGACGTGTACTAAGAAAGTACACGGTGTGTACTTCTGAAATTTCCAGAAAATTCATTTTTCTCAAAAACTCAATAAAAAGGAAAAACATACCTAAAAAGAAGATCTGGGTTCTCACAACCAATAAACTGTAGAGGAGGGAGTATGGGCTATGCATTATTTGTCAAACCATGCACTTATCCAAGCGAGGGGGTGAACCTTTTGGGAATTAAGTCTGCACAAACTATCTACAGTTTTTCAAACCATAATTCTAGCCTTGATAGAGCCATTCCTCCATGGATAGTGATCCTGCATAGTTTTCACATAGTTTACAAAACCATGTAGCTAAACCATGCATCTCATTAAAGATTCATAAATTACCTTTTTACCCCTGCCTCTATTAATTTATTTTCCTCTTTCTTCTCCCTTTTCCATTCCCAATAGCCTCTTGGACTCTCCATTTTCTTTCTCCCTAGTTTTTCATGAATCTCCCACATTATTATTCCAAATTGAGAATCATCAGGTGTGTTATAACTATATTCATAATATCTTTGATCCTCATCCTTCCTTCCTTCATTTATCACATTATATCAAATGATAAATATATGCAGGATCTTTTCACTATTTATAGGGAGTTTGTTGGTTATTCTGATTTCTTTCATTCTATATTGAATCAAACCCTGATATTGCATGAGTAGACTATATTGAGCATCATGTAGGTGGTCTAGTTATTTTCCCTTAAAGACTATCTTGTTCATAAAATTCTTCATTATGCTACGAGTTGTACTCTATATTTTTTTCCTCATAAATAATAAATTTAACATGTAATTTCTTTTTTCTAAATTGATATTATTATCATAATTTTAAATTTAACCATTGGAGGATGTCTATCTTGACATGAATTCTCTTTTTTGGGTGTGCTGTTCATATTCCTTGACTATTACACTTATACATGGAATTAAAAACACATTTTAGGTGAGTTGTCTTCGCCTCTCCCATAATGAGACACTCAATAGAATTAAATGAATGTTAAGAGGTGTGGATGTTTCCCCCTTATCTTAAGACTATTATTTATATTATGTTAGAACCATCCTTATAGATGAAATGAAAAATAAAAATTTAATGAAATGTTTGTAGAAAGGATCTACACTTGGCCCATATCAATTAATGAACATGATTCTTGAATTATCACACCTAACAAATTGTGAAATGGCATGGAGCCTCACATGGCCTTGTTTATTACTTAAATTTAAATGGGTAGATAACTTATATTACACCTTGAAAAAACCCTGGTTTCCCGTATAATACTTTTTTGGAATGGCTCGCTTGTTGGATGAATTAGGTAAATCCATGGGTGATACTTGGGTTCCTTTTTATAAAAATCCTTTGACGGGCTCATTGGTTGAATGAATTATGTAAAACTTGAGATATAATCAGGTAACATATGTGGAACTTCTTGGATGAGATTATAGGATACATGGATTATGTTAATACATGGTCGATACCTAGGTTTATTTTTATGGAATGACTTGTACGGTCTCATAGATTTAATGAATCATGTGATCCTTGAGATGTACTTGGTTTCCATACATAGAACTCCTTGGAAAATCTCAGAGGTTACATAAATTATGTTAAACCATGGGCATTACTTAAGTTCCATATATAGAATTCCTTTTATGGGATCATTGGTAAAATGAATTTCAATAGACCATAGTGTGATACCAGGGTTCTTTATATGAAACACCTTGGATGGGAACATTTGTTAAATGATTTAAATTACTTCTGGAGTGATACATGGGTTCCCATAAAGGAATTCCATTCATAGGATCCTAGGATTTATGATATTTATTATATTATTTCTTCCAATTATACGTGGATTTCATGGATTTACCCTAGATCCTATATGAATTTTTTACTTTTATGACTATGTCTATGTTCCATAGTTGGGATGTTTTTAGCTAATGCCTTAATAAAGTAAGTTACTCATGTGCTACTATTAGGTGGATGCCTTGGTCTTATGGCTTAGGTCTTGGGTAGTATTATATATATATATATATATTATAAATATAGTGTGTGTGTATATATATACATATACATATATATTTTTAAATGACATAACATATCTAAGGGTATTACAGCTTAGGCCGAAGTAGTTATGGTTGACTAGTTGTCCTATGAAGAACCTGACTCCTACACATTTATATTTATTTATTTATAACCTTATTGATATACCAGAATAATATTGTATTTTATATTAACATATTGATATCATTAAACATCGTTGGTGGTGGCCTAATGAGTTTATCTCACACCCTTTTCAAGCCTCCATGGAATTGTGATACCAAAACATACCTCATGGTTATGAGATTAGGTTCATGATTTGGATTGATTTATACTTTTCATTTCATTTTATTGATCGTGTACAAGTGATATTAGAATAACAGGACTTATCTAGATCTTAGGATTCTCATGGAGATAGCCTTTGTGTATTGTATTCATTTCATTGTGTATTTTTCATGTAAACCCTATTTTATGTCTTCTGCATGTACATTATAGTATCACATGGACATGGATGTTCTTATTATTTGAAATTTCTAGGTTATTTGATTAATTTATACTAACTTTATTTTATACTTATTCCATTATTAATTTAGTTGTTAAGTTCTTGTTGGGTTTGTTATTGATCTAAATGTTATATTCTCCCCATCGAATCATCATTTGACCATATCTACTATTTAGAAGCTCTTGGTGTATTGAGAGTCACACTTTAAGCCATGTGGAAATCGGTCCAGCTATTGTTTATAGAGTGATATGGGATGGGATGTTACAAAGTGGTATCAGAGACATTTTTCCTTCGTCATAATATTTTGTGCTAGCATAAAGGAGACTAGGAATGTGTCATCACTTGGTAAATATTTGTTTTAGGGATTGATCAACTCACACATGGGAAAAAGAGAAAGTGGCTAGGGATGAGACTATTATTTATGTTGTTAAATGTTATAGTTCATTATTATTTCACCTTGATAGATAGGTGTACTTTCTGATACCTACTTATTTATGATAATTATGGTATTTTACCATTTTCCTAGTATTTCAAGGAAATATTGTTACAGTCATCATTATAGGAACATAGATATTCACATTTAATAGCCCACTTTTTGTACGGATTTTATGTTTTGTCAACTGATTTTCATTGGTTGTCAATAGTGATCAATGAGATAAGAATATCTCATTATTTTCAATATGATTAAGTGGTTCCAATGTTATTGTATCTTGGATGATTATCTCAAGTCATGATATTATAAGAAACATGTGAATGGTTTGAAAACTTTGAGTTTCAAGGTGATTCTTAGAGAATTGTTATGGATTCATTAGATGACATTGGATTTTTTGGATGAATAATTCTCATTATTTAAATATAACTATTATTTGATGGTTTTTATTTCACAAATATCATAGTTTGTTTGGAGAACTTGTGATGAAATCCTTATGAAATAAAGGGGGAGAAAAGGTGTTTCGAATTGCAATCAAGTTGGATTGGAAAGAAAGATGTTGATGGAAGATAGGAAAGTTACAATACTTTCCTTTGACAATATGGTGGTGATAAATGTGATTGATAAAAGATTATATATCACAATAGATAAGTTTTTGTGATGAAATTAGTATATTATTGACAAATCCAGATGACTGCAAATGAATATGGTTAGTGTTGTTGAATTAAAATTTTAAGGTGGTGCCATTTCCTAGTGCTTGACAAATTTTTGGGCCTCATAATATTCAGTTTTTTTTGGAAAATGAAGGTTTTTTTAAAATTAATTCACAAAGAATAGTTTCCGGATCATAAATCATATTCCACATATTACATATGAGGTATGCATAATGGTCAAGTAAACTTGCAAAAAGCGATTTTTCCACAAAATAGCACTATGTGGACCACAAAGTGTCCTATGTAGACTGCATAGGGAAAAAAGATCATGAGATTATTTCAGTTTGTGGGGGATTGAAGTTTACAATGATGGATATTGTTTGTGTATGAGAGATTCTGATCTGTTTGTGGATGGAATCATTCATTGCGAGGAAAGGGTTAAGGATCTATGCGAACTGCATAGCATAGTCTGTAGTAATGGTTGTCCTGAATCGATGTTTTGGTAAAATTGGATTATCAAGATTTGTAGATTTATTTTCCTATATAAAGAAACATAATCTTATTATTAATTTGAGAGAATAATAATATATAAAATTTTCTCTTCTGGTATAATTCAGGGAAGTTTGAATAAGTTCTCAGAGTAAAGATTCTGCGAAGGAGGAAGTTGTCTGTGGAAGAAGTTTTTGGGGCTCTAAAGCTAGAAAAATAAAAGGGACTTCATAGAGAAGGTTTCCAATAAGGAATAATTAGTTTTCAAAGAAAGGATATTCTGATGAAAAAAAAGGAACCCATGAATCCTCCATGCCATGCGTTGAAATGTAGTGTGTGGATGATCCAAGGTAGTCCACAAAGTTGACAGTTTGCAGGGCATCAACTGTCCTCAAAAACAGGAAGTCCATGGAATGAAAGGTTAGCCATGTAAAGAAATATTTTCCTTAAAGTACTAAATCCAAGTGAAACAAGGAAGTTCACATAGGATACATAACATTTCATAAAGGAGAAATACCATGTAAACGAGATAGGTGTTTTCAACTTCTTAATTCATTGTGAAGAAAAACTAGATGTGAAACTAAGTTCATATTTTCAAAAGGAATAATAGAAGTAAATTGATACACTCATGTGTTGGTATTGAGTTTTAGAGAAATGAAATAATACACTGCTACATAATTTCACATTATTGTGTGTCCAAGAAGAATAGAGTGTTCCCACTTTAAATATTGATTATAATTCAGGGAAAATTGATTATGATGGTGTTATGTAGAACTGATCATTATTGTTTTAATAATCACAGAGTAAGTTTGTGATTCCATCAAGAGTAAGAATAAGAGATCTCATTTTGGTTGGTTTTTCACTGAGGAACAAAGTTAGAAGAGGAGAATAAGATTTACTAATAAAATTTATATCAATTCATTATAATTTGGGTCATAGAGAATTAATTGTTCATTAGTCCACAACAAATTCATATTATTATGACTGATAGAAGAATAAGATTTTTCATATTTTTGTCTGCTACTAGAAATAGGTATAAAGAGTTACATACATTCTTCTTAGAAGGTAACAAGTGAACAGTATAAGATCAAAATTAGTATTGTGGCATCCAACAGGTCTCAAAGGGTGGAATACTTTTTTGGTGTTACAAACCTTCAACAAGGAGAAGACTATCTTGGGTGGTAGTATAAAGATCCATCCTAGTGCTATAAAACACACTCTATGGGATTGTTTTCATAGTACAACATGAGTTTAAGGGAATATCCTAATCATTGTAACCATGTTCAAAGGATTTTTTTTCTAGTGGTTGTGTGGTTAAGATTATTTCTAGACCATTTCAAGTACTAGATGCTCTTATTGAGTATCGAACATTGTAAAACTATCGTGTGTTATATTTACCTATTTTATAGACTTGCCTATGACATGGAAAATATAATAATAGAATCAAGATCCTAATAGGTCTAAGAGGTTTATGGATAAAAAGTCACAATATGATTAAAAATTCCTCAACACTGATTCACCCCCCTTGGGTTAAGCATATCCAAAACTACTCATCTCACACATTCCATGAATATTCTATGACATCCTAATTGCATTTCTTGACTGGTTGATATATGTTAGATGTTCCATGGGTGACTTAGAAGTATGTTTATATGTATACCATGTTTAAGTGATTATTTAGCATGCTTTTCCTATATACCATGTTTATGTGTTTTCTTGTTTATATGAATTTTTTATTTACTTCTATGTGATAGAATTACATGTTATAATTATGATATATGATTTTTTATTAATGTTTTAGTATCATCCTAAATGGTGTTTTCACATATATCTTGAAGGTGGCACCTTGACTAGACAATTATTCCATGTTTGATCCATGGACCATTAGTATCATGGAATGAGACTTTCTTGGTGGAAATTAAAAAGGAGACAATTTTTCAATTTATAGTGTATGGGCCTTTATAAATTAGAGAATAGTGGCTCATATAATTGAACCCTCACATATGAAATTTTTATATTCTGAAATAAATGGTAAAAACCTAGTGGAAGCTACATAAATTCCAATTGTAAAATATAAATTAATGCACCTTCATAACATAATAATGGTAATCCATATTATTAAACCATGATGCTTATTTATATGTTGAAATGTAGTTCTTATGGAGAAAAATGAATACTGCATAATGAAGTGTTATTTTCAATTATAAAGTCATGTACCTCTATGACTTGGGCATGAAGACCTATAATACTAAATTCAGAAATGCACAACTGGACCTAACTAGTTCAGTTGGGGAATATTGTTTAGGAAATAATCCAAATAAGTGTATTTCAAATTTTAATGTTAAAATGTTATTAGGATTCATTTAGATACACCTAGGATGGAATGATGGGACCCTCATATATCACCTTTATTATCATATTCCAAAGTTCATAACCCCATATAGGTTTACTCACGATGCATAGGGATAGTTATTTACAATTTCAGTACGCACTTATTTTGGTTATGTATAAATTTATGGTGGAATCCTACTTAACCTACCCCCTTAAAAAGATTAATGACTTGTTATCTACTTTTGAGAATTATTAATATACAAGGTTATGGTTAATTAAAATGTCAATCACAAAATAATGAGATTTTTCCTCTATAGATTGGAATTGAAATTTTCTTTAACTAATTCTACTTGTGATAACCTTTTGGTTGAATAAATTGTTCAAATGAGTTTTTTAGATAAATTTCCATAATTATGACGTGATGTCAAGTGAATAAATAATGCTTTAAGTAATGTTTTATATAACATGTATATGTTGCCTTATGGAGTCATATAAATAAATGTTCATGATTTTTTATCATTCATAAATGGTACATGATGTTCTTTAACTGGTCCTTTTGAGTATTTAAAAATCAAATAGGATTTTTTTTCATCGATTAAATGAAACCTCAAAATTGTATTCTGAGTTCTGACCCTTGGGTAAGGGTAGTTTAAATCTTTCCCTAAGTTATAAATTATATGGGAATAGGTATATTGCTCATAGGTCTCTAATGAAAATTTTTATTTTACTATAACCTTATAGGTTAGTCTATTAATCCTAGTTACCTTTTAGGTGTGACCAATTTGTAGGATCGATGCTTTATGTTTCAATAAGGATCTATCCCAGGGAAAATAGAACCCTCATAAATTAAAACATTTCTAAATGATTATGAAGAGTTTTATGCATAAGGTAACATTATGGTTTCATTTATCTTGAGTAAAACTCTTAATTATTAAGTAACACCCCCTGGTAGATGGGTGTTCATTCAGTAATTTGATCCTTGTTAAGGGCATGAGCATCATGTAATTATTTGGTTCTATAGGTTAGGCAGGCCAAGGGAATGGTCAACCGCTTTATAGGTCATGTGAGCCTTCTTATTCTTCAATAATGGATGACTCAAGAGGTCATCAACTAGAGTAACAGTTGTATGGGATAATATGACTCTATGATAAATATTTTTTAGGATCCATCAGATACTAATATTCATAAGGTCGATAGGCCTATGGATAGTATCAAATGATATGAAGTTGTGTTGATGAAATATGATGGTAGTACGTGTTGATACACGCAGTCCTCGTTTATTTTGTAAAATTATACACCGAATCATATGAGTTCAGTGGAATTATTAAGGTTGTAAGTTTCTACACTATGTTCAAGGTTATTTCCATATTAGGATGACGTATACATATAGATATGTTTGAGTTATCTCTGTGATGGGGGTGAAGTTGAAAAAGGATAGAGTGTTGTGACATAACCAATAAGGTTTGTTTTGACTTATATAACTGATGATAATAATAACCATGATCATGGATCAGGATAGAGTCTTGTGTATTTCTAGATTATATCTAATATAGCATGATTTTAAGTGTTTGGTTTTCCTCTATTTTCATTTTGTCTCCGGGTAAAAATGTATTGGCCACATATGTAACCCATTTTCAATGGTGGATATAGTGTGTTTCATGGTATTAGTTCCCATTATCAATAAATGATGACTATGATACTCCTATTTTTGGGAGAATTGCATTGAACATTTTTTAGAGTATCCTTACAAGTACATGGAGTAAAAATAAAAATGGTCATTTGGACATGGTTAGAATAACTTTTAGAAGCCTGTGAGGCTGGTATGTCCGAGTTCTAGTCCTATAAAGGATACTCAAGAAAGAACTTGGTTTTGGGTTTTGATGTATTATAGATGTTAGGTTCAGGCACAAGGTGCATGAGAGACCAGATAATGTAATTCTTCTGAGGTGTGATGATGTATGAAAGGTAGAACAAGGATGAAATGGTTAGTTAACTACTCAACCTTTGAGTAAACCATGGTTTGAGGTTGGAATATGGTGGGGGTTTTGAAAAAATAATTAAATACCTCAATAGTGAATATATTATGGTCGGGTAATGATAACACATCAATAGTTACAACTGATCTCTTTGAGGAAAGTAGTTTAGTGATAAAACAATCATTATTCTTATCAATAGTTAGACAAAATTGGTTGAAACCATGTAGGTCAATTCATATTGGTTATGATAGGAGTATCTTGTGTCTTATTAGAAATCA
The DNA here is from genome assembly GCA_963277665.1 of Viscum album. Classification (NCBI taxonomy): domain Eukaryota; kingdom Viridiplantae; phylum Streptophyta; class Magnoliopsida; order Santalales; family Viscaceae; genus Viscum; species Viscum album. Next base: position 480,380,232 of record OY728139.1, read on the forward strand.
TTGATATCATCTTAGGGTACTCTTGGATAATTTATGATCATTACCAATATCTTGAAATCTTCATGGGTACACTAAGAGATATTCAGTTATATGCAGATCTAAAGAGATATTTAAACACCTTGTTGGATTAATAAATTAACTCTTTAATATTGGTACCCTAGGAGCATGCATGTTTTATAGATGTGTGGAATGTCCTAAGTGATACTTGGTTTAGAATGTCATGGATGGAATCATGAACACCAGTCAGTTTCTTGTCTCAATCGCCAGGTGAGATACCACTGTTGTGCTAAGTCAATTTTCTTGATATGTGGATGTCTCGGCTATATACAGAAATCTCATTTGTGAACTCCTAAGAATTGACTACCTTGAATGATCTCATTAGACTCCTATAGTTTATTCAAAGGTTACCCCAAACTTATAGCTTAGATCATATGATATTATTTGAGTTTGATGATCCAAGGGTAATAGATCAGCTATACACATTTGTTCATGTTTTGGCATGATGAGGTAAGTGACCATTTTTGGATAGAGACGTCAATGGAAGATGGTTATAGGATTTAATGAGTGATTTTAGAGAAATACCTCAGTATGAATTTAAATAAATGTATCATAATTAGGTCATGGAAGCATTAAAAACTAAAGCTGATAATTTTCAGAGATATTATACTAGAAGTGGTTTGACTTGCCTTTTTTTGTTTCATTGAATATGGTCGGTGAAGAACTACTTCAAGAACATCGTCAGGATGAGACGAGTGTAGTGAAAAGATTATCGGGGGATTTTCAAGGAAAATTTTCCTTGAAAATGATACTAAGTTCAATTGGGAATCAACCATTTGAAAAAAATGATAAATATCTAAAAAGTGCATCATAAAAACACTAATGACATGCTTAAGTAGGAAACTTTGATGGCGGAATAACCATAACTCGAAATTTTCAGTTCAATATGGAACCTATGGTGGGAAGCTTTATATTATGGATGATGAAATTGATTATTATGTTATCATGCCTCAGGTTATATGGTATTTGGTAAGTATTGTCTGGATGCTTTGTTTTTTATATGATCATTGGCTTGAGTTTTACCGATTTATGTACCATACACTTTAACTAATTCTTAAATGTGTGTTGGGTGTTTATAAACACAATGGAGCTGTTGAATGGGAGTTTAAAACCTAATTAGGTTGGGTATTTATTTTTTTGGTTCCCTAATACTACTTGATGATGATAAGTTCTAATGTGGGGAGATTATAGTGTCCTATGTTTTGGAAAAGTTGAAAGTTCCTAAGGAATTTGAAATTTTCATTTAGTGGATGGTACAAAACATAAACTAATATTCAGATAGAAAATATGGTAAATAAAGTACTTAAAAGTGTTGTTTTTAAATAGTGTTTAAGGATTAAGGGATTTATCAGGTGTTTTATTGAGTTTAATGAGTGTTTATCTTTGAAAGAACTGTTTTTAGAAATCCAAATTGAGGCACATAGTTAGTATATGGCTAGTGCTACCCATGCACCTCAACCATGCGGGGGCATGAGGGTGTCACATGGTTTGTTAAAACATCCACCTAAGGCCTCAAAAACATTAAAGAGGTCTGAAATAAACTATATATTAGGGTTTACATGCTATTCATGTTTTTTCAAATTGTGTACCTAGTCATGTGAGGTGGTGACCCTTTTGGGTAGCATCTCTACACGGGCTTCAAAAAGTTTTTCAACCCATGATCATATCCATGAGAGAGTCATGCCAACATAGATAGTGATCCCACATAGTTTTTTAAATTGTGTGTCCAAACTGTGTTTCTCATTAAAGATCTAGAAATGATCTTTTCCTCTACCTCCTTTAATTTATTTTCCTCGTTATTATACATTTTCCATACATAGAAGTTGCTAGATCTCTCATTTGGATTCCTCTATAATATTTTGTGTATCACCCTCATCCTTGTTCTAAATTGAACATCGTTTGGTGTGTTAGATGATTATAAAAAATATATTTGATCATCTTACTTTTTACCTTCATTTATCTTTCTATATGAAATGTTAAATCCATGTGGCCACTTTTACCTTATTTGCAGGGTGTTTGTCTATTATTCTGATTTCTTTAACTTTGGATTTACTCAAAGATTGGTATTAGATGATTAGACCATATTAAGCATGAGTTAGGTGGTCTCATGATTTTACCTCAATCCATATAATGTTTATAAAATTCATTGTTATGCCTCATGTCAGACTCTCCATTCGTCTCCTTATAAATGTAAATTTTAACATGTAATTTCTTATTCCTAAATTTATATTGATGTTGTACTTTTAAATATCACTATTAGAGGATGTCTACCTTGACTTGAACCCCCCTTTCTGGGTGTGTGGTTCATCTGCCTTAACCTTTATGCTTATACTTGGAATTAAAACAACCTTTTGAGGTGCATTGACTAGACCTCTCCCATAATAAGATCCTAGATGAAATTAAATTAATGATAAGAGGTGTGGACATTTCCCCATAGCTTAAGGCCATTATTTATATTATTATATAGTTATCCTTATAGATTAAATTAATAATTGATATTAAATGAAATGTTAATATAAATTATATACACTTGGACCATATTAATTAATGAATGTGATTCTTGACTCTTCGCATGTGATAAATTTATTAATGGAATAGACCCTCCCATGGAAATTTTTATTATTTAAATTTTAATGGGTAGATAACTTTTATTAAATCTTGAGACAGCCTTGGTCTCCTGAGTAGTAATTCCTTGGAAAGTTTGATAGGTGGATTTAATTATGTTAATCCATGGTCAATACTTGGGTTCCTTTTTATAGAATTCCTTGTATGGGCTTGTAGGTTGAATAAATTATGTGCACCTTGAGTGATAATCGAGTTCCTTATATGGAATGCCTTGGATGGTATCAAATGATAGATGGATTATGTTAATCCATGGATTATATTTTGGTTCCTTTTTATATAATTCCTTGGATGAGATCATAGTTCGAATGAATCATGTTTTCCTTGAGTGATACTCGAGTTCCTTACATGGAACAGTTTGGATACTCTCAAAGGATACATGAATTATGGTAAAACATGGGCGGTACTTTAGTTACTTATACATAATTTAATTTATGGGATCATTATTTTAATGAAATATAAAAGACCATTGAGTGATTCCTAGGTTCATTATATAGAACACCTTAGAAAGTATCACTGGTTTAATCATTTACATTACTCTTAGAGCGATACTTGGGTTACCAAGTAGGAATTCCATGCATTGGCTCATAGGATTTTTTAGATTTGTTACATGCTTGATTCCTATTATACGAGGATTTCAAGGGTCTACCCTAGGTCCTATATGACTCTTTTAATTTTTTGACTTTTTCTATGTTCCATGATTGGGATGTTTTGGGCTAATTCCTTAATTACTTATGTGGGTCTTGTTCTATTATTATGTGGATGCCTTGGTAATATGGATTAGGTACTAGATAGCACTAATAATCTATATATATGTATATATATTTTATTATGTATATATTATATATATATACATACATATTTATATATATATACCTATTTAAATGATGGAACATATTCAGAGGTATTACAGCTTATGCCAAAGCATGTATGGTCGGATAGGTTCCCTATGAGGAACCCAAGCTCAAACTATTTAAGTTTATTTATTTTTTTCCTTATTGATATACCATCATAGTAATATATTTTATATTCATATACTGGATATAATTATACACCATTGTTGGTGTCCTATTGAGTTTATCACCAACCCTTTTAGGGCATCCATTGCACTAGGGTACCTAAATAGATCACATGGTTGAAGGATAGGGTTATAGATTTGGATTGCATGATTATTTTAATTTCATGTCATTGCTCTTGTACTTGGGAAATTAGTAGAAGATGATTGATATAGAGCTCATGATTCTCATGTATATAACCTTTAGGGATTTTGTTCATTTATTTGTGTATTTTTTTAAATAAACCATGTTCTATGTCTTCTACTTGTATATTTTTGTATCACTTGGGCATGCATATTTTTATTATTTGGAATTTCCATATTATCAAATTTATTTTCTCTTCATTTATTTTAAAATTAATCCATTTTTAGTTAGTTATTATGTTTCTGCTATGTTTAGTATTGATCTAGAGGTTATTTTCACCCCACCATACCATAATTGTACCCACACTACTAGTCAGCAGCCTTTGGCGTATGGGGTGGTGAACTTGAGGCTATTTGAATAACTGGATTAAGGTACCATTCTAGTGCATAATTTTTTGGTAAATTATAGAAAATTTTATTGTATCATTTATTAGGATGGGATAGAGTTATTTAGAGGTAGAGTTACATTTTAGGGACTCAGAAGGTAGATAACTGAATTCCAAGCCAACATGTATTTAATTAAAGCCTAAGTTTCTAGGGGATTTCTAGAATTGGGATTAGGAAATATAGGGTGAGTGAGTTATTGGATTATACTAATAATCCCAATGTTGTTTGCATGATACTCAGAATGAATAGTATGAATCAACCAAGAGCTAGTGAGTTTTGTTATGCATCATGATATTGGCATGATTAGCATATGATACATGCCCTTATGGGTGGTATTTTTTGACATGTCACCTCATAAAAATATATTATTAATTAAAAACATATATTATAATAAATTTTTTATTGAATATATTATTATAGGGGATTAAATGAATTTTTATTTGAGGGTTTTTTTCTTGATTGTGATAGTGGTCGTTTGTCTCCCAATGGGAAATGGTACTGGGATAGTTGGTTTTTTAGAATAATTTGATGTAAAAAACTCATAAGATTTCATGACGTGTGTGTAAAATGATTTTATATGTTGATTTTACATGAAATGGATCATAGAGCTAGTGATTTTGGAATGATTTGTATTTTTCAGTTTTTTGAAAATATAAGGAAATTAGTTTTGAAATTAGTTTTCAAAATGGTTTTGAAAGGATGGATCAATTTACAAAAAAAATAACAGGAGAGTCCAAATATTTTTAATATTTTTATGAAAACCCTTGGATTACATGAGATTTTTTTAAACTCAGGTGAGTTTGGTGTGTGTAAATGAATTGATTTTGTTTAAAATAAGAAATTAGTGCCTATAAAAACTGGATTGCTTGATTTTTAGTGTTTTTCTCATAGGTGGACTAAATGTTTTAATTATGTTCTTTCCCGATATATCATGTTATTTGGAATACCCAATTATGTTTGGAAGGTTCGTACTTGATTTTTTCCAATGTGGGTAAAGTAGTTAGTGCCTTTTTTAACAAAGTTTCTTGATTTTCAGTAATGGATCTGCAATTACCCAGGGTTCGTCTTGCATAATAAGTGATCCTATCAATGTTACATTGAGAGAATCATTTTTTTATGCATGGGGTGTATTTTTTATGTTGGTATTGAGTATCCATATGTTTGGTTTTTGGGGGTTTCATGGTTTGCACTGCTTCAAGTGTGTTTTCAATAGGTGATTCCTATAGTGGGGAGCACCAGTATTTAGAATCATCCTTTTGAGTGGAGTATAATGGAAAAGAGAAACATAAGAATTAGAATAAATTATTTACTAACACTTTAGTGTTTTCAAATAAATGAGTGTGGTAGAACATTATCTCAGTGTTTCGTGGTCATATTTTTGTGTTGACACTCAGGTATGAGTTGGGTGGTGACGTCTAATGATTATATTTTGTTATGGATAGATATGAGTGATGGAGATTGGGTGTTTTGGTTTAGTGAGGTTATGATAATAATACTATTTTAGTGGGGAGCATCAAAATGTTAATATATTAATGACTCATGCACTGTTCATGATCAAGGGTGCAGTGAAGTCTTAGAGTGATTCAGGTCAGGATGTGTCGATACTCATGGGAGGTGTGTAGTAGTGATTTCATTTGGTCGATGACCTAACCATGTAATTTCTATAAGTTTTATGGTTATATTTTTATGGAGGTGTATGGGTGTTTTATTATTGATTTTGGGATCTAAATCATCATGGTAGAGAGATGTGATAGTGCATTGATGGTTGTAGTCGAGCATTTTTAGAGGAAGTCAATTAGAGGAGGAAATATTAGTGTTGTTTCCATGAAATAAATATATAAAGGTGGAATCCTAAATAAAAGTGTTTATAGATATTTTAAAGTAAAATGATGTTATATATTTTAATATTATCATGGGTATGATAGTGGGAATCTTAGTGAGTGGAAAGTTTGGATTCGGGTGAATAATACATGTTGGCATTGGAATTGTGAAATAGAAGAAAATGAGGTGTTTATAGATGCGAAATGGTGAAATAGTGGTGAATTTATGAAAAAATTAGGTTGGTATTTATGGTTTTAATACTGCTACAAATTCTCAATGATAATAAATGTTATCGTGGGGAGTTTTGAAGGGCCTACCTCATTACAGGTTGGTGACGATCAATGTGAATTTGATATTTTGGATTTAAATTGAGGATCTGGATTTTTTATTGTGTTTTAAATGATTTTTTGGATGTTTCAAGGGTAATGGTTTGGTGAAATAATTTTTAAAGTGAATTATTGGGTGTTGGAAGATGAAATTATATAGTAGGTGAAAGTTAGTTGGTTACCCAAAGGAGTCGCTCCATGATGTTTTTAGCCAAGATATCGGACCCACTTCCATAGTGAAAATTTTCCCCATACATGTTGGCTCACTTTGTGACAATTATTGGTTTAGGGTTGACCCCTATTCTAGGTTAGGCTGCACCATGAACCATATGGTACATACCGTGACCTGGTTGAGTGATGGTGTGTCATGGTGTGGTCCTCATGGTCACATAGTGACCTAGATACAACCCAATTTTTTTAAGTGGACTTTTGGAAATTCCATAGGGGGTACTATTTGGAACCAATTTAGTCTCCCCTCATCTTGTCCAATCATAAGAGGAAGAAATATCTCATTTGGTTCTTTTAATCCCCTCCCCTTTCCTCCCTTTGATTCAGATGGTTCAAGAGAGATTGATCACATGGATTTTTAGTAATATATCTTCCCTTCCCCATTTATTCTTATCTCTTATATCACTCTAATTTTCAGTTCTCTATTTTGGGTTTGAGTGATAAGATTTCAATAGAGCATTATGGAAACATCCCACTTGATGTGTCCTTTTGTACATATCTTATAAAGGAGGTCCTATGAGGATGTGTTTAAGTCATCACTCATCATTTGACTTGCTGTATCTTTCTATAAATATTTATTTAATATCATTTGAAGTTATTTGACTAATTCATCATAGATTTAGGTATTTCATTAGGGTATTTTGTGTTTCTTAGGTTCAATTTTATTTTAGGAGTGGAATACACCCCATTTCTTCTAGTTTTGGTGTCATTATGCCACCTAGTGAGTTTTTCTTTGCTTATTATGATTTTGTATTTTGGTTAAAAATGGTTAGTTTTTTAATTTATTGGTGCTTATTAATGAGAAAAGTGTTTGTGGGCTTGGAGGAGGTTAGTACAATATTAGGATGATTTATGTATCATAATTTTAGGTACGTATCCATGAATTTACTAATTATCTTGGTATTATTGTGATTTTATTTTTATGTTATGTAATTACTATCATCGTTTGAATGTTTCATGACATGTGTGATCTCACCCAAATATTTGGATGTGATCATGTCAGCCTAATAATAAACATGGACCATGTATATTTCTAAATGGAATGATGGTAACACCATGGTTGAATGATTTTTGGTGTCCCTTTTTATAGTTTTGTTGGTGGTGTTAGTTGGTTCTTAAGTTCAAGAGGTTTTATTTTAAAAACGTTATTTAAAAAATAGGTTTAATTTAAAATAAATTTATAGGGAAAATTTGTGATTTGAGAAATGGTTTTAAAATTGTATCCCTAACAGAATTAGGGTTTTCTAAAGTACCTTTTTATATTTTTTTTCCAAGGGCCAAGTGTGAGTAAAACAACATGTGATGCCTTTTATAAATGGTTTTAAAAGAATATTTTGTCTTGGATTACAAAGGAATACACAGGGTTTTATTAAAGTTTTTTTGGCTTGTTTAACCTTATGTGGGTGATTCCATGTTTTCTAAATATTATGTTCCTTTTTTATATTAACTATTTTTGGTTTCCTGGTGTGTATTTTTTTCATGATGTTTCCTCTTTTGTTATCTATTTGATTATTTTTTTCTTTTGTTATAAAAGTTGATGATTGTTTGGGATGGATGTGAAAGATATCTTAAATGGGGGAGATGGGTTTTCGAATATGATGGAGACATAGTGATAGTTATTGAATTATTTGATCCCAAACAATGAGTAGGTTATATTGTCATATTGTCTATGTGAACTATTTATTATTTCTTGCATGTGCTAACAAAATTCTTGTGATTTGAAATAGATTTTGATATGGGTTATACATATCCTAAGTCTGGGACCTTCTTTGATTGATAAGTTTATTGAAGTAATTACATGGGTGATATGGGTTCCTACATCTATGTGAAGTTCGGGATAACCTTTAGTGATAACATAAGTTATGAGATGGAATGTGTGGACAACATTGAATGGGTAGGAATGGATATATCCGTGAAGTCTACTCTAACATTGATTGCTAATTTTTGGCATGAGATAAGATGTGTAGCATCCCTTGAGTTAGAAGGGATGGACAGGGTACTTTCTTTGTTTCATTTCATGGGTGATAAGATATAACAAGGATAATTGGTGTATGACCCCCCTTGAGTGATAAGGGATGGTTTGAGACTTGAGGACACCCTACCCTACATATTTGGGTAGTGGTTAGGATTTGAAATGACACCTTAACCTACATATTTAGGTATATATTGGAGTTTTTATAACACTCCACCCAATTTCTTAAGGTATGGGTTGGTTTTTGGTTTGATGTAGTTCTATTTCTTCTGTTATAGGGTTGAATCGGGTATGATAAGGTGTCATGGTGGCTTGGTTAGCACATGAAAACCACACATGTATAATTTTATGTTAATTTTTTGTTATTTTATCTAGGTGGGTATGTTTCATGATAATTACTACACTCTTTATATGTATATTTCATTCAAATCCACTTTACTATAGTAGCAATCAGTATTGTTGAGGCATTGAGGGTTTCTACTGGGTTGTTGAACTCTCTCCCTTCCCACATACATGGAATAGGTTTTATTTTACATTGGTAAACATTCATTGTTTCCCTATAGTAATAGGTACTACATGGAGCTAGACATGTGTTCTAGTTAGTAGGTTATGTATTTTGAGTATTCGTCTATATTTTTATGTGAATTGGGATAGAGTTTAATGCATTTTACTTTCAGTTGTGTCTGCATGGGTGCTGGCTAGTTGGCCTTTGTTTTATTATATATGATGTATGTTATGTTATGGTTATATATTTTAATCTATTTTGTAGTGATGAATCCTATTGATATATTTAATTATTTATATTATAGACTATGAGGTCCCTCTTTTCTCCCCTTATGTCTACCAGTATTTTAAGATGTTCATTATATGGATGGGTCATGTTAAATTTCCATTAGATTCAGGCATGACCCTCAAGATGCTTTTTATGAAATAGCATGAAAATAATTTTTTAGGCCCTATTATCTAATCAATAGCTTCTATCATATGGGAAGACACACTTTAGTTCACTTGAAGACCCATGCCTGGGTGTGGTTTGCGTGATCCGATTCAGGGCATTATATCCACCCTCAAGGAATCTCCCAACTATTATATATGTCAATTGGATAGTTTTCTACCCATAAGTACTCTCATTTTATTATTAGGATTTATTCCTAAATTAGTATACCCTCATCAACCTATTCACCCCCACCATGCATCACATATTTTTTATAAGTAGTCATATTATCAGTATCGTCCTCATCGAGTATCCAAAATGGATTCAAACACCTATTATCCATTTTATATCATATCTAAGACTCCATATATAAAAAGTTCTATAAAATATAATCAGACCACATATATATATATATATCATTCACTCACCTAGTTTCACTAGAAATAAATATTATATTGTAATTCAATAAATCACTAACATTACTCATATCCTAAGCATAGAAAGTTTCACAACCTTTTCATTAACCAACACATATCAAAAAACCACTTTAAACCAAGAAATATCATCCACTACACCCTTTTACATTTTCATTTATATAGAGGCACAAAATATAAGTTTTATAATGGTTTATAAGATATTTAAATTCTATTACTTCTAATAACCCATACCCACAGGCTTCCTAGTATACCTCAATTAAAGTGAAAAAAAACGCCATGAAAGATGGACCATGATTAATATGGCATGAACCCATGCCATTGTGGCACCCAAAAAAAATTATAATAACCATATTGTAGAATGTATTCATTCCTATGTGAAATTTCCTTCATTTAACACACTACTGCATCACCCCAAACAATACGAAAACTATGGGGAAAATTTTTAGAAAGTGGCATGGACCCCATTTGATTTGGCATAGCCCATGAAAAGTTCATAAATCATTATTTATCACTTTTACTAGATTTAAACCACATTACAATATTTCAAGATTATAGTCATCACAAAAAGACTTAATAAAATTTTCATAGGTGAATTATAATTATATTTCGTAATCGATTCTTCATGTCCCCAAATCATAATAAAACACTTCTTTATATATTCTAAATATTCAATATTATAAATTTAATTCTACCATTAATCCACCATAATTCATAAAAATTCAATAATATTATCATATAATACATTTTCTCATCAATTTCCACATTTATTTTCCACCATTACCAATTCCCAAAAATAATCTACAACATAATAAATTATATTCATTTCCAATATCTATATAAATGTAATTTTATCATGATCATATTTCAAATTTACCATTTTTTTATATTTGGATATTATGAATCATCTACCCATTATAGGAAAAAAATAATGGTACATTAATATAAGTTTAACTAAAAGATAATAATCCTTAGTCACTTACCTCAATAATATGATGGTCATGAATCATTAATCACTATCAATCATTTATTTATCTGTATCCTCCGTCCTTCTCTCTTTGATCCTCTATAAAGAATTGATTCCAAAGGATTCTTTCTTTATAAAATATCAAAAATGATTTAAAAAATATAAATGGAGATATATATCCCTAAAAGTGATTCAATCCTTTATTTCCTCAATAAAACCTTATCATAATGCTTATAAAACTTTCCACCATTGAGTTCCCCATTCAAAACCCCCACATTGAGTCTTCTGACTAGACATTAGTAATGTTATTAACTTAATAAAATATCCATACATTAATCCCTATAATATCTCCAATTTAGATCCATTATAAAATATCGTTCAAGGTTCGTACTATTTATTTTATAAAAACAATTCACTAAATCAAAATTCCTTAAATATTTATTTAATTTAATTTAATTTCCACAATAGTTGAAAGTTATGAAAAATTAAAACCACCTCAAAACAAATACCATCTAACAGTAAGAATTACCTCTGGATTCCAATGGAATACTCAAAATTTTCCTTCCAATACTAGTACAATTACTATTTTATCCCTTATAGCCAAAAATTCTCAAAATTTAACAAAGTTTCAAATTTTTTATTTCAACATCTCTACATATTTATTAAATATGTTGGTTGGTATATTTATTTTATTTTTTTATTATAACTACTATAAATTATTTTGAATATGTTTGATAATTTAAGAGTAACATTGAAAACTTTCCCATGTGTTTGTCTTTAATAAATACCTCAAGTTATTTAAATCATATTATTTTGAAGTGATATATAATAAAAATGATTTTATTTCATTTTTTATGATGTTTTTTTATGAAATTCATTCATTTCAATCAGTATTAGATTTAAAATAGTTGATTTTGTGGGTAAATGTCTTCATTGTATTATTAGTGTGTTTGGTTTTCAAAAATTGTTCATTTTTTTAAATAGGTATGAAATCTATTATAAATAAATTTTTATGCATTTTCATTACCTTATCTGTGTTTTCAATTTAAATAGAGTAAAATTTGGTAAAATTTATTTCAATTAGTTAATAATGGTTTAATGAAGCTCTTACATTCTAATTTTGGGAAAAATTGTTTTCAAAATGACTAAATTTGAAAACTCTTATTTTTTTTGTTTGATGTCAAAGGAATTAAAGTGAAATTTTTTAAAATATATTCTCATTTTAGATGATGGGGGTTTGGATGGGTGATATAATTATTAAATTTTATTTTGTTTTAAAAATAACCAATTAGATTCTTTGTGAGATTTATTTTTAAAATTTTATCAATATAGTTTGGGAAATAAATTTTAATTTGATTTAAAGTTTTATTTTATTATAAATCAATAATGATGGATTTAAAGGTGTTTTGGATGTGTTTTTATGGATAATTTTTTTTCTTGGGGTAAATTCTAAAATTAATTTATTTATGTTTTTGAATTTATTTAAATAAAATAAATTTAAAGTTTTTATTTTTTTTATTCACTCATGTTTGGTTTGGAATTTTATTTGAAATTCTATGAATTAATTTGGGTTTATTAACCTAGGAAATTTTTTCTTATCATTCAATTTTATCTTAAAATGAATATATGTCTTTGTATTGGTAATTTTAAATTTAAGGTATTAGTTTTAATAGGTTGAGTGTGATTTAGTTTAAAACATGTTTTATTTGAAAGAAATATTTTTTAAATGTTTAGAAATTATTGTATTTGCATGTCTTTTTGATTTGTTAAATGTGTTAAAGTTGTTATAACATATGATTTATTTATTTAGTTAAAGTCATGTTTAGTGTGATGTTATACATTGAAAAATTTTTGGTTAATTTTAATGTGGTTGATTTATACATCCCTTTGTTAGAAATTAAATAATTTCATTAGATTAATTTTTGTTAGCTAATTTGAGGCATGCTTGGAATGAATTGAAATGTAATTATGTATTTTAGACTTTTATGTAATAAAACATTGAATTTACATAATATTAAATATGGAAATTAAAAAATGGTATTACTATATTTACATTATTATCAATATATCATTTATATAGAATTATGAAAGTTTAGTTTTAGTTTAGATAATTATTTTTAAATTTAACCATTATATTAGAAATTAATATAGAAAGAAAATAGTGTCTGGTTTAGTTTTATTGATTTGGAATTTATTTTTGAAGAATTCATCATATATAATATACCTAAAAAGTATGAATGATTTATGTTTTGAATATAATTAAGTGATAATTATGAAAGTGGGTATTGGTTTTGAGAATTTTGAGATGAGTGGTTATGTGAAATAAGGTATAGAGGGGTGAATATTTTGAATCCATTAGTGTTGTTTTGTTTTTTATCAACAAGTCATGATATCAATATGTGTTTATAAGTGAAACTTATAGGGAGTGTGAATTATCCAATCATATGTGGAGATTGAAGTTCCCAAGAAATGTTTTAATATATATTAATTTCTAAATATTGGATTAATATTGAAGAATATCTTGAAGCATGGAGTTTTTAACTACCATAAATTTGTTTCTTTCATAATAAAGGATAAATATCAAAAAAGTTTAAAATATGACCTACATACATCATTTATATGTTAGTAAGGAATATTCATGAGATTTTACCATTGGATATGTTATTAAATATCTATTCACATATGGAAAAGTTATATGAAGGTCTGTTTGAGATTTGATAAACCATCCTTATGAATATCCTAAATGAAGGTTGTTGTTTATATGGATATATCACTTAGATGGTGATATGTTTAAGAAATTGAATTGAATATAAAATTTGTGTTACATTGATTGGAAAATAGTTTTGATAAATTATTTAGTTTATTGGATTTGATACATGGTCCAAATTTTATAGAAATTAAGCCCAAAATATTTTAGGAGGTTTGATACTTTTATGAGGTTATTTGGAGTATTTTGGACTAAATTAAAATTTTATGTGAATGTATTGAAATAAATTTCAAATTCTAGAGAATAATTCCAAAAAAATATTGGAGTTTTAAATTTTATAAAATTTGTAAAATTATTTTATACATAATTTTTACAAAGAACGATATGGAAAAGTGTTGGTAGTTTTTCATTATGATATGTAATATCTCATCGATGTTATCTAAGATTTATTTTTTAATATTTAGAATCTCCTAGAATATATATATATATATATATATATATATATATATATATGAAAGAATACAAACTTCCACTATGATACGTAACATATATTTATTGCTATGAAAAATTTTCAATGTTTCATATTATATATTTCAATGTATACGTAAGATAAATTCTCATTTTCTAGATTATAAACCAGATGAAAATTGGCATACATAATATTAACTTTTAAGTTTCAAGTCAAATGGAAAAAAATATATTATTTTTAATATCATCTTTGATTTTATGTAGGAAGAACGAATGGTTTCAAGTGATATATAATATCTTTCATAAGGTTGTGTAATATTAAATAGGTAAGTCATAATACTTGATTCATATGACGTTGAAGTTATTATTCAAGAAATAAACATCACAATAATTTAGATAAATTTTGATTCAATAGGATATGATTTTGAGATATGGAGAATAATATTTCACCATGATTAAATCCTTACACTATTACTGGTTTTGAAAGTGTTCATACATATGGGAAAATGGTATTGAGGATTTTTTGGAAATTAAAATAATAAGTGGTCAAGTATTTTAGAAAAACATATTAGGAAAATTGTAGTGATTTATTTGAGGAATGAAATAACTTGATAAGAGGAAGAAATTATTAAAAAGTAAAAGTTCGTGAATTTTTTATTATTCTACAGTTTTCATTAATTATTTAAAAGGTTGACTATGAGGTAATACATCACAGAGGTATCTTGGTCAAATAATTATACATTTAATATTGAATAAAAATATCCTTGATGATTTGGAATAAGACATAATGATCATAAATCATATAGATTTTAAAGGATAAGATCATGAGTCCATATGTAATGGAGTTTCCTTATTCAAAATATATGGAAATATTTACATTGTAAAGCTAAATTGACTAATAAAAGCGAAGAAGAAGAATAGAATTCAGAGTGACTAGTGTTCACTACTTCTAATATTAATTATCTTCGAAGGAAAGTATAATAGAAGATAATCGACAAGTTAGTAATTTGGATAATACTTAGTTGTATGGACTCAATTCTTCTTTTATGTTATGGTTTCTTCTTTTCTTTTTTACTTTTAGTTGTTTTTTGAGGAAACAAGGGAAATTTGGGAAAAGTATATGAATCATGGGTAACATGCCATGTACTCCCAAGCACACACCATGTATTACATCTTTTTATGAAGGGAATACATGGTGTGTGGGAATCTCGGCGAGAAATAGGGGGAAACTCAACTACACGATGTGTACTTCCTAGTACCTGACGTGTAGTCATGTTAGCAGGCCATGGAAAGTAAGTTGATGAAATTTAGTCCCCAAATTATCATTTAAATTATATACACTTCATGCATATGGAATTGCATGCCGTGTAATTTGTGTTTTTAGCTTAAAATGGGAAGTAGCCTCATTCTTCTTTCATTTGGAAAAAAGTATCATTGGGGGAGCTCAAGAGGAGCGCGAGAACTTCAAAACCTTCCCAGTTGATCATTAGAACTCTGAATCAATCACCATAGGTCTCGTTTGAACCCAATTGGTAAGCTCTCGATTACCCATGATCCTTTTTTGGTGATTTTTGTTCTCCACTATGTTATTTAAGGTTGATTTAATATCCTTGTTTCGTAGATCAACATTGTTCTATATTGAATTGAATGTAGAGGCTAGACATGGAGAGTCATAATATGATGAGGTAGGTGGTCTTGTGCTTATTTCTTAATGTCAAGTTGTTTATATGAGTCATTGTGCCGCACACCCATGTTTTGGGTGTCAATTTTTCGAGAATTTGACTTTTTTAATGTCTAAAGATGTTTATCTATTTAATTATATGAATTGAAGCTTGTTGATACTGTTTTTTTATTAAGGTCCACCCTGCAGGCGTGTTTCCCTTGGATTATTTTTATTGGGCCTTTTGGCTTAGGATAGTTGTGGTTATGCATTTTCCCCTATTATGGGTTATTTGAAATGAATTTTTTAATTAAATTCTTACCAATGTGAACTATTTTCATGTTAACCATGTAATAGTTTAATGATTTCCTATATTTCCTTATGTTGAATTGCTCATATGTTGATCTTGGACTTGTTGAATTATTCGTCATGTGGGAAGATATTTTCCATGCCTGTGGGCAAGGTTTTTTGTGCCGGTGGGATACATTTTTTTATTCCTGTGGGCAAGGATTTGTTATGTCTTTGGATTACCTAAGGGTAAGGTTTTGAACTGATGTTTTACTATTGTAATGACTTATGACGTGTCTTCCAAGCTAAATCAAAATCTTTGATTTGATTTTAATTTTACATTATAGATTTTATGTTGATGTATTCATTGTGTATAATTTAATGGGTTATTAACTAGTCATGGTTGGATCCCAAGAACTTATGATTCGATTTAATTAAATTGCTTAATGAACATGAATAATATAAATAAAACAATATTTTTTAGGATTGTTTACTTTTGAGTACTTCCTAGTCTAATACTTCCTTTATTGTACACTACTAATGCATATACTAACTGAAAGATTAGAGAAGACCTTTGGTGGTTGCCTACTGGGATTTATTTCTCACACCCTGTTTGGGTCAGGTTTTTGAGCCCTAAAAGACTATATCGGTGTAGGTGTTGATAGGGGAAAGGCTCCTTATACAGGTACTTGATTGCTGCTTAGGAGGAGGAGAGAATGGGACCAATCCAAGGCTTGTGATTCTGCTATGTTTCATTTTGTAATTTTTACCTTATTATTGTATTTCACTTGATAGTTGTGTATCATTTTTTTCACTACTTTATTAGAACATGTGACATGCTACATCATTTTGATATTATATGCCTTCCGGTTATCTTTACCTTTCAGTCTTCCATTGTTTACTTCAGTGGCATATTTTTTACAGCTTTCTCTATTGTTATTATTTATTTTTCCATGTTACACTTTGCTGATGAGGGAATAGTTTCCCCACTATCACACTATAGTCCATCGCTGCTAGTCATAATCCTTGGACGTTTAGGGAAATGTGCTTGGGCCCTTGTGCCCAACCGAGTATGGGGTGCCTTTTAGTGGAATCTGGATATGAGGTATTACAAAGTGGTATTAGAGGATGTATTTTCTTGTTTTATTTACTATTTGGCGATGATATAAGGATATGGAATTTGGTAAATAGTTTAGCCTGAGAGTAGTTACCTTGTGTACATGGAAAATCCAAATTGCCTCGAATTAAATTGTGCTTTGGTATTTTGAGCTATTACAGTCGATTCAATTTCACTGTTGGGTGACACACTTGTTTTGTGTTGTTATTATTGATGTTATTTTTGTTCTAATTTGTTGTTACCCGGTGAGATGAGGGTATGTCATCTCATACATCGTATAGGCACTTGTTAGAAATCACATGTCATGGATACTTTCCATGCCATTGAGGGAGCATTACTAATGCATGTTATTGTGATAGTACCCTAATAGATATGCCTGATGTTGTGATAGTTGTATTAGTATGTGCTATGGTTTGGGTTGAATGAGTTCCAAAATTTGGTTCCTGAGGTGTATGGTCCCTCTTATACCGGAATTTTGCGGATCATGATTCATCATTTTATACAGAATTGTGCTATGTTATATTATGTATGGGTTCTAAACTTTGATTCATGGGGAGTGTGGGCCCTCACAAATCAGAATTTGGCATACCGTGGCATATTTTTCAAAAATAAGGATTTCAGGAAGTTTCTAAGGCATACTGTCTGGAAACCCAGACAACATGGCATGTGGTTCTATGAATACAATCCATGTGTTTTTCATGTCCATGTGTTCTTCCTATTAATGGGCCGTGTGAGAGAAAACACGGGCTGTTGAGTTTTGATTAGAACACACCGTGTACTTTCAGTACATGTTGTGTAGAATATCCAGGCATAACCCATATGGACCTGGTCATGTGGGAGTACATGGCCAGGAGGATAGACCTTTGTACATTCCATGTGCGCGTGGAGCACATCGTGTACCTAGGGTTGATACATTCCCAGACCGATGGCAAAACACGACCATGTGACAACGTAAGGGTACATGTTGGCATTATTTTTTCATGCTATGTAGTTCCTTTATGCCAAAATTTTTGGGTATTTTTCTATTTTGTTTTGTCACTCTTGAATAGAAAACCTTGATGATGAACTTGAACTAAGGCATGTTCTTGACCTTGTAGAGTCATGTCACCATGAAGACCATGAGATGTACACCAGGAGAGTGGTGATGATCATACTCCAGAAATGGTAGGTCATGGGGTACCGATGGATCCTAAAGTTTTTCCAGTTTCAGCACCAGCTATTATACTAGACATAGGTGCAGATGCACAGTTCTATGAAGGTTTTGTAAGGTTTATGAAAAAATTTTAGGGAGCACCATAGGCTGCCACATCTATGGAAGAGCTGACGTGTATCTTTCAGCAGCAGCAGCAGTCTACTATTTTAGAGGATGGTGGACCAAAGGCTGAAGAGTCAAGGCTGGAATTCGTGATGAATATCGTTAAGGATCTGGATATGCCTCTCAAGAGGAGGTTCAAGATTGCAACATATATGGTGCATGATTCTTCTAAGAGATGGTGGGATGTTATCACTCAGGGAGGGAGTCATCAGGATATGACATAGGAAGACTTTAAGGCATCCTTCTATGATTATTATTTCCCCGCGATGCTGAGGGCCGATAGAGCTCAGGATTTCATGCACCTGGAGCAGGGAAAACTCTCTGTTATGGACTATTCTACCTGGTTTACCGAGCTTCAGTGATTCACACCAATTCTAATGGGTGATGATGTATCGAAATCTAGATGATTGAAGGATGGTATCAGGTTCGATATCTGATCACAGTTGAATGTCTTAAAGTTTCCTTCTTTCTCTGCTATTGTGAATTAGGCACTGATCACCGAGCGCAATCTGCAAGAAACTAGTGGTGCAAGTTAAGGCCGTTCAACACCGATTTCTGGTACTATCTCAATCAGCAAGAGGAAGCATCATGTAAAGTTCTATTGTGGTGACATTAGTAGATAGAATGTTTCCTCCAATGTTTAGGTGGCGTGATAATAGTGCAGAAAGGTTGGACATAAGAGACCTCAGTGCCCAAGAACCCAGTTGAGTACCAACCTTGTGGTAGGATGGGCCATATACAGCAATACTGCATGGAATTTCCACTAGTGGCTAGTGAGAGAGGTTCTGCATAGACTCCATGTGCAGGAGCAGGGTCAGTATCTTCTCATCAGTCTTGAAATTGAAATACATTGGGGCATTCAAGAAAATTTGGTGGTCATGGATATCGTAGTCAAACCACATGATCTCAGTGATAGAAGGGTGAGATAGCTCAGGGTAGCCAAGAAGTGTCTTAGGGTCGTGGTGTAGGTCAGACTTATGTAGTACAGTAGACCCAGTAGGATCGGGATCCCAAACCTTCTATTTTCAGAGGTACTAACCTAGTCGCCTCTGTTATATCTTCTTCACTTTTTGATATTGTTGCTACACATTGTTTTATATCTTTAGACGTTGTGGAAAGCCTTGAGATCTATGTTTATTATTATTTTGATGTTATGATGCTAGAAACTTTGTTAAGGATTAGAATGGTAGGTGTGTGTCTGTGCAAGGAGTTCCCCATTGAGATTGGATGGTGTCACTTTCCATGAAACCTCTATGTATCAGAGATGAAAGGAATCAATTTCATTCTCAGAAAAGACTAGTTGGTTACTTTTTGATCCATTATTGATTACTATCACCGCAATTTGAGTTTCACATCACTAGAGGGCAGGTCATTTCTACAAAATGGGGAATGGGATGTCCAGTAGAGCCGAGATAGACCTGAGCATCATGGGTTGGGAGGGATGACATCCCATATTGTGAGTTTATATCTAGATGACCAAGTAAAATTTCTGGGATATTTCCCTCTAGTGGTTGATCGTTTTAGGTATCTTTTCCAAAACGACGTCTTTGTATTAACTTTAATCAGAGAGGTGGAGTTCACTAGTGATCTAGTGCTAGGATCTGCACCAATATTCATCCCTCCTTATAGGATGGCTACAAAGGAGTTTCAAGAGATTAATAGGTAGTTGGAAGATCTAGAAGATAAGGTTTTCATCTGACCCAGTACTTATCCTTGGGGTTAACCGGTCCTTTTCATGAAAAAGGCAGATGGTATCCTGAGGCTATTCGTGGACAATCAGAAGTTAAACCAGGTTACAGTTAAAAACTGATATCCCCTGCCATGGACAGATGACCTTTTTGATCATCTTTGAGGATCTAGAGTGGTCTCAGAGATTTAATTATGTTCATGATATCATTAAGTACATTTATATGGTAGGCCATGTTGTTCTACCCTATTCTGGTTAGAGGTCGGCAAGGAAGCCTTACGGGGACCATGTCTTGTGCAGGAGACTTCTGAGAAGGTCCACTTGATTTAGAGACAATTGGATACTGCACAGTCTCGTCAAAAATCCTATGATGATCATTGTAGAAGACCTCTAGAGTTCAAGGATATGGATAGAGTTTTCCTATATGCAGCACCGAGGTTAGGAAATAATAGAATCAAGATACAAGGTTGGATTTCCCCAATATATGTCGGACCATTCGATATTCTGGAGTGATTCAGGTCAGTTTCCTATCAGTTATAGTTACCACAGAGGTATCATGCCATGCATGACATCTTCCATGTTTCTCATCTACAACACTATCACTCAGACTCATCTCGTGTTTTTCAGTATGAGGTGGTTGACCTTCAGGTTGATACATCCTTTGAGGAGCATCTTATTCATATAGTTGATAGGAGCATGAATGTTATCCAAGTCCAGTCAGTTCCTCTCATATGGGTTCTATGGTAGCATGGCCGAGTATAGGATGAGACATGGGAGAGGGAGGCCGACGTACATGCTCAGTGGCTAGATTTATTCTCAAATATTCCTTCACCACCCTTTTAAGGGAAATTTGGGGATAAATTTATTTAAGCGGGGAAGTATGTAAGAACCGAGTTCTTCCTTTGAGGTATAGTTTCTTCTTTTCTTTTTCCTTTGAGTTGTTTTTGAGAAAAGAAGGGAATTTTTTTAAAAGTAATGGAATCATGGGTTATATGATGTGTACTCCCAAGCACAAACTCTTTAGAATGTCTTTTTATGAAGGGAATAAATGTTGTGTGGTCATGTTAGTAAGAAAATGGGGGAAAACCAACTACACACCATGTACTTCCTAGTACATGTCGTGTAGTCATGTCAGCAGGACCTGGAAAGTATGTTTATGAAATTCAGCTGCCAAATGAACAGTTAAATGATATACATGCCAGGTATATAGACTTACATGCCATGTACTTTGTTTTTTTTCACTAGAAATGGGAAGTATCCTCATTCTTGTATCATTTGGATAGAAGGATCATTGGGGGAACTCAAGAGGAGAGTCATAACTTCAACCCCTTCCCAGTTGATCATCTGAACTCCGAATCAATCATTATCGGTCTTATTTGAACCCAATCGGTAAGCTCTCGATTACTCTTGAGCCATTCATGGTGATTTTTGTTCTTGGATAAGTTATTAAAGGTCGATTGAATAGACATGTTTCGTAGATATACATCTTTCTAGCTTTAATTTAATGTACAGGTTCGATGAAGAGAGTCATATTATGATGAGGTAGGTCATGCTTATTTCTTAATTTCAAGTTGTTTATATGCATTGTTGTGTTGTGAACCCAAGTTTAGGGTGTCACTTTATTGATACATTGAACCATGTTATTGACTAAGGATGTTTTGGTGATTATTTATAATAATTGAAGCATTTTGAGACTTATTGTTTTGATTAAGGGCTACCTCACATGTGTGTTTTGCTTGGAATTGTTTTGGGCCTTTTCCTTAGGATAACTGTGGTTATGCCTCTGTTTTCCCAATTATGGTTGTTTGAAAAGAATTAGTTAATTAAATGCTTACCAATGTGAACTATTTCCTTGTTAACCATGTAATAGTGTAAAGATTGCATGTGTTTCCTTATTATGAATTTCTTATATGTCACGCTAGGACCTGTTGAATTATTCTCCCTATGGGAAGAGATTTTTCATGCATGTAGGGAAGGTTTTGTATGCATGTGGGCTATGTTTTTTTGTTTCTACAAGAAATTTCCTATGGGAAATGATTTGTTATGTCTATTTACTGACTAAGGGAAAGGTTTTTAAATGAAGTTTGACTTTTTTAATGACTTATGGCGCATCTTCCAAGATAAATCACAATCTTGGATTCAATTATCATTTTACTTGATAGAATTACTATTGAGGATCTACTATGTTTTCTTGAATATCGGATTGACTGGCTATGGAAATATACCCTAAACTTATGATTCGATTTAATTAAATTGATCAATTAATATGAAAGGTATAAATGTAACAAGATTTGTTGGTTTTTTTACTTTTGAGTACTTATTAGTTTAATGCTTTCATTATTATACACTTCTAATGCATATACTCACTGACTGATTGACACAGCCCTTTGGTGGTTTCCTACTGGTATTTATTTCTCTCACCCTATTTGGGTTATGTTTTTGGGCTCAAACAAACAATTTTGTTATAGGTATCAATAGGGTGAAGGCTCCTTATACATGTACTTGATTAGTGCTTATAATCAGAAGAGCATGGGACTATGCCAAGGCTTGTAATTATACTATGTTTCATTTTGTATTATTATACCATAGTATTGTATTGTACTTGATAATATTGTATCTTGTTTTCACTTCTTTCTTATAACATGTGACATGTTGTATAATTTTTATATTATAGGCCTTTCAGTTATCTTTACCTTTTATTTTTATGTTTTTACTTCAGTTTCATGTTGTTTACTTCTTCTGCTATTGTTATTATTTATTCCATTGTGTTATACTCTACCGATGAGGGAATAGTCTCCCAAATATCACAGCCTAGGGCCTCTTTGCTAGTCGGTAGCCTCTGGCGTTTGAGAAAATTTAGTTGAGGACATGTGGCTAATCGGGTACAGGGTAGATTTTAGTGGCATCTGGATCTAGCATATCACATTAGTGTTAAAGAAAAGTAGAGTGATTCAATTATACTATGATTGATTATCTTGTGCATTTAAAAATAATAAGAAGAATAAGTGATATACAAAAAATTTATTATTGTGAAATAGGAAACTATGAAGATTACTACATATATGAGAAAGGAGATCCAAACGAGTCTATCTAAAAGATACACAATACTATACTGTTGTTCATACTACAATAAAGAACCATATGAATATGATATTGAGATGAGAAAGATGTTTTTTGTTCCAGTTACCAGGAAAAAATTAAATGGGTGGTTTCTATTGTCGGTTGTTTCATGTAGTGTACATGGTTGGTGCTAGGATAATGGGTCCAAGGGCATCCCTTTTCCCTTGGATGATTTTGATATCAAGGGATCAATCATGTGTGTCAGGGATAGAAACCATTATACCCTGAAGACCATATATCACTTTGGGAGTGAACCTCATAAATCCTTGTGTGTGTTTTTTGGTTTTTTCCTTATTATATAACATGCATGAAAAGTAAATGTTAGAATACATATTGAGATTAATTGACCCTAAAAGTGTAGAGGTAAAGATATAAACACTTTTAATTTGTTAATGTAGAAAACACAAATTCACCCCCCCTCATTTTGATTTCACATATCCTAATGAAATGAAAATTGGTATCATATCTCTAGGATACACCTATGATAGGATTATCAAAAAGTTGAAGATTTGAGGTTTTGAGTTTCTCTTCTTGTATTCATCTTGAAATAAATACTTAGAGATGATATGTAAGTTTCTGATCTAAACTATATCTTATCCAAGACTCTAAAAATAGAAATAATAAATAATTGAAATAATGATGAAGGAAACCCTAATGTGCAAATATAGATAAAACATTATTTCTACATGTTTTAATCATAAAGAAGTCAAACCTATAATGATTGTGAAAAATATGGTGGATAAATCAACTTTTAAGAAGTTGAAAAAAATCAACCTTAAAAGTTTAAAATATTTTACATGTAAAAGAGATAAATTATGTTTCTTAACAAGATTATTTTATTAAGGAACAAAGTACAAGTGAAGAAGATATATCATCATGGAAAGATTTATATTCAAAAGTTTATAAGATTTTAAATAATAATTCATTTGAATATTCTAAAGGAACCCCACAAAATTATCTTAAAAGATGTTTTGATTTTATTTTTCAAACATTTAAATAATTACAGGATGAGATCACCCAACTTGAAAAATAATAAAAAATTATGGAGGAAGTATTGGAATAAAGGATATTGACATGTACTCTACTCAATAAGAAATTTGAGGCCAAATGTGCTTCAAATGTTATGTTTTTAAATTTTTTCTCCAAAACTGTGAAGGATTTTAAAGAAACAATCCATGAAAAGGATGAAGATAAGAAAATAATAAAAGAAAATATCCATTTATTTTAATAAATCATTATTTTCAAGGACAATCAATTGTTAATCAAATAAAATAAAACTAAAAAGCATGATAATTCCATGGAATAAAAGACAAATATGAAAAAAGATAACACTGAAAGGAAAATATGAGATTTTGAAGATATAGTGAAGTATATAGAATATAGTATTAACACTAATAATATGTGGTGTCTTAAACTTGTGGTGAGATTGAGAAATCTTGAAACAGTCCAGGTTGAGACTTCACAACAACTGAGATAATAGTTTCTTCCATTCATAATTTTAATGAGGATATTTATTATAAAAGACAAATAACTTATGTAAAGAATAGATTTGTATCATCTGATGATAAGAGAACTATAATCTCAAATAAAAAAGTAAACCTTTATCTAAAAAATATTATTTTCACAAATTTTGTTTCCCTTCACAGTAAAGGATATAAAATAATTTATGCACAATGATGGATTGAGAAAAATAATTATAAACCCACCATCATAAAAAGGGTGGATAGAAGAAAGTAAAAGAGAGTATATTCCCTGATATATTCCCAAAAGGGTAGTGTTTTTACAAAAAAATAATAAGGTGTTCATATTGTCCATATCGGTGTTCAAAGAAGAAAATCAAGACTCATTGGATACTACTAGAGTTATAAAAGGTTTGGGAAAATTTTTATTGATTTTTTTCATAATATTTCAGAAAATTGAAGAAAATTAAAGCCAATAACAAGGGGGATAAAATCTAAGTTAATGAATAGTAAAAATAATAAAGCTAATAAATTTTTTATATTTAAGATATTTGTATTATTGTATATTATCTAAGGGATTATAAATCAAAGTGGAAATAATTAAGAATCATGTTAGTTCAAATAAACCAAGAATGCTTCCAAATCAATTTATAAAAAAATTCCATAATAGATAAGGAAGAAAAAAATAAGTAAATTTTAGTTACCATTGGCTTATAAGAAAAATAAAATGAGTTAAAAAACACTCAAAAAGGACAATAAGGATGTTACATCGAGAAGAATAAGTTTCTTCTATTATGGTAAAAGAGGACACACCCTAGAAAATTTCAAATAGGACATGGATATTGGTTTTATGGAGGTAAGAAAAATCAATCAAGAGTATAATCAATCCATGAATTAAATAAGAGGATTTTTGTGATGGAATAAATCCATGAAGTATAATTTCAATCTCATTGGAAGTTAATAAAAAATGGAAATTTAAATATTCATGAGAAACCATGCGGAAGGACCAATAAAGCTGATAATGTTCCTAAAGAATGCAATATTTTTTGGATAGAACAATTTTAAAAGGAAAGGAAAAAGGAATAAGAACAAGATAATTAAAGTTATATAAAGAAAAAATAAATTCTACATGAATAAAAAATTGTATTTTTTAATAATTTTTAAAAATATGATGGCCCATGAGTTATTTAAAAGATATTTTGGAGATAAAACCAAGATTTTTATATTCCTAAAAATTGTTTTATAATAATTCCAAGTCAAGAGGAAATATTTAAAATAATAAATCTAGAACCAAAGAGTACATATTTATCAATTTCATAAGTAAATAATGAAATTACACACATGAAGATGTCTCAAATGAACAATAAGACCATTCTTCCCAGGAAAAATATTGCTTGGATCTTCCAAAAACAAGAATGAAGAGTTCTCTCAAAGATGGATAAAAAATAATGAAATGTCTTGGTTGAGAATAAACTCTCAACCATGTTTTTCTCACTATGGAGCTATGGATATCCCACCAAATTTCTATATATATTTAATTTTTTCTATTTTTATGCATGAAATTAAAGGTAATTCATATTTTTCAAGGAGAATTTAGGAGATGATAATGTTTTAAAATCTGTAAAACAAATTAAAAGATTGTATCTTGAATTTGATCCAAAAAATGGTATCTTGGATATTATTTTATAAATTGATCATCCTTAATGAAAATGTTAGTGGAGTGTACCCATTGAGGGGGAGTTTTAGAATCTTATAGAATCTATCATTTATGTGGATATATAATTTCTATAAAGTGGTTAAAAATTTTCATTTATGAGGCATGTGTGCATATTATATCATAATTTTTTAAGGAATAAATTATTATTTTTAAGGGGGGGATTTTTTTTTGGGTTAATGAATTGAGAAGTAATGATAATTTAAGAAATACATGATGGAGAATTATAAGTGTGGGGAAGTTGATTAGTCACTCTGGGTTTAGAACTAATCACTTCTCAAGTCGATTTATATTCGGTTAATTCATAACTTAATAATTTGGTAGTATACTTCATATTCATCATAAATATGGGGGATAGAATAAAATTATTGAATATATATTGACATACATTTTCTATAAAGTTATTGGAAATAAATCCATAAGAAGGGGTATTGAACCCATCAATGTGGGGTTGTATTTTTTTCCAATAAGTCTTGATGACAATATTTATTTAAAAGAGAAACTTAGAAGGAATGTGAATACTCAAGAATATTTGAATAGTTAATTTCTCAATAAAGGTTTAAATATATATTATTTTTTCATATTGGATGAATATTGAATAATATATTGAAGCATAAAGTTTTAAATTACCCTCCAGTTGTGATTTTCATGATAGAGGAGAAATATCAATAAGGGGGAAAGAGTAGTTTCTTCTATCATTTATATGTCTTCAATGAATTTTTAGGATAAGTTTCCATTGGATATGTTATTAGAGATCTATTCACTTGTGGATAATTTAAATGAAATCTATTTTAAGCATTTAGGAATCATCCTTATGAATATCATACATGATAGATA
Source organism: Viscum album (assembly GCA_963277665.1). Lineage (NCBI taxonomy): Eukaryota > Viridiplantae > Streptophyta > Magnoliopsida > Santalales > Viscaceae > Viscum > Viscum album. Next base: position 480,407,551 of record OY728139.1, read on the forward strand.
TTGTTTATATGGATATATCTCTAAGATTATGATATATTAAAGAAAATATGTAAAAGATAAATTTGGCGCTCCATTGATTGGAAGTCAATTTTTAGGAAGTTTTGAGTTTAATGAAGTTTATACATGTTCCAAGTACCTTATAAATTTATCTGAAAAGATTTTATGATGTTTGATAATTTTCGGAGGTTTTTTTAAGTATTTTAAATCAAATTAAAATTTGGTGAGAATTTTTAGAATAACCTTAAATGACTGGAAAATAATTATATAAAATATTAGAGTTTTAGATTTTCTAAAATTTTAAAATTTATCCTATACATATGTTTTTACAAAATAAAATTTGGAAAGTAGTGAAAGTTTTTCACTGTTACCCGTAACAACTCACGGATGTTATGCAAGTTTTACTTAATAATACATAATTTCTACAAGAATATTGAGATGTGGAAAATGGAAAACATTCACTATAAAAAATAATATATAATTGATGTAATGTAATATTTTCTAATTTTTATATAAGTTATTTTAGTGTATACATAAGATAAATTTTGATTTCCCAAAGTATACATAAGATGAAAATGGGCATACATAGTATTCAATATAAAGGTTTAAGTGATGTGGAAGATAAATTATAATATAAAAAATATCCTTTTTATATTACATAATAAGAACCTATGGTTTCATGTGATACGTAATATATTTTATATGGTTATGTAAGATTAAACAGGTGAATCATAAGAGTTAATTTAGAAGATATTGATGTTGTTATTTAAGAAATAAACATTAAAATAATTCAAATTAATTAACATTCAATATAATATGATTTTGAGATATAGAGAATAATATTTCTTAATGAATAAATCCCCTAAACTCATCTAGTTTTTAATGTGTTCATCTATATGTGAAAATGATATTATGGGTTTTGAGGGAATTCAATGATGAAACATTTGAGTCATTTGGAGAAATAAATGGGTAAAATTATAGATATTTAGTTGATTTAATAAATAATTTGAAAAGTTTATGAAATTATTATAATGTAAAAGCTGGAGAATTTTTTATTATTCTATAGGTTTTGTTGTTTAGTTAAAACTGGTACTATTATGGAAGACTTCAATGAAGTATCACTATTTTATACTCATGCATTTGATATTGAATCCAAATATCCTTGATGTGCTAGAATAAGAATTAAAGATATAGACTCATTGATATTTTAAAGTAGAAGATCATCAGTTCAAATATCATAGAGTTTTCATATTTGAAAAATATGGGAATATTTATGCGGTCAAGATGAAGAAAATAAGAAACAATTAATAAAACAAGAAGAGAAGTAGTGATAGAGATCAATATGCACTGATTCTTATATTTATTAACATTTATGGATAATAGAAGGAAAGATAATAAAAAAATATACTACTTTGGATAATCCTTAGGGTTTATGAAAAGTAGAGTGATTTAATTATATTGAGAGAGAGTATCCTATGTGTTGAAAAAATAATAAGAATAAGTGAGATAGTAAAAAGTGATTATTGTTTAAGAGACAACTATCCAGATATCTATATATCAGAGGAAGGAGATCATAACTAATCTATCCAAAAGTTCCACAATCCAACACTACTAGTCATACTTTAATAATGATATATCGAAATATAATATTGAGGAGAGAAAAATTGGTTGGTTCTAATTCTTAAGAAGAATGTAAATGGGTGATTGCAATTGTTAGTTAGTGTTGTGTAGTGTACTTAGTTGGTGATAGGATAAATTGATCAAGGTCAACCCTTTACCTTGGATGATTTTGATAGTAAGATATAATTCATGGGTTGGGGGTGACAACCACTATATATCTTGGGATAGTTGATATATTTTTAGTAAACCTCACAAATCCTTGTTTTTTGTGTTCCTTTTTTTTTACTACTTATATGACATTCAATAAAACCAAAGGTGAGAAGATAGAGTGAGATAAATTTTCCTTAAAAAATGAATATGTAAAAATAAAAAAAAATTAATTAATAATACTAGACCACACTAATTCATCCCCCACTCTCAGTGTGGTTGTACCGATCCTGTTGAAATAATACAATCTTTAAAAAAATAGCATTGAGTTTTTATAGTAATAACAAGACATATTTTTGTATATATATTAGTTTCATAATATTAAGACTAAAATTTAGAAGTTAAATCATGAAAATTACTTTTCAATAACATATTATTTAATAGTTACATGATATATATATATATATATTGTACTTTTATTTGTATCTTGTTTAAAAATAATGCATAGTGTGAAAAATGATCCAACGACTTTATCACGAGTTACAATTGTAACAAAAATTATGTTGGTTTGGAAAAACAAATAAATAATATAAAATGTATTATATCATGGTTTATAACTCATTCCATAAACCATGTTTTAGGTAAAATGTTTAAAATACCAATTTTTCATCCTCCTTAAACCCTATAAATCCACATAGACCAAAGTTAATGTTCTTAAATGACTAAGGGGTTTTAAGATATGTTAAAATTGGGAAATTAAATATAAAATAGCCAAAAAAAATTTGGGGGTTTTTTTACCTCTGTGATATATCAAATTAAAGTAAAAAAAATATGTTTCACCCCTAAAAATTTAAACCCATAAAAGGTTTTTTGATGGGTCAAAAAATAATTAAAAGAACTCTAAAAATATGTTTCAATATGGGGTTGCCAAATTTTTATCCATACACTATAATTTCAATGTAGTGAATAAAATTTTATAACTCCCTTTTTAGTTACCATAGTTTATTATTTTTCTTATACCCTTTTAACTGTAGTTATATAATAGATTAAAAAATATTATCCTTGGTGAAATTTTTTGAAAATTGGTTTAACTATTTATTATTTCTCTTGATATCAAGGGAAATGAGACCATAAAACCTTAAATTAATTAGATTTTTATTATATTCATGGATGAATATAGGATTTATTATTATATTTTATTTGTTTAATTTATTAAGTTCATCCCTTACATTATAATTAATTAATTGAATTGAAATCATTTGGTTGTATCATGGTTATGTTGAATAGGTTGTGATAGTTCTCTTTACCATTAGTTGTTTGTTTTTAGGTAGTTTTGTTTATGATACATGGGAAATTATTTTACCATATGGTTCTATACCAATATAGTTTATTTCAAACGAATGGTGATGTATTACATGAATTCATGGTGAATAAGGCATGGTTTTAGGAATTAATTATAATCCTGGATTTTGGGGTGATTAGTTTAATGGATTTAGACAATATTTTATAGTGAAAAGAGGATTTATAGTGGGGATATTATAATTCTTGTTGTTTTTTGGAATCAAATTAATGTAAGGAATTTAGGGGAAATTTTTATGTCTAGTTAAAAGGGAGAATGATATCCAATTTTATGAGTTTTTAGAATGCAAGTATATGTAATATTTAAAAATAGTAATATTTTTACCATAAACACATCATATTTTCATTTAATTGTAGGGTTTTTTTCTCAATGGATATAATAACCCCAATAATGGGTCATTTATAATTGGGGAAGTGTCTTATAAAATTTAGAATAAAAATTGAGTAAAACTAGTGTTTTGGGCCATTAATAGTTTGTAAAACAATTTATAATCTATGTAAGATGGTATATATATATAGTGCAGGGAACCTAAAAAATGTGTAATAGCTCAATACTATTTATTATATGGTTTTTAAATCACGATAAAAAGTATTTTTTCCTTAAAACACCACTATTTTTATTCATTTCCCTCGTTTTTCTCTCTCTACTTCTACTCTACACCATACATGAATCCTCGGGGATTCAACTATAATTAGATTCAATTATTGATGGTTTTAACTCATCTATTTTATGGATATAAGGTAGATGTATTATTTATTCTCTCTTATTATCTCTTTTATCTCATCTTAAAGGATTTATTTCCTGGAATTAAATATATGGTTTTCAATGAATCATGCAAAAACGCCACTTGAGGATTGATTTTTTTTGTTTAACTAGTGTCAAATGAGGATTTTATCATCATATATGGGTGTAAAATGTTTTATGGATGTAATATAAGGTAGGTGGCTATTAAAATTACTTATTCCATGGTTTAAGGGTTTTTTAGTTTATTTTTTTCTTAAATAAAGTGATTAAATAGATTTTATGAATTTATAAGGGTGTGTTTGGAATTTTAAATGGATTTCCATATGAGGATTTTTATATATTCATTATTAACCATGTTTTGGTCATTTAAATTCTTTAATTTTATGTGTTTTTCTTGATAATGTATTTTGATGGGAATCATGTATTGTTTTAAATTTTTATAATGGATATTTATTATATTAAATATCTTTATGTATTAAGGAATTATGTTCTTACAGGATTTTGGTATGTAAACTTTTGATTTATCCAGATGTCCTTTCATTTGGTTATTTCATTATTAAAATTGATGTTGGTATTTTTGATTTAATTGGGAATAAACAATAACCATTCCATGTTAATGAATTTCATACATTATTAATTAGGGCAAGTGGTCATGGTGTAGGTTTGGATTCCATACCATGATATTGGAATGTGCACTATTAAATGGAAACTTGGGTCGTGATGAGTGTAATGCTTCCCTATAAATGTTGTGACCCAATTTTTTACCCATAGCACACATAATTGTTTCCTTTTTTCAAATATATATTTTTTTATATTATTCTTCCTCTAATTATATATTGTTTGTATTTTGAATATTAAAAGTGATTCTTTTTTAGAAAAGTGTTTCATAATAACGATCAGTTTATTTTCACAAGAGGTGTGAGTGGGTAGTGAAAAAAATTATAAAATATTTTTTGTGTAATGTTTTAAATTGAAATATATATTATTTTTAAATTATATTTTGAAATAGATTTTTTTCTTGTATATGGTAATTATGTGGATTCATTTGGTGAAAAACTACTTAGTATGTGGATATAATAATCCTATGTATATATACTTTTATACATATAAAGTTGTATATTAATTTTTAGTTCAATGTTAATAAATCGATAGTTATCATGGTATTTGGTCAAGTTAGAGTTTAGAGAGAGTGGGGGGTGATTGTCATGTATGGGTATTTTTGGGAAATTAGGACTTTCTATATTTTATTTTTCATTCCATATTGATATATACATTGAAACTGTTCTATAATTATTATTCTTAGGATAATTGTTTAATTAAATTAGTTATTGAATTTATTTTATTATGTTGTATGTGAATTCAAATATGGCAGAGTAAATTAGTTTATTTTCAATTATTGGTTTATAGTATATAATGGTCAATATATGGAAATAATTTATTGAAGGTAAATCATTCCATAAATAATTGATTAAAACCTCGCCACTTTTTTCACACTCCAATGATTTGAGAAAATTAAACAGATTTCAATGGAAATATAATTCAAATTTGGGGTAATTAGGGTTGAAACATTAAATATTATGATCCCATGGTTAAAGAAAAATAAAATTCATAAATCCACTAGAAAAATATAAAATTAACAGACATGTCCACCAAGAAATCTTCCATCCATGTCCCAATATATGGACAAAAATGGTCATCCCAACATATCTAACCAATATGTGAATACAAGTAAAACATAGTCAAGATATTATATGAACACCAAAAAATTTAATTTTTTAATCCATAGACCGCTTTGGCACCAAATTTCAATAAAATTTCCACTATAGGGAAGATAATATTTTTTTATCACTATAAATATTTCCTTTGAAATGAATTTCTAGTTTTTCCATTCTGAAATGAAAATTTATATTTTTGGGTTCGTAGAACCAACTACCCCATTTTCCCATGAAATTATAACCATATATTTATAATTGTAATATTTAATATTAAAATAAAAATACTCTTATCTCTCAATCCACTAACTCAGATTCCCTAATCTAGGCCTATTTTAGCACCTTTATTCCCTCCCTTGCCATTAGGGAAGGGTTATCTTCCTTCTAGTTCCCTTTCAATTTTTTTTCCTTCATATAAACTAGTGTCATATATATAAGTTATATTAAAGGTTCATAAGATATTATATAGAAATAAAATAATTAATCTCTCAATGTTGGAGTTTAATAAGGCCTCCAACATTGTTTAATTTACACAAGTTGCTCACTTTGATCATCATTAACCTTTGGTTTGTGATTTTGGGAAGCATTTCAACAGTGAATTGGATTCATATCATTATATGATTTTAAATATCCTTGACTCATGAAATATTCTTATTCATTTATATGAGGAAATAAATTTGAATAAGTCCCATTCCAAGTCTTCTTATGTATTTTACTCTTTCAATTTATCCTCTTTGGGTGGATGATTTTCATATGCAAAAAAATACTACCTCAAACACTATCTATATTTTATTTCTTATCCTCCCTATTCTATATCAGAATCCCTAAATATTAAATATTATTGGATGACTTATTTGGATGATTCCTTTGATTGAATGTATATAATTGATCTTTGGGGCACCATATTATGTCTTGTATTTACACGAATTTAGATCTTACGTAGCCTCCCCAAAATTTATTTGTATTAAGATCATCATCGAGAATCAATTCAAGCAATAAATAATCTATAAATCCTACCTTAGTTACTACATTAAATGTAGTTTATTTTGAAATTATACCAAACTTAGTCATTGGGTATATCCCTCAACTATAACTCATCCCTTTTTTAATATCTCAATGGTTAAAATATAAGCAAATAAACATGGGGATACTCATGTTCACATCATGGATAATTTCAAAGTATCTCAGTTGGGCCCCAAGGATTAACCTCTATTGAATATAGGTTTTAATCCTTTGTTGAATGGTTTAGGGTTAGTGACCTCAATAATGGTTGTTGAGGCCTTGGTGTCAAAATGGAACCAATATGGGGAGGGCTAGAATAATATTTGTGATGTAATTTTCAAGAATGCTTTTATGAATTTCCAAGAACATCTTGTTTCAAAAAAATTAGAGGTTTTGGGATGGATATTAATGTAAGTAACAAACTTACTTTACTAATACCAATGGAATATGTCCTCACCTTTTCTTTATGATGGTGTAAATTTGAAAAAGTTAGTATAGGAGGAAAGGATTCAAATACTTCCCCAAATGAGTATAGAAATTGGGTGGAAGATGGTTTCAAAAAGAATAATGTTAGGTATATAAGTATTCAAAATTGGGCTATAATTAGTGAACAAGTGGAGATTAATTTTGGGAGGATTGTTTCATCACTGTGGATTAACCCACCTTTATAAGTAGTGTATATTTTTCACCTTTCTAGGCTAGTAAGGGATAATTTTTTATTATTGTTAACATCAAAGTGAATCTATGGAAGGAATTACCTATATATATAGGGGAGATACAAGATTACCAGTTTGGAAAAATCATGTGGAGCTTAAGGATCATTTCTAAACATTAAATGTTGGAAACCACTTTTATCTTTTTATTGATGATAACGAAGATGTATATTCAAATACTACCTTTTAGTGGCACAAATCCAAAAATAATAGAAATTTTTATGTAAAGGATGAGTACACCTCAATGATGGACCACATTTTCAAACACTTTATTATTTACAAATTAGAATATGATTTATATTTTTTTGTGTCTCAAGGAAATTTTTCAAATTTTGTTCTAAAGATGAATTACATGAATTTATATCATTTTTTATGGTTATCGTTGTATGGTCACTCCCACAATGTGGAATTTTAATAAAATTTTATTTCTAATAAAAAATGAAAAAACTTGATAAATGAAAAAAATACAACCATGATAAGTTCAATCAAGTCCTATTTTCAAATCATATCACGCCACAACCTCAATATTTAACACACGCCGTAAATCCAAATTATTAATTTATCCCTCTAAATTTTACACCTTCATTATAAAATATTCAAGTCAATCCTCTGAAACCTAGTCATCCATGCCACATTTTATTATTCAATAACTAAATTTTTTTATGTATCACCTAATTATTTTACATAATATATTCCTAGTAAATCACATAAAACCTTAAAAATATATTTCATCAAACACTTGGTATTTTATTTTTTATTTCCAATATTTCCATAGGCCTTCACACCCTAACAAAAACTCTAGTTTTTTATTTAATACTTAATATACACCACACGCAACCAAAACTTAGTCTATGGTATAATGATTTCATTTTAAAGAAACAATTAGTCCATATACTTAATTTTATCAGATTTTATCACTTTTTACAAGTATCAATAATCACCCAAAAATACAATGTTTTCTTTATAAAATCAGATGTATTCTCAAAAATCATGAAGATTAAGGGAAATGTATGAGCACCAACCTCAATCATGCTCATGAAAATGATTTTTTAAAATATTTAATGGTTATATCTAAAATCATAAATGAAAATCCTTTATAAAACGAGGAAAATTTAATCTAAAGTTTTATGATCCTTATTCAAATATAAAGGGATAATAAATAAAGCATAAACCACAAATAATTCAAGACCATATAGTTGAGGAGAAGTTTCCATGAAAGACACCAATGAGGGTTGATCATATACCATGCATAAGTCGAGGAAAAGAGGAGGCCTACCACTAAGAGAGATTCACAATAGGGATAAGTATAAGATACGAATGACAATAGAGGTATAAAGAAAGTAACTTGTGTGGGAGAATATTTTTATGGGATTTGGAGGGGTTTCCCATTTAAAATAAAAAATAATATTTTAAATTCTAATTATATTAAAATTTATAAGGTTTGAAATAAAAAAACCCATTTAATGAATCTAAGAATAAATTTATCAACTTATTAAATATTTTACCCTATTAAACAATCCAGTTACTTCTTTTATCTACCAAACGAAATCTTGAACCTGCCCACCAACCTAGGTAAAGCATACAAATGAACTCAACACTAAACCATGAGACTTAATGTCATATTTAAAATAAAATAAATATTTAATATAATATTTCAATCCAAAACTTAATTAATTTAATTCATATTAAAATCCATCAATTTATAATTCCTCTTCCAAAAATTAATATTTTCATAAGGAAATATAAAATTTTAAATCAATATGAAAATTAAAAATTAAATAAATCATAAGTCTATCAAATTAAAAATTTTGGATTTTTATAAAATACCTAATTGATAATTTTTTTAATAAAATATCATGGGTGATAGAGTATGTAAAGACCCGCAAATTTCAAGGAAATTTTTTTCTTAATTTTCTTTGGAATTTTACAAGAGCGCAGCTTCAGACGGCACCTGATTCCGAGGCCCGGTGTGCCCGGAATCAATTTCCGAAGTTTGGCTCGGGTACGTTCAGTGAACGGACGAGCGGGTTTTTCTATCTTTTGAACCGGTGCCCGGAATCAAATTCTAAGGGCACCGATGAAATCGCAGCGCCGATATTTGCTTAGAAACGCCTCTTCCGGAGTTGCGTTTGCTCAGACGTGGTTTTTAAATTTTGCGGCTTTAAGTCAGAAATAAAATAAAGTTTGTGCGACAACTTTATTTTATTTCACTTAAGCTGTTGGAAGCCACTTGAAGCCACTTAAAGACGGCTTGAACTGAGTTGAACTGGATAGGATGCTATCCAGAAATATCCTACCCTCTTGGTAGGATATTTGTGAGGCAGGGCCCGCACGAGCCCCGCCGTTTCTTTCGCTAAGTAACGCACCTGCGAAAACCCGTCAAAGTAACTGAAAAGTCAACCGACGCGTTTTCTTTAATTCTTAACAGACCATTTAATTGGGCGGTTTATTTCGTGAATTAAATGGACTGTTTCTTAGTGAATTAATTGGGTCGTTACTTATGCGTTTTACGTTTGTTGGCAAAATAATAAAATAGACAAACTTGTCTATTTTGGAGGATTGCTATCGTTGTGCAATTCCTCTGAGCCTCCACCCTCTCCGCGAAGAACGCGAAGAACGCGAAGAACGCGAAGAACGCGAAGAACGCCGGAACCGGAATCCGACGACGCACGATCCGCGACGTCAACAGCTTTTCCGCGACCTTCTTCTTCTTCTTCTTCTTCGGTGCCTCTTCTTCCGCGGCGAACCTGCGATCGGCGGTTAAAGGTGAGAATCGAAACTTCTAAATTCTCCCTTCTTAATTTCAATAACAACGGATTTAATTAATTAAATCCGTTTGTTCTTGATCCGGAGATTGGCGACGCGACGCCGGATACCGCGACGACGCGACGATCTCCTTCTTCCGCGACGAGCGATTCCGCGACGACCTCTCGTCCGACGACGACTTCGAGGTAGGGATTTATTTTGGAAAAGTTACCCCTTTTTAAATTTTCTCGTGAACGTTCTTGAAAATTTAAAAAGCCGGTTTCAAGCGAACAATTTTATCTTTAAATAAAATTGTTGGATCATGTGTTGATCATCTTATTCTTTTCTCCCGTTGTTTATGATTAACGCGGAGGGAGCGGGTCTAACGAACAAGACCCGACAACCCTCCGCCGATCTTCCCTTTTTGTGCGGATTTGGCGGACGACGACGAACCGTGCGGCAAGGGCAATCCGTTGTTTCCGCAGTGAAGATCGTCCCCCGGGAGGAGCAACGGCGCAGACGGGAAAGGAATCGGGCCACCGGAGCATCTCCGGCGGCGCCCGGCGCGCCGCCGTGGAGGAAGCCCGCCGCGGCTGAAGCCGCGGCGGCGGCGGCCGGTTCCGCGGCCGCGCGGAACCGGGAACGGACGCGGCGGCCCGGCCGCGTCCGCGTGACAGGCGGTTCCCCCCCGCGGGGGCCGCGTTTCTCCAAATGCCGCGGGTCAAACCCACGGCGGCAGCCTGTTCGGCCGCTCGGCCGAAGCCGAGCCGGCCGGTCCGGTCGGCCGGGCCGTGCCCAGGCCGGACCGGACCCGGCCGAGCCGGTTCGGGCCGGTTCGGGCCGGCCCGGTTCGGGCCGACCCGGTTCGGCCGACCCCAGGGGGGGTTCGGGCCGGGTCGCCCCGGGCCCAGAACCCCCGTTTCGGGCCCTCTTCGGTCCTTCACCCATATCTTGGGCCTGGGACCTCCGATTGACGAACTGTCAGCGGCTACGCGATCCTTGGATCGAGACGGTCATTTCGGTATATTATACTCAAGGTTTCGGAAGACTTTGGGTTCGGCCGGGTTGGTTCGTACACGAAACCAACCGGGCCCTCGGAGCAGAAACGCTCATAACTTGAGCTACGGACGTCCGAACGACGTACCGTCAGCTGTGGTAGTTTCCTCTAAGTGAGACGGAACTTTTGGCATACTCCGCCCGAGGATCGGATACAGGCGGAGTACGGTCGGGTCGGTTTTGCCCTAAAAACCAACCGGGCCCCTGGGACGAAAATGCCAATAACTCTCAGACCGGGCGTCCGATTGACGCGCCGTCTGTTGCGTTGAGATCCTGTTGTCGATACGGAACTTTTGGATACATAAACTTCGGACTACGTGTCAGTTGATGTATCAGCCTCTCGGCTCGTGGAGCGGACCCTCCTAAACGAGCTCGCTATGTGCGGGAACCCTAGCGCTGGCTGTGACTTCGACGACAGAGCAGAGATCCTTCGTGGACTGCGACGACGACAGAGCAGAGATCCTCCGTGGACTGCGACGACGGCAGAGCAGAGATCCTTCGTGGACTGCGGCGACGACTGTGCAGAGATCCTCAGTGGACTGCGTCGACTACTGCACTCAGCGATCCCATGTGGATCAGTGCCTACAGGTTCTGTGTGAGCCCGATCCTACGTGGGTCCTTACTACCGGTTCTGTGTGAGCCACTGCCTACAGGTTCTGTGTGAGCCCGATCCTACGTGGGTCTTTTGCGGGGGTTAGTACCTATCGATCCTTCGTGGGTCCGACGACTTAGACGGATCAGTGATCGTCTTTGACGTCATCTGAAAAAGTATACCTGGTTGAGCTGAATCTTATGTTACTCTCCTTTGTGGATTGTGTTGAACTATCCTTTGTGGATTTACTGTTTACTCTCCTTGTGGATTTGAGTCTTGCTTTCCTTTGTGGATTGAATTGTTCTCGAGCTCGTGAGCAGAGCTAGAAATGGGGACTTAGGTATATGTATGGGCATATACCTAAGTCGAGTCAGATGTTACTTCGTGATTGCATCTTTCTTTTGTGCTATATCCTTTGTGGATTTCGGGAGACCTTCGGGGGTCTCGGGGTCCTTACTGAGTAGCTTGTACTCACCCCTGCACGGGCTATGCCCGCACCTTGTTGTGTTGGTTGCAGACAACGGACAGCGCTGATCACGGTTGGGGCGTGGAGCAGGACGGTACCTGGAGGTGGACCACTGGGCGGGACGTACTCGGAGCGGACGTGGGACCCGAGGAGCCTGGAGGCTATCTGTACCCACCCTTCAGGTGGGATTGCCAGTGGACGACACGAGGCCGCCGTCTTTTCTTCAGTTGCTGTACTTTACTTTTCAGTTGTACTTTACAGTTGGGCTTGTATTTCCGGCCCCTTTACTTTTCTGCACTTTACTTTCCGCTTGCTGACTCTGTGTGGTTGTTACTTATAAAGGCAATGCCTTCCCTGTTTACTGGGATTTTACGCCTTGGTGCTAGTCGCCAGCCCCTGGCCTATGGAAGGCGGGCTTGGGGTAGTCACGGCACGGGCCCCGAGGACGGGTCGTGACAAATTGGTATCAGAGGTGGTCGGTTCTACCGCGGACTCCGATCGTCCTTTCTTTCTATGTGAAGCAATAGTGTTTAGTGTATTGAGTGTGGTTATCAGTTCAAGGAGCCCAGTGTTGGTGCGGCGGCCGACGTATCCGTACACTAGGACCCTGACTCCTGATTTCCGACTTAATGCATGAAAACATTGATTGCGTGTGTGTTTCAAGTTTTCTTTGTGATTACTTGTGTCAGCTCACCGGGTATACTGATCTGCTTTATGAAAGTCTCAAGTTTTCCTTGCGATTACTTGTGCCAGCTCACCAGGTATACTGTTCTGACTGTGGTGCTCTTGTTCTCCTTTTCAGGATGGCCCCGCGACGATTGCCAGCTAGGGTTCCGAGTGTAGGGCGCGACGGCAGCCCACCGAGCGACGAGGCCTCGGTGCAGGGCCCTTTGCCAGCAGTGGCACCGGCGGTAGCCTTACCCGCCGAGCCACCGATGCTTCCAGTACCAGACGCTGACGATGCACGTCGCCTCAGGGCACTGCATGAGTTTCAGAGCCAGCGACCGCCCAGGTTTCGCGGTGAGGCGGACCCCCAGGCCGCTGAGGACTGGCTAGAGGCGGTGGTACGGATCTTTCGGCTAGTGAGGACACCAGCGGATCTCATGGTGATTCTCGCAGCGAGCCTCCTGCAGGCGGCGGCAGGACGATGGTGGAGCCTGATGCTCCAGGTTCACGATGAGGCATCCCTGCTCTGGGCGGACTTCGAGAGCCTCTTCCGCTCTGAGTTCGTCCCGGCCACCCTCCGAGCGGTGCGCATCCAGGAGCTTCTCCAGCTGCGCCAGGGCAGCATGACGGTCGCTCAGTACGCGGCGAGGTTCACGGACCTATCTCGCTACTCGACCGACATGGTACGGGACCCCTTCTTCCGGGCCCGGACCTTCGAGCAGGGCTTGCGACAGGAGATTCGGGCGTCGCTGATCTCCCTCAGCATTCCGACCCAGGCGGGAGTGCTGGAGCGAGCCCTCCTGATCGAGAGCTTCCTGGAAGAGCCTTCTTCAGCGGCGAGACCTAGAGCAGGGTGGCAGGTAGCTGAGTCTTCGGCAGCAGGTAGCCGACAGATGACTCACGGGTCCAGGAAGACCAGACCCCCACGCAGACGGCCTCAGGACACCGGCTCAGCAGTACGAGGCACACAACGGAGTGCCAGCCTTTCGAGAGGCAGGCTGTGCTACTCTTGCGGCGGGCAGGGTCACATGGCTCGTGACTGCCCGACTCGCCGATCAGAGGAGCAGCAGACGGTGGAGGGGCCACCCAGGCAGAGGCAGAGGGTCGACCGTGGCGGTCCGCAGGGAGGAGGCGGACGAGGAAGAGGAGCTGGCCGAGCAGCGGGTGGTGGGCGACGCTTCCAGGCTCTACCCCCACCACCACCAGGAGGGCCACCTCGACCACAGGGAGCTGGCGGGCAGGGACAGGCCCAGCTCCAGGCAGTGGAGGCCTACGACCCCGACATGCCAGAGATGATTCGAGGTACGATCTGTGTCTATTCCACCCTTGCTGCAGTACTTATAGACACAGGAGCGAGTCACTCTTTCATAGCCTCTGCCCTTGTTCGGAGCTCGGAGATTCCGACTGAGCCGTTGGATCGATCCTTGCGGCTAGAGACTCCTACGGGAGCAGACTCGACGATTACGCACTGGTGCCGGCAGTGTGAGCTTACTCTAGGAGGCGAGAGCTTCGGCTGGGATCTCCTTGTAGCGGCGTCGAGGCCTTACGACGTCATCTTGGGCATGGATTGGCTATCCACGGTTCATGCCCAGATCGACTGTTTTAGGCGCAAGGTGCGATGTGTTCGTACCGACGGGAGCAGGTTTACCTTCACCGGCGAGAAGGGAACCTTTGCAGCACAGGATGGACTTCCGCGGAGGAGAGTGCAGCCTATCTCTCATCAGTTGGCTAGCCTCATCCTAGGAGCAGAGGACGTGCGGAGTCCGGCTTTTCCTGCAGTGGTGGACCAGTACGTGGACGTCTTTCCCGACGACGTTCCAGGGCTACCTCCTCGTAGAGAGGTAGACTTTTACATCGACTTGTACTCCGGGACAGCCCCGATATCTACTCCAGCATATCAGATGGCCCCCGCTGAGCTTCGAGAGCTGCGGGTACAGTTGGAGGACTTGCAGAGCAAGGGGTTTATCCGACCTAGTGTTTCACCCTGGGCTTCCCCGATATTGTTCGCCAAGAAGGCGGACGGGAGCTTGCGACTGTGTGTCGACTATCGTCGCCTGAACCAGGTGACAGTGAGGAACAAGTATCCGCTGCCACGGATTGATGACCTCTTCGATCAGCTCAAGGGAGCGCGGTGGTTCTCGAAGATAGACCTCCGGTCAGGCTATCATCAGCTCAGAGTTCGAGACGAGGACGTACAGAAGACGACCTTCAGGTGTCGGTATGGCCATTATGAGTTCTTGGTTATGCCGTTCGGTGTAACCAATGCTCCAGCAGTGTTCATGAGCCTCATGAACAGGATCTTCCAGCCATACCTCGACCGATTTGTCGTTGTCTTCATTGACGACATTTTGGTATACTCGACGACTGAGGAGGAGCATGCCTACCACCTGCGAGTTGTGCTAGACACACTCCGAGAGCACCAGCTTTATGGCAAGCTCTCAAAATGCCAGTTCTGGTTACGTGAGGTCCATTTCTTGGGGCACGTCATTTCTGAGGCGGGAGTTGCAGTGGATCCCGCGAAGATCGAGGCAGTGCTAGCTTGGGATCCACCCAGGAGCGTGACAGAGGTGCGGAGCTTCTTGGGCCTAGCGGGATACTATCATAGATTCGTTCCAGACTTCTCCAGAGTTGCGGCACCACTCTCAGCCTTGACGAAGAAGGGGAAACCCTTTGTGTGGTCAGACAGATGTCAGCAGAGCTTCCAGGAGCTGAGACAGAGATTGACCAGCGCACCTATCTTGAGGTTGCCTGAGGAGGGAGTTGGATACGTAGTTTACTGCGACGCATCAGGGACTGGACTCGGGTGCGTCCTGATGCAGGAGCGGGCCGTGATCGCCTACGGATCACGTCAGTTGAGGCCGCATGAGCAGAACTACGCCACTCATGACCTGGAGTTAGCAGCAGTGGTCTTCGCTCTGAAGACTTGGCGGCACTATCTGATGGGCGAGCGCTTCACGGTCTTTTCTGACCACCAGAGTCTCAGGTATATCTTCTCTCAGAAGGACCTGAACCTGAGACAGCGGAGATGGCTTGAGTTCCTCCAGGACTATGACTTTGAGATAGTCTATACTCCTGGGAAGGGGAACGTGGTAGCTGATGCCCTCAGCAGGAGGACGGGCATTCAGCTGCTTGAGGAGGCGACGGAGCAGCTAGCCTCCTTGCAGATATCCTTCGTGGATAGAGACGGAGCAACCTTTCTTCAGTCTCTCACAGTCTCTCCTCCACTTCTACAACGGGTCAGAGAGGCTCAGCGTGGGGACGCTGACTGTGAGACCCGGCGTGCACTGATATCCTCAGGTCAGGCGCCTGATGGTTTCTCCCTTGGAGCAGAGCACGACATCCTTTTCAGAGGGCGTACCTTCGTACCAGTTGCTTTACGAGAGGAGGTGCTGAGAGAGTTTCACACTTCTCCCTTGGCGGTACATCCCGGAGTGGCGAAGATGTACCAGGATCTCAGACGACAGCACTGGTGGCCGGGCATGAAGAAAGCTGTGGCAGAGTTCGTTTCACGATGCCTCACCTGCCAGCAGGTGAAGGCAGAGCATCAGGTACCAGCAGGTTTGGTACAGCCCTTGGAGGTCCCAGAGTGGAAGTGGGATAGCATATCTATGGACTTCGTGACTGGACTTCCACGTACTTCCAGAGGTCACGACTCCATTTGGGTGATTGTCGACCGACTCACCAAGTCGGCACACTTCTTACCCATCAGAGAGCAGGGCTCAGTGGAGAGCTTGGGACGTCTTTACGTCCAGGAGATCGTACGGCTTCACGGTGTGCCATCATCTATCGTCTCCGATCGAGATGCTCGTTTCACTTCCCGGCTCTGGAAGGGGTTGTAGGAGGCGTTCGGGACGCGGCTCCATCTGAGCACAGCCTTCCACCCTCAGACGGATGGTCAGACGGAGAGGACCATACAGACACTCGAGGACATGCTCCGTGCATGTGTTCTCGACTTTGGTCGCAGCTGGGAGGACCACCTACCCTTGGTGGAGTTCGCGTACAACAACAGCTACCACTCCACCATCGGGATGGCACCATACGAGGCGTTGTACGGCAGACCCTGCAGATCACCGTTGTGCTGGACAGACCCTGGGGAGTCAGCACTCGTGGGACCAGAGATGGTCCGAGCCACGACAGAGAAGGTCCAGATCATCCAGGAGAGGATGAGGACAGCTCAGAGCCGGCAGAAGTCATATGCTGATAGGAGGCGGAGGCCACTGGAGTTCGAGGATGGCGACCACGTCTTTTTGCGTGTCTCACCTCGACGTGGTTTTCGGAGATTTGGCCGAGGCGGCAAGTTGTCTCCACGCTTCATCGGGCCTTTCCAGGTCCTCATCAGGATAGGAGAGGTGGCTTATCGCCTGGCTCTACCACCTCAGTTGCACCGGGTGCACGACGTCTTCCACGTGTCTCAGCTGAGGAGATACGTGCACGACCCGACGCACATCATCGACTTTGGGGAGCTGGACGTGGACGATGGGGCGACTTTTGCGGAGGTCCCAGTGGAGATCGAGGATCGACAGGAGCGGGTCCTACGTGGGAGGTCGATTCCTCTTGTGCGCGTCAGATGGCAGCACGGGAACCTCCAGGAGAGCACTTGGGAGCGGGAGGCTCAGATGCGTGCTCAGTACCCCCATTTGTTCCCCTAGTTTTTGATGAATCTTTACGGGGACGTAAAGCCCTGAGGTGGGAGTAATGTAAAGACCCGCAAATTTCAAGGAAATTTTTTTCTTAATTTTCTTTGGAATTTTACAAGAGCGCAGCTTCAGACGGCACCTGATTCCGAGGCCCGGTGTGCCCGGAATCAATTTCCAAAGTTTGGCTCGGGTACGTTCAGTGAACGGACGAGCGGGTTTTTCTATCTTTTGAACCGGTGCCCGGAATCAAATTCTGAGGGCACCGATGAAATCGCAGCGCCGGTATTTGCTTAGAAACGCCTCTTCCGGAGTTGCGTTTGCTCAGACGTGGTTTTTAAATTTTGCGGCTTTAAGTCAGAAATAAAATAAAGTTTGTGCGACAACTTTATTTTATTTCACTTAAGCTGTTGGAAGCCACTTGAATCCACTTAAAGACGGCTTGAACTGAGTTGAACTGGATAGGATGCTATCCAGAAATATCCTACCCTCTTGGTAGGATATTTGTGAGGCAGGGCCCGCACGAGCCCCGCCGTTTCTTTCGCTAAGTAACGCACCCGCGAAAACCCGTCAAAGTAACTGAAAAGTCAACCGACGCGTTTTCTTTAATTCTTAACAGACCATTTAATTGGGCGGTTTACTTCGTGAATTAAATGGACTGTTTCTTCGTGAATTAATTGGGTCGTTACTTATGCGTTTTACGTTTGTTGGCAAAATAATAAAATAGACAAACTTGTCTATTTTGGAGGATTGCTATCGTTGTGCAATTCCTCTGAGCCTCCACCCTCTCCGCGAAGAACGCGAAGAACGCGAAGAACGCGAAGAACGCCGGAACCGGAATCCGACGACGCACGATCCGCGACGTCAACAGCTTTTCCACGACCTTCTTCTTCTTCTTCTTCTTCGGTGCCTCTTCTTCCGCGGCGAACCAGCGATCGGCGGTTAAAGGTGAGAATCGAAACTTCTAAATTCTCCCTTCTTAATTTCAATAACAACGGATTTAATTAATTAAATCCGTTTGTTCTTGATCCGGAGATTGGCGACGCGACGCCGGATACCGCGACGACGCGACGATCTCCTTCTTCCGCGACGAGCGATTCCGCGACGACCTCTCGTCCGACGACGACTTTGAGGTAGGGATTTATTTTGGAAAAGTTACCCCTTTTTAAATTTTCTCGTGAACGTTCTTGAAAATTTAAAAAGCCGGTTTCAAGCGAACAATTTTATCTTTAAATAAAATTGTTGGATCATGTGTTGATCATCTTATTCTTTTCTCCCATTGTTTATGATTAACGCGGAGGGAGCGGGTCTAACGAACAAGACCCGGCAACCCTCCGCCGATCTTCCCTTTTTGTGCGGATTTGGCGGACGACGACGAACCGTGCGGCAAGGGCAATCCGTTGTTTCCGCAGTGAAGATCGTCCCCCGGGAGGAGCAACGGCGCAGACGGGAAAGGAATCGGGCCACCAGAGCATCTCCGGCGGCCCGCGGAAGGCGGCGGCGGCGCGCCGCCGTGGAGGAAGCCCGCCGCGGCTGAAGCCGCGGCGGCGGCGGCCGGTTCCGCGGCCGCGCGGAACCGGGAACGGACGCGGCGGCCCGGCCGCGTCCGCGTGACAGGCGGTTCCCCCCCGCGGGGGCCGCGTTTCTCCAAATGCCGCGGGTCAAACCCACGGCGGCAGCCTGTTCGGCCGCTCGGCCGAAGCCGAGCCGGCCGGTCCGGTCGGCCGGGCCGCGCCCAGGCCGGACCGGACCCGGCCGAGCCGGTTCGGGCCGGTTCGGGCCGACCCGGTTCGGCCGACCCCAGGGGGGGTTCGGGCCGGGTCGCCCCGGGCCCAGAACCCCCGTTTCGGCCCCTCTTCGGTCCTTCGCCCATATCTTGGGCCTGGGACCTCCGATTGACGAACCGTCAGCGGCTACGCGATCCTTGGATCGAGACGGTCGTTTCGGTATATTATACTCAAGGTTTCGGAAGACTTTGGGTTCGGCCGGGTTGGTTCGTACACGAAACCAACCGGGCCCTCGGAGCAGAAACGCTCATAACTTGAGCTACGGACGTCCGAACGACGTACCGTCAGCTGTGGTAGTTTCCTCTAAGTGAGACGGAACTTTTGGCATACTCCGCCCGAGGATCGGATACAGGCGGAGTACGGTCGGGTCGGTTTTGCCCTAAAAACCAACCGGGCCCCTGGGACGAAAATGCCAATAACTCTCAGACCGGGCGTCCGATTGACGCGCCGTCTGTTGCGTTGAGATCCTGTTGTCGATACGGAACTTTTGGATACATCAACTTCGGACTACGTGTCAGTTGATGTATCAGCCTCTCGGCTCGTGGAGCGGACCCTCCTAAACGAGCTCGCTATGTGCGGGAACCCTAGCGCTGGCTGTGACTTCGACGACAGAGCAGAGATCCTTCGTGGACTGCGACGACGACAGAGCAGAGATCCTCCGTGGACTGCGACGACGGCAGAGCAGAGATCCTTCGTGGACTGCGGCGACGACTGTGCAGAGATCCTCAGTGGACTGCGTCGACTACTGCACTCAGCGATCCCATGTGGATCAGTGCCTACAGGTTCTGTGTGAGCCCGATCCTACGTGGGTCCTTACTACCGGTTCTGTGTGAGCCACTGCCTACAGGTTCTGTGTGAGCCCGATCCTACGTGGGTCTTTTGCGGGGGTTAGTACCTATCGATCCTTCGTGGGTCCGACGACTTAGACGGATCAGTGATCGTCTTTGACGTCATCTGAAAAAGTATACCTGGTTGAGCTGAATCTTATGTTACTCTCCTTTGTAGATTGTGTTGAACTATCCTTTGTGGATTTACTGTTTACTCTCCTTGTGGATTTGAGTCTTGCTTTCCTTTGTGGATTGAATTGTTCTCGAGCTCGTGAGCAGAGCTAGAAATGGGGACTTAGGTATATGTATGGGCATATACCTAAGTCGAGTCAGATGTTACTTCGTGATTGCATCTTTCTTTTGTACTATATCCTTTGTGGATTTCGGGAGACCTTCGGGGGTCTCGGGGTCCTTACTGAGTAGCTTGTACTCACCCCTGCACGGGCTATGCCCGCACCTTGTTGTGTTGGTTGCAGACGACGGACAGCGCTGATCACGGTTGGGGCGTGGAGCAGGACGGTACCTGGAGGTGGACCACTGGGCGGGACGTACTCGGAGCGGATGTGGGACCCGAGGAGCCTGGAGGCTATCTGTACCCACCCTTCAGGTGGGATTGCCAGTGGACGACACGAGGCCGCCGTCTTTTCTTCAGTTGCTGTACTTTACTTTTCAGTTGTACTTTACAGTTGGGCTTGTATTTCCGGCCCCTTTACTTTTCTGCACTTTACTTTCCGCTTGCTGACTCTGTGTGGTTGTTACTTATAAAGGCAATGCCTTCCCTGTTTACTGGGATTTTACGCCTTGGTGCTAGTCGCCAGCCCCTGGCCTATGGAAGGCGGGCTTGGGGTAGTCACGGCACGGGCCCCGAGGACGGGTCGTGACAGAGTATCTACCTATAAAGTGTAATTGTTATAAAACAATTATGGCATTGATGATGAAAACCTTCTTCATCTATCACCTTGTTCAGATTCATAAAAATACTAATATTCATAGAAAAATATTTTTATTATGAGATATATTTTGTAACTACTGAAGATTTCATAGCACGTTATCTCTTCAAATTAATTCAATAACTTGCGCTACATGCAACACCAAGTTCGAGCACACCACGACTTACCAAACTAGCCGTTTGAAAAGCTGTTATGAATAGTATTAACTGAATTTTGAATTTTATATAATACATTTAATTTTAAAATATATATTATGTGTTTATTAGACATAATATAAGAACAAATTCATTTTTTCATATAAAAAATTATTTTTCAAAAAATGTAGTTTTACCACCTTTTAATGGCGAACACTTTTTAAAACCAATGTTTGACACTTTTATATATTAAATTTATTGAAATTAAATTCTTATTTATAATAAATATAAAAAATATTAGTTTGGATAAATATTTGGTACTTTTTTGATAACTTTCATATTTTGATTAATAATGAAAAACAATAAATTTTAATTGAAAACAACTTTTTTAGTCAAAATAATTTATAGTGTTAAATTATGAATTTGAATGGTTTGTAAGTATAATTAGATTATATTTTTATCATTTAATACAATTTAGGTCATTATAATTAATTTCACATTTAAATTTGACATAAACACATGTCAATCTTTTGATAGTTTTTACTTTTTAAAAACTCACTTTTTTGGTTTGGACAACGAGAATTAATTTTAAATTAATTAATTAAAATTATATGTTTTGAATTTGGTAAAATAGAACTCTTTTTTGAATTTGGAGTATCAAAATTAGCTTCGGTTAATTTTTTGGTATTTTTCTGAAAACTTTCAATTTTTGATGAATAGTGAAAAACATTCTGTTGTTGTTTAAAAGCGACTTTTTATTTAAATAATTATTTATTTTATTTAAATTTATTTTAATTAAAAATAGATATATAATCCCTATATAATTTCAATTTAATTCATTGAAGTCATTTTAAAATAAAATTATATATATATAATTTTATTGAATGTTTTAACATCTTTTACTCACCTTCTAGACACATTTGAAAATTTGCATAAAATATAATTTTACCACTTCTGTGAATTGAATTTTAAAAATTTGAGAGACATGGTTGACATTAGTAAGTAAAATTTGGTTCAATAATATGAAAATAATTTTGTGAATAGTAACTTTTGACTTTTATTTACCACGATTAAAAGTAAATAGGGTAATTAAAAGTAAAATTGATATTCTAATTACCCTAACACATGTCCTAATTCTATTGGATATGTGTATTTCGACCAAAAAAAACTTTAGAAATAAAATATAATCCTTTTGGTCCACTTGGATTAGATTAGGACATTTGTTAATATTTTATTTAAAGAAGAGTTAATAGTGTACAATTCAACGTTTAATAACTAATTCATTTTTAATATAGGGTTATACATAAGATAAATTTGACTATAAATATTCATTAGGATGTTACAAAAAATTTCATACATAATGGTAGTTTATTTATAATTTTTATATATTAAATATTTAAATTTATAAATGACACAATGATGATGTAGTAATTACTTTATCAATGAAATATTAAAATAATTGATATTATAAATATAAACATAAAAGTAAATTGAGGATTTTGATGCCATCCATGAATTTTCTAGGTTAATATGACATTTTAGGGTTGATTAAATAAATATTTTTTTAGGTGATAAAGTTATTATGACTTAAAAAAACAAAATACCAAATAGTGTCAAAATTGATATAAATGAGTTTTTAAAAGAAATACTATATTAATAAATGATATAATAATACGAAAAATATATGGTTCGGCCAAAGAACTTATATAATAATATATATGTCATTACTGAACCAATTTATGTTCTCTTGACTTTTTATAATAAGTTTATTAACCATTTATTATAATAATACAAGAGGACATGGTAAAAGATAAACTATTTAACTAAGAGTTGAATCTACAAGATAGAGTTAATATGATGACCTAAACTTGCCTAAAACCTATTGGTTAAGATTCTTTCGACACATATCCACCTTATCTATGAAACAAATAAATTTTGAGCCATTAGAAACCAAAAATAAATTTATAACAAAATAATATTTCAAACTTTTCCTAAATTGACTCTCACCTCTCTTATAAAAGGGTACTTCCCCTTATCTAAAAATCACATCTACAAAGACATTTGGCTTGGCCAACCCATGCCAAAATATCCTCCCAAATTCCATCACTTCAAAATATATTCCATCTATTTAGAAAAAATCCATCTTAATGAACCCTTTTGTTCAAATCAAAAGGAAACACCCAAAGAAGAGGTAATTATTTTATCACCTATTTCAAAGTTCTTTTCTTCATCCACAATCTCTTTATTTGTTATTTCCATACCAAAATAATAACTCTTATAAATTCAACATACTATGATTTTATTATAAATATGGTACAATGATATTCATTATTTTGTTCATCCTATGAGTGAAAATATCTCCATCCGTGCGTACGTAAGGCTTACCGTCTCCACGTTGTAGTGTAATTTGTTATTCAACACTATGTTATTTGGATGGATATAAGGATGAGTAATGTGTATATAAATAATTAAAATAACATTAAAATTTCTCAGTATAATTAATATAACATCCAATTACACACCTTTTAATCATTAAGTAAATGATATCATCGCTCATGTGTACGTACGACTTACCGTCTCCACGACGTGGTGAGATTCATTTCCATGTTCACCATTAAACAATGATTGTAAAAATATATATTATTAATAAGTATGTAATATATGATATAATAATTCTACTGGAGAAATATTTATATATATTTATTTATGTACTTACATATATCCTATTCACTTACTTCCTTTCAATACGATATGAAAACCGAAATAGCGTTTATGCATACATACGACCTACCGTCTTTATAAATGGTGTTTTCCATTTCATATATCTATCTATTATATATATTTATATTCTAAATATATATTATATATAAATAATTTTTTTATATTCTTTATGTATTTAAATCATTATCTAAATGATACGATAAGGAATAACAAGTTAAAACACATATGATAAAGAAAGTGAGTATTACCCAAAATGTTGATTTAACAAGGAAATCATTATTAAATGGGTATTATAAAGTCAAAAATGAATCATGTATGATATAATAAATATGAATATGGTTATGTTATAATTTAATAACATACTATGGTCATTATACAGAAGTTTAAACATACCCTCGACCAAAGGAAAGTGCAAGGTAAGGGTTAATTCCTCAATATCATTATTATCCGAGATTGTTTATGTGTAAGTATTTTCTGGGAAATATTTTTTATCCATGTCCATATTTCATAAAATACATTTAAAAATGGTTCTTTTAAGGTTCTCTTTAAATAAAACATCATTTTAAATGTTTTAAATATTTATTCTTCTAAATCTTTCTCATTAAAATCCATGTTTTCAAAATGGTTTTAAGGATTTATTTATATAGACATGATTATTTTAAAATTTTAATTCCTTTAAAAAGTTTCAAAGTTTTATGGGACACTTTTATTCAAAAATATATTTTATATTAATTCTTTAATAAATTTGTGACTTTTAAATGATTTCACAAAAATGGATATTTCTCTCAAAAAGTTTTACAGATCATTTTCAATTATGTCAGCATTCTTTACGGGATATTATTTTTGATTAAGGTTGATTTATTATAATAAAATATTACTTATGTATTGAATGTGTTATAATATATTTGACTGTGGATGTGCTATTTTTATACTCTTCATGGTTTATGTTTTAATTATTGGCATTTCGTATGCTAGTTTTAATACAAATGTTTATGTTATGTTTCAACATTTTCATATGAGGAATGAAATAGACTTAGTAAGTGATGGGAATAGCCTTATATAGCCCCTCGATGCATCAGTAGGCCTCATTAGACAAATTAGTGTCTTGGCACAAGGCCTTGAAAATAAATATTAGTTGTCCTGGCATGAGACCTTGACTATGTGGTAATGATGTATGGCGTTTGGCAGCCCCTCATTATGAAATTAATTATTACATGTGATTATACAACTAGTATAATATCCATGTGCATGTTTATATGGTAATGTTTGATTTGTTTTCTCCATATTATGTTTAAGTTTATGTTTAAAAGGATGTTGTTTTTATTACACATCTGGCCTTAAAATTTTAAAACTTCCGCTAAATTATTTATCCTTACTGAGCATTTGAGCTCACCCTTTTTTTATGTTTTATTTTCTAAGAATTCCAAGAAGTGTATTGTGATTGATATTCAGGGTTAATCTAGGGTAATAATGGAGTTATCAATGGATTAATTATGTTGTGTTTTATGTTTGAATGTGTAATGTAACGTTCATGTATGTTATATGTTTTCCAAGACTTATAAATGGACCAGTCCTTTGGGACTTGATTCCTTATAATCATGCCAATGCATTAAAATAATGCACCACCTCCAGGCTTCTGGGGTCGGGGAATTACAGTTGGTATCAGAGGAAGTTTAACAATATTATTGGAAATAGATTTAGAAAAACTCTGATTAAAGAACATTTCCCTAAGATAGACTTTCAGGATTAGTATAGAAGAACTTCCTAGAATTTTGGAAATATAGATATTTTGTGTATTTGTCAAGAAATACATCCCTGTCTAGATACGAGAAGGTAGAGGCGGCTCTGGAACTGATGTACCTACGATTGAAAACTCCAAAATGGAGTTTCTGGCTTGACCCTGGGTATCCCGGTACACAACAATGGGCCTTGTTTCACCCTTGGTTACGACACTCCTGGGGGAAATGGTTAATATAATTCACATTTTCTATATAAGACATTATAAAGGATTTAAGATTAAATACTTCCTCAAAGAAAACATTTTTTATGATTATAGATTATATGCATAATCATTTCAATTTACATTAGGTATTTTAAAATTTTGGAATTATGTATTGTGATTCATAAACTAACCTGGTGTATTCCATTGTTTAGAAATGGCACCTAGTAGAAGGAATGAGAAATCTTACAACACACATGATCCAAAGAGTAAGAAGGATTATATCTGTCATGGTATTAATCCAACATTTAGAAGGGAAATAGTCTCCCACGTATTCTCATCATATGAATAAATAGTATCATGTTATAATAAGATAAGTAATGAATTATCTGACTCATATGACTTTTAAGGGAAGAAAGAGAATAAAATAATGGTAGAGAGAAAGATGGATAAAGGGGATAGGGGAAAGAAGTATTTTCCTATATGTGATAACTTTGTAAAAAATCGCCTTTGTAAATTCTTAAAAAGAATGGGAGTTTGTTATAAGCGTGGAGAAAAAGGACACAAATTATGTGATTGTAAGGGTGAAAAAAAGGTTTCAAATGTAAAATGCTTCATCTACAAGTAGTTGGTACACTACGCAAATTAATGTCCAAATTATCAGAGTATGTCCCAAATGATTCTATTGGATAATAATCATGTTATGATACTACCACAGATGAAGAGGAATGACTAGTATTTTTATGTTTTTATTAATGAATTCTTTAATTTCAGTGTTTTATCAATGATGTACTGGTTATTTGAATTATGGAATTAAATAAGGATTGTACATCAGTACCATTTCATTGAGGATTTGTGATTATATGGTTATATGAAAAGTGACTCAATAGAAAGTTAACTTTTTTGGAAAATACATGGTTGAAGGGAAGGTAAACCTTAATATGGTCCTGATACTTTGGTAGTGATTTTGGAATAAGATATGGTTGATTTGGATAAATTATATTGGATATTCTTGACTACCTTGGAACAAATTAATGGTTTGTTTATTCCATCATTGTTGGAGTATTCAAAATTTCTGGATTTAAGGAATATATCTAGTATTCTATAAGGAATAAGCGAACATTAATGTAATCAATAAGTTTTTCTAGTAATTCTGGGTTTTACCATGTTTTAAGAGAATACATGACGAAGGTACTCACATGTTATTATGTGAAAAAAATAGATCTTCATTATGGTATGTTTACCTACCTTATATATTTTTGGACTATGAGTTTGGAAAAAAGTATTTTGGATAAGTCTAAAGGTTGTTATGGATTAATTTTGACATTGGATACTATTTTTAAGGTTAAATAATTTCTTAAGATTATTTTTAGATTGTTATAAATAGGACAACTCGGAGGTCGGGTGACAACTCATCGCATCTGGAAAGGTCGCGAGACTTGAACCCACAATTGAAGGGCGACAAGGGTGGATCACTTAATACTAGCCTACGTGATGTATCAGTTTGTATAATGTATTTTTTTAAAATAGTATGAAAAATGAATTATAAATTCATTATTTTTGGAACCCTATTCGATTAGGATAAATAGAATATTTTTGAATTCTATTATCTTTTGGAGTAAAAGATGAGTTTGTGGTAGGAATTAGTTGAAGGATGAAACTCTACGTGTCAAGTATATTTTTTTCCTCTTATTCTATGAATAAATTAATTCTTAAACTTTAGGGAAGGGATATTAAAAACAAAAATGTGTTATCATAATACCTTATGTTTTGTTGAACTTCTGATATTTTAAATCGTCATAGATTGATGGCTTTGAGGCCCTCAATTTTACACTTGTTTGTGATTGGCAACCTCAATCACTCACTATAAATATTTATGTTTTTCCTCCAATTATGTGTCTCTAATTTCTACCAATGTTCTCCTAATCGAGATCATAATTTGGTGGTGACTTTTTCATTTCCCTTTCCCTCTTATTAAGACTAAATTTTATTAACCCAATTTCCGATGTGGGTTTTCCACAAAGGTATTTCTCTATTTTAATCCTTTTTTAAGAATTATTTCAAATTGTGAGGACACAATTTATTGAAGTAGGGGAGAATGTAACACCCCAAAATTTCATAGTACGTTATCTCTTCAAAGTAATTCAATAACTTGTGTTACACGCAACACCGAGTTCAAGCACACCATGACTTACCAAACTAGCTGTTCAAAAAGCGATTATGAATAGTATTAACTAAAATTTGAATTTTATACACTCCATATAATTTTAGAATACATATTATGTGTTTCTTAGACATAATATAAGAAAAAAAATGCATTTTTCAGATAAAAAAGTATTTTTCAAAAAATGCAATTTTACCGCATTTAAATGGAGAACCCTTTTTAAAACAAATGTTTGAAATTTTTATATATTAAATTTAATGAAATTAAGTTGTTATTTATAATGAGGACCTAAAAATTTAGTTTGGATAAATTTTTAGTACTTTTCTAATAACTTTCATATTTTGATGAATAGTGAAAATACTAAATTTTAATTGAAAACAACTTCTTTAATCGAAATAATTTATAGTGTTAAATTATGAATTTGAATGGTTCGGAAGTATAATTAGATTATATTTTTATCATTTAATACAATTTAGGTTATTATAAGTAATTTCACAATTAAATTTGACATAAACACATGTCAATCTTTTGATAGTTTTTACTTTTTAAAAAACCCAATTTTTTGTTTTGACAACGGAAATTAATTTTAAATTAATTAATGAAACTTATATTTTTTTAATTTGTTAAAATATAATTAATTTTTGAGTTTATAATATCAAACTTATCTTAGGGTGAATTTTTTGTATTTTTCTAAAAACATTCAATTTTTTATGAATAGTGAAAAGCACTATGTTATTGTTTAAAACTGACTTTTTATTTAATTAATTAATTATTTTATTTAAATTTATTTTAAGTAAAAATATATATCTAGTACCTATATGAGTTTAATTTAATTCATTGGAGTCATTTTATAATAAAATTAGATGTATAAGATTTTATTGAACTTTTTAACGTCTTTTACCCACCTTCTAGGTACATTTGTAAATTTGCATAAAATGTAATTTTACTACTTTTATGAATTGAATTTCAAAAATATGAGAGACACAGTTTACATCAGTAAGTAAAATTTGGTTCAATAAGATGAAAATAATTTTTGGTGAATAGTAACTTTTTACTTTTATTTGCCACAGTTAAAAGTAAATAGGGTAATTAAAGGTAAAAATGATATTATAATTACCCTAACACATGTCCTAAATTTATTGGATAAGTTTATTTCGACCAAAAACAACCTGAGGAATAAAATATGATCTTTTGGGTCCACATAGATTAGATTATGACATTTATTATTATTTTATTTAAAGAAGAGTTAAAAGTGTTAAATTCAATGTTTAATAACTAATTCATTTTTAATATAGTGTTTTACATAAGATAAATTCGACTATAAATATTCATTATAAAGATAAAACTATTTCCTACATAATGGTATTTTATTTTTAATTTTTAGAGATTAAATAATTAAATTTAGTAATGACACAATGATGATGTAGAAATTACTTTATCAATGAAAGACTAAAATAATTGATATTATAAATATAAAAATAAATGTAAATTGAAGATTTTGATTGCATCCATGAATTTTATAGGTTAATATGACATGTTATGGTTGATTAAATAATTTTTTTAAGTGATAAATTTGTTATGACTTTAACAAAAACAAAATACCAAATAGTGTCAAAATTGACATAAATATGTTTTTAAAATAGATACTATATTATTAAATGATATAATAGTCCTAAAAATATAAGTTTTAGAAAAAGGACTTATATAATAATATATATGTCATTAATTGACCTCTTGAGGTTCTCTTGGATTTTTATAGTAATTTTTTAAACCATTTATTATAATAATACAAAAGAACATTGTAAAAGTTAAGCTATTTAACTAAGAGTTAAATCTAAAAGATAGTGTTAATATGGTGACCTAAACTTCTCTAAAAACTATTTTTTGAGGGGATCTCGACCCATACAAACCTTATCTTCAAAATAAATCAATTTGCGGCCACTATAAACCTAAAATGATTTTATAATAAAATAATATTTCAAGCTTTTCCTAAAGTGATCCTCACCTCTCTTATAAAACGGTACTTCCCCTTCTCTCAAAATCACACCTCCAAATCCATTTTTATCAGCCATACCCTTCCTAAATCTCCTCCCAAATTCCCTCACTTTAACCTATATTCCTTACCTTGAGCATAAATACAATTTAAAGAGCACTTTTGTTTAAATCAAAAGGAAATACCCAAAGAAGAGGTAATCATTTTATCACCTCTTTCAAAGTTCTTTTATTCTTCCACTTTCTCTTTATTTGTTATTTCCATACCAACATAATATCTCCAATACCTTCTATATACTGTGATGTTATTATAAATATTTTATAACCATATTCATTATTCTATGCATCTTATGAATGTAATGTCACCATCCATGCATATGTATGGCTTACCGTCTCCATACGGTGGGTTAATTTGTTATTCAACACTATGTTATTTGGATGGAAATAATGATGAGTAATATGTATATAAATAATTAAAATAAAATTATAATTTCCCTGTAAAATCAATATACCATCCAATTACACACCTTTTAATCATTAAGGAAATGATATCGTCGCTCGTGTATAAGTACGGATTACGATCTCCATGACGCGATGAGATTCATTTGCACGTTCTTCATTCAACGATGATTATAAAAATATATATTATTAATAAGTATGTAATATATGACATAACAATGCTACTAGATATATATATATATATATATGTATTTATGTATGTATGTCTGTATAAACTTACATATATCTTATTCACTCACTTTCGTTCAATACAATATGAAAACAGAAACAGTGTTTATGCGTACTTACGGCCTACCATCTCCATAAATGGTGTTTTCCATTTCATATATCTATCTATTATACATACTTATATTGTAAATATATATTATACATAAATAATGTTTTAGATTCTCGAATTATTTAAGTCAATATCAAAATGATACGATCAATAATAACAAGTTAAAACATGTACGATAAAGAAAGAGATTATTACCCGAAATGTTAATTTAACATGTAAATCAGTATTAAATGGGTAGTATAAAATCCTAAATTAATCATGTATGATATAATAAATATGAATATGTTTCTGGTATAATTTAATAACAAACTATGGTCATTATAAATGAGGTTAAACGTACCCTCGACCAAAGGAAAGTGAAAGGTAAGGGTTAATTCCTCAATATCATTGATTAGCCACTAAATGAGGCTAATATTAATTGGTAATATATATAATATTCATGTTCTTTATTATTCATAAACACCATTTTAGTGCATTTTACACTTTGAACATCATTTCACATTATGATTGTAATACCTTCTTAAAATGCACTATTATGTGGAACATTTTTGAACATCATTTAAAGTACCCAATGATTCATATGATTATATATATTTTAATTTGATAACTGATCTACACTCCAATATGAAAATGTTTCATTCCGGGATCAATGGATAATTCATGGAGGATGATGGAGATATTTGGCAATGAAAGGAAGCAATTCTGGAGAAGGCAGATTGAACACCATCCCACTGATGAGACTGTGGGGCCCAACATACAGGCCCAATTAATCCCAAATTTCGTGGGATGCTATAAGACATGTATAGGAATAAATAAATCTTCAGGATACAATGCTAATTCGGCCTCCATGGTGTCCATTTAGGCGGCCGAAATTATAGATAAAATTCTGGGCCAGATTCTACGGCCCAGAAAAACAGCCCACCAATTAAACCATATCTCAAAAACCATAACTCCTTTTCGGCTGAGATTTTACAGTCTGTTAGGGGACATCCGGATATTAATTTACGTTTTGTATTACCCACCCAAATTCGGCCATCTAGAAGGTTTTTTCAAGCACGTTGGTTCTGTGCATGAAAGCTGGATGCCTTTTTGGGTCAAGGGTGGAAATTCTTCTTTCCACAAACATTCCACCACCCTAGACCTACCATACTCAAGTGGGATGACTTGTACTATTAGAGGCTCGACCCAAGGGCTCAAAAATGCCTATTTAAGGCATTTGTGGTATAGGAGTTGATAATCTTGGAGCTTGTTTTCATCATAATGTTATGCTACAATTTCTCTTTGTAATGTTCTTCCTTCACATGTAAATTGTTTTAATTCATCCTTGTTTCTTAATAAAAGTTCTTCTTCTCTTATTATTTTGTTCTTATTCTTATCACTTTGATACCGTTGGTTCGTGGTGTGAACTTGTTCATTCCAAACCTTGTGAGATTATCACACAACGGTGGAGTGATTGTTACGTTTTTTTTACTTATCCATTTCCTACCTTGTAAGTCTACTTCCTGCTTCCATTGAAGACATGCCATCAATGGAGGGATAACTCTTTTATGGGTTAATCCAAGGGAGTAGCAAGGGTCTGGATTGGATTTTTTTATCACTCCATTAATGGCTAATCACTTCTTTTAAATGAGATTTTTATTTGATGATTTTAAAACATCTTCATCCTTATTGAATTTAAGGTCACACATTTCAAGTGCTAATACGAACCTCTACCTTGGAGTGCTCAAATATTTGATCCTTAAAGTGTATAGGTGATTAGTATTAGGGCGTGTAGGCATTAAACTAGTAAGTGATGATTTCGTTTGATCTTATTAAATGAATCCATCTCAATTATAAGAAATTGAAATCATTAAAAAATTAATTCATCCAATCCACCCCGAGCGATAACCTAGGATCAACTCATTCTTTTAAATTGAATTAACTTAAATCTGTTAGTTATCCTTTAAACCCATATAAAATCAACCCAAGTTGGCCACTTCATAGCCAAAAACATTCCATAGAATGTACGTGTCTATAGGTTTCTTCTTAGGTCTCTGAGGATTCGATAACCCAAGCTAAACTACAAGGACCGTCTTACCTTCTTCTCTTGGGTAAATTTGAGCGAGAATCAAATTTTGGCACCGTTTCCGGGTACCCAAGTAATTCATCTAAACACTCATTCTATTCTCCCCCATTTCTTCTTTTCTCATCCAAATTCTCTTATCTTGTCCCTTTCTTGTTTTTTTTCTTTTGGTGCATGTCCACCTACACCCGTGGTCAACCAAACCGTCTAGTTAGGGTGGATAGTAATGGGGTTGGGGAGTCAAGTACACCAAGGGAACTGTTTCCATTATATCCTAATCTTAAAAACACCCCTGAGTAAAAAATTGATCCCATTTCAATGTAAGGTCTTTAAAGAAACCAACTCATAAACCCGGGTGGAAACCAAAATGGAAACCCAAATGAGGCAGCCCCAAACTTGGGGAATGCAATTGATCAAACCATGAATGACTACCTCACACCTTCCTGGACCAATGCCCCCTCATGCATTAGACACAATTCCCTAGGATATTCCAACTACATATTTAAACCCCATGTTTTAAACCACCTTCCCACATTCCCTGGAATGGAGTCCGAGATGCCCTACATTCACATTAAGGAGTTCAATGACATTGTAGAAACCATGTGTCCCCCGCATCAACTAGAATCAACTAAGATGAGGCTATTTCCTTTTTCTTTAAAGGATCGAGCTAAAAATTGGCTAAACAAATTGGGACCATCATCCATCAACTCTTGGTACCAACTGCAAATATAATTCTACAAAAAATACTTTCCCCACCATAAAACAATTTCACTTAAAAAGAGTATCCTAATTTTTTTTGAGAAAGAGGGAGAGTCATTCTATGAAACATGGGAGAGGTTCAAAGACACTCTAAACATGGTTCCACACCATGGTTTTTCTATTCCTGAACAAGTGAGATTTTTCTATGAAGGGTTGGGTCTAGGTAATAAACAATTCATTGACATGATGTGTAATGGAACCTTTAAAAACAAAGCCCCAAATGATGCTTACGAGTATCTAGAAAGCCTTTCTGAACAAAACCAAACATGAGGAACTTCACCTTATTCTGAAAAGCCACAAAGAACTACTGGAATTCATACACTTAGAGAAGAAGAAATCCTTAGGGCTAAACTCGCAACACTCTCTAGGAAGGTTGAAGAAATAGACCTTAGGAAAGTCCATGCAATCCAAACTGTTGACCTTGTTTGCACAATTTGTGACAAACATGACCATAAGACAGACAATTGCCCAACTATTCCATCCATCAAGGATGTTCTTTTAGGAGTACCTGCAATGGAATTAAATTCTTTGAACTTTCAAAATCCCCAATACCAAAACAACTTCAACCCAAGGTATAATGACCACCCAGGCTTCCGCTGGAAAGATAACCAACAACCTAGCCAACCACAGGGACAAAATACTTACCCCCATCAGAACTACCAAACCCATAACAAGTTCCAAACCCATCCTATCCAATACCAATAGCCACTGGTCCATTTTCAATAAATCATCCCACCTCCAAAATATCCCCTGGGACAAACCAATCTACTCAAGCACCAACCCAAACTATTCCACAAATCCTACTAGAACAACTGTGCAAACAAATGGAGAGGATGAACTCGGAAGTCTCTTCCCTAAAACAAGAACTTCAAACCATCAAAATTGGAAAGGCACCCATGCCTACTCAGGCGGTGCCATCCTCAACTTCAAGGGGAGAGTCAAGTTTCACTCAAAAAACTCATGAACAACTAAAGGATGTGACTGTTTTAAGAAGTGGGAAATCAATTGAGAAACCTGAACAACTAATTCAGAACCCACCTGAAGATTCAAACATGGATGAAAATTCAAATGAACCAAATTATCAAACTGAAAAACATGATAACATTGTCAAAGAAACAACTCTTCAACAAACAACCCCACAACCTACACCATTTCCTCAACGCATGAGGGGGAAACCCAAGCTTGAACTGAATGAAACATTGAGGGAAATATTCTCACAAGTCAAGCTGAACATTCCCCTTCTCAATGCCATCCAACCCATACCTGCCTACTCAAAGTACCTTAAGGACTTGTGCACTTTTAAAAGAAAATTTTCACATAAAAACCAAGTCCTTTTGGCTGCTAATGTGAGTACCACCATTCAAGGGACCATTCCTCCTAAGTTGAAAGACTCAGGTTGACCTTACATCAATGTTGAACTAGGAGAATTCAAAGTTTTCAAGGCCTTCTGTGACCTAGGTGCTAGTGTCAATCTCATCCCATGTGCTGTGTACTTCCAGTTAGGCCTAGAAGAGCTCCAACCAACATCTGTCACACTTCAGCTTGTTGATCATAGCATTAGGGTTCCAAAGGGGATTTTAAAGGACATTCTGGTAAAGGTTGAAAACTTCATCTACCCTGCTGACTTCATTGTCCTTGACAACCATCCAAACTTAGGAAATAAGGAACAAACCCCAATCATCCTTGGTCGTCCTTTCCTTGAAACAATCAACTATGTTACCCGAGTTTGAAATGGGAACATGACCATCACCTTTGGGAACATGAGTCTAGACTTGAGCATCTATAATGAAATCTCACAAATAGGGGATGATGAGTACATTCATGAAGTAAACATGATAAGAAGCATTGATAATGAATCCATGGAACATCAAGGAATATTTGATGAATGTTTAAGTCAGGAGGGGATTGATTTCCTTTGTTCATATGAAGGAATTTTATCTCATTGGCTTGAATAATTTTCAAATTGCTCTTATGATGAAGTCTTAGGTCCAACAATCAGTGAAACCTTTCAAGAAACCACTTTCATGGAGACCAATCCAACTTCCTTCCCTAAATCTGATCAAGCCAATCTAGTATTTGAAACTTCTACATGTGGGGAATCAATCCTATCTGAAAATCTAAAAAAAGAAATTGAACTTGATCCAATGTCCCAATCTTCTGCTGAAATTATGAACCAACCTGATCTTGAATTGAAGGAACTTCCCGCTACACTCAAGTATGCTTTCCTAGGGGACAATCAAACACATCCTATTGTCATTTCTTCTTCTCTTGAAGCCAATCATGAGAGGATGCTTCTAGATGTCCTTAGGAAACATAAGAAAGCCATTGGTTGGACCCTGTTTGATATTCCTAGGATTAGCCCACTTATCGGGACTCATAGGATTGTTCTGGAATTGGATTCAAAGCCATGTCGTCAACCTCAACGACGACTCAATACTAATATCATGGAGGTAGTAAGGAAAGAGCTTCTGAAATTGTTAAAAACTGGTATCATCTATCCCATAGCTAAGAGTGAGTGGGTGAGTCCAATCCAAGTGGTTCCAAAAAAGGCTGGAATCACAGTGATAACAAATGAGGATGGAGAGATTCTTCCAACAAGGGTGAGTAATGGATGGAGGGTCTGCATTGACTATAGGAAGCTAAACTCATTCACCAAGAAGGACCATTTCCCCTTACCATTCATTGACCAAGTCCTTGAGAGAGTGGCAGGTCATGCCTTCTACTGTTTCTTAGATGGGTACTCGGGGTACAATCAAATTGAGGTCTCCCTAGAGGATCAAGGGAAGACTACATTCACATGTCCATTCGGAACCTTTGATTTCAAACGCATGCCCTTCGGGCTATGCAATTCCCCTGGAACCTTCCAATGGTGCATGATGGGAATCTTCTCAGACATGGTAGTGGATTTTCTTGAGGTCTTCATGGATGACTTATCTATGTTTGGGGAAACTTTTGAGGGATGTCTGCAGAATGTAGAGAGAGTCTTGTCAAGATGTGAAGAAAAGAATCTAGTCCTAAACTGGGAAAAATGCCATTTCATGGTTAAAGAGGGACTTGTTCTAGGCCATCTAGTCTCGAGTAGGGGGATTGAAGTTGATAAAGCAAAGTTTGACATCATTCGTCACCTTCCATCACCCAAAACTGTCAAGGAAGTGAGGTCTTTCTTAGGACGTGCTAGTTTCTATAGAAGATTCATCAAGGACTTTAGTTCAATATCTCGTCCCCTTTGTGTTCTCTTAGTAAAGGATGCTCCATTTGTTTGGACAGAAAGCTTCGAGGGTTCATTCTCAACCCTCAAATCCTCTCTCACCTCTCCTCCCATTCTGAAATCTCCAAATTGGAACCTTCCTTTCGAACTTATGTGTGATGCCAGTGACTTTTCTGTATGAGCTGTGTTAGGACAACGTTGTGATAAAACTCCTTATGTCATTGCTTATGCAAGAAAATCCTTAAATGATGCCCAAATAAACTAAACCACTGCTGAAAAGGAGTTACTTGCTATTGTGTTTGATTTAGAGAAGTTTAGTTCCTACCTCTTAGGATCCCCCATCACTATGTTCACTGACCATTCTGCACTAAAATACCTCTTCCAAAAACAAGATGCTAAGGATAGACTGATTAGGTGGGTTCTTCTCTTACTAGAATTTGATCTCACAATCAAGGATAAAAAGGGCGTTGAAAATATAGTAGCTGATCACCTCTCTAGGATGGAATTCAAAGACAACTCAAATCACCTTTCTGTGTCTGATTCATTTCTTTATGAACTCCTATACTCTGTGAGTGACTGCCCTTGGTATGCCGACATAGCCAATTTCTTAGTTATATGAGTCATTCCAAAATTCTTAGGGACTCAAGCTCGAAGGAAATTTCTTTCTGATGTTAGACACTATGTGTTTGATGATCCATACCTCTATAAGTTTTGCCCTGACCAAGTCATTAGGAGTTGTGTCCCAGAATATGAACAAGAGTCCATCCTTAAATTCTGTCATAGTGAGGCATGTGGAAGTCACTTTTCCCCTAAGAAAACATCTGCTAAGATTCTTCAATGTGGTCTCTTATGTCCCACCCTTTCAAGGGACTCTTACACATTTTTTCAATGTTGTCCTAGGTGTCAACAAGTAGGGTCCATCACAAAAAGTAATCAAATGCCACTCACTCCCATCTTAGTGGTTGAAATATTTGACTGTTGGGGAATTGATTTCATGGGTCCCTTCCCAAACTCTAGGGGATACCTCTATATACTCCTAGCTGTTGATTATGTCTCAAAATGGGTTGAGGCCATTCCCACTAAGTCCAATGATCATAAAGTTGTGATTCGATTTCTGAAAGAGAACATATTTTCTCAATTTGGAATTCCTAGGGCTATAATCAGTGATCGAGGAACCCATTTCTACAACCGCCCATTCTCTTCACTCATGTCTAAGAATGGTATTTCTCATAAAGTGTCCACTTCATACCATCCTCAAACCAATGGTCAAGCTGAGTTAGCGAATAGGGAGATTAAACAAATTCTTGAGAAAACTGTCAATCCTTCTAGGAAATATTGGTCTGAGAAACTCTTAGATTCTCTTTGGGCATATCATACAGCATACAAAACCATCCTAGGAATGTCACCATATAGGTTGGTTTATGGAAAAGCATGCCATTTACCTATTGAAATTGAGCATAAGGCCTTTTGGGCAATTAATAAAATGTATTATGACCTCTCATTGTCCGGAACAAAAAGGAAATTAGATCTCAATGAATATGAGGAATTAAGGATGGAGGATTATTAAAATTCAAGGATCAATAAAGCTAGAGTTTAAGCCTAACAATATAGGAATATCAAGGTCAAACATTTTGAACCGGGAAAACACGTGCTCTTGTATTGTTAAAAACTTCATTTACACCTGGGAAAGTTAAGGTCTAGATGGTCAAGACCTTTCATAGTGCATCATGTGTACCCCCATGGGGCAGTAGAGATTCAAGATCCCACAAGTGGTTACATTTTAAAGGTCAATGGTAAAAGGTTAAAACCATTCATTGAATCATTCAATAAACAGGAAATAGAGGTTGAGTTAACGGAGCCATCCTATAAACCAGGAAAAACTTGATAGATTTAGGGTCCATGTCGGGCTGACGATGTTAAACAAAGCGCTGCATGGGAGGCAACCCATGGTTTTCAAGTTTCCTATCATTTTTTTGTTTTAATAAACTTTATATTTTAAATAGGATTAATTAATCATTTTTATATTTTAAAAAAAGAGATTATTGACCTGTTCTTCTATTATGAGTATGGATGGGTATAAAAGGGGAGCATCATATTCATCCGTGTCACGCAGTGTGATCCTTGAGTAATACCTTACCCAGAAAATTAAAAGAAGACAATGTATCATTAGTTTGATTTAAAAAAAATAGAAAAACAGGAAAAACCATAAAAATGATGATACTTGGAATTAAATAAGTCGTTGTGTTGTTTTTTTGTCTGGTTTTTTCTTCTTTTTGTTTAGGTACTATTTTGGGTGATACATGTTCAATCAAGGAGGTGCCTACATCCCCCAAGAGATCAAAGGACTAATTTGGAGCAGCAAGAACTTCAACTTCAACCACCAGGTGATTTCATTCCGTGATCCTCAGTTTCAATTTCCTTTTTGAACTTCCATTATCTGCCTCTACTCCTTATAAATTTTCAATTCTTCAAACACTGGGGACAATGTTATTTTAATTTGGGGTGGGGAGTTAAAATAAAAAATGCTTTTTTGTCAAAAAAAATGAATGATTTGAATTTTTTTTGTGAAAATGGAATGAAAAATTCCTTTAACTTTAAACATGGTAATACACATTGCACACTTTGAAACTGAATATCAAATAATTTAACATACCCTGATTCTGATTTTAATCCTTGTATAATTTCATGAGCATTGATTTTGGAAAGTGTGGCTGTCTAATGTGCTATTTCATCGTTTATATTTTCATCCAAATAAAAAAAAGATCACAATGCATGTCCTTTGGATAGTGGGGTATTAGTTTGAGTTCATGGGGTCTCCTAAATAAATAGCATAGTTTTGGTGATCATTTTATTTTAATATGAGTACTCAAAAAAATTAAAAAAAAATTGCGCGTAGAGCAATGAAATGACCTAATGCGTGGCTTTCGGCACTTGGGGATCGTGACTCCAAAGTTGTCTGGCCCAGAGTTAGTAATTTTATCTCTATTTTTGGTAATTTGAATTTGTTTTTGACTGAGTTAACTTGAGATAGTGCCCGAGTATGTGGGCTTCACTTGGTGCCCTAAGGTCTTTGATCCTGGGAGTCATCGACAAAGTCTCGCTATAGGGGTTGACTCTTTTGAGTGCAACTTCAATTACCATGAAAAAATCGCAAAAACAAAAAAAAAACAAAAAAAAATACAAAAAAAATAAATACTCATCTTAATATTGAAATGTGATTCCACCTAGCGCTTCCATAATTTCCCCCTTGAATAAAGATGAACCCCCATGTCTATTGTGATGCACAACACATCCTCATACTTAATTGATATTGGATGAAATATGGAAATGAATTTGAACAAAGGAATGGGATTGGGATTGGGATCTTCTTATGAAACTATCTTGTATTAAAATATTTTGATGGGTTTCATGATTGTTTGGTATAAGGTTTTTTTGTGATCATTGTGTATTAAAATGTTTTTGGAAAAGGGAATTCAAATTTCATATTGTTGAGATATATTTTTCTCAGGACTTGCAAAACTCAAGTTGGGGGGTGTGATTAGCCACTAAATGAGGATAATATTAATTGGTAATATATATAATATTCATGTTCTTTATTATTCATAAACACCATTTTAGTGCATTTTACACTTTGAACATCATTTCACATTATGATTGTAATACCTTCTTAAAATGCACTATTATGTGGTATATTTTTTAACATCATTTAAAGTACCAAATTATTCATCTAATTATACCTATTTTAATTTTATAACTGATCTACACTCCAATATGAACATGTTTCATTCAGGGATCAATGGAGAATTCAGGGAGGATGATGGAGATATTTGGCAATGAAAGGAAGCAATTCTGGAGAAGGCAGATTGAACACCAGCCCACTGATGAGACTGTGGGTCCCACCATACAGTCCCAATTAATCCCAAATTTCTTGTGATTCTAGAATACATGTAGAGTAACAAATAACTCTTCATGATACAATTCTAATTAGGCCTCAATGGTGTCCATTTAGGCGGCCCAAGTTATAGATAAAATTCTGGGCCAAATTCTGCGGCCCAGACAAACATCCCACCAATTAAACCCTATCTCGAAAACCATAACTCCTTTTGGGCTGATATTTTACAGGCAGTTAGGGTACCTCCGGATCTTAATTTATGTATTGTATGTCCCACCAAAATTCTGATATCTAGAATGTTTTTCAAGCGTGTCTTTTTGGTGCATGAAATTTGGATGCCTTTTCGGGTCAAGGGTGGAAAGTCTTATTTCCACAAACTTTCCACCACCCTAGACCTACCATACTCAAGTGGGATGACTTGTAATGTTGGAGGATTGACCCAAGGGCTCAAAAATTTCTATTTAAGGCAGTTGTGGTAGATGAGTTGAAAATCTTGGAGCTTGTTTTCATCTTAATGTTATGCTGCCAATTTCTCTTTGTAATGTTCTTCCTTCACATGTAAGTTGTTTTAATTCATCCTTGTTTCTTAATAAAAGTTCTTCTTATATTATTATTCTTTTCTTCTCCTTATCACTTTGATACTGTTGGTTCAAGGTGTGAACTTGTTCATACCAAACCTTGTGATATTATCACACAAAGGTGGAGTGATTGTTACGTTTTTTTTACTTCTCCATTTCCTCCCTTGTAAGTCTACTTCCCGCTTCCGTTGAAGACATGTCATCAATGGAGGGCTAACCCTTTTATGGGTTGATCCAAGGGAGTAGCAAGGGGATGGATTGGATGTTATTTATCACTCCATTAATGGATAATCACTTCTTTTAAATGAGATTTTTATTTGATGATTTTAAAACATCTTCATCCTTATTGAATTTAAGGTCACACATTTCAAGTGCTAATACGAAACTCTACCTTGGAGTGCTCAAAACTTTGATCCTTCAAGTGTATAGGTGATTAGTATTAGGGTGTGTAGGCATTAAACCAGTAAGTGATGATTTCGTTTGATCTTATTATATGAATCCATCTCAATTATAAGAAATTGAAATCATTAAAAAAGTAATTCATCCAATCCACCCCGAGCGATAACCTAGGATCAACTCATTCTTTTAAATTGAATTAACTTAAATCTGTTAGTTATCCTTTAAACCCATATAAAATCAACCCAAGTTGGCCACTTCATATCCAAAAACAGTCCATAGAATGTACGTGTCTATAGGTTTCTTCTTAGGTCTCTGAGGATTCGATAACCCAAGATAAACTACAAGGACCGTCTTACCTTCTTCTCTTGGGTAAATTTGAGCGAGAATCAATCATTATTATCCGAGATTGTAAGTGTGTAAGTTTTTTCTAGGAAATATTTATTATCCATGTCTATGTTTAATAAAATACATTTAAAAATGGTACTTTTAAGGTACCCTTTAACTAAAACACCATTTTAAATGTTTTAAATATTTATTCTTCTAAATATATCTCATTAAAGTCCTTGTTTTCTAAATGGTTTTAAGGATTTATTTATATGGACATTATTGTTTTAAAATTTTAATTCCTTTAAAAATTTTCAAAGTGGTATGGGACACTTTGATTCAAAAATATGTTTTAAATCAATTCCTTTATAAATTTGTGACTTTTAAATGATTTCACAAAAATGGATATTTCTCTCAAAAAATTTAACTTATCATTTTCAACTATGTCAGCATCCTTTACTGGATATTATTCTTGATTATGGTTGATTTATTATAATAAAATCTTCTATATTGTATTGAATGAGTTATGATTTGTTTGACTGTGGATTTTTTATTTTTATACCCTTCCTGTTTTATGGTCGAAGTATTGGAATTTAGTATGCTAGTTTTAATACGAATGTTTATGTTATGTTTCAACATTTTCATATGGGGAATACAGTGGTCTTAGTAAGTGACGGGTGGAGCCTGCTATAGCTCCTTGATGCATCGGTAGGTCTCATGAGACAAATTAGTGTCTTGAAACAAGTCCTTGACAAAAATTTTATTTTTAGTCTTATCATGATTCCTTGACTATGTGGTAATGATGTTTGGTGTTAGGTATTCCCTAATTATGAAATTAATTATTACATGTGATTATTATACTAGTAGAATATCCATGTGCATGTTTATATGGTAATTTTTGATTTAATTTCTCCATATTATGTTCAATTTTATGTTTAAAAGTTTTTTGTATTTACTACACATCTTTACTTAAAATTTTATAGATTTTAATAAATTATTTACCCTTACTGAGCATCTGATCTCACCCCTTTATTATGTTTTATTTTACCAGGATTCCAAGAAGT
Source organism: Viscum album (assembly GCA_963277665.1). Lineage (NCBI taxonomy): Eukaryota > Viridiplantae > Streptophyta > Magnoliopsida > Santalales > Viscaceae > Viscum > Viscum album. The sequence goes on from OY728139.1 coordinate 480,450,601, forward strand.
GTATTATGATTGATATGTAGGGTTAGGCTATGGGAATAATGGCATTATCAAAGGATTATTTATTTTTTGCTTTATGTTTTAATGTTTATTCTAACATTCTAGTTTATAATTTGTTTTCCAAGACTGCTAAACTGATCATTCTTTTGGGACTTGATTCCATGTAATCATGCCGATGTATTAAAATAATGCACTGGATCTGGGATTCTAGGGTTGGGGAATTACATATTTGATGGTAATAATACTACATAACATAATTGTAATATATTATAGATATTATACTTAATAAAACCTCGAAATTTTGAGAATCATGATGATATTATTAAAGTATAGAAGTTGTTATGTTATATATATGTAATCCTAAGGGTTATAATGACATGATAAGATTAGTTTCAGTCATGAATTGTATTAAAATACTGATTTTACTCATGCATAAAATTTAAAGAGATTTTAATTCAAGTTTTCCCACTTATAGTGTTCCATATAGAAAGTCATAGATATGTCATATGTATTATTTGGGTACATACTTTTTATTTTTATTTTTATATGAAGTTAGAAATGTTATCTCCATGTGAACTCTCATATTTTTAAATTTATCATATTTCATTATAATAAATTATTAAATGTTAGATGATTTTGTATATAAATAATTATATGGGGGTTTTATAACCAAGTTGAGATTCATTATCTTTTATAAAGGGATAGGGAATATTTATTATAGATAAAGTAATATTAAAAGATATATGTTAATAATTAGATAAATGAAATGTGATATATTTATTTACATTCATTAGTCTACTTATAAATCAACATTTGATGAGTTAGGTAATTCAGAGTTGACATGTTTAATGTTTTGGGTAAAATATTGATGTCAAGGACAAAGGAAATACATTAAAGGATTACATGTGTCAAACATATTAGGTCCAAGTTGGTCCGGGGGAAATCTATTAAATTATGGATTGAAACTTGATCATTAAAATTTATTTTATTAAAGGTATAATTCCTCACAAATTTAAATAATATTTTATTGAATCTTCATTAAATAAATATGTGGGTTTTAGAATATAATTTTACTGAAATATAAATAAATATTGATCATAATTTTAAAACATTAAGTGAATAGTGTTGTGATTTCTTTTAAAAAAATATTATCTTATATTGATTTCAATACAAGTAGTTCACAAGCCAAGTCACCAATTATGGAATGTGCCTCAACAGAATATTAACATGTTTTTAAATATTGTTGGTTCATTATTCAAGAAAAAAAATTAAACCCAGTGGTATAGTTTTTCCATGTTAGTCATATAGAGTCGTTTCATTCCTTAAACCCATGTAATAGTCTAGACTGTATTAGTGCATGTGGGAGAGCGAGATAGGTTAATCGTATCACTTAAAAACCTTTATAATTTGAGTAGAATTGATGTGTTATTAAATAATACTCTTTTTTTATGATTATGAATTATGAATTCAGGATTATTTTCAACACTTTTATTATCATCTGAGTTATGATTAAAAATATATAAATAATGAATAATTTTATAGAAATATAAACTAAATATAAATCTATGATGCGGTGGTATTAATTATGTCATGGTATGTACTCGTGTAAACCATGACATAGTAGAGTTCGATATGCCTTTATTTTATGATGGAAGTGCATGATTTAAATGATAAAAAAAGTTTCACCTTCTTTATTACATATTATCTATCATATATTGTTGTATTGCCACGTGATGACAATTTAAGGAGTTTTGATGATGGAATAGAAAAAATTTAAACATTTAATTATTGATGGTAAAACAATACAAATGGTTTTTAACATGATTCATAGTTCTAATATTTTTTAAATGGTTGAATGTTGAAAAATTGAATGCTTTTGAAATGTTCGATCTTCAAAGAGAGTCCTTGAATCCAGTATAATAAGGTGAAGGCCATGAGATCATTATAAAATATTGCTTCTATATAAATTTCTTGAACTAGTTCTTTCATTTCTCTTCATCCTTTAATACCAATAATCTAGTAGGTCATATATAGAAGAGTTCTCCTTCAAAATAATTAGGGGATTAAATATAGCCTATAGATACCTTAGGAGGAAGGGTTCTATTGGATACTTATTAAGGATCTCTATCAAGATCATGTAGAAGAGATCGGAAAAATATATTTCATTAGAGAAAAAGGTTTTTATTTATTTATATTTATCCAATTCAAATGAATGGATAGATCTTGTGGAAAATGGGTGTTAGCATATTTTTTTACTATATTTGTTAAAAATTTATCCCACTAAAACCCTTCATAGGTATCAAATCCTCTTTCACTCTATTTTTATTGAAGTTTGAATGGATAAAGAAATTGTAAAAAGTATTTTTATAGAACAACAACATGTTTTTTGAATAATGATCATGGTTTGTGATTATTTTCAAAATGATGACATAATAATAAGAAAAATTACTATTGTTTATAAAACTATGGAATAATTCAAGAAACATGGATGTGGAAATTGTGTTCCAAAATATATGATAGAAAATGTGTTTCTTATATCATGGTTTTATCAAAAAAAATAGTCATGGTTTATATAGGAATGATATTTATATAATAACACAATGAAATGATTGACTAAATCCACATCATATTTTCATAATTATTATTTTTAAGAGTTTACCAAAAATGAAATTTCCAAAGGAAAAACAATTTTCTTCTCTTAACAATTTTTGTCAAGAAGGAAAAACTATATCACAATTTATATATAAAATAGTCATGTTTGTTTAATTTATAAAATTTTATAAATTATAAATTAAGGTAAAATATAAGTTTATATTAATTTATGAGATTTTTATATATAATAATATGAAATGTTCATTTTGAAATCCTTCTTAAGAAATTTATTTAAACTAATATGAAAAGATTTTTGATATATTTTGATCAAATTTCTAAATGAAACAAAATATATGATATTTAAATTTTTTAAAATGATTATGTAAAGAATATAAAATGTTTACATTTTCATAAATATGATATATTTAAAATATTATGAGTTCATAATAAATTCCATGTAAATGATGAAATATGAAGTGTTAATACTTGTAATATAAATATTAATTTTTTATATTTATATTTTATGGATTATTCATAAATCATGTCAAATTATAATTTTTTTCTAATTTTTTATTTATGAAAGTTTCATAAATTTTTATCTCATGTATAAATTTATTATATTTTTATTTATCTAGTTTATTCCCTGATTTATTTTTCATGAATATAAAAATGTGTATATTATGGAATAATATATGCTTTAGTTTAAATGTAATACCATTCATATAAGGAGTTAAATTTTAGGTAAAACATAATATTTGGATACATTCAACTAAGACTATAATTTTTTTGTGGGTTATAAACATGAATGTAAAGGTTGATTATTATTTATACACATTTTGTGTAAATATTTTATTGGAAATGAGTTCTTTCATAAGGGTTGATTTATGTATAGTGATTATTTTGGTCCAAATTCTCACTATCCTAGGGGCTTATGATTTTTTATAAATATATGGATTGGATGCCTATCTCACTATATATTCTCTTTTGGGGATTTTTGTTTCATATGATTTTAATCCTTTACATGAAATAGTTTCTTATAACTTATGCATGGGATGCATTAAAATATGTATGGATATAATTGGAATATATTTTTTGAGTAAGGAATAAAAATCATAAGTTGTATAAATCATTATACATTAATATATTTTTTATTAAATTCATTTGGCTAAAATTATAGTATTCAAACCAAAAATTTTATAAGAGTGTATAATTAATGGTTGCATGAGATAATATGGTGTGATTTAAAAACCCCTTTAAAAATTATTAGATTCCATAAAAAGAAAACAAATTTCATGAATTCAACTATCCAACCAACTAGGTTCTATCAAAAAAGTTTTCCCAAGGATTGTCTTATATAATCAATGGTGGAAACTGATAAACCTAAAAGTGAAGTAACCAAATATAATTATGAAAATTGGGACACACTTCTTTGGAAAACCATAAAAGTTTTCATACCATTGGAATAGATTTGAGATCATTCATATGATAGCTTTTGGAAAAGAATTATCAGATAATATAACCAAGAGACATATATGATCTAATTGAAATGATTGTATACCTAAATAGGTAAGGGATTAGAAGAGCTTCAAAGATAACTTAAAGCTTCAATGAAATATGGATCTTGGTTAACTAATATATATACTATGTATTTAATGGGACCATAATTTTTATAGGGGTATAATTAAAACTCTCCTTATTAAATAATAGTAAAATATTATATTCATCCATTAAAAATAACTATTATAGATAAAATGGAATCATAATCATTATAAAACTTAACATTGAGATAAATTATATAAGACAATAAGAAAAATGAAATAAAATTTATTGAAAAGTGTAGAAGATTAATAATTATTCATAAATAATAAGAAAAATTCTATATATTAGAGTAACACCTTTATAAAAAGTTGAATGATGAATCTATTCAACAAGTATATATATATTCTTATGAGAATCAAAATAATGATTCACATAATGATTTTGAAAGAACTATTTAGATGAAAAATAATCAAAGTAATATTAGCCCATACTCATGAAGTAAATATGTTTGAGTATTTTAATGATTTAGAGATGACGGGATATATTTTAAGGAGATATTTGGGTTTTAACTTCACTGCATAATAAATGTGAAAAAGATTTTTAAATTATGAATTATTTTAATAAAATTTTACCAGATATCCTCATTATATTGATCATAAATAAGTATGGCCTGAGAGATCTAGAATATGGTGTTGTATTGATAGTACAGAATGGTAAAAGTTTAAGTTATAAGAATAAGATTGGATAATCCAATAGTTATCATATGTTATTGAAAACTAAAATATATTCTAGGAAAGGGGTAATTTATCTATTATGATAAACTTTGTAATTAGATGAGAAATTTCCTAAAATAAATGAAGGACTGTAACAAATTACATAGATATTTTATGTTAAGTATTAGTGATATAGAATAAATTTATTCATTTTTAAAGGGTATATGATTCCAACTATATATTTTAAAATTATTATAAACATATAGGAGCTCAAAATTGAATAATATTTGATAAATATAGATTCATGTATGCATTCAAGTAATGAATTAAAGGCTTTCTACATCAAGTGTGTGGATGCAGTAGATTACTTCAAAGATTGAATGAATCTCAAATAAAGGATATGTATATTAATAATTTTCTCTTATGTGATAATAAATTTTATTTATAAACAAATATTTTTTATAAATAATATAATATGATTAATTTGAAATATATGTTTTATTATTAATTAAATTTTATAAAATTTTATAAAATAATATATGTATAATAATATTTTATCCATGATAAAAGTTTTTTATCCAAGTTATTTTTTAAAATATAAGGTAAAATTTCCTACCACCCAAAGTGTCGTATTTTAAAGAATAAAATATTTTTTAAAAAATATTATTCTAAACACAATGAGAACCATATAATATATATTTTTTAATATTTTATTTGTTAAATATTCTCATAAATAAAATAGTTTTTATTTCCATACAAAAAATATTTGACGTCATAGAAAAATATTTTTTAAATAAAATATAGTTTCTAAGAGATTAGTGTGAGTATGTTTGAATTTATAGGAGTTAAAAGTATTACTAATAAATGATTATATCATTCTAATTAAAAGTAAAATTAAATTTATGCCCTAAAGGATTTTGAATATTTTGGTAAATAATAATCTTAATATGAAGAGCTGCATTTTAATTATTTACCAAAATGATATCAAATAAAAATTTGAATAGAAATATTATAAAGATTATTATGAAAATAGAAAGAGTTATAAATTATTAAGAAATCATAAGTTGTTAACATTATTAAATTGGATGTTATTAAGTAATGAAGTTTGAATATTTTGTTCAAAGAGTTAAATGTGGAGATTATGAATCCTAATCTTACCATTATTAAAAACATATTTTTCATATATGGTCGCCTATAAAAGATTTTAGTGGGAGTATTTATCAAATAGTAACATATATATATGGTTGGAATTATATAGTGATTTTATGAGTTTAGAAAAACCTTAAAAATGTATTAAACATAAAACCTATCTAGTGTCCAATCACATCAGATATGATAAAACTTAAGCTTATGTAATGTTTCATTAATATTCTTAAAAGATTTTAATAATATATAAATTATATCACATTATCTGAAATTAAACCTCCAATTTATAATTATTTTATATTGGTTTCATATAATATATGAATTGAAATGATAATTCACCTCTCAAAGTGTGACTTTGAGTTATCCCTAAACAATGGTCATCATGGTGTATTGTAGGTTGTGATGACATATTAAGATTATTATGGGTTGGGTTTTGTATAAGGATAAAAAAATCACTTGTGAGACATAATAAGAGTTTTTGTGAAGGATAAATCCCTATTTATACAACTTGAGTGCAATACACAATTTATTTGGTATATCAAGGGTTTTATTTTTATATTGAATCCTAATAGGCAAAATCATTGAAGTAATTTTTTATTTTTATTTTTGAAAATTTTCAATGAAATATCTATTAAGGACTTAATTTATCAATTATAATATATCATATAGAGTGTTGTGAAGTTTTAAGAAAGATTGACTAAATTTTTTTTAATGTTTTTTAATTTAATGAAGAAAATCCATGGTGATACAGTTTACATCATTGTTTGTATGAAAAATTGGAAGAAAATAAAGGATTGGTGGTGGTGTTTTATAGATAAGTGTTTCACACATATATTTCTCCATCATGATTTATGACCATGTCACAATTGACATATTTATTTTACTGAATTATTATGAAATTAAGAGTTGGATTGACACATGACATGGTATAGATCATGGTTAAAAGTTGACCATTTTTTTTATATACTACATCACTAGTATGATATATATAAGTATATTTAAATGATCAATATGATATTAATGATGCTATTACCATATTTAAATATAAAATAGTATTTACCTTCTTTCCATAATTATCAATTAAAAATGAATATGTTACTCATGAATACATATGCTCTACTGTATCCATGATTATAACATTGTTCATTTTTCATACCATAAATAAATGGGGTCATTGAAAATTATAATTGATGTATAAAATTGATTATTATTTAAATAATTTTATTCTGGAGATGATGGAATTATGACCACATGGACTATTGACATTGTACCAAGTTCTTTTTCAACTCAAGTACTGAATAACAAAAAAATGTCCTATATTAACTTATATAAATATATAATTGTTATAACATGGTAATAAGTTTTATAAAAGAAATCATAAACATGAAAAAGATTATCAATAAATTTTAAATTAACCTAAGTTTATTATTCAGGATTATAAATATTATACGTGATGATTCAAACTCTAGGTAAGGGACTTCATCTCAATATCCTTTCATTGAGCCATATTCTGATAATATACACCACTTTCTTTTAGAAAGTGTATAATAAACACTTTTTAATTTAAATTTCATTCAATGGTTTTAAAAAGGAATATTTTTATATGAATAGTTTTAATAAATGACAAAAGTGAATTTTTTTAGTGTACACAGTGACAATGACATTTATGCCGTTGTGACCATTATTTGATATTTTGCTTCCACTGCAAGCTGTAATGTTTTTAAAATAAAAATAGAAAGCATATTCCCTTTTCATGTATTTTCGTGATGAAAATGGTTTTGAGAAGGTATGGATTATGTCAATATCTTGAAATTGTATCTTGTTATTGTAATGTGGAAATGTTACTTTTACTTTATACTTTTTTTATGTGTTATGATTATGTTATGGTTCTTGGGAATTATTTATGTATACGCATGGTTTCATGATAAACTGAGGGCGAGTGAGCTCATGATAGCTCTCCAATTCATTTAGTAATGAGATGGGGTTAACTGGTTGGTTTTCTCTTAAGAGATTTATGGAATATACTATGATGGGAATTCCAAACATAACCATGAAGGTTACTCCCTATATAGCTGTGAAAGCTACAATGTTAGTATGATATTAATGACACAAGTTACCTTTATGTTTTATGATATCTGTGAAGTTTTATAGGAATATTATGATTTCATGAGGTAAGATAAAGAGTTATTTTTTATGGGGGAAAATTATGATTTTTTCGAAAATATTTTCATGATTTTAAAATATCCATGTACTAACAATTTCATTACTTATGTTATATCCCTTACTGTGTTATTTATGATCATCCTAAGTTTTTAAAAAAATTTCACATGATTTAAGGGATAATTGAGTAAAGTATAGGATCAGGGAAAATTTATGATGATTAAACATGAAAAGAAACCACGTTTCATTTTACATTTTTATATTTTATGGAAGAAATTGATATTTTTGGAAGTTTCCACTTTGTATTGATTTAGTTTTTTTATGTAGGAGTTGTGACTTAATTTTCAATAGATATAAACTTGAAAAAAAATCCTAAATGTGAAATAATGTCAAATTATTGACTTAAACTCAATATTATGTAATGTTTAATGATGGGGCCTTATAGAAAAAACATTTAATTATGGAATAATTAGATAAATTATCATTTATTATCCTTAATAATTAATGATTACATGGATTTTATTCATATAATTCCCATATATATGGAAAGTGGACAACTCAAATAAAGGGATTATAATGAGTTGGATATTGAAGATAAAGGAATCAGTTTTTTAAGGGGATATTTATCCAATGTAATCTTAATGAAAGTGATATTGTGTAAATACCCATATTAATTGTGGGGAATCTTATTTAATATATATTATTGTAACTAAAAAGTATGAGAATAAAAGTTTCATATATTGTGGAATGAGTATAAGGACTTGGGGATTCCCTTTAATAAATCGGTTGAAATATTATTTAATTAGGTGAATGTGATTATAGAGTAGATGAGTATACTTTTCGAAACCCTTAATTTTTTTAACATTTTTAATTTGATATTGTTAAGTTTGATTAAGGAAAAAGATATAAATACCATCAAATTAGATGATCTACATAGTATATTTGTTTCTTATGAGATGAGAACTAATGAATGCAATCTTATAGAACCTAAAATATCAATATAAGTTCTATTGAAGGGAATAAGGAAGCTCGTTATTTTTTAATATATAGAGGAAAATGATATTTATGAATGGAAATGCCAACATTTACACAATATATATGGTTTAAGCAGTTTATTATAGAACATATTGGGTTATCGAATCCTTATATACCTAATAAAAAACCTAAATAAGCATACACTCTATAAAGGTTATTTAGATATAAAGTGGAAAAATTGGGTGTGAATTGAGTGGATAATTAAATTGTTTTAAAGAAATAAGTTTATTCAATTTAAAAAAATTATTTGATCCTTGGTTATCACTTGGGGTGGATTAGATGAATTCCTTTATAATTATTTAAATTTGATTAGCCTGAAAATAGATAATTCAATTAAATCAATATAACCTCATAAATTACTAGTTTAACACCATAAAATACACATTCTATTCACATATACACTTATATGATCATTTTCATGAGCACTTCAAGGTAAAGGATCATATTATCATATGAAAAGTGTGGCAAAAAAATTCAATAAGGAAGAGGAAGAAAGGTAATAATTAAATGAAAAAGTCAACAAAAGAATTTATTAACAATTATTAAAATTAGAAATAAAATCCAATACATTCCCTTTATACTCACTTGGAACAACCCATAAGAGTTTTATCCATCCATTTATGTTAGTCTGTCAATAGAAGTGAGAAATATACTCATGAGGGCAGAATTGAAGAAGAAAAAAATGAAATAGAAATCACTCCACCGTTGTGTGAAGAATTCCGAAAGAGAATATGTGAATAGATTCAATCACTAAAGAAATTGTGTCAATGTGATATGAATAATAATATAATAATATAATAATAATAAAATTTATTAAAAAATGAAATTGATTCGATAACTTACATGAGAGAAATCAAACATATGATTATAAAATGAAAGCATACTAATACAATTGAAAGAAAAACCTATACCACCAATTCCTTCACCACCAAACCTTAAATAATAATTTTTTGTTACTATTTAATTTCCCCATAAATCAATTGAATCTCATTTAATTAGGATAGTAATAGGTGTGTAAGAAATAAATGGAAATTGTACTTTTTAATGTTTACTTGAAAATTCAAACTACATTCATCTCCCTTTTTAGGATGAAAATATGACATTGAAGATGGTTGAATCAGGGATGGTCATAGAATTGAAATATATTCTTATAGTTTAACTCTAATATATTTAAAATTTTCATTCCAATTGGATCATCCATTCGTATTTTATTATTTAAATGGTGGTCTAATTTTATGGGCCATGAAATATGACCCATAATTTACACATCAACATGGGTCGCCTGGATCACCATAAAAACCATTGAATTATTTTTAGTCACAGTTGAATGAAATATTCTCCATAATTTTTAATATCTATTATTAAAATTTAAGCATCCTTGGTATTGAATTTTGGCCTCTAATTTTATTTTATTGGCCTAAGGCCTATTTTGCTTTGTCTAGAAATTTTTGAATTCATTTCAAAAAATGTCTATATTCCCTTTGTGATTAATACATTGATTTTAAATGAAAAAAATCCACACGAAGTGATAAAACATATCCAAAAAAATAAAATTTAAATAATAAAAATAATTAATTCCATATTATGATGTTTAATTGGGCTCAAATTAAACCACATTAAACAGGAATTACATAATGTTGACAAATTAAGTTCAATTTATAAAATTTTCTAAATTTGGTGTTTATGACAATTAAAATACATGAATATTAAAATATAATCATTGAATATTATCCCCTTTTAGTGGATAATCACATCCCCGAACTTGATTTTTTCTAGTACTGAGAAAAAAATATCTCAAATATAAGAAATTTAATTCCATTTATCAAAAAAAATTTAACATACATTTCTCACCAAAAGAAGTTATGCCAAAAAATCATGAAATCTATAAAAATAATTTCATGCAAGTTATTTTCAAATGGGGTATATTTTCTTATTCAAGGGGGAAAATGGAAGCTCTTGAAGGGAAGAAAAATAAACCTTAAGATGATAATCCAATTTTATCTATTTATTTTTTTGTCTTTTTTATATGCTTTTTTTGTATTATTAGCCACAATAGAGATGAAATGACTAAATCTGGGTAAGACAACTATAGAGTCATTATTTACAAGTCTTGTATGACACACATTTTTTCAATTACATACTCTAATATATATATATATATATATAAACTTTGAGAAATAAAACTATGGATTCATGATCCCCATGTTTTGAACTCCACACATTTTGAAAAAAAATTGATCTATGTGGTAACTATTTTTTCATTTTTTATTGGATACTCAGATTAAACTAAAATTGGCCCAAAACCCAATGCTTTGAGGAAAGGGACCCAAGAACTCAAACTTAAACCCAAAATAAAATTGATGTTTATTGTGACATTTTAATTAGAAGGATAAAAAATGGAAGATAAAATCACTTCAAAAAACAGCACTTTCAAAAAAAAAATCTCTTAAACATAAACATGCATCAAAATCATAATAAAAAAATTACAAATTATTTGAAATTCATATCCAGATTTTTAAATGTGTATTATCATGTTCATTGTTACAGAAATTTTCCATAAAATTCCCAAAAAAGTCATAAAATCATGTATTTTAAATCCCCATAACATAGAATGAAACTTCCCTCGGTATTGAAAGAGATGAGAATAAATGGATTGAAATTGGAAAAAATAGGGGGCGATGTGATTTGAAATGAAATCAAGGGAAAACCCACTTAGTTTACATTTTATGTACCATCAAAAAGAAATTGATCACTTTGGATTCACATCACATGTAGATTCCATGGGGTGATTGATGAATGGTTTTGAACTTTAGAAAGAATGGGTTTAATTTTGAAATACTAAAATAATTAAAATAGTAGATATCAAACACAATAAACATTAGATCACATTGGAAACTCAAACGGGGTCCCTTAAAAAACACAAAAACATACAAAATGAAAAAAAAATCATTACAGAAGCCTTATTGCCTCCTGGTAAGCACTTATTTTAAAGTTATTAACATGAATTGGACCCCCCCAACTTACCCAATACCCACTTTCGATATCTTAAGAATTATATTTTTCACCACTTCCATTAGATCATGATTGAGTCTATATTGGGGAAGGAATAAAGTTTTTGAAATTGATTCAAAAGAAAAATATACATATAAATAAATAGACTAATCCCATGAACATAAAAAAGAGTCCATCCAATTTATTTCTTAATATTTATTAATACATAAAGGATAATTTTATATTTATTATAATCAATAGAGGATGAAATGATTGTTGAATTTTTTTATTATCCCGTGTGAAGGAAGACTTGAGTGGGGATGTGTGGAGAATGAATTTGAGCTCGGGTTGGATAGAACTCCCAGACATAGTTCAATACTTTAAATCAAACTCAATTTGATTTTTAAAATTTAGCAACATAATCAGTTCATTTTGAATATAATATTCAACCAAAACATTGGACAAATCAGTTTCAAAAATGGGTATGGACACAATGTTTTTTATTTCTCCCAATTGTTTAGTGATTGGTGTTTCTTAAAAATCATCAATAGAGTTATATTCAATAATCTCAATCCATGATATAAAATTATCTTATTTTGAATCCAAAAATTTAATTTCATCTGGATTTAAGGACCATTAAACCATTCCATGACCCTCTATAGCTCTCCTAAATCATAAGTTTTGTTCTTTAGTGAATTCATTAAGAGTTTGTGGGAAACTAGGCACTCTACATAAGGTTATTAAATGAAAAACCAGTGTAGGGATGGGTTCCTCATTAGTTTTAATGTTTTTTGTACTAATCTCAAAGTTGAAACATCAGAATTCATTCTCTATATTTTTTTCACAATTTTTCAATCAATGATTAAGGAATAGAATGGGTAGGAGGATGAAATTTTTTTATTTCCCCAAGATTGATCTCTTTAACTATACTTGAGAGGGATAGAAATTTATCCTTTTTACACACAATCAATAAAATTTTATTCATATAAAATAGATATCAGTACAAAAAAGACCAAGAAGAGTCAGGGGAGAATATAGTGAAGGCCTAACATGTCATTTTTAACAAAAGGTTTGCAATCATTAAGAAGGGACCCCAGGCTAGAGAAGAGAGTCAAGGGTTCTACAGGACTACCTTGTCTGGAAAGTGAGTCTGCTGTGAAGTTACCTTCACACTAGGTGTGAAAGACACGAACATTGTGGTTAATAAAACTTTTGAAATACCTGACAAAATACTCCAGGTTCCAGGAAACATAAACATTATATTGGAAGAAGTTAACTAAAACCTACGAGTCAAATTACACATCCGAGATTAAAATATTGAATAGCCTACAAAAAGAAAGACCCAAATACATAACTGTAGTCTTGGCACCCAGGGAGTTACTAGTACCAAAGAAAGCATTGAATCCCAACATCATGTTACCTCTTTCATCCCTGATCAGACCGCCTCCCCTCATGATCTCGTCTACATAGGACCCATCTACATTGATCTTCATACTTGTTCAAGGTGGCCCCCATTTGACCCATCGATGATTATTGTAGGAGCTAGTAGAGGATTGCATGAAGACACCCGGGAAAAATCTACTAAGAGTAGAAAAATTCTACGCAGTTTTTATTAGACCACTAAATTCTGCTACATTGATTTTGGTGTAGATTTAAAGGTTGTACAATGAATGGGACACACCAAGATGGGATTTTTTTTCTCGCTTCCCAGAGATACCAGAAAACAGTTATAAAAATAATTCCCTAGACTTTAATTTCCAACCCAAGATAACCAACACCCATGAACCAAGACATTGTGAAGATTTGAAAAGGCTCACCGGAAAAATGGATGTTCATACTGAGCTACAGATAATTATAGCCTCCCAAATACCTATCACTATAAAGAAAAATATGATATGTTGTCTCTTATTGGGGTCTAGAGCAGCAATAACATCGAGAAACAATCAGGACACCTCTCTTTTAGACATTATCATCAGTAGGGATAACATTATTTTTTATATTCCAGACTAATAAATTAAGCTTACCTGGGATTTCCATTCACTACAGCTTTGTAGCACAAGAATCTATGACATAAGAATAATGAATCGTATTCCTTAATTCCCAACTAGAAAATCTCCCCAAACCGAATCCCATGAAGTAACATCTATCTGGATCATAAGAAATCATGATACTATCATAAATGATTTTTTGGTCCTAATTTATGATGTCATCCAGGAATGTTGGGTAAAGACTGGCCTCTTTGAAGGAAATTGAAGGAACTAGACAACCTGGAAAATGAAGCACCAAGCCCGACTATTATAACATCCAGATATTGATGTCACCATGACCAATGATCCAACGATGGTGATCATCCAGGTATAAAAGTGGTTAAGCATGCAGTGAGCCAGGCCTGACAATCTTTGGGGTTGAGAGTTCTAGATTTCCCAATCACTAAATCTTTTAATGATAAATTTGGCCCAAAGGGAGGTCTGTTAAAGAATATCTCAAGCTAGTTTTCTTTCATGGATCACATGTAGTCTTCCACATCACAAAATACAATACCCTCTTCTTAAATAGGTTTCTCCATCTGATGCTTAGAGGTCCAATGAAAATTACCATTTAGGTTAGTATCCCAAAGTAAATTAGACATTACCTCTTCTAGTCTCCTTAGAGTGACTTTTGGGGATATGATTATGGATAGGACATGCATTGTGATAGAGGTGAGGAAAATATTGATAAGAGTGATATTCCCTCCAAAAAAGATAAATTTTTTCTTCTAATTAAAAATTATCCTTGTGATCCGGTTAGTGATTCCATAAAATTGAATTTTTTTAACCCTTCCATTCGAAATATGAGCTCCAAGATACACCATAAGAAGATGATGACGATGAATGTCAAGATTGGATTGAATAAAATTAGAACGAAGATCCTAGAACTTGTTGTAAAAAAAGACGCTTCTTTTTCGAGAGTTGATAGTCTGACCACTCAACTTTCCATAGGAATAAATTATATTGGAGAATCCAGTAACTGGCCTCTTCCTTTTATTAATAAAAATGAGAATGTTGTCAGCAAACATGAGGTGGGAGATGCTTCTATTTCCAAATATATTACTAAAGGGGAGGATTACCCCATCAACAATACCTTTTATGGATATTCCTTGAAAGGTCTTCTTAAGCTAAGATGAACAGTGTAGGAGAAAGAGTGTCACCTTGCCTAACTCCACTGACTGATTTAAACGAGCCAAAGGCCTTACTCATGAGAGAGATGGTGATCTAGGGAGAATCATAGAAACAGAATCAGAGGTCGCAGAACCAATCCCGAAAGCCCAGGGCTCCCGTAACCTTCAAAATGAAACTCCACTCCAATTTTTCATAGGCCTTATCAATATCAGTCTTGATCATGATATCGGAACCAATAACTTTGTTGTTCAAATCACCAAACATCTCTTAGGTAATACCAATATCACCATGAATATTTTTTCCATTAACAAATCCATATTAATATTCTAAAATTACTCTTGTAATAACAATACAGAGCCTACAATTTATAATAGTATTCATAATTTTATACGCAAATTTGCACAAGCATATAGGTATGAATTGGTTGAGGGTTGAAGGGTCCTTCACTTTGGGAATGAGTATAACCTTGTACATTTCACCAGGTGTGGTGTAATAACTCATGGATTGATTAAAGAAATTATATATGTAAGATTATTCTTAATATTTCTTTTACATTTGATTATAGGTTGGGTATATTATTGGGTATTGTTGAAGATACTCTATTAGAGTAGGCTGAAATGAGGATTTTACATTCTTAAGACAAACACAAACAGAAATGGAAAATGATAAGAGAAATGGGGGGTGAGAATAGAGAATTTGGGGTGAGAAAAGGATTATAGTGTCTAAGGTAACTTACTTAGGTGCCAAAAAATGGTTCCAAAATTTTTTGATGTCCAAATTTACTAATGTTATATGGTTTAAGTAGTATCTTATAGAATATCTTGGATTATTGAATCCTAAAAACCCTAAGAATAAACCTGAAGAAATATAAATTATATGATGGTTATATGGATATGAATTGGCCAACATTGGTGTGAATTGAGTGTATAATAAAAGTTTTTTAAAGACATAAGTGAATTAAATTTAATATAATGAGTTTATCCTTTTTTATCACTTAGGGTGGAGTGGATGAATTCCATTTTAAATTATTTAAATTTCATTAACTTGAGAATAATTCATTCAATAAAATAAATATAACCTTGTCACTTACTAGTTTAAAACCCTCGCATACACATTATCATCACCTATACACTTAGAGAATCATTTTGATGACCACTCCAAGGTAAAGGATATTATTATCACACAAAACGTGTGGTAATAAAATTCAATAAGGAAGAGGAAGAAATAAAATCATTGAATGCGAAAATCAACAAAATAATTGATTAGTAATTATTAAAATGAGAATTAACATCCAATACACACCCTTGATACTCTATTGGATAAAACCATAAGATTTTTATCCCTTCATTGATTCTATTATTTCAATGGAAGCGTAAAGTATCCTCATGAGGGTGGAATTGAAGAAAAAAATAGTGAAATAATGATCACTCCACCATTGTGTAAAGAATTTCAAAAAAAATGATGTAAATAGATTAAATAAATAAGTTAATAGTATCAAATTTATATTAAGAATAGAATAATAATTAAATAAGGAGAAATTTTATTAAGAAACAAAAGTGATTTGATAACTTACATGAGAGAAATTAAAGATATGATTACAAAATGAAAGTGTAACAATACAATTGAAAGAAAAAAAATCTACCCCCCGTTCCTTCATCACCAAACAATAAATAGGAAATTTTGGTTCCTAAGGTTGAGAAAATATCTATAAATTTCATCCCATTTAATCAGGACAGTAAAAAGTGGGTGAAAAAAAGGAAATTGGAATTTTCAATGTTGAATATAAAATTCAGACAAGATTCATCCACCTTTTTTGCGTGAAAATTTTACATTGAAGATGGATGAATCTGGTATGGTCATTAAATATAAATTTATTCTAAAATTTTTCGTATAATATATTTCAAAATTTCATTCTAATTTTATCATCCATTTGGATTTTATGCTCGAAATGATATTCTGATTTTATGGGCCCTAAAATCTAGCCCATAATTTAAACATCAACTTGGGATGCCTAGATAACAAGAAAAATCTCTAACTATTCTGTGGCCAGAGTTTGATAAAATATTATCCATAATTTTATCTATCTAAATTTAAAATTGAACTTCATTGGGTAAGAATTTTGGGCTCCACTTTTATTTGATGGGACTATGGCCTATTCTTCTTTGTCTAAATATTTCTACATTCATGGCCAAAAATGTCCATATTCCCTTGTGATTCATCCATTAATCCTAAAAGAAATAATTTTCCAAACAAATTGATTAATAATATCACAAAATATAAAATTCAAACAATCAAAATGACATATTCCAAAATCTTGTGTTTAATTTGACCCAAATTGAACCACTTTATGCATGAATTGCACAATGATGAAAAACGAAGTTCAATTTATAAAATACACTAAAATTAGTATTTAAAGTCATATAAACACATGAATATTAATCTATAATCAATTAATAATATCCTAATTTAGTGTATAATAAATTAATTAATGTAATTACTTTCCTAAAATATGAAATGGGTAAAAGAAAAATTCAAAGGGAAGCTTTCATGTTCTTACTTTAAAAGTGTAAAAGGTGAGAACATTTCTATTAAGAGTCCCCACAAGTTACTCAATGAAAATAAATATGAGAAACCCATGAAGAAATATTTAATATATATTAAATCTAATATAATAACCTATAATTATTTATTTAAAAATAAAAACTTTATTTCATTTGTGAGTAATATATTAGATAAATTATAAGAAAATAAATTTATGAGTGAAAAAACCTCAATGAATTACATATGGATGTTATTGAAAACCCATAAAGTTTGGAGAAACTAAAAGCTAAATAAGTTAGTTTTGAGGGTTTGATTGAATTAAAAATGTAATTGGAATCTAAAATTAAATAAATTGATGTTTTTAGAGATAAAAAAATAATTCTAATGTTGTAGTGAGTGAATCTGAGATATATATACAGTAGAAATGGTAATAGAAATACAAGTAAAAGGATGATATTGAAATGTTAAAATATGAAAATAAAGAAAACATAGATAATATGGTCAAACTCAATATAAAGTTGGAATAATAATCCATAATTATTTATGTATTAACCAAAATTATGATATAAAATTTAAAATGAATCAATGAGCTCGAAGAATAATTCATCAAGATGAGGTGAATGATAGAATACCAAGAGAGAGTTATGAATTCTGTAATTACATCACAGAGTTGGATCACATGAGTAGTAAAATTTTTAAAGGAAATTCATGGATATGCTATAAAAAACTTTAGAATTTCCTATAAAATAAAATATTTCATAATGAAGGAAAAGTGTGGGGGTTAATTAAAAATAAAATTGCATCATGGTTGAATTAAATGCACAAGATCTCACTCCAAGTAAAATAATTAAATTTGGAGATGCCCAAGTAAAATGGAATACTAATAAAGATACAAAATAATACACCTTAAATTAGGTGTTATTGTTGTATAAATATGGGGAAAACACAAAACATATGTTTCGTAGCTAATGGTTACTTCAAGGCATAAGAAAATATATATATGTGAGTAAAAATCAATAAACTTTGTATTTTTTATATGGATAATATTTTTTGTATGAATCTTATATATATAAATCCTTGTATTTATCATTAATAATATATCAAAGTGTGCTAAGGGAGAATAAAAATTAATTTGCGTGAAATCTCAAGGAGTTGTCAAGAAAGATAAAAACCTAAAATATGTTTTAAAATTTTCAAGTTGTGGCTGGTCTGTCATATATGGAGGAATAACATGAAAACTAACAAAACAATATGTGAAACAAAAATATTGGATCAAAAATAAAATTTCATAGAAGTTTTTTATGGATTATGTTTATTTAAAAGAATGAAATCAATCCATATTATGAATCCTTGATTAAAACTATACTTTCCAAATAATGAGAAGTAAAGATCTTATCATAATGATCAAATATAAAAATGAAGGAATCATAATTTATGTTAATGATTAATTATTGAATATAATTGGTTTAAAAAAGGCTCAAATTGGTGAAAAACATGAGGAATATCAATGTAATGGTTTTTAAAGGTTTTGTTCACAATATCTTAAATATAAGTTAATTGTGTGACTTGGGATATAAAATAATTATTACCAAAAATACATGTAATGTCAAGGTAAAATATGGATCAATTTTTAGGTAAGGTAATTTCACAAAGAGGAATTTATGTCATATAAGTGAAGAGTAAGACATATTATTTCTATCTAAGGAGGATAAAATCAAATTAAATTATAAAGGAAAATTCCATTTGAGCTAAAAATATTTTGTAGATCTAGTGAAATGTGAATGTGAACATGATATCCCTAAGATTACATATGATCATAATCATATTTGTGAAGTTTAACAAAATGAAAAAATCATTCAGAAATCATAAAAGAAAAAATAATAGAATTTGATTAGTTTTTTGAGTTGGTGAATGTTTATGTTTATGGATTGATATCACTGAGGGTTATTCAGGGAAAATGGTATTTTTTACTCTTAATTTATGTCTATAGAATAATTTAATAGTTTATGGTTATTGATAATAAATTAAAGGTGTTTAGTTGTATTAAATGATATCATATATTGGTGGAAAGGATTATTGAGAAGAATATATTGATTTTTTGAATCGATAGTGTCATGGGTTCTATAAATAGACTAGTGGGGTATTGTCTCAAAAAATAGGATAAGGAATCAATGTTTTTATGGTAATAAATCTTTAAAAAATAGAGTAATTTATAGGAGAAACTAGGCAATCAATAACAAGGATCAGATGATGCTTAATGATAAAGACCTACCAAAAAAAATTTGAATGAATTGATCTTAACAATAGTCTACATTACCAATAAAGCCTTGTTTTATCTAGGATAGGATAAAAACATATAGGACATGTGTCATGTGAATAATATTATATTTAAATACTTTCATATCATTAAAATTAAATTTTTTATACTCAATAAAATTTAAATCCACTTGAAGTGTGAATCATAAAGAGATGAAGAAATATTTATTATTAAATCTTCACAGATAAATGATTAAAATTTCTTTTAAAAGGATTAGTAAAATAGTTTAAATTAAATAAAAATTATAGAAGAATAAAGTATTTTAAAAAAATATGTATTTAAATCATAAAAATACTTCATCAAAAGGGTTGGTAAAATAGTTGAAAGAAAATATTTCACTTTTGTTAAAGAAATTATGAAAGAAATGAGTGTTTAACTGAGAATATAAGAGGGTAATAATGAGATAGTATTGATTTAGATGAGCACATAGATGATGAGGATATTGAAATAAGTTCTTAAAATGAAATTAGAGTTAAAATTTATAAAAACAATCATCATTGTTTGTAAAAATCTAATATAAATGAGAATAATGATGTATCTAAAGTGAATAATGATTTTACCTCAAGTATATCTAGAATAGTTTTATAAAAATACTAAATACAAGAGTTTGATAAATTCCATGAATGAATAGATTAATCAAATTAAGAATAATAAAAATTTAATATTTTTTTTCTTTAAGATAAAAATATATCAAAACTAAGTGGAATTTTTGAAAAATATAAAATGAATATGAAAAAGTTATTTGAAATAAGGCATGACTAGTGTGAAAAGGATACACCCAAATTAATGTAATATGTCACACCCCAATCTCGGATTTCTATTTATTTTATTTTATTTTATTTTTATTCTCTTCTCAGTCCTACGCCTTTTGGATGAGGATTAGTTAGATCCCGGTTTGATATTTTTTTATGTTTTATGTTTGGTGGGCCTCGGTCCGGTGCACGGCAAGCGGTGATCGTGCGTTCGTTCATAGAAAATTCATTGTCGCCTGATCGTTCGAATAAATAAAAAAAATTGATGAATAAATTAAATTGACTAAAAAACAAATCTAAATAAAATTTTATAATGATAAAACCTGGTTAATATTTAACCCATAATCAAAATAAGATTATTGCGTGGATGATAATTTTTTTATTATTTAATCTGGTAGTAATACTATTATTATTAAATTTTTATAAATATAATTATTAATGAAACTTAATATAATTATCACCCTAATTAACATTAAGTTTGTTCTTATTTTCCTTTTTTTGTTATTAATATTATTATGATCATTTTGCAATTAATATTATTACTGTTATTTTTTTTGTATCATTCATATTATTTTTATTATATATATATATATATATATATATATTTTAAGACCCTAAATATACCCATTCCCGCACCCCCTCCTAACCCTAGCTTCCTCCCTCTCTTTCTTCTTTTTTTTTCTCCACACGGTTTTCCCCTCTGTCATGATCTTGCTTCCCTTCTCGCCCATCTCCTCCGACCTCTTGCAGCAGCACCCCCTTGCAGCGTCGACCTCACCCTAGCCTCCTTGCCCGACTCCACCCTCCTGCAGCGCCGACCGACCACGACGGCTGCTTCTTGCAGTCCCCTCCTATAGGGACTAGTGCAGCCGCCTCCTTTCCCCGACCACGCCCTCTCGCAGCAACTCAGTAGCCCAGCCAGATCTCTTCCACCTCTGCGTGCATGCAGCACCTCCCTGTCGCGTCTCCTTCAGCAGCGCCCCATCCGCCAGTAGCCCGCCACCCCTCCTGTCCGACGCCCAGTAGCCCCGTGTTCCAGAACCTTGTGCAGATCCACCCCATCGCCTAGAACCTCTCCCCCAGGCCTCCTACCTTCTCCCCTGTAGCCACGTTCCCCTCGACCTGCATGACCCCTGCAGCTCCTCCTTCCCCGTAGCGTCACCCGGGCGACCCCACCACCTCCAGCCGCTCTTCTTCGTTCGGCACGGACTCCGTCGGCGCGGTCTCTCCCTCCTGGTCCAGTCCTTTCCTTCCACTGCTTTGTCTGGTGCCTCCCTTGTTCGGAGTGACCCTCTCCTGGTCCTGTGCAGCATCCCTCATCTAGTCGGCTTTCGACCGCCCTCCGCTCGATGTCCCGTGCATCCAGCTACCTTCAGCCACATACAAAGCACACCTCCAGCCTCTGGCTTGCTATTCGGCCACCCACGGACTGCCTTCCACGCCTTTCTCCTTGCCGGTGTGCACCTATTGGAACCATAACCATCGCCGCTCTGGCCAGCCCTGCTGGTACAATGTGCTTGCCTTTTCGGCCGCTCGCCTTCACCGGCGTGGCCTGCTCCGGTGTGCGCGACCTAGCAGGTGCCCTCTTCAGCACACAACTCTCATTTGAGTAGGTGAAGACCTTGTTGGGTCTTATTCTTGCTTTTTTACAACATCTACCATCGAAGATGAGGCGATTTCACTTTGATTTGGTTCAGCACCCCTTTCTGACGGTTGCGTAACACCGCTGGTCGAGCACGTCCCCACGCAAAAGTAAGGTTTGCACTATTTTTGTTCGAGTGGTAAATAATTATTTTATCATGTGTTGTGTTTATTTATTTTGGTGTGATTTTAATTTTAAAATAATTGAGTTTTGGTGTATAATGTTATGAGTTACTTTTTGGGGATGGTTTCATAAATCTTAATTTAGGTTAGTGATAGTGAAGGCATTATGAGCATTGTTTTGAAAACATGTCGAGCTAGTTATTTAATGTTGTTTATTTGTTAGGATTATTTTAGGTTCAAATTTGTGTTTTTTTAGATGTTTTTCGTTGTTACAGCGCATTGGCGAGGATTTCTGTGATGTTGCGGTCATCAGCAGGTTGCGCGTACTTGTGCTCAAGTGTGAGACGTGCATCGTCATTGTAACCGGGCTGCGAGTCGAGGTAGGTCCCCCACTGCACTCACCTTTAAAATTAGAATTTATTATTTTCTTGATGTTTTATTAATTTTAATAAATGATAAATAAAATAATATAATTAATTTTTAAATGATTATTTGGTGTAAAAAGATCCATTTATTTTATACATGACACTTGAATCATTTTCTTGATGAGCGGACACCAAGTATTGAAAGAATGACTGTTTTTCCTTTAAACATAATTCACGGAATTTCAAATGTAGTTCTAGTTTTAAATATAAATTATTTCGTCTAAATGAGTGTTTTGGGATTTTCTGAGAAATGTGGTTTTTTTTCATTAAAATTGGTGAAGGCCCGTTTGGCACTTTAATAAAATAAATTATTTTGGAAACCCACTCAGGGGTGATTTTTGGTGTGCGTTGATTGCGTGAGCTGTATGTGATGTTTGGGCATCGTGACTGATTGATTTACATTGTGGACGCACCCATTCTTTTATTGCATGTGTTGACGTGGGAACCTGGCATAATGAGTGAATCTTCTGAGAACTATTGCTGCACTAGTTTAGATTACACACTGGCTAGCGGCCCCATAGCATGGGAATACTGAGTTATTTCTATTATGGGGATTGGGCCCCTCGGTTAGGCCATGTAGGTCTATGCCGAGCGTTAGGGCGTTATGACTTCACCGAGTTAGAGCATGCTTTCAGGATGAGTCACATGTATGATATGTTCTGGATTGTTCATGATATCCTAGGTTCGACCCATGTTTCCTTTGGTCTTTATTTATATGTGGCGGACGGTTTAGAGGACTAGTTCGGTTGATGGACCCTGTGTTCCATTTTTTTCCATTTCCCTTGGTGTGTGTTGTGTGATATGTGTGGTTTTTCCTTTTTTGCTAATAACTAAAGTTTGGATTTCTAAATGGCTTGCAGAAAATGTTTTTAAAAGAAATATACCTATTCCTTTCAGACATTAAACTTGTTTTAAAATTAAAAAGGGCAATGGATTGATACTTTTTTTATAAATGAAAGTGTGTGTGTGTGTGAAAACCAATATTTTGTATATTTAGTTCAAATTTGGAATTAGTATATTTCTCTATTTAAAGGTAGTGCATTGGAAATAGATATCGGGATAGCCTACTGAGTTTTAATACTCACGCCTATAGTTCTTTTCTGTTTTTAGTCTTTGTACAGGATGCAGCTTGGGTGTGTTCACCTTGGATGACGTTTGTTCATGAGTTGGAGAGTGACCCGTGAGGTCACACAGAGATAGTGGTTGTCTCTTTCAGTTAGTTTTATTTTCTTTTGTTCTTGTTTAATTACTTTACTCTTTTTATTTTGGGCTACTTTTTTTTATTTCAGCTTATTTATTTATTTATTTATTTATACTGGGCGAAATCATTCCAAAATCCTCTATTGATGCCCTGGCGCTTGTCGCCAGCCCGGGAGGATCGGGAACGCCTCTCGGGCCATGTCGTGGACCGGCTCGGGTGACCGGTTCAGGGTCGACCCAGGTTGGTTCGTGAAAAAATCGCATCAGAGGAGGTTGTCCCTTAGAAGAACTCAATGTTCAGAGCACCCTTTGTTATTTGGGATGTCAGGTAGAAGGAGATTAGGACTGTCGGGGATTAGGAGGTAGGTTACGGGTCGGTGCCTGATCACAGCCACTCATGATGAGACCTGAGTTACCAGGGTTAGTTTGGGATTTGAATCTCTTGTCCTTGGTCATTTCGGATTGAGGGATGACAATGGAGGCGAATCAGTTCACTTTGCGGCCTCACATGAGGTGGTGACCCATGTGGAGTCCAAGTGCCCGATTTAAGGTCCTGTTAGTGTTATTCCTTACATGGGGCATGGCTCACCACCATGTTGATGGGTCAGACATATGCACTAGTTCATCATTCCAGTGGGTTATTATTGATTGTGTTTTGTTATAATATCGGCTGATTTGAGTGTGTAAAAAGTGAAACTAGTTTTTAAATGGAAAAGTGTTTCTTCCAAATTATTTTTAAAATTACTAAAGTGGGATTTTTTAAAATAAAAGGTGTATTGGTTTGGAAAAACTTGGTATGTGTTTGGATTTGTTAAGAAAAAGAAGTTTTTGAACCTTGGCACTCCTTATGGAGGGTCACACGTGTGTGGGTATGTATGGAAGTGAATGGGGGAACTTGTGCGCAGGTGATGTGAGCGGGATTGAATAAACGCGCATGTGATGGTTCATAAGGTGCCATAGGTTAGTTTTTACAATTGTAAAGAGATAATGGTTTTGGAAAAAGTGATTTCTCCTTATGTTGTATATGTTTGTATTATGGGACCATTTTCCTTGGCTTGTGTTGTTGCTTTGATTGAGTTTTGTCTTGATGATGGTTTTGATGGTGTTTCTTATGTTGTCATGAGTATACCACCCAGAAATCCTCCAAAAGTTGTCAATGAGTTATGCTCATTTCTCAGTTCCTTTTGTATGTTGCTTTATTTTCGAGATAATCAAAGTATATTAGTGGTAGTTGTATAGTTCCGAAAGAAAGTGTGTCTTTGGGTTGTTGGGAACTCCCATGGTATTTAAGGTTCGTACCGCACTAGAGTTGTTTGAGGGTTCAGTTTTGAGTTAGTAAAGATGAAATTTCTCATCGTCGTTATATTTTTGGGTGTGATTCACGATGTTCGACTTCCGTGAAGGTTCCCCACCTAGAAAGGAGTGTGGGCCAGTGAAACCTATCTCCAAGAAATCATCCTCGTCGGTACCAGCTCATAGTTCATCGGAACGCTCTCTTGTGTGTCACCCGTATGGCCAGTCTGGACATTCTAAGCCATCATGTTTCATTGAAAATGTACGAACTTCATGGTTGTTTGAATCATCTAATGGAAGGAGTTAGAGACCAGAAGATGAAAATGACTGACTGTGAGGTAGGAGATGCTTCAGCTATCTGGGCCCCAGCCACAGGTCTCAGGGTGAAGCTCGTGCATATTCATGAGTTTCCGAGGGTGTGTGGAACCTCGATCTAGATAATTTCTTAGGCTTTAGAATGGAAATATCCAAAATTTCCCTTGTTCTATTCTCATCACTGTCGTAAGCTCATCCTTGTTGTGGTGGCGTGATGAGCTAGTTCCCCCATAATCCAAGTGGTCTTATTTGCTTTCAGTGTGGATCTTAAGTTGTTTGGTCTCTCTGAATGGTGTGGGCCCATGAAAAAACAGACCTATTCAGATTTTGAGTTGGTCCTAGTTGTGTTCGATAGGGGAATATTCATTTTGTGTAGTTGATGGGAGGTATTGAGTTAATTTATCATCCTCAAGTTTCTGGATTGTTCCGTAGAAATATTTTCTTCAAGTCTCAGGTGTTTTTTTCAGTACATGTGGGAAAAATGAATGTGTTTGGTTTGGGAGTTCCCGTGTTGGCCCCCCTAGGGGAGGGGGGTTAGTGTGTTCGAGTTTCAAGGGATTCCATGTTAGGGAATTCTCGTGGTGGGTTGAACCCTCCTGTGTTCTTACCTCAACTTTGGGCAGTGATTGTTCATGAGTTGGTCGGGTGTGATGTGTAGTGGTAATGGTCACCCCGAGCCTCTTGATTTCTTTTGGTTTGGTTTGGTCTTGGACTCTAGTTGTGTAAACTGTCGGTCTGGTGAATTTCTAGGGGAAGAAAGTGTCTTTGGTGGGGAGAATTGTCACACATCGATCTCAGATGCCTATTTATTTTATTTTATTTTATTTTTATTCTTTTCTCGGTCTTGTGCCTTTTGGACGAGGATTAGTTGGATCCCGGTTTGATATTTTTTTATGTTTGATGTTTGGTGGGCATTAGGCCGGTGTGCGGTCTCCGCACCGCTAGCGGTGATCGAGTGCTCGGTCGTATCGAATGCTTTGTCGCCCGATCGTTCGAATAAATAATAAAATTTGATGAATAAATTAAATTGACTGAAAAACAAAGCTAAATAACATTTTATAACGATAAAACCTGGTTAATATTTAACCCATAATCAAAATAAGATGATTGTGTGGATGATAATTTTGTTATTATTTAATCTGGTAGTAATACTATTATTATTAAATTATTATAAATATAATTATTAATGAAATTTAATAAAATTATCACCTTAGTTAACATTAAGTTTGTTCTTATTTTCCTTTTGTTGTTATTAATATTATTATGATCATTTTTCAATTAATATTATTACTATTATTATTTTTTGTATCATTCATATTATTGTTATTATGTATATATATATATATATATATATTTTAAGACCCTAAATCTACCTATTCCTACACCCCCTCCTAACCCTAGCCACCTCCCTCTCTTTATTCTTCTTCTTCTTTTTTCTCCATGCGGTTGTCCCCTCTCCCCTGCTCCCACTTCCATGCTCACCCAGTGCCTCCGGCCTCTTGCAACAGCACCCCCTTGCAACGCCGACAACACCCCAACCTACTTGTCCGGCTCCGCCCTCCTACAGCACCAGCTGAACATGACGGCTGCTTCCCGCGGTCCCCTCCTGTAGGGCCTAGTGCAGACACCTCATTTCCCCGGCCACGCCCTCTCGCAGAAGCTCAACAGCCCAGCCAGATCCCTTCCACCTCTGCGCACATACAGCACCTCCCTGCCTCATCTCCTTCAGCAGCGCCCCATCCGCCAGTAGCCCCGCATTCCAGTGCCCTGTGTAGAGCCATCCCGTCACCCAACGCCTCTCTACCAGGCCTCCTTCCTTCTCCCCTGTAGTCGTGTTACCCTCGGTCCGCAAGACCCCTGTGGCTCCTCTTTCCCCGTAGCGTCACCCGGGTGACCATGCCACCTCCCGCCGCTCCGCTTCGTCCGGCACGGCCTCCGCCAACATGGTATCTCCCTCCTGGTCTGGTCCTTGCCTTCCATCACTCTTTCTAGTGTCGCCCTTGTCCAGAGCCACCCTCTCCTGGTCATGCATGGCATCCCCTATTCGGTTGGCTTTTGACCGCCCTCCACTTGCTGTCTCGTGCATCTGACCACCTCTGACCACCTACAAACCGCACCTCCAGCCTCTTGCTTGCTATCTGACCACCCGAGGACTTCCTTCCATGCCTTCCTCCTTGCCGGTGCACACCCATCGGAACCGTAACCGTCACCGCTCTGGCCAGCCCTACAGGTATGATGTGCTTGCCTTTCCGACCACCCGTCTTGGCCGGCAGCAGCCGGCTCCAGTGTGCGCGACCTCATAGGTGCCCTCTTTAGCGCGCGAATCTCATTTGAGTAGGCGAAGACCTCCTTAGGTCTTGTTCTTTCTTTTTTACAACGTCTTCCATCGAAGACGAGGTGAGTTCACTTCGATTTTTTTCATCACCCCTTTCCGAGAGTCGCGCAACACCGTTGGTCGAGTGCGTCTCCACGCCAAAGTAAGGTTTGCGTTGTTTTTGTTCGAGTGGTAAATAATTATTTTAGCATGTGTTGTGTTTATTTATTTTGGTGAGATTTTAATTTTAAAATAATTGAGTTTTGGTGTATAAAGTTAGGAGTTACTTTTTGGGGATGGTTTCATAAATCTTAAAGTGGTTTAGTGATAGTGCAGGCGATACGAACGTTGTTTTGAAAACATGTTGAGCTGGTTATTTTACGTTATTTATTCATTAGGATTATTTTAGGTTCACATTTGTGTGTTTTTAGATGTTTTGCGTTGTTACAGTGCATTGTAAAGGCTTTCCGTGATGTTGTGGTCATCAGCAGGTTGTGTGTACTTGTGCGCAAGTGTGATACGTGCATTGTCATCGTAACCGGGCTACGAGTCGAGGTAGGTACCCCACTGCACTCACCTTTAAATTTAGAATTTATTAATTGCTTGATGTTTTATTAATTTTAATAAATGAGAAATAAAAAAATACACTTAATTTTTAAATTATTATTTGGTGTAAAAAGAGTTGTTTATTTTATACATGACACTTGAAACATTTTCTTGATGAGCGGACACCCAGTATTGAAAGAATTACCATTTGGAATTTAAACATAATTCATGGAATTTCAATTATAGTTCAAGTTTTAAAGATAAATTATTTCTTCTGAATGAGAGTTTTGGGTTTTTTTGATAAATGAGGTTTTTTTCTTTAAAATTGGTGAATGCCCATTTGGAACTTTAATAAAATAAATTATTTTGGAAAACCCACTCAGGGGTGATCTTTGGTGTGAATTTATTGCATGAGATGTATGTGATGTTTGTGAATCATGACTGATTTGATTTACATTGTGGATTCACCCGTTTTTTTATTGCATGTGTTGACTTGGGAACCTGGCATAGTGAGTGAATCTTCTGAGAATGATTGCTACACTAGTTTAGATTGTGCACTGGCTAGTGGCCCCATAGTAGGGGAATACTGAGTTATTGCTGCTATGGAGATTGGGCCCCTTGATTAGGCCATGTAGGGATATGCTGAGCATTAGGGTGTTAGGACATCATCGAGTTAGGGCATGATTTCAGGATGAGTCACATGTATGGTATGTTCTGGATTGTTCATGATCTCCTAGGTTCGACCCATGTTTCCTTTGGTGCTTTTTTGTATCTGGCGGATGGTTGAGAGGACTAGTTCGGTTGTTGGCCCTTGTGTGCCATTTTTTTTCCATTTCCCTTGGTGTGTGTTGTGTGATATGTGTGGTTTTTCCTTTTTGGATAATAACTGAAGTTTGGATTTCTATATGGTTCGCAGAAAATGTTTTAAAAAGAAATATACCTATTCCTTTCAGACATTAAACTTGTTTTAAAATTAAAAAGGGAAATGGACTGATACTTGTTTTAGAAATAAAAGTGTGTGTGTGTGTGAAAACCAATATTTTTTATATTTTGTTCAAACATGGAATTAGTAAATTTATCAATTTAAAGTTAGTGCATTGGGAATAGATATCAGGCTAGCCTACTGAGTTTTAATACTCACTCCTATAGTTCCTTTCTGTTTTTAGTGTTTTTGCAGGCTGCAGCTTAGGTGCATTTTCCTTGGGAGACATTTGGTCAGGAGTTAGATAGTGACCCGTGAGGTCACACTGAGATAGTGGTTGTTTATTTTGGTTAGTTTTATTTTCTTTTGTTCTTGATTAGTTACATTACTCTTTTTATTTTACGCTGCTCTGTTTTATTTTAGTATACTTTATTTATTTATTTATACTGGGCGAAATCGTTCCCACATCCTCTGTTGATTCCATGGCGCTTGTCACCAGCCCAGGATGATCGGGAACGCCTCTCGGGCAATGTCATGGACCGGCTCGGGTGACCAGTTCAGGGTCGACCCAGGTTGGTTCGTGACATAATATATGTGAAAAATAAATTTAATATTTTTCAAATATTAAAAATACTTATATTTTTCTTATTTATAGTGGTGAAAAAAATTCAATGTATTCGAAATAGATATAAAATCAACATTCCTCAATGTATACCTTGAAGAGTAATTGTATATTGAATATCCATATGGTTTTATCATTCAAAAATAGGATAATAAAGTGTATCACTTAAATAAGTCGCTCTATGGACTAAATTAAGAACCATTATATTGGTATTATAGTCTTGATCAATACTTGAAAAATCTTAGATTAAAACATGAATGAGTTTATAATAATATTTTTATCAATAAGTATGATGATAAAAGGATTATAGTTCTAATTTAAACATATGAAATAATATTTGGAGGATTGAATAAATATCAACTGAAGTAGTTCAAAAATTTCATGAGGAGAATGTTTAAAATGTTTATGATTGTTGAGTTTACATATTTCCATGGTTTATAATTGATACTGTGAAAGTATAATAAATTTATTTATAAATAAAAAATATATTAATGAGGTGTTTAATTGATTTGGAATGGAGGATAAAACAGTTTTGAAAACATCAGTTTCTACTCAGATGAATTTGTCAAAAGTTAATGATAGAAAATTGGATAATATTACAGAGTATAGAAAGTTCATTAGAATCATATCATATATAAAAAATTCAAGACCAAAAATTATATTGACTATATTTAAAGAGGTTAGGTATCAAATTTCTACAAGTAATGACACATTATTTATGTTAAAATAATACTTTTCTATATTAAAGTCTAGGTGGATTTTGGGTTATTTTACAAATAGACTCCACAATAGAAGTTTTTAAGATACATAGATGTCAATTGGTTTGGTTCAATGGATGATAGAAAATATAATTCAGGTGATAAATTATATATTAGAGAGTTATATAATTCTTGGTAGATCAAGAGGCAAGATTTAATATCATTGTCCACTATATAATTTGATTCTATAGTCATTACTAAAGTTTTCACACAACTTCTAGGGATGAAATTGTAGCTTAAAGATATTGAACTTGAGTTAAATTATTCTATTTTTAATTAAATGTAATAATTAAAGTGCTATAAGTCTTAGTAAAAATTAAATGCATCATTGAAGTATGAATCACATAAAGATACAATATCATTTTATCTAGTTTAAAATTAATAGATGTCTTGTGATATTGGAATATTGGTCTACTCAAGATAAAATTATGAATATTATGATGATGTCACCTTCCTAATAATGTTTTGAGATGCATCAGTTAGATCTTGAAGTTTAACTATCTCCATCCACTAAAATGATTTGAATAAGGGACCCCTATTACCCTAAAATGGATTTTATTCCCATATTGTGTTCAAAAAGTGGTCTCACTAACTGAAAATTTCAATGAGTTATACTATTTACAATAACTAGTTTAATTAAAGGTATATTTTCTATCATGAATTGATTTATTGGGTTAATTATTCCTTATTTCAACCGTTAATAAATTCTCTTTGGGTTTTTTGATAAAGTAGGAGAATTGATCAAGTCTTTTAGGGGGAGAAGTTCAAAACCATAGGGCGTTTTATTTAAAATTGAAACGGGGAGAGTTATTTTTCACAAATAGTTTTTTAAGTGGAAGAAAACACTTTAAATAATTATTAGTAGAGAGTAACATCAATGATTAATTATGTGTTAAATGGAAGTTGAATGTGATGGGTATTTTTTGAGAGTTAATATGAATTGTTAAGCCGCAAGTGGTGTCAAATCATGAAGTTAATAGAGTATTTAATCGGTAAAATATTTGATTAAATATTTTTTATAATAAAAAACATAAATAATATGGAAATAGAGTGAATTATTTGTAAATAATTTTATACACTAAAAAATATGCACTTGTAATGGAAAGAATTGGCTTTTAAAGTGTGTTGTGTTTCAACAGAACCGAAGGGGGAGATTATTGGTAAAAAACTTAAAGTTTTTTTGGGTTGTGTTTTCTAAAAAAGGATAATTAAATTACTATAAAAGACTCAATTTATTAATAATAATCCATCATGAAATGTTTTTTAATTTTGGATGAAGGTTAAAGAACTTCTAATTGAAGTTTGGTTGAGAGACCAAAACCATGTTGTAGTAATACCAATTATTTCATGATTTATACTGTGATTTAAAAACCCCACTAGATTGGTGTTTTTAGTTCATGGATATGTGATTGAAATATATATTGGTCAACCATGACTTAATAATTCCTCATAGTGGACCTCATATTTTTCATGAGTGATTGAAAAATAAATAGATGGAGTGAAACATTCCATAGTGGATATCATGCTTGAATGTTTATTATTCTATAATTATAGGAAAAATAAGATGAAATGAGAAAATTGGTAATGTTGTAAATATTTTTCAATAAAATATTTTTGTTTATCAAAGTTTAAGTAATTTTTTTGATAGTTATTTTTTGTGAAATTCATAAAAATCCCTCTAATCCATAAGGAAGTTGAAAAATCATGGTTTATTATGACTAAAACCCATCTAGGCTTAGTGAATACGACATCATTGTTTAATTCATATAAATTTTTTAAAATATAGAAATATTAAAATTTTGAGTAGATATTTTATTTCCCCACTATTATTTTAAAATACAATGCATTGAATAAAAAACACATCTCAGTTTATGTTAAAACACATTTTGGTTTATTCATGTGTTCTATAAATTCCATATTTGAATTTCTATTCAAAATAAGAAAGATTTACAAATTTTATGGGTAGATAATGACTCTAAATTTAAATACATAAATTGATGGTTTAGTATATTATTGTTGAAGAGGAGGAATGGATTGAGTAAGTGGAAAAATAAAGAATTTTTGGTGTGTTAGATAAAAAAATATTGAATGTTAAGAAGAAGGAATATATAGAGAATGAAATTAATAGATAATTTTTTGAGAAACTTTCTCTGGAATATCAAAGTAGTTTAGCTCTCATTGAAAAATTTAGCCAAATGAGGAGGATTATATCATTTATAAAGGTTAAAAAAAAGTATATTTATAAACCAATTAAGGCATAAACTTTTTATTTTTGATTTTTGTTGTCAAAATTTATACTATTGAGGGGAAATGATTCCTTCTTGAGTATATGAATAGTAAGTTTTCATCTTATGAATGGTTGTGAATCAATAGAGATCATGATTATTCTCTGAACATTATATGTGACAACCAATTTTGTAGACCATTATTAAAGAATATACCCTAAGATGGGGTGAATCAGGTTATTGTAGTATGATTCTTGTTTTTTATCTTGTTCTATCATTTTGAGGAACACTTTAATCTATAACTTTATCGATTAGAGTGAATAAATTAATAAATGGAATATATTATTTTACTTGGTTAATCTGAACTAGGTTATATCCAAGGAGCATGTAAGGTAATGTGTGTGTGCCCCAATCAAAATAAAATATCATTACTTAAACATTTACAATTTTAGAGCGGTCTCACTAGCTATCCTCATACACTACCATGAATGTTTATAAATCTCCCTACTCACCTAAACTAGGGAACTATATGATCTTTATTATTCAATGTTCTTCTTCAATCAATTATGATAGAAATATTCACCACAGATGGTGTTTCTTCTTCTACACAGTTGTGTTGAACTTCTAGTGAGATATTGGAACCCATGGATCACACTTTTCTTCAACTTATACTTTATAAAAGATATCTATAATTTTTATTTTCTCTAAACTTAGACTTTATATGCCGTACTAATCCTTAAACTAGATCCCCTTTTAAATACTCTCTTCAATGTACATTTTTTCATTTCAATTGAATGAAATAATTTTAAGGCCTTCAAAACCAAACAAAAACTGTCTATTAATTGACGATTAAAACTTCCATAAAAACACTAAATTTCATAACATGTATTTTCCATATTTTTTTTTAATTTAGTAAAAAAACATCTTGAAACAGTAAATGGTGAAAGAACATTGGTCATTTTAATCATCACACTAAGCACCATTCCTATAGAATTCTTCTATATGATTTTTTTATATGAAAACTTTATCCAAACCACAGCTTCCAACATGCTCATACATGGTTGTAGCATAAATCTTTTTTTTACATATGGATTCATAATAAACCACACACCACTCTATTTCTATAGTTTTACTCTCAATACTTCAAAATTATACACCCGATCCACCACGGTCATCAACACTCTTATAGAGGAATTGGCCATTTTCCATAGATTAATTTCTAGATCCATACAATCACAACTATGGGAATAGTCATGGACTTCAAATATAAACATTTTCAAACTAGCCTAAATGAATTCAGCATGGTGTTCTATAAGTTATGGTGAAGACCTTCTTCATTGATGAGAAAAAAACAATGAAATAATCCTTTGTTCAAACAACAACATCTTAATGTAAAATGGGCTCTATTAGATTTGTTAGGAAACAAAAACTAAAAATGCCTAAGAGTGTAATTTTTATAAAAATATCCCCCTTATGTTTTTTTACAACTATAAAACACAAAAACTCCCATATATTACAAGAAATCACAATATCTTTAACATTAAACTTTTAGATTCATGCATCAATAATTCACTAATCACTATATCTAAGCTCATGTAATCCATACTCAGTGTAACAAACATGATTTGGATAAATTTATTCTCTTTAGAACATACCATGATTCCAAGATCTTCAAGTACTTCATTCAGACACCTTCCCCTTTCTCCCGATGATTCAACATGATTCAATCACTCCCCCTTTCAAACATACTTGCACTTCTTCTTCTTAAAGATTTCTCTCCCCTTTGCCAATAAACCCAAAGATATCACTCCCTAAAATGGTATAATAGATAGTTGGAAATATGATAATGAAATATAATATAGTGATATACCACTCTCTTGAGATCAAATCCCTAGGAGTAGTGTGGGTTTCCTCATGTTCCGTTCAGGTATATGGATTTGATTAGACTCTATGATCCAACCGATGCTTCTCAAATTCCACCATCGGTAGTGAATTTTTCATGACATTTATAACATTATATTGAGTTAAAAAATGCTCCAATTCTACCATATGTTTCTTAAAATTCTACTTTATTGAGTGATACTTAATCTTTATGTGATTTTTCCTTGAATTATGTATGGTATTTCTACTAAGGTTTATAGCACTTGAGTTGTCACACATAATTGGAATAATGGAATTAAATTCAACTATAACATATTCAAGTTGTCATTTCATCGATTAAATTTATGAATTCACAAGATAAAATAAACCACAATGTATTGATTTTTAGTCATCAACTGAACCATCCCAATCCACATCTGAATATCCCATCAACCACTATTGTGAATTACTATAGTAAAATAACCCATATTTTATGATATGATTGATATAAAAAGTATATTATTCATTGATGTCATGTGAAATTATTTCATACAACTTTTATATCATACATCTTAACATATGAAAACATGATATATTGTTAATTGGAAGAAAATTAGTGTAAACTTCCAATCATTTGTCTACAGAGTGTGACATTGACCTTTGTTCCTTCTTCATATTTTGATATTTTTTTCTAGGTCTTGGATATAATTTTCATCAATCTTGAATTTTCCATAAATTTTTTTAGAATATCATTGGAATATTTAATTTTAGATATGAAGATCCCATCCTTTATTTGAATCACCTATACTCCAAGGAAAAATGAAAATTCACTAATAAGAGACATCTACAATTTTCACCTCATAAGATCTGAAAACTTATGGAATTGGATGTATGTAGACATGATGAAATGTGTTTCATGCACGTCTTGGAAAAATTTCCTCTACTAGGATTGAAAATTTTGCAGTGTGACTCTACATTTTTCATGGGGGTCAGTGATAGTAGTGAAGGCACTAGCCCGAAGGGCCAGGACCGCAGCCTATCACTGAGTGCAAGCAGTGGTGTGGGGACGCATCCGCCATGGTATGGATCAAATTATTTGGCTAAGTCCCCAAAGCGGCGCCCAAGGTACCTGCACACAAATACCTACATGCCACCTTACTGGAGCTGATTGAAGTAATAATTTTGGCTAAGTCCTAAAGTTTTTTCCCCTGTCTATCCAAATAACTGGTGGCGCGAAAGTATACTTGGGGGCCACCCATACGGCGCGTAGCCACTTGCACACCACATTTTTTTCACGCAGCCTACTTGTGCGCCCAAAATCCTTTCACCCAAGGTCCTATTTTTTCCTATAAGTAGACCCTTGGGGCCCTCATTTATAGGGAATAATTTCCTGGAATCCCAATTGCTGCTCTGGTCTCCCTATTACTTCTCCCTAGTCTTCCGAAACTTTCAAGGTAGTTCTTAAAAACCTTGAGCAGAGGATTTAAGGGAGGATCATTGGACTTAACTCCTTTTCTGTGTTTGAAAATCGTAACACTTTCATTCCCAAAGCGCCCAAACTCCCCAAATCAGAAATACTTGTGAACCTCCTATTCCTTTCATAAGAACTTGAGAACCCTACTTATGGGATCACCTGTGAATACTTTTGAAGGCTTGAGCCAAGTCTCACCCAAGTATTACTATACAGTTTGTTTATCACCTAAGTGAACATCAGGTCACCCAAGCCTATGTGTGCGCCCATAATTTCGCACCCTTCTCTACTTGGGCACCCCTCTTTGATTCACTTACTCTCTTAAGTCTACAGAAATCAAGCCTTCATCAAACCCATTCCTGATAGAGCTTATTCTTCTTTAGCTCCCTTGTCTAAAAGGGATTCTATTGAGACCTCCACCAAAACCTCCCGACTTATCAAAACTTCGAGAAAGGCAAATCATTGTGTCTCATATTTGGGTTTGTATTTCCACAGTCAGAGGTTTCCAACATTTTTTCAAAATGGTTTTAAGATTCATGGAATGTATGTGGGTTTGTATATCTACATTCACATGGAATGTTCTTCCAGAAACAGTGTTGAGAAGTTCCTGGTGTGGAGGAGGGTTGGGTCCTAGACTCTCCTTTCTCGAAGAGATGGCCTGTAACCTCATGTATTTGGTAGGGGAAGGTACAATTCATACCTACGTTTCCCTTTAAAAATAAAAAATAAGTCTCCCTCCCCTGCCAGGATCAATTTGAGGACAAAAATCCTGAAGTAAGCCCCAATCTTTTCTTGCAGGAGGTAGCATCATTTCTCCTCTTCTCTTCTTCAGTGCCAAAGACTATAGGAGAGATGGGAACAGGGACTCTCGTTACCCTTTCCCTCTCCCGTTGGGATTTTTCACCATGGGAATCCATCCTAATATAATCCCCTAACCTTCATCCCTTCTTCCATCCATTGGATCCTTTTCCAATGTGAAGTTAATAGAGGGAAGGATTGTCACCTCACCCTATTCCTGGGTCACCTTTCCCTCATCCACCATCTCCACCATAGGATCTCCCTCTTCCACCAGTAGAGGAGGAAAAATTTTAAAGTGAAAGTTTCATTTTTGAATCATTCATATCCTCTTATTTCTCACAATGATCATGAATAATGTGGGCTTAGAGATTCGTGATGATTACAACATGTACCCAAACACTCATGACTGAATGAACTACAAGATCTTTGAGTCCCACCATAATTGGGATACGTAGAAATCTCTCTTAGGGATCAAGCTCACTGGATATCCTCTTTAGGAATCAAAACTTAGTTCCCTTAATCTGGGCATCCTCCTTAGGAATAATACTCAAATTAAACCCTCAATTCACCAAGGCATCATTTTCAGGAAGTAAGACGAAATTATTTTCTCTCAAAGGACTATACTCTACTATGAGGCTTATAAAACTACGTGAGATTTGATTCCCATTTTTATGGGATACGTAGGGAGCCTCCTTGAAGTTAAAACCCAATGTCTTAAATCAACTCTGTTTCCCATGGGCCATATTCCAAGCAGGGTCTGATCCTACTTGGAAACCCAAATCCTTTCCAAGTTCCTTGGGCTGCTTCAGCATAAGTACCACACTATGTTTTCACTGAGCACCTTTCTCTTAGATGTCCATACCACCTGACATTAAACTGTATGGATAGGTCCTTATCACATGACCTTAAAAGATATGATGTTTCATATTCAGTGACACCGAACTATAAGGGTTCTGATTCCTTTCACAATGATACGTAGGTAGCCCATCTTATGGAAAAAATCCCAAAATCAAACCAAACCTTTGTATCCCTGGATGACAATAAATTCTAGAGTGCCCCACTAATTGGATTAATAACTAGTATCATTACAATAATGATTAAAATAATCTCTAAGCATTATATTAGAAGATACCATTGATGGAAAACCATGAATACATACAGATATCTCCATTAATTAAGAACCTTGAATGCACATTAATGATTCTAAATTTTACACATGTTAATAAGTGATTGTAAATCCTAAGGGAAACTTATGTCATGCTTAGTGAATTAATAAGGATTCATGAAAATATCTTAAATTTACAAATAGTGTCTTGGAATAGACAATAATTATCCACAAAAGGGTGTGATGAGCCTGACCTCTCATCCTCTCAACCAATGTACATTCCTAAGTATCGTGAAGTTCAAACATAATGAATGCCTACCTTTGGAAAGTAGGTACTCTTTGGATAAATAACTATTGGAAGTTTCCAGTTCCATAAATAAATCCAATTAAAATCGCCTGGAAGCAGTGATTCTTAAAACTAGAATTCACGTTTCATGGAACTACAAAACAAAAATGGTGAACCTGATGTGAATACTTAACCAAGCTAATAATTTTTTCCACTTGTTAGGCCCATATCAATTGATAAAGGAATACCAGACAAAGGAATAAATCACACATTTATCCATCTAAAAATATGTTTCTTTAATGGAGTTTGTTGTTGTCTTAGTTTTTTCTCAGAATTCTCTTCACATCAAAATAGCTTTCTTCCAGACAAAATTTGTGAACTTCCCGAATGCTGG
Source organism: Viscum album (assembly GCA_963277665.1). NCBI lineage: Eukaryota > Viridiplantae > Streptophyta > Magnoliopsida > Santalales > Viscaceae > Viscum > Viscum album. The sequence goes on from OY728139.1 coordinate 480,489,840, forward strand.
TCAATCTAGATACCCATCCATGGTAAGGATTTCATCACTAACCCAACATCTTCAACACTGGATCTCTAATGTGCTGGTAAAGTAATATCACTACCATGTTACAATCTTGACTTTGGAGGCTCCTCAGCAGTCCCTCCAAGTCAATAACATTCCTCGATCATCTGGCTAACAATGACCAATTATCAAGAAGAAGACTGTGCCAAACACTGTCTTCAATCGTTTTGTGTCCTTATCCCTGAAACGCAAAAATCAACCCCTCCCGTACTATAGGGAGGTGGATTAAGAGGCCACTTAGGGTCTCAATTCAAGAATGAAGTAGTCCTTCTTGATGACTCCCACCAGAAATCACTGCCATTAGAATCGTGAGGTAGTGAACCCCCAACATGATGGGGATGTTTCCTTTAGAAGTTTGGATCAGGTCTCTATGACTGAAGCATGCAAGACAAACCATCAGGGGAAAAATCCGGTCAACAGGGAGCAGGTTCTTACCTCTACCCCTTCCATATAATCCCATCAACCTAACTTGATGGAAAATAATAAACGAACACATACACCTATTCGTCCTAATTTTTATGCTCATCATAATCGTATGGAAGAAACCCACCAATCCCACCAGATAAATCTGGTGGATTATCGTGAACAGGAACATACACCTGCATACAAGTTATTAGCCAATCATCAGGCTCGTCTGACTACATTTAAAGAGGGATGCCAATCTAATGTGGTGGAAACTGGTAAATAGGAACATACACCTATTTACAATCACCAATTATTCCATCATTCTCATCTTCCTGTATTGAAGGAAGTCTGTCAAACATCCTTGATGGGAAACAACCAGTAGGAACATACACCTACCAATGTACGTCAAGTCTGCCAACAATCTCATTTGGTAGAACCCGGAGAAGTTAGCCGAAAATCTTAGACAAAAAATTTGGGACAGACCCAACTCTGTACCCCCATACATGAGTAATGTCAATAACCATTGATAGAAAAAGGAGGATAGTATTAGGCACATATACCTACTCCAGATATAGAATGGACGTATATTCCTGTTCTAGTTGCTGAAGTCACCAAACATATCTTATCAATGGTGAAAGGGAAGACCCAAATCCCTTCCCATATTCTCAAAGCATCCCAGGATATTATGATGACTAATTTAGCAGTACCAAGGGAACAGAAACATAAATCTGTTCCCACACGTGGGATAACACATCGACATGCCATCCCGGAACAGATACACACCTTTGTTCCAATATAGAAGGGTCATGGAGAATTATCCCCCATATCATATGGACAATAAAATCGGGAACATATACCCTTTCCAATTGGTAGTAATCAGTCCATTCTGGTAACCAATCCAAGGCAGGCACATACACCTACCCATGATAACCACTTTTTCAGGCAAGTGACCCAACTAAGTATAAGAGAAAATCCAAAAATAATTCCCTCCAAGCACTTTTGGAAAATCAAGAGTCAAGCTACGATTTGTATCTTCTTAATGATGGAGTTCTTAAAGTTCTAAAAAATTTATATGTTATAGCTCAAGATCATATCCCCTCATTACCAAATTATGGGATTTGTAGTAGTAATTCTGAAGTTTCTCATTGGACACTTCAGCATGAAGGCTTGCTTCATGAAAATTAGGTCAATCCTGAGTGCCTGTCTCTAGATGAGAGTCACGGAAATCCTCAAGGTGGACAGAAGGCCAAGGAGTAAGAAGATTTATCCCTTGGTGTAATCCACCATGTTGATCCTGCCCATGATGGCATCCATTGAGAAAGTCTTCTTTACAATATTATTTTGTATTGTCAATAAAATTATATAACAGAAAATGTAGCGACGTGAAATCCCCCTATCTCAAGGCACTTGTGATAACAAGTCCAGTCATGTATGATTCCTTGTCATTGATAGGTGAAATAATTTCTCAACCAAAAGAAATCTTAAGGGAATGATCATTCTTCGAACCTCCCTTGGGTAATTTTTCTTCTAATACAGAGCATCCACTTTGGTCAGACCAAGTTGAGAAACCTATAGTGAAAGACTATGAAGATGTGTTCAACATGAGGAAACAATTGGCTAAGGGAGAATTATCAATCATGTTCTGGCCTTTGAAAAATTCTTAGTATAACATTCCTTAATTTATTGTAGAATATTGCATTCATGATATCCGCCTAAACTTATGGAATACTCTTCTTCATTTTAAAACCAAAGTATTACTATATGATGAATATCAAAATCATGTAAAGGTAATAGAAGGGTTGCAATGCCAAATTGACTTGGAATCTCTCTCAGTTTCCCAAAATCCAAAGGTTGAAAAAAAGGAGAGAACCCTTCAGCATGCATGCCTCAATGCTCTAAAGAGGATACGCCAATTAATTTCTGATTCCCCATCTAGTATTCATATCATATTATGGGTGTATATGGATCATTTCATCTCACTACACTCCAAAATCAAAAAAGTTTGCCAAAAGTGGTATCATGGAATGTTATTTTCCATGGTTGGCTAAAATAAAAATATTTTGTATGTAATCAAATGTACGTTCAGGAACAGGCCTCAACCAGCTATCATCAGAGTTTGGCCCAAAGAATAGAAGTTTTTGAGTTACTTTTATGTCAAGTATCTGAGAAACTTAAGCAAGCGTCCCACTTAGAGTATGTTAGGAATCATAGAATGAAAATGTCTAAAATAGAAAATTGATCTTCCGAAAAAGGTGATTTGAGTGGTTGTAGGATAATTCACCCAGCTAATGTCCAAACCAAAATTCGCAAAATCCAAAGAGCAGTTGCACAAATTTCAGCAATAGCATTTTAGGAATCACCCTAGCTTTCAAGGCTGGGGGATCATTTAATTTAGCCTTAAAATTAATTAAAAAATGTTCAGATATTTGAATAAGAAGAACAGGAATATCCCCAGCCTATAGGGCTGGGGACTTTTCACATCTGTAATCCCCTCCTCAATGAAAGTCAGTTTTCTCCTGATTAGGGAAGAAGCCACAAAAAAATCATACAACTGAACTATCCAAGGATTACCTTTGGGTTACTGTCCACCAAACAGTTCCCAATAATTTATCATATAGGAGAACAGTGCATCATTGAATATATATAGGGAGATGATCCTACAAAAATACTAACAGAATTCCATCGATGCATTGTGCATCAGTGAATGTCATTAACACCACTGTAGAAGATCTTCCATAAAATGAGTCCAGTTCAGGGGAATCAGAATATGAATTTATTTTCTATAATATGGTACACACTGAGGAAAATGAAGAAGGTGTGCGTACCCAAAATTAGAGGCTTACCCAGAATCAAGGTATTCCTTCAAATAACAAACTCTCACCCCTCCGAAAGGCATCTAAGAAGGGGAAAGAAAAAATTCAGATTGAATCTCACTTTTCCACTAGATAAGGTCAATCTATTTCACATGAAGAAATATTTGCACAGTAATAAGAAGAAATGAAAGCATTAAAAAGGCTCAATATAGAGTTACTTCGAAGCAGAATTTCTACTAGACATACTCCCCAGGTAGGTCCTCAACTTACACATCATGTAGGAGCTCCTCAACAAATAGGATTTGTACTAACTACAGAAACAGATAATTAATTCCCTCCATTGGGTACACAATCAAGGTAGGATCACAAACATCTAGATAGGCCTATTCCTGTGGGTTATCCAAGACAAATATCAGCACCACCATCAGTGGTTTTGTCGTTTGTTGCACCAGCTCAAGCTTCAGTTGCTATACCTGCACAATTTCTAGCTCATCCAGATGTTCCCCAAATTCTTATGAACACAATTGAGGCATTAACGACTTGATTGGAAGCTATGGAAGAATTTCGTGCACCAGTTCAGCTAGAAAAGAGAGCTTATCCTGAACGGGTGGATGCAATTCCTCCCCCACCAAATTTTGTGAATACCACATTCCCAATCTTCAATGGTTCGAGATATTTGGAACAAAACTTAACAAATTTTGTTTCTGGTTGTAATCCCATGATGGGAAATTATCAACAACAATAAGCATTAAAGCTTAGTTGTTTTTTTCAGTCATTGCAGGGACCAACTTTTGTCTGGTATACAAGTTTACAATCTCGATCAATTACTGGATGGGAAGATCTCTATTAGAAATTCCTTCTTTAATTTATCTCAATGTTTCCAAAGAAAATATTTTTTTGTCTTACTTATTGTAAAAACATTTAGAATGAAAGAGTTTCATATTTCATTGCACGATGGAAAGCATTAACATATTCTTTAAGTCTATCACTCCCTCATGAAAATTTGGTGCCAATTTGTGTGGAAAATATGTGTTATGAGTTACGCACACCATTGATCCCCGTGAAATACACGAGAGGGTTTTGAGACCTTAATTAAATATCTCAACAGATAGAAGACTATATTATATAAACTAAGGCTAAAACTCATGTAATTCCATCATCTCCAGGGAGGAGGATAGGAAAGGAAGAAGCTGCTACGGTTACACTCAAGCAGGAACCTGAACCTGCTTCTACTTCTAGACCTTCATCATACTGAAGGGCACTACCGCTTGAGCATTAGAAGCAATGACCACCTTGTCAAGATGATCAAATATATCAAAGGCAGAAATAGTTTGAGGAATTAAATAATATTTTTTTCTTTTTGGAAGGAACAAATTATTGGTTACTTCATCTCAGCCCAAAAAAACAATTTGGTTCAGTTTTCAAGGTCGAAGAAACCAAATAAATAATTAGATGAAGATCTTCCAAATTATTGTACCTTTCACTAGATATTAGGAAATCTCATCTAGGACTGTTTTGTTTTGATGGAACACCTATAAAAGATGGTAAACTATGGACAAGTGATACTAAAAAGTTCATTAGCTCATGTAGCATGTGTTACTGCTACCGATCTAGAGTAATAGGGAGAATGGTAGGAAGTCAAAAGTAAAAATGGGTAGAAATATGATGATTGGACGATTGGGAAAATGATTAACCCGACTCATGCCATTTTACAGAAATAGTTGAAATAACCAATTGTATCTTCTTTCACTACTTCCATAACTAAACCATCTTCATCAAAAGGTCTTTCCTCAAATAAGTGAAGTGATTATAAGGACAAAGAGCAGTCAAAAGAAGATGAGCTCACGTTAAGGCCAAAGTTTTCCTTGACCTTGGAAGATTTCATGCCATCTATTTCAAAAGCACAGGCACTGCCCCACCAAACGGAACAACCAAAATTAACCTGTCAAGAAGCATCTTCATTAGATGAAGAGTTCATATTTGGTTTTATCAGTGTTATCCATTTAATGGATCCTTATAATAATGGGGATTCTGATTATAATAATCCAGCGTAAGACGTGGGAATTATAGAAACCACCATTTTAACTCTACCATTGCTCGAACCATATATGCGGCAAAAACTTGTGGAAGAGCCCTTTAGCAGGATCAAGAGGAACAAAAAGTTTCTTCCATGAAAGAAAGGTTTGGTTCTAAAAAAATTATCTTGGAAGACCGATTAGCAGTCACACCATCTTCTTCTTAGTAAGTGAATAGATCTAGTTAGTCTAATATACCAAATCTATGAGTATTTTCAGCTTCTTCTCTAACACAGGATACAGCTACATCAGAAGCATCAACTTCTAAAGCACCTGAAAAACCGCATCTCCATACTGGAAAACGCAAACCTTTAGACCAAAATTATGATTTCTTGAAACAATTGTCCCAAGTACCGGCCAAGTTATCAATTATGTATTCTTTGAATCTATCAAAAGACCTCTGAGAAGCACTTATTGAGGCTTTGTAGAGTTATCAAGAGTTTGAAACTGATGTTTTTACTGTTGAGGTTTACCGTATAGAGAATTATCCAGCAGAATGTCATGCAGTAATTTCTTTTACAGATGTGGATGAAGATAATGTTCTATATAGACATATCAAACCTTTGTATTTATCTATAAAAGTCAATGATATAGAAATCTGGAGGGCCTTCATTGATAATGGATCTAGAGTCAACCTCATTCCTGTTCGTACGCTTCATCGATCAGGCCTGACTGAATCTGACTTATCTCCTTCAACTTTAATGTTTCAAGATCATGATAAGAATGATCAAGAGCCTCTGGGCGAGATTACACTCAGAATTTAGTTTGGAGATCTTGTGTCTAATTTAGATTTCATGGTTGTTCATCAGGACACAACCTTCAATATTCTGATTGGAAGGCCTTGGCTACATCAACATGCAGCCACACCTTTGTCATACCACTAATGTCTTATGTACTATTTCAATGGTCAAATCTAGACATTGTATGGTGAAAAGGCTCTATTCAAAACGTGGGAATCTCAATATATTGAGGCAGAGTTTTATCACACAAAAGGAATGAATTCCATAACAAAAAAAATAACCAGAGTTAATGCTCTGAATGGACTAGAAAAGATCCCATCAAATCCATTCATACATCTGATTATAGATTATGTGTTACCTATTAATCAAATTTAAAAGTTAAACCCCAATCCAATCACTCGTCTAATAACTTATATGATTTAAATTGCAACAATTGAGCCTGACAACATGGGAGAAACTGTTGATACTCCAAGCAATGATGGAAGCCTAAATGGAGATGTTTTAATTTCATCTGCTAAAATACAGCAAGCCTCAACTTCATCAATCAGGGTAGAAGAAATTTTTGCAATGCTAGAGGAAGAAAAAGATGTTGATTCTCAACCCATAATATCCTCTTTATTATGATAGGAAGACCCTTCATCATTAGTAGGGTCAGATATGGTAGCCTCTTCTTCAGGATGTTCAAATACTAACTCCCCCTCTCACTCTGGGAGTTTTTCCTCTTCATCTACTATGAAAGTGGAAACAAAAGAGGTAACATGTAATGAAGAAGAAGAGGAAGATCTTGGGGATGATCCTACATCATTTGAGGAAGGTGTCTCTACCACCATGGATGAGCTCATAGAAATAAATCTGGGTACAGAAGTAGATTCACGCCCCACTCTAATTAGTGCGTCCATTACCTATGAAGAAAAAGAGATGTATACTTAATTTCCAAAGCAACATCGTGATATATTTTCTTGGAATTATACATAAATTCTGGGTCTTAATCCTGATGTATACACCCATCATTTGGGTTTTCCAGAAGAACATCATGGATTCAAGCAAGAAACAAGAACAATACACCCAACTCTTGCCTCTAAAATTGAATCTGAAGTTGATAAGCTTATAAAGGATAAATTTTTCAGAGAATTTCAATATCCCAAATGGATGGAAAAAAATTTATCAGTGAAAAAGAATAATGGAAAAATTATAGTTTACATTGATTTCAGAGATATTAACCGGAATTTTCCTAAATATGATTTTCCAGTTCTGATTATAGAGCTTTTAATCAATTAAACGTATGGTTATGAAGCTCTTTCCTTCATAGATGGATACTCTGGGTATAATAAAATCTGTATGGACCCAGAGGATGAAGAATCTACATCTTTTATAGCCCTTCAAGTTGTGTTTTTCTATCGGGTAATTCCCTTTGGCTTAAAGAATGCAGGAACAACATACCAACGTGTCATGCATCATATCTTCAAACCCTTCTTAAGAATTTTTTTTAATGTTATGTGGATGATTTAGTGGTAAAACACTTGGCTGATTTGGAGACCATATTCTATAACCTTCAGCAACACAGTTTGAAGATGAACCCCTTGAAATGTGCTTTTGGGGTAACCTCAAGAAAGTTCATTGGATTCATTGTATGCCATCATGGTATCGAAGTTGATCCTGAGAAAAAAAAATCAATCCTTGTTATGTCACCTCCTCTATATTTGAAAGAATTAAGAGGACTAAAAGGACACTTGGACTATATTCGGTGCTTTATCACCAATTTGGAAAGAAAATTATTTCCCTTCACCAGATTAATGAAGAAGGGAGTCACCTATCAATGGACTGAAGACTACCAAAAAGAATTTGATACCCTCAAGAAATATCTCTTAAGTCCACTAGTATTAATGCTACCAGTTGAAGGAAGACAATTTATCCTCTATGTGACAGCTTTAGAGAAATCGCTGGGTTCCTTCCTTGCCCAAAACAATGATACTGGGAATGAAAATAGTCTTTACTATCTCAGTAGAACTATGCTTGATGATGAAACTCAATACGCAAGTATTGAAAAGTGATACCTAGCATTAATATTTGCAGTTCTAAAATTGAGGCACTACGTTCAACATCATGAGGTCTAATTGATATCTCACAATAACCCGCTCAAATTTATCATCAGTCGTCCTATGATTATAGGACATCTGGAAAGGTGGGCAGTTATTTTGCAACAATTTGATATCCAGTTTTTACCTAAAAAGGAATTAAAAGGCCAAGATTCAGCTGAATTCCTTGTTGAGCATCCATTTGTGGAATATATATCATTAAATACTGAACTTCCTGATGAATAAGTCTTCTATATTCAGGATAATTCCCAAACATGGTAAATGTGTTTTGATGGTGCCTCCATAATTTTAACAGGGAAGAGAATGGAAAACCCTAAACTCAGCAAATTTGGGTTTGGAATTGTCTTTATTTCCACAGAAAAGGCAGTGTTGCCTTATTCCTTCCAATTATCGGAAGGTGGAACCAACAATGAGGCAGAATATCAAGCTCTCATTGTAGGTTTAAAATTGGCAATTCAGGTGAAAATGAATCACTTAAATTTAAAAGGTGATTCAGAATTGGTAATCAAGAAAATCAATGGATAATATTCTATCAGAAAAGAAGAGTTAATTCTTTTGTGTGATTATGTCATAGGTTTAATGGCTGAATTTCCCTCAGATCTGACATTGTCTTATGTCCCGTGATCAAAAATTGCCCGAGAAGATGCATTGGCTAATGCATCCACAGCCTTGGAAGATCCAAATCGGGATGAGACATTCATTAGCATAGCCATCTCCATATGGTCTCACCTTTTATTCAAACCAAAATGAGGGAAATTAATTAAATTAGCCCTATTTTGAGGCATGTGGTCATACCACAAGTTGTAGAACATCCATCATGGAATATCTTTAGAATAGAGTACTTCCACCGAATAGGGATAAAAAAGTACAAATTTGTAAATGAGAAGCCAATTTTACTCTTATGATAGTCCAGACCAGCAAAATATCCTCTATAAGTGAGGCTTTGATGGAATACTCTTTAGATGTATTGATGGAGAAGATATTGTGGCTGTTATTAAGGAAGTACATTCAGGAGCTTATGGTGCCCACTAGTATGGGCACAGACTCTCTGATCAGATCTAAAGGCTTCGATACTTTTGGCCTTCAATTACGTATGATTGCATAGATTTCACTAAGAAATTTCATCCCTACCAAGTGAATTCAAACTTCATCCATCAACCCCAGAGTTTCTACATATAGCTAAATACTCCTATCCATTTTCCACATTAGGAATGGATGTAGTAGGGCCTTATCCTCCAGCTACAGCTAAGAAGTTCAAGTATATTATTATTGCTACTAACTTCTATTCTAAATGGGTCGAGGAAATACCTCTCAAAGAAGTAGGAGCCAAAAGCATTGTTAGTTTTTTCAAAACTAATATCATCACTAGATTTGGTGTCCCTCAAACTATTTTGACAGACAATGGGACCATTTTTTGTTTTTCTGAGCTAAAAAAGTTATATCAGAAACATAATATCAAATCCAACCATTCATCTCACTATCATGTGGAGGCCAATAGAAAAATAGTGGCCTTCAACAAGACCCTATCAAATATACTCCATAAGATGGTGGATAAATATTAGAAATAATGGTCTAATAAACTTTTGAATGATTTATGGTCTTATCGGAAAACTACTCGTACTTCCACCCAATCAACTCCTTATTCAATGGTATATGAACCAAATTTTTTTTCCAATTGAAATAAAATTTCCTTCACTCAAAGTTTCAATATGTGATAAGTTTTCTGCATATGAGAGGTATCAGAAATGGTTTAATGATCTAGAACAATTAGATGAGAAAATATTTCATACTCCGCATCATTTACAAGTCTATCAGAATAGAATAGTGCAAGCTTTTAATAAGAAAGTTCTCCTTCGTTCATTTATTCAAGGAGAATTGGTAGTTGTCCTTAGGATTCCAATGATACTAGAGAAGAAACCTCGAAATCTTGAGCCAAAGTGGGAAGGACCTTATTCCATACATAAGGTCTATTCAAATGGAGCTTATGCCTTAATCACAATGAATGGAGATCTTATTACAACTCCAACCAATACAAGATTCTTAAAGAAATAATTTGTGTAGTTTTACATCTCTTCCACACTGCAAGACTTAAAACTACATAGTAAAACATCCTAATTTTAAGACATTAAACTGCATAACAACCATAAGTTTCCATGCTTCATGATGTTAAAATGTGTATCATCTTTTTCCTTATTGCATGACCTTAAACTTCATGACATCATTTATCCTTGTTGCACGACATTAAACTATACGACTAACATTTTCTCTATTTTGATGTTAGAAGATTCCATAGAAAAACATCATGGACATCATCGTTACTCATTAGTTGAACATGATTCCCTCTCTTTCCTATGTCTAAGTTAGATCTTCATAGAGACATTATTTCAATAAATATGTATGGATTGATTCTCATTTTTAATGAGATACGTAGAGACGCCTAAATCTCCAATTTTGGGCTCATTCGCAATGACAAAATCTTCTTATTTTCTTTTCTCCTCCTATATATGAATCATATCTATACATAGTGTTTCCTTAAGATATATGATTTGGTCCTTATACCATTTTTTGTCTTAAGATTTACCGTTCTCTCAGAAAGTGTCAAAAGGACCCATTATTCATGTCAAACTTGATTGGCGTAAGGGATGATTGTTTAAATTACTACGTATGGATTGATTCTCATCTATCAGATATACATAGAGATGCCTAGATCTCCAATCTTGGGACCATATGCGATAAAAAAACCCATTATTATTTTTATAAGAATCAAACTTGTATAGGTAATGTTTAACGAACTATGTATGGATTGATTCTTGACCTCAACAAGACATGTAATGACACTTGGGTTTTATCCCTTAGTTCATCTACAACAAGTCTTTCTTTTTACATTATTTCATCTTCATCCTTACCACATGACATTAAACTGAATGGAAATATAACACCCCATTCTTCACCTGTGTCACCTTTATATTATAGAAGAAACCTTTACTACTCTTTGTTTATCACACCAAGCATATATCAAGTGGTATTAGGAATTGGGTAAAATGATTATTTATATAAATAAGGTGTCTCAATTTCTTATGGGGTTATTAATGTCCTCATTGCATGACTTAAAACTTCACATCATAATTCAGAGGAAACAAATAAAGTCACCATTTTACATACGATTCAGGTCTATGTAAAAGGAAATCAAACTCATGTACAATATTGGTTAAAATATTTCTCATATGCATTGGGCATCAACCCCTTCCATATTTCACACTCTTAATCTTGAATGTTTTCATATCTTAAATATCTTTCTTATGGTTTTTGGTGATAGAGTTACTAATACATGAGAACTCTTTTTCCTAACTATGAATCATGTTCCCTTAGGCGAGCTTTCATAAGTTGGATACATAATGGGCCTGTCAATCAAAAGATGCCATTATTTTTCTATGCATCATATGCCCCAGTTGTCCCTTCATAAACTAACCCCCATAACGAGTTTTTCAAATAATGGTATCTTTGTTCTGGGTTATAGTATCTTTTCCCCCTTCAAACATTGATGACAATATACAAGAATCTGTATTTTAAAACAGTCATTCAAGTATACTTGTCCCATTATCTTTCTCCCAATCTGAAAGTCTTCAAGACCATAGTTTACAAATTTCCCTTACCTTATGTTCAATTCAATATGAAATAACCTTGGAATCACTTGGAAACATATCCCATGTTGTTTCTATTTCTGGTCCTAGTTTTATGACCTAAAACTACAAACATCATAACATTTATGTTTGAGCCATACCTTTATAGAAGTACTATTCCTACGATTCTTTGTAAATCTTGGTTGGAAATACCCTTTCTATATTCTGGTACCTTTCTCCATAAACCAAACTCTGTGATTTTGAAAATCTGAATCCCCATAAACTTTGTTTGGCTTTTAGAAGTAGAATGTTAGATTTTTGAGATCTCTTTTTCCTAACTATGCAGCACATTTCCTTAGGTGTACTTATAATGACCCATACTTTAAATACATTGTTAATACTTCAAAATTGAAGCATACTTATTACAACATATAAAAAAACCATGGAAAGGGCCGTATAGGTATAGTGTCTTTAGAAACTGGGAAACATAAACAACTGGTTCATAAAGCATCTACATTATCTCCCATTTATTTCATCATATCTATAGTCCCTTTTGGAATGTCTTACTTAATAAAATTCTTCCTGACCTGGGGAAAGAAAACATACAAAAGGGTGAGCTCAAATGCACAGTAAGGGTAAACAAAAGAAATATCAATCACATCATATTCATAAGAACATAACTTTTGGAAATCGAAACCTACAAAAGAGATCATAATTTCATAACATGGGATAAATCATAGTAGTGAAATGTAATCACAATAATCATAACTTAAAACATGAAACTTTGTGGTATACACACATAATCATAGAGAATCATTTCTTATTAGTCAAGGCTCATTTCCAATACTATCATAGTAGACAAAGTCCATTTCTGAACCGAGTTCACTCCTCGTTTCAGTCCTGTTTTACTGAACCGGTTTAACCGGCCGTTCCAGCCATGTCTATCTCATGAGATATAAAATATTTACCCAATTCATTGGAGGGAGATATAGGTCCCACCCATCTCATAATGATACCATTCTTATGTGTGCCACAAAATCATAAATCATACAACATTTCATAACCCATGTAATAAAAATGGGATTCTTAAACAACATGACATCATAAAACAATTCATATAAGATAAAGGAATTCATAAAAATAATTCCATCACAAAATAATCAAATCAATGTAATAATAGGTATAGAAACAGAATCCTATATTATCTTAGATGGAAAATAATTTCGATAAAACACTTGCACTCCATTCTTGAGAAAAATATCCTTTTTACTTCAAAAACATTTTCCTTTCTTAACATGTCTTACAATTTTAAACTAAAAGAAGTTGATTAAAAATAAACATGAAAAATTGTAAAGGAAGCTTCTTGGAAATAATGTTTTAAAAATCCATTCATGCTGTATAAGTTAAAAAAACATTCTTCTCGTACTTTTGTCGGAAAAGTCAAAAAGTACCTCGTACGAAAAACGACAAAAGATTCCTTTCATATCTTTTACTATAAACTCACCAAAGGGTAAAAATGGATTTAAAAAATTGTAGGTGGATGGAAATAATATTACATATTGAGGAAACATGGATGTGGATGATAAAATATTCCCCAGTAAATACCAAAGTATAAACAATCTCGGATAAAAACGAGATTGTGATATTTCCCTTACCTTAGGTCCGATTTGCTTCGAAAGTGTCCGAACCTCCTGTATAATGATTTAAATAATGTTATTGACTTATTACAGAATCATAATTATTGTTATGATATCATATATGGTCATATTATTAGCTTCTTAGTAGTAATCTTTCATTGCTACTTGTTATTCGGGTGTTTATAACTTTTTGTTCTTATGCGTGTTTTGTCGAATAAATTCTTATTCTTCTCTTTAGGTTATAGATAAATCATTTCCAGAATGGTATTAATGTACTATATATCATATTTATTCATTCAATTCATTTATATAATCATTATGCAATAAAGATCATGTAGAACGAATCGTATCACATCGTGGAGACGGTATTCCGTACGTACGCACGAGCGATGATATCATTCCCATGATCATGGAATTGTATTGGAGTGTATGTATACTATTTCAGAATAAATATCACTTTATAATAATCATATATAGTAATTATTTACACCATTATACCCATCCAAGTAAGGTGGTGGTGGAAAATAGATTACACCACGGCGTGGAGACAGTATTCCGTACGTACGCACGCGCGGTGATTTCGTTTTCCGTAGGATGGATAGATGGAAAAATAGGGTTTTTTCATACTTATAATAACATATAAGTATATGAGTGATACTGATTTTATTACTTCATAATGAAACAACTAAAGAAGAAGAAGTGGAAGAAGAAATAAAGATGAAAGAATCGGTAACGGACATTACCTCTTCTTTGAAGCGCTTCTTTGAGACCTCCTTTTAGGGCACTAAAATTGGTCTTTGAAAAAGACCAGGACATCTAGGATGTGTATAGGTAAGTGAAGAGAAGAAATTGGCAGGGGTTGACCGAGATTGAAGGCTCAAAGTGGTGTGAAGAAGAGGGGGAGGAGGTGTCCTTTTATAAGGGAGGAGAGGGGCACCTTTGGAATTCTTAAAAATATTATTTTATAATAAATCTAACCCCACTTAAAAACCTCCAAAAATGACTCATATTAGAATATTAGATGATATAGGGTTGTAATATCATCAACCAATAAAATTTAGACACGTTTGGATCTTATTTTAAAACTTATCATTTTGATTTATCCTTATTTAATCTATTTAAGTTTATTTGTGGTAATAAAATTCTAAATTTTAAATTATAACAAATAATTACTTATTTGTTGTGAATTTTCCATAATTGTTTAATTTATAACATTATAGACCATATAAATTTAAATTTATAATTTTTAAATATTTTTGTGATTTGTAAACAATTTTATAATATGTTATTTTTATAAAATAACAATAGTGTCAATTTTGACACTATTCATTTATTTGAATTTAAATAAAATATATACAGAAGATATGTTCAAAATAAAATCTTTAATATATTCATAAAATTTCATGTGTATCTATAAAATTAGTGGATAACATTAAATAGTTCATATATTATTTATTTTATTATTTTTAAAACCATTTATTTGGTTTATCTCTTAATAAAATTATTACTACAACATTTTTGTATAATTATTTAATATACTGATTTGTTGCATAAAAATTTAAAATAAAATCCTATGATGAATATAAATCTATTAACGTTCACAATAATACTTTTAAAAGAATTTATCATTTTACAATCAGAAT
Source organism: Viscum album (assembly GCA_963277665.1). Lineage (NCBI taxonomy): Eukaryota > Viridiplantae > Streptophyta > Magnoliopsida > Santalales > Viscaceae > Viscum > Viscum album. The sequence continues at coordinate 480,504,923 of OY728139.1, forward strand.
ATTTAAATTGTTATATTTATTAAATTATGAAGGTGACAACTTTGACATCATTTAAAATAAAATAATATAAGTGTCATAATTGCTTTTATAAGACTCTAAATGGTCAAATATTAGACCATTGGATGATTATAGTTTATATTTACATGACCAATAAGTTTTGGTCAGAGTTTTGTGCCTTTTATGCTCACTATTAGTTTAATAAAAACTATATTCTTGATTTTTCACTAGATAAATAATTTCTGCATCACTATTGTGTCACAATTAATGATAATTATTTAATCCCAAAAAATTCAAAATAAACTCTCATGATGTAGATAATTTTGTTATCTTTATCTAGAATATTAATGTTCGACGTTTTATGAAGTTTATCACTAACTTAAAATTATTATACTTATAGTATTTAAGATAGTGACATGTTGTCACTTTCTTTGGTTTTAAAAATAATAAAATTATTTTCATGATCAAAAGTCCATAAAATGAATCTAATCTGACCCTTAGTTGATATGGGTTTACTTTTAGCCATCCAATAGAATTTTGGCATGTGTTAGGGTAATTTTATAATATTATATTTACCCTTAATTACCCGATTTACCTTTAACTATGGTAAATAAAATTTACCATAGTTACTATTCATAATTCCAAAAAATAAAAAGTAGCCTATTAACATAATTTGGACCCACTGATTACAAATAGGGAATCCTTTTTTTCAAATTCAATACACATAAGTTGCATAAATTAAATTAAAATTAATCTCGTTGTCGAATGAAAATGGGTTTTTGTTTAATACATTGCAAAAGATTGAATTGATTTAACCTACGAATTCAATGTAAAATCAATGCTAATGACATAAATTATATTAAATGGTAAAAATATATTCTATTTATAATTTAAAACCATTCAATATTAAAATTTAACCATATAAATTATTACGATGAAAAAAGTTGTTTTTCATTAAAATATAGTGTGTTTTTTACTATTCATCAAAATATGAAAGTTACCAGAATAATACGAAAAATTAATCCAAAGTAAATTTTTATTTCTTGATTCCAAAGGAGAATTTTATTTTGTCAAATTGAACTTATAAAAATGGAAAAAACAATATTTAAAGTTAGTGCGCCATCAAAAGGCGCAAAACTGCATTTTTTGAAAAATACTTATTTTACCCGAAAAATTTATTTTGTTCTTATACCATGTTCTAGAAAATGGGTAAGATGAATAATAATGTTATAAAATTCAAAATTTAGTTAATACTATTCATAACGGCTAGTTCATAATAATATTATAATAATATATCATTGTTTAGTAAAACCCGGTATTGCGTACAACACACGCTATCGAGGAAGGTCGTGATTGCGTGTAATGCAAGCCAAGTCATTGTTGCATGTTGTGAAAGAATCCTTCATTGTTTCAAATAACAGAATCCAACCATATTTCATTTATACATTTAATATATATATATACTCAATGTTGCGTAGAATAACTATTATCAAAATTATGTGTAACACGATCCAAGAATAGTGTTGCATATACTGCAAGATAATACGGTGTTGCGTATAGCGCAAGGTAATCTTGGTGTAGCATACAACACAAGACATTAATGAAATTAAAAGAATGTTTTTCATAAAATCTCAGTGTGTTACATTCTACCCCCCTTAAAATGAATTTCGCCCTCGAAATTCATCGGGGTTATAAATGGTTTACTACTCGAAAGTTTGTTTAATAGAAACCCACATCGTAAAAAGGAATACCAAAACATGGCTTTAAAAACTAAAGTATGAAATGTAACGGTTACCCAAATTAACTCATCACTAGGTTTCCACGTAAGATAACATAGGTGAAAATATGGATATGGAAGAAAAATCTATCCATCAAGTTCTGATGGAGAGTGGTAGAGAACATGGCTATGAAAAAGCCAACAATCACAAAGCTATTGATTTGTGATGATCTATGGTACCATCTGATTCATCGGATATAAGGGAACTAGGACAACATTTTGGTTTTCAATATCATTTCCCTAAAGTTGATGAATTAAAAGAAATACTTACATGATTTTGGTACAATCTTACTGTTGTTCGTGAATTGAACAATTTACACTTCATCCCTTAAAAAAATGAAGTTGAATTTATTATTCGTGATGTGTTAGCAGATCATGTGATAGAATGATGGGCCATTCCATCTCTTTCAAACAAAAGGTTAGCAAAAGTTATAAGTCCATCTTATGGTTAGATTAATCGTATATGGTTCCAAAAAATGAACTTATACTTCATATATCATACCGCTTAATAAAATAAAACTATTTTCTACTAACCAGGGACTTCCTATAGGCCAGTGGTAGGCGATAAAGGCCAGTCGCACTTCGGTTGTGGGTTCGATTCCCACAGCCTTGTCCGACGCGATGGGTTGTCGCCCATCCTTCAGGTTTTCCTTTTTATAAAACTACATTACTATAACATCCCATCAATAATATCGAAAAAAGTTCTATCCTTAAACAATACAAACTTATGTCCAATATAATCCATTCCAATCTTTAGGCTTATCCATAATATTGCAGTCCATTGTCATATTATAGTGAAAACGATTACCATATATTTCATATAAGAAGCATGTTAATACCATCGTTGATCCCCATATATCATAAGATATGTCTTGTTGGTCACATTACAAATGTTCGAAGGCCTTAATCATGTATTCTCTTGAAAAATGAATACCCATTGAACCTTAGTGAAAACATGAATGCAGTTAAAAGTTAACACTTTCCACATACCAAAATCCTCAAAATTCTATATACTCAAACCATGATATCAATTAGTCCTTATATCAATCATGAGCTCATGAATACAATCAAACATCTCATTATCTTCTTATCCCTTCATTATGCGCATATCATCTACTTTCGAAAAATATCTAAATAACCTTCCATGGTTACCGGTACCATTCAACATATACTTTCATATAATTTAGGCAAAAAAATAGTGTAACAATCCTTAGATGATTCTTTATTCCATAGTACCATTAACTATACAACATAACTATCGATAAACATACAATCATTCCACTACCTTCTAAAACAACTGACTGAGCTTCAACACTTCTTTCAGCTCATAAATCATTTGTAGTCTCCTCATCATCATCCACATAAATACTACCCATATGACCATGTTGATTCTCTTAATGAGATTTTCCATTAGGGAATTGGTTTGCATAATTCCCGTACATTCCACATTTAAAACATCTAATCATTGTTGATGTCGTAGCAATACCATTATCCTTGTCCATGGTGTTAACTGAACCTTTTCCTTTGCACTTACTGGCTTTGTGTCCTTCTTTTTCACACCCAAATCATCTTCTAGTTCCTTTGAAACAATCTCCCTGATGCCTCTTCCCACATGATTTACATCAGGGAAATTGAACTTTCTTTCCTCTATGATCATCATGAAACTCCATCTTTCTCTTATTATCTGAGTCAGGAAAATTACCAAAGTTGAGATTATTGATCATATTATGAGATTGCTGATTAGGAATAATAACGATGTTTGGACTTCCAGATCCCATTTCATTTGGTTTCTCATGAAGAAAAGCATTCCATTGTCCGTCATATCCTCCATTATCATGAATCTTCCTGTTTCCAGCCATTTTCTAAAACCCAAAAAGAATAGTGTGAGAGGAAAAAATCATGCTAGGGAAAACAACATAGCAAAGGGGGAGCACCCTCAATATCTAACATCTTAGGTTAAATTCTAAGATCATTACCATAGTTCTAGGACTGTATTTTATACGTATTCTTATCCTTAGGTACATCCCTAGACATACCTTAGAAATATCTCTAGGGATATCACTAACGTTTTCGCATCCTAGTTTCCAAAGGTTGACTAAACCTCCCTCTGATACCAACTATAACTACCCATACTTTACATACATTGTTAATACTTCAAAATTAAATCATACTTATTACAACATATAACAAAACCATGGAAAGGACTATATAGGTATAGTGTCTTTAGAAGTTGGGAAACATAAACAACTGGTTCATAAAGCGTCTACACTATCTCCCATTTATTTCATAATATCTATAGTCCCTTTTGGCATGTCTTACTTAATAACATTCTTCCTAACCTAGGGAAAGAAAACATACAAAAGGGTGAGCTCAAATGCTTAGTAAGGGTAAAAAAAAGAAATATCAATCACATCATATTCATAAGAACATAACTTTTGGAAATCTTAACCTGCAAAAGAGATTATAATTTCATAACATGGGATAAATCATAGTAGTGAAATGTAATCACAATAATCATAACTTAAAACATGAAACTTTTTGGCATACACACATAATCATAGAGAATCATTTCTTATTAGTCAAGACTTATTCCCAATACTATCTTAGTGGACAAAGTCCATTTCTGAACCGAGTTCACTCCTCGTTTCAGTCCTGTTTTACTAAACCGGTTTAACCTACCATTTCAGCCATGTCTATCTCATGAGATATAAAATCTTTACCCAATGAATTGTAGGGAGATATAGGTCCCACCCATTTCATAATGATACCATTCTTATGTGTGCCACAAAATCATAAATCATACATCATTGCATAACCCATGTAATAAAAATGGGATTCTTAAACAACATGACATCACAAAACAATTCATATAAGATAAAGGAATTCATAAAAATAATTCCATCACAAAATAATCAAATCAATGTAATAATAGGGATAGAAATAGAATCCTCTATTATCTTAGATGGAAAATAATTTTGATAAAACACTTGCACTCCATTCGTGAGGAAAATATCCTTTCTACTTCTAAAATATTTTCCTTTCTTAACATGTCTTACAATTTTAAACTAAAAGAAGTTGATTAAAAATAAACTTGAAAACTTGTAAAGGAAGCTTCTTGGAAATAATGTTTTAAAAATCCATTCATGCCGTATAAGTTAAAAAAACATTCTTCTCATACTTTTGTCGGAAAAGTCAAAAAGTACCTCATATGAAAAACGACAAAAGATTCCTTTCATATCTTTTACTACAAACTCACCAAAGGGTAAAAATGGATTTAAACAATTTTAGGTGTATGGAAATAATATTACATATTGAGGAAACATGGATGTGGATGATAAAATACACCCCAGTAAATACCAAAGTATAAACAATCTCGGATAAAAACGAGATTGTGATATTTCCCTTACCTTAGGTCTGATTTGCTTCGAAAGTGTCTGAACCTCCTGTATAATGATTTAAATAATGTTATTTACTTATTCCAGAATCATAATTATTGTTATGATATCATATATGGTCATATTCTTATCTTCTTAGTAGTAATATTTCATTGCTACTTGTTATTCAGGTGTTTATAACTTTTTGTTCTTATGCGTGTTTTGTCGAATAAATTCTTATTCTTCTCTTTAGGTTATAGATACATAATTTCCAAAATGGTATTAATGTACTATATATCATATTTATTCATTCAATTCATTTATATAATCATTATGCAATGAAGATCATGTATAATGAATCGCATCACATCGTGGAGACGGTATTCCGTACGTACGCACGAGCGATGATATCATTCCCATGATCGTGGAATTCTATTGGAGTGTATGTATACTATTTAAGATTCAATATAACTTTACAATAATCATATATAGTAATTATTTACACCATTATAACCATCCAAGTAAGGTGGTGGTGGAAAATATATTACACCACGGCGTGGAGACGGTATTCCGTACGTACGCATGTGCGGTGATTTCGTTTTCTGTAGGATGGATAGATGGAGAAATAGGGTTGTTTCATACTTATAATAACATATCAGTATATGATTGATACTGATGTTATTACTTCATAATGAAACAACTAAAGAAGAATAAGTGGAAGAAGAAATAAAGATGAAAGAATCGATAACGGACATTACCTCTTCTTTGAAGCGCTTCTTTGAGACCTCCTTTTAGGGGACTAAAATTGGTCTTTGAAGAATACCAGGACCTCTAGGATGTCTCTAGGGAAGTGTATAGAAGAAATTTTCAGGGTTTGGCCGATCTTGAAGGCTCAATGTGGTGTGAGTAAGAGGGGGAGGAGGTGTCCTTTTATAAGGGAGGAGAGGGGCACCTTTGGAATTCTTAAAAATATTATTTTATAATAAATCTAAACCCACTTAAAGACCTCCAAAAATGACTCATATTAGAATATTAGATTATATTGGGTTGTAATATCATCAAACAATCAAATTTAGACACGTTTGGATCTTATTTTAAAACTTATCATTTTGATTTAACCTTATTTAATCTATTTAAGTTTATTTGTGTTAATAAAATTCTAAATTTTAAATTATAACAAATAATTACTTATTTTTTGTGAATTTTCCATAATTGTTTAATTTATAGCATTATAGACCATATAAATTTAAATTTATAATTTTTAAATATTTTTTTTGATTTTTAAACAATTTTATAATATGTTATATTTATAAAATAACAATAGTGTCAATTTTGACACTATTCATTTATTTGAATTTAAATAAAATATATACAGACGGTATGTTCGAAATAAAAGATTTAATAGATTCATAAAAGGTCATATGTATCTATAAAATTACTGGATCACATTAAATAGTTCATATAATATTTATTTTATTATTTTTAAAACTATTTATTTGGTTTATCTCTTAATAAAATAATTATTACAACATTTTTGTATAATTATTTAATATACTGATTTGTTGCATAAAAATTTATAATAAAATCCTATGATGAATATAAATCTATTAACTTTCACAATAATACTTTTACTCGAATTTATCATCTTAAAATCACAATATTTAAATTGTTATATTTATTAAATTATGAAGGTGACAACTTTGGCATCATTTAAAATAAAATAATATAAGTGTCATAATTGCTTGTATAAGACTCCAAATGGTCAAATATTCGACCATTGGATGATTATAGTTTACATTTACATGACCAATAAGTTTTGGTCAGGGTTTTGTGCCTTTTATGCTCACTATTAGTTTAATAAAAACTATATTCTTGATTTTTCACTAGATAAATAATTTCTGCATCACTATTGTGTCACAATTAATGATAATTATTTAATCACAAAAAATTCTAAATAAATTCTCATGATGTAGATAATTTTGTTATCTTTCTGTATACTATTAATGTTCTAAGTTTCATGAAGTGTATCACTAACTTAAAATTATTATACTTATAGTATTTAAGAGAGTGACATATTGTCACTTTCTTTGGTTTTAATAATAATTAAATTCTTTTCATGGTCAAAAGACCATGAAATGAATCTAATCCGACCCTTAGTTGATATGGGTTTACTTTTAGCCATCCAATAGAATTTTGGCATGTATTATGGTAATTTTATAATATTAGATTTACCCTTAATTACCCGATTTACCTTTAACTATGGTAAATAAAATTTACCGTAGTTACTATTCATAATTCCCAAAAATAAAAAGTTGCCTATTAACATAATTTGGACCCACTGATTCCAAATATGGAATCCATTTTTTCAAATTCAATACACAGAAGTTGCAGAAATTAAATTAAAATTAATCTTGTTGTCGAATGAAAACGGGTTTTTGTTTAAAACATTGCAAAAAATTGAATTGATTTAACCTGCGAATTCAATGTAAAATCAATGCTAATGACATACATTATATTAAATAATAAAAATATATTCTATTTATACTTTAAAACCATTCAATATTATAATTTAACCATATAAAATATTACGATGAAAAAAGTTGTTTTTCATTAAAATATAGCGTGTTTTTACTATTCATCAAAATATGAAAGTTACCATAATAATACGAAAAATTTAACCAAAGTAAATTTTTATTTCTTGATTCCAAAGAAGAATTTTATTTTGTCAAATTGAACTTATAAACATGTCAAAAACTAGATTTAAAGTGGGTGCGCCATCAAAAGGCGGAAAAACTGCATTTTTTGAAAAATACTTATTTTACCCGAAAAATTTATTTTGTTCTTATACCATGTTCTAGAAAATGTGTAAGATGAATAATAATGTTATAAAATTCAAAATTTAGTTAATAATATTCATAACGGCTAGTTCATAATAATATTATAATAATATATCATTGTTTAGTAAAAACCGGTATTGCGTACAACACACGCTATCGAGGAAGGTCGCGATTGCGTGTAATGCACGCCAAATCAGGGTTATGTGTTGTGAAAGAATCCTTCGTTGTTTCATATAACAGAATCCAACCATATTTCATTTATACATTGAATATATATATATATACTCAATGTTGCATAGAATAACTATTATCTAAATTGTGTGTAACACGATCCAAGAATAGTGTTACGTATACTGCAAGCTAATACGATGTTGTGTATAGAAAAAGGTAATCTTGGTGTAGCATACAACACAAGACATTAATAAAATTAAAAGAATATTTTTCATAAAATCTCTGGGTGTTACAATCCTTTCATAAGTTACATATATAACCGGTCTGTTAGTAAAAAGATGTTACTATTTGGCTATGAAGAATATGCCCCAGTTGGCCTTGTATAACACAACCCCCATAACGGGTGTGTCAAATAATGGTTACTTTTTTCTTGGAAGAAATACTTCCTCTAATGACTTTATCTCTTTTTCCATATCATTCTTCATATTTAGAAATTCCCAAATCATAGTTTACCATTTTCTCTTCCATACCTGAATATGATAGTATGTTTCCAAACAAATTATCAAGAAATTGGGAGAGTATCATACCTTTGGTCAAAGCTAAAGACCTTAAATTAAATCCATACAATGTCCTCACTGCATGACTTAAAACTACATAGTACAATGTCCTCACTGCCTGATTTAAAACTACACAGTACAATGTACTAACTGTATGACTTAAAACTGCACAATATGATATCATAAATTCATCTTTATGATGAATTTTATCCATTACTCATACACCAAATTTGTATAGAAATGGTTTTATTATTCATGACATATGTCAGTATAAAATATCCCTTTCATTATTAAAATTATTTTTCTCGGAAAGGCCACCCACTGTGGTCTTGAGTCACCCAAATATTATTCCCCCTTGTCTATCAATAGTAAAATGTTAAAATTCTAAGAAATATTTTGCCAGACTATGAAGCATGTTCCCTTAGGTGGCCTTGCACAAGTTTCCTATATAACGAGCATGTTAGTCAAAATATGCCACTATTTGGCTATACAACATATGCCTCAGTTGGCTCTGCATAATACAACCCCCATAACGGGTTCTTCAAAATAATGGTAACTTCGTTCTTGGAAGAGACTCCCCTTATGTTGATACATTTTTTAAATTTGGTGAATATAAAAATCATGGCTCAATATTCCCCTTTGAAATCTTAAAATAATATTAAAGAAATTCTTATATATAGAGTCTTTTTTGGGATCTAATTTCAAAATTTATGGTCAAAGCTATTCGGACTTAAATACTAGACCTTTATAGTCCAACAAGAATGACTCTAAACTGCCAACAACAAGAGACATGGTACTCACTAGATTAAGAACTCGCAAAGGGAACTCTGAACAAAAGTCGAGTCCCAGCTCACTAAACGTACATTTTTGTATGATTTATGTAATATTAAGAAATAAAAATTCAAAAGATATAAAGTTTATGGGGTTGTCCATATAACCCTAGAAAAAAATAAAACCATTCTCACTAGGCGCTATGTCTTAAGAAAAAAATTAGAGCATCCTTCCAAAATTGACGTAGCTTCAAATCTAACCAAATGATGTTTAAATGCATCAAAGTGCCCTACTTTTACCTTAGAACAAGATTATTTTCATTTAGAACGAATCAAATTCTAAGGGGAGGATTTTTTAGACACCAAGAAATGTGTTAAATGCACTTCTCCACAAAATGTCCTCAACTGGGCTCGAAAATTTCACAGTGCAACTCTAAATTTTTCATGGGGGTTAGCGACTATAGCGAAGGCACCAGGCTGAACGGCCAGGACTGCAACTTAGCACTGATCCCAATTAGGGGTGCGGGGGTGCAATCCTCGTGGTATAGAGAAATTTATTTTTCTAAGTCCCTAAAGCGGTTCCCAAGTTACCTGCACACAAATACCTACATGCCACCATGTTGGAAGATGATTGAAGTAATAATTTTGGTTAAGTCCTAAAGGTCTCTCCCTAGTCTATCAAAATCACCAGCGGCGCGCAAGTATACTTGGGTACCACCCATCTGGTGTGAAACCACTTGATAACCACATTTCTTTCATTCAGCCTACTTGCGCGCCCAAACTCCTTTCCCCCAGGGTCCTATTTTTTCTAATAAATAGACACTTTGGGCCCTCATTTGTAAGGACAAATTTACTGAAAGCCCAATTTATATTATGGTCACCCTAGTACGTCATCCTAGTCTTATAAAACTTTCAAGGTAGTTCTTCAACACCTTGAGTGGAGGATTTAAGGGAGGATCATTGGACTTAAGTCCTTTTAGTGTTTGAAAACCATAACACTTGCGCAGCTAAAGCGCCCAACCTCCCCAAATCAGAAATACTTGGGCGCCACCTATTCCTTTCATAGGAACATGAGCGCCCTACTTCTGGGATCACCTGTGAATACTCCGGAAGGCTTTAGCCAAGTCTTTCCCAAGTATTACCATACATTTTGTTCATCACCTAAGTGAACATCAGGTCATCCAAGCCTACTTGTGCACCCATACTTTTACTCCCTTTTCTACTTGGTCGCCCCTCATTGATTCACTTACTCTCTTCAGTCTACAAGCCATAAAGCCTTCATCAAAGACATTAATGACAATTATTTTTCTTCTTTGGATCCCTTGTATGAAATGGATTCTATTGAGACATCCACCAAAACCTTCTGACTTATCAAACCTTCGGTAAATGCACATCAGTGTGTCTCAAATTTGGGTTTTTATTTCCACAATCAAAGGTTTCCCACATTTTTTTCACAATGGGATTAGGATTCATGGAATGTCTTTGGGTGTATATATCCACAGTCACCTGGACCTTTCTCCCAGAAATAGTTTTGGGAAGTTCCCAGTTTGGAGGAGGGTTGGTTCAAGGCCTTTCTTTTCTCGAATAGATGGCCCAGAACCTTATGTATCTAGTATGTGAAGGTACGGTTCATACCTAATTTTCCTTTTAAAAATAAAGGAGAAGTATCCCTCCCATACGAAGAATAATTTTAGGGAAACCATCCAAGATTAAGCCCCTATATTTTCTTGTATGAGGTAGCATCATTCCTCCTCCTCTCTTCTTCAGTGCCAAAGACCAGAAGAGATATGGGCACAGAGACTCTCCTTACCATTTCCCTATCCTATTGGGCTTTGTCACCATTGGTAGACATAATGGTATAAGCCCCTAACCTTAATCCATTATTCCTTCCATTATACCCTTGTCCAATGTGAAGAGAATAGAGGGAAGGCTTGTCACCTCACCCTCTTCCCGGGTCACCTTTCCCTCATCCATCATCGTCACCGTAGGCTCTCCCTCTTCCCCCAACGGAAGAGGAAAATTTTAAAAGTGCAAGTGTCATTGTTGAATATTTCACATCCTCTTGTTTCCCACACCATGCATGAATTGCGTGGGATTAGAGATTCATGATTATTACAACATGTACACAAACACTCATAAATGGATGAACTACGAGAACTCTGATTCCTGCCATAATTGGGATACGTAGGAAGCCATATCAGGGCCCGAGCTCACTAGACTCTTCAGAAATCCAACCTTAGTTCTCTTAATCTGAGCATCCTCCTTAGGAATAAGCCCCAAATTAAACCCTAAAGTCACCAGGGAAACCTTTTTAAGAAGTATGCCCAAATTTCTTTCTCTCAAAGGACTATACTCTACTATGAGCCTTATTTAACTACATGGTATTTGATTCCCATTTATATAGGATATGTAGGAAGACTTCTTGAGTTTCAAACCCAATGTATTAAATCAACTCTATTTTACTTGAGCCGTATTCCCAACAGGGTATGATCCTACTTGGAAACCCATATCCTTTCTAAGTTCCTTGGGTTGCTTCATCAAAAGTCCCACACTATGTTTTGACTAACTACCTTTTGATTAGATTTTCATACCACATGAAATTAAATTGTATGGCTAGGTCCTTATCATATGAACTTAAAAGGTATGATGTGTCCCTTTAGTGACACCGAACTACGAGGGTTCTGATTCCTTTCACAAGGATACGTAGGTAGCCCATCTTATGGGCACGATCCCAAAATCAAACTAAACCTTTGTCTCCTTAGATGACAATAAATTCCAGAGTGCTCCATTGAGTGGATTAAAACCATTTTTCATCACAATGATGATTAAAATAATCTATAATCAGTATATTAGAGGATACCATTGATGGGAAACCTTAATACATTTGGAAATCTCCATTAATGAAGAACATTGAATGTATACCGATGATTCTAAATTTTACACATGTTAATAAGTGATTGTAAATTATAAGGGAAACTTATGTAATGCTTGCTGAATTAATAAGGATTCATGAAAATATCTTAAATTTAAAAAGATAGTCCTAGAGTATACAATAATACCCCCCAAGGGTTTGATGAGCCCGACCTCCCATCCTCTCGACCAATGTACATTCCTAAGTATCTTGAAGTTAAAACTCAACGAACGTCTACCATTGGAAAGAAGGTTCTATTTTTATAAAGAACTATTGGATGTTTCTGATTCCATAAATAAATCCAATGAAAACTACCTGGAAGCAGTGATTCTTAAAAGTAGAATACACGTTTCAAGGACCTGCAAAAAAATACAATCAAGACAATAAAGATAATATCATCTACATACACATGAACCATCATATTTTACTTCTTTTATTTCATGATATATGGGTTGTGATCTACCCCTACCCTTTTAAAACTTATCATCTTCATATATTGTTCTAGCCTTGTATAACATGCTCTTGGTGCTTATTTTATCTTATACAGGTCCATCTTCAATCAACATACTTTATTTCATCATTATCAATGAAAAGTCCATCTCTTTGGACACTATAAACCAACTTATCAAGAAACCAATTAAGAAATATTAATTTGATTTCCATTTATTACAACTCGAATATTTTCTTTACTTCCATGGAAAAGAATAAACTTATTGTTTTAATTCATGACACTAGTGATAATACTTCATCCACATCAATCCATTTAATTGGGAAATAATCTTTGCACAAAATTCATTCTTTGTTCCTTGTAAATTTTCCGACATCTTTTAATTTATTTTGGAACACCCATTTTTTCTCAATGATGTTCTTTTCATGTTTCCTTGAAACAAACTCCCTTGTCTTGTTCTTTTATATTTATTCAAGCTTCTAAAACATATATTTTACCAAAATTTAATCCTTGGAAACTTCTATAAAAAATTTTAGTTTCACCATAGGCAATAAATACACATGTTTTTGTTCCATCATCCCTACTGTTTGAATGGTGGTTGATAAATCTCCAAATATTTTGTTTTCAATAATTTCATCTATGATAAATCATCTTCTTGAACCTATTGTTTCATCCCGTTTTCTTCATCATTAAAATTTTTATAAAATTTATATATAGACCTCAAAACTCCCCTTGATCCATATAATTCTTCATCACTTTCATCTTCAAAAACTGGATAATTTTCATGTGATACTTATTCACCATAATTGTAATTATTTTTAGTTCTCATTATCACCAACTCATTTTAAACAACAATTACATCATTACTTTCAATAAATTTTCCTAACCTTATATTAAATCAACAGTATGATCTACTCTTTAATCAATATCCATGAAATATTCCTTCATTTATAAAAGATTCAAACTTTCTATTATTATTTTTATTGAGAATGAAACGCTTACTTTAAAACACTGAAAGTATTTATGTATGGGATTACTTCCATAGGATATTTCATTTATGATGATCTACATCATAATGGGTTATGAAAATCAGGAGAAATATTAATTTTTGTTCCAAGACGTGTTATTGGATAAAATTTTAATTTATCTCGTAAGATGACCTCACACAATTTTTCAACCACTTTTTTTCCTCGGAATAGGGTATTTACCCTTGGATAGGATTTGGGTAGAATTTGGAGTTGTCTAAATTTTCAAGGAATATTTACTATTTAATTAATTAAATATTATTTATTTATTTATGTTCGTTTAATAGTATATTTTAAATAAAGTGAGTATTGAGATTATTTCTCCGTGGTTGAGTTTTAAATGAGTGGTTTTTATGAGGTGAGGTATGACCTTACATCGAGTGTTGGGGTTAGGGTCAGGCCCCCTTTTTTTTGCTTTTTCTTCTTATTCCTTTTTCTTTTTCCCCTTTTTATTTTACAGCATTTCTCATTGGATTATCACATATGCATATTGGGATCTCCTATTTTGGTTCTTTTGATGAGAGAGGTAGTTGAAGAGAAGAGAGATATGGAGGAGTATGCACCATCTAGGGAGCCACTGTAGAGCTAGATTGGGCGTCAGCAGATGTGTCTCGCTGATCCAGGACCGAAGTATCAGTGTTTTGATCTCAAAGGTAGTCCTATTTTATTTTTTATACCAAAAATACCCATATCATAGTTTTTTAAGTTTTAATCCCATTTGTGGGTTTTTGGGGACCCCTAGTGGGTAAATCAATGGTTTTTAGGGAGAAATTAGGGTTTATACTATTTTTTGGATTTTTTTGTTCGGAAAACCCATGTACATGGTGTGTGGTTCAAATATAAAAAGTCATGTGTTCTTAATATTTTTTGAATACGAGTTTTTAGAAGTACATGGTTTATAATTTAAGTATATTTCTTGTATTAGAACTTACCTATGTGCTAGGCCATGTGGGTGAGTGCATGGTTTGATGGAGTTATGGGAAGTACACATTGTGTGCTCTGGGTACATGGCTTGTAGTGGGATAGGACCATGTGGACATGTACTTGGGAAGACACCTTGTGTGAGGGTTACATGTTCATGTATTAGTATATAGGAATACCCCATGTCTTATCTATCCATGAATAAGTACACAACATAGTGAAGAGTTTAGGGTACATGCTACGTACTCATAAGTACACATTGTATACTTTTTCTATTAATGTTGTTTTTAGGTGTTTTGTTCTTGGGAGTTAGAATTGGACTTTTGAGTATTTCATTCTAATAATTTCTCTATATATATTGTGATATTGGAATTCTTTCATTGTTTATAGGCTTTCTAGATGGTGTTTTAGACTAAGAGAGATCATTAGGAGGATTTTTTCATGTTTTGGTTTCAAAATCATTTGTGGGGTTGGGTTTTGATCCATAAGTATTGGGAAAGGGTTGTAAGATCGGTGATCATACTAACTCAAGTGTGACATATATATATTTTTTAGGTTCTTTGGATAGATTTTCAATTATGGATTCAAGTGGTATCTTTGAGAAGGTTATAGTTTCTCCCTGAATGACAGGATCTATTTATTGAGGTTATGGAAGTTGAGGTTTAGCTCTTATGTTTGAGGAAATGAGTTATTAATGCATTTTTTCTAGGTTGATGACATGGGTGGAGGTTACATTCGGGTGTTGTTTATCTATTTAAATGAGTATAATTGACTCTTGAGGATTCCCTTGTGGGCCAGTTACTGATCAAGTGATCAACAGCTTCTATAGTCAGTATTAAAGGATGTTATGTGGAATGGTGATTCTTAGAATACATTTGTAGGCAATTTGGTACCCATAGATGGGTGGTTTTCTGAGAAGTCTACTAGAGATTTTTATTATATAGTATTTTCCCTGATTTGTCACTTATATTGAGGAGCCCTTATGGAGGTTCCTACATTGAGTTGGACATGAGGGCCATTGTGAATTCCCATGTTCGAAAGCTTGTTCTTTTGGATTCCCCTTTAGATGCATTGTTGGTTGATAATTAGTTGAAGTCCACTAAGGGCCATTTAGGATGTTTCTGAACTAGGTGCATCCTATGCTTTAGATGAGGAAGAGTAACCCTCTGTAGGGTTTTCTGCTCTTTTTGTGGCTTTTGGTCCATTTTTTGATCTTTATATGGACATGGACTGATAGATTGGGTGCAGTAGGGGAGTCCCTCGAAGGAAGTCACTTTAGGTTGTGACCTTAAGGACTATGGGAGCCATGGGTTTTGGTTTTTACCTGAGGTGGTTCATTAAGATCCTATGGTGGATGTTCTATTTGATGAGGGGTTCCAGGGTTCTAATAGAGGCCCCTCTCTTTATTTTATGAGATTTGATCGATTCTAGTAGTTTAGTTGTTTGGATTGTGGGATCGAGGTTGGATTGTCTCATGTTCGGTAGGTCATTGGCCATAATGTTTACAGAATTTTTTTATTAGGATCTTGGTTTGAGGAGGATAACCTTGGGATATATTGAATTATTCATTGGCCCTGAGTTTTGATATGGTTCTCTCCTTTATTGGATGGTTGTGGTTAGATGGGTTTAGGGAGCCAACAGAAAATCTGGATGAGTGAACCCCTCTAGTTTAGTGTTATTTCCTAGCTAGAGGTAATATGTAGTAGATGTGGTGGGCTCTAGGTTACATGTGTGGGTTCCCTAATATATTTTATTTTTCAATATCGTGGGTAGATGATATCCCCTAGGAAAGTACATCCATTGGGCCCATGTTTATAGAATTTCCCCTAGGATGGTGTATACTATTGGGTCCTCATTTAGAACCCGATTTTTTATTTAGGAATTTTGGGACATGACTATTTTTCATATGCATGGAGTGAAGATATGTCACCAGTTCAATAATTCCATGGAAGTCCTATATCCTATTAGATTCACTTAATTGTATGTGTTCCTATGTTTAGGCCATGGGATCTGGTATTTATTCTAGCTTCATTTAGACATCATGGAAATCATGTGTACATATAGAGAACATGTTAGTGGTTGTTCTGTGGCTAGGTTATTTTCATGTTTTAATCCTATATAGTGGGATAGAGTAGGGGTATATTTACCTCAAGTGTCAAACTAGAACTTAGGGTTGGTTGTTTCTTATTTCCCCCTTATTTTATATAGTTGTTTCTTTATACCAGTTGTTATTAGTCTTCATATAGGTTGGGAATATCATGTGTTAATTCACTTCTTTTGATAGTATATTATAGGTTCTCTATTGGGGTGTCCTACTAAGATTTATTTCTCACCCCTAGTATATGAACATCAATGTTTTTTCATTCTTGATATCTTCTTTTAGGTTCAAGCATTGGTTGAATAGTTTATGGGTTCGAGGCCTAGTGTTTCCTGATTGAGTGGATCTGCTCATGCGAAGTCTCAAGATCAGGCTAGTACAACTCAAGCATCATGGAGACTAAATATGTGGTGAGGATCAGTGCTTATAGTGGAGGCTATTATATTTATTTTCAGTTATGTGTTTTGTATAATTGGTTAGACCAGTGTGAGATCATCTGTTGTATGTTATCCATGGTTTGAGTATGTTTGATTGTATACCACATTCCATTTATTATAGAATGATTTTTTATTATTATATTTATTTTCCATACTCTGATGTTAATCCTTGTATATTATTTTGGTTATTTTTCTTTGTTTTTTCACTCTAACTAGAGGTTATAGTCTAACCAATGTATCTTTTAGACCCTCACCATTAGTCTGCATCCTTTGGAATTCGAGGAGGTTCTCTTGAGGCCTTTTGGATAGCCATATTGGGTGACGTTTTAGGTTGACCCAGGATAGTTAATTACAAAATAGTATCATAGATTTTGTTTTTATTAATTCGGGTGTTGGTAGATATGAGGTATAGAAATGTGTCATAACTTGTGATAAATATTAGACTGGTGTATCACGAACATCTTTTCCAATAGGAAATCCTAGTTTCTAGGGAATGGGATTACTGTTATTATATTATTATTTTTATAGTTGTGTGACTTCACCTAGTGTGATTCACTTGGGTTTGTGTATTTATGGTTTATTCTAGTGGGTTCCTCTTAGATTGTGGTAAGGAGACAAGTGTTCATGCATCATTCTACGAACATAGGATTCACATGACATATGACTATATGTGGTGTTTTACTAATGATAGAGGTTAAGTTGTTTAAATTTTCACTAATTTCTCATATGGTTCTTTCTCATGTAAGTTCTTAGTGTCATTCTACTCAACTATACCACATGTATATAGTTTCATATGATAATAGTTCAGTTGGATATTGTGGTGAGTGGTTTTCAAGTGATGGAGATATAGTACCTTCATTGAGGTGTGAATTAAAACCCTTATGGGTCAATATGGGATTTTAGTTCCCTTTTGGTGGATCTATAAGAGAAATGAAACGTCAAATATCTTTGGATTAGTTTTAAGTTTCCCTAAGATGGTGGTTTCCCTAAAGGCTTAGGTTCTTGTTCCTTTGGAGGGAGTTTTTCTTTCCATGTGTTTGCAACCAATTCATGCAGTGGGGCCATTGTGCCTATTATCACTAATGACTTGGTTGGGCATGGTTTTTCTACCTTGGTGGGTCCATTGAGGTTTTATTTCACCAAGGTATGCTTAGGAATTAGGATTCTTGGTGTTTGAGAAGTGGAGAACTATGAGTTCTCCCTTTCTCATGGCTAGTTTGAGAGGGAATGTTTAGTGGGACCCTTGGAACTATTCATTTGGGTTTTTCCTTGTTAGTATAGTAGAATCATGGTTGGAATCTTGTGGGTTTGGATTAATTAATTTGTGTTGGGTGGTCATGCAATTGTTCTTGGCATGAGGGAGGTGCCTTGATGTTGAAGAGGAGTGTTGAGGGTGCTCCAGTTTGTTGGAACTGACCTGCGTGAGGAGCATGGTTAGTGATTTTATGCATGATAACCAATTTTCATTAGGTCTTTGACCTTGTGAGTGTGTGTCCTATTTTACTTTTAAGAGTGTTTTAAGGAAATACTAGTGGTGTGGATTCAACCATATGCTTTTGGAGGTCGTGATCCTCATTTTAAGTGGTTTTTTTAGTGTAAAGGTTATTATTCTTGGTGGAGTATGAACGAGCAATTTGTTTTCATGATGGTGCTCAAGTGTGAGAAGTTTAGCCATGTCTATCTTATATGTTTGATGATGGATGTAGCATTGTCCATGTGGTTGGTCCTTTGGGTAGATGGGTGATGATAATTATATTATTGTAGTGGAGATCATCATATCAGCCATTCTTTAATATCTCCCATGTTAGAAAAGAGCTTTGGATATTGTAAGATTGGTTATTGGTTAGTTGAGATAGCATCAGTTGTGCCATTTTTTGGAGTGGTAGCATGGGTTTTGGTTGTCCACTAAGGCTTTATAGGGATGAGAAGCATTTTTTATGGGGTTTTTGTGATGGCATCATGGGTTGTGAAAATCAGTGGAAATTTCAACTTTGTTCCTGGAAGTGTTTTAGGGAAAATGGTAATTTCTTATGTAAGATGATCATGGATAATTTTTATAATCAATTCATTGGTCCCAGAATAGGGCGTTTACCCAAGTAAAGGATTTTAGTGGAAATATGAGTCATTCAAATTTTCAAAAAATATTTAGTATTTAATTAATTAAATATTAATTTATTCACACATCTTCATACAATCATATATTTTAAATAGAGTGAAGGATTTAGATTCTATATCTTTATTTGATTCTAGAATGAGTTGTTTTCCTAGGTGAGCCATGAACTTATGTTAGGCATTGAGGGTGGGACTGGGCTCCTTTTCTTTTCTTTTTCTATTTCTTTGTCTTCCTTTTTCTATTTTTTCTTTTTCCCCTTTCCCCTTTCCCCTTTGGATTATCACATATTACCATGGGGATATACCCATTGTGGTATTTATAAAAAAGAGGGAGGGGAGAGGGAAGTGGGAGAAAAGGGTGAGATGTAGGAGGACACACCTCCTAGGGAGCCACTACAGAACTAAATTAGGTGTCAGAAGATGCATCTCACAGATCCAAGAGTAAAGCATCAGCATTTTATGGCCAGAGGTAGACCGATTTTACATTTTATGCCTAGAATAACCATATATTAGTTTTTTTGATTTTTTTAATCTCATTTATGGGTTTTAATGGATCCTTAGGGGGTCGATAAATGGATTTCAGGGATAAATTCGGTGTTTTGGGCTATTTTGGTAGTTTTCTATTCAGAAAAACCTATGTACATTGTGTGTAATTTATAGAATGAACATCATGTGTTCTTATTATTCAGGAAAGATGATTTTTTATAATTACACAACAAGTAATTTAATTACATTCCATGTATTATATCTCAGCCATGTACCAGTCCATGTGTTGAGAACATAGGTTGATGAAGTTTTTGGAAGTACATGTTGTATACTCTGGGTACACTTCTTATAGTGGGACATGGCCATGTGGCCATGTACTTGGGAAAAAACCTAGTGTGAGGGGTACATGGGAATGTATTATTATACCGGAAGACCCCATGTTTGATCTAGTTATATAGAAGTACACTTCCAGGTGTAAAATTGAGAGTATACATCATGTACTCAAATTTACATATCGTGTAATTTTTCCATAAAGGGGTTTTTTTGGGTCTTCTATAATCTAATGTCATAATTAGACTTGTGAGTAATGAATTATAATATTTTTTCCATGTAAATATAAATTTTTTAATCCTTTATGAATTTATAAGATTTTTGAAATGTGTTTTAGATTGATATAGTTCATTAGTAGGATTTCTTCATGGTTTGGTTTCAGAATCCTCCTTGGGGTTTGGTTGTGAGCTGTGAGGCCTGGGAGAGGGTTGTGAGCTTTTTGATCATATTTTCTTTAGTGTTCCATGGTGATCTATTTTTGGTTCTTTGGATAGATTCTGGAACTTGGGATCAATTGGTATCTCTGAGGAGATATTGGTTTGTCCCTATGTAATGAGACCAGTTGCTCAAGGTTAGAGTTGTTGAGGTTTAGCTCCTCTGTGTGAGGACCAAACTTTTGGATATTTTGGGAAGGAATAAAATTTTTAGTGGTGGTTACATATAGGTTTCATTGAGATATTGAAATTATTCTAAGGTAATATTTAGAATTTTTTGTGGTCTGGTTACTAATAAAGTGATCAGTAGTTATTATAGTTAGTATTTGAGGATATCATTTGGAATAGTGATTCTTGGGATTCCCTTGTGGGATATTTGGTACCCATGGATGCATTGTTTTCTAGGAAATTAGTAAAATGTTTTCTTACATGGGTTTTATCCTGAGGTTTTACTTTTACTAAAGAGCCCTTCTGGGGTTTCCTTCTTTGAGGTGGCTATGAGGACCATTGTGAATGGCCCTTATTAGAGGGATTGTGCTTTTGGATTCCCCTTTGGGTGCATTGTTGATTGAGGATTGGTTGGAGGCTAATGATGGTCATTGGGGAGGTTTCTATATTTGTAATGTCTCATGACTTGGATAAGATAAAGGAACCCCTTATAGGGTGTCCTTATCTTGTGGTGTACTTTGGGTTATATGTGGATATGGACCAAGAGCATGGATGCAGTAGGGGAGTCCCTATTAGTTTTTCTCTTTATTTTGTGACATTGGGTACCATGGGAGTCGCGAGATTTGGTTTTTACTTAAGGTGGACCATTTAGAGGCTATGGTGGCTATTCTATTGGATGAGGAGATCCAAGGTTCTAATACAGACCTTATGCTTTATTGTCCATGAGTTGATCGGTGCTGCTAGTTCAACTGTTTGGATAGTGGGGTATATGTTGGATCATCTCATGTTTGGTTGGTTATTGGTCATAATGTTTGAGGTAGTTTCTTCTTAGGATCCTATTTTGAGGAGGAGAACCTTGGGATATCTAGTGTTGGGTGTTTTCCCTGAGTTTTGATTTGGTTCTATCCTTTTTTGGCTGGTTGTGGTTAGACATGCTTAGGGAGCCAGTGAAATTTTAGGATGAGTGAACCCCTCTAGTTGAGTGTTATTCCATGAATAGAGGTAATATGTCATGGATATGGAATTTCTAGTTTACTTGAGTGGGTTCACAAGGATATTCTATTTTTGGGTTGTATGGGTAGATGAGATCCCCTGAGATAGTACATATTTCAGGCCAATGTTTGGAGGATTTCACTTGGGACAGTGTAAACTGTCAGGCCCTCATTTAGAGATTGATTTGTTCTATAAGAATTTTGGGAGATAAAAGTTTCTCAGATGTGTGGAGGGGTTATTTTTTACCAGTTTTATCATGTAATTGGATTCCAAAATCCTATTATATTCACTTCTCCATGTGGATTCCTTTGGTTATGTTATGAGGTATGACATTCGTTTCAATTGCGTTTATACATCTTAGATCTCCTATATCGATCTTGAAGATGATTAGGTGGTTGTTGTGTAGTTTTGTTAGTTTTGTGTAGTAATACTCTAGTTTGGGATTTAATAGGTGGTATATTTACCTTGATTTTCATATTATAACTGTAAGACCCTGATATTTTAAAATGAGAACATTATGTTTAATAGTGTATTCAACACGCAACAATGAGCTTAAATGACCCGCGAAATATATGATCATTATAACCTAGACATTAAATTGGTGTGTATGAATAGTATTAAATACTTCATGAAATATTTTTTTATAGTCAAATTTTCTGATGAATTCTTAGTAATTAATCAATCAATTTTTAGTAAATTCATTTTATTCATCAAAATATGTTTTGTTAAAAGATGATTTTTATTGCTTTTTATGAGAAAATGTTATAATTACTTTTTAGAACAATTTGAAAATTTATTTGATAAAATAAACATAATTTTTTAAATCCTATTATAAAAATTAACATAGAGTGAAATTTTTATATTTTTTTGGAAAATATTGATTTTTCAGTGAATAGTAAAAATACCGATTTTTGTAAAAATGTCATTTTTTAATAAATTGAAAAACATAAATGTTTTCTTATTTTTTGAATATTATTAAAAGTAAACTAAGTATTTTTTTTATTTATATTTAATTTAATTAATTACATTTTAATGAACTTTATATTGAATTTTAGTATAGATTTATTTTTGGGATTAAAAACAAACTTTTTCTGAAAACTATTTTAAAGTACATATAGTTTCTCCATTTAAATTAATTAAAATAACCCATAATGAGGAATTATTTAGATGGAATTTATATATTATATATCAATATATATTAATTCAAATTCATATAATTATTATTACTAGTCATAGAGGTAATAAAAAATTATCTTTTTCTTGAAAAAACAATTCATGAAAAACTACTTTTTCATCAGGCCTGTGGGTTTAATTTTAAATTAAAATCTACCAATTATATGAATTTAATTTGGTAAAGTGGATTTAAAGACTCAGAAAATTCAATGTCATTTTTTTAAATTATTTGGGATTATTAAGAGTTTGAAAAAATTGACGGCGCGTGATTATGAGGCCCGATGTGTCTGGAATAAATTTCAGAACTTTTTTTAAGGTGCGTTCAATAAATGTGCAGACAAAATTTTCTATCTTTTTTACTAGTGCTCAGATTAAAAATACGAGGGCATCGTTGGATCCCAAATGCGGACATTCACCTAGAAAAGACTTAACATCGGCTAGTGAGGACCGAGAGGAAAAGTTAACATTTGGACTTTTTGAGAAAAATAATAAAATAAAATAAAAGAATTATTTTATTCTTTTCCCTCCATTGCGTGGTGGATGGAAATTTTGTAGGGCAGATACAATATGGTGATGAGGCACTTTAATGAAACACATGGATGACCCGTATTCTACAACGTAATAGTGAATTTAATGGTGAAAAATAGTGAAGCTATTTCATAAATGAAACAG
Source organism: Viscum album (assembly GCA_963277665.1). NCBI lineage: Eukaryota > Viridiplantae > Streptophyta > Magnoliopsida > Santalales > Viscaceae > Viscum > Viscum album. The sequence goes on from OY728139.1 coordinate 480,528,614, forward strand.
TGTAACGACGTGACTTCACGTCATTATGGAAACATTGTAGTGTGGTTCTATAAATATTTTGACATGTCGGGAAAAGTAATAAGGAAGGATTTGGGGGATTCTCAGGCAATGCTCTGACGCACTTCCACAATAGAAAATAATGACGAATGACGAAGAACACCATTTGAATGTCAGAACCGAGAAGCGTCGTCGACGCCATAAACCCTCGAGGAAGAACATGAGACAAAAAATTTCATAAAAGGTAGGTGATTTTATGTGCTTTGATGTTCCCTCTCTTCCTGTTCTTGAAACATATAACGAACGCGGACCAACCGACTAACAGGTTGATCCGCATCTCATTTAATCATGCCGATGGTTGTTGTGGGATCTTAAAATCATGGATTATTCTTCCTTTTGTTATTATTAAATTTTCATCATGTTTAAAATGCTAACACAGAGGGCGCGGGCCGAAACCAAGAAGGCTCGAACCCTCTGCTAAACTTGTTCTCAGTGATTTCTTCGTGGCAGAGCGACAAACACGGCAATAAGGCATTTGATGGCCGCGAAACGGGGGCGACATTCTGGTGGCCCGTGGAAACAATTGTCGGCCCGCCATGCCAGTGGAGGCTGGTGATGGCTGGAGGAGACCCACGACAACCGGCTGCGGGCGGTGGAGGGCGGTGCACCGTCGCACTCTACAGGGGACAGAGGCAGTCGACAGTATGGGAGATGGGCAGTTCCCACAGGCACCGTCGACGATAGAAACTGCAACTAGCAGGCTACGATAGGAGGGGGAAGTGCAGACCCCACGCCACGTCGCACCAGACGAAACGGCCCCGCATCTGTGGGGCCAACTGGGTGAAGTGGTCCACCTTCAGGAGGGTCGGGCCGGACGTGGGCCGGCTGAATGGGACAGACCTGCCCAGCAGGCTGGGACGGACCTCCGGCTAAGCGGGCCAGCGCGGGTGGGCCGAGCACCACCCAACGGGCCAGTGCGGGTGGGTCGAGCCCCACACAGCGGGACGAGCCAGCCGCGTCCTAGGCTCGCGAACCCAGTGAATCGGGCTGGACCTAAGTGGGGTCTGGTAGACCACGAGACCCGTTGCGTCGGGCCGGTCTGACCGAGTCGGACCGAGCCAAGACCCAACCAGCCCCCGAATAAAGAAACACACGTAACTGACGAACCAGGTGTCCGTTTGGAACGTCTTCAGTGGCTTTGGGACCCCTTTTGGGAAGCGGTCCCTTTAGGATATTTTAGCTGGCCCGACCAAGCCGGGCTGACCAAGGTGCGATCAGCCCCGTTTCTCGGAAATTGGTATAACTAACATACAAGATGACTGATTGATGTGTCGTTTGTGGCATAAAGACCCTTGTGACAAGGCGGTCCATTGGAGATACTCTAAGTGAGTTTTGATGGAGTTTTTTTTAATGCCTAGGTTAGATCAGAGTTGAATCCAACCGGACCATTTTTACAAAAGTGTCCATATCTCACAGACCGGGTGTCCGATCGATGTGTCGTCTGTCACATTAGGACCCCTATGACAGGGCAGTCCCATGGGTAATCTTTTTTTGGGACTTTGTTATAGTTGAAAAATAACAGATGGCTTGAGAATCATAGTCTTCCAGAGATCAGGCGCGCTTCGTGTGGGAATCCAGTGGCTGGCTGTGACATGAGGAAGAAGAGCAACCAATGTGGGTCTGCATCAAAAACTCCATAGTGGGATGATCTAGATGTATGACTAATAATCTCTACCTCGTAATCAATGACCAAGATGGGTCAGCACCAGCAACCAATATAGGTTTGCACAAGCGACAAATACAGGTCAGTACCAGTAACCAATATGGGTCAGCACGAGTGACTGATACGGGTCACCACCAGCGACCAATACGGGTCATCATCTAGTGACCAATACGGGTCAACATACAGTGACCTATACAGGTCAGCAGTGGAGTTACTACGAATATGATGATCTGGATTTACAACTAGTCATCCCTATCCTAGTAACCTAGAAGTTATACCGTTGGAGTGAGCTGTCTCTTTTCCTTTGTGATTTATGATTTAGATCATGCTTGTGGTATTACCTTTTTGGTATTTCTTGTGGTGTTTTCCTTTTTGGATTACTGAGATACCTTCGAGGTTCTCAAGGTCCCCTACTGGGTATTTTTATACTCATCCATGCATGGACTCCGCCCGCATGTGTGTGTCTGGTGCATACTACTAATGCTATGAGGAAGACTTTGGTGGTTCGTGACTTGGTGAAGCTTAGTGTGATGGGAGAAGTAGAGATCCTCTTATTCAATTTCATACTTACATCTACAACCCTCCAGGTATAGCTCCAGGGTAGATGTGACAGTTGTTTACTTTCTTTTCAGTTTCTAGGTCTTGTATTCCTGCCCACTGTTTTTAGTTTACAGTTGTAACTGTGGTTATACCTTACTTTTTTTGGTTGTTTACTTCAATTTCCCTTTTTGAGTGTGTACAAATTTATAATTCAATGTCTTCCCTATTCCGTAAAAGACTTCAGGTGCTCGTCACTAACCCCTGGTCTATGGAAGGCGGGCTTGGGCTAGTCACATCCGGGACCCGTGGGACGGTTCGTGACAAAGTTGTATCAGAGGGAGGTCAGTTATACCGGAAAAACTAAGAGTCTAATTTTAATGAGGCAATGGTGTAAAGTGTATTGAGTTCAGTTTTCATTTTGGAGAGTCCAGTGTTGGTGAGGCAGTCAACATAGCCATACACCAGGACCCTGAATTTTGTTTTCCAACTGTGTACATGAAAACATAGGTTGTTGATGTTTTGAAAGGTTTTCTTTATCTTTCTTAAGTCAGCTCACCATGTATAACTTATTGACCATGGATCATCTGTTTCTTACAGGATTCCACCATGAAGACAACCATCTAGGGTTCCAATTAGATGTCATGACAGTGGCCAACCGACCGATGAGGCGTCGGTACAGGGACCACTCATAGTGATGACACCTTCGGGTGGTGTACCAGCAACACCACCACCCGTTGAGAAGGAGGTGCTACCAGTTGATCATTCATGTCATTTGAGTGTGTTTCATGAGTTCCAGAGATATAGGCCTCTAAGGTTTTGAGGCAAGACAGACCCCCAGTGAGTAGAGGATTGGCTTGAGTCAGTTTCGTGGGTCTTTCACTTAGTAGAGACACCCGCCGAGCAAATGGTGATCTTGGACACTATCCTTATTTAAAGTTCGGAAGAACGATGATGGACCTCGACACTCTAGGTGCATGAGGATATGAATCTCACTTGTTCGTATTTTTGAGAGCCTTTTCAAGGTGGAGTTCATTCCAGAAACACTATGCTCTCTGTGTATTCAAGAGCTTTTGCATCTAGAGCAGGGCAGCCATACTATGGCTCAATACTTGGAGAGATTTAATAACCTCTACTAATACTCCACTAACATGGTACAAGACCATTGATTTAGGGCCCAGACCTTTGAGAAGGGGATCTGATGAGATATTAGAGATTCAACAGTTTCTCTTAGCATCCCGATGCAGGTTGGGGAGATATAGCGATCTTTGCTGATGGAGAGCTTCCTTGCCGAGAAGGCACCAACAGCGAGCGCCCCTACCAGACAGTAGGTAGCAGATTCATCTACAGTTTGTAGTAGATAGATGACACAGAATCCCAAGCGGGCTAGGCCTTCTGGAGGGTGACCCTGAGATGCAGGGTTAGAGGTATGAGGATCGAGAGGACAAGGGAGCCACCAGCAAGGCATGATCTATTTTTTCTGTAGGGAATAGGGTCATAGAGCTTGTGATTGTCCGACTCCCTGTGCAAATGATCAAAAGATAGTGGAGGGGTCGTTGAGGCAGTAGCAGCGACAGAAGCATGAGCGTCATCCAGGTGGTGAACGAGGTTGGGGAACATGATGTACAGTGGGAGGTGGTTAGGTTCACCATGCACTACCATCACCACCCCTTGGTGGTCTACCATGAGCTTAGGGAGTAGTTGAATGGGGAAAGGCCCAGCTATAGGCAATTGAGGCTCACGATCCTAATGTCCCTGAGATGATATGAGGTATGATCGATATCTTCTCTACTTTAGCAGTAGTTATTATCAAAATAGGTTCTATACATTCTTTTCTTTCCGCAGACTTAGTTTGGGACTCTGAGATTCTGACTGAGCTTTTAGATTGACCTTTGCATCTAAATACTCCTACGATAAGAGATTCAGCGGTCACACACTGGTTCCGAAAGTGTGATCTTACACTCGGAGAAGATATTTTCTAATGGGATCTTATATTAGTTTCATTGAAGCCCTATGACATCATTCTAGGCATGGACTAGCTTTCAGCAGTTCATGAACATATTGACAACATGAGACGTACAATGCGATGTACACGTAAAGATGGAGGACAGTATTCCTTTGTTGATGAGATGGAAAAAAGAACATCACGATATGGACTTTCACTCAGGAGAGTGTAGCCGATTTCATATCAGCTGGTTTTCATGACCTTTGACACCGTGGATGAGGTGAGTCCATAGTTTCCAACAGTGGTGGACGAGTATGAGGACATCTTTCCAGAAGATATCACAGGACTACCTCCTTACAGGGAGGTATACTTCTATAGTGACTTGTACCTAGTAACTACATTGATACCTACACCAGCATATCGGATGGCCCCTGTGGAGCTCCGGGAGTTGACGGTACCTTTGGAGGACTTACAGAGTAAGGGATTCGTAAGGCCTAGTGTTTCTCCATGGGTATCCATGGTGTTTTTTTCAAGAAGGCAGACAAAAGTTTGAGTCTATGTGTGGACTTCTGACACCTAAACCAGGTGACCATGAAGAACAAGTATCCTCTACTGAGGATTCATGATCTATTTGACAAGTTTAAAGGAACGAAGTGGATCTTGAAGATAGACCTCAGATCAGTCTATCATCAGCTTAGGCTACGGGATGAGGATGTACCGAAGACAGCCTTCAGATATCGGTATGGCCATTACAAGTTCATGGTGATTCCTTTTGGCATGAACAACTCTCCTACAGTGTTCATGGGGATCATGAACAGGGTATTTCAGTCATACCTTGATCTCTTTGTGTTGGTATTCATCGAATACATCTTGGTATACTCAGTGTCTAAGGAAGAGCATGTTGTACACTTGAGGATAGTTCTGGAAACACTGTGAGAGAACCAGTTATATGGGAAGCTCTCGAAGTGTGAGTTCTAGATACAGAATATCTAGTTCTTGGGACATGTCATCTCAGAGGCTGGATTTGTAGTGGATCCAGCAAATATTGAGGCAGTACTTGTTTGGGAGACACCCAAGAGTGTTACTGAGGTGCTGAGCTTCCTTGGATTAGCAGGCTACTATCAGAGGTTCGTACCCGATTTCTCCAGAGTATCAGCACCTATGACTACCTTGAGGAAGAAGGGGAAACCATTCTTGTGGTCAGATACAAGCCAGCAGAGCTTTCAATAGCTGAGGAAGAGCTTGACTAGTGCTCCCATCTTGAGGTTTCCAGATGAGGGCACTGACTACGTAGTTTACTGTGATAAATCAGGGACTAGACTCGATTGTGTCCTGATGCAGGATGATGCAGTGATTGCTTATGGAGCATGATAGTTGAGGCCTCATGAGAAGAATTACGCGACTCATGACTTGGAGTTGGAAGTAGTAGTCTTCTCCCTAAATATGTGGTGTCACTACTTGATGGGAGAGTGGTTCATTGTTTACTCAGACCACAAGATTCTCAAATATATATTCACACAGAAAGATCTAAATATGAGAGAGTGACATTGGCTAGAGTTCCTCCAAGAATATGACTTTGAGATAGTCTATACTCCTAGGAAGTAGAACTTAGTGGCAGATGCACTTAGCCAGAGATCGAGTTCGCAGTTACTAAATGAGGCTTCAGAGTAGTTATCCTCACTTCATATATCCTACATGGATATAGATGAGACAGTCTACCTCTAGTTGATGGTATCTTTCCTTGTACTCTTTCAGCGAGTTAGTGAGGCACAACTCGAAGACAATAGGTACGAGACTAGATGTGCCTAGATATCCTCAGGCCATGCACCAAACAGATATTCTGAAGGTGGGGAGCACGCTATTCTTTTCAAAGGAAGTAAATTTGTACTAGTGGCGCTATGATAGGAGGTGTTGAGGGAGTTCCATACATCCCCCTTGGTAGTACATCCAGGTGTGATGAAGATGTATCAGGACCTTCGACATTAGTACTAGTATCCATGGATGAAGAAAGTTGTGGTGGAGTTTGTTTCTAGATGGCTCACTTTCTAGCAAGTGAAGGCCGAGCACCAGGTACCAGCAAGCATGACCCAACCCCTCGAGATACCAGAGTGGAAGTGGGAAGGAATATCAATGGAATTCATGATGGGTTTACCACATACATCCATAGGGAATGATACCATATGGGTGATCGTTGAATGACTCACCATGTTGGCCCACTTACTTGATATTTGAGAGAAGGGTTCGGTAGAGAGCTTGGGACGTCTCTATATTCAGGAGATTGTGTGACTTCACGGGGTGCCTTCGATGATAGTCTTAGACTGTGATGTATGCTTCAAATCCCGGTTGTGGAAAGGATTGCAGGAGGATTTTGGGACATAGGTTCGCTTGAGCACAGCTTTTCACCCGCATACATATGGTCAGACTGAGCGGACCATCCAGACTGTGGAGGACATGCTTCGTGCATATGTCCTAGATTTTCTTTGCAGTTGGGAGGACCACATACCCTTGGTGGAGTTCATGTACAACAATATCTATCACTCCACCATTGATATGGACCCTTTTGAGGCATTGTACAAATGACCGTGCAGATCACCCTTGTGCTAGATGGATCCAGTTAATCCAGTACTCGTGGGCCCAGAGATGGTATAGGCTACCACAGAGAAGGTACAGTTCATCCGAGAGTCGATGAAGACTATATAGATTCGACAGAAGTCCAATGCTAATAGGCGACAGAGACTACTGGAGTTCTAGGAGGGGAGCATGTATTCTTGTGAGTCTCCCCTCGATGGGGACTACATATATTTGGTCGAGGCGGAAAACTCTCACTGAGGTTTATCGAACCATTCCTGATACTTCGGAGGATTGGCAAGGTGGCATACCACTTGGAACTACCACCGCAGTTGGATATGGTGCACAATGTCTTCCACGTATCCCAACTGAGGAGATAAAGGCATGACCCATCTCACATCATCAACCATGGTGAGATAGAGATTGATGACATGGTGACTTTTTTGGAGTACTCAGTAGAGATAGAGGATCAACAGGATCAGATCCTTCATGGGAGGTTGATACCTCTAGTGTGTGTTTTGTGGAAGCATGGGAATCTCTAAGAGACACATGGGAGAGAGAGGCTCATATGTGTGCCCAGTACCCCTCTTTGTTTGTGTATCCTTGTTTGGATTTAAGGGACGTAAATCCCTAAGGTGGGGAGAATGTAAAGACCTGGAAAATTATATGTAGTTTTTGTAAATTATTAGGGATTATTATGAGTCTACAAAAATTGATGGCGCGTGATTCCGAGACCCGGTGTTCCCAGAATAAATTTCTGAAATTTTTTTACGGTACGTTCAATAAATGCGTGGGTGGCATTTTCTGTTTTTTGAACCGGTTCTCAGAATAAAAATTAGATGGCACCATCGAATCTGGAATTCCAGGATTTTCCAAGAAACGACTTAACTTCGTCTAGTGAGGACCAATCGGAAAAGTTAATTTTTGCACTTTTTGAGAAAAATAATAAAATAAATTAAAATAATTATTTTTTTCTTTTCTCTCGATTGCGTGGAGGACGACGATGCTGTAGGGAAACGATGATGCGGTGATGGGAAAATTTAATGAAACACACAGATGGCCCATATTCTACAACGTAACATTGAATTTAATGGTGCGAAACAGTGATGTTGTTTCATAAATGAAACAGTGTAATGAAATGACGTCACGTCATTATGGAAACATTATAGCGTGGTTCTATAAATAGTTTGACCTATTGGGAAAAATAAGGAGGAAGGATTTGTGGGATTCTCGGGCGAAGCTCTGACGCACTTCCACCCCAATGAAGAATGGCAAATGATGAAGAACACCTTTCTAATGTCAGAACCGAGAAGCATCATTGACGCCATAAACCCTCGAGGATGAACGTGCGACAACGAACGTCATAAAAGGTAGGGGGTTTATGGGATTTTATGTTCCCTATCTTCCTATTCTTGAAAAATATAATGAACGTGGACCAACTAACTAACGGGTTAATCTGAATCTCGTCTAATCATGTGGATAGTGGTTGAGGGATCTTAAACTTAGGGATTATTCTTACTTTCGTTATTATTAATTTTTTCTCATGTTTAAAAGGCTAATGCAGAGGGCGTGGGCTGACACCAACAAGGCCTGGACCCTCCGCTAAAACTTTTCTTTGGTGCATTCTTTGTGGTGGAGCAATGAATGCGACGACAAGGTGTTTGAGGGTCGTGAAATGACGGTGAAATTCCGATGGCTAGTGGAAACAACTACCGACGTGCCATGCCAGTGGTGGTAGGAGGAGACCTAGGGCAACCAGCCATGGGCGGTGGAGGACGACAATGGAAAGCGCCACCAGCAGCAGCAGCTGCGGCCAGCGGGCCGAAATAGGAGGGGGCGGCACGGACCCCACACCACGTCGTGTCACGCTGGATGGAACGGCCCCGCATCCGTGGGGACAGTAGGGTGAAGCGGTCTGCCTTCAGGAGGACCGGGCTAGATGCTGGTCGGGCGCGCCCAACAGGCCTGGCCGGACCCTTATCCCAGTGGTCAGGGCCGGACTTGCGGCCCAGCGGGCTAGCGCGGGTGGGTAGAGCCCCACCCGGTGGGCTGGGCCAACCACAGTCTAGGCCCATGAACCTAGTGAAATGGGCCGGACCTGGGCGGGGTCAGGTAGACCCCGGGACACATTGCGTCGGGACGACCTGACCGAGTCAGACTAGGCCTAGACCTAACCGGCCCCCGAAAAAAGAAATGCACATAACTGGAGAACCGGGTATATGTTTGACATGCTGTTAGTGGAATTGGGACCCCTTTTGGGAAGTGGTCCCTTTGGCATATTCTGGTAGAACTGACCGAGTTAGGCCGGACCGAGGTATGATCACCCTCATTTCATAGAAAGGAGTGTAACTAACAGACCATTCATCCAATAGACATGTCGTCTATGGCATAAGGACCCTTTTGACAAGGCGTTCCATTAAAGATACTCTAAGTGAGTTTTGACGGAGTTTGACATGCGACCTAGGTTGGGTCAAACTTGAATCCAACCAGGCCCTTTTTACAAAAGTGCTCATATCTCACAGACCGGGTGTCCGATCGACGTGCCATCTGTCACGTTGGAACCCCTATGACGGGGCAGTCCCTTGGGTATGATTTTTGTGGGAATTTGTTCCAGTTGAAAAAAGATTGATGGCTTGAGGAGCAGTGTCTTCTGGAAATCAGGCGTGGTTCGTGTGGGAATCCAGTGTTTGGCTGTGATATAAGGAAGAACAGTGACCAATGCGGGTTAGAATTAGAAACTCCAGAGTGGGATGATCTAGCTGTACAACTAATTATCCCTACCTCTGCATCAGTGACCAAGATGAGTCAGCACCAGCGACCAATACAGTTCATCACCAGTGACCAATACGGGTCAGAATTAGCAACCAATATGGGTCACCACTAGCGTCCAATACGGGTTGGCACCAACGACCTGTACAGGTCAGCATATAGAGACCAATACGGGTTAGCATATAGTGACCAATATGGTTCAGTAGTGGAGTTACTAAGGATAAGATGATCTGACTTTATAACTATTCATCCATATCCTAGTAACCTTGAAGTTATATGGTTAGAGTGAGCTGTCTCTTTTACTTTGTGCTTCATGATTTAGATCATGCTTGTGATATTACCTTTGTGGTATTTCTTGTAGTGTTTTCCTTTATGAATTACTGAAAGACCTTTGGGGGTCTCGGGGTCCCCTACTGGGTATTGTTATACTCACCCCCGCATGGGCTCTGCCTGCACGTGTATGTCTGGTGTAGACTACTAATGCTATGAGGCAGACTTTTGAGGTTTAGTACTTGGTAGATATTTGTGCAACAGAAGCAGTCGAGTTCTCTTCTTTGACTTTAGACGTACAGCTACTACCCTCTAGTTAGAGCTCCAGGGCAGATGCGACAACTGTTTACTTTATTTTCAGTTTCTAGAGTTTGTATTCCGGCCCACTGTTTTCATTTTATAGTTGTACTTGTGGTTATACCTTACTTTTGTTGTTTTTTTTACTTCAGTTTCCCTTTTTGAGTGTTTTCATATCCCTAAGGTAGTGTCTTCCCTATTCGGGAAAAGCCTTCAGGTGGTAGTCACCAACCCCTAGCTTGTGGAAGGCGGGCTTAGGGTAGTCACATCTGAGCCCCGTGGGATGGGTCGTGACAATGGATTTAATATTATTAATCAAAATAATTTATATTTCTAATAATATCAACATATGTATTTACCATAATGAATAGTGAAAATAGTAAAAAATAATTATCACAGTTAAGGTAAAAACGGGGTTATCAAGGGGTTAAACTAAAAGGATAAGGATTAAAATGATCTATAAAATTATAAAAATATAATTTTATATAGGTATTTAGACCTTATAACCTCTAAGGTTAAATAATGATCCATTTTTTGGCCTTGGGGAATGTGGAAATTATAGATACACTTTTTTCCTTTCAATAATTCCATATGTGTCATATCCACCACTTTTAAAATGCCACCCCATCTCCTCTCCTCTTCCAAACATAAAATCTATTTGTCTCAGACATTACCTAACAAAATAATTTTCTTACTTATCTCCCCATGAACTTGATCCCTTGGTTTATTCATAAATACATCCTATAAATGGTTGTGGTGCTAACCTAATAAGGTTGTCCAAATAAGATGTATCGTGCTTAACCATTGCATTTCTATTTTATTACTTCATCCACATACTTCAAATATTATTCAATTATGCTCATATAATAGTGATAGAGTTAATATTCTGAATATTATTAATATGTTTTCAATGATTTAATCCCACTAAATTATTTAATTTGAGTGTATTTTCATCATTTATGTGTTTTTGGTGTATTTTGGGCTTAAATGTGAAAATGGTGTAATTCTGTAAAATTGACATTTTTATATAGCTTCTGTTTTTTGGGCATAACATTTAAAATATTGGCCCAATTGAATTTAATCCTTTTTTTAGGCTTAATATTCTCGTGGGATTAACATTTGTCTTCTGGACCAAGACCCAATTTGAAACCCAATGGTACATAAAAATCAATCAAGTAGAGAACTCAGTCTGGTTGGCAGAATGGACCACACCGCATTAAATCACTAATATCTTATACATACGACCTTAGAATGATTCTATTATAGCAGTTTTCGATAGAGGAAATTCAAATTATGGTTCACAATAAATTTCATAAAATAGTAAGCTCATTAAGGCATCTGTTTGGCTCGTCCAAGAGGAGTGGGTGAAACAGCTTTTGGAGACCAGAAAAGTAGTGGTCATTGATTCTTCCATATCTTTCTTTAAACCTATCCAATTAATCTCAACATTTTAGGGTCGATATCCAAATACATTTCCAATATTCTATAAGAAGGGTCCTTGTGAATTTCGGCCATCTGGTGGGCATAACAGAGGCAACATTCTGGAGTACAGATTCTAGAGGATCAAAATTTATGTTATTGTTTTTATTTATTTTATTATTATTAGCTTTGTAATGACTTATTCTTCCCCCTTCAACTCATTTACCCTTACCATGGTGGGTTATATATTTTGAGTGATTGGGGAAGGGTAGGTTTCCCCTTTTTTAATTATTGAGTTCTTGCACGTAATGCTTTAATATTATCTTTTCTCTTATGTGAATCTGTTTCAATTTCTTATAACAGTTTTTATTATCATGTACGATTGTATCTGATTTTAGATTCTGTTGTTTATTTATATTTGGTCAATTATGACTATCTCCCTCTACTAGGTTCTGGTTTATAAACTATGGAATAGACAGGGATTTAGTGGTGTAGTACTCGGTGATCACCGGTACGTGTGTGAGGAGTAGTGAATGTTCTTGATTGCTTGGGATAAACAAGACCCGATTGGGAATTGCCTAAAATAATTGGGGGTATTTGCTAAAACTCTATTACACATTGAAAGGAGAGTAGACAAATCTAAGGTTTTAGTAAGGTTTAGACTCACATTTTTTTTGACCAATGGAGTGAGAAGAAACGATTGTGGATTCTCACTCTTAACGATTTAGAAGAATAGATTTGGGTAAAATGAACTATGATAGAATTATAATTAGAAAACTGACCCTAACCTGATCACCATTTCATATCACTGATTTTAATCACATAATTTGTCAATTTGTTTTAAAGCTTTCACTTAATTTCTTTACTTTATTTAGTTTCTTTCTTTTATTTTTAAAATTAAACAGTTTCAAAAAAACATCACTACTTCCTCTTATTTTAAGTGACAAACACTATTGTTGAGAACTCCTCTTTGGAGACTACCTAGGTAACCCACTATAATACATTTTAACTTAGGTTATAATTGTTTTTTCCACACCCCATGATAGGAATGTGTCAAATAGCACAATTATCTCCCATATAATAATATGTTACTATTGTAATGGAATAAGCCAAATACATCTCCTCTTCTATTAAATGGGAAACTAAACCATTATTTGTGTATACGATGGACAACCGAATCATGAAACGATGTAATTTTCTTCCCATAATGACCTCTCAAAACTTGTTATAATGATGGATTTGAAGTATATATATGATATTTGTAACATAATTATACTTTTTGAATAATTATATGATATAGAACTTCTTAATTTATATTATTTGGGGGATACGATAACGTCGCCCGTGTGTATGGAAGACTGTTGACTCGCGAAGCAATGTGATTCCTTTTTCACTAATGATTTACATAGAAGATAATAAAGATATATTTAATGAATATATGTGTTATAAATGATATAATTTTGATATTAAATACATATTTATCATTTTGAAAAGATAATATATCATTTTATTTCTTACCTTTCCACTCACTGAAAAATGATAGTGTTGTTTGCGTGTATGTGTGGACTACAACCTCCATGAAGCGATGCGATTATTTTTTCATTATCAAATCATATGGATGATATATATAATTATATTTAGAGGAAAATATTATTTTTATTATATTATGGTATTTCTGTAAATATAAAATAATTCATACCTTCATTCCATAATGATCATTGAAAAATGGAAACGTTACTCATGCATATATATGGTCTACCATCTCCATCATTGTAACATAGTTGATTTTCCATAAACAATATTCATGATTTGTTTTAAAGGTGTAATATATGTATACAAATGATAATTATTTGATGATTATTATTCTAGATATGATGTAACAATGACCTCTTTGATATTAATCAACACACTAAAGTTGTCTAGAAACAATGAACCGAACGTCCTCAAAACACACGATCAGGACTTAACTAAATATATATTCAATTATTTAATTAAAATAAATAAAATAATTAATTAAATTTTAAGTTATTAAACCTATAAAAGGTTATTAATAAGTAAAATAATTTATATATGTTTATCATATAGGAGTTAAAGTACATACATGGAAAGTCTAGAATCGAGGTAAGGGTTTTGTATCAAATTTTCCATCTTTGAGACACGCTTTATTTTATGAACCTAATTTATTTTATCGGTGTACATATACTGAAACTTTTGTGTTATATATAATAAATACTTCATACTTCATGGTATTCTATGTTTTAAATTTTAATTATTTCATCCAAGGGGATAACATGAATGTTATTGAGTGGTAAAGGGTTTCTTAACTCAATTTTCATTGATTGGATTATAACATTTCTTCATTGAATTTTTTATGAAATGATTATGTGTGAATTTATCTCAACATTGTTTTAATTTGTAATTGAAATTATTTTTTGTGGATTTATATTTTTTACATATAATATATCCATTTAATAAATCTCAATTTAAAGATATGATCTTTGTAAGGGTTAATCATCCCAAATTCCTTTCTTTAGGATATATGTTTATAATATGAAACTATATTATTTTATTACATGTATATACTTACCTTTAATATGTTATATCATGAAAATACTTTTGTTTATTATATTTAGATTTTCAATTTAATTTATTCTTTCATGGGGCTTATGATTGAAGAGTTACCAAAGTGGAAAATGCTTTATGTTAAAATATCATATCTTTAGGGATTATTTATATTCAAGGTTAATTTGGATGAAATCATATAATATTATTTTATTTAACCAAATATCTTTCTTATCCACTATTTATTAATTTGGTTAACATTTTTTATCTCAATTTCTACCCTTATTGATTAAAAAACATCAATAAATTAATTTTTAAGTGAAACATATCTTGTATTTTCTTTTAGATCGACTATCTTTCTCTTCCATAACCATGTTTTCTAAAGTGTTTTCAAATAATTTCTTTTATAAAAATAAATTATTTCATAAATTATTTTACATGATCTTTTTACTTAATCTAAAAGTTTTTAAATGGAAATTTATAAATGTTTTTCAAATGGTTCATTTTTTACTCTCTTTTCAAAATGTTTGAAAAGAATTATTATTTTTAACATTTTCATTATGAAAGGATTTTCCCATCATCAATAAAATTATTTTATTTGAATATTACTTTATATTTTTCAAGTAAAATAAAATTATTTTCAAAATATTTTGACAATTTTTAGTTTTTATAAGTTATTTTAAATGTAAAAAGGTTATTTTCCTCAAGAATTTTTATAGTGATATTTTAATGGTATTTCCATTCATCAACATCAAAAACCCTTGATGTTACTAATTATCCAATTGGGATATTTTTATTGATTATATTCTCATTATTTCATGATATGGATTATGATTTTTTCAAAGATATTGTCAAGTAACCTATTTAATTTCCAGGGGTTAATCATGTTTTAGAGAGATTATCGTGGAATCTGTTTCTTTCCTATGAGCTAATCAAGTTACGAAAGGAATAATTGATTTTTTATGAGTTTTATAATGGTATTTATGTTCTGTATAATTTATTAATGTTTTAGTTCTTGTAATTTTTTTAAAAAGGGTTGTTCCCCATTTTAGATCACAAGTGAGCTTGATATAACTTATACGATGGGTGTGCTCAGATAGTGCCAAGTGAGCTCTATATAGATTATATGATGTGGGAACCCATATATCACTCCAATTTATTGGTTATGGGAGTATAATGTATTATTATTACATTTTTAATGCTTGTATAAGGGTTATTTAAGGGTTATATGAAGATAATTTTCCAAGATACAAAAAAAAATTCTTTATGCTTGTTATAGGTTTTAATATTTCCTTTGATCACGATTGACATAATATGGATCATGATTATTGAATTATATAAATCTTTTATTTTTAAATAATTATACCATGTTTTATGTTTTATAATCTAATTATTTATGTGTATGATTTATCTTATGTTATACGCATGCACTTTGATTATATCATTATAGCCTTATACTCTTCTTACGCTCAACGATGATATCCAAGTGTTAATTCTTATGTTTTTCATTATAAAGCATATGATCTCGACCTTATTATTTTTCCTTTTCCCCAAGTTATGAATAATTATGTTAAATATATTATTCCTATAATGGTTTATTTTGGTTGATGGTGATTACCTAATATGCAATATTAAAGGATGGTTATAGTAGAAAAAATACTCTCTTGAAGTCATATGTATAGTTTATATAAAATTTTATCATTATTCTGTAAAAGTATAAACATAAAAGGTACTTGGATATGTTATTTATAAAATATTTATTTTTGATATTTTAGGTTTTTAATAGATAAAATCAGGTCACCTTTATTGGTATCAAATCTAGAAATGTAAAATTTGTGTTTTTAGCACTAGATCAAGGAGTGAAAGTTTGGGGCTATTGTAGTTGGTGTCAGATAAGGGTTTATACAACTTTGGAGATTATGATTTTTTCATATGATGTTATCTTAATAGTTATGGATACCATAATAGGTCTATAATATTAAGTATGATCATAAGTTCAATGTCATATATGCCCCTATGAGGTTTTAAGTGATGAGATCTTAAAGTGATTGATGAGATTTTATGAGATGTTTTATTTGGTTGAAGTATATATAAATCATTAGTTTAACATGAATTATTACTTTAAATTTTTTGTAAATAATTTTTAATGAATCTATAACCTTTATGGATTATATGATCTTTTATATTGAGATAGTTATAGGAACATAAGTTTTATTGTATAGATAAGTATGGGATTAAAAGTGATTTGGTGACTAAGTGGTTAATGTTATTTCAGATTAAAATCACTATATTTTGGGCCTATAATATGAATGGTATGAGATAAACTTTTAGTTTAAAAAACTATTTAATGTTGAGGTTTTTTAGGTTGCTTGGGATATGGGGTTATTTATTTAGGTAATGATTTGGTATGAACTTTGGGTATTACTATTGAATTTTAGAGAACTAATGTATTATTTCATCATATTAAGGTTTATTCATTTTGGGAAACATGTTACCATAAGCTAAATTTTTTGGTTATGGTTAATTTATAAATATAGTTGTAATGTATAGTTATCCTTTTAATGATTATGTTATCTATTAGGAGTGGATTTTAGTGCTTCTGGCATAAAATATCATCCTGAATACTCAGCATTTAGAGAAAAAAAAGGATATTATAGTGAAATTTATTAAAGGATAAAATTAAAATTTTCAAGTAAGTATATTTTCCTTATGTTTTTAATATAAATGGTAAGAAATTCCCCAACTCTGGGAAATGGATATTGAAATAAAATTTTATCCTATTACCTTCATATGTGATGAATCAATGGTCTTTTAATACATCACAGATTTATGGTTTTGTGGTTGTTGACTTTCTCATGATCATTCAATTTATTTTGATAAATGATCTTTATCAGTCTACATAATTATTGGGAAATTAAAATTTTCTTCTATGTCCAAATCTTGACTTACCACCTATGTTTTCTTATTTGGAATACTAGTATGTGTTTTTTCATATAACCATAATATTTTATTTTCTTTCTTATCAAGAGGATGTTTTATTAACCCTTTTTATGATGGGGGTTTCCAAAAATGGAATTTTCAAATTTCCAACATTTAATTACTGAGATCAATTTAAAATTGAGAGGATTAAATTTATTTAATGGGGTGTAACACCATGATATTTTAAATTAATAACATTATGTTCGATATCCTATTTAATGCACCACACTGAGCTTAAATGACATGTGAAATATATGACTGTTATAACATAGATATTAAATTGGTGGGTATTAATAGTATTAACTACTTTATGAAATATATATAAATTTCCTATGAAATTTTATTGATAAATTCTTAGTAATTAATCAATCAATTCTTAGTAAATTTGTTCTATTAATTAAAATATGTTTTCTTCAAAGGTGATTTTTATTACATTTTGTGAGAAAATATAATAATTTTTTTAGAAAACTTAGAAAATTTACTTGAAAAAATGAACATAATTTTTTAAATCATAATATCAAAATTATCAAAGGCTAATTTTTTTGTATTTTTAGGAAAATGTTGATTTTTCATTAAATAATGAAAAATACTAATTATCATAAAAATTTCATTTTTAATCAATAAATTAAAAAATATAAAAGTACCATTATGTTAGGAATATGATATATAGTAACACAATTATTATTTATCAATATTTAATCTAATTAATTACATTTTAATCAAATATCTACTAAATTTTAGTATAAGTTTATTTTTAGACTTAATGCATTTTTTTGAAGAAAAAAAATTTAAAGTGCATAATGTTTCCCCATTATAATTAATTAAAAAAACTTAATGCGGACGAATTTTAATTAAATTAATATATTATATATAAATAAATATTAATTTATATTCATACAATGATGATTACTAGTCATAGAGTTAATATAAAATCATATTTTTCTTGAAAAATACACTTCTTGAAAAATCGCTTTTTCGTCACGTCTGTGGGTTAAATTTTAAATTAGAATATACCGATCTTGTTAATTGAATTTGGAAAAAAGTATTACATATTTCAAATCATAATAATTTATATTATCTAATAATTTTATCTTAATATTTTACCATAATGAATAGTTAAAAGAGTAAATATTAATTACTGCGGTTAAGGTAAAAACGGGTTTACCAAGGGTTAAACTAAAATGAAAAGGATTAAAATGACCTATAAACTTGTCTATATCTCATTTTATTTCAATATTTAGACCATATAAACTATAAGGTTTTATAATGACCCATTTTAGATACTTTTTCATGTGAAAAATGTGGTTACACTTTATTCATTTCCAAAATTCCATGTGTGTCCTCTCCCCCACTTATAAAAGGATACCCTCTCTCCTATCGAATTCATACCTTCAAAGACCTTTTTCTTAGAAAATTACTACCCAGATACATTTCTTGAATCCCTCTCCCATTTTATAGATCCTCTTTTTTATCATAAATATATCCTAAGAAGGATTTTGGTTCTAACCTAAAGAGGTTGTTCGAAGAAGAGGTATTGTGCTCAACTGACCATTTCTATATTATTTCTTCCTCCACCCAGTTAAAATATTTTAAATTATTAATATATAATAAAAAAATTATATAAAATATAATTATATTTTAATATATTAATTTCAAAACTCAAATCCATCTCCTATTCCATAAAATGGGGAATGAAATCGTCATTCATGTGAATAGCAGACCACCGCCTCGCGAACTGATATAATTTATTTTCCATCATCGCCTCCCATGGATTTTTATAATTAAGGATATAAAGTTTATATATATAATATTTGTAAAGTAATTATATTTATTTTAATTATTATATCACACATAACATCTTAATTTCTATTTCGTTGGTGATATGATAATGTCACTTGTGTGTATAGCGGACTGCCGACTCGTGAAGCGGTGTGATTCATTTTTCACTAATGATTTACATGGAAGCTAATAAAGAAACTTTTAATGAATATATGTGATATAAATTAAATAATTATTACATTATTGACATATTAATAATTATTAAAAGATAATATATCATTTTATTTCTTTCTTTTACACTCACTAAAAAATGATAATGGTGTTTGTGCGTACGTGTGGACTACCGCATTCACAAAGTGATGTGATTCATTTTTAATCACCAAATCACATGGATAATAAATATAAGTATATTTAAAGTAAAAATATTTTATTTATGATATTATTATCATTATTTAAATATAATATAATATATACCTTCTTCAGTAATGATCATTGAAAAAATGGAAGTGTTACTCATGCATATGTACGGTCTACCATCTCCATTATTGTAACATAGTTCATTTTTCATAACCAAAATTCATGATTGGTTTTGAAGGTATAATTGATTTATATAAATTATAATTATTTCATGATTATTATTCTAGATATTATTTAAGAATGACCTATTTGACCTCAGTCAACACACCAAAGCACTTTTGAAACAATGGACCAAACATCCTCAAAACACACGGCATGGAATTAGTTGATTAAGTATTAAATTATATCATTAAAATAAATAACATAAATCACTAAAATATATTTTATTAAACCTCTAAAAGTTTATTATGAAGTAAAATAATTGATATAAGTTTATTATATAGGATTTAAAGTATATACATGGAAGTTCTGGAATCGAGGTAAGGGTTTCATCTCAAATTTTCGTTCTTTAAGACACACTTTATTTTATGCACATAAGTTATTTTATATGGTATATATATACTTCCCCTTTTATATTTTATATCATGAATCCTTCATAATTCATAGTATTCTATGTTTCAATTTGAATCATTTCATCCAACGAAATTTTACATGAAAGTTACTAAGTGGTAAAGTGTTTCTTAACTCAACTTCATTTCATTGGGTTATAAATCTTATTCATTGACTCTGTTGTGACATGATTATGTGTTAATTGATATAAAAAAGTTCAATTTTTAATAACAATATTTTTATATGGATTTAAATTTTTTACAAATAATCTCTCCATTGATTAACTATCAATTTAGTGATATGGTATTTGTAAGGGTTAATCATCCCAAATTATTTTCTTTGGGCCATATGTGTAGATAACTTAACCCTAGTATCCTAGAGCTGGTGATGTACTACATAAAATTATCATAAGATGCAAAAAAAATCATCTCTAAGGACCTAATAGTTTTTTAGTCTTGGTAAACTATATACATTCAAGATTCCACCATTATATTTGATTACACAAATTACAACATAAATTTTTTGAGAATATCATTATTACCTCTAGAATATCATTGTATATGAAACATAGTACACTTCATGGATTCCTTATAAATGAAACAATATAAGGATGATCTAAAATTATGAGTAAGGGCTAATTATAGTGCAAACTATCATGAATCAATAAGAATAACCAATATGGAAAGGTAAATAACTAAGAACACATACCATTAAAATAAATTTACTATCATGTTAAGATAAGGAAAAATAAAAATTCGAGGTAAATATCTAAAAATAAATTCCATTTAATCAATAAATTGAGAATGAAATGAATACATAGAAAATATCATAGTGAAAATCACATGGATATTAATAATAACATAAATGAATGAAATGATTAATTATTAGAAATTAATTATATCAGGAACATGATACCTATACCATCAAGACCTTTCATAATATGGTTTAAACATACTACTATCATGACCATTCCTGAAAAGTTTTTAGAATAATGGTTACAAATATATAGGGTTTGTCTAGTTAATTTTGTCTCAAGAGACTATTGATGAATCAAGGGTATTTCTTTAACTAGTCCCCAACCTATTTCACACCTATCTAATGAATTACTTATATATCAACTAATCAATTTAATTCATGCACAATTATCCTTATCATTAAATATCTATATTGAGAAAAGGAAATGAATTTATTAATATTTTCCCAGTTAATCAAATAACTATCAAAGTAAAAACCATATGTAAAAATGGTATACATTTCAGAAAATAAACAAATCCATGATAAATAATATTGACATTTATGGGAGATTTAAATTCCATGGGAAAGTGAATAATTCAATTCAAAGTTAATGACTACAAAAAAGAATCAAGGAAGTGAATGACAATACTTTCCTTGGTTAAAGTTATTATAAACCATCTAGAGGAAGGTTAAGGATGCTATCAATAAAATATATACCCATTGGATTAATAATAAAGGGTTTTGTAATTTTTGAATAGAAATATCATAAAAATATCTTTTAAAACATTCTTTAGTAAAATATCCTTTTCATTTTAAAAATAATTTTCTTTGAAAATAACTTTTAAAAAATAAAATTTCGAAAATAATTTTGAAAATAATTTTCTTTTAAAATAACCTTTGAAAATTATAAATTAATATTTTAACATTTGATTGGTCATGATGAATAGAAATTTTATATATTTAGTACATATTAAAATGAAGTTTTCTTTCACTTTTTCAGTAAAACCCAAATGAGAATTATTTTTAAAATTCAAAAAGATTCCTTTTAAAAAAAATTAAGAGTAAAAATGGGTGAAAATGACTTTCATAAATCATTTTTAAAAGGTTAAAACACTTTTGAATACTATTTTAGAAAAAATGGTTTTGGAAGAAAACATATTTTCGATTGAATAGAGAAATGGATTGGGATTTTCTTAAAATCATTTTTTAAAAATTTTTAAGTACCAAAGAGTGATAAAATGGTATTATTAATTGAAAATATCATGAATAAATAGATGATAAAAAAATTAAAAGGTTTTATTTGGAAATGTTAAAGTAATTTTCTACAACTAATATTCAATAATAAATAATATTAATTAGAATTAGATTATGAAATATACCCCTAAAATGATCATAACGTTGAAATGAGAGTTAATTAATGTATAAATTATGTGTATCAACTATAAGTGCACATTAAAAAGTGGAAATAAAACATAAGATCATCAAATATTGTAACATCCTAACCCCAGATACTCGGATATGGTGAATTATTTTAATACATTGACATGATTATAAGGAATCTAATCCCGAAGGACCAATCAGTTTAGAATTCTTGGAAAATAGATTACAAATATGGACTTTATATTACAATTTCTAAAATAGAATACAACATAGATAATCCATTGATAATGCCATTATTATACAATCTTAACCCAAAATTTAAATCTTAAAAAACTTCTTATCATCTTGTAAAAATAAAACATAAGAAAGGGTTGAGATCATATGATCATTAAGGTTCATTAATTCAGCATAATCTTTCATAAATAAGCATAAACATTTAAAGAAAGTATAAAAATAAAGCATAATCCTTTTAAACATAAACATGAACACAATATGGAAAGAATAAATCAAATAATTCCATTTAATCATTCACATAGACATTATAATAATTGAATAATCACATTTAATATCAATAACTAATCTCATAATGAGGCAATACATAATTTTATACATCATAATCACACCATCAAGGCCTCATTCCAAGACCATACATAAACGGGTAAAAACCTAAACTATTTTGTCTCATTATAACTACTGATACATCTAGGGGATTTCATTAACTGGTCCCTAACCCTTAGGGATTTCATTAACCAATCCCTAGCTCTTAGGGCTTTCATTAAGTGGTCCCTAACTCGTTACTTAATAAGTATGATGCATTCCTCTTATGAAAGGGGTAAAACAAAACCAACATAAACATTCATACTAAAACTGTGAAGTAACTCCAGGGGTTTGTGTATGAAGTTGGCATGAATCTAGAATGAGTGGAATTTCATGGTAAATCACTCACAATATCGTGCCACTGTGGGCCAGTAGTACCCAAGCCTTTGAACCTGATGGGAAAGCTTGGTGCCTGGATGATGTTCTCCACACGCTCCAGCATGTACTTCATTCATTACAGCATCAGTTTCCTCTCCATCAATGCATATGAGGAGCACTCCATCGAGGCCTCGTTTGTAGAGGACCTCTTGCTGACCTGCTCCTCCATATAGGACAAAGTTGATTGCCCTTCTTCGTATTTTATCTCATTCAGCCCTGTCTGATGGAAGTTCTCCCCATTGAAGGTAGTTTGCAATGGGGGTCATCTAGCCGGTGGTAGGAGCATATGGATCAGGGATAGGACTGACATCATGGATTTCTTCCAAATTGGTCTGAACAAATGGAAATACCATTCGACGGTGAGCAATACTGATAACTGTTTCATCCCATCTTGGGTCAGCTAGGGTTGTGGTCGTGTTGTCTAATGCATCAGTTTGAGCATTCTAGGACCATGGAATATAGTTCAATGTTGGTTCTATGTAGAATTCCTCCATTAACCCTCAGAAACGGTAAAAACAGGGGGATCAGCTCTTCCTTTTTAATAGCATAGTCACCATTGACTTGCTTGATGACCAGCTCCGAGTCACCTTTTACCTTAAGGTGCCATACTTGTGCCTAGAGTGTGAGTTCCAGGCCTATAATGAGAGCTTGGTATTCCACGTCATTGTCCGTACATCCTTCTGATAGGAGGAAGGAATATGGAAAGACTACCTTTTCTGGGGACACGAGTATTATCCCCAAACCCACTTTGTTGAATCTGGGATCCTCCATCCTCTTCTTGGTTGGGCTTCGGGATGCGCCATCGAAGTATATTTCCCATGATGGGAACTCCTCTTGAACCGAGAAGATGTCTTCATCAGGTAGCTCTGCATCCGGTACAGTGGTCCCTGTCAAAGGGTGCTCTACCAGAAAGTCTTCTAATGCCTGATCCTTTATGGCTTTCTGAGGCACAAACCGGATGTCAAACTGTTGTAGGATCACCGCCCATCGGGATAGGCATCCAGTTAGAATTGAGCGGCTGGGGATGTACTTGAGCGGGTTACTCCGCGAGATCAAATAGACCTCATGATTCTGTAGACAATGTCGCAACTTTTGAACCACGAAGACCAAGGCCAAACTACTCTTCTTGATATTTGAGTATCGAGTCTTAGCATCAATCATGGTTCGACTGAGGTAATAGAGACTGTTTTCACTGCCCGCGTCATTCTTTTGTGCGAGGAAGGATCCTAGTGATTGCTCTAAGGATGTCACATACAAGATGAGTGGTCTTCCTTCAACCGGGGGCATGAGAATCGATGGGCTTATGAGGTACTTCTTCAAGTTGTCTAATGCCTCTTGGCAGTCATTCGTCCATTGGTACGTGACCCCCTTATTCATTAACCTGGTGAACGGTAGACATTTGCCTGCCAGATTGGCTATGAACCGCCTAATATAGGCTAAGTTTCCTTGGAATCCCCTTAACTTGGTGAGATTGTGGGGAGGTGTAAGGACAAGGATAGCCTTTGTCTTCTCAGGTTCGACTTTGATGCCACGATGGCGTACGACGAAGCCAAGGAATTTCCCTGAGGTAACCCCAAAGGCGCATTTCAAGGGGTTCATCTTCAAGCTATGCTGTCAAAGTTAGTTGAAGATGGTATCAAGGTCAGACAGGTGATCCAAGTGCTATCTGAACTTGACCACCAGGTCATCCACGTAACATTCAACGAATTTCCCCAGGAACGGTTTAAATATCTGATGTATGGCGCACTGATATGTGGCGCCAGTATTCTTGAGACCAAAGGGCATGACCCTGTAACAGAATACCCCTTGAGGGGCCCTGAAGGCAGTGGCTTATTCATCTTCTCAAGCCATACTGATTTTATTATATCCATAATAGTAGTCCATGAAGGATAGAGCCTCATACCCAGTCGTCACATCAATTAATAATTCGGTGATCCGGACTGGGAAATCATCTTTCGGAAAATGCCGATTGAGATCTTTGAAGTCAATGCAGACATGGATTTGTCTGTTTTTTTTCTTGACAGGGACGATATTGGCCAACCAGATGGGGTACTGGACCTCCTGAATAAATCCTACTTTAATGATCTTATCGACTTCAGCCTCTATTTTGGTGACATGTGAGGGATGCGTCCTTCTAGCGGCCTATTTATAGCCCCGGTGGTCTTATAGAAGACCCAGGTGATACGTCTCCACTTCGGGATCGATTCCTAGAACTTCTGTGTAATTCCAGGAAAAAACATCTGAAATTTTCCTCAGGAAAGAGGTATATACCTCGTTTTCCTTGGGGGACATGGCTGCACTAATGAGAGCAGGCCTCAGATCTTCCTCAGTACCCAGGTTTATTTCCCTGAGCTCACCCACCATGGTGGAGATACCCTCCTCAAATGCAAGAGGTTCGTCCCTAAGATCTTCCCCCTATTCTTCTCCCAAATCCTCATCTTCTTGATCCGACGAAGAGAGAGCTTCCGGTCTGAGCCTTCGAGGGTTTGAGGGATAGGCATCGTGGGCATTCCCGCTTGAGTATTCATCCCCAGATTTAGGGTTGGCGGACGTTCCCGCATTGTCTTGCTCGGCCATCATGGATGAAGTCATGAGGACATCCGAATGTGTGTCCGCACTTGAACTTCTACTCTCAACATGGTTGATGGGAATGACATAATCTCTACCAAGCTGCCTGAGGGGGTCATCAGGAACCATTTCCAGGCCATTTGGAGTGGGGATCCAGTCGACACCATCGACCAAAGGCTTATTTTTCTTTTGCTCATAGAACCCGACATCAATTTAATGTGACTCAGAGAGATCGAAAGGTGCCTTGTCGGCATGCAACGTTTTTCTTTGTCCATTGACGCAGTACTTGATACACCGGTGGTAGGATGAAGGAACGGCCATGTGCTTATGGAGCCACGGCCTTCCCAGCAGGGCATTGAATGATGTGCTCTACCGGCCCACCAGGAATTCTGTGTAGGATAATAGGTCACCAAAATGGGTCTTTAGATTAATTTTTCCCATTGGTTTCTGCTCACTCTTGTCATAACCCAGCAGAGTTGTGGCCAAGGTAATTAGGTCATTCTCACTGTAGCCCAACTTGCGGAGTGTCCGTTGGGGAAGGAGGTTAACTCCAGAGCCATTGTCTATAAAGAATTTCCGGATCTCAATACCATTCAGTGTTCCGGACACATATAGTGGTATGATGTGTCCTTGCATGATGGCATCTTCATCCTAATCGGTGAAGGAAATCACCGCATTGCATTCAATCGGGTCAGTCTTCGTCTGGTAAATTTTGGCGGCACCTACCTCAGCTTGAAACTACTGGGGGCTAATAAAATCTTCTATAAGAACCTCCCTGAGGTCTACTGACATACTTAGGGAATAAAGGATTTACAGCTTGTCTAGTACCGATGCCAGCTACTTAAGGATACCTTATTTCTGCTCTAGTGGCCGACGCTTCTCCATTGGCAGGAGAGTCTTGGCGGGTGCTTTAGGGGCTGGAGCATTTGACGAGGAGGGACCGACTGCGGGGTTGAATATCTATGGAGTTCCCGTGTTTTTAGGACTTGGCCCGGTCGGTCTGTTTGTGCACACTAGGTGGAAAGACACTTGTTCATCCTCTGGTGGGTATTGCAGAACAATAGGGCCATAGTGGCTGCTTGTGGAGGTGGAGGGGCATTCTTTCTCCTGTTGAGTCCATTAAAGGGCTCTCCCATGGGTTTTTGTGATATTAATGGTTTGGGCTAGAGTCCAACCGTAGGTTTGGTTTCGGCCATGGCTGCGCCTCCCCTGGTATCCCCTACCTCTGGGATTCCTCCTCCCGGCTCCTCATGCAGGGAACTCGGGTTCGTAACCATACCCTTTGTTAGGGAATGATTTCATAAGATTGATGACATTAATAGAACCAAATATTAGATCTTCAACCTATGATAGGTCAAACTGGTCGGTTGTCCCTGATGGTGCAGTTTGGTGGGTCAGTGCCCATGGCGCCAAAGTCGAGGGTATATAATCTACCAGGGTTGGGACTGACTTTGGCCCCATCATGGACTGCTCCTCTTGCGATTGTTTCATCATTACATGATTATGCTCAGATGACCAGCTCGTGGAGGGTTGTGAGGTCGATATTGTCGGCTTTGAGCCTTCAGGGTCTGTTGGTGGCAACACCGGCTGCTGTATTTGAGCTCGAAGTATTCCCTGGGCTCGGTTGATAGTCTTCCGAGTCATCCAGTTGTTAAATTTATGCCCCTTCTTGCTGGTGACTTTCTGCCACCCCTCCTATTTTTAGGAGTCGGTGGTAGAGATACATGCCACATGTGCTGGGGGTGGTCCCAGCTTGACCTTCCTGGAGTCTACCATCCTCTGTAGGTGGTATTTGAAGATGAATCATTCTCAGATACTGTGTCCCAACATCCGATGGTAGGGGCAGTAATCTGGCCTATCATCGCAGTCGACCTCTTCAGGTTTCCTTTGCTCCGGGAGGTGGAGCAAGTTGCAGTTCATGGTGGCAATGAAGTAGCCGTGGACTTGATCATCCTGGAATGAGTATACTTTTTGTCTTTGTTCCTCAAACGAGTTCCGCTTCGGTTCTCTCTGATCGTCCCGTTTAGGCGGAGGTGGCCACTGATATGCAGGAGGCCCTTGACGATTTAGTGGAGGCCTGAGCGGTGGAGCGGGAACAGGGACCAGCTTGAGTGTGACAGCGGACGCTTTAGCTCTAAGGTCTCTTTTCGCAGGAGCCTGCGAGGATATTCTGGACTTCAAATTAGTCCACTACAGTGAGTCCTCAATTCTCTGGGAAATGGTCGAGAGATGGCGGAAGCCAATGGTGCACTCCACTGGTACGAGCGGTGTTCGCAGCTCATCTCAAATATTATAGATGCATATGGATAGCATCTCATTTTGAGGCATTGGCCTGTTCAGGGAATAAGCCAGAACCTTCCATCTAGCAATGAAATATGAGACCCTCTCGTTCTCCCTCTACTTGCAGTTCATGAGATCGTTGACCATTATTTTACGCAACGTTGAGCTGAAGTGGAACAGGAACTGCTGCCGAAGGTCTTCCCAGCTCTTTATTTACTAGGCTAGCATACTTGTATACTAGAAGAAGGCAGATCCTTGCAAGGTCCGTACGAATCATCTGAGTTTTACTGCTTCTTGTTGCTCTGGAGTTCCCATCATAGGGTCGCAATAGGATGCGTAGTGCATCAAATGTTGTTCCGGATCACCTGACCCGTTGAAAATATGGTATACAGGGCTCCCAAAATTGGGTAGAGGCGGTGTGTTGCTCACCCAATCAGGGTAGGGTTTCCTCTCTGGTTGTATCAGAGCTCTTCAACCTTCTATCACTTCCAATCGAGCTGTTAGTGCCTCAATGGTGTTGGTGAGACCCTGTTTTACATCCTGTTGGGCCCGGTCCTGGGCAGGCGTAGCCCGAGGCATTACCTAAGGATCCGGATTGGCCGGCACCTGGGGTGTGTGTGCCATTTGTGGCACCTTCGAAGGGTTCAGGCGTACACATACTGATTTATTCTTGAGTGGAGGGAAGTCTTGGTATTCATCTGAATCTACGTTTAGGTAGTGGTATGGGTCGGGCGCCTTGTTGGATGGGAGCCCTGACCATATTTCATTTTCCAGGGAAAACCTTATTCTTTGAGGTTCACTTGTTGGGAGTGCATGATGCGGATCCTCCTGGGATGCACTTTCAATAAAGAAGTTCCTCTGGAGTAGCTCGGCGTTAAGCCACCTCAATTCTTTCATCTCCTCTACCTGTCGAGTGAATCTCTCTTCGATCATGAGTGTCTCATCTTTGTTGAGAGAAGGAGGTGGGTTAAGGGTAACCGGTCCTTTACTCTTATCCCAGTTGGATGCTCTCTGGGTAGGCAGAAGAGGGTTGGCTGGAAGGACGACCGTATTTAGGTCGGCCCTCTAGTTCCGGGTGTGCACACCTGGTGGTTCGTTGTGAGTCACAGCCTGACTGGAACTATCTTCTCCTGATCCCTCCTGATTTGCATTATCTCTTATGTCACCCGTGGGGTTAACCTCTATGATTTTGATAGATTAATATCGCGGGGCGGAGAATATGTCATCTTCCAAATAGGAATTGAATCTCCCGCGTCTTCTTTTGGCCTTCCCTTTCGTGACTTGGGATTGCCTTCAGACTTCTTGAAGAAGGGTGACGCAGAGAGTTCTTTGATGCGACCTTACGGTGAGCCTTCCTCTCGAAGGGGATGATGATTCAAATGATAGGATATGATGGGAACCTCCTCTTCTGATTTCCCCCCTAGGCGAGAGAATACTGGTTCTCATGGGGGAGGTTGTTGTTGAGGGGGTAATAATGCCCCCAGCCCTGAGGGCTGGGGTTGGATCCATTCCTTGGACATTGAGTCTCCTCCCAGTTTTATTGGTCTTATGGGGGAATTTTTTGTTAAAAATTCCCCCAGCCCTGCAGGCTGAGGTTGACCCTGGATTGCGGTAGTGGCTGCGGCTATTGCTACCTGCCTGATTGTAAGAACCCGGATCAGTTTTCAGGTATGATTTTCCTTTTTTTTTGTAGTTTTTGAGAAAAATGAAATTTCTGGAAATTTCAGAAGTACACGCAGTGTACTTTCTTGGTACACGCCGTGTACTCTTTCCCCGGCTCGAAGCCATGTGTTGGCCGTGTCTGGGCCACACACATGGTGTGTAAGGCTAAGGTGGAGGCCAGTTATTTTGGAGTACGAAAAAATTAGAAGTACACGCCATGTACTCTAAAAGTACACTCCGTGTACTTTTTTTTCATGAAACGGACCGCGGTCGCGTCTAACCCTCATATTCACCTTCTTCTCTAGTTTTCAGCCATCCGAAGCGACCCGTACGGCCGGATCTTCGACGGATGACCGCCTCGCCGTCGGTTCTCCGATTCGAGCACGGTCAGTTGCGTTGGAAGTGTAGCGGTGAGTTCTTCCTTCTGCTTTAGCCTTGTTTCTTGATTCCTCCTCGTTTCCATGTTATCGTAGGTTGAGAATTTTGTTATTTTTCTCAGATCTACATCCTTCCAAGGGGAATCTGTCTTTGAGGTTCACGTATATCGATCTCCTAGGATCGAGGTAGGCGGTTTGTGCCTTTCCGTTGAAAGTTAATGAATATTATGTGCAAATTCCACCAATACCCGTGAACGGGGTATTGCGTGTTGCCTATTTTGCCCTTCTTTCTTTCCTGCTTTGCTTGATTGCTTTAGTAGAGGTTATTTCTTGTTATTAGAGTATTTTTTTTGTGCTCGGATTGCTTTTCCATGCTTGCTCTGCATGTTTGGCGTTTTTGTCAGTTGCCATGCCCAGTCGTAGGATAGTGTAACTGTTGTTTTATTATTGATGTTGAGCCTTAGTTGATAGCCAAGTAGTTCTTGAGGTTTACTTGGACGATATACACGTGCTGAGCATGTTTAGTTATACTCAGGACTGTGATAACCTAGAGTAATAGACCAAAGGGACAATTGACGGAAGGGCTTCTCCAGAGTGTCTTTTAATTACGATACGCGGGCTATAGGGTAAATTGACGTTGAGTGATTTCCCAAAGATCCATTATCAAGACGCATTCCATAGGGGGAATTGACGTTGAGTGCTTCCCCAGAGAGCCTTTAGCACGATACGAGACTACAGGGGAATTGACGGTGAGTGCTTCCCTAGATATTCTGCTTAATTACGTAACTGAACCAGAGGGGTGAGACTGTGTGTGACACCTAGAGGGTTTCTATTATTTATAGGTTGAACCATAGGGGTTAGTCTATGAGAGCTACCCAGAGGGTTACCTTTTTCCTTTGTTACTGGTTGTTTACTTGTGCACTTCTTTTGTTAGAACTGTGGATTGTAGCTGCTTGTGTTTTCCTATTCACTATTTCTTGTTTTATTACTTTCCTTGTATTCATTGACTATTAGGCACAAATCTTTGGGTGATTGCCTACTGGGGTTGTATCTCACACCCTGTTTGGACCATGCTTTTGGGACCAAGCAGAATATGTTGCTGCAGGTATAGATAAGGGCAAGCGCCCTTCTACTTCAGGATCTTGACTGCATCCGGAGCTGGGGACTATGGGACCGAGCCGTGGCTCGAGATTCTGAGGAGATTACTTTGTTTTCTTTTGCACTTGGTTTCAGTTTTATTTCAACACATTGTTGTGTTTGCTGTTTTTCTTAGATACTTATACCTGCTGCATCATTGTCATCATAGTTATATATACCTTTCTTCCGCTGTTTGGTTTCTGTTGTTATGCATGTTGTTCACTACTTCCGTTGTTTATTGTTGTTTTCTTACCTTGTATACCTTACCGAATTAGGTAATAGTTTCTCCACTGACTCACCAAGGCCCCCGCTGCTAGTCGGAAACCTCTGGCGTTCGGGGAAACGCGCTTGAGGTCATGTGGAGAACCGGGTACGGGGCACTAGTGGAGGGGCTCCAGACTCGGGACGTTACACTGATCTTATGTGCCCCCATTCAGGGGTGAACTGGGTTTGGTGCCGAGTTCTTCTGTGAATCAATCCCTTCTAGGGAGGCATGTAAAGATTGCAGATTGGCCTCTCTTAGGCAAGAGGCCTATTGTATTCTCTCGATGGCCTGATTCAGGATTTCTTGAATGGATTGTTCCTGTTGGGATTGACGCTTCTGGGACTTACTCAAGGCCTGACTCTGCTGGGTGTGTTGCCTTACCTGAACAGGGATACCACTCGATTGCCATCTTGATGTGACAACATTGCAAGACACCACACCAAACAGGTTCTTCTGGGTGGGGAGCAGAGTGAAATGCAGAGCTCCATGTTCTCCCTATCCCCTGATATGGACTCCCGTCGGAGCGTCACTGATTTGGCGGCGCAGCTGGTGTAGTGCACGGAGGCAGGCTACCTCCATGTTTCCTTTATGCGTCTTGGGTTACTGTTTTCGTGCTGAAGGAAGAGCTTCCAGGTCGATGTGATGCAAGAGGTCCCCTATTGTCTTGACGTGTCCTACATACCCGTCGTAGGGCAGGAAGCTTGATTTCAGTCGGTGGAGGGTTGTCCATATATTATGGTGGATGTCATGCACGCATTCTTCTGACAACTCTCTGGGTATGTCGAACTGAGAGGTGGTTGTAGGCCAAAACATAACTGGTATATCATCCTTGGCCAGTCATTTCCTCAGGTGCAGCATATCGGCATACTCCTCCGCTAGTGATTCCTCTACCTGGTCAGCCCAATTGAGACGCTCACTATCAGTGTAGTCAGAGGTAGTGGGACTGGTAGGTGTGGAATCATTGTGTAGGCGATTCCGAGGTGGTTCATAGGATGAACACGGCCCTGGACTATCTTCTGATTGCAGAAGGACGTCATCGATGACTAACTGGGAATCTGACATGCTTGATCACATCCTTTTGAGTGCCTCGGCATACGAGGGCTTTTCGGTGCTCGATTTGGCAGGTGGAGGACCTTCGTGTCGATATGATATGTCATTAAGGGGAGGACCTCCGCAATGGCGGCTGTAATGGCGAGGACTACCATTATTTCTTGATGCTTCACCGCATAGAGTAATTTTATAGTGCACACCCTGGGGAGGACCTCCAAGGCGTGTCACAGTAAGGGGAGGACCTTCTGGATGTAGAGAATCAATACAGAGAGGACCTTCGCAATAACTGTCATCATGGTGAGGATGACCATCATGGATTGACGTTCAATGTGCATCATAGGGAGGACCTTCATGACACACTGCGACAAGGTGTGGACCTTCCTATTGCTTGGGGACAATGCGAGGAGGACCTTCGTAATGGTGGCCAAGGTGGCGAGGACTACCATCACAACTACGGTAATGGAGAGGACTACCATTACTGCTACTGAAAGGAGAATATATGTAGGATACATCCTGGGGAGGGCCTCCTGAATGTACCGCAACAAGGGGAGGGCCTTCTCGTTGCTTTATGTCTCTACGGGGAGGATCTCCGTTATTAGGGTGGTGAGGACTACCACCGTGATCTGATGCCCGGCTGCGCGGAGTGTCATTGTAGAGTAACCCTTGGGGAGGACCTTCAAGGTAGGCCACGACAAGGGGAGGGCCTTCTTGTCATGATGAGATGTCACCGAGGGGAGGGCCTCCGTAGTTTCGACTATGATAGTGAGGACTACTATCATAATCTGTGGTCCCATTGCATGGAGAGTGATTGCAGCGTATACCCCGGGGAGGACCTTCAGGGTGGACCGCAACAAGTGGAGGACCTTCTTTCTACTCGATCTTCTGGTCACGTGGATGGTTTCCATGACTCGAATCAAAAGAGGATCTCTCATGATCAATTGTTATATGCCTGCAGGGGAATCCCCCACGGGTGCTCTGGGGAGGACCTTCAGAGCTGCTGGTAGTGACATTGCAGGGAGGACCTTCACAACTGCTACTGCCACTCTCATAATATGGTAATGGGAGGGCAGGGTTCTGAGCCTTTGATTTATGCTTAGCGGCATTGGGAACCCCAGATTTCAGTAGAGCGGAGTCATGAATTCCCTATTTATTTTTCAGCTGCCTTCGGCACGTTCAGGGCGCTCTTTGGGTGACCCTTCTGGGCAGAAGAAAAGATACAGATCTACTCCGAGGTGGCTATCTTGTCTCTTATATGAGTCGCCTTAATTGGGTAGATGGGCTCATGGGTATGAGTCCTTGTTGTTGCCACTGATGCAATTACATTATGGAAAGTCTGCAAGATATGATCTGGGATCGATACCTACTCCTCCATCATTTCTAGGATATGTAGAGATACATATTTGGATGGAATGGGTATGAAGGCCCATTCCGGTATTGGAGTAGGAATATCCTGCTTCGGTACTCTAGTGGTCAGTGGGTACTGACAATTCTCCTTTGTCGGGGCAGGGGAACGAATCTGCCCTTGTACCGGGATGCGCTGATTTATCTCTCCATTTACTGCCACATCGGGATGGCGGACATTACATGAATCTTCAGGGAGTTGGCCCTGCATATATTATTTTCCCACCATATTGAGTTGGTGGCTTTTTTTGGTGGGGAGACGTGCCCACATAAGATTTTCCGCCACATCTGGGTGGAGGGCTTTGTTGATCGCCACCATATCAGGATGAAGGGCGTCAGAAGAAACTTCTAGAAGCTGGTCCTGCAGGTGCTGGGTCACCACTACATCAGGTTGGTGGGCTTCACGACCCTGGGTAGGGAGAGGTGCCTACCTGGTAATTGTCGTCATGTGTGAGCGATGGGCTTGATAGATCTCGACGGGGATGCGCATCGGCTTGTATGATGCCTCCATGTCTCGATGTCGGGCTTGGGAGGAGCGAACAGGTGTAGGTGCCTGTTCGTGGTATGTCTTCGTGGGTGGGTAGTGGAGCTCCTCCTCAGGGACCTGGGTGATGATCGGTCCCTGATTTTACGTCTGCCTCCCTCATCGGGCGGTCCGAGGGGCCAGATCTCGGGGAGCGTGTGCCTGAATCCTCGGGGAGACAACCTCCTCGGCACGAGGATGTTGAATCACAGTGTGACTGTGATGAAGTCTACCAGCGGGGGCCTAGGAACGGAACCCCCGATCGTTGGGGATGAAGTCCTCAACGTCAACCTCATCCTCCTCCCTAAGATAAGGGAGGTACGCATTGTCCCGTTCCGGGGATAGACTCCCGAAATGGTTGGAGACAGCAACAGGGGATGTCTGGATCTGCCTTTGCGGTCGCTGCTGGACATGTGACCGGCGAGTTCTGGAAAATTGGAGGGCATGCATGGCCGCCTCCATCATTGGAAGAGTACCGTTCACATGGTACCCTCAGATCAGTGCGTCCGAGACCCAACGTTGAATATGTTGGGTGGGTGACGGGGTCCTCCGTAGGTGAGGACGTCCAGTCATTGCGTAGTTTGAATCACGCACTTGTGAGTTCCTTTGTGATGCCATTGGATCAAAGGGAGTTCTGAAGGTAGTACCTGTGAAACATTTTAACAAATACAAACATAAAACCCGTCAAAGCAGTATCTCATGATCCCATGCATAATTAATGACCTTGATTGGCCTTCCTTGTGAGTAAAAGGGGGAACAGGGTGGGATTAAGTTAAATATGTCATGCTTGGTTATGGATTCACGTCGGGTTCACCATTTTAGTTTCACGTTTCGGTCTCGAAACGCCCAACGGTTCCGTATCCAATGACGCGTGGACCTACTTTCCAAAGGCAGGCGTTCACCAGATGGTCTGACCAACGACTCTTAAGAACTCAATTGGTCGAGAGGATGGGAATTCGAGCTCATCTCACCCTTTTGAGGGGAATTATTGCCTATTCCGGGACCCTCTTATATATTTAATATGTATTCATATGTTCTCGAATCTTTGGTTTATACCCAAACATAGTATCCACAGATTTAACCCTGGTGGGAAATGGTCAACTGGACATAGGGGGTTCGGAATCATTTAGGCCTAAGGTTTACCATCCCTCGTTGGATTAATGACCCCATGGAGTCGGAACTCATTGAGGCAACACTAGGAGTAGTGCGGTGAACCGATTTGAAGATAGTCGGATCAACTTGTTGTTAGGCTTGAACCTCATGGAGGCTTCCAACATACCCTACCTAGGGGAGAGGGATCAAAGTCCACGTAGTTCGATAGAAGAGCATCGAAAAACTGACGTGAGGGTGGACTCAGGGGTCCGTTGATGATCGGGCTTGAACCTCATGGAGGTTTCCTACGTATCCCTGTGTTAGGGAATCAAAGTTCTCGTAGTTCTCATTGTCTTGGGACTTACACTCTGAGGGATCCCAGAATGATGGATTGGGGATTACACTCTGAGGAGGCCTAGGGAAATGGATTGGGCCTTACACTCTGAGGAGGCCCACAGCGATGGATTGGGGCTTACACTCTGAGGAGGCCTAGGGTGATAGATTGGGGCTTACACTCTGAGGAGGCCCATGGCGATGTATTGGGGATTACACTCTGAGGAGAACCATGGAGATGGATTCCATGGTCGATGCTTACTCTAATCCCACGTGAGTCATACTCGATGTGAGAAACAAGAGGCAGTAGGGACCATAGGATCACGTCGCGAAGGGTGCATCCGTGAGAAGTGTAGTGGGTATTATGGATGAGGGGGTCCCATTAAGTCGGGGCTTACTCTTGGTTGGACGCCCATGGTGACAAAGCGTAGCCGGAGAGGGAAAGGGGGTGATCCTGTGCCCATCTCTTCTCTTGCAGTTCATGAGGGATTCCTTCTGATGGGTACTTTACTACTCCCGAGGAGCCGTTAATAAGTAGAGGGGCAGAAAGGGGACTCCCAAGCTCAGACTTCACATTACCGTGGGAATTTGAACCTAGTAATGCTTCGGGAATCTTATCAAGGGTTGGGGAAACCCCTTTGCCTCTATTTTCCATGGGTATGTGAACTCAAAACGGTGCGCTGATGCGCCTGAGGGTTACACCACACAGATCTAGTGGCTCTGGTGGAGGCCTTGGCTCGGGGCCGATGAGTAGGCCAATGAAGGAGTCACGGAGGATCAGGCCAGATCGAGAGGATCTTATGTGGCTTGGGGAACGGGAACTCCGAAGGATTAGGTGGACCACATGGGGGTATGGGTGGTGGCGCCCTTAACGTAGGGAAGTTCTACGCGGCTGGAGAGGCCATCCGATAACCAGTGTGGTCCGCGGACTGAGAGGTCGTCCACGAACCTAGGTGGTTCGCGGACCGAGAGGTCGTTCGCGAACCAGGGTGATCCACGGACTGAGAAGTTGTCTGTGAACCAGGAGGGTCCGCAGACTGAGAGGTTGTTCGCGAACCAGGAGGGTCCACAGATTGATTGGAATCCCACAAACCAGGGGGGTTCGTGGCTTCGGGTTTGGTTCGCGTACAAGGTTGGTATGCAGAGGGTTCCACACAAGCAGTGGCGGCCAAGGTTGGCGCCAGTCGGGAGTTCGTCGGTCGAGGCTTCACCCGCGTAGGGAGGTGCTACGCGGCGCGACGGATCCAAAAAGAGGCATAAAATTTCTGGTCCATGGGGAGTGTATCCGAGGAGGGGCTATGGTTCACGGTATTCTCTTTTTATGTTATTTTGAGTTCGCGGTTCACCAAATTATTATGCACTTTCGGTTCCTTATTAGTTCATTCCCAAGTTCATACCTTCTCTAGTTCCCAAACTCGAACTTTTGAAATCCCAAGCCTTCCTTTGAAATCCTTCCACCCGAATCTGACCGATCTCCTCTCCGTCTCCTTTCTCTGAATTTGAATCCCCTTCCTCCTTTCCCCCTCGGTCTCCTTTTATAGAGTGGGGAAAGAGATGTATCTATGGTCACGCGACACCTTTTGCGAAGGCCCATGACCGAATACTCGGTCTACGACTGACTTGGTCAATCTGTAATTCGCCTTGGTTATTGAGCGCTTCTCCCCCCCCCCCCCCCGTGAACCGAATGAGGGGAGTGCTTCGCATCCACAGAGGGTTCCGCCTACATTTCACGAACGACAGCGGAGGCGGTTTGGGCCAGCTAACACGGCTCGCGGCTGGGGTGGTTCATGTCGGTGAACCGGATTAGCGCCCGCCCTTCTTCACGCGTGCGGAGGATCTTTGCCTCCATTCTACGAATGACAACAGTCTGTGGAGGGGGATGCTTCGCGGAACCTGCCATGCGTCATTAACATTAGACCGGTCCGCGGACCGGTTCCTCCTTCGCCATCCTTGAGTATTGTCCACATTTTCACATCCCTTTGAGGGAAAATTGGGTAGAATCTCCCTTGAGTTAAAGGGGATCATCGTTATCCTTTGAGTATTTTTTAGGACCCTACAATAGGGTAGTACATACACCACACACAAGAAATAGGTGGTTTACATGGCTTTTTTCTCACGAAAATTAAAAGTGAGATGAAATTCCCTTACAAAGATCATATAATTAGAGTGAGGGTAAATCAATGAAATAATTATGTGTGAAAAATATAAATGCAAAAAATATAAGTTTATATTCAGTATATAATAATTAGGGGTCATTAACACATATTCATGGAATAATATAACCAATGAAAAAGATGTTTAACTCAATGAATGGAAATTGAGTTAAGATTTCTCTTACCTTTGGTCCGATACTCTCTATATGTATCTGAAACACCTGTATAGTGGTTTTAAATATATTATTATCTTGTACCAGGATAATAATAATATTTATAATATCATATATGATTCTTTTATGGCTTTATATTACTCGTTTATAAAAAATTCCATGTTGAAGCAATGTTTCGGGTAATAATTGCTTTGTTTATCGTACATGTTTTGATTTTTTATTCTTAATCATATTAATTAGATAACTATTTACATAATTACAGAATTTATAACATGATTTATATATAATAGATATTCATTATATAATATAAATATATTAAATGGGATACAATGATCATGGAGATGGTAGGTTGTACTTACACTTGAACATTGTTTCCGTTTTCTTATCGTATTGAATGGATGAAAGTCAATAACTTATATGTGTGTACATAAATATATATATTATTACAATATCATTATTATGTAATATATTTCATACTTACTCATTATATATACTTTTATAATAATTCTTAAATGGTGGTAATGGAGGATGAATCTCATCACGTCGTCAAGACGGTAGGTTGTACGTACACACAAGCGACGATATCATTCTGTAATGGTAAAGGGTAAATAATTTGATTGAGTATGAATTATAAAGAAACAATATTTTTTCATATTTATTATTTAGATCCTTTATATTCATCATAATACCCAATTAAATAAAGTATACATGAAAAATAATTTACACCACGGCGTAGAGATGGTATGTTGTACGTACGTACGCATGGTGATATTGTTTTTCATAAGATGGGTAAAATGGGTAATATGGTTGTCCCATAGTCATAAAAACATATCAATGTATATTATATTCTGTATTAATTACTTTATTATGGGAACAACATAGGAATAAAAGTATAAGAAGAAAATAAATCGAATTAAATTGGTAAAACAATTACCTCTTCTTCGAGTGTCTCATTTTGATTTGCACAAAAGGAATCCTTAGGACGGCTTTCTGCACATATTATGACCTCTAAGATGAATTGAGGGAATTTTTAAGAGGAAATGGGTAGGTTTTGGATGATCCAAAGGGATTTAGAGTTGTTAATAAAAGAGAAGTAGAGGTGCCCTTTTATAGGAGAGCTGGGGGCAGTTTTGGAAACTCGGAAACTATTA
Organism: Viscum album; assembly: GCA_963277665.1. Classification (NCBI taxonomy): domain Eukaryota; kingdom Viridiplantae; phylum Streptophyta; class Magnoliopsida; order Santalales; family Viscaceae; genus Viscum; species Viscum album. The sequence continues at coordinate 480,567,680 of OY728139.1, forward strand.
ATTTATTATAAAATGATTTTCAATTTCAAATAGATCAAAAGTGAGTTATTTCAAGGATAATATGAGTATGGGTCAAAATAATCTCAAAAAACTAATTTTATACATGTTTTGGTCATATAATTAACCTTATCTATTGGATTTAATCCTTAGTTAAACAATTTAAAATTTACCATGACAACTTGTCTTTTTACACTATAGGGTTAATATAGTTAATATAAAACTTCAAAAGAAACCCAATTAGATCATTTATGAAATATTTAACACTATAAAAGTTATTTTTCATAATTCTATATTTTTATGAATTTTATAACATTTAATAAAATATTATTTATTTTAAAGTATCATTTATGTCAATTTTGATACTATTCAATATTTGCATTTTTTAAAATATCAAACCAGCATGATAACTTCGAACCAATACTTGCAATATGTCAATAACATTTATAAGTTATCTCTGAAATTTTTTTATGTAATTAATTAACTCAAATTTTATTTATTTTAATACTTTTAATATCATTTATTTGATATTTTTATTAATAAAATAATTTCTGCTTCACTATTATGTCATCATTAATGGTAATTATTTAATCTCTAAAAATTATAAATAAATTAATATGATGTAGATATATTTTTAAGATTTCTAGATACTATTTATAGTCGATCATATCACTTATATAACCTAATTTTAAAAATTTTGTAGTTATTAAAATTTGAATACTCCATTAACTCTTCTTTCAATAAAATATAATAAATGTCCTAATCTAACATAAGTGGCTTAAAAAGGATCATATTTTTTCCTAAGGTTTATTTTATTAGAAACAAACTTATACAATGAAATTAGGACAAGTGTTATGGTAAATTTATATTATTATAATATTATTTTTACCATTAATTATCCTATTTTCCTTTCACCGTGGTAAATAAAATTCAAAATTTACTATTCACCAAAAATTATTTTGATACAATTAGACTAAATTTTTCATACTTATTACAAACATGTTTTCCATTTTTCTAAATTCAATTCACAGAAGTGATAAAATTATGTTTAATGTTAATTTCGTAAATGTGGCTAGAAGGCGGGTAAATGAGACGTTCAAAAGTTCAATAAATTTTTATATCTAATTTTATTATAAAATAGTTCTGAGGACCTATATTTTATTAATTTTTGTATTATTTATCTATTTTTACTACAAAATATAATTATAATAAAATTATTATTTAAATGATAATGTCTGTTTTTAAACAAAAATGCACTAATTTCATTATTCATAAAAAATTGAATGTTTTCAGAAAAAAACCAAAAAATTACCCTTAGATAATTTTTATATTTTGAATTCAAAAATTATTTCTATTTTACCAAATTCAATTTGTAGGAGTGTCTAAAATTAATTTTATTATTGTTCACAAATGGCTATAAAAATTAGTTCTTTTAAGAAAATAATATCTCTAAACATATTATTATTTTACAAAAACTAATATTTTTTATTTTAAATATTTTTTATTTATTTGTAAAAATTATAAATAAAATTTCAATTTTTTTTATTAATATTCCTATTATTATATTTAATGAATAAGTTATAAATATAACATTTAATTAATTATAATACTAAAGTGTTGTTATGCAGAAACTCAATCTCTCATGTAACGCAAGCCAAGTTGGTGTTGCGTGCAACAAAATCTATTGAATTTATTTATAAAGATAAATTAATATTAAATCTTGGGGTGTTACAAAATTCATTAAACACATAATCTTATCATTACATAATCAATTAAGTAGAAGTTCAACCTAATGAGTGGAAATTGAGTTAAGAAATCCCTTACCTTACGCTTCCTTTTAGTTGAACATTATTTAACCTCCTTTATAGTAGTTTTAAACATGTTATTAACTTATTATAGAACCATATTTATATTTATAATATCATAATTTTTCTTTTTAAAACATCTCATCGCCCTTTCATGAATAACCTTTCATTATTTTCATTGTTTTAGGTGTTAATTGTGTTATTTTCTCATGTGTGTTGCATCATGAAAGATCCATTTCTAGTGTATACTATCAAGTTATATTCTATAAATAATAATAATAATTAAATATTTATAATATTTATACATAAATTATATTTTTAAAATATATTATTAATGATGGTTATGAAAACTGAAGTGTGTTATGATCATCAAGATGGTAGGTCATACGTAACCATGAGTAATGTTTCCATTTTCCAATTATCATTATGGAAAAAAGGTTAGAAATATATAATATTTATAGAATTAAAATAATATCATATATAAAATATTATATAATTATATATATCATTCATTTTGTGTACTAATGAAAAGAGAGTCACATCGCTTTGCGAAGGCGGTAGTCCACAAGTACACAAACGACGTTATCACCTTTCATTGAGTGAAAAAGTAAGAAACTAAAATGATATATTATATTTATAGAATGATTAATATGTAATTAATATAATAATTATATCTTTTATGTCACATATAATCATTAAAATTATTCATTATCACCTTCCATATAAAGTGTTAGTGGAAGATGAATCGCATCGCCTCGCAAGGCAGTAGTTCATTGTACAAATGAGTAACATTATCGTGTCTCCTACAGAATAGAAAATAAAAAATTTATATATTATATAATGACTCCATATGTATAATTATGTTATATATAAAATTTATATCTATCTTAATACTCAACTTTCATAGGTGGTAATTGAAAAATGAATGACATCGGTTTGTGAGGTAGTAGTCCACCATACACACGAACGATAAATTCATAACCCATTTGATGTAATTGGATATGGTTTTAGGTAATTTAATTATTATAAAAAATTACTAGTATATGTAATATATTAATGTTATTATATAATAATGTTTTAAAAAAAATTAATGGGGTGGAGAGAGAAGTAAAATAAATATGCTCGTTGAAGAATATTACCTCTATTCGGGTATCCTCCTTAGGTTTACACAAAATCCATACTATGTTGGATTTATGAATAAACTAAGGCTTCTAGGATGAGGTTAGGGAAGTTGTTTAGTAATTTAGGCAAGGTTTTTTCAAACCAGATTAATTTATATTTCAAAATAATTGAGGGGATTGAGTGGCCTTTTATAATTGAGGAGAAGTGGAATTTTTGTAAATACCCAAAAGTATTCACTATCGGGAGGTCTCCCTTACCTCATGTGAATCTAAAAATGAATAATAATGGAGTTTAGGGTTTATTTTGTTGATACAGACCATAAAAACCCAGAAATAAACAAATTTTAATCTTGTTATTCCTTAGTCTTTAAGTTTACTCAATTTTACCCTTTTAGTTTTTATCCCAATAACTTGTATCTCTTTATTTACCTAGGAATTTTATCCTCTAATAATAATATTAAAATGATATTTATTAGATAAAATAGAACTAAAAATTATAAATTTTAAATCCAATTTATTAAATAAAAAACTTATGTGTGTGTAAAGTTAATTTTAACACAAACACAAGTATTACGCAAATCCATGTTTTAACCTTAATCGTGATAATTAATTTAAACTGTTTTCATGAATAATAAGGGTAAAATATTAATTTTAACTTATTATATAATATAAATTATTATTATTAAAAATATGGAATCCATTTTTTCAAATTCCATTGAAATAATTATCATAATTTAATTTAAAAATAATATTGTAGACACTTTGAGAAATAAGGTTTTTAAAGAGGGAATGTTCAAAAGTTTACAAAGATTTTATAGAAACATTCCATATGAAAATGATTAAAATGTCCTAAATTGTATTAAGTTATGTAAAATGGAACTAATTTTACTTTTAAGACAATTAAAAATATAGCTAAACAACATAAATAATTTTCACAAAAAGGAAGTTTTCAATTAAAATTCAGTATTTTTCATTAGTCATCAAAAATGAAACTTCTCAAGAAAATCACAACAATTCACCCTAAGATAATGTTGGTATTATTATTTCAAATTTATGGATTTTTTTTTAAATAATGTTTTTAAAATTTTTAAAAATTAATTCCAAATTATGTGTGAAAATAATTACTAAATCGTCTTTTAGAAAAATATAGTTTTTTATAAAAACTTTCTTTTTCATTCAAATTATTATTATTTTATTTATAATAAATATATAGCTAATAAAAATGTGTAGAATATATATTTTCATAATTTATTTAACCTGATTAATACCCTCCAATTTAATTTCTAGGCGATAACAATCATATTAAATAATATTATTTATAGTATATTATTGTTCAGTAAAATTCAATCTTGCATGTAATGAAATCTATCAAAGAAACTTATTGTTACGTGTAATGAAAGACAAAATAAATGATTAATCTAATATTTACAATTTAAAAAAATGTTGTTATTTTATAACTTCAGAGTGTTATTATAACGACCTATACTTTACATACATTGTTATTACTTCAGAATTGAAGCACACTTATTACAACATATAACAAAACCAAGAAAGGGTCGTATAGGTATAGTGTCTTTAGAAACTGGGAAACATAAACAACTGGTTCATAAAGCATCTACTTTGCCTCCCATTTATTTCATCATATCTAGAGTCCCTTTTTGGAATATTCTACTTAATAACCTTCTTCCTGACCTGGGGAAATAAAACATACAAAAGGGTGAGCTCAAATGCTCAGAAAGGGTAAACAAAAGAAATATCCATCACATCATATACATAAGCACATAACTTTTGGAAATCTTAACCTGCAAAAGAGATCATGATTTCATAACATGGGATAAATCATAGTAGTGAAATGTAATCCTAATAATCATAACTTAAAACATGAAACTTTGTGGAATACACACATAATCATAGAGAATCATTTCTTATTAGTCAAGACTCATTGCCAAGACTATCTTAGTGGACAAAGTCCATTTCTGAACCGAGTTACCCTCGTTTCAGTCCTACTTCACTGAACCGGTATAACCTACCGTTCCATCCATGTCTATCTCATGAGATATAAAATATTTACCCAATGCATTGGAGGGAGATATAGGTCCCACCCATCTCATAATGATACCATTCTTATGTGTGCCACAAAATCATAAACCATACATCATAGCATAACCCATGTAATAAAAATGGGAATCTTAAACATCATGACATCAAAAAAAATTCATATAAGACAAAGGAATTCATAAAAATATTTTCATCACAACATAATCAAATCCATCTAATAATATGGATAGAAACAAAACCCTTTATTATCTTAGATGGAAAATAATTTTTATAAAACACTTGAACTCCATTCTTGAGGAAAATATCCTTTCTACTTCAAAAACACTTTCCTTTCTTTAACATGTTATAAAATTTTAAACTAAAAGAAGTTGATAAAAAATAAAATTGAAAACATGTAAGGGATGATTCTTGGAAATAATGTTTTAAAAATCCATTCATGCCGTATAAGTTAAAAGAAAACATCCTTCTCTTGCTTTTGTCGGAAAAGTCAAAAAGTACCTCGTATGAAAAATGACAAAAGATTCCTTTCATATCTTTTACAAAAAAACACACCGAAGGGTAAAATTGGATATAAAATATTGTAGAAGGAAATAAATATTACATATTGAGGAAACATGGATGTGGATGATAAAATACACCCCAGTAAATTCCAAAGTATAAACAATCTCGGATAAAAATGAGATTGTGATATTTCCCTTACCTTAGGTCCGTTTTGCTTCGTAAGTGTCCGAACCTCCTGTATAATGATTTAAATAATGTTATTGACTTATTACAGAATCATACTTATTTTTATGATATCATATATGGTCATTTTCATAGCTTCTTAGTAGTAATATTTCATTGCTACTTGTTATTCGGGTGTTTATAACTTTTTGTTCTTATGCGTGTTTTGTAAAATAAATTCTTATTCTTATCTTTAGGTTATAGATACCTCATTTCCAGAATGGTATTAGTGTAATATATATCATATTCATTCATTCAATTCATTTATATAATCATTATGAAATTAAGATCATGTAGAACGAGTCGCATCACATCGTGGAGACGGTATTCCGTACGTACGCACGAGTGATGATATCGTTCCTATGATCGTGGAATTGTATTGGAGTGTATGTATACTATTTAAGAATCAGTATCAATTTATAATAGTCATATATAGTCATTATTTACACCATTATACCCATCCAAGTAAGGTGGTGGTGGAAAATAAATTACACCACGGCGTGGAGACGGTATTCCGTACATACGCACGCGCAGTGATTTCTTTTTCCGTAGGATGGATAGATGGTGAAATAGGGTTGTTTGATACTTATAATAACATATCAGTATATGAGTGATACTGATGTTATTACTTCATAATGAAACAACTAAAGAAGAATAAGTGGAAGAAGAAATAAAGATGAAAGAATCGGTAACGGACATTACCTCTTCTTTGAAGTGCTTCTTTGAGACCTTCTTTTAGGGCACTAAAATTGGTCTTTGAAGAAGATCAGGACCTATAGGATGTCTCTAGGGAAGTGGAGAGGAGGAATTGGCAGGGTGTTTCCAAGCTTTAAGGATCAAAATGGTGTGAGGAAGAGGGGGAGGAGGTTCCCTTTTATAAGGGAGGAGAGGGGCACCTTTGGGAAAACTAAAAATATTATTTTATTATAAAGTCAAGTTCGGTTTTAAATAGCTCCAAATTGATATATTTAGAAGCTAAGGTGGGGATGGGTAGAAATACTCTCATACAATAGAATTTAGACAAGTTTAGGTTCCTATTTTAACCTTATCATTTAGATTTAACATTAAGTTAAATAAGTTTACTTTTACCGTGTCTTCTTGTGTTCTTATACTATAAGGTTAATAAACTTACTATAAGCAGACAAACGAACCCCAAGTTGTTTATTATTAATATATAAAAACTTATCTAAGTCATTTTTCAAAACCTTATATTTTTAAGAATAAAATAACAATTACTAATATAATATTTGTTTTAAAAACTATTTTATGTCAATTTTGACACTATTTAGTAATTTATTTTTGTGAAAATCATAACAGAATTATTAGTTCGAACAAAGTTAATTAAATCAATACTAACATGTCATATTAACCTTTAAAATTAGTTGAATTCATAAAAAGTCTCAAATTACCTTTATTTTGGTGTTTATAACATTAATTATGTCAATATTTCATTAATAAGATAATTACTGCATCATCTTTGTGTCATAAATAAATTAAATTATTTAATGTCTAAAAATTACAAATAAAATATCATTATGTAGTAAATGTTTTTATCTTTCTAATTAATATTTATTGTTGAATTTAACTTATGTATAACCCCATATTAAAAATTATTTACTTATTAAACTTTGATTTTAACTATTTTAACCCTTCTTTAAATAAATTAATAATAAATGTCCTAATCTAATCCAAGTGGGCCTAAATGGTCATATTTTATTCCTAAGTTTGTTTTTGGTCAAATTACACTTATCCAATAGAATTAGGACATGTTTTAGGGTAATAATAATATCATCGTTACCCTTAATTACCCTATTTACTTTTAACCGTGGTAAAAAAAAGTAAAAAGTTACTATTCACGAAAAAATTATTTTCATCTCATTGAACCACATTTTACTTACTGACATCAACCATGACTCTCGGATTTTTGAAATTCCACTCATAGAAGTGGTAAAATTAAGTTTTATGAAAAATTCAGTTTTTTAACTACCACTTAGTGGTTTCACTATTCATCAAAAATTGAAAGTTTTCATAAAAATACCAAAATTTCACCCTAGGCTAATTTCGATATTCCGAATCCAAAAATGAAGTCCATTTTGAAAAATAAAATTTATAAAATTTCAAAAAGTGGTTATTACTTATTCATAACGACTAGTTTTAATAATATTTTAATAGCATATCGTTGTTTAGTGAAACTTGGTATTGCGTACGACGCAAGCTATCGAGGAAGGTCGCGATTTCGTGTAAAGAAATCCAAGAAAGTGTTGTGTAGAAAAAGATTCCTTTGATGATTTAAATAACATAAAAGTCTTGGGTGTTACATTCTACCCTCCTTAAAATGAATTTCGCCCTCGAAATTCGTCACTTTGTAACAAACAGATGAGGATACATCTCCCTCATCATATCCTCAAGCTCCCATGTAGCTTCTTCTAATTAGTGGTTACTCTATAAAACTTTAACCAATCGAGTGGTCTTGTTTCGTAGGACTTTTTCGCTACGATCCAGAATCTCTATCGGTTTTTATTCATAAGAAAGATCTTGCTCCAGTGGTACAACTTCTGAGCTGAGTACATGTGAAGGATCAGGTATGTACTTTCTCAGGAGAGATACATGGAACACATCGTGAACTTGAGAGAGATTCGGTGGAAGCACCAATCGGTAAGCTACCTTCCCAACACGATCCAATATTTCGAAAGGACCGATATATCTAGGGCTCAACTTCCCCTTCTTTCCAAATCTCATAACCCTCTTCCAAGGAGATATTCGTAAGAAAACTTTATCACCCACTTCAAACTCTAGGTCTTTTCTTCGGTTGTCGGCATAACTTTTCTGTCGACTCTGAGCTTCTCTTATGTGTTGTTGAATTGATCTGACCTTTTCTGTCATTTCTTCAATGAGATCGGGTCCTAATAGCTTTCTTTCCCCAACTTCATCCCAGCAAGTTGGAGTCCTGCATTTCTTTCCATAGAGAGCTTCATAAGGAGCCATCTAAATACTAGAGTGAAAGATATTATTATAAGAAAATTCCACCAAAGGTAGGTGTTGATCCAAACCCCATTTGAAATCCATAGAGCAATCTCTCAACATATCTTCTAGAGTTTGAATTGTTCTCTCAGACTGACCGTCTGTCTGAGGATGATAAGCAGTGCTGAAACTCAACTCTATATCCAGAGTATGCTGAAGACTTCGCCAGAATTTCGAGGTAAATATTGGATCCCGATCAGATATAATAGAATGTGGTACTCCGTGCAATCTTACCACTTCCTTTACATATATGCTAGAAAGCTGATCCAGAGAGAAATCCTCTCTAATAGAAATGAAGTGTGCAGACTTTGTAAGACGATCAACTATGACCCATATAGCATTATTGCCTTTGGATGTTTTAGTAAGTCCTGTGAAAAGTCTATAGTAATGTTTTCCCATTTCCATTCGGGTATGGGTAATGGTTGTAACATCCCCTTAGACTTCTGTCTCTCAGCTTTAACTTGTTGACAAACCAAGAATCGAGAGACATATTCAGCAACATCTCTTTTCATGCCATCCCACCAGAAGTATTCTTTCAGGTCCCTATACATCTTCGTGCTTCCAGGATGAATAGAGAATGAAGAACTATGAGCCTCATCCATCAGCTCCTTCTTTAATTCGGGGATGGGAGGAACACAAACCCGATTACTGAACTTTATTATCCCATCATAATCAAGGTTGAATTCAGGAACATTTCTCACCTTCTTTTGTAACTCGACATCTTCTTTATGTGCCTCTTTAATCTTCACATGTATAGATGGTTGAACATTCATTTGAGAAAGATACGATTTTCCCCCTTCATTATAATTCCGACATCCATCCTTTTTAAATCCATAAATATTGGATCTTTTGTGATCCTCATCATGTATAAAATAGCATGGTCTTGTCGACTTAATGCATCTGCCACCTTGTTTGCTTTCCCAGGGTGGTAATGAATTGAGCAGTCGTAATCCTTAATCAGCTCCAGCCGTCTTCTTTGGCGCATATTCAGCTCCTTTTGTGTGAAAATATACTTTAAACTTTTATGATCAGTATAAATATCACACCTTTCACCATAAAGGTAATGCCTCCAAATCTTTAATGCAAAGATTACCGCAGCTAACTCCAAATCATGAGTTGGGTAATTTTGCTCATGTATTTTCAACTGTCGTGAGGCATAAGCTATCACCATATCATTTTGCATAAGAACACACCCCAATCCCTTCTTGGATGCATCACTATAGATCACAAACCTTTCTCCACTACAAGGCAGTGTGAGCACAGGTGCACTGGATAACCTTCTTTTCAACTCCTTGAAATTCTCTTCACATTCCTCTTTCCAAACAAACTTAACTCCTTTCCGAGTCAACTTGGTGAGTGGATTAGATAATCGTGAAAAATCTTTCACAAAACGTCGATAATATCCAGTCAAACCAAGAAAACTTCGGATCTCAGTTACTGTTGTTGGTCTCGACCATCTTTCGATAACCTCTGTTTTTGCTGGATCCACAGATATCCCCTATTTTGAGATTATGTGACCCAAAAATGAAACTTTTTGAATCCAAAATTCACACTTGGTAAATTTGGCATAAAGCTTCTCCTTTCTCAGGGTCTTTAACATAATTCTCAAGTGATCTTCATGTTCTTCCTTGATCTTTGAATAGACAAGAATACCGTCTATAAAGACTACCACAAATTGATCAAGATAGTCTCTAAAGACTCTATTCATCAGATCCATGAAGATACTAGGGGAATTAGTAATACCAAATGGCATCACTATAAATTCATAGTGTCCATACCTTGTATGGAAAGCCGTCTTTGGTATATCCTCCCTTTTGACCCTTAATTGATGATACCCAGAACGAAGATCAATCTTGGAAAAGTATTGAGCTCCGCATAGTTGGTCAAATAAGTCATCAATGCGTGGGAGAGGATATTTGTTCTTGATAGTGATCTTGTTAAGTTCTCGATAATCAATGCAGAGTCTCATTGGTCCATCTTTCTTCTTAACAAAGAGAACAGGTGCTCCCCAAGGTGACGCACTAGGGCGTATGAACCCCTTATCAAGATTCTCTTGGAGTTTCTTCTTCAATTACTGCAACTCAATTGGGGACATTCTATAAGGTGTATTTGAAATAGGCAAAGCACCAGGTACGAGTTCTATTGAAAACTCAACTTCACGATTCGGTGGAAGACCTAGTAATTCCTCCGGAAAGACATCATCAAACTCCCGTACAATGGGCATATCCTTAATCGTGAGTTTCTCACCAACCATTTGAGATAAATAACCTTCATTTAGTGGAATCAATACCCATAAAATGGAAGAAATTTCCACTGGAAGGTTATGTTCATCCTTACATCGATAGACGATCATAGTTTGATCTGGAATATGAAATGTGACTTCCCTTATTTGGAAATTGATATGATCTCCATGTAGAGAAAGCCAATACATGCCAAGAATCACATCAAATTCCACTATAGGAAGGATCACAAGATTTTCAAGAAGCACTTTCCCACAAACTTCAATCGGAGAAGAATTATAAACTTTTGATGCGACTGTTGTGCCATTAGGTGTTGTCATAGCTAACTCAACATCTAATTGCTGAGGTAATACGATGATACCCTTAGAAAATTCTTCAGAAATAAAAGAGTGGGTGGATCCAGAATCAAATAAAACATTTTCTACTTTAGAGTGGATGGTAAGTGTACCTTTCACCTCATCGTTATCGTACTCCACATCGCTGATAGAAATTGCATGTGACTTTCCTTTGTCTTTAGCCTTAAGATTTTGTTGACGTTGACCATCATCATCAACCCTTGGATTAGGGCATTTATTGGCATAATGTCCCATCTCCTCGAACATGAAACATTGAAGTATAGTAGGTTCATTCTGTGTATCCCTTCCTTTGTTTGCATCACTAGACATCTTCTTCCCATCATCGCGGCATTCAAATGCCCTATGACCTTCCTTTCCACATTTGAAACATTTACTTGTCACTTTAAGACAAATCCCTCCATGTTTCTTTCCACACTTTGAGCATAAGGGAAAGCTCAACTTCTTTTCAGTGTTCTCTTTAGATTTTCCTTTGAATTCCATTTTCCTCTTCTTATCAAACCCATATAACTGATGGGTTACTCCAATCTACATCTCAACTTTGAGAGCACATCGAACGATTTCCTCGTAGCTATTGAAGTCCCTTATGGATAAGGCCCTTCGAAGACTTTGTTTTAAGCCACTAAAGAATCGATCGATCTTACTCTCAGGTTGGATAATAATACAAGAAGCGTACCTTGCAAGTCTTGTAAAATTTGCTTCATAGGTACCAATAGATTCATCAACCTTTTGCTTCAGTTCAAGAAACTCTTTCTCTATCTTTGTTCAGAGAATACGAGGGAAGTAATTATTGAAAAATAAGTTCTTGAACTCGTCCCATTCCATGGACTCAATTTCATCCCTTTGCCTCGTATTCTTAATAATATTCCACCATTGATTAGCATCACCTTCCAAACGATACACTACTAAGATGACTTTATCATGCTCAGAACATTGAAGAACTGAAAATATCTTTTCAGTAGTACTAATCCATTGTTCAGCAACTAATGGATTAGTAGAACTGCTGAATGAAGGTGGATGTTGTCTCATGAAGGATTCAACAGAATGTTGCTCCTTCCTTTGCTTGTTTGAAAGTCCTGCATGATTCATAGCTTGAGAAAGTTGTGTGAGCATGGCTAAAAGATTTTGTATTCCAGCTCCCATAACGTTTGGTTGCTCAGGGGGACAATCATTGCATTGCCCGTCACATTCTGCATTAACACGGTTCCTTCGGGTTCCATCCATTTACTAAAAACAAGAAGAATAGTGTGAGCAACACTAATTATAATAGGAAAACCACATAATCAAGAATAAAATTTCACACTTAAGGTCTTATCCTAGGTTATTCATGTCCATTTCAAATATACTAAGATTGTGTTCTATGCTTAGACTTATCCTTAGGGTTCTTACTAAGGCTTTCACATCCTAGTTTCCAAAGGTTGACTATACCTTTCCTCTGATACCAACTATAACATCCCATACTTTACATGCAATGTTATTACTTTAGAATTTAAGCACACTTATTACAACATATAACAAAACCAAGAAAGGACCGTATAGGTATAGTTTCTTTAGAAACTGGGAAACATAAACAACTGGTTCATAAAGCATCTACTTTTCCTCCCATTTATTTCATCATATCTAGAGTCCCTTTTTGGAATATTCTACTTAATAACCTTCTTCCTGACCTGGGGAAATAAAAAATACAAAAGGGTGATCTCAAATGCTCAGTAAGGGCAAACAAAAGAGATATCAATCACATCATATACATAAGCACATAACTTTTGGAAATCTTAACCTGAGAAAGAGATCATAATTTCATAACATGGGATAAATCATAGTAGTGAAATGTAATCCCAATAATCATAACTTAAAGCATGAAACTTTGTGGCATACACACATAATCATAGAGAATCATTTCTTATTAGTCAAGACTCATTTCCAAGACTATCTTAGTGGACAAAGTCCATTTATGAACCGAGTTACCCTCGTTTCAGTCCTGCTTCACTGAACCGGTATAACCTACTGTTCCAGCCATGTTTATCTCATGAGATATAAAATCTTTACCCAATGCATTGGAGGGAGATATAGGTCCCACCCATATCATAATGATACCATTCTTATGTGTGCCACAAAATCATAAACCATACATCATAGCATAACCCATGTAATAAAAATGGGAATCTTAAACATCATGACATCATAAAACAATTCATATAAGATAAAGGAATTCATAAAAATATTTCCATCACAACATAATAAAATCCATGTAATAATATGGATAGAAACAGAACCCTTTATTATCTTAGATGGAAAATAATTTTGATAAAACACTTGAACTCCATTCTTGAGGAAAATATCCTTTCTACTTCAAAAACACTTTCCTTTTCTTTAACATGTTATAAAATTTTAAACTACAAGAAGTTGACTAAAAATAAAATTGAAAACATGTAAGGTAATCTTCTTGTAAATAATGTTTTAAAAATCCATTCATGCCGTATAAGTTAAAATAAAACATTCTTCTCGTACTTTTGTCGGAAAAGTCAAAAAGTACCTCATACGAAAAACGACAAAAGATTCCTTTCATATCTTTTACAAAAAAACTCACCGAAGGGTAAAATTGGATATAAACTATTGTATAAGGAAATAAATATTACATATTGAGGAAACATGGATGTGGATGATAAAATACACCCCAGTAAATTCCAAATTATAAACAATCTCGGATAAAAATGAGATTGTGATATTTCCCTTACCTTAGGTCTGTTTTGCTTTGTAAGTGTCCGAACCTCTTGTATAATGATTTAAATAATGTTATTTACTTATTCCAGAATCATACTTATTTTTATGATATCATATATGGTCATTTTCTTAACTTCTTAGTAGTAATATTTCATTGCTACTTGTTATTCGGGTGTTTATAACTTTTTGTTCTTATGCGTGTTTTGTCGAATAAATTCTTATTCTTATCTTTAGGTAATAGATACCTCATTTCCAGAATGGTATTAGTGTAATATATATCATATTCATTCGTTCAATTCATTTATATAATCATTATGAAATGAAGATCATGTAGAATGAGTCGCATCACATCGTGGAGACGGTATTCCGTACGTACGCACGAGTGATGATATCATTCCTATGATCGTGGAATTGTATTGGAGTGTATGTATACTATTTCAGAATCAGTATCACTTTATAATAGTCATATATAGTCAATATTTACACCATTATACCCATCCAAGTAAGGTGGTGGTGGAAAATAGATTACACCACGGCGTGGAGACGGTATTCCGTACGTACGCACACGCGGTGATTTCTTTTTCCGTAGGATGGATAGATGGTGAAATAGGGTTGTTTCATACTTATAATAAAATATCATTATATGAGTGATACTGATGTTATTACTTAATAATGAAACAACTAAAGAAGAAGAAGTGGAAGAAGAAATAAAGATGAAAGAATCGGTAACGGACATTACCTCTTCTTTGAAGTGCTTCTTTGAGACCTTCTTTTAGGGCACTAAAATTTGTATTTGAAGAAGACCAAGACCTCTAGGATATCTCTAGGGAAGTGGATAGGAGGAATTTTCAGGGTTTGGCCGAGCTTGAAGGCTCAAAATGGTGTGAGGAAGAGGGGGAGGAGGTGTTCTTTTATAAGGGAGGAGAGGGGCACATTTGGGAAAACTAAAAATATTATTTTATTATAAAGTAAAGTTCGGTTTTAAATAGCTCCAAATTGATATATTTAGAAGGTAAGGTGGATATGGGTAGAAATACTCTCATACAATATAATTTAGACAAGTTTAGGTTCCTATTTTAACCTTATCATTTAGATTTAACATTAAGTTAAATAAGTTTACTTTGACCGTGTCTTCTTGTGTTCTTATACTATAAGGTTAATAAACTTACTATAAGCAGCCAAACTAACCCCAAGTTGTTTATAATTAATATATATAACCTTATCTAAGTCATTTGGCCGAACTTTAGATTTTTATGAATAAAATAAAAATTACTAATATAATATTTGTTTTAAAAACTATTTTATGTCAATTTTGACACTATTTAGTAATTGATTTTTGTGAAAATCATAACAGAATTATTAGTTCAAAAAAAGTTACTTAAATAAATAATAACATGTCATAGTAACCTATAAAATTAGTTTAATTCATAAAAAGTCTCAAATTACATTTATTTTGGTGTTTATAACATTAATTATGTCAATATTTCATTAATAAGATAATTACTGCATCATCTTTGTGTCATAAATAAATTAAATTATTTAATGTCTAAAAATTACAAATAAAATACCATTATGTAGGAAAGCTTTTTATCTTTCTAATTAATATTTATAGTCGAATTTATCTTATGTATAAACCCATATTAAAAATTATTTACTTATTAAACATTGATTTTAACTATTTTAACCCTTCTTTAAAGAAATTAATAATAAATGTCCTAATCTAATCCAAGTGGGCCTAAATGGTCATATTTTATTCCTAAGTTTGTTTTTGGTCGAATTAAACTTATACAATAGAATTAGGACATGTTTTAGAGTAATAATAATGTCATATTTACCCTTAATTACCCTATTTACTTTTAACCGTGGTAAAAAAAGTAAAAAGTTACTATTCACCAAAAAATTATTTTCATCTCATTGAACCACATTTTACTTACTGACATCAACCGTGTCTCTTGGATTTTTGAAATTCCACTCATAGAAGCGGTTAAATTATGTTTTATGAAAAATTCAGTTTTTTAACTACCACTTAGTGGTTTCACTATTCATCAAAAATTGAAAGTTTTCAGAAAAATACCAAAATTTCACCCTAGGATAATTTCGATATTCCGGATCCAAAAATGAATTCCATTTTGAAAAATAAAATTTATAAAATTTGAAATAGTGGTTATTACTTATTCATAACGGCTAGTTTTAATAATATTTTAATAGCATATCGTTGTTTAGTGAAACTCGGTATTGCGTACGACGCAAGCTATCGAGGAAGGTCGTGATTTCGTGTAAAGCAAGCCAAGAAAGTGTTGTGTAGAAAAAGATTCCTTTGATGATTTATATAACATAGAAGTCTTGGGTGTTACAGTTATTTATCCCCATATTAAATGAAATACTTCCTCACAATTTAAATTTT
The DNA here is from genome assembly GCA_963277665.1 of Viscum album. Lineage (NCBI taxonomy): Eukaryota > Viridiplantae > Streptophyta > Magnoliopsida > Santalales > Viscaceae > Viscum > Viscum album. Next base: position 480,584,123 of record OY728139.1, read on the forward strand.
ATCTCAATAATACATGGTTTGATATTTGAAAATTACTTTGATGAAAAACCCACATTGTAAAAGTGTTAATAAAATATAATATTAATAATAAATAAAGTTAAGTACCAAGGTCATATAGAATAACATATAGATATGTTTCTACGTAGGAGAACACTGGTGGCAAGTGATGATATGGACATGGAGGAAAAGAGTAAATAATTATAAAGAGTGATTAAGGTCATTGATCAAAAGAAGGTAAATGATACATGGAAATTTAAAGGCCTAAAATACATAAATATTTGATGATTTAAAAGACCATATGATTCTTCAGATATAAAGGTAATCTGATAAAATTTTCTTTCAAGATCCTTTTCATAATGTTGAGAAATTCTTTTACTATCTATAAATATAAGGAAATATACTTACTTGATACATTTATATTTCATAATCAAGATTTCATCCTTTGGTTTTAATTTGATAAATTTTCAATTAATCCCTTCCTATAATAAATTAATATCCAAAAATGAATTTTCTTTATTCCTGAAGCACTAAAATTCACTTTCAATGGGTTGTAAAATCTATAAAATTGTGACAAGTCTTTCCGCCTGTCTCTAAAATTTTTCCAAAACCAATATGATTAACATAAGTTATATAATTTAATAAATTAATATATAAACCTCAAAATTAACACCACTTGCTCATCATTAATATATTTTTTTCAAATTGGTTAACTAAAAATAATGACAAATTAATGAGGACATCACATAGGTCAGTGGTAAGTGTGAAACCCTTATCATCCATCAGTCATGGGTTCAAACCCTACAACCTTACTGAAACTTATGGGTTGTCACCCATCATCTGGGTTATCCTTTTTATATAAGCATATTAATATAATTCCTATAAAGTTCCCAAAAAAATATTATAGAAATCCTTAAAATAAAATTAATCATTAAATAACCTTTTTAATAAGGTTTTCAATACAACTTATTTTTTTTACAAATTATAATAATCTTATTTGACTATTATTATAATTTCATTAATGATCATAGTAACCCTAAAGGATATCAGCACCATTAAAATTATGTCTAATAAATTTAAAGTCTTTATTCCTCAAATAACTTTTTTACTAAAGCATATACTCAATCAATGGGTTTTATTTCCATAAATTTCTCCCATAATATCCTTAATCATGTTATATTCCTACCACACAAATTTTAAAAAGGGATGTTTGAGACTTTGAACATATGATCAATATTAAACTCATTAACCCATGACAGTATCCATAACTTTTAAGTTAATGAATACAGAAATACCACTAAAATTTAACATAATCTTTATATGCTTCACGATTCTTATAACCACAATACCATTGGTAAAAATACTTTTATAATTTAATTTTTTAATACTAATACACATATACATCATCTGTTTTATTTCAATATAGGACCTTCCTTGGTCAATAGTTTAACCTATTTCATTAATTGTCATTATCTATTCAAATCCTTTATAATGGTTTGTAAAGAAAAAGTGAATTATCCTAATCATGTCCCTTGGGTGTGTCAGACTATGTGAGAAATAAGGCCCACTATCATTCACCATGTGATGATTAATTCAATCCCAATACGCCATTTTTGGAGTTATTACCCCTAGGTACATTTATTCCAAAACCATTTCTACTTTTAGTATACATGCAGGGATGTATTTTAAGGGAAAACGACATAATCTCTAGCCTTCCAAAATTTAAGGTGCTCTTCTATATTTATCCTATAATGATATCATAGGGTTATATTCCATAATCTATTTTTCCCTAAATCTAGTTCTCCAAATTTCTACCAATCCTGTTTTGATACCAACATTAGTTGTCCCAACCCCAGTAGCTCGGAGCTTGTGTCGTACTATATTACAGTGGCATAAGATATAATAAATTGCATCCCGAAGGACTAAATAGTTTAATAGTCTTGGTAAAATAGATACATACATGATTCACATATTAAATTTGATTATAAAAATTTTAAAAATACTTTTTTAAAAAATATCATTATTCCCTCTAGCATATCCTTGTATATAAAACAAAGAAAACTTCATGGATTCCTAAGAAAGGAGAAAAATAAGGATGATCTCAAATTCTTAGTAAGGGTTAAGTATAATGAAAGCTATCATGAATCAATAAGAATAACCAATGTGTAAAGGTAAATAACTAAGCACACATTTCATTCAAATAACTTTAATATCATATTAAGATAAGGAAGAATCAAAATGTCAAGGTAAATAACTAAAAACACAAGCCATTTAATCAATAAATCGAGAATCAAATGAATCCATAGATAATATCATAATGAAAATATCATTCATAGTAATAATAACTGAAATTAAGGTAATGGTTAATTATCGGACATTATGTTTCCAAGGAACATTATACCTTTTCCTTCAAGGCCTTAAATAAGATGGTTTAAAACATACTACTGTCAAGAACTTTCACAAGACAGTTTTGAAATACTGGTTATAAATTCATAGGATTTGGCCAAATGATTTTGTATCATGAGACTACTAATATAGCGAGAGGATTTCATTAATTATCCCCCAAATCATGTCATACCTTTCTAAATCATTCCTCATATATCTAATAATTTATTTAATTCCTAAACAATATGCCTTGTCATAAAGTATTCTTATTGAGTAAAGGATACATATTTATAAATATTTCCCCATTTAATCAAATAAATTTCAAAGTAAACACTGTATATAAAATTGTTATATGGTTCAAGAAATAAATGTATCCATGATAAATAATATTAATATTTATAGGGGATTTAATTTCCATAGTAAAGTGAATAATTCAAGGAAAAGTTAATGACTATAAAAATGAATCAAGGAATTGAATATCAATACATTACATGGTCAAAGTGATTATAAACCATCCATAGGAATATTAAGGATGATATAAAAACAATATATTCCCATTTAAGTAAAAATAATTTTTTTTATCATTGATTAATATAAATACCATAATGTAGCGTCCTGGATCTGAAAGCCCCCCGTACCCAGTTCGCCACATGGGCTCGAGAGCTTTTACGCAAATGCCAAAGGCTTCCAACTAGCAGTGAGGGCCTTGGGTGTAATAGTGGGGAAATTATGCCCTCATTGGAAGAGTGTAACATAGTGGAATAAATATTAACAAATAGCAGAAGTAGTAAACAACATGGAACTGAAACAAAACTTTGGAATTTTGATAGATAAATATCTAAGTCTCTAACCATAAAAATGATAATGTATCATGTTATATTATCTAATTAAGAATCCAAAACATGATATACTTCCATTAGACACAAATACAATACAAGTTCAACATAGAAATAAAATTCAAAGGCATCACAAGCCTCAGCTTGGTCTCATGCACTTCTGCTCCTAAGCAGTAATCAATTACCTATATAAGGGAACTTACCCTTGTTGACACCTACAATCATATAATCTATTTAGGCCCAAAAGCATGACCCAAACAGAGTGTGAGACTAATCACGGTAGGCAACCACCAAAGATCTATGCCTAACAGTCAGTGAATATATCTGCAACAGCAAAAAGTAAAAAAAATAAATATGAAGTTCTCAAGTAACTATCTATTTATTTTGTTTATTTTTTTAGAAATTTAGTTTCATTTAGGTGAAACTATCTCAAGATTCGTCCTTAGCCTACCAATCCCCCATATAGAAGTAAACACATCAGATGTCTCATAAGATCATCTAGATAAAAAGTGAAGACCAAATCCAAGCTTGTGCTTTGTCATGGAGGGTTCATTATAAGTCATTCCATTTCACTTAACATGTTCTATGAACTTTACAAAGGTCTCGAAGTCCGGACTAGGCTCGTTGACCCTCCTCACCAAAGTAACTGTCAACTCGTGACATAACCAATTTGAATTTAATCATATCTACATTTAAGCATTTAATCATTTGTTCAATATCCAATAGAGCACATCCTAGGTATCCCTCAATGGATAAGGATCTACTCGACATTTACAAAGAATACTCAGTAAGCCCGACCACCAAAAATATGGCTCTCTCATGGACCTTAAGTAATTAACCTCTTGAGTATGTTCATTTCCTTTTAACTGAGAAAATGGTTCACACAAGGTAAGCAAGGTGTAATTAGTCACATGATCCTGACTTTTTCTTTTAATTGAGACAATGGATCATCCATGGTTAATTACCTATTTAATAATTTATCATTTTATTTCAAAAACAACATGTGTGAATTAAACTATCACATGGATTAAACATAAAACATCACATGGGAATTTCACATAGTATAAAACTCATAAAAATTAAACTATTACATGGTTTTAATCATAACAACTCACATGTTAATTTTACATAGCATATATCATTCTAATCAACCCCAAAAAGGGAAAACACTCACAATCCTCAAAGGATTTCTTTATAAATGGAAAACTATGGGAAATGAACCCATGGGTTGTCCCTAAATTAAACAATTCAGCAATCACATACTTCAATTTCATACAATCAAATACATAAACATCATTAGGTATCAATAGGTTTCAATTCTAGAGCAAAACATTACTCAAAAATGGTATCATGCCATTTTGACACATATAATCAACTCAAAAATTAACGAAAGGCACAAGACCACCTACCTCGATGTCGTATAACTGATATAATCCGATGTCGGCCCTTGAATCAGCCTAGAACGATGTAGGTCTAAGAAAAGAGGTAAATAATTTTATCTTGAATAACTTCCTCAAGAAAAAAATCATCACGAACAGCTCAAGGAGAAGAAAGATCTTACTGAGAGGAATCCAACGAGACTGAAGACACTTGAATTACATTCTGGATGACAAAACAAGAGACAGAAACATTCTCATGGATCTTTCTTCTTCACTCGGCAGCTCCTCTTCCCATAATAAGAGAAAACGAGGATACTTCCCATTTTAAGCTGAAATTTAGTAGTACACAGTGTGTAAATCCATATACATGGTGTGTATATCATTTTACTATTCACTAACTTCACTAACCTAATTTATGCGTCATCCACCTTCCTGCTGACATGTCTACATGATGTGTACTAGGAAGTACACACCATCTAGTGGCCCTTTATTCTCTTCCTAGACAATAGAAGTACACACCGTGTATCCCCATCCTACATTGGTAGACCACACAGTGTGTACATAGGATTACATGGCGTGTTCTACTAAAACTTAACATTTTTTCAGTTCTCCATGTTTTCTCAAAAACAAATCAAAGGAAAAGAAAAACGAAGAAACAATACCTCATAAGAAGAACCAGGCTCTTAAAAACTTCCCCCCTTAATGAAATTCATCCCCGAATTGAACTTCCAAGGGTGTTGATGGAATATATGAGAATAAATCTGGCCACTGAGCACGTACGTCGGCCTCCCTCTCCCAAGTATCATCTTGTACTTGGTTGTGCTACCATAGCACCCATAAAATAGGAACTGGTTGGCCTTAGAGAACCTTCGTACTCCTGTCAACTATATGAATCATATTCTTCTCAAAGGATTAATCAACTTGAAGCTCAACCTTCTTAGGTTGAAAAACATGAGATGGGTCTGAGTGATAGTGGTGCAGCTAAGATACGTGGAAGATGTCGTGCATGGATCGGTACCTCTGATGCAACTATAACCAATTAGAAACCGAACCGACTCATTCTAGAATCTCAAATGGTCTGACATATTGTGGTGAAATCTTACCCTGTCTCCTGATCTTCTTGTGTCTCAATATTGGTGCGACATGTAGGAAAACTTGATCCCTGACCTCAAATGTCAAGGGTCGTCTACGAAAATTTTCATAAGATATCTAATGAGATTGTGCACTATCCATCCTTATCTGAATCAAGTGAACCTGCTTAGTAGTCTCCTGGACAAGACAAGGTCCCAACATACATGCCTCTCCTACCTCCAGGCAACATAGGGGTGATTGGCATGGCCTTCCGTACAAAGCCTCAAATAGCACCATTTGAATAGTATCATGGAAGCTATTATTATAAGCGAACTCAACCAGGGGTATATGATTCTCCCAGGATCCCCCAAAATCCAGGACACATGCACACAACATGTCCACTAGAACCTGTATCATACACTCTAACTAGCCATCAGTATAAGGGTGGTATGTTGTTCCCAGAAGCACCTGTATACACAATGCCCTCTGAAATCTCTACCAAAAACAAGACGTAAAGAGGGATTCCATATATGAAATTATAAAATGATGGACCCCATGAAGTCATACCATATCTCAAACACAAATCTTCCTGATATCATCAACAACAAATGTCTCATTGATCAGCAAGAAGTGAGTGAACTTCGTAAGTTGGTCAACTACAACCCACACAACATCATTGCCTCTAGGTGACCTTGGTAACCCCGTTATGAAATCCATTGTGACATCATCCCATTTCTACTCAGGAATTGATAGCTACTGTAAAAGTACAGTTGGCCACTGATATTCCACCTTCACCTGCTGATAGGTGGAACACCTCGTAACAAAACCAGTAATTTATCGCTTCATACCTGACCACCAGTACTGATGGCACAAGTCATGATAAATATTTGTGACTCCGGGATGTATTGCCCAAGATAAAGCATAAAAAACCTACATCATCGCCTCACATATATCCTATGGAACCGACACATGTCCATGGAAACGCAGAACATCATCCTCACCCATCATCTGTCTAGGAGTATGGTCCTCACGTACCATACTCTCCCATAGATCTAGGCCTTCAAAATCTGATAGATTTCTCATCCTCAATCTATATAGTAGGGTAGAGGTAATGGCAAAAGATGAAAGATAAGTCTATACCTGTATATTTTTAACCTCTAAATGCATCATAGAGAACAAATCCATTAGCTACCACTCAGCACTAGTCTTCTGCACTGCCTGTATTCGAGTCCTTCTGCTCAGTGTGTTAGCCACTTCATTGCCTTTTCTGGTAATATAGGCAAGCTCAAAGTGAAACAACTAAAGGTATTCCACCCATCGTTGTTGTCTCAGATTCAAATCACGTTGAGTGAAGATGTATTTGATAATTTTGTGGTCCGCGTACACCACAAAATGATCTCCTAATAAATAATGTCTCCAGTAGTGTAAAGAATGAACAACTGCAGCCAACTCGAGATCATGTGTCGGGTAATTTTTCTCAATTGGCCTCAACTGCTGAGACTCAAATGCAACTACTCGATCTCCCTGCATAAACAGTTCTCCCAGAACAATACCTGATGCATCACAGTACATAGTGTAACTCTTTCCCGATTCTAGAAATATCAGTATCGACGTTGAATTCAAATGCACCTTTAACTCCGAAAAGGCTAAGTCACAAGAATATGACCATTCAAACTTAACATCGTTCTTAGTTAAGCCTTTCATCGGCACTACTAAGCATGAGAAGTCCTGTATTAAATTCCTGTAGTAACCATCAATCCCCAAGAAACTCTTCACCTCAAAAATGTTCTGGGGCTGCTCCCAGGTAACTACCACTCTCACCTTCTTTGGGTCCACTGATACTCCAATCTCTGAGATGACGTGACCCAAGAAGTGAATCTAATCCATCCAGAAGTGGTATTTTCTAAGATAAACATATGAATGATGCTATCTCGGTGTATTCTGAATGATCTCAAGGTGTTTTGCTTGGTCGTATTAATTTTTAAGATCACTACTGCAAATATGGCCTTTATCAACACTAGAAAAGAACTTTTAATTGAGGCAAAGATAAAGGTGGTCCCTTTTATATGAGCTCAGAAAAGCACTGATAAAGGCCCCTTTTATCAGCCCTAAAAAAGTGCAGATAAAAATTCCCTTTATCAGCTATTTTTTTCAGCACCAATAAAAGTCAAAAAAAAAAATTAAAATGCTTTGGGAGCTTTTAACAGTGCTTGACCCCCCATTTTATCATCGCTAGGCAGAGCCCCACCCACTCTCTCATGTGCTTCACTTCCCGTGCATGCCCCGCACTTGCCCGCATTCCCCTCCCTACTTCCACCCGAACTCGAACCCAAGACCTCCCCCCTTGTGCGCCTGCACCTTTACCACTAATCTATTTAGTTTTTTTCTCTATTTAAGGATATATCTATATATATATAGTTATATTTATTTGTATATTAATATATATTGATACTAATATAAATATATTTAGTTATATTAATACATATATATTTATTCATATATTAATATATATATTTATTTATTTATTTATTTATTCGTATATTAATATATATTTATATATATATAGTTATATTGATTCGTATGTTAATATTGATTCGTATTAATATAAATATATTTAGTTATATTAACACATATATATTTATTCATAAATTATTATATATATTTTTTCATATATTAATATTTATTTATATTTATTTATATATATATATATATATATTTAGTTTTGATTTTTTATCTGTATATTTATTTGTATATTAATATATATTTATAAGATTAGTTTTAAATACAATTATAAAATAGTTTTTTATGTGTGTTTATAAATAAATAAATACATACATACATACATATATAAAATACACACACACACAGATATATATATATATATATGAATAAATACATATATATGTGTATCTGAAAATCCATAGAATGTTAAAATGATCATAACTTCTAAAACAGAATTCTATTTCAACTCCACATCTAATAAAATCAAATAAAATGAAACAATCTTCAATATGATGTTTGGTATAGGCCTACAGGACATCCTGATCCGAAGTAATACCAATTTGAATGTTAAAAAATCGGGGTGTCCAGAATAAATACTCAGTTTTGGAGGCCTTATGGGCCTTGAAAGATGTCACAAAAGCTTCAATTGGGTTATTAGCTCATAGATCTCATCTCAAGCTTCTATTTTATATGTTTTAGATCTCAAACGGACACCCGGATCAAAATTTATGAATGTTTAAAGTTTGGGTTACATTTTCACCTTATTTTAGATCTTTTGTTAATTTTTTTGATTTTTTGTGTCTTCAAATTGTTATTAAATGATTATTAATCGATGGTAATTAGAAAAATGTTAATTTATAATATTTTTTAAAATATTTTAAATTCATTTTCACTAAATTTCTTATATATTAAATGTAATAGTCTATTTATACTTATATAAATCATATTTAAAAAAATATATATTATATTTATATCAATATAAATATACTTATATAGAAATATATTATTTTTCATGATTTTTTTTGAAATATAAACTTTATCTGTGCTAGGAAAAATCTATGATAAATCCCACCCCCCCTTTATCAGTGCTACTAAAAAAAATATTGATAAAGGGGTCCCCTTTAAGAGGGATAAAAAAGCGCTGATAAGGGGGGCCTTTATCAGCACTAAAAAAGCACTCATAAAGGGTGACTTTTAACAGTGCTTATGTTAGTTCTGTTAAAATTTCCCTTTATCAGTGCTTTTTTTTATCGCTGATAAAGGAACCCCCTTTATCAGCGCTTTTTTTTAGCGTTGATAAAGGGTGGCACTGCAGAAACCCAGTTTTTTGGTAGTGAATACATCAAGATATCATCCACAAAAACCACGAAAAATGAATCTAGGTAAGGATGGAACACACAGTTCATCAGCTCCATGAAAATTGCGGGCGCGTTCGTGTGACCGAACGACATAACCACGTCCTCATAGAGGCCATACCTACTATGAAAGGTTGTACGAGGTATGTCTTCAGGTCGAACACATACCTGATGATATCTTGACCTCAAGTAAATTTTGAAGAACACTCGATCTCCTCAAAGCTGATCAAATAAGTCTTCAATATATGGTAATAGATATCAATTTTTAACTATCAACTGGTTCAGTTTCTGATAGTCCACGCATAACCTAAGGGTACCATCTTTCTTTTTCACAAAAGGACTAGTGAACCCCAAGGAGAAGTATTAGGTTGGTTAAAACCCTTAGATTCTAGATCTTTCAACTACCTCTTGAGCTCTTACAACTCCGTCGTATCCATCCTTTAAGGAGGAATGGATACCGGTGAAGCTCCTGGCACTATCTCAATAGTGAACTCCACCTCTCTAACCAGTGGTAATCCTGAGAAGTCGTCTGGGAAAACGCCCCTAAAATGATCAACCATTGGAGGAAAATATTCTAGACATGTTTTCTGATCATCAAGATATAATCTCTAAATATGGGTTGTCATCCCGCCCATCCCATAATGCTCGGGTCTATCTCGGCTTGCCTGGACATCACATTAGCCCTTGTATAGAAAAGACCCAGCCTCTGGAGATGTAAAACTCACCCTATAGTGATAGAAGTCAATGAAGGCCTGATAGGATACTAGCCAATCCATTCCAAGGATGACATCAAACCCCATCATCTCTAATACATAGAGGTTTCATAAAAAGTGACACCCACCAATCTCAAGGGGGAAATCCTTGCACTGACGAACACCTTCCATTTTGATCCCTAGAGAATTGTATAGATTCATAACTTTCTCAGAGGTATAAAAATAGATCCCAAGGATCACCACAATAGGTATAGATATAAAACTATGTGTTGAAACAATATCAAAAAGTGCAGAAGATAAAATAGAGGAAACTAGAATAGTACCTCTAGGAGAAGGTCCAGGATCCTGTTCTTATTAGGTCTATTGCACTGCATATTTCTAAACTGTACCACAGCCCTGTGACATAGCCTGGATACCCTGAGCTGACCCGCCCTACTGCCACTAAGATCCTGGGGTTTGGCTACCACAGCCACACCCACTACCTTGTCCTAAATTCCCCGACATATTCCAGTATCCAGACTAGTGAGAAACTATTGACCCTGCTTCTACACGTGGAGTCTATACAGAGCCTCTCTCACTAGCCACTAGTGGAAACATCCTACAGAAGCATTTTAGATTTCCCATCTTGCCGCAAGCTCGACACTCAACTATGTCCTTCGGGCACTACAGTCTGGTGTGCCCAAATCTGCCACATTGATATCACCACACCTTCCTACCAAAAGATACATCCTAACTACTCTTATTCACATGAGAAAACTCCATATGATGCTTCTTCATTTTGGTTGATACAGAACTAGATCTCAATACCGAACTACCCTGGCTCACACCCCCATATTCTCATAGGTTGTGCTCAGTAATCATCACCTGATTCACAATGGAATGTATAGAAGGAAACTAGAAAACATTCACCTTATCTCATATGTCTTATCGAATACCATCATCAAAGTACATAGCTCTAAACGCCTCGTCACCCCTCAGAACTGGTGTGAATCGCTAAATCTCTGTAAAGCGGGCAGAATAGTCCATCACTAACATAGTACCCTACTCCAGATTCATGAACTCCAAGGCTCGATCGGCCCTGAGGGTCTCAGGAAAGAAGTAGTAATATTAGATTATCTGGAAGTATCTCCATGCCATGTCCTGATGGCTCTATGTCTGTTTGATAACATCCCACCACCTCTTGGAAGAATCACATAGCATATAAGTTGAAAGCTTTACCATCCTCTCAGGAGGCATCTCAAGATGCTCAAAGATAGTCAGCACTGATTTTATCCATGATTCTGCAGCCTATGGTCCGCCATCCTCAGAAAAAGTAGTCAGATGCTACTATTGGAATATACATTTCATCTTTTCCATAGAATTGGTAGCCTATGGTGATCCTTGGAAGGTCTGAATGAACCTCACAAAACCTTCTCGGAACTGTGCGACTACACCCGCGTCTGGTATAATGGCTGGTGCCACACCTGGCACAACTGGAGTGTCCATTGGTAGCTCATGGCCTACCACCTCTGGTGTATACTCACCACCACTCTCCTGGAACATTTATTGAGGTTTTTAGGGTGGAATTGGTTTGTAAATTCTATCACACACACCTCATCACAAGTTTTAACAAAGAGAAGACTTCCACTTTGAAGTGAAAAACGGGACAGAGAAGGAAAAACACTAAAGGTTTTCAAAATAGGAGTACACGAGGTGTATAACTCATTACACAGTGTTCTTTACTAGGCCTCTATATGGTCATTTACTTCTTCCCAACATGGTTTTGTAACACCCCATGTACATGGGTTGTTCCCCAAGAGACACTGTGTGCACTTAGATTTCCCTTCCTGCCCATATACTACTATACGGCTAGAACTACATGGTTCTGCCAGTGTAGGGATACACGAAGTGGTCACCCTAGACATGGAATTTACATCAAAATTTTAATCCACCTGTGTCATTAGTCCCATGGCCGGATACACAGTCGACTTCTACATGGTGTGTAATCACTTTACATTTCATGTCCTACTCAAAGCTCGACAACTTTTTTTCTCTCCTCACATGGCAGGTTACACAGTCAAAGACTACAAGGCTTGTATACATGGTACATAGAGTGTTCTTCAAAAAATATGGAACACATTCTTCTCAAAATAATAAGAACACGCGATGTGTTAGGCTAGACCACACTCCATGTATACTGGTTTTTTCAGGAAAGAAACTCTAGATTGCCCAGAAAACCCCTGTTCTATGGAAAAACAACCAGTGGGATGCCAAATTCTGATCCATGAGGGCACATACTCCCCACGAGTCAAAGTTTTTCACCCAAGAAGAAAATATCATAATACAATTATAGACACAAATTAAATCTTGATCCACCATGTTCTGGTCCAATAGAGACCATACACATCAAGAACCAAAGTTTGCGTCCATTCCATCCAAACCATAGCACGTACCAATACACCTATCACAATATCAGGCATAGTTATCACAACAACATGCGATAACTAATGAATTACTATATGAAATGGAATAATGCATGGCAGGTGATTAAAAAAAGTATCTATATGATTCATGATATGGCATACCCTCATCGCATCAGGTTGCAACTAAAATAGAACCTAAAATCGCATCAATATTAATACCCTAAATCATGTGTGTCACCCAACGGTGAACTCCATAAAACTATAAAACCATAAAAAATTAAAATTCATTATAGGTAATTCATATTTTCCCTATACATGGGTTAGCTACTCTCAAGAACAATTTATTACGAATTCCCTTTTTTCCTTCCTATCCAGTCTATTGGCTCCAAATATTAAGTCAATTAAGAAATAAATCCCTCTGATACCACTTTGTAACGTCCCAGATCCGGAAGCCACTCAACTAGTGCCCCATATCTGGTTGGTCACAAGGCCTTAAGCGCATTTCCCAAAATAACAGAGGGCACGGACTAGCAGCGAGGGCATTGTTGTGACAGTGGGGAAACTATGACCTCATTGGTAGAGTGTAAGACAGTGAAACAAATATTAAAAAATAGTGAAATCAGTAAAACACATGCAACTGAAACAAAATTGTAATTCCCCAACCCTAGTTACCCAAATTCGATGCATTATTACATATCATTGGCTTGATCACAATAGATCAAGTCCCGAAATACCAATTAGTTTAGTATCCTTGTAAGTACTAGATACATACATAAGTTTTACATTACATCATGAAATAAATAAAAACAACATTGTGTCCCCTTTGAACACACTCATATCCCTTAGCATATTCCTATAGGTTAATCATGATATAATTCTTCACATCCTGGAAAAAATAAAACATATAAAAGGGTGAGCTCAGATGCTCAGTAAGGATTAAAATATTGAAGAAACATTCATAAATAAGCATAAACATTTAAGGCAATGTATAAGACTAAAAAAAAAGCCTTTTAAACTTAAATTTCAGTATAATATGGAAAATATAAATAAAATAATTCCATTTAATTATTCACATGGATATTATACTAGTATAATGATCACATGTATTATCAATATCTAATTTCATAATGATGGAATTCATAATGTCGGACATCATAACCACATAGTCAAGACCTCATGTCAAGAATACAAATAAGATTTTGTCAAGGACTTGTGCCAAGACACTTGTTTGTCTCATGAGACCTACCAATGCATCGAGGAGCTATAGTGGGCTCTACCCGTCACTTACTAAGTCCAATTCATTCCTCATATGAAAACATTGAAACATAATCTACACATTTGTATTAAAACTAGAATACGAAATGTCAATATTTTAACCACAAACCATGAATGGTATAAAAATAGAACATCCATAGTCAAACATAACTCATTAAATACAATATGGAAGATTGTATTATAATAAATTAACCTCAATAAAGAATAAGGAAGGATATTTAAATAGATGAAAAAATCATCAAAACTATTTGAGAGATATATCCCCCTTTTTCTTGAAAACATTTAAAAGTCTCTCTATTTATCAAGAATCCGTTTAAAATAGATTTTTGAATCAAAGTGTCCCATGCCTCTTTGAAAATTTTAAAATGAATTTTAATTTTCAAAAATTATTGTCCATATAAATAATTCCTTAAAACCATTTTTAAAACATGGACATTAATGAGAAAGATTTAGAAGAATAAATATTTAAAACATATAAAATGATATTTAAGTTATAGTTACTAACCAAATGAGAGATGATTGAATACAATAATTGGGGTAATAAAAACTTCATAATATCAAGATAATAAATGAATTCATGATATACTATGTCAAAGTACAGTATATACACAACATAAAAGTGAATTAGTGCATAACAACAAAGAAGTCACAATGGAATGTGAATTAAGATGAAATCCATTATAAAGACCATATCCTTAGGTTAAGGATAAATCAATGACATAATTATGTGTGAAAAATATAAATACACTCAATATTATTGGATATTTAGTGTAAATAAATCAGAGTACATTCACACATATTCTTATAAAAATAACACCAATGACTTGGATGTTTAACTCAATGAATAGAAATTGAGTTAAAAGTACTCTTATCAAGTTCATATCGATGACTTGAGAATTTATCAATGCATTGATTATGTGTATCAAAAGTATATCCACACAAAGGGGGTGTAAATTACTATATAAGTAAATAAATAGTGATTTCACACATAATCTTGGAGTAAAATAATCAATGAAGTTTGCATAAAACCCAATGAGTGGAAATTGAAATTTGAAATTCCATTACCGGTTTGGAAATTTATGAAACATACACCCCATGAAAGAAGGATCATAAAATTATGATTTAAATACCCATAAATTAATGTATATTACACAAAGAATACAATCATGGGTAGTGCATACACTGTGCAGAAGGTGATAGTGGCAAATATAGCATGAATCTCATGGGAATAAAAGTGAGATGATACCCCCTTACCTTGTACTTTTCCTTAGTTGAGGGTATGTTAACCTCCTGTACAATGGTGAAATAATTATTCTTAAATTATAAAATAACCATATACATAGATATTATATCATATATGATCTTTTAATATTTCTTTGTTAATTATACTTCAGTAGTATCATTGTTTCAGGTGTTAACTAATTAGTTTTTCTTTATATGTTTTTTTACGTAAGTCATGTTTTTTATGTATAGGATGTATTTGATTCATATTCTGAATGATATTATGTTCTTAAAAAAATTAATCATAAAATTATATTTATTCTTTAATGGTTACAATGGGGAATGAATCTCATCGCGTTCATAGAGAGGGTAATTTGTACGTATGCACGAGCGACAATACCATTCTATTGCTGGTGAAATCGTATGTAATTGGATGGTATTTAATATATACATAATAATTAACATGTTATATTTATTATTTAAATAAATTATTCTCATTATTATACCCATACAAATAATTAAGTGTTGAATAACAAACTACACCACGACGTGGAGACGGTAAGCCGTATGTATGAACGTATAATGACTTTTTCATTCATAGGACAGATAGAATAATGAATATGGTTTTACCATATGTATAATAAAATCACAGTATGTAGAAGGTAATGGAGTTATTATTTTGGTATGTAAACAACAAATAAAGAGGAAGTGGAATAAGAAAATAACGTTGAAAGAGGTGATGAAATTATTACCTCTTCTTCAGGTGCTTCCTTTTGATTTGATCAAAAGGGCTCCTTAGGTTGGATTTATGATCAATGTATTGCCTCTAGGTTGATGTGAGGGTAGTTGGGAGGATATTTGAGTAGGTTTTGGCCTATCCAAATGACTTTGGTAGTGTGATTTTGAGAAAAGGGTAAGTTCCCTTTTATAATAGAGGTGAGGGTCACTTTAGGAAAACATTGAAATATTATTTTATTATACAATCATATTCAGTTTATAACGGCACCAAAAGAATTTGTTTTGAGAATAAGGTGGGTATGGGTCGAACAAATCTCAACCAATAGGTTTTAGAAAGGTATTGGTCACCATATTAACCTTATCTTTTAGATTTAACTCTGGGTTAAATAGTTTGACATTTACAATGTCTCCTTGTATTTTTATATTATATGGTTAATAAACTTACTATAAAATTCTAAGAAAACCCCATGTGTTTAATTAATTACATATCTATTATTATATAAGTTATTTTTCCAAACCTTAGATTTTTAGGACTATTATATCATTTAATAATATAGTATTTGTTTTAAAAACTCATTTATGTCAATTTTGACATTATTTAGTATTTTGTTTTTGTAAAAGTCATAAAAATGTGATTTCTTTGAAAAAAATAAATTTAATCAACCCTAACATGTAATATTAACCTATAATTTTTTTAATACATAAAAAGTCTCATTTTAAATTTATTTTAATATTTATAATATCAATTATTTTAATCTTTCATTAATAAGGTAATTAATGTGTCATCATTATGTCATAAATAAATTTAATTATTTAATGTCTAAAAATTATAAATAAAATACCATAATGTAGGAATTTTCTTTATTTTTCTAATTAATATTTATATTCGAACTTATCTTATGTATAACCCTATATTAAAAATGTTTTAGTTATTAAAATTTGAATTTAACACTTTTAACTCTTCTTTAAATAAAATAATAATAAATGTCCTAATCTAAATGAATTGGACCCAAAAGGATAATATTTTATTTCTAAGGTATATTTTGGTCGAAATAAACTTATAGAATATAATTATGACATGATTTAGGGTAATTATAATCTCATTTTTACCTTTAATTACCCTATTTAGTTTTAACCGTGGTAAATAAAATTCAAAAGTTACTATTCAGCAAAAATTATTACCATCTTATTGAACAACATTTTATTTACTGATGTTAACCATTTCTCTTGGATTTTTGAAATTCAATTTATAGAAACAGTAAAAATATATTTTATGAAAATTTGCTAACGTGCCTAGAAGGTGGGTAAAAGACGTTAAAAAAATCAATAAAATTTTATACATTTAATTTTATTATAAATTATTCCAATAAATTAAATTAAACTAATATAGGTATTATGTATTTATTTTTACTTAAACTAAAAATAAAATAAATAATTTTTTAATAATTTTTTTTAAACAATAACGCATTTTTTTCACTATTCATCAAAAATTGAAAGTTTTCAAAAAAATACAACAAATTCACCCAAAGATAATTTTGATATTTAGAATCTAAAAATTATATCTATTTTACCAAATTAAAAAAATATAAGTTTCATTAATTAATTTAAAATTAATTCTCGTTGTCAAAACCATAAAACGGGTTTTTGAGAAGTTAAAACTATCAAAAGATTGATATGTGTTTATGTCTGGTTTAAAAGTGAAATTACTTCTAATGACCAACATTTTATTAAATGATTAAAATATAATCTAATTATACTTCAAAACCATTAAAATTTATAATTTAACACTATAAATTATTTTTATTTAAAACGTTTTTTTTAATTAAAAGTTAGTATCTTTCACTTTTCATCAAAATATGAAGGTTATCAAGAAAACACCAAAGATTTATCAAAACTAAATTTTTATGCCCCTATTATAAAGAAGAATTTAATTACATCCAATTAAATATATAATAGTGTCAAATATTGGATTTAGAAAGGGTTCTCCATTAAAAGTTGGAAAACTGCATTTTTTGTAAAATATTTCTTTTATCAGAATAATAGAATTTGTCCTTATATAATGTATAAGAAACACAAAATATTGATATTAAAATTATATAAGATATATATATAATTAAAAATGTGGTTATTACTATTCATTACCACTTTCTAAATGGCTAGTTTGATAGGTCGTAGTGCGCTTGAACTTGGTGTTGCGTACGTTGCACGCTATTGTAATATTCAAAGAGAAGAGTACCGTGGAAGATTGGGGTATGAAATTATTCCCTCCTTCAATAAATTGCATCCTCAAAATTTGAAATTGTTCTTCGTAAATAATAGGTTAAAAAATAGATAATACCTTTGTGGAAAACACACATCACAAATAGGGTTTATAAAATTATTCTTAATACGAGGGAAAGGGAAAAAAAAAATTTACCACCAAATTAGGATTTCGAATAGGAGAACATTAGTGGAAATTATAATTGGAGGGAAAATGTAAATATTTATAGGGAGTGATTGCGGTCATCAATCACAAACAATTTAATGGAAAATTGAGGGGCGTAAGGCTATAAATCTATGATGAATAACGTAAGGTATTAGGATAAAACATTTTTTGGGTTTAAGGTCCTTTCCCTAAGGTTGAAGAATTAATTTCTTCATAGAATAAGAAAAAAATACTTGATAAGTAGAGTTCCATCCTTTAACTAATTTCTGCCACAAACTCATCTTTCACTCCAAAGGATTAGTATTCAGGATGACTTTGTCACACCTGAAGTGCTAGAATCAACTTATAGAGAATCACATAATTCACAAAGGATTAACTATGTATTTCCCTTTTCTTTTTAGATTAACCAAAACCAAAATGGTTAGTACAAGATCAGATGATCCCCAAAAAGGATAATCCTTTAAATAAAAAAGTACTAGTCTTAATTTCTATAATTAAACCAACAATACCCAAAGTTCAATAAATACCATTCAATAAAAAATTTTCCTTAAAATAATTCAATATAATCCAAACTAATATTTAGACCCAAAACATAGAGGAATTTGATTATGTAGTCTTCCAAGTTAAATTTTAACTCTAAATAACATCGACTACTCTTAAAGTCACATACTTAAAGGTAATTAACCTAATCACATATTCTCTATGATAGGTTAATCATTTACAAAAATAACCCACATAACTATAAATCTATAAAAAAACATAGATAAAAATATATCATTACTCCTCAAATGAAATCTCATAGTAATCTATTTTTCTTAGGCATTTAGTGTTCCCAACACAGTAAATGTCTTCTAAAATAATATTTATCACTTAATCAACAAATCATTTTCTTACAATAAGGATATCCATTTGATAAAACATAAGATCCCAAATCAACTAATTATTGATCAATAAAATCATTTAACTAAAAATAATTAGTCACACTAACCAGGGACTTTACGTAGTCCAGTGGTAGGCGATAAATCACAGTTGCACTTTGGTTGTGGTTTCGATTCTCACAGCTTTGTCCAGCGTGATGGGTTGTCACACGGTCTTCAGGTTGTCCTTTTTCAAAAACTATATTTTATAACATTCCCAAAATGAGATAAATTACTCAAAATAAACATAACATAATTTAACCGCAAATGTTATCTCATACCTCTCATTTTCATCCCAAAAATTAATAACCTGTAATTTCCCCAAATTCAAGGATCATATAAACCCAAATGGTTATTTATAACTATATCCACAAAATAAAATATAATTCTTCCTCGAATAGAATTTTTACATAACAAACTGTAGGGTTACACATACAAGAGAAAATTATTCCAATGTAATCCCATCAACAAAGAGCACTAATACTTTTAAACATTTTTCTAACCATTTATTTTTACATAGGTTCTTATTTGACCAAGATGTTATCCTATAGAATAGTTCATTGACTTGGGTAATTACCAGGTCCCCTATATTTACGGCAAATGAATGTAAATGGATTCTTGGGATCATTTTTATTTTTTTCCATAGTACTCTTCATTTTTCCTCAGAAATTCATTACTTTATACCCTTCTTTCCCACACATAAAGTATTTCTTTGTTCTATTGAGACACTTTCCTAGGTGTCTCCTTCCACATTTCCTGCATGATGTAAATTGAGCTTTCTTTTCTCCATGGTCTCCAATGCTGGAGATCTTATCATTCACTGCCTTTATCTTCTCTGTTGAGTCTGGGAGTTGGTTAATATATATGTTTTTTATCATATTTTTTGAAACCTGATTCAGAATGAACATGATATCTTTTACACCTATCAACATTCTATTTTTTTCTCATTTCTACCACCATTACCACCTTGTACATCATGTTCAATGTTACTATGACTTCCTTAGAATCCATACATTGACTAAAAATAGAAAGCATTGTGTGAGTAAAAATAGTCAAAAAATCATTTAGAGAATATCATGACACCTTATTTTCAATATAAAACACCTTAGGATTAACCAAGGTTATTTATTCCCATATTATATTTTAATAATTAAAATTATTTTGTAAATAAAATGTGAATTATCCGAAGTATATTCTCTAGGAGTGGCGTAACCAAGAGTACAGCAAGGCCCATTGTCGTGCACCAGTTCCCATTCGAGTCTAGATCAAATCGGTGGTTTTGGGTTTTAACCATAGGTACATCTGTTCCAGAACCGCATTTACTTGCTCATATCCAGACAGGGATGTGTTTCTTGGAAAACCCACATAATATTTACATTACCAAAAATTTGGGATGTTCTTCTATACTAATCCTCAAAGTCTATCTTAGGGTAATGTTCTATAAAAAGAGTTTTTCTAAATCTAGTTTCCAAGTTTGTAATAAACTTCCTCTGATACCAACTGTAATACCCCTACCCTAGTTACCCAGAGTCGGTGCATTATCACATATCATTGGAATGATCATAAGAGATCAAGTCATGAAAGAAAAATTAGTTTAGTAGCCTTGTAAGTACTAGATACATACATAAGTTTTATATTGCATCATGAAATAAATAAAAACAATATTGTGTCCCCTTTGAACACACTCATATACCTTAGCCTATTCCTTCAGGTTAATCATGATATACTTATTCACGTCTTGGGAAAAATAAAACATAGAAAGGGGTGAGCTCAGATGATCATTAAGGATAACAATATAGCAGAAACTTTCATAAATAAGCATAAACATTTAAGGAAATGTATAAGACTAAAACACAAGCCTTTTCACCTTAAATTTCCACATAATATGGAAAATATAAATCAAATAATTCCTTATACTTATTCACATGTATATCCTACTAGTTGAATAATCTCATGTAATATCAATAGCTAATTTCATAATGATGGAATGAATACTGCTAGACATCATAACCACATAGTCAAGGCCTCGTTCCAAGACTAAAAAATAAGATTTTGTCAAGGCCATGTGCCAAGACACTAGTTTGTCTCATGAGACATACTAATGAATTTAGGAGCTATATATGGCTCCACCCATCACTTACTAAGTCCAATTCATTCCTCATTTGAAAAGGTTAAAATTTAATCTAAACATTTGTAGTAATACTAGCATACAAAATGTAAATATATTAACAACAAACCATGAATTGTATAAAAATATTACATCAATAGTAAAAAATAACTCATTAAATACAATATGAAAGATTTTATTATTATAAATTAACCTCAATCGAGAATGATGAAGTATATTGACATAGATGAAAATAATCATCAAAAATATTTGAGAGATATATCCCCTTTTTTCTTGAATACATTTAAAAGTATAACTATTTATCAAGAAGTTGTTTAAAATATATTTTTGAATCAAAGTGTCTCAAAACACTTTTAAACTTTTAAAAGGAATTTTAATTTTAAAACATTAATGTCCATATAAATAAATCCTTAAAACCATTTTTAAAACATGGACATTACTGAGAAAGATTAGAAGAATAAATATTTATAACATTTAAAATGATATTATAGTTAGAGTTACTAACCAAATGATAGATGCTTGAATAAAATAATTGAAGTAATAAAAACTTTATAATATCACTATAATAAAGGAATTCGTGATATATTATGTCAAAGTAAATTATATACACCATATAAAAGTGAATTGGCGTATAAAAACAAAGAAATCTCAATGGAATGTAAATTGAGATGAAATCCCTTATAAAGACTGTATCCTTAGGATAAGGATAAATAAATGACATAATTATGTGTGAAAAATATAAATAGACTCGATATGATTGGATATTCAGTGTAAATCAATCATAGTACATTCATATATATTCTTGTAAAAACAACACAAATGACTTGGATGTTTAACTCAATGAATAGAAATTGAGTTAAAATTACTCTTATCAAGTTCATATCGATGACTTGAAAATTTATCAATAGAGTGATTATGTGTATCAAAAGTATATCCACACAAAGGGGAGTGGAAATTACTATATAAGTAAATAAATAGTGATTTCACACATAATCTTGGAGTAAAATACTCAATGAAGTTTGCATAAAACCCAATGAGTGGAAATTGAAATTTGAAATTCCCTTAATGATTTGGTAACTTACGAAACATACACCCCATGAAATAAGTGTCATAAAATGATGATGTAAATACCCATATATTAATGTATTTTACACAAATAATAAAATCATGGGCAGTATATACACTACACAAAATTTTATAGTGTAAAATATAGCATGAATCTCACGGGAATAAAAGTGATATGAAAACCCCTTACCTTGTACTTTTTCTTAGTTGATGGTACGTTAAGCTCCTGTATAATGTTTAAATAATAATTATTAAATTCTAAAATAACCATATACATAAATATGATATCATATATGATCTTTTAATATTGCTTTGTTAATAATACTTCAACAATATCATTGTTTCGGGTGTAAAATGATTCGTTTTTATTTATATATTTTGGTATGTAAGTCATGTTTGTTATGGATAGGATATATTTGATTAATATCCCAAATGACATTATGTTCTTAAAAATTATTTTTTAATCATAAAATGATATTTATTCTTGAATGGTTATGATGGGGAATGAATCTCATCGCGTTCGTGGAGACAGTAATCCGTACGTACGCACGAGCGACAATATCATTCTATTGGTGGTGAAATAGTATGTAATTGGATGGTATTTCATATATACAGAATAATTAACATGTTTTATTTATTATTTAAATCAAATATACTCATTATTATACCCATAAAAATAATTAAGTATTGAATAAAAAACTACACCATGACGTGGAGACGATAAGCCGTATATACGCACGTATGGTGACTTTGTCATTCATATGATGGATAGAATAATGAATATGGTTGTACCAAATTTATAATAACATCATAGTATGTAGAAGGTATTGGAGTTATTATTTTGGTATGTAAACGACAAAGAAAGAGGAAGTGGAAGAAGAAAATAACTTTGAAAGATGTGATGAAATTATTACCTCTTCTTCAGGTGTTTCCTTTTGATTTGATAAAAAGAGATCCTTAGGTTGGATTTATGATCAAAGTAAGGCCTCTAGGTTTAACTAAGGGTAGTTTGTAGGATATTTTATTAGGTTGGTTGAGACAAATGTCTTTGGAGGTGTGATGTTTAGAGAAGGGGGAAAACCCTTTTATAAGAGAGGTGAGGGTCACTTTAGGAAAACCTTGAAATATGATTTTATTGTACAATCATATTCGGTTTATAATTGCTCCAAAATTATTTATTTTGAGGATAAGGTGGGGTTGGGTCGGAAATATCTCAACCAATATGTTTTATACAGGTTTAGGTCACCATATTAACCTTATCTTTTAGATTTAACTCTTGGTTAAATAGTTTATCATTTACCATGTCACCTTGTATTTTTATATAATATGGTTAATAATCTTACTGTAAAATGAAAATAGAACCCCAAGTGATTCATTAAAGACATATATATTATTATATAAGTCTTTTGGACAAAACTTATATTTTTAGGACTATTGTATCATTTAATAATATAGTATTTTTTTTAAAAACTAATTTATGTCAATTTTGACATTATTTAGTATTTGGTTTTTTTGAAAGTCATAACTATCTGATTTTTTTCAAAAAATAAATTGAATCACAACTAACATGTAATATTATCCTAGAAAATCTGTGTAATGAATCAAAACTCTCAATTTACATTTATTTTAATATTTATAATATCAATTATTTTAATCCTTCATTAATAAGGTAATTAATGCATCATTATTGTGTAATAAATAAATATTATTATTTAATGTCTAAAATTTATAAATAAAATACCATGATGTAAAAAAATATTTTTGTCTTTCTAATTAATATTTATAGTTTAAATAATCTTATGTATAACCTTATATTAAAAATGTTTTAGTCGTTAAAATTTTAATTTAAAACTTTTTTTAGAAAAGAAAGATCCCTTTATTAGCAAAAGAACTTACACAAGTCTAAAAGTATAAGATTCACACAAATCATTCCTAAAAAAAGAAGGAGAACTTCTGGAACATGATCAACCCAATGAAAATAATTACCATTAACAACTTTGTTAGCAAGCCCATCCGCCAAAGCATTTGACTCTCTATATGCATGAGTAACAAAGTGATCTCTTGAATAGAGAGATTCCTAACATCTAGTCCAGTGATTAGTGAGCTTCCAAGAAAGATGGAAATCACTAGTTAGACTAGGAGAAACTACCGTAGTGGAGTCACAATCAATCCAAATATTGTTCCAACCCCGCCTTCACGCTTGCTCTACCGTAACAATAACCCCAAGCATTTCCTCTTCAAGAGTATAAGAAATACCACATGATCCATAGATGCACCCAAGAACACTTCCTTAATAGTCCTTAAAGATATCACCAAAGACAGATGGACCCATATTTCCCCCTGAAGCACCATCAGGGTTGATTTTAATCCACCCATGAAAAGGGGCCCACCAAATGACTTCTATTGTACCACATGGAGGACAAAAGTTTCCTTTTACCCTAATCTGATTAATCACTAATAAATCATGAATAGAGTTTGAGAAAAACAAACCTACCGGTGTTTACACCTCTCGGACTACCACAAGAATCCTTGTAAGAACATCACTAAACCGAAGGCGCTGCATATCATGTCTAAATTTGTTTCTGGCTATCCAGATAAGATGGACCGCCTCCTCTGCAACATCCTAGAACAAATTCCGGAGTTTCGGTGACAAGTGGACCCAAAAGGATCATATTTTATTCCTAAGGTTGATTTTGGTTAAAATAAACTTATCCAATATAATTATGAAATGTGTTAGGGTAATTATAATATCATTTTTACCTTTAATTACCATATTTACTTTTAACTGTGGTGAATAAAATTCAAAATTTACTGTTCACAAAAAATTATTTTCATCCTATTGAACCACATTTTACTTATTGATATTAACCGTGTATCTCAGTTTTTTGAAGTCCAATTCACAAAAATGGTAAAATTATGTTTTATGCAAATTTTCTAACGTGCCTAGAAGGTGGGTAAACGACGTTAAAAAAATCAATAAAATTTTATACATCTAATTTTATTATAAAATAACTCCAATGAATTACATTAAACTAATATAGGTATTATGTATCTATTTTTACTTAAAATAAAAATAAAATACATAATTATTTAATAAAAATTCGGTATTTAAATAATAACATAATGTTTTTCACTATTCGTCAAAAAATGAAAGTTTTTAGAAAAATACCAAAAATTCAACCTAAGATAATTTTGATATTTCAAATCCAAAAATGATGTCTATTTTACCAAATTAAAAAAATAAAATTTGTTTTAATTAATTTAAAATTAATTTCCGTTGTCAAAACCTAAAAGCGGGTTTTTGAGAAGTAAAAACTATCAAAAGATTGATATGTGTTTATGTCTGGTTTAAAATTAAAATTACTTAAAATGACCAAAATTGTATTAAATGATAAAAATATAATATAATTATAATTCAAAACCATTCAATTGAATAATTTAACACTATAAATTATTTTTATTAAAAAAGTTGTTTTCAAATAAAATTTAGTATCTTTCACTATTCATAAAAATATGAAAGTTATCCGAAAAACACCAAACATTAATCCAAACTAAATTTTTATGTCCTAATTATTAATAATAATTTAATTCCATAAAATTGAATATATAAAACTGTCAAATGTTGGATTTAGAAAGGGTTTTCTATTAAAAGGTGGAAAACTGCATTTTTTTAAAAATACTTCTTTTATCTGAAAAATTGAATTTGTCCTTATATAATATCTAAGAAACACAAAATATTAATGTTAAAATTATATGAGATATATATATATATAATTAAAAATGTGGCTATTACTATTCAGTATCGCTTTCTAAACGTCTAGTTTGTTAGGTCATGGTGCTCTTGAACTTGGTGTTGCATACGTCGTATGCTATTGTATTATTCAAAGAGAAGCATACCATGAAAGCTTGGGGTGCTATAAAAACTGAAGAAGTTTGATAGATAAATATAGAATTCTCAAACCATTAAAATGATAATGTAACATCTTATATGTTATAAGAAAGAATCCAAAACAGGATACACTGCCATCAGATACAAATAAAATACAAGTTCAAAATAGAAATAAAATTTAGAGGCATCACAATCCTCAGCTTGGTACCATGCTCTCCTACTTCTAAGCAGTAATGAAGTACCTGTATAAGGGAACTTTCCCTTATTTACACCTATAAAAATATAATCTTTTTGGTCCCAAAATCATGACCCAAACAGGGTGTGAGACTAATCCTAGTAGGCAACCACCAAGGAATAGTTCCAAATAGTCAGTGAATATATATGCAACAATGGAAAAGAATAGAAGTAACTAGGAAGTACTAAAGTAATTATCCATTTATTCTATTTATGTTTTTTTCTCAATTCATTTTCATTTAGGTGCAACTATCTCGAGATGCGGCCTTAGCCTACCAATCCCCCATATAGAAGTAAACACAACAGATATCTCAGAAGATCATCTAGATAAAAAGTGAAGAGAAAATCCAAGCTTATGATTTATCTTGGTAGACACATTATATGTCATTCCATTTCATTAAACAAGTTCTATTAACTTTACAAAGGTGTAGAAGTCTGGCCTAGGCCCATTGACCCCCCATACTAAAGTAACTTTCAACTAGTGACATAACTATTTTTTATTTAATCATATCATCATTTTAGAATTCAATAATTTGTTTAGTTGAAAATAGATCCTGTACTAGTTATCCCTTAATGGACCAAATATTCAATAGGAATTTACAAAGAAGACTCAGTAAGTCTGACCACGAAAATAGTGGCTCACTCACGGCCCTTATGTAATTAACCTCTTGAGTTTGTCCATTTAATTTTAACCGATACAATGGTTCACCCAAGGTAAGCAAGGTGTAATTACTCACATGAGTCCAACCTTATTTTTTAACCGTAACTATAGAACTCCCATGACTAATTACCTATTTAATAATTTATCATTTCATTTAAAAAACAACATAAGTGAATTAAACTACCACATTGATTTAATATAAAAAATCATGTGGGTATTTCACATAGTAGAAAATGCATGAAAATTAAACTATTACATGGTTTTAATCATAACAACTCAAATGGTAATTTTGTATAGAATATATCATTCTAATCGACCCCAAAAAGGGAAAACACTCACAATCCCCAAAGGATTTCTTTATAAATGGCTATCTATGGGAAACAAACCCATGGGGTGTCCCTAAATCAAAAAATTCAGCAATCACATACTTCAATTTCATACAATCAAATACTTAAACATAATTAGGTATCAACAGGTTTCAATTCTTGAGAAAAACATTGCCCAAAAATGGTCTCATACAATTTTGGCGCATATAATCAACTTGAAAGCTAACGAAAGGTACAAGAACACCTACCACGATGTCCTATAACTAATATAATCTGACGTTAACCCTTCAATCATCCTAGAACAATATAGATCTAAGAAAAGAGTTAAATAATTATACCTTGAATAAATTTCTCAGGAATAGAAATAAACAAGAATGGATCAAGGAGAAGAAATATCTTACCGAGAGGAATCCAACGAGACTAATAGCACTTGAATCGAGTTCTGAACGATGAAACGGGAGAAGGAAACAATCTCATGGCTCCTTTTTCACCTGGAATCTCCTCTGTCCAGAAAAAGAGAAAATAAGGATACTAACCATTTTAATCTAAAATATAGTAGTACACAACATTTAAATCCATATACACGGTGTGTATAGCATTTTACTATTCATAAACTTCACCGAATTACTTTACACGTCCTCCACCATCTTGCCTACATGACTACACAGCGTGTACTAGGAAGTACATGGTGTGTTGTGGCCCTTTCTTCTCTTCCATTACTACAGAAGAACACATTGTGTATCCCCAATGTACACGTCCATACCATAGGGTGTGTACATAGGATTACATGGCGTGTTCAACTAAAACATAACATTTTTCAGTTTTCCTTGTTTTCTCAAAAACAACTCAAAGGAAAATAAAAATGAAGAAACAGTTTCTCATAAGAAGAACTGGTTTCTTACACATTAAGATATCTTTAAAAACATTCTTGAGGAAATCATCCTTTTCGTTTTGAAAAACGTTTTGAAAATATTTTTTTTGAAAAAAAAACACTTTTAAAAAAAATTCAAAAACATTTTAAAAATAATTTTATTTGAAAATTACCTTTGAATATTATAAAATAATATTTAAAATATTTTAGTAGTCATGACGGCTGGAAATTCCATTCATTCCATACACATTAAAATAAATTTTCCTTTACCTTTTCTGGTAAAATACAAATGATCGTTATTTCAAAAACAACATAAGGT
This sequence comes from Viscum album, assembly GCA_963277665.1. Classification (NCBI taxonomy): domain Eukaryota; kingdom Viridiplantae; phylum Streptophyta; class Magnoliopsida; order Santalales; family Viscaceae; genus Viscum; species Viscum album. Next base: position 480,612,832 of record OY728139.1, read on the forward strand.
TCCTTTGAAATAATTTTTTTAAAGAGTAAATATGCATTAAAATTCTTTTGATAAATCATTATGAAATGTTTAAAACAAATTTTGAAAACATGGTTTTGGAAGAAAACATATTTTGGAGTGAAGAGATAAATAAAGTTAGTTTTTCATGAAAACATTTTAAGTACCAAAGTGTGGGAAAATCGTACTATTACTTGAAAATATAATGAATAGCCATAGTAATAGAAAAATTTAATGGGTTTATTAGTAAATTTTCAATAAATTTCCTTCAGTTGATATTCAAGAATAAACAATCTTGATTAGAATGAGATTGTGAAATAAACCCATAAAATGATCATAACGTCGAAATAAGAATTAATAAATGGATCCATTATGTTTATAAAATATAAATACACATAAAAAAATTTGAAATATAAAATAAGATAATAAAAATTCATTACAAACATAATCTTATCATGACATAATCAACGAAAGTTTAACCCAATGAGTAGAAATTGAGTTAAGAAATCACTTATCTTACACTTACTTTTAGTTGAAAATTATTTAACCATCTTTATAGTGGTTTTAAACATTTTATTAACTTATTATAGAACCATATTAATATTTTTAATATCATATTAGATCCTTTTGTACCATCTCATAACCCATTAAGTAATAATCTTTCATTGTTTTCATTGTTTTTTGTGTTAATTGCCTTGTTTCTCATGCGTGTTACATCAAGAAATATCCAATTATTGTTCATATTATATATATATCATATATATAATAATAATTAGGAAATATTATCATATTTATACATCAATTATACTTTTAAACCCAATCATTAGTGATGTTTATGAAAAATGAAGTGTGTTACGATCATAGAGATGGTATGTCATATGTACGCATGAGTAACATTTCTGTTCTCCAATGATCATTATGGAAAAAAGGTAATTAATATATAATATTTAAATAATGATAAAAATATCACATATACCATATTATATATATATATATATATATATCATTCATGTGGTGTGATGATGAAAATAGAGTCACATCACATCGTAAAGGTGGCAGTCCTCATGTATACAAACGACTTTATCGTTTTCCATTAAGTGACAAAGTAAGAAAAAAAATGATATATTGTCTTAAAAAAATAATTGATATGTCTTTAATATAATATTTATTTAATTTATATTACATATAATCATTAACATTATTATTTATCACTTTCCATGTAAAGTGTTAATGAAAAACGAATCGCATCACTTCGTCGGTCGGTAGTTCTCCATACACATGAGAGACGTTATCGTGTCTCCTATAGAATGGAAAGTAATATGATATAGATGATATAATGACTAAAAATGTATAATTTTGTATATATATTTTATATATACTTTATATCCATCATAATACCCAACCTTGGGAGGTAGTAATGGAAAAAATGAATAACATCAGTTTGTGATGTGATAGTTTGTTGTACACACAAATGATGATTTTGTAACCCATTTGATGGAAGTGGAGATGGTTTTGAGTAATTAAATTATTATAAAAATTTCTTAGTATATTTAATATAATTATGTTATTATATAATCATGTTCTAATAAAAAATGAAGGATGTGGATAAATAAGTAAAATAAAGATGTTTGTTAAAGAACATTACCTCTTCTATGGGTATCCTCCTTAGGTTTCCACAAATGCCTTATAGGTTGGATTTATAACAAAATGATACTCGGATGTGGTTAGGGGATTTTGGAAGTTTTTTGGGTAGGTTTTGGTTGATAAAATGTATTGATAGTTGTGAATAAGTGTGGAGAGTGAGTGCCCTTTAATAATTGAGGAGGAGTGGTACTTTTGTAAATACCCAGAAGTATTCACTATTGAAAGGTATATCTTACCTAATGTTCCTAAAAAACTGATTAATAATGGATTCAATGGTTTATGTGGTCTATAAACACCTTCATCGCAAAAAAAACTTTTTTATCATGTTATTTTTTATTCTTTAACTTTACTCAATTTTACCCTTTTAGTTTTTACCATGGTAACTTGTATATATTAATTTACCTAGTTAATTAATCCTTTAAGAATAAAATTAAAATGATATTTATTAGATAATTTATCCTTAATTATTTTAAATATTTAATCCAATTTATTAAATAAAAATCCAATGTGCATGTAAAATTAATATTAACACAAACACATGTAGTGTGAAAAACTATGTTTTAACCTTAATTGCGGTAATTAATTTTAACTTTTTTCACTAATAATTAGGGTAAAAATTTAAGATTAACTAATTATATAATATAAATTATTATGATTCCAAATATTGAATCAATTTTTCAAAATTACATTCACATAAGTAGCATAATTTAATTTGAAATTAATCATGCATACGATATAAGAAAGCAGGTTTCTAAATAGAAAATGTTTAAAATTTTATAAAGTTTTCTTTCAAAATTAAATATTAAAATAATGAAAATGATATAAATTGGACTAACGGATGTAAAATTTAACTAATTTATCTTTAAAACCCATTTAAATTATAGTTTTACATTATCAACAATTTAAATCAAAGGGCTCTTTTCAATAAAACACTTATATTTTCAATATTCATCAAAAATTAAAACATCTTAAAAGAATCGGGAAAATTTGCCCTAAGGTAATTTTGGTATTATTATTTAAAAAATGAAATTTATTTTTTAAAATAAATTTTCTAAAAATCTTAAAAATTAATTTTAAATTATGTGCTCAAATCGAGACTAAACCATCTTTTAGAAAAATACAGTTTTTTGAAAAAAAAAACCTTTCTTTTTCTTTCAAATGATTATTTTATTTTTTTGAATAATCAATCGATAATTAATGAACATGTGTAAAAAATATATGTTCATAAGTTATTTAATCCAATTCATACCGTCCAATTTAATGGCTAGGTGATAACTATTATATTAAATAATAATATTAATAATATATCATTGTCTGGTAAACCTCAGTTATGCGTGTAAAACAAGCTATTAAAGAAACTAGTTTTTGCATATAATGGAAGATAAACTCATTGTTTCATGTAATATACACAATAAAATACAATTTTATTATTTTATAATTTTGTGTGTTACAATATGTTTATGATATTCACCTATCTTCTTTTATGAGGTGTATATACTACCCTTTTACATTTTATATCATGAAACTTCTCATTTTCATGAAATTTAAAGTATCATTTGAAGTTATATTTCGTGGAGATTATAATTAAAGAGTTACCAAAGTGGTAAAGGCTTTATGTTACAATCTCATTTCTTTTGGGATTTTTTATGTTCAAGGTTCCTTTAAAGGAAATCATATGCCCATATTTTCTTTAACCATGTCTATTTCTTATCCATTGGTTATGAATATGGTTAACATGTTTGATTTTTATTTCCTCCTATGATGATTAAAGAAACATTAAGAAATATTTTTGTAAGTCATACTAATATTTTATTTTCTTTTAGATCTGCTATATTTCTCTTCCATATCCATGTTTTCAAAGATGTTGTTTTCTAAAAATAAATGATTTCATAAAGTTATTTTACAACATCATTGACTTTATTTTAAATGTATTTAAAAGAAAATTTCTTAATGATTTCCAAATGGGTAACTTTATAATCACTTTAAAAAATATTTGAAAAGAATGTTTATTTTTAACATGTACATCATGAATGGATTCTTCCATCATCGTGACCATTATTTTATTTGAATCTTCCTTTATATGATTCCAAGATTATTTTCAAAGAAAATTATTTTCACATTATTTTTATAATTTTTTTTAAATTATTTTTAGGTTGACCTAGTCTAGTTCATTATAGGTGTTTTGGATTTATTGGGACATAATAATTATCTTTTTCTGATATATACCACTACATCCACTTCCTCTTTCCAACATTTCTCTAGTTATCCTTTTTCAATAATAATAGTTTAATCCATGTTTTGGATGATGGGATTACTTCATTAAACTAATCCATTTTATTGATGAATTGTGACTATTTAAACCTGGTATTAAATCCCATACTCTTCAATATATTACTTCACTTTGGTGTTTTAAAATTATATACCATTTTTAGTATAAATTTATTGAATATTTACACCAATCATATTTTTATCTAGACCTCTATATCATGTGATACACTTAAACACTTTATATTTGTGATATATGAACATAATCCATTCCATTCCACTGAAATAATCAACAAAAAACATGTTACCTATTTCATTCATGGATTTGGGTGTAATTATCCAACAAACATATATATATATAAGCTTATAAAGTCTTGATAACTTCCACTTTTTTGGCTTGTAATTATTTAAAATAATCTCCCCCTTTTCACAAGAACAGCATTTGTGAGTGTGATCATATATAATCTTTGGGATGTATCAAGATCCATTATACATCACCATATTTTCCAAATATTTTTGGTTCAAGTGGCCAAGTCATTATTTCCATGGTCTGTTTTCATTTTCTGCAGACATCATACACCAATTCTCTTAACTGGTAAGGTAATGATTCCCTTTTTTATTCCTTGAAGAATAACTTAACCATCACTATATATAACTGTTCATGATTTCTAGTTTAAATAAAAAACATTACATGATTGATATAATTGACTAACATTAAGAATATTTTGATTAAGGCCTTCAAACAGGAGCACATTTGTTCTTCTATAGTCTTTAAATCCAACTTTTATTTCCTCAGATAAAATGGTTTTGAGGCCCTCATCATTGTAAAAATTAACAATTCCATCTTTATTATATTTGATTCCCTTGATAAAGTCTTCATTTATGGTCATGTGAGACATACATATTCTATCCAAAATCCACAAACCTAATTTTTCTATTGCTCTCAAATTAATATCACCTATATTAACCTTCTTCAATTTTTTTTCTTTTTCCAAGATTTTTGTTCCAAGTCTATTAATGATGAATAATATTTCTTTTATTATTCTTATAATGAGTATTATTCATCTTGAAAAACTAATAAACTATTTTTTAATTTTAGTTTGTTATATCAAGATTCCAATTTTTATTTTTCGCCCTTTTGAGATTCTCTTGGAACCATCTATTTTACTATTGATGCACAATAGATAACTTTGTTCCCAAAAACATCACTAAAAATAATAAACTTTAAAAGAATATGAAAGGTATAAATCATTCTTACTTGTTTTTGTGACTCTAGTTCTCGAAGATATCTTTTATAAAAAGAACACACATATTGGGTGTGTCACATATTTCTATAATAGAAACATCTGATTCTTACTCTCTTATTCTCTGTTTTTACTGCTTCAAAATACCTTTTTGAGTATTATAGAGATCTACTTTCCTTAGATGTGTTAATTATTTAGTTTTATCACAAAATATGGTTGTATTATTCATTCAATAATGCTCTATGATATATTTTTATTGATCTTTGATTCATTGTACTTATAGAATGGAAATACATTCCTTAGTAAATTCCTCTAACAATTTTCTAGACTTGATTGGAGAAATATTATTTGATCTACTTGGTTCCATATAGGGGATGAAAAGCCTCTATTAATCCTCACACTTAAATTTCCATTTCATAGATTATTCTTCTAGATATTTAATTCCCTTTTATTTTTATTTCACTAATTTAGATAGCCCATCAATGATTTAGGATTTCCCATCATCTTTGAGTTCTAACTCAACTTCTTTCTTTGAACATTGCAAATTTCTATATTTGATATTTTTAATTTCAAGTTTTAATTTTAACATATCTATATCATTTATATATATTTATTTATATAGTTTAAATTCATGAACAACTAAACTATAATTATTTTTATTGTCTCACCAAACATCAATTTCTTTAAGGGATGACTTGAGTTCAACCTAAATATCAACTCATCCATTGACGTAATTTTCAGAATCACTATCATTATCTTGTGTAATGGATAATTTTGAATCTTCACTAATATCCTTACAATCTTAAACTTCTTCAAATTCTCTTTTATCAAAGTTTAAATCTTCTTGCAAGAGAAAATTTTTCCTTTTCAAAACACTATTATTTACCTTCATGTATTATTCATCGTCCTTTTAGAATTTCATGGGACATTTAGCCACAAGATATATCACTTTTCAATGATTAAAATAAGAAAGTGGAATACTACCTTAAAATTTAATGTTCTTATTATAATGATATAGGAAATAAAATAAATCATCTCATCAATTTATTTTTCTTATGATATTTTTTTCATCATGAGTTTATTCATAGCTTTAAAATAAACATTATGATAATTTTCCATCACCCTAGAATCATTATATTCATTTATCATCTATTATGCGGTGAGAGTGTTATTCCAATTTTCTAGATATATTTACTTCATATATTTATCCTTTAGAACTAGAACCTTTTCATTAAACTAAGGAGTAAATCATCTTAGTATTCTTTTCATAATCTTCTCGTCTTTGAGATTATCACTAGACCGTGTATGTTATCAACTAGAGCATTTAGTTGATATAAAAAGGCATTTACCATATCACTTAGAATTATTCTGAAGTCCTCATATTTATTCAATATAACCTGAAACTTGGCCTCATAGACCTTTGAATCTCCTTCATATATATTCATAATTTGTTCCCACATAACATGAGAGGTTTTACAATACATTACCTTCATGTAAATGGGATTGGATAGTGTGTTTCCTATGTTATTAATTAACTTTGTATCCTCATCTAAATAAAAATGATAAATATATGATAATGATATACTGTGAATTATCATATAAATACCAAACATGGAATCCATATAAATTTCCAGGACCAAAAATATAAAATATTGTTTCCTACAACTCTTCCATAATTGAAAATTATTACCTTTAAAGATTAGAATGCCTTTGCAGTTGACAATTATCACCATGATTTCGAGAGTGCGATAGAGAGAGAGAGATAAATTTACCCCAAAATATACCCTTTGATGACACTTTTCGATCCATTTTCTAGGAATATACCCTAAGAGGGAGTAAATCAGGGTATTACAGTATGATCCTTTTTTTATCTTGTTCTCTTAACTTGAGTAACACTTTAATCTCTCCCTTTTTTCTCTCTTATAGAAAATAAAGGAGAAAATAACATGGATGATTTTACTTGGTTCACCCACATTGGTCTCTATCCAAGAAGCATGTACTGAAATTTTTCTATGCACCAATCATAATTAAATCTCATTACTTTAACATTTACAAATTTTGAGTGGTCTCACTAACCCTTATAATTCATTACCATGAATGTTTGAAAATATCACTATTATTCTATATCAAGGAACTTGTTGAACCTTATAATTTAATCTTATTCTTTAAATAATTTTGATATAAATATTTAGCATAGATGGTGTTTTTTATTCAATATAGTTGTTTCGAACATAAAGTGAGATATTAGAACTCTTATATCACCTTTTCTTTGACTTCTAATTTCTAGAAGATATTTGGAATTTCCATTATATTTACCTTTCAACTTTTTGTGTATATTTAATCCCTAAACCAAATACCCTTATAAATACTATAGTCGCTAAAAAAAATTTATGTCGTTGAATGCATGAAGATTAAGGGATTCAAAACCTACCAAATATTTCCCATCAATTGATGATTACAATAGCCATAGAATAATTGAATGTCACAACACACATTTTATAGATTTGATGAATCAAATGAAAAAATGTCATGAAACACAAAATAGTGAAATAACTATTTTCTTTTACCTCGAAACACTGATCACCATGCATATAGACTTCTAATGAATTTTTTTCATGGTCATGCTTCCTTTGAATCATGGCATCCAACACACCCAAACATGATTGTAGCATGACCCCCCCCCACGTGTTTTACAGACAGAGTCCCAATGAACTAAGACCTACTTCACTGCTATATATTGAATCCCTATGTTTCATAGGTTTCCATCCAATCAACCACATCCATAAACATGCCCATAGAGGATTTGATTATTTTTCAAAGATGACTTCTCATATCAAACACCCACAGATGCAAGAATGCAAACCACATCCAGTCGTAACCATTTTCAACATGGCCTAGATAAATTCACCATAGTGTGGTATAATCATTAGTAAATTCATTCTTCACCAATTTGAACAAAACTCTCAAATTATCCATTGTTTAAACAACTTCATCTTCTTGGAAGACTCCACCATCAGATTTGTCAACAAACACAACCCAAAAATGCCTAAGTGGGGATTTTTTCTAACACTAGGTAATCATCATAATTAATAGATATTATTATTTAAAATTAATAAATTTATGGATTCATATTCATCATAGTTTTATATATTATTTTATTTTAATTTTCCAATCGAAAATAAAATAATTATTATTTTAACTAAATTTTATTTCCAAGTATTATATAGTTTCATTTAAAATTTAAATATATAAATTTTAGAATTTTAATTTGATAAAAATCAATTAATTTTTTGATTAATAATATAAAATTTATCTTATGGTGATTTTTTTTGAAATAGTTGATTTTTTTGGTAAATAGTGAAAAATATCATTTTTACAAAATACCATAAATTTTATGACATAATCATGATGTAATGTTGATTAAAATATTTATAAATCCTTTAGATTCACCAAATATTTTCTTAAGTAAAAAAATAAATCATTTAAAAACATTATTTTTACTTTTTGGAACTTAAGTTGTATTTTATTCTTATTAAAAACAATTTTTGAATCTTGCATTTAATAGTGTGGTTGAAAGGCTCCATTCAGTTTTAGATTAGTCCAAATGGAATATAAAATTATTTTAATTAATTATAATCCAATTAAAGTCTTTATAATCAATGATATGAATCATTTTAGTGTAAAAATAATTTTTAGTCTTAAACGAGATTTTTTTTTTAAAAATTGTTTTTCATGAATTTTATGTACTTATATTAAAATTAATTTTTGATAACTTTATCAATTAAATCTAATAAAATTGATTTCATGTTTAGAATCATAATTTTTAAAAAAAATTATAATTCCCCTTTTATTTTTTTCATATAAATAAATTACCTAGGTAAAAAGGTAAGTTCTCTCAATAAAGGATAAAGTGGGTTAAAAGGGGGTAAACTAGTAGATAAGGATTAAAATATGTCTAAAACATATTTAAATGTTATTGGGTGAGTGTATTTAAACCCTAAATCATATTATCATCAAAATTATGTTTTGTTTCTAAAACTTTCCCCATGAAATATACTCAATATTATTTTAAAACATTGAATAATTATAAGAGTGACACTCCCCTCACTTATAAAAGGAAACCTCTTATCCTCACTTATATACAAAATTTTAGAACATTAGATTTACTAATATCTAAAAAAATATCTTCCCAATTATCCTCCCTATGTCTTATAATTCCTGGTATTCTCAAAATAATAATCCTATAAAGCTTAATGTGTAAGCCAAAGGAGGTTATCTAAGGGGGTATAAGCCCTAACCAAAATCTTTCAAGTTTATTTATTATTATCTATCATTCTAATATGTTTTAACCATTATAAAATAATTAAATAATTATATTATAAATACTTAAATTTTATTTTTTTTATGGAACAACTATTTTATATCCCTTTTTTCATCCTATGGGAAATTAAATCATCTCCCATGTGTACGTACAGACTATCGTCTATATGAAGACATTTATTTTATTTTTAATCACCACCTCTCAAGGGTGTTTAAAAAGATAAAATTAATTAATATTAATGGTACATATTAAATTATTTTCATTTTTTAAAGATAATTTTGTATCTACCTTCTTACCCTCCCATCTATTGTAAAATGATAATGTGACATGTTCTTGTGTGTAGACTACCACCTCCACGAAGCGATATGAATAATTTTTCATTTTTACATCACATGGATTTAGGATAGATTTAATGAATTTATATTATACTAATAACATAAATATTATTCTATAAAGGTAAAATATTGCCTATTTTATTTCCATTCTATCTCTTAAAAAATGAAAATGTTACTCATGTGTGAGTGCAAACTACCGTCTCCATGGAATGATGTGTTTCATTTTTCATGAATGACTTAAATGGTTGGTTTAAAAAGTGTATTTAATTAAAAAATATAATTATTATTACATAAATAATATTCTAAAACCATGTAATCTTCACCATGGTCAACATATAAATACTATTTTAAAAAATAATGATCGAACTACCTCAAAACATCTGACGTAAACATAAATGATTTAGTAACCAAGTAAAACATGGAAATAAATTAAATAAAAGGAAAAATGATAATGGAATGAATAAGAAAATTGTTATTAAGATATTAAATAATTAATATAATCTTATTATTCAATATTTATAGAATTTATGAAGCTATACTTGGATTAAAGTAAGGTTTTTTATTTAAACATTACTTTTTATGTTTTCTTTCCAACTATTTTTCCAGCATATCCATACTAATTTAAATGTTTCAAGAATGTTATTATTTATAATTAAAATATTATTAAATTTCAACTTAGAATATTTTTAACATTATTTAAAAATGTTAAAAAAATAATCTTTTCAAAGTTTTCTTTATGTGTTTTTTTTAATTTCTAAAAAAATGCAAAAAAATATTTTTTTTAACATATATGGATTGACTGCCTTTTTCTCTGTAATAGATGTTATTTTTTATAAATATTACTCAAAAATTTTATATTATTTTTCACATAATATCATAGTCCCACTCTTCTAAGAATTTTTATTTTTAAAATGCTTACAATAGAAAAAAATATTTCTTCTCATTTTTATGAGATAACTGAAAGTGATTTTGCTTATGGGTTCAAATGAGTTTTTCAAAAATTTTAATATAAAAAAGTGAAATAATGAAAAAAAACTCATGATGTGGTAATTTACCATTATATACGATGATGGGTGATCCATATATATCACATGATGATAGTTGATCCGGATATAGCTCTTCAATGCATTGGGTAATGATTTATTCTTCAAAGGTGAAAATGAGGGAGATAACTGGGTAGGTTACTCCTATATAATTAACTAGGAATCAATTATTCTGATGTGAGTTAAATATTATTGAACATTGGTTATAAATATGATGCTCCAATATACCTATTTCATTATTTAGGATGGTTTTTATGTAATTTTTTTTATTTCATAAGGAAATAAAAGTTTATGAATTTTTAAAGTTGAAAGGTTTTCTTTTCAATGAAGGTTTTCATGACTTCTCATATGTCTCATGATTCCTTTAATGTTTTCCTTTTCTTTCTAATTGTTTTAAAATGTTTTCTTTGAGAAAAGTTTTATTTTACATTTCAGATAAGTTTAATTTATGTGATCAAACTTTTATTTTCGAAAAGGTAAACATTTTTATGGGTTTTCATGTTTTTTAACGGACTAATGGGATTCCCTTATTTTTATTCCATTTGCTAATATTTTTTGTGCTCATCCCATGTTTTGAAATGTTTTTCATAGGATATAAGGATGATTAATAATTATAAAAATGTTAAACTTTCCACTATGGAATCATCTTAAAAGAATAAAAATCATCTTGAATTGAAATAGGGGTGTAAATTTAAATCACTATTTTTATAGAAAAAAATGTACACTATATAGAAGTTTACAATTTTTATGTAATGTTTTTCACTAATTATCAAAAAATATAAACCCAAAAGATCATGGTAGTGTAAAAAATTTGAAATCCTCACTATTAAACTCAATATTATGGATTATTAAGTTTATAGGGTGTTATAGCTTTTATCATAGAAAGGTTTAGATAACTTTAAAGGTTAGGAGGATGTTAAAATACACTATCGAGAAATTTATATCTATGTTTTTATTATCATGAGATCAATTTTGAGGATTTATATCTTTCTTTATCTAATATATTACTTTTCATAATGTATTTCCACAATGAAAATAAGGTAGTTGAAGTAGGAAAGAATCAATGGGATAATAAGCTTCCAAATTAACAACTTGTAATAATTGGAATATGGTTTTTTATAGTAGTGTTAACTTATCTTACAGAGTCTATTACAAGTGGCACCCATGAAAGATAACTATTTAATTCTCCATAGAGGAGCATGTATATAGTGTAGAATTTCATGAAAAAACACCCTTCATTTTTTAGGAAATCTTCAAACCTGGTGAAATTTGAAGGATAGATAAATTCATTAGAGAAGATATTTGAATTTTTTCTATGTATGGAACATAAAAAAGGAAATTATTGTTATTTATTGTTTTAATGTTGAAGTCGATCAATGGTGGTGTCCCATTATGACTATTAAGGAATGGGGTGATATTTATTTCATGTAGTGGATATTCTTTAAATATATTTCTATTTAGAAGTATTTTCCTAAAGTATTTTGAATTATAATAGAAATGAAATTACTAGAGTTAATAAAAAATTAAGGAAACTCATTGGAATATTATGAATAAAATTTTACTAGATTGACCTGATATGCACTCAATTTCATTCTAGACCACAAAGGTAAAATTGATAGATTTTACATAGGTCTGAAACCAAGTTTATAAAGAGTATTTTCCTATTATGAATTTAAAAGTTATGAGGAAATTTTTTTATGTATTGAAAAATTGAGATGGATTTTTCTGAAACTTATGTACCTCATGAGAAAAAGAGTAGTCTAGATAAAAATAAATAGAGAAACAATTAACTAATAAATCTGTAGGTAATCCCCTCACATGTTACGAATGTAGTAAAATAAATTTTGAATAATTTTTGTTAAAATCTGGAAAGGGTAACCAATATAGTAAGCTCAGTTATTTAGCTTATGAACATAAGAAAAACTGTTTTGATCTGACTAATAATGGGAAAACAGATAGTCATCCATCAATGAGGTGATTTAATTATAGTGAGCTAAGCCATTATGATAATTCATATACGAAGTTAGTTACTTGAGGTGGGAATCATCAAGACAAAAATAACAATTGTGTATAAATGTATTTTTCTACTATTGTGGTAGATGTTGGACCCTCAAATGAAGTGGAATCATGTAAATTACTTATATATTTATATTATTCCAATATATTGTTTGATTCAAGATCTATGCATTCATTCATTTTCAAAAAAAAGTGTATGTAAAATGGAAATATTATCTCATTAAATAGACACATTACTTTAAGTAAAAACTCTTATTGTAATTATTAAAGAAACATATATTTATATAAACCTTCCTATGATCATATGTGGAATTGTTTTTCCTACATACCTAATTTCTTTAGCTTTAATGGAGTATAATATTATTTTGGTTAAATTGGATTTATGTTTATAATGATAAGATAGATTAAAATTCTCAAGAATTCATTTTAAATTTCCAAAGTCCGTTTCAATTCATACATAAAAAATGGTTTATACCTTTAAAAAATATTAAGAAGATGAGAAACTGATTAAATTTGAGAGAGAAATTTATATTTCACATAATGTTGAAAAGAAAATAAACTATTCAAATTATTGATTTTCTAGTAGTAAATGAATATCTGGATGTATTTTTTATTTATTTTCCTAGTATTATTCCTCATCAAAAGGTTGAATTTACTATTAACTAAGTGCATGATACTAAGCTAATTTAAAAACACCTTATTTAATGGCTCCATTAGAAATTTAGGAATTAAAAGATTAGTAACATGATTTTATTCATATATATTTAATTCATTTTATCAATTCACCTTAGGGTGATCTTGTTTTGTTTATTAAAATTTATTATGGTTCCAAGTGACTATCAATTGATTATAGAGCACTCAATAACATCACTATTAAGAATATGTGTTTATTCCCTCATATTTATGACTTATTTGATTATCTCATGGGTTCTTAGTATTTTCTAAATATTGATCTTAGGTTTGGGTATCACAGACTAAAATTGAAGGAGGAATACATACCAAATATGGTTTTTCCTACTAGGTATGTTCATTGCAATTTTGTGGTTATTCCTTTGAGGATGACGAATAAACCCATTGTATTTATAGATTTTATGAATAGATTTTTCCATGATTATTTAGATAAATTTTTGGTAGTTTTCATTAAAAAAGGTTTTTATTTTAAAATTTATTAAGAACATGAGAAATATCTAATGATCTTTCTAAACAATTTAAAATAAAATAATTTTTATATAAAATTTTGTAAATTTGAATTTATGTTACAAAAAAATCATTCCTTGGGTATATTTTATCCAAAGATGGTATGATAATTGATCCTGCTAAAACTAAAGTGTCATAAGAGTGTCTAAAACCTAAAAATTTCACTGAGATTCAAATTTTTCTTAGATTAATAGGCTATTATCAATGGTTTATTGAATTTTTTTTATCTAGACCACTAACCAAGTTAACTAGAAAAGGAGTCAAATTATTCTAGATGAAGTAATGTGATGAATGTTTCCAAGAATTAAAAATAAGATTGGTTAATTATATAGTTTTAGCCTTTACAATAAGAAATAGTGAATTTTTTATTTATAAAGATGCTTCCTTGAAGGGAATTGGTTTTGTTTTGATGCATAATGATCAAGTTATTACATATGAATAACATCAATTAAAACCCCATGCACTTAATTATCCTATACAATACCTTAAACTAGATAAAGTGATTTTTTATTTAAAAATATAAAGACATTATTTATAATGAGAAAATATTAAATATATACTAAACATAAAAGTTTTAAGTATATATTTACTCAAAAATAATTTATCATGAAGGGCATAAGTTACTTGGAAATAAAAAAATATAATGATTACATGATTCACTATCATCTAGGTGAAACAAAAAAAGTCATTGATGCCTTGAGTCAAAATTATAATGCATAATTAAATATTCTATATTTGAAACATGATACTTTTTTCAATGATTTAATGAATGTTGGAATAGAAATTTTTCATCTAGAAACTCCCACTATTTTAGTTTAGGTGTTAGTGTGGTTATCTTTGTTAAACATAATTAAGCATACTCAGAAGTAATATCATGGTTTGAAATAAATAGTATAGTTTATTAAGAAGAGTAAGTTTCGGAGATTTAACATTAAAAAATAATGAGTTATAAGATTTGGAAATAGTTTGTATGTGCTAAGTGATTCCTAGTTGAAGCAGTAATTATTGAGTGAATCTCAAAGTTCTATATTTTTTTCATCCTGGAAACACTAAGATGTTTTGAGACGCTCGATAATATTATTAGTGGGATAGAATGAAAAATATATTTCTAATCCACCATGAAATTTTTTAGTTTTTCATAGATTAAAGTGGAGTGATAATTACTGAATGGGATGATTTAGCTTTTTTCCATTCTTAAATGAAAATGGTAGAATATATTCAAGGATTTTTTTGTGGGATTAACAAATAAATATTGAGTTAATAATGAATTTTGGGTTTGTTGGTACTGAAAAAATGAAACTAATAATGGACCAGATTCTAAATAAATTGATCTATAAACATAGTTTGTTTCATGGGATTCAATTTGACTAGTCATAGAGCCCAAATAGACTTGTAGATCAAAATTTATGGTTGTTTGAAGTTAGACTTCTAAAAACTACCATGATTTTAGAGAAAATTGTACAATTGTGTGCAAATTTCCAAAAGTGCATACAACTCCTTCACGATTTCACAATTTAGTTTCATGAGAAAGGTGACATAAAATGAATAACCTCCATGCATATGTGATATATCCTCCAAAACAGAGGAATTTTCATGTAACTCCTTAAAGTAGTGTAATAAATGAAAAGTTGTGCAACACATCCAAAATTCCTAAAAATATGGAATCAACCCCTAATTTTGGAGAGCTCCACTGGGACTCAAGTTTAAAATTTCTCATTGACACAAATTGAGGATGAAAAATTTTCACAACCCCAAAATCCCAAACTTGTATGCAATTACCTCATGAAGTCCCTCAATGCATGGTCTTCTGCTTGAGATTTTTTCACACAACTTTTTACTTGGGGAACCCAATTTCATGCAAAGTCTAAACATTAGCACAAATCTATTTGTGTACAAATATAATGTTTCAAGACATTGTGTTATCCAAAAATCACACTCATTGTCCATGACTTTCACAAACTTCTTTTCACACACCCCCAAAAGTTGTGTGATAGCAGTTCCCAATTGTGTGAAATAATGCATAGTTTCATTAAATAGTGTTCTGAAATTCATCCATTTATCCATATTGCGGGGTTTTTTTCCCTACAAACCCACTCAAGTTCACTAGTAGGCTATGGTCTTGGGCCTCTTGATCGGTCTCTTTTCCACCATCACTGACCCCCTGAAAATTTAAGAGTCACATCATGAAAATTTCAACTTAGGTCAACGAAATTTTGGGTTACAACATATACATCTCACACCTCCCATCCTGAGTATTACCTTGAATTGACATACTCCTCATGGATCCACAAAATACCTTGGGTATACATAATCTAATTGATCCCTTTCCTATGCCACGAGTTGAGATTCTCCCCATAATTTCCTAAGGTACCTGGAGTCAAAATACTCCTCAATAAATTCCTAAAACCCTATCACCTGACTCATATTCCAGGATGAACAAGAGAGGGACTCTCTTGCATAATTCTAACACCATCTATTTCTAGGAATGTTATGCATAGTATTCCTCCCTACATGACGTTAAATTTTAGTATACCCTATATAGAAAGTATATGATGCATCATGTGGAAAGAATGAGATGCCTTATATATCTAGTGTAAGATGCATCATCTTATAATATAGAGACAACATCCATCATCCTCATCGCATAATGTTAAACTGTAATATACCCTATATGACAATAATAGAATGCCTCCTGTAACAAACATGAGATTTCTTATGCATCAAGCATAATATGCCTCATGTAATGATCATGAGATGACCCCCCAATAGTCTCCATGGGACTCCTCTTCAGGTTTAATCCCCAATAATATTCATTAACCCATCAGTGAGATGAGATGACCTCATAACCTAACACGAGGAAGACAAAATTGGCAACCCAATGCATAATTTTGGCACAAAACATCCTTGCACATAATGTTAAACTATATCCTTACCTTTTACAATGAACATGGTATTCCCAATGTAACAATAATAGGATGCATTGTGTTATAAGAATGATATTCCTCATGGGATAATCATGAGATGATACCTTGTCATATTGGAATCTCATACACATATGCCTTAATCATACCATAATTTCATCTAAAAATACGTGGGAAGCTCCCATGTGTATGTCCTAATCATACCATCACTACTCTTAGAAATACCTGGGTAGATCCCATGCGTAAGCCCCAATCATACCATCATTGCTCCTAGCAGTACTCAGGAAGCTCCCATGCATAATCCCCAATCATACCTCATTTCTCCTCATAGTACCCAGGTAGCTCCCATGCATAAGCCCCAATAATACCATCACCGCTCCTAGTAGTACTCATGAATCTCTCACATGTAATCCCCAACCATACCATCACTTTTTCCAATTGTACCCAAGCCTCTCCCACATGTATGCCCCAATCATACCATCACTTCTTTAAGAAGTACCCAGGAAACCCCCATGCATAAGCCCCAATCATACCATCATTTCTCCCAATAGTACCTGGACAGCTCTCACATGTAAGCCTCAATCATAAAATCCCAACTCCTTACAATACCTAGTAATCTCCCATGAGTAATCCCCAATCATACCATCATTTCCCCCAATCGTACCAAGGAAGATCCCATGTATAATCCCCAATTATACCATCACTTCTGCCTGTAGAACCCAGGTATCTCCCATGAATAATCCCAAATCATACCATCATTGCTCCTAGTAGTACCCAGGAGGCTCCCACATGTAAGCCCCAATCATACCGTCACTA
Source organism: Viscum album (assembly GCA_963277665.1). Taxonomy (NCBI): domain Eukaryota; kingdom Viridiplantae; phylum Streptophyta; class Magnoliopsida; order Santalales; family Viscaceae; genus Viscum; species Viscum album. The sequence continues at coordinate 480,630,631 of OY728139.1, forward strand.
CTTTTAGTAGTACTTGGAAATCTCCTTTGCATAATCCCCAATTATACCATCACTAATCCAAGCATCACTCGAGTAGCTCCCATGCATAGGCCCCAATCATACCATCACTACTTCTAGTAGTACCCGAGAATCACTCACACGTAATACCCAATCATACCATCACTACTCCCAACAATACCTAGAAATATCCCATGTGTAAGCCCTAATCATAACATCTATAGTATTGGAAGTACCCGGATAGCTCCCATGTGTATGACTCAATCATACCATCACTTCTCTAAGAAGTAACTGAGCAACTCCCATGTGTGAGACCCAATCAAAGAGTCACTAGTCCTTCCAGCTCCTAGTTATCTCCCACACATAAGCCCTAATCATACCATCACTGCTCCTAGTAGTACCCAGGAATCCCAACTACATAAGCCTTATTCACATCATTACTAACCCATAGAAATGCCCGAGAAACCCATATGTGTAAGCCCCAATCATCCCATATTTTCTTCCTATTAGAACCTAGGAATCCCAGTTTCATAATCCCCACTCATACCTAACGGTTGAGTTACATGATATAAAATTGCCTAGCCCAATATCTAAGTCATATGACATTAAACTGCATGGAAACATCCTTAACACATAATGTAAAACTATAGGCTTACCATGTACGATGAACACAATATTCCCCATGTATTAATGGCTTGGGATGACCCCACACAACTTACCCTATGTGATGAACACCAAATTTCCTATATACAACCATCATGGGATGACACCTCCTCCCACACCATGGGATGATCCTCCTCCTAAAATAGCTTCCAGGCATAATCCCTACATCATCCCTCATTAATTATCCTTTTGTGACATGGGAATACTTACTGCATGATGTAAAAATTCATGGACGGGTCTTATCACATGCCCTTAAACTACAACATCAAACTATGTGGGTTTTGATCCCTATATCCTAATAGGGTACATAGGACACATCCATGAGGTTCAATCCTAACATCTCAATAAACCTGGGATACCTTTTTAAGGTTCAATCATGACACCCCAACACCACCAAATACATATGTCCTCCCCATAGGATACAAAAACCCCCAAGTGTTATCATCTCCCCCCTAGGGAAACACATAACCAAACACTCAAGTGTGATCATATTCCCCCCTAGGGACATACTTAACCACCTACATATCCCCACAAGATGTTAAACCTGTGACCAACCTATCCCCACAAGATGTTAAACCTATGACCAATATATCCCCAAAATACATTAAACCTTGACCTAAATATCCCCAAAATATGTTAAATATATGCCCAAATTCTCCCCACACAACATTAAACCTGGGTCCCACCTAGAATCTCTACCCCATGCAATAAAAATGGGATTACAGGGGTAAAAAGACTTACATACCTTATGCTCTTGGCATCAACTATCCCATGGATAATGCAGGATGCCTTGGATTCCATGCCTAAGATTCCTCATGCATGAGATTACCTATAATAGAGGAAGACTTTATAGATGGCCAACATGGTCAAAGTCTAGAAATACTAATACATACCCAGCATTACCATCAACATTGACCGCAGGTTTCTTTCATATCGATATAGAAGCAACATAATTAACTAGTGTCTTCTTTGAGATAGTGTCACGAATGCATTTTGTGAATAGGGTTTTATTTATCGATTGAAAAAATAAACACATTTTCTTCTAGTTAGAGATAGTATGTATTTGGATAATCCTTCAAGACTTTATCTTAAAAAGATAGTAATATTAAATAGAGTCCCTCTATCTATGTATATATTCATGGTCCAATATTTATCTATAATCTTTTAAAAGGTATTTAAGATTTTTTTGTACTAAATTAAATTTCATCTTAGACTTTAATCCTCAATTTGATGGTAATCATGGCGAACGAGTCAAACTTTGGGGGATATGCTTTGAGATTTTTCATTAGATTACTAGGGAAGTTGGGATTAGAATATTTCATTTGTTTAATTTTATTACAATAGTAGTTTTCATTCTAGTATACATATGGAATCTTTTGAGTCATTATATAGAAATTTTTTTCAAACTCCAACTTGTTGGGATAAAGTCGGTGAGAGGAATTTGTTGAGAATATAAGTGGTATAAGAAATGGTTATAAACGTAAATATGATTCAGTGGAACATAAAAAAATCTTAGAGTAGGAAAATAGTTATATAGATAATAGGAGTAAATACCTTTAATTTGGTTAATGTGATCATTTCTTTTATAAATATCTCCATGGAAAGGTGTTGTGTATTAGGGAAAATAGAGAAAGAAACGTTCATAGTTTATTGGTCCAAAAAATTCATGAAAAAGTTGGATTGGTTTCTTATTGGGTTTCCTTAACTTTGATTTTATCTCGATTTCATGATTTTTATCATGTTTCTTTGTTAGGGAAATATGAAACTAGTACATATCATGTTTTGAGACCTAAGGTGGTACCATTGGAAGAGAATCTCTCCTATAAGGAAATTCTAGATCAAATTTTAGATCATATATGGTAGGCATTTAAGAAGAATTATATTCACTAGTTCTAGGTTTTATGTAATTATCACTTGATTTAGGAAGAAAAATGGAAATCTGAAAAATCAATGAGGGAAAAATACACTAACTTGTTTGAGTAAGGAATAAAATTGCAGGGTTCAAATTTCTTAAATGGGGAAGAATTTGAAAACCCAAGTGATCCTAGTAATGAATAAATTTTATGATTTATAAGTTTTAATTTTATGGATTCATATTCATCACATTTTTATAAATAATTTTATTTAAATTTTTCAATCAAAAGAAAATATTTATCATTTTAACTAAATTATTTTTCCATGTATTACATGGATTTATTTAAAAGTTAATTTTATAAATTTTATAATTTGAATTTTATAAAAATTAATTCAGTTTTGGATTTATCATATCAAATTTATCAAAGGATTAAATTTTTGGATTTTTCTAAAAGGGTTTATTTTTTGTGAATAGTGAAAAATACAATTTTTACAAAATACCATAAATTTTATGACATCATCATGATGTAACATTAACTTAAAATTTAATAAAAAAATTACTCAACTAAATATGTGTTTAAGTATTAAAATATATCATTTAAAATAATTATTTTGAATTTAGAAACTCGTACGTGATTTTTTAGAACATAAGTTATATTTTATTCTAATTAAAAACTATTTTTGGATATTTTCATTTAATTGTGTGGTTGAAAGATTACATTCAGTTTTGGAATTATCAAAATATCATATAAATTTTCTTTTTTTAATTATAATCAAATTAAAGGCATGAGAATCAATAATATTAATAATTTTAGCGTAAAATCCTTTTTATTCTTAAATGGGAATTTTTCAAAAAATTAATTTTCATGTATTTTCATACTTATATTAAAATTAATTTGTTAAAACTTTATAAATTTGATATTATAAAATTTATTTCTTATTTTGAATCATCTTTTCCAAATTTGGTTATAAGTCCCCTTTTTTATTTTTTTAAAAATCCAGACTTAAAGTCTCTTTTTATTATAAAAGAAAAGATCTCTTCCTATCTGGGTAGAGGTAGACCTATTACATAGATCATAGTTCTAAGTACAAGTGTCCCATGGACATGACCCAAATTCCAATTAAATCATCATTCATGTATCATTCTATCTATTTCATGCCTACATCACTGCTTGCCAGCATCATACTTGTGTTGTTGCCTTCCCACGTCATGCCTTTGTCACTACCTGCACCGAAAATCCCATAAGGGGGCTTCTAGGATTTAAATCCTAGTCTTTTAGATTGATTATTACATGTTTTAAAACTCAGGTTAAACCCTAAATACTTTATTCTTATTCATATAAATAAATTACCATAGTAAAAAAGTTAAGTTATCTCGATAAAGTATAAAATGGGTTTTAAATGGGTAAACTAAGTGATAAGGCATAGAATATATCTAAAAATTGTTTAAATGTAATTTTATGAGTGTATTTAGACCTTAAATCATCTTATATTTAAAATTGGGTTTCCTTTGTTCCAGTTTACCATGAAATATACTTTATATTATTTTAAATATTTGAATAATTACAAGAGTGTCACTCCCCTCACTTATAAAAGGGAGCCTTATCTCCTCATTTATTCACCCGATTTGAACACTATGGATTGAATAATCTATACCAAAATACCTTACTAAATATCCTACTCAAGTTTATGAGGTCCTTTTCTTCTCAAAATATCAATCCTATAAGGCTTAAGGTGTAATCCAAAGGAGGTTATCCAAGGAGGAGGTATAAGCCCAAACCAAATTCTTTCAAGTTTATTTATTATTATAACACACTTTAATAAATTATTAACATTATAAAATAATTAAATATATATTTCTTATATATTTAAATTATATTATGTCTATAAGAAAACTAAGTTATACCCCTTTTCCATCCTATGGGAAAATAAATCATTACTCTTGTGTATATGCGGACTATTATCTCTCGGAAGCGATGTGTTTTATTTTTCATCACAACCGCTCCTGGATGGTTATGAAAATGGAATTAATGAATTTATATGATATTTATTACATTATTATAATTCTATAAATATGTGATATTATCTACCTTCATACCCTCACATCCATTGGAAAATTATAACATCGCTTTGTGTATGTTTGGACTACCACCTCTATGAAGTGGTGTGATACATGTTTCACTTCCATCTCTCATGGATGGTCATTAAGATGGATTTAATGAATTAATATGATAATTATATCATAAATATGATTCTATAAAGGTAAAAATTTACCTATTTTATTTCTTTTCAAACTCTTATAAAAATGGAAACATAATTTGTGTTTACATGCGGGTACCACCTCCATGAAACGATTTGTTTAATTTTTCTTGATCGCCTTAAATGGTTGTTATTAAATGTTTATTTAATGTATAAATATAATAATAATTTAAGTTATAATATTTTTTCATGATGAAACCTTCACCATGTTCAACCTATAAATGTTTCATTAAAAACAAAAGATTGAATGACCTCAAAACATCTGATGTAAACTTAACTAATTTAGTAACTAAATAAAACATGGTAATAAATAAAATAAAAGGAATAATGGAAATTAAATTAAAATAAAAAAGTTTCTTAAGAAATTAAATTTCTAAATTAATTTTAGTATTCCGGATTTATAGAATATATGAAGTTGTACTAGGGAAATGGGGTCATTGTACTCAACTAAATTGAATATTTATAAATCTACTTACAACTAGTTTGGTGATGGTAGAAATCTTAACACAGGATAAAGATGGAAAGATAGGAACTTCAGTACCAGGCCCATTCAGTCGTCAAACCTGGAAAAGGGTGCAATGTGAAGTATGTTATGGTAAAATGGAGGACCCTAAACTTGGGGATCTGAAAAGATGAATTGAAACATTCCAGTCAATGGGGAACTCCCCAAAGAGAGGGAAAACTACGGGTGGAATAACAAGTTTCGAGAACTCAAAGGCAGAGGTAGGTGAGAGCTAGCCCCGCCTAGATCAATGATTTTCTTATGCTGGAACTATCGTGGGCTTGGAAACCCACAAACGGTTCGCATCCTCCAGTGCAATTGCACCCAAAGTCTCCCTGATATGGTTTTCAAGTTCGGAACCATACTGGAAAACAAGGACACCACTAGCATTGCTATGAAATGCGGCTTCCAAGGCTGTCTCCCGGTCTCCATACAAGGAAACTCTGGGAGACTCTTTCTCCTATGGAAGGATCATTTCAACATCAAGATATTGTCCTTCTCATCGCACCACGTGGTTGAGACTATTCTGGAAGACCACACCCCACTATGGACCTTTGTGGGATTCTATGGTTGGTCATCCCATAAAAAGAAAGGGAAATCTTGGGATATTCTCTACAAGATTCATCACGAGCTGCGAAGACCTATTCTCTTCAGAGGGGAGTTCAATGAGATTATGTTCCATAGGGAAAAAAAGAGGTGGAAATGTCCGACACTCTGCGTCGGTGTCAAATTTTAAGGACATGGTCCCTAGGGAAGACCTGGTCGATTTGGGATACGTGGGTATTCCCTTCACATGGTCCTGATGTAATACAGATGTCACACACATCGTTGAGCGACTTGACAGATTTCTGGTCTCAACAGATTAGATAAATCTCTTTAGCATGTTCCACATCGTCCACATGATGCTCAACTATTCATACCACTACCGAATTTTCATTAACTGCACTCAAGGTGAACACAACAAAAGACCCAGTAGACCCTTTAGATTTGAAAGCTTCTGGTCAAAGGATTGGGAATGCGAAGATGTTGTCATATCAATCTAGAACAGTACTCACGAAGATGTTGGCCTCAATCTCCAAAAGGTCCCATCCGATCTGAGATCTTGGAGCAATAATAAATTCCGTCATCCCAAGAGGCACTGTGGTTTCCTTGAAAAGAAACTACACAACCTACTCAAGCAACCCCTGTCCAATTTCAATCTTGCTATGATTGGTGCTACTCAAAGAGAGCTGGACGCGACCCTGTGCATGATGGAAAGCTTATGGGATATGAAGACACGGGATACCCACATTATAGAAGGGGTTTCCAATACCCAGTATTTTCACCAGAAAGAATCATCTAGGTGTCAGAAAAACTTTATCAATTGTATCTCACAACCATATGGGAGAAAAGTCTCTGACACTTATGGAATTCACGAAACTTTGACATGTTACTTCCAGAACCTCTTCAATACAGGAACTCCTATCATTTCTACTAAAGTGGAAGAATGCATCAGACTAGTGATCACCGATGAGATCAATCGGCAGCTTACCAAAGATGTGACGGATAAAGAGATATGCCTGGCTCTGAAACATATTCACCCCACTAAGGCCTCGGGATAGGACGGGTTCCCAGCCTTTTTTAAGTAATACTGGCACATCATCGGTCCCGACATCTACAAAATGATATGGAATATCTGGTCCAGGAGAACAAGAATTTCCGTCATCAATGAAAATGTCATGGTCCTCATTCCTAAAATTAAGAAACCCTAGGTGGTCCCTAACTTTAGGCCTATCAGCCTCTGCAATGTCTCTTACAAGATCTTCTCAAAGATCCTTGTTAATCGGCTATGACCGTGGTTATCTGATATTATCTCAGAAAACCAGAGAGCATTCATGTCCAAGAGGTTGATCACTGATAATGCAATTGTGTCCCATGAAGTGTTTAACTCTATGAAAACATGCTCCACTGAAAAAAGAGGAGCTATGGCCTGGAAACTGGATATGACCAAGGCCTACGATAAAGTGTAATGGCAGTTCCTCAAAGTCAAGATGCTGAAAATGGGTTAATTCACTAAGTGGAAAGATATGGTCATGAAATGCATCTCGACTGTCTCCTTCAAAATCTGGGTCAATGGGGATCTCACTCGAGGATTCGTTCCATCCTGAGGCCTACGCCAGGGAGATCCCCTCTCCACTTTTCGCTTCATCTTGGTGGATGGTATTTTTTCTAACCTTATTTCTAGGGCTGCATCCACTAAATCTATTCTTGGGGAAAAGGTCTGTTGCGTAAGTCCCCCAGTGTCACATCTCTTTTTTCCCGATGACTGGCTCCTCTTCTCCAGAGAAACTATCAATGAATGTCGGGTGATCAGCCAAGCAATCCACCAGTACGATAGGGCGTCTGGCCAGTCAATCAATCATAGAAAATCAGAAATCTCATTCAGTGCAGGGGTGCCTCATACCAAGAGAGATGAACTATGCACAGCAGTAGTCATACATATGGTTGAAAAACACCAATAGTATCTCAGGATACCCACGGTGATTGGCCGGCACAAAAAAGAAATATTCGCATCTCTGGTGGATAGGATTGAGAAGAAAATTAAAGAATGGACCCCAAAAAGAATATCAAAATCAAGAAAAGAGACCCTCATTAAAGCTGTCATCTAGTCTATCCCCAACTATTTTATGTTCCTGTTTAAGCTCTCGGCAGCCATCGTCAACCAGATCCATACACGTACTGCCAAATTCTGGTAGGGAAATATGATGGAAGTAATAGAACCTACTGTATGGCCTGGGAGAAACTTTGCATACCCAAGTTGGAGGGAGGGATGGGATTCTGGAATCTTCTTCTCTTCAATGACGCACTATTGTCCAAGCAAGGATGGCGCCTTATTAATCGTCCATCATATCTCTCTGCACGGGTACTATGATCTAAGTACTTTCCCCACACGGACTTCCATGTTGCCTCTCTTGGCCCTCGTCCTAGCTTCCTTTAGAGAAGCATTTGGGGGCCCCAAAAGCTCCTGGAAAAATGAATGGGAAAGAGGATAGGGGATGGATCATCTGTCAACATCTGGATTGATCCTTGGATGATCGATACGGAAGGTATGGAGGCTACCTCCCACGCCCAACCAGGCTTTGAAGATGCCACTGCCAAATGCCTCCTTTCCGACCAAGGTATGGGGTGGTTTTTGGATATTATTCATGAATGGTTTAACTAAAGATACCAAATAATTATCCTGAGCATCCCCTGGGTCCCAAACGCAGGCCCTAATCATCTCTTCTAGAGTAATGACATGTAGGGCGATTACACAGTGAGATCCAGATACAGAATTGCTCTTGGAAACCACCTAGTCGGACAGAATGAGGGACCATGAAAATTTCTTTGGAAGCTCAACATCCCCCAAAGAATACGCCACTTGTGGTGGCAGGTATGCACGAGCACCCTCCCGACTATGAGCCTTCTCGTTTACCGACATATGTCCAATACCGTTTTCTTCCCTTTCTACCCAAATATCCTAGAGACCCCTTTTCACACCATCATTCACTGCCCAATAGTTAAGGAAATTTGGAATAAATGGGGCCCGACTCCATAGGCATCACTGGCCATGGATTCTGACCTCCCCGCTCTCCTAATGCGCTGGCGCTCCTCTCTCTCATCGGCTAATGCAGGTTCACTCTACACCCTGGCCTGGATCATCTGGCTCTGGCGTAACGATGCTGTTTTCCATCACACACATAATCCTCTTGAATTCTGGACTGAACATGCCACTTCATGGATTAAGGTTTGGAAACACCACAATGGACATCAAATGACAGAAGTTCCCCCCTTCTGTCCCCCTCATTAGAACCCCCCAATGGAATGGATTCTCAAGATCAATGTGGACGTGTCTCTCCCCAAGGATGGACTTGTCTCCCTCGGTCTCCTGGATCGAAATCATCTGGGGAAAATCATTGCTGCAAAATATGAATCACATCATGCCTTTTGGTAACCTGTTGTAGCTGAGGCTAATGCCATCCTGGCAGGTATGACACTGGATTTTGAATGTGTTTGGGTTGATATTAGCATTGATTCTGACTGACTCACCATGATCAATGCCATTAACCACAATGAAAGTGGACTCCAGTCATTTGGCCTCATCATCAGGAGAATTCTCTCACTCCGTCAATGCTTTTCATTCTGCACCTTCTCCTTTACCAAAAGGGAAGGAAACAATGTGGCCCACCAGATGGCAGCATCAGGCCCCTTCAATGCCAACCAGATCTGGCTGGACAATTTCCATTTGTGGCTTTGCATATGTACGTCTGCTGATCTTCTTCATTAATGATATCTGTCTTTTCTAAAAAAATGGTAAAAAAAGATTAGAAAAACAAAAAAGTCAGATGATAAAGGAATTAATTTAGTGAATCAGTGATGAGAGTGAATTTTTTTTGTGGAAATATATGAGAGAGTGATAAGGGGATGAAGAAAATTAGGGAGTAGAAAAAAATAGGTGATGAGAGAGAGATTCGGTGATGAAGTATGGGTAATTTGGATGGATAGCTTTTTTAAATATTTTCCCTCATTTGTACAGTTGAATTAAACCACATGAAACTAATTTAAGGTGGTTATTATGATTTTTCATCAGGTCAATATGTGACTTAATAGATTCTAAAGCTTCACTATTGTAGAAGTTACCCAATCACAAAGTGGATCAAATCAGTTTCCACTTGGTTCAAATTTCCAATTAAAACCAATGTGTGACTCTCTCTCTTGAGTTTGATTTACTTTTAAGTGAAATCCTTAGATAAAATAAATTTTTACTTTAACACAACCAATACCAGCTTTCATTGTACTTGATGTTTGAAAACAAATTATTATCCAATAGAGAGAGAGAGAGAGAGATCCAGTAGATAAAATGAATGAACAAAGTAAAAAATATCAACCATCATATCATAATATTCCAGAAAATTTTATCCAAGAATCATGGATGTATTAATCATATAAAAAGAGTTTTTAAAAAAACAATCCATGAAAAAATAAAATAAATAAAAGGGGAGGGGAGGGTATATCATCTCTTTCCTCCCATAGTTGTTTATCTACTCCCAATAACTCTCGATGTCTTGGTTTTCTCCCAACTCTATATCATACCACTCAGGTGTATCTCTAGAGCAATTTTTGTGTATCAAAAAACCATCATACTTTTCTAAAATCTTATTATTTTATTAATATTTCAGTACCTACCTACATCCCATTGTTAAGGCTCTTTAAGAAAATCTATGTCCTCCATGTGGCCACTTTTCCACAATTAAATATCCTCACTTGGTAACCGAAGCCAAGTTCCCTCCAAAATAATGTGCAACTCTAAAAAACATTGTGGCATGCAACACTCATAATCATAATCTTGGATGCTCTCCATATATATGGATTAATGTTCATGATCACTAGATCAGGTTTCTCATTTCATCCATGTGTCCAATTTCATCTATGTAAACATTTCCCCATGTCGGTGTTGTGATTCACGTAGTTGATTTTCATGTAAGTGTTTCTATTTACATGGTTTTTTTTTTGTGATGTGGTAGAATTGATCAACATACATGGTTTCACATGTATCCAATTCTTGACATATATGATCTATCCATGTAGTTGAATAAGGTCATGTAGATGATTCCCAAAGTAGATGATTCATGACATATGTTAATTGATCTTTGTACCTGAATTATCCATGTAGCTAATTTTCACGTAACTAAGTCATTCCTTGTAGTTTTCTTAATCAGCATACACAATTTCACATATATTCATTTCAGTTCATGTAGCAGAATCCCTTAACCAATACACTCTTCCCACAAATCCATTTTTATTTATGTAGTTGAATCTAATTATGTAACCAAATCCTAAAGTATTAGTCTCACTCACATTGTTGATTGTTCATCATCACTTTAGATTTTAACCAGGCCTAATTAGCCACTGAATTCAAAGAGTCGGGTACCATATGCACTAACGTTGTGCATATCATAATAATCTCATGCCTACTTCTACTCTCTTATGACTAAATTTTCACTCCCCAAACTTGTTCATTATAAAACAATCTCCCTAAAATCTTTAAAAATAGATCTCCCAACATCCATGGGAGGAGTATCATCATGATTCATAAAAATACGTTCAAGTGGATTCTTTGACCACAGTTCAGTTCTTGTTATAGTATATTTAAGTACCAACTTTTGAATTTCATCCAAGAAACATCATTCGATACATCAGATGTAGGGGACGGTCATGGGTTCAACTACGTAGGACTCTTTGTTCATAGTCTTTTTCAGATGGGGCATCCAATGCAAGTGGAGATAGAAATGGATTCATCTTGGTAAGAAATGGTGGGTCCTAAAAAATCATCCATCGCAGTAACATCGGTTTCATTTGGGTGAAAATTTATAGGCAAATAGTGTAGAAGCTTCAGTTTCCTTTCTTATTTTTAAAATGAGATTTTTTATCTTCTTGATTTTTGTACATGGTAAACAAAATTGAAGATTCATTAAAGTTCTCATCCCATAAATAGTGAATATAGAAATTAAAACAATGAGTTCCAAAACACAATCATCTTCTTCCAGAGTAAAATATTCTTCACTAAAATCATAGTATAATACCAAAAAATAATCAAATAAATCAAAAACGATGTGTAAAAAAATAATAAAAATGGAGCCACATCAAACTCTTACACGCTTAAAATTTCATTATCCTCAAATAGTTATATTTCTTTAATATTTGAAAAATATAGAATAAGAATTTTTATACACTTAGATTAAAATGAAACATGTCAAAATATTAATTTATAGAGGAATAAAACCTATGGTCAGTTGGGATTTTCAAAAAATTCTCATAGCAGGTCCTAGTTAAATTCAAATACACACTAGAAATCAAGGTAACAAAGACTCATTCCTTGTATAATATGTCATGCCTCCTAGATGAATCCACCTATTTTCCTACTTCAATTCCAGTTCAAGTTTGAATTCCATGGGTGATGACAGGTTATATTCAAGTAGAAATAAAATCTTAATAGGAGTCACCTTTAACCATCTCTTTATCCTAGGTTCCAAAAATTAAAATTTCATTTTCATAAATTCATTGACATGACTCAAATGATTTTTTTAATTCAGTTTCACCCTTATCGATCTGGGTTTAAAATTCCCCTCACCTTTATGAACCCATTTTTGAAAATTAGGCCCATTATTGTTTATTTTTTTAATTTTACCCAGTATAAAAAACACTATAAAAAACACTTATTCGATATATACATAGTGATTACACAAATACATATTTCCTAGAGTCTCATAAATTCACCATGGTATCCCAATTGCCTATTTTACCCTAGTTTTAAAGGAATTATAAGATTATCATTTGATTTGGATCCCTAAGGTGATTAGATTTTTCTCAAAATGTGTATCCCCTATGTTTGAGTTTAAATTTCTTATTTCCTTAAGTTAAAATCATAATTACTTAGTGATCTATCCTATATCACTCCCTCTATCAGTTACTAAATAGAAAATCCATAAAATCGATATGTAACACCACTCATTAATCAAAAATCCCCAATAATTTCACAATTAGTGCAACCCTCAACAACCATCATGTTATTATCCTTTAAGAAGGAAAGAATTAAGGTGGTAATTGAAGCCTAAATACCTAATTTTGTGAAATAATTTGAAATTTTTGGACCCTTCTTTTGGGATTTAGATATGTCCATAATTAAAATCACAACTTAGCACAAAAGACCCCTCTCCCTCACACTTAAAACTCAATATTTTCCCTAATATTGAATCTTAATGTGGGAGATATTTCAGTTAATAATATATGAGAAATTAAACAGTTAATGAAAGTTAAATTGGTTCAATGAAATTTTGAAAATCACCTTTCCACACATTTAAGAAAAACTTCAAATTAGTTTTTTTAAGTTCATGGTTTAAATTTTAGTATACAGACAAAAAGAATTTTTAATTTAGTTTAGATTGTAGTTGGATGAAAATTTTTGTATAAGAGTAATTGAATAGAAGTTATTGAAATGGGTACAAGTATAATTCACAATATATCTCAATTTAATTTTCAAATCACTATAAGTCAAGAAGATAACATCTAAGAAAGAAATTAGTTTCAAAATTTTCACCAGGTCATGGGGTATTCTCCCACACTTAATTCATAGCAGCATCTAGTAAAATACTAGTTGAGAACAGAAATGGAAAAAGAAAACCAAAACTTCCCTTACAATGGGAACTTTGATCATTTAAGTTTATACAAAATTTAATCATATATCGTAATAAGTAAATTTCTCTGGATAGTCTTCTCAATTTCCTATAAATATAATAAAATATGCATAACAATCCATAATTTAAAGTTCAGGAAAAAATCATCCAAATATTGAGTAAAGTAGGTTTTATCGGGATGATAACGTGTATTTATCCCTTTATCCTTAAAAGAGTATTGAAATTCCACATAGTTTAGTACCAAAAAGATCAACTTGAGTAAGAGTTAATGGGATCAAATCTTAGAGAATCAAGAGAAGGGGTTATCTTTATTGAAAAATAAAAATAAAAATAAAAAAGAGCAGAAACCATGGGTTAGTTCCTATGAAACACTGAGTTTATAATCCTCAATTAGACATAAAAATAATTCATCGTTCAAGAAAATAAATGGAATAAAATCTATTTGGATTAACTTTAATGAAATGTTTGATTTTTTTATATGGACCAAGAATGGTTTATTTTCCTCTCAAAATAGCTCTGTAACTCCATTAACAAGAACTCTTAGAATTGTGAAGGTTCCTGACCACTTGGTTTTGAATTTTCCTGGGAAAATTTTCATCTTAAAGTTTAATAGCAAGACTCTCTAACCAACCTTGAAATCCTTATTCATAATTATTTATTCATGGAAATATTTTTTCTATTTTTAAATTTCATAATTTTTATATGATTCTTTTCTAATTTCATTCCACTCACTCTACTCCAGCAACATCCTCTCACCAGTAGACTTGAAGTCAATGTTCAGGGTCTTCACTGCCTAAAACTTATTTTGATGTAATTCCATAGGCATATGGAAAGTATTCCCAAAGAGAATCCAATATATGGAAATATCCATGGGAGTATTATAATTGGTTATATGGGCCCACAAAGCCTCATCTAACTTCATAGACCAATCTTCCTTAAGCTGGACACTGTATTTTCTAAGATCTATTTGATCTCTCTGTTAGATACTTCATCTTTACCACTATATTTTAGGTGGTAGGTGGTACAAGTTCTATGAGAACATCCATACTTCTCCATTAAATTCTTAAACTTGTAATTTTTTAAATGATTTCCAGTCTCTGTAATAAATTCTATAGGCACTCCAAACTTGGAAAATATTTTTTCCTTGATAAACTTCACCACACTAATAGTAAGATTATAGGGAAGAGTCACTACCTCAACCCACTTGGAAACATATTCTATATCCACAAGAATATATTCATTCTCATAAGAGGATAGGAAGGGTTCTATGAAATAAAAGCCCCAAATATCAAAAACATTAACTTACAGTATTCCTTTTTGTGCAATACCCTTCATTCTTCATACATTTACAATAATTTAGAACTTTTCATGGCCAATATACAAAATCCTTTAATATTTGAACATATTTGTCTAGTAGAAACCAACCTTCAAAAAATTTTGAGTAGTTTTTTCTCTCTATGGAAGCTACACCAAGGTGATGAATGACATCTCTCAATGATGGGTAACATTTCCTCCTCAACCACAAATCTCCTCAAAATACCATTAGCACATCTTCAGAAAATAATATATTTATCCCAGAAGTAGTATTTCAACTCAAATATAAACCTCTTTCATTGGTTATATGAAATTCCATTTATCCTAACACCATTAGGCAGAAAATTAGCATAATATTTAAACTAGTAATATTGTTTCATATAATTAGTAAAAAAAATTCATATAGTAATGAGGTATTGAT
The DNA here is from genome assembly GCA_963277665.1 of Viscum album. NCBI lineage: Eukaryota > Viridiplantae > Streptophyta > Magnoliopsida > Santalales > Viscaceae > Viscum > Viscum album. The sequence goes on from OY728139.1 coordinate 480,645,854, forward strand.
GTCCCTTAGTTCCTCAATTTGGTTGTTGGAATATTTAGACAAATGGTATGCAACAATATTTTAATACCCCTATTCATCCTTGATTAAAATATCAAATTCCTATAACTGAAGGATCTACCTCATGCACTTGGGTTTGGAGTCTTTTTTATCCATCAAGTACTTGAGGGCTAAATGGTCATGAAAAATGATCACTTTGGACCCTATCAAGTAATATATAAATTCTCAAGGAAAAACATTAACGTAGACAATTCCTTTTCATTGGTTTAATAATTCCTCTAAGAATCATCCAATAGATTAAAAAATAATAAATTACATAAAACCTCTTATCCTTCCTCAACTCCAAAACATCACATACACCTAGATCACTAGCATTGCACATTACTACTAGTTCGGGGTAGTGATCACTGGTGAAGTAGTAAGTTTCTCCTTAATCATGTTAACAAACTTCATGAACTTCTCATAAAAAAAAGGTATATCATTAACTAAAGAGAACATAGTGACCCAGTGATCTTATAAAAATCTTTAATGAACCTCTTGTGAAACCTTACATGGCCTAAAAAACTTCTTATTCCCCTAACACTCTCGGGTGAGGGAAACTTTTTAATAACATCAATTTTTTCAATCTCAATCTCTATTCACTTCTTATAAACCTTTTAACCCATTACAATCCTTTTTGTACCCATAAACTGACACTTTTTTTCCAATTGAAAATAATATTTCTCTCGTGTCAAATTTCCAAATTAGATTCAAAATTTTCAAGGAAATTATCAAAATTTCTTCCCAAAAATGAAAAATCACCAATGAACACTTCAATAATACTTTCAGTCATGTCTGGTAATATTTATATCATGAACTTATGATAAGTGGTTAGAACACCACATAAGAAAAAGGTCACTAACTGGCAGGAAAATGTCCCAAATAGACAAGTGAATGTGGTCGTATTCTGATTCTCAGGAGAAATGGTAATCTGGTTGTAGAAAGAGTAACCGTTAAGAAAACAAAAATACTAATTGTCACCCATATTATCTAGTATTTATTATAAAAATGGTATGTAGAAATAATCCTTCCTTTTAGAAGCATTAGGTTTCTTATAATCGATACAAACCCTCTATTTTTTCATAGTTCTTCTTTGAATATTCTCATTCCTTTCATTTGTTATCACAGTCACTCCACTCTTCTAGAGTATTACCTAGACAAAACTTACCCAAGTACCATCAGAAATAGGAAATATTATCCCAACATCAAGAAACATAATCATTTCCTCCTGGACCAATTTTTTCATGTTTGGGTTAAGCCTTCTCTAGGTTTCTACTCATTATTTAAACATAGGCTTCATTGGGATTTTATGCTTGAAGAATGATGGACTTATTCCCTTTATATTAGAAATTGACCATCCAATAATAGACTTTTATTTCCTCAAAACACTCATTAGGTTGTCCTCGTGATTTTTCACTAGTTTGGATGAGATAATCATAGTTAGTGTATATAACTTTCCTAAAAATAATATTTCAAATGTAAAGGTAGGGGATTGGTCTCCAAATAGGATGGTTATTGGCTTAAGGGAAGACACATGGGTCTGGGTGGACTATGGTCCTCATGCTACCTATTAAATAAGGTAGTGAAGAAATCTTCTTCTTCATTACAATTATTTCAATAAAAATGTTCCACAAAGCTAGATTTTTCTTTTGGGGTCAATATGTGTTCTAAGGAAAATTCATCTATGTGTTCCAAGAATCCACCCTTAGACTCATATAAAGTCTCCTTCTACTTACTAGAACTAATCCCCATGTAGGTTTCAATAAGGATCTCAAGTGCATTGTTAATTTTTTCTAAAATCCTCATAATCTCATCTTCCTCCTTATTAGAAGATTCTTCAGGTCCTAAAAACTCAACTCTAAAACATATTTTGTCTTCGGTGGGTTCTTTAATATTTTTGAAAGGATTTAATTCTTATTCTTTTCACCAAGGTTAGAAATTAATTTCCCCTTTGATAAATATATCACATTTATCCATGTGGATACAAAGGACCTATAATAATGATAGGTACCTCCTAGTCACACTCCATATCCAATATCATAAAATCAGCATGCAGAAATAGCCTTCCTACTCCCACTAGTACGCCATCTACCCTAACAACTAGGTGAGTGATGGATCAATCAACAAGATATAAAACAAAAGTGGTGGGTTAGTTAACTCCTAATATCAAGCGTTGAAACAAAGATAGTGGAATAAAATTAATTCTTTCTCTAAGATCTCATAGATAATTAAACTATCAACCTCTATCTCTAAAGGTTCAATGGATGAAAAATATCCCTATGTCTTTAAGTTTAGTATGTATCCTATTCTGCAACATATAATTACACTCCTCTATAAGAATATAAGTGGAAAATTCTTCTAGTATTTTCTTATTTGGGTTTTTTTTTGGTATTTTAGAAAATATGGGTTTTGAATCAATTATTACAAGATGGTAATGTAAATATTTATTTTTTTAACAACTTTTATAAACTTCAACAACTCATAATCATGGTTTCCTTTTTTTTATTCTTTGTGGAAAATGGATTATTGGATAAAAATTACTTAAAACTTTAGTAATTCATTAAGCTTTCTCTTTGATATTCTTCTTACCTTTATTCTATTTGTTTTTCAAATAACTTTCTTATTTGTTTCAATAAGGAAAATAGGGTTCAAAGTGTTTCCACTGATGCTATCCAAATTTAAAAATTCAACATTTTCTATATTTGAGTTTTCTGGTTCATCCAGATTTTCAATTTTAGTAGTTTGGGGTAATATCTTAGATTCTTGGTGGGTTTAGAGACCACTTATGGTGGTCACCTCCATTTCATTTTCTCTAGGGTTCGCTTGAGTGGTACTTTCAATCTTACTGTTGTCTTTATTACCAACTTCTCTCACCAACTACCCCATTTGATCTTCTGTATTTTTCATCCTAGAATCTATCTTCACTTTATAAAAATCAGTTTTAGAATCTTGTTCATAAAAACTATCTATCACATATTAGAACATACCACTTACTTAATCTTGTGATTTAGATGATTCATCTTATGTTTGGGTCTAGAACTGTTGTCTAGGTGGTTGTTGAAAATTAGGGGAGTAGCATGTCAAAGAACTTTCTTCTCCCTCCAAGAAATATTTGGGTGGTTTCTATACCACTAATTATTAGTGTTTGAAAATGTTTCATCCTTAGGCTGTATCTTAGGAATATATCCAACAAAATTGGAATTCTCAGTATCTTGGGAAGGCATATCAAAATTGGGATAGAAGGATTGTAAATTCCTAAACATACCATAGTGGTGGTATTTCTCCCAAAGAGTTTTTTTTGAATATTTTCATTGAAAAATACATAAGATTGTTCCTTATATTAAGGAACAATATTGGGTTCTTTCTGCTCAATTTTTCTTCTCTTAGATCATTTATTTTGTGAGTTTTGTGCCAGTGTGTTAAAAAATTTCTTTAGTTCCTCGGTAGTTCTATCTATGAAATCTCCACTAGCAGATTAGTCCACCAATTTTTATTAGTAATGGGTGATACTATTATAGAAAGTGATCATGATGAATTGGGTATTGAATTGGTGATTTAAAAATTGTTTATATAATCCCCTAAATCTATCCCAAGCTTCATGGAATATTTCTCCCTCATCATTCAAGAAACCATCGATTTTGTATCTGATTTCAAAATTCATTCACCCGGGATAAAATTTGTATCGAAAGAATTATAAAAAATATCCTAGGTGAAAAATATTTCCTCTTATAACTATTAAAACCAAGTCCTATCATTTCCCTTGAAGAAAAAATGGGAACACTCTCATCTTAATCTCTTCCTCACTCAAGCCTCTCAGTGGAAGTTGATGAACACTGTAATAGAAGTCCCTAATGAAGTCAAGAGAATATTCACTGGTAATTCCATTGAAGGTAAGTAGCTAAGACAACATGGATTGATTTATTTCATAATTTATAGACCTTGGTGAGATCCTAATGAATGAAGGTTTGTTAAAGATAGTGGGAAACAAGATTTCGCTCAAATTTTCCCCCTTAATCATCTCATTTCTAAGAGGATTAATATTTCTAGGTGGTAGATTATTAATTTTCTTAGCTTCTCCATTGTATTCCATTTTAATTTTATCTTCTTTACACTTAACATATCTAAGTTTTCTCTCAATTTCAGGAATTATAGGATCTATGGTTTTGGTGTTAGACATAGTTTTCATACAGCAGCATCTTCTTTTGATTTTTTTAGTTTTCTTGTAAAAACATTTGATAGTTTTTTATATCTTTATATTTTTTTTATTTTATGTTTCTCTATTTTTGTTTGTTTTTTTATATGTAAATTTTTTTATTTATTTTATTTTTGGTTTCTCTTTTATTTCTTAGAAATGGTTCCAAAATTTTACATGTGTTTGTTGGAATAATGAAAAGTAAATATTTATAACTCTTCTTACAACTTGTCTAGTGGTGAGTAGAGGTAGATCCATAGTAAATGACTCAAAGTTTGTGATTAAAGTGTGCGACCAAGAAGGTAAAAAATAAGATTAAAAAAACAAACAAAATAAATAATGAAGGAAGGAATGGTAGTGAAGTAGTGAAAGGAATAAAGAACTGTGTTGAAGTGTATGAGAGAGTGAGAAGGGGATGAGGAAAAAGAGAGAGCAGAAAAACATAACTGATGAGAGAGAGATCAGATGATGAATTTGGGGAAATTAACCTTTTGGGTTTTTATAAATATTTTCCCTCATTGATGAAATTAAATTAAACCACATGGAACTGATTTAAGGTGGATAAACTGATTTTTTGTTAGGTCATTCTATGACTAAATAGATTCTAAATCTTCTCGACTATATATTTTACCTGATCACAAAGTGGAGAAAATCAGTTTCTATTTATTTCAAATTGTCTGTTAAACCCAATGTGTGACTCTATATATTGAACTTGATTTACTTTTTAATGAAATCATAATATAAAATACATTTTTACTTCAACACGATCAAGACTAGTTTTCAGTAAACATGATGTTTTAAAAAAATTATTTTTTTAAGAGAAAGAGATAGATACATATAGTAAATAAAATTCATGAACAAAGTAAAAAATATCAACCAGCACAACCTAATCCCCCATATATTTTTAGTCAAGAATCATGGATGTATTGATCATATAAAAAAATTAACTAAAAAATAAATACCTAAAATAAAATGAAGAAAGAGGAGGAGAGAGTAGACCATATCCTTCTTCCTACAACTACCAATAACTTTCAATGTCTTGATTTTCTTCAAATTCCATATCCTACTTATCATGTGTCTCTCTATCCCAATGTGTGTGTATCAAAAAACCATCCTTCTTTTTCTTGACTCTTATACTTCTATTAATATGCTAGTACCTTCCTCCATCCCACAGTTAAGTATTTTCAAGAAATTCTTTGTCCTCCATGTGGTTGCCTTTCCACTATACAACATCCTCACATGGTAAATGAATCCAAGATAACTTTAATAGAATGTGTATCTCCTATAATATCTATGGTTTGAAGAAATCATGATCATAACCTTGTATACTCTCCACATGGACAGATTAATGGTAATGATCACTCACTCAAGATATTACTTTCATCCTCAAGGATGATTTAATAGATGTACACATTTCCTTATATAGGAATTTTGATTCATGCAGCCAATTTTCATGTAAGTGTTACTCTTTACATATTTGTTTTGTGATGCGTTTGAATTGATTGACATACACAGTTTCACACGTAGCTGATTCATGATGTATATAATATATCCACATAGTTGAATGAGGTCTTATAGTTGATTACCAATATATTAGATTAAAGAAATAGGTGAATTTATCTACATACTATAATTATCTACATGGAATATTTTCACATAACCAATTCACTTCACATAGTTGTTTTGATTGATGTACACAATTTCTCATGTAGCTATTTCGATTCACATAGATGAATCCCTTCACAAATACACTATGCCCATGTATCTATTTGTGTTAACATAGTTGAATACAATGATTTATCCAAATCCTAATGTAGTAGTATAACTCACGTAGTCGATTGGTCATCAGCACTTCAGATTTTAACCAGGCCTGACCAGCTATCAAAATCAAATCATTGGGTACCTAATGCACCATCGTTGGACAGATCCTAATGATATACTAACTAATCCTACTCCCCTAAAAATCAACTGTCACTCCCCACACTTATTAATTATAAAAATAGTTCCCCAAAATCTTTAAAAATAGAGAAACCATCAACCATGGGAGGATTATCATCAAGCTTCATCAAAATATGTTCAAGCAGATTCTTCAACCACAACTCAGTTCAGGTTGTAGTGCATTTAAGTACTGACTTTGTAATTCCAGTTAGGAAACACCATCTGAGACATCAGATGCATGGTATGTCCATGGATTCAACTACGCATGACTATTCTCAGTTCACAGTCCTCTTCAGATGAGGAATACCATGCATGTAAAGACCCGCAAATTTCAAGGAATTTTTTTTTCCTTAATTTTCTTTGGAATTTTACAAGAGCGCAGCTTCAGACGGCACCTGATTTCGAGGCCCGGTGTGCCCGGAATCAATTTCTGAAGTTTGGCTCGGGTACGTTCAGTGAACGGACGAGCGGGTTTTTCTATCTTTTGAACCGGTGCCCGGAATCGAATTCTGAGGGCACCGATGAAATCGCAGCGCCGGTATTTGCTTAGAAACGCCTCTTCCGGAGTTGCGTTTGCTCAGACGTGGTTTTTAAATTTTGGGGCTTTAAGACAGAAATAAAATAAAATTTGTGCGACAACTTTATTTTATTTCACTTAAGCTGCTTGGAAGTCACTTGGAAGCCACTTGAACTGAGTTAAAGCGGATAGGGTGCTATCCGGAAATATCCTACCCTCTTGGTAGGATATTTGTGAGGCAGGTCCCGCACGAGCTCCGCCGTTTCTTTCGCTAAGTAACGCACCCGCGAAAACCCGTCAAAGTAACTGAAAAGTCAACCAACGCGTTTTCTTTATTTCTTAACAGACCATTTAATTGGGCGGTTTATTTCGTGAATTAAATGGGATGTTTCATTCGTTGAATTAATTCAACGAATTTAATGGGTCGTTACTTACGCGTTTTGCGTTTGTTGGCAAAATAATAAAATAGACAAACTTGTCTATTTTGGAGGATCCTCCTGTTGTGCGAGATCCTCTAAACCTCCACCCTCCCCACGAAGAACGCGAAGAACACGAAGAACGCCGGAACCGGAATTCGATGACGCACGATCCGCGACGTCAACAAACTTTTCCGCGACCTTCTCCTTCTTCTTCTACGGCGCCTCTTCTTCCGCGGCGGACCTTCGATCAGCGGTTAAAGGTGAGAATCGAATCTTCTAATTCTTCCCTTTCTATAATTCGATATCAACGGATTTAAATTAATTAAATCCGTTTGATCTTGATCCGGAGATCGTCGGCGCGACGTTTTTCCCGCGGTGCGACGAACGTCTCCTCCGCAACGACGCGACGATCCCCTCCTTCCGCGACGAGCGATTCCACGACGACCTCACGTCCGACGACGACAAGGTAAGGGATGTTGGAATATTTTATTTCCCCGTGTTTATTCTTTTAAAATAAAGAACCTGATCTCCGAACAATTTTAATTTAATTAAAATTGTTGTTGATTATTTTCTTTTCCTCCCGTTGTTTATGACTAACGCGGAGGGTGCGGATCTAACGAACAAGACCCGGCAACCCTCCGCCGATCTTTTGTTGTGCGGATTTGGCGGACGACGACGAACCGTGCGGAAAGGGTGATCCGTTGATCCCGCAGTGAAGATCGGCCCCCGGGAGGAGCAATGGCGCAGACGGGAGGCAAAACGGGCCACCGGAGCAACTCCGGCGGCCCGCGGAAGGCGGCGGCGGCGCGGGTCGCCGGCGCGGCGGCGCCGACGACCGGAGGCGGCGGCGCCCGGCTCGCCGCCGGAAACTCCGCCGCGGCGGCGGCGAACCGCCGGACCACGTCCGCGGTCCGGCCACCCAGCACGCGGCCCGCGCGGGCCGCGTTCCTCCAAGCCGCGGGTCAAACCCGCGGCGGTTTCTTCGGCCGCTCGGCCGAAGCCGAGCCGGCCGGTCCGGTCGGCCGGGCCGCGCCCAGGCCGGACCGGACCCGGCCTAGCCGGGTCGGGCCGACCCGGTTCGGGTCGCCCCGGTTCGGCCGACCCAGGGGTGGTTCGGGCCGGGTCGCCCCGGGCCCAGAACCCCCGTTTTCGGGCCTTCTTCGGTCTTTTGCCCATATCTTGGGCTTGAGACCTCCGATTGACGAACCGTCAGCGGCTACGCGATCCTTGGATCGATACGGTCGTTTCGGTATATTATACTCAAGGTTTCGGAAGACTTTGGGTTCGGCCGGGTTGGTTCGTACACGAAACCAACCGGGCCCTCGGAGCGGAAACGCTCATAACTTGAGCTACGGACGTCCGATTGACGTACCGTCAGCTGTGGTAGTTTCCTCTAAGTGAGACGGAACTTTTGGCATACTCCGCCCGAGGATCGGATACAGGAGGAGTACGGTCGGGTTGGTTTTGCCCTAAAAACCAACCGGGCCCCTGGGACGAAAATGCCAATAACTCTCAGACCGGGCGTCCGATTGACGCGCCGTCTGTTGCGTTGAGATCCTGTTGTCGATACAGAACTTTTGGATACATCAACTTCGGACTACGTGTCAGTTGATGTATCAGCCTCTCGGCTCGTGGAGCGGACCCTCCTAAATGAGCTCGCTGTGTGCGGGAACCCTAGCGCTGGCTGTGACTTCGACGACAGAGCAGAGATCCTCCGTGGACTGCGACGACGGCAGAGCAGAGATCCTCAGTGGACTACGACGACGGAAGAGCAGAGATCCTTCGTGGACTGCGGCGACGACTATGCAGAGATCCTCAGTGGACTGCGTCGACTACTGCACTCAGCGATCCTACGTGGATCAGTGCTACAGGTTCTGTGTGAGCCCGATCCTATGTGGGTCCTTACTACCGGTTCTGTGTGAGCCACTGCCTACAGGTTCTGTGTGAGCCCGATCCTGTGTGGGTCTTTTGCGGGGGTTAGTACCTATCGATCCTTCGTGGGTCCGACGACTTAGACGGATCAGTGATCATCTTTGACGTCATCTGAAAAAGTATACCTGGTTAAGCTGAATCTTATGTTACTCTCCTTTGTGGTTTGTGTTGAACTATCCTTTGTGGATTTACTGTTTACTCTCCTTGTGGATTTGAGTCTTGCTTTCCTGCGTGGATTGAGTTGTTCTTGAGCTCGTGATCAGAGCTAGAATTGGGGACTTAGGTATATGTATGGGCATATACCTAAGTCGAGCCAGATGTTACTTCGTGATTGAATCTTTCTTTTGTGCTATATCCGTTGTGGATTTCGGGGGACCTTCGGGGGTCTCGGGGTCCTTACTGAGTAGCTTATACTCACCCCTGCACGGGCTATGCCCGCACCTTGTTGTGTTGGATGCAGATGACGGACAGCGCTGATCTCGGTTGGGGCGTGGAGCAGGACGGTACCTGGAGGTGGACCACTGGGCGGGACGTGCTCAGAGCGGACGTGGGACCCGAGGAGCCGGGAGGCTATCTGTACCCACCCTTCAGGTGGGATTTCCAGTGGACGACACGAGGCCGCCGTCTTCTCTTCAGTTGCTGTTCTTTACTTTTTCAGTTGTACTTTCAGTTGGGCTTGTATTCCGGCCCCCTTTACTTTTCTGCACTTTTAGTTACTTTCCGCTTGCTGACTCTGTGGTGGTTGTTACTTATAAAGGCAATGCCTTCCCTGTTTACCGGGATTTTACGCCTTGGTGCTAGTCGCCAGCCCCTGGCCTATGGAAGGCGGGCTTGGGGTAGTCACGGCACGGGCCCCGAGGTCGGGTCATGACAATGCAGGTGGAGATGTAAATGGCTTCATCCTCATCATCAATAGTGGGTCTTATAAAATCATTCATGGTAGGGGCAGGGGGTTCATTCTGGTGAAAAACTATAGTCAAATAGTGTAGAAGCTTTAGTTTCCTTTTCTGTTTCTATAAATGAGCTTATGTATCTTCTTTATTTTTTTACATGGTAAAACGAATAGAGGATTCATTAAAGTTATCATCCTAAAAATAGTGACTACAACACTAAAAAACAATGAACACCAAAAAACAATCAACTTATTCTAGAGTAAAATATTCTTCACTAAAATCACAGTAAAACACCAAAAACGAATCAAATAAATCAAAAGAGATGTGGAAAAAAGTAATAAAAATGGTTCCACATTAACTATACTTAAGGTAAGGGGTTTTTCTTTAAAACCTAGTTCTATTGTTTTCTTTTCAACTTTTTTTCTCCATGTCTATATTATTTAAAATGATTCAAGAATTTTCTTATTTATAATTAAAGTATGTTTAAAGGTCATTTTTTGAATATTTTTAACTTTATTTACAAAGTTTCAATAAGGAATCTTTTCAATGATTTTTTTATGTGTTATTTTTGACTTTTTACAAAAGTGTGAAAGAATATATTTTTAACATATATGGATTTGCCTCCTTATCCCATTTTCATATATGTTATTTATTATTGATATCACCTTACAAGATTATATTATTTTTTAAAGAAAATCATATTCCAACTCTTCTTATAATTTTTAGTTTTTTAGCATTTACAAGATAAAAGGATATTTATTCTAATTTTTATAAGATAACTAAAAGTTCTTTTTCTTATGGGTTCAAATGAGTTTTTCAAAGGACTAATAATGAAAAGGTGCAAGTATAATTGTTTTCTCATGACACATTAATTGATAACTATATATGATAATAGATAACCCTGAAATATCTTATAAGGATATGTGTGCTAGATATAGCTCTCCAGTGTATTGGGTAATGATTTAGTCTTTGAAAGAAAATGAGGGAGAGAATCAGGTGGGTTACTCCTATAGAATTAACTAGGAATATGTTATTCCAACATGGTTAAAACATGAGTGAACACAAGTTATGAATATGAAGCTATAAGATACCTATTTCATGTTTTATAAGGGTTTTTAGGGAAATATTTTGATCTCTTGAGGAATTTTTTGTAAGAACTTTAAAATGTGAAAGGTTTTCTTTTTGAGGAAATTTTTCTTTGGTTATCATGTTCCTCATTATGACTTAATGGTTTTACTTTGCTAGTTAATGGGTTTAAAAGGCTTTACTTGAGAAATGGTTAGTTTTTAAATATGTGTATTTTTATTTATGTGATCAAAGTCTTATTGTGGAAAATATAATCATTTTCATGTTTTTTCATGTTTTTTCCCAAGACTAACTGGTTTCCTTTATTTTTTATATACCTTAATGAGCTTGTTTGTGCGTATCCCATTTTTTAAAATGTTTTTTATAAGATATAATGATGAGTAGGAACTATAACAAGGTGAAACTTTCCACTATAGATTCATATTAAAATAATTAAAAGTGCCTTGATTTGAAATATGGATGTAAAATTAAATCCCCATTTTTGTGAAAAAACTATACCCTATGTGGAAGTTTCTACTTTTTAATGTAATGGTTTTACCTAATTCTATAAAAATATATAAACCAAATATAATAGGAATGTAAAAAATGTAAAATCCTTGCTAATAAATTTAATATTATGGGTTGTTAAGGTTATTGAGTGTTAAATTATACAAGAAGTGCACTTTAGTATAATTTTTTACTGTAAAGTTTCAGTTTTTATAGATTCTCTAATTCATTATTTTCAAATGCTAAGGATATTGGGTATGAGTTTAGTAGTGAATGGTAGAAGAGGAGTTGGGCGTAGTCTAAAATTTCAACTAATATTCAAATCACATCATAACATTTTTTCATTATACAATATTTTATTTCTCAAAGTTGGGGAGAAGAAAGTTTTATCTCTGGAAATTACTATTGGACACTTGTTAAATGTTTTACGACATTACAGTATGATGGTTCATATTAAACTATAATGCCTAATGGTGGAATTATTTGGTTTTTCCTTTAGATATTTCGTATGATTCATTGTGTCATGATTTTAGATCCTGAAATTAGTGGATTTATTCATTTCACCATGATTATTATAGTTTCACCGTAACATTTTTGAGTGGATCTTAAGTGGTTTTGGGACTAGAGGAGGGGGAATTTCATTATGAAAGTAATTAGTTACGTTATTTTGGTGTAACATATATCATTACATTTTACTATTATTTGGTCTCTAATGAAACATGACATTTCATGATTTTTATTAAGTTATTCCTTAAAAATATCCCCATTAATTTCATAATAAAAGGGAAATTAAAACATCTTTAGTTTTTGGGTGTGTCTTGGAATTTTTTGAAAATATGGACATAAATATAATTTCTAGTCATTGTAATTTTATTCTACACTAAAATTATGTCCATGCCTCTTAAATGTGTTCTTTTCATGTTTTTATAGCTAGTTCTAGTTGTTATCCATGGAGGAACCATAGATCAAATTTTCATAGTAACATGACCAAGATCCCATTCACCTAGATTCTATCCACATGAGCATGATAGCATATTTTAAATTCTGTATTCAACCCAAAATTTCTCTAGCTCGAGTAGTAAATCCATACCCACCTAGTATGAGATCCTCTATACCTTACCAATTGAGCACTAAGATTATCTCCACATATGCCATCCCTAATCGGGAGTACCATTTCTATATGCTCCTAAAATCTAACCAGAGATACCTACTCTCCACATTCCAGGTATTCAATGGTTTGCCTCAAAGTGACCTCATTGTTTTGATTCAATCAGGATAAATCATACCTATTACTCATCAAACCAACCCATGTGATCTAACCCTAAAGTGTTATGCCTCTTCTAAACTACTATTCCAAGTCTCTCAAATAGATCCACAAGTCCATGACACCAGCATCTTCATGTTTGTATCCTATAAGATCAATATCATATATAACATTACATTGATAAAATATCCATTGCATCCATGATTTTATCTCACTCAAAACCACTATATCTTAATATCCTCACCACTATATATGTTCAAGGAATTTTTTTATTGAAGGATACTATCCTAGTACATTTTAGGACCAATTGATATTTCTCTCCTAACCCACAAGACAAGTACACTAAATCCCACAAATATTAGCCCATCATTTCGCCCCAAATCCACTAATCCAACTCAAATTACTCATATGAAATATGATTCAAGAAACTCCCTCAAACAGTACCTATTTCCATCATACCATAAAGTAGTGAAGTGCATCATCTCTGATTTTTCTCAAATGTTTTAAGATATTGATTATGGAATAATCTGGTATGAAATTATGTTTTATTATTGTTTTTCTTAATATGAAAGGGGTTTTGTTTATAAAATGGGTAGGTGGGGCAAGAATTATCCATTTATCTCTATGGGAGTGTTGAAGTACTAGTTTACATCTTCTTTTATTGCATTTTTCTAAGTGTTATGTGTAGTTAATTACTCTTGTTTCTTATTCAAATGTGTTATTCTGTTCTCCTCTATTATTCATTATTTGTGTTTATCAACATCTATGATGTTCCTATGATCTCACACTTCATAATAGTGATTTAATAACCCGTTATAGGTGGTTTAAAGTAGAATAATATTGGTATTATTGAAATATCCATTTTATTTTAGTTATACTCTCTTGATTCTAGTGAGGCGGTGAGGGTGGGGAGTGAAGTAGGTGATTTTCAATCCATTACCCATCAGAATATTTTCACTCATTCTCTACATGAACTTCAAATTGTCCCAGAAATTGATTTACTCACCATACCAATAAAGGTGAGTGAATTGATAAGTTTAATGGATTTTGATCACTTCCAGGTGGGTTTAGTAGGTTCACTTTCTTGATTAAGGAGTGTTCTTTCCCACTTTCCAAGGAGGATAAGTTATTTAATTATGATCTCGATGAACCTTGAGTATACTTGCATTATGATACCTAAAAAATGGTTAGGGTTAAGTATATAAATGATACCGAGTCTTCTTAGCGAATTAATTGATTTAGAACAAGTTAAAAATAATGATAAAAATATTTGGAATTCACTTAAGGGACATGTGTGTGTTGTTTTAATTTAATAAATATAAAAAAACCATCACTTTTAATTTTTTCCATTTTAAATATTAAAAACACAAAAAGATATTAATAATAGTGAATATTGTGAGTGCATGTGAGGCTCCTTGAGGAAAACCTCCACCATCTCCCAAATTATTTATAGAGGATTTCTATTTTCTATTTTGATAACCCATTAATAAATAGCATGTTAGTATAAATAAATTTAGATATTTATTAACTAAGTTATGCAGGAGATTTAATAGGGTTTATATTGTAGTTTTTTGAGGTCTAATTGATCGATCATCGTTACAGTATAATGTAGAGCATCACGATGTGATTTTTGGAGGTTCCTTTTTATTTATAAATCTAATTTATTTTTTTAATTCCACTTAATTTATCAATTTTTCTTAGATTTTGGAAACCCCAAGGCTTTCCTAGGTTCCTTGGAATAACCTTTTGACCATATTTGTTTTCTTCCACTCTAAAATAAAAAATCACATCAATCAGGGTAATTCTTACTTGATTCTTCTTCTTCTTATTCTTCAACATAATTTTATATTTTTTCCTATAAATAATCCCATGGTAGTGTTTGGAGTGAAAATATGATAAATAATTTATATGAGATGATTTGGTTATATATTTCTTGTAATAACATGGGGATTTTATCATCATGTTTTATCTTTTCAAAGAAGTTGGGGTTAGAGATTCAGTTTGATGTAAGTGATTTAGATTGTATCTTTTATTAACTATATTGATTTATAATGTCCATGATTTAGTTTTATTTGGGTGAAGACATAAAATTGGTTTATTCAAAGATAATAAATTGAATTGTAATTGGTGATTAGTATTCTAAATACACTTTACATGTTTTATATTTTTATTGATATATTATTTCTGGATTGATTATTATGTAAATAATATTTATATGATTTAAATTTATTATTGTTGATATGTAAAAATTTTGAAACATAGTACACACTAATAGGGTAGGGGTAAATCTATGTGTCAATTTTTTATTTCAATTTAAAAGATCTTTCCCCCACATTGGTTATAAATCATTAAACCTATTGAATTGAAATTCACATTCACCACAATCAAAATTGTAGAAAATAAAAATAGTACATAATGGTTTTTACTTAGTTATCCACTACGGGATAGTGCAAGGAGTATAAATTGATGTTATTTTTATCATACCAGAATCAACTATGATTTATTTGTGTTGATGGGTTATAATGATTTGGAAATTCTCACACCATGCTAGGATCAAAGCCTTAATAATTTGATTTATAGATAGTGAATTGCCTCCCTTAGATCACCTCTGTCGACTCCTCCTTTTCTCACTAATTTAGATGAAGCATTCCTCGATAAAATTAAATAAATTTTACCACAAAATTGGTATGAATTTTATTTATAATTTTATTATAAATTTTTAAGTTTTATGCTCCAATGAATCCCTAAATTTATACCCAAGTCATTTTCCTAAGTCCCTAACTTCACCTAGGTTACCTTCACCCAAGTCCCTAACTTTTCCTAGGTGTTATTCACCTGAGTATGGATCCTATAAAGTGTATATTTTACAAATTCCATTTATCTTACTTCATTTTGTTCAAGTCCCTTTATGCTACTCCTTCACCCAAATTCTTCGATCAGGTCTATTTCACTCATGTGAGACTTATATGATAGGATATCCTCTTAATCCTTATTTAAATTTTCATTAAATCCAAATGAGGATATTATCACAATATTAATAAGAAAAATACCCATATTCACTTATCTATAATCTCTATATTTTTTGGGCATCATTCACCTAGATCCAATTATGTGGCACCTCCTTCCTTTGTGTGGAGCCCGGACTAGTACATAATAACCAGCATGACTAAACACAATTGTTACATAACTAACACATGGTTAATTGAACATGGATCCCTTTTCCACTAGCGCATAAAACTTTCATGTGAAACCAGTGCCTTTTCCCTAGAAAAAGTTTTAAAATTTCTTATAAATTTCATACCTAAAAACATAGAAAAGACTAGAAAATATTTCCACTACAAACCATTTCCCATACCATAAAACTTTTTTGACAATCTGAAAATGGATTTAAAACAATCACAACATCAATATATATCTTAGATCACCTTGGATCCAACATTATACCCCATTGGGTTTATTATAAATCCAATAGTGAAATTCAATTCATCCCAAACATATTATGTCATCCCGATAGTAGTAAAACAACTCATTCATCACTCTAAATATATGTGAGTAAAGATCGATGTAGAAAACAAGAGTTCAAGATAGAATTTCATGCCTCATGTTATTAATTATACCAAAATTCCCCCTTTATTCCATATCTTGATAGAATTTTAGTCCTAAATTCCCCATGGAATGTATCTCCCCTTTTTATACCATATAATCCCTCTGAATGTGAGAGACTTCCTCAAAAACAACTTATTGAGAAATTGAATATCAAGTAATATTCATTGAATCTCATGATTAATTATCTCTCTTTGATAATAAACTCAAATGAACTACTAAACATTAAACACACCAGATCAAGCAATATATATCATTAGGGGGAGTAAATATTTGAACCACCACAAGTAGAGGGGGTCATTAAACACCAAGGTTCAAATGATGTTTATCAAAAACCAGAGTGGCCAATGGATTTTTCATGATTTAAAACTCTTGTTAATTAGTTCCAATATTATCCATTATGATCATTCCTTGCTCTTCATCTTCCATAATAAAGTGATATATGATCTCAATGTTCTTAGTATGATAGTGTTGGATTGGATTTTTTGTGTGTGATTAATCGCACTTTTATTATAACATAAGATCACCATGGATTCTTTAAATTCTTCACCAATATCTTCTGATTGTTTCTTTATCTAAATGTGATCCTTAGTTACTGAAATGTATTCATCTTCTTTAGTTCTCAACAAAGTGAAATCTGAATTCTTTCTCAGCAATCTAACACATTTACTAGAAATAAATAATTCTTGACTGCCTGTAAAATTTTGGTCTACCAAGACATTGTTATATTATGCATCTAAGAATGTGGATAACTCATAGTTTTTTAAATCATTAAAAAGTAAGAAAAATTTTAGAGTTACATGGATATACCTCATGATCCATTTAACTACTATGATATACACTTATTTAGGATTACTTTAGAAATAGGATACCAAACATATTTTAAAAACAATATCTAGATATGTTATATTTAAATAAAGAAGACTTACTATTATCCTCTTATACAAGGTAAGATCCATAACCTTTCTATCTTATTGCTTACCATATTTGGTTCCAACCAATATCATAATTGACATTGGTTTGGAATCATGAATATAAAATTTATTTAGCATCTCTTTTTGTCTCCATGTATTTATCCTTCTATATCACCTGTATCTCCATAAAATATGTGATCTTTCCAATAATAAACAAATAAAACTCATAACTCATCATATTTTCAAATTCTTCCAAATATTTCAATTCAATTTTGAAAAATTTGATGTCATTGACATTGACCCGAATAATGAATTGTTCTTCCTTAAATTTTCTTTATATAGAGATTATGATCAAAACCTTCTCTTTTGAATTCAAGATTTTTCATATATGAGTATAAGAATACATAAAATACTCATAGTTTCTACTTTATACTGTAAAATACTTTCCTTAACCTTCACACTTTAGTTTCATTATTGTAAATAATAAATCCCACTAGATATTCAATATAGGACACTTCTTTAAGTACACTATTCAAGAATATTATTTTAACATCCATATTATAAATATTGAAACTAATTTGAATTTCTATATAAAAAAAAGATAGATCGAATCAAATTGGAACACTAGTGAAAATTTTTCTTTAACATTGACTACTTAGATCTATTCATAGACTTTACAAACCAGATGTGCCTTATTTCAGATCATGCTTCCATGCATGTTGGGATTATTTTTGAAGATACACTTTATTTTGATCACATTGTAATTTTCGAGATTCATTACCAATTACCACGTTTTTTTTATTTGATAAAATTATTCATTCATGGATCTAAACTATGATTGATACTTTACTTATTCTTAAAAATATGTTGGAACCATCATTGATAGTAGATTCTTATGCTCAACAATCCTCATTCTTTGTGCCTGTGTAGGAGTCATTTTATATCCAATAATGTTATATGGATAAAATTTCATTCTCTTATTTCTCATATATGTTTTCAAAAACCTTTCTTTATCAATCATATAGAATTTTAATTTATCCTTAGAATCTTCATCATTTTGGGAGATTTTAGAAACCATATGAGTTCTATAAAATTTCTCCTCTTCATCATAAATATCATCAAAATTTGAACTCATAAAATTATTCCTATATTTTTCCTCAATGAATTTGACATCATCACTTTATAAAATTTTATTTAGACTCTTTTTAAATAATATTTGGGCATTACTCTTTATTAATTATTATAGAAACACACCTTCATATATTGCATCACCATACTTTCCTTGATTTTCTTCTTTATTTTGAATATTGAATTTTATTTGGAAGACTCAAATATTATTCTAGGTAGGATTTATTTCATTTTATATATCATATGGTTTCATTTATTCACCTATGATAATCAATTCCTAGTTTTTAGTGTACATTACAACTTATATAGTTTCCATCTAGAAATAGAGAGAACACCACTTTTAATAAAAAAATTCCATATTTTTTACTGATAGATTTCATAACTGTAAAACTCCTTTTTTTGTAGGCTTATAATAGAGGATACCTCATGATTAATTTCATGATTCTCAAGGTAGTTTTCAAATTCAATGGATTTTCATCCTGTTCCATTATAAGATAGAAATATCATAATTTTGTTGTAACGCCCCGACCCCAGCTACCCAGAGCCGGTGCATTACTTCGTAACATTGGCATGATCACAAAAGATCAAGTCTCGAAAGACCGATTAGTTTAGTAGCCTTGGAAACACTAGATACATTCATAAATGTTACATTACATCACAAAGTGAAAAACTATAATAACATAGTCTCCATAGTCCACACTTCTATCCTCTTTGGACTATCCCTGCAGGTCATTCATAAAATACTTCTTCACATCCTGGAAAATATTAAAACATTGAAAGGGGTGAGATGAGATGCTCAGTAAGGATAACAATATTACGGAAGCTTTCATAAATAAACATAAAAATTTAAGGCAATGTATAACTAAAACAAAAGCCTTTTAAACTTGAACATCAACATAATATGGCAAAAGTAAAATGAGATAATGTCATTCACTTCTTCACATGGATATTCTACTGGTCGAATAATCACATGAAATATCAATAACCACTTTCATAATGAGGGAATGTATAATGCCAGACATTCTGAAACATTTTGTCAAGGCCTCGGCCAAGACGTCTAAAATGATTAAGGCCTCGGCCAAAACCATAAATCAAATTGGGAAATGGCCTCGGCCAATTCCACGTCTAGTTGTCTCATGAGACCTACCGATGCATCGAGGAGCTATAGCGGGCTCCACTCGTCACTTATTAAGTCCAATACATTCCTCATATGAATAGGTTTAAACATATCATAAACCATAACATAAACGTATCACATAAAACATGGATAAAGGAAACATAACATTTCCACATTTCAATCACAAGATATCAATACAACACATTGATATAATAAAAACGCTTTCAAAACCATTTTCAATACCAAAATAAAAGAAAGTTAAAACTTTGTATTTATTTTTCATAAAAAAAATGATGGCTTGTAGAGGAAGCCGAAACTCAAATAATGGTCACAGCGGCAGAGAAGTCGTTGTCGCCGCATATGTACGGAAATAAAAACATTCCCTTTTTTTCGTTTAGTAAAACACTTCGTATAAAAAAGATTCCTTTTGAATAAACGTAAAAGTCAAAGGGGTTTATACACCGTATAAAAGATAGTTGTGTATAAAACCAAATATGACTCAATGTAAGGAGATTGAGACGAAGTCCTTAAAAAGATCATTTTTAAACTAAAATAGATCTATAATGTGTATTCACTATAGGTACACATAAAGAAAGTAAAAATACAAAATAATACATAATAATATCATGACATAATTGGAAAGTAGGAGATTAACCCAAAGAATGGAAGTTGGGTTAAGAAGTTCCCTTACCTTGTTTCCGACTTGACTCAACCGTTATTTAACCTCCTGAATAATAAACTAGAGTTAATATCTACCTTATTAAGAACCATTTTCAATTTTATTATCCTTTTTATATCACTTATTACAATGTTATGAACATTATGTAATTATTTAAGTTAATAATGGTCGTTTTGTCGATCTTTGGTACTTGAGTCAACAATAAACTTCTTATAATTACAAGTTGTTCATGTGGTAGAATATACATTATATCCAGAATTATATTCATGATTTAGATGTCATATATTTCTTATATATCCAGTATATACATTCATTTATAATATTACGTAACATTTAGAGGTAAGAAATGAAATGCACCGTTCATGGAGACGGTAAGCCGTACGTACGCATGAACGCTACTTTCATTTCAATTTCATATTTAATGGAACAAAATCATAATGATATAAATGTATAATATAATTCCAGTATAATATAATGTATAATACCATTTACTCCATCCTTTATACATCCCACATATGGCATTAACGATTCAAATCACTTTGAGGGGGCGGTAGTCCGCACTTCCAAAAATGAAATTATCACGTTTTACCCATAATGGAAATCATAAAGTATGCCATAAATGAGAAATACAGAAGCATAAGTAAAACATAAACATATTATATATCATATATAAAAATAGTGACATCTTAATGGCCACCTTTGAAGGTGTTATATGAGTGTTGAACAATCATCGTTTCGTGAGGCAGAAATTCTCCATCCACAGAAACCGTATGTTCTTTAACCATTAGATGTAGGTGTGTGTAAGTTTAGCTCGAATACTTATTATAACAACATCCTAGTATATTTAGGATACTGGTGTTGTTACAAAAGAAATGAATAAAAAGAGTTTAGGGGGTTGGAGAAGAAAAATAAAACAAAACAACATTAGAGAAGACATTACCTCAAAATCGGGTAACTCTTTTTGATTTGAGCCAAAGGCTTCCTTGGGAAGAGTTCTGCCCAAAGTGAGGCTTCTAAGAGTAAGAGGGGGAAGTTGGGAGAGTATTTTGGCAGAGTTTTGCCGAGCCAAATGGCTTGAAAGTGTAAATGAGTTGGGAGAGGTGGGGGCCTTTTATAAGTGGAGAGGAGGGGCACTTTTGGAAAGATTGAAATGTTACATTATTTCACAATGCTTTTCGAATTCTAAAGGTCCCACACTTATATAATTAGAGGATAAGGTGATAAGGTTTAGAAATATCCTCATCCAATAGGCTTTGGACAAGTGTAAGCCTTGGATTTTGCATTATCTTCTCATTTTATTTAAATCGTTAAATAATGAGGTCATCGCTGCATCATAATTATGTCATAAATAATTAAATTTATTTAATGTCTAAAAATTATAAAAAAACTACTATGATGTAGGAAATCGTTTTAGCTTTATAATGAATTTTTATAGTCAAAATTTGGATCTGTGTAACCCCACTTAAAAACTGTTTTAGTAAAACAACTCATGTTTGTGTCAATTTAATTTTAACATTAAATAAATATATATTAATGTCATTTTCCAACTAAAGTGGCTCCATGGGGTCCCCAAGTTGACCCATGGGTTGTATTGGTCGGTCATGACTCATCAAATAGTAGTAGGACAAGTGTCAAGCTCATCTCATATCATTAAAACATTATTTTTACCTTAAACTACACTAATTACCTCTAATCGCGATTAAGAACTTAAAAGTTACTATTCACCAAAAAATTATTTTAATCTCATTGAACCACATTTTACTTCTTAATGAAAACCATGTATGTAGGATTTTTGAAAATCAAATCACAGAAGTGGTAATATTTTATTTTAACGAAAAATCGGTTTTTAACAACCACTTAGTGGTTTCACTATTCATCAAAAATTGAAGTTTTTCAGAATAAGGCCAAAATTTCACCCTAAGCTATAATTGATATTTCGAATTCAAAAATGATGTCTATTTTACAAAATTCCAAACATATAAGTTGAATTAATTAATTTTATAATTAATTCCCGCTGTCACAACAAATAGCGTGTTTTTAAGAAACAATTTATATCAAAAGATTGGCAATTGTTTATGTCCAATTTCAATGTTAAATTAATTCTAATGACCACCATTGGATAAAATGGTAAAAATATATTATAATTATACTTTAAAACCACTAAATAGTATAATTTATCACTATAAATTATTTTGATTAAAAAATTTGTCTTAAGTATTTTTTACTATTCATAAAAAAATTGGAAGTTCTCAGAAAGTTACAAAAAATTCAACTTAGGATAATTTTGATATTACGAATACAAAAATGAAGTCCATTTTGAAATATAAAATTTCTATAATTTTAAAAAGTGGTTATTACTATTCATAACAGCTACTTTGATTAGTCGTGGTGTGTTAGAACTCAAACTTGTGTACAATGCAAGCTATTGCATTATTGGATGAGAAGTGTATCATGGAATCTCGGGGTGTTACATTCTCCCCTCCTTCAATAAATTGCGTCCTTGCAATTTGAAATTTTTTCTTTGAAAATAAAAGGTTGAAAATAGAAAATACCTATGTGGAAAACCCACATCGGAAATAAGTTTAATAAAATTTAGTCTTAATAAGAGGGAAATGGAAATAAGAAAGTCACCACCAAATTATGATCTCGATAAGGAGAACATTGGTGGCAATTAGAGACATATAATTGGAGGAAAAACGTAAATATTTGTAGGGAGTGATTGAGGTCATCAATCACAATCAACTGTCAAATTGAGGGCCTCAAAGCCTTCAATCTATGTTGATTTAAAATATCATCAGTTCAACAAGACATAAGGTATTAGGATAACACATTTTTTGTTTTAATATCCTTTTACTAAAGTTTAAGAATTAATTTATTCATTGAATAAGAGATAGGTATATATATATTTATGCTTGACAACTAGAGTTTCAACCTTCAACTCATCTTTCACTCAAAAAGATAATAAAACTCAAAAATATTATACTTATCCTAATTATATAAGGTTCCAAATGTTAACACATACCATTTATATTAGTAAAATTATTTTGTAATAACCAGGGACTTCCTGTAGGCTAGTGGTTGGAAATAAAGGCATGTCGCACCATGATTGTGGGTTCGATTCCTGTAGCTTTGTCCGACGCGACGGGTTATGCCTCACCCTGCAGGTTGTCCTTTTCCTAAAACTATATTATCATAATATTCCAAAAATAATCTTCATAAATTTTTTAACCTTAAACAATACTATCCAAAGATCAACTTAATCCACTCCAACCTTTATAGTTATCCAAAATACCTCTGTCCAGACTTTCTCTAAAAGGTCTCTTAATTCCAAAATCAATTTATCATATTCCCCAAACAAAGTAAAGTTTCTCTTATTGTCACATACTAAAAATATAATTACCTTCATCATATTAAAACCTTACTGAAATCAACAAGTACTGCAGTACAATCCTTATATATATATCACATTATTCTAATAACCAGAATATAATCCATGAGTCCAAAATCACCATTACATTATTTATTCTACTTCAACTGTAGTAATAGCATAAGATTGTCCTTGATCCCTTGGCCTTTTCTGAGGTAAGTTTCCCTGACGCTTAGGACATTCATTTGCATAATGACCCATTTCTCTACAATTGTAGCATTCAACTTTGATAGCATCTTTCTTTCCCTTGCAATCACGATCCTGGTGACCCTTTTCTCCACATTTATAACAAACTCCCATTCCTTTTAGGCAAGTACCAGGGTGATTCTTCCCACAATTATCACATAATGGAAAATCCTTCTTTCCCTTTTTCCCTTTATCTGTCTCTTGTTCCACCGTTCTCTTCTTCTCTTGCTTTACTTTGTTGTCATAAGACTTAGAGAATTCCTTTTCTGTCTTGATAGCACACGAGACAATATCTTCGTATGATGAGAAGGATTGTGATACTAAAGATCGATGGAGAAATGGTTTTAACCCATCAAAGAAACGATCAATATTACTCCTTGGGTTACGTATATAATCGGCAGCATGCCTCGCTAACCTTGTAAAGTTAGCCTCATACTTTGCGACATTCTCATCCTCCTTCTGCCTCAGACTCAGAAATTGTCTTTCCATATCTGCTCGATGGTCACGAGGAAAGTATTTTTCTAAGAAAAGCTCTTTGAACTCCCTCCATTCCATATTCGATAAGTCATCATATTCCTTTGTGTTTTGAATCAGCGACCACCACTGATCGGCATCTCCAGTGAGGCGGTAAACTGCCATGACAACCTTCTCCCTTTCACTACTCCCCAAGGCATGAAATATTTTCTCTAAGGAATTTATCCATTGCTCAGCTACTATAGGATTTGTACTCCCATTGAAGGTTGGTGGTTGTTGCCTCATGAATCGATCTAGCATTGATCCTCCACGTTGCGGATCAGGGTGCTCCATACGAGTAAGGTTATTATTCATAACCTGAGTGAGTTGTCCCAGTATGGTAATAAGTTGATCAGCACCAGTTGTATCTCCAAATCCACAATAATTATCTTGATCAGGAGGGAAATCCCTACACGGAGTGCGTGCATTGATACAGTTTCCATTCCTTCCACCAGGCGCCATTTCTAAACAATGGCATAAACTATATTAGTTTATAAATCAAAATACATAATTCCATACTTGTAAGATACTTAACATAAATTGAACTATTTATGTATATAATCCATAAAAATGTTTTCTTTGAGGAAGTATATATTCATAACCCTTCATAGTGGTTTATAAAGAAAATGAGAATTATCCAAAGCATATCCCCCAGGAGTGTCGTAACCAAGAGTGCAGCAAGGCCCGTTGTCGTGCACCAATTCTCGTTCGAGTCTAGCTCAAAGCGGTGTTTTCGGGTTTTACCCCTAGGTACATCAGTGCCAGAGCCGCCTCTACTTGCTTGTATCCAGACAGGGATGTATTGCTCGGAAAACTCACAAAATCTCTACAATAACAAAATTCTAGGAAGTTCTTCTATACTAATCCTCAAAGTCTATCTTCGGGCTATGTGCTCTAATCAGAGTTTATCTAAATCTAGCTTCCAAGGTTAGTACTAAACTGCCTCTGATACCAACTGTAACGCCCCGACCCCAGCTACCCAGAGCCGGTGCATTACTTCGTAACATTGGCATGATCACAAAAGATCAAGTCTCGAAAAACCGATTAGTTTAGTAGCCTTGGAAACACTAGATACATTCATAAATGTTACATTACATCACAAAGTGAAAACTATAATAACATAGTCTCCATAGTCCACACTTCTATCCTCTTCGGACTATCCCTACAGGTCATTCATAAAATACTTCTTCACATCCTGTAAAATATTAAAACATTGAAAGGGGTGAGCTCAGATGCTCAGTAAGGATAACAATATTGCGGAAGCTTTCATAAATAAACATAAAAATTTAAGGCAATGTATAACTAAAACAAAAGCCTTTTAAACTTTAACATCAAAATAATATGGCAAAATTAAAATGAGATAATTCCATTCACTTCTTCACATGGATATTCTACTAGTCGAATAATCACATGAAATATCAATAACCACTTTCATAATGAGGGAATGTATAATGTCAGACATTCTGAAACATTTTGTCAAGGCCTCGGCCAAGACGTCTAAAATGATTAAGGCCTCGGCCAAAACCATAAATCAAATTGGGAAAGGGCCTCGGCCAATTCCACGTCTAGTTGTCTCATGAGACCTACCGATGCATCGAGGAGCTATAGCGGGCTCCACCCGTCACTTATTAAGTCCAATACATTCCTCATATGAATAGGTTTAAACATATCATAAACCATAACATAAACGTATCACATAAAACATGGATAAAGGAAACATAACATTTCCACATTTTAATCACAAGATATCAATACAACACATTGATATAATAAAAATGATTTCAAAACCATTTTCAATACCAAAATAAAAGAAAGTTAAAACTTTGTATTTATTTTTCATCAAAAAAAATGATGGATTGTAGAGGAAGCCGAAACTCAAATAATGGTCACGGCGGCAGAGAAGTCATTGTCGCCGAATATGTACGGAAATAAAAACATTCCCTTTTTGTCGTTTAGTAAAACGCTTCGTATAAAAAAGATTCCTTTTGAATAAACGTAAAAGTCAAAGGGGTTTATACACCGTATAAAAGATAGTTGTGTATAAAACCAAATATGACTCAATGTAAGGAGATTGAGAGGAAGTCCTTAAAAAGATTATTTTTAAACTAAAATAGATCTATAATGTGTATTCACTATAGGTACACATAAAGAAAGTAAAAATACAAAATAATACATAATAATATCATGACATAATTGGAAAGTAGGAGATTAACCCAAAGAATGGAAGTTGGGTTAAGAAGTTCCCTTAACTTGTGTCCGACTTGACTCAACCGTTCTTTAACCTCCTGAATAATAAACTAGAGTTAATATCTACCTTATTAAGAACCATTTTCAATTTCATTATCCTTTTTATATCACTTATTACAATGTTATGAACATTATGTAATTATTTAAGTTAATAACGGTCGTTTTGTCGATCTTTGGTACTTGAGTCAACAATAAACTTCTTATAATTACAAGTTGTTCATGTGGTAGAATATCCATTATATCCAGAATTATATTCATGATTTAGATGTCATATATATCTTATATATCCAGTATATACATTCATTTATAATATTACGTAACATTTAGAGGTAAGAAATGAAATGCACCGTTCATGGAGACGGTAAGTCGTACGTACGCATGAACGCTACTTTCATTTCAATTTCATATTTAATGGAACTAAATCATAATGATATAAATTTATAATATAATTCCAGTATAATATAGTGTATAATAACATTTACTCCATCCTTTATACATCCCACATATGGCATTAACGATTCAAATCACTTTGAGGGGGCGGTAGTCCGCACTTCCTAAAATGAAATTATCGTGTTTTACCCATAATGGAAATCATAAAGTATGCCATAAATTAGAAATACAGAAGCATAAGTAAAACATAAACATATTATATATCATATATAAAAATAGTGACATCTTAATGGCCACCTTTGAAGGTGTTATATGAGTGTTGAACAATCATCGTTTCGTGAGGCAGAAATTCGCCATCCACAGAAACCGTATGTTCTTTAACCATTAGATGTAGGTGTGTGTAAGTGTAGCTCGAATCCTTATTATAACAACATCCTAGTATATTTATGATACTGGTGTTGTTACAAAATAAATGAATAAAAAGAGTTTAGGGGGTTGGAGAAGAAAAATAAAACAAAACAACATTAGAGAAGACATTACCTCAAAATCGGGTAACTCTTTTTTATTTGAGCCAAAGGCTTCCTTGGGAAGATTTATGCCCAAAGTGAGGCTTCTAGGAGTAAGAGGGGGAAGTTGGGAGAGTATTTGGGCAGATTTTGGCCGATCCAAATGGCTTGAAAGTGTAAATGAGGTGGGAGAGGTGGGGGCCTTTTATAAGTGGAGAGGAGGGGCACTTTTGGAAAGATTGAAATGTTACATTATTTCACAATGATTTTCGGATTATAAAGGTCCCACACTTATATAATTCGAGGCTAAGGTGATAAGGTTTCGAAATCTCCTCATCCAATAGGCTTTGGACAAGTGTAAGCCTTGGATTTTGCATTATCTTCTCATTTTATTTAAATCGTTAAATAATGAGGTCATCGCTGCATCATAATTATGTCATAAATAATTTAATTTATTTAATGTTTAAAAATTATAAAAAAACTACTATGATGTAAGAAATCTTTTTATCTTTCTAATGAATATTTATAGTCAAAATTTGGATCTGTTTAACCCCACATAAAAACTGTTTTAGTAAAACAACTCATGTTTGTGTCAATTTAATTTTAACATTAAATAAATATTTATTAATGTCATTTTCCAACTAAATTGGCTCCATGGGGTCCCCAAGTTGACCCATGGGTTGTATTTTTCAGCCATGACTCATACAATAGGAGTAGGACAAGTTTCATCTCATATCATTAAAACATTATTTTTACCTTAAACTACACTAATTACCTCTAATCGCGATTAAGAACTTAAAAGTTACTATTCACCAAAAAATTATTTTAATCTCATTGAACCAAATTTTACTTCTTAATGACAACCATGTATGTCGGATTTTTGAAAATCAAATCACAGAAGTGGTAATATTTCATTTTAACGAAAAATCAGTTTTTAACAACCACTTAGTGGTTTCACTATTCATCAAAAATTGAAGTTTTTCAGAATAAGGCCAAAATTTCACCCTAAGCTATAATTGATATTCCAAATTCAAAAATGATGTCTATTTTACAAAATTCCAAACATATAAGTTGCATTAATTAATTTTATAATTAATTCCCGCTGTCACAACAAATAGCGTGTTTTTAAGAAACAATTTATATCAAAATATTGGCAATTGTTTATGTCCAATTTCAATGTTAAATTAATTCTAATGACCACCATTGGATAAAATGGTAAAAATATATTCTAATTATACTTTAAAACCACTAAATAGTATAATTTATCACTATAAATTATTTTGATTAAAAAAGTTGTTTTAAGTATTTTTCACTATTCATAAAAAAATTGGAAGTTCTCAGAAAGTTACAAAAAATTCAACTTAGGATAATTTCGATATTACGAATAAAAAAATGAAGTCCATTTTGAAATATAAAATTTCTATAATTTTAAAAAGTGGTTATTACTATTCATAACAGCTACTTTGATTAGTCGCGGTGTGTTAGAACTCGAACTTGTGTACAATGCAAGCTATTGCATTATTGGATGAGAAGTGTATCATGGAAGCTCGGGGTGTTACATTTGTGACCAGTTTCATTCTCTAAACTTTTCATGTACCTCTTTGTGTATTCCATCATTTCCCTCCTGATCTATATGAACATAACACACGCTAATATACTATGATCATAAAAAATGATTGAAATTAATTTCCTTATTCATGCCTGATATATTCATTAGGGTATAGAAATCGGTATTCGTCAGGTCAACGAGATTGGATGCCCATTTATTCTTTTTTTTATATGGATTTAAAATCATATTTCCACACATACAAGCATCACAAGTATTTTCACTATATTTTTTCAGATTTATAATATACACCATGACATTTATCTTTTAAACTTTATCCATTCTTTGTTGGTGAATGTGACCAAGCCACTAATGCCACGTGTTACTCTCATCTTCAACTATTTTGAGACAAGTGTTTTCTTTACTATCCACCTGATACAAATTTTTTATTGTGATCTATCCTTTCATAAGAGAATTATTATCTTTTCCTTTTATTACAAACTCCTTATAATTAAATGTAACCTCAAGTTCTAAGTCACATAGTTGGCTCACACTCAAGAGGTTATGTCATAGACCATCCACATATAGGACTTCTATTTTCTTTATCTCATCACCTATCAACCTAGTATTCCCATAATATTTTATTTCAAAGGCTCTGTTGTTATCGAAACACACTATTCAATAAACTATTCCCTTAATTTTTTTTAGAAAATACATATTTTCTATGATTTGAGATTAGAACCCTCTATCAAGAATATAGGTGTTATTATTCTTTGTATCCTTTAGATATATTTTAGTGAGATTGACCTTATCTATTTTTTATTTTCTTTTTATGAAATAACCAATTGATTTGTTTCATGTTATATAATATCCTATTTATTTTCACCCATGAAATTATTTTGGGAAAAAATTCATCAAGGTATCATTGAAGAATTTTTTAGGTGATTGTGTTTGTTGAAAAATCGGTCCTTCGTGTTGTGTTTGTTGACAAAGCAGACCACGATGTGAAATTTTTTTAACAAAGGGGGTTTAAATGGTGAGTTATCAAGTTCTAGGGATGTTTTAAAAAATATAGGATTGATAGAAGAACCTCAACAATGAAATGGATGATCTGGAGGTGGTACAAAAAGAGCAGATAGAAGGTGGCACTGTTTTCCAGTGTTTTCCAAATTTTTGGGCCTCAAAATCGACAAATAGAGAGAAGTATTTTTGGTAATGGGACTTGTGCACAAGTGTCTTGGAGTCTTATAAACGTGAGTGCCATATGTTTTTCAAGATTATAATATCAAAATATTTCAAAGTAAATAGGGTTTCCCAAGTTTTAGTTTGGGCACGCAAGGTGACTAGGGAGACAGAGACTAGGGAGGCCAGACTTGTGCGGTGAGAGGAGACTTGCGCACTGGTGCTCAGGGTACCCAAAATGTCTATAAATATAGGGATACCCCTCCTCATTTTCATATAATCTTAGAGACAATTATATCTCCAGTCACTCGGTTGGTTTGGCCACGCAAGTGGTGGTTTGGTCATGCAAGTATAAAGATATTCAGAAATTGTGCACTGGTTGATAGTTTCATGCCAATATTGGTTTGGGCATAAAAGGGTTTGATTCACCCAAGTTATGAGTTGGTGAAGGTAGTGTCATGAAAGTGGTTAGGTGAAACTTTCATTCCAGTCTTAGATAAGTACTCTTGTCATTCTAGGGTTTCCTAAAAGTTGGAAGATTTCTCAGTACCTCTAGTGCAAAGTGAGATTCATCTACGGGCAAAAGTTGGACTCCAACAGAGCATCTATATACAAATAAATATGCATTAATTTTTTGATAATGAAGGGAACTAAAAGTATTTAAAATATGAGTGGATATACTGAAAAATCAGTGAGCACACTTCAGTTGAGAGATCATTGATCTTTCATATTGTGAGTGGTTGTAAACTAGAAGGGACAGTGAGTCTACTTCGAACATTGTTAACAGTAGTGAGCTTATAATGGATTTGGTACATTGACACATCGTTGGTGTATGATCCTTGGAAAAATCCTAGTGAGGGTGAACCAAGTAAAAAATTTTGTGTCATGTTCATGATTTAATTTCTATTTATACCTTATTTCAGGAAAGAGAGAGAAAAGAGTTTTGCTTAACAAAAAAAACAAGATCTAAAGGGTCAGAGGTTTAAATATGTCATACCCTAATTCAACCCCCCCCCCCCCATCTTAGGGTATTTGGAATTTTGGTACTAACATAGTATAATCAAACTCATCCTCCTCTTCTAGTGGAGAATATCTTTTTCCTAATGGAATCAAGTTGGATCCTGTATATTTTTTTCCTTTAAATTCCTCAATGTTAATTTCCATTTCTTATTTACCTATAATCGATATAACTATGAATTAAATTAGATAAATTAATGAAATATACATAAAAATTATTCTTTCTAGTATTTTATGGATATAAACACATTCTTATTTACTAAATTTTGGGTGTGTCCCTATTCATATAGCTCTTTGTCTCTTCATAGTAGAACAAGGTGTTTTTTAGAAAACCATAGAATTGAAATTTTATTATAGGAAATATAATCTATCATTAATTCCTACACATGTCCCTAACCTTATTAAAATAAATTGATTTTTGATATTCCTTTTATGATTGAGAATTATTCTAACTCTCTAATTTCCTTTAATTGGTGTTATCTTTTTTTGAGTAGTTATAGTTTTAGAATCGATACCAGAATCACCAAACTTTTACATCAGTTTATTTTGATTCATCATTGTTTCATATTTTAATTTCTTTGTATCACAAATGATTCCACTTTTACCTACATATCTTATTCTTTGTTCAATTAGTATTTTCTCGACACCTTAATAGCATAACTTTTCCATTTCAAAAAATTCATCATCTATGATCCTCCCAAAATCTATCTTATTATATAAATCACTTGATTTCACTTTTGATTCAATATTATTCCTTATTGATACATATTATTAATAAAGGGACTCAACCTTCTTTTCTCTCTCCTATAAATTGGCATTGATTTCATCAATAACCTTATCCCATTTCTTAATATTTATTATTAATTCCCTAAATTATTCTGGTATTTACTACTGGAAGATAGATTTTATAACTCATCTTGCATCCATTAAATTTCATATTTGAGATGATCTAAATATTTGAGGGATTATTTTAGAAACCCATTAATATTTCAGTTTTTATTTCTTTTAAGATTTATATCTTTGAGACCTCCCTCAATTTCCACCTTGAGATCAACTACCCCTTATAGTTGACTAGATTCATCATTTTATGGTTATTATTTTACAATAGTATCCACCATGTAATATTCAACACCATACTTAATCTCTCTTTTTGCTTCTTACAGGTAGTATTCATCACCATATTCTTCTTTCCTTACAATTCACTTCCTCTGAAATTTATTTCCTAAAGATTTTCCAAATTTTAAATCACATTTTAAAGGGAACCTCCTAAGATGATTCTATATGATTTCTTCTTCACTTTCTATATCATAAAATTTTTTTAGAAACCTTTTAGAAATCTAACCAACTTTTCAATAAATAAATAATTCTATAGGAAACTTTCCTTTGAACCTCCCTTTTCCTATCTTAAATTTTTTAGCCACTAGATTTAGAAATTTATCATCCACAACTTCTTTATTGTCACTACCATTGGATAAGTCAAGTTTTTTAGTTGATTTGATATATATCCCATTACCTTAATGTCTTGATGTTCCGTTTATCTTTACTCACATTCATAATTCACGGAAATACATAGTATATCTTACAGAAATATCTTGGTTAGATCCCTCTCCCCAAGAGCTGAAAAGGTTTTGATCTTAAATATGTGGAAACGGCCACAAAATATTATATAAAATATCTATATCCATTTTCTATTCCCCAAGTCCTCAAATAAATCCAAAAAAAATCAGTGATTCAATTAAAGAAACTATCAGTATTTTTATATAGAAACATTTTTAAATCATTGAATATATTTTTGGGGAATTATATCTTATCCTCATTCACTTTAATATCACATTCATATATATTATAAAAAATTTACCACTTGGCCTTAGAACTCATACATCTCATCTTTTTTATATATTTTTGATTTAATAGAGCTCCAAACATATCATTTTTATCTTTGGAATCAGCATCTAATAATTTTCAGTCATCTTCAGTCATGAACTATCCTATCATATAACTAAATTAAATCCCATGTATAGTATCATAAAGAACTTTCATCCTAACTTATCAAATATGTAATATCATTCTCTTCTTACAAATCAAGTAGAGGCTTCCATAAAAAATAACTCCTTTAGCATTCACTATATTTTCATATTGAGCTTAAAATAATATATTTAAAGTCTATAAACTTAGCTCGGATACCACTTTTGGTAACCTAAGTCACTATAAGAGGGGATGGGTGTATCGGGATGTCAACTTTTCATTTTAATTTAATAGATCTTTTCCCCACACTATTCATAGGTCATTAAACCTATCTAATTAAAATTCTTATTCACCACAATCACAATTGAATGAATTAAAAATAGAAAACAATGGTTTTTTACTTGGTTATTTACTAAGAGGTATTGTATAAAGAATATGTTGAATATGTATTATACATACTATAATCCACTATGCTTCACTATTATTGGTGGATTATATTGATTCAAAAACGATCACTTTTTCTAGGATTACTTCCTTTATAATTTGATTTTGGGATAGTGTGCTTCCTCCCTCGGATAACATATATCAAGTGCTCCTTTTATCACTAATTTGTTGTAATTAATCCTCAGTTTAATGATATATAGTTTTCCTCTAAATTAGTGTGAATATTTATTGATAATTTCAACATTAAGGTCTAAGTTTGATGCTTTAATGAATCCCCCAGTTTTTTCCAAAGTTGTTTTCCTAAGTCCCTAGCTTCACCTAGGATACCTTTTTCCCAATTCCCTAGATCCACCTAGGTATGATTCAACTAATTATAGCTTCACTAAATTTTGTACTTTTTCAAGTCCCGTTTTCCCTGCTTCATTCATCCAAGTCCCTTCAAGTAGCTTAGGTGTGCTCAGATCAATTCACTCATGTGCTCTTCATGTAACTTTATCTAATTAGATGAGTTCCCCATATATTTTCTCCATATTTACTTTTCTCTAAACTATTATTGAAATTATATTCACACATGTTCTTAACATTACCTCCTTTGATCTTCCTTATTTTCACTTATATGTTCAGGATTCTCCTTCACTCAGATGCTTCACTGAAGTCTAGTTTCATCAAGTGATAAATGAATGATGGGAGATCCTATTAATCCTTATTAAATTTTATATTAACTCAAAATTAGTGTATTAGCTTTATATTTATAAGTTTAACCATCCTCTTAACTTATATTTAAGCTCTGTATTTCATAGTATTTCATTCACCCAACTCCACATGTGTTGTACATCCTACCTTTATGAAGTTCCCAAATTAATACACAATGACCAACATGACTAGACATGTGATATTTCTCATTATGGAATACTCAGTTACACATACTGACCTTTTACACTAGTGTGAATGAATTTTGTGTGGTTCCCATGCCTTTTCCCTAAAAAACATTTGAACTTCCTCTGAAATTTCACACCTAAAAATTTTGAAAAAACTGGAAAACTTCACTTTTATAAAACATCTCCCTTGTCATTAAACTCCTTAATAAACCCAAAAATGGATTGATAATGATAACAACATCAGTAAAAATATTAGATCAACTTGGTTTCAAAACAAATCATGATTTAAGTGATAAGAATAATTGCAATATAGTGTTGTATTAAAGAATTATAAATCTATAATTTATTAGTTTGATTCGTTTTATTAAGTATCAAGTGGTAAATTTGGTATAAAAGAGATGAGAAAAGGGGATAGTATTCTTGTTTTTTTGTTGCTAAATTTTTTTTTTGGTAATAGAATAGGATTTGGTGTGGGCTAATGAAGTGGTATTGGAAGAGGTATTAACATGTTTCTTTTTGTAGTGTCTTGATTTGGTTGATGTAGTTATTTTGTGTTAGTGTCCCTAGATATGGAAGCATGATAAAATAATTTAATTAGTTGAATAATGTGGAATGGGATTGGACTTAAATTGAATAAATGAAAATGAAAATGTGGTAAATTGAAGTGGTGTAATTATTATATTGTAATTGAAAATAAATGATGAAATTGGAATGAGTATATTGAAATAATAGTTTTTTAATTAATGTAGTTAATGAATAAATATAGTTAATAAAATGATTGATGAGGAATTGGAAATTAAATATGAAAAGAAAGAAATTTTGTGGCTGTTGTGTGGTTATAGAGTTGGTATTTTGTTTGTCTAGAGGTTTTAAGGGTTGTTTCTATGTAGTGGTGATGATATAGAGATGGGTTGTGGTTGTAAAGGTTAGGTGATTAGAGTTAGACCCTAAGATGGGATCGTATACTATTATAAACCATCATATGTTGTGTTATTTCTTTCGAACCTATAATTGAGTTGGGTAATGTGACTGACACTTATGTGAGGTGAAGTTATCAATAATCTAGTGCAGTCACACTAAGAGTGGGTGAATTATTATGATCTATGTTTTACTGAATTATTTTATTTTAATTAATTCAAACCTCTACATATATTTGGATGAATGGATCACGTATGCATCAAACAACACATTTAAACCACATTAAAGATATAAAGTAAAGAGAGTGTGACACAATATATTTTTACAAGTTTCACCAATAATGTGGGTGACTACATACTTATTATGATCATGTGAAATCAAAACAAAAAAAATAAATTCTAATAATGAATTGATTATAAAATGTGATAAGGTGTCATTATTAACTCAATGATTAAAATTACTCGGAAGGTATCATTATTTACCCTTGTAAAGGTATCATCCTATAACCAATGTTATTTTCTAATAGTATTATCTTAATTGTGATTATATTGGATCCCTCTGGTTGATAATGGTTATCCTTCAAATCTTATGAACAATATTTCTTATTTTCGTTAGGATGTCACTATATCAATTGTAAAATATTATTCATTAATTATAAGTCTTCAAATTTAAATAAATGAACAACTTCACTAGCATTCACTTCAACCTTTTTATCTTAATATTCAAAATGATCAAATTAAGAATAAGAAAGTATCTATAAGTTTCATTCTTCCTAAAATCTATGAATATTTAAAATAATCAATTTCTTATGAATCGACTCAACTTCTAAATATGATTTTCTTCATAATCCATTATCTTTTTAATCAAATATTCTTATAATTAGTCTGATGTATGGAAGTTTTAGTTCAAATATCTAACTTCCTTCCTCAAATCTTCAAATCCTTTGGAACATGTGGGATGGGAAAAAAAATCCTCAACATTAAATGATATTCTAGAACATGTATGTTGGACTTACTTATTAAATTAAATGATCTTATAAAATTCATAGGTAATATTTTATCTAACTACTCATAGTCTTCTCATCATCACCAGCAATATCTTGAATGAGATTTCCTCCTTTTATAAATAGTGGGAAGTGTTTAATTCTTATAGAATGTGGAAGCATGGGATCTAGGAATTCCTCACTTTGAATTTCCATCTTTCTCAATTACATGGTCTTCCTTCTTTATAGATTATGAAAAAAATATGGTCGATCACAAATACTTTTCATTTATCCATCAGTAAATCTCAATCACTACTTATCCAAATATATTCTTGAATTGTGAATTATGACCTGTGATGTTTTATTCATGAATAATGGTTCAGCATCATCATATTTATTTTTTCGACATGATAAATTATTCTTAAATATCTTCAGGTTGACCTTTTGAAAAATATAATTTAATTTGTTGTATAATTAAGATTTTAAAGATTGATTTGATGAAAATCCTAAGATTTCATATTTATTATTATATATCTTCAATGTATCATTCCAAGATTATGTACTTTTGTATATTATATTCTAAAACACTTTCCAGTCTGAACTCAAGATTAATATTATGTGAGAGTAATCTTACTTTTACATAGCTTTGAAACTATCAGAATCATTCTTATGAAACTTTGTATCTATTAAATGGAACTTTTAATTATACTTACAAACTTCATTATCAGCCTTCTACTTATACTTTTTCTTCTGATCTTCAACATCACTATTTTTTGGACTCATTCATACCGGATCTTCTGATTCTAAGCTCATGTTCATGAGCATGATGCTTTAACGGAATCCACAACATTTGTTTCTTCTTATTCAAACCTTTAATGTTCTTAAAAATTTGTACTTATTAAATTTATTTTGATTTAGAAACCATTTATTATTATGTAACAAAGTAAATAATAGGTTAATTCTATGAAATCCTTTATCGATTATCATCTTTGTTCAAACTAAATTTTGGCCTTCTCAATAATTGGTTCTTCTTGTCAGCTTCTGAAAAAAAATATTTTAAGAACAACATATTCCATGATGAATTATCCCAAAATCATTGTGTCTTTTTGGTACATTATATTAACAAATACATCAAATTCAAGATACACATCAGTTTTCTTTTACAAATCATATGTTGAGAGTGTATACCTTTACAGTACTTCATCTGATAAATATACATCATTTTGTATCCTTGAATCATCTTCCAAAAATTTATCAGTATGTAAACATATTTATTTTTAAAATATATAAGTTATTATTTATTTCAACTTATTCATAACTTCTTCGAGAATAAGTTAATTTTTATTCTTTTTTGTTATTCAAGTCATCTTATAGAACTACTACTTTTATTTATTCATCTCATTCAAAAATATTCATCTTCCAAACATGGTTCTTTTGAAATTATTATACATATATACATATACCTACATCTATGATTTAACTTACATATATGTATCTTCTAGATTTAACTTCTATAATATTCATCTTAACTCTTTCTCAATTCCTTCAATATCAACCAATTATAGTTTCTTTCAAATATTAACTTTAATGCTTGATAAACACATGGATTTATCCTCACAAACATTAGTAAGAACATGTAGTTAATAGTACTCTAACTAATCATCAATAATTTTCATTGATTCAAACTAATTATAGCTCTACAATCATCAGATATAATAAGTTACTTCCTAATATTTCAATTCTAAAAGTATCATCTCCTTCCCTTTTTCAATATTCATTTCCATCATAGGAATATGTCTCTAATGTATGAATGGATCTATTAAAATATACATAATATCATATATAAAGGTAACTCCTAGAAGTATCTTTAACTCATGAACTATTAAATATCCATATTTTCATGTAATATTTCATTAATCATGGGGTTCTTTAATCTATTCATTGATTAGGTTCTTCATCAACACCCAACTAAAATCATTATATATTAACTTTAATCTTATTGACAAAAAATAAAACACTCTTCATCACAATCTATTAAGATCTTTAATCTACCCTTTTTTATTTTCTTCTAATGCCCATTTCAATATTAAACTCAACCTAAAGTCAATATGTATCTATTCTCCACTTTATTTTCAATAAATACAAAGGTTAAAGGGTAAGGTAAAATCAACCTCATCTCATCCTTCAGTCATGAATGAAATTTCATTTATTCCTTCTTATTTTAAGTAAACATGAAACACTTTAGAGAAGTATGAAATCACTTTTTCTCTAGGAAATGATCCATAAATTAATAAATTATAAGTCAATGTGTGTAATGCTATGTGTATAAAAAATAGAGACTAATTTAAAAATAAAAGTTGTATATAAATAATTCAATATGTGATACCAACTAAAAAAATTCAAAGGATATTAAAAAAATCAATTAAGATCATGCACTCATATCTTCAAAAAAATCAATGTCTATAAATTACGGAGTTTAAAACAACATTAGTCTTGCTCACATAACTTATGGAATCATAATGTTCATAATTTCAACTCTTCCTCCTTAAATTAACTTTTATATTTTCATTAAATAATAAATTTCTCCCCCTTAATTATATAATTCAATATTTTTATAAAATTATAGGTCAATTTAATCAACATACTAGTTAAATGAAAAAAAATATCTCTTTATAGAACTTCATATTCAAATGAGATATTAATATCTAGAAATTGTTTAACTCAACTCCCCCTAAGGAGTAGAATTAATATTTATTAAAACCACTCACAATTATTTTAAAAACATATCTTAACCCATTATATCGAATCAAAATTTCTTCAAGTTTTACTTTCTATTAGTAGAATTAGACTTTGCATAATTTGGAATGATAACTTCTAAACCTCTTTCTTTTTAATTCATCATAACTAATATTCCTTAAAAATAAGCTCCAAGTATATTTTTGTGACATAAAATAAAGTGTTTCATGGAGTAAATATAATACCAATTAAAGATATATTTGATATAAATATCATTTAGATATAAATTTTAGAAATCTTTTTAGTTCTCCCCCCAAATGCTTGCATCAACTTCAATTCCATGTATAGAAAAAAAAACATATATGGGAATAAGGTAGTTTTTAATTTAATAATTAGTTAGATAAATAAGGTTAAGAGATATTTCTCAATAAAAAAACTCCTTTAAATTCAGCTCAAACTTTAAGATAAATATTTATGATTTCTTTTCCTTTTATTTTCCAAACATAACTTTCCTTATTCATTGTGGTCTTTTTCTTTTCAATGGATTTCTTCTTATATGGAATATATCTCTTCACATCAAATAACATGAAACATTTTTTCTTTTTTGTTTTATCAATATTTATTTCTAATTACAACTATTTTGGCCACAAAACTATGCATTACGGCATCCATAATTTTTATTACATAACTTTTCATTACATTTTACAAATAAAGGATCTTTTAAAGTTCAGTGTCTTGGAAAAAAAGGAATATAATACATGAAATCTTAAAATATTATTATATCTCACTTGAAAGGATTATTCAAGGGTAATTATAAGTAAATTTATTTTATCTCATAACCTGGGGACATACATCAAAGTAAATGGTGAGAATAAGGCCCGGTAAGGGAAAACAAGTGAAACAATTTACAAGTGATCTTGAGAAATATTGATAAGAAATTGAAGAATATCAATGTGGAATAAAAATAAAACATGATGAATATAATAAATAAAACAACATGAATAAAAAAATTTAAATTTGGATATAACATTTACTTTAGACATTCATAAGCATATCACCAAGGTTTATCAACGAGGTTTTATAAACATTACCAAGGTTATTCACCAAGGTATCATAAAACTTGTCATATCTAGTGATTAAATTATTTACCCAAAGAATTGGAGTGATATCAAGGCATACCCTTAATATGTATTAATTAATTTGATCTGAATTGATCATAATAAAATATATCATAAATAACCCGTAGAAAATAAAAGAGAGGGGTTCCATTTCAAAATCATGGCGTTTTAAAAAGTACTAAAAAACATGATACTTTTGTCATTTTAAACCCAAGGAATATAAAATAATGTTTCATTTATGATAATATCAGAATTAAATATCTCATTTTTACATATATTTGAATACCCATAGATAATATAGATGTTTGCGAATTCAAAAAAGAAAATATAAGAATTTCTTGATAAAAAGCGATAAATTTTGAGAAAAAAATCCGACAGCATAACGGATATGAAACTTGATTTTATAAAACATTAAAAAAATAAGGGATAAGGGTATACATTTTTAAATTACTCTTAATATAGTGAAAAATATATAATATAATGTATAAAAAAACATAGTATGATAATTTGAAAGACATTCCACATAAAAGATAACTTGAAAGGAAAAGAGAAGTTTATGATTTCCCTTACCTTAAAGTGTGAATACTAAAACTCAAATATCAGGACCTTGGGGGATTTAGGAGACCTTAGGAGGTAATAATATTAAATATTTGAGGATAATTAATTAGGAGTGAAATATAATGGATTCATGGGTGGGTATTTATAGCAAAAATGAAGAAGCTTTTATTAATTTCTGAGGACACCTTAGTAGTGGTATTTGAAAAACCATGGTATTTGCCATGGTATTTTCCCAAGTTATTGCAACTTTAGAAACCTCATATCATATTTTAATCCATAAGAGTCTAGAATCATCTTGTCTTACTCATTGTATCATTAATTATGTCATTAAATATACTGAAACTCCTTACTAAAAAAATATTTTATAAAATTATCATAAATTCACCCTAACCATTTTTCGACATGTAGAATTCAAAAATGAACTCCAATTTATGAAAAGGATTTTATAAATATAATAAATTTAATTTTTAAGTAAAATTATTGTTTACTCTAAAAATACTAATTCTAAAATTAAAGTTGATTTTAAAAAGATTAATTAAGGTCTCATAAAATTAATTTATAATTGTAAGCAAAAAAATTATTAATTTATGATTCTATTTTATGAAAATTAATTTTCTT
Organism: Viscum album; assembly: GCA_963277665.1. NCBI lineage: Eukaryota > Viridiplantae > Streptophyta > Magnoliopsida > Santalales > Viscaceae > Viscum > Viscum album. The sequence goes on from OY728139.1 coordinate 480,687,289, forward strand.
TTAAATCATTATATTAATTATAAATTTATAAATAAATATTTATGTTTTATAAAAATACTAATACTTAACTAGTAATTTCTCAAAAAATTATTTACTTATACTATGATATAATTATATCACATTATCATTTAATATTCCTAAATTATATCTATGCTTCCTTAGGTGAGGTTACTATTTCATTGGTCATATTCCTATTTATAAGGGTAATATTATTATTCTAAAGGGTTAAGTTACAATTAAAAAAAAATTATGTTACTTTTATCAGACTCTAAATATCTTACTGATCGCAACCGTGTATATTATTTTTTCAAAAATCATTCCACAAAATCAATTATTTAATAATTATTTAAATGAAAAAAAAATTATTTTTCCATATTCATCAAAAATATGAAACTTCTTAGAAAATACTAAAAATTCACCCTATAATAATTTTTACATTTGAAATTTAAAAATGATGTTTCTTTTACCATAATAATCTCTAAGTATGATAAATATCTGAAAAGTACAATTTTTTCCTGTAAAATAAATTTATCAAATTTGTCTTAATTAAACATAGATTTTATTAAGAAAAATTATTCTTAGCATGGAAATTATGAAATAAAATTTTTATTAAAAACAAAGGGATTATATTTTAATTAGCTAGGGCATCAACACATGACCCCTTATAACACTTGTATATGACCTAAGTGTAAGGTGTAATATGGTGATAAACTCTTAGGGTGACTCAGATAACATCACCCGAGTGGTAATCTCTACTAACTTGAACTTCTCTCATAGGTGATTTTGTTCAAGCTTAATATGTTGAATCTCAGTATAGGATTGGTCAAGAGAAAATCCTAATGATGCTACCTCATTCCCAAGATCTGAAAAATAGGCTTAATATGGCCCGATTCTACAAGATGAGGCCATCGAATATTATTACTGAATTAATTAATGATTATCATTTCTATTTATAAACAATAATCATAATGTTAAGAGTATAGTTTCCAACGGTCATATTGACCAACAGCCATATATCAGTCAAAAACCAATGGTATCATTTCAATTATACCCACTTAATTAATAAAGGGATATATTTTTGTTGATTAAAAAATAATATAATACACATTTTAGGTGACAATTATCATTCAAAATGTTTGAGTCATTATGTTATTCCCCATTGGGAAATTACATCCCAAAAATGCAACTCGTTCACTCAGTTGAGAAAAGTTGAGGTCACTTCTGCCTCATTATTTTATTTGGTTCCAAAATCAATTATTCATATTTTTGGTTCCTCCAAAACACTTCAAAAATTTGTGTAGTCTTGTTTCATAGAACCTTGTCTTTATGGTCCAGGATCTACACTGGATACTCCTCGCAACAGATTTCATGTTCCAATTTTTCTATCTTAGGATTCAGTACATGTGAAGGGTAACTTATGTACTTCCTCAAGAGAGATATGTGGAAAACATCATTAACTTGTTCTAGATTTGGAGTAACTGAAATACTATAGGCCATTACTTCTATGCGATAAAGGATTTCATAGGGTCCAATGTACCTGGGGATGATCTTCCCTTTCTTTCCAAAAAAAATTTGATGAAATACTTTGTCACTAACATCAAAATCCAAGTCCCTTTAATGGTTGTCAGCATAACTCTTCTTCCAACTCTGAGCATCCTTTATGTGTTATTGGATGGAATGAACCTTTTCTGTCATCTCTTGCAAAATATCAAGCCCAAGAAGCTTTTTACCACTAGCTTCATCCCAAAAAGTACGAGTTCTACATCGCTTCCCATATAGAGCTTCATAGGGTACCATTTGAATGCTAGAAGAAGGTTTTTTTTGTACGATAACTCAACTAATGGGAAATGTTGATCCCATCCACCTTTAAATCCCATTGATCATGTTCCTATCATGTCCTCAAGTTTCTGAATATTCCTTTTAGATTTTATATTAGTTTGGGGATGATTAGTCGTACTGAAATTCAATTTGGTATTCAGAGCATGTTGAAGACTTCTCTTGAATTTTGATGTGAACCTTGGATCATGATCGGATATGATAGATACTGGAACTCCATGCAGTCTTACCACTTCCTTTACATATATCATGGTGAGTTGGTCAAGAGATAAATATTCCCTAATTGAGATAAAATTGGAAGTCTTGGTGAGACAGTCTAATATAACCCATATCCTATTGTTTCCTTTGCAAGTTCTTGAGAGATCAGTGACAAAGTATATAGTTATATTATCCCACTTCCATGTTGGTATGGGAAGTGTTAATAATACCCCTTTAGGAAGTTTTCTCTCTACTTTTACTTTTTAACACACCGGGAACCTTGTAGTTTTTTCAGCAATCTCCCTTTTCATGTTATCCCACCAATAATGATCATGAAGGTCCCTATACATTTTCATGCTTCCAGGATGTATAAAAAAAGTATAGCTATGAGATTTATCCATCATCTCCCTTATATTTAGTATAGATGTAACACATAAGCTTGTACGAAACTTCATTACACCTCATTAATCAATATTAAACTCAATAAACTTCTCATTCTCCATAGCCTAAAACTTCTTCTGTAACAAAGGATATCCCCTTTGATATTGCTTGATCTTCTCTAGTAATGATGGTTGAGAAATTATTTGGTATAGGGTTGATGATTTCCCTTATCTTATGATTCCCATTTCTAGTTTTACTTGGTCTTTGTTCAAAGGATCACTTTAAATCCTCATCATTTCCATCACAATAAGGTCTTTTCTACTTAATGCATCAACATCTTTATTTTCTCTTCTAGGATGATAATGAATTGAATAATCATAGTCTTTAAGAAGTTCCAACCATCTATTATGTCTCATTTTCAATTACTTTTGTGTGAAAATATACTTAAAACTTTGATGGTATATGTATATATCACATTTATCCCCATAAAGATAGTGCCTCCATATCTTCTGAGAAAAAACAACCACAGCTAGCTAAAGATCATTTGTTTTATAGTTATACTCACGAGGCTTCAAATGTCAAGATTCATAAGCAATCACCTTGTCATTTTTCATGAGAACACACCCAAGACATTTCAGAGATGCATCGCTAAAAATAATGAATCCTTCTCCAATAAAGAGTAGAGTTAATACAGGTGCATTAACCAATATCTTCTTTAGATCTTGGAAACTTTCTTCACACTCATTTGTCCAAATTAAATTGACCCCTTTTCGAGTTAACTTGGTCGATGGATTATAATGTTGTGAAAAAAATTCACAAACCTCTTAGAATATTCTACTAAACCGAGGAAACTAAGAATCTCAATTATTATTATAAGCTAAGACCGCTCCTCCCCAACCCTTATCTTGGTAAGGTCAACTAATATTCCTTTATTGTTTATAATGTTCCCCAATAAATAAAATTATTGTAACCAAAATTCACATTTATTTAACTTTCCAAATAACTTATCCTTCCACATAGCTTTCAATATAACCCTTAGATGATCCTCATTTTCCTCAATAATTTTTGAATATATCATAATATCACAAACAAAAACTACCAAAAAGTTATCAAGGTTGTCCTTAAAGACTCTATTCATCAAATACATAAAAATAGAAAGAGCATTAGTCAATCTGAAGGGCATAAAAAAAGTCATAGTTCCCATATCTTGATCAGAAGGTAGTCATTGGAATATATTCTTTATTCACCTTCAATTGATGATAACCAGATCGAAGATTGATCTTGGAGAATAATTGATCCCCACTAAGATGGTCAAATAAATCATCATTTCTTGGCATAGGGTATTTTTTATTCATTGTGATCTTGTTAGGTTCTATATAATCAATGCATAACTACATTGATCCATCCTTATTTTTCACAAATATAACAGGTTCTCCACAAGGGGGAACACTTTTCCGGATAAACCCCTTCTCAAAAAGATCTTGGTGTTGCTTATTTAATTCCTCCAGCTCCACATTCACCATTCTGTAGTGTGTTTTTGAAATCGGATTGGATCTAGGAATAAGTTTAATGAATAACTCTACCTATCTTTCTATAGGAGGACTAGGTAACTCCTCAGGAAATACGTCAATGTATTATTTAATTATGGGGACATTCTCTATACGTATACTTTCATTTCCTTCTTCATATTAACCTATTAAATCCATAAAGAAGGCTACGAGTGGTTCTTCTAGACAAATCTCGGGTCGAGATATATCTCCTTTGAAGACATATTTAGGTTTTCTATTCAAAAATACTAATATTTTCTTACTTCTATAGTTGATTTTCCTGTTATACTTTGACATCAATTCCATCCCTAGTATAATTTCAAATTTCAACATGGGATGACTACTAGATATACGATGAGATTATGCTCTCCATAGTAAATACTAGAGTTTCTATACACTATTGATTCTTGGATAATCCCTCTAGAATTTTTGATTGAAAGTTCTACTACTATAAGTTTTGGGATTGATTATATATCCTTTGTAAACATGGAATAAATAAAGGAATTCATAGAACCAAAATCAAAAAATTACTTTCTAGTTGTGAGAAAATAAATGATAGTTCCTGACACCACAAAATTTGGAGCTTCAACTTCAGATGTCGTGATAGAAAAAGCAAGATCATTCTCCCTTGGCCTATATAGATATTGATGGTGATTCCACTCCACTACCCTCTGATTTGGAAAAGGATTAGCAAAGTTCCCAAGATGTCCACACTTGAAGAATTGAACTTCAAGTAGGGAATGTACCATCTTCCCTCTGTTGTTAGTGTTGTAAAGTTAAGGCGTCACCTCACTATGATAATTTTGAGATATATGGCCTTCTCTTTCACACTTGTAACACTTATCACTCTCGAGAAAGTAGTTACTCAAATGCTTCTTCAAAAAAAATTTGCATGTAGAATGTTTCACTTTATTTTCTCCTATTCCTTGGTAAAAGTTCCTCCCTACATTTGGCTCCAAGGATCTCTTCTTTTCATTTGATTTTTGAGACTACTACATCTCACAGAATTCCAATTCAACTTTCATAGCACTCCTCGCAATATTCTCATAGTTTTCATAGTCTCATTTGGTAATATTCTTCTGTATATGAGGTCTTAGTCCACCAAAGAATCTATCAACCTTCCCATTAGGTTCAATGACAAATATTGATGTGTCATGGGAATGTCTTTTGAAGTTCATCTTATAGATTCCTACAGATTCATTTTTCTTCTATTTCATCTTTAATAATTCCTTCTCCATTTTTGTTTGCATTGAACGTGGGAATATTTTTCAGAAAAGGTTCCCCTAAACTCTTCCCATTCCATATATTCAATATCCACTCTTAAATTCGTGTTTTTAATCAGTGTCCACCACTGATCAGCTTCTCCATCTAAATGATAAACATCCAGGGTAGCTTTCTCTAGTTCTAAACAATATAGTACATAAAATATCTTTTCGATATAGCTTATTCACTATTCAGAAATCAATGGATTGATAGATCCATTGAAATTTGGTGGTTATTGATGTATAAAGGACTCAATGGAAAGTTGTTCTCTTTGTAGTGAATCTGGTCTCCAGGCTTGATTCAAGTTATTTTCCATAACTCGAGTCAGTTGATTCATCATTCTCATGAAGTTTTCCATTCCGACTTCCATCAGAAGTTCATCAGCACCTGGTCTATTGCGCTCACAATTTATGTAGTTTCTCATATTTCCCACCACTTTCTAAAATAAGAAAAACGTAGGGAGAAAAGTTTTTTATTTAATAATCTTATAGTTCCAAGGTAAATTTTATTTCATATAACATCATGCTTAAACATGTTATTCATTAAAAATAATTAAATTTTCTATAAATCCTTATAATGATTCATAAAAAGATTGTGATTAACCAAAAATATCCCTCAAGAGTGTAAAATTAGGAGTACAGTAAGGCCCATTGTTGTGAACCAATTCCCATTGGATTCTAGATCAAAGAATTTTTTTAGGTTTTACCCCTAGATATATATGTTCCAAATCCACATCAACTTGTTTGTATCTAGAAAGGGACTTATTTTTTTGCAAACCACTTACTTAATATTTCACTAAAACACTGGGATGTTTTCCTATACTTAAAATTTTCTCTAAGGTTCTTCCAAAAATTTTCAAATCTTGATTTACAAAAATAACTAAACTATACTTTGATACCAATTATGGAATCCAGAATTTTTATTACATAACTTTTCATTACATTTTACAAATATATGATCTTTTAAAGTTTAGTGTCTTAGAAAAAAGGTACATAATACATGAAAACATAAAATATTATTCTATTCCAATTGAAATGATTCTAAAAGGTTCATACTAAGTAAATTTATTACATCTCATAACCTAGGGAAATATATAAAAGGAAAGTGTGAGCAAAAGACCTGATAAGGGAAAACAAGTGAAACAGTTTACATGTGATCTTGAGAAATATCGATAAGAACTTGAAGAATATCGATATGGAATGAAAAGTTGAACCTGAGGAATATCATAAGTAAAATAACATGAATAATAACTTGGAAATTTTCTACATAATTTAATTTATACATTCATAAGAATATCACCAATGGTTTATCACCGAAGTGTCATAAAATTACAAAGGTTATTCACCAAGGTGTCATAAAACTTTTCATCTCTAGAGATTAAATTATTTACCCAATACATTGGAGTGATATCCTGGAACACCCTTCATATATATTAATTAATGTGAGCCACATATATCATAATAAAATATCTCATAAATAACCTATGGATAATAAAAGATACGGGCTTCATATCAAAATCCTGGCATTTTAAAAAGTACATAAGAACATGATACTTTTTTCATTTTAAACCCTTGGAAAAGGAAGGAGGTTTTCATGTATTAAAATCCCAGAATTAAAATAGATAATTTTTAAATCTATGTGAATACCCATAGAGAATATAGAGGTTTGGCTATCCATAATGAAAATAAAATAATTTCATGATAAAAAGAGAGAAATTTTGAGATGAAAATCTGACAGCATAACGGGTATGAAACATGGTTTTAGAAAACATTAAAAAGAGAGGAGATAAGGGTCAAACATTAATAAAACACTCTTAATACCATAAGTGTATAGAAAAAAATTTATAGAAGAATATATTATGGGAATCTGAAATACATAACACAAAAAAAAATAGAACTTGAAAGGAAAAGAGAATTTTGAGATTTCTCTTACCTTGAACAGTGACTCCTAAAACTAGAAGATCAGGACCTTGGGGGATTGAGTACACCTTGGGAAAACTCCATGGGAGGTAATACAATCATATATTCTATTATAATAAATTGGGAAGTAAATATAATGGAGTAATTTGTGGTTATTTATAGAAAAAATGAAGGATTTTTTTATTAATGTTTTAGGACACCTAAATAATGGTATTTGAAAAACCATGGGATTTTCCATTGTATTTTCCCAAGGTATTGTCCACTTGGGACACCTAATATAATATTTTAATCCAAAATAGTTGACCAGAATCTTATCTTACTCATTACATCATTAATGATTTCACTAAACATACTGAAAACTCAAAATTGTATTTTTACTATTCACTAATAAACAAAGTATTTTATAAATTTATCATAAATTTACCCTAACCACTTTTCGATGTGTAGAATTAAAAAATGAGCTCCATTTTATAAAAATGATTTTCTAAATATGATAATTTTAATTTTTAATTATAATCATTATTTACTCAAAAAATACCAAATCTAAAATTATAACTGATTTTAAAAATATTAACTAAGGTCTCATAAAACTAACTTATAATCATAAGAAAACAAAATATTAATTTATGATTCAATATTATGAAAGCTAATTTTCTTTTAAATCATTATATTAATTATAAATTTGTAAATAAACATTTGTGTTTTATAAAAATATTAATACATAACTAATAATTTCAAAAACATTTATTTACTTATACTATGATATAATTATATCACATTACCATTTAAGATGCCTAAATTATATCTATACTTCCTTAGGTGAGGTTAATATTCCATTGGTCATATTACTATTCATAAGGGTAATATTACTATTCCAAATGGTCAAGTTACTATTCCCAAAAAAGATAAGTTGGTCCTATCACACTCTAAATATCTTACTGATTGCAACCATGTATGTTTTTTTTCGAAAATAATTTCACAGAATCAATTATTTAATAATTATTTAAATGGGAAAACAGTATTTTCACTATTCATAAAAAATATGAAACTTCTTATAAAAATACTAAAAATTCACCCTAGATTAATTTTAAAATTTTAAATTCAAAAATGATGTTTATTTTACCATAATAATTTTCTAAGTATGATAAATATATTAAAAGTACAATTTTTACCTGTAAAATCAATTTATAAAAATTTTCTTAATTAAACATAGATTTTATTAAGAAAAACTATTCTTAATATGGAAATGATGAAATAAATATTTTATTAAAAACAAAGGGATTAAATTTTATGTGGCTAGGGACTTGACACATAGCCCCTTATAACACCTATATAAGACCTAAGGGTAAGGTCTGCAATGGTGATAGACTCTTGGGGTGGCTCGAATAACATCGCCCAAGTGGTAATCTCTACTAAATTAACCTTCTCTTGTAGGAAATTTCATTCAAGACTAAAATGTTGAAGCCCATATTAGGCTTATTCAAGAGTGAAGACTAGTGATGCAACCTCCTTACCATGATCCGATAAATAGGCTTCGTAAAGCCTGATTATAATGGATGACACCATCGAATCTTCTTTCTCCATTAATTGACCATTATGATTTCTATTTATAAACAACAATCCTAACATTAAGATAATAGTTTCCAATGGTCATATTTATCAATGGTCATAATTTACCAATGGTCATAATTGACCAATGGTCATAATTGACCAACGGTCATAATTTACCAATGGTCATAATTTACCAATGGTCATATAACATTCGAAACCCAATGATCTCATTTCAATTATACTCACTTCATTAATAAAGGTATATAGTTTTGTTGAGTACAAAATAATATAACACAAATTTTCAGGAAATAATTATCATTCAAAAATTTTTGGTTATCACCTTAATTATTTAAGAAAATTATAAATCTTCTTTATAGTTGTCTTCCACCAAACCAATCCTTTCGTTTCTTTCTTAAATTAACTTACTTTATTTTTATATACGGCTTACTTTAACGTTAATTTCCATGTATTTATTGAAACTATCCATGGTGAAGAATTTCCTTCCACAATAAAAGCATATTCTCTTTATTATATCACCTTTTATGACTTTATTCTTGGGTGTGTTTTGTTCAACCTATAACTTTTTCTTTCACCCAAAGGTGAACTCATCATCTTTCTTCCATTTATTTCTCAAATTTTATGGTATTATTATTTCAATAGTATATCAATCATTCTTGGTATGTATAAATTAGAATCCATCATTACAATGACCACTCTTATTAAAACTTCCACATAAGTTCTCAAGATATTCAATTTTTTTGAAGTAAAATGATTTACCTTATTTTGTGTAAATTTCTTGAACTCAGTGGGATTTCTCTTAACTCTTTTGTACCCCTAAATATAGTAATTATTTTTCATTCATTCATTGACATGTTATACCAACATTCAATGGACATGTGTCCAAAAAATTCATAACACCAATAATAGCTGACAAATCTAATTTTCTTCCTTTGTCAAACAATATTTCCAGTATGAGTACCTTGTTATTTTTATATAAAGACACCTTACTTTTGATCTCTTTTAGGGAACTAAAATTTATTCTCTCGGTCAAATCCATATTTTATGAAATAGTGGATTTCACACAAATTTTATCCACCTATATACGTATAGAATTTAATATTTAACCGAAACTTTTCCTAGAAAAATTATTTATGTACATAAAATTTTTTAGAGTAAGGGTTACCTTTTTCTATGAGCTTGTGGTAGATTAATACTTATAAAATTTAAATCCCTTTTAAATATAATGAGTCCTTTTTAATTTAAGATTATTTTTAAAAACTTTCATGGTAGAAACTCTTCTTTTAAATTCTTATGAAGGCATATCGTATGTTACTTAAAAATTTCTCATTTTTACCTATAACATAAGATAAATTAAGTTGAGAGTATTTTTCTCAACCATAACGGAACTAATTATTTACTTACATTATTTATTTATATTCTTAATATGGTCTCCATGAATCTTACCCAATTATTATAGAGAATTTTCAAGCTCATTCACTCTTTTCCTTGATATCCAACTAATAATTCTTGATATCAATAGTAGCTTTATGAGTTTCTTCCAGTTCATGGAACATTTTCTCTAGGAATTTTCTTATCTCATCTTTATCATTAATTTCTTTTTGTGGTTTTTATTTATCCATATTTGTTTTCTTTATATAGTGATAAATTCTATTCTTTGGATTCAATAATTTTTTATGAGAGTATTACACTTTTGAAACTTTCTAGCCAATACTTTCTCTATAGCGTCAACTTCCATATCAAGCTATGATTTTTATACCTTTAGATTCATGGTAAATGAAAGTATGTATCTCAATATTTTAAGAGGGTCCTTTTTCAAATATTTCTAAACTTTAGAGTAAAAAAATCACTAAGTGGTTCAATTTCTATATACTCTTCACAGCCTGAAATTGATTCTTCAATAGAATAATTATTAACTAATATGAAAAATATATTACCACTTTGATTACCTTCAGTTAGTGGTGCATCCACTATGTTTGTTCTCATATGATCAATCTTCCTTAACTTTTTAGCTTCCTTCTTATTCCTGTTTTTTAATATTCTTGTAGAAACCTCTGTGTTAAAAAGGATAAATTCATTATTATTTATCTAAGGTATCCCACTAACTTATTTAAATTTTTAATTCATGTATCATAAAATAAAAAACAATTGGGAAAAATCTAATCGATGGTGTATTATGGCTCTGATACCACTTGAAGTATTTGGTAATTGAGTGAAATTGCACTGAGAGGCAGGGTGAATTGGTGTGGTAAATGTTTTACCAAATTATTTTATTTTAATTAATTATAACCTCTACACATATTAGGGTGAATGAATCTCATATGTATCAAGAAACATATTCAGACTAGATTCAAGACCAAAATTAAAGAGAGTACAATACATGATATTTTTACAACATTCAACCCTAATCTGGGTGACTACATCCTTGTTGGGTTTGGGTCTATTTTTAGACACATATTTTATCATTATTAATAATGAAGTGATTAATAAAGAAAATATGAAATCATCATTAACTCCATTATTAAAATTTGAGGGATGTTATCATCTTTAACCCTTGGTAGGGTATCATTCTTCGCCCAATACTATCTCTTTATAGTAGTCTCTTGAATATGATTATACTAGATCCATATAGTTGAAAATGGTTCTCATTCAACAATTATGAACATGATATTCTTATTTTATCTAGGATTTCATGTAATTAATTATAAGATATTATTTCTCAAAAGTAGGTCTTTAGATACCAATGAATGAAAAACATTAATTGCACGAATGTTAACCGTGTTCTCTTAATATTCAAAATGATCAAGTTAAAAATAATTGAGTATATCCAAGTTTTCTTCTTCTCCAAATGTAGAATATTCAAAATCAACTGTTTATTTTGAATCATCTCAACATTTAAATATACTCCTTTTGAATACAATGGATTCTAAATTATCTCTACTTCTAATTATTCTGATATATGGAAGATACAGTTTAGTTATCTCAATTATTTCCTTAACTTAGTAGATCCTTCAAAACATATAGGTCAAACTCACTTCATCCTTGGAATAAAATTATCTTCTAAAACGTGCAATTTGTGATCACTTTTTCAATTCAATGATATTTTAGAATGTGCAGTGGATATGCAGTTATGTTATATAGATATGGAATGCATTGTGGTTTCATGGTATGTAAATACAGTATGTGGTTATGGTGTGGGGTTTTTTCATGTGTATATGGAAGAGATAAAAGTTTCAAGATGTTTTTTATTGGGATTTGTGGGTGAATATATCAGTGGGGAAGTGGGTGTGGGTTACCTTTTTGGATATATTCTCAAACTTATTGTATTATTGTACTTTGTGTGAGGATTTTGTGAGTGAGCCTTGGGGAGGTTGGGTTAGTGGTTGTCCTGAGATATGTAATGATTCATTTTTTATGTTTATTAATTTATTATTTAGTATTATTCTTCCACATTAGCATGATATTTTCTATAAAGTAGCCTAATAAATATACATGTATGTTCACTCCTACTTCTATATACTATTTTTAAATATTTATGGGATGGAATTTTTGATTGGGCTAACATTACTAGCTCGTGATGTGGAGTTTATTTAGTGGATTCATTATTGTAGGAGTTTTTTATTTTGTATTTATTTTGGATAACTTGATTATGTATGACATTACATGAATTTTTATTGGGATTATTGTTATTTTATTATTATCTAATTAGTGTTTATTGGTGGATATTCACTTGTTCTAAGTGTTTTAGAGGGTAATTCCTCCTATGTTGTGTGTTTTACATCCTCATAACTTGTCTCCAATATGTGGCCTATTGGAGTTGGTATTATAGGGTCACAAATATCTTTACTGTCATGCTAGGAGTTCAATTGAACATTGTTAAGTGTATTCTTCTTGGTCGTAGCCCAATTTGATTGAACCAAGAAAAAATTATTATGTGTTTATGATTTATTAATTTTCCATTCAATCAGGAAGATATTTTTTTTAATAATTATGAGATAATATTTTCATAGGGGATTAATTTTAATTGATATACCCTGATTTACCCCCACACCATGATCTCATGGAATCATCCCATTGTGAGACCAAAAAATTCTTATTACCTAAGTTTGACAAGATAACTATCATGGGAATATTTACACTTTTATTTATTTTTAATGAAATTATTGAGGCTAAGATAACCAGTGTGGTTGGATATATTGTTGATCATATCATTGATTTAGGTTTAACCAAGATGGAATTTATCCTCTTATACAATGATTGTGACTTCTAGGTCATCAATTGAGACAGTTTAAGGAAGTGTATGGTCATAATTAGATAAGTTACATGTGATTTGATTATTTATTTGGATGAAGTGAATTTGATACACTTATCAATAATGGTAAATGAAATATTATGTGTCCTTCCATCTAGTTAGTACATACTCAAATAATTGAGAATATATGAGTTGTCTATATAGGATTGACATACTCTATATCTCATGGTCATTGGATATCAAGGACAAAGGGATGGATGTACTATGTGTCTTGTGATTATTTGCATCATATTATATTTGATACTGATAGTTGAAATGAGTTGGGAGATACATTTTTTTGAAAAATTTCATATCATGTCTGTTTTTATCTAGGGTAACACTTATGTTTTTATAGAGACCACTTTTTCATATAGTAATGAATTAATGAAATCATAAATTTTTTCAATGTTAAAATGGATTGTGGAATTACAGTGTATGTTTTTGTAATGAGGATTAAGTTTTGTTACTAAGTACTTGTATAAAACATTGATAAATACTCCAAAGGTGTTTTAGAGGTTATCTAAAAGTAGTTTTGATGGATTTTTTAACTTCATTTTATATGATGTAACATGTGGTGAAAATGAACGACAACTTCTCTAAAAATAGTTTTGGATGTGAGTTAAAAAAAATTACATGTGATGTGGAATAAGGTGAAAGTGTAGTAAGTCTAGAAGGATTTAGTGTTATTATAATATTGATAAAAATATAAACTAATGAAAAATCCATGGCATAGTGGTATTAAACTTTTATTTAGTGAAGGTTGATGCATCATGGTTGTATGCATTGTAATTTATGTGTTATATGATAAATCATGATTCAACATTTTCCTTCCATTAGAGTTATTTTATATCATTTAAAACACCATGTGATGATGATTTAAGGGGTTGTAATGATGTAACACGAAATTATTAAAGAGTTAAAAATTTAATTATTATTAGTTAAACATTAATAATAGTGTGTAATGTGATTAATAGTTATAACATTTTTAAAATTTTGAAATAATGAAATAGTGAGTGTTTATAAAATTTTTAGTCTTTAAGAAATATCCTTGAATCCTATATAAGGAATATGATACCTTGATATGGTTATATAAGATTAATTTTATTGAAACTAATTATATTAAATCTCTCATTTAACTTTATCCTTTAATACCAAGGTTCAATATGACCATTAATATAAGAGGAGTTATTTGAAAGCATTGGGAGATTCACTACAACCTTTGGATACTTTATGATGATGAAGTGTGCTTGCCAATTATTAAGGATCTTTATCAAGATTATGTAGAAGAGTCTGGATATAATGGTTTTATCATAGAAAATATATGTTCTTATCCTAAGAACCAATTTATTTATTCATTAATAAATCCACTTTAATCGGTTTAGTGGGAACCTTACAAATTGTTTTCCTAAAAATCACCAAAACTACACAAACCCAAAAGACATATAAATAATGGATTGAACCATAAAAACCAAACCACAAATAGAAAACTCAATGAATTATTCTATTTTTAATTCATTCACTATTTCATCTTCCTAAACCATCACCTCAAGGGAGGGGAATGGGAAATTTAGGCATTTGGGTTGAGGCCATGTAATGGAGATTAACATTCCAGATTTCCATAACTTAGAACCTGTGAAGGGGAACCCCTACCCTAATAAAATTTATATTTTTCTTAATCCATACTCAATTTTAAATCATAGTTCATTGATTTTTTCTCTCTGTACCTTTAACAGAACCTGTAAAATAATAAGTCCTTAAAGTCTCCTCACTTACCATGAGAATTGAAAAGGCTATAGCCAAGGATTTCTTAAGTTTACATGTAACACCATGAGATTTTATAGTATATTTATTTTAAGTAAATTTAAACTATTTGATAGTTTGTGGTACACGTGACCCATGTATTTTAAAATAATAACATTATGTTCAATAACATGTATGATACACAACACTGATATTAAATGACACATGAAATATATTATTTAAATATGCCTATTATAACCAAACTATTGAATTTGTGGGTATGAATATGATTAACTAAATTATGAAATATATATTTATATAGGTCTTGATCAATAAATATTTATTGATAAATTCTTATTAAATAATCACTCAAATTTTTAGTAAATTCATTTTATGCTTCAAAATACATTTTCTTCAAAAAGGTTTTATTTTTCATTTTATGTTTCGAAATTATAATTAATTTATACCAATTTTAGAAATTTTATTCCATAAAAATACTATCATTTTGTTAATAATTATATCGAAATTATCTTAGGATAAAATTTTGGGGTTTTTCTGAAAAGGTTGATTTTTTAGTCAATAGTGGAAAATACTGATTTATCAAATACTATTATTTCTTTTCATTAAATTAAGTAATTTTAAAGTACTATTATGCTTTGATTTTGATTTAAAATTAAAAAAAATTATTAACTTAGATTTAAAATAAATAATAACATTTGAGTCATCCTTATACCCAAATTTGATATAAGTTAGTTTTTATAATTAAAAACATAATTTTTGGAAAAAACTATTTTTAAATTCATAATGTTCCTCTATTTTAAGTAATTAAAATAATATTTAATGATGAATTATTTAAATGGAATATATAGATTATATATCTAACTATATGAATTTAATCCCATCTCATGAGTATTACTATTCATATAGTTACTATAAGATCATCTTATGCATAAAAATTGAATTTCTTGAAAACTTATTTTTTGACCATCTGTGGGTTTTATTTTAAATTAAATTATGTTACTTCTATGTATTAAATTTGAAAAAAAAATTGATTTAGTATTTGAAATAATTATAATTTATATTATATAATAATTTCAACTTAATTTTTTTTCATAATTAATAGTGAAAATGATAAAATATTTTATCACGGTTAAGGTGAAATGGGTTTAATAGGAGTTAAACAAATAAAATAAGGGTTAAAATGACCAAAAAACTTTTATAAATCTTTTTTTATGGCCATATTTCAACCTTATCACATATAAGATTCAATAATGATCCATTTTGGAGCCTAGTATCATGTGAAAAACATGGTTTGATTTATTATTTTAAAAAATACCAAGTGTGACCTCCTTAATTATAAAAGGCCACTCCTCTATAAAATAGGAAACATATCTATCACTTGGGTGTATGGAGGACTACTGCCTCAAGAATTGATGTAATTTATTTTCCAACACCGACTCACATAGATAGTCATAATTACAGAAATAATGAATATATATAAGATATATGAAATGATATAAATTATATAAAATTAATATACTATCCACTTACATACCCTTTCACCCATTAAGTAAATTATATCCCCATACATGTGTACATACGGACTACCGTCTCCATGAAGAAATGTGACTCCTTTTCAATGTCTAAATTTCAAGAACGGATTTATAAATGAATCCAATAAGTAAATATGATATTTATAGAATTAATATCATTCTGGAGATGATGGAACTATATTATATACACAAGAACCATAACTTTCATGATGAATCACTTAAGAGAAAACAAGGCAATTAACACCCAAAAAATAAAGAAAATAATAAATGATTGTTAAAAAATAGGTGGTAAGATGTTATAAGAGGATAATATATGATATTATAAACATGAATATGGTTCTTTTAAAAATTAATAACAATATTAAAACCATTATAAATGATATTAATGTGTATTCAACCAAAAGTAAGCATAGGGTAAGATATTTTGTCCCAATTTCTTTTCATTGAGGCATATTCTAATGTTATGCACCTAATTTATTTTATATGGTTTTTATAATACACATTTTTTATGGAATATCATTAACACTTCATAATTAATGGTTTTTAAGTTTTAATTTGAATTATTTCATCCTAGAGGATTTGACATGAATTTACCAAGTGCTAAATAATTTCATTACTCAATTTCTTTCCATTGGGTTATATTACTTCTTCATTGTCTTTGACATTATAAGATAATGTGTGTAATTTATTTAGATTATTTTATGTTTTATTTCTACTTGTATTATATATATTTACATTTTATATACATAATCACTTCATTGATTAATTCTAACTTAAAAAGAATAATATTTTCAAGATATTTCATCTCGATTTTCACTCTATTGAGATATATTCGGTATTATGCACCTATTTATTATTGTTAAGTGTATATAATTCCCTATGTTATGTTATATAATTAATCTATTTATATTCATGGTATTTTATACTTTATTATAATTTATTTCTTTTATGGGGTTTATGATTCAAAAGTTACCAAATCTATAAAGGTTTGTGCTTCAATCTCATTTTAATTGGGATTGTTTATACTTGAATTTCCATTGAAGAAAATTATTTTATAATTGTTTAATAAAGCTATTTTATTTTAGTCTCATGTAATTATTCATTATTTTTTCATGTAATAGTACCATTTTCTACTATTTTTTACTTAAAATTATTTAAAAAATGTTTTTTTGAGAAAGGCTAACTTATTTCTCTTTTCAGTTGAAAATGATTTTTTTCCATATCCATATTTTCCTTAAATTTTTTTAAATAATATTTTTACTACTGTATAATGATTTATTAAATATATTTTTCCTATGATTTTATTTTCACAAAATTTTTTAAAATGGATCTTCCTTTTATTTTACAAACAAGGTACTTATTTTCTTTTCAAAAAAATGTTAAAGGTGTCTTTGTTTTTAAAATTCTTAGCATGAATAGAAATTTTTTACCACTATAACCACTCATTACATTTAATATTCCTTTATAATTTTACAAGGTTTTTTTCAAAGAAAGTTTTTTTCATAATATTTTATAAATTTCTTGTTTTTAAAGATGATTTTTAAAGTCAAAAGGTTATTTCCATCTAGAATGTTTTTAATAATATTTTTCTGGTATTTATATTCATAAATGAAAAATAAATCTTTATTTCACTTATAATATTCTGGGGATATTTTGTATCGATACCATCCTTATTTTTTATTTGGAATTTTTATGATCATTTTGACCAAGGAGATTATTTACATTCACTTTCATGATTCATTTTGTATCCATTAACATACCCCTTCAAACATTCACTTTCTTTTAATCATTAGACATTACATTTCCTTTAAATATCTATATTATTTTTATCATGGATATTATTATTTCTGAAAATATATGATATTTTTACATAATGTTTTTAATTTGATTGTTATTTGATTAACTAGGGAAATATTGATAAATCTATAGCATTTACCCAATACTGATATTTTTTGATAAGTCATATTTTTTATAATTTTAATTGATCATTAAATATATGAGGAATGTGTTGGAAATATAGTGACAGGTAGGGCTCAGTTATAGATATCACCTCGATGCATTGATAGTATCATGAAGTGAATTAGTAAGCTATAATTAAATAGGTTTTTACCCATAGTTCTAAACCATCTTGTGAAATTTATTGATGTTATATATATCATGATGTCTAAGATCATGACATTCAATATTAATTATTTCTTTCATTAAGAATTTTTTTATTTTTATCTATGAGATTATTTCATTTATATTATCCATGGATGCATTTTTGTGCTCAACTTATTGATTAAATGGAATATATGGTCTAATATTTAACCTTCCATATTGATTATTCCATATTTATTATGTTTTATTTATTCATGATATCTCCCTCTTAATGTAACTTTTACTAAGAATCTGAGATCACCCTTATTTTGTTTCCTTTCCCCAGGATATGAAGAAGGAATCTTTGAATGAGTACAATAATTCTGAATTTTTTTCTTTCACTAGGTTGTATTTCATGTTTTCAAATTTAATGAAAGAATCAAGTATGTATCTATTTTACTGAGTCTACTAAACTATTTGTTCCTTTAGGATACGATCTCTTATATCTAGAACTAATGTAATAAAGTAACCACCAACTCTAGGCTACTTTAGTTTGGGTATTTGTAATTGGTATCAAATAAAGTTTAGTATAAACCTTGGGAACCATAATTAGTAAAACATATATTAGGTAAAATAACCCGATGATAGAATTTTAGGATAATTATAAAATAACATCCTAAAGTTTTGGTGAGGAAGCTATTAGGTGGTTTTCCTAGAAATACATCCTTGTATGGATACTACAATTGGATGTTCTTCTAAAATAGTTGTACATGGGGGTAATAACTCTGAAAATGGAGCATTGGGATTTGGATCGATCTTCAATGGGTGAAAGACAATGGGTCTTATAACGCACCTGGTTTGAAACTTCCATGGCATATTCTTTGGATAATTCACATTTTATGTATAAAACATTATAAAGGACTTGAATAGATGATGAAAATGAATGTCCTAGGTTAATCCTAAGGTTTGTTAGATTAAAAAAAATTTATGATATATAAATACTATAAATGATTATATATTTTTTCCAGTATGATTATTATTTCTCACACTATGTATTATGGTTTTAGTTAATACCTGGAACTCGAAGGAATTGTGATAACATTTAATACAGTGGAAAATATAGTAATTGTGAGTAACCAAATGGTATTATGACTAGAGTTAAATATATAGTGATTATTCTTAATTTGTTATCATTAAATATAATTAATAATGTATACCTTAACTGACTATAAGAATCACTAAAGAATAAATTGATGGAGTCTTCTAAGAGCTCAAGTGGTGTATATTATAGAGGAAAAAGGGATTAGTTTACTTTATGTTATAAATATAGAAAGAGAAACCTAATATAATGTATCGAAGGAATAATAAAATGTTTTATGTGTGTAAAGTAAGGGAATAGAGAAATTAATTGAAAATTATAAGTGAGGAATTCAGTGGAGAGAAATAAATTTCATCCTATGAATCCAATTACAGTTCATTTTCTTGAATATGAGGAACCTTAGCATTATGCAAGTCAATTCCTTCTTTTAAAGGTTAACTCTAAGACCAAGTAATAAAAATTTTTGAAGTAAAAGGGTTGGAGTATTTATGTATTGGTATTCAAGAATTAAATTTTAAAATTAATTTTATCAATGGTATTTTGGTTATAAGACTCATGAAACATATAAGTATTGTGTTAATTTTTGGAAACATTTATGCATTCATCTAAGATTAAATCTAAAATTATGGATACCATCATGGTTTTATGAGTTTAAGTTTAATCATAAGTTTAATTCATTAAACACTTTTTTTAGGATTTATGTGATGGAATTTTATCAAGATTAAGGACATTTTTGGAGACATTTTTGGAAATACAACTCATTGGTTTAGTATATACAAATTTTATTTAAGGAAGAATGCCTTTACATTTTTTGGAAATAATATTAAAGGAATTGGTAACCTTTAAGGTTTATCTTATCTTTGATATTATTGTAATTATAAGTCATCACAATTTGGGAATGTTATATGAATTATATTAATATAGTTTTGGAAAAGGGACAACATGTATGTTGGGTGACAACCCATCTCATCTGGTAAATCCGTAGGGCTTGAACCCAAAACCAAAGGGTGAGAAGGTTGAAATTCATACCATTGGCCTATGTGATGTACATGTTAATATGATATTGATTTTACTTAAACAATTTGACAGATAAATATTAAGTTGAACATTGGGTGTAACTCTTGAGATTTAGATATTAATTTATTATATTAACTTGTTCTAAAAAATTTATTTTTGGTAAAAATTTAGGAATACATGGAATGACTTGTCACTCATTTACGGATATTATTATCCATTAAAAGTAAATTCTAATGCTTTGAGAATAAAATTTCATTTTTTATATTCATTTCTTGGAGTAATATATGCAGTGAAATTGATAGAATCACAACTAAAAGATGCAATGTTTTTAATTAAATAAAAATTTATCAAGTATGAATATTTCCTTATATTCTTAGGCAATAACATAATCCCTCAACTTTATGAAAAGGGTCTTAAAACAAAAATAGTATCATATTTCCCTCATATTTGATGAATAAATGGTCATTTAACTCATTTCATATTTATGTTTTTTTGTCATTAAATTTTTCTTGATCATTCAGTTTCTTGTGATCAATTATCTATATCACTCTCCATAATTATTTACGGTTTCTTCAATGTCAAAATTTTCAAATCCCAACAATGTTCTCCTATATTGAAACCTAGTTATGTGATATTCCAAATGAACTTAATATTTCCCTTTACCTATTTTAATATTAAGTTTTGTTAAACCTTTTTATGATATAGGTTTTCTGAAAAATAATTCTAAAATATCAAAACCATGATTTTCGAGTATAAGTTCAAATTGTGAGGAAGTAATTTATTGAAGGTGGAGAGAATTTAACAACCTATTATTTTATTTTATATTTCATTAAAATAAATTTAATACCCTCAATAACTTCTAGTACATGCAACCCTGATATTGTAAAATAATAACATTGTGTTAGATAGAGTATATGACATGCAACACCAAGCTTAAATGACCCATGAAATATATTATTTAAATATAATCATTATAACCTAATCGTTGAATTGAAGGGTATGAATATAATTAACTAAATTATTAAATATATATATATATATATATCTTGATCAAAACAAATTTATTGATAAAATCATATTAAATAATCACTCAAATTTTTAGTAAATTCGTTTTTTGGTTCAAAATATATTTTCTTCAAAAATGATTTTATTTTTTATTTTATGTTTGGAAATTATAATTAATTTACAAAACTTTTGGAGATTTTATTTTATAAAAATATTATAATATTTTAAATAAAAGTATCAAAATTATCTTAGGATGAAATTTTTATATTTTTCTGAAAAAGGTTTATTTTTCAGTGAATAGTGAAAAATACAGATTTTTCAAAATATTGTTATGTATTTTAATTAAATTAAGTAGTTTTAAATTCATATTATGATTTTAATTTGATTTAAAAGTAAAAAAAGTATTATTTAATTGGATATAAAATAATTAATTTCATTTTAATCATCTTTATACCAGATTTTGATATAAGTTTGTTTTATGCTTAAAAACAAAATTTTCTGAAAACTATTTTTAAATGCATAATGTTCCTAAATTTTAATTAATTAAAATAATATTTAATGATGAATTATTTAAATTAAATTTATAGATTATATATATAATTGTATTAATTTAAATCCATCTCATGATTATTATGATTCATATAGTTAATATACGATCATCTTATGCTTGAAAAATAAATTTCTTGAAAACTCATTTTTTGAGACGTATGTGGTTTTATTTTAAATTAAATTATGAAACTTTTGTGTATATAATTTATAAAAATGTATTCCATATTTAGAATCATGTTAATTTATATTATATAATAATCTCAACTTAATTTTTGGTCATAATGAATAGTGAAAATAGTAAAAATATTTTACCACTATTAAGGTGAAAATGGGTTTACAGGGAGTTAAACTAAGAAAATAAGGGTTAAAATAACCTTAAAAAATTGTGTAAATCCTATTTTATGGAAAAATTGTGACCTTATGACATCTAAGTTTCTATAATTATTTATTTTGTATCTATTTTTCATGTTAAAAATGTCTGTATGATTTATTCTTATCAAAAATTCCTTGTGTGTCCTCCTCCTAAATTATAAAAGGGAAATCCCTCCCCTCACTACTTCAAAAATATAAAGCCAATTGGATAGAAAAAACTCAGAAAAAACGTCTCCAAAAATTCCTTTTACACATTCTATATGTGTTGGTATTCCTAAAAGATCATCCCTAAGGTCCTTAATATGATATCCAAATGAGGTTCTTCTAAGAAAAGGTAATTGTCTTCACTACGCTCTTTCATTTTAATTATTATTTTTTCACCTTAAATTATGTCTTAAAATTAAATTATAACAAAAAATGTTTCTCATGTATACTAATATGTTATTATATTTATGGAATAATATTTATCCATCTTCTCCTCCATTAAATGGGAAACAAATCCATCACTCGTGTGTATCGTGGACTACCGCCTTATGAACCGATGTAACTTCTTTCCACCACTGACTCACATGGATAGTCATAATACTAGAAATAATTAATATATATAATATATATGACATGATATTAATTATATAAAATTAATATTGCATTCAATTCCTTACCCTTTCACCCATTAAGGAAATGATATCATCACTCATGTGTACATAGGGCCTACCATCTCCACAAAGTGATGCGACCCATTTTCCATGTCTAAATTTAAAGAATAGATTTAAAAATGAATAAAATAAGTAAATACTATATTTATAACATTAAATTAATTTTGGGGATTATGGAACTATATCATATACTTAATAAACATAAATTTTATCAAAAAAATATGCATAAAAAACAAGGCAAATAACACCCAAAACAATAATAATAATAATAATAATAAATTGTTAATGAATGGGGGTAAGATGTTATAATAGGATAAAATATGAAATTATAAACTTTTATATAGTTCTTTTATAAATTAATAAAATAATTAAAACCATTATATAAGATTTTAAAGTTCATCCAACCAAACAGAAGTGTAAAGTAAGGGATTTTGTCTCAATTTCCTTTCATTGAGGCATATTGTAATGTTATGCACCTAATTTATTTTATATGGTGTATATACTAAACCTTTTTATATTTAATATCATGAATAATTCATAATTTATGGTATTTTAATTTTTAATTTGAATTATTTCATTCAAATGTATTTTACATGAAAGTTACCAAGTGGTAAGGAATTTCATAACTCAATTTATTTTCATTAGGATATATTAATTCTTAATAGTATTTGATATTATAATATTATTTATATAATATATTTCTATTATTTTATGTTGTATTTTCAGTTTTATCATTTGGATTTACATTTGATACAAATAATCACTTCATTGATTAATTCTCACTTCAATAGAATGATCTTTATAAGAGATTGTGTCTCAATTTCCACTCCATTGAGACATATTTGGTATTATGCACCTTTTGATTCTTATGAGGTGTATATTATACCCTTTGATATTTTATATCACAAATATATTTATATTCATGGTATTGGTACTTTATTTAAAGTTATTTCATTCATGGGGGTTATGATTCAAAATTTACCAAAGCGGAAAGGGTGTATGCTTCAATCTCATTTTAATCAGGATTGTTTATGATTGAATTTTCATTGACAAAAATTATTTGATCATATTAAAATAAACCAATTTCATTTTATTCTCCTCTATTTATTCATGAGGTTTTCAATTAATAGTACAATTTTTTTATCTTTGGTACTCAAAATGATTTAAAAAATGTTCCCTTTTAGAAAACCCAGTTTATTTGTATTTTCGATAAAAAATTATTTTCTTCCATATCCATATTTTCCTTAAATTTTTTTAAAGAATATTTTTACTATTATCCAGTGATTTATTAAATACATTTTTACCCATGATTGTATTTTCATAAAATAATTATAGGAATATTTCTATCATTTTATGAACAATGTACCTATTGACTTTTCATATAAAAATGTGAAAGGAATATCTGTTTTTATCATACTTGGAATGAAAAAAAATATAACACTATAAACACTCATTAATTTGAACATTACTTTACAAGTTTTCAAGTTTCTATTCAAATAAAGTGGTTTCTTAATATTTTTTAAATTTATTATTATTAAAAGTAATTTTCAAAGTGAAATGGTCATTACCCTCAAGAATTTTCAAAATAATATTTTAACGATATTTATATTCATCAATGAAAACACACCATTATTTCACTTATAATTCACTGGGAATTTTTTGTAATGATACCATCCTTATTCTTTCTCTAGATGGTTTATGATCAGTTTGACCAAGGAAAGAATTTACATTCACTTTCTTGATTAAATTTTAAGTCATTAACTTAACCCTTGAAACATTCACTTTCTTTTAATCTTTAGAAATTTTATTTCCCTTAAATATATATAATCTATGTATAATGGATATGATTATTTCTTAAACCGTATGCCATTTTTACATATAGTGTTTATATTTAAAAAATTTTATTAATTGACGAAATATTGATAAATTTGTATCATTTACTCAATATGGATATTTATTCATAAGGAATATTGTTTATAAAATGAATTGATCATCCAATATGTAAGGAATGAATTGGAAATTCAATTATTGGTGGGGATCTATTATAGATATCCCCTTAATGCATTGATAGACTCGTTAATCAAATCAGTAAGATAATATTAAATGATCTTTTACCCATAGTTTTAAACTATCTTGTGAAAGGTCTTGATTGTATATATATCATGATATATGAGATTACGACATCCAATATTAAGAATTTACTTAATTAAGATATAATTTATTATTATCCAATATATTATTGCATTGATATCATCCATTGATTAATTTTTGCGATCAAGTTATTTATTTAATGGAATGTATACTCAGATATTTACTTTCCCATGTTAATTAGGACTTATTGATTATGATTTATTTATACATGATATTTTCCTCTTTACGTAATTATTATTAATCATATGAGAACATCCTTATTTTGTTTCCTTTACCCAAGATATGAAAAATGAATCTTTGAATGATTTCAAATGTAATGCATGACTCAAGTATGTATCTAGTTTACCAAGACTACTAAACTATTTAGTCCTTTGGGATTCAATCGCATGCCTCTAGTACCAATGTAATAAATCAACCAGTGATTCTAGTATAGTGGGTTCAGGGTATTCATAGTTAGTATCATATAAAGTTTAGTAGAAACCTTGGGAACTGGATTTAGGAAAACATATATTATATAAAATAACCCAATGATAGAATTTGAGGGTAAGTATATAAGAATATCCTAAAGTTTTGGTGAGGAATATATTATGTATTTTTCTTAGAAATACATTCATGTATGGATACTACATGTGGAAGTGGTTCTGGTATAATTGTACCTAGGGGTAATAACTCTGAAAAGAAAAAATTTGAATTTGACTTGATCTTCACCTTGTACAAGACAATGGTCCTTACTACGCACTTGATTTGACACTCCTGAGGAATATGATTTAGATAATTCACATTTTATTTACAAACCATGATGAAGGATTTGAATAGAAGATAAAAATGAATGGACTCGGATAAACCTAAGGTGTATTAGATTGAAAATAATGTGTCATGATCTAGACATCCTGTAAATAATTATTTGGTTTTTCCACTATGATTATTATTTCTCACACTATACTTTTTGGTTTAGTTAATATATATAACCTAAGGAAATAATGTTAACATTGAATAAAATGTAAAATGCAAGGATTATCATAAATAAAATGGGTTGATGACTAGAGTCAATGATATCATGTTATGCCTAATCACTTATCATGATATATGATTAAAAATATAAAACATAACTAATTCTAGGACGCACTAAATAAGTGAAGGATATGGTCTACTAAGATCTTGAGTATTGCAGAACATAGAGGAAAAAAAGGATTGGTTTCCTTCATGTCAGAAATTTAAAATCAGAAACCTAGGATAATGTCTCAAATAAATAGAAAAATGTTTTATATGTGTAAAGGAATGGAATAGAGTGAATAATTTTTGAGTAAAAGTTAGGAATTAAGTGGAGAGAAATAAATTTCATCCTAGTAATATATTTACAATTCATTTTCTTGAATGTGGGGAACCTCATAATTATCCAAGTCAATTCCATCTTTTAAAGGTTAACTCCTAAACCAAAGAAGATCCTATTTTTATGTAAAATGTTTGAAGTATTAATATTTTTAAATTCAATAATTAAATTATAGAAGTATTTTTATCAATGATAATTTGATTATAATAATCATGAAACATATAAGGATTGTGTTAATTTTAGGAATCATGTATGTCTTCATCTAATATTAACTCTAAAATTATGGATACTAATATGGTTTTATGTGTTTAAGGTTTATCATGAGTTCAATTTATTAAACACATTTTTTTTAATATTTATGTGATGGATGTTTATCAAGATTAAGGTTATTTTCAGAGACATTTATGGAAATACAGCCCATTGGTTTAGTATAATAAAATTTTATTTCTGGAATATTACCTTTACATTTTGTGGAACTAAGATTGAAGGTATTGGTAACCTTTAAGTTATATCATATATTTGTTATTATTGTAATTATGGGTCATAAAAATTTGGTAAATTTATAGGAATTATATTAATATATTTTTGGTAAAAGGGAAACCTGCATTCCAGATGACAAATCATCGCATCCGGTGGGGTCGGGGGTCTTGAACCCACAACCGAAGATAAATATTGGTATAACACCTACTAAAAGACTATATGATGTAATTGTTAATATGAAATTTTTTCACTTAAATAATTTTATGGATAAAAATAAGTTTAACTATGGGTGTTACTATTGAGTTTTATAGATAAATGTATTATATTAAATTTTTCTAATGATTTGGTTTTGGTAAATATTTAGAAACATAACAAAAAGACCTTTCACTCATTTTT
The DNA here is from genome assembly GCA_963277665.1 of Viscum album. Taxonomy (NCBI): domain Eukaryota; kingdom Viridiplantae; phylum Streptophyta; class Magnoliopsida; order Santalales; family Viscaceae; genus Viscum; species Viscum album. The sequence continues at coordinate 480,714,720 of OY728139.1, forward strand.
GGATCTCATGATCTATTAGAAGTAAATTTTAATTCTTTAGGCACAAAAAAATTATGTTTCTATTCATTTATTGAGTAAGAGATGGAGTGGAATTGATCTAAGTATGAACAAATGATGAAATTTTTATTATTAAATATAAATATATCAAGTAAGTATATTTCATTATATTCTTAGATTCTAAAATAATTCCTCAAATTAAAGAAAATGATCTTGAAAAAAAATGTTATATTATTTCCTTCATATAGGACTAATCAATTATTATTTAACTCATCATATATTACTAGTTTTTTAATCATTAACTTCATATTTATCATTCACTTTCTTGTGATCAATGATCTCTATCACTCTCAATAATTATTTATTTTTTTCTTTAATGTCTATATTTTTAATTCCCACCAATGTTATCCTATATGGAAACCTATTTATGTGTTACTTCAGATGACCTTCATATTTACTTTTCCCTATTTTAAGAGGAATTTTTTATAACCCTTTTATGATGTGGATTTTTTACAAAGGAATTATCAAATATTAAACCCTTGAATTTTTAGTGAAAGTTTAAATTGTGAGGATGCAATTTATTAAAGGTGAAAATAATGTATCACCCAAATATTTTATTATATATTTCTTTTAAATAAATTTAATCTCTTTTTTAGCTTTTATTATATGCAACCCCAATAGTTTAAAATAATAACATTGTGTTTTATAGCATATACGGCATGCAACATCGCGCTTAAACGACCCGTGATATATACTATTTAAATATGATCATTACAACCTAACCATTGAATTATAGTGTATGAATAGGATTAAATAAATTAGGATATATATATATTAATAAATACAAATTTATTGATAAATACTTAGTAAATAATCACTCAAATCTTTAGTAAATTCATTTTATGCTTCAAAATACATTTTCTACAAAAATTGTTTTATTTTCCATTTTATGTTCAGAAATAATAATTAATTTATACCAATTTTATAAATTATATTTTATAAATTTAATATCACTTTTTCAATAAGAATATCAAAATTACCTTAGGATGAAATTTTGGTATTTTCTAAAAAGTTTGATTTTTCAATGAATAGTAAAAAACACAAACTTTTCAAATATAGTTATGTATTTTCAGTAAATTAAGTAATTTTAAAGTTTAATTATTATTTGGATTTGATTTAAAAGTAAGAAAAAATATTACGTACTTATATTTAAAATAACTAATTACATTTGAATCATCTTTATACCTGATTTTGATATAAGTTTATTTTTAGGCTTAAAATATAATTTTCTAAAAACTATTTTTAAATTAATAATGTTTCTAAATTTTAATTAATTAAAATAATATTTAATAACTAATTATTTAAAATAAATTTATAGATTATATATCTAAATATATGAATTTAAATATATATCATGATGATTACTAGTCATATAGTTAATATAAAATCATCTTATGCTTGAAAAATGCATTTCTTGAAAACTAATTTTTTGACACGTCTGCAAGTTTATTTAAAATTAAATTAAACCAATTATATTTATTTAATTTTGAAAAATGTATTAAATTTTTTTAATCAGAATAATTTTTATTATATAATAGTTTCAACTAAAATTTAGGTCATAATAAATAGTGAAAACTGTAAAAATATTTTACCATGGTTCAGGTGAAATGGGTTTACTCGGAGTTAAACTATGATGATAAGGGTTAAATTACATAAATACTTGTCTAAATACTATTTTATATACATATTTCGAACTTATAACATATAAGTTTCCATAATTGGCCATTTTGGATTTTTTTATCATGTGATAAAAATGGGTATGATTTATTCTTTTCAAAAATTCAATGTGTGTCCTCCTCCACAATTATAAAAGGGAACTCCCTCCCCTAAATTATTTACAAATCTAAATAAAATTGTCTCAAAACCCCCAAAAAAATATATAACCCACATCCTTATCCACATTCTATATTTTTTGTTCTTCCTAAAAGACCAACCCTATAATCCTTAATAATATATTCAAAGGAGGTTCTTCTAAGTGAAAGTAATTGTCTTCATTAAGATCATTATTTATATTTTTTTCACCTTAAATTATGTATTAACACTTAAAATTTAATAACAATATTATACATAATATAATAAGATGTTATTATATTGATATAATAACATGTATCCATCTCCTCCTCTATCAAATAGGAAAAAATACATCTCTTGTGTGTACGGTGAACTATCGCTTTGCAAACTGATGTAAGTTGTTTTCCTTCACTGACTCACATGGATAGTCATAATTATAAAAATATATATATATATATAATACATATTACATGATATTAATTCTATAAAATTAATATACCATTCACTTCCTTATCCTTTCACCCATTAAGGGAATGATATCGTCGCTCATGCGTACATACAGCTTACCATCTCCACGAAGCAATGCGACTCATTTTCCATGTAAAAATTTCAAGAATGGATTTAAAAATTTATCCAATAATTAAATATTATATTTATAACATTAATATAATTCTTTATGTAATGTAACTATATCATATACACAAGAACCGGAACTTTCATGACAAAAAATGCATGAGAAAGCAAGATAATTAACACCCAAAACAATAATAATAATAATACAATATTGTTAATTAAAGGGAGGTAAGATATTATAATAAGATCATATATGATATTATAAACATTAATATTCTTATATTATAAATTAATAACATTTTTAGGACCATTATACATGAGGTTAAAATGTGTTCAACCAAAAAAGGAAGCATGAAATAAGGTATTTGGTCTCAATTTCCTTTCATTGAGTCATATTGTAATGTTATGTACCTAATTTATTTTATATGATATATATAATTCACCTTTTAGATGTAATATCATGAATAATTCATACTTCATGTAATTTTAAGTTTGAATTTGAATTACTAAATCCAAGGGGATTTGACCTGAAAGTTACCAATTGACAAAGAATTTCATAACTCAATTTTTTTTCGCTGGGTTATATTACTTATTCATTTCCTTTGATGTTATAATATTATGTGTGTAATGAATTTGAATTATTTTATGTTATATTTCTACTTTTATTTTATGGATTAAAATTTTATACACATAATCACTTCATTGGTTAGTTTTCACTTCCACATAATGATCTTTGCAGGATATCTCATCTCAATTTCAACTACATTGATACATATTTTGTATTATGAACCTATTAATTATTATGAGGTGTATATATTACCCTTTTATATTTTATATCATTAATATATTTATATTTATGGTATTTTATGTTTCATTTTAATTTATTTCTTTTATGGGGTTAGGATTCAAAAGTTACCAAAGTAGTAAGGGTTTATGCTTCAATATCATTTTAATCGGGATTGTTTTATGATTGAATTTATACTAAAGAAAATTATTTGATAATTTTATAATAAACCCATTTAATTTTATTCCCCCTAGTTAATCATGAGTTTTTAAAGTAATAGTACCATTTTACTCTCTTTGGTACTCAAAATTATTTAGAATTTTTTTTTAAGAAAATCCAACTTATTTCTCTTTATGATTGAAATTTATTTTATTCCATATCTATATTTTCCTTAAATTATTTCAATTTTTATTTATTAAATAATTATTTATTAAATAAATTTTTACCCATGATTTTATTTTCACAAAATGTTTTAAAAGTAATATTCATATCATTTTTCAAATAAGGTACTGATTGAATTTTCATACAAAAGTGTGAAAGGAATATTTGTTTTTAACATAATCAGCATGAACGGAACTTTTCTACTGCCATAACCAATAATTATTTTGAAGATTCCTTTATATGTTTCCAAGATTATTTTCAAATAATATTTTTTTCCTAATATTTTGGAAAAAAGTTATTTTTAAAATTTATTATTAAATTGAAAATTTTATTTCTCTCAAGAATGTTTTTAAGAATATTTTTATGGTATTTCTATTCATCAACAACAAAAACCCTTTATTTCACTTATAATAAATTGGCAATATATTGTAACGATACCATTATTATTCTTTCTCTAGATTTTTTTTGATCATTTTGATCAAGGAAAGTATTTTCATTCAATTTCTCAATTAATTTTGTAGTTATTAACTTACCCCATGAAACATTCATTTTATTTTCATCATTGGACATTAAATTTCCCTTAAATATCTATATTATTTGTATCATGGATATGATTATTTATTAAACCATATGCCATTTTTACATATATTGTTTACTTTAAAATGTATTTGATTAACTAGGTAAATATTTATAAATCTATATAATTTACTCAATATGGATATTTTTTTATAAGTCATATTGTTTATAAATTGAATTGATCAATAAATATATGATTAATTCATTGGAAATGTAGTGATAAGTGGGTCACGGTTATAGATATCCTAACTATTCATCGATTGACTCATAAGGTGAGTCAGTAAACTAGCATTAAATAGGTTTTTACCCATAGTTTTAAACCATCTTGTGAAAGGTATTGAAAATATAAATATCATGATTTATAAGATCATAAAGTCCAATATTAAGAATTTCCTTCATTAATAATTTGGTTATTATTATCCATGAGATTATGGAATTGATATTATCCATGGATTCATTTCTATGCTCAAGTTATTAATTAATGGAATTTTTATTCATATATTTATCTTTCTATATTTATTATTCCTTATTTATTATTCTTTATTTATTTATGATATATTCTAAATTATGTAACTCTTATTGAGAATCTGAGAACATCTTTATTTTTTTTCCTTTCCCTGGGATATGAAGAAGGAGTATTTTAATGAGTTCAAGGATACATAATTTGTTACTTTCACTGTGTTTTATTTCATGTTTTAAAATATAATGAAGGACTCAAGTATGTATCTAGTTTACCAAGACTACTAAATTATTCGGTCCTTTGGGATGTGATTTCCTCTAGGATACTAGGGTTGGGGTCTTTACACAACCCCTTCTGGACACAACGGAATAGAAAAAGACTAATCTTAGACCACTTCATTGGACTCTCTCCCTTCATAAAGTGTGAATCCTCTATTTATGTTTATTTAGTTCAAATGAATTTATGGTTTTTATGGAAAATGGGTTTTGGTGGGTTTTTTTATACCCTTTGAAAAATATTTTCCCCACCAAAACCCTTACATAAGTTTTCCATACATGGAAAATTATAATTTTTGTTTGGGATTTGAGTTTTTATTTAACTCATATAATATAAAAATATTTAAATATATTCTTTAAAAATGTGATGTTTAAATAATATAATGTGTGAATTAAAATGAAAATTACTTTTATTTATTCAATAAATACTTTTTAAAATTTGAATATTATTTTATCTTTCTTGTGTTATAAAGATATAATGTACTAAAACAAAACATAGTGTATGTGTGTTATGAGATAACATGTGAAAATTCCAAAGTTTTGAGTCTTTATTTCATTTTGAATGCATGAATGGATAATTAAAAGAATAATTGCAATAGTATGTGTTAGTTTTTTATATTATTCATTATGTATAGGGGTGGATTGTTCTTAATGGATTTATTATGATCAAATAACAATTATTCAAGTAATGAAAGAAAATAAAAAACCCTTAACCAAGATCTCTATATATTGAAACTAAATCCATATATACTATAAAATGAAAAGCATGTATACCTTACACCAATTTTGGATGAATCACTTGTCTTCTATCACAAATTTTATGAAAACCACTAAGAAATAGTCAAAAGGCTCATTCCTCCTATGTGTATCCATAGGTTATTGAAACACCCAATTATTAGGTGGGATCCTATTTATGATCAATATATACTAGTACCTCTCAATTCCAAAGGACTAAGAAGAATAGGGATTCAGTATAATATTAAATAAGAACCCATCCATCATAATGAATTCCTCTTGTTTATATAGTCCTCAAGGATGCTCATGATCCTTCCATTTATTTACTCAAATGTTTGAGTAATGCATCGATTCCAACATTTGTAACCCATAGAAAATTCATGAATTTAATATTTAAATGCATTATATTATACATATATTTCATTATATGAAACATTCATAATAAACAATATATTACATGGAATATAAACAAACTATTAACACTTAATATTCATCTGAATTTTCAATCATAGGATGTCAGATTAATCGTAATGTAAGATTAACATATTTTATAGAATTATGATCTAGACTTGTTGTACATTGCGACCATCTAAGATAGAGTTACTATGATATCAATATATCATAACTAATGATATACCTCAAATGCATATAATATTATTTTCTCAACATAAATGTCATATAATATGACTTTCCTATATGATTCGTTAAAAACATAAAATTATTTATATTGGTTGTAGGAAATATCTATATAAATCTCCCACTTTCACTAAATACACATAGACCTTGTAATATTTCACCTTATATTGTATCATATATAATAACATATGAAATTTTATTTAAAACTTCTTTCCAAAAAAAATGAAATCTATCATTATCTTCACCATCTGTCATAACATATGAAATACCTAAATAGCCCAGAGGCCTTCTTTTTTTATTGATTTTATGATAACCCCCCTTTCAAGGGATGAGGTGAAACCCTTAAAAGTCCCATAGGATTAGGAATTACATTTCTCGTAGTCTTGGAGACATTACATGACCCGTAGGTCTTAAGGAAATCATACAGACTATGACTACTTGAAACTGCTCCTCCCCAGCATCTACATCGTGATCATCTCTCCACCTTTGCATGACTTTTCGGCTAGAATGTCCATGTGTAGGGGTGCATAGGCATGGTACCGATGACAAATGGCATATCTTCTCATTCTTCCAAAGTGCATTTAGCCCTGCTCTTGTGGATGTGCCTTGATCTTTCCTCTTCTGGAGTGGTTCCTTGTAGAATCTGTTTGTGCAACTGCAAATCAGGTGGCCCTAAGGGCCTTGAGGTGGCACGAAGACCATGAGGTGGCCCGAAATCCTTACTAAAACATATTTATAAAAACACTCTAAGTTTCATAAAATTTTATCCTCACTCAATCAACCACAAATATTTGTTGTGTGGGCCTTTTTATTATTGAAAAAAATATAAATTCTTAAATTCATAAACTTAATCAAAGATAGGCCTCTAAAAAAGTAACAGCTCTACTCAGGCTATAATGGGATCTGGTGTGATTATCATCAAACATGTGTATCTTGATATATGAGAGGAAAAATCTCATCTTTATTAAACTAAAATGATTACATGATTATAAATATAATCAACCACCCCTTTATTGGCTCAACATCAAGTTTGGGATAAGAAAGTTATCAAATTATAGAGGTTCTCATGCTAGGTAAATTTTATATCCTCATATAATAAGGAAATTCAAATATGAAACATGCACTCCTATTTTATCAAATACATAGTGTATGATACTCTATATAGTATACTTCATGGGTCATCTATCACAAAAAACTTGTTGTGTATCTCATGACTATATGTTGTATCTTGATACAAAATCATACCCATTCTACCCATAACATTTCATCACAACCTATAGTACTCCATGACGAACATCGGTTAGGGATAACTCAAAGTCATACTTTGAAAGATTAATTATCATTATACTTCATCTATATATGTAGAAAACATGAAATAATGATAAATTGAATTCTTTATTTGTATAACATAATATGTTTCCTTATATTCTTAAACTCTTTTAAAAATATACTAACAAAACTGTATATAAGAACTAGTCTTGTATCTCATATCAAATATGGCTTGAATTCCTTATGTTTACTACATTTTTATGGTTTTGTTAAACACATTACATCTTAATATAATTCCTACCACATCTTTATGTGACCATTTTATAAAATCCTCCCAATAAATATCTTTAATGGGTAACATCTATCAAACTCTTTCCAAAACTATTTTTTGAGATCATTATGGTAACAACATTTAACTCGTTACATTATTTTTACTTACCAACATACCCTAAACTATTTTAGGATATAAAGTGGCATTAAATTTGATTTTTGATAGGTATAATATTTTATTTTCTGCATTTTAACTTGTATAAGTTCAAATATACTACCACTAGTCACTCAAAATCTATATTTTTTTCAGACTATCATTCTAAGATATATAAACTTCTTTATGTTAGGAAATGACACTTATTACCTATTAGTGGGAATAGTTTACAAAGAAATTATTTCCAACCATATTTTATATAGTATCCTATGTGTTTGGATCATTATTCTGAAAATGTGGTTTTATTATTTAAAATATTCCACCTATGAGTGTTAGGGACTCCTTCCTCATATTTTAACAAATATCTTTGATAAACATTTTTATCCCAAATGAAAAAAAAAATCCTTGTCTCTTTTTCAAAATATGTTATAAATTTTGATGAATCATAAACTGTGTGTATCATAACATCTCATTTTATCCATAACAAATTTTTGTTAACAAATAACATCTCTTATCATATAAGAGAAATGAGATAAGAAAACACATTGTTTAGGGATAGCCTCAAGATGAGTGTTTTGATGGTCATCAATAGAGGATGGAATCATATTGAAGAAAGACTTGTTGATATCCTCTCTAGGATAGCCTCCCTAGTTATATAAGCCAATTCTATAGAGCATGTTAGAAATATGATATGACACTAGTGGTCCTGAGATACTGATGTAGTGTCTCGTCTTGAGTGCCACTCAACAATTCCCCATGATGATTGGCCAAAAGACCTCAAGAGTGTCTCTCCAAATTCTAGAGGTTTCTAACTACTAGAGAGGGCCTTGGGTAAGTTCATGGGGATAATATTCCCTGATTGTTAAGATTAGAGAACAATAGTAATAATATATGAAACAGCAGAATCAATGAAAACATCCAGATAGTAGCGAAAACCAAAAGCATAAACATGTGAGATGATGAAATAAAATTTGGAATATTAATAAATAAATAAAAGAAAATAATGAGGATAGTATACCATGTGCCTATAAAAATGACTAAGCAAGTAGTAGGGGATACAAGAATATACAAAAATGTTATAAAATAAATAGAAAGTCCAAAAACTGCTACAACTAGAATCTCGATCATAGGATTGGTCCTCTACTCCCAACTCCATCCTAGAAAGGAAAATAAATTATTATAAGATGGGTACTTCCCTTTGTCTACACCTGCAATCATAAAGTCTACATGGGTACCAAAGGAGCCCAAGCATGGTGTAAGACATAATCTTAGTAGTCTGGCACCCACAGTGTCTAGGCCTATCTATTTTGTAAAATATAAATATAAACAGTGTGCCTTAATAATTTAAATTCAATAAAAAATAAATAAATAAATACATTGGACTAGGATCCAATTGGAGATTCATCCAATCTATCTACTTCGGCCTAAGCCAGTGTTTCTAAACTAAGAAATCCTGAAATGGTAAAGTAGGTAAAGTAAAGTGTCATATGTTAGAATATCCCCAATATTGTGATTGGTCTTGGAGAAAATGTCCCTACATTTTCCAAACCAATTGGCTAATTATAATTTGAAATCATTTATTTAACTTTGAATACATTTTAATCATTTCTTTATAAAACTTGTCGAGACACCTTGAGCCTATCCATGGTAATCTGTAGATACTTACCAAGTATCACTCAAAGGGATCGATAAAATTATAATGCCAAGGATTCCATCCAAGGTGACCCCTGTATGAATTCCCAAGTTTCACTCTGGAATGGTGTGGAAATAGCTTAAACTGACCTATGATTCCATACCAAGTATTGCACGTAGGGTCCCGAGTCTCTTTTATGGAATGGTATAACCAATCATGACATTGATATCATCCAAGGTATCTCCCCTAGGGAACTAGTATCACTCGTCTATAGGAAAAGATATATTATTCATGATGATCCCATATCAGGCATAGCAGATGTCACCCCCGAAAAATTTAACAAGCATTTTAAAAATATAACAAAAGGAATGAAATTCCTTCCATGGGGTCCTTAAGTCAGAACCCCTTCTTTCACCCTCGGTGCTAAGGTAACCATAACTAACAAGCAAAAAAACTTATAAATCATGTCCAATAAGAGGTTATTTAATTTAAATTCAATCCATTGATTCATAAATGGCACAATGATCAAATCATGTCATTGGGAATACTTTATTTAAACCACAAGGCCCAAGGCATAATCATTTGGTCAATTCAATTTAAGTCCAACAATCCATAATTGTCATGGGGGAAAGGTTATTCACTAGGTTAATCGCCATTAGCAATTAACTACATAGATCAAGGTATTTAATATAAGAAAACCCCATTTGGAATGTTTAGCAATCCAAGGAAAAATGGGAACATTTGCATTATAGGTTTATCCCATCCCATTTGGGTGGCCTAGCATAAGGAAATCAACCCAAGGGGTTTGTTCACTTCTTACTTGGGTCCCTAAGGGAATGAAAAGACATCTATTTTAATTAGGTTTGAAAAATTAGAGGCTAAGATGAAAAATAATTACTCATGGAACAACGGTAAAATATATAGAATATAGTGAAAATATGGTAAAAGGCCATGACCACCTACCTTAGCATCATAAAGTTTGCCTCATCTAGTGTCAAGCTTTGATTCGAGCTTGGTTGGAAGAAATTGATGAAACTGTCAAATGATCTGAAAATGGTAAAAATGATCTTGCACCCAAATAGCGTAAATTATGGAATTGATAACTTGAAATATATTAGAGAGTAATCGAGATCATACCTCTATCTTTCCATAGGATCTTACAGTTATCGATTCGAGTGTCAGATGAAGGATTTATATCAAATCCTAGATTTGAGAGGAGGTGAGAGTTTCAATAGGAGAAGAAGAAAGATTTTGGATAAATATAAAGGAGGAGATAAAGGGTTTATTTAATTCATTAAAGGGTTATTTTTGTAATTTCACCCAAATATATACTGCGTGCGATTTGGATGCACAATTTGGCCAAATTTTGTGTCAATCATGCGCCATTCACTACTACTTAGGGTACATCTCATAGTTAAGTGCATGGTTTGACTAATCGTGTGCAAAGCATGAAAAATTTCTTTGTCCAAAATTTCAAACAACTCACATGGTCGTGCTCCCTAGGTCTCATTATTGAATATAAACTTTGTGGCCCTGTCTGTATCTTATTTTCCAAGGATCTGACTTCGAATAATCCCTGGACACCCCCCGAAACCTCCTTAAACCTTTTAGAAATAAAATTTAGGTCTATTTAAATGAATTAAAACAAAAAATTAATGGTTTTTACCTTTATGAAGATTCGGTACGTTACAACCTATCCTCCTTAAGATAACTCATCCCCAATTTTCCCTTCTAAGGGTCGTAGAATGTCATCTAAGAAGAGTTTCAGCCAATGAGCATGTATGTTGGATTCCCACTCCTAGGTCTCATACTATACTCATCAGTGATGCTATGGAACATGGGCCAAAGGAACTAAACTAACTCATATATCCTTCATTCTATGATCAAAGATATATATTGGATGCTCCTTGAAGGATGAATCTGCATCCAACTCAATATCATTAGTATCAAATGAATGATATGGGTTGGTTGATACTATTGAAGCTGATATATGTGGAAGACATCATTCATGGAATGGTACCTATGAGGTAATAGAAACTGATAAGATATCATGCCAACTCTCTCTACTATGTTGAAAGGCCCGATATATTGAGTTAATAACTTGCCCTATCTCCTAATTCGTCTATGACCCAACTTGGGTGATACTCATAGAAAGACCCAATGTCCCACCTTGAACTCAAGAGGTCTGCATTGATGATCAGTATAAGACTTATTCCTAGACTGAGCTATGTTCATATGATTCTGAATCAGTTAGACTTTCTATAAAGTCTCCAAAATGAGACGAGGACCCAGTAGAGTTGGCTTACCTACCTCTGGCTAGCATAGAGGTGAACGGTATAGTTTACCATAGAGGGCCTCATACGAAGCCATATGAATTATTACCTAGAAGATATTTTTATAGGTAAACTCAACTAGAGAAATATTTTTTTCCTATGAATCTCCCAAATCAAGGATACAGTCCCATAGAAAATCCTCTAACCCTTTCTAGAACCAGGAAGTAAAGTGAGATTCTTTGTCTGACATGATAAAATGGGGAACATAATTAATTCTCACTATCTCTTGAATGTAAAGCCTGTATAGCTCATCAATAGAGAAGCTCTCCCAGATTGGTTGGAAGTGTGCAACTTTGGTTAGTCTATCGATGATCACCCATACCACATCACTACCTCAAGGATATCTTAGCAAGCCTACCACAAAATCCATGGTGACGCCATTCCATTTCCACTCAGGAATGGAAAGAGGTGGTAAAATTCAATAAGGTCGTTGGTTATCTTCCTTAACCTACTGACAGGCGGAGCACCAAGTGATAAAGCCTACTATCTGTGTCTTCATACCTAGCCACCATACTGATGAATCATGTATCGATACATCTTGGTAGGACCAGGATGAAATTCCCAAACCTAGGCATGTGATTAACTCATCATCTCTTCTCGTATGTCTAAAGGCACCCATACATAGCCATGGAAGAGAATAGTTTCACTACCATCAGCAATCCAACCAAGATGTGGGTCATCTCCTGTAACACTCTCTCTCAAGATGAGGCACTCAGAATCAGATAACAGTCACATCCATACCCTCTCTAAAAGGGAGGAATTCACTACTAGAGCTTTCAGAACATTTTTCATGTGTTGTTCTTAAACCTCCAAATGCATATCAAAAAATAGAGCCATCAACTTCCACTCACTATTAGCCTCCTTGATAGCTTTCATATGATTTTTCTGGTTCAAGGCATCATCCAATGCATTAACCTTTCTCGATGTATAAGCAAGCTCAAAGTCGAATGACTGTAGGTATTCCACGCACCTGCATGACCTCATATTCAAGTCCTACTATATGGATATATATTTTAGACTTTTATGGTCTATGTAAATGACGAACCTCTAACCCAACAAGTAGTTCCTCAAATATTGAAGAACATGATCCATGACTACTAACTCTAGGTCATGTGTAGTATAGTTCCACTCATGAGGCCTCAGCTGGTGAGAACCATACATAACAACTTCATTAACCTGCATCAAAACAACACCAAGACTGATTCCTGAATCATCACAATAAATAGTATAGCTTATACCCATATTAGGAAGAATTAGAATCGGAGTATAGGTGAGTTTTCCCATTAACTCCTAAAAATATATCTCACATTCTTAATTCAAGTTGAATTTCACACCCTTCTTGGTCATGCATGTAAGCAACACTTCCAAGCATGATAGGTTCTGGATGAATCACCTATAATACCTAGCCATCCCCATGAATCTATATACATAAAACACGTTCTTGGGATAATCCTAGGAAACCATGAATCTCACCTTCTCTGGGTAAACTGATACACCTAATTCATTATTGATATTACCTAATAAGTAAACCTTAGTTATCCAAAAGTGGTATTTACTGAGATTCACATATATTCGATGCTCTCTCAGTGTACTCATCAAGATCTCAAAATGATTGGCATGGTCATGTCTAGACCAAAAAAAACACTAATATTTCATCTAGTAAGACTACCAAAAAGGAATAAATATATGGGTGTAAAATTATATTCATCATAGCCATGAAGACTTTTGGAACATTTTTCAAACCAAACAGCATAGCCAGATACTCATACAATTCATACCTACTCTAGAATGTTGTATGTGGTATGTTTGATGGAATCACATGTACCTGATGATATCCTGACCTCAAATAAATCTTGTAGAAAAATGTTTATACCTAAAGATGGTCAAAATGTTCGTCTATTCAAGGAAGTGGATATATGTTCTTCATTGTGAGCTAGTTCCATTGATGGCAATCCATGCACAATCGAAAGGTACCATCCGCATTTTTTGGAAAAAAAGTAATGGTGAACTCCATAGAGATATGTTGGGTCTAATAAAACCCTTATCCTCTATGTCTTTAAGAAATTTCTTGAATTCCTAAATATCTATAGGTGTCTTCCAATAAGGAGGAATGGAAACTAGTCCCACACCTCGGACAAGCTCAATGGTGAGCTCAATTTCTCTCCCATGAGGTAACCCAGAGAAATAATCAGGGATTATGTCCCAAAAATGATCCACAATAGGAGGTAATTCTAATAATTACATTACCTAATTGCTCATAAAGAGACTATACATTTGGGTAGTCACACTTCTTAGACCAGTACACTTGAGTCCATCTTGACTAGCCTGAAGGTTTTATTCTCCCTTATGGATATATGTGTTTCCCTCAGGTGATGTGAATGATACCCATTGGCGATAGCAATCCACCTGGGCTCGATAAGGCATGAGCCAATCTATATGGAGAATGACATCAAAGGCCATCATCTCCAGGATGAAGAAACTCCACAGAAAATGGTACCAACCTATCTCAAGGGGGAACTCATTGCACTGGTGTATACCCTCTTCTTTAACTCTTAACATCATGTCAAGGGTCATAACACCACTAGAGTATTCTATCACTAGACCTATACTTCCCATAGTTCCAGTAGACAAAAAGGAGTGTAATTCACCTGTATTGAATAAGGAATATGCTAACGTAGAAGATACTAGAATAGTAACTCTAACCATAGATGGCCATGGACATTTCTCCTCTGAACTAGGTTGAATGACATAAATATGTCCTGAACTACAGCCCTGACATGCTACATGACTAGCCTGAGAAAGTCCACTTTATTGATGAAGAAAATATGAATCCTTAATTCCTCATCCATACCCACTTTATCTGCATTAATACCCAGTAGAAGACTAGTTTCCTTCCTTATGTGGGGTCTTTGATCCCTCGCCTGAAGTTTTTTATGGTGTAGAACCCCATTCTCTAGAAACTTGATGAAAAGATCAGCAGAAACGTTGTACATAACCCATCATGTTTCAAGCCCGGCAATGGATCAAGTTACTCATACACTGGGGATCTTTATGGCCTGGAATTTTTCACTGGTTACACACCATAAAGATGTTGGTGTGTTCCACCTAGCTATTACTACCCAATGTATACCCTCAAAGCATCGCTTCTTGCTGTTGGGTATACCACTAATTTCCCTGGAAGTTGAACTTCCCTACTTCACATCACCTAACTCCCTCAGGTTCCACTCAATGATAAGGCCTTGGTTGATGATCTCTGAAATGGTGGTAAAACAAAATACATTCACCTATGAGTGAATGGTATAATAAATACCATCCTCATAGTTCCCCATAATAGTCTGATCATCACCATTCAAGGTCCTTGAAAAACATTGTAATTCAATGAAGTGAGATGAATATTCCATCACTAACATGTCTCCTTGATTGAGGTGCATGAATTTCTGAATGAGATCTATTCTTTGGGTTTGAGGAAAGAAATAGTTGAAGAATGATACCTAGAAATCCACCTAGACCAATCCCTTGATGTTGACCAGCATGAGTCAAAATGTCCCACCAACGCTTAGATGAGACGCATAGCATAAAGGTCATGAGATTGACCCTCTACGCTAGAGGCATCTTGATGTGATAGAATATTGATCCCATATCCTCTAACCATGATTTATTAACCTAAGTTCCACCATTCCCTGAGAAGCTATGAGGTTGTTTTTGTAGGAATTACCTAGTGATCTTTTCCATAGAAGGTGCAGGTCAAGGAGTACCTTGAACTGATTGCATTAAGCAGAGAAAACTATCTCAGAACTAGGAATCATCACCCAGTGGAGGATTAGGAGGAGGTTACTCAGGTGGCACTATAGGAGGTATCATGGGTGGATCAAGGCCCACCACCTTAGGAGTATGCTCATTGCCTCTTTCCTGGCATACATCATGAGGTTATCGCAATGTAATTTCTATAAAAATTCCAAGTGCATACCTCATATAGAAATTATAACATATAGGTAAAGTGGTAAGAAAACACAAGAACAAGGCTATCCTTATAAGGAAGTAAACCCCTATACCTACTCTAGGACCCAGGTCAGGGTGATAAGAATAATTCAAAAGAAGAAAGAATAGGACACATGGCCTACTACCCACTATCTAGTTAGAATAGGGTCAAGGTATCAGGTATAAGGTTACTATTCATTTTGAAAATTCATATTCATTTAAACCTCTTAAGGTTTGTTCTTATTTAATCTATTATCAGAATCACAATATAATTAATTATGTCACTAATTCCAATTCATAAGTTATCATACACCTTATAAATTGAAATTGGCATGTCCACTAAATGCATCCTGACCTTTACACCAGACAACAGGTTTAATAGTCCATGGTTGTAGTTTTATCAAATGAGATACCATTGGAACTCATCAATCAATCTAAAAAATGTGGAATAATTGGTCAATTAAACCAATTATTCCATCATTGAGGATACCATCACACTACAAATCATACAATAAAGGCAAAAAAATCACAATAAATACAAGCAATACACATAGTAAAGTAGTTATGGAATGGCATAATGAATGGAATTTTAAGTCCTATTGTGCCTAGTATGATTCATGATTTTAATGTTCCTTCATGTCATTGATCTAAATCAATAGATATCTCATCAAAATAATAACAATTCAAAGCATTATCATTACCCTATGGTGGAATCCTTGAAACTATAATAATAGAATCAATAACAGCATTTACCCATCCTATGTAACTTGGGTTTCCCCTGTATGTGGGGTAGCTACTCCTAATAATAGGATATTAACCAAATTATCATGATAAAGTCTCCTGTCTAAACCTAAATAATAATATAAAAAGGAAAATTGGATATGATACCACTTTTTAGCATCCCTCCCCAAGTTACACTCAATAGTGCCCTGAGACCGTCAAACACAGTACCTCAAGTGAGGCTCCCCAAATGCCAGAGGCTACTGACTAGCAGTGAGGGCCTTGGGTAAGCCGGTGGGGAGACTATTCCATCATTGATCAGAGTAGATCATAGTAGTAATAATATTTAAAAAAACAGAAGCAATGAAAACATCTAGATAGAAGAAAAAACCAAAATCATAAACATACAAGATGATGAAATAAAATATGGAAGATGAATAAATAAACAAAAGAAACTAATGATGATATTATATCATGTGTCTATACAAAAATGACTAAGAAAGGGGAAGGGGATTATATCAAATAATTAAAAAGTCTAAAAGATACTAAAACTAGAATCTCTAGCATAGTATTGTCCCCCTGCTCCCAACTCCATCCTAGAAAGGAAAATCAATCATTGGAAATTGGATTCTTCCCTTTATCTAGACCTGCAATCATAAAGTATACTTAGGTACCAAAGGTGCCTGAGCAGGGTGTAAGACATAATCTCAATATACCATCACCCATAGTGTATAGGCCCATCAATTTCATGCAATATAAATATAGAAATTTTGCCTTAATGACTTAAATTCTATATAGAATAAATAAATAATTACATTAGACTAGGCTCCAAATGGAGACTCTTCCAATCTACCTACTTTGGCCTAAGATGGTGCGTCTAAACTAGGAAATATTTAAATGGTAGAGTGAGTAAAGTAAATTTACATAGTATGGACTATCCCTGAGCTTATTATTGGACTTGGAGGACACTTCCCCACGTTTTCTAAACCAACTAACCAATTATCATTTAAAATCATTTTTTTACCATTGAAAACATTTTAATCATTTCTTTATAAAACATGTTGAGACACCTTGATCCCATCCATTGAAATCTAGAGAAATTTACCAAGTATCACCTGAAGGTCTTGGTAAAATTCCAATACCAAGGAGTCTGTCCAAGGTGACCCATGTATGAAGTCCCAAGTGTCACTCTGGCATGGTGTGGAAACAGCATGAACTGACCTCTGAGTCTATACCTAGTATCGCATGTAGGGTCTCAAATCTCTCTCATGGAATGATACAACTAATTGTGCCATCATGATTGTCCAAGGGATATCCCCTAGGGAATTGGAAATTACTCATCTAGAGTCAAAGATATATAACTCATGGAAATCCCATCTTAGGAATAGCTGATGTCACCCCCGATGTATTTAATAAGAATTTACAAAATCTAATAAGAGGTACGAGATTCCTTCCAAGGGGTCCTTAATTCAGAACCCCTTGGTTCACCCTCGGTGCTAAGGAAATTATAACTAATAAGCAAAAAACTTATAAAGCATGTCCAATAAGAGTCCATTTAATTTAAAGTCAATCCATTAATTCATACATGACATGTTGATCAAATCATGTCATTGGGAATATTTCATTTTAACCACAAGGCTCAAGGAATAAGATTTTGGTTAATTAAATTTAAGTCCAACCATCCATAAGTGGCATGGGGGCAAGGTTAGTCACTAGGTTCATCACACTTATCAATTCACTACAAAGCTCAAGGTATTAAATATAAGAAAAAACCATTTATAATTCTCAATAAGCTAATGAGAAAAGGTCACTTTATCATTATAAGGGTATCCCATCCCATTTGGGTGGTCTATCACAATGAGATCAACCCACAGGGTTGGTTCTCCGCTTACTCGGGTCGCTAAGGGCATGTTAAGACATCCGTTTTAATTTGGTTTGATAAATTAGAAGTGAAGTAATAAAATACCGGCTCAAGGCATAATGGAAAAATTTATAGAATGCAACAAAATTATGGAAAAGGTCATGACCACCTACCTTATCCTCATTGAGCTTTACTCATCCATTTTTTATCTTTGATTCGATCTTTGTTGGAAGAAATAAATGAAACATTAAAATTCATTGAAAATGGGTAAAATGATCTTTCACCAAAATAGAGAAAATTATGGGATTAACAACTTGAAATATATTAGAGAGTATTCAATATCATACCTATAGCTTTCCATAGGATCCAATGGTAATCTATTCAGGTGTTGGATTATGGAGTTGTATCAAATCCTATATTTGAGAGGATGTGAGTTTTTCAATGGTATAAGAAGCAAGATGATGGAGAAATATAAACGAGGAGAGAAAGGGTTGATTTAATTCATTAAATGGGGTTATTTTAGTAATTTCACCCAAATATACATTGTACAGCATTTGGCCACAGGTTTTGGCCAAACCATACACCAACCATGTGTCATTCACTTCTACTTATGGAATATCACATGGTTTGGCACATAGTTTGACTAACTGTGCACTAACTATTTTAAAAACATGAAAAATATCTCTATCCAAAATTTTAGATAGCTCGCACAGTTGTGAACCCTGGGTTGCACGGTTGTAAACGAATTTTACGACCTAGTTTTCTTCTTGTTTTCTAAGGCTCCAACTTCAAACAATCCTCGAACACCCCTGAAACCTCCTTGAACCTTTTAGGAATCAAATTTAGGGTCATTTAAAGGAATTTAAACCAAAAAATTAATAATACAGGCCTTTATGAAGATTTGGTACATTACAACTGAGATCATTGGTGAAAGATCCATCCTCTGTTTGAAAGTTTTGGCTAATAATAAACCTCATTTATTTGATTCATGTATAAAAATATGTGGTATACTTGTATCCTTTGAGCTAAAATCCCAAGTCCTTTCATGAGAATTTATTTCCACCTCTAGAAATCTATCTGTTATGTCCTTATGTTTGTTTTTGTGGGCCATAAAAATATCATTATTCCAAGAGTCTTGTAGATTACTATCCAAAATATTAATTTCATTCTCAAGATATTTAATGTTAGGAAAATAGAAATATCTATGTTTAGATCACTCCTTTATGACTCCTTTTAGGAATTTTATATTTCTATACAAGATTTCATGGGGGTGGTTGTGCATGGGGTCGTCCTAGGATTGTTTCACTACAAATAAGTAGTTGTTAAACCAATTTTATTAAATAACCTAAGAGGGGTGAATTATGGTATAACAGATTAAATATACTACCCCCATAAAATCTTGTTTCATAATTAAACAAAACACTCTTCTCTCCCTCTCTCGTAGAAATGTATGAACATAATTTAAATCATGCATGAGACACAACAATTTCACTTGGTTCACCCTCACTGAGCTATATCCATGGAGCATACAATGGTGATGTGTGGATGTACCAAATCCACTAAGTCTCGCTACCAAATTACAAGGTTCATGCTAGATCACTTATATTCCCTGTCTCACTACCTTTACAATGTTTAGGGTCATCTCACTGCTTTCCCAAGGGTCACTCTCTGATTCAATTTCTCTATCTCACTACTGGTGGAAAGGATCACCATATGCATCTTCCTTTTCTCACTTCTCTTGTAAGGGATTCACCCATATTTTATGGACTTTTAGTTCCCTTCATTATCACTAATTAATGCATCCTTAGTTTTAGGTAGATGCTCTATTGAAGTCCATATTCTCTGCATATTGTTAGTTTACAGAAATTAATTTTGAAATATTTTTTAGTCCCTTCATGAACTTCCTTTAATACTCTATGAACATCCTTGTATCCACTGAAATATTTTGAACCGTGTGGAATGAGTGTTTCATGGACCACCTCTTCTTCTGCAGGTGGCCTCTTCTTCTACGGACTGCCTCTGCTTTTGTGGAACACCCCTTATTTCATGAACCGCCTCTTCTTCTGTGGATGACTGATTCCTCATAGACTACCAATGCTACATAATAACTTTTCCTTGTGGGTTTTTCTTGAATCGCCTCTTTTGTGGAATTTTCCCTCCTAAACTCTTCTCCTTCATAGAATTCTCCCTCACAAACTATTCTCCTTCACCAAATTATTCCCATAGCGATGATGTTTTATATTGTAATTTTCAATTACTAATGATGTGATTAGGGGTCTTTATGTTGAAAAATATATCCAAAAACCCACTAATCAAAATTACCCAAACTTTCGATGTGGTGCAACCTTCACCGTGTACTATTATGTGGTCCGCATAACGTCTTTCTCCTTTGTGGTGATTGATGTCTTCTAAAGAAGAAAATCCCCTTGCGTCTCCTCAAATCATATCCTCTATTTCATAAATGATGAGCCTCTTATATAAGATGATCCTCCCATGAACAGAAATCCTCCCGAGAACTATGAGCCTCCCGACAACAATGAGCCTCTCGCGAACTATTTTTCACTACATGGCCTATGTAATACACTTTGCGGTCTTCATAGCACTGCTATACAGAAATAATTCCTTTTCTTATTTTTCTTCTACATTCCACATGCCTATTTTGAGTTCCATGAACTGTAATTTTTGGTCCACAAATTTTTTTCCATGAACTCCTTTCCAAAAGACCTTCTTCTTTCATAAAACAAACTCTTGATTTTGAGACCCATAAATTTGGAAAACATTTGGAAACTGCACCAACTTAAACATCAGCTTCATCAAAACCAACCATACTAATTCACAGTCATCTGGCTTTGTCAAAAAACACAATCAATCCCAAAAACACCACAATTCTTCCTTAAGGGATTTTATCCCAACAATCTATCCCTTTGGGTTTGTTGAAAACTATTCTCATTTTGATACGTCATTGAATCTTTTTCCATATTCTACCAACATTCTCTTTTATCAATTAAGATAAAAATAAATTATTTACTCAACACATACTCTAATTTCACATGAGAAATTCTTGGCATGAGAAACAAGAGTAGCATGAAAAGTTCATCAATGAATCACTTCATTTAAAAACCATTCATCTTCTTTCATCACAAACTTCATTTATCATGACATATAATCTTTAATCAATCACCTTTAGCATCATCATATTCAAAACTACCCATAATTAACTAATCCCCTAGAAACTTCTCCCCCTATATTGATTAAGAAATTTTATCCCCTTTCATAGCCATAATTTATCCCCCATTTTCAACGAATATGAAGGTCACTTCATTGTGGTATATAATAGGGTAAATAACACAGATCAGTACATTAGGAAAAAACACATCATACCTTGGGGAGAGGGGGTCCCACTTCCATAATTTTTCAAGTGTAGGGATTTTACTAAACTCTCAAAGCCATTCAATTCCATTCAAATGCTTCTTTGGGTAAGGCCTTTGTCATAATTTCTATAATTTGTAGTTCTGTAGGAACATACTCCAACTTAAAAATCCCTTACTCCACATTTTTCTTGATAAAACGATACTTGATTTCAATTTTATTTGTCCTTGAGTGATGTACTATATTTTTTCTAATTTTTATAGTAGTTTAATTATCTTGATGGATTCTGATCATAAACTTCACTTCAACTCCCATATCATCAAACTACTACTTCATCCACAATAATTGTGTGATTCTTGAGTAGTTTTAATATATTCATCTTCTATAGTTCTCAATTAAATACAATTTTCTTTCTTTCTTAACTAAGAAATACACAATTCACCAATATATAATGCACCACCTGATGTTTATTTTCTTTCATCTATTGATCCATCCCAATCTATATATGTATATCCTAATAACTCTTGCTGATAGTTTTCATTGTACAACGAACCAAAATCCACCATTCCCTTAATATACTAAAGTATTATTTTCACTACAATTAACTGGCTTTCCTTGGGATTACTTTGATTCCATGATTTTTACATGTGTAAAAAACAATATCTAGTTGGGTTGTTTTTAAGTACAATAGCCTTCCAATCATCTATATGTATTCTGTGACATTAATCGCTTTGCCTTTAACATCCCTTCACTGTTTCATTTGAGTAGCCACCGGGGTCATCGTCAACTTGGAATTATCCACTCAAAATCTTCTCAAAACCTCATTGTCCTATTTAGACTGATAAATTAATGTTTCATTCTTTCCTTGTGTCACTTGTAAAATAAGGAAAAACATCATTTAATCAATCATTGACATTTCTAATTAAATTTTCATGAATTCCTTGAAATGATTACACTATGATTAATCTAATCCGCCAAATATTATGTCATTGACATATACCAGAAACATTATCCTTTGATTTCTATCATTATTTACATATAGATTTTAATCAACTCCAACACACTGAAAACTGAGTTTCTTCAAAAACTGATCAAGCCTTGAATACCATGATCTTGTTATTTTCTTCAACCCATACATCTCTTTTATCAACTAAAAAACTATATCATCATCTTCATGAATGATAAAACCATATTTATTCTCAATATAAACCTCTTCTTCTAGAACCCCATTCATAAATACTAGCTTAACATCCATATATAAAACTTTTAACTTTATTTACACTGCTATGTCCAAGAATAATCTAAATGTCTCTAGGATTACAACATGTGAAGATGTTTTATAAACATAAATACCCTCTATCTAAGAGTACCCTTTGCACACTAGTCATTTCTTATTTCAAATCGCATCACCATCTTCATTCATCTTGTTGTGAAATACCCATTTAGTCCTGATTACATTCTTATCTATTGGTCTCGAAACAATCTCACATGTGTTATTCTTCTCAATTTGGTCAAGATCTTTATTCATAGAATGAACCTAATTATCATCTCCAGCTACTTAATCAAAATGTTGAGTCTCTACATGTGATAGGAACGAAACTTTTTGTAGATTCTTCATCCTCATTGTCTTTATTGGCACTTTCTGGTGACCAATTATGTTCTATCTATCAATTTATTCTCTTTTCTTCGATATTTTTACAGATACTAGTTTGTGTTAATCCTTTTCATTATCTAAATATTTTTCTAAATCATCCTCTGGAACTAGAACATCCCCTGATCTACTTATCTATTCATCACTATCCTCCTGATATTGATCATGTATTTTCTGAAGATTCTACTCATTCTCTACTATAGTTACATCATTTCTCTCAACTATCTTTCCCATATACTTATTTAAGAATTTATATGATTTTATTTTCTTTGATTAGATAAGAAATATCCCTTCATCTCCACGGGATTCAAAATTCCTATGTTTATCCTTATTGAGAATAAAACACTTACTTCAGAATACTTGAAAGTACTTCAATGATGGATTCTTTCCATACCATAGATTTTATAGAGTCTTATTTTATTTTAGATATAACAATGCTCTATTTTATATATAGACTGATATCATCACTACTTCTTTCCAAAACTTCTCTGGAAGTTCATTTACAATGATCATTGTTCTATCCATGTTGTTGATAATTAGATTTCTTCTCTCAATATAAGTCCCCAGCCTTAAACCTTACTTAATATTGATTTATTACAAGATTAAACATTGTGGATCTTTTCAGGTTTAGAGTTTTAGAGAATTAGATCCTGAAACTTGAATTACATTCCACATTTAAACAAAGTGGTTACATAAAAGACAGTATTCATTCTTCCCATCAACGGAAACATATTGAAAATAAAACATGGATTCTTTCTTGACACATTCTTGACACTATCATCACATCTTGTACCTTTCCCTTGACCTATGAAAAACATTTCAAAAACTTGGGATGAGCATAAAAAACTCAGAAAGGGTTATAAAAATATGGAAAGGAAACATGAGTTCATATATACATAAGAATGAAATCATACTTTACCCATAAAACATAGGCAATTTAACATACCTCATCAAAACATGAATAAATCATAGAAATCATAAGACATAAAGGTTACTTGAGGCATTCATAACATTCTTACGTAGGGAGTAACCCTCTTGGTTACGTTTGGAATACCCATCATAGTATATTCCCTAAATCTCTTCGGAGAAACCTTAACGTTTCACTCTTTCATGTTACCCAATGCATTGGAGAGCTATATCGGGCTCACCCGCCCTTAGTTTATCACAGAACCACATGTCTTCATAATAATGCCCAAGAACCTCAACATAATCATATCACATAAACCATGCATAAAGGAAACATATCATTTCCACCTTTCAATCACAAGATATCAATACAACACATTGATATAAAAACATTATGAAAACCATTTTCAATACCAAAATAAAATAAAAGTAAAACATGGTATTTATTTTTCTTTTAAAAAAAGGTATGGCTTGTAGAGGAAGCCAAAACTCAAATAATGGTCACGGTGGCGGAGAAGTCGTTGTCGCCACATACATACGACCAAAACATTCCCCTTTGTCGTTTAGTAAAACGCTTCGTATAAAAAATATTCCTTTGGATAAACGTAAAAGTCAAAGGGGTTTATACACCGTATAAAAGAAGGTTGTGTATAAAACAAAATATGCCTCAATGAAAGGAGATTGAGACGAAGTCCCATACAAAGACGGTATCCTTGGTTTAAGGATAAATCAATTAAATAATTATGTGTGACAAAAGAATGCACCAAATATAAGTGGATATTAAGTGTAAAATAATCAAAGGTCATTCACACATATTCAAAATATGACATAATCAATAACTACATGTTGAACCCAAAGAAATCGAAATTGGGATAAGAAGTTCCCTTGACAGCCTAACAGCGTCACATCAAAATGAGTTGATGAGAGATAAAAAAAAAGGTATCTCATCACATGGACATAAAATTTACATCAATAAGGATATATGAAAACATATCCTAACATAACAATATGTAAATTATAATACCCAACAAAAGAAGTCTTTTAAAAAGAGGAGGGTGAAAGGTTCCCTTACCGACATGGGTATCTTTCGAAACATACGCCCCGTGAAAGAAGGACAATACAAAATTGATGTAAATACTCATAAAAGAAAGTATATTACACAAAGAGTAGAATAATTGATAGTAAATACACCACTAAAAGTAAATTGTGGCAAATTTAGCATAAATCTCATGAGAATAAAAGTGAGATGAAAAATCCCTTACGAAAACTCAGCAGCCTAACGACGCCACTTAAAACTTCCAAAAATGGATTGATGAGATCAAATAGGGTCTCTCATCATATTACAATACAATTTACAGCAAGAGGAATATAAAATAACATCCTCCATCATAACAAAGAGGAGCTTAAAAGAAGTGACATAAAAGAGAGTACTTAAAAAGAAAGAGAGAGGTTAGATCTCTTACAAAAATTCGGCAGCCTAACGGTGCCACTCAAAACTTCCAAAATGGATTGATGAGTGAGAATAGGGTCTCTCATCACATGAACATAAAAATTACAGTAATAGTAATATAAAAGATCATCCCAATAACAAGAAAGATGAGCTTTAAAAGGAATGACATAAAAGTGTGTACTTAAAAAGAAAGAGAGGAGTAGGATCCCTTACCTCAAGTCCAACTTGTCTTGTTCGTTTCTTTATATTCCTGAATAATAAACTTTGGTCAATTAATAATTTCCTAAGTACCTCCTTTAGAGATTATTATTCAGTTCAAATCACATATTATAATGTTATAATAATTTTTTAATAATGTTAGTTCATATCAGACGTTTTTACCGATGTTTGGTACATGAGTCAAAAATGAACTTGTTTGAAAAAATATTGCCCATGTAGTTATAAGTAAATAATTTCTAGAATAGTATTAATGATTAAAATATCATATATATCCAGTAAATATTCATTTCATACTATTCCATATCATTTGGAGATAAAAAATGAAAAGCACCGTTCATGGAGACGGTAGGTTGTACGTACGCATGAACGCTACTTTCATTTTTTGTCATATTAATGGAATTAAAACAAAATGAGAGAGATATATATATGTTATAATTCCAGAATGATATCAATAACTTTTATGTAATATATTACATCTATATCTATTATATATATGTACTTATAATATTACATAACACTTTGAGATAAGAAATGAAATGTACCGTTCATGGAGACGGTAAGTCGTACGTACGCATGAACGCTACTTCCATTTCTATTTCATATTTAATGGAATTAAACATAAATATACATAATATTATTTTAATTCCAGTATGGTATCATATATAATATCATTAAATATATCCTTTATACATACCACATATGGTATTAACGAATCAAATCACTTTGAGGGGGCGGTAGTCCGCACTTCCTTAAATGAAGATATCGCGTTTACCCATAATGGAAACCATAAAGGTATGCCCAAAATGAAAAATACAGAATCTTAAGGACAACATAAAAATATTATATATCATATATAAATATATTGTCATCTTAATGTCCACCTTTGAAGGTGTTAGAATAATTTTGAACAATCATCGTTTCGGGAGGCAGAAATTCGCCATCCACAGAAACAGTATGTTCTTTAACCATTAGATGTAGGTGTGTAAAAGTGTAGCTAGAATACTTCTTATAAAAACATCCTAGTATATTTATGATACTTTAGTTGTTACAAAAGAAATGAATAAAAAGAGTTTAGGGGGTTGGAGAAGCAAAATAAAACAAAAGGATTCAAGTGAAGACATTACCTTAAAATCGGGTAACTCCCTTTGGTTTGAGCTCAAAGGCTTCCTTGGGAAGACTTATGCCCAAAGTGAGGCTTCAAGGAGTAATAGAGGGAAGTGTAGAGACAAAATGGGCAGAGTTTGGCCGATCCAAAGGCTTTGGGAGTGTGGGTAAGGAGGTAGAGGTGGGGGCCTTTTATAAAAGGAGAGGAGGGGCACTCTTGTAAAGTTACAAAATGTTACTTTATTTTCAAAAGAGTTTCGGATTTTAAAGGTCCCACATTGATTTATTTCGAGGATAAGGTGATAAGGGTTCGAAATCCACTCATCCAATAGGTTTTGGACATGTTTAGGTCTTAGATATTACATTATCTTTCCATTTTATTTAAATCGTCAAATAATGAGGTCATCGATGCATCGTCATGATGTCATAAATAATGTAATTTATATAATGTATAAAAATTTGGAAAAAAATACTATGATGTAGGAAATATTTCTATATTTACAATGAATATTTATAGTCAAAAATCTGATTTGTATAACCCCATGTAAAAATTGTTTTAGTAAAACATTTCATGTTTCTCTCATTTTTTACTTTAACTTTAAATAAAAAGATATTAATGTCATTTTCCAACCAAAGTGGCTTCATGGGGTCCCCAAGTTGACCCATGGCTTTTCTTGATCGTCCATGACACATCCAATGAGGTTAGGACATGTGTCCAGTTCATTTCATATTATTAAAACATTATTTTTTACCTTAAACTACACTAATTACCTCTAATCGCGATTAAAAACTTAATAAGTTACTATTCACAAAAAAAAATTATTTTTATCCCATTGAACCACATTTTACTTTTTAATGACAACCATGTATGTCGGATTTTTGAAATTCAAAACACAAAGATGGCAAAATTTCATTTAAACGGAAAAATCAGTTTTTATAAGTACCACTTAGTGGTTTCACTATTCATCAAAAATTGAAGTTTTTCAGAAAAATCCCAAGAATTCACCCTAAGCTATATTTGATATTCCGAATTCAAAAATGAAGTCTATTTTAGAAAATTCAAAACATATAAGTTACATTAATTAATTTAATAATTAATTCACGCTGTCAGAGCAAAAAAGTGTGTTTTTATGAAACAATAAGTATCAAAAGATTGACATTAGTTTAAGTCTGTTTTCAAAGTGAAATTAATTCCAACGACCACTATTGGATTTAATGGTAAAAATATATTCTAATTTCACTTTAAACCCAATTCAAAAGATAATCTAATAATATAAATAAATTAGATTAAAAAGAGGTTTTGAATTAAAATATAACATTTTACACTATTCATTAAAAAATGAACTTTATCAGAAAGATACCAAATATTTACAGAAAGTGAATTTTGATGTCCCAATTCTTAAGAAGAGTTTTATTTGGTCCAAAAGGATGTATAAGAGTGAACAAAACTATATTTAATGACAGTTCTCCATCAAAAGGAGATAAGTGAACCTTTAGTGAAAACTAGGGCATATACGCCTAAAATTGAATTATTTCCGTATTTTATGCCTTTATATTTTATTGGATAAATGTAAAAAGATTTAAAAACATATATAATCATATTTTAGTTATTTATATCCATTCCCGCCAATACAACGGCTACATGTTAACTACCATTTAAAATAATATTATTTTATTATTAGAGTGCAACGTAAGATTCCCAAGAAACTTGTTGTTGCGTGTTGGGTACGCCATCGAGCATAGCGTCCCCTCTAAAGTAATATTAATATTTTATTCACAAATATGAATAAATATGAAAATGTCATATTCTTTATTTACCTGGGGTGTTACATCCTTCCCCCTTTTGGGAATTGCGTCCTCGCAGTTTTTAAAATTGAGCTTGGAAACATCCTTGAATGTCCCACATTGGAACAAGAGTCGGTAAAACAATCACTTTAAAAGAATGGGAGAGAAGTACAAATGTCACCCGAGTTAACCCATACTAGGATTACAAGTATGAAAATATGGATATGGAGGAGAAAACAAAGGGTCATGTTCTGATGGAGAGTGATAGTAAACATGTCTATGAGAAAGTTAACCATAAGAAAATCACAAACTTGTGATGGGTTAAACGGTATTCGATTCCCCAGTAGGAAAAGTTAATGGAAAACATTTTTGTTTTAAGTTACTTTTTATTGAGGAATTTATTCATAAGGAAACATAATCACTTATCATGTTGACTTTCAACTTTTACTAGATTCCTTAATCAAACTCATATTTTTTCCAAAAGATGAGTATTTAGGGAGACTTGTTTTCATTAAGAGTACTATAATCAACTTCTAGAGAATCACCTAATCCAAAAAAGAGAACTATATACTTCCCATGTCTTTATACTTTAACCAAAACCAAAACCAAAAAAGGTTAGAATAGGATTAGAAAATCCAGAAAAGGATAACCATTTATAAAAAAGAAAATCTATTCTTAATCTCCAAAATTTGTCCAATAAACCCAATGTTAAATGAGGACCATTCGATAAACAATTTGTCCATAAAATTCTTCAAATTAAACCAATCTTAGATTGAAACCCAAATATTTGAAGGATTTAGTCACATAGTCTTCCATGTTAAATCGTAACATTTATCTCCAAACAACATCAGTTGCTCCTAAAGTCTCGTATTGAAAAGTAATTAACCTAATCACATATCCTCCATGATAGGTTAATCATTTTCATAAATAACCCAAAATCAACTTACTCTTAATTCATAAAATCATATAACTAAAAAGAATCAGTCAAACTAACCAGGGACTTCACGTAGTCCAGTGGTAGGCGATAAATACCAGTCGCACTTTGGTTGTGGGATCGATTCCCGCAGCTTTGTCCGACGCGATGGGTTGTCACACGGTCTGCGTGTTGTTCTTTTTCCAAAACTATATAATTCCCAAATCATTCCCCAAAAAGGGATAAAATCATCAAAAATAACCATAACATAATTTAACCTCAATTTTATCTCATGCTTTTCACTTCAATCATAACATATAGTATCCCATAATTACCTCAAAAGTAAGGATCATATAAACCCAAATCGTTCTTTATAACTATGTCCACAAAAGAAAAGATAAATATTCCTTGAATAAAATTTTCCTATATTAAACATCAGGGTTACACATAATATAAAAAGTCTTCTAATGTAACCCCATCATCAAAAGAGACTTAATACTCTTAAGAATTTCACTATATCTCTTGAATCCCTTATATCTTGACATCTTACTCATTCAACATTCTTCATGATCCATTAACCATTCCTTTCCAACTTATTCTGAAATAACTCTTTCCTACAAACAAAATCATGAATCATATCCTAAGATTCCAAAATAGGAAAACAATAGTCATGAAATAATACATACCTTTTATTGGTCATTGCCAGTTTCTTCATCCTCAATCGGAACGGCATTAGGTATTGGTAAACGAACATTTGTACACTCTTGGTGACCCCATTCACGAAACTTCTTCATAGGACATGTGTTTTCATAATGACCATGCACACCACATTTAAAACATTCAATTGATCCCTCAGAAATAACTTCTTTCCCTTTCCTCGAGTCAACTGGATGCTTCCTTTTTTCATGGAAGGTTCTTGCTTTATGACCTTCATTTCCACATCTATAGCATACTTCTGTCCCTTTGAAACATTTTCCTAAGTGTTTCTTTCCACATCTTTGGCACATAGGTTTTTGAACACACTTACCTTTATGATTATTACCTGTACTTCCGTAGGGATTTGTTTCTCGCATATATGATGCCTTAGAGAAATCACCAAGGTTTAGGTGGTCACTCGTGACTCCAGATAGTTGGTTGAGGATAATCATAAGAGTTCTCATTGCAGCTCCCATATCATTCAGTTGCTTGCTCAAAAAACTGTCACAGTTTCCTTCACATCCACTATTACTTTGGTGCCTGCTAGATCCAGCCATTTACTAAAACCAAAAAGGTCAGTGTGAGTATATCAAAAAACCATCATGTACTAATGAGGAAGATAAACACTAAGATATACTTACTCATTCACTTTCTCTAAAACTAGGACTCTTTCTGAAATCTTAACCATTATGGTAATTTCACTTATGCTTAAAGAATACCCTAACCTATAAAGTTATCTAAACCGACCTATGATACCAACTATAAGGCCCCAGCCTTAAACCTTACTTAATCTTGATTTATTACAAGATTACACATTGAGGATCTTTTCAGGTTTAGAGTTTTAGAGAATTAGATCATGAAACATGCATTACATTCCACATTTAAACAAAGTGGTTACATAAAAGACAGTATTCATTCTTCCCATCAATGGAAACATATTGAAAATAAAACATGGATTCTTTCTTGACACATCCTTGACACTATCATCACATCTTGTACCTTTCCCTTGACCTGTGAAAAACATTTCAAAAACTTGGGATGAGTATAAAAATCTCAGTAAGGGTTATAAAAATACGGAAAGGAAACATGAGTTCATATATACATAAGAATGAAATCATACTTTACCCATAAAACATAGGCACTTTAACATACCTCATCAAACCATGAATAAATCATAGAAATCATAAGACATAAAGGTTACTTGAGGCATTCATAACATTCTTACGTAGGGAGTAACCCTCTTGATTACGTTTGGAATACCCATCACAGTATATTCCCTAAATCTCTTCGGAGAAACCTTAACGTTTCACTCCTTCGCGTTACCCAATGCATTGGAGAGCTATATCGGGCTCACCCACCCTTAGTTTATCACGGAACCATCCGTCTTCATAAAATTCCCAAGAACCTCAACATAATCGTATCACATAAACCATGCATAAAGGAAACATGACATTTCCACCTTTCAATCACAAGATATCAATACAACACATTGATATAAAAACATTATGAAAAACATTTTCAATACCAAAATAAAAGAAAAGTAAAACATTGTATTTATTTTTATTTTAAAAAAAAGGTATGGCTTGTAGAGGAAGCCGAAACTCAAATAATGGTCACGGCGGTGGAGAAGTCGTTGTCGCCGCATACATACGACAAAAAAATTCCCTTTTGTCGTTTAGTAAAACGCTTCGTATAAAAAAGATTCCTTTTGGATAAACGTAAAAGTCAAAGGGGTTTATACACCGTATAAAAGAAGGTTGTGTATAAAACAAAATATGCCTCAATGAAAGGAGATTGAGACGAAGTCCCATACAAAGACGGTATCCTTGGTTTAAGGATAAATCAATTAAATAATTATGTGTGACAAAAGAATACACCAAATATAAGTGGATATTAAGTGTAAAATAATCAAAGGTCATTCACACATATTCAAAAGATGACATATTCAATAACTACATGTTAAACCCAAAGAAATCGAAATTGGGATAAGAAGTTCCCTTGACAGCCTAACGGCGTCACATCAAAATGAGTTGATGAGAGATAAAAAAAGGGTATCTCATCACATGGACATAAAATTTAGATCAATAAGGATATATGAGAACATATCCTAACATAAAAATATGTAAATTAAAAGACCCAACAAAAGAAGTCTTTTAAAAAGAGGAGGGTGAAAGGTTCCCTTACCGACATGGGTATCTTTCGAAACATACGCCCCGTGAAAGAAGGACAATAAAAAATTGATGTAAATACTCATAAACGAAAGTATATTACACAAAGAGTAGAATAATGGATAGTAAATACACCACTCAATTTAAATTGTGGAAAATGTAGCATAAATCTCATGGGAATAAAAGTGAGATGAAAAATCCCTTACGAAAACTCGGCAGCCTAACGGCGCCACTTAAAACTTCCAAAAATGGATTAATGAGATCAAATAGGGTCTCTCATAATATTACAATAAAATGTACAGCAAGAGGAATATAAAATAACATCCTCCATCATAAAAAAGAGGAGCTTAAAAGAAGTTACATAAAGGAGAGTACTTAAAAAGAAAGAGAGAGGTCAGATCTCTTACGAAAATTCGGTAGCCTAACGGCGCCACTCAAAACTTCCAAAATCGATTGATGAGATAGAATAAGGCCTCTTATCACATGAACATAAACATTACAGTAATAGTAATATAAAATATCATCCCAATAACAAGAAATATTATATTTAAAAGGAATGACATAAATGTGTGTACTTAAAAAGAAAGAGAGGAGTAGGATCCCTTACCTCAAGTCCAACTTGTCTTGTTCGTTCCTTTATATTCCTGAATAATAAACTTTGCTCAATTAATAATTGCCTAAGTACCTCCTTTAGAGATTATTATTCAGTTCATATCACATATTATAATGTTATAATAATTGTTTAATAATGTTAGTTCATATCAGACGTTTTTACCGATGTTTGGTACATGAGTCAAAAATGAACTTGTTTGAAAAAAGATTCCCCATGTAGTTATAAGTAAATAATTTCCAGAATAGTATTAATGATTAAAATATCATATATATATATAGTAAATATTAATTTCATACTATTCCATATCATTTTGAGATAAAAAACGAAAAGCACCGTTCATGGAGACGGTAGGCCGTACGTACGCATGAACGCTACTTTCATTTTTTGTCATATTAATGGAATTAAAACAAAATGAGAGAGATATATATATGTTATAATACCAAAATGATATCCATAATTTTGATGTAATATATTACATATATATCTATTATATATATGTACTTATAATATTACATAACACTTTGAGATAAGAAATGAAATGTACCGTTCATGGAGACAGTAAGCCGTACATACGCATGAACGCTACTTCCATTTCTATTTCATATTTAATGGAAATAAACATAAATATATATAATAGTATTTTAATTCCAGTATGGTATCATATATAATATCATTAAATATTTCCTTTATACATACCACATATGGTATTAACGAATCAAATCACTTTGAGGGGGCGGTAGTCCGTACTTCCTTAAATGAAGATATCGCGTTTACCCATAATGGAAACCATAAAGATATGCCCAAAATGAAAAATACATAAGCTTAAGGAAAACATAAACATATTATATATCATATATAAATATAGTGTCATCTTAATGGCCACCTTTGTTGGTGTTAGAAGAATGTTGAACAATCATCGTTTCGGGAGGCAGAAATTCGCCATCTACAGAAACAGTATGTTCTTTAACCATTAGATGTAGGTGTGTGAAATTGTAGCTATAATAATTCTTATAAAAACATCCTAGTATATTGATTATACTGTAGTTGTTACAAAAGAAATGAATAAAAAGATTTCATGGGGTTGGAGAAGCAAAATAAAACAAAAGGACTCAAGTGAAGACATTACCTTAAAATCGGGTAACTCCCTTTGGTTTGAGCTCAAAGGCTTCCTTGGGAAGACTTATGCCCAAAGTGAGGCTTCAAGGAGTAAGAGAGGGAAGTTTAGAGACAAAATGGGCAGATTTTGGCCGAGCCAAAGGCTTTGGGAGTGTGGGTAAGGAGGTAGATATGGGGGCCTTTTATAAAAGGAGAGGAGGGGCACTCTTGTAAATTTACAAAATGTTACTTTATTTTCAAAAGCGTTTCGGATTTTAAAGGTCCCACATTGATGTATTTCTAGGATAAGGTGATAAGGGTTCTAAATCCACTCATACAATAGGTTTTGGACATGTTTAGGTCTTAGATATTACATTATATTTCCATTTTATTTAAATCGTTAAATAATGAGGTCATCGCTGCATCATCATGATGTCATAAATAATTTAATTTATATAATGTCTAAAAATTATAAAAAAAATACTATGATGTAGGAAATATTTCTAGATTTACAATTAATAATTATAGTCAAAAATATTATTTGTATAACCCCATGTAAAAATTTTTTTAGTAAAACATTTCATGTTTGTCTCATTTTTTACTTTAACTTTAAATAAAAAGATATTAATGTCATTTTCCTACCAAAGTGGCTTCATGGGGTCCCCAAGTTGACCCATGGCTTGTATTGGTCAGGAATGACACATCCAATGAGGTTAGGACATGTTTCAAGTTCATTTCATATTATTAAAACATTATTTTTTACCTTAAACTACATTAATTACCTCTAATCGCGATTAAAAACTTAATAAGTTACTATTCACGAAAAAAATTATTTTTATCCCATTGAACCACATTTTACTTCTTAATGAAAACCATGTATGTCATAGTTTTGAAATTAAAAACACAAAGATGGAAAATTTTCATTTAAACGGAAAAATCAGTTTTTATAAGTACCACTTAGTGGTTTCACTATTCATCAAAAATTGATGTTTTTCAGAAAAATCCCAAAAATTCACCCTAAGCTATATTTGATATTCCGAATTCAAAAATGAGGTCTATTTTACAAAATTAAAAACATATAAGTCACATTAATTAATTTAATAATTAATTCCCGCTGTCAGAGCAAAAAGCGTGTTTTTATGAAACAATAAGTATCAAAAGATTGACACTGGCTTAAGTCTGTTTTCAAAGTGAAATTAATTCCAACGACCACTATTGGATTTAATGGTAAAAATATATTCTAATTTCACTTTAAACCCAATTCAAAAGATAATATAATAATATAAATAAATTATATTAAAAAGAGGTTTTGAATTAAAATATAACATTTTACACTATTCATTAAAAATGAACTTTATCAGAAAGATACCAAATATTTACACAAAGTAAATTTTGATGTCCCAATTCTAAAGAAGAGTTTTATTTGGTCCAAAAGGATGTATAAGAGTGAACAAAACTATATTTAATGAAGGTTCTCCATCAAAATGTGATAAGTGAACCTTTAGTGAAAACTAGGGCATATACGCCTAAAATTGAATTATTTCCGTATTTTATGCCTTTATCTTTTATTGGATAAATGTAAAAACATTTAAAAACATATATAATCATATTTTAGTTATTTCTATCCATTCCCGCCAATACAACGGCTACATGTTAACTACCATTTAAAATAATATTATTTTATTATTAGAGTGCAACGTAAGAATCCCAAGAAACTCGTTGTTGCGTGTTGGGTATGCTATAGAGCATAGCGTCCCCTCTAAAGTCATATTAATATTTTATTCACAAATATGGATAAATATGAAAATGTCATATTCTTTATTTACCTGGGGTGTTACATCCTTCCCCCCTTTTGGGAATTGCGTCCTCGCAATTTTTAAAATTGAGCTTGGAAACATCCTTGAATGTCCCACATCGGAACAAGATTCGGTAAAAGAATCACTTTAAAAGAATGGGATAGAAGTACAAATGTCACCCAAGTTAACCCATACTAGGATTCCAAGTATGAAAATATGGATATGGAGGAGAAAACAAAGGGTCATGTTCTGATGGAGAGTGATAGTAAACATGTCTAGGAGAAAGTTAACCATAAGAAAATCACAAACTTGTGATGGGTTAAACGGTATTCGATTCCCCAGTAGGAAAAGTTAATAGAAAACATTTTTGTTTTAAGTTACTTTTTATTGAGGAATTTATTCATAAGGAAACATAATCACTTATCATGTTGACTTTCAACTTTTACTAGATTCCTTAATCAAACTCATATTTTTTCCAAAAGACGAGTATTTAGGGAGACTTGTTCGCATTAAGAGTACTATAATCAACTTCTAGAGAATCACCTAATCCACAAAAGAGAACTATATACTTCCCATGTCTTTAGAATTTAACCAAAACCAAAACCAAAAAAGGTTAGTACAAGATTAGAAAATCCAGAAAAGGATAACCCTTTATAAAAAGAAAATCTATTCTTAATCTCCAAAATTTGTCCAACAAACCCAAAGTTCAACGAGGACCATTCGATAAACAATTTGTCCATAAAATTCTTAAATTAAACCAATATAAGATTGAAACCCAAATATTTGAAGGATTTAGTCACATAGTCTTCCAGGTTAAATCATAACATTTATCTCCAAACAACATCAGTTGCTCCTAAAGTCTCATATTGAAAAGTAATTAACCTAATCACATATCCTCCATGATAGGTTAATCATTTTCATAAATAACCCAAAATCAACATACTCTTAATTCATAAAATCATATAACTAAAAAGAATCAGTCAAACTAACCAGGGACTTCACGTAGTCCAGTGGTAGGCGATAAATACCAGTCGCACTTTGGTTGTGGGTTCGATTCCCGCAGCTTTGTCCGACGCGATGGGTTGTCACACGGTCTGCGTGTTGTCCTTTTTCCAAAACTATATAATTCCCAAATCATTCCCCAAAAAGGGATAAAATCATCAAAAATAACCATAACATAATTTAACCTCAATTTTATCTCATGCCTTTCACTTCAATCATAACATATAGTATCCCATAATTACCTCAACAGTAAGGATCATATAAACCCAAATAGTTCTTTATAACTATGTCCACAAAAGAAAAGATAACTATTCCTTGAATAAAATTTGCCTATATTAAACATCAGGGTTACACATAATATAAAAATTCTTCTAATGTAACCCCATCATCAAAAGAGACTTAATACTCTTAAGAATTTCACCATAACTCTTGAAGCCCTTATATGTTGACATCTTACTCATTCAACATTCTTCATGATCCATTAACCATTCCTTTCCAACTTATTCCGAAATACCTCTTTCCTACAAACAAAATCATGAATCATATCCTAAGATTCCATAATAGGAAAACAATAGTCATGAAATAATACATGCCTTTGATTGGTCATTGCCAGTTTCTTCATCCTCAATCGGAATGGCATTAGGTATTGGTAAACGAACATTTGTACACTCTTGGTGACCCCATTCATGAAACTTCTTCATAGGACATGTGTTTTCATAATGACCATGCGCACCACATTTAAAACATTCAATTGATCCCTCAGAAAGAACTTCTTTCCCTTTCCTCGAGTCAACTGGATGCTTCCTTTTTCCATGGCAGGTTCTTGCTTTATGACCTTCATTTCCACATCTATAGCATACTTATGTCCATTTGAAAAAATTTCCTAGGTGTTTCTTTCCACATCTTTGGCACATAGGTTTTTGAACACACTTACCTTTATGATTATTACCTATACTTCCGTAGGGATTTTTTTCTCGCATATATGATACCTTAGAGAAATCACCAAGGTTTAGGTGGTCAGTCATGACTCCAGATAGTTGGTTGAGGATAATCATAAGAGTTCTCATTGCAGCTCCCATATCATTCAGTTGCTTGCTCAAAAAACTGTCACAGTTTCCTTCACATCCACTGTTACTTTGGTGCCTGCTAGATCCAGCCATTTACTAAAACCAAAAAGGTCAGTGTGAGTATATCAAAAAACCATCATGTACTAATGAGGAAGATAAACACTAAGATATACTTACTCATTCACTTTGTCTAAAACTAGGACTCTTTCTGAAATCCTAACCATTATGGCAATTCCACTTATGCTTAAAGAATACCCTAACCTCTAAAGTTATCTAAACCGACCTCTGATACCAACTATAAGGCCTCAGCCTTAAACCTTACTTAATCTTGATTTATTACAAGATTACACATTGAGGATCTTTTCAAGTTTAGAGTTTTAGAGAATTAGATCATGAAACTTGCATTACATTCCACATTTAAACAAAGTGGTTACATAAAAGACAGTATTCATTCTTCCCATCAATGGAAACATATTGAAAATAAAACATGGAATCTTTCTTGACACATCCTTGACACTATCATCACATCTTGTACCATTCCCTTGACCTGTGAAAAACATTTCAAAAACTTGGGATGAGCATAAAAATCTCAGTAAGGGTTATAAAAATATGGAAAGGAAACATGAGTTCATATATACATAAGAATGAAATCATACTTTACCCATAAAACATAGGCACTTTAACATACCTCATCAAACCATGAATAAATCATAGAAATCATAAGACATAAAGGTTACTTGAGGCATTCATAACATTCTTACGTAGGGAGTAACCCTCTTGATTACGTTTGGAATACCCATCACAGTATATTCCCTAAATCTCTTTGGAGAAACCTGAACGTTTCACTCCTTCGCGATACCCAATGCATTGGAGAGCTATATCGGGCTCACCCACCCTTAGTTTATCACGGAACCACCCATCTTCATAATAATGCCCAAGAACCTCAACATAATCATATCACATAAACCATTCATAAAGGAAACATAACATTTCCACCTTTCAACCACAAGATATCAATACAACACATTGATATAAAAACATTCTGAAAACCATTTTCAATACCAAAATAAAAGAAAAGTAAAACATGGTATTTTTTTTCTTTTAAAAAAAATGTATGGCTTGTAGAGGAAGCCGAAACTCAAATAATGGTCACGGCGGTGGAGAAGTCGTTGTCGCCGCATACATACGACAAAAACATTCCCTTTTGTCGTTTAGTAAAACGCTTCGTATAAAAAAGATTCCTTTTGGATAAACGTAAAATTCAAAGGGGTTTATACACCGTATAAAAGAAGGTTGTGTATAAAACAAAATATGCCTCAATGAAAGGAGATTGAGACGAAGTCCCATACAAAGACGGTATCCTTGGTTTAAGGATAAATCAATTAAATAATTATGTGTGACAAAAGAATACACCAAATATAAGTGGATATTAAGTGTAAAATAATCAAAGGTCATTCACACATATTCAAAAGATGACATATTCAATAACTACATGTTAAACCCAAAGAAATCGAAATTGGGATAAGAAGTTCCCTTGACAGCCTAACGGCGTCACATCAAAATGAGTTGATGAGAGATAAAAAAAAGGGTATCTCATCACATGGACAGAAAATTTACATCAATAAGGATATATGAGAACATATCCTAACATAACAATATGTAAATTAAAAGACCCAACAAAATAAGTCTTTTAAAAAGAGGAGGGTGAAAGGTTCCCTTACCGACATGGGTATCTTTAGAAACATACGCCCCGTGAAAGAAGGACAATAAAAAATTGATGTAAATACTCATAAACGAAAGTATATTACACAAAGAGTAGAATAATGGATAGTAAATACACCACTCAAAGGAAATTGTGGCAAATGTATCATAAATCTCACGGGAATAAAAGTGAGATGAAAAATCCCTTACAAAAACTCGGCAGCCTAACGGCGCCACTTAAAACTTCCAAAAATGGATTGATGAGATCAAATAGGGTCTATAATCATATTACAATAAAATGTACAGAAAGAGGAATATAAAATAACATCCTCCATCATAATAAAGAGGAGCTTAAAATAAGTGACATAAAGGAGAGTACTTAGAAAGAAAGAGAGAGGTTAGATCTCTTACGAAAATTCGGCAGCCTAACGGTGCCACTCAAAACGTCCAAAATGGATTAATGAGAGAGAATAGGGTCTCTCATCACATGAACATAAAAATTAAAGTAATAGTAATATAAAATATCATCCCAATAACAAGAAATATTAGCTTTAAAAGGAATGACATAAAAGTGTGTACTTAAAAATAAAGAGAGGAGTAGGATCCCTTACCTCAAGTCCAACTTGTCTTGTTCGTTTCTTTATATTCCTGAATAATAAACTTTGGTCAATTAATAATTGACTAATTACCTCCTTTATAGATTATTATTCAGTTCATATCACATATTATAATGTTATAATAATTGTTTAATAATGTTATTTCATATCAGACGTTTTTACCGATGTTTGGTACATGAGTCAAAAATGAACTTGTTTGAAAAAAGATTGCCCATGTAGTTATAAGTAAATAATTTCCAGAATAGTATTAATGATTAAAATATCATATATATCCAGTAAATATTCATTTCATACTATTCCATATCATTTGGAGATAAAAAATGAAAAGCACCATTCATGGAGACGGTAGGCCGTACGTGCGCATGAACGCTACTTTCATTTTTTGTCGTATTAATGGAATTAAAACAAAATGAGAGAGATATATATATGTTATAATTCCAGAATGATATCCATAATTTTTATGTAATATATTACATATATATCTATTATATATATGTATTTATAATATTACATAACACTTTGAGATAAGAAATGAAATGTACCGTTCATGGAGACGGTAAGTCGTACGTACGCATGAACGCTACTTCCATTTCTATTTCATATTTAATGGAATTAAAAATAAATATACATAATAGTATTTTAATTCCAGTATGGTATCATATATAATATCATTAAATATATCCTTTATACATACCAAATATGGTATTAACGAATCAAATCACTTTGAGGGGGCGTTAGTCCGCACTTCCTTAAATGAAGATATCGCGTTTACCCATAATGGAAACCATAAAGGTATGACCAAAATGAAAAATACAGAAGATTAAGGGAAAAATAAACAAATTATATATCATATATAAATATAGTGTCATCTAAATGGCCACCTTTGAAGGTGTTAGAAGAATATTGAACAATCATCGTTTCGGGAGGCAGAAATTCGCCATCCACAGAAACAGTATGTTCTTTAACCATTAGATGTAGGTGTGTGAAAGTGTAGCTCTAATCCTTCTTATAAAAACATCCTAGTATATTGATGATACTGGAGTGGTTACAAAATAAATGAATAAAAAGAGTTTAGGGGGTTGGAGAAGCAAAATAAAACAAAAGGACTCAAGTGAAGACATTACCTTAAAATCGGGTAACTCCCTTTGGTTTGAGCTCAAAGGCTTCCTTGGGAAGAATTATGCCCAAAGTGAGGCTTCAAGGCGTAATATAGGGAAGTTTAGAGACAAAATGGGCAGAGGTTGGCCGAGCCAAAGGCTTTGGGAGTGTGGGTAAGGAGGTAGAGGTGGGGGCCTTTTATAAAAGGAGAGGAGGGGCACTCTTGTAAAGTTACAAAATGTTACTTTATTTTCAAAAGCGTTTCGGATTTTAAAGGTCCCACATTGATGTATTTCTAATATAAGGTGATAAGGTTTAGAAATACACTCATCCAATAGGTTTTGGACATGTTTAGGTCTTAGATATTACATTGTCTTTCCATTTTATTTAAATCGTTAAATAATGAGGTCATCGTTGCATCATCATGATGTCATAAATAATTTAATTTATATAATGTCTAAAAATTATAAAAAAACTACTATGATGTTGGAAATATTTCTATCTTTCCAATGAATATTTATAGTCAAAAATATGATTTGTATAACCCCATGTAAAAATTGTTTTAGTAAAACATTTCATGTTTGTCTCATTTTTTACTTTAACTTTAAATAAAAAGATATTAATGTCATTTTCCAACCAAAGTGGCTTAATGGGGTCCCCAAGTTGACCCCTGGCTTTTATGGGTCGCCCATGATACATCCAATTAGGTTAGGACATGTTTCAAGTTCATTTCATATTATTAAAACATTATTTTTTACCTTAAACTACACTAATTACCTCTAATCGCGATTAAAAACTTAATAAGTTACTATTCACCAAAAAAAATATTTTTATCCCATTGAACCACATTTTACTTCTTAATGACAACCATATATGCCGGATTTTTGAAATTCAAAACACAAATATGTCAAAATTTCATTTAAACGGAAAAATCAGTTTTTATAAGTACCACTTAGTGGTTTCACTATTCATCAAAAATTGAAGTTTTTCAGAAAAATCCCAAAAATTCACCCTAAGCTATATTTGATATTCCGAATTCAAAAATGAAGTCTATTTTACAAAATTCAAAACATATAAGTCACATTAATTAATTTAATAATTAATTCCCGCTGTCAGAGCAAAAAGCATGTTTTTATAAAACAATAAGTATCAAAAGATTGACACTAGTTTAAGTCTGTTTTCAAAGTGAAATTAATTCCAATGACCACTGTTAGATTTAATGGTAAAAATATATTCTAATTTCACTTTAAAACCAATTCAAAAGATAATCTAATCATATAAATAAATTATATTAAAAAGAGGTTTTGAATTAAAATATAACATTTTACACTATTCATTAAAAAATGAACTTTATCATAAAGATACCAAATATTTACACAAAGTAAATTTTGATGTCCCAATTATTAAGAAGAGTTTTATTTGGTCCAAAAGGATGTATAAGAGTGAAAAAAACTATATTTAATGACGGTTCTCCATCAAAAGGCGATAAGTGAACCTTTAGTGAAAACTAGGGCATATACGCCTAAAATTGAATTATTTCAGTATTTTTTGCCTTTATCTTTTATTGGATAAATGTAAAAACATTTAAAAACATATATAATAATATTTTAGTTATTTCTATCCATTCCCACTAATACAACTACTACATCTTAACTACCATTTAAAATAATATTATTTTATTATTAGAGTGCAATGTAAGATTCCCAAGAAACTCGTTGTTGCATGTTGGGTACGCCATCGAGCATAGCGTCCCATCTAAAGTCATATTAATATTTTATTCACAAATATGGATAAATATGAAAATGTAATATTCTTTATTTACCTGGGGTGTTACACTCAACTACTCCATTTTGTTGTGGAGTTATTACTACTAAAACTCAGTTCCTTATCCCATGTTTCAGGAGATAATCCTCCACTTGTCTATTTGTGAACTATATTCTATTATCTATTCAGATATTTTATATTCTTTAACCCATAATACTTTCAACTTCCCTTCGATAAGTTTTCATGCAACTAAACACCTCAGATTTATGGTTGATGATTGAAACTCATTCCATTCTGCTAAAATCATCAATAAAGAGAACATAATATCTCCTCCCATCAATGGATATTTTTGATATAGGTTCGTAGAAATAAATATGCACCAAATCAAACAATTTTTTTGACCTTTTATCTTTTTCATTATATGTCTTTCAAATGATCTTCCCTTATTGACAAGCATCTCATGTATGAGTACGATCACATGATAACCTATAGAAGTCTCAAGCATCATCATATTTCACTAAATCTTCCAAGAATGTTTGGCTCAAGTGGCCAAGACATTTATTCCATAACTTATTTTCTTTTCCATGAAAATAAAGAACATATCTTCTTCACCACACACAAGTTATAGATTCCCTTTCATACACTTTCCCTAAAAAAACAGCACCATATTTTGCCTTGATGTCACATAATTTCTTTGAAAATATTATGGAATGTCCTGAGTCACACAATTAACTTACACTTAACAGGTTGTGACTGAGACCTTTTAAAACCAATACATTATCATGTCTCATGTCTCTTCCCCAAAACTTGGATTTTCCCAAGCCAACAATATTAATTCCTTCATCATTACCAAATATTATGATACCTTCCTTATCATACCTGATTCTAGTCCCCAGATCCTTATTTCCATTCATATGATAGGTGAATCCACTATCAATAATCCATATTCTAGTTTTATCTGATGCTTTAAAATAAATCTATATAACCACTTCCTACTCAACTCTTTTCTTTTCTAATCCATGTTTTTGACTTCATACCTAGTATGGATTGATATTCTTTATCTTCCTTAGTGTATGATTTAATATCTTCATATTTTAGAGGTGAAAATATATTTTTCATT
Organism: Viscum album; assembly: GCA_963277665.1. NCBI lineage: Eukaryota > Viridiplantae > Streptophyta > Magnoliopsida > Santalales > Viscaceae > Viscum > Viscum album. The sequence goes on from OY728139.1 coordinate 480,759,340, forward strand.
TTTATATCATTTTATGAAACATTGAGTTGCTGATTATGACCACATTTAGTCTACTTTGGCACATTCCTCTGCATTATTGAGGAGTAATATCTTGCCATGTGCCCAAATCATACACACCTGAAATAGTGACTATAAGTCTCTAGTGTAACAGCCCGAGATTTTATGAAAAATATTCTTTTTAATTTCATTAATGTCTTGTGTTGTACGCTACACCAAAAGGAGCTGGCACAACACGCATCCTTGACATGCCTTGCATTACACGCAATCGCGACCTTCCTCGATAGTGTGTGTAGTACGCAATAACGAGTTTCACTAAACAACAATATGCTATTAAAATATTATTAAAACTAGCCGTTATGAATAGTAATAACCACTTTTTAAAATTTTGTAAATTTTATTTTTCAAAATGGAATTCATTTTTGGATTCGTAATATCGAAATTAGCTTAGGGTGAAATTTTGGTACTTTTCGGATAACTTTGATTTTCTGATGAATAGTGAAAATTACGAAATATTAATTAAAAACAACCTTTTTAATCGAAATAATTAATAGTGATAAATTATTAATTTGAGTGGTTTTAAAGTATATTTAGAATATATTTTTACAATTTAATACAATTTTGTTCATTGGATGTAATTTCACATTTAAACCAGACATAAACAAGTGTCAATCTTTTGATAGTTATTATCTCTTAAGAACACACTATTTGTTTTGATGACAGGAATTAATTTTTAAATTAATTAATTCAAATGATATGTTTTGAATTTGGTAAAATAGACATCATTTTTGAGTTCATAATATCAAATATAGCTTAGACCTAATTTTTGGTATTTTTCTGGAAACTTTCATTTTTTGATGAATAGTGAAACCACTAAGTGGTAGTTAAGAAAAATGAATTTTTCATAAAACTTAATTTTATCGCTTTTGTGAGTGGAATTTCAAAAATCCGAGAAACACGGTTGATGTCAGTAAGTAAAATGTGGTTCAATGAGATGAAAATAATTTTTGTTGAATAGTAACTTTTTACTTTTTTTTACCACGGTTAAAAATAAATAGGGTAATTAAGGGTAAAAATGATATTATTATTACCCTAACACTTGTCCTATGTAACACCCCGAGCTTCCACGATACGCTTCTCATTCAATAATGCAATAGCTTGCATTGTACGCAACTTCGAGTTCTAAAACACCACGACTAATCAAAGTAGCCGTTATGAATAGTAATAACCACTTTTTAAAATTATAGAAATTTTATATTTCAAAATGGACTTCATTTTTTTATTCGTAATATCGAAATTAGCCTATGTTGAATTTTTGGTATTTTTCTAAGAACTTCTAATTTTTTAAGAATAGTGAAAATTACTTAAAAACAACTTTTTTAATCAAAATAATTTATAGTGATAAATTATACTATTTAGTGGTTTTAAAGTATAATTAGAATATATTTTTACCATTTTATCCAATTGTGGTCATTAGAATTAATTTAACATTAAAATTGGACATAAACAATTGCCAATATTTTGATATAAATTGTTTCTTAAAAACACGCTATTTGTTGTGACAGCGGGAATTAATTATAAAATTAATTAATGCAACTTATATGTTTGGAATTATTTTTCGGAATATCAATTATAGATTAGGGTGAAATTTTGGCATTGTTCTGAAAAACTTCAATTTTTGATGAATAGTGAAACCACTAAGTGGTAGTTAAATAACTGATTTTTCGTTTAAATGAAATATTACCACTTCTGTGATTTGATTTTCAAAAATCCGACATACATGGTTGTCATTAAGAAGTAAAATGTGGTTCAATGAGATTAAAATAATTTTTTGGTGAATAGTAACTTTTAAGTTCTTAATCGCGATTAGAGGTAATTAGTGTAGTTTAAGGTAAAAATAATGTTTTAATAATATGAGATGAGCTTGACACTTGTCCTACTCCTATTGGATGAGTCATGGTCGACCAAGAAAATCCATGGGTCAACTTGGGGACCCTATGGAGCCACTTTAGTTGGAAAATGACATAAATACCTTTTATTTAATGTTAAAGTAAAAAATGACACAAACATGAAATGTTTTACTAAAACAATTTTTACATGGGGTTATACAAGTCATATTTTTTACTATAAATAGTCATTTGAAAGCTAAAAATATTTTCTACATCATAGTATTTTTTTTATAATTTTTAGACATTAAATAAATTAAATTATTTATGACATCATTATGATGCAGCGATGACCTCATTATTTAACGATTTTAATAAAATGAAAAGATAATGTACAATACAAGGCTTACACTTGTCCAAAGACTATTGTATGTGTATATTTCGAACCCTTATCACCTTAGCCACGAATTATATAAGTGTGGGACCTTTAGAATCCAAAAAGCATTGTATAATAATGTAAAATTTCTTTACTTTCCAAGAGTGTCCCTCCTCTCCTCTTATAAAAGGCCCCCACCTCTACCACCTCATTCACACTATCAAGCCATTTAGCTCATCCAAACTCTGCCCAAATACTCTCCCAACTTCCCTCTCTTACTCCTAGAAGCCTCACTTTGGGAAGAACTCTTCCCAAGGAAGCCTTTGGCTCAAATCAAAAAGAGTTACCCGATTTTGAGGTAATGTCTTCTCTAATGTTGTTTTGTTTTATTTTTCTTCTCCAACCCCCTAAAATCTTTTTATTCATTTCTTTTGTAACAACACCAGTATCCTCAATATACTAGTATGTTGTTATAATAATGATTCGAGCTACACTTACACACACCTACATCTAATGGTAAAAGAACATACGGATTCTGTGGATGGCGAATTTCTGCCTCACGAAACGATGATTGTTCAACACTCATATAACACCTTCAAAGGTGGAAATTAAGATGTAAATATATTTATATATGATATATAATATGTTTATGTTTTACTTATGCTTCTGTATTTCTCATTTATGGCATACGTTATGATTTCCATTATGGGTAAAACGCGATAATTTCATTTTAGGAAGTGCGGACTACCGCCCCCTCAAAGTGATTTGAATCGTTAATGCCATATGTGGGATGTATAAAGGATGGAGTAAATGGTATTATACACTATATTATACTGGAATTATATTATACATTTATATCATTATGATTTCATTCCATTAAATATGAAATAGAAATGAAAGTAGCGTTCATGCGTACGTACGGCTTACCGTCTCCATGAATGGTGCATTTCATTTCTTACCTCTAAATGTTATGTAATATTATAAATGAATGTATATACTGGATATATATGATATATATGACATCTAAATCATGAATATAATTCTGGAGATAATGGATATTCTACCACATAAACAACTTGTAATTATAAGAAGTTTATTGATGACTCAAGTACCAAAGATCGACAAAACGACTGTTATTAACTTAAATAATTACATAATGTTCATAACATTGTAATAAGTGATATAAAAAGGATAATGAAATTAAAAATGGTTCTTAATAAGGTATATATTAACTCTAGTTTATTATTCATGAGGTTAAAGAACGGTTGAGTCAAGTCAGACACGAGGTAAGGGAACTTCTTAACCCAATTCCTATTCTTTGGGTTAATCTCCTACTTTCAAATTATGTCATGATATTATTATGTCCTATTTTGTATTTTTACTTTCTTTATGTGTACCTATAGTGAATACACATAATAGATCTATTTTATTTTAAAAATGATCTTTTTAAGGACTTCGTCTCAATCTCCTTTCATTGAGGCATATTTGGTTTTATACACAACTTTCTTTTATACGGTGTATAAACCCCTTTGACTTTTACGTTTATTCAAAAGGAATCTTTTTTATACAAAACATTTTGCTAAACGACAAAAGGGAATGTTTTTCTTTCCGTACTTATGCGGCGACAACGACTTCTCCGCCACCGTGACCATTATTTGAGTTTCGGATTCCTCTACAAGCCATCATTTTTTTAATGAAAAATAAATACAAAGTTTTAACTTTCTTTTATTTTGGTATTGAAAATGGTTTTGAAAGCGTTTTTATTATATCAATGTGTTGTATTGATATCTTGTGATTGAAATGTGGAAATGTTATGTTTCCTTTATGCATGTTTTATGTGATACGATTATGTTATGGTTTATGATATTTTTAAACCTATTCATATGAGGAATGTATTGGACTTAATAAGTGACGGGTGGAGCCTGCTATAGCTCCTCGATGCATCGGTAGGTCTCATGAGACAACTAGACGTGGAATTGGCCGAGGCCCTTTCCCAATTTGATTTATGGTTTTGGCCGAGGCCTTAATCATTTTAGACGTCTTGGCCGAGGCCTTGAAAAAATGTTTCAGAATGTCTGGCATTATACATTCCCTCATTATGAAAGTGGTTATTGATATTACATGTGATTATTCGACTAGTAGAATATCCATGTGAGTAAGTAAATGGCATTATTTAATTTTATTTTTGCCATATTATACTGAAGTTCAAGTTTAAAAAGGCTTTTGTTTTAGTTATACATTGCCTTAAATGTTAATGTTTATTTATGAAAGCTTCTGCAATATTGTTATCCTTACTGAGCATCTGAGCTCACCCCTTTCAATGTTTTAATATTTTCCAGGATGTGAAGAAGTATTTTATGAATGACCTACAGGGATTGTCAGAAGAGGATACGAGTGTGGACTATGGAGACTTTGTTATTGTAGTTTTTCACTTTATGATGTAATGTAACGTTTACGAATGTATCTAGTGTTTCCAAGGCTACTAAACTAATCGGTCTTTCAAGACTTGATCTTTTGTGATCATGCCAATGTTACAAGTAATGCACCGACTCTGGGTAGCTGGGGTCGGGGCATTACATCCTAATTCTATTGGATAAGTGTAATTCGACCAAAAACAACCTTAGGAATAAAATATGACCATTTAGGCCTACTTGGATTAGATTAGGACATTTATTATTAATTTATTTAAAGAAGGGTTAAAATAGTTAAAATCAAAGTTTAATAAGTAAATAATTTTTAATATAGGGTTATACATAAGATAAATTCGATTGTAAATATTCATTAGAAATCTAATAATATTTCCTACATAATGATATTTTATTTATAATTTTTAGACATTAAATAAATTAATTTATTTATGACACAATGATGATGCAGTAATTACCATAATAGTGAAAAATTAGAATAATTGATATTATAAATACCCAAATAAATATAATTTGAGACTTTTCATAAATTACAATAATTTTATAGGTTGATATGACATGTTAGTATTTATTTAATTAAATTTTTTCGAACTAATAATTCTGGTATGATTTTCAAAAAAATCAATTACTAAATAGTGTCAAAATTGACATAAAATAGTTTTTAAAACAAATATTATATTATTAATTGTTATTTTATTCCTAAAAATCTAAGGTTCAGCCAAATGAATTAGATAAGGTTATATATATTAACAATAAACAACTTGGGGTTCGTTTGGCAAGATATAGTAAGTTTATTAACCTTATAGTGTAAAAAAACAAGAAGACACGGTAAAAGTAAAATTATCTAACTTAAAGTTTAATATAAATGATAAGATTAAAATAGGAACCTAAACTTGTATAAATTCTATTGGATGAGAGGAATTTGACCCATCCCCACCTTAGCTTCGAAATAAATCAATTTGGAGCTATTTAAAACCAAATTTGGCTTTATAATAAAATAATATTTTTTGTTATTCCAAAGGTGCCCCTCTCCTCCCTTATAAAAGGGCACCCCCTCCCTCTCTTCCTCACACCACTTTGAACCTTCAAACTCGGCCAACCTCTGCCAAATTCTCTTCTACACTTCCCTAGAAACATCCTAGAGGTTTTGGTCTTCCTCAAAGACCAATTTTAGTGCCCTAAGAAGAGGTCTTAAAGAGGTGCTTCAAAGAAGAGGAGGTTCAGACACATACGAAGCAAATCGGACCTAAGGTAAGGGAAATATCACAATCTCATTTTTATCCGAGATTGCTTATACGTTGGTATTTACTAGGGTGTATTTTATCATCCACATCCATGTTCCCTCAATATGTAATATTATTTCCATCCACCTACAATTTTTTTTAAACCTATTTTACCCTTCGGTGAGTTTTTAGTAAAAGATATGAAAGGAATATTTTGTCGTTTTTCGTACGAGGTACTTTTTGACTTTTCCTACAAAAGTATGAGAATAATGTTTTTTTTAACTTATATGGCATGAATGGATTTTTAAAACATTATTTCCCAGAAGCTTCCTTTACAAGTTTTCAAGTTTATTTTTAATCAACTTCTTTTAGTTTAAAATTGTATGACATGATAAGAAAGGAAAAATGTTTTTGAAGTAGAAAGGATATTTTCCTCAATAATGGAGTTCAAGTGTTTTATCAAAATTATTTTCCATCTAAGATAATAAAGGGTTCTGTTTATATCCCTATTATTACATGGATTTGATTATGTTGTGATGGAAATATTTTTATGAATTCTTTTATCTTATATGAATTATTTTATGATGCCACGATGTTTAAAGATTCCCATTTTTATTACATGGGTTATGCAATGATGTATGATTTATGATTTTGTGGCACACATAATAATGGTATCATTATGAGATGGGTGGGACCTATATCTCCCTCCAATGCATTGGGTAAAGATTTTATATCTCATGAGATAGACATGGCTGGAATGGTAGGTTATACCGGTTCAGTGAAACAAGACTGAAATGAGGAATGAACTCGGTTCAGAAATGGACTTTGACTACTAAGATAGTCTTGGTAATGAGTCTTGACTAACAAGAAATGATTCTCTATGATTATGTTTGTATTCCACAAAGTTTCATGTTTTAAGTTATGATTATTGGGATTACATTTCACTACTATGATTTATCCCATGTTATGAAATTATGATCTCTTTTGCAGGTTAAGATTTCCAAAAGATATGTTCTTATGAATATGATGTGATTGATATTTATTTTGTTTACCCTTACTGAGCATTTGAGCTCACCCTTTTATGTTTTCTTTTCCCCAGGATTTAAAGAAAGGTTTTAGGTAAGAAAAAAAAGGGAAGATCTTTATGGGAGATGTTGAAGATCTTTCACCACGATTAGAAGATTATATTCCGAGTTTCCAAAGACACTAAACTATTACAGTCCTTGTGTGCATGTTTTTTTAATGTACTAAGTATTCTGCAAATGTAATGTAATGTCCATGTACATTAATCTTCGGGTCTCTACAGTTGGTATCAGAGGAAAGGTTTAGTCAACCTTTGGAAACTAGGATGCGAAAACGTTAGTGAGATCCCTAGAGATATTTCTAAGGTATGTCTAGGGATGTCCCTAAGGATAAGTACACGTATAGGATATAGTCCTAGAACTATGATAATGATCTTAGAATTTAACATAAGATGTTAGATATTGAAGGTACTCCCCCTTTATTATATTGTTTTCCCTAGCGTGATTTTTACCTCTCACACTATTCTTTTTGGGTTTTAGACGATGGCTGGAACCCGAAGGAACCGTGTTGATCAATGTAATGGAAAATGCAATGATTGTCCTCCTGAACAAACAAATGTTATGGGAGATGGAGTGAAAAATATTATTGATATACTTACACAAGCTATGAATCATTCTGGACTTCCAAATGAGCAGAGAAGGGAACAACATTCTATTGAGTCCTTCATGAGGCAACGTCCACCTTCTTTCAGTGGGTCTTCTGATCCACTTGTTGTTGAACAATGGATCAGTACCACTGAAAAGATATTTTTAGTTCTTCAATGTTCTGAACATTATAAATTCATCTTAGCAGTATATCGTTTGGAAGGTGAAGCTGATCAATGGTGGAATCTTATCAAAAATACGAGGCAAAGAGATAAAATTGAGTCCATGGAATGGGACGAGTTCAAGAACTTATTTTTCAATAAGTACTTCCCTCGTATTCTTCGAACAAATATGGAGAAGGAGTTTCTTGAACTAAAGCAAAAGGATGATGAATCTATTGGTATATACGAAGCGAATTTTACAAGGCTTGCAAGGTATGCATCTGGATTCATCATGCAACTTGAAAGTAAAGTTGATCGATTCTTCAGTGGCATAAAACCAAATCTTCGAAGGGTATTAGCTATAAGAGACTTCAGTAGCTATGAAGAAATTTTGCGTTGTGATATCAAGGTAGAAATGGAAGTTGGTGTTACTTATCCATCTCATAGTTTTGAAAAGAAACGAAAGATGGAGTTCAAGGAGAAATCTCAGAATAATGGTGAAAAGAAGATGAATGTTTTCTTATGCTCAAAGTGTGGAAAGAAGCATGGTGGAGATTGTCTTAAAGGGACAAGTAAATGTTTCAAATGTGGAAAAGAAGGTCATCGGGAATTTGAATGCCGCAATGATGGGAAGAAGATGACTAATGATGCAAACAAAGGAAGGGATACACAGAATGAACTTACTACACTTCAATGCTTCAAGTGCAAGGAAATGGGGCATTATGCTAATAAATGCACTAATCCAAGGGTTAGTGATGATCGACATGAGAAAACACTTAAGGCAAAGGACACAGGGAAGTCACATGCGATCACTATTGGCGATGTTGAATATGAAAACAATGTGGTGGAATGATTAAGTGTTTATGTAATGGGATTCCAGAATAATGTTGTATATAGTATCGTGGAATATTGGAATATTTATGTATTGGTCTATTGTGGTTTTCAATAATTTTATGGCATCAATAACCATGAAAAGTGATTGAAATATTTTTGGAAAGTAGATGATATGCACATAATGAAGGGATAAAGAGAATCTAATATGTTTGATAGTATTCATGAGCTCATGATTGATATAAGTACTAAGTGATATCATGGTTTGAGTATATAGAATTTTGAGGATTTTGGTATGTGGAAAGAGTTAACTTTTGACTGCATTCATGTTTTCACTAAGGTTCAATGGGTATTCATTCTTCAAGAGAATACATGATTAAGGTATTCACATATTTTTAATTTTACCAACAAGATATATCTTATGATATATGGGGGATAAATGATGGCATTCACGTGATCATTTTCTTTATACTATGAGCTTGGACTGAAGTATTTTAGATAAGCCTAAAGATTGGAATGGATTATGTTGGACATAAGTTAGTATTGGTTAAGGATAAAACTTTTTTTTGATATTGTTGATGATATGTTATAGTAGTATAGCTTTATAAAAAGGACAACCTGCAGGACGGGCGACAGCCCATCGCGTCGGACAAGGCTGTGGGAATCAAACCTACAACCGAAGTGCGACTGGCCTTTATCGCCTACCACTGGCCTACAGGAAGTCCCTGTTTAGTAGGAAACTAGTTTTATTATATTAAGCAGTATGATATATGAAGTATAAGTCCATTTTAGGAACCATATATGATTAATCTCACTATAGATGGACTTATGTAAGTTTTGATAACTTTTTTAACCTTTTTGTTTCAGACAGATGGAATGACCCATCATTCTATCACATGATCTGCTAACACATCACGAATGAAAAATTCAACTTCATTTCTTTAAGAGATTAAGTGTAAATTTTCCAACGGTGAGACTATACCAAAATCACGAAAGTATTTCTTCTAAATTTCAATTTCATCAACTTTAAGGAAACGATCTTGAAAACCAAAAATGTTGTCCTAGTGCTCTTATATCTGATGAATCAGATGGTACCTTAGATCATCACAAATTTATGGCTTTGTGATTGCTGGCTTTTCCATAGCCATGTTCTCTACCACTCTCCATCAGAACATGATGGTTAGATTTCTCTTCCATATCCATATTTTCACCTATGTGGAAACCCAGTGATTAGTTTATTTGGGTAACCGTTGCGTTTCATACTTTTGTTTTTAAAGATTTGTTTCGGTATTCCTTTTTACGATGTGGGTTTCTATTAAAGAAACTTTCAAATAGTAAACCATTTATAACCCCGACGAATTTCGAGGGCGAAATTCATGTTAAGGGGGGTAGAATGTAACAGCCCGAGATTTTATGAAAAATATTCCTTTTAATTTCATTAATGTCTTGTGTTGTACGCTACACCAAAAGGAGCTTGCACAACACACATCCTTGACTTGACTTGCATTACACGCAATCGCGACCTTCCTTGATAGTGTGTGTAGTACGCAATAACGAGTTTCACTAAACAACAATATGCTATTAAAATATTATTAAAACTAGCCGTTATGAATAGTAATAACCACTTTTTGAAATTTTGTAAATTTTATTTTTCAAAATGGAATTCATTTTTGGATTCGTAATATCAAAATTAGCTTAGGGTGAAATTTTGGTACTTTTCGGATAACTTTCATTTTCTGATGAATAGTGAAAATTACGAAATATTAATTAAAAACAACCTTTTTAATCGAAATAATTAATAGTGATAAATTATTAATTTGAGTGGTTTTAAAGTATATTTAGAATATATTTTTAAAATTTAATACAATGTTATTCATTGGATGTAATTTCACATTTAAACCAGACATAAACAAGTGTCAATCTTTTGATAGTTATTTTCTCTTAAGAACACGCTATTTGTTTTGACGATGGGAATTAATTTTTAAATTAATTAATGCAACTGATATGTTTTGAATTTGGTAAAATAAACATCATTTTTGAGTTCATAATATCAAATATAGCTTAGGCCTAATTTTTGGTATTTTTCTGGAAACTTTCATTTTTTTGATGAATAGTGAAACAACTAAGTGGTAGTTAAGAAAAATGAATTTTTCATAAAACTTAATTTTACCGCTTCTGTGAGTGGAATTTCAAAAATCCGAGAGACATGGTTGATGTCAGTAAGTAAAATGTGGTTTAATGAGATGAAAATAATTTATGGTGAGTAGTAACTTTTTACTTTTTTTTACCACGGTTAAAAATAAATAGGGTAATTAAGGGTAAAAATGATATTATTATTACCCTAACACATGTCCTAATTCTATTGGATAAGTTTCATTCTTCCAAAAACAACATTATGAAAAAAATATGACCATTTAGGCCTACTTGGATTAGATTAGGACATTTATTATTAATTTATTTAAACAAGGGTTAAAATAGTTAAAATCAAAGTTTAATAAGTAAATCATTTTTAATATAGGGTTATTCATAAGATAAATTCGATTGTAAATATTCATTAGAAATATAATAATATTTCCTACATAATGATATTTTATTTATAATTTTTAGACATTAAATAAATTAATTTATTTATGAAACAATGATGATGCAGTAATTACCATAATAGTGAAAAATTAGAATAATTGATATTATAAATTCCCAAATAAATATAATTTGAGACTTTTTATGAATTCCACTAATTTTATAGGTTAATATGACATGTTAGTATTTATTTAATTAACCTTTTCGAACTAATCATTCTGTTATGAGTTTCACAAAAATCAATTACTAAATAGTGTCAAAATTGACATAAAATAGTTTTTAAAACAAATATTATACTATTAATTGTTATTTTATTCCTAAAAATATAAGGTTCGGCAAAATGACTTAGATAAGGTTATATATATTAATAATAAACAACTTGGGGTTCATTTGGCTCGATATAGTAAGTTTATTAACCTTATAGTGTAAGAAAACAAGAAGACACGGTAAAAGTAAAATTATCTAACTTAAAGTTTAATATAAATGATAAGGTTAAAATAGGAACCTAAACTTTTCTAAATTCTAGTGGATGAGAGGATTTCTACCCATACCCACCTTAGATTCTAAATAAATCAATTTGGAGCTATTTAAAACCGAATTTGTCTTTATAATAGAATAATATTTTTAGTTATTCCAAAGGTGCCCCTCTCCTCCCTTATAAAAGGGCACCCCCTCCCTCTCTTCCTCACACCACTTTGAGCCTCTAAGCTCGGCTAAACTCTGCCAAATTCTCTTCTCCACTTCCCTAGAAACATCCTAGAGGTTCTGGTCTTCCTCAAAGACCAATTTTAGTGCCCTAAGAGGAGGTCTCAAAGAGGCGCTTCAAAGAAAAGGAGGTTCAGACACATACGAAGCAAATCGGGCCTAAGGTAAGGGAAATATCCCAATCTCATTTTTATCCGAGATTGCTTATACGTTGGTATTTACTGGGGTTTATTTTATCATCCACATCCATGTTCCCTCAATATGTAATATTATTTCCATCCACCTACAAATTTTTTAAAACCTATTTTACCCTTCGGTGAGTTTTTAGTAAAAGATATGAAAGGAAGATTTTGTCGTTTTTCGTACGAGGTACTTTTTGACTTTTCCGGCAAAAGTACGAGAAGAATGTTTTTTTAACTTATACGGCATGAATGGATTTTTAAAACATTATTTCCTAGAAGCTTCCTTTACAAGTTTTTAAGTTTATTTTTAATCAACTTCTTTTAGTTTAAAATTGTATGACATGATAAGAAAGGAAAAATGTTTTTGAAGTCAAAAGGATATTTTCCTCAAAAATGGAGTTCAAGTGTTTTATCAAAATTATTTTCCATCTAAGATAATAAAGGGTTCTGTTTCTATCCCTATTATTACATGTATTTGATTATGCTATGATGGAAATATTTTTATGAATTCTTTTATCTTATATGAATTGTTTTATGATGTCATGATGTTTAAAGATTCCCATTTTTATTACATGGGTTATGCAATGAGGTATGATTTATGATTTTGTGGCACACATAAGAATGGTATCATTATGAGATGGGTGGGACCTATATCTCCCTCCAATACATTGGGTAAAGATTTTATATCTCATGAGATAGACGTGGCTGGAATGGTAGGTTATACCGGTTCAATGAAACAGGACTGAAACGAGGAATGAACTCGGTTCAAAAATGGACTTTGTCCACTAAGATAATCTTGGCAATGAGTCTTTACTAACAAGAAATGATTCTCTATGATTATGTGTGTATTCCACAAAGTTTCATGTTTTAAGTTATGATTATTGGGATTACATTTCACTACTATGATTTATCCCATGTTATGAAATTATGATCTCTTTTGCAGGTTAAGATTTCCAAAATATATGTTCTTATGAATATGATGTGATTGATATTTATTTTGTTTACCCTTACTGAGAATTTGAGCTCACCCTTTTATGTTTTCTTTTTCCTAGGATTTAAAGAAAGGTTTTAGGTAATAAAAAAAAGGGAAGATCTTTATGGTAGATGTTGAAGATCTTTCACCACGATTAGAAGATTATATTCCAAGTTTCCAAAGACACTAAACTATTACGGTCCTTGTGTGTGTGTTTTTGTAATGTACTAAGTATTCCGCAAAAGTAATGTAATGTTCATGTACGTTAAGCTTCAGGTCTCTACATCTAGCCTTAAACATTACATAATCTTGAGTTAATTCAAAAATTATACATTGAGGATTTTTCAAGTTTATAGTTTTAGATAATTAGGCCTTAACAATTACATTACATCACAATTATTACAAAGTAGACACTTCTACTCTATACAATTTTTCACAACAATAAAACTCCTTAAGTAAAAAAGAATTATTTTCTTGATATAAATCTTCTTCAATTATTCATTTCTCTTACCCTTCCTTATACCCTATGAAAAACATTTCAAAAACTTGGGATGAGCAAAAAAAGCTTTGTAAGGGTTATAAACTAATGAAAGAAAACATTAGTCCATCAATTCATAAAAATCAATGAAATCATACTTTTCACTCATAAAACAAAATGCCTTTAACATACCTCATTAAATCATAATATTTATGAATAAAATATAGAAATCATAAATCATAAAGGTAACTTGTGGTATCCATACCATACTTACATTGTAGCTTTCAAAGCTTCATAGGGAGTTACGTTTCGAATACCCATCACAGTGTATTCCCTAAATATCTTAGGAGAAACATTAACATTTACCTATGCCACATTACCCAATGAATAGGAGATCTATCTGGGGCTCACCTACCCTAGGTTTATCACGGGACCACCCATATATGTAAAAAATTCAAAAAAACCATAACACATAAAACAAGCATAAAGGAAAGATAACATTTCCACATTGCAATCACAATATATAATTTTAAGATATTTAAATAATTAATGAATTCTCAAAAACATTTTCAATACCAAAATACATAAAAATATTATATGGTATTTATTTTCCTTTTAAAAACACTATGGCTTGTTAAGGAAGAAAAATATCAACAAATACTCGTGGTGGGGGAAAGGTCGTTGTCACCGCATACGTTAAAAAGAAACATTCCTTTTGTAATTTAGTAAAATGCTTCATAGAAAAATATTCACTTTGAATTAAATGAAAAATTCAAAGGGGTTTATACATCGTAAAAAATAAATTCACGTATCAATCAAAATATGCCTCAATAAAAGGAGATTAAGAAAAACCCCCTTATGAAAATTCGGTAGCCTAAAGGCATCAATTTAAAATTCAAAAAATGAGTTAATGAGAGAAAAAAAGGGACCCTTATCACTTGGAAATAAAATCTAAATCAATAAGGATATAGAATAACATATCCCAACAATTTGAAAATTTAAATTAAAATACATAACATAAAAGAAGTGTTTGACTAAAAGAGGAGGGTGAAAGGTTCCCTTAAAGAAATCATTTCGTAAATAAAATATATCAATTATGTGTATTCACTATAAGTAAATATAATTTATGTATAAATAAAATATAGTACATAAAAATTTATTTCTTACATTATCATAGAATTAAATAATCAAAAAGTATAATATTAGCCCAAAGAGGGAAAATTGGTTTAAGAAGTTCCCTTACCTTGAGTCTGATTCATCACATATGTTCCTTATTATTCCTGAATAATAAACATAAGTTAATTTTTACTTAATTAATAACATATTTCAAGTTTATTATTCCTTTTATATCACTTATTACCACTTTATAAAAATTACATAATTATTTAATTTAATATCGGCTATTTTTCAATATTGGGAACTTGAGTCGAAAATGAACTTGTTATTATTACAAATTGTAAAGACCTGAAAAATCCCATGTAATTTTTTTAATTATATGGAATTGTTCTGAGTCTTTGGTTTCTGAAGACATGTGATTCTGAGGCCCAAAGAACCCGGAATGTTTTTCTGAAGTTTCTAAGTGTGTTTAGTGAGATTTTGAGCGGTTTTTGGTAACTTTTGAACCGATGCTTGGAATTGAAATCTGAGGGCACTGTTGAACTTGAAGCATCGGTTATTACCTAGTGAGACCTTCACCGCAGTTTCATTCTATTGATAATGGAAGTTGAATTCCCAACTTTTCATTAGAGAATGGAGAATAAATAAAATTAAACAAGTTTAATTTTATTTCAAATCTCCTGGTGGGGACCACCCAATTTTGAAACACCTCATTTAATGAGGTGTAGCTCTTGGAACTCCCAATTAACGATCCAACATTAATTGGTTGATTAACACAATTAAATGTGGGCTCTTCCTCTTTCATGGGGAATTGGTTTTCACTCTGAGATTGAAGAATTGGTGGAAGACGGATCTCCAATGAGGATCTCTTCTTCCTCAACATTCTATCCTCCAACGAAGAACCTACGATCGAGGAATGAAACTGTCGCCCATGAAGAACGCCGACGATGTCGTCTTCAACTTCGTCTTCCCCAAACTCTCCTCTCACCGTCAACGATCGACAAACGAGGTAGGGTTTGTTTTATGGTTGAGTTTTACCCTTCATTCTTCGTCATTAGTCATACTCTTTGAGGCTGATTGTTACCACCCTAATACGGAGGGCATGGGTCGAACAAATACGACCGGATTCCCCTAAATTTTTCTGTGCTTGTTGATGATGGCGGTGGAGCAACGGCAACCAGCGACAGGACGACCGTGAAGAAAACCAGCGGTGCAAGGGTCGTTGAGTCGCTGGAGGGGCGTGGCGTCGTCGCGCCACGCAGAGAACCGGGCCGTGGCAGAGCAAGGTGGTATGAAGGCTGTCGGAGGGGCGCGGTGCCGTTGCACCGCGCAGGTGGAAGGTCCGCGGCCAAGAGGGTCGCGGCGGTCAAATGGTGGGCGTGGTGCCATCACGCTGCGCGGAAGAGAAGCCACTGTCAGGCAGGCTGCGGAGGATGGACAGGGACAGACGGCTATGTCGGCCGTCGGTGGGGAGCGCACCAGACCCACCCCCCCCCCTCGCTTGGTCAGGGTGGGACCCATAGGGAGCGGCCACCCAATGGCCTCAGCTGGTGGACCGGGCTGGGCCCACCAAGATATGGGTGGGTCTGGTGCGCTCCCCACCAAGATAAGGGCCCATATCTTTTTGACACAAGATATGGGTTCAGACACAAGATATGGGTGGGTCTGTTCACAAGATATCTTTTTGACACAAGATATGGGCCCACAAAGATATGGGTGGTTCTGTTATGAGGGCCCATATCTTGGTGGGCCCACCCGAACCCAGGTTTGACAAAATTCACTTTTTCACCCATATCTTGGGTTTCGGGTGTCTGATTGACGAACCGTATACAGTGATGGAAATCTTGGAGTGATAAGGTTCTTTTAGAATACCCCACTTGAGGTTTGGACATAGTTGGGGTACGTTCAGGTTGGATTGAACCTAAATCCAACCAGGCCCTCAGAATAGAAATGTCAATTACTCTCAGATCGGGCGTCTGATTGACACGCCGTCTGTCGCGATGGGTTCTTTATGAAGAGACGGAACTACTAGATACATCAACTTGGGACTATGTGGAATTTGATGTATTAACACTTTGCTTGAGGAGTGGACCCTCCCGGAATCAAGTGTGCTTTGTGTGGGGACCCTGTGGCTGGCTGTTTTGAGATGATTTGGGATCCTACGTGGGTTTGATAGTGATGACTACTGTTCGAGGATCCTACGTGGGTTCGACAGTGACAAATACTGTTCTGGGATCCTATGTGGGTTCGACAGTGACGACTACTATTCCTGGATCCTATGTGGGTTCAACAGCGATGATTACTCTTCCAGGATCCTACATGGGTTCGATAGAGGAGATGATTCAGAGGATACATCTAATCATCTATACCCCTATAAATGAGTTGTATACCTGTGTGAGAGGAGTCTTGACTATGTGATGTTATCATCAAGATGATTTTCTTTCTTCTATTGTGGAACGGAATGTACTTGAGCTCAAGAGTTGGAGCCGGTTGTGATTGGTAACTTAGGTATATGTATAGGCATATACCTAAGTAGAGATGGTTGATACTCTGTGTTTGTATCTTTCTATTGTGGTTTATCCTTGGTGGATTCTGGGAGACCTTTGGGGGTATGGGGATCTCTACTAAGTATCGTTATATTCACCCCTTTATGGGCTTCTCCCGCACCTTGTTGTGTTATGTGCAGACGACAGTCAGCAGTGATCGAGGTAGAGGGAGACGGATGGGAGTCTGCTCAGAGCTGCACTAGACGGGACGTACCTCAGGGATGATTTGTTCGAGATCTGTACCTACACTTTAGGTAGGATTCCCCATTGGACGGTCCAGGAGATGTTTTCCCTTTTTACTTTTACTTTTACTTCAGTTGGATTTGTATACTGGCCCTTTTACTTTCAGCACTCTTCCTATACCAGTATTTGTTTTTACTGCTGCTTGTGTTTTAGAATGTCTGTGTTACAGGTTTAAAGGCAATGCCTTCCCTTTTTAGGGTTAATCATTTTTTTGCTATTTTCTAGCCCCTGTCCTATGGAAGGCGGGCTTGGGGTAGTCACGGCACGGGCCCCGAGTATGGGTTGTGACAAATTGGTATCAGAGAAGTCGGTTATAACATAGAACTTGGACTCTAATTCTTTCAACAGCAATAGTGTTAAGTGTTTTGGTTGTGGTTATCAGTTTAGGGAAACTAGTGTTGGTGCAGTGGCCGACATATCCATACACTTGGACTCTGACTTCTGATTTTTGAATCTGTGCACAAAAACACTGATTGCGTGTGTGATTCATTTGAAAAGTTTTCTTCATGATTACTTTGAGTCAGCTCACCAGGTATATCTTTTTTACCATGGCGCACCTGTTTCTTTTCAGGATTTCCCCATGTAGGCAGCCAGCTAGGGTTTCGGGTTTTGTACGAGATGGTAGCCCACTAAGCGACAAGGCCTCGGTGCAGGGCCCTATTACAGTGGAGGCTTCATCGGTACCACTACTCGTTGAGCCACCGATGCCACCAGCCCCAGCAGTAGAGATTGCATTCCACCTGAGTGTATTGCACAAGTTCCAGTTCTAGAGGCCACCCAGGTACAGGGGAAAGACGGACGCATAGGTAGCTGAGGATTGGCTGGAGGCTATTGTGAGAGTTTTCGATTGGTAGGGACACCAGCCGACTTCATGGTGATCCTTGTCGTGAGTCTCCTGTAGGTAGAAGTAGTCAGATGGTGGAGCCTAATGCTTCAGGTGCATGATGAGGCGACACTTCTTTGGGCAGACTTCGAGAGCCTGTTTCGGGTAGAGTTTGTCCCAGTCACCCTACGTACGGTGCGGATACAAGAGTTACTTCATCTATAGCAGGGTAGCATGTCAGTGGCTCAGTACTTAGTGAGGTTCACCGACCTCTCATGCTACTCCACAGACATGGTGTGGGACCCGTTCTTCAAGGCCTGGACTTTCTATCAGGGACTCAAGTGAGAGACCAGGGCTTTGATGATCTCTCTCAGCATTCTGATGTAGGCGGGGGTGTTGGAGTGAGCCCTCCTAGTGGAGAGTTTCCTTGCTGAGTAGTCATCAGTAGTGAGACCCACCACTGGGAAACACATAGCAGAGTCTTCTATAGCTAGCAGTAGACAGATTTTGCAGAGGTCTAAGTGGACCAGGCCATCAGGTGGAAACCCCAGGATATAGGTTCAGTTGTGCGGGGCACACGAGACAGAGCTAGTCATACAAGGAGCAGGCAGTGTTATGCTTGTGGCAGGCAGGGTCACATGGCTCGTGACTGTCCAACCCATTGTTCAGATGATCAGCTGACAGTAGAGAGACCTCCCATGTGGAGGCAGAGGTTTGACCGTGGTGGTCTGTATGGAGCAGGCGGATATGGCAGAGGAGCTGGCTGGGCAGCAGGTGGTGTACGACGATTCGAGGTCCTACCACCACCACCACTAGGAGGTCCACCCCGACCACAGGGAGCTGGCGAATAGGGGCGAGCTTATCTCCAGGCAGCCGAGGCCTATGACCATGGCGCACCTGAGATGATTCGAGGTACTATCTGTGTCTACTCCACCCTTACTGTTGTACTTATAGACACAGGTGCGAGTCATTCTTTTATTGTTGCTGCCTTCGTTCGGAGCTTTGAGATTCTGATGGAGCTGTTGGCTCGATCCTTATGGCTAGAGACTCTTACGGGAGAGGATTAGACAAATACACATTGGTGCCGGCAGTGTGAGATCACTCTAGGAGGCGAGATCTTCGGCTGGGATCTTCTAGTAGTGTATTAGAGGCCTTACGACGTCATCTTGGGTATGTACTGGTTATCCAAAATTCATGCTCATATTGACTGCATTATACGGAAAGTGTGGTGTGTCCGTGAGGATGGGATGAGGTTTACCTTCACCAGTGAGATGGGAGCCTTTGCAGCATAGGATGGACTTACCCAAGGGAGGGGGTATCCAATCACACATCAGTTGGCTAGACTCATTCTTGGAGTTGTTGATGTGCAGAGTCCTAGTTTTCCTATTGTGGTGGATCAGTACACAGATATCTTCCCTAATGACATTCCTGGACTACCTCCTCGTAGAGAGGTAGACTTTTACATTGACTTGTACCTCGGGACGACACCGATATCCACACCAATATATCGGATGGATCCCGCGGATCTTCATGAGCTGTGGGTATAGCTGGAGGACTTGCAGGGGAAGGGATTCATCCGACCCAGTGTTTCACCCTAGGTATCCCCGATTTTGTTCGCCAAGAAGGTGGATGGGAGCTTGCGACTGTGTGTTGATTATCGGTTCCTGAACTAGGTGATCGTGAAGAACAAGTACCCACTTCCGAGGATTAACAACCTCTTTGATCAGCTGAAGGGAGAACGTTTGTTCTCGAAGATAGATCTTCGATCGAGCTATCACTAGCTCAGAGTACGGGATGAGGATGTGTAGAAGGCGGCCTTCAGATACCGGTATGGCCACTACGAGTTCTTGGTTATGCCATTCGGCATAACCAATGCACCAGCTGTGTTCATGGGACTCATGAATAGGATCTTCCAGTCATACCTTGATCACCTCGTGGCAGTCTTCATCGATGACATTATGATCTACTCAGCTACCGAGGAGGAGCATGCCTACCATTTGCGGGTAGTACTGGACACACTCCAAGAGAACCAGCTTTATGGTAAGCTCTTTAACTTCCAGTTATGGATTCGAGAGGTACACTTTCTGGGACATGTCATCTCAGAGGCTGGAGTTGTAGTGGATCCAGCGAATATTGAGGTGGTACTTGCTTGGGAGCCACCCAGGAGTGTGATGGAGGTACGGAGTTTCCTCGGTCAAGCTGTGTACTATCATAGATTTGTGCCAGACTTCTCCAGAGTTGCAGCACCACTTTTAGCATTGAAGAAGAAGGGGAAACCCTTCGTGTGGTCAGAGAGATTCCAGTGGAGTTTCCAGGATATGAGTCAGAGGATGACTAGTTCACCCATCTTGAGGCTATCGTAGGAGGGAATTGGGTACGTAGTCTATTGTGATGCATCAGGGACCGGGCTCGGATGCATCTTGATGCAGGAGCGAGCAGTGATAGCTTATGGTTCTCATCAGCTGAGACAACATGAGCAGAACTACGCCACTCATGACCTAGAGTTAGTAGTAGTGGTCTTCACCTTGAAGATTTGGTAGCACTATCTAAAGGGTGAGTGTTTTATAGTCTATTCTGATCACCAGAGTCTCAGGTACATCTTCTCGCAGGACCTGAACCTGAGACAGCAGCGTTGGATTGAGTTCCTCCAGGTCTATGACTTCGAGATAGTCTATACTCCTAGGAAGGGGAACATTGTAGCAGATGCTCTCATCAGAAGATCAGGCATTCAGCTGCTAAGAGAGGCGATGGAGCAGATGGTCGCATTGTAGATATCCTTTGTGGATCTGCAGTCTCTTACAGTCACACCTCCACTTCTTCAGAGATTCAGGGAGGCACGGTGTGGGGATGTTGACTAAAAGGCTTGATGTGCACAGATATTCATAGGGCAGGTACCTGAAGGATTTTTTATAAGTGGGGAGCACGTCATTCTCTTTAGGGGACATACCATGGTACCGGTGTCGCTTCGAGAGGAATTGTTGAGGGAGTTTCACATGTTGCCTCTAGCAGTACATCCAGGTGTGGAAAAGATGTACTAGGACCTCCAACGACAACACTGGTGGCCAGGTATGAAGAAGGCAGTAGCAGAGTTTGTCTCACGATGCCTCACTTGTCAGAAAGTGAAGGTGGAGCACCAGGTTCCAACAGGTTTAGTTCAGCCCTTAGAGGTCCTAGAGTGGAATTGGGATGGGATATCCATAGATTTCGTGACGGTACTCCCACGTACATCCATAGGTCATGAATCTATTTGGTTGATTTTTGACTGACTCACCAAGTTGGCCCACTTCCAACCAATCAGAGAGCAGGGTTCAGTAGAGAGCTTGGGATTCCTCTACATGTAGGAGATCTTGCGGCTTCATGGAGTGCCTTTGAAGATTTTCTCTAATCAAGACGCACGGTTTACTTCACATCTATTAAAGGGGTTGTATGAGTCTTCCGGGACACAGCTACGTCTGAGCACTGCCTTCCATCCTCAGACAGATGTCCAAACTGAGAGGACCATTCAGACTCTTGAGGATATGCTTCGTGCATGCGTTCTCGACTTTGATCACAGCTGGGAGGATCATTTACCCTTGGTGGAGTTTGCATAAAACAACAGCTACCACTACACCATCAGGATGGCACCTTTCGAGAAACTGTACGGCTGAACTTGTAGATCGCCATTGTGCTGGACTGACCCAGGGGAGTCAGCACTCATGGGACCAGAGATGGTATAGGCTATGACAGAGAAGGTGCAGGTCATCCAGGAGTGGATGAAGATTTCACAGAGTAGGAAAAAGTCCTATGCTGATAGGAGACAAAGACCTATGAAGTTCGGGGATGGTGACCACGTCTTCCTGTAGATCTCACCTCGATGAGGTTTATGAAGATTTGTTCAGGGCATCAAGTTATCTCTGAGGTTCATCGGACCCTTCTAGGTCCACAGTAGAGTAGGAGAGGTGTCTTACCACCTGGCGCTTCCACCTCAGCGGCACCGGGTGCACGACTTCATGTATCACAGCTGAGGAGATACATACATGATCCAACTCACATCATAGACTAGGGAGATCTCGACATCAACGATGAGGAAACATTTTCGGAGGTTCCAGTGGATATTGAGGATTGATAGGAGAGAGTAATTTGTGGATGGTTGATACCTCTTATGCGTGTACAGTGGAAGCACGAGAACCACCAGGAGGGTACATGAGAGCGGGAGTCTCAGATTCATGCACATTACCCCCACTTGTTTCCCTAGTTTTTTGAGTTTTGGCTTCTGGGGATGAAAATATCTGAGGTGGGGAGAATATAAAGACCCGAACATCCCATATAAATTTTTTTAATTATATGGAATTGTTATGAGTCCACAGTTCTTGACAGAACGTGATTCTGAGGCCCGGAGTGCCCAGAATGTTTTTCCGAATTATCTAAGTGCATTCAGTGAGATTTTGAGCGGGTTTTGGTAACGTTTGAACCAGTTCTCGGAATTGAAATCTGAGGGCACCGTTGAACTCGCAACATCGGTGATTTCTTAGTGAGACCTTCATCGCAGCTGTGTTCTATCGAGAATGGAAGTTGAATTCCCAACTTTTCATTGGAGAATGGAGAGGAAATAAAATTAAACAAGTTTTATTTTATTTCAAATATCCTGGTGGGGACCGCCCAATTTTTAAACACCTCATTTAATAAGCTGTAACTCTTGGAACTCCCAATTAATGAGACAACATTAATTGGTTGATTAACACAATTAAATGTGGGCTCTTCCTCTTACATGGGGAATTGGTTTTCTCTCTGAGATTGGAGAATTGGTGGAAGACGGGTCTCCAATGAGGATCTCTTCTTCCTCGATGTTCTATCCTCCAATGAAGAACCTACGATCGAGGAATGAAATCGTCACCCACGAAGAACGCTGACAACGTCATCTTCGACTTCGTCTTCCCCAAACTCTCCTCTCACCGCCAATGATCGACAAATGAGGTAGGGGTTGTTTTATGATTGATTTTTTTCCCTCTGTTCTTTATCATTAGTCGTACTATTTGAGGCCGATTATTACCACCCTAATACGGAGGGCGCGGGCTGAACAAACATGACCTGATTCCCCTCTATTTTTCTATGCTTGTTGACAATAGAGGCAGAGCAACGGCGGTCGGCGACGTGCCGGCCGCGAAGAAAACCGGCGGTGCAAGGGCCGCTGGGTCGCTGGAGAGGCGTGGTGCCTTCATGCCGTGTGGAGAACCAGGTCTCGGCTAGCGCGGGCCACGGCAGAGCAAGGCAACCTGAAGGCCGCCGGAGGGGTGCGACGCCATCACACCACGTAGGTGGAAGGGTCGCGACAAAGAGGGCCGTGGCATCCAGACAGTGGGCGCGGTGCCGTCGCGCCGCGCGAAAGGGAAGTCACGGCCAGGTGGGCCGTGGCGGATGGTCAAGGATAGCCGGTTGTACCGGCCATCAGCGGGGAGCATACCAGGTGGCACCCTGGGGGTCCCGCGGTGAACGAACCCGCGCCACGCACCGGTTCCGTTTCAGGGAGACAGGGGGCACTGACCCCCCCCCCCCTTTTTCTTAGTCAGGGAGTGCCCCTCAAGGTATGTCCACCCACTGGCCTTGTCTGGCGGACTGCCTCTTAGCCACACGGGCTACGCCACCTGCGAGCCGGGCCGCCGCATGGGCCGGGCCTCCCGTTGCGGGTCGGGCAAGTTTCCACGGGTCGGGTCGGTTCCGGTGGGCTGGGTCGGACCCTGGTCTGGATCTGGACCCGGTTCAGGTCGACCCAAACCGGGTCGGGCCGGGTCAGTTCAACTGGGCCGGACCGGACCCGGACCATGGTTTGAACCAATTCACTTTTTTCCCCATATCTTGGGTTGCGGGTGTCCGATTGACGAACTGTCTACGGCGATGGAAATCTTGGATAAATACGGTTCTTTTGAAATACCCCACTCGAGGTTTAGACTCACTTGGGGTATGGTCGGGTTGGATTGAACCTAAATCCAACCGAGCCCTCGGAACGAAAAAGCCAATAACTCTCAGATCGGGCGTCTGATTGATGCGCCGTCTATCGTGATGGGTTCCTTATGATGAGGTGAAACTACTGGATACATCAACTTAGGACTACATGGTAGTTGATGTATCGAAACTTGGCTTGAGAAGCAGACCCTCCTGGAATCAAGCGTGCTTTGTACGGGGGCCCTGTGGCTGGCTGTTTTGAGATGATTTGGGATCCTATGTGGGTTCGACAGTGACAACTACTGTTCCGGGATCCTACATGGGTTCGATAGTGACGACTACTATTCCGGTATCCTACGTGGGTTTGACATCGATGAATACTGTTCCTGGATCCTATGTGGGTTCGACAACGATGATTACTGTTCTAGGATCCTATGTAGGTTTGACAGAGGAGATGATTCAGTGGCTACATCTAATCATCTCTACCCCTCTACATGAGTTTTATACCTGTGTGAGAAGAGTCTTGACTATGTGATGTTATCATCAAGAGGATTTTCTTTCTTCATTTTTGGAACAGAATATACTTGATCTCAAGGGTTGGAGCCGGTTGTCATTGGTAACTTAGGTATATGTATGGGCATATACCTAAGTAGGAATGTTTGATACTCTGTGTTTGTATCTTGCTATTTTGTTTTATCCTTGGTGGATTCTGGGAGACCTTTGGCAGTCTTGGGGTCTCTATTGAGTATCATTATACTCACCCCTGCACGGGCTTCGCCTGCACCTTTTTGTGTTTTGTGCAGACGACGATCAATAGTGATCGAGGCTGAGGGAGACGGACGGGAGGATGCACGGAGCTAGACTAGATGGGACATACCGCAGGGATGAGTTATTCAATATTTTTACCAACCCTTCAGGTAAGATTCCCTGGTGGATGATCCAGGAGTTGTTTTCCCTTTTTACTTGTACTTGTACTTCAGTTGGGTTTGTATACTGGCCCTTTTACTTTCAGCACTCTTCATATACCAGTATTTGTTTTTACTATTTCTTGTGTTTCATACTATGTGTGTTATAGGTTTAAAGTCAATGCATTCCCTTTTTAGTGTCACGCCTTTTGGTGCTAGTTTCCAGCACATCGCCTATGGAAGGCGGGCTTGGGGTAGTCATGGCACGGGCCCTGAGGACAGGTCGTGACACAAATTGTCTATGTGGTCAAAATTATATAATATCCATAATCTTATTCATGATTTAAATATCATATATATCCAATATATATATATATATATGTATTCATAATAGTACATAACATTTTGAGATAAGAAATTAAATTCATCGTTCATAGAGATGGTAAGCCGTACATACGCATGAACGCTACTTTCATTTCTTTTTCATATTTAATGGAATGAAAACTAAATGATACATATGTATATTATAATTATAGTATAGTATCATTTTTTATATATGTTACGTAAGTTCATTAACTTCATCCTTT
Source organism: Viscum album (assembly GCA_963277665.1). Taxonomy (NCBI): domain Eukaryota; kingdom Viridiplantae; phylum Streptophyta; class Magnoliopsida; order Santalales; family Viscaceae; genus Viscum; species Viscum album. The sequence goes on from OY728139.1 coordinate 480,784,964, forward strand.
ATGTGTTCCATGTATGGCATGAACGAGTCATATCACTTTGAGGGGGCGGTAATCTGCACTTCCTCAAATGAAATTATCGTATTTAAACATCATGAAAAACATAAAGGTATGTTTGTAAATAAAAATTACAGTATAATAGAGACAATATAAATATAATATATATTATATATAAATACAGTTCCATCATAATGGCCACCATGATAGGTGGTATGGAAAAATCTAACAATCATCGTTTTGTGAGGCAGTAGTTCATCATACACAAAACCAGTATGTTCGTATCCATTAGATGAAGGTGTGTATAAGTGTTGTTTGAATATTTCTCATAAAAACATCCTAGTTTATTTAATACACTGGTGTTGTTATAAAATAATTTAATAAATAGAGTTTAGGGGGTTGGAGAATGAAAATAAATGAAAGAATCTTGAGAGAAGATGTTACCTCAAATCGTGTAAATCTTTTTGATTTAAGCTAAAAGGCTTTCTTTAATTGCCTTCTACCCAATTTAAGGATTATAAGAGGAAGATAGGTATGTTTGGAGATTATTTGGTCAGAGTTTGGATGAACCAAGGGGATTGAGATGTGTGAGTAAGGTTTAGAGGTGATGCCCTTTTATAAGAGGAAGGTGGGGCACTTTAGGAGAGTTTGAAAGTATTATTTTATTATAAAATTATTTTCGGTTTCAAATGGTTCCAAAGTCATATATTTCAAAAATAAGATTATTTTGGGCCGAAAACCTCTCAACCAATAGGTTTTACACAAGTCTATCTCACAAATTTATCCTTATCTTTTAGTTATAACCCTTAGTTAACTAATTTAACTCTTACCATGTCTTCTAGTATTTTCATACTATATGGTTAATATTGTAACTATAAAATGTCAATAGAACCTCAATTGGTTCATTAATTACGTTATAAACATTATTTAAGTCATTTGGCTGAATATTATATTTTTAGGACTATTATATAATTTAATAAAATAATATTTGTTTTAAAAACTCATTTATGTCAATTTGTATACTATTCATATCATGAATTTTTAAAAATCCATAAAAACATGATTCTTTCAAAAAAAACTTAATTAATTCAAAGATAAAAAGTCATAATCATCCCTAAAATTATTTTATGGCATAAAAAGTTTCAAAATAAATTTATTTTAATATTTATAATCTCATTTATTTAAATCATTCATTAATAAGGTAATCACTACATCATCATTGTGTCATAAATAAATTTATTTATATTATATAAAACAATTATAAATAAAATACCATAATATAGGAAATATTTTTAAATTTCTAATGAATATTTATATTCAAAATGATCACTTATATAACCCCATATAAAAATTGTTTTACTAAAATATACATGTTTATGTTACATTTTTCTTTACTTTAAATTAATTCTTATAAAATGTCATTTTCACATCAAAGTGCCTCCATGGGGTCCCAAAATCGACCCACGGATTTCCATAGTTGGACATAACTCATAAAATAGTATTATTACACATTTTATGTTAGTTTAATATTATTATAATATTATTGTTTTACCCTTATTTACCAGATTTACCCTTTAACCATGGTAAATAAAATAATTACTGAAGTTACTATTCATAATGTCTAAAAATAAAAAATACCTATTCACACAATTTGGAAATCCTGATTCAAAATATGGAATTAATTTTTCCAAATTATAAACACATAAATTTCATAAATTAATTTAAAATTAATTCTTATTGTCAAAACCAAAAAACATGTTTTTAATATGTAAAAACTACCAAAATTTTGACATGTGTTTATGTCCAATTTCAAAGATAAATTACTTATGATGACCAAAATTAGATTAAATTATAAAAATATAATCTAATAACACTTTAAAACTAATTAAAAGGATAATCTACCTATATAAATAAATTATATGAAAAAATAGTTTTTGAATTATAATGCAGTATTTTACATTATTCATTGAAAAATGAACTTTATCAGAAAAATACCAAAATTTTATCCAAAGTAAATTTTGAAGTCCCGATTCGATAAAATAATTTTATTTTATCAAATATAACATATAAAAGTGACAAAAACTATATTTAAAAATGTTTCTCCATCAAAAGTCAGTAAAACTTCATTTTTAAAAAAATACATCTTTCATCCAAAAAAAATTGAATTTGTTCTAATATCATGTCTAGAAAACATATAAGATGAATTTAAAACATTATATTGAATATATATCATATATTTTTCATTAAATAAAAAACCATAAAGAGTGATATGAAAACACAATTATACTCTTTTAAATAGTTTTTCATAAAAACACATCTTTTATATTCAATTGGTTTTTATTTCCATTTCTAATAAATTTGGTAACCAATGAATCATTATTTAAAAATGTATAAACCATATTTAAAAATTCAGTTGATATTATTCAATCCTTCCATTCCAACGGTTAGGCATTAACTACCATAATATTATTATTATTGTATTGTTTTTTTGGTAAATCTCAATGTTGTGTGCAATGTAAGATTTCGGAGAAACGCCTTATTGCGTGTTGAGTACGCTATCATAAAAGTATCCCCTTTAATGTAAAATTAATATATTATTCATAAGTATTAATATAAATCCAAAATTATTATTCTATAAATACCTAGGTCATTACATCCTTCCCCCCTTTTGGAAATTGTCTCCTTGCAATTAAAAAATTAGGCTTGAAAACTTCATTGAAAGTCCCACATCATAAAAAGAGTCAACAAAAATATCACTTTAAAAGAAAGAAAGAGAAGTAAAAAAGGTCACTTGAGATAAAAAATACTAGGATTCAAAGTAGTAAAACATGTATATGGAATAGAAACTAAGTTTCAAGTTCTGATAGAGAGTGATATAAAATATGATCAGCAAAAAGTCAACTGCCAGAAAACCATAAACTTGTGATAGGTTAAACGGTCTTTGATTACCCAGTAGGAAAAGTTAACGAAACACATTTATGTTTTTAGTTCCTTTTCATAAAGTTGTGGAATTTTTTTATGATATTGACTAAGAACATAAGGAAATATGATTACTTTTCAAGTATAGTTACATCCTTTAAAAAATTTCTACCAAAAACTCATATTTTCTGCAAATGATGAGTATTCATGATGACATGGTCACACCTAAAGTGTTAGAATCAACTTCTAGAGAATCACATAATCCAAAAAATATGAACTATATATTTCCACTTTTATTATAAATTAACAAAAACCAAAATGGTTAGTACGATATCAAATAATCCCCAAAAAGGATAATCCTTTATAAAAAGAAATACTACAAACACCATCCAAAATTCAAAAAACAATACCCAAAGTTCAAACAAATACCATTCAATAAACAAATATCCTTAAAATTCTTCAAAACAATCCAAACTAATATTGAAACCCAAAACTCAAAATTATTTAATCACATAGTCTTCCATAGTAAATCTTAACATCTATCTCTAAATAACATCGACTACTCTTAAAGTATCATACTGAAAAGTAATTAACCTAATCACATGTTCTCCATGATGGGTTAATTATTTCCATAAATAACCTAAAATCTCTATATGTACACAATAAAATCAAAGATTATTCCAAAATAATATTACAACCATTACTCCACAAATTAAATCCCATAGTATTCTATTTTTCTAAGACATATTGTGTTCCTAAAAGAGAGAACATCCTCCAAAATAACATTTAACACTTAATCATGAAATCATTTTCCTATATTAAGTATATCTATTTAATAAAACATAATTTCCCAAAATAAACTTATTCTTTATCCATAAAATCATTTAACTAAAAAGAATAAGTCATACTAACCAGGGACTTCCCATAGGCCAGTGGTAGGTGATGCACCCTTGTTGCCCTTCGGTTGTGGGTTCGATTTCTACATCCTTACCGAACGCGATGAGTTTTCACCCAAACTACGGGTTGTCCTTTTTATAAAACCATATAATTCTTATTACATTCTAAAAAATAAGATAATTTCCTAAAAAATTATCATAACCTTCTTTATCCTCAAATGTTTTCTAATACCTTTCATTTTTCATCCCAAAATCTAATAACCATTAATCAAATAAAAAACAAAAGATCATATAAACCCCTAAGGTTATCCATTATGTACACACAATAAAAGATAATTCTTCCTTGAATAACATTTTCATATATCAAACATCAGGGTTACACATAAAAGAAAAATTATTCCAAAGTAATATGATCATCAATATAACATTAATAATTTTAAACAGTTCATCATTTATAACTCTTGTATTCTTTGTATGTAGACTTATTACTCATTAATCATTCTTAATAATCCATTAATTATAAATTTCTACCTTATTTTTAAAACATATTTCCTACAGATCAAATATCCTCATCATTCATAAATATCAATCTGAATACGCTTCATTATTTATGGATAAGAAAATAAATCATACCTTGAATCTGAATATCATGATCTTCAGGATTCTCCCTTTCTCTTTCGGTATGTTTTCATACTTTCAAAAATAAATGTTCCCTCCACTTCTATAATTTCACTTTTTGATGGAGTTGGAAAATTTTAGATCTTGAAATCATATGAAAAAGATACCATGACCCACAAAATTGTTTTAGAAATGAGTAGGTGTTAGATAACTCAAACAATTTCTTGAAGGTGATTTGAAAACTCAAGAAGCTGTCAAAATCATTCACACAGGATTTTTCTATAATAGTGACGATCAAATCTTTGAGGAGGGATAATAAGGTTTTGTAAGATCTCTTTCCTTCCATATTGACAAATGATCCTTAATCTAATGAAAAGAATCAACACTTAAAAATTAAACAAATTATTATTATTAAAAAAAGAAATCCTATATAGGGTAAAGATAACATAAAAAATTTTATATTACTCTAATCCATAAACATCCTTATATCTCTATTGTTTAGATTTTTATCCAATAAACCTATTTTACCCTAACCTCCAAAATTTTCCATATGTTAATAACCCTCTTGGTTATATGGGATCCTTTACCTATACTCAGATAACACCCTAACCTCTAAAGTTATCTAAACTAACCTCTGATACCAACTCTAAGGCCTTATCCTTAAACATTACATAATCTTGAGTTAATTCAAGAATTTGACATTGAGGATATTTTCATGTTCATAGTTTTATAGAATTAGTCCTTAAAAATTACATTATATCACAATTATTACAAAGTAGAAACTTGTACTCTATCCAATTATTCACAACAATAAAACTCCTTAAATAAACAAGAATAATTTTTTTGATATAAATCTTCTTGAATTCTTCCTTCCTCTTACCCTTCCTTATACCATGTGAAAAACATTTCAAAAACTTGGGATGAGCATAAAAATCTTAGTAAGGGTTATAAAATAATGAAAGAAAACATTAGTACATCAATTCATTCAAATTAATGAAATCATACTATCACTCATAAAACATAAGATCTTTAACATACCTCATGAAATCATAAGATTTATGAATAACACATAGAAATCATAAATTATAAAGGTAACTTGTGACATCCATAACATACTTACATTGTGGATTTCATAGTTATATAGAGAGTTTTTTTTTGGAATACCCATCACAGTATCTTCCCAAAATATCTTATGAGAAATATTAAAATTTACCTATGTCACGTTACCCAATGAATTGGAGAGATATCTCAGGCTCACCCACCCTTGGTATATCATAGAACCACCCATATATGTAAACAATTCCCAAGACCCATAACACATAAAACAAGCATAAAGGAAAGATAAAATTTCCACATTGCAATAACAATATATAATTTCAAGATATTTAATTAATAAATGCATTCTCAAAACAATTTTCAGTAAAAAAATACTTAAAAAGAGTATATGGTATTTATTTTCCTTTTAAAAACACAACAACTTATTAAGGAAGCAAAATTTCAAATAATACTCACGGCGGCGGAAAGTTCATTGTCACCGCATATGTTAAAAAGAAACATTCCTTTTTTCATTTAGTAAAACGCTTTGTGAAAAAGATTCACTTTGAATAAAATGAAAATTCAAAGGGGTTTATACACTGTAAAAAATAAAGTCATGTATAAATCAAAATATGCCTCAATGAAAAGAGATTGAGATGAAGCCCCTTACGAAAATTCGGTAGCCTAATGGCATCACTTTAAAATTCAAAAAATGAGTTGATTAGAGAAAAAAGGGTCCCTAATAACTTGTACATAAAATGGAGATAAATAAGGATATATAATAAAATATCCTGACATTTTGAAAATTTAAATTAAAGGACATAACATGAAATAATTCTTTGGCTAAAATAGGGGGTGAAAGGTTCCCTTACAAAAATCATTTTGTAAATAAAATAGATTGATTGTGTGTATTCACTATAAGTATAGATAAGTAAAGTATAAATAAAATATAGGAAATAAAAATTTATTTCTTATATAATCATATAACTATATAATAAAAAAATAGAAGATTAACCTAAATAATGGAAATTGGGTTAATTAGTTCCCTTACCTTGAGTCTGATTCATCACGTATGTTCCTTGTTCTTCCTGAATAATAATCTTAAGTTAATTTATACTTTCTTAAGAACCTTTTTCAATTTTATTATTCCTTTTATATTATGTATTACCACATTATAAAAATTACATAATTATTTAAGTTAATATCGATCGTTTTGTCGATATTGGGTACTTTAGTCGAAAATGAACTTATTATAATTAAAAATTGTCTATGTGGTCAAAATTCCATTATCTGTAGAATAGTATTCAAGATTTAAATATCATATATATCCATTATATATATTTATTTATAATATTATATAATATTTTGATATAATAAATGAAATGCATCGTTCATGGAGACGGTAAGCCATACGTACGCATGAACGCTACTTTCATTTTTTTTCATATTTAAATGAAGGAAAAATAAATGATATATAGGTATATTATAATTCCACTATAATATAATATTTTATATATGTTACATATTTTCATTAATTCCATACTTTATATGTTCCATGTATGGAATGAATGAATCATATCACTTTGAGGGGGCGGTAGTCCGTACTTTATCAAATGAAATTACCGTATTTACACATCATGAAAAGCATAAAGGTATGTTTGTGAATAAAAATTACATTATCATAGAGAAAATATAAATATATTATATATTATATATAAATAAAGTTCCATCATAATGGCCACCATGAGAGGTGGTAGAGGAAAATCGAACAAGCATCGTTTCGGGAGGCAGTAGTTCGTCGTACACAGAAACTGTATGTTCGTATCAATTAGATGGAGGTTCGTATAAGGGTAGTTTGAATCCCTCTCCTAAAAAAATACTAGTATATTAAAGTTACTAGTTTTTTTATAAAATAATGGAATAAATAGATTTTAGGGGTTGGAAAAGAAAAATAAATGAAAGAATATTGAGAGAAGACATTACCTTAAATCGGGTAACTTCTATTGATTTAAGCTAAAAGGCTTTCTTGAATTGTCTTTTTTCCAAGGTGAGGCTTCTATGATGAAGATAATGATGTTGGGAGATTATTTGGTCAGATTTTGGATGATCCAAGGGGCTTGATATGTGTGAGTAATTGTTAGAGGTGATTCCCTTTTATAAGAGGGGGGAGGGGTACTTTAGGAAAGTTTGAAAGTATTATTCTATTATAAATTTATTTTCGGTGTCAAATGGTCCCAAAGTCATTTATTTCATATATAATATTATTTTGGGCCACGAAACCTCTCAAACTATAGGTTTTAGACAAGTCTATGTCACAAATTTAATCTTATCTTTTAGCTTTATCCATTAGTTAACTAATTTAACTCTTGCCATGTCTTCTAGTATTTTCATACTATATGGTTAATATTGTAACTATAAATTTTCAAACAAATCTCAATTTGTTTATTAATTACATTTTCAAAATTATTTAATTAATTTGGAAGAATCTTAGATTTTTATGACTATTATATAATTTAATAAAATAGTATTTGTTTTAAAAACTCATTTATGTCAATTTTTATACTATTCATATCATGACTTTTTAAAAATCCATAACTTGATTATTTAGAAAAAACCTCATTAATTCAAAGAAAAAATTCATAATCATCCTTAAAATTACAATATGGCATAAAAAGTTTCAAAATAAATTTATTTTAATAATAATAATCTCATTTATTTAAATCATTCATTAATAAGGTAATCACTCCATCATCATTGTGTCATAAATAAATTTATTTATATGATGTCCAAAAAGTAGAAATAAAATACCATGATGTAGAAAATACTGTTATATTTCTAATTAATATTTATAGTTTAAATGATCACTTATATAACCCCATATAATTTGTTTTTACTAAAATATACATGTTTATGTTACATTTTTCTTTACTTTGAATTAACTATTATAAAATGTCATTTTCACATCAAAGTGGCTCCATGGGGTTCCAAAATCGACCCAAGGATGACCATGGTCAGATATAACTCATAAAATAGTATTAGAAAACATGTTAGGGTAGTTTAATATTATTATAATATTATTTTTTACACTTATTTACCTGGACTGAAAATTACTTTTTTATTATAAATCACTTTTTAAGGAAAAAGTTAGAAACCAATAAGTCCCTGATGAAAGAAACAAAACACCTCACGCAGAGAAAACCCAAAACAAGCTATAGGATCTACCTCTCCCTAGCAGTTAATCCATGACTACAAGACTTCACCAAACTGGACCCTTTAGCAAGCAGTCCCATGAAAAAATGCACGGGCACGAAACTGATGGAAATCTATACCCTCTCAATCATCCAAATCCAAAAAGCCTGCCCCGGTGAAGACTTTATGCTCTGATCCCCTTCTGAAACAGATTCAAGTAGATTGCTGGAAAAAAAACACCAAACATCACAATATCACCGAGCAAAAGGAATCCAGAAACAGACATAACATGTACAAAAAACCTCTCATTCAAGGGAACCAATACCACAAACTTAACCAAATTCATGAAAGATTAACTTGATTTTACCCAAGTCCATCTCCCTAAACAATTTCCAAGAAGGTAATGAAATCTGAGTGGAAGGCACAACCTTAAGAAGATCTTCTACTCGGATGGTCAGCTTGTCCCAAGTCTGAATATACTCTTCAAGATTGATCTTCCCAATAAATTATATGAAAATACAATTTTGAATTAAGATACAGTATTTTTCACTATTAATTAAAAAATGAACTTTATCATAAAAATACCAAAATTTCATCCAAAGTAAATTTGGATGTCCCTATTCTATAAAATAGGTTTATTTTGACAAATATAACATATAAAAGTGACAAAAACTATATTTAAAAAGGGATCACCATCAAAAGGCGGTAAACCTGCATTTTTAGAAAAATACATCTTTTATCCAAGAAAATGAATTTTTTCTTATATCATAACTATAAAACATATAAGATGAATTTGAAACATTACATTGAATATATATAATATATTTTTCATTAAATAAAAATCCATAAAGAATGATATGAAAACACAATTATACTCTTTTATATAGGTTTTCATAAAAACACATCCTTTATATTCATTTGGTTTTTATTCCCATTTCTAATAAATTTGGTAAACAATGAATCATTATTCAAAAATGTGTAAACCATATTTCAAAATTCAGTTGATATTATCCATTCCTGCCATTCCAAAATCTAGGCATTAACTACCATAATAAAATTATTACTTTATTTTTTTTTTGGTATATCTCAATGTTGTGTGCAATGTAAGATTTTGGAGAAGCCCCTTATTGCATGTCGAGTACGCTATCATAAAAAAGTGTCCCCTTTAATGTAAAATTAATAAAATATACATAAGTATTAATAGAAATCATAAATTATTATTCTATAAATACCTGGGTTGTTACATCCTTCCCCCTTTTGAAATTTCATCCTCGTAATTTTAAAATTGGGCTCGAAAACTTAATTAAAAGTCCCACATCAGAAAAAGAGTCAATAAAAATATCACTTTAAAAGAAATAAATAGAAGTAAAAAAGGTCACCTGAGATAACAAATACTAGGATTCCATATAGTAAAACATGGATATGGAAGAGAAACTAAGTGTCAAGTTCTGATGGAGAGTGATAGAAAACATGATCAGGAAAAAGTTAACTGCCAGAAAATCATAAAACTGTGATATGTTAAACGTTTTTTGATTACCTAGTAGGAAAAACGAACAGACAATGTTTTTGTTTTAAGTTCATTTTCATAAAGTTGAGGAATTTATTTATGAGATTGACTAAGAACATAATGAAATATACATACTTTTCTAGTAGATTTTCATCTGATAAATTTCTACCACAAACTCATCTTTTCTCCCAATGATAAGTATTCATCATAACATGGTCATGCTTAAAGTGCTAAAATCAACTTCTAGAGAATCTCATAATCCAAAAAAGATAAACTATATATTTCCCCAATATTTATAAATAAACCAAAAACAAAATCGTTAGTATGAGATCATATAATCCCCAAATGATAATCCTTTATAAAAAGAAATATTACTCTTAACCTCTAAAATTCAAAAAACAATACCCAAAGTTAAAAAAATACCATTCAATAAACAATTGTTCTTAAAATTCATCAAACCAATCAAAACTAATATTGAAACCCAAAACTCAGAATGATTTAATTACATAGTCTTTCATTGTAAATCTTAACATTTATCTCTAAATAACATCAACTACTCTTAACATCTCATGCTGAAAAGTAATTAACCTAATCACATGTTCTCCATAATAGGTTAATTATTTCTATAAATAAACAAAAATTTCTATATGTCCACAATAAAATCATTGATTCTTCTAAAATAATATTTCAACCATTACTTTACAAATTAAATCCCATAGTATTCTATTTTCCTTAGGTATATAGTGTTTCCAAAAGAGGGAACATCCTCCAAAATAGCATTTATCACTTAATCACCAAATCATTTTCCTCTACTAAGGATATCCATTTGATAAAACATAAGTTCCCATAATCAACTTATTATTGATCAATAAAATCATTTAACTAAAAATAATAATTTATACTAACCAAGGACTTCACATAGACAAGTGGTAGTCGATGCGCCCTTGTCACTTTTCGGTTGTGGGTTTGATTCATATGGCCTTCCCGGATGCGACGGGTTGTCACCCATCCTACAGGTTATCCTTTTTCTAAAACTATATAATTCTTAAAACATTCTAAAAAATAAGATAACTTCCTCAAAAATTACCATAACCTACTCTATCCTAAAAGTTTATCCAATACCTTTCATTTTTCATCCCAAAATGTAATAATAATTAATCAACTAAAAAACAAAAGATCATATGAACCCCTAAGGTTATCCATTATGTCCACACAATAAAAGATAATTCTTCCTTGAATAAGATTTTCACATATCAAACATCAGGGTTACACAAACTAGAAAAGGTCTTCCAAAGTAATCTGATCATCAACATAGCATTAATACTTTTAAACACTTCATCATCTATAACTCTTTTATCCCTTATATGTATACTTCTTACTCATTCATCATTCTTCATAATCCAATAACTATAAATTTCCACATTATTTATTAATACATCGTTCTTGTAGATCAAATATCCTTATAATTCATAAATTTGAATCCAAATATTCTTTATTCATTATGGATAATAAAATAAATCATACCTTGAATCTAGATATCATGATCTTCAGGATGTTCCCTTTCTCTTTCAACATGTTTTCATACTTTCAAAAATAAATGTTCACTCCACTTCTGTAATTTCACTTTTCAATAGAGTTGAAAAAGTTGAGATCTTGAAATCATATGAAAAAGATACCATGACCCATAAAATTGTTTTATAAATGAGTAGGTGTTGGATAACTCAAACAATTTCTTGCAGGTGATTTGAAAACTCAAGAAGTTGTCAAAATCATTAGAACAGGATTTTTTCCATAATAGTGATGATAAAATCTTCAGGGAGGGATAATAAGGTTGTGTAAGATCTATTTCCTTCCATATTGATAAATGATCCTCAATATGCTGAAAAGAATCAACACTTAAGCATGAAACGAATTATTATTATTAAAAAAAAGAATCCTATATAGGGTAAATATAACATAAAAACTTTTATATTTCTCTATTCTATAAACCTCCTGATATCTATATTGTTCATTTTTTTATCCAATAAACCTATTTTACCATAATCCTCCAAAATTTTCCATATGTTAATAACCCTCTTGGTTATATGGTATCCTTTACCTATACCCAGATAACACCCTATCCTCTAATGTTATCTAAACTGGCCTCTCATACCAGTTGTAAGTCCTTGTCCGTAAACATTACATAATCTTGAGTTAAGTCAAGAATTCAACATTGAGGATCTTATCAGGTTTATAATTTTAGATAATTAGGCCTTATTAATTATATTACATCACAATTATTACAAAGTAAACACTTCCACTCTATCCAATTTTTTATAACAATATAACTCCTTAAATAAAAAAGAATTCTTTTCTTGATATAAATCTTCTTGAATTCTTCCTTTCTCTTTCCCTTCCTTATACCCTGTGGAAAACATTTCAAAAACTTGGGATGAGCATAAAAAGCTCAGTAAGGGTTATAAAATAATTAAAGAAAACATTAGTCCATCAATTCATACAAATCAATGAAATCATACTTTTCACTCATAAAACATAAGATCTTTAACATAAATCATGAAATCATAAGATTTTTGAATAACACATAGAAATAATAAATCATAAAGGTGACTTGTGGAATCTATAACATACTTAAATTGTATTTTTCACAGCTATATAGGAAGTTACGTTTGGAATACCCATCATTGTATATTCCTAAAATATCTTAGGATAAACATTAACGTTTACCTCTCTCACGTTACCCAATGCATTGGAGAGTTATCTCAGTCTCACCCACCCTAGGTTTATCACAGAACAACCCATATATGTAAACAATTCCAAATAACCATAACACATAAAACAATCATAAAGGAAAGATAATATTTCCACATTTCAATCACAATATATCATTTCAAGATATTTAAATAATCAATGCATTCTCAAAACCATTTTTAATAACAAAATACATAAAAATATTATATGGTATTTATTTTCCTTTTAAAAACACTATGACTTGTTAAAGAATCAAAATATCAAAAAATACTTGTGGTGGTGGAAATGTCGTTGTCACCGTGTACGTTAAAAAGAAACTTTCCTTTTTTCATTTAGTAAAACGCTTTGTAGAAAAAGATTAAATTTGAATAAAATGAAAATTCAAAGGGTTTTATACACCGTAATAAATAAATTAATGTATAAATCAAAATATTCCTCAATGAAAGGATATTGAGATGAATCCCCTTATGAAAATTCGGCAGCCTAATAGTGTCACTTTAAAATTCATAAAATGAGTCGATGAGAGAAAAAAGGGTCCCTCATCACTTGGACATAAAATGGACAGAAATAAAGATATATAATAACTTATCTCAACATTTTAAAATTTAAATTAAAATACATTCCATAAAAGAAGTCTTGATTAAAAGAGGAGGGTGAAAGGGTTCCTTGAAAAAATTATTTTGTAAATAAAATATATCGATTGTGTGTATTCACTATAAGTACAGATAAGTATGGTATAAATAAAATATAAGACATAAAAATTTATTTATTACATAATCATAGAACGACATAATCAAAAAGTATAAGGTTAACCCAAAGAATGGAAATTGGGTTAAGAAGTTCCCTTACCTTGAGTCTGATTCATCACATATGTTTCTTGTTCTTCCTGAATAACAAAATTAAGTTAATTTATAATTTCTTAAGAACCTTTTTCAAGTTTATTATTCCTTTTATATTAATTCTTACCATGTTATAAAAATTACATCATTATTTAAGTTAATATCGGTCGTTTTGTCGGTATTGGGTACTTGAGTCGAAAATGAACTTGTTATAAATACAAATTGTCTATGTCGTCAAAACTACATTATCTACAAAATTGTATTCATGATTTAAATATCATATATATTAATTATTTATTTATATATATATATATATAATAGTAAATAACATTCAGAGATAAGAAATGAAATGCACCGTTCATTGGGACGGTAAGTCATACTTATGCATGAATGATACTTTTATTTTTTTCACATTTAAAGAAATTAAAACTAAATGACACATAGGTGTATTATAATTACACTATAATACAATATTTTATATATGTTACATAAGTTCATTAACACATCCTTTATATATTCCATGTATGGAATGAACAATTCATATCATTTTGAGGGGGCGGTAGTCCACACTTCCTCAAATGAAATTATCGTATTTACACATCATGAAAATAATAAAGGTATATTTGTAAATAAAAATTATAGTATAATAGAGATAATATGAATATAATATTATATATATATATATATATACAGTTCCATCATAATGGCCACCATGAGAGGTGGTAGGGGAAAATCTAACAATCATCATTTCATGAGTTAGTAGTTAGCCGTACACAGAAATAGTATGTTCGTATCCATTATATGGAGATGTTTATAAGTGTAGTGAGGATACTTATCATAAAAACATCATATTATATTGAATATGATTTTTTTTGTTTTGAATAATGGAATAAATAGAGTTTAAGGGGTTTGAGAAGGAAAATAAATGAAAGAAGCTTGGGAGAATACATTACCTCAAATCAGGTAACTCCTTTTGATTTAAGCTAAAAGGATTTCTTGAATTTCCTTATGCCCAAGTTGAGGCTTAAATGAGTAGGAGAGGGATGTTTGGAGCTTATTTGGGCAGAGTTTGAATGATTAAAAGGGGCTTGAGAGGTGTGAGTAAGGGTTATAGGTGATGCCCTTTTATAAGATGGATGAGGGTCACTTTAGGAAAGTTTGAAATTATTATTTTATTATAAAAGGATTTTAGGTTTCAAATAGTCACAAAGTCATTTAATAAATGATACATGTTTATGTTACATTTTTATTTACTTCAAATTAATTCTTATAAAATGTCATTTTCACATCAAAGTGGCTCCATGGGGTCCCAAAATCGAAACAAGGATGCCCATGGTCAGAAATAACTCATCTAATAGTATTAGGACACGTGTTAGGATAGTTTAATATTATTATAATATTATTTTTTTACCCTTATTTACCAGATTTACCCTTTAACCATGGTAAATAAAATAATTACTGAATTTTCTATTCATAATGTCTAAAAATAAAAGTTACCTATTTACATAATTTGTACCTAATGATTCAAAATATGGAATCCATTTTTCCAAATTCAAAACACGGAAATTTCATAAATTAATTTAAAATTAATTCTCATTGTCAAAACCAAAAAGCATGTTTTTAAGAAGTAAAAACTACTAAAAGTTTGACATGTGTTTATGTCCAATTTCAAAGATAAATTACATCAAATGACCAAAATTGGATTAAATTATAAAATATAATCTAATTACACTTAAAAAAAATTAAAAGGATAATCTAACTATATAAATAAATTATATGAAAAGACAGTTTTGAATTAAAATGCGATATTTTTCACTATTCATTAAAAATGGACTTTCTTATAAAAATACCAAAATTTCATCCAAAGTAAATTTTGATGTCCCATTTCTATAAAATAAGTTTATTTTTTCAAATATACCATTTTAAAGTGACAAAAACTATATTTAAAATGGTATCACCATCAAAAGGAGGTAAAACTAAATTTTTAGAAAAATATATATTTTATTGAAAAAAAATTGAATTTGTTCTTATATCATATTTAGAAAACATATAGGATGAATTTAAAACATTACAATGAATTTATATCATATATTTTTCATTAAATCAAAATTCATAAAGAGTGATATAAAAACACAATTGTACTCTTTTAGATAGGTTTTCATAAAAATGCATCCTTTATATTCAATTGGTTTTTATTTCAATTTCTAATAAATTGGGTAAGCAATGAATCATTCTTTAAACATGTGTAAACCATATTTCAAAATTAATTTGATATTATTCATTCCTACCATTCCAACGGCTAGGAATTGACTACCATAATAATATTATTACTGTATTGTTTTTTGGGTATATCTCAATGTTGTGTGCAATGTAAGATTTCAGAGAAACCCCTTGTTGTGTGTCAAGTACGCTATCAGAAAAGTGTCCCCTTTAATGTAAAATTAATATCTTATTCATAAGTATTAATAGAAATAAAAAATTATTATTCTATAAATACTTGTGCCGTTACATCCTTCACCCCTTTTGGAAATTGCGTCCTCACAATTTTAAAATTGGGCTCGAAAAATTCAATGAAAGTCACACATGGGAAAAAGATTCAATAAAAATATCACTTTAAAAAAATAAATATAAGTACAAAGGTCACCCGAGATAACACATAATAGGATTTTATATAGTAAATCATGGATATGGAAGAGAAACTGAGTGTCAAGTTATGGTGGAGAGTGATAGAAAACATAATCAGGAGAAAGTTAACTGCCAGAAAACCATAAACATGTGATAGGTTAAATGGTCTTTGATTACCCAGTAGGAAAACTGAATAGAAAGAGTTTTTGTTTTAAGTTCCTTTTCATAATGTTGAGGAATTTATTTATGATATTTACTTAGAACATAAGGAAATATACTTACTTTTCAAGTACAGTTTTATCCTTTAATTAATTTCTACCACAAACTCATCTTTTCTCTAAATGATGAGTATTGATGATGACATGGTCATGTCTAAAGTGCTAGAATCAACTTCTAGATAATCACATAATCCTCAAAAGATAAACTATATATTTCCACTATATTTAGAAATTAACCAAAACCAAAATGGTTAGTACAAGATTAGATAATCCCCAAAAAGGATAATCCTTTATAAAAAGAAGTACTACTCTTAACCACCATAATTCAAAAAGAAATACCCAAAGTTTAAAAAAATACCATTAAATAAACAGATATTCTTAAAATTCTTTAAAATAATCCAAACTAATATTTAAACCCAAAACTCAGAAGGATCTAATCACAATTTCTTCCACAAAAAATCTTAACATTTATCTCCAAATAAAATCAACTACTCTTAAAGTCTCATATTGAAAATTAATTAACCTAGTCACATGTTCTCCATGATAGGTTAACTATTTCCATAAATAACCCAAAATCGCTATATGTCGACAATAAAATCATAAATTCTTCCAAGATATTTTTTCAACCATTACTCCACAAATTAAATCGCATAGTATTCTATTTTCCTTAGGTATATAGTGTTCCCAAAAGAGAGAACTTCCTCCAAAATAACATTTATCACTTAATTACCAAATCATTTTCCTATAATAATTATATCCATTTGATAAAACATAAGTTCCCAAAATAAACTTATCCTTGATCCATAAAATCATTTAACTAAAAGGAATAATTCATACTAACTAGGGACTTCACGTTGGCCAATGGTGGGTGATTCACTCTTATTTCCCTTCAGTTGTGGGTTTGATTCCTATAGCCTTTCCAGACATGATGGGTTGCCACCCATCCCAAGGGTTTTCCTTTTTCTAAAATCATATAATTCTTATAACATTCTTAAAAATAAGATAATTTCCTCAAAAATTACCATAACCTTCTTTATCCTCAAAAGTTATCTAATACCTTTCATTTTGCATCCCAAAATATAATAACCATTAATCAACTAAAAAAGGATCATATGAACCCCTATGTTTATCCATTATGTCCACATAATAAAATATAATTCTTCTTTGAATAACATTTTCACATATCAAACATTAGGTTTACACATACTAGAAAAATTCTTCCAAAGTAATCAGATAATCAACATAGAATTAATAATTTTAAACATTTTATCATCTATAACTCTTATATCCCTTGTATGTAGACTTCTAACTCATTCAGCATTCTTTATAATCCATTAACTATAAATTTCCACCTTATTTATTAATACATCATTCTTGTAGATCAAATATCCTCATCATTCATAAATATCAATCCAAAGATGCTTCATTATTTATAGATAAGAAAATAAATCATACCTTGAATCTAGATATCATGATCTTTAGATGTTCCCTTTCTCGTTTGGCATGTTTTCATACTTTCAAAAATAAATGTTCGCTCCACTTCTGTAATTTCACTTTTTGATATAGTTGGAAAAGTGGAGATCCTGAAATCATATGAAAAAAGATACCATGACCCATAAAATTGTTTTATAAATGAGTAGGTGTTGGATAACTCACAGAATTTATTGCAGGTGATTTGAATACTCAAGAAGTTTTCAAAATCATTCAAACAGGACTTCTACATAATAGTGATGATCAGATCTTCATGGAGGGATAATAAAGTTGTGCAAAATTTCTTTCCTTCCATCTTGACAAATGATCCTTAATCTGATGAAAAGAATCAAAACATAAACATGAAACGAATTATTATTATTAAAAAAATGAATCCTATATAAGGTAAAGATAGCATAAAAACTTTTATATTACTCTAATCCATAAACCTTCTTATATCTATATTGTTCAGGTTTTTATCCAATAAACCTATTTTACCATAACCCTAAAAAATCCGTATGTTACTAACACCCTTGGTTATATGGGATCCTTTGCTTATACCTAGATAGCACCCTAAACTCTAAAGTTATCTAAACTGACCTTTGATACCAACTGTATGGCTCTAGCCTTAAACATTACATAATCTTTATTTTAGTCAAGAATTCAACATTGAGGATCTTTTCAGGTTTAGAATTTTATAGAATTAGGCCTTAACCAATACATTATATCACAATTATTATAAAGTAGAAACTTCTACTCTATCCATTTTTTTACAACAATAAAACTCCTTAAATAAACAAGAATTATTTTCTTGATATAAATCTTCTTGAATTCTTCCTTTCTATTACCCTTCCTTATGCCCTGTGAAAAACATTTCAAAAACTTGGGATGAGCACAAAAATCTCAGTAATGGTTATAAAATAATGAAATAAAAAATCAGTTCATCAATTCATACAAATAAATAAAATCATACTTTTCACTCATAAAACATAAGATCTTTAACATACCTCATGAAATCATAATATTTATGAATAACACATAGAAATCATAAATCATAAAGGTAAATTTTGGCATCCATAACATACTTACATTATAGCTTTCACAGCTATATAAGGAGTTAAGTTTAGAATACCCATCACAGTATATTCCCTAAATATCTTAGGATAAACATTAAAGTTTACCTCTGTTATGTAAACCAATGCATTGGAGAGCTATCTTGGGCTTACCCACCCTAGGTTTATCATTGAACCACCCGTATACATTAACAATTTCCAAGAACCATAACACATAAAAAAGCATAAAGGAAAGATAAAATTTCCATATTGCAATCACAATATATCATTTCAATATATTTAAATAATCAATGCATTCTCAAAACCATTTTCAATAAAAAAATACTTAAAAAGAGTATATGGTATTTATTTTCCTTTTAAAAACACTACGACTTGTTAAGGAATCAAAATATCAAATAATACTCATGGCGGTGGAAAGGTTGTTGTCACCACGTATGTTAAAAATAAACAATCCTTTTTTAATTTAGTAAAACGTTTCATAGAAAAAATTCACTTTGAATGAAATTAAAATTCCAAGGGGTTTATTCACTGTAAAAAAAGTCGTGTATAAATAAAAATATGCCTCAATGAAAGAAGATTGAGTTAAATCCCCTTACGAAAATTCGGTAGCCTAACGGTGTCACTTTAAAATTTATAAAATGAGTCGATGAGAGAAAAAAGGGTCCCCTATCACTTGGGCATAAAATGGATAGAAATAAGGATATAGAATAACATATCCCAACATTTAAAAATTTAAATTAAAATACATAACATAAAAGAAGTCTTTGACAAAAAGAGGAGGGTGAAAGGTTCCCTTACAAAAATCATTTTGTAAATAAAATAGATCGATTATGTGTATTACCTATAAGTACACATAAGTAATTTATAAATAAAATATAGGACATCAAAATATATTTCATACATAATCATATAAAGACATAATCAAAAAGTATAAGATTAACCCAAAGAATGGAAATTGGGTTAAGAAGTTCCCTTACCTTGAGTCAGATTAATCATGTATGTTCCTTATTTATCCTAAATAATAAACTTAGATTAATTTATACTTACTTAAGAATATTTTTCAATTTTATTATTCCTTTTATATTATTTATTACCATGTTATAAAAATTACATGATTATTAAAGTTAATATAGGTTGTTTTGTCGATATTGGGTACTTGAGTCAAAAATGAACTTGTTATAATTACAAATTGTCTATGTGGTCAAAATTCCATTATATCCAGATTTGTATTCATGATTTAAATATCATATATATCCAGTATATATATTTATTTATAATAGTACATAACATTTTGAGATAATAAATGAAATGCATCATTCATGGAGACGGTAAGCCATACGTACGCATGAACGCTACTTTCATTTCTTTTTCATATTTAAAGGAATTAAAACTAAATGATACATAGGTATATTATAATTATACTATAGTATAATATTTTATATATGTTACATAAGTTCATTAACTTCATCTTTTATATGTTCCATGTATGGCATGAATGAGTCATATCATTTTGAGGGGGCGGTAGTTCGCACTTCCTCAAATGAAATTATCATATTTACATATCATGAAAATCAAAAAGGAATGTTTGTAAATAAAAATTATTGTATCATAGAGAAAATATAAATATATTATATTATATAAAAATACAGTTCCATCATAATTGACACCATGAGAGGTGGTAAGGGAAAATAAAACAGTCATCGTTTCGTGAGGCAGTAGTTCGTTGTACACAAAAATGGAATGTTTGTATCCATTATATGGAGGTTTGTATAAGTGTAGTTCGAATACTTCTCATAAAAACGTCATATTATATTTAAGATACTTATTTTTTTATAAAATAATGGAATAAATAGAGTTTATGGGGTTTGAGAAGGAAAATAAATGAAAGAATCTTTAGAGACGACATTACCTCAAATTGAGTAACTCCTTTTGATTTAAGCTAAAAGGATTTATTAAATTGTCTTCTACCAAAGTTGAGGATTCTAGGAGGAATATAGGGATTTTGGGAGGTTTTTTGGGAATATTTGGTACTATACAATGGGATTGAGAGGTGTGAGTAGGGATTATAGGTGATACCCTTTTATAAGAGGGAGGAGGGGCAGTTTAATAAAGTTTGAAAGTATTATTTTATTATAAAATGATTTTAGGTTTAAAATGGTTCCAAAGTAATTTATTTAAAATATAATATGATTTTGGGCCTAAAAATCTAAGCTAAGAAGTTTTATACAAGTCTAGATCACAAATGTAACCTTATCATTTAGCTTTAACCCTTAGTTAACTAATTTAACTCTTACCATGTCTTCTAGTATTTTCATACTATATGGTTAATATTGTTACTATAAAATATCAATATAACCTCAATTAGTGAATAAATTACATTTTCAACATTATTTAAGTCATTGGATGAATCTTATATTTTTAGAACTATTATATCATCTAATAAAATAGTATTTGTTTTAAAAACTCATTTATGTCAATTTTTATACTATTCATATCACGACTTTTAAAGAATCAATAACAACTTTATTATTTTATAAAAACTTCATTAATCCAAATATAATAAGTCATAATAATCCCTAAAATTATTTTATGTCATAAAATGTTTAAAAATAAATTTATTTTAATATTTATAATCTCATTTATTTAAATCATTCATTAATAAGGTAATCACTACATCATTATTGTGTCATAAATAAATTTATTTATATGTTTTCCAAAAATTATAAATAAATTACCATTATGTATAAAATATTTTTATCTTTATAATTAATATTTATAGTTGAGATTATCACTTGTATATCTCCGTATAAAATTTTTTTACTAAAAGATACATGTTTATGTTACATTTTTCTTTACATTAAATTAATTCTTATAAAATGTCATTTTCACATAAAATTGGCTCCATTGGGTCCCAAAATAGACCCACGTATTCCCATAGTCAGAAATAACTCATCCAATAGTATTATTACACATGTTAGGGTAGTTTAATATTATTATAATATTATTATTTTACCCTTATTTACCAGATTTACCCTTTAACCATGGTAAATAAAATAATTTCTGAAGTTACTATTCATAATGTCTAAAAATAAAATTTACCTATTTACACAATTTGGACCTCATGATTCCAAATATGGAATCCATTTTTTCAAATTAAAAACACATAAATTGGATAAGTTAATTTAAAATTAATTCCCATTGTCAAAACCAAAAAGCTTGTTTTAAAGAAATAAAAAATACCAAAAGCTTGACATGTGTTTATGTCCAATTTCAAAGAGAAATTACTTAAAATGAACAAAATTGGATTAAATGATAGAAATATAATTCAATTACACTTTAAAACCAATTAAAAGGATAATCTAATTATATAAATAAATTATATGAAAAGACAGTTTTGAATTAAAATGCAGTATTTTCACTATTCATTAAAAAATGAACTTTATTAGAAAAAATACCAAAATTTCTTCTAAAGTAAATTTTTATGTCTCTATTATATAAAATAAGTTTATTTTTTCAAATATAAAATAGACAAGTGACAAAAACTAGATTTAAAAAATGGTTCTCCATCAAAAGGTGGTAAAACTGCATTTTTAGAAAAATACTTCTTTTATCCAAAAAAATGAATTTGTTATTATATCATATCTAGAAAACATATAATATGAATTTAAAACATTACATTGAATATATATATCATATATTTTTCATTAAATAAAAATCCATAAATAGTGATATGAAAACACAATTATACTCTTTTAGATAGGTTTTCATAAAAACACATCCTTTATATTCAATAGGTTTTTATTTCCATTTCTAATAAATTTGGAAACCAATGAATCATTATTTAGACATGTGCAAACCATATTTCAAAATTTAGTTGATATTATTCATTCCCTTCATTACAACGGCTAGTCTTTAACTACTATAATATTATTGTTACAGTATTATTTTTTTGGTATATCTCAATGTTGTCTGCAACGTAAGATTTCAGAGAAACCCCTTTTTGCCTGTCAAGTACGCTATCGTAAAAGTGTCTCCTTTAATGTAAAATTAATATCTTATTCATAAGTATTAATAGAAATAAAAAATTATTATTCTATAAATACCTAGTTCATTATAGTGACCCTAAAATGATGTTCTAGAATATTGAGTTCGGTATGGATGACTATGTTGGTCATGTTCCCTTTGATACCTCTTGGATATCAAATAGATATTTTGTAAGTGTCCCATATTTCCACAAAAATAACACCTCATACAGGGTGAATTCCTATGTAGAAATACTAAACAAATGATTCTCCCTTGGGTTCTCTAAATCTTTTGGTTTTGATTCATACCCAAATCAATATTTAATCTCAAATTATGTGCTTGTGGTCTGAGTTCAACCATTACAAATTTATATTTTTGATCAAGCCTCATACCAGTCTTTTCATTTGGATTTGATTGTTGCTTTGGTTCTACCGATACTCTATGTTCCACCTTCATCTTTTATGTTCCCTAAATGTCCTTCTTTCTCGATCTCATACTGAGATTCAATAGTTTTTTATGATCCTTAATACTTCATCGCAGGCCGACAAATTCTTCTTTAAGTTCTTAGAAATGTCTAATTTGATCTTTTCCATTGTTAGTCAAACTATTAATTTCTCTTTTATGTTCTTTAATTTTGAGCTTGTACTCATCAATATGTTTTGAGCTCTTTGGCATTGAGTACTTTAGTTTTTCAATTTATTAATTCATCTCATACTTCTCTTCTTACTAATGCTGTATATAAATTTTTGGCATCACGAACTGCTTTGTTGGATTTCTTAGTTTTGCCTCTCTAAACATCTATTTTCTCAAGAGAGGCTTCTAATTCAACCTAAAGGCAATTTTTTCTTTGAATTAGAGTTCTTCATTGTTGCTTTATTCCCTTGTTTGGTAATTTATGAAAAATTACACCATAGTGTCTGTTTCATGATCCTTGAAGTCATCTAACTCTTGTGCCTCAAATTCTTCTAAACTACCATCTTCTTTAAAAAGAAGATTCTTCTTTTTAAAGAAATTTTTCTTACCTTTTGTAAGAACCCGAGTTTTTTGAAATGGGTCAAATTCTGACCCTGTTTAAACTTTTGACTGTTTTTTGAGAATTCTAGAAAATCTGGGTAGTTTCTGGAAATTTCCAGACTACACGCCATGTACTTTAAGTACACGTCGTGTATGAGTTACCCGAGTGACCGGTCATTTTCTTGCCGAGTACATGCCGTGTGAAGACCGTGTAGAACTTTCCTACTACACGACGTGTATTTATAGACACGTCGTGTATCCCTTACCCGTGCGAGGCCAGGCACATGTTGTGTGGTTCCCATGTGTAAATTTCCATCTACACGGCATGTAGCCTTCCTTGACACGTCGTGTACCCATACCCCGTGTAGCAGTCGAGACCCTGGCCGTGTGCTGACCGTGTACACGGTCCAGACCGTGTGCCGGACTCTGCTTAAGTCGGAGTACGGAAACACGACTACACAACGTGTACTTGGGAAATACATGTCGTGTACTTTTTTTTATTTGATCGACCGAGGCGTTGTCGCACCTCATTCCCAGAAGTCTATTCTTCTCTCCCTTTGGATGAACAGTCCATCCGAAAGACCTCCACGAACACAAATCCTTCTAGATCTGTCGTACGACCTCCGTTCTTCGATCTGTCAGAGGCATCAGGACCGCATCAGAGAGGCTAACCCCATGCACCCTTCTTCGTCCTTGATTCCTCACCTGTTCCTCCACAGATTCCATCCGAACAGAATTTCTGGATTTGACGGAAATGCAGATCTACCGTGATTCAGTCCGATTCAAAGGCTGAAATCAAAGGAGTGGCATCGTACGAGTACGAGGTAGGTGGTTCATACCTTCTTTCGTGTTTTCGTAGACTTTTGGGGGTTGCGACCTTCAGTCGCGATGTCGGGTGTTGAGCAGAACCCTGTCTATTTTGTTTTTATTTAATTATCTGCATTGTAGGATGCCTCTGGGTATTCCCTGACCCTGTTGTGATTGAGCAAGACCGGGTTATTGGTCATTGATCGTTTGGGGCAATTCTTCCAGGGGTGCCGAAATGCGCGTGAATTGGACCTTGTTTAAACTATTGTGTTTATACTACTTATTGAATGTCTCTAGTTAAACTGTTTAGTTTAATTGTTAAATTGTGAATGAGTTAGGTACTGGTATGGGATAGCACAAGTAGTTCAAATTGACTGTTTAGTAATTGCCTGTTTAAAGTGATGCTTCCAAGTATGAATGTGCAATGTGTGATATTGCCTGTGTTGAACTGGTTGTTGTGTTGGGTGTGGCCCAGATATATTGTTGAGTGATGGGGATCACAGGTTGGGGATCTTAGCTCGGGTTACTTTGGGTGGTTTCTACCACGGTATTGGGTGTCACGAACGTCGGTTGAGACAGTTGGACTGTCAGGTTAGGCTTGGCCCGGGCTACTGGATGGCGAGACTATCAGACTGGAGCGACGGGTTCGCAGGGACACGAGGTGTCGGAGATGTTGTGGCTTGGGAACTTATTGAGGTTATTACCACTCACCGAGTACTTTTGAGTAGTGTGCACATAGATAGACTCCGAGATGAGGTGGTATGTCCACTCGCTGGGTAGAGGACCCCGGTAGATGCGGTTAGGTATATTTGGTTTGGGGGTGCTTGCCATAGGAAGCCACGTGGAAGGTGAGGAGCCTTCGGAAGACATCTTTGAGGCGGTCAGGTTGGGGGCAGAGGCTTGCCGTGATTTGAGGGAAGACATCGCTGTCCCTCCGGTTATCTTTTGAGGATAGGTATCGTTGTTCCTCCGGATGTTGTGCCTAGGGAAGGTTGAGATTTCGAGCTGGGTTACAATGGTTGGGTGTGCCTTCGGGACGTCGGTACTTGAGACACATGGTGTCAGGTGGCAGGAGGTGCCGAGCTGTAGATCAGACTTTCCAGCGTTGGCTGAAGCAGGTGACACTTCCTGGTGGCTGCTGATCACTAGTTAAGTCTTTGTTTACTGTTGGGAATTGCACTGTTTACTATTTTTCTTGTATAAGCATTTCTTCCTAAACACTTATATTAGGTACGCACATCTGGGTGGTATCCTTCTGAGACTTGTCTCACACCCTACACGGGCCCTTCGGGACGCGTGTAGACTTTATGAAATTTTGTGCAGGTAGAGGGTCAGCCTCAGGAGCTGAACTTTAGTGCTATTGACATGGAGACTGGCACGGACCCTGAGGTCGTGTCGTACTGGAGTTATTTGTTTAGTTTTCTTTCCTTGCATCAGCATGTTTACCTAATATTGTAGCTATTGTTGGTTCGCCATTGGCACCATTGTATATATATTGATTTGTATGACTTGATTGGATTCATGCTTAGTTGTTTTAGCAGTTATTGCAGTTGATATCCTGGCATGATGTTCTATTTACTTTTTGCTGCTGATGTTCTATATTGCTTCCGCTGTATATTGTTATTGAATGTGTTTCCGCTCTGTGGGTCTGGTTCGAGTCTGCTGAGTCATTTATTTTCGTTGCATATTTTAGTTTATTACTTGGACCAGTACTTTTAATTCCTCTGTGTGGGTATAGCCTCCCAACTATACCTAACAGACCCTCGCTGCTAGTCGGCATCCTTTGGCATTCAGGGGAGGTGCGCCTAAGGTAGTGACACCCGACCCGTTCAGCACTGTTCGGGTGGCTGGCCAGGTCCGGGTCGTTACAAAGTGGTATCAGAGGAGTTCTTGACAAGGATTTAGTAGCAGTGTTTTTATGGCTACTAATGAGATTGAGACTTCTATTTTTATTTCTGCTGGTTTTACTATTTAGGATATGGTAGACTGTAGATGGGTTGTTGTTGAAACTTGATTTTTGAACTTGTGCTTGGGTGCCTGCAGCCCCATGTACGAGGGATGGATTGAGTTTTTGGGGGTGGTAATTGCTGTTGCTTTTTCTCAGATTACTGTTGATATGATTTCCACCTCGGTGGCTCACTTGTTTTGCGATGTTATTGATTATGATATGTAAACCTTGTCTGGTACGGAAAGGGTTCCTTGCTTGGCTTTTGATAGGCACATTTTAGGGTATTTCAATTTCATAACTGCACGTATGCTTTGTGAAGTGATAATACCATGTGAATAAAATCAATTTCCATGCTATGTTTGCTCTGAAATGTGAATAGGTAAAACTCCTAATAGAATTTCTTTTTTATGGTAATGTATATGCCATTCTTTGTATTTTTGTAGAATTGCATGTGCAGGACATATGGGTCCGGCTCTTATGAGAGCAGGCAGGTACTGTGGTTGAGGCAGTGTAACTGTCCGGATTGGGCGAATTGGTCGTCGGGACTGAGGTAATGTTGGTTGTCAGGACGGGCATGACCCGAGGTACTATTGATACTTGGCTCTGTTGAGGGCGGGTAAGGGGGCCATGAGGTCGGGATGCCGAGGGAATGGGTTGTGATGAGGGGGAGTAAGGGTAGTTGTTATGCACTGCCTTTTTCTGATTTCCTTATCTGCGTAGAATATATTGTTATATAGATATATGTGGGATGTCTGACCATTTATGGTATTCAGCGGGTTACTTTTTCACGACATGATGGAGCAACAGGCAGGAGAGAATATGGTACCATAGAATCAGGTTCAGAATCCACTGCAGGCAGAGCATGAGCCGCAGGTACAGGCTCAGGGACAGGATCAGGTTCAGGATCTAGTGCAGGCAGGGCAGCAGCCGGATTTGGCCACGTTCGGACCGTGGCTCGACGAGCAGCTCCGAGATAGCCTAGTTCGCGTCTTGTAGGGGATTGATAGAGGCGCACAGGGTACAGAGCCTTCTATGGCGTATCTGACACGGGAGTTCCAGTCGCAGAACCCGCTGCTTTTTCAGGGTGAGGGTGGTCCACAGGCGGCAGAAAACTGGATAGAGAGTATGCACATGATCTTCGAGCAGCTCGAGATGCCTCCAGGGTGGAGGCTCAAACTGGTGACGTACATGCTGAGAGGACCGGTGAAACGTTGGTGGGATGTGCAGGTACATGCTCGTAGGCACGAGGGACTGGCGTGGAAGGACTTCGAGGACAGGTTCTTCGAGCACTTTTATCCAGAGACACTGAGTTCAGAGAGAGCTTGGGAGTTCTTGAGTCTTCAGCAGGGAGACATTTCCATCATGTATTACACAGCTACATTCACATAGTTCTCCTGTTTTGCACCTGGTATGGTGAGCGATGATGCAGCTAGGGTGAGGCGCTTCGAGCATGGCTTACGACACGCCATTCGGGTTTAGGTAAACATCTTCAGGCTGGGTTCCTTCTCCGAAGTGGTAAACCAGGAGCTCATAGCTGAGGGCAACGAGAGAGAAAATCTCGTTTTGGAAGGGTGACAGCTTCAGGTGACGATTCGAATAGCAGGAAGCGGGGGAGAGATGAGTTCCAGTACGGCGGGCAGGCCAAGGACTCAGCTAGACCACCTCGTGGCAGTTCAGAGGTGGTTTTATTTCAGTGTAGACAGTCAGGACATGTTCGGGCTCAGTGCGATAGGCCCCCGAAGGAGTGTCGGGCGTGTGGACAGGTCGGACATCTGGAGAGGTTTTGCAGGTAGCCTTCTCAGACAGCCAGCAGACAGGTACCAGGATAGACTGTGGCATCAGGAGTTGGTTCAGGTTCGATACTAGGAGAGGGTGGTCGAGGTTCAGCTGCACGCGGATGACATGACAGGGACAGTAGGGCCCAGCTGAGGGGTCCGTGGCCAGAGATTGGGGCAGCACCGAAGGGAGGACAGGCTTCAGGGAGCTATGTGTCAAGTCAGGTGCAAGTCGTGGAGCTGCCAGGGTTTGAGCATGCTGGAGAGCCGATGACGGTGGCAGGTACACCGTGGGTGTGGCCGTGAGTTTCTTTACTTTCTTTTGGCATGGCCTCTTGAGGCATGTCTGGGTGAGTGCACAGGCTGTATAGGATACTTGTGGACTAACTAGATTCTAGTTAGTGGGATTGGCATCATATTAGATGTGTTTTATGTTTTATTTGTATATTTGAGATGTGTGGCATCAGGAGCATCAAGGATGCAGGTTACTTGAGGTGCCATGGGCATTGGGGCATCATGGATGCAGGTTACTTGAGGTACATGGAACCAGGTTTGAATTGCGCATCTATTAGATACAGGACCTCAGGGAGGCAGACGCCGATGTGGTGAGAGTTACGTTGGGTGTCGGAAGCGACACGTGAGCACCGAGGAGGTGCAGGGGTGACGATGCATCACGGAAGGACCATGGGTCCGGGAAATAAGTCGTTGGGCCTTGTTTGTTTAATTGTTTTCTTTGAACTTTGTTCGAGTCGAGACTGAGTAGGCGATTCCTAAGGTGGGGATCCCTTTTTAGGAATTTAGTCAGAACTTTGAGACCAGGATAGTCTGGGTTGTTTAATCGGGATGGGCGTGTTCGGTGCCATCTATTAGTTTCATTGGGTAGCTCGAGGACAAGCTACGCTAAGGTGGGGAGTTTGTAAGAACTCGAGTTTTTGGAAACGGGTCAAATTTTGACCCTGTTTAAACTTTTGACCTTTTTTTGAGAAGTCTGGAAAATCTGGGCAGTTTCTGGAAATTTCCAGACTACACGCCGTGTATGAGTTACCCGAGTGACCGGCCGTGTTCTCGCCGAGTACATGCCGTGTGAAGACAGTGTAGAACTTTCCTACTACACGGCGTGTATTTATAGAAACATCGTGTATCCCTTACCCGTGCGAGGCCAGGTACATGTCGTGTGGTGCCCATGTGTAAATTTCCATCTACACGGCGTGTAGCCTTCCTTGACACACCGTGTACCCATGCCCCGTGTCTGACCGTGTACACGGTCCAGACCGTGTGCCGAACTCTGCTTAAGTCAGAGTACGGAAACACGACTACACGGCGTGTAAATGGGAAATACAAGTCGTGTACTTTTTTTATTTGATCGACTGAGGCGTCGTCGCGCCTCATTCCCAGAATTCTATTCTTCTCCCCCTTTGGACGAACAGTCCGTCCGAAAGACCCCCACGAACACAAATCCTTCTAGATCTGACGTACGACCTCCATTCTTCGATCCGTCGGGGGCAGTGGGACCGCATCGGAGAGGCTAACCCCACGCACCCTTCTTCATCCTTGATTCCTCACATGTTCTTCTGCAGATTCCATCCGAACGGAATTGTCGGATTTGACAGAAACGCAGATCTACCGCGATTCAGTCTGATTCAGAGGCTAAAATCAAAGGAGTGGAATCGTACGAGTATGAGGTAGGTGTTTCATACCTTATTTTGTGTTTTCTTATAATTTTGGGGGTTGCGACCTTTGGGCGCGATGTCGGGTGTTGAGAGGAACCCTGTCTATTTTTCTTTTTATTTAATTATCTGCATTGTGGGATGCCTCTGGGTATTCCCTGACCCTGTTGTGATTGAGTGATAAAAAACTATTTTATTGAATATTTTATTAATAATAAATGATATAATTTCCTCATATTGTGTTAAATATGTTTATTTATAAAATATTTGGGATTTTATCATTCATTTGAAAATTTGGTGAAAATTCCAGTTTTACCCTTTATAGTGCACTGTAGTATTTCGAGAATAAATATTTTTATAGTTATTATTTGAATTTGAAATTTTGTAACAGTGTTACTAACTTAATTATCTACAACGTGTATTCAAGACACTAGAGCTAAAGAGTGAATTTTGTTGTTGAAAATGGACCATGAAGTCAAAGTTGGGCTGGACTCTCCAGAATAGAGAATATTCTTTATTTCGACCATAACTCATTCATCTGGGCCTGGATGGAGCCCAAATTTGGAGAGGAGATATAGGACCCATATCCTCACATTTGAGATTTCTGGAAGGCCGGACAATTCACACTTTTAGGTGGTCAAATGGGCGGTTCAAGTTGGAATAAAATATTTGGCTGAGATTCTCCATTCACACTTGAAACCACTTTGAACCTAGCCTCACCACCACTCTATAAATTGGTGTTTTTATCATTTGGAGGGGTTGGGACGTGCATTAGGATATTGGAGGTAGAGGAGAATTTGTTTCACCCAAATTCTCCAACCATTGTAAGAGGGGTAGCTCTTGAAGCAAGGATCCCCTCATCGAAGCCTCCTTCTCTTCTTCATTTTATAATGTTTTCATTTGTGTAATAAAATTCTTCTTTTTTCTTTTATTTATTCTATTTTCTTCTGTTTTGTTTAAATTTATTCTTCTATTAATCTTCCTAATTGGTTTTTAATTCTTTAGTAGAAGCGTTATTGGGTTATGCCCATTATAAACCTTTGCACATTCAAAACGCTTCTACGATGATTACGCCACTAATGGAAGAGTAGTCTTTTAGTAATCGATCTACCTCTCACCTTCTTCATTAATTTATTTTGAATCAATGATATACTTTAATTCACTAAATATGATTCATTAATTGAGTTTTCAATTTAAATGAAACTAAGCAAGCAATTGAACAAGAAACACAAAACGCGCGAGGTCGGGATTTGTGTGAATTGTGAGAGCGTAATCTTAATCGGTAATACAAGACCACATGGGATCAATTTGTAGAGTTAAAATACAATCCCTAAACTCAATTAATCCTCATTTCCATAGTGGTTATGTGCCTTAATTTATCAATGACCATAAGTTAATCTTAGAACATCAATCAAAGCAGGGTGTTGCGATTGCTTGCTCTGAAGTTAGCCTAAGGTTAAATTCACTTCATCTTTGTGGTAAAGTTAATTCTCGTAGGGTTCAGGATTTAACAAATTAAGGGATCATAATTAAGTGAATATAAATTTAAATTATAATGATTAATAAATTATTGAATAGGTAGAGTTAGATCGATTACGCCTTTTAAAGTAGATTTCTAAAAAAACATCTTCTTGTTGTGTCATTTTAATTGAAATTCATTTCAAAACTAAAAACAAAAAAAATATACAATCTTATTCCAGCAAACTTCTTCTAGATTCATAAACTATAAAAAATGCAATCCTTTAAAGTAGTGTTTTTATTTTATTCTCTTTTATTTTATTTCTAGAATACCTCTGAAAAGTTGTTTTAATTCACTTCCTCCTTTGAGAGACGATCTTGGTCAGCCACTCTGCTGCACCTAAGTACCCCAAAATCACACTAATAATTTGAGGGAACCCACGACAGCGCTATATCAAATTGGTGCCATTTTCTGGGGAGGCAAGTAATTTATTCAACCATTTAGAGGTATTTATTTTATTTTTCATTTTATTATTTTCTTCACCTCTCTCTTTCATCTTTCCCCTTTCTCAGGTTTTCATTTTTTTTTCATCCTCATCTTTTCTTTTTGGACCATCAACTCAACTTCTCATTTTTATTTTACTATGTTCCACTCACTTTCTTTTCATTTTTATTTGATTTATGACACGAACTAATCCCGAAGATCTCTTAGATCTTGACCCTGAGATTGAACGTAGCCTTAGGGCTCGAATCAGACATTCTCAGTCTACGGGAAGCTTCAATATTCAACTAGTTGGTGAATTCCTCTCTTCTGGAAACATAGAAATTGGAAGCAATTCAAATTAAAACATAAAAGAAGAACCAATGGATGAAAATAATGGAAATGAACTTAATATAACCATTTGATAATTGGCTGCACCAGATATTAATTATCAACCAAATTGTATTGCATACCCAAACCTCGAATCGGACTTTGAATTGAAATCTGGGTTAATTCACTTACTTCCAAAGTTTCATGGCCTCTCTGGTGAGGATCCCAATAAACATTTGAAAGAATTTAATGTGTTTTGCTCAACCTCGAAACCAAGAAATGTATCTGAAGACCAAATCAAATTAAGAGAATTCCCATTCTCACTTGATGGAGCTGCGAAAGATTGGATGTATTATTTACAACCCGAAGATGTATCTTGTTGGAATGATTTGAAACGTCTTTTCTTGTAGAGATTTTTTCTAGCATCAAGGACCAATTCCATTCTTAAGGAGATATCGGGGATCAAGCAAGCCCAAGGGGAGTCAATGTATGATTACTGGGAGCGATTCAATAAGTTGTGTGCAAGCTTCCCACATCACCAAATCAGTGAGCAACTCCTCATTAAGTACTTCTATGAAGGACTCACACCCATGGAGAGGAGCATGGTAGATTCTACAGCTGGAGGAGCATTGGTGGAAAAGACACCAGTAGCCGCACGTGCATTGATCGACAAGATGGCCCAAAACTCCCAACAATTTGGTGATAGAGGTACACCACATGTCAGGGGAGTACATCAGGTAAGTCCTTCTTCTCTTGAAAGTCATTTGATTGATACTAAGTTAGAAGAATTGACCACTATGGTGAGGCAAATTTCTTTGGCACAAAAGACATCCCAACCCCCTCCTTCAAGGCCTTGTGGCATTTGCACTGAGACAAGCCACCCAACTGACTGTTGCCCACAACTACAAGAGACAGAGGATTGTGCAGCAGTATTCCCTGGGAGACCATTTCAGCAGCAACAACAACCATATCCCCAAAAGAAGTTTGATTCATTTGCTCCAACATACAACCGAGGGTGGAAAGATCAACCGGAAATGAGGTATGGATCTGGACAACAACAAATTCCCCCTTTTCAACCAAACTTCCATCAGCCTCCACCTTACCAACAGGGTTTCCAACAACCCCAAAGGAGATTCGAAGCTCAAACATCAACGAGTCAGCAACAAGGGAATCTCCAACACAAGGTAGACTCTAACACTGATTATCTTTTGAAACAAATTGATCTTAATCAATAGAATGAGCTGAAGAGTCAAGGTTTGGAGTTGAGGGAGTTGAACACTCAAATGAGCCAGATTGCCACCGCCCTCCATGAAATTGTAAGTAAGAATTCCAGAAATCTACCTTCCCAACCCACTCAAAATCCAAAGGGGAATGTTAGTGCCATCACATTGAGAATTGGGAAACAAATGAACGATACATCTGTACCTACCATTCCACCGAGATTCACCTCAACTCTAGAGAAGCCGCATTCCAAACCAACTGATGAGCAATCCAAGGAGAAAGATAAAGGTAAGAAAAAGATTAATGATGTTCCTTCTAAACCCCTTCCTTTTCCCAACAGGGTTGTTCAAACCAAGAAGATGGCTGAAGAAGTAATGCAAAAGGAGGTTTTGGACACATTCAAGCGTGTGGAGATCAACATTCCTCTACTTGAATCCATTAAGCAAATTCCAAGGTATGCTAAATTCTTAAAACAACTTTGTACCAATCGAAGAGGTCTCAAGGGAAATGAGAGGATCAACCTTGGAAGGAATGTCTCAGCACTCATTACACCAACTCTAGAAATGCCAACAAAGTGCAAGGATCCTGGGACATTCACCATCCCATGTACCATAGGGGAGATGCACTTCTCTGATGCTCTTTGTGATTTAGGAGCTTCAATAAATGTGATGTCTCACTCTGTATTCTCTTCCTTGCAGGTTGGTGAGTTGAAGCCAACAAGAGTAGTGGTGCAATTGGAGAATAGAGCTATGGCATATCCAGCGGGAGTCCTTGAGGATGTACTTGTCTGGGTAAGAGACATGATCTTTCCAGTAGATTTCTACGTGCTTAACATGGAGGATGATCAGGTAAGTTCTCATGCCCCCATTATCTTAGGTAGGTCCTTCCTCAAAACTGCAAAAACTATCATAAATGTCAATGAGGGTACACTTTCCATGGAGTTTGGAGATGAAGTTGTGGTATTTAATGTCATGGAATCCATGAAGTATCCCTCAGAGGACCATTCTGCTTTTGTTATCTCCCATTTTGAACCACCCTCCTGGAAGTTGTTAAAAAAGAAGTTGAGAAATTGCTCGAGGCAGGTATAATCTTTCCAATTTTAGATTCTCAGTGGGTAATTCCAATTCAGGTTGTGCCTAAGAAGAGTGGTGTTATTGTTGTTAAAAATGAGAAAGATGAGTTAGTTCCAATGAGGGTTCAAAACAGTTGGCGTGTGTGTATTGATTATTGGAAACTAAATCATTCCACTCACAAGGACCATTTCCCCCTCCCGTTTATTGATCAGATGCTTGAGAGACTAGCTGGGAAGACATACTATTGTTTCTTGGATGGATTTTCTGGATATTTTCAGGTTCCTATAGCTCCGGAGGACCAGGAGAAGATGACATTCAATTGCCCATTCGGTACCTTTGCTTACCGAAGGATGCCATTTGGACTTTTCAATGCCCCAGGTACCTTCCAGAGATGCATGGTGAGTATTTTTTCTGATTTTATTGAGACTTGCATGGAGGTATTTATGGATGATTTTATAGTGTATGGGTATTCATTTGATGAATGTCTAAGTAGTTTGGGAAAGGTGTTGAATCGTTGTATTGAGAAGAATCTGGTCATGAACTTTGAAAAGTGTCATTTTATGGTAGAGCATGGAATTGTCTTAGGGCATGTAGTGTCAAAACATGGGATAGAGGTTGATAGATCTAAGGTAGACATTATTTCATCCTTACCCTATCCTTCATTTGTGTGTGATGTTAGATCATTCCTAGGGCATTCAGGATTTTATCGGCGCTTCATCAAAGATTTTATTAAGATCTCTCTTCCTATGTCACGATTACTTCAAAAAGATTCTAATTTTGTGTTTGAAGATTCTTGTAAGACTTACTTTGATGAGCTAAAGAAGTGTCTGACCACTCCACCTATCATACATCCCCCACGATGTGAGATTACTTTTGAGCTTATGTGTGATGCCTCCAACTTCGCGGTTGGAGTGGTCTTGTCTCAGATAGTGGAGGGACGTTCACATGTGATCGCCTATGCATCGAGGACACTGGATTCAGCCCAATCAAACTACACTACCACGGAAAAGGAGTTTCTTGCAGTCATATTTTCTTTAGATAAATTCCATTCATATTTATTAGGCTCTAAAGTAGTTGTTTTTTCTGACCATACAGCTTTGAGGTACCTCCTAAAGAAGCCAGATGCAAATCCCAGGATGATTTGATGGATGCTCCTTCTTTAGGAATTTGATATTGAGATAAAGGACAAGAAGGGTTCAGAGAATTTGGTGGCAGACCACATGAGTAGGCTTACTCACACACTAGAGGATGACACCTTGGACCAGGTACCACTTAGGGACACTTTCCCCGATGAGCATCTCTATACCATCTCAGGTACGCATCCTTGGTATGCTTATTTAGTTAATTACATTGTTTCCTCTGAAATCCCAGCAAATTTAAAGAAGCATCAAGTCCAAAAATTAAAAAGTGAGTATAGGTATTATGTGTGGGATGATCCTTACCTATAGTGCATGTGCAGTGACCAAGTCATTAGGAGGTGTGTTCCTGATCATGAGTTTGAGTCTGTTTTGCATTTCTGTCATACACTTGCTTGTGGTGGACACTTTGGACCCCAACGGATAGCTTGGAAGGTTTTGGACTCTGGATTATATTGGCCTAGCTTGTTCTATGATGCCCATGTGTTTTGTAAGTCATGATCTCGTTTCCAACACAATGGGAATATTTCTAGGATACATGAGATTCCCTAACAACCCATACTATTCTGTGAGATTTTTGATGTATGGGGCATTGATTTTATGGGTCCTTTTCCTAGTTCATTTGGATTTTTGTACATTTTGGTTACTGTTGATTATGTGAGTAAATGGGTGGAGGCTAAGGCCACTAGGACTGATGATTCTCATGTTGTTGTGGACTTTTTCAAAGCACAGATTTTTTGCAGGTTTGGAGTACCAAAGGCCATCATCAGTGACCAAGGGACACACTTTTGCACTAGGAATTTCACTTCCCTCCTTCGAAAGTATGGGGTGAAACACAAAACATCAACACCATACCACCCCCAAACAAATGGCCAGGCTGAGGTTTCAAATCGTGAGTTGAAACAAATTTTGGAGAAAACTGTACAGCCAAATAGGAAGGATTGGAGCAAGCGCTTGGATGATGCATTCTGGACTTATAGGACATCATACAAGACACCCATTGGTATGTCCCCATTTCAGATAGTTTTTGGGAAAGCGTGTCATCTCCCTGTGGAAGTCGAGCATCGGTCTTATTGGGCTATAAAGAAATGCAACATGGATTTGGCCCAAGCTGGAATTCAAAGGAAGCTGCAAATTCAAGAGCTTGAAGAGATTCGACTGTCATCATATGAGAACTCAAGTCTCTACAAGGAAGGATCAAAATTAGCTCATGACAAAATGATCCAACAAAAGGAGTTTCATGTTGGAGAGAAAGTTCTTCTCTACAGTTCACGACTGAAGCTGATGCCTAGTAAGTTGCGTTCTAGATGGTTAGGTCCTTATATTGTGTCTAATGTTTTTCCTTATGGTGCAGTAGAGATCACACAAGAGGACACTAAAAGGATATTTACAGTCAATGGGAAATGTTTGAAGAGATACATTGAGGGACTTCCTACTAATGCAGTGGATTTTATAACACTGCATGACCCCATCATCACTTGAGCACATCAGGTTGTTCCTAACCCTTTCACTTTTATATTATTTGTCCTATTTAAAAATTCTGAATTTCATGTGCATATATCATCTCATGGGTTCACATTGAGGACAATGCAATATTTTAATTGTGGGGGAGGGAACCTTTTAGTTTAGTAATTTCAATTGTTTTCCTTTAAAAAAAACAAACCAAAAAAATTTGTGTGTTTTTCAAATTTTGTGTGTTTATTTTTCAATTTTCTTTGTGATTTTGAAATTTTTGAGCTAAAATGATTCTCATCACCATTTTGAAATGCATATCAATGAGTGGAACGATTTATCCCTTGAAACTAAGCTTAAATGAATGCTGAAATGACTGTGTTTCAAGTTCAAATATTTAGTAATTTCATGAAAAGTACGCTGAATTTTGAATCCCATGCCACATCTCACTGTCTTTATATTTGAAATCACTTTCCTGTGAGGCCTCTAAACCATTATTTTCATATTCTTTACATTCACCTCACTTCTTGAGAGAACCAAACTATGATTTATTTAACCAGAATTTGATCTATTCCTGTCAAAACTTGAGGGTTTGAGGTACTTATGTTTAAATGATTGAGGCATTTGTTTGGTATTAAAGCCCCTATTTCAAAGAATCCTTTTTTATAATGGCCTACCTTGAATATTTAATCCTTGTATCCCTTAGAATCCATGCACATCCTGTTAGGTTAGCCACATTACAATCCAATTTTCCCTACCCAACCAACTCTTGAAGTGAAATTGCATAATCTAGTTGAACTTAAGTGTGGGGGAATCTATCTTGTGTTGTGCCACCACATTCTGTGATGCTTTGGGTGGAAAATTAAATTATGAAGAGATGTGTTTTCTATTGAAGAAAGTCATTATATTGAAAGATGTTCCTTTTCTGGATCTTTCATGACAAGTGAAGTTGTGCCTTTTCTGGAGCTTCTAATTGAGGTGGAAAGTTGTGCCTATCTGGAGCTTTCAAGAAAATCATGTTTGAGAAGATTGACATTTTTTATGCTGAAATGATGAATGGTGTAAACTTTTCATGACTTTTCATGATGATGGAGCTGAATTGATACTATGGGTATTGAGGAGAAGACCATATTTAAGTGAAAATTAGATTAATGCAATTTTGCTTCAAAAAGAGTCAAGCCCTCCTTATTCAGCCTCAGAATTTTTCACATCTAAATCCTACCAACAGAAAGCCACAGAGCAACCCTGAAAAGTACTCATGATAAACATATGTCCTTAACTCACATCAGGTAGCGATGTAGTAATCTATCAAGCCTATGGTGACCCTTGTATGAGTTTGGATGAGAAAGACATTGCAAAAAAAATTGATATTTGAGTGATGAGAGAAAATTCAAGCGAGGTAAGTATTTTGTGCATGGGCGGATAAATGAAGTGGAAATATATTGAATGATATAAATGGAGAACTTGAAATAATTTTTTTTAATGAGGCATGATATCTTTTGATTCTTGGTGTGAAATTTATTGATCTTAAGGATATGTGTTTTAAAATTGGTTTTGATTTGATATTGATGTTTACTTGATATGAGGTTTTGACCAGGAGTGCAAAGGGGTAAGTGTGGGGGAGTTGATAAAACACTATTTTATTGAAAATTTTATTGATAATAAATGATATAATTTCCTCACATTGTGTTAAATATGTTTATTTATAAAATATTTGGGATTTGATCATTCATTTGAAAATTTGGTGAAAATTCCAGTTTTACCCTTTATAGTGCACTGTAGTATTTCGAAGATAAATATTTTTATAGTTATTATTTGAATTTGAAATTTTGTAACAGTATTCCTAACTTAATTATCTACAACGTGTAT
Organism: Viscum album; assembly: GCA_963277665.1. Classification (NCBI taxonomy): domain Eukaryota; kingdom Viridiplantae; phylum Streptophyta; class Magnoliopsida; order Santalales; family Viscaceae; genus Viscum; species Viscum album. The sequence goes on from OY728139.1 coordinate 480,824,349, forward strand.
TCAGGAAACTAGAGCTAAAGAGTGCATTTTTTGTTGAAAATGGACCATGAAGTCAAAGTTGGGCTGGACTCGGCAGAATAGAGAATATTCTGTATTTCGACCATAACTCATTCATATGAGCCTGGATAGAGCCCAAATTTGGGGAAGAGATATAGAACCCATATCCGCACATTTGATATTTCTGGAAGGCCGGACAATTCACGTGTTTCGGTGGTCAAATGGTCGGTTCAAGTTGGAATAGAATATTTGGACGAGATTCCCCATTCACACTTGAAACCACTTTGAACCTAGCCTCCCCACCACTCTATAAATTGGTTTTTTTATCATTTGGAGGGTTTGGGACGTGAATTAGGAGTTTGGAGGCAGAGGAGAATTTGTTTCACCCAAATTCTCCAACCATTGTAAGAGGGGTAGCTCTTGAAGCAAGGATCCCCTCATCGAAGCCTCATTCTCTTCTTCATTTTGTAATGTTTTCATTTGTGTAATAAACTTCTTTGTTCTTCTTTTATTTCTTCTATTTTCTTCTGTTTTGTTTAAATTTATTCTTCTATTAATCTTCCTAATTGGTTTGGAATTCTTGAGTAGAAGCGTTATTGGGTTATGCCCATTATAAACTTTTGCACATTCAAAACGCTTCTACGATGATTACGCCACCCATGGAAGAGTAGTCTTTTAGTAATCGATCTACCTATCACCTTCTTCATTAATTTATTTTGAATCAATGATATACTGTAATTCACTAAATATGATTCATTAATTGAGTTTTCAATTTAAATGAAACTAACCGAGCAATTGAACAAGAAACACAAAACGCGCGAGGTCGGGATTTGTGTGAATTGTGAGAGCGTAATCTTAATCGGTAATACAAGACCTCACGGGATCAATTTGTAGAGTTCAAATACAATCCCTAAACTCAATTAATCCTCATTTCCAGAGTGGTTATGTGCCTTAATTTATCACTGACCATAATCTAATCTTGTAACATCAATCAAAGCAGGGTGTTGCGATTGCTTGCTCCGAAGTTAGCCTAAGGTTAAATTCACTTCATCTTTGTGGTAAAGTTAATTCTCGTAGGGTTTGGGATTTAACAAATTAAGGGATCATAATTAAGTGAATATCAATTTAAATGATAATGATTAATAAATGATTGAAGAGGTAGAGTTAGATCGATTATGCCTTTTAAAGTATATTTCTAAAAAAAACATCTTCTTGTTGTGTCATTTTAATCGAAATTCATTTCAAAACTAAAAACAAAAAAATATATACAATATTCTTCCAGCAAACTTATTCTAGATTCATAAAATATAAAAAAAACCAAATCCTTTAAAGTAGTGTTTTTATTTTATTCTCTTTTATTTTATTTCTAGAATACCTCTGAAAAGTTGTTTTAATTCACTTCCTCCTTTGAGAGACGATCTTGGTCAGCCACTCTACTGCACCTAAGTACCCCAAAATCACACTAATCATTTGAGGGAGCCCAAGATAGCGCTCTTTCATTGAGCAAGATTGGGTTATAGGTCGTTTCTTGTTTGGGGCAATTCGGTCGGGGGTGCCGAAATGCGCGTGAATTGGAACTTGTTTAAACTGTTGTGTTTATACTACTTATTGAATGTCTCTAGTTAAACTGTTTAGTTTAATTGTTAAATTGTGAATGAGTTAGGTACTAGTATGGGATAGCACAAGTAGTGAAAATTGACTTTTTAGTAATTTCCTGTTTAAAGTGATGCTTCCAAGTATGAATGTGCAATGTGTGATATTGCCTGTGTTGAACTGCTTGTTGTATTGGGTGTGGCCCGGATATATTGTTGAGTGATGGGGATCACAGGTTGGGGCTCTTAGCTCGGGTTACTTTGGGTGGTTGCTACCACGGGATTGGACATCACAGACGTCGTTTGAGACAGTTGGACTGTCAGGTTGGGCTTGGCCCGGGCTACTGGATGGCGATACCATCAGACTGGAGCGACAAGTTCGCAGGGACACGAGGTGTCAGAGATGTTGTGGCTTGGGAACTTATTGAGGTGATTACCACTCACCGGGTAGTTTTGAGTAGTGTGCACGCATATAGACTCTGAGATGAGGTGGTACGGCCACTCGCTGGGTAGAGGCCCCCGGTAGATGCGGTTAGGTATATTTGGTTTGGGGGTGCTTTCCATAGGAATCCACGTGGAAGTTGAGGAGCCTTCGGAAGACAGCTTTGAGACGGTCAGGTTAGGAGCAGAGGCTCGCCGTGATTTGAGGGCAGACATCGTTGTCCCTCCGGTTATCTTTTGAGGATAGGTATCGTTGTTCCTCTAGATGTTGTGCCTAGGGAAGGTTGAGCTTTCGAGATGGGTTACAATGGTTGGGTGTGCCTTCGGGACGTCGGTACTTGAGACACATGGTTTCAGGTGGCACAAGGTGTCAGGCTGCAGATCAGACTTTCCGGCGTTGGATGAAGCAGGTGACACTTCCTGGTGGATGTTGAGCACCAGTGAAGTCTTTGTTTACTTTTGGGCATTGCACTATTTACTATTTTTCTTGATTAAGCATGTCTTCCTAAACACTTATATTAGGTACTCACCTCTGGGTGGTATCCTACTGATACTTGTCTCACACCCTACACGGGCCCTTCAGGACGCGTGTAGACTTTATGAAATTGTGTGCAGGTAGAGGGTCAGCCTTAGGATCTTGACTTTAGTAATGTTGACATGGAGACTGGCACAGACCCTGAGGTCATTCTGTACTGGAGTTATTTGTTTAGTTTTCTTTCCTTGCATCAGTATGTTTACCTTATATTGTAGCTACTGTTGGTTAGCCATTGGCGCCATTGTATATATATTGATTTGTATGACTTTCTTAGATGCATGCTTGGTTGTTTTATCAGTTATTGCAGTTGATTTCCTGGCATGATGTTCTGTTTACTTTCTGCTGCTGATGTTCTGTATTGCTTCTTCTGTATATTGTTATTGAATGTGTTTCCGCTCTGCGGGTCTGGTTCGAGTCTGCTGAGTCATTTATTTCCGTTGCATATTTTAGTTTATTACTTGGACCAGTACTTTTAATTCTTTCATGAGGGTATAGCCTCTTCGCTATACCTAACAGACCCTCGCTGCTAGTTGGAAGCCTTTGGCATTCAGGGGAGGTGCGCCTAAGGTAGTGACACCCGACCCGTTCGGCACTGTTCGGGTGGCTGGCCGAGTCTGGGTCGTTACACCTTTCACATAGGATGAAGTCTTCTTTTTTTGAATTTTAAATTCATCCTCATCATCATCTTGAAACTTTTTAGGCCACGTTAATGCAATATGTCCAACATTTCCACATTGAAAGCATGAAAGTAGAAGTTTCCCTTCGAACTTTCCTTTTCCTCTTTGTAAATTTGATGAAAGGAATGACATGAATTCATCAGTATCTTCTTCTTCTTTCCCATCTGTAATAGTGAGCTTCTTCATGGCATTGAATACCAATTATTTGGACTTCCCATTTTCCACAGCATCATTATCATCATTTCTCATCTCATATGCAATAAGAAAATTATGCAAGATATCTAATGTCAGTTCCTTTGTATCTTTATCTTCCAATACAAAAAATTTTGTATTAAACCGAGGTGGAAGTATTCTCAAGATTCAATCAAAAATATTTATATCTTCAATAATTTATCTAAGACCACACATGTCTTCCACAATAATATTCACCTAGTCAAATAATGCATCAACGGAATCATTAGGGCGCATTCTAAGATCCTCATACTTGTTTCATAGAACTTGTAGCTTTGCGTCTCTGACTTTTGAGTCACCCTTATAGATATTTAGAAATTTTTACCACATATAATGTGATGACATAGACAACATCACCATCATATAGATTTCATTTTATAGGGATCCCCCTAATATATTAATTCCAGTAGCATCAGCTTCCAATTCTCTATGTTCTACTTCTGATAAAACATTATTTTCCATACTGGTAGAAATTCCAGCATTTCAACTATAAATACATCCATACCCAATGATCGAAATAAGTGTTGCATTCAATTATTCCATAGATAAAAATTGTTCCCTTCAAATATTGGAATCCCTTTGTGATTAACAGCTTCCATTTCTTAAACTAATAGAGAACCACTAATTTTAAATCTTTTGCTCTGATACAAATTATTATCCCAATTTTGTTAAATACCCTGAGAGGGAGTGAATCAGGGTATAACATATTAAATAAATTACCCCTTTGGATCTTGTTTTGTTGTTAAATAAAACACTTTTATCTTCATTTCCCATATTAATGTATGAACATAATTGAAATCATGAACAAGAAACAAAAAATTTACTTGGTTCACCCTCACTGGGCTACATCCAAGAAGCATACAGCAATGATGTGCCAATGTACCAAATCCACTAAGGCTCACTGCCAAATCACAATATTTGGGCTAGATCACTTATATGCTCAGGCTCACTACCTTTACAATGTTTAGGTTTAAAACACTGCTTTCCCAAGGGTCACTCCATGAGTCTCTTTATCTGGATCACTTCCAGTTGAAAGGATCATCATCTTCCTCTTCCTTATCTCACTACTCTAGAAAGTGATTCACCCACAGTTTATGTACATGTAGGTCCCTTCATTATCACTAATGAATATATCCTCAGTTGTAGGTAGATGCTCTGTTTAAGTCTCTCTATTCTGTGTATTGTTACTTTTAAAGAAATTGCTTTTGTGAACTATTTTAGTCCTATCATGAACTTACTTGAATCCTCCACAAATTTCTATGTATCCTCTGTGAACTATTTTTCATCACATGGTGCAAGTTATTTTTGGACCACCTCTTCTTCTACAGATGAACTCTTCTTCTACAGATGGCCTCCGCTTCTATAGACTACCTCTGCTTCCACGAATTTCCATCTCTTTCGTGGAATACCCATTCTTCCTTAGACCGCCTCTTCTTTCACGGATGACTAATGCCTCACAGACCACCTATGATACGTGTTCCTTTTTATTTTAAAGATACAGAGCCCTAAAAACCCATTTTTCAAACTTTTCTTACAAACTACCTCCTTCAGGGAATTATCCCTTGTAAACTCTTCTCCTTCACAGAATTCTCCCTCGTGAACTTCTTCAAACTTCACCATATTCTTCCCAGAGTGATGATGTTTTCTATTGAAATTTTATATATCTAATGATGTGATTAGGGGTATTTATATAGGAAAATATATCTAAAAAATCTGTTAATCCAAATTATCCAAACTTCCGACATGGTATGATCTTCACTGTGTATTGATATGTGGTTCGCATAGCATCTTTCTTCTTTGTGGTGGATGATGTCTTCTTCAAATAAAAACCCCTTTTCGGATCCTCAAATCACTACTTCTATTCTAAAAATGAAAATAAACTTTTGAATGATGAGCCTCCTGCAAACTTCAAGCATTCCATGACCTGTGAGCCTCCCATAAACTATTTTTTCCTATGTAGTCCACGTAACATGCTTCGCGGTCTGTATAGTGCTGCTATGTAGAAATCCTTCCTTTTTTGATTTTCCTTTGTCATTCTGTGTACCTCCTTTATGATCTGTAAACTATTATTTTTGCTCCGTAAACTGTTGTTTGAAAACTCCTTTTCATAAAACCTTTCTTTTCCATAAAATAAACTCCCGATTTTGAGGCCCAAAAATTTGGAAAACACTGGGAAAATGTGCCACCTTAAACATTGACTTCAGCAACACCAACCATACTAATTTGCGGTCATATGGTTTTTCAACAAACACAATCACACCTGAAAATAAAACAATGTTACCTTGAGGGGTTTTTTACTAACAATAGTCTTTTTCCTAAGTCCATCCTTTAGAGAAACAAAACCTTTAAGATTCATTACCAAATACTTTCATAGTGAGTAAGAGTGGAGAATAATCTAATAGTGTCCTAACCAAGTAGTGACTAAGAAGTTTAGAAAGAAATATATTCCTTGTAGGTTGTAAAGACACCTATCAAGGTGACTCCAAATATTATGACTACCTTGTTTATATTTCACCACATAAGATGATCACCCAAGAATCCTAAATCCATCATATTTTTTGAATCCATAAAATTATTAAAATTATTTATGGCCTTACTTGAGTAACAGTAGCCACATCACTTATCATTTTTATTTACGATAGGGTTGAAGTCCCCCCCCCAATAAACAAAATTTTTGATCCCATATTAAAGTAATATATACCTTACTAGAGAACTTTATGATCTCTAGTTTTACATTTTATATAAGAAATGGTAAATAAAATAGTATGGTTAAGAGAGGTCAAATTTATAGAGATATGTTGAGAAGATGAATTAAAAAATCCACTTGTACGATCTTCCTTCAAAAGATCTAGATGTGCAGATTAGTTGGGATATCATTCTGGAAGTACTTAACATAGATCCTGGATATAAATAATAAATGGAACTAGTACTATGCTTGGGTTCTAGAATATAAATTAAATAGAACTTGGAACTCTTAGCCTTAGTATGAATGTATTTACATTTTGGTGGGGACCCTATTCTACTACCATTTAATAAAAGAATAAATAACATAATTAAGTGGGGATGGTGTTCTTAGAATTATGTGGTTATCATGTGGTGTGATTAAGTGTGAAGGGGTTGTATATGAGAGGTTGAGGTATTTGTTAGTGTGTGGGAGTGGGTGTAACTACCAAGGGGCAATGTTATACTTTTTATTTATTAGTTTTTGGGGTAGTTGGATGGGTTTCTATATTAGGTAGTGATTGGACCTATTAATAGGGGGATGGCTATAAGGGAGGGTAGGAATCATTTTCAATTATAGCTGGATGCTATTTGGATATGATCCTTGGGAGGTCCCAACATCCCTTCGGGAAGTGGTATTCTCAATGGAGATATCTTTTCCTATATTCCCTCTTCTCTTTCTTCTTTTTGTATATCCCTTATCCCTACTGTAATTATCTAAAACTTCTATACAGAACTGGTTTTTATAGCTTGTTTGATCTCTGATTCATCCTTAATTATTCTGGTAAGTTTTTTGTTAAGTTGAACAACTAATAATTGGTTCTCTCATTGAGAGGATTGTTGTGACGTGGTGAGCTGGATAATCCCTAGGGAGTCATGATCAGATAGATCAGGCAAGATGTGTTCTAAAATTTTGGATATGGACAAACACAAAGTGGAGACAATTATTATATAGTTAACTCAAGACTGAATTGTACTTTTTGGTTGAAACAATGGCTGACTGACATGAAAAAAAAACTAATACCATTTTGAAGGTTTCTCTCTCTCTCTCTACCAAATTTCTTTAGTTTGATTGGTTGGGATCATGTAAACTTCTATTGACTAAACAATCATGGTGGGATAGATCAAAGGTTTACAATTTCTATGAGGATTATAAGAGATTTCAACGGAGTTTTAAATGTTGAGGTAAGAGTTCAATAATATAAATGATGAGTATATGTGGAAATCGCGCAAGGTATGAGACAATCTGCATAAGTTTATGAACATGTTTCAGACCTAAAGATAGTATAATGATTTATATTTTTTACAAGATAATAGTAAGGCAAAGAAATAGAATAATTCTAGTGTTTCATAGTATTAAGTATAAATTCTAAGATTTAGTTATATCATTGGGGAGCAAGGAAGGGTTTTCATAAAGGAACAACATGTCTTTGGGTCACAATTGATTCTACTTCATGGGGAAGTGGAAATTCATAATGTTCTATTTGGTACAATTGATTACCGTATATTGGTGAAGTTTTTAATACCTTATAGTATTAATGGAAAATCCATATGAACACTCTTTATAGATTTTGAGGCTAGGAATAAGTCATAACTGAAGCCTAGACAATGTGTTGAAGATTCAACAAATTGTGGTGCTAGAGTCCAATGGAGAGGAGATGATTTAGATGCTGAGTATGGATATGATCAAACAAAAACCTTTATATTAGTAGTGAATAGTCTAGCAATTTTCCTTAGGAGTTTCCAGACTGGTTATTTTTCTTAGTCATAAGTTTCATTGAAATTTTGCAGTATTTTTTTCACTACTTGTAGCCCAGCTGAGTGACAATATTACAACAACCTGCTCAGGTTGTGCAATCCATGAGTAATTCTTTTGAGCAACCATTGGATGCTAAAATGTAGGTGATAGGATTTACTGTGGACACTATAGTAATCAGATTACTAAGGAATAGTGGCTTGCCTATAGGTTCAGTGTGTAGCACGTGAAAATTGTGTTTTTTTATTTTGGTTCTTGAGCAATTCATGAATCAAATTATAACAACACCATGTGTTATCTATGGAAAGTATAGTGTTCTGAAATTTGAATCATCTGTAATTGATGGATCTTTAAAATTGAGATGGGTTGAACTATTGGTGGCTAATTCAATACTTGAAATTCCATGTGAGTTTTTATTTTTATCCCATCTTCTATAGTTAATATCAGCATGTTTTCCACCTTTGGTTATTGTTTCTTTGAAATTTTTAGGTGGTTTTCATCATTATTTGGATAGGAGGAAAGTTTTAATGGTGAGATCTTGTTTAGTTTAGAAAGTGGGGTGGTTTTTGAGTGTTTTAAACTTGATAATTACAAATAAATAAGCTCACCATTTCCCAATATGGTGATCAAATAGAGTTTATTATATTACTTCTAAAATTGAATGGTAAAAGGTTCAAATATCTATGTGTGGTGCCAATTTTCTCGTAATGGGAACTATGTTTAATGTGTTGTAAATCATGGTATAATGATAAAGTTAAAGGATTCAAGAAACTATTATTTTTAAGGATGATCCTATTATTTGGTTTCAAATTTTCAAGGTTGATCAATTAAACGTTATTTTAGCTGCTCTTGGGAAGAAAATTTTAGTGGAGGTATCGAATCCTAGTTATGAGAAATTGGATCATTAAATATTTTGTCTATAAGATTATTTGTATGAATCCTATAAGAATACTTATTGTTTGAATGAAATACACATAGAGCTGAGACAAATTCTGTCATTTTTTGGGATGGAAGTCAACCTTTGGATGTACTGTATATAAGTAAAAAAATATGGTTACTCTTTTTCTAGTGACAATGCGGAAGCCACAACTAGAAATAACCTCTAAGTTTCTTGGGAAAATATTTTTTTTGGTTTTTTACTATGCTTTCACACCTCCATATGCTGCATTTCCATTGGTAGAAATTTCGGTTGTTTCTTCCAGAAACAATACTTCTGTTGTGCCCAGTTATGATCCTAGTCTAAGACTCTACATCTAGTATAGTTCACTAATAATTTTCATATAAGGGGTTCAACCTTAAATTTTTACTAGTCTACAAGAAACTATACTTTTAGGACAATAATGATAGATCACATTTCATGGTTTGTTGCACAGTGGTTTTCCTGGTAGTTTTCCAGGCCACCACTGAAGCCATCACTATAAGATTTCATTACAATATTTAATTCATCATGAATTTTGGATTTACACCTTGTGGATAAGGTGGTTTCTAAGGAGTAATGAAATTTTAGAAATTTGGAATGGTTTTTATATCATTTGGGGTGAGTAACTGTGCAGGGGTTGGTGAGTAACTGTGCAGGGGTTGTCTATGAGAGGGTGAGGGATTTGTCAGTGTATGGGAGTGGGTGTAACTACTAAGGGGTAGTGTTGTACATTTTCTTTATTATTTTTTGGGGTAGTTAGTTGTGTTGTTGTATTAGGTAGTGATTGTCCCTATTAATAGGGGATGGTTTTAGGGTAGGGGAGGAATCATTTCTGATTATAGCTGGATGCTATTTGGAGCTAAGCCTTAGGAGGCGTCAGTAGTCACTTCGGTAAGTGTTCTTCTCAAGGGAGAGATCTTTTCTTAAATTTCCTCTTCTATTTATTCTTATTTTATACCCCTTATACCTATTGTAATTCTCTAAAACTTTTATACATAACCTTTTCTATAGTTTTTTTGATCTCTCCTTCATCCTTAATTCTTATGCTAAGTTATTTGTTAGGATGAACACCTAATATAATTGATGTATTGATATGTGTTTTATTTTTAAGGAATCTAAAACTTAGTATTTTTCAATTGATTTTTAATATCTCACCATATTTTCCCATGTATTCACTTTACAAGTATAAATGGTTCTATTGATTTTTTTTGCTTCATATTCTTTCCACCAAATCAATGTTTTCAAACCATATTTATAAAACCATGGGATTTCAGGGGGTATGAATCCATATTAATGTTTGAAATGACTCAAGTTTTTACTCAAATTAGTTTTGTTTGAGGTTTTTCTGGGGAATTTGGGGTTGTCGTGGAGGTGTTTTGAGGGTTTGGGTACTGAAATTATGAAAAATTATGGGTTTTTCACAACTTTGGAAAATTGTGTGGGGTGCTAGGGGAATCTGTGTGAAGGATGAAACTCCTATGATCCTTCATGTAGTAATGGTGCATGGTTAAGAAAACCATGTGAATCCTATCATGAATTTCAGTCATGTCAGCAAGGTTGGTGCACGATTTTACCAAACTTTGTGGCCTAATCATTCAAGGTGTGGGTTCCCTTAGTAGTGGTAATTGCACAATTATCACATGGTTTGGAAAACTGTGCATCCTAACCAGTCACTTAAAATTTGTGAAATTACTAAATTTTCCCCATAGGTTTTAAAACCCTTAAACCCTTATTTATTTCCAATATTTTGACTAGGAATCCCTCCTTACACTATATTTACACCTTCCTCCAAATTTTTGAGTAATTTTTCTTTGATCCTTGATGGGTTGATCATCGTTTTTCTTAATGGAGGTCTAGAGGTAAGGTTATCCCTATATCTTCAACCTTTTCCAAAAAAAATTGGCTATGTGGAAGTCATGCATCGGTTATGAATCTTTGCACCCTATTTTAGGGTATTCATATGTCCTTATGCCTCCTTCTATTTGATCATGAATTAGTGACTAATACTTGATGAGTAGACTTCTATGAGCCTAGGGGTGGTACTTAAACTATCCCTTAAAGTATCGCTTATTTTATATTTCATGTAGTTTGGTCATGTTGGCCTACTATTTGTTTGAACTAGAATATAAATAAATTTGAATATGCTCCTTTTTTGGTGAAAATTTATTGTTCAGTTCATGAAGACCAAATAAGGAATGATGTAACTAATAAACTTGAAGGGTTGATGAATGAATGTGGTTACTATAAAATTCTAAAATTTTAAGGGTGTGTTAAATGATGAATAACATGATATGTAAAATGATTAAAATTGACACATTATTATTTCATGGTGGGGAGTCTCTAACATGATTTTCAGATGAGGTGTTCATGTTTCCTGATGGGGATTATATTCCCTCGGGTTTCAAATGACACATTCTTATTTCCTGGCAGAGACTGTCTACCCCCAAGTTCTAGATGACATGTTCTTTTCTCCTAGTGGGGAGTTTCTACCATGGGGTTCCATATGGAACATTCTTGTTTCCTGGAAGGTAGTGTCTACCCCCGTGTTCAAAATTATGTGTTCTTATTTCCTATAGGGGTACATGTATTCCCCCAGGTTCTAGATGATGATTCCATCTTTATAAATATATTTCACTTTCCAAAGAAGGTCCGGTCAATCCTGAGTATCCTCTTAGAACCTGATGATTGGTGGTTGTTATTTTTTATGCTTTATTTCTTTATTTTTGACATTAGCATGCACTCTTTTTTATACTATATATGTTTATATATGATGTTCTTCATGGCCTACTAATTCATACTCACACCCATATCAAGTTATCTTTATTACCCAAGAATACTTCATTGTTATAAGACAAGGGAAAATTCCTTATGACTGATGGTTGGTTTGGATTGGCTAGGGTGGAGCATGGGATATAGGACTGGGCTAAGACTCGAGACTATTTTTTTAGTTTTACCAATTTTTCATATTTTTTTTATTCTTGGGACCTTATTGTATATGATCCACATATATAGGATCTTTATATGTATTTTATTCCTTGTATGTCATTTAAAACATCCATATTTATATAGCATGGGTTTTATATTATTTATAGGCACTTATCATGATGTATATCTCTTTTTTCATCTTATGTATGATATTGTTATTATTTTCATTGGTGTTTCTCACTCTGATATTAGGGTATAGTATCCCCATGGTTACATCATATACCCTCACTGCTATTCATTATCCTATAGAATATGAAGAAGTGTTCTTGAGGTCATATAACACCTCGATTGGACACTATCGAGTGGTCTCGACCAGGGGAACTTTACAAAGTGGTATTAAAGTATCTTTTATTTTTTATTACTATTTGGGAAAGGTAGATAGAAGATAGGATGTGTTGAAACTTGGTACAGAACCTATGTCTAGAAATAGTTAAGCCACATATGAGGGAAGGCTAAATTACTATGGATGGTATTTTTGTTCTTATATTTCATTTTTATAGTTTAGTTAAATCACCTTGTGTGATGCACATGGGTTTGGATTTATGATTTATGGGTTTTTTTCTCTTGTATTGGTATGGAAAGAGGGTTTTTGTTCATGCATTATATTAGGCATATAGGATTTTTATATCATTTTTATACTTTTATGTGATTTTTTACTCTATGTCTGTGTATAAAATAGTGAGACTTTATGACTGGCATTTCCTTCCCTAAGATTTGATATTAAAAATGGTTATAAAAATGTGTTTTGATGAGAATGTTGTCATTATAGTGATATTCCACCTTAGAGACCACCTATGGAGCACTAAGATGGTGCCAGTGAGAAAACCCCCACTGACAGTTAGACAAGAGCCTCCTTTGGCTCTATAGTGAGAGATGGACTCTCAGCTCTGTAAGAGCTTTTTGCAAGTTGTGTAGTAAATGGAGAGAGAGGATCCATGAGTTTTTCTTATGATGTATGATCTAACTAGAGATTTTTAAATGCATCATCCACTATTATTTTCTAGGGAGGTTGGTCCCCAGACAACGGAGTTTTGGATGGAGCCTATTTATAGGATCTTCAATCATTTTGATACACCCACTAAGAGGAGTGTGAGGCTAGATTTATACATTCTATAAGCCGGCCCAGTGAAGTGTTAGTGGGATATATTGGTCTAGATAGACCAACATGTGTGGTTTCCCTAGAAGGTTTTTCAGAGAAGGTTCCTTGATCATTTCTTTTTAGATACCCTAACTGAAGACATGGCTAGGGAATTTATACACCGCATGTATGGAGGTATGTTAGTGATGGAATATGATGATCACTACATGGAACTATAATTTTTTTCCCTAATGTTTTTTGGGGATGAGATATCTGGGGTGATATTATTTGAGGATGGGTTCAGGTATGAGGTTCGAGTTCAGGTGACTATATTTCAGGTTCCATCTTTTACAGAGTTTTTGAATCATGATCTTATTACTAAGAGGAACCTAAGTGAAGGGAGAGGGATTGAGGAAGGTGGATTATACTGGGAAGATTGGTAGTGGATACTTAGGTAGTAAAAAGTTTTATTTTAATGATTCATTCTAGAGTGGCATTAGGTAGATTATTCGAGGTGGAAAATCATCTCTTCCCCCTCGAGGAGGTAGTTTGGTATAGTGTTATCGGTGTGGTGGGTTAGGTCATATTCATACCTAGTGTGACTAGAAAACTATTGAGTGTTGAGCATGTGGGATGATGGGACACCTACAGAAGTTCTCTGGTATTGGTCAGGAGTTTTCCAATGATAGAGAATTGGGACAAGGGTTTGGGGTTGGATCAAGGGTGACACCACAGGCTTGTGGTTGGAGCTCCACCAGTCATTTAGGTAAGGGTGTAGGATGTCATACCTAGGGATAGGGGAATTAGTGCCAGTAGAGAGGTTCAGGTGACTATATTTCAGGTTCCATCTTTTACAGATGTTTTGAATCAGGATCTTATTACTAAGAGGAACCTAAGTGAAGGGAGAGGGATTGAGGAAGGTGGATTATACTGGGAAGATTGGTAGTGGATCCTTAGGTAGTAAAAAGTTTTATTTTAATGATTCATTCTAGAGTGGAATTAGGTAGATTATTCAGGGTGGAAAATCATCTCTTCCTCCTCGAGGAGGTAGTTTGGTATAGTGTTATCAGTGTGGTGGGTTAGGTCATATTCATACCCTGTGTGACTAGAAAACTATTGAGTGTTGGGCATGTGGGAGGATGGGACACCTATAGAAGTTCTCTGGTATTGGTCAGGATCTTTCCAATGATAGATAATTGGGACAAGGGTTTGGTATTGGATCAAGGGTGACACCAAAGGCTAGTGGTTGGAGCTCCACCAGTCATTTAGGTTAGGGTGGAGGATGTCATACCTAGGGATAGGGGAAGTAGTGCCATTAGAGTGTTACTTCACAAAGTAAATGGGTAAGAGCCCAAGGTCAAGGCACAATTAAGTTTTATATCATTAAACCTACCCCCACTGACCACAATTTTGGACCTTCCACTGTTCAGTCTATAGTTCCAGTGGAATTAACTTTATCAGTTGTGTTATTTTACATGGGATCATCATATTATTTCAATTCTACCTAGTTCATATTATCCGTAGGATATTTATATAGAGTGATGTTGATCGACACTCCATTAGGCATGTGATCTAAGGTAATTCACTGATGTAGGGGATGTGTCCTTGCGATTAGTGGCTATATATTCCTCTAGGATCTCTTTGTATTAGAGATAACTAGCATTGATCTGATCCTCAGGATATATTAGTTAGTACTATATTGATCCCATATATATTTTTATCATCAAAGGTTGTCATTTACATCTCCTGAGGGTGGTAGTTATATCCATGATAGAGAGTGGGACTTATAGGTGGGTCGTGTTGGACCTGACCATCAATAGTTGAGTGAGATTATAGGTCAGGTTTCCATTATTGTGTTGGATGATGTGGAGGCATAGTAGGATGTTTTTCCTCCTATGGTTTATCAGTTTCATGATGTATTACCTAATTATTTATTAGGGTTTTTACTCAATAGAGAGGTTGAGTTTACTATCAAACTCATGAAAAGTGTAGATATTATTTCTATACCACCATAGACAATGGATCTTGTGGAGATTTGAGATTTGAAGTCTTGGTTATAGTAATTTTATCTAAATGGGTTTATAGAGCATAGTATATCCCCTTGGGGTGATCCAATCCTATTTTCCATGAAGGTGGATGACTCTTTAAGGTTATGTGTAGACAATCAAAAGTTGAACCAAGTGATATCCAAGAATCGATATCCACTTACTCATATTGATGATTTTTTTGATCATCTTAGAGGATACAGAGTGTTATATGAGATTGAATTTAGGTCAGGTTATCATCATCTAAGGGTGAGGACTTTAAACATACTTCATGCAGAATTCAAGAGAAGGTATGGTCTATATGAGTACTTGGTGATGTTTTTCAGTCTGACGAACGTGTCAGTGGTATTTATAGACCTGATGAATTGGGTCTTCCATCTATATTTAGAAACTTTTATGGTTTTTTATTGATTGTATTCTCTTATAATCCAAGTCGATGGAGTATCACAAATGACATTTTGATATCATTATGAGCATACTTAGAGAGTATATGATTTATGTCAAGCTCTCAAATATCCACTTTGGGATTGACTGGGTATACTTCTTAGGGCATGATATATCTAAGGTTGTAGTGTCAGTAGACCCTAAGAAGCTCAGAGAGGTGGTTTCTTATGATTATCATAAGAATTTTTTTAACATCTATATAATTTTGGGTTTATCTAGTTATTATTATAGGTTTATTAAAGACTTATCTCACTTGTAAACACCAATTATAGACTTGTCCAAGAAAGGGGTGAAGTTCATTTGGTCAAATGCTAGTGATAATTCCTTTAAAGAGTTTATAGGTAGATTAACTACAGGGTCAATCCTGAACTTACCTGAGATGATTAAGAAGTATAATTTGTATCTTGATGCATTAAGAGTTAGGCTGGGAGAAATCTTGATACATGATGATCGTGTGGTTGCTTCTAGGTCCAAGAAGCAGAGGTCACATGAGAATAATGTTACAGAAATGTCGAGACTCGCAACAACAAAAACAATTTTGTGGATGAATAAAATTCAAAAACAAAATAAGAAGAATAAGAACACGTACATAGAGATTTATGTGATTCAGTAAATGATCACTACATCCATAGAGATGTTGAAATTTCACTAGTTTTAGGAGAGAGAAAAATACAGGGAGTATCTTAGAGTTTCAACTACAAGAAATACTATCCCAAAATGGGCTAATAAATAAGATTAAGTGTTATTCCAAAAACTTCATAGAAAGTATGAACTACTACAATTAATGTTAGTTGGAATTCTACATCACTATAGTGTCACAGCCACCCATGTCCAAGTTTCTATAGTGGCTAGCACCTATAATTGTATGGAGCTACAGTAATGATGTCTTCAAAATCTGATCTATTATAGTAGTCATGTAAAAGTATGTACTATTATAGTTACCTTTCTATTTTGGACATTCATCTCTACTATAGTTGGTTAGAAATGCAACAGTGCCCCAAAAATTGGTCTAGGGGCCTTTGGCCCCTAGAGCAGGGGCATGTTTCCCCCTACAACTCCCAAAAACCTCACCATGGAGTTACATCCTGGTGTGCAGTATGAACCACAAACATTCAACCCAACATTATTCAAATGGATCAGGATACACCAATCCAAAACATGACTACCTAACATGTGACTTGGAGTTATCATTAGGGGTACATTCCTTTTCATGTTGGTGATATTACCTATTACATGATAGGGTTTTGGTGTACACCAATCACAAGAGTCACAGATACATTTTCTCACAGTACGACCTGGACCTTTAACAGTAAAGGTGGGTCGAGTATCTTTAGTATTTTGATTTTGAGATGGAATAAACCCCTAGGAAGGGGAATATAGTTGTATATTCTCTGAGTTCAAAGACTCAGACTCAGGTGGTGCAACAATCAAGAAATGAGTGGAAGATGATAGACCTAATTTCTAAGATACATCTTAACATCCAGGAGTACAATGGTTGAGTGACCCTTAAATCTTAATTTATCACTTCTTCAATCCTCGATAGGGTGATGAATTCTCATATCTAAAATTAAAACTATCTATGTATAATGGATAATATGTATGGTGGGTATCCACCACTAGACCAGTCCATTGGTATTGATGGGGTTTTATATGTCTGAGGTTATGTTGTAGTCCCCACGAGAATGTGTGAGGATCTAGTAAGGAACTTTCATGCCTTGAGGTGTGATTTCCGTCTCGGATTAACTAAGATGTATCATGATATATGTAGTCAGTATTGGTGGTCTGGGATGAATAGGGACATTGAAGGTTTTGTCACGTGGTGCTCTACTTGTTAGTAGGTGAAGACCAAGCACCAGTAAGCCACTGATCTTGTATAGCCACTACCCATTCCTGAGTGAAAGTGGAAGGAGGTAATCATATATTTTGTGATGGTGTTACTGAGAACAACCTAAGTCCTGAAATATGGGTGATCATGGATCAGTTAACTAAAGTGGATTATTTCTTACCAATATGGGAGATATTTTCAATTGATAAGCTAGGTAATCTCTATTCTCTAGAGGTAGTTATCTTGCATGCGATACCTAAGAGTTTCATTTTAGACTGAGATATTTTCTTTACATAATGCTTTAGATAGCTATTGATTTTTGTTCTCAATACTTAGGTGCATATGAGAATCACTTATCACCTTCATATAAATGGTCAGTCCAAGAATACTATCCAAATTTTAGTAGACATATTGAGAGAATGTTTCATAGGAATTGGTGGTTATTAGGAGAACCATTTGTATCTAACATGGTTTGTCTACAAAAAGATCTATCAGGATCCAAAACAAATGGCTATTTTTTAGGATCTATATTGTAGTCCATATCATTCGCCACTACATTGGATTGAGGACATAGAGTATGTGATTATTGGACCAAGCCTCATATAAGAGATTTTGGATCACATTCAGTTGACCATGAAGCATTAGAGACCAGTCAGAGTAGGAAGAGGCATTATACTGACTGGTGATGCCAATGTTTTTCCTTGATTAGGATATTTCTATATTTAAAGGTAATGGAAATTGGAACCTAGGTATGTGGTCTTGTTTGAGATTGTCAATGGGATTGGTAATGTGGAATACTGATTGGATATCACATAATATTTAATTTTTATGCATGATGTATTTTATATATCATATATTTAGTGATATTATTCTGATCCTTCTCACATGATTAATACTGATGATATCGAGATCAAGTTCAATGCACCATTTGAAGAGCACCCAGTTCATATAGTAGATCGATTGAGAAGATTATATGTGGTAAGATGGTTCCCCTAGTGTGAGTGCAATGGAATCATAGATGTATCTAGGAGTAAAAGTGGAATAAGGAATCTAATATATGGAATTAGTTTCTGAAGATAATCATCAATGAGTCCCAGTGATGTTCGGGAGTGAAACTAAAGGAAGAATTATTATATGGTGGGGTGGTTGTAAAACCATGAGCCTTCATATGGTATGAATCTATTTTAATTTTTTTAAAGACTTGTTTTTTTACTCAAATTAGTTGTTCTTGGGGTGTTGGAAGGGGATTCAAGAATTTCTTGGAGGTATTTTGGGGGTTTAGGGTTGGAAGTTATAAAAAAGTATAAGTTTTTCACTACCATATAGTTTGAAAAACTATGCGATGTACTAAGGGAAACCATGAAAAGACTAAAACTCCTCTGAGTTATTGTGCAAGTTAGTTCACAGTTAGGAAAATAGTGTGCCCAAACCATAAAAATCCTTCCATGAATTCTGTACATGGTCACATGGTTTTTGAATGTTTTACCAAACTATATGACCTAAACATGTGGGTTACGAGATCCATTGGTAGTGGGAACCACACAGTTAGTATAATATTTGACAAACCATGTGGAAAAAACTGTGGCCAAACCCTGAAGCCTTCCTGGTCACTTAAAATTTTTGAAATTACCAAAGTTCCCCCCCATCAATTTTAAAACCCCTAAACACTCATTTCCTTACCCTTGTTAGACTAGGATTCCCTCCCAGTGATGGATTCCCTCATTTCTACTAACTTTTGAGCAGTTATTCTTTAATAATTAATAGAATAGGTTTTTGTTCATCCAAACATAGAACTATAGTTAAGTTTATCCCTCTATCTTCAACCTTTTCTGTGTTTAGTGGTGTTGTGTTGGTTATGACTCTTTACACCCTATTTCAAGGTTTTCATTTATTTTTATAATTCCTAACATTTAATCTCAAACTAGTGGTTGATACTTGATGAGTATACTTTTAAAAGACTAAGGTATTTGGTCCTTAAACTATACCTTAAATAATCACTTATTTTCTAGTACATATGGTGTGTGGTCAAGCTAAACTACTATGTGTTTGACCTAAAACATAGATAAATTTTAATACGCTTCTTTTCTAATGAAAACTTATGGTTTGGGTCATGAAAATATAAGAAGGAATGGCAGAACTAATAAATCGGAAGGTCTAATTAATGAATATGGTTACCACAAAAATTTAAATGATGGATAACATGGTATGGAAAATGATTAAAATTTAAATGTTCTTATTTCCTAGCCGATAGTGTCTTTCATTGAGTTTCATATGACACGTTCTTATTTCCTGTTGAGGAGTGTCTACCCCAGGTTCCAGATTATATGTTCTTATTTCTTGGTAGGGAGTGCATTACCACAGGTTCTAGATAATGAATTCATGTTTCCTATTGAAGTGCATGTATTCTCTCAGGTTCCAGATGAAGATATTGTAATTCCCCTTAGTATTAATCTAGACACTTGAGAGGGGAGTTAATTAGGTGTTGACTGCTTTTTACCAAATTCCAATTTATCTATTAATATCATACCCCATTGGTAATTTAACCACTATTATATTTTAAGATAATATTTTATTTATTTGGTTATTTACCAATCACATACAATATATGCAATGTAGGAAATAAAGTAAATATGACATGTAGTATTTTTAAAAGGTTTAGCTCTGATATGGGAAACCTACTCCTTTTGTGATCGGTTATTCACCTTGATTATAGATTATCCTCTATAATAAGTCTCATATTTCTATGGTTATGGGAAGTCATCATCTGAACCCATGGTGTATCCCAAACCAATATAGAGTCCCACTATGTTTACAATTGTTAGCATTTTACTAAACTTCACACTACCAATTTCACACTAGAGTTAGAGAATCGCACTATAATTTCCTTACATACCCAGATTATCACAATTCCACAGCATCCCACTATGTATATAAATGTGATTTACTTCTTCCCTTTTGACGAATCAATTTATTTCTCCCTCATCACATAGTTTCTAAATGTATTGTAGTCTTTAAAAATTATACATGCAACTCAGTCTCTTTTTCTACACAATTTCCAGAACTTATTAAGAATTATTTTTTAAGATTCACTAACCTAAAACTCCAAGGGACTTGACTTCCATAGAATATTTTTAATAATCTATTGTATGCCGACCTTTCTCACTCTTATCCTTCTTCTTCTTCTTATTTCTCACTTATTTTGTAATACAATGTATCATAGGGATTAGTTTTACAACCAATTTCTTGTTCTTTTTCTTCTCTTACTTGATACACTGAAGGTGTATCTTCTTAAAAATAATATCAAAATCTCTCTTATTCTTCCTCAATAATTATTATTTTCTCTCATCTTCTCAATAGTTAATAAAACACACTATCCTCTCTTCTTCCTCAACCACTTTTAGTTTTTTGGGATAATTTTATGTATAGTATGGCTCATCCTTTTTAGGATATTTTCTTATTTATATAAATGGAAATATTCATAAGTTTTCATGAAAGTATAAAACCACATTCATATCACATCCCTCGTGATCTCCATGATCCTCCATATCTTATTTCTTCAACTGTTTTCACGTGGATATCTCAAGTATAATTATAGGAGTACCCTTTTCTACTTTTATTTCTCATTTTCCTCTTGGATAAATATATCTTCAAAAATTTCTACTATAAGGAATGAATTTATTTTTCTCAAAACACTTCTATTTAAATATTCATTTCAAACTTCTTCAAAATTGTATAAAATATAAACAATACATCAGTTATGGTGTGGAGCTTTATCTTACGGCATGAGAGGTTACTTGAAAACTAGTATGGGTTCAAATTGAATATTTAAAAAACACTTATTATCTCAACTCTTCCTTATCGGACCATTCATAAAGAATCATAATTAATTTTTTATGTTTATAATAATGAATCACAACTCAAGCATTGACTGATTTTAATCTGCATTATTCTTGAAAAATCATGAAATTTATTTTTCTTTATCAGGAAGATCTTCCACTTTATATTATTAAAACTCAATATTTAATCATGTATAGTCATATATTCATGATTTTTTGAACGTTACTAAGATGCACGATCATCATCTCAAATCATTTCATCCTCAAAAATATAAGTTTTGGAAATTCTAAAAAAATTCCTCAATTTCTAGCTAATTGTTGAACATTAATATACTCCTTGTGCCCTATAAGGATGTAAATTATGATGATAATTGGGATAATTTTACCTTATAATATTACTTTATAATTTCTAAATTTACTTTTTGAAGGTACCTTACAAAGTTCATTATACCCTACCAAGTTCCATCATAAAGTTCATTGTACCCTATGAAGTCTCTTATATTCCCTAAAAAGTTCCAGGTACCATACAAAGGTTATACCCTACTATACTTTATACCGTACGAAGATCTATAATTATAATAATTTTTTAATGTTCCCAACCTTATAAATATCCATATCCAACCTTATAAATTATTGTAAAACTTTACGAAGTCATATAACCTTATGAAGTCTCGTGTCTTGAACCCTACAGTTAAAAACTTATGCTCTTCCGAATTCATGCTTATATAGAGAATTAATGATGTTTATACACTTTAGGATGAAACTTATGAAGTGTGGAATCATCCTTAAACTTCTCAAGGAACCTATTATTTTGTCAATTTTTTATCGGATTCTCTAAATGGTCCTTACACAATGCAGGGTTCATCCTTACAGTTTTGGACTTTGTCAAATTATCTAGGACATGTAAATTCTAGAATTATTCAAATAAATTCTTATAAAGTGAGGAATTATTATTACACTACTAAGGGAAACTTTCCCTTTTTAAAATTTTTGTTTGTTACTCTAAATAGTAATTACACAGTATAGGGTTCATCCTTACGATTCTGGACTTTGTCAAATTCTCCAAGACGTATAAATTCTAGAATTCTTAAAATCAATTCTGATCCACTTAAAATGAATTCAGGCCATATCTTCTCTTATTAAAACATTATCCAAGAGATATTAATAAATGTATTCAGCATCCAATATTCTGTATAACATAGGGATAGATTCTCAATAACTTTATCTAGCTTTTTCCACACTTTAAACTTATCTAAATCATTTTAACCTCATCTTTTAAAAGTTTTACATCATACACACAGTCTAGTATCCAACTTATGTATTCATCTATTTTACTTCACAAATATGTTTTATATAGTGATACTAAAAGCTTCAACACTTATCTTTTACTTGATTAATGGCACTAAAATCATCTAATTTAATGTATTCTCACTAAGAAGCTAACTTTATGCTCCTTTGACCAAATACATGGGAAAATCCTGCACTTATCCTTTGGGTGGATAATACTTCCATCACCCAACTCAACACACATTAACTTTCCTTATTACAACCTTATTAAAAATAAATTCAACACAAATCCAATGATAACTACAAACTCTCCCTTTGGATTTGTGGTCAATACACAATGCACTTTCTAAGGTCAATTTCATTTCCTCTACCTTTTTGACAATTCATACAAAGGGAGGAAAATTCTCCTCCCCCTTATTGACACTATGAGTACAAGTTAAGGTTTCTTCTCTTCTACAACTAACTCTTATAATATTAAGAAACTTCTTCTCCTCATTTTTTCTCCTCTTTATTCTTTATCCCATATTGATATATCCAACCTCTTTCACATGAGATAAGGGCGGCACCACATTTTCTATTAGAAATTAACTATCAACTAATAAACTCTAATTCTACATGGGGTAACCATTTATATAAAATAATAGTGACTAATTGAGATAAAAAATCTATATATAACTTTCCAAAATTTGATACTTCTTCTGACTTTCAGTGCATGGGGGCTGACCAAATAGATTTTCAATGAATTTCGTGAACCAGCACTCAACTTCAAAAAACACATCAAAACATTTCGAGTGAAGTGTGTTTTTCTCCCTAATTTTTCAAATAGTCACTCACTTTTGATAAAAATAATAAACATAATAAAAAAATTACTAGGATAGTGAAAATCATACATCATCCTTCATTTTTGAAGAGTCTATCCAGAATTCCATATTTAACATAAAATGAGAAATATAAGGTGGTTTCACTTGTTTTGGTTTATCCCCCTAAATGGATGTTCTCTATTCTTCACCATTTTTTTATTTTCCATTCAAATATAGTCTCCAAGAATATCTTACATCAGTTATAACCTGATACCAATTGTGAGATGAATACCAATTAAGATATTCCATGATAGATGATCTTTTTCTAGCTTCACCTTCAACTCCCACTTTCATGATACATAACCAACATAATATCATAATAAGGTGGTTATTCCATAATCTCTTTTAATAAGATAAATAGGTATGATACTTGTTTATCATCTCAAAAAATCCTTTCCTTGAATCTCTAAAATTTATGGATCTATTCATGCTTTCATTTTATTTGTATTTACAAATCTTAACTTCACTTAGCAGTACTGACTTATTATTTATTTCACCTTTCTTATTAGTTGAAATAATATTCACAACTCTAGAAATAATTGTATAATGTTTGTTTTATGTTTTCTCTATCTTATTGGACTCTTATAATTGGTATGTTCATATGATTAAGCAATATTGTTTCACATTCTCATTCTTTCTTTTGTGTGTATACTTTATATTCGTAGTAAATTCATTAATACCTAGAGCCACAAGTGACTTCCCTCTATTATTAATTTATACAAGAAAAATAGTCATACATATAATGGCCACATTTCTTTCTTTATTTAACCTTACAAACACATTTTCATCACTTTTTAAATTTCCCTTCTTGGGAAGCTTCTCAACCTCTTCACATGAAGTGTCAATAACTAATCCAATTTTATTATCTCTCTCTTGAATTGAATCCCCTTTTATTTATAACTTTCTCCCTTTTTATTTAATATCTATGTACATTTTTTAATGGTCTATAATGTGGCCTTTATTACCATAGTAAAATAATTTATTTCCTTTTGGTTTGAAATCCCCTTCAACTATCCTCTTGGTGTACTCTTCTTCACTTTATTATTTTATTTATTTCCCAAGGAAGGGTTGTCATTTTACTTCTCTTACTTTAGTTTCTATTTTGTATTTCTTTTCACCTTATTATAAGTGTTATGTTGGGATTCTATATACCAAAACTCTTAATAAAAATATCCTATTTTATTAAAATTATCATAAAAGTTATCAAATGAATTGAATATGTTCTTACAAGGTATATTTTTATTATTCTATAAAATTTTCATATGTCCAGTGGATTTTCTATGAATTTTATCTCTAATATCACTTTATTCAGGCCTTTTATAAATTCCATTCAATAATATATTGTTCCAAAAATCAATTTCCATGTGTTTAAACCTACAATGTCACTAACAATGGCCTACAAACCTCTTTTTTTACTTTAACATGAAGTCTAGATATATTTTAAAGATTTTTGTTTTTGGATAGAAACCATAACTTTTAGGGATTCATTTGGGGAGTTTTTCTTCTTTTACATACTCTAATAAAAAATTTATTATTTGGTGGAATTTTTTTCATTTTTATCCCACTAAATGTTTCTAAAATTTAACTTTTATCTTTCATAATTTTATAAAAATAGATTTAGTGAAAACTAATTTTTCAGGAAAATGGGATAACTTTTTTCATGATCTTGAGGTGCATTCTTCTTTCAATGATCTCAAAATATATTTTACACTAATTTGAGATAATTTTAAAGTAATATACATCTCAAAACATTGAGTTGTAACACACCTCTTATCTATAACTTGGAAAGTTCCAACTTGAGTTGATTTTAGGTTTTTCAGTTTAATTTCCAACTCAAGACATTTCAGGTTGAGGGTGTTATTTTCATATTCAACTAATCTCAACCTACATCACCATTGAAATTTTCACATCTAAATTCATTATTCATGTAGATTTATAATTTTATTATATAATTTTCAAGTTTTATTATCTTTTTAGCTTTATACTCCAGTCGAGCTTCCTTGACACCAAGACTAGCTTTGTGTGATTTTTCCAAAGCAAGAGTCTTATCTTCACTACCATTGATAACTTTAGATATATCATAAAGACTATATTTCAAGTTCTATTAAACCATTGAGAATTTTTTTTCTAGTTAGTTTTATCCATTTATCTTTATTTTTCATCTCTTTGATGAGAGATTTTCATTTTTTTTAAATTTTCCTCCTAATGCTTTTTACATTGCTTCAACATCATCTTTCGGTTGTGATTTCTCATCATATAAATCCTAGATAAATTCGAATAAGTAATTAACAAGTTCACCAATTATTTTATTCATGTATTCACTAAAATAAAATTATAGGTATTCAATATATTCAATAAGAATATTCTCTTCACATCTTGAACTACTAGCACCACCCTCGCTACATTTAAATAGTGTTGGTTTTTCTTTATTTCTTGAGATTTTTCTCATCTTCTTGAACTATTTATTTTGTATTATTTTCCATATTCTTGGTAGATACTTCCATATGTGTAACAAAAGTAATAGAATATGATTTTTTAAAACAAGGATCTTCCATTTAAAATCTACACTTTATCAAATTCTGATAAAATACTAGGGAAATAATATAGATCCAATCAGAGGGAACCTAGGCTCTAATAAAGATTGTAATTCCCATTAGGATTGGTGTGGGCACCTGAGAGGGTGGTGAATCAGGTGTTTCCTAATTTTTACCAAATTTCAATTTCTCTTTTAATCTATTAGACTATTGATATTTGAAATACTATTATATGTTTGGATAATAGTGGATTTTATTAGATATTTTCCAATAATATACACCACATGGAATGCAGGAAAGAAAGTAAAGATGAAACATGGTATTTTTATAAGTTTTGGTCCCAATGTAGGAAACCTAATACTTATGATTATCAATTATTCATCTCAATTATAGATTCTATATTATAATCAATCTCATATTACAATAGTTATAGGAATTCATAACCTTGACCCATAGTGAATCCCACACTAACACAGATTCCTACTATGTTTAAAATTGTCAGCATATCATTGGACTTCACACTACCAACTTCCCACTAGAGTCATAACATCGCACCATTCTTTCCTTACATACTCAGAGTCTCACTAGTTCCAAATTATCCCATTTTTTATATACAAGTTATTTCTTTCTTCCCTTATAATGATTCAATATCCTTCTCCATCAACATAGAGTCATCTAATGACTTATAGTCCTCAAAAACTGAATAAAAAACATAGTATTTGTTCTTATACATATCTTCTAGATCTGATCTAGAATCTATTTATTGGTATTCACTCCCCTCAAACTCCAAGGAACTCAATTTCCATATAATATTATATTTATCACTCTTCTTATTGTTTTTATTTCTCATTACTTATTTAATACAGTGTATCATGGTGATTGGTTCTAGAACTATTTTCTTCTACTACTACTACTTTTTCTATTTTTCAACTCCCATAAGGTGTATCTACTTTAACACAAGCTCTATGGATCTCTTCTTATTCCTTGAAAGTTCTTATTTTCTCTTGAATACTCAATAGTTCATACAACATGTTAGTCTCTCTTCTTCCATGACATATTTTAGTTTTTGGGTTCCCTTTCTATATAGGCTACTTAATCCATTTTAGGGTCTTTTCTCATTTCAATAAATGAAAATATTCATAATTTTTCATGTAATACAAAACTTCATGTATAGAACACCCCCATGATCTCCATGATCCTCCATATCTGATTTCTTTTACTATTTTTCACATGGATGTCTCAAGAAGAATTACATGGGAACCCTTTTTTATTTTTATTTCTCATTTTTTTCTTATTGGATGAATATATATTCATATATTTCTACCAGTAAGCTTGAAATTCTTCTCAAAACACTTCCACTAAAATCTACATATCAAACTTCTTCACAACTATATAAAATATACACAGCACATTAGTTGTGGAATGGAGCTTCATCTTATGGCATGAGAGATTCTATGAAAACCAATGAAAATTCAGCTTGAATCTCTAAATAGTACTTATAATACCAGATCTTCCTTCTCTGAACGTTTATAAATGATCAAAATTAATTTTTAATGTTTATAATAGTGAATCATATCTTAAGCATCAACTGATTTTCATCTAAATTATTCTTGAAAACTCATGAAGTTTCCTTTTTTGTCTCAAGAAGTTCATCCATTTGATTTCTTCAAACACGTTCTCGAATCATGGATAATTATAGATTCATGATATATTTAACATGATAAAATATCATAATAATCATCTTAAATCATTCCCTCTACAAAAATTTAAGTTCTATAAATTTTCATATATTTTCTCAAAATTTGGATAATTATTAAACCTTACACTGCTCCATGTACCCAATGAGGATGTACCTTACGATGAGAATAGGGTTTATTATACCTTAGAATGGTACCTTAAAAATTATAGATATAACTTAAAAAGGTGAATTATAAGGGTTTATATAATTTATTAAATTCAATCGTAGATTTCATTTTACCCTATAAAGTCTTTTGTATACCCTATGAAGTTATAGGTACCTTATGAAGGTTATACCATACGATGATTTTGTACCTTATAATGATATATGAAGTTCATAATTTCTCAAATTCCATAAACTTATGAATATCCATATATAATGTTTTGAATCATTGGAAAACCTTATGAATCCCCATAACCTTACAAAGTCTTATAGCCTAAATCTTATGAAAACAACCTTATGTGATGCCAGATTCATGTTTATGGAAAGCATGGATAATGTTTATGTACATGAGTATGATCCTTACAAAATGATAAATTATCCTTAAACTAATCAAGGAAACTCTTTTTCAATTTTTTATCAACTACTCTGAATGATCCTTATGTAGCACAGGGTTCATCCATATAGTTTTGGACTTTGTCAAATTCTCCATAACATGTAAATTTCAGAATTCTTCAAATCAATTATGAGCCACTTAAAATGACTTTAGGCCAACTCAAATTTTCTCAAAACTTTATCTAAGAGATACTAATAATTTTATTTAGTAAACACTATTATATACAACATAGTTATGGATTCTCAAAAACTTCTTCTAGATTCTTCTACACTTTGAATGTGTTTAAATCATTTTAACCCCATATTTTAAACGCTATCCAGAACACACAAAGTCTAGAAACTAGTTTATCTCTTCATCTATCAACCTTCAAAAAAATGTTATCTATAGTGTTAATCCAAGCTTTGTTACTTTTATTATACTTGAGTACTTTCTCTACAATCATTTTATTTTTGGGTTTCTTGATAAAAAACCAACTCTATTCTCCTTTTCCAAAATATATAGGAAACTCCTTTACTTATCCTTTGGGTGGATACTATTTTTTTCACCCAATGGAGCACATATTAACTTTCATCCTTACAATATTATTGAAAAAAACACAACAAAAATACAATGGGCTCTATAGATACCACGTTCATAGATATTCAACACTAGTTGAAGTATCTATGGTCAATCTTGAGTGTACCCTTAGAACCTAAGGATCAATGGTGGTTGTTTATTATGCTTCATTTATTTATTTATTTCACATTAGTATACATTATATTTCAGATTGGATATGTTTATTGACATTGTTGGTGGTGGCCTGCTAACTCACACTCACACCATGATCAGGCCATCATTGGTACTCAAGCAAACTTCATGGTTATTGGATACTACAAGGGAAAATTCCTTATGATCGATGGTTGATCTGGATTGAAAATAGTGGATCATGGGAGATGGGATTGGTCTAGGACTCAAAATTAGTTTTTTAGTTTTCTCAATTATGTATTTTTTTTATTTATGGGCCTTGTTTTATATGATCTACCTATAAGAGATTTTGATATGTATTGTATACCTTGTATGATTTCTATATCATTCATTTTGATAAAAAATGGGTTTTGAATTATTTATAGGAACTCTTTTATGATGTTTATCTCCTTTGTTCATCTAATGTATAAAATTGTTTTTATTTATGCTAGTGTTTCTCACTATGACATGAGGTTATATTCTCCCCATAGTTGCAATACAAACCCTCACTACTATTCAGAAACATCTGGAATATAGTGAGGTGTTCCTAAGGTCATGTAACTCCCTGTTAGAACATTTTCTAGTGGTATATACATGGGAAACATTACAATATTTATGTATAACCTTGTACACAACTCATATATTGTGTTACTAACCCAAATTAAAAGTCACTTTTATTTTCACACATCCAAATATATCTCATACATAAGGTATATGAAACTCTTCCATATAAAGTCTTAAAATAATATGAAATCTATTATGACTAGAGGTTGTGTTTATTGTATTTATTTCAAAGATCAAGTCAATGATTTCAGTTCAAATAAAAATGTGTTCTTGGGTAAAGAAGTGAGTATCCACCCCTGTAAGAGGAGTTTCTAGAATAAGGAACAAATGGAAAATAAGGATACCAAAGGTACCTAGAATAGTTGGTTGGATATATTCCTTAGTACCTAAAGGAGAACTCATTTGAGGAGAGAAAATCATGTTGGATACTAAAATAAGTGTTATATAAATCCTTATTAAAGGTTTATGTGAATAGATATGGATTGAGATTTATTGAAGAAGAGTTTCACCTGATTTGGAAAATAAGTTCATGGGACTACTCTAATAACAATTTTTTATTATATACTAAAATACCTTGGAACTAAGATAGAAGGAGTTATAATTGTTTTAATAATTAAAAAAATCAGTTGAAGAAGTTCTAATAGGATTTTAAGAGATTATAGAAGCAAGGGAATCAATAATAAGTCATTTTTAAGCTACCAGTAGAAATAGATATTTTCGAGTTTACTAGAAAAATGGATAAGTCCTAAGCATAAGGATTTTTTACTAGAAAAGATAACTTCACTACAAATTAAAGGATTATAGTGTTGAATTTAATTCTTTTTCAATCATAAGGATTTATCATAATACTTTTAAGGATGCTTAAAATTTAAAAGGGAATGATCCTAAGCCTTCTTCTGGTCAGCGTAAACTTTTGAAGTCCCCAACATAAAGCTTTGACTAAGCACAAAGCTTCAACACTGAGAATTTTTCATAAATTTTCTAGATAAAAATTAAGTACCCAAAAGAAAAATTTAAGTATTCATCATAAGTCTTTTTGGATGTAAAAATATAAATTTTTCGTTGTAATTCTTCAACACTTAGGAAAATTTGAATTTTCTACTAGATGAAAAATCAAGTTTTCCAGATTTAATCTGATTAAGAATAATATTAATTTGGATGATGCGTGAGTTGTTAGATCATGTTATAAACATCACGAACACTCATATTGGTGTTTTACTCAATAATTACAATAAATAGAAATTGTTCTTCATCCATAGAAATGTTATATCAAATAATGAACAAAAGATGAGTTTCTAGAATCATTTACTTCTATGGAAAATAAAAATTTGATTATGCTAATGTTCTTATTAAGTGATCAAAATACCATGAAACTTACTCAAGAAATGATCCAATATTGATACAATTAATATTGATTTAGGAGAACCATTATACATATTTCTTGATGTTAAAATTTATTTCATCAGTTTTCAAGAATAATTTAGATAAAGAACCATAAAATCTTGAGTTGTTGTTTATCATAGCCTATATCATTTTGATCTGAGATTTTTTGATTGTTTGAGAGGATATGATATGGAAGTTTAATAATTTTATCAAGACTAAAAAATTTCATGAGTTCCATTTTGTGGAATAAATTAATTGATATATAATCTTCATACAACTGGAAAATATAGAGTGTAGATTTTATAGATGCTTTTTAAAGGAAGGATTTATTATTGTTAAAGAATAAAGAATATTTTATTTAGCCATGTTTCAAAAAGGAGGATCATTTATTAGGTTTATTTGTTGAATAATACTTAAGAGTAAAAAACAGTCCATAGTAATTCATTAAACTTGAACCAGGCATTCTTTGTGGTGATTTTTCACTAGCATCTATTTGGTCTTCTCAATATATAATTTATGGTATTTTAAAATGAAATTATTCATTTAATATATCCACATATTCATGTTATATTGAGGATATCAAGAAGATAATAAAATAAAAAGAAGTAGTCATTGGTGTGTAGCTATAGAACAGTAGAGAGAACTGAGTATCTGAGAGTACTGAAGCTCTTGAAGAAGAAGAAAGAGAGGTTTCTTCATGTTATAGTGAGGAAGAAGATATGAGTGAATAGGATAATCCTTGCATGATCAAGTAAATATCTCTAGGAATTATTTTGAGATTATTTTCAAGTTCATAAAATCTTGTAAAAATATATTTTGGGTTGTATTCTTGAGAAGTGAGTTTGAGAATCCAGTGAGCATATTTAGAAGAGATGTGAACTAAGAAAACTTCTAGATACCGGGTTGCATGAGTTTTAGTTTAAGATTTTAGGGTCGTAGAATCTCTCTCGGATGAGGAATAATATTGTAATTTATTTATGTAGAGCCACCTGATGCATAGAGCATATCTACTTTAGAAGGAGGAAGGAAAAAAGAGAACAAACAAGATCTAAAGATTGTATAATCATTATAAATATCTCTTTGCTTACATAATATAGTGGATAATTTTTATATATGTAATATGGTGACCACACATTTTTAATATTGTTTGAATAAGGTTTTATTATAATACCTTGACACCCATTGTAACTGGTTATTTGATTATAGTATAGAATCTATGACTCAATGGGAGTTGACATGTTAAGGAGTGGGTTACCCAAATTAGGGTTGAAACTTGTAAAAATATATGTGCCATTTTTAATTTTGTTATATTCACTGCATATAGGTGTTTGTAAGGGTAAAATAAAAAAGAATCATCCACATCCTAATAGGTAATAGAGGTTAAAAACCAAAGGGTGTTTAGGAAAATGGAATAATTTGGTTTTTCATAAAATTAGTCCATGCTTGATTCACCCCCCCCCCCCCAGGTGTGTCTATACAGTTCACCAGGCACTTAAATTTATATCACAGCTAGGTTCCCTATGATTGGATCTTTTGTATAATTATAATTTGCATCAGATCATTGGTTACCTCTAACAAGGTCTGAATAATTTTATCCCAATTATTTTATCTAATATACATGAAGTATAGATTTCAGATGTCTGAAGAAGTGCTTAAAATATAATAAGATGCTTCCATGCATGTTTGAATAGATTTATATGTATCAATGAAGACCTTGGTAAACTGAAAAAAATAAATATTAAATAAAGAAAATGAAGTGTTTAAAAATAAATAGGAAACACCACTAACTGAAGGTACTCAGAGTGTTAAATGTCATGATAAATATTTTGATGAATTTTCCTTAAGTTATACAAGATCAAGATTGGAGAAGGATGACTTTGATGAGTCACCTAGTGAATTTTATTCTAAAGTTAAGGATTACCTAAAAAATCCCTAGAGAAATTATTGTATATATATTCTTATTTATCAAGGTAATGATCAATAAAAAATCATAGCTAGAGAATGAGGATAATGCAATGGATAATTCATTAGTAAAGAAAATGAGATCTTACAACACTCTCAAAAATCTTGTGAAGGACAAATAGGAAAATTCCCTACTTTACAATGAAAGATTCTTTCAAGATGATTAATAATTACAAATAAATTTATGTGAAAATGAATTGTTTTAAGAGGTTATAAAGGAAGTGTTTCATGAATTGGATAAGCTTCATAAATTATCAATGGATATCAATAATTACTAGTTGGAAGTAAAGTCAAAAAGGGTGAATGATATGGATAAATATTTAGTGAAGACGTGAAAAAATCATGAGGTTGAAGTTAGGGAGTTGCATAGTTAGTGGGAGGAAAGGAAAAACTCAATTTTTTTTGAGAAGAAACACTCAACTTAAAGTGTCAAGATCTAGAGGTAAAACTGAATAATTTATAATTAATATAACTTAAATCCTCCCAATTTGTTGAGAAAAAGTGTGTCACTGTAAAAACATTAGAAGTGAGACTTACATCAAAGAAGTATCAAAATAGTGGCTCAAAGAGGTTGAGATCATGTGGATAATCCTCCACCTCTAGCTCATGAAAAAATGTGTCCCACTACACAAATAAAGTTACTTTCATTAAATCTGGAATCTTTGAAAGTGTATGAAAAAAGTTAAAATCTATGAAAAATTATAAAGGGAAAACTATTGGTACATCCACCAATATATCAAGGATATAGGTGATCATGTCGAAGAAGAACTATTCCTAAAAAGCATCCCAAAAGGTTGGGTTTCTATCCTAAAATCATAAATCAAGTATATATATATAGACTACACATAACATTAAAAAACAAGGTTAATTAGAAGATGTTGGTGTTGTTGAAGGTTTTTACATAGGCCTATTGAATGTTGGCACAATAAATATGTGGAAATCATAGAAAATCTAAATAAAGGGGGAGCAAATCTGAAGGTCAAATATTGTAATCAAAGGTTTTTTTACTATTATTTGTTGTTAATGTTTATTTGGAATATTTTAATAGTTGTTTTAAAAGTTTTGTAAAGTATATTGATGAATCGTGAGATGGATGAACCTTTAGTGAAAGAAATATTTACCCTGGGTTATACTACATTTTGGGGATTCTGGGGATTTAATTTTGAATTTTTAAATGACTGTAATGAAGATGTTGCGGGTGTTTTGATTATTTAAATTAAATATTTCACCTGTATGAAATGGTAAAGAGTCCCACATCATGTCCATTTTCATAGTAGACTCGTGTGAAGCTAAAAATTATCATATGGGATAGAACAAGTCATAGCTATACCCATGGTGGATTTATAGAGAACTAATGTGAAATGATGAATCTATGAACTAGGTGTTTTGAAAGTGTTAGGTGTTTTTATGGGTTTAGTAGACTTTTAATGGCATGTTATGGTGACCAGAAATTGGGCATTTTATTAGTTTTGTATAGTGAAATTAAAAATTACCAATGGGTTGTAGGATTGGTCATTTCAAAGTTCATTTTGTCTAGATATTCATCAGACTATTCCATGGTGTAATGGAGAAAACTATTTTGAATGGAGTTTCAGTATGAAAGTTTGAAAAATATAGAAGTTATAGATAGTTATGAGTTTTTGGCACTTCAAAATCTATTTGGAAGTTATGAATTGAATTTTTAACAACCTTATTCAAATATAGTGGTTATGTTTTGAAGTTATGTAATCCTAAGGTCAGATTTGAAGAAGAATAATTTAAGAAGTTGTTATATTTTGAATTTAAAATTTAAATTACAAACTCTTTTGGATAAAGAGATTACTATTATGAAAGAGAGAAAAAATCACTAATAGAATACATAAGATAAAGTTTTTGAAGATCTTGGTATCAGAAGAGTGTGATCAAGATTGAAGTATATTAAATATAAGGATTAAAAGAATAATCTACTAATAATTTTTTTGAATAATTAGAGGTTTATAGATAAACACCTTGTTGATTATTGTTAATTATATTATCTAGAATATTTGTAAGATTGACCTACATGTTGAATCTATATTATCCCTCTATAAAATCAGTGTGTAGAAAAGAGTAAGAGGTTGTGGACCTTGGATGAGTAGTAAGATCTTCTTAAATTTGTAATCACATACTAGTGAAGTAGTAGTTAATCAACATATCAACACACCATTGGTATATTCACCTTAGCGTAGCCTTTTTAGGTGAATAAAGTAAAAACAACATGTTCATGATCTTTACCTTTATATATTTGATTAAGATTAATAATTAGATTGAAGTTATCTCTGTCAATATGATTACAAGATACGGATTGATTTAAATAAAGTAAGGTTTTTTTCACCCTAATTCACCCCCTCCCCATATTTAGGTGTATTGTGGGATCAAGATACAACAATCGGTATTAAAGGTTACTTATTGAATATATTGAGATATAGCTATTGTTAAAAAATATATTATTGATAATATAAGAATTCCAATATTCGATGGATGTAATTATCATATCTGAAGAAAAAAATAGGATTTGATATCATCTCAGATCTCTTGTATTGAATATATTTTCTACTATAGTACATGGGATATAAGTAAGTGGCCTGATGAGAAGGTTAATGATAGAATATGACAAAATATTGATGAATGAGGATGTTAAGTCTCATCATGCTTTTTTAAGAGAACTTTCAATTCAATTTTATATAAAGGTGATGGAGTTCTTGATGGCCAAAGGTATTTGGGATAAACTTGATAATATATTTTAAGGTGATAACAAAGTTAAGGAGGAAAATATATTACTCTTATAAAAAAGTTTTCATGGTCTAAAGATGAGTTATAATGAAAATAAATGTGGTTTATTTAACTATATTACTAAATTCTATGGTTTCCTTCAAGGGATTGTTCAGGAAATAAAATATTATAACATTTTAAATAAGATTATTAGAATATTACCTCTTATGTATAATAAAAAGGTATTATCTCTTGAGAAAATGAAACTTAGTGAATTATCTCTTAATTAATTGCATATAAAACTAATTGCTTATGAAATGAGGGTGAATTTGTAAATATCTTTGGAATTTTTATCTAAAGAAATAACATTCAAAACCATTGAGAAGAAATAATTTCATATTTATAAAAATGATGATGGAATAAGTGATGATTTATTATCACTTTTTTCAAATAAGTTTAAAATAGTCAAGGTAATATTTGAAGGAAAGATACTTATAGATTTTTTCTACTATGGAAAGGTGGTACACATTAGTGCTAGATATCTAAAGAATTTTTATTAATAGGGTGAAGAGAATGAATTCTAACCAAAATAGAAGAATAATTTTCCATCTATAAGAAACTTCAATTCAAGAAATTCAAGTGACAAGAAGTTTTAGAGGGAAATAATTATAATAAATGAAGAATATAAGGTTGATTAAGATCTATTAAAAGGTATTGAAATTAAATTTATTTTAGATATAAAAGATTCTCTGATGGAATCTGTGGAAAAATTAAAACATGATGTGGAAAAAGATGGTCAATAATAGAGAGTTATTTATATTCAAGTGAATTTAGAATGATATCTTGAAGATATTTATTTATAAATTAAAAAAAATTAAGAGTTTGGTGAAGGAGACTTCAATATATGTTGATGAAATTGAAGTAGAAATTGAAAATATTGAGAAGTTTATGGAATACTGAGAAAATAATCTTTTAAAATATAAAGAAAATATAAATTGAAGATTTAAGTTTAAATAATAGTCTAAGATCATTGGTGGTATTAACCAATATATAAAGGATAAAGTTAATAAGATTAAAACTCTTAAATAAGAAGTTGAATCTTTAAGAGAGAATATTGGACCAGAAATCAAATCAAAAGGTTCAAATAAGAAGCTTAAGTTTGGAAGGTTTTTAGATGAAGTTTTGAAATAAAAGGATGAATAAGGTATAAAAAAAATTTAATAAAGACTAAGTGTTCAAAGGATAAATAGTATGGGAAAATTGATATTGGTTTTGATAGTGAAAGATCAAAAACAAAGTATGTAAGCATGAAGAACACAATAAATCAATTCAATGGAAAAAATCTTAATAAATAATGACTTATCAACAATTAATAAACTCTTAAATAGTTGTAAATATGTGGAGAATAGATAACATCAGGATTTTTTATTGATAAAATTCCAATTCTATAGTTTTCTTGATCACACTATATCTTATTGTGTTGAATATGAAAGATATCTAAGAGTAAAAGATATTGAATTCCATAAAATAAGAGTGGGAACATACTGTTAATATTAGGGAATAAATTGTTACTATGGTTATTGTTTTAATTGTTCAAACTTTGGATATAACGAAATTAATTGCAAGAAAATAAGAGGAAGATATTTGTATGGAAGAAAAAGTAAAGTGTATACAAGTAAATATAATCTAGTTCCCTTAAATAATAGATTTTATCCTCTTAAATAAAAATAATTTAATTTTATGGATTATATTTAAAATGATGATAACATAAAAACAAAGGCCTCAAACTATTAATGAATTTCATGGAAGGAAAGAAGAAATATTTAAAATGAAAACTTAGTGGAAATTTCTTTGAAGGAAACAAATAATAGTAGCACTTGGATTTTGGACAGTGCATATTCATGTTATATGACAGGAAATTTTAATTTTGTGATGAATATTAAAGGCAGAGTTAATGGAACTATTTGTTTTGGAAATTGTGGATCATTAAAGATAAAGGGAGGTAGAAAACTTTTTTAGATGGAGATGAGTTAAAAACATTGATGTACTTTATGTCAATGGTTTACGATGTAACTTATTAAGTGTTAGTAAACTTTGAGACTTAGGTTTTGAGGTCACATTTGGTAACAATGGTTTCTAAATAAAAGGAAATTATGGAAATTATTTTATTAATGTATGGAGAAAAAATTGAAATTTTTATAAAGTTAATAGCAAGGAAAAAACATTCCTATTAACAGTGAGAGAAAAAAACATATCAGAGACTGATCCATGTAAATTAACAAATTATGGAGAACTTATTAGGATTTAAATTAGTTGTAGATATTCCTACTTTGAAGATAGATCAGGAAAGATTTTGTATTCATACGTGTGAGGAAAAATGGTTCAAAATCAATATCCTTAAAAGAAGAAGAGGGAATCAGGTTTTTTGAATTTGATTCATGCTAATGTGTGTGGTCTGATTGGTCAGGAAGGAACCTATAGTAAAAGATATTTCATCTTATTTTTAGATGATTATAGTATGATTGGATGTACTATGTTCATGCATTCAAATAGAAGTGTTAGATTGTATAAAGAGGTTTCAAAGAAGAGCAGAAAATAAAACTATAAGAACTATGAAAATTATGAGATCGGATAATGGAATGGGATATATATCATATGAGGTTGAAAATTACTTGGATAAACATGGTATAAAACATGAAGTGTTATCAGTGATAACCCCTCAACAAAATGGGGTTGTGGAAATAAGAAATTTCATGTTAAACAATATTCAAAAAATGTTGTTGATAAATAGTGACATCTCATATCACTATTGGAAAGAAGAGGTTCAAGTGGTCATCTATACTCAAAACATGTTATTTCTTAGTCTAGGGGTAAAAAAGATGTTTCTATATGAAATGTGTCATGTAAAGAAACCTTCTTTGAAGCATCTTATAGTATTTTTAAGAAATTTTTTTATCTGAAATAAAGAGAGAAATTAAGGGAAGTATAATGATGCATTAAATGAAGGTATATTATTAAGTTAATTAATAAATATAAACGCCTATAACTACATCAATAAAAGGCCTAACAAAATTTGTGAGAGATGTGATGCAAAAAAAATTGATAATAAAGGAAAATAAAATTCTATAAATTCTATTTCTAAAGAATTATTTGAATAAAGTGAATAAAAAAAACAAATTTTGGAGAAACTCAAGATTTTTAGGAAGATGAATATTCTGATATTGAATCCAAGAAAGAGAAAAGTGAAGATATGTGTTAATATATGACTCATTCAATCAATAAAAGGGTTGAAGTTGATCCAATAAACATCAATGGAGATAAATTTTCATTGAAACAGACATAAATAATGAAAATTGTAGAATATACTACATTATTATCTAAGATTGAACCTATATCATTTGAATAATCTACAAAAGAGGAGTCATGGGTGACATATATGAATGAATAATAGGATCAAATTGATAAAAATCATGCATAGGATACTGTAAACAGTCTTGAAAATCATAATGTAATTGGTATGAAGTGGGTATTCAAAAACAAGATGGATGAAAATTGGAAGGTAATCTGGAATAAATTAAGATTGGTTTATAAAGTATATACTCAAGTTAAAGGCATTGGAATTGAATATATAATTTATATATTGTTAAGGATAGATTCTGTTAGACCCTTCTTAGTAGTGGTTGTCCAAAAAAAATTCATGGTGTTCCAGATGGATGTGAAGACTGTATTTCAAAATGGAGTCTTGAATGAAGAGGTATATATCAAAAAACTGGTTGTATTTTTTATTAAAAATGATGATTTAAAAGTGTAAAGACTAATAAAATAATTATATTGTCTCAATAAATCACCTCGTTCATTGTATGAAAGGATGAATACTTTTCTAAGGTAGATGGAGTTCAAAATAGGAGGGGTTGATCACAACCTCTATGTGAAAGTTATAAAAGAGGAGAATTTTATGGTTTTAATATATGTTGAAGATGTAATTTTCATTGATATAAAGAAGAATTATATTGATAAATTTTTAAGGTTAATGAGTTATTAATTTTTAATGTCAATGATCAAATAATTGACATATTTTCTAAGGTTTCAAGTTCATCAAAATGAAGGAAATACATTCATTTAAAAAATTAAGTATGTAAAAGAAGTATTGAATAAATTAAACATGGAAGAACATAATTTTTTTTCCACTCTGATTATGGTTAGAATAATATTGTATAAATCTGATTAAAATGAGGTAGTAGACTCAAATATATATATATATATATATTACTCTATTTCATTGCAACTAGGATGGATATTTTCTATGTTACATTTTTGGCAGCAAGATTTCAGAGTTGTCCTAAGAAGGAAAATCCGATGGAAGTGAAAAGAATAATGAGGTATGTTTAAGTAACTTTTCATTATGGTTCATTTTTTAAATTTGGAATAACATATATTTATTATCATACTCATATTATTCTTGGGATGGTGAGATTATGGATAGAAAATTCAAAAGTGGTGGTTATTTCTTCATTATAAATAATTGTATTGGTTGTATAAGAAAGAAATAATATTGTGTTTTCCATTAAGAATAGTATAAGATGAATATTTTTTTGTCAAAAAAGTGTGTACACAACATATTTGGATAAATAAATATATGGAAGACATTGGTGACAAGGTGTAGCAACCAATGATGATTCAATGAGATAAAATTTCTATTGAGTTGTCTAAAAATATGGTTCAACACTCTTTCACAATGCACATTGAAATATGGTACCATATCATAAATTATAAATTATAGAACAATATAGTGAGATTATAATTCATAGGAACTCAAGATCAAGTATCGTATATCTTCACAAATCTATTGGTAACTCATATATTTGAAAGGCATAGGTTGAACCTTGAAGTTCAACCAATTCTATAAAACTGAGAAGTTTCAGAGTTACCCCCCTCTCCCCATTAATTCTAATGTTATATCTTGTGTTTATGTATTATTTTAAGATCCTATATTTTATTGGGTGTCAAATAAAAGGGTAGTTACTATTCTGGTGGAGTTTTCAGAGAGAAGGGATTGTCTAAACTATCATTAACTGCATTGTAGAACTCGATACTTTCTATTGTTTCCTATACTAAGCTATGTATCACTTAGGCTTAGAGAAATTATTAATTTTCATTTTATTGGTTTCTAAAGTATTGTAAGTTGACAACCCCTTTAATTTTATTGTCAAAGGGGTATGATAAAGAAAACGGATCGATGTTTGAGAAGTTTTTGAGAAGTATTTATAATTTCTAACAAAGTCCAAAGGGGTAGAATGTTGGGACCAATTTTTTTTATTGCTTATATTTTTTATCAATATCTATTTATAATCTTTTAATATCCTTTTTAAAATTCTCACAAATTAACTTGATGAATCTAGAGGTGGATGACTCTTTGGTGAAGGAAATCTTCACCATGTCTTGTACTACAGTGTGGTGATTCAGGTGAATAAATTTTGAATTTATAAAT
Source organism: Viscum album (assembly GCA_963277665.1). NCBI lineage: Eukaryota > Viridiplantae > Streptophyta > Magnoliopsida > Santalales > Viscaceae > Viscum > Viscum album. The sequence goes on from OY728139.1 coordinate 480,865,256, forward strand.
GACTAGAATAAAGATATAACAAGTGTTTTTATTCTCATTTCAATCAAATATTTTACCTATAAAAATGGTAAAGAGGTTCATGCCATGTCTATGGTCATAGTGGACTCATGTGCAGCTAAAAAGGTCCAAATGGGATAAATCACCTAGTAATGGTACCCATGGTGGATTTCTAAAGAACTTGTGAAAAATGGTGAATCTTTACACTGAAAAGATTTATAATTAGTAAGAATCTTTATGGGAATATTGTACATGTGATGACATTCCATGGTGACCAGAAAATAGGTGTTTTACTGAGTTTTTTGAAGTGGAGTTCTTCCTATAATAAATGGTGATACCTAAATGGGCATGGTGATACCAATGGTGTAGGTGTTTTTTGTGAACAATAGAATTGGATTATCAGGTTTCTATAGTGAGATTCAAAATAACCAAACATTTCATTGGGTTGGGGATTTTTAAGTTCATTTCATCTAGATATTCATCAAATCACAATGTGATGTAAAAGAGAATTCCATTTTTAAAGGGTTTTTTGGTGTGAAATTTTGAAAGATATATAATTTATGGATAGTTATGAGTTTTTGGTGCTTCAACATCTATCTAGTAGTTATGGATTGAATTTTTAACAACCTTATTCAGATCCAGTGGTTGTTTTTTAAGTTAAATGATCCTAAAGTTGTATTTGAAGAATAAGAAGTTGAGAAGTTATTATAGTTTGAATTTTAAATTTTAAATTCAAACTATTTTAGATAAAGAGATTTATATTATGTAAGATAGAGAAAATATCACATATAGAATAGAGAAGATATAACTTTTGGATATTAGAGGGTCATATGAGTGTAATCAAGATTAAAGTGTATTTAAGACAAGGATTAAAATAATAATATACTGTGCATTTTTATTTTTAAAGATCTGGAATTGAAGAAGTAAAGATTTATAGGAGAACATCCTTGTTAATTGGTGTTGATTATATTGTTTTAAATCTTTGTAAGATTTAACTTTATGTCAACTCTATCTTATCCCTCTTAAGAATCAGTGTTTAGAAAATAGGAAGAGTTTTTGGACCTTGGGTGAGTAGTGAGCTCTTACTAAAGTAGTAATCATATACTAGTGAAGTAGTGGTTAATCGGAATATCAATACACCATTGGTATATGATACTTGGAGTAGCCTTTTTAGGTAAACCAAGTAAAATCAGTGTGTCCATGATTTTTACCTTTCTATATTAGATTAAAATTAATAATAATATTCATGTTGACTTTGCCTATGTGAAGACAAGATCTAATTTGATTTAAAGAAAGTAATAAGTTTTTTGAAACCCTAATTCAACCCCTCCCCCCTCTTAGGGTGTATCATGGGGTCAGGATACAAAATAAAAGGAAACCTTTTGAAAGAATACAGACTCCATATAAAAAGAAGAATCTATCTCTAAAGAACATATTTGAAGCACTGAATAATTTCTATAATATGTGTAAGATTGATGGTCATAGTTATAATAAATAGTGGTAAAAACCTGTTAGGTAACACAAATATACTAAGGAGAATAAAAAACACAATAGGATGAGAAGAAGGAAAATAAGGAAATTATTCCAACCTTGGGAGAAAAATAGTGAAAAAGGTCGTTAAATAAGATACTCCCAAGAAGAGAGTAAAGAAGCTTGTGAAGGATGTCAAACTAATAGTGTTGGATCATTATATATGGAACATATGACTAGAGGGTGTGAATAGTCATTTTAAAATTTAAGGACAAAAACAATCAGAGTTTATAAAATATTAAATAGTATTGAGTGAAGTGTTCTTGAGTTGAGTTGCAGTAGAAATAAAAGTGAAAGAACACAATATTTATAGTGGTTTGGTTCAAAAAGATCCTAGTATACTCCTCAATATCCTATACTCTTATAGGATACTAGTACCAACTAAAAATATAACTTTTAAAGGTGTGAGAACCTTGTTTACATACCCTTCCTTTTAAAGAACCTAGAGGTATAACCTAGTCTTGATACAAGAGACCAATATTGTATGTTTACCTGAATTTTGATCGGGAGTTAAAACCCATGCTTCCTTTTATGAGGTAGAATAACCATATATAGCAAATAATTTCTTTTTATGGGAAAATCATAAACCAAACATGAGAAATTTCAAATAGAAAGAAACAAGATTACACGAATTAAAAAATACAATAAATATAGAAGATGATCAGAATGTTGAAGAACTTTAAGCATGATGATCGTTGATCACTTGAAAGGAGAAAATTTCAAAGTTTTAGTCCTTTAATAATAATAGAAAGATTGAAGAAGTCAAAGAAGACCATGAACAATTTGAGAGAAGTAGAATGTAGAAGATATATCACAAGTGATTGTTTAGAATTATTTTTACTAGTATTTGTTTTATATATTAAAGAGATCTCCAAGATCATTAAAACATAGATCCTCTAAGAGCATGTCCATATCCATGTCAAATGTCTGCATGAAACTTGTTAGTTCATAACAATATAATAATATTATTGTTTCCTTTTTTGTTAATGCCCCACTAAAAAAGATATAATAAATTTTATATTTTAAATTTATTCAAGAATTATTAATATAAAATAGTTAATATGTTTATTTAATCAATTGTAAGCAATTTAAAATTATAAAACATTTGAAATATATATATAATCTTGTAAATTATACATGTATCAGAATGTTGTGAAAATAGAGCATCATAGAACTTTTAAATCTTCATGTAAAAATGTATATAAAATAATATTACAATTATTTTAACACTTTAAAAATTAATTTCAATATAAAATAATAATATTTTTAAAAATAATTATTTTTAAAAAATATCAATTGAAATAAGCAAAAAAAATAGAAGAAAAAATTTAACTAATGGTAACTCGTGAACCAACATTGAAAAAAGATAATAGTGGATCATGACCTATCTTTGGGTTCTAATGGTGGTTAAATAGATAATGAACTACCATTTAAATTTTAAGAAAAAATAAAAAGAGTTGAACAGGATTAATTTTATTCCATGTAAGTGTAAAATCAAGGCTTCAAGAGAGGCAATAAAAAAATTATATTCTTGGAAGTCCAACAGTGACTCATGACTCACCATTGGAAAAATACAGTGGTGACTCGTGACCTACCATTAGGAGTGTCCAATGGTGGCTCATTGAAAAACATCTCTAAACAAAATAAATAAACATCAGATTATAATCAATTGAAAATTATATAATAAACCAGTTCAATAAGATTAAATATATTGTAATTTTATTGAATAATGGAAGATCTCTTGTTGGAGCATAAAGAAACTTATTCCAGTAATGAGGTAACAAACTTAAATAAATTATAGAAGAACATGGATAATTGACAACATATAATATAATCTACTGATAAAAAATAAGAAATCAATATAATCATAAAGAAATAAACTATAGTAAAAATCGAAGCAGGATATATAAGATCATGTTGGAGCTTAAAGAAGCACCTTCCATGGGTTGTGCAGCAAAGGGAAGACACCACCGGTGGGTAAGAAATAACCTATTGTTGATGTTCAATGGTGGGTAAAATGACCCATAGTTGATGTAAAATGGTGGGTAAAAGGACCCATTATTGATATCCAGTGGTGGGTAAAATAACCCACCATTGGAAACATCCAACGGAGACTTGACACCCACCGTTGGTATTTACCAACGGTGAATCGACTAACAACTAATAGGGAAGGCTGAAGAACCATAGAAGTAGGCCAAGATGAGGAACAAGATAAATAGATTACTATAGAAACATGAACCATAATAACAAACAGAAAGAAAATTCTAAGACCAAGAAATACAGACTCGTAGACTTCAAGAAACTTAGATTGAAGAAATGGAGTTTTTGTGTGACAATTTAAGGTGTACTGGAAAGTAATTGTTCAACTAAAGAAGATCATCAGATATATTGGATGTCTACGGTTTTTCCACCAGTAATAAAAACTGATAGTTAGAGGAAGAATAAATAATTTCATGGGAGTTTAAAAATATAAGGTGCGGGGTTTCAAAAACATCAAATGGGTGATATATAATATATATGATGGTCAATATTTTAACAAAGATTTTAAAAGATGAATAGTACTCATAAAATTCTTTCCCACATTGAATTGAACAAGGAGTGGTCAAGCATTATATCAACCAATAAGCATAGATGATCGGTTTAAATTAAAACACAATGCACACACTCAGGCCACGGCCCAGTGGGCAACCTAGCCCACCCATGCACCTACGGGAATGCTTCAAGGGCCCTATACACGGGTTCACATGTGATCCGCGTTCACTATTCACCCTAAGATCCATAGCCTCCTTTTGAATCTTTCTAAGGTGGGCCTTCCCACAGGGTTGACCCAAAGGTTCTCCTATATGGTTGAGGGCTAACCAAGGATCCTCATATGGAAATACTTTTCAATTGATCAAAAATAAAATTAAACTTAAGTGAAATAAAAATAAAACTTACATTAAGAATCATTATAATATTTAACAAATAACATTTTAAAAACAGTTACAAAACTATTTTTATTATAACTTGTAATTAAAAATTAAAAATTAATTAAAAAAAACTTGAGAATTTAATAATATATTAAATGAGAGTGATTTATAAAAACATATAATAGTGAAAAGTATTAAATCACTTTCAAATACTAACAAACACCACCTTTTTTTAAATTAAAAAACAAAACATTTATTAAATTTTAAATAAAAAATATCCCTCTTTTTGAAATTTATCAAAAAGTATATTAATTATAAAAAATCAACTCCCTTTTAATCAAAATAAATTACTTTAAAAGTAATAGAATAGTGATTATTTAGGATAGTAAATAGATAGAAACAATATTCAAAAAGTACATTAAAATAATACTATTTTTTAACAAAACAATTTTAAACATAGTGATTAAATTATTATTTAATTAGATCAGATAATAAAATTTTCAATTACAGAACATATGTAAACATATTTAAGTACAATGATTATATTAACAAAAAAATTAAGCTTCTAACATACCCAATTCAAATTTCATCTTCTCAAATCTAATTGAATCCAAGGGTTTTATAAAGATGTCAACTAATTGTTTCTTAGTGGGAAAAAATTCTAATAATATATCACCTTTATTTACATGATCCCTTAAGAAGTGAAATCTTGAATCCATGTGTTTAGTTATATAATGATGAAGAGAGTTTTTAGAAGTTAAAATATCAATTTATTCATTACAATAAATAGTAATTCTATCAAAACTAATATTGAAATCATATAGTGTTTGTTTAATCCATATGCTCTGTGAATGGAAACTAGCAGCAGAAACATATTATGCCTCTATTGTAGATTATGCTAATGATATTTATTTCTTAGAGATCTATCAAATTAAACTTTTTTCTAAAAATTGTCATGTACTTGTAGTTCTTTTCTGGTCAAGTATATAAACTCCATAGTTAGAATCAGAGTAAGATGGTAGATTAAAATTGTTCTGATTAGAATAGAATAGTCTGGTACAAATAGTTCCCTTGATATATCTAATTTCTCTTTTAACATATTTATGGTGATTTTCTTTGGGGTTTTACTGATACCTAGCACATAAGAAAACTAAGAACATGATGTTTGGTATAGAAGTAGTGAGATACAGTAGGTTTCCTATCATGCCTATAATTGTTTAATATCAAATGACTTACCAGATTGATCTAAGTCCAATTTTGAATTAGTGATCATAGTTGTTTTCATACTTTTACTATAATAAAGACCAAACCACTCTAAAATTTATTTAGAATATTTTTCTTGATTTAATAAAATACTTTCTTTTCTTCTATTAATTTGTAAACCAAGAAAAAAATATAGTTCTCCCATTATGATCATGCCAAATTCTCTTGTCATAAGCTTAGAAAATCATTACACAAAGTATCACTTGTTGAGAAAAAAATTATGTCATCAACATATATTTGTATAAACAGTATATCATTTTAAATTATTTTTATAAACAAATTTATATCAATCTTATCATTTATAAAATCATTTTTTAATAAAAACTATATAAAACTTTCATACTGAGATCTTTGAGATTTTTTAAGACCGTATAAGGATTTATTAAGCTTAAAAAATGATCTAGAAAATTATCATTTTTCAATCAAGGGGGTTTTATAACCTAGACTTACTATGAAATAATTCCATTTAAAAATGCACTTTTTACATCCATTTGAAATAATTTGTAGTTTTGAAAACTTGCATAGGATAATAGAATTCTATTGGATTTCATCTTAGCTACAGGAGAAAAAATATTCAAATTTAATTCCCTCTTCCTAGGAATCACCTTGATCTACTAATATTTCTTTATTTTTAACAATGTTTCTAGCTTCATCATGTTTATTACGAAAAATACATTTATTTCTTATAACAGGTTTACCTTTTGGAAAAGAAACTAAATCCCAATCTTTATTCCTTTCAAATTGATTTAATTCATCATGCATAGTATTAATCCAATTTGAATCGATTAATTCATTTTCAACTTTGACAAGAACAAATTCAGCAACAAAAGTAAAATTGGCATAGTAAAGTAAAATAGACATTCTGGTTTGAATTCCAGATTCTACATTACCAATTACTTTTTCAATAGGTTGATCATTAAGAGTTTTCTATTCATTTGGATCATTTTGAGAAGATATATTCCCCCCACTTAACTAATTAATTATCATTATCTTTCCCATTATCTTTACCAAAGTTAAATTCTATAAACTCATAATTTTCTTTGAAAGATTCAAAATTATTCTTATTAAATTTTTTTGATTAAACTTAACGTGCATAGATTCTTGAACAATGAAAGTTTTATTATTAAAAACACTATAAGATTTAATTGTATTAGAATATCCTAAAAATATCCATTCATATAATTTAGATTCAAATTTTTATAACTTATATTTTTTATTTAAGATAAACACTTTACATCCAAATACCTTGAAATAATAGAATTTAGGTTTAAATCATTTGAAAAGTTCATAAGGGTTCTAATTTAGGACAGTCTAATTGAAACTCTATTTAAAACATTGAAAGTTATATTTACAGATTCTACCCAAAAATATGTAGGTACACTATGTTCCATTAGCATAGATCAATCCATTTCTTGAATAGACCTGTTCTTTATTTCTACCACACCATTATTTTGTGGTGTCCTGGGGGATGAGAAATAATGTTTATATCCATTTGATTCAAAAAAATATCAAATTCACCACCTCTATCACTTCTGATAGAGATGATTTATGTATTTTTTAAATTTTGAATAAATTTATAGAAATAAAAAAATATATAAATTTTCATTTTTATGAGATAGAAAATAAATCCATAAGAATCTATTGTAATTATCTATAATGACAAAAACATACTTTTTACCACTAAAACTAGCAGGTTGTATAGGTCCAAACAAGTCAAGATATAGTAATTTTAAATATCAAGTGGTGCTAACATAATTTAAATATTTAAATATTTATTTGTGTTGTTTACCTTTTAAACAAGAGTCGCACATGAAGTACTTACTTGTATGAAACTTTGGTAGTTATAGAACTTGTTTTTGATTTGACAGTTTGTGAAAAAATATGAAATTCACATGCCTAAGCCTCATATGCCACAGAATTTTATTATTTTCTAAAATATTCAGAAACTTAACCTTTTTTTTGGTTATATAAGAAAAATCAATAATATATACATTTTCTTTTCTATTTTTAGAAAATAAAACTAATTTATTTTTTAGAATAATTTACTTATCATTTTCAAATATAACACTTAATGTATCATCACATAATTGTGATATACTTATGAGATTATATTTTAAACCATGTACATATAATAATTTTTAAATTATAATTGTTTTTGAAAAACCAACCTCACCAATACCTTTAATCTAACCTTTAGATTTGTATCTAAATGTGACAAGGCCACCATCACAGGAGTTAAATGATAGATAACTTTGAAATATAACATGTCATGTGCCTAGATCAGCCACTGTCTAAGTACCATAATTCATTGATACTTCTAAGTCATATTTCTTTAAAATAAACAATCAAATAGACTGTTTTAGTACCCATGCCAACTTGGGTCCAACTGGATTAGTAGAAGAAAACTTTGGCAGCCAAATAGATTTAAATAATTTACTAGTGGGATGATTAGAAATTAAATTATTATAAATTAAAGTTCTAGTATGCCCAAAATATTGTGTAAATATTAGTCAGGACTCATTGGCATAATTCCATTTCATTCTATATTTAAAACAGGTTACACTTGAAATGAGTCCTTTTAAGATTTTGAAAAAGTTAGGATTATTTAGACTTAGAGTAATATTTTTGTATCCAAAACCATTCTTATTGGTGTTTAGTTTCATTAAAGAAATCATCTTATCATATTTTTTTCCTTTAAAAAAATTAGATAATTCCTCTTTAACATTAACAACTTAATTTTTCAAAACCATATTCTTCTTTTGAATAGTTTCTAAATCTATAAAGACTTTTTCATTAATTCCAAAAGGTGTGTATTAATATTTTATTTTTTTACATTAATTTTCTACTTTAATTAGATCATAAACAAATAAATTAAATCTCCTATATTGATCTTTATCATTTACTGATAGAAATTTTTTAATCCTTTCATTTTCATATTTTAATTTTAGTAGTTCAAAATTAAAATCCTCTTTAGATATATCATTCTTAGAAATATATTTTTTCAAATTTTCACATTCCCCTTTAAATTTATTAGTTCATTTGATCAACTTATTATTCTTAATTTTCAAGTCAGTATAATTCACTACTGGAAAATGGACCTATCCCCACGGTTTTCCTCAAAACCGTGGGGATAGGTACCCCATATACCCACGGTTTTGGAAAACCGTGGGTATAGGTCAATTTTCAAGACCTGTACCCACGGTTTTCAAAAACCGTGGGCATAGGGGGGTCTATCCCCACGGTTTTCCAAAACTGTGGGGATAGGTCTTGAAAATTGACCTATACCCACGGTTTTCAAGAACCGTGGGTATAGGGGTAGCTATCCCCACGGTTTTGAGGAGAACCGTGGGGATAGGTATAGGATAAACAACCTATACCCACGGTTTTGAAAAACCGTGGGTATAGGTTTCCCATGTGTGCGCGGGAAAAAAAAAATTTCCACGGGAAAGATTTTTTTTTTGGCGGGAGTCCTATACCTACGGTTCTTCCCTCTATACCCACGGTTTATATAACTATATTTAACTAAATATATATATATATACACATAAGTGATAGTAGGGTAGTGGTAGACGCGGTACTTTGCAGCGAGGAGGTCGTGGGATCGAAACCCGCCTGCGGCTTTATTTTAGGATCTATACCCACGGTTTTGAAACCGTGGGTAAAAGCCATTGACACCGTGGCAATTGGGAATGTTTTGTTGACACGGTGGAAAAACACCTATACCCACGGTTTTGGAAAACCGTGGGTATAGGCTGGGGACCTATACCGACGGCGTTCCAGCCCACGGTTCCCAAAACCGTGGGTATAGCCTATACCCACGGTTTTGGGGGCTATACCCACGGTTTTGAACCGTGGGTATAGGCCTTTTTTCCAGTAGTGATTTTTAATTATTCTAGATCCATAATTATTTAATTATTAATTTTCTTTAAGAAATTTCTTAAATTTGTAATTTTCAGAATCAGAATAAAAATATGAGTCAGAAACAATTTCAGTTTCATTTCCAGATAAATCATTATGATCAACATTTTCAAGAGTTTTTAACTGATTAAAGATAGAATCATTTACCTCACATGTAATACCCATCAGGGTAAGATTCTCTATCTCCTGTTGACTTTTTGAATCACCACTTGTGTCAAAAATATCTTAATAGTATCAACCTCCAAACAAATATTGTTTTACCTTTCTTATTTTATCTTTTTCTTTATTTGGATGTTTGATTTTAGGGAAGTCAGTCCTTATGTGAACTTTCTTCCATCACTCATAACAGGTTAATTATGAAACATCATTATTGTTATTAGTATTACCTTTCTTATATTATTTTTTGGAATTCCTCTTGAACTTCCTCTTTCCACCTTTATTTTTCATGAACTTGAAAAACTTCTTACTGAAGTGTGTCATCTCCTTATCACTTTCCTAGAACTCGAATTCAGAGGCATTAGAGGTATCAATAACATTTTACTTAAAAGTAATACCTTTTCTTTTAGTAGACTCCTCATTAGCTATATTCTTCATCACTGACTCGTACTATAGAAAAGATCCTATAATTTCATCTAAATTATACTCCTTAAAATTATTACTCTCATCGATGGACACCTTATTTTCATGCCATATTTTTGGAAGAGCTATCATTACTCTTTCCACTCTATCTGTGTATCATTCAAGCCTTTTCCAAGAGTTCTCATACCATTGGTGATACTGGCGAACCGATGGAAAATCCAGTTTATAGATTCTTTATCTCCCATCTTTAAATCTTGGTATTCTACTTAGATCATTCCTAGATTGTTTCTATTCAATTTATCAATAACATAATGAGTCACTTTTAGTATCCTCCATATGTCATGGATTTTCTTAAAGATGAAACATGGCTATATACATTTCTACTTATAAAATAGTATAAAATATTTTTAAATTTATAATTAAAAACATATTTTACCATTTCATTTCCTACCAGAGTCTCTGGATCAACCTTGGGTAGTTCATATGGCTTTTCCATAATGTTCCAGTGATCCATACTCTATTGTTTCAAGTAGGATTTCATTTTGTCTTGTCAGTAGCCATAGTCACTCCCATCAAATAATGGGGATTTTTATCGAATATAGTCAACATTGGTATTGATACCTTCCATCATAAAATAAATATTTTCTTTTTTTTTATTTAAACTATTTGGTCTAGGATATATTTTATCATAGAGTAAAAAATAAGGAGAAAAAATACTAATTTAACAGAGACAATGTTTTGATATTAATTGATTGATATCAGAACCACATAGATATTTACCTACCTATGATACCAATTATTGGATCATTATATATGGAAAATATGACTAGAGGGGGTGAATATTCATTTAAAATTTTAATAACAAAAACAATAAATTTTTATAAAATATTAAACAATAGTGAGTGAAATCTTCAAGTTGAGTTGCAGTAGAAATAAAAATGAGAACACAAGATTTATAGTGGTTTGGATCACAAATACCCTAATCCACTCCTCAATCTCCTCTACTCCTCAAGGTGACTGGTACCCACTAAGAAACTCACTTTTAAAGTCATAAGAACCATTTTTACAGAGCCTATCTTTTAAACAACCAAGAGAAACAACCTAGTCTTGATATAGGAGACCAATATTATCCTCTTACCTAACTTTTTATTGGGAGTCACAACCTAGGATTTCTTTTAGGAGGTAGAATAACCAAATATAGTAAATACTTTATTTTGATTGGAAAATAATAATCCAGACACAAGAAATTACAAACAATGCGAATAAAAAAATACAAGAAATATAGCCGATGATCAGAATGTCGAAGAAGTTTAAGCATGATATTTTTAGATAACTTTGAAGGAACAAATGTCGAATTTATAGTCCTTTGGTGGACTTAGAAAGATTATAGAATTCGTAGAATATTGTGAACAATTTGAGAGCATTAGAATATGGATGATGTATCCCACGTGATTATTTTGAATGATCTACACTAGTATTTGTTTTATACCTTAAAGAGATCTCCAAGATCATTAAAACATAGATCCTCAAGGAGAATTTCCATTTTCAATGTTTTCATGACACTTGTTAGAGCATAACAGTATAATAATATGATTGTTACCTTGTTTGTTAAAGTCCCGCTGAAAAACATATAATACATTTGATCTTTTACATTTATTCATGAATTATTAATATAAAACAATTAATATGTTGAGTAAATTAATTTTAAATAATTTAAAATTATAAAACATTTTTAAAAAAATATAATCCTGTAAATTATGCATGGAGTAGAATTTTTTTAAAAATAGAGCATCTTAGAACTTTTAAATATGCATGTAAAAATAATATAAAATAATGTTACAATTATTTTTATCACTATAAAAATTTATTTCAATATAATATAATAATACTTTTTCAAAGAATTTTTTTTAAAAAACATCAATTTAAATAATAAATGAAATTTTAGAAACAAACTTTTAACAGTGAATCATGAACCACTGCTAAAAACTGAGAGTGGTGAGGCATGACCTATTGTTGGGTTCCAATGGTAGCTAAACAGAGCATGACCTACCATTGCAATTTTCAGAAGAAAAAAAAGTAAACAAAATTAAGTCTATTCCATGAAAGTGTACAATCAAAGTCTTCAAGAGATTTAATAAAAATATTGCTATCGTTGGAAATACAACGATGAATCATGACTCGCCATTGGAAAAATTCAGGGGGGGACTCATGACCTACCTTTGGGAGTCTCAAATGGTGCCTCATTGAAAAAAAATCAAAGAAAAAATAAATAAAAAATATATATAATAATCAATTGAAAATTAGATAATAAATCAATTTAATAATATTAAATCTACTATAATCTGATTAAAGAATGGAAGATCTCATGTTGGAGCAAAAATAAACTTCTTCCAAAAAAAGTTAAAACCTTAACAAATTGCAATTTAACGTTGATAATAAATAACATATAATATAATATACTGATAAAAAATAAGAAATAAATATAACAAGAAAGATATAAACTACAACAGTAATCAAAGGAGGATGGATAAGCTCCTATTGGAGCTTGAAGAAGCATCTGCCAGGGGTTGTACATCAAAGGGAAGGCACCATTGGTGGGTAATAAATAACCTACCATTGATGTTCAATGGTGGGTAAAATGACCCTCCATTGGAAACATCTAATGGAGACTCAACACCCACCGTTGGTATTTACCAATGGTGACTCAACTAGAAACCAAAAAAGGAAGACCAAAGAACCAGAGAAGCATGCGAATATAAGGAAGAAGATGAATAACTTATTGTAAAAACTCAAACCAGGATAACATATGGCAAGAAAATACAGAGACTAAGAAAGACAGACCCATAGGGTTGAAGAAACTTATAGATATAAGAAATTGGGTTTTTTTGTGACAATTATGGGTGTACTGGAAATAAAGTAGTCAGTTGAGGAAGATCACCAAAGATACTAGATGTTGATGGTCGGTCCGTCAGGGAAGACAACTGACAGTCTAAGGAAAAATAAATAGTCGCATGGGAGTTTAAAAATATAATGTTTAGGATTTCAAAAACATAAAACAGATGAGATATAAGAGATCTGACAGTTGATATTTTTACCGAGCTTTTAAAAGATGAAAATTACTCATAAAACTTTGTCCCACGTGAGATTAAATAAGGATTGGTTAGGTGGTATATCAACCAGGAAGAGCAGATGCTCAGTTAAAATTAAAACACAAAACACACACACTCGGGCCATAGCCCAGCAGGCGACCTATCCCACCCATACGCCTATAAGCATGCTCTGAGGGCCCTATACACGGGCCCACACATGATCCTTGTGCACTATGCACACCAAGAACCAAATGGTCTCCTTGTGAGGCTTTCTAAGGCAGTCCTTCCCATGAGGTTGACCCAAAGGGTCCCCTATGTGGTGGAGGTCTAGCCAAGTCTCCTCATAAGGATGACCATATTTCTTACTTAATCAAAAATAAAATTAAACATAATTAAAATAAAAAATAAAACTTACATTAAGAATAATTATAATATTTAAAAAATAACATTTTAAAAAAATTACAAAACTATTTTTATTATAACTTTGTAATTAAAAATTATAAATTAATTAAAACACTTGAGAAATTAATAAGATGTTAAAGTATAGTAATTTATCAAAAAAATATAATAGTGAAAAGTATTAAATCACTTTCAAATACTGAAAAATGGGAAACAAGTGATTCTATTATGGTAAGAGAGGACACACCATGGACTATTGTAAAATGGCCATGAATGGGAGCAAACTAGAATCTAAAAAGGAACTAATTTTGGAAAGAGATAATTGAATTAGTATATTTGTTGAAACTCCTTACGAAGAGTATGATAAGATATCCAAGAAGGGAAAAGAAAAGGAAGATAAAATGGTGCGAATAAGGTGCAAGAAGGCAATTCATAATGCTTTTAGATGTATGAAATGACCGCGTGAATAAGAATTGTGATTGAAGAATAATGAGAAAGAACCCATGAAATCAAGTTCAAAAATTATTGATGTAAATAAGAAACCCACAACCAAAGAAAAATCTTAGGATATACCTAAAGGTTTTCTAACCATATATCTAGGTCAGTTGGAGTTGGCTTTAAAGATAGATAAATCTAAAAAGAAATAAAATTATTTACTTTCTAAGGTTGATAATACAATTACATCTAGGAATAATATAGAAAATAAAAAAGAATTCCATGTTTCCCAAAGGTGAGAAAAGCTGGAAAGTGAAGGGTGAATCAAGCATGAATAGGTCTAGACACTTCAAACCTACAAGAAAAGAATTTTTCAAGTTGATAAATTTGTATCATCCCTATTTCTCAAATCTAAGATTTATTGGAATATCAAAAAAACTATCAAGAATACATTTATATTTTCTCTAGATATAGAATAGTGGCAAACCTAAGGGTTTGCCTCAAGGTGGTACTGTATTTATCCCATTTATTCCTCTAAAATATTTTTGTTTTTTTATTTATTTTGAAAGTAGTAAAAGAAATCATGAAATGATCATGAGGGAAGGGGAAAGGTATAGATGAAACAAGAAAATAAACAGGATAAAATATTTGAAACAGAAACAAGGAGGAAATAAAGTCAATAAGAAGAGAAATAGCTCAAGAATAATCTACTTTTACACTTCTTATCACTAATCTGCAAGATTTTATAACCAATAGTCAACCTTACTCAGTGTGTGCTCGAAGTCTAGACATAAATACCTCTATCTCTCCTAAAATAGTGAACAATCATACATGGAATGTCTTCATGTACATAAGTGATCTCTTAATTATAGAATGAGTCACAAGGTCATACCATATTCTAATAGAATCTCTTCTATGAAAAGATGATCATTGCAATACCTTTGAAACACACAAACTCTCTTAGGACACTATATTGAATAAATTGGAGAATAAGAGGAAAAATTATATAGAAAAATAAAGTAGTAAACATTTCTTAAGATAGAGTGTGGCGTTGTTGTTCCTATATACATGTTCACAATTTGACAATAGTGTAGTAAATATCAATGATCGAACTGAATATTCGATCTCCAGACAGCATCAAAGATTCACATCCTAGAACTAGTCCATAAATTAGTCTCCTATTTCTGGAAGACATATATCACACATAGAGAAAAATAATGAACAAAACGGATTTTTATTTATAAAAAAAGAGTTACATGAGAGAGAAGAATAAGAAGAAGAAAGATAGAAGAGAGAGAGAAAAAAAGAGATATAGAGAGAGAATATAATACAAAATGGGGGTGGGTCACCAGGGGTGTGAGAATCTCCCATTATTTAAAGAAAAGTGGTATTTACAAATAAAATAGGTGATATTAATGCATCCATGTGGAAATTTCACCACGCGCACCTCCTTCTTCATGTGATGCAAGCAAAACACCTCCAAAAAAAATTGTGTTCATTCCAATGGCATTCTCCAAAATAGTTCATATTAAAATTCCAACAATGCCCCTAAAATAAATGATTCATCTACTTTTTCAAGAAAGTAATTAATTTTTTTGACTATTTTACCTTTCTTCAACACCTTTCACTTCATTATAATTTAGTTAAACTCATCTTTGAACTCATCCATTCATGTTGCACTAAATCTCAGGACACCCTCAATCTTATTCTATCACTGCCATGAGAACAAAACAAAAATTCACCCACTCAGCATAAGCTTCACTACCTTAGTTTGAAGATAGAGCTTTATTGTAATGTTTCATCAAACGACTGGCCTACACTCTTAAAAAAACTTGAAGCCCAGCAACTAGGATAACTGAAATCCCCATTTTCTTCAACTCAACATGCACAAGAAAACATAAACAGCAATGAAATTCAATGGATCTTGGAATCAAGTCTTCTTCCCCCTTCTTTCAGCGGGTCCAGAACCCGGTTCATCCAAGATTGAATCACTAACTAAAACTTAAAAAAGCATTGCATCATCGTTAAGCTCGACTTAGTATTTCTAGTAAACGACATCGAAGCATTGAGGGAACACAATATGAACTTGTTCAATCTTCAATCAAATCCATCATCTTGAATCTTTGGTCAACATAAAACATCATCAAATCTACCCAAGATTTAGGAATGATGAGCACATGCAGACCATCTGGGATTCATCATTGAATTAGCAATGAATCAAAAATAAAAAATCAAAAAACATCAGAATATATATTTCCCAAAATAACTAATTTTAAAATTAAAAAATAAACTTGAAAAAATTTAAGTTACTTTAAATAATTAAGCAATTAATTAAAAACAAATGATAATAAAAATAATTAATTAATTTAAATAATGGATTATAATAATTAATTATTAAATCATTAAAGTCTTTAGGTTATAAATTAAATTAAACTTTAATTATCTATTTAATTAATAAAAATAAAAAAATCAAAAAGGGAAAGATAATTAAAACATATAACATAAAAAGTAATAAAAACAAACTTAAAAATTAGTACTAAAAAGAAAATTCAAAAAGAAATAAATAAATAACTAAAAAGATGAAAATTTGAAATAGTAATCAATATAATAGAAATTATTATTAATAATTTCATTAATTTACAAAATCCACTATAAATTAACCATAAAGAAATAAATAACCATTAATTGAATAATTTTGACATAAAACTACATAACCAGAAAGTGTGAACCATGGATAAAATCCATGGTCCCATAAATTTTATTATAAAATAAAGAACATAAACATAGAAATAGGGGAGTTACTAGGTACAAGTGACAAAAGACCACTAAAACAGATCAATTTATCCTTGATTCCGGCCACCCCTTCCGTGGTAGCCACCTCAACCTCTTGGATGTCTTCCTCTACTCTAATACTTCGGAGTCTTCCACGCACCACCTTGATCATATGTTCCTAATAGTTCAACAACCACGTCAGTACTTTTCCCACCAAGGTGAACCTTTTCAGTATCACTCTTCTTCACAGTAATCTCTTTGTCATCTTTTGATGGCCTATCTTCCAATAAATCCTCAGACGAGGACTTTCCACAATGAAAAGCATCCTTTACATCCTATTCAATCATCAGAGGATGGGAGGGTAAATTAGAAGAAGAAGTTATAAAACCTTTGGTACCATTCATATCATGAATCTCCATGTAGATAACATCAAGATCTGGGCCATTTATAGAATCCAGCATCGTAAAAAATGGAACAGCACCATTGGTGGGAGTCTCATCATCCGGAATACCTTTCATAACAGTGCATCATGACTCTATGTCACCTAATAAAGGATAATTTTTAGATGTAGATAACACAATCTCATGGTTCTGGGAATAAAAATCATCTTCACATTGACCTGGTAGTGGAACCACATTCACATGTACATGCTGCTTGAGCATTCCAGTAGGGGAATAAACTCCTTTAGAGTTCAAAGATCCACTTTCCAACTTAAATCTTGATATAAACTGATCCTCCATTAAGACGGAAGGGTCTAAATAAATATCACTACTATGGCTATGAAAATCATTAGCCCGTTTAGAAAGACAGGCCTCTCCTTGAACCATAGAAGCAATATTAGAGGGATTTTGAGAGAAGAGTCTGTCTTCACCTATAGGAAATACACTCTCACCTCGATCACCATTAAAAATATTAACAACTGAATTTATAGTGTTACCAGTAACAACATCATTAATGGAGGCTATTCTAGAATATGGAGTAGCATATTTTACTCTCAGCACATCATGTGACACCCTGAACCTTTTTTCATGTGTAATAATAATATTTTATGGTGTTACTTAATTTAATTTCTGTGATATACAAACAATGATTTCAAAATAAAAGCAAGACATGTTTTATTCAATTAAACATTGAAATGATTACATTTCAATAAGGCCTAAATACCATAGCTAGCCTAGGAAAATAATAGAAAATATGAGAAGCGCCACTGGGAGACCTCCTAGAATCACAATAAGACCAAGCAGGTAGCCCTCATCCCTTGGACGGACCGTCATGAAGAATATAATCCCTAGAATAAGGTCACATGTACTAAGAAACAGAGGGATGTAGATAACCAAATATTTAAGTAAAACCAACTTAGAGGTATGAAATACCATGAACATGTATTTATAAGGGTCTGCTCAGGTTATTGCGGCGGCCATCCCTGTGCTCAGTGAGTTCCAGCGGCTTCCTCTCTTGCAGTAGCTTCATGGACCCGGTCGCCTCCCCTTTTCACCGTTGCTTGCCTCTCCACGCCCAATTCCTTCCTCGCTGGATAGGGCTTTCATGGCGGCATGGAGCTGGACCGCGTCTGAGGTTCCAGATCGGACATTCTGAGGTCCCCGCCTTGCCTTCAGTGTGTGTGGTTGGTGGTTTGTTACGGTCTCTGAGTCCGAACAGGATGTCAGTGATGGGATATAGGCAACGGGAGTCCTTCTGGAGATATGGTGATGTTCTTCTTCTTTCCTTTTCTGCGGTAGCTTCGGGTTTGGGATGAATTTCTTCATCCTGTGCGAAGATTTCTGCTTCCTTTGTGATTTGTGGTGTTGTTTTGGTTATTCAGCAGTCACGAACCTTGTTTCCTCGCTGAAATTGTCACATTGGTTGCAAGTTGTTGTTGTTTTTAAATATTTTTCTCTGATTTGGATGGTTGGACGACGCTGCTTTGATGGTGTATCTGCGTTGGTGAATCTGTTGGAATGCTGGTGATGGTGGATTTCTGCAGATTGTGGGATTTCTGAAATGTTTTATGGAATGGCGGTTGTTGTTTTTTTGGATTGCACTAAATGGATGGCAAGGACGACAGTGCTTGAGAAATGCTGTAATGAAGGAAAGGTTTTGGATTTGGTGGTCTGTGGCTTAAGTGACACTACAACCGTTTGTTTACAAGAGTTGTTCCATATGAGGTTCAGGGAAAGGATTTATCATTGTTTCATGGATTCGTGGAATCGGATGTTTGAGAGGGTATGGCTTTTTCTATCAGTACTAGGCCCGTGCTTTTTGGCACGGGACAGTTTTTCGGGTTGCGATGAGACAATGGAATCTGGTTTTTAATGTCTTTTGTTGCTAGGAGGAGCTGATCTCTTGGAGTGAGGGTTGTTCTTGATCTTGAGTTTTGGTCTACTGGGGCCTGGTTTGTATTTTAAGTCTTGATGTCATGGGTTTCCCCCCTTATTCCCTTAAAAGGGGGATTTATCAAATAAAATAAAAATAAACGCTTTCAGGCCGTTGGAGGAATAATTAAAAATTAATATTGTTTTATTATAAGTATAGTTTTCAAAGTAAATATTATCTCACTTGGTTTACAAATTACTTAAAATAACTATTTTTATTAAACAAAATTTATTTTTACCGAATATTTTAAATAATAATTATACTAATATATGAATATAGATAATTTGTTGTTTGACTTCCAAAATATTATATATATATATATACACATATGTATACTAGATTTGAATTATATGAAATTATGATATAAAACTAATACTATTATAAAATTATAATTTTATATTGACGTTATACATGAAATTGAAAATTATTTTAAAGTATTTCAATGAAATTATTTTTTAAAAGTGAACTATTTTAATTTATGCGGAAAAATATTTAATCTATTATATGAATAATTAAATGGGTTGTATATATTTTTGAAAATATGATATATAAACATATATATATATATATATATTAATAATTATTAGATTATAAATTTTGATTAGATTAAAGTTTTATAACATTATTAACATTTTGAATTTTTTTAATAAAATTATAAATATATAATATATCAATTTTAATAGAATGATTAAAATTGTACATATATGAAGGATATTTTAATATAAATTATTATTACTTTGAATCATATACACATATCATATTCACATTTTTTTAAGTTTCAAAATTACAAATATTTTGTAAAAATTATTATAATTATTATTTTGATTATAAAGATAATACATTTTCAAATTATTAATTTAATTTATAACATTTTAAGTATATAATATGAAAAATATATATTTTTTATAAATGAATCTAATAATAAAAACTTTTACTTTTTAAAAAATTTATTGATAAAATAATTTTAATAAATTATTAGTTTTATTAAACTTTTGACTTTTTGAAGTTATTAATAATATGATATATGATTAAATAAATAATGATAAAGGTATAATAATGATAAAATAAATTGAAAATGACAAAAAATAGAATCCTATAAAAGGATTTAGGGTCCATGAAACAGGGTGTCGCGATTCAAAATGGTGGGGGGGGGAAATGATCCTCGAGCGTAGGGTTTTAGCTGGGAGTCCGCACTTCGGGAGATGGGTGCAGGTCATGTCTGGCCAAAGTCAAGTGTGATTGAGGCCTAGGGTTGGTGTCTCTTAGGAGTCACACGATGTGGTTGTTGTAGGCTAATTTGACGCGGGTTGAAGGTGTTGCGTCTTCACGAGCCTATGGAGTCCAGACGTTCGGTAGTGTTAGACTTTGATGGAGTCGCACTACCATGATGCACCACTTCGGACCAGAGGAGTTAAGGTTGAGGTTGTGCATCGTCAGCGAGTCTGACTAGGTTAGGGTTTCAGTCTTGGTTGATGTTTTGGTATTTCCTTGATCTAGCGTGAGGTGGGGTTTTTGTTTTTGTCTTGATCTACCTTGTTTGTTGTGTTATTCTATTTAATCTTTCAAATGTTATTGCATTCTATTCCTAGTTGACCTGCTTTATATTTCTTCTCATCCTTGTCCAAAATTGTTGTTGCTTTTAGACTATAAACATAAACTCCTCTTATTTTGGTTCACAATACATGTCTCGTCTATTCTATATTGATTCAAGCTAATTGAAATCCTTGTATTTTTGTTGAATCTGTGGGAATATTGTTCCCATGCTATTATTCTGATCCAAAAATATCTATTCGACTATGATTCTATATTATTTATGTCAATTTTATTTTGTTTTTGTCCATTTTTGTGTCCAGTACTATTTTCCCATCTTTCATTGCAAGCACTTTGTTGTTATGGCTATAAAAGCCTTATGCCTCTATGCAATTTAAATTTGCAACTCGATTTGTCAGTCTAGGAGAGTGTGTGCCCAGCACTCTGTCACTCCAGCTACAGTTTGTTTCAGTAATGGATTATTTTATTCTTATCAATTTATGTTTAATGTTATTTTCGTGTAAGGGAAATTTATTTATTTCCTTATACTCTATATTTTTTGGTTTGCGTAAGGGTTTTTCTTTTTATGTTTTGTCTTTCTTGTGCCAAAATAATATATATACACACTTTTTATATATGGATATGTATATGTTCATACATATATATATAGTTTTCCATCCTAAACCTATTTTGGATTTCTAAATGTTGTTTATCAGTGTTTAACTGATGCGAGAAGCACTTGTTTGGTTGTGAAATGAAAAACACATTCACTTATTTATATGTATATACGGTTTATATATATAGAAGTATATATATCATCTCTAAGGTAAATCTAGTTTTTTAAAGGTTAAAAGTTTGTGTGTATTAATATTCCTAAGGTTGATAATGATATAAGGATTAAATTAACATGGTTTTTGATTAGGCAAAACTGAATATACACTTAGTGTATATTCATATATATACATATAATTCAAATCCAAGTCTGTTTTATGTTGTTAAAGATGATATTCAATCTTTAAATAAAGACTTGGATGCGAATAATATTTTGGGTTCAAATGGATTTTTATTTATTATGAAAAACTTTAGTTGTTATATATGTATGTCCATATGGTTATGTAATTTAAACCTAACATGAGTTTTGGTTTTCAATCCAATGATATTGGTGATTAAATAATATTATGAAGGATTCATTAATTGTAAGGGATCATTAAACCAAGTCACATTTATGTAAAACTCATACATATACTTTGTGGATATGGGTATATATATATTTATTTATTTATATATATATATATATTTATATGATTTCCAAACCCTAATTTCAAGTGATGGATAACAGGATTTAATTAATTTTTTGATGCAGTTAGTACTTGTAAGATTTTAGTAAGCATTAATCTTGAGTTTTCTAACCAATATGTGTTTATAAATATGAAATAATATATAAAACTATATTAAAGGATAAAATGATGTGTAGAATCATGTTATCATGTTATGCTCACTTAATGTTTTATTACATGATGAACCTGCTACAATAATTGATTTTAGTTAATCAAAATTATGATTTAATTTATTTTAATGTTCACTGACACATTTATCAGTGTATTAAATGGCATGTATTTATATTAAGTATCCATTTCTATGAATCAAGGATTTTAAAATTAAGAAATTGTCATTTTATGTGACAGCCTTGTCCATTCATTACTTATGTGTTTTAATCATTATCACACGTGCAAATAATGTTTACTAGTTCATGCAAGTCATTGAGAAAATTGTTATCTAAATGATAACTGTCATATCATGATAATTTATAAAAAAAGAACTAAATTATTCAAAGTGGTATAGGACACCTTGAATAATATGAAATGATAAATTAAATATTAAAAGTGGTATGGGACACTTTGAATGTATGACCTTACTTGGGCATATGAAGAATGTATTGAACTCTGTGTATAACGGGTTGGGGACCGATTAATGAAATCCATGTTGGTTGGGGAACGATTAATACAAGCCTTATGGGTTAGGGGTAGGTTAATTAAAGCCTGAAGATACATCGGTTGTTATCATGAGACAAATCAGGTCATGGCATGAGGCCTTGACACAGTCTAGCATTATACATTCCCTCATTATGTTTATAGTATTTAATTGACCAAGTGTGTATTCAACTAGAGAATATTCTTGGTTAATATCTTGTACTTATGAGTATCAGAAGAAGTAAATGCACATGACATGATTTTTATTCAACACTTATCTCCTGAACTTTAATACAAGTGATGGTAGTTTACCAATTATTTTATGATGTGAATTTTTATGTGATAATTTAATTGTGACTTTGTTTATGTGAAACTCTAATCATATACTTTTTCCATGTGTCAATTTTGTACCTACACCCTTTCATGATTCACTTATCATTATTTAATTAACTCCTGAATAATATGATGCACACCATGAATTTTTATAAGAATGCTTATGATTGGAACGTTTTTGATTGTAGCCCTATTAATTTTCCTTAAAATGTTCACTGGTAATTCTTGGAAAACTGTTATGTTATGCTTCATGTATTGTAGTTTTCTTTAAGAAAATGTTTTATGAATATTTTTTTAAAGGGAAGTTTTTAAAATGTTTTATTTGAAACATTATTTTTTTTTAAACCCCCTTATTGGTCATTCTTATACTCACCCTACATTTTAATTTTAATTTTACAAGTTCAGTAGATTTGAGTTACATAAGTGGTGGCTGATTTATGGAGTCTTTTTCATTCAGTACTGAAGAAATGTAATATTTTTATATGGTTTTCCATAAACTAAACTTAAACGATACTCTGTATAGAACATTATATGTAATTCTTCAGCATTTCTTTTTATAAAAAAATTACACACCATGTTTATTAATGCACCGACTCCAGGGATTCTAGGGTCAGGGTGTGACAGTTGGTATTAGATATTGGTTTAGGAAAATCTAGAAAATTAAAACAATGCTAAATATTTAATTATTTCTTAATAAGTAGAATTATTTCTTAAAATTTTCAAATGGTAGATGAAACAAGTCTTTTGTCTCTCCCCACTGAATTACTAGAACGCATAATTGTCGATTCATGTTCTGAGACATACCATCCATTTGTGAACATGTGTCTAACCTGTAAACGCCTTTATCAAGTGTCTAACAACCCAAATATCCTTCAAATTTATCATGTAATGAGTTGCGTTTACTACCTCATGTCACAACTGCAAATTTTTTTATGCACACAAAGGAAGGTACTACGAAGGCCTCTTCTTGTGTTTCACCCTATCTGAGGGTTATCTGGACCTAGAGAAGTTTCGAGAAGATGTAAAGGCGGGAGACCCTCACACAGTCTATGTGTTCCAAGTCTTGAGTTACAATAGGTATGGGAGGCTTTATAACATCTGGTTTTTAGAAAACCAAGTCATCTGATTGGTTTATCAGAACCACGTTCATTCCAATATCTCCAAACTCTACACCTCTTGTGCCACCCTTTCGAGGACCTACTGTCACCCTCATGAGTTTGACTCGAGCTGTGAGAGGTGTATTTTGGAGAATGAAATTGAGGAGTTTAAGAAGATTTTGGGAATCAATCTAACCAGAAGAACCTACTAGGAAATTTTCCGACGATGGTGGACTTGGTGAAGGGACCTCGAGAGTGAAGTCAGTATGGTTTTGTTGGTAAAAGTGTGTGAGTATGATAGAATTTCAAGGGTGAAATTATTTTAAGGGGGGATAATTTGACACCCCGAACCTTTTTCATGTGTAATAATAATATTTTATGGTGTTACTTCGTTTAATTTTTGTGCTATCCAAACAATGATTTCAAAATAAAAGAAATAAATGTCTTATTCAATTAAACACTGAAACGATTACATTTCAATAAGTCTCAAAGACCATAGCTATCCTAGTAAACTAATGGAAAATCTGGGAAGCTCCACTAGGACACCTCCTAGCATCACAATGAGACCAAGCAGGTAGCCCTCATCCCTAAGACCGACTGTAGTGAAGAATGTAATCGCTAGGAGAAGGGCACATTTACTAAGCAGCAGAGTAATGTAGAGAACCATCTTTGTAATAAAAACTAACTTAGAGGTATGAAATACCATAAACATTTATTTTTAAGGGTCTTCTTGACCATTGGAAATACATGTGACTGTTATTTATTATAGCTATTACTATCTTGAGATAATTGTTGTTGTTTTTTTGTGATCGTTAGTGTTTTATTAAATGGATATATTTATAATTTAAACATTTTTAAGATAGTTTTATTTAAAATAATAATTGGAAATTAATATTTTTTTAGTATAATTATAGTTTTCAAAGTAAATATTATCTCACTTTGTTTACAGATTATTTAAAATAACTATTTTATTAAACATAGTTTATTCTTATTGAATATTTTAAATAATAATAATACTAATATATGAATATAGATAATTTGTTGTTTGACTTCTAAAATATGATATATATATATATATACATATGTATATTAGATTTGAATTAAATGAAATTATGATATAAAACTAATACTATTTTCAATTTTAATTTTATATTGAGGTTATGCGTGACATTGAAAATTATTTTAAAGTATTTCAATGACATTATTTTGTAAAAGTTCACTATTTTAATTTATGCGGACAAATATTTAACTTATTATATGAATAATTATATGGGTTTTATATATTTTCAAAAATATGATATATACATATATATATATAAAGTAATAATTATTATATTATAAATTTTGATTAGATTAAATTTTTATAACATTATTAACATTTTGAATTTTGTTTAATAAAATTATAAATATATAATATAACAATTTTAATAGAATGATTAAAATTTTACATATATGAATGATATTTTAATAAAAATTATTGTTACTTTGAATCATATATATATACATCATATTAACATTTTTTTAAGTTTCAAAATTACAAATATTTTGTACAAATTATGATAATTATTATTTTGATTTTCAAGATAATAAATTTTCAAATTATTAATTTAATTTATAACATTTTAAGTATATAATATGAAATATATATTTTTTTTATTAATTAATTTAATAATAAAAACTTTTACTTTTTAAAAAAAGTATTGATAAAATAATTTTAATATATTATTAGTTTTATTAAATTTTTTACTTTTTAAAGTTACTAATAATATGATATATGATTAAATAAATAATGATAAAGGTATAATAATAATAAATTAAATTTAAAATGAAAAAAAAAAGAGAATCTCGTGAAGGGATTTGGGGTCTGTGAAATAGGGTATCATGACGCAAAATGGTGGGGGAAAATACTCCTTAAGCGTAGGGTTTCAGTAGGGGGTCCGCGCTTCAGGATATGGGTACAGGTCATGTCTGGATGAATTTGAGCGCGGTCGAGGCCAAGGGTTGGTGTCACTCGGGAGTCACACGTTGTGGCTATTGCAAGACAATTCAACACAGGTTGAAGGTGTTGTGTCTTCATGAGTTGATAGAGTCCAAACATCCGGAAGTGTTTGACTTCGGTGGAGTCGCGCTGCCGAGATGCACCACTTTACACTAGAGGAGCCGAGGTCAAGGTTGTGTGTCTTCAGTGAGTCTAACCTGGTTAAGGTTTTGGTTTTGGTTGATGTTTCAGTATTTCCTTGATCTATCATGAGGTAGGGTTTTGTTTTTTGTCTGGATCTACCTTGTTTATTGTGTTCTTCTATTTAATATTTTGACTGTTGTTGAATTCTGTTCATAGTTGACCTTCTTTCTATTTCTGCTCATCCTTGTTCAAAACTATTGTTGCTTTTGGACTATAAACAGAAAATACTCTTATTTTGGTCCGCAATAAAATTCTCATCTATTTTGTATTAATTTGAGCTAATTTAAATCCCTGTATTTTTTTTGAATATGTGACTATATTGTGAACATTCTATTATTCTAATCCACAAATGTCTATTCTACTATGATTATATATTATTTATGTCAATTTTATTTTGTTTTTGTCTATTTTTGTTGTCTGATACTATTTTCCCAGCTTTCACTACAAGCACTTTGTTGTTATGGATATAAAAGCCTTATGCCTTTGTGAAATTTGAATGTGCAACTCAGTTTGTCAGTCCAGGAGAGCGTGTTCCCAGCACTCTATCACTCCAGCTGCGGTTTATTTCAATAAGGGATTATTTTCTTCTTATTTATTTATGTTTAAGGTTATTTTCGTGTAAGGAAAATTTATTTATTTTCTTATACTCTCTATTTTCTGGTTTTCGTAAGGGTTTTTCTTTTTATGCTTTGTATTTCTTGTGCCAAAACAATATATATACACAGTTTTTATATACAGATATGTATATATTCATACATATATATATATAGTTTTCCATCCTAAACCTATTCTGGATTTTTAAATGTTGTTTATCAGTGTTGAACTGATGCGAGCAGTACTTGTTTGGTTGTGAAATGAAAAACCCATTCACTTATTTATATGTATATACGGTTTATATATATATAAGTATATATATCATCTCTAAGGTGAATCCAAGATTTAAAAGGTTAAAATTTTGTGTGTGTTAATATTCCTAAGGTTTATAATGATATAAGGATTCATTTAACATGGTTTTTGATTACGCAAGACCGAATATACACTTAGTGTATATTTGGACATATACATATAATTCAAATCCAAATCTGTTTTATGTTGTTAAAGATGATTTCCAATCTTTAAATAAATACTTGTATGCAAATAATGTTTTGGGTTCAAATAGATTTTTATTTATTATGAAAAACTCTAGTTTTTATATATATATGTCCATATGGTTATGTACTTTAAACCTAACATGATTTTTGGTTTTCAATCTGGTGATATTGGTGATTAAATAATATTATGAAGTATTCATTAATTGTAAGGGATCGTTAAACCTTGTCACAGTTATATAAAACTCATACATATACTTTATGGATATGGATATATATATATGTGTGTGATTTTCAAACCCTAATTCCAAGTGATGGATAACAGGATTTAATTAATGTTTTTATGCAATTAATACTTTTAGGATTTTAGTAAGTATTAATCTTGAGTTTTCTAACCAATATGTGTTTATAATTATGCAATAATACATAAAAATATATTAAAGGATAAAGGTATGTGTAGAATCATGTTATCATGTTATGCTCACTTAATGTATTATTGCATGATGAACCTCCTGTAATAATTGATGTTAGTTAGTCAAAATTATGATTTAATCTATTTTCATGTTCACTGACACGTTTATCAGTGTATTAAATAGTATGTATTTCTATTAAGTATCCATTTCCATGAATCAAGTATTTTAAAATTAATAAATTATCATTTTATGTGACAACCTTTTCTATTCATTACTTATGTGTTTTAATCATTATCACACATGCAAAGAATGTTTACTAGTTCATGCATGTCATTGAGAATTTTTTTATCTAAATGATAACTGACATATCATGATAATTCATAAAAAAGAACTAAATTATTCAAAGTTGTATGGGACACATTGAATAATATGAAATGAAAAATTAAATATTCAAAGTGGTATGGGACACTTTGAATATACGACCTTACTTGGGAATATGAGGAATTTATTGGACTAAGTGTATAACGAGTTGTGGACTAGTTAATGAAATCCCCACGGGTTGGGGACTAGTTAATGCAAGCCTTACGGGTTGGGGACCGGTTAATGAAATCCCCACGATGCATCAGTAGTTCTCATGAGACAAATCAGGTCATGGAACGAGGCCTTGACACAGTCTAGCATTATACATTCCCTCATTATGTTTATAGTGTTTAATTGACCAAGTGTGTATTCAACTAGAGAATATGCTTGGTTAAGAGCCTTTACTTATGAGTATCAGAAGAAGTAAATGCACATGGAATTATGTTTATTCAACACCCATCTCCTGAACATTAATACAAGTGATAGTAGTTTTACCAGTTATTTTATGATGTGAATTTTTATGTGATAATTTAATTTTGACTTTGTTTATACGCAAATATGATCATGTACTTTTTCTATGTTTAAATTATATGTCTTCACCCTTGCATGATTCACTTATCATTGTTTAATTAAATCCTGAATAATATGTTGTACACCATTCATTTTATATAAGCATGCTTATGATTGGAACATGTTTGATTGTAGCCCTGTTAATGTTCCTTAAAATTTTCACTGGTAATTCTTAGAAAATTTTTATGTTATGCTTCATGTATTGTAGTTTTATTTAATAAAATGTTTTATGAATATATTTTTTAAGGGAAGTTTTTAAAATGTTTTATTTGAGACATTATTTTTTTTAAACCCCCTTGCTAGGAATTCATGTTCTCACCCTACGTTTTAATTTTATTTTTACAAGTTTAGTAGATTTGAGTTACATAAGTGGTGGATACTTTTTAGAGTATTTTCCATTCAGTACTAAAGAAATGTAATATTTGTATCTGGTTTTCCAAAACCTAAACCGCAAAGATCCACTGTATGGAACATGATGTGTAATTATTCAGCATTTATTTTTGTAAAAAAAATTATACACCAGGTTTATTAACACACTGGATCCAGGGATTCTGGGTTTGAGTTATGACGCATTAGGTTCACCCTTCTTCCTAGACACAGGTACAAAGGTCAGAGCCATTGGTAATTTAAACTTACATTTCTCAACTGAATGTCCATGCCTTCTGCAATTAGAACATCTCAATCCACTATGGAAATTTCATTTAACATTATCAATGCTTGATCAGTTGAAATATAAATCAATAACATGCTCAAATTCAATTTCAAGTTCAAACTTAAAGTCGCCAGCAATCAAATACATAGTTTCAACAACTGGAAGAGAAAGATCAGACTCAACCAAAATATGAGCAAAGTGATTGTACATGGCCATCCCAGTCTCTTCATCAAATTTAATCAGAGTGTCTACAGCCAAGGAAACATCCCAAAGAATATATGGGTTCCAAAAAAACCAATTCTTCCCTTTGACCCGAATCCAAGATTGCGTGATAGATTTATTGTCCTGAAAAGGGTCAAACAATGGGTCCCAATTCTGAAACCTTATCACCCCTGGCTTGAGATTGATGAATCCACAACTCCGGGCTTTTAATTTCAACTCCTATGACTGAAATGTAATATGATATAATCTCATACTGATTGACACGATGTGCTAGTCATCAAAGCTCCAAATCTGGATCAAAAATTTCCTTAGCATTTTTTTTGTCCTTAACCAATCACTTAGTCAATTTTAATGGTGGAAAATAAATCTAAAAATAGAATAGATGAAATGTTACTGAGAATTTATTTTCATAGTGATTTTTCATCATGGATTCTCTCAAGTAGTAAAATATGAATTTCATCTCAAATTAATTTTTTTCAGTGAAAAAATGGTTACTATTTGACAAATGTGATTTAAATTGAAAATTTTAAATAGAATTTAACACTGCTGAAAATTTAACCTATCTCAATGATTTGAAACCATTGGGATATCCCTTGAAACCATTGGGATAATCTATCCCAATGGTTCTAGGAATTTTTGGTATGTGATTTTTCGGGATAGCCCTATACCAGCGGTTTACAGTGAACTGTTGATATAGGGTGGTTGGAATTTTATTTTACCAATGGTTCACTCTAAACTATTGGGATAGAGATATTCAAATGGTTTTAAACTGTTGGAAAACAAATATACCAATGGTTCATAGTGAATCACTGGTATAGGTAGGTTAGAATTTTATTTTACCAATGGTTTATTGTGAACCTTTGGAATAGATGTATGCCAATGGTTATGAAACATTCCCCCCCCCCCCACCCCAACTCCCCAACCAGAAACATCCCCACTTCCCATTTCACCTGCAATAAAAATTTCAAAATAGAACACACCTGCAATCAAAACATAAAAACAGAATATAAGAAATAATCAAACTAATATAACACTGCACCTACAATAAAAGTAGAACATAGGAAATAATGAATTTAACCATCCACTACACCTATAATCAAAATAGAACACCTGTAATGAAAATAGAACATCCTCAACCTTCAATGAAAACAACAATATCCTCAACACACAGAACCTGCAATGCAACCAGAGCTTACTCAAATAGAAACAAACCAATATAGAAATAATGATAATAGAGGAAATCAATTGATGAATTTAACCAATTATAACAAACATACAAAAAATCACATATATTCATTCACACCAAATCATCAAACAAAAAATGTCATAAATATCAGTCAAAAATGTAACGAATCAATATCTCCCTCATCACCATCACTATCATCACCATCATCCTAAGCCTTATCCTTTTCCTCGTCCTCTTCCTCATCCTCTTCCCCAACCTCGACCTCAACCTCAGCCCCACCCTCTTCCTCACCATCATCCTCTCCCTCTTCCTTACGGTCATCCTCAACCTCTTCCTCATGACCATCCTCATCGTTGCCATCATCAAAAACATCATCATCCCGACCACCACTAGGACTATTTTCTGGTGCACTATATAACATATGCATCATCAACATATATGCATCACAAGTCGCATCGGTCTCTGGTGGAAGTGATGGACATAAAACTTCCATTGGTTTCATAAATTTAGTGTTTACCCTTTAAGCCCGTTCTTCCACCTGTATGGCCATTTTTGGGCCTTTTTTGCATTATCTTCATCCTTTGCTACCCATTCTAACTGGGTGTTACTAGAACCTAAACCTGAAGTGGTTCAATACCTCATTGGGATAATACTCTTCCTTAGTTGGCATCATACTCTACCATGGTGCTCATCTCCCAAAACTTGATATAAGTTATCGTTTGGGACAAAGTTGTCAGGTTCCTAGGTATAAAGGGCCTCCAAAGTAGACTTTTACAAATATAAATATACTATTAAGTTAAAAAATAGATATTAAAAATTAAAATCAACAATGTAAAACTTATAATTTTTTGTTGTGTTAGTTCATTTATCGTGCTTCCATATTTTTTCTTTCTTCTCAAGAAAAATAGTTTTGTTTGAGGCACACATCCTTCAATATTTAAAACCTCCCTATATAATGAAATTTAATGTAGGAAATTATAATTAAAAATATTTTAATAATAATTAATTCCATAACTAAAATCAAATATATATTAATTCCAAATGAATCAGAAAAGAAAAAAATATGGTAGATGAATTATAACTAAGTATCAATGAATGGGTTATCAATAGATATAACATATATATAAGTTAATAGGTTATCATGGTAATCAATAATAATGTGGTTGTATGATCACCATAATTAATGATAACATGAAAAAATTAATACTATAACTTAAAGGAATATACATTAATGGTTTATTGACACTCTAATCATGACTAAAACATAAAGTAATTATGTTTTGGTAAGATTTAATTATACACATTACAGTCCCTAAAAGATCATTTTGAGATTTCAAATGTATTACTTGAGTTGTTTTGATTTAATGATACACGTGAAATTTTTTTTCTCCATCACATGAGAACCTAGTGTTCTTTGGAACCCCTCATTCTATTATTATGATCAAATCATGAAAAAAGAATTTTTTTTCATGGTTTTTTATAATATTAATATAAATTTAGTTTAGTTTTATTCAATTCAGTTTATTATAGTATAGTTCCATTTTAATCATGTTTGTTCAGGATATATTTATTCATGTTTACTAAGTTTGATTTAGTCTAGTTTGATTCATTTCAATTAGATTCTACTTAGTTTGGTTTAAGTTTGGTTGTGGGTGGTTCAGTCCAGTTCAATTCATTATTGATTTGTTTAAGTCTATTTTTTAGTTTGACTTAGTTTTTTTGATATCTATTCCATTTGGTTTTATTTATTTCATTATATTTTAGTTCTATTTGGTTTGAATCAATTTAATTTAGTTATATTTAGGTTAATTTATTTTTGGTTTAGTTGGATCAGTTTCATTTCCTTGAGATGGGGAAGGTTCAAGCATATCA
This sequence comes from Viscum album, assembly GCA_963277665.1. Classification (NCBI taxonomy): domain Eukaryota; kingdom Viridiplantae; phylum Streptophyta; class Magnoliopsida; order Santalales; family Viscaceae; genus Viscum; species Viscum album. The sequence continues at coordinate 480,897,995 of OY728139.1, forward strand.
TCTTCATCTAAATATACTTTAGTATAAGCCAAGTTGGTTCAATTCATATTGTTCCAATCCAATTTGGTTCAGATCCAGTTGAGTCTATTTAGGCCATGTTAGTTCGATTTTGTTCAATTCAATTTATCTTTATTTGGTTAGATTTTAGTTGTTTAAATTGTATTATATAAAAATTAAAATTTTTGTATGGGGCTTCCCCCTATTTTTGGTAAATAAATAAAAAATATATGTTGAGTAATATTTGGATTTTTAATGAAAAATTCATTGTTTATAAATAAATAGAAATAAAAATGAGTGTTTTTAATTTTTTTAATATTAAAAAATTATTTAAAAATTTATGATAAAAAATAATTATTTTCTTTTATTTTTTTAAATATTTTCAACTTAGTTCATTTGGGGTTAATTTTTTCTAATTAAATTTTTTTAGGTCTATTTAGTTTGAGTTTTTTGGGTAATTCATGCTAATTTGACACAATTTTTCTTAGTATAGTTATGGTCTATTCTAATTTGTCTCATTTGGTTTAATTCAATTTATTTAGGTTCTCCATGAATCACATAATTTCTATTTAGTTTATTTATATTCAATTTAGTTTATTTCAGTTAGGTAATGTTTGGTTTGTAATAAGTAGGTTTAGTTCGGTTCAGTGGGGTTTATTTTTTTCTGGTTCTACTAGGATCAATTAAGTTTGAGTAAGTTTGGTTTAATTCAATATAGTTTGGTTTTAATACTTTGATTTGATTTATTCCAATTATTCTTAGTTTTCTTCACTTTATATTTTTTTAGTTTATTTTATATTGGTTTGGGTCTATTTGGTTTATCTATGTTTAGTTTAGTTTGGTTGGATTTGGGTCTATTGGGTTTGGGTTGGTTTGTTTTGGTTCTAATACATTATTTAGGGTTTGATTTGGTTCAGGTAAAGTCTATTCAGTTCAATTTGGTTTGAGTCAAAATGAGTTAATTTATTTTCATGTGTATTCATTTATTTTTATTTTATTTGGTTTGAATGATTATAATTTGATGTTTTAGGTTTGATTTAGTTTAGTTTACCATATTTAGGTCAAGTCAATTTAGTTCAGGTTAATGAAGTTTTATTTCATTCCTATCTATTTAAGTTTTTTTAGATTAGTTTAGATTAGTTCATATTATTTAGAGGAATTTTGATCCAGTTCATTTTATTTATTTTTTATTTAACTTACTTCGGTTCATTTCAATTTAGTTTGATTTAGTGTATTTTGATATGATTCAATTTCATGTAGTTTTTTGGAATTGGTTTATTTTGGTTTGATTTATTTTGTTTTAGTTTTATACAATTATGTTCTTTTTAGTCTTTCTCTATATAGTTTTATTCATTTCAATTTCGTTAATTTAAATTCAATTTGGTTTTAGTTAAAAATATTTAATTTATTTGGGTTTACTTTAATTCATTTTGATTCAGTTCAATTTCATTGGATTTTGTTTAGGTTAGTTGAATTCTTTTTTATTTTATTTAAACTAGGTATGTTCATTTTAATTAAGTATTTCATAGTTTGAATCAATTCACTTAACATTTCTTTAGTTAGGTTCTATTTAAATTGATTTCGTTTGATTTGATTTAGATCAATTTGTGTGAATTTTTTTAGATTGGTTTGGTTTTATTTGGGTCTAGTTGGGTCGATTTGGTTTAGTATAGTTTATTTTAGTTTGGTTTGGATCTATTTATCTTGGGTTAGGTTAGGTAGGTTATTTTTATTTAATATTATTAGGTTATTTATTATATATGGTTCAATTTTGTTTTTTTCAAGTTATATTAGGATAATTTTTTAGTTATATTTGATTTTTTTTTAGTTCTTTTCAAGTTAGTTTAGTTTAATTCAATTTTTTTTATTATGTGTAGTATATTTTTTCTCATTTTTACTCATGTTAGGTTAGGTAAATTTAGTTATATTCACTTTAATACCTTTATGTTTAAATTTATTTGGTCTACTATGGTTTTATTTTGTTTGATCCTATATAGTTTAGTATGGTTCAATTTTGGAAGGTTTATATTTCTTGATTTTCATCTTTTGGGGATGGCTCAATTTGATTTGGGTTAGTATTGGTCACTTAAGGATCATCTAAGTTGGTTTAGTTTACTTTAGTTCAGATTAATTTAGTTTAGTAAAATATTTTTTTATTATAGCTGGTTTCATTTTGTTTCATTCATTTTAGTTTAGTTAAATTTAGTCATGCTTGATTTGTGAAGGGGTTTTGAGCAGGACATCTTTCCCTGACAACCTAGGTAGGGGATCCTAATCCAGTGGACAAGGGTCTACAGAATGGGAGGAAGAAGGTTCAGAATATGAAGATGGGGGGGCTAGTATTTATATATGTGATGTACTCTCTTATATTAGTATTTATACAAGTGAACATTTTCAAATATAGTGAATTTTGATATGCGGAGTCGACTACATCGCTAGAATTCTATTAAGTGGGTTTTGGCTATGTGACCATTTGGATATGTGGATCGGTTTGTATTTAAATTTTCATACATAGTTCACTCAAACTTTTAGATATCATTCATTTCAAACCATGGATCCTCTGGTTGATCTTCAACCATTATTAATCATTCATAACTACCTTAAAAAACCTTATGGAAATTATCAATCTTATCAAACACTTTATAACACTTCCCAAAAACATTGACAGTATATAAAATCACCTTTGAGAATATCTCTAATAACTCCACTACTTTCAAACTTTCAACTTTAGTTTATTCTTCATTCATGTGTATTTAAGAACTGGTTTTAATAGTTTTATTTCTTAATGTTTTATATGGATCAATTCCATTTATTTCTCATTGTTTTAATTTACTTTGATTCAATTTGATTTAGTTTAGATAAATTTTTTGTTATGTGATTGATTATGTTTATATAATTTCTTTTAATTTCGCATGGTTCAACTTGAATAAGGTGGAGATGGTTTAGTTTAGTTTTAATTAGTTTGTTCTGGTTTAGTTTGAGTGTTTTTAGTTTAGATAAGGTGTTTTTAAATAATATTTGGTTTTTTTCAGGTTGGCTTGGTTTGATTTAGGTTATTTAATACTAAGTCAGTTTTGTTCTGTTAATTTTTATTTACTTCATTTCATTTTAGTTAAATTTCATTCAATTTTGGTCATGTTAAATTGATTTTTTTTGTTTTGAATCAGTTCATTAATTGTTAATTTGGTTTGGGTTATTTATATTTGATTTCATTTGGTTTGTGTTTGTTCAGGTCATCATCAATTCCATATTTATCATCGTGTTTATTATCTTCATTTTTTAGGGAACTAAAAATTGAGGTAATAACTCCCTAAGGCCTAAGAAATAACTAAACAATAAAATACGAGGTATAAGAATTATAGTCCTATCATGAAGGGATAAAACATAAAATTTATGAGTCAATTCTCTAAACAGGACCAAATCACTTACTTTAACTACTTTTTTGGAAAGGGAATTTATAAGTTGATTGACACTCATATTTTCATGAGATATAAAAAATTAATTATATCTAAGTAAATGAGTGTATTACCTCCTTCCTCTCATGGTTTCACATCATAGTCTTCCCTAAAGTGTAGAGGTATGTCATAGAATCCTTTTTTTATTTTTTTTGACGATTCCAAAAAAAATAAATAATAAAAAAGTAAGTATTAATAAAAATAATGATAATTTTCATTTAAAAACCTCAATTTTGATTAATACCTTGAACTCGGTAATCTTCCTATGAGTAATAATTTCCCGATAATATTCTACCAAACAGTCATCCATGATATTTGTGGCCTCCAAATCTGTGCAAACTCTAGCACACTATCCACTATACAATGCATGATTATAGCCTCTCCAGAGCTCACCTAATTCCATAAGTCGTGCTAGCCTTACAGCCTCACCATCTGGAAAATTAAAATTAATCCGACACTAAAATATTAATTCATATAAATACAATAATAATATGACATTAAATCTAATGAATTTTGTTACCCATATTTTTGCCCAAGCATTATCCTTTACTTCATTTGTCAGGTGTCGTCGAGAGAGTGGACGGACGGTAATAAGGATGAAGTATTTAGAAAGTGTCACGAAAAAACTTCTACATTCTCATCCTATTTTTCAAATCTTTTTTTTGTCTTGATTGTACTCCACCATCATCTGCGTGTGGAAGTTCCACACCGCATGCATCCATGTACGCCCACACTGCTTATCAGTAGATCCAGTAGTTAAATAAGAAAAATAAATATTATATCAATACATCTTATAATGAAAATAAATTATGATAAAAAAATTACTTGTGTTCAATAAATATACCTGAGGAAGTCTGATCAGTGGATGTTGCTAGATCCTCAAGAACTAAAAGAACATCTACTTGTACAGATGGAGTGGGTCTCAGTGTAAGATCCATAGGATCAAAATGTGTCGCAGCACCAGTCAAAGAAGAAAGAATATAGTAGACTAGGGATAAGGAAATAGAAGTAAAAGAAGATGGAATATATGGTTTTGAAAATTCATAATAAGTCTGAGGATTAGGAATCATCATCGAATATAGGAAATAGAGGCGAGGAGGCTCATATGCAAATGAAGGTACAAACATGGGTGGCCTAAATATCCAGAGTGTCTCAAACAACATTGTGAGATCAGAATGTGTGGTGGATGGTACTCCATGGGGAGGGATGGTATGTGATCGGGCACACCAACTGGGGCACCTAGATATAGTACCACCCCCTCCCCCCACCCTCAAATATATATCCTGAGCACTAAAACCACTGGGTTGGTTAGTGAATAACTTTCACCTTGGTGGTGGATCCTAATTAAAAATTAAAAACAAAATTAACTGCATGAAATTATATGTTATTGATATATATTGTTGAAATAAAATACCCACAATGGGCTCTAGAGGAGGGATACCCATCTCACTAATTGGGCGATTATTGTTTGCCTTCTTTTTTCTTCATTGCTTCTGAGTGATTTGCATTTCCCTAATTTGAAAACAAATATGTAATTAATTATAAATCCATAACTGATGTGTAACCGAAACAATAAAGAAGATTTGGAAGGACTTAATTAAGGAATACAACTTTTCAAACCAAATACAGGATACACATTAATATAATAAAAACATTTTATGTCTAGTGGGAATAATATCAAAACATAAGACATGTCATAAAAAAATACGTTCAAATTATCATGTTTAGCATGGGTATGATATAGTTTTATTATATTTTCAATTCGATCCAAATCAATTTTGGTTAGGTCATTGAGTTCATTCTTGTCAATTTATTAGGACAAATATCCATTTTTATTTATCTTAGGTCATTTGGTTTATTTTTTTCAATTTATTAGGTCATTTCTCCATTTTTATTTTTCTTAGGTCAGTTGGTTCATATTTTGGGTTAGGTTATTTTTTTCAATTTTTATGTCATTATTTTCATTGGTTTTTATTTTCATATCAATTAATTTAATATTTCCAATTCAATTCATCTATTTTTTGTTAAAATTTAATTATTTCAGTTTTTTTTGTTTTATAGGTTTGAATACTGTTCAATTCAATATTAAAAAATTCAAATCAAAGAAAACTGTAACCAATAAATATTGAAAATTCACATGAAGGTCTAGTTGGATACAAAATATTTTTAATCAATATTAAATAAATTTGTATAGCACTAACCTAAACAACCCAAGTTGAGCTATACCAAAAGAACTAAGAACACAGATGGGTAGTTTTATATATTTCCCACTATAAATTCAATTTTACAATCAACTCTGACAATTGAAGTATTGGAGTTATCATAAGTAATAAATGGATTGGGTCCAATGGGAGAAAGGATGGTGTCAATTCCATCATCACCATCATCAAAAATATGTCTTGGAATTACTTCAATAATGACACCAAATTCAGGTCAAAGATGATCTCTGACATAAAAACTCATTTCTACATTGATTCCAATATATATGGTTTATCAGTATAAAGAGTTTGAGTCATGTCAATAACTTGAAATCTATAATCTTCAATAAATTTGGCATGCCTCTTCATCGAATCAAACCACTGGTATTTCATCAGAGTGACTCGACCATTATAGTAATAATCCAATATTAGTATTTTCTCAACAACTCCATAATAAGATACATTTTCAAATCAAGGTATACTATATGATGCACTGGCATAATAGTTTTTTTTGTAAGTTACCATAACACCATCATGTTGTGTTCTCATGTCATTTTCACATTTAGTGATAATAAATCTGTATCGATTAATCACAATTTATTTTCATTCATGAACCACACAATTGGGACTAAAATCCAAAGCTCTCATTTCCTAAGAGACATAGCCAGTGGGAAAACTCAATACCTGAAATATAAATGAATATTAAACTTAATTAAATATTTATTTTATTAATTTAGTATAGTAATATTTCTACCTTCAATTTCAACCAAGCAGAAAACTCTTTGCTATGAAATGTTACTATCCTTCTCAATGATAAAAAATGATGCTTTATATTTATCATTTGTTTATGTTCCCTACCAAAAAAATATAAATAGTTTAACATATATGTAAAATTACATGAGATGAAATAATATATACATGTTCAATTTAATTACTTGATGTAGTCATTGAACAAATCACAGTTAAAAAAATGTGTGATGTGTCATCTCCCATTCTTTAAGGCTTAATGTTGTCAATGTATATGATTCGGGAATTCCCCCTATTTGGGGAAGTGAGGGGAAAATGGGTTTAATTTTCTCATATTGTTCTTCTTCATTTCTCATTAGTCTATTTCATCTCATATTCAGATCATACAAATACATTGAACAGAAATCTATACATTCTTGATCCAAGTAACCTTTGATGCTAGAACCTTCAGGATGATTTCTATTCCATACATAAGACTTCAATGTGAACATGTTTCTTTTATTTAGATACTTTTGAAAAAAAAATAGGTCCCTTGAGAAGTATTCCAATTGGAATATGTACTTTTAGATGAAACATGCATGTGAAAATGATGGAGGAAATATTTTCAATAACTCCCACAAAATTAATGGTACCTCTTCCAATATTTTTTGAAAGAAATAATTCAACAAATTTTTATCAAAAATATCTCAAAATAAATGGAACAACTGAATAAATGATACCCTTGAAATATTTAACATAAGATGATATATTCATATTAGAATAAACTCATACAGAAGGATGTGATAATCATGAGTCTTCAAATATTTCAGCTTCAACTCTCTTCTATTGAACCATTTTGATATGTTGATTGAATAGCCATCGAAAACTTTAATAGTCTCTATTACTTCTAGAAATTGATTTTTTTACGTGTGACATCACATAATAATAACATGGAATTTTCCATTTATTTTCACTAATACACATAGGATGCAATTCTGGTTTGATACCCCAATCCACCAAGTCACTTCGAGATCGTAAATCAATTTTTTCCTTTCCCTTGACATTTAGAAGAATTTAAATCAACATATAAAATATATTATTTTCAATTTTAATTACATCTAATCAATGAAATAACAAATTGGTTTACCAATATAGAAACTCTAAGAACATACTCCTCTTATTCCAATTGTAACAGGTTTCAATGGAAACATTCTTCCTCTTTCTAGATTTCATCTAACCCTTCCTAAATGAAAAAATGAAATCTTTTAATTCATTAAGCACATCAATTCTAGACATACGCTAAGGTGGATTTTCGGTCTCCATGGCATTGTCAAATCTTTGACGATTATTCCTATATGGATGGTCAATTGGAAAGAATCATCGATGTCCTATAAAGGTGAAACTATGGTGATATTTCAGTCTTCTAGATTGTGAACTCTTTATAAAAATATTACATAATAGTTTTCCCTTCATTATCCATCCAGACATCATTTCATAAGCATGAAAATCATTGATCGTCCACATAAGTGCAACATGCATCTAAAATATGTCTTTTGAATATGCATCGTATGTGCTCACACCCAAATTTCAAAGATGTTTCAACTATTTTATTAAAGGATGCATGTATACATTTATATCATTTTTAGGATCATACAGTCCAGATATGAGTATACGCATGAAACTAAAAGTTTTTTTCATAAACATCTATGGAGGAAGGTTATAAATGTATATGAAAACTTTCCATGTGTTGTTTGAAGTAAGAATGTTCTTAAATGAATTAAAACCTTAACATGAAAGACCCAACCTCACATTTTACACGTCATCTATGAAATTAGGATATCAAGAATCAAATCTCTTCCATGAAAATCCATCTACAGGGTGAACCAACTCATCGTTATTCTTATTTCTCTTGGTATCATGCCATTGAATTTTTATTGATATTTCATCAGACATGAAAATATTATGGAGTCTTAGGATCAATGAAAAGTGCCTCATTACTTTCTATGCCACATTATATGGTGTTACGTCATCTTTTGGCTTCCATCAGGATGTCCCACATTTTATAAAATCATTTTTTTTAGTAGTTTACTCCTAGAATAAACTGCAGTATTTCAGGAAATCATGATTTTTGTTTTTTGAATATCCAAGTTACACAACTAACTTTCATTCCATATAGTGGTTTGATGAAATATCTACATCATCTGGAAGAAATTCCTTCAAAAAGGTAATAATTTAATCAATGGGACTATTAGAAATCCCATGCATTGTTTTCCCATGAAACAATCAAATTAAAAATTCCAACTTCTTCATGTTACCACATTATCGATATACTAGATTCATGGAAGCATCATTAAATTTTTTTCATCCTGTAAACACCATCATTTTCATCAGATGCATCATGTGTGCTCATATTGGAGTCTTCTTGGGTCGACATCCCTTCCTTCTCATGATGACAAATAAACAGAAATCGGTCATCAAAAAAATTCTCCAATATAGTCCTCTCATTTAGATCATGAGCATTTTTATATTTCATTTTTTTCACATTGTAATACCACACATAGTAGTTTGTTTGAAAATCATATTTGGTTATATGGTAGCTAGATTCTTCACAGATCAACCAAGGTCTTCCAACATAATTATAATATGGTAAATGTATGTGACCACTATCTGAAGAATTTCCAAATGAAAAATCTAAAAATCTCTATAACTTATTTTGAAAATCACTTTTTTTTAGACAACAATATATATGTTTTTATTTATTTGAAAGAAACAGAAAACCGGCCCACCATCCCAAAATACTATATATATATAAGAAAATACTATAAATATAAAACCATGATATTGAATTCCATTATATCAATGAGTAATAATGTTATAAATCCATTGAGGGTCAATGATTTAATTATAAAAATATTTCTTATGGAATATAAATACCTAGGGGTGTTATTTAAATGAGATGTAATTGATTGAAGAAATTTATGAGGCATAAAGGACCTTAATATAGGTGCCTTAGTGACTCCCCCTTAAATTTTTTCTAGTTCAAGTTCATTAGATTTTGTTTAGTTTTGTTTTTCTTAATTAAATTTAATTAGTTTCATTTAAATTATATTATAGTCAAGTTGGGTTCGGTAAGTTTTTATTGATTTGGCCTATTTTCATTCGGTTAGGGTTGTGTATCTTTAGTTCAAGTGAATATGGTTTTATTAAATTTCATTTGTTTCAATTTGGAATAGTTTGATTCAAAGTGGGTTAGTTTTATTCAAATCGGTTCTATTTACTTTGGTTCAAATCAATTCTATTTGTTTTGGTTTGGTGTTGTTTTATATGGTTTAGTTCAACTTGGTACAACATGGTTTTATTCAATTTGTTCAATTCTATTTTGTTTTTTATTAGTGAAAATGTGGTAGATATCTATAACAAAAGTATACTTAAGGATTTATGTCTCATTTTTATTGAGTGTAATATATTCGTGAAGGTTTATAGGAGAGAACCTAGGAGAACAAGTTATTCAAATTTATCACATCTACCCAAGGGTTGGGTTATCATTTAAAAACTTATTCAACTATATATCTTAATAATAGGCTCACTAGAATCTATATTTTTCATTAAATCAACCATGATCACATTCATAAAAGTTGAGATAATAAATTCATTCAATACCATATTTAAATTATCTCAAGTTAAATTATATATCATGTTTCATTTATATAATTCACAAGGTGATACCATTATCTAATATCCTCTCACAACTTTTTGGAAAATGATGTTGTAAATCATGGTAAATAAATATCACAACATGTTGCAAGATTTATTATCATTCCATGTTGGTTGTTATGTAAGTATAAAATTTTGGATATGGAGGATTCATTTCAGCATATATGTTGTTGTCACACTACATTAAGTTATGCATAAGAATAAACAAAGATAATATAATAATAATCGCATTCCATATAAGATTAATTATAGAGAGTGATTAGTCACTGAAAGTGGCTAATATTCATTGTTAATATCTTAATATTAATGTGTTTAAAAGTTCATAAACATCAATTTTAGTCCAATTCAGAAATTGAACTTCATTTCCCATCATTGTGCAATTAATGCTTAAAGTGTCAATTTGGGCCCACTCAATAATTTGTTTTTATACAAAATTATATTCATTTTATAAATTTGAAATTTTGGGATATGATTTATCACTTTTTTTGGAACATTTTATCTTTTAGGTCTGATGGATGAATCCCAAAGGAAGATGGATAATTTTTCACCTGAATGTAGAAATTTGATGGAGAAAGCATAATGGGTCTAAGGCCCATCAAACAAATATGGGTCCCACAAACCAATCCCAATGAAGCTCAAATTTATACAGTAGAAATATAAAAATATGAGAATAATTTTATTCAACTGTGGCCGGAGCTAATTCTGATGTTTTCATGATGATAAAGGGATCTGAAGTTGAGATTTAAATGGTGGACCCGGCATTAATTCACAGAAATCCGTCCCACCATTTCGACCATAACTTATAAACGGATGAGCCAAAGTTCATTATATTTTTACAGATAATAGAGGACAGAGGGAAGAAGATATTTATCTTCTACAACCCCTCCGGATTCGTCTTTCTTCAATTACAAATTCACACGTCAATATGGTGGACGAATCTGGACAGTTTTCCGGGTCAAATTCGAAACATCAATTTCCTTTTGATTATTCACCCTCCTTTTGGCTCTATTAATTGTTGGGGGGGGAAATTAATTGTTGTGGTATAGACCTAAGGCTCTTAATATGCCTATATAAGGAGATGGTGGGGAAGGGAATAATCATCTAACATTTTTCTTTGAATCCATGTTTTTTTCTTTCAATTGTAATTTCCCGCTTTCGTTTTGTAATGGCATCGTCAATTTCTCTAATGTAAGTTTTTCATTCACGTTCATTATTTTAATAAAATTTATTCTTCTTCATTTTTTATTTTCCTTTTCTTCACACGTTGATACCGTTGAATCAAGGTGTGAAATTATTCACACCAGCACTTGTGATTTCAATCACACAATGGTGGAGTGTTCGTTCTTTTAATAATTTTCTTCTTCTTCAATTCCACCCCCATAAGTCTAAATCCTGCTTCCATTGGTAGAATAGCATCAATGGAGGGATAACCTCTTAAGGGTTTATCCAAGGGAGTAGCAAGGTCAGGTATTTAATGTTATTTCATGTACTTAATATTTAAATCTATTCGTTATTTTAGGATTTCCATTTGATGAGTTACATTCTTCTTCATCTTTTCCAACTTTAACAATGACACATTTTGAGTGGTAGTATGATCTATTTCCTTTGAGTGCTCATTAAAGTGATCCTCAAAGTGAATTAGTGATTGGCCTTGGAATTGTGTAGGGATTAAATTTGGGAATGATTTGGAAGAATTATCTCATTGTTTGGATATGTCTTGAATTAATGACATGAAATTTTCTAAGAAAAGAAATTCATCCAATCCACCCCAAGAAAAACCCTAAGATCAACCCACCATAAATAATTCTTTAGTTCACATCATTTTTTATTATATGTTATTTAAATTATATCTTTAGTTCTCCAATTAAAATCTACCTCAAAGTTAGCCACTTCATAGTCAATCCATCAACAAATCATAGTGTCTCAAGGTTTCTTCTTCAGTCCCTGTAGATTTGATCCCTACTTGTACTTCAACGACCGCTTTTACCAGTAGGGTAAATTTGGGTGCAACCAAATTTTGGCGCCGTTACCGGGGACCCAAGTAAGTTCCTTAGACACTCATCTTCTTTTCTCACCCCAAATTCTATATTCTCACCCTAATTTCTCTTCTATATTCCCCATTCTATTTCTGCGTGTCCAATGAATCCCAAAAACAACTTTCAATCAACTCCAATGGATTATCTTCAACAATACCCATCAATATACCAAGGCTATAATCAACTGGAAAATCAATATTTTGAATCACCTCACATATAAAATTTCATTGACCAAACCATGATTGAATACACCACCCCAGATGAGATGTACAATCAATGGGATGCTGATTGTTTAAAGGATCAATTTTCATACCTCTCAAGGATGATTAAAGAGATCAAACATAATGAAGTTCATGATGCCCAAACATCTATCAATACTAATTCTGAAAAAATTCTTGAACATTTGTGTGAAAAAATGGATATAATGAATTCAGAGGTTTCATCTTTAAGAGTAGAACTACAAAGCATTGAAATGGTTATGAAACCCATTCCCACTCAGGTTGTCTCTTCCTCATCACTAATACAAGAATCTTGTCTCTCACAAAACTCAAATGAATTTATTGAAGAACCAACCATTGGATTTGGGATAGTTTAAGATAATCAAGGAATTGTTGATGGGTGCTTAAATCAAGAGGAAACTGATTTTTTGTATTCACAAGAGGGAAACTTGACATTGTGGATGGTGAGTCTTGAATATTTCTCAATTGATGATTTTTCAAAAACACAAATCACTGAAAAATTGGGATAAATACCAAACATTGATCCCATACCCACACCTCAAATTCAACTAGACACTTTTGGGGATGAATCATATTTTAAAACGGAACCAATTCTTTCTAAATTTTTTGGAGAAGAAACTAACTTTCATTCAAATTGCCAATCTTTATTAAGAAATTGCAATCAACCAGAACTCAAAATCATTATCCTTCCTTCCCCAGACAAGAATTCCATCATAGGTGATAAAAAATACCTTGCAATTTTAGTTCATTCATCTAAAGAATCCAATAATTTTGGAATGTTCATTGATGTCTTAGGAAAGAATATAAGTTCAACTCGATCAAGGATTTCAGATATTCCTTGGATTTTACCAATCATTGTAGAAAATAGGATTTTACATGAAACAAATTTCAAAAAAATAATCAATCTCAATCTTATTGAAGTAAAAAAATATGGGTTAATTAAAATTTCAAAAGTTGGAATTGGATAAGTTGGGGGATACAAGTTGAGCTAAAGACGTTAAAAAAAGCGTTGCATGGGAGGCAACCCATGGTTTTCATGTTTTCTAATTATTTTGAATCTTTTTTTTTCATATAATAAATTACCATAGACTGTTGACCTGTTATTCTTTTATGAGTAAGGATGGGTATGAAAGGGGAGCGCCATATTCATCCGTGACACGTGGCGTGATCTTTGAGTAATACCTTACCCATAAATCTAAAAAGAAGACAATGTATCATCAGTTTATTTTGTTTTGTTTTATTTTTATGTTTTTATAGGTTAAAAAAATAAAAGGACATGTCGTAAGTCAGAAGGAAAATCCATTCACCACCATCCAAGTCGTTGAGACTCAAATCTAGGATTGAAGGGAGACTGTGGCATGCGCTATCATCATCAACCACCAGGTGAATTTGTTCCATGTTTATCATTTTAAAATTCCTCTTTGAAATCCTATCCTACCCCCTTCTAACTTTTCTTTTCTTTAAACACTGGGGAAAGTGTTATTCTAAGTTGGGGGGAGATAAAAAATGATTTTTTTATGTGAATAAAAACATGCATGAAAATAAAAATTCCATTAACCATAAACATGATAACACACATTGCAAACTCTAAAATTGGATATCAAATAAATTTTGCATGACTTGATTCTGATTTTAATGAAAGTTTAAGCTCATGAGCATAGTTTTTGGAAAGTGAGGTTGTCCGATGTGATTTTTCAGTGTTTATATTTTCATCCTCTTAATAAAAATGCCACAATGCACGTCTACTGGATCGTGGGTGTAAATTTGAGTTCTTGGGTCCCTTTCATTATAGCATAGGGTTCTGGGGTCACTTTTAGTTTAATTTGAGTATCCAAAAAAACAAAAAACAAAAAAAAACAAAAAAAATTGACCACATAGAGTAATGTTTTGTCCAAATGCGTGGCATCTGACACTTGGGGATCGTGACTCCATAGTTGTCTTGCCCAGAGTTAGGCTTTATATCTCTATTGTAGAGCATGAAATTGAAAATATGTGTGGCGTCCGACACTTGGGGATCGTGACTCCATAGTTTTCTTGCCCAGAGTTTGTCTTTTCATATCTATTATGGATAAAAAATCAAAAAAAATGGATACTCATATTAAGGTTTAATGTGATTCCCACCTAGCGCTTCCATTTTTTCCCCTTGAACAATAAAATGGGCCCCATATCTTTTTTGATGCACAACACTTTATCATGCTTAATTGAAATTGGATGAAATGTGGCGATGAATTTGACCAAAGGAATGGGCTTGGGCTTGGGATATTCTTATGGACCTAGCTTGTTTTAAGTGATTTTGATGGGTTCCATAATTTTTTTGGTATGAGGTATTTGGGTGAGCAATATGTATTTAAATGTTTTTGGAAAAGGGTGTTTGAATTTCATATTTGTAATATATTTTGCTCGGGACTAGAAAAACTCAAGTTGGGGGGTGTGATTAGTCACTGAAAGTGGATAATATTCATTTTTAAGATCTTAATATTAATGTGTTTAAAAGTTCATAAACATCAATTTTAGTCCAATTCATAAATTGAACTTCATTTCCCATCATTGTGCAATTCATGCTTAAAGTGTCAATTTAGGCCCACTCAAAAATTTGTTTGTGGACAAAATTATATTCATTTTATGAATTTTAAATTTTGGTATATGATTGACCACTTTTTTTGGAACATTTTATCTTTCAGGTCCGATGGATGAATCCTAAAGGAAGATGGAGAATTTTGACCTGAATGCAGAAATTTGTTGGAGAAAGCATAATGGGCCTAAGGCCCATCAAACAAATGTGGGGCCCACAAACCAATCCCAATGATGCTCAAATTTATAAATTATAAAGATAAAAATATGAGGATAATTTTATTCAACTGTGGCCAGATATAATTCTGATGTTTTCATGATGATAAAGGGATCTGAAGTTGAGATTTAAATGGTGGACCCGACATTAATGCATAGAAATTTGTCCCACCATTTCTACCATAACTTCTAAACGGCTGAGCCAAAGTTCCTGAAAGTTTTACAAATCATAGAGGACAGATTTAAGAAGATATTTTTCTTCTACAACCCCTCTGTATTCTGCCTTATTCAATTAAAAATTCACACGTCAATCTGGTGGACGAATCTGGACATTTTTCCGGGTCAAATTCGAAACATCAATTTCCTTTTGATTATTCACCCACCTTTTGACTCTATTAATTGTTGGGGGGTGAATTAATTGTTGTGGGATAGACCTAAGGCTCCTAATATGCCTATATAAGGAGATTGTGGGTAATGGAATAATCATCTAACATTTTTTTTTAATCCATGTTTTTTTCTTTCAATTGTAATTTCCCGCTTTCGTTTTGTAATGGCATCGTCAATTTCTCTAATGTAAGTTTTTCATTCACGTTCAGTATTTTAATAAAATTTATTCTTATTCATTTTTTATTTTCCTTTTCTTCACACGTTGATACTGTTGAATCAAGGTGTGAAATTATTCACACCAGCACTTGTGATTTCAATCACACAACGGTGGAGTGTTCGTTCTTTTAATAATTTTCTTCTTCTTCAATTCCACCCCCATAAGTCTACATCCGGATTCCATTGGTAGAATAGCATCAATGGAGGGATAACATCTTAAGGGTTGATCCAAGGGAGTAGCAAGGTCAGGTATTGAATGTTATTTCATGTACTTAATATTTAAATCTATTCGTTATTTTAGGATTTACATTTGATGAGTTACATTCTTTTTCTTCTTTTACAACTTTAACGATGACACATTTTGAGTGCTAGTATGATCTATTTTCTTTGAGTGATCATTAAATTGATCCTAAAAGTGAATTGGTGATTGTCCTTATAATTGTGTAGGGATTAAATTAGGGAATGATTTGGAAGAATTATCTCATTGTTTGGATATGTCTTGAATTAATGACATGAAATTTTCTAAGAAAAGAAATTCATCCAATCCACCCCAAGAAAAACCCTATGATCAACCCACCATCAATAATTCTTTAGTTCACATAATTTTTTATTATATGTTATTTAAATTATATCTTTAGTTCTCCAATTAAAATATACCTCAAAGTTGGCCACTTCATAGCCAATCCATCAACAAATCATAGTGTCTCAAGGTTTCTTCTTCGGTCCCTGTGGATTCGATCCCTACTTGTACTTCAATGACCGCTTTTACCAGTAGGGTAAATTTGGGTGCAACCAGAGAGATCAAATCATAATAGTATATGCCACACTGTAAGCTTTTTAATGTACGAATAATTTGGTGTGATTGATGATTTGATACACCATGAAAGAAGAGGCAATGTTATAACTGGTCTTTCATAAGAGTATACAAATTCTATGGAAGGTTGAACCTCACTAAAACCTCTCATTGTTAATAATAAACTCAATGTATATAAGAGTAATTGATTGAGTATCACACCACAATGATGTATATTTCACTATGAAGAGGAAGGTTTTGTTGTAGTTAATATCCCATGATAAATTTATGTGGTTTTGGAATGTGATGGTGGATTAGATCACTCCACATTAAGAATGGCACACAATTGTTATGTGAGACATTGAGAAGAGTAAAAAATAGTCACATTATAAAATTCTAGTTACGTTGTGAGGATCAAAACATTGTAAGAATCAATTGAAAAATGAGAGGAATATAAAATACAAGTACACAATGAATCTATAGGACCACACTATAATAGGTTCATATTTTAAGAAGATATGATAATCCATTAGTCCAAAAGGATTTATCTATATGTAGTAAATCATACATTTACTGTTAATGATTTGTCACTATTAAATATGAAAATAGAATCTTAAAGAATTTATATGTCAATTCCTATCAAAAATGTAATATTAATTCATAGGATACTCCAATTGAAGTTTAAATGAATGGTTATAAAATATAAATTTCATTTTAAAGTTGTATACTACACATATGTAGGTATCTTATTAAAATTATAGTATATAAGAAAAACAAATGTAATGCATATGGAATGAATATTTGACAATTGTAGGCAGTTTTAAATTGCATATTATAGATAATAAGAAATATTATGTACAATTTAAAATATTTATTAGATTATATAAAGATTGTTTCTTAACACAGTGCAGCTTACACATAAATATGAATATTATGAGAATATAATAACAATTAAAACTATACTTTACAAGGCTAATTAATTTCACTAAAAAACAAATATTATACTCTATTAATCTAAACCCTTACTATGTAAATGGGATTAAGACCCTTTCACAAGAAATCTTGGACAAATATTTTTCTATCACCAATCTACACATAGAATGATATTTGTTTTATAGAAACCAAAAATAAATCTAGTGAAACTGTAAAAGGGGAATACAAAATGATAGATCTAGAACTCACTAATTTGATATTGAAGAAAAACCAAATGAAAATAGGTTCTTGAGTATGGGTCGTCACAGATGGGGAAGAAAAGTAAGAACTCTTAGGGCTTACTATTAGGACAAATTAGAGGGGATAGGCGAATTCTAGTTCAATCTTAGGATTAGATCTGGATGCAGATCCAGATGGGAGTGTTGCTAGTGATCAGGATGGGAATGCTACTATGGATCACGATGGGAGGAGGGGAGTGCTCGGGATTTTATTTAGATGGGAGTAGGGGAGGAGCTCTCATGGTGTTATTTTAGGGAAGACCTATGCCAATGGGTTTTTGAAAACCGTTGGGATAGCCTACACTAAAATTCCATATCCCAACAATTAGGAAAAACCATTGGGATTGGTTTGTGGGTATAGAGATGATTTTTAGTAGTATAACAAACCTCAATTTGAATCTAAATTAAATTCAAAACTTCTCTTTACCTCCAGGTGAACAAACTTACATATTTTAACATTTCATAATAAATAGACATGTCATTGGATGGGGTGGAGTGAAAATTTATTACTATAATAAATAAATCATCTAAAAATTTATGAAAAAAGAATGAAAATAATAAAAGAATGATTTCAACCTGGATTAATATTTTCATTTCATAATTCATTTCAATGAATATTTTATTAGTTAAATTCAAATTAAAAAGTTCAAAGTTAATTATTATTATATAAAATTCTCCAAAAGTTTTACCAAAAACCATTTTTTTCAAGTGAGTAATAAAATTATTTACTTAATTAAATCCAAAAGGTAATAAAAGTTAACCTTCTCAAAGTGGCATCACAACCTTCAGTTTTAATAAAAAAAATCACCCACTGAAAAATTCATATTTGATGCTTAAAAAATCATAATTTCAAAAAAAAATCAAGGGTTTTTAATGGGTTTACATTAGAACAAAGTTAAGAAAAAATAAATACATTTTTCCCACACCTAAAACACAACATTCCAAGGAGGGAGAAATTTTTTGAAAGTGTAAGTTTTGAAATATTTTGAAAATTAGTAGTGAAATAAATGTTTTTGGGTCACAAGTACAATCAAAAAACATTTTAACACACACAAATCAATCACATAATGCACAAAATATACACATTAGTTACTAAATTAACAACTTAAACACAAATTCAAAGTATTCAAAAAAGTTATATGTTAGTATTTGAAGTTCAATAATGATTTTCAGGACAGTGTTGAAATAAGAATGCACATCAAAATTTTAGCACAAAAATATTTTCAAAATGGTATTAGAAACCAATAGGTTTTACATGATAAATTTATCATGAATTTCAGTAATTAAAAATAAATTTTTCATAATTTATTACACTACCAAAAGAAAGTAGCAGAATTCATTTAACATGAAAATGAGCTGAATCAAAATGAAAATTTTTGGATTATTAATCCCTTGTTTAGAAGATTTAACAAATTAATTTCATCAATATCACTCATTTTTTACTTTTTTTGAGTAATTTCCCCTGGTTACCCATTTCTAGCTCCTACAAGTTGAAAAGAACAAGCATTAAAATCCATAATTTAAAGTAAAACACAGAATAAAACTAGATTGAAAGTTTGGGGAGTTTGATTCAATTTGATCTAACATTCAACTTCTCTTGATCTTTGAAAATTGTGTAATTTTTTATTCAAAGGTATATAAAATTCTTCTCACTAAAACATTAAAAATTATACATTAAAATATACATGTGTTTATTCTATATGGATGACATATAATATTTTTAGAAAATTAAATCTTGTAGCATGTTTGACATTTATTTAGCATTATTAAATTCAGGATCAATAATGAAAATGTGTACCTTCCCCCACACTTAATTTTTATCATACAATAAAAATTTATAATCTTAAAAAGTTAAGGGTATAAGGATACAGCCTATAAGATACCATGTGGGAAATAATTTACCCAAGATGGATTGTCGTGCAGAGTGTTCTACCTTATTATTTTACTAAAAGAGAAATAATAATATTTTATTAAAAATAAACAAATGAAAAACAAAAAAAGAAAGGAAACAGTAAAAACTTAGGTTCAACCCCCCAATAGGTTCTATATTTAGACTATCTATGGATGGAAAACCATTAGTTCAACCCTATTCAGATGGTGGATATATTCTTGCTTTGAAATCACCACATGAACTTATTTCTAGTATATTTTCAAACACACTGGTCTATTGAACCAGGAATAATTTCTTTTTATTTAAGTACCTCCTTAAAAATATCAGATATTATATCCACCTCATCTTTATATTAAGTTTTGTGGTTGAAGTTTTGGGTTGATAAAAGTAAGAATTGAGGAACCTCAACCTCAAACAAACAATGAAAACTATCTTTGAAAATTAAATCAACTTCACTCATTGAGAAATTAAATTGATGAATAAAAGGTAGGGTAAATGGAGAAGATAAACTAGTAGGCTAGAACGCTTAATTTTAAATTCAGCCCACCTTAGTTGTGTCCATAATAACATCATCTTTAACATCCCCCAAATTCATATTTTTAGTGAATTCTGAGAGCACTTGAAGTTCCTCAGTATCTTCAGGATTAGTACCTTATAAACTGATCAGGTAGTCCAAAGATTAAGCTAACTCATTAAAATATACATAGGGATAAAAACATTAAAAAAATATAATCATCTTAATCAAAATGAAATCAAAAAATTTCTTCATGCACAGAGTAATCATCTCCCTATAAATAAACTAAAATTTGTTCTTTAATGAAACATAGTTATCCTGGGGTAAAATCCAATTCCAAAGTAACAAAAAATTTCTCCTCTAACTACTCATAAAAATGAACCACTTAAGTATTGGTATCTTTAAGGGAAAAGAAGAGGGTTTATTTGACTAGTTTATATTGTAAAACTATGGAAAATATTTAGATAAGTTATTAGACAAAAAATCATTATAATGTAAAATATAAATTAATTGATAATCCAAATGATATCTAGATTATTTTAATTTAGCGGGTTACTCCTCTTGGATTCACTCAAAAAATGTCTCAAATTATGGATGTTTCAATCCCATATTTTCAACCATGTAAATTTCATGTTCACGTGAAGGTGAATACAACTCTTCAATAGGTCTCTTAATTGTTTCCATATTCTTTTTATCCTCTAGATCCAAGTTGATAGTTTGATAGAAATGCTACAGCCACTCAAGATCCACAAAATCTTTCATTTTAGGTTCTCTATTAACTATATTATCATTCTAACTCTAGATGAATTACATGTCTTGTGTGAGTTCTTGCACCTGAGGAGTTTCTAACAATGATAAATATTCAAGAACTTGTAAGTTTGTCACTGATGACATCAATAATAATGAAATAAAAATAGAATAAATGCTAAGAAAAATGTACTTCCCCAAAAATGATTCCAATTTTTGATAACCTATCATTTGAACTATACAGAATATATTTATATTTTCCCTATGTATAGTACAGTAGCTAACCTAGGGGTTGATCTTAAGGAGGTAGTGTATTTATCTCAATGATTCCTCTAAAATATTTTTTTATTTTTATTTATTTTTAAATCGGTGAAAGAAAAACATGAAAAAATGATAAGGGAAGGGGAAATGTGAAGATGAAATAAGAAAATATACATAAGAAAATAAGTGAAACAAAAACAAGGAGGAAAGAAAGTTAGCAAGAAGAGAACTAGCTCCAGAATAATTGGATTTTACACTTCCTGTCATAAATTTACAAGATTTTACCACCAACACTCAACCTTACTCAATGTGTGCTCAATATCTCAACTTAAACACCTCACTATCTCTCCTAAAATAGTGAACAACCATGCATTTAATGTATTTTTATACATAATTACTCTCTTAGTTATGAAATGAATCACAAGGTCAAACCACAATCTCACAAAATCTCTTCCGTGAAAAGATGATAATCGAAAGATATTAAAAACATATGACCTCTCTTAGGAAACTCTGTTAAATGAATTAGAGAATAAGAGGAATAAGGATAGAGAAAAAGAAAGTAGCATACTTTTTATGTGATAAATCATGTTGCTGATACTCCTTTATTCACATTAAAATTTTGAAAGAGCATAATAGATATTGACAATCAAACTGAATATTTGATCTCCATAAATCATCAAAGATTCACATACTCAAACTAGTCTTCAAATTAGTTCTCCATTTCTTTCCTTATAGTTATTCCAAGGGCCCTTGGTCTCCTTATTTTCCAATTATTCCTCATGTAAACAACTCCTCTTACATGGTTGGATACTCACTTCTTCACCCGGGACATCATTTTCATTTGAACTCATATCATTGACTTGATATTTAAAAAAAATACAACAAATAAATCATATGACCACAACAATTTACCCCTTTGTGTTTTTTATTAAAACACATATCATCTCAAATTCAATGATATCATTTTCCCTTTTGACAATATCATGGAGATGGTAGGTCGTACTTATGCATGAGTAACGTTTCCATTTTTCAACGATCATGATATAAAGAAAATAAGTTTTATTTTATATTTAAAAAATGATACTTATATCATTAATATCATATTATATTTTTAAATAAACTTATATATATATTCCATATGATGTGGTGATGAAAAATGAATCACATCGCATGACGAAGGTGATAGTCCACACGTATGCACGAACGACATTATCATTTTTAAATAAATGGAAAGGTAAAAAAGAATATGGTATATTATATTTATATCATGATAAATATTTCATGAATATAATATATATATATATATGTTAAATCCATCATTATATCCATATGTGAGAGGCAATGATGGAAAAAATTTATTACACTGGTTCGTGAGGCAGTAGTCCTTCGTACACATGAATGATGGTTTCATTTCCCATTTGATGGAATAAGAATATGGATATAAGTTCTTACATTATCATAATAATATATCAGTATATTTTAGATTATGATTTTATTATATCATCATGTTTTAATATGATTTTAATGAGGTGGAATAAGAAATAAAATTAAAACATTCGGTTAAAAGTTATACCACTTATTTTGAAAATCTTTTTTTCTTTACAACTTAAGCCCTATAAAGTTTCTATTCTGCCTAAAATATATATATATATAATTATAGAAGTGTTTATAGGAAGGTATTTGGGTATTTATTATACAAACTAAAATTATTTTGAAGTGTGAATAAAAGAGGAGAAGAGTTTCCCTTTTATAATGAGGATAGGGGATTCTTGGAATTTCTTAAAGTATTAAATTAATATGAATTTATTTTTCATATTCAAATGGATCCAGATTAATATGATTAGAATCTAAGATGAGGATTATTATATCCTCATATAATAAAAATTTAACAATTTTAGGTGATTTTTTCATTCTTGTCATTTTGTCTTAACCCTTCGTTAACTCCTTTGATGATTATCATAATAGCAAAAAAAATTACTCTTTAAGGGTCAAGATAGTTACCATAAAAAGAAAATTTTCCCATAAATGGACCATGGTTGATATTTTAAATCTTATCCCAATCACTTGGATAAATATATATTTTTTATGATTTTAAATCATTTAATAAATTATTATTTATTAAAAAATATCATTAATGCCAATTTTAGAAATATTCATTTACTTTGACTTTAATAACATTAGAATAGAAATGAAATTTGAATATAATATATTAAAATTTTCCTAACATGTTATATTTTTTAAAAAAATTTGTGTAACATAATAATTCATTCATATTATATTACTTTTAATATTTTTAAATATATTTATTTTATTTTTATAATTAATTGAATAAATACTGTGTTGAAGTTGTGTAAGAATTTAAGGTAATTATTTCATCACTAAAAATTAGAAATAAATTATCATGATAAAAAAATAATTTATATTTAAAATAACCATTTATAACTGAAAATTCCTTCTTTTTTATCCCTATGTCAAAAATTTAAAGATAATAAAACAAAGAGAGTGACATTGACTTTTCTTTACATAAAATGTTATAAAGGTCAAAATCATGGTCAAATGTAAAAAGGTCATATATTATAATTTTTTATGATTATAGATGAAATATATTCATTCAATAAAATTAATGTAAGTATTAGGGATGATTTTTAATCCTTATCACATTATTTTTATCCTAAATTACTTAATTTACCCTTATTGTGGTGACAGTTATTTACTATGGTTATTATTTATAATGAACAGAAATAAAAGGGAACTATTTAAAAAAATTGGACCTATTGATTAAAAATATGGAATCTATTATTCAAGATTCAAAACACACAATTTGAATAATTTAATTTAAAATTAAATCATTAAAACATGATGAAAACAGTTTTTTAGAAAAATGCATTTTAAGTATAAAAATGTTTTTATACCAAATTCATGTATAAAATTCATTACAAAGACCATAATTGGATCATTATTAATTAAAAGGATCTATTAAAATTTTAAAACTAATGTAAAATAGAATTTCACTTTGTAAATACTTGAAAATAAAATACATTTTCCAATAAAAAATAGTATTTTCACTATTCATATAAAAATAAATATTTTCAGAAAAATCTAAAAAATTCACTTGAAGTTAATTTTGACATGATAATTTGAAAAATTATATCTATTTTATCAAATAAAATGTATAAAAGTTCCATAAATTAATTATAATATTTTCTCACAAAAAGCAATAAATACCATTTTTGAAGAAAAGGTATTTTGTGGAAAAAAATGACTACTAAAAATAGAGTGATTATTTAAAAAGAATTAATAAATAAATTTGAATTGATTTAGAGCCTTTATATATATATCATAATTTGGTTAATCTTATTCATTTATTCCAATTCAATAGCTGGGTTATAAAAAAAATATTTAAATAATAAGATTTTATGGCTCGATTAAGCTTGGAGTTGTGTATCTTATTCTCTATCAAATAGTCTTTCTTTTGAAATATCAGGATATTACATCCCCCCTCACACATTAATAAATTTAATCCTATCAATTATAAATTAATCACGATAATCAAAGGTTTATAATTTTAAAATACCTTTTTTAAAATCTCACATCATAAAAAGGGTTAATAAAACTTCCTCTTAATAAGAGAAAAAGGGAAGTAAGAAGGTCATCTGGAATAACGCATAAATAGGTTTCCAATTAAGATAACATTATTGGTAAGTGAAAATATAGGAAAAGAGGGAAAATGTAATATCCAAATGATAATTGAGATTGATAGAGATCATTGATCATAATAAAGTGAATGATCATGAGAAAGTTGGTGACCACAAAACCATAAACCAAAGAGGTGTGAAAAAGGTCATCGATTCATTGGAAATGAAGGTAAGAGTATAAAATTATTGTTTCAAGATCCTTTTCCAAGTTTTGAGTAATTAAATTACCATATATACTAAGAACATAAGTAAATATACTTAATCGATAAATAGAATTTCATTCTTTAATCAAATTCCACTACAATCTCATTTTTTGCTCTAAACAATGGGTATTTAAGATGATTTTTTTATTCCTAAAGCACTAAAATTAACTTCTAATGGATCACTTAATCCACAAAAGGATAACAATATATTCCTCCTATATTTAGAAATTAATCAAAATCAAAATGGTTAGCATAATGTAAGATAATTCCCAAAATTAATAAACCTTCATACGAAGAAATAATACATTAATTTCCAAAATTAAACAGTAATACCCAAAGTTCAAACTAAATCATTCCATAAATAACTATCCTTAAAATTATTTAAATTATTCCTAACTAATATTTAAACCCAAATATCATTAGGATTTGATCACATAGTCTTCTAATATTAATTTAAAATTTATCTCCAATCAACATTAGTCACTCATAAAGTCATATACCCAAAAATGTATATGCCCCAATCATAAAATATCTAATATATGATAATCATTTCCATTGAATCACCATAAATCCAAATTAAAACCATATATGATTATAAAAGATAATTTAACCTTTATTCATAAAATAAAATCCTGTAATATTCTATTTACCCTAATTATATAATGTTCCCCAAAATTATAGTGATTTTTTCTAAAATAACTTTAATCACTTAATCATAGTATCACTTTTCAATTCCATGGTTATATATACTATAAATCATATGTTCCAAAATTAAACATAATATTTATTTGTCAAATAATTTGAGTAAAAAAATAATTTCATACTCACCAGGACATCATGTATGTTAGTGGTAGTCATTTCACCCTTATCGTACTTCGATTGTGGGTTCAAGCCTCACAACCTTGTTGGATACAATGGGTTGTCACCCAGCCTACGGGTTGTCCTTTTTACTAAAACAACATTAATATGATTCTTATAAAATTCTCAAAAAATGTGATGAATATCCCTAAAAATGTAATATAATTCTCTAGAAACAATCCTTCACATTAGGCCTAAGGGTTACATATACCTCAATCCAATAAATCATCTTTTAAAATATCATTAATCACCTTAAAATACCATCACTTAAAACCTCAAAAGGGGTATCTATTCCAATAAACTTATAATAAAACTTAAACTTATAAACTCATTATGTTATCTATAACTCTTAAGATAACCTCTCATGAAAATATCCTAACCTAAAAAGTTATCTAAACCTTTCCTCTGACACCAATAATAATGACCTGACCTTAAACATTGTATAATCTTGATATTTAAGTTAATAATTCATTCTCTTACATTTGAGTATCTTTATGGTTTAGATTTTTAGAGGATCAGTCCATCACCCTTTCATAAATAAACATTACATCACAAATTGGACACTTCCACTTCCACTTAGTTTCCATTTTTCCTGTGAAAAATATTTTAAAATGTGGAATGAGCATAAAAATCTCAATAAGGGACATATAAAATAAAGAAATAAATCATGATTCCATGAATACTAATAAAAAATTATTTTTTAAAATAAAATTTTGGTTTAAAATAAATATATTCTTACCCAAGAAATCAACTTCTCTTCCCAAAGTTCTTTATAAAACATTTCATAATAAATATTAAAGTAAAAAAATAAAACTCATAAAAGTTTCTTAGAAATCATGAAAAACACATGAAAACTTTTTCAAAAGTTATACTTTTCACCCTTAATAAGCAGCAAATACTTTTCTTTAAACATAATCTCATTATATTAGCATGATAAATCATAATATTTACATAAAAAACATAGAAAGAATAAATAAATATTGTAAGTAGCCTAAGCCACCATTTTCATATCACTCTTACATATGGAATAACCTTCATAGTTATAAATGTAATAACCTTTATAGTTAACAATGGAATAAACTTCACGGTTACAAATGGAATAACTCTCACAATAAAATTCCAGCATAAATCTTACCCAATGCATTAGAGGGATATCATTTACCCACCCATCCTTGGTTTATAATAAAAAAAATTGTACTTGGTTTATAATGGAACAAACCATTTTCATAAAAAATGATCGAGAACCATAACATAATTATACCACATAAAAACTTTCGGTTTTCAACATTACACTCATAAAAATATTCTTTACACCAGTAAGAAAACATTTATTGATATTAAAATATACATTCCAATTAAAACCCTTTTTGAAAAGAGTTTCTTTCTTTGAAAAAAACATTAAAGATTTTAAAGTAATTCAAACATCAAATAATGGTTACATTGGTGGGAAAACCCATTGACGTCATATATGTTAAAATAGAACATTATTTTTTTTTTCAAAATATTCCATATAAAATACGTAAAAATATTCCTTTTGAAAATATTTTAAAGAAATTAAAAAGTGACATGAAATTTTTTTTATACACTACTGGAATTCTTGGTAATTGTGAAGGCCTATTTGCGACGAGATACCGTCGCAAATAGCCCGTTGCAGAAAACGCTGTCGTAAATACAATTATTTGTGGCGGGACCGTCGCAACAAATCTTAGTTGTGACGGGAAACATCACCGTCGCAAATAAGCCTCCGATTATATGTATTATATATACATAAACGTTTTTGCGATGAGACCATCGCTAAAACTATTTACGAAGGGCCCTAGTCCTATCGCAAAATATATATATATATATATATATATATAACATTCTGCGATGGGCCCGTCGCAATAAAGTATTTGTCACAGGAAAGTAGTCCCATCACAAATATGTTTTTAAAAATATTTAGTTAGACTATTTGTGACGGGACCCGTCGCAAATGGTCTCGT
Organism: Viscum album; assembly: GCA_963277665.1. Classification (NCBI taxonomy): domain Eukaryota; kingdom Viridiplantae; phylum Streptophyta; class Magnoliopsida; order Santalales; family Viscaceae; genus Viscum; species Viscum album. The sequence continues at coordinate 480,925,905 of OY728139.1, forward strand.
CGCAAATAATAAATTAATTTTAAAAAAATAAAATTTAATAAAATTACGATTAATGAAAAAATAATATTAATATTATTAAAATAATAAAGAAATAAAAAATATTAAAATTCTCAATATTCACAAAAAAAATATAATAAAATAATAAAATATTAAAAATTAAATTATGTAATATTTTAACCGATATAAAAGACAGAAAATTTAATAATTTATATTACAATGTTAAATTCAAATGTTTGTAACATAAAAAAAATCACTGGGGGTCATCTTCTAGAGGAGGTAGAGGAGTTGAAAGAGCTGGTGGAGGAAACTATGTCCCTAAACTACGAGTCAGACGACGCATGTACTTCATCTACTCGTGATGTTGTTGCTTCCATCGATGCGTCTCCTCCTCATGTTGTTGCTACTGCTACTGCTGCCATAGACGCATCTGCTCCTCATAATGATGCTTCTGCTGCTGCTTCTGCCAACACATATCTTCTTACTACTTCTGCAAAGTCTCTATAAGCTCAGCCTGAGCTCACAACTGCTCCTGATACTGTGAGCCAAAAGATGATGGCTCTCTACGAGCTCCTCTTGAGATGGAAGTTGACATCACAGCAGTACCATAATAAGTACCATGAGTCAAATGAGAGTCAATACCAACTACTCTGCTCTTCTCAAAGCCATACTCAGTTGCCTGCATCCATACCGCCTCATCGAAATGGTGAGCACTGGTCTGCTCAGTCATCTCGTCCTAACCCTCATCCTGTCTCTGAGATGTCGCAGCCTCAAATGACTCCTTCAATTTCAATTTAAAATTAAAATTGTGAAAATATTATATGCAGTTAATTGTCAAACTGGAAAAATAATACTAACCACAATCTGATACTAGTGATCACCTATAATCTCTCTCGTGGCTGGATCACTGTAAATCCTCCAATAAACTTTGAACTCTGTAATATCGAGATGCTCGACTGCCTACAGAAATATAAAATAAACTGTTCATATTTAAAGTTAAATAAAATATTTAAAAAATATACTTACCAGATTCTCTCTATACGAACTAAATGTACGGCTACCAGCTCAATGCATCACCTCCTGTCTCCCTCGATTCTGTCATCCCACTGAAGATCTCCTCTGAAATCCACCACCCAACTAGTGTAAACATAATCCATCTCAAACGTGAGATGAAATGTACTCTGGTCGGTGGGATCTACACGACTCATCAAATTCTGTCACCCCTGCTTTCTTAATAGATGTCCTTCTCAAATTGTGAAAAAAAATGACAGAAACAGTCACGCATAGAAACATGCTATACTGTGTGGATAGCGTCTCACAAGCTATCATTGATAGGATACCATAAACCCTACAAATAATTTATAATATCAATTTGTTAATAAAATAAATTTCAAAATAAATATTATTTATTTACGTACCAGTCAATGATGGAACATGTCACGTCGCACATCAACGAGAATCTATTTCCATGTGATCCATGGCTGAGAAAAATAATTGTGCAAGATAGAGCTCCCATGTCCAATAGCTACATGTGAAAAACTGTGAAAAATGAATAAATAATCAAATAATTAGTATATATATAAATAAATAGATGAAATCTAACTAAAATATACAGGTTACCATACCTCTGTGTGCATGGATCGAAACCAAGATGTGGACGTCGCTCAGGAATAGGGTCAGGAATCATCAGTCATGCAAGATCGTGCCCCCTCCGCGTACCCCCTGAACTGCCAGTAGGCTGAGGGTCAGATGATCCAAAATCCCCCTCATCCAACGGTAGGTCAGCCTCCTGCAACTCGAGAAATAGCTCAGGGTCTATCTGAAACACAAAATTATTATTGTTAGGAGATAGTTTAAAATAACTATTATATATAGATATATATTAGTTATGATTATAATCAGCATTTAACTGTGTCAATGTTCATCTTCATCCTCTTCTCCATAGCTGTCAATGTCAATGTCTTCATCTTCCTCCTCAGCATCATCAATATCCATATGAGTTTCAGTTTCAGCATCTCTTGTCATTTCAAAGTCATTTTTAACATCATTAACATCTTCATCACCATCGATCCTTAATTGTGGGGTTTCATCATCGATATTCATGTCTCTTTGTGAATCAGATAGATTTTGAGCAGTCTCTTAAAAAATTTCAATTCCTTCCACTTCAACAGAACCACATTCATTTTGAGTAAACTGATTTTCCCAAGATTTCATTTTTATTATGATCCACCAATCACTCAAGTATCTTGAAGTAGCATAGTACTTTGCATAATAAATTTTATGTGCCTATTGAGCCAGTAAAAATGGTTCATTTACTGTAAGAAGACTTTTATATTTAATATCGACGATTCCATGAGTCAGATGAACACACAATCCTCTCTTTGTATCCAACCACTGACATTTAAACATTGTTATATAATTATGTCCTAGATAACACAGCTCAATAATTTCATCTAAAATGCCATAAAAGTCAACTTCAGTTTCTCTGTGATTTGATCCTCTCAAGAAAACTCCATTGTTAATTGTTTTTTTGATTACCCATATGCATGTGTATGAAATCGAAAACCATTCACCACATATGCATTATAATATTTAACCATTTTGGATGGTGGGTTACTCAATATACATAGTCACTTGTCAATTTTATCAGCATATTGAGACACCTGAAAATTTGTAAAAAAATTATCAATATAATAAATAATAAACGGAATTGATATTAAACCATAAATAATTTATGTTACCAGTTTTTGAAACCATTGAGAAAAAATAATTTGTCTGCGTTCTTCAAGAGCATATGTTGTAATTTGTGGAAGTTGTTTCTTGATATGATTATCATATAACCTACAAATAAAATAAGTTTAAATATTGTAACATAAATTATAGAATAAGTGATAGAATCACTCATAGGACAAATGATTTCATTTTTTCACAATTGAGCAGAACGTATGTATGAGCTCTGTGATGTTCATCATCTAAAAGTCATCGTTCATGAACTCCACCAAAACCAAGATTTGGATGATTAAAACTATTAATTGATTGTACATTTTGTCATTAACATTCCCCTCGTTTCGTCCCATGCGATTGTGTTTTGAGGTATATTGAGATTCAAAATAATGAGAGTAGAAAAAATCAATTTCCTCTTGCAAATAAGCTTCAACAATTGAGCCTTCAACTGATGCTTTGTTATGTATTTTTTTCTTCAATTTCTGTAGGAATATCTCAAATGGGTACATCCATTGAAACTGTACTAGACCTCCACATTTAGATTCATGTAGCAAATGTAATATCAGATGTTCCATTAAGTCAAAGAAAGTCGGCGGAAATATTTTTTCCAGTTTACATATAATTACTGTAACATCTTCTTCCAGTTTTCTTAGCGCATCATAGTCTATTTTCGCTGCACAAATGTCTCAAAAAAAATATGATATGCCTATTATAGAATCCCAAATCATAGAATTCAACAAACCTATAAATCCAATCGGCATAAGTCTTTCCATTATAACATGACAATCATGACTTTTTAATCCAGTAATATAACCATTCTTTACACATCTGCCCAAATTGGAAGCATAGCCATCTGGAAGTATCAAATCTGTAATCCGCTAACAAAATAATAAGCGACTCTCTTTGGACATTGTATAAGATTCTTTTGGCTTCATTAATCTCTGTGATCTGATATTTTCAAAAAGTTCAAGTTCTGGTCACCTGCAAATTTGGTCAAGATCTAATCGTGCCTTTACAGTATCTTTGGTCTTACCTGGTGTATCCAAAACTGTATGAAATAAATTATCAAAACAGTTCTTCTCAATATGCATAACATCCAACATGTGGCAGACCAACAAATCTGACCAATACGGAAGATCCCAAAAAATGCTCTATTTTATCCAATTATGTTCTTTCCCAAAGCCATGAATTTTCTGTTGGTTTAATATTGGTTCAAATGTGATGGGGGGTAATTAAAATACAACCAATTTTAACTCTATACCTGAGATCATCTTTGGAGGTTCATCCCTTTCAATTGTACCTTTTCTGAAATGAGATTTGTTCCTCCGAAAAGGATGATCAGTTGGAATAAATCTACAGTGATAATCAAAATAGCAAGGTTATTTTCCGTTGACAAGCATAAAGGCTTTGTTTTCTTTCATACAATAAGGACATGATTTCGGACCATGTGTACTCCAACCAGAAAACATGCCATATGCTGGAAAGTCACTAATCGTCCACATCAATGTAGATTTTAATATGAAATTTTGTTTTGCAGCAACATCATATGTAATAACACCATCACTCTATAATGAATTTAACTCATCAATCAATGGTTTTAAATAAACATCAATATTATTTTTCAGATGTCCTGGGATTAATAGAGTCAAAAAGATATAAGGCTCCTTCATTAACATCCATGGAGGAAAATTGTACGGAGTTATAAAGACATGCCAACATAAATACTGACTACCATAAGAACTAAATGGACAGAAACCATCAGTAGAAAGACCTAATCGCACGTTTCGGGCATCTATATCAAAATACAGATGCAGACGGTCAAAATGGTTCCATGAATCACCATCAGATGGATGATTCAAGATTTTATCAGTTGAAATCTTGGTTTTGTGCCATGACATCATTGACGCTATGTTCTGAGACATAAATAAACGCTGAAACCTGGGTGTAAGGGGTAAATATCTCAACTATTTTACTGGAATCAATCTAGAATTCCCTGGTTGATCTTCTTTATACCTCGATTTTCTACATGTGGGACAACTATCCAATGACTCATTTTCACCAAAATATAAGATGAAATCATTTGGACATGCATGAATCTTCCAATAACTAAGGACTAGATTACGAATCATCCTTTTGCTCTCATAGTAATTTGCAGGCAACACATTTCCTTCAGGTAACAGTGTTTTAACCAAAGAAAATATCTGATCAAAAAAAATTTTGACATTGAATTATCTGATTTAATATCCATAAAATTTGCAACCGCTTCTAATTTTCTTATCTTGAAACCAGTATATAATGCATCCTCAGCAGACCACAACAACTCATAAAATTTAGATGGTGCCAACTCAGGAGTTAAAAAAATATCATCGTGAGTTTCAGTTTATTGCACAAATATACCTGCAACGTCATGTACTAAATTTTAAAACCGTGATGGATTAGAAATAAAGTTATTAAGATCTTATCTGGAACTGCATTCACTGTGTTGATACCAAAAAACATAATCTGGTTGAAAACCAAAACGCAAGAGATGTCCCCCAACCTTGTCAAATGTGTCAAATGTTCTCAGAGCACATTTTTTACAAGGACACTTAATTATGCCTTATGAAACATATTCTGGTTTTGATGATGCAAATGCTAAGAAAGCTTCAACACACTCAATATATACAGTATTTAAACCATAACTATTTAGATTTCTGTGCTAATTTATCCAAGCTCGATCATCTAATAATAACTGATTTCGACTTCCTTGTTCCATATTTTTCTACATAAAATATAAAATCATCACTTTTTTTGAATAATTTGAAATTATAAAAACACTATATGAAAAAAAAAGATAAATAATTACAACTACTTAATAATTACCATTAATTAAGGGTGACACAATTTCTAGTGGATTAACGGCTACTCTTTTGTCTGACGGCTCATTTAATTGCATCTTTCTCACACTTATTATTACTAATTATTTCTAATTATTCCTAATTATTCCTAATTATTCCTAATTGAGGCTAATTATTACTAATTATTACTAATTATTACAAATTTATTACTAATTATTACTAATTATTACAATTTATTACTAATTTAGCGATACTTAGCAATACTTAGCAAAATGAAAACTGCTTGAATAATGAAAGAAAATTTGGTAATCATCGTTGTGGAGATGATTACAAATTTTCCCTTCATTATCCAAGCAGATTTCATTTACTAATTATTACTAATAAAAAATTATATTATCAATATTTAAGAAAAAACAATATTAATATTATTAAAATATTAAAAAAATTATAAAATATTAAAATTATCAATATTCGCAACAGAATTTTCTCTATTATTAACATGTTCAAATCTCAAAGGGTCATCAATTGTCAAGTCATGTGCAATAAAAAGTTTGTGTCAGTCATGTCCAATGTAAACTCTATAATTATACTTGCATGGTTTATCACCTCGCAAGTAGTGTTGTAATAGGACAACCAAAGTAATGACATTCTCGTATCTAAGAATCATCTCACATGACGCTTTACATAGATCATTCTTCCTTAAAAATTTGAGGGGACATTAGTATCTTTCCCTTAAATTTTCAAGGAAGAATGGTCTATGTAAAGGTTTATGTGAGATAATTCTTATAGATAAGAAGGGCATGACTTGGGTTATCTTATTGCAACACTACTTGCGAGCTGATCAACCATGCAAGTATAATTATAGAGTTTACATTGGACATGGCTAAAAAAAAATTTATTGCATATGACCTGATAATTGGCGACCCTTTGAGATTTGAACATGTTAAGAATAGAGAAAATCTTGTTGCGAATATTGATAATTTTAATATTTTATAAAATTTTTATAATTTTAATAATATTAATATTTTTTATCATAAATATTGATAATATAATTTTTTTTATTTCTAATTATTGCTAATTATTTCTATTTATTTCTATTTATTGCTAATTATTGCTAATTATTGATAATTATTGATAATTATTTCTAATTATTTCTAATTATAGCTATTTACTGCTAATTATTGCTATTTATTGCTAATTATTGCTAATTATTTCTATTTATTGCTAATTATTGCTAATTATTTCTAATTACTGATAATTATTGCAAATTATTGTTAATTACTGCTAATTATTTCTATTTACTGCTAATTATTGCTAATTACTGCTAATTATTGTTAATTACTGTTAATTATTGCTAATTACTGCTAATTATTTCTAATTACTGCTAATTATTGCTAATTAGATCTATTTATTACTAATTATATCTATTTATTACTAATTATATCTATTTATTACTAATTATATCTATTTATTACTAATTATATCTATTTATTACTAATTATATCTATTTATTACTAATTATAGCTAATTATTACTAATTATAGCTGATTATTACTAATTATAGCTAATTATTACTAATTATAGATAATTATTACTAATTATTGCTAATTATTACTAATTATTTCTATTTATAACTATTTATTGCTAATTATTACTATTTATTGCTAATTATTACTAATTATTGCTAATTATTACTAATTATTGGTAATTATTACTAATTATTGCTAATTATATCTATTTATTGCTAATTATATCTATTTATTGCTAATTATATCTATTTATTGCTAATTATATCTATTTATTGCTAATTATATCTATTTATTGCTAATTATGTCTATTTATTTCTAATTATATCTATTTATTGCTAATTATCTCTATTTATTGCTAATTATATCTATTTATTGCTAATTATCTCTATTTATTGCTAATTATCTCTATTTATTGCTAATTATCTCTATTTATTGCTAATTATCTCTATTTACTACTAATTATCTCTATTTATTGCTAATTATTGTTATTTATTTCTATTTATTGCTAATTATTGCTATTTATTGATAATTATTATATCTATTTATTGCTAATTATATCTATTTATTGCTAATTATATCTATTTATTGCTAATTATCTCTATTTATGGCTAATTATCTCTATTTATTGCTAATTATCTCTATTTATTGCTAATTATATCTATTTATTGCTAATTATCTCTATTTATTGCTAATTATCTCCATTTATTGCTAATTATCTCTATTTATTGCTAATTATCTCTATTTATTGCTATTTATTGATAATTATTGCTAATTATTGCTAATTATTGCTATTTATTGCTATTTATTGCTATTTATTGCTATTTATTGCTATTTATTGATAATTATTGCTAATTATTGCTAATTATTGCTAATTATTGCTAATTATTGCTAACTATTGCTAATTATTGCTAATTATTGCTAATTATTCCTAATTATTCCTAATTATTGCTAATTATTGCTAATTATAGCTAATTATAGCTAATTATTCCTAATTATAGCTAATTATAGCTAATTATTCCTAATTATAGCTAATTATTACTAATTATAGCTAATTATTCCTTATTATAGCTAATTATTACTAATTATAGCTAATTATTACTAATTATAGCTAATTATTACTAATTATAGCTAATTGTTACTAATTATAGCTAATTGTTACTAATTATAGCTAATTATTACTAATTATAGCTAATTATTACTAATTATAGCTATTTATATCTATTTATTACTAATTATTACTAATTATTACTAATTATTACTAATTATTTCTAATTATTACTAATTATTACTAATTATTACTAATTATTACTAATTATTACTAATTATTACTAATTATTAATAATTATTACTAATTATTACTAGTTATTACTAATTATATCTAGTTATTACTAATTATATCTAATTATTACTAATTATATCTAATTATTACTAATTATATCTAATTATTACTAATTATATCTAATTATTACTAATTATATCTAATTATTACTAATTATATCTATTTATTACTAATTATATCTATTTATTACTAATTATATCTAATTATTACTAATTATATCTATTTATATCTATTTATTCCTAATTATATCTATTTATTGCTAATTATATCTATTTGTTGCTAGTTATATCTACTTATTGCTAACTATATCTATTTATTGCTAATTATATCTATTTATCGCTAATTATATCTATTTATCGCTAATTATATCTATTTATTGCTAATTATATCTATTTATTGCTAATTATATCTATTTGTTCCTAATTATATCCAATTATATCTAATTAATATTAATTATGACTAATTATTTATAATTATCACTAACAATATCAATTTCTTAGTAAAAATAAATATAAATAAAAATCAATTGAAATCTAATTTAATTACAACTAATAAACAACAATTAAAATTAACATAAAAAAATAAATATAAAAAAATAAAATATAAATACCTTAAACTTTGATATTCTGAAGATATTGACGTCCTCTGATTGCTCTCGTATAAAAAATTTCAACTAAAAGAAAATTTTCCTTTGAAACTGAAGAATGAAAAGAGGGAGAGAGCAAGATCTGCATGATTTGGGAAAAAAACGGATGGGGGTATATATAGGTTAGATTAGTTGCGACGGGGTTATTAGTGACGGGTTTCCCGTCGCAAATGGTGGTATTTGCGACGGGGCCCGTCGCAAATACCCTCGCCCGCATTAATTACAGTCGGCGGTTAAAATGTTATTTGCGACGGGTCTCGTCGCAAATAGTTCCTACCAACAGTCTTTTTGCGACGGGACGACATCCCGTCACAAAAAGTTATTAACCCCCACCGGGTATTTGAGATGGGATCCCGTCGCAAATACCCCTGGGCGGTTTGGCACGCAAGTCGCGTCAAACTATTTCCGACGGGAGACATCTCCCTGTCGCAAATAATATTCACGCGGTTTGGCGCGCAAGTCGCGCCAAACTATTTGCGATGGGAGACGAAAACTCGTCGCAAATAATTGGTTATTTGCGACGGTGAAATTTTCCCGTCGCAAATACTTATTTTTCCCGTAGTGATAGTTCATTAATATCCATATAAATACATCCATAATTTTAATAATATGAACATGGAATATAAATATTTAGAAAATAAATCTTTAAAACATTTAAAATGAGGTTTTTAAAGTAAAGTGTCCCTTACCTTAAGTCTAAGTAATCAGATATCTTCCTTATTTTCCTGAATAATAAACTTATGTGAACTATTTAATTTATTAATAACCTTTTTAAAGTTTATTATTCATTTTAATATATTATAATCAATTACTTAATCAATTTAGTTCACATCAGACATTTTGATGATATTCAGTTCATATGTCCAAAATGACTTTGGTAGGTTGATTATGGTCAAAGAAGTAATTATTCTATAATTTATAGAATAATAATCATGAAATAATTATGATTTTTATATATCAATTATAATTTTAAAACCAATCATTAAATATGATTATGAAAAATGAACTATGTTACAATCATGAAGATGGTAGGTCATACGTATGCAAAAGTAACATTTCTATTTTTAAACGATCATGATGGTAATAAGGTAAGTGTTATTTTATATTAAAATATTATAATTATATAAAAAATATCATATTATATTTTTAAATAAACTTATATATATCATTCATATTATTTGGTGATGAAAAATGAATCACATCGCTTTGTAGAGGTGGTAGTCGGCATGTATGCACGAACGATGTTATCATTTTTCAATGAATGGAAAGGTAAAAAAATTAGATCATATCTTATCATTAAATAATGATAAATATGTCATGAATATTATATATACATTAAATCCATTATTATTTCCACTCATGAGAGGCGGTGATGGAAAATGAATTACAGTGGTTCGTAAGGCGGTAGTCTGTCGTACACGTGAATGACGGATTTGTTTCCCATTTGATGGAAGAAGAATATGGATATTCATTATGTCATTAACATAATAAAATCTCATAATGTTTTATATACTGATGTTATTATATCATCATGGTTTCATAATATTTGAAGGAGGTGGGAGAGGAAATAAATCTAAAACATTCGGTTAAAAGTTATACCACTTCTTTGAACAATCTCATTTATTTTACACATTAGGACCTCTAGGGTTGGTATTATACCTCAAGACCTCTAGAATTAGGGGTAGGATAGTGGGAAGTGATTTGGTTAGGTATTTTATTAACTAAAATTATTTTTAAGTGTGAAGAAAAGAGGATAGGAGGTTCCCTTTTATAATGAGGGGAGGGGCATTCTTGAAATTTCTTAATGTATTAAATTAATATAAATTAATTTTCATATTCAAATGGAAAAAAATTGATAATATTAATAGCTAATATGATTATGGGTTTATAGCCTATCATGCAATAAAAATTGGGCATTTTTAGGTGATGTTTTCACCCTTATCTTTTTTTTAACCATTCATTAACGCATTTGATGATTACCGTGATAATAGTGTTTTTACTCTTTAAGAGTCAATATAATTATTATAAAAGGAAAATTTTCCCATAAATGGACCATGTTTTATATTTTAAACCATATTCCAATCAATTGGACGAATACATTATTTTTATAAATTTTAAATCATTTAATAAAATGTTATTTATTAAAAAATGTCATTAATGTCAATTTTAGAACTATCCATTTACTTTGACTTTAATAACATTAAGATGAAAAAAAATTATAATATAGTAAATTATAACTTCCCTAACATGTTATATTTATCTAAAAAATTATGGAACATAATAATTCATTCATATTATATTACTTTTAATATTTTTAAAATCATTTATTTTATTTTTCTATTAATTGAATAAATATCGTGTCGTTGTTTCATAAGCATTTAAGGTAATTATTTCATCACTAAAAATAAGAAATAAATTACCATGATAAAAAAAAATTTATAAAATAGCCATTTATAACTGAACATACCTTCTTTTTATCCCTATGTTAAAATTTTCAAGATAATAAAACAAAGAGAATGATATTTTTTACTTTTCTTTACATAAAATAATATAAAGATCAAAATCATGGATAAATGACAAAACAAAGGTCATATATTAAAATTTTGGACAATTATGAATAAAATATAATCATAAAATAAAATTAAGGTAAGTGTTAGGGTTACTTTTTAGTCTTTGTCGAATTATTCTTATCCTTAATTACCTGATTTACCCTTATTGTAAGACAATTATTTACTATGGTTACTATTCATAATGACCATAACAAAAAAGGAACTATTTACCAAATTTAGACCTCCTAATTCAAAATATTGAATATATTTTTTAACATTCAAAACAAAAAGGTGACATAATTTAATTTAAAATTAAATCGTTAAAACATGATGAAAAAGGTTTTTCAAAAAAAAACTTTTTAAGTATAAAAATTATTTTATACCAAATTCAAGTATAAAATTCATTACAAAGACCATAATTGGTATTTATTAATCAAAATTATCAATTTAAATTTTAAAACTAATCTAAAATATAATTTTAATTTGTAAATACTTGAAAATAAAATACAGTTTCCAATAAAAATCAGTATTTTTTACTATTCACAAAAAAATCAATCTTTTCAGAAAAATACCAAAAATTCACTCTAAGTTAATTTTTAAATGTTGATTTCAAAAATTATATCCTTTTATCAAATAAAATTTCTAAAAGTTTCAGAAATTAATTATAATATTCACTCATAAAAATAAATAAATATCATTTTTGAAGAAAATGTATTTTTTGAAGAATAAAATGAGTTTTCTATAAGTTGAATATTTATTTTTCAAGAACTAATCAATAAATTTGGATTGATTTATGAATTATATATATATATATTATAATCTATTTAATCCTATTCATTCCCTCTAATTCAGTGGTTAGAAGAATTTAGTTTTTTTGTAAAATTAGTCTACACTTAATTCATCCCCCCCAAGTGTGTTTGCATGGTCCACTAGGAACTTAAAAATAAAAAAACCACAAGAGTAAGCTATAGAAACAGACAATCAACCCACAATTTTCTAGATAGATTCTAAGCTCCCAGTTTAGGGAGAATTCTGACGGAAATTCCCTCTATTCATGGTTCTTTACACAAAAGAGACTTCAATTCCATCACAATTTTAATAGCTAATATATAAAAATAATAATTAATTTATTAATTCAAACTCTTATCTCAATAAAAATCAAAGTCAGGGTAGAATAAAACTAAATCTACTACCATGCCTAGCATGTAACTTCTTAAATGAATGTATAATAATATGCATAAGCAGTTTAACACTTTAAACTAAAACATACAACCATTCATAATTTAGTCATGTATTATATACATTCCATAATAAAATAAATATAATTTCTTTATATTTATTTCTAATATGAACAGTTTCATATTATACTTTATATGGGCTCTAAACTCCATTTTGATTTTATTTTCTGGAAAGCTCTCTGTTTAATTTGGTTGATAGGAAACCCTTATGTGGCTATAAAACCCCATAATAAATATTTGAAGGCCCATAGTACATGGCTCGAAGTCCCGGAGGAACCAAGACCTAATTTACAGTATCCCCTCCTGCTATCATGTCGTTCATCAGCCCAATTTCTCAACATCGCATTTACAGCCTATCATATAAGCCTAGTGTTAAGGCCTCAGGTGTGCTCTGTATAAGAACCCAGTTTTCTATGAGGTAAGGATCCTTTAAATTTCATTATAATTATTTATATTAGGCCTAATATGGATTAATAATGGGTTCATTGAAGTTTTGTGGGTGTCTAAGTCTTGTTTGGATCCATAGACTCTAGTCGGTGGAAGAAAGAACGAAGTCACACGGTTAGTAGAAACCACACTGCCCAGCCCACATGGTTTCTCCTAACTATATAGGTAATTTTAGAGGGAAGAGTAGGGTGCATGGTTTTTCCTAACTATGTTCCTAGGGTCTCACACCCATTCCAAAACTTTGTAGTTTTAGCAGAGGCATATAGCACGGTTGGTGCCCAGTTTCTTAAATTTTGCGGCCAAACCGTGTGGGGTTCCCTCTTTGGATAGTGAGCTAAGCACGGTTGGTGCATAGTTTGTCCAACTGTGCAGCCAAACCATGTGAGGCCCCTCTATGGGAAGTTCATGGAACACATTTGGTGCACGGTTTTTCCAACCATTCGTCCAAACCATGCAAACCCTTTAAAGAGGATTGAATTTTCCATTTTTCCCCTAGTTTTCTTATAACCATGTTTTCTTTTCTCCTCTTCCTCCAGTGGACAGATTAAGCTCCTCCTTCACATTGGGAGTTCCCTCATTGGTTATAACCTAGGTTTTTGGATTGATTAACCATTCATACTTGTAATCAAGAGTTAATTGCCTCATTATATTCCTCTCAGTAAGTGATTCAGTCCTTTGGCTCAGTTCTTCATTTACCTTCCTCTCATCTGTGTTATTTTGATACGGGATCATATACCCTATTTTCAAGGCATTCATTTTTTCTTCTATTTTATTCTAATTCATGCCAAAATAAGGATTGATACTAGACAGGGATATTGTTATATAATTGAGGTAGGTGGTCTATGACTCATACCTTAAAGTCTCACCTTTATAAATTGTTGTTGTTGTACCGCATATCGGTTTCACTAGGAGTTGCCCCTAAAATTCATATGACTTTATTATAGTCATTGTGCTCATGTTATAGAGCCATTTTTATATATATTTTCTTCAAGTATTTGGTGGTTAGAACCTCAACATTTTCCACCCCATGTAGGGTGTTTCCCTTGTTAAGACTTTTGAACCTTGTTATAATTATGACGTTTTTTGGGTGTGTTGGCTTAATCCTATTAATGGTAAATACTTTTTATCTAAAATTAATAATGAATTGATAATGTCTATCACATTTATATGGTATACAATTATCACTTGACCCTTTAAGGTAAGTGTTTCAACTTAATTAATGAATTAATAATTGGAAATTATATTTATAGGTATCACTTGGCCTTAATAAATTTTTATAATGGAAATAATATTGGATTCATGTCCTTACCATTCCTTGTAATGATTATGAAAGGTAAAGTAATGAACCAAATAATTGAATATGGAATCAAAATAATAAATGGTTTCATGTCCTTGATACACCTTTTCATGGTCAGTGAAAGGTAATGGAATGAACCTAATGACTTGTTAACATGGCATGAGTATTACATGGCCTAAATTAAATAATGATATATGTATAAGGTGACTATTCATATGGACATTTTTATATTTATAGGAGTGTTTAGACTTGATCCAACCTTGGATTCCTGAGGGAATGCCTTGATCACTCAGGTGATTCCATTCTAATTCGAGGATCTAGTTTCCAAGGGAGATACCCAACTTAGAACATGGTACTTATCTATTACAAGGTTCCCATTATGATTTCATAGGATCCCTTTACTATAATTATAGATATTAGGATGCCTCATATACACTACTTGGATCCAAATTAATTCCTTTGGACATGTGGCTCCATGGATTCATCCTATTAGGCCCAGTCATGCTTAGCCTGAGATTACTATGGATGAGATCCATATATTCAGTTAGAATCATTTATAGTGGAATGTCTTGGGCGATTACCCTTTGATTACACTCAGAAATCTTTATTTATATACTATATAATTTACTACTATGAGTTATCTAACCCCTAAGGTCAAGGATGCTATGGTTACACCTTGGATCCTATTTTATTATTATTATGATCTATTACAGTGTTGTTGACATGTTCACTTGACTTATATATATAAACTGAACTTTATTTAATTAATTAAATGGTTACATGATCAGAGAAATTATCATATGATGATGAAGTAGGTATGAGTTATTATTTTGGAATTGATATATTTTTATATATGATTCCACACTACTCTGTTTATATTCACAGACTGGATTGAATATATGTCATTGGTGGTGGCCTACATAGATTTATCTAACACCCTATCTAGGTCGTCGTTGGTACCCAGATAGATTATATAATTGTTTTTATGTAAAAGGAGAAGTTTCATGTCTTAGAGACCTAACTTGATTGCTTTATTTAGGATAGATCTTGGTAGCAGATGATTGGGCCACTGCTCGGGATGCTTGGATAGTTTTTTGTCTTTTTGTTCTTTTTTACAACATGTATTGCACTGTATTTCATGCTACCACGTATACCTACTTTCTTTTTTTGTAAAAACATGAAATTACATCATCATCACTTTATATATGATATAGTTTCCAGTTATTGATGGATGATTATGCTCATTTCATATACCTTTCTTATTTATTCTTATTATCCTTTTGTTATTGTTTATCCATCTATTATTATATATCTATTGTGCTCCAATATGACCATAGGGAATAGTCTCACCACTGTCACACCCTAGTCTCTCACTGCTAGTTGAAATCCTCTAGAAAATGGGGAGGCACGCCTAAGGCCATTTGGCCAACCAATTTCTAGGTACCTTTGAGTGGCACCTGGATTAGGATGTTACAAATCGGTATCAAAACAATTTTTTTTCTTATTGTTTAGGAAATTTAGATAGGAGATTAGGAATGTTTTGGAACTTGGTTATAATCCATGAATGGGGGTAGCTAACCCACATTTGAGGTAAATACCAATTTTCTTAGGAATGGGAAGTTTTTGTTCTGTTTTTTCCTATTGGAGTTGATATACTTTCACTATTGGGTGATTCACATGATTTTTGTTATTTGATGTACTTTATGGATATTTCACTTTGGCCTAATATAACAAGGGGAATTATTACATGCATTAGTATAGGAACCTATAATTCATATTTCATGGATATTTCATGCCATATGGGTGCATTTCACTACTTTAATTACATGTTTCATCTGTGATTTTGTGTGAGACATGGTTTTTATATATTCATGTTCTACTAACATATTTTGTGGCGTAATGGAATTGGTTATTTAAACTATTATCATCAATCTAAATAGTATTTTCTTATATAGATTGATGGTGGCACCGTAAATAGCTAGTTTATACCCATGTCATCTATGTACCCCTAGTTACATGAGTTGTTTGTTGGCTCTGATCATAAGATTAAAAATTTCAATTATAAGGTGTATGGACCCTTATGAATTGGAAAGGGTAATTCATTGAGACAATCCATCATATTTATTACTTTTCACATTCTAAGATTGATTGTACAAGGTTAATTTGAAATTAAATGGGTATCGATTTCAGTAATAAGGTGTATGGTCCCTTATTAACTAGGAATAATGATCCATTTAACCAAACCTTGATAAATGTATATAATCACATACAAATTCAAAATGAAATTATGAATTATAAATAAAAATAGTTTCCAATAAATGGAGAGGTTGACTATAATTTAAAGAGTTTTGTCCTATTTGAATTTCACTTGACCCTTTCATATGTCAGAACCCCTATAAATAAAATCTTGAACACTTACCAATACCCTGGCCTTCTAAGTAGGTAGTTGGGGTAGTATACCTTGGGTGGTGAGCCCTTGTTCTTGTGATTTTATATTGTTAGTGTATCTATATGATCTCAAATCTAGTTCTGAGATGCATACTTAGCATTTATAGAGCTATTATACCACAACATCCTTGAGTCATGTTCCAGGAAGGTGGCGATGGTCATGATTCTTAGATAGTGGGCTCTGAGCCACCAATCTTACCTTTAGGAGTGTCACGTGAGGCACAACCTATTATACCTGAAGTGATTACTGAATCTCATCTTTGAGAGGGTTTTTTATGTCTGATGTAGTTCATGTAGGGTGCTCTATGACCTGAACTTATGATGGATGATCTAACTCATGAGTTCCAACAGCAACATCCTCTCATCTTTTGGGGGGATGGCGGTCCATAGGTTGTTGAGTCTTGGATGGAGGATATTATTTCGTTCTTCGAGCATTTAGAAATGCCTCAAAATAGGAGGTTCAATATTTCCACCTATATGTTGTGTTATTCCTATAATCACTGGTTGTATGTGATTACTCAGGCTAGTCGTCATTAGGGAATTGTCTGGGTGGACTTTTAGACTGCCTTCTATGATTATTTTTTCCCTCAGATGCGGAGATCTGACCAACCCATAGAATTGATTCACCTAAAGAAAGGTTATATTTCCATCATGAACTATTCAATGTGTTTTACTAAGTTTCAATGCTTTGCACCACTTTTAACCGGTGATGACCTATTGAGAGTGAGATGTTTCAAGAATGGGCTCAAGTACGCCATCCGCTCGTAGGTGAATGAATTTAACCTACCTACCTTTTTTGAGATCATTAATCTAGATCTTATCACTGAGTACAACCTGAGAGAATCCAATAGTGTCGGGTATAGTGGTTTAGTTCTGAGATAGATCAATAGTTCTTCCAGCAGCAGGAAGTGTAATGACCCGAAATTTTTGAGTAAATTTTGTTCCCTATTTTTGGTGTTTTTTTTCATTTAATAAAATGAGTATAATTAAAATGAGACTGTTGGGTTTCAATTGTTATATGACCATTGGTCAATATGACTGTTAGAAACTAAATGTTACAATTATTTTCTATAAATACAAGTGATCTTGATTAATTAATATAGAAAGAAGATTTAATGGCCCCATCCAGTAGTCTTGGGCCGATCGAAGCCCATCTGACAGAACTTGGGAAGGAGGTAGCACCTTTGGGCTTTTCTCGGGACCAAACCCAAGCCGAACTTCATCGTGTAAAGCTAGAACAAAATCACCTTCACGAGAATTTCAAGCCAATAGATATCACTACTCGTGCAATGTTGGCCGAGCCACCCCAAGATTATATCACCCTAGCACACCTTACTCTTAGGTCATATGCTGGTGTTATAAGGGGTTATGTAACGAGACCCTAACTGCCTTGTGTAATCCTTTGATTTAAATAAAAATTTTGATTTCTTCTTATGGTGAAGTTTGTGAATTTTCAAATGTCCGGATAAATATAGTTTGCATATTATTGATGAATTTCAGAAAAAAGATTTTTTAAAATATTTATGTAAACCTTAAATAATTAAAAATGTGTAATGATTTTCAAAAAATGGTCTTCTACAGTTGTGTTCAGTATAAAATTTAGAGTCTAATAAGATCAACTTAATTTTTGATGAATAGTAAATTATGAATAGTGATTTTATGCTTATGATTAGTAATGTGATTAAATGGATTAAGTAACCTCACTTAAGAAAGTATTAACATAATCTAGGCACCTTGATTAAGTAATGTGATTCAATAAAATAGGTAAATAACTGTTTCAGAACTTATTGGTTAAGTATTATTTTTTTCAGGTGAATAATTTTTTTTATTTAAAAATTAAATTAAAAATATTTAGAAAATTATTTTCATAAAATGGAGTTCATTTTTGAAATCAGAGCATCGGTATTAGGTTAAGGTGATTTTTGGGGATTTTTCTAAAAAAGTTGAATTTTTAGTGAATAGTGTTTTTATTTAAAAATTAAATAAAAATTATTTAGAAAATTATTTTCATAAAATGGAGTTCATTTTTGAAATATAAGCATCGATATTTGGTTAAGGTGAAATTTTGGGATTTTTCTCAGAAAGTTGAATTTTCGGTGAATAGTGAAAATACAGTTTTTTAGTTTCGGGTGTTTAATGACATCATTAAGGATGTAATAAATATTCAATAATTCTGGTTTACTTATGAATAGTAATATAAGGTATGAGGTGTCCCAAGTGGCTAATACCATGGGCAAATACCATGGTCAAGCCCATGGTTTTTCTAATACCACCGATGAGGTGTCCCTTGGCAATTAATGCTTTGTCCCCTCACTTCTCTTATAAATACCAAGCCTTTCCCTCATTCTTTTCATTTACAAATCCTAATAAATGAAGTTATGGTCTACTTACATCCCATGGAGTACTCCCAAGGTGCCTTCAAGCCTCCCAAGGACCCGACCTTCAAGCTTTCTAAGTTACTCTTCAAGGTAAGGGATCCTACCTCTCACTTTCTTTTCAAGTACTCTCGTTTATGTCTTTTCTTTTAAGCCCCATGTTCTTATGTTGGGGGTGTTATTTTATATTCATATTACTTTCCCTTTTATGTTCATATGATGAGAGACTCCCTCTTTCTCTCATCATTTCATTTTATGAATGTTTAAGTGGCGTCGTTGGGCTGCCGAATTTTTGTAAGGGATTCTTTCACTCTTCCCATTTTCAAAGTTCTACTTTCAAGTCAAGTCTTTCAAGTTCATTTTTTTCATGTTGGGGTATTATCTCTATATTAATAATATTTTCCTTTTATGTTCACGTGATGATAGACCCTATTTAATCTCATCAATTCATTTTTTAAAAGTTTTAAGTGACGTCGTTAGGCTGCCGAATTCTTCATAAGAGAAATCTTATTTTTTTCTTCCTTTCAAGTTTTTCATTTCATATGGTATGTCCTTCAAATTTCATTGTCATGTTCTTATATAATTTATATTCTTTCCCTATACTATTTTATGTATCATTTATTATTGGGTGACCCATGTTCCCTCTCTTTTAAATGTTTTCTAAAACCCTGCAACATAGCCGTTATGCTGCCAAATTTTCGTCTCAAAATGTATCTCTCTTTTTCTCAAATTATTTTATTTTATTAAGTGAATACTCAAAACTATTTATTATACAGTGGTATTCACATATATATCAAAATTTTCTATTTTAAATTCTAGGATTTACATACATGATACCCGCTTTCCTTTTCCGTGAGTTTAAAGTGACATAAAGATCACATCTTTAAAGCAGTTTTTAAAATGTTATGACTATGAAATGCAACTCATTTCTTTTATGCTATATGGGTTGTTTATGAAAATATTTATGATGATATTTGTGGCTCACATTATAATAAATACAAATTAAGGGTGCTCCCTGATAGCGCTCTAATGCATTGGGTAAATACTTAATCTCTAGATATGACCATTTTAACGATACCTTGGTGAATAACCTTGGTAATTTTTTTTAATGACACCTTGGGGATGGACCTTGGTGAAACAAAAATGATTGTCAAGTTAAATGTTTTTTCCACATCTTCAATTTATGAAACATGTTATTTTTATTATGATATTCTTCATTATTTCTTTCTCCTACCTTAAAGTTCTTTTTCATGACTTTATTGATGTATCTCAAGTTCACATGTTAAATTTTTCCCCTTGTTTCCCTTACTGGGCCTTCTGCTCACCCTTTCCTTTGATGTATGTCCCCAGGTTATGAGATGCAATAATGAACCTAGGATGAACATAAGGAGAATCCTTCCATGTGTTTAAGAATAATGTTTTATGTTTTCATGTATTAAGTTCCTAGTTTCCAAGACACTAGACTTTAAAGATCCTATGTTTGTAAAATGTAATGAAAAGTTATGTATTAAAGAAGCGGGATGCTATAGTTGGTATCAAAGGATAGTTTAGTTATTTCTAGAAATTAGGATATGAAAACTTTAGGAAGAACCCTATAGAAAAGTTTAAATATAGTAAATCTTCCTGGTATTTTGGTGAGTATTGAGTAAGTGGTTTATCAAGAAAATACATCCCTGTCTGGATACGAGCAGGTAGAGGTGGCTCTGGCACAGATGTACATAGGGGTAAAACCTGAAAACACCGCTTTGATCTAGACTTGAATGGGAACTGGTACATGACAACAGGCCTTGCTGCACTCTTGGTTACGACACTCTCGGGGGATATGTTTGGTTAATCGCATGATTTTTATGAATCATTATGAAGGAATTATAGAAAAATGTAATTGTATAAGCATGAATTTTTAATACATAAAATCCTTTTTAGTTAAAAGTTTCTTAAATGAAATAATTTTATCACAAAGGATTTATTCTTTTTAGAAAATATCCCCATCGTCTAGGAATACGTTGACGTATTTTCTGAGGAGTTACCCAGACTTCCCCCAGAAAGAGAGGTATAGTTCTCCATTGAACTCATACCTGGATCTCATCTGATGTCAAAGACCCCCTATAAGATGGAAAATGTGGAGCTAGAGGAATTAAAGAAACGACTTTGAGATCTTTTAGAGAATGGGTTTATCCGACCAAGTGTGTCTCCTTGGGGAGCACCAGTTCTCTTTGTAAAGAAGAAGGATGGATCGATGCAGCTATGCATTGATTATAAAGAACGGAATCAGATCGCATTGAAGAACAAATACTCTCTTCGAAGAATTTATGACTTATTTGACCAACTTCGTGGGACTCAATTATTCTCTAAGATTGATCTTTGTTCTGGTTATCATCAATTGAGGGTGAAGAATGATGATATTCCAAAAACAAATTTCCAATCAAGATATGGGCATTATGAGTTTGTTATTATTCCCTTTGGAATGACTAATGCAACTTCTATTTTTACGGATCAAGAATAAGTTGATTTTGGAAACTTATGTTTTATAAAATGGATATCCTTTGTATAGGAAAATGATTTGGTGATTAAATGATAAAGGTTATTTTGGACGATGTTTTCTATTTTGGAGTACTATATGCCTAAGGGAAATAAAATACTACAGGATTTAAATTGAGGAGGAATGGTTGAATTTATTTTTTAAGAATTTATGCATTTATTGTGGACATATGGTGATTTTGGTTATTTCTGGAAAATGATGAAGCTAGCATAGAGAATATGTGAATAGGTTAATTACACTTTAGTATGATACTTTAATAGTAGTCGATGTTATTTGGAGATAAATGTTAAGATTTTTTTTGGGGAAGACTATGTGATTAAATCCTTCTGAGTTTTGGGTTTCAATCTTGGTTTGGATTATTCTAAATAATTTTAAGGATGATTGTGTATTGAATGGTCTTTCTGGAACTTTGGGTACTTTTGTTGAATTTTGGAGATTAATAGTCATATTTCTTTTTATAAAGGATTATCCTTTTGGGGATTATATGATCTCGTACTAACCATTTTAGTTTTAGTTGATGACTAAAGAAAAGGGAAAAATATAGTTATTCTTTTGTGGATTATGTGATTCTCTAGAAGATGATTCATGTGATTTTGATGAGACCAAGTCCTTTTTGAATGATAATTGTTTGGAGAAAAGATTAGTCTTGGTGGAAACTTATTAAGGGATGAAACTATACTTGAAGGAAATTATATTTTATTATGTTTTTATTCTATGTAGTAAATGATTTCCTCAAAATTATGAAAAGGAACATAAAAAAAACTTTGTCGGTTTATGTTTCCTTCTGGGTAATCAAAGACTGCTTAACACATCTTGAGTTTGTGATCTTCTTGTGGTTAATTTTTTTCCTAATCATGTTTTCTATCACTCTCCATCAGAACTTGACCCTTAGTTTTCTCTTCCATATCCATGTTTTCCTACATGGAATCTGAGAATGAGTTAACTCGGGTGACCTTTGTACTTCCCTTTCTTTCTTTTAAAGTAATAGTTTTACTGACTCTTTTTCTGATGTGAGACTTTCAACAAAATTTCCAAGCCCAAATTTTAAAATTGAAAAGAAGAATTTCTTAAGGGGAGAAGATTGTAACGACCCAAAATTTTTTAGTAAATTTTGTTCCCTATTTTTGGTGTTTTTTTCATTTAATAAAATGAGTATAATTAAAATGAGACTATTGGGTTTCAACTGTTATATGACTATTGTTCAATATGACCATTGGAAACTAAATGTTACAATTATTTTCTATAAATACAATTGATCTTGATTAATTAATATAGAAAGAAGATTTGATGGCCCCATTTAGTAGTCTCGGGCCGATCGAAGCCCATCTGACAGAACTCGGGAAGGAGGTAGCACCTTTGGGATTTGCTCTAGACCAAACCCAAGTCGAACTTCATCCTGTACAGCTGGAACAGAATCGCCTTCACAAGAAGTTCAAGCTGATAGAAATCACTACTCGGGCAATGTTGGTCGAGCCGCCCCAAGATTATATCACCCTAGCACACCTTACTCTTAGGTCTTATGCTGGTGTTATAAGGGTTTATGTAATGAGACTATAACTGCCTTGTGTAATCCTTTGATTTAAATAAAAATTTTGATTTCTTCTTATGGTGAAGTTTGTGAATTTTCAAATGTCTGGATAAATATAGTTTGCATATTATTGATGAATTTTAGAAAAGGGATATTTTAAAATATTTATGTTAACCTTAAATAATTAAAATTTTGTAATGATTTTCAAAAAATGCTCTTCTACAGTTGTGTTCAGTATGAAATTTAGAGTCTAATAAGATCAACTTAATTTTTTTATGAATAGTAAATTATGAATAGTGATTTTGCGCTTATGATTAGTAATGTATTCAAATGGATTAAGTAACCTCACTTAAGAAAGTATTAACATAATCTAGGCACCTTGATTAAGTAATTTGATTCAATAAAATAGGTAAATAACTGTTTCAGAAATTATTGGTTAAGTATTATTTTTTTCAGGTGAATAGTTTTTTATTTAAAAATTAAATTAAAAATATTTAGAAAATAATTTTTATAAAATGTATTTCATTTTTTAAATCAGAGCATCGGTATTAGGTTAAGGTGATTTTTAGGGATTTTTCTAAAAAAGTTGAATTTTTAGTGAATAGTGTTTTTATTTAAAAATTAAATAAAAATTATTTAGAAAATTATTTTCATAAAATTGATTTCATTTTTGAAATCAGAGCATCGATATTTGGTTGATGTGAAATTTTGGGATTTTTCTGAGAAAGTTGAATTTTCGGTGAATAGTGAAAATACAGTTTTTGAGTTTCGGGTGTTTAATGACATCATGAAGGATGTAATAATTATGAAATAATTCTGGTTGACTTATGAATAGTAAGATAAGGTATGAGGTGTCCCAAATGTCCAATACCATGGGAAAATACCATGGAAAGCCCATGGTTTTTCCAATACCACCGATGCGGTGTCCCTTGAAAATTAATGTTTTGTCCCCTCACTTCTCTTATAAATACCAAGCCTTTCCCTCATTCTTTTCATTTAAAAATCCTCATAAAAGAATTTTTGGTCTCCTTATATCCCAATGAGTCCTTCCAATGTTCCCTCAAGTCTCCCAAGGACCCGACCTTCAAGCTTTCGAAGTTACTCTTCAAGGTAAGGGATCCTACCTCTCACTTTCTTTTCAAGTACTCTCGTTTATGTCATTTCTTTTAAGCCTCATGTTCTTATGTTGGGGGTGTTATTTTATATTCATATTACTGTTCTTAATTTTCATATGATGAGAGACCCCCTATTTCTCTCATCAGTTCATTTTATGAATGTTTAAGTGACGCCGTTAGGCTGCCGAATCTTTGTAAGGGATTCTTTCACTCTTCCCATTTTCAAAGTTCTACTTTCATGTCAAGTCTTTCAAGTTCCTTTTTTCCATGTTGGGGTATAATCTATATATTCAACATACTTTAATTTTATTTTTACATTATGATAGACCCTATTTAATCTCATCAATTCATTTTTTTGAAGTTTTAAGTGACATCGTTAGGCTGCTGAATTCTTCATAAGAGAAATCTTATTTTTGTCTTCCTTTCAAGTTTTTCATTTCATATGGTATGTCCTTAAAATTTAATTACCATGTTCTTATATCCTTTATATTCTGTCCCTCTACTATTTTATGTATCATTTATTAGTGGTTGACCCATGTCCCCTCTCTTTTCAATGTTTTCTAAAACCCTGCAACATAGCTGTTATGCTGCCGAATTTTCGTCTCAAAATGTCTCTCTCTTTTTCTCAAATTATTTTATTTTATTAAGTTAATACTCAAAACTATTTATTCTATAAGGGTATTCACATATATATCAAAATTTTCTATTTTGAATTCTGGGATTTACATACATGATACCTGATTTTCTTTTCAGTGGGTTTAAAGTGACATAAAGATCACGTCTTTAAAGTAGTTTTTAAAATGTTATGACTATGAAATGAAACCCATTTCTTTTATGCTATATGGATTGTTTATAAAATGATTGATGATGATATTTATGGCTCACATTATAATAAAGAAAAATTAAGGTTGCACCCTGATAGCTCTCCAATGCATTAGGTAAATACTTAATCTCTATAGATGACCATTTTAACGATACCTTGGTGAATAACCTTGGTAATTTTTTTTAATGACACCTTGGGGATGGACCTTGGTGAAATGGAAATGATTGTATAAGTTAAATGTTGTAGACAAATCTTCAAGTTATGAAACATGTTATTTTTATTATGATATGCCTCATGATTTCTTTCTCATGCCTTGAAGTTCTTTTTCATGACTTTATTGATGTATCTCAAGTTCACATGTTAAATGTTTCCCCTTGTTTACCTTACTGGGCCTTCTACTCACCCTTTCCTTTGATGTATGTCCCCAGGTTATTAGATGCAGTAATAAACCTAGGATGAATATAAAAAATAATCCTTCCAAGTGTTTAAGAAGAATTTTTTATGTTTTCATGTATTAAGTTCTTGGTTTCCAAGACACTAGACTTTAAAGATCCTCTATTTGTAAAATGTAATGAAAAGTTATGTATTAAAGAGGCGGGATGTTATAGGAAGCGTAGCCTTGAGTTTTCTCATCAAGATAGTGGCAGTTGTAGTATCTGAACTGATATCTCTATTATATGCCATTAGTGTGAAAGGTAGGGGAATTTGAATCCTCAATGTGATATAGTGCCTCTTTAGTGTCATTCTTGAGACCATATAGGACATCTTCAAAGATTCTATCAGACCTTTCCACCTACTTCGAGTGTAAGAGGATCCGCACCAGCTCCACCTTCAGGAGAAGGATCAGTTACACTATGTCAGGTAGGGATTTAGAGTATCACCATTAGGACAGGATGAGGAGGAGGTCTTGGACATGGTATTTAAACTTCTTATAATCAGCACTAGCTTAGCGAACCTGCTCAGGGTGGTCCAGTTGTAGTACAGGTATAACACCCCAAGATTTTATGGTATTTATCTTCTTAAATAATTTTAATTCATTTGATAGATTACATTACAAAAAAAAATATTTCATATAGTATAAATTATGTAAAATCGCATAGATAATACAAAACAAACTTTATAAATGAATAATGAATGATATAAGAGGTTTTTTCTAGAAATTAAGGAACATATACCAATGAAATAGTTACTTGACCTTTGGAATAGTAATGTGACCCTTAGGAATAGTATTTCGAATAATAGAATGGTAACCTCACATATGGAAGTATAAATAAAATTTAGTCATCCTATAAATGGTAATATGATATAATTATATCATTGTATAAGTAAATAAATGTTTTATAAATTATTAATTAAGTATTGATATTTTCATAAAACATAAATGTTTATTTTCAATTTTATAATTAATATAATGATTTAAAATAAAATTTATTTTCATAAAATATAATCATAAATTAATAATTTTATGTCTTATTATTATAGGATAATTTTATGAGACCTTAGTTAATTTTTCAAAGTGTTACAAAATTAGTTATAATTTTAAAATTGGTATTTTTTTTAGTAAATGATGATTTTAATTAAAAATTAAATTTCCAATATTTAAAAAAATTGTTTTCATAAAAAGGATCTAATTTTTTAACTCTATACATCAAAAAATGGTTAGATTGAATTTTTAGTATTTTTCTAAAATACTTTATTTTTTTGAATAGTAAAATACGATAATTTACGATATATATACATTATAAGTTAAATACACTATTAATTAAGTTATGGATGATGTAAGCACAATTAGTTTGAACTCACATGCACCAATTACTATATTTAGTCACAAGAATCTTCATTATTTCTTTTCTTGATCCAAAATAATAAAATAATGAATAAAATATTCAAAAAGCACCTCTCTCCTCCACTATAAATATCACCTCTTCTACTCACACACAAAAACCCTTGGATCTTATCCAATTTCTACCCAATACTCTTCAAAAATCTCTACCCCAATTCCATGAGACCTTGGTCTCAACAAAAGACCAAAACCAATTTCCTTAAGGAGGTTCTCAAGGAGAGTAATTCAAGAGGTAAATCATTTTTCATTCTCTCTCAATTGATTTTAATTTATTTTCTTCTTATTATATCCTTAAATCTTCGGTCAAAACATGAATGATAACTACATTATATTATATATAATGGAATTTTATTATGATAATGTAATATTCATCATGAAACCCCTTCTCCTCTCCCTTTTATTTTTAAAATGAAAACATCGTTCGTGAGGTGTCAATTTACCACCTTCATGGATGACGTGTTTTCATCTTTCAATTAAGCCTTCAAGGATGGTCATAAAACCATTTTTATGGTTAAACCAGACTATAATATATGTATTAAAACATATTTAAGATTCTATAACTAGTATATATATACATAATATTAATACATAAGACAAAACTAGTTCATGATGTTCGAAAAAATGCCAAAATAATCTAAACAATTATCACTAAAATTTTATCAAATGATTCATCATCATAACATATAACCAAATGAAATATATAAGCATTAAATATTATTTAATTTCATTAAAAAAATATAATTTCAATTCTGGGCAAATATTCTCATTTTACATGATTTTCCATACATATATACAAGTAAACTGATCATGAAAACCAAGGAAACAAACGCCCCCAAATAATAAAATTATATCTTATAACACATAAAAAAAGGTCATAAATGAACTTAATAAAATTATAATAAATAAAATACATGTAGAAAATGTTCTTAATTAATTAAATAATCAATTTAATCTGATTATCCAGGACATTAAGATCAAGTACATAACACATTTGAAGTTAAGGTAAGGGACTTCATCTCAATTTCCATTTCATTGATACTTACTTGGTATTGTGCACCTAATAAATTTTATGTGGTGTATATATTACCCCTTTGAGATAATTTTTTATTTTAAATTGTATTTATATTAAATATCCATATTCTTATATCATGGATATTATTATTTTCTTATTCGTATACCCTTTTACATACAGTGTTTATTTTGAATGTTATTTTAACTGGGAAAATATTAATAAATATGTATCCTCTAATCAATACAGACATTGATAATGCATATTATTCTTGAATTAAATCTATGTATGAAGAATTATTTGGACTTACAGTGATGGGTGGGGCCCATTATAGCCTCTTGATGCATCGACAGGTCTCATGAGACAAAATAGTTAGCGACAAACCCTTTGTGGTTGTTTCCAAGCATAATCATACCCACATACTTAAACCTTCTTTATAGTATTATGGTTCATGTGCTAGATACATGAACTCCAAATAATAATAATTTTCTTTATTCAGTATTCAGTTGTTACTTTCCATGATTTTTTCACTTTGACAAAATCTATGGATGCATTATCATTCTCAGTGTATTGATGGTATGTGTTTTCCATATTACTTACCTTGTCATAGTTTCTATTCCTTATTGTATTTACTTCACTTATTATTGTTTTATATAACCCTTACTTATTGTTTGAGCTCACCCTTTTATTTTTTTTCTTCCCCAGGTTGTGAAGATGAAATATTTGAATAAGTGATAAGAAGCAGTTTATTTCCTTTTGTTATGTTCTATGTTTAATTACCGAAATAAGGGAACCATGTATGTATCTAGTTTCTTCAATGCTACTAAATTGATCGATCATTGGTTATGTGATATCTTGTATCTATTCTATTGTAATAAAATTACCACCAACTCTAGGATACTAGGGTTGGGGTTGTTATAGTTAGTATCAAAGGGAGTTTATTAGAAACCTTGGGAACTAGATTTAGAAGACATAGTTTAGGGAACACAACCCTAAGATGGACTTTGAGGATAAGAATAGAGTAACATCCTAGAATTTTGGTAACGTAGAGATTATGTGGGTATTCTTAGCAATACATTCTTTTCTGAATACCACAACTCTGACAAGGTGTCTCAGGCCATACTCAGGGTAACTTGGTACACAACAATGGTCCTTACTGCACACCTGGTTTTACACTACCAAGGGGTATTCTTAGGATAATTTACATTTTCTTTAAAAACCATTATTAAGGATTTAAAATTAAATATGTTCCTAATGAAACCATGTTATGATTATGATATTAACTATGCATATATTTTCAATTTATGTTGAGAATTTTTCTAGATCAAAATTTTTCATTATTATTCATAACCTAATTTAGTGTGTTCCATTGTTTATAAATGGTTCCTAATGGAAGGAAATAAATCAATACCCATGGAAAATTTAGGTATTTCCCCACTGATCAAGTCAACACATTTAGTGTTAGAGCTGATCAGATCATGACTATATTAAGATAGCTTACTCAGGTTATGAAGAATAACCATACTACACCTATGTTGGATCATTTCATGTAGCAGAAGCCCCCATATTTTAGTGGGAATACTAATCTAGTGGTAGATGAGCAGTGGATAAAGTCCCTAGAAAATATATTTATGGAATTGAGATGTGATAAAAATGAAAAGGTAGTATTGTAAGTCTATTGTCTCAGGGGAGATATTAGTCAATGGTGGTCTTTGATCCAGAATACTTAGGAGGAAGAAGAAATAGAGGACATGTAATAGAAAACTTTTAAGGAAACATTATTCAAAAAACACTTCCCTCTTGATAAATTAACTAAAATGAAGAGAAAATACCTTAACTCAAATCAAATAGAAGAAGATATTGTTTCAAATTATGAGGATTCCTTCACAATACTATCCAGGAATGCTATAGATTATATATGTGATTTAGAAGAAAAGATTGATCATTCCTTTGAAGGTCTTAATCTAAGTATCCAAAGGTCATTGTATTCGCAAACATTTTCATCGTATGATAAAATAGTATTAAGTGAAATCAAAAATTAGAAGGAATTTTATAGATCATATATGTTCTAAGTAAATAAATATAATAATAGTTCTTTTGATAACCATGGAAAATGTGAAGTTTAAAATAAGAAAAAAAGAATAAAGTAGTTTTAATTAGTTAAAAATTGTGGAAAGAATCATCTGGGGAATGCTTGAAAGTAATGGGAGTTTGATATAAGTGTGGTGAAAAGTGTCATCAAGATAATTATTTCAAGGGGAAAAAACAAATCAATGATGTTAAATGCTTCAACTGTAATTAAATAGGACATTATTCAAATCAATTTTCCAAGTGTTTGGGGAATCTACCACACAAGTGTCTAAGGGGATATGGACAAGCTTATGTTATCACAACTGCGTAGGATGAAGTTCATAATGATGTGGTGGAAGGTACTTTAATCATTTCCTAAAACTTATCCAATGCTAAATTTGATTTTGGATCATCTCATTCTTTTATATCTTCCCAGTTTTCCAAGAAAATTATACATTTTTCTTTTGATTTAATAAAGTAGTTATCAGATAAAACTTCTAAGGGAGGTATTATTGCAACAAAGATGTGTCGGGAAGTCCCCTTTATGACACATAAACATGATTTAGTTGCAAACCTTATCATCATTCCTATGGTTGATTTTGATATAATCCTTGGTATGGATTGGTTTTCAAAATATGATGAAAAAATATATTACAAGAAGAAGGAAGTTACAATTTGTGAGGAATATGTAGAATCCCTTATCTTTAGAGTAGAAACATCATCATTTATTTCTTATCCAGATCCACCTCCAGTAGGTCTACTAAATGAAATTATTGGGGTGAAAGAGAAAACAGCATCTAGGGATGAGTAAAGTAATCTTTGAATTGAGGAAGTACCAATTGTACAAGAATATATTCATGTATTTTCATAGGATTTACTTGGACATACTCTAGAGTGGGAAGTTAAGTTCTATATTGATGTAATTCCTAGTGCAAGACCTATATCAAAGACTCCCTATAGAATAGTCACTATAGAATTAGTGGAGCTGAATAAACAACTAGAGTAATTGAGTAAAAAGGGATTTATTATCCCTAGTGTTTCTCCTTGGAGAGCCCCTATTCTCTTTGTCAAGAAGAAATTTAGATCCATGAGGATTTGCATTGATTATAGAGAAATCAATGCTATTACAATAAAGAAAAGTATCTTATACCTCGCATCGATGATTTATTTTATCAACTTCATGGAGCTCAAAAAAAATTTAAGATTGACCTTCGATCTGGATATCATCAATTGCATATGAGGAAAGAAGATATTCTAAAGATAGCATTTCAAACTAGATATGGAAATTACAATTTTATAATAATTGCATTTAGACTAACTAATGCACCCTTTGTTTTCATGGATCTAATGACTAGAGTTTTCAAGGAATATCCTGACTATTTTTTATGGTATTTATTGATGATATATTTATATATTATAAAAGATATGAGGACCATAAGAACTACTTTTGGGTTGTTCTAGAGACTCTTAAAAGAAAAGAGTTATATGGGAAGCTTAGTAAGTGTGAATTCTGGATTCAAGCTATTTCTTTTCTTGGCTATATTGTCTCTAAGGATGGAATATCATTTGATCTTATGAAGACAAAGTCAATCCAAGAATGTCATATTCCAACGAACATAACTGAGTTACATAGTTTTATTAGATTATAAGGTTAATATCAATGTTTTATTCATAATTTTTCCTAATTGGATAACCTGATAACCAAGCTCACACGTAAAGGGGATAAGTTTGTATGGAAAACAAATTTAAATAATTTTTTAAAGAATTGAAGAGAAGATTGGTCAATGTTCTGATTTTGACTCTTTCATATAAAAATTATGGGTTTGTGATATACAGTGATGCATCAAAGAATGTACTGGGTTGTTTCCTTATGAAAAATAATAAATTTATTTCTTATCCATCAATCAGTTGAAGACACATGAACAAAATTACCCAAATCATGATCTTGAGTTATCAGCCATAATATTTTCTCTAAAAATATGGAGACACTATCTCTATAGTGAAATATGTGAGATATATACGGATCACAAGAGTTTGAAATACATTTTTACATAGAAAGAACTCAACATGAGGCAAAGGATATGTATTGAGTTACTGAAATATTATTATTATTCAATACACTACTACCCAGGAAAGGAAAATAAGGTAGCAGGTTCATTAAGTAGGAAAGATCATGGACTTCTAACCCAAATGAGGATTGAGAAGGATCATATGTTTATGGATCTAGTAAATATGGATATGGGAATTGTTAAAGAAGGGAAAACATCATTCATTTTTCAAATTATTGTTAAATAATATTTAATAGATAAGATAAAAATCTCATAATAATCTGATGATGAGAATATTCAAAAGAAAATTAAAGTTGTTTAGGATGGAAGATTGGAAAACTTCGTGTATGAAGATGGAGTTCTGAAATTTTGAAATAGGTTATGTGTTCCATAAATACCTAATCTAAAAATAGAACTATTAGATGATTCTCATAGCTTAATTTTCTCTATACATCCTAGTATTACCAAGATGTGTAGAGATATGAAGGACCATTTTTGGTGGGATAACATGAAGATGGAAATTGTTGACTATGTGTTAAGGTGTCTAGTTTTTCAACAAGTGAAGGCCGAGAGACAACATCCTAAAGGAGTCATGAAACCTCTAACTATTTCTATGTGGAAGTGGGATGACATTATGATGGAATTTGTCACAGGACTACTAAGGACACCTAGAAGGAATGATGCAATATGGGTAACTATTGATCATCTTTCAAAGTCAGAACATTTCATTGATATAAGATAATATTTACCACTTGAGCATCTAGAAGAATATATATTAATGAATTTGTAAGAATTCACGATGCACCTCTATTGATTGTGTCTGATCAAGAGCCCCGATTTACATCAAAATTGTGGAAGATTCTTTATAAGGATTTGGATACTAATCTTCATATGAGTACTACTTATCAACCTCAAACAAATGGATAGTATTAAAGGACTATTCAAACATTTGAAGACATGTTGAGATCGTGCTCACATGACTTTCAAGGTATGTGGGATTATTACTTACCTTTAGTGTAATTTTCCTAAAATAATTATTTCCATTATAGTATTTAAATGGGACTATATGAAGCATTATATGGAAAGAGATTAAGAACTCTAACTTATTGGGATGAAGTTGGTGAGAGGAAACTTATAGTCCCATAACTTATTAAAGATATAATTGTTGGATCTTGAATATACATATTATACACAAGGGGGGGTGAATTGTGTCTTTCAGATTTCTTCGTTAACTCTTCAATTGAACAAGTTCTGTCCTCTATGATTTATCAGATTTGATCATACAGCGGAAATAAATAAAAGCAGGGACACAAAGATGTATAGTGGTTCGGGGAACAGAAGGCCCCTAGTCCACTCCACCAATGCTCAACTCCACGAGCTTGGTGATTTTCACTATCTGGTCCTCGTTTCAACAGACCGGTCCACAACTGAATACAGGCAGTTGACACCTTTACAATCCAAGGAAAAACAAAACCTTCTGGTTCAAACACGAACCTACACAGCTTAGAACGAGAAGCTGGTTACTCAAGAATAAAAATAATTTCATAAAGAAGTTTTCCAGTTGATCTTCACAATTGCAACAGAATGCAATTGACAGCAGATGGATCGTCATCTCTAGAAATATTGATTTTCAAAACAAAGCAATTCTGAGTCGATCCGGTTGCAGTAGATATAGAGATATAGTTCACAACTTCATCAGTAGTAGATCCATAGTAGATATTCGATGCAAAACAAGTGAATCTTCTATCAAGTTTCTTCTTCTTATTTAAACAGAGCTTTGACGCTCCTTTTTGAATCAGTAGATCAACATGATTTTCTGCAGTCTCTATTTTCCATCCTTTTTTAATAAAAGATTGATCACCATTCTCCCATATATATATGTTGTTTTTTCAGAGAGAACATATATAATAAATATGAGCATATCTCCTGCACATTTAGATCCATAAAAGTCACCTTCTGATTCGCAATATTCAAAAATTTGAACTTACAGAGTAGTCGTAACTTCCCTAAAAACTCAGCATAAAAATCTCCTTTTAATTCGATATTTAATCCAATAATAAAACGGATTTGAATCAGTCAAATTTGTACTTTAAAAATGAGTTTAAATCTGACTTGAAATCCTCCCAATAATCAACTTGCTGACTGTTGCATAAAAATATTGTCTTTAAAACTTTCTGACGCCAAACGTAAGGTTAATAATGTAGCCTCCAAACATAGGGTTGATGACATAGTCTTCAAACATAAGGTTGACAACGTAAGGTTGAATCATAAACGTAGGGTTCATGTTACTTTCTTCAAACTTAAGGTTGATCTTAAAAGTAGGGTTGATCATCCATACTTTTTCTTCAACTCTCAAATGTACAGCAAAAGATCCATACTTTTACTTGATCCATACTTTTCCAAGAACATATGGTTGTTTACAAAAGTAAGGTTTATGAACCTTACTTTTGAGAAACAAATGTAACATTTAGTACTTACGTACGGTTCTCCTTTCATACTTTGCTGATAACCAAAACGTAATGTTCCTTTATAACGTAAGGTTCTTCTTCCGTACTTTTCTGAAAATGTATGGTTATTTAACCCTACTTTTCTCTTATATTAAAAATTATACACGCTTTTCATCCTTACGCTATGTTTATCCACGTAGGGTATGAACAGTGATTCCAGGACGCGCTTAAAGCAGATTCAGAACAAGTAATAAATTCTCGTTATTTCAAGAGTAAAATAAATTAATAAATTCCTACAAAATACTAAATAAAATCATTAGAAAATAACTAAGGGTATTTGTGAGCATCAAAATTATCATAAATAGATAGAGTATTATTTTCAATAATCTCCCCCTTTAAATAAAATTATAATATATTGTTGAAAACAATACTTTGCCCAACAATCTCCCCCTTTTTGATGATCACAAAACCCATAAGATAATAAAATTATTTAAACAAAATTAACTTTCAAAATTAGTTACATAAAGTTTTAGAATTTTGAGAGGATGAAACAATATTTAATTTTATCAAAATTATTTCAATAAATAAAAAAAATGTCTCCCCCTTCAAAAAAAATTCTTTAGAAATAAAAGTTTTTAATTTTATCCAAATTTCTCCTTTTGAATAACCTTTACAATAAACAATCTAGATAAGTAAACAAAACATTAAATATATAGAACACCATTTAAATAAAGTTTTGTAAAATAAAATTTTGTGGTTATCCAAATTTATCCCCCTTTTTGTGATATCAAAAAGAATGATAAAGCATGAATTTTAACACATTTAATGTTGCACTGAACTGTAGGTAAATGCTTATTATTAACTGTTTATCAATAATTAAATCTGGAGTACTGGCATATCAAAAATAAAGTCAGTAAAACAAATATAAAGAAAGAGATATATTTTCATTAAAAAAAGATACAAGTATGATAAACACAGGAATCAAGGTTTGGGAAAGATAGGCATTAGGTTCTATATCCTTTGGATTGCAGACTTGATTTCTATGAACTGTTCCCTAAGTCTCTTCATCATCCCATCTCCAAGTTTGATAATGAGATCTCTATTCTCTTGAGTCATATGAATATCCCCGATTAAATTGACTCTGAAAAACTCATGCATCCTTTCTTATTTTTCGATAAATAGTGACAGTTTCTCTAACATTTGAGTTAACATGGTCCTGATTGGTGGCTCACTAGATATCAGTTGATCCACTAAAAATTTCTGATTGTCCAGCAACACTGATAATGGAGCACTGTTACATTGAAGATCATGAAACTTGTCATTCATGTTGCTCATCGCGGCTGTGATAGCTTGAAATCTTCAGATTAAATCAGGTGAAGTACCTGATTCACTAACAGAACTATTTGAAACTGATGCAAATTCGTTCTCCATAAACAACTTCAGATCTGATAAATCTGTCTTCATAACCATTTCAAATTTTAAATTTTCAACGTTATTCAGCATATCCTCTTTAAACATTTCAACTTCTTTCCTTGAGACTGTACTCTCTTTTAGCTTTTGAAATCTCAATTTTTCAAAGGTTAAGGCATTTCTCAGAGTGACATTCTCAGATTCTAACTAAGACACCTTTTTGTACAGTTCTTCAACTTCTTTCTTCCTTGAATCAGAGGAACCCTGTGCTTGATTTGCATTCTCAGACTCTAGATGATGCAGCAGTACCAAAGGTAATGATTTAGCATCAGATTTCTCTTTTTCTTTGTCCTGAGTAGGTTGTTCCATAGATTTTTCCTTAGAGTCTGTAGACTCCTTCATAGAAAAATCCTCTTGAAGTACTTCTGTTTGAGCTTCAAAAGCATGCTCACCACAAACATCAGCATCTTGGCCTTCCACTAGATTTTCAAGAACAACATTTTTAGGAGTTTCCTGAGGTCTGGCCACTTCCCCACCAGGCACTGCCTCTTTATCTTGATTCTGTTGAAGTGTAACTTCAACATCAGCTACAATCTGTTTCTGATTCTCCCTTTCATCTTCTTCTTGAGCTCTTGATCCCTCTACTGGTGTTGTCCTTTCACTAACAACTTCCATGGTCTTATCAATAAAATCTTCTCTTACAAAATAATAAGAAAATAAAGCTTCTGTTATTGTTGCCAATGCAGGAGAAGTAATTTTCTCATTAACAGCTCTAGTTCTTCGAGATTGAAGTCCCTCCTGACTTATTTCTTCTTCAGCATCTTCCACTTCAAATCAGATCCTTCTTGATACATTGTTGACTCTTGATTCAGCCTGTCCCTACTTGGACTTAGTAGGTTGATCCTAATCACTCTCTGAATCTTCCTCAGCTCCTGCTGGCAAGATTTTTCCTTTAATGGTGCTCCAGAAGTATCCAATTTTCCTTAAAGTTCCAGCATTAAACATATTACTATGATGACAGTGTACTCGGGCATCCACTAATCTCACCATGTCTTTCTTAAGCAACAGTTTAGAAATAGACCGACCGAAAGGATAAAAGTTCATTCGGGCATCACTTTGGCAACAGAAATTGAGGTACCTGACCATGTACCTTGGGAAGTTTAACTTGATATCACTTAACAAAAGATACATTATGTACATATCAGGGTACAAAATCTTTTACATTTCTGCCATTCTGGGAGCTATTCCTATCTGAAAAAATTTAACCAGGATCTTCTGATCTGGTTCTAAATCTTTCACCATCATTTTCTTAATAGTAGATGTTCCAAACAAAAAAGACATAATATCCTCGGATTTATGCACAGTATCTCCTATATTCTTCAAATCAAAATGAAAAACTCCCTCATTATGGAAATTGAGAATCTGACCAATTTCGACTGACGAGATTGAGAAATCCCAATCCTCTATTTTAGCCATCATATTATCCTCAGTATCCCCCAGACTAAACTGTACAGATTTAAAGAAGTATCTAAGTTCTACCTCATACAAAAATTCTGTATTTTCACTATAGAGTGTCTGTTCAAGGTTCTGGAATGACAGCGCTTGTTTCAACAGTAGATTTGTCTAAAATGACCAGTCGAGATCGATTACCTTGCCCTGTAAGATTTTTCTTCCTTCTGAGCGTTGTCTCTTGACATTTCTTGGCTTGGCTTCACTGTATCTTTTAGTCCTTACCATCTCTGTGAGAATCTCTAAAGGTTTGAAGGTTAGGGTTTCAGAGGTTTGAAGATTAGGTTTCATGAGCAGAGATGTGGTTTTCAGATTCGAAAAGGTTTCGATGGAAATGAAGTGGTTTAGAAGTTGAAAGGGTTTCTGACAACCTTGATTCCTGTGTTTTTAATAATAATTACATATATTTAAAAATAAATAAAATAGATTACGTGGATAAAAGAAACTTATTCTGTTTTAAAAACAAAATAGAAAAAAAATATTTTTAAAGGGAATTAAAAAAACATTGTGAAATAAAATTTTATTTAAAATCAAATAAACCTAGCTCCCCCTTAATAAAATCAAACCTTGACATGGGAAGTGGTTTAGTAAAAATATCTGCTAATTGAATTTCTGTATTTATAAATTCTAAAAGTATATCCTTTTTAATAACATGATCTCTTAAAAAGTGATGCCTTATGTCAATGTGCATAGTTCTAGAATGACTAATAGGATTTTTTTGAAATATTAATTGCACTTGTATTATCACATAAAATAGGTGTATTATTAAAATTTAATCCAAAGTCTATAATATTGTTTTTCATCCACAACACTTGTGCATAGCAACTGCCAGCAGAAACATATTCTGCCTCGGCTGTTGACAAGGCAACTGAATGTTGTTTCTTACAAGACCATGACACCAACGACTTTCCCAAAAAGTGACATGTTCCTGGTGTGCTTTTTCTATCTAATATACAACTTCCAAATTCAGCATCTGAATATGAAATCAAATTAAAATCATAAGTTTTAGGATAAATAAGAGATTTAAAAACAGTTCCTTTTAAATATCTAAAAATTCTTTTAACAGCAATTAGATGATATTCTTTAGGATTTGATTGAAATCTAGCACAAAGACATACTGAATACATTATATATGGCCTACTAGCAGTAAGATATAATAAACTACCAATCATACCTATATATAACTTGTTGTCAACTGATTTTCTAGTTTCATAAAAATCAAGTTTTATATTAGTACACATAGGAGTTCTAAATGTCTTGTTGTTTTCAAGTCCAAATTTCTTAAGTAAATCAGTAATGTATTTGCTTTGATTCAAAACATTTACAAAATCTTTTTGATAAATTTGAAGTCCTAAGAAGAAATTTAGTTCTCCCATCATACTCATTTCAAATTCTTTTTTCATTAACTTTGAAAACTTGTGACAAAGGGTTTTATTAGTTGATCCAAAAATTACATCATCAACATAAATTTGAACCAATAAAACATTTTTTTTACAGTTTTTTTAAAGAGTGTTGGGTCTGCCATTCCAATAGTAAAATCATTTTTCAAAATAAAAGAACTTAATCTTTCATACCAAGCTCTAGGTGCTTGTTTAAGGCCATAAATAGCTTTAGTAAGTTTAAAAACAGAATCTAGTTTTTGAGAATTTTCAAAACCAGGAGGTTGCTCAACATAAACTTCCTCCATTAAATAACCATTTAAAAAGGCAGATTTAACATCCATCTGAAATAATTTAAAATTCATATAAGATGCATAGGCTAAAAGGATTATAATGGCTTCTAACCTAGATACAGGTGAAAAAGTCTCATCATAATCTATTCCTTATTCTTGATTGTATCCTTTAGCTACTAATCTTGCTTTATTTCTAGTTATTGTGCCTTGGTCATCCTGTTTATTTATAAAGACCCATTTGGTTCCTATTACTGGATAATTCTTAGGTCTTTCCACTAATTCCCAAACTTCATTTCTTTTAAATTAGTTTAATTCATCTTGCATTTCTATTACCCAGCTTTCATCATCTAAATATTCTTCTATAGTCTTGGGTTCTTGTTGAGATAGGAAGGTAGAGAATTCCACTAGGTTTCCTAAGTTTCTTCTAGTTTGAATTCCTGTGTCTAAGTCACCTATCATAGTTTCTAAAGGGTGATTCTTTAGGGTTCTAGACTGTCTAGGAAAAACATTTAAAGGTTCTTCAGTATCATGTTCCTCTAAATTGGACTGAATTTCTTTTATATCATTTTCAAAAACATTCTTTAAGTTCTCAAGTCTCATGTTATCATTAGAGTCAAGTTCATCCATTTGATCTATCCTTTTCTCAAAGGGATCAGATTCATCAAATCTCACATGAACTAATTCTTCAACAATACTTGACTTCTTATTATAGACTCTATAATCTTTGGAGGTAGCAGAATATCCTAAGAAAATACCTTCATCAGATTTTGGATTGAACTTACCAAGATTATATTTGGTGTTCAAGATGTAAACCATGCATCCAAAAACTTTAAAGTAATTTACTTTAGGTTTTCTGTTATTCCATAGTTCATAGGGTGTCTTTTTCAAAATAGTTCTAATTAAAACTCTATTAATTATATAGAAAGTTGTATTCACAGCTTCTTCCCAAAAATATATAGGTAGGATATATTCATTTAACATAGTTCTATCCATTTCTTGAATTGTTCTATTTCTCCTTTCTACAATCCCATTCTGTTGAGGTGTTCTGGGTGTAGAAAAGGTATGTTTAATACCCATGTTTGAGCAAAAGGAATTAAATTCCTGATTCTCAAATTCTCCACCATGATCACTTCTAAATGAGATTATATTAAAACCTTTTTCATTTTGAACAGATTTGCAGAAACTTTCAAATAAATTAAAAGCTTCATTTTTAAATTTCAAAAAGAAAATCCATGTAAATCTTGAATAGTCATCAACTAAAACATATACATATAATTTACCAGCTAATCTTTATACTCTTGAGGGTCCAAAAAAATCCATATAAATAAGTTCTAGAGGTTTAGATGTAGCAACTTTATTAACAGATTTGAAGAATTATTTGTGTTGCTTTCCAAGTTGACATGCATCACAAAATTTTTCACTTTCAAATTTGAGACTAGGTAAATCAGAAACTAAATGTTTCTTAGATAACTTATTTCAAACATATATATTGCAATGTCCAGGTATCCTATTCCAGATCCAAGATTCACTTACTTTAGCATTCAAGAAGTTTACTTGTTGTTTACACAAGGAATTTAAATCCAAAGTATAGATATTTTTAGTTCTTGGTGCTTTAAATTTAAACAGTTTATCTTTAGAAACGGTATAGTAATTGTTAGTAAAATCAACAGTATATCCATCATCACAAAGTTGAGAGATACTTATCAGATTGTATTTTAATCCTTTTACATAAAGTAATCTGTTGATTGAGACTGTTTTTGGATCTCCAATAGTTCCAATGCCAATGATTTTTCCTTTGGCATTGTCACCAAATGTGACAAGTCCTCCTTCCTTTTGAGTGAGTGAAGAAAAATTCAATGAGTTTCCACTCATATGTCTTGAGAAGCCACTGTCCATGTACCATATATCTTTTCTTCTCTGGTGACCTGCTACCTGCAAAGACATTCAAACAAATTACTTTGGTACCCATATTGTGTTGGGTCTAGGGGTGTTAGCTAGAAATGATCTGGGTATCCAGATTTGCTTTGTTCTTTTAAAATCATCTGAATTATATAAGTCTTTTGAAACATAGTCTTTCTTAATACCACAAATTTGAGGCTGTCTTAAGGAACAGTTTTTAGCTATATGTCCCTTTGTCCCATAAAAGTTACAATTAACCTTTTTAGAGATAGGAACAAAATAATTTTTATATATATTAGGTTTTTCTTCTTTACTGCCAATTCCAAATCTCTCCTTTTTAATGAAAGTTTTTCCAAGAATTTTATTTAATGAATTTTCTCCTTTTGTAAAAATCAATGCAGCCTGTTTGTAAGATTCTACTTCATCCTGCAGTTTTTTTATTCTTAATTCAAAATTAATATAGTTAGTGTTAATCGAATTTTATTTATCAATTAATTCTTTATGTTGTTTCAGAATTGTATCTCTTTCATCTGAAATGGATTTATGTTTATTTTTTAGTGACTTATGTTTCTTAAATAGTGAGTCATATCTTTCTTCAAGCATATTGCAGTAGGCTACAAGTTTTTCATTTGTGTAGCTTGATTCAGAATTTGATTCCAAAGAGTAATATGAGTGTACCTCATCAGTTTCTACCATAAAACACATGTTTGCTTTTAGATTGACTTCTTCTTTCTCTGAGCTTGATTCAGGAGATCTACTGGAGTCTTCAGATACAATCCAAGTGGCTTTCATATCTTTCTTGTGTTTCTTCTCATAGTCATTTCTTTTGAAGAATTTATTCTTCTTTTCATCCTTTAATTGTGGGAAATCTAGTCTGATATGCCCCATATTCTTGCATTCATAGCATCTTACTTCTTTATCATCTCACTTAAAATATTTTTTGAAGCCTCTTTTCTTGCTGTAGAACTTTCTAAATTTCCTGGATAGCTGAGCCAGCTCTTTATCTGAGTTTGATGAATTAGAACTCTCTGATTTAGCTTTGACTTCTCTGTTCTTCAGCTTTCTATTCTTTTTTTGTGAAGTTACTTTCAAGGCAGTATCTTCTCTTTTGATAAGCACTTTATGTTCATTATCCTCATCTTGCATTTCAGCTTCATACATCATCAGTGTACCTATCAGCTCTCTCATGGTTAGATTTTTGACAGGTGTTGATTGTCTGATTGCAGCAGAGATACCATTCCATTGAGTAGGAAGTACCCTCAGTACTTTTAATGCTTGATCAGCCTTTTTGATAGGTTCTCCTAGAGCTATTATATTATTGAAAATTTCTATCAATCTCTCATTCATTTGGGTAATTATTTCTCCTTCAAACATTCTAAAAGTATCAAATTTCAGCTTTTTAGTTGCATATCTCATTTGTCTCACATTTTTTGTTCCTTCATATGCCACAACTATTGTTTGCCACATCTCATATGTTGTTGGGCACTGAGATACTCTGTTAAATTCATCTGGTCCTAGACCCTAGATGATTTCATTCATAGCCATCGAATTCATATCATACTCTGCCTCTATAGCAGCACTCCATGTCTCAGGATTTTCAGGAATTTCATAAGGAGTCAGAATCTTTGAATAGACTTTATATCCGAGGTTTTTCATATATATTATCATGCGTTATTTCCAGCAGCCATAGTTGTCTCCATTGAAATATGGTGCTCTGACCATTGACATCCCTTCTCTTGTATCAGTCATGATGCTCTGTTATATAATCTTTTAAAAGCTTCTAGCGTGATAAGGGTTTATCAGAAGATCCTCCTCTGATACCAATTTTTGGATCTTGACTATACAAATTATACACAAAAGGGGGGTGAATTGTGTCTTTCATATTTTTTCATTAACTCTTCAATTGAACAAGTTATATCCTCTATGCTTTATCATATTTGATCATGCAGCAGAAATAAATAAAAGTAGGGATACAAATATGTATAGTGGTTCGGGGAACAGAAGGCCCCTAGTCCACTCCACCAATGCTCAACTCCACGAGCTTAGTGATTTTCACTATCTGGTCCTCATTTCAACAGACCGATCCACAAATGAATACAGGCAG
Organism: Viscum album; assembly: GCA_963277665.1. Classification (NCBI taxonomy): domain Eukaryota; kingdom Viridiplantae; phylum Streptophyta; class Magnoliopsida; order Santalales; family Viscaceae; genus Viscum; species Viscum album. Next base: position 480,969,347 of record OY728139.1, read on the forward strand.
TTGACACCTTTACAATCCAAGGAAAAACAAAACCTCCTGGTTCAAACACGAACCTACACAGCTTAGAATGAGAAGCTGGTTACTCAAGAATAAAAATAATTTCAAAAAGAATTTTTCCAGTTGATCTTCACAATTGCAACAGAATGTAATTGACAGCAGATGGATCGTCATCTCTAGAAATATTGATTTTCAAAACAAAGAAATTATGAGTCGATCTGTTTGCAGTAGATATAGAGATATAGTTCACAACTTCAACAGTAATAGATCCATAGTAGATATTCGATGCAGAACAAGTGAATCTTCTATTGAGTTCCTTCTTCTTAATTGAACAGAGCTTTGACGCTCCTTTTTGAATCAGCAGATCAACGTGATTTTCTGCTGTCTCTATTTTCCACCCTTTTTTAATAAAATATTGATCACCATTCTCCCATATATATATGGTTTTTTTTTCAGAGAGAACATATATAATAAAGCTGAGCATATCTTCTGCACATTTAGATCCATAAAATTCGCCTTCTGATTCGCAATATTCAAAATTTTGAACTTACAGAGTAGTCGTAACTTCCCTGAAAACTCGGCATAAAAAGATCCTTTTAATTCGATCTTTAATCCAATAATAAAACGTCTTTGAATCGGTCAAAGTCGTACTTTAAAAACTACTTTAAATCCGGATTGAAATCTGCCCAATAATCAACTTGCTGACCGTTGCATAAAAATATCATCTTTCAAACTTTCCAACGCCAAACGTAAGGTTGATGACGTAGCCTCCAAACGTAGGGTTGATGACATAGTCTTCAAATGTAAGGTTGACAACTTAAGGTTGAATCATAAACATAGGGTTCATGTTACTTTCTTCAAACGTAAGGTTGATCTTAAACATAGGGTTGATCATCCATACTTTTTCTTCAACTCTCAAACGTACGGCAAAAGATCCATACTTTTACTTGATCCATAATTTTCCAAGAATGTATGGTTGTTTACAAAATTAGGGTTGATGAACCATACTTTTGAGAAAAAAACTTAATGTTTAGTGATTACGTACGGTTCTCCTTTCATACTTTGTTGATAACCAAAACGTAAGGTTCCTTCCTAACGTAAGGTTCTTCTTCCATACTTTGCTGAAAACATATGGTTGTTTAACCATACTTTTCTCTTATATCAAAAAGTATACACGCTTTTCATCCTTACGCTATGTTTATCCACGTAGGGTATGAACAGTGATTCCAGGATGCACTTAAAGCAGATTCCGAATAAGTAAGGTATGAATAGTGATTCCAGGACGTGCTTAAAGCAGATTCCGAACAAGTAATAAATTCTTTTTATTTCAAGAGTAAAATAAATTAATAAATTCCTAAAAAATACTAAATAAAATCACTAGAAAATAACTAAGGGTATTTTTTAGCATCAAAATTATCACAAAGAGACAGAGTATTATTTTCAATAATCTCCCCCTTTAAATAACATTATTATATATTGTTGAAAACAATACTTTTCTCAAAAATAATGACAAAGGTAAAGATTATTTTGGATCATATTAAAGCAGCTCAAAGTATAAAAAAGTGATATATTGAAAAACAGAGAAAGGATTTGGAATTTCAAGTGGGAGATCATGTCTTTCTGAAAGAATCTTTATGGAAGGGTGTCTTAAGGTTTAGTAAGAAATGGAAACTGATCCCCAGGTACATTGGACCATTTGAAATTCTGGAAATAATATGAGTTGTAGCTTACTATTTAGAAATTCCACCAAGTCTCTCCAAAGTTCATGATGTGTTCCATGTGTCATTGTTAAAGAAGTAAATTCCAAACCCAATGCATATAATCATCTATGAAGAAATATAACTTGAACATGATTTGTCTTACTGTGAAGATCCTATCGAGATTCTTGACACAAGAGAGAAAGTATTGATAAATTGGAAAAATCAACTGGTAAAGGTTCTTTGGAGAAAACATAAAATTGAAGAAGAAACATGGTAACCTTAGGATATTATGAAGAAGAACCACCCTCAAATTTTTAGAAGGATATATTCAAGAAAACTTCGAGGATGAAATTTCTAAAGGAAGGAAGAATATAACACCCCAAGATTTTATGGTATGTGTATTCTTAAATAATTTAAATTCATTCAATAGCTTAAATTTCACAAAAAAAATATTTCATATAGTATAAATCATATAAAATCATATAGATAACACAAAACAATCTTTATAAATGAAGAATGAATAAAATAAGAGGTTTTTTTTATAAATTAAGGAACATATATAAATGAAATAGTAACTTTACCTTCGGAATATCAATATGACCCTTAGGAATAGTAATTTGGATAATAGAATAGTAACCTCATCTATGGAATTATAAATAAAATTTAGGAATCCTATAAATGGTAATATGATATAATTATATCATTGTAAAAGTAAATAAATGTTTTAGAAATTATTAATTAAGTATTGGTATTTTCATAAAACATAAATGTTTATTTTCAATTTTATAATTAATATAATGTTTTAAAATAAAATTTATTTTCATAAAATACAATCATAAATTAATAATTTTATATCTTATGATTATAAGATAATTTTATGAGACCTTAGTAAATTTTTCAAAGTGTTATAAAATCAGTTTTAATTTTAAAATTGGTATTTTTTGAGTAAATGATGATTTTAATTAAAAATTAAATTTCTCACATTTATAAAAAAAATTCATAAAATGTAGTTCACTTTTTAACTCTACACATTGAAAAATGGTTAGGGTGAATTTTTTTTATTTTTTAAAAATACTTGAATTTTTGTGAATAGTAAATTGCGGTAATTTATGCTATATATACATTATAAGTTAAATACACTATTCCTTTAGTAATGGATGATATAATCACTATCGGTTCAAACTCACATGCACCAATTTCTATATTTATTCACAAGAATCATCATTATTTGTTTCCTTGAGCCAAAATAATAAAATAATGAATGCAATATTCAAAAAACACACATCTCCTCCATAATAAATACCACCCCTCACCACCTCTTATCCTCACACCACCAAATCATTTAAGCTTATCCAATTTCTACCAAATCCTCTTTCCAAACCTCTCCCCTTGTCCAGGATCCCTTGGTCTCAATAAAATACCAAAATCAATTTCCTTAAGGAGGCTCTCAAGGAGAGGAATTCAAGTGGTAAATCCTTTTTCATTATCTTTCAATCTCTTTTAATTTATTTTATTCATATTATATCATTTCCTATTCTATCCAAATATGAATGATAACTCCAGTAACATATATATACTTTAATTTTATTATGATGTTGTAATATTCATCATCAAACCCCTTCTCCTCTCTCTTTTATTCTAAAAATGAAAACAATGTTCGTGAGGTGTCGATTAACTACCTTTGCGGATGATGTGTTTTTGTCTTTCAATTACACCATAAAGGCTAGTCATAAAAACATTTTTATGTTTAAAAAAAACTATAATATATTTATTTCAACTTATTTAAGATTCCAGAACTATTATATATACATAATATGAATTCATAAGAGAAAACCAATCCGTGATGTTCGAAAAAAATCCAAAATAATCTAAACTATTATCACTAATGTTTTATCTAATGGTTCATCCTAATACCATATAACTGAATGAAATATATGACCACTAAAATATTCTATAATTTCATTAATAACATATAATTTCAATTTTGGACAACTATTCTCATTTTACATGATTTTCCATACATATATACAAGTAAACCGATCATGAAAACCAAGGAAACGAACACCCAAAAATGATAAAATTGCATCTTATAACACATCAAAAAGGTCATAAATGAACTTAATAAAATTATAATAAATAAAGTACATGTATAAAAGGTTATTAATTAATTAATTAATTTAATCAGATTATCTAGGACATTAAGATAAAGTGCAGAACACATTCGGAGATAAGGTAAGGGACTTCATCTCAGTTTCTACTTCATTGAGACATACTTGGTATTGTGCACCTAGTCATTTTTATGTGGTGTATCTACTGCACCTTTGAGATAATTTTTCATTTGAAATTATTTTTATATTAAATATCCATATTCTTGTATCATGGATATGATTATTGTCTTAGTTGTATGCCCTTTTATATACGATGTTTATTTTGAATGTTGTTTTAAATGGGGAAATATTGATGAATCTGTATCCTCAACTCAATATAGATATTTATAAGGCATATTGTTCTTTAATTAAATCTATTTATGAAAAAATATTTTAACTTATAGTGATGGGCAGGGCCCGTTATAGCCCCTCGATGCATCGATGGGTCTCATGAGACAAAACAGTTGGTGAAAAACCCTTCATGTTTGTTTCCAAATAGAATTAGATGGGTATCTACCCATAGACTTAAACCGTCTTGATGATATGATGGTTCATGTTACAGATAAATGAGATTCAAATAATAAGCATTTTCTTTATTCAGTATTTAGTTATTACTTTCCATGAGTTTTTTACTTTTGAAAAAATCTATGGATACATTATAATTCTTAGTGTATTTATGGTATATGATTTCCAGATTACTTACCTTGCCATAATGTATATTACTTATTGTCTTTACTTCACTTATTATTGTTTTATATAACCCTTACTAAGAATTTGAGCTCACCCTTTTATTTTTTTCCTTCCCCAGGTTGTGAAGATGAAATCTTTGAATAAGTGACAAGAATTGGTTTATTTCCCTTTGTTATGTTCTATGTTTAATTACCAATGTAATAAGGTAACCATGTATATATATAGTTTCTTCAAGAATACTAAATTGATTGATCTTTGGTTATGTTATCACTTTTATCTATTCCATTTTAATAAAATGACACTGACTCTGGGCTACTAGGGTCGGGGTTGTTACAACAGGGTCATGGATCAGGTCAGTTACATGCCTTACATCTAGTACCTACGGATTAGAGTGCAGGATCATTGACTGTATGAGGTACTATTCTATTAGCCTTTACTATTGTCTTTGATTTATTCTATATTGTTTTATATCAATCATTTATCTCTTTATCAACCATGGAAACTCTTGGGTTGGAAATTCAGTACTTATGTGGTGTGATGACCATGGACACACCATTGGGTGTGCGGTCCGAGGGCATACTTCAATGTATGGACTTCCTCTCTTGAGGTAGATAGTTATCCCTTATTATGGGAACTCTTCATACTCAAGATGGAAGACTTTGATTTCATTATTGGGATGGATTTTTTGGTTCCATATCATGCCTATGTGAAATTTCATTGTCGTAGGGTGTCATTTACATCACCATAGGGTAGAAGTTATCTCCACAAGGGTTAGTGGAATGTCCAAGATGATAGAGTTGGACTATAGTATTGTGGGCTAGGTGGAGTGACCACCCAGATTTTTAGTCATTCCTAGTAGGAGTAGAGAATACATCTGATAGATTTTTCTCCCATTATATATCATTTCAGGGATGTCTTTCCTGATGATTTTTTTGGATTGCCTCCTGAGAGAGAGGAATATTTTATGATTGATCTTGTTCCATGAGAAACTCCGATATTTATTCCTCCATACAGGATGGAACCTACTGAGATTCAGGAGATCAATTGATAGTTGGAGGATTTAGAATCTAATGGTTTTATCTGAACAAATACTTCATCTTGGGGTTCACCCATGATTTTCACTAAGAAGTTGGATGGTACCCTTAGTCTATGAATGTATTACCGAAAATTGAACCACATTATGGTTAAGAACCAATATACATTTCCTCATATAGTTGATCCCTTTGACCAGATCTGAGGAGTTAGAGTGTTCTTGAAAATCAACCTGAAATTGAACTATCATCGGGTACGATTCAGGCCTTCAGATATACCACATACGGCTTTCCAAAGTCAATATGGTTTATATGAGTATCTCATTATTCCTTTCAATCTTATTAATGAACCCACTGTTTTCATGGATTTGATTAATAGGTTTTTCTATACCTATCTAAATTCTTTTTTCATGGTCTTTATGGATGACATTTTAGTGTATTATCATACTATGAGTGACCATTCTAAACACCTTAAGATCATTTTGAAAACACTGAGAGAGAATCATCTATATTCCAATATTTATAAGTGACACTTTTGGATAGAAAAGTTTCACTTATTGGTTTATATTATCTCGAAATCAAGAGTATCTGTTGAATTGGAGATTGTGAGTATTGTGTCTCCCTAAGATCATCCCATGAATGTGTTTGATATAAGAAGTTTCTTAGGGCCAGATGGATATTATATACATTTCATACAATACTTATCATACCTTTATGAACCTCTTACTGGTGTTACAAATAAGGGTGTGAGGTTTCTATGATCAAAATCATGTGAGAAGGCCTTTCAAGAGCTGAAATGAAGGATTACTTTTATACCTATTCTGATTATTCCAGAGCCCAGTTAAGGCTATACCATATTTTTTTATGCTTTGGGTATCAGGATGGGTGTAGTAATGATACAGGAAGATAGATTCATTGTGTACAGGTCTCTCTAGTTGATACCTCGTGAGTGTAATTACCCAATGCATGACCTTGATCTAGCAGTAGTTGTCCATGCCTTGTGTTGTTGGAGACATTATCTAATGGGTGAGTACTTTATGGTATATAAAAACCACAAGAGCCTCAAATATATCTTTACACAGCATGACTTGAATCTCAGACAGTGAATATGGGTCAAATACCTTCAGTCTTTTGACTTTGAGCTTTCCTATATGCATGTAAAGGGAAATGCGGTAGCGAATGCGCTGATCTGGAAAACTTAGGCACAGGCTATACAGGAAGCTAGTGGTGAATGGAAATTGATGGCCCTATTTTCTAAGATACATATAGAGTTCCATGAGAATCATGAGAGGCCTTTTCTTATGGCCTTATTAGTTACCTCTTCACTTATTGATAGGGTGAAGAGTAGACAATTCTCATATCCTAAAGGCTTGGTTCTCTGAGAGAGTATTTATAGTGAGGACCCAACTCCGGATTGGTCTATTAATGGAGATTACATCCTATGTATACATGGGAATGTATGGTTTCCTACATATATGATAGAGGAACTGATGAAAGATTCCCATTCTTCTCGGTGGTTGGTTCATCCAAGTATCTCCAAGATGTATCGTGATACGCATCGCCAGTATTGGTGGCCTGGGATCAAATATAAGATAGCAGGTTTTATTACTAGGTGTGCCCCCTATCAGAAGGTAAAGGCAAAGCACCAATGGCCTGCTAGATTGTTATAGTTGTTTTAAGTTCTTAATTAGAAATGAGAATATTTTTCGATGGATTTTCTAGTCGGTTTACCGAGGTCACCTCATGGTAGTGACGTTCTTTGGGTAATCATGGATCGATTGACAAAAGTATCCCACTTCCTTCCTATCCAAGAGATATTCTTATTTGATGAGCTAGGAATACTGTATGTATGTGAGGTCATATGGATACACTAGGTACCTTGTACTATCATTTCAAATATGGATGCTCATTTTACATCAAGGTTATGATAGGGGTTACATAGAGATTTGGGTACACAGGTTCTCCTGAACACAGCTTTTCACCCTCAGGCTAATGGCCAATCAGAACAGACAATACAGGTGTTTGAGGACATAATTAGAGCATGTGTCCTTGATTTATATAGGCCTTGGGACAATAATCACTAATAGAAAAATGATCTATAGACACATACCTATATCCATATGTGTATGGGTCTATGGCTATAGGTTTATTTATAGACACATTTTAATTAGAACTATGTAAATATGTATGCTTAAATCCACAATTTTACAAAAAACATGGAAATAGGGTTTCTTTTTTTCACTATACCCTTGTAAGAATCTCCTCCTCCCTTAGATCATCCTCCCACTATCCTCACAAGACCCTCCTCCCCCGACAATTCTATCTCTCCTCTTCGTGACCCTCCTCCACCATTACTTCTAGATCTCCTCCCTCTGATGCTTCTCCCAAATTCCCTCCATGAAATCTCCCCCAACGACTCCCCACCTTCCACCCTTAACACCCCCTGACACCGAAGACGATTCCCTTATCTACAACGCCCTCCTCGACACAACCCTTGATGTCCGAGACCCTCCATGACCCTCACCCATCTTCCACCTCCTCCACCCAAATTCATTACCCACCTCCTCTCCTGACTCCTCCCAACCTCTGGTATCCATTTTCTAGAAATTCCCTTTACATACCAGTCATTTCCCCTCCCCCACCCATGCATAGTAAACCCAAACCAAGACCTAACCTCAAACCCTTAACACCCTTCCTCTATAGTATGTTTCTTACATTCTTCTATTCAAGTTCTAATTTATATTTACATTATTAAAATCTATATTCTTAAATTTTATAAATTATGTTCTTCTATTATGTGTTTGTAAACTTCCTAAAATAATTCATTATAATTTTCTTGGATATCTCCACCCTTTGAATTTTCATTTTTTGAATGGTAAACTTATTTCCTTAAATCAATAGATTAATTATAAGAAATCAGGTTACATAAAATATTTTTTGACATATAATTCCAAAATGAATTGTATTTATTTCTTATGTTTTTATAACATGTTTTAAAATTTTTACTTGAGTAATTAGGTTGCATAACCTTTTGCATGAAACAAAAAATTAAGCAATGATCACTAGCTGACACAAATTTCAAAATTATCACTTGAGTATTTTTATTTTAACTTTGTTTTTCCAATATTTTTTTAAAATTATGGAGGCCATGGACATTGTATATTTATAATTATATTTTCATTTATTTATATTATTTAATCCTTATACTCTTAGAGAATCTATGGGTGTAAACCATAAGAGGATTCCTTGTCCTCTTTGAGTTATATGACGTAACATTTTTTCATGGGATTGGTATGTGTTTATATATGAATTATGGACTTCTTATTGATTGAAATTTCTTCTATGTGTTTCTTTCATTAGTAATTAGTCTAATTGGTAATAAATAGATTTTTTTTGATTTGTAGAATGATGAGAATGACCCTAAAATGGTGATATATGGTTCAAATTAAGTTTGTACATATTTAAACTGATGAACTAGTCTGGGAAAGGTGAATATGAAATGCATAAGATAAACAGACAATAATGTGATGATTTTAGATAGGTAAATAAGGCTAAAAATTTAAGAAAGAATAATAATAATGGTATATTAGGTGTCGAGCAGTTCTTTTTAATTTCATATAGTGGAATTATAAGTTCCATTATGTCTATGTGATCAGTTAAACATAACTTAGTGGTTTTAAGGGGTATAGTTGTTGAAATGGTCATTTATGCATGTGTAAATTAGTGTTTAAGAGGGATAATCATGTCAAGCCTACTTTGGTGAATTAACCTCAAGCTTGAAAGATTTATGGGCATTCTTAGGCTATCTTCAGTGGATTATACAAAGTTGGGAAGAGTATTTTAAGAATATAAAGTAGTGAATAAAATTATAGAAAGAACATAAAGTTCTTGGGGTGTTGGACATATGTTTAAGCTTACCTAATTGTAAGATTGGGTGACCCTATAGGTTTTTATGTATAAAATGTGTATATAAATATTCTGAAAATAAATATATATTTTTATATTTTTTGAATATATATATATATATATATCATTCATTCTAAATTGTGCAGCTCTAAGTACACATGTCACTCCCTTTGTACCCCATCCCCCCCTCCCCTTCCATGCCCTCTCTTCTGATTGGCCTCCCCTCCTCTCCCATAGTTTCCGTATTTTCCTCCCACTCTTTGTATCACTATCTTGACCTTTTCTCAGCATTCATCTTCTCCCTTGGTCCCAGTTCTTCATATCCCTACTTCCCACCCTCTATATCCCTCACAGATCTCTCCCTCTCTTGCCTCCTGAATAAGTTGACTCGTGGATGCTGTTTTTGAAAAAAAATAGCATTTTTCACTATCTAATTGAAGACACTTATCTCCTAATATCATAATATGACTTTCTCATAATCCCCGATTCTATGTTCCATAATCCATTAGTACTCTACAAGACCTCATCAGATGCCTCATCCTATCCAACTATTTGTCACATCGTCGAATATTGGTCTTCCTCACTGACTATGAAACTCACCAACTAGGATACTTAGGTGAGGATACACTACTTCATATTTTTCTATTATATAACCTCACAAAACTCTTCATCTCATATCCCTTCTCAATCTTAGTTAAAAGTTTTCACTTTTTTTATTTTTGTATCTCAGGATTTTCAAGAATGGCCTAATTTGGACAGTTTTCGTTACTTTAGAGGCACCAACCTTGAGTTTATGAAACTAAAACTGTAATTGGTTCATTGATATTCATTTCTCTTTCTTTATTTATTTTTTACGATATAAACATAATGAACCAGTATTTATTTCTTATAGAAACTGGTTCATATTTTTTTATATTTTTTCTAAAATAGATTCATATTCTAATTCATTGTTCATATATGTTCATATCTATTAACTCAAATATACAGATTTATATTCTAATTCTTTGTTCATATCTATTGATTTTTTTAACAGTTTTTTTTAATATAAAAGTTTGTAAATATGCAGGTCTAATTTTTTTTAATTTATATGTATCAATAAATGAAGTGTAATAACAACAATTTTTTGACCCATTATGTAATAAATGGATGGTTGAAATTTTTATTCAATTACACACATTATGAATAAAAATTTACATTTATTATTAAATTTTATTTTTTATAACTAGAATCATTAATCTATCACATTTAAATACACTAAATTACAATATGAAATGAATCTTATGTATTTTCATTCCCACTAGTATGTTATAAAAAATAATTCTTTCAATGAAACAATTATATTTTCCCAACACTGAATTCTTTTTTATGAGTTGAAAAATAGTCCTTTTATCCATTTTTCATATCTATAAATACTTTTTAATTTATTATTACCTTATGTTTATTATAAATGTTCAATATTCATCGTTTAACTCGTTTATGGAGTTTCACTACATATTTATGAATTATATTTTCTCATTAAAAAATACATCACTAACTTATCCACTTTCCCTCAATTCCTTCTTGGCCCCCAAATGTTTATAGGTTCATATTAACATTTATTTCCTATTTAGTACACAAAAATTTCTATAGATTGGTGTGAGAATATTGGAGTTTGAGAGTAGGAACTTCTTCAGAATCTTATAAAAAAATTTAAAATATATTTATTATATTTAGATAAAATTAATGGATCGAAAAAAAATGATTTTTTTATTAGAATTTCATTAAACATGAAATAAATATATATCATAAATACCAATGTATTTGTTATTATATGGCTCATAATCTTCTAATTGTTACTATTTTCTTCCCTTTTATTATTTTGGGGCCCTTCTCTCAATACCAAAAATAAAATATATAAGAATTGAAATTGTGTATTTATGATTCATAGAGTGATTTTTAGAGATGAATTAATATTTTGTGTTCTTTAATTTATAGCTAAGCTGATTGCAGGTTATTGTATTGGACATTGCCTTACCTGTAAAGTAGCATTTTGTATTCTATATGAGTTGGAACATCCTTTAATATTATTTTCTTTTTGTATAAGTTTTTCTAAACTAAATATTTCACCTTCAATAAATTCAAAAAGGTGATAATTTCTTGGGCCATTATGCATTCACCAGAAGTGAAACTACTTATATTTGGTTTCAGGTATAAAAAGTGAGCTTCCCTTAACAATTGTATTTCTAATTATCATTGTTTTTTATTCTTTCTCTTCTTATATTCATTTTTTAACTTATTTAATTATTATTCTATAATTTCAGGTATAAAAAATGGTCATTCCTTTGTAAGATTCTTCTGTAGTAAAATTAGATTGGGAATTTGGGTTATATATAACCATAATGAGAGATTCTTTTGGTTATAGGAATTAATTTTCAGGTTTAATTTTCTACTTGTGCCTACCTACTCATTTGATTTGAAGAATTAATTATTCGAAACTTTAGAAGGACTTGGGAAAATGGAAATGAAATAACGTGCTAATATAGTAGTCTTCATACCTTTAATATTATTTTCTTCTTTTAGGAGCTTTTCTCAATGAAATATTTCACCATCAGATAGTTTAGAAAGGTGACAATTTTTTAGGCCATTATGTATTCACAAGAAATGAAACTAATTCTACTTGGTTTCAGGTATGAAAATGAGTTTACCTTAAAAACTTTATTTTTAATTTTCTACAATGGTTTTAGTTAGTATATGATATGAAGTTTATTTTTACAATGTTATAAATCACCTTGTCTTTTTACATGATTTTATCTTCTGTGTTAGTATTTTGTAATATTATACCTAGTTTGGTTTGGGGTGAATCTGGATGTTTGCCTCTGGGTGAAGTTGGGACCGTTATAACCTAAATGTTTTTTCTTATCAGATACATGTTTTTTTTGTTTTTCTTCATATGGTTTTACTACTATAGATTGGGCCTTTAACAGCCCTGACCTTTATCGGTGTTTTTCTTTAGTGCTAATAAAAGGTACCCTTTATCAGTGCTTTATTTTTAGCACTGATAAAGGGTTCCCTTTATGAGCACTGAGAAAGGTCCCAAATAAAATTAAATAATTAAACAAATAAAAATAAAAATTAGTAAATTAAAAAAATATTAAAAATTTTATTAATTAAATAATTATTGATAAAAATGAATAAATTTAATATACTATATATAAATTATAAATACTAATAAATAGTATATATTAAATATATAGATATGTAAAATGAATAAAATGAAATAATTAAATAGATAAAAATTAAAAATGAGTAAATTAAGAAAAATATTAAAAATCCTTTATTGATGTGGTCTTAGATAAGGGTGGGGGTCACTCCATACTATGTATGGAGAAGCAGTCTGCTAATGTGTAAAAGGGAGTGTAACCTGGACATAGTGCTGAGCCTCATGTTTAGATGACCTTTTAGGATACTGATGAGTTTCCGACTATTGTCGATGTAAGAACTCCTGATGAAGATGATATTTGAAACTCTATTGACCAAATGATCATGGAAGAGAAAAACATTACTGATAGAGATCGAAGAGGTAAACAAAAACTGATTGGTTAATCTTCTGTGATGATTAAGTATACGAAACATATACATCCTATGTTGGATGATGGTGGTGATCAAGATAAGGGGTTTCCATCAGATTCATTAGTGGAAGGGGTTCCATCAGTGGAGATTCCTGGTTGGGGTGGCACACAATAGGGATCACCACCTAGGCACAAAAAAATATTGGTTGAAAATGAGGGATTCCAAATGGTTATCCCCTGAAATTATAAAGTACATGATGCTCAATTATAGGCTACACAGGTTGTGGACTCTGCGTCTCAAATGGCTTCGAAAGAAAAATGTGGTGTGACATGTGAAAACAACTCTGGTACTACTACTCGTGCTCAGGATTTATATGAAAATTTTCCAAATAGTGGGTGTTCGGTGGACAAAATGGAGTGGTGATACCAATCCAACTTCTATAGGATGATGAAAATGGTATATGAATTTTTTGATAAGGCTTTATATGATGAGTGTGTTATTGTACGGGAGAGGAATTCTCTTATCACTCTTCCTGATGATGCTAAAGTTGAAAGGCCCATTGCAATCGCAGGCAAGGAGGCGGCTGACTAGTTCCTTTTACAAATTGATTCCATTTACTCCATGATGGAAATATATGTTTTTGGATCCAATGACTACCTCATTGTTCAGAATTTGTTTGCGATCAACTTTGAAAATGGATTTTGTGCTAACTCAGAGATGGACTTTCGAGATCTTTCTTGGAAGTTCAAGACATGTTATATCACTGAGGAGTCCTCAAATTTTTCATCAGAGGAGGATCATGTGTTGCCTCAATAGGACAAGACATGGCGGAGGGGGTGACATCCAAATGGTAGAGGGAGACATCCTAAAAATCTAGGAAATAGAGGGACTTATAATAAGTGATACTTGTTCTTTATGTGGGCATATGTGCCTTGGTTTTCCTGCTCTCTCCTTTGTTTGGTCTACTTTTTTATTAATAAATTTGGAGTCATGGATTTGGTTTCTAAATATATGACTGATCCATTCTATTAATAAAAAATATTTATGGTTTACATTAAATAAGTCATATATTTAGTGAAGAATGGTTTATAATTAAAAATTCATATGAATTAAAAATACTATCGAATTACATCAAGTAATGAAGATAATTGAATGTCATTTGATTTTTCAATTTAACATATATCAAATGTGTGTTATATTGATTTCACATACATATACATAATTAATGCATTTTTATATACAATGCACACACACAAATATTTACGTAATTAATGAAATATTATATAGAAACACATACACCTAATATTTATGTAATTTATTCAAATTTTAGTATTCATTTTAGAATTTCATTATAATATGATACATTTAATATATTGTGTATTTAATCAGTAAACTTTATTTATTTATTTTTAATTTTATCACAATTAGGTATTGATTCATTTTTAATATTTTTTATTTTTTATTATTTATTTTTTGGGGAATTTAATCATTTTCTATTATTTATTTATATATATTTATTTACTATGTTTTAGTATTTTCAATATGTATTCATCTTTAATTCAATATATATCCATATTTTTTAATAATTTATATTTAATTAATAAAACTTATCCATTTTTTCAATATTTTTAAAGTGTACTCATTTTTAATTGTTCAATTTCATTCATTTTTAGCATGCATGTATTTAAGATTATATATTCATTAATAATGTTAAAATTATATTTCTAAATATGTATAAATAAATATATTTATAAATGTATATTTACTATATTTATAAATTTATATATTTATAATTATAAATAAATAAATATTATTTTTTAAAAATGTATTTATATCAATATAAATAAATAATTATATATATTTAAATAATTATAAAATTATAATAAATTTATTTAAATAATGAAGATATTTACTATATTTATATTTATAGTTATATTTATATTTATTTATTAAATATATATATAATAATATAAATATATAAAATGATATAAATATATATATATTATTTTTAAAATTATTTATATTATTATATATTTAAATAATTATAAAATTATAATAAATATATCTAAATAATGAATATATTTATTATATTTATATTTATATTTATATTTATATTTATATTTATATTTATATTTATATTTATATTTATATTTATATTTATATTTATATTTATATTTATATTTATATTTATATTTATATTTATATTTATATTTATATTTATATTTATATTTATATTTATATTTATATTTATATTTATATTTATATTTATATTTATATTTATATTTATATTTATATTTATATTTATATTTATATTTATATTTATATTTATATTTATATTTATATTTATATTTATATTTATATTTATATTTATATTTATATTTATATTTATATTTATATTTATATTTATATTTATATTTATATTTATATTTATATTTATATTTATATTTATATTTATAATTATAATTATATAATTATATATAATTATATAATTATATTTATAATTAAAAATTATATTAAATATCTTTAAATAATGAATATATTTACTATATTTATATTTATTTATTTATTTATTTATTTATTTATTTATTTATTTATTTATTTATTAAATAGATATATAATTATATAAATATATAATGATATAAATATATTTATAATTACTGATAAATAATTATAAATATATTTACAAATATATTTATAAATGTATATTTACTATTTTAATTAAATTATATATTTATAATTATAAATTAAAAATATATAGTGTTTTTAAGTATTTATATAATTATATATTTAAATAATTATAAAATTATAATGAATCGTTATATAAATATATAAATATATTTACAAAAAAAATATTTATAATTATAATCATAAATCCTTTATCAGTGCTAAAGTTTTAATGCTGATAAAAAAATCTTTATCAATACTTATTAATTTATCACTGATAAAAGGGATCTTTATCAGCGCTTTTTTAGAAACATTGATAAAAGTGTCCTCTATCTATTTAATAACCCTAGTCATAATTGAATCAGTTATGATTTTTCAAGATATATGTGGAAGCCACCTCCCATCAGCACTCCTCCTTGATGAATCCAAGCTCGAATCAAGTCTCGAACGAATCTAAGGCTCGAACGAATCAAGGCTCAAAGAATCCAAGGCTCAAACAAATCCAGGATTTCGCATGTGATATCTTTATTTATCTCAGATGAATCAAAGCTTCAATCCAAGGTATGTTAATTTTTATCCCCCTCCTCACTCATTTTTCTTGTTTGATGATATCTTTTAGCATTTTTTTTGTTCATTATCTCTTGTTATTCATCATTCATCGCTACTTTCCCTTCTGGAATGAATTTCTAATTGGTTGTTTCCATGATTTTTGGTTTTTATTTACCCGTTAAGGTATTTTCTTACTTCCTTATAGTGTATTAAGACTTACACACACTTATTTCATCCATTTTGGTAGTTGGGTCCATTAATTTTCCTTTAAATGTGGAACCATGGATGCTTATATCTTATAAATTCATGTTTTTATCTGAAGTAAATTTTATTATAATTATCCATGATGGGGTTATGGATTTATAAGTTTTTTTCTTAAATTTTCATTTACATGAAAGGAACTTTTATTAATTTTAAATGTTTTGAACTTCCTTCAATGGAAATAACCCACACAAATTGTTTGTTAAAATTCCACCCATGGTTTTTATTGAATAAATCAAAATGGATTTCATGTAATGATTTTTTATAAATTATAATGAATTTATTTTATATTTTTATCAAGGATTTTTATGAATTGGGTCATGTTTGTATATTTTTCAAGATGCTTTTTTACATTAGAAAATAACATGGAGGTATTGTTTCCTTTCACTATTTTAAATGTTTTAGGTGGGTTTCAAATGGATGGTTTGGTGTCTTTTGCCATATTTTCAAAGTCAGTAAGCTATGTTTGATATTTTTTCCCAAATAGATTAATATGTTGTGTTATATACACCCTTGAATTTAAGCCCCTTGTTTATTCATAAGTTAAAATTTATTTTTTATTGTAATATGGATTGATCATAGGTCATTTATATCATTATATTGTTTATGTTATTACAAAGGGGGTTGTTCATTAAAGGGTGTTCAAAGGTGCGAGTGAGTTTATGTTTGTTGAACTATTTTAATAATTATTTTTATTATATTGAGATGTGTTATATTGTATTGTTTTCCTCTACTTACATGTCATAAGAAACCTTGGGTAGCTTGGTGAAAGATCTAGGGATGAGTATTGCATAAGTGTATGATCATGGTTTGCACTAAATAGTTCATTTTAAGGGTTTTATCCCAATTTATCTATTGATTTTTTCAGAAATATCCTTTGATATATATTTTATAAATGAATATTCAAGGTTATTACACGATTTTACATAAAAAAATTATTATGGTTCCATTTTATAATAATTATCTCACATATCATGTCTAAAAGTAATATGTTTAGACTTTACATTATACATGCAACTATAATATTTTAACATTGTTGCTTCACTATCATAATTAATGGAAATAAGAGGCATTGTCATATTACATAACTTAAATTCCATTAATAATTTTATGGTTTATTTTTTCTATTATACAAGTTGTTAAAGTATGAAATTTTGACTTTAATGTCAAATGTGAAATTCTTGCTTATTTCCCACCCTAGAAATGACATAATCTCTAAGAGTAAATATCCACCCAAATTGGGATTGATAATATCCCATGATGGTATTTCAACTTGAATTAGTTCATATTTAATGTATTCAGGTAATAATTATAAAATAAAATCTAATTTTTAGCCTTCTTTAAGCGTAAAAAGATTCTAATTATACATTTCCAATGATCCACGCTAGAATTAATAAAACACCAATGCATTTGACAAACCAAAATGTGATATTGGTTTTTATTATTATATCACATACATTAAAGAAAAAAATACACTATAATGTTCATGTTGTGATACGACTATGTCTGTATTAATAAAAATTTAACACTGGATTCAAATGGATCATTTGCATCTTTAAAACCAATAAGATCAAATTTATTCAACATGTTCACAATATAATGAGACTGATATAAATAATAACTCCCACTGTGTATTATTACTTTAATAATTAGTATATTGCCTATTATTATAATTTTATTCATTTTAATATTGGAGGATAAATATTTCTTTATCTCATTAATACCAATTATGTTGTTTTTAAAAACTAATATTTCATCAACATGGATGCACATAATAACTTATTATTATTTTATGAACATTAAAAAAGTACACTTATCAACATTATTCTGTGAAAATCCATTAGATAAAATAATACAATCATACTTATCATGTTGTTTAGGTGTTTCTTTAAGACCATAAGTATATTTAAATCATTTACATAATTTATTTTAAATATATTATATAGAAAACCTTCATATTATTCCAAGTAAATTTATTTATTTAAAATTCCATTTAAAAATACTGTTTTAACATCGGTTTAATGAACACACAAATTATTGATCGAATTTAAAGTAAAATAATATCCTTATTGTTGTAATTTGAACTAAATGTGTGTAAGTATCAAAATAACCAATCCATTCTATTTTTTTGAAACCTTTGATTGCTAATCTATCTTTAAAAACTTTAATGTTATCATTGGAGTCATACATGCTTATAAATACACATTTAGAACCAATATGATTTTAATACTTTATAAAATTTGTAAATATGAAAGTATTATTTCTCATAATATAATATATTTCATCATTAAATGATTCTTTCTAGAACACAACATATTTTGAATACAATAATTCTTTATATAAATTGAGATCATCATATATGGTTATCAACATAAGATATTTTTCTAGAATATTATTATGTTTATCTCTATCAATAAGAAAAATAAAGGATTTAAAATATATGAATTCATGATATGGATGTTTCTTATTTCTAGTTCTTGTATTCTATTGAGGTTTAACTCAATAATCATCTTTATTCTCCATCATTATATCTTAACTATATGAAACACTATATCTATGGCTATGAGGAACAATTTTATTTTAATTATCTTTATAAAATTTATTCTTAAAAAGTATAAAACTCTAGATTCAAAAATGAAATTAGCTTCTATGTGAATTATTATATATTATTTATTATTATTTTCCATAGGAAAAATCTTATTTAATTGTTTTATTTTAAGTTTTAGTTTTTTTAGGAATAGAAACTCTAAAAAATTCTAAACACCCCCATTATTTAAGATAAGAAAGGCTTGGTTTCATCCTCATCAACTACATCTCCCGAATAGTTATGATTTCATTTCATTTCTTGAGACTCATCCCCCATCTCTTCTATGTTTCTTGAACTAATCTATGTAGTAGTCATCCAAAATGATCACCAGTACCCAGTATGGGATGACTACTGCTTATAGTAGTTCAAGTAACATAAGTGGATGTCCGCAAGAGATGGGGGATGAGCCTCAAGTAATAAAATTCAATAATAACTATTCAGGAGATGAAGCTGATGAGGATGATAGTTGTCTATAACTTTCACCTTTGGATGAATTTAGAGGATAACACCTATTATAGTGTAGTAATTCTTTTCTTAAATTCAATTACCCATTTCTTTCAAATCATACTGAAATTATTTGAAATAATTAAATGTTGGGTTCCCCTTATTATAATTATCTATAACTTTCACCTTTGATAATGAATATATTACATGTATTTATTTATTTATTGTACAAAATGAATATTTTATGAACCTAATAGGATGGATATGAATCGAAAATGGATACACGCTAATCTTTTGAAAAAATAATATGAATATGGAATTAAAGAGTTCATCAAGTTTGTAATAGAGAATGCATATGACCCTTCTCAAATCCATTGTTTGTGTTTACGTTGTTTTTATTCAAGAAAAATTAGTCTGGAAGAGTTGGAAGAACATTTTATTTGTCACAGAATAGATCAGAGCTATAAATGTTGGACTAAAAATGGGGAAAACTGAACATGCACACCGATTGGGATGATACTGCAGTTTATGGATCATTTGATATGAATACCAATTTAAATGATGATGGATATCTCATGGAAGAAATGAAAATTGCAATTGAATATGATCTTCATGTTTGTCTAAAGTTGTTTTAGAATTTAAATAGTTGTTCTAAGAGACCATTGTATATCGGTTGTACTAAATACACAACATTTCCAACTGTATTGAAGTTATATAAATTTAAAGATGGAAGTAGATGGAGAGACACTATCTTTACATAACTACTTGGTCTCCCAAATGATATGATTCTATAAGAAAATTAAATTCTATGTCGAACATATAACGCTAAATGAATGCTGCATTCAATGGGAATGATCTCTAAAAAATACATTCTTTCCCAAATGATTTTATATTGTTTCTCAAGGACCAAAAATCACTCATAAAATGCCTTAAGTGTGGTGTGGATTTTTGCAAGAAAAATGAATCAATTAATTTGAAATTTGTATGGTAATTTCCTACCATTCTATGGTTTCTAAGACTATATGGATGTTAGGAAACCATGAGACAATTGAAATGACATGAAGATATAAGAATTAAATATGGAAATCTGTGACATCTTTTAGATTCCCCTCAATGGAAGAAAAATGATTATGAGTATCCTGAATTTTTAAATGAGTTGAGAAAATTCTGTCTTGCATTATCTATAGATGGAATAAATCCTTTTGGTGTACAGAGTAATACTCACAATACATGGCCCATCATATTGGTAAATTGTAACTTGTTTCCATGGTTATGCATGAACTGAAAATACATTATATTGTCGATACTTATATTTGGACCAAAGAAACCTAGTAATGATATTGATGTCTATTTGACTCCATTTATCAAAGATCTAAAATTGATGTGGGATACAGGCGTTACAATGTATGATGTTCATAGAAGTGAATAATTCACAATGAGGGTCATATTGTATGAGATGATAAATGAATTTCCTTATTATAGAAATTTTTCGGGCTATAGCATTAAATGAATGTTGGGGTATCCCATTTGTGAAGAATGAACACACTCGTTTTGGTTGAAAATTTTCTCAAAGATTGGGTTTTTAGGACATCATAAATTTTTACCTTGATGACATAAATATTGATCTTGGAAGAAATCATTCGATGGGAATATTAGACAAGGTAAAATATTGTCTCCACTAATATGTGATCAACTATTCGATAAAGTAAAATATATTGACATTGTTTTTGGTAAACCATTTTTGAAAAATATTACAAAATAAGTTTACAAAAATATATCAATTTTCTTTGAATTGTCTTATTAGAATTGTTTATATTTCAGAAATTTTCTTGATGTCATGTAGTAGAAAAAAATGTATTTGATGGTGTTATTGGAACATTAATAATTGTTCCTAGAAAAAAGAAAGATAGAAACAAGGATAGGTTGGGCATGATTGACATGGGGATAAGGGAAGAGTTGGAACTATTAAAGGGTAAAGGGAGGAATTTTCTTCCTCTAGAAGCTTACACTCTATCTAGATAGGAAAAAATTGAAATTTTTCATTTTCATTAATAGTGTAAAAGTTCCAGAGGGGTATTCATAAAATATCAAGAATGTCATTTTAATGACTAATTTAAAGTTATAGGGACTAAAATCACATGATTATCATGTTTTGATGTAATGTTTGATTCCTATTTCTTTATGTAGCATTCTTATTAAAAATTTATGGCATACATTAACCATACTCTGCTTCTTTTTTAAATTCATATACAGTAAAGTTATAGACCCGCCAAGGCTTCCAATCATGAATAAGGATGTTGCAGTCATATTATGTGAATTAGAGATGTTATTATCACTATCATTCTTTGATATAATGTTCCACTTTATGGTTAAATTTGTTAGATAATTTCAACTATGTGGTCTTATCAATTACAGATGGACATACCTCATTGAATAATATATGAATATTTTGAAAGGGTGTGTCAAGAATCAAAGTAGGACAGACGGTTGTATTTTAAAATGATATATTATTGAAAAATATGTTTAATTTTGTACCAATTACCTATAAAATGTTGACAGCATCGGTCTCCCTCAAAACCTTTCCACCCCTGTAGTGTTTTCATTTATCACTTTCCTTTAAGTTCCCTCCACTGCCTTTGTAGGAAGAGAAATAGCACTGCCTCTGATCAATCACAGAGGTAGTCTTGATGTTTTCATAGTAAAATAATTATCCATATAATTAATGTATTATTTCATATTTATGTTTAATTTATTTATTTATAGTATTACTTATATAATAATTGTTTTCTTAAATAGGTATATTATTTTGTTCGAGTTAGGGTAGTCTGTTCAAAGCTGCTCATGATCATGAGAGATTTGAGTTTGAGGCTACAATTGAGATAATGACAACAAGTAAATGGGTCAAGAATGTATACAACCATCATGAAAAGGTGAATTTATATTAATTTTTTAATTAATTTCATCATCATTTTATCTATTATTTGTAAGTTAATTTCCTTGTCATTTTTATTTGATACTTATTTAGTTTTTTTCATAGATATTTTGGGAAGTCATATTTTTCTTTCAAAAATATACAATAAGACACAAAAGAGGTAACATGTTCCCTTCTTCTAATGTTACCATGATTTTCATTTCCTTTCTTTTTCAAACTTCTAACACTACATATTGATTCGATGTTCTTAGCTAAAAAACCTTTTTCAGCTAAGAACATAGACTCAATATACGGTGTTGGAAGTTTTAAAAAGAAAAGAAAATGGAAATTATGGTAACATTGGAATTTTATATTATTTTTATACTTTAGGAAAATGGTCTATAAGTCATTTGGGATGTGTAGGAATTAGTCACACCACAATCTGACACACAGTGTGACCGGTATGACTCCAAATGCATCTTTTTATTTAAAATTGACATTAATTTTAGTAAAAAGGACAACTTACATACTCAAAATAAAGAAATCACATTCATATTATTTTGATAATTTAGAAAAATGTTCTATAATTCATTTTTGATGTGTAGGAATCAGCCGCACGTCAATCTAATACACGATGTTCCTGGTATGACTATAAGTGTTCGTTATCAGTTTAAAGTTGATATTTTAGTTCAAAAAGTGTCACTCACTTAAAATTGATAAAACATGATTTAATTATATTTATAATTTATTAAAAAATTATAATTCATTTTTAAAATTTAGGAATCAATCTTACATCAAACTGACACACGATGTGACCGTTATGACTCAAAGTGCATGTTTCTAGTTTAAAATGACATTTTAGTAAAAAAGACAAGTGACATACTCAAAACAAATAAAATGAATTATGATTGTTCTGATACTTTATAAAAATGATTCATAATTCATTTGGGATGTATAGGAATCATCCACACCTCATTCTGACACACGTTGTGGCCGGTATGACTCCAAGTGCATCTTTTTATTTAAAATTAATATTAATTTTATTAAAAAAGACAAATGACACACTCAAAAATGAGAAAATTCATTCATATTGTTTTTCTACTTTATGAAAAATATATATAAGTCATTTAGGAAATGTATTAATCATACTCACCTCAATCTAACACACGTTGTGACCGGTATGACTATAAGTGTATCTTTTTATTTAAAATTGACATTAATTTTAGTAAAAAAGACAACTAACATACTCAAAACTGAGAAAAATTCAGATTGTTTTGATACTTTATTAAAATAATCCATAAGTAATTTTTTATGTGTAGGAATAAAATGCACTTCAATTTGATACATTATGTTCCTTGTATGACTCAAAGTGCCCATTATCAGTTTAAAATTGACATTTTAATTCAAAAAGTGCCACTCACTAAAAATTGATCAAACACACTCATATTGTCTTGATAATTTAGTAAAACGATTCATAAGACATTTTTTAGGTGTATAAATTAGTCTCATTCCAAACCAACACATGATATGACCGGTATGACTCAAAGTGCATGTTTCTAGTTTAAAATGACATTTTAGTAAAAAAGAAAGGTGATGTAATCAAAATCAATAAAAATAATTCATATTGTTTTTATACTTTATTAGAATAATACATAAGTCATTTGGGAAATTTATTAATTATCCAAACCTCAATCCGAAACACGGTTTGACCGGTATGACTCCAAGTGCATCTTTTTATTTAAAATTGACATTAATTTTAGTAAAAAAGACAACTGACATACTCAAAACTAAGAAAAAGGATTTGGATTGTTTTGATACTTTATTAAAATTATATATAATTTATTTTTTATTTGTAGGAATAAGATTAAACTCAATAAGATACATGATGTCCCCATTATGACTCAAAGTGCCTATTATCAGTTTAAAATTGACATTTTAGTTGAAAAAATGTCACTCACTGAAAATCAAGAAAACATACTTGGGTTATCTTAATAATTTAGTAAAATTATTCTTATGTCATTTTTGATATTAATAAATAATTATCATGTAAAACTGACACACGATGTGACCAGTATGACTCAAAGTGCATGTTTTCAGTTTAAAATGACATTTTAATAAAAATAACAAGTGACATACTGAAAATTGAGAAAACACATTTTTATTATTTTTATATTTTATATAAATGATAAATAAGTCATTTTGGATGTGTGGGAATCAAAATAACCTCAATATGACACACAATGTGACCGATATGACTCTAAGTGCGTCTTTTTATTTAAAATTGACATTAATTTTAATAAAAAAATCAATTTACATACTTAAAACTGAGAAAACACATTTGGATTGTTTTTATAATTTATTAAAACAATCCATAATTCATTTTTTATGTGTAATAATCATATTCAACTCAATCTGATACACAATGTGATTGGTATGACTCAAAGTGTTTGTTATTAGTTCAAAATTGATATTTTAGTTCAAAAAGTGTCACTCACTAAAAACTGAGAAAATCCACTTGGATTATCTTGATAATTTAGTAAAATTATTTATAAGTCATTTTTGACATCTAGTAATTAATCTCATGTCAAATGGACACACGATGTGACCAGTATAACTCAAAGTGCGTATTTGCCTTTTAGAATGACATTTTAGTACAAAAGACAAGTGATGTTATTAAAACCAATAAAACACATTCAGATTATTTTGATACTTTATTAAAATGATACATAAGTCATTTGGGGCATTTAGTAATCATACGTACCACAATCTGACACACGGTGTGATCGATATGACTCAAAGTATGTCTTTTTATTTAAAATTGAAATTAACTTTAGTAAAAAAGATAACTGACATACTCAAACTTAAGAAAATGCATTTGTATTGTTTTTATAATTTAGGAAAAAAATACATAACTAATTTGTGACATGTAGGAATTGGAAAAATCTTAACCTGATACACAATGTTCTTGGTATGACTCAAAGTGTCTATTATTAGTTTAAAATTGACATTTTAGTTCAGAAAGTGTCACACACTAGAAAATGAGAAAACACACTCAAATTGTCTTAATAATTTATTAAAACGATTCATAATTCATTTTTTATGTTTATGAATCAATATCACATAAAATTGACACATGATGTGACCAGTATGACTCAAAGTATGTGTTTCTAGTTTAAAATGACATTTTAGTAAAACATAAGTGTCATACTCAAAACTAAGAATACACATTCATATTGTTTTGATAATTTATTAAAATGATTCATGATTAATTTGGGACATGTAGGAATCAGCCTCACCTCAATATGAAACATGGTGTGCCCATTATGACTCCAAGTGTGTCTTTTTATTTAAAATTGACATTAATTTTAGTAAAAAAGAAAACTGACATACTCAAAACTAAGAAAATGCATTTGGGTTGTTTAGATACTTTAGATAACAATCCATAAGTCATTTGTGACATGTAGGAATCATCCACACCTCAATTTTATACACTATGTTCCCAGTATGTCTCAAAGTGTCTGTTATCAGTTTAAAACAGACATTTTAGTTCAGAATGTGTTACTCGGAAAACTGAGGAAACTCACTCATATTGTCTTGATAATTTAGGATAATAATTCATAAGTCATTTTTTATGTGTTTTAATTATTCTCACATCAAACCAATATATGATGTGACCAGTATGACTCAAATTTCGTGTTTCGTGTTTAAAATTACATTTTAGTAAAAAAGACAAGTGATGTACTCAAAACCAAGAAAATGCATTCGAATTGTTTTAATACTTGAGGAAAAATATCCATAAGTAATTTTGGACTTGTAAGAATTAGACTCACCTCAATCCAATGTATAGCGTGACCGGTATGACTCTAAGTAAATCTTTTCCATCTATAAGTTTCATTTTAGTTTAAAATGTGCATCACATCGCCAAAATCAAGAAAATGAGCCTAAATTGTTTTCTCATCATTCTATATGCCATTAATTAATTAATTTAATTATTATTTTATCTTATACTTATTTAGATAATTTTCACAGAGATAATTCTTTAAGACTAACAAGAAATGGTTTGACTTATAATAATCAACCGCAACTCAATCTGATACATAGTGTTCCTAGTATGACTCAAAGTTTAGTTTAAAATTAACACTTTATATGTAATTTATTTCTTTATATTATTACTAACATGAGAATTTTTTTCTTATACAGGTGAATTCTTTTACTTGATTAGGGGTGGTTTGTTTGGTAATAGCGTGAATTGGGGTCAGGGTGAGAAAATGAGCATTAATGTTTTTTAATGTATGTAATAATTTGTACTTACTATTGTAATTTTATAAACCAATTTTTTAAATGTCTATAATATAGTGTTTTTTTATTGTATTTATGTTGTAAATTTTATTTTATTTAAATTCTATGTTGGTACTTGATTTTGGTTCTTTCTAGTACTGTTTCCGGTGTTGCAGTGTGCTATTACAACACATTATAGTATGCCCCTTTATCAAAGCTATTAAATGCACTGATAAAGGGGTCCTTTATTAGTTCTAAATAAAAGCACTGATAAATGGGGTCCTTTATCAGCGCTTTTCTAGAACTGATACAATCCTAGGGATTTTAATTTCACTCTGGTAGTTAGTGCTTCTTTAGAGCTGATAAAGGACATTTTTAGCATTATTAAAGGCATGTAATATAGTAGTGTTTAGGTTATCATATAAATCTCATCATTTGATTTTAAATATTTTTTTTCATTGAAAACATCAACTTGTTTGATTATTGCTATTTTTTATTTAAATTACATAAAGTGAAAATGTGTAAGCTCAATTCATTTCCTTTAAAGCCACATTTTTTCCTATATATACTTATTTTTCTTTATTCTTAGTTTCATCTAAGTACTATCATTTTTTTAATTCATATTTTGAATTATAATCATTAACTTAACCATTTTTTTTGGGTGAAAAATATTCTCAAAAGGAGGACCATATGACATAGTAATTATACTATTGTTTTTAATTCATATTTTCCATTATATACTTCATACTTATCAATTCATTGTAGTATAGGACTATGTGTCATATAACTTGTTCTGAAATTGTTAATGGAAATACTTTCTGATATTGGGGTTTCAGTCGCAAAAAAACATCATCATCACCATTAAATTCTTTCTGACACTTTCCATTATTTTCCTATGAAATTTTTTTGATAGGGTATACTTTCCAAACTGGTATCTTAATGTTTTTAAATTAATTCTAGTGAAAATAGTGGCATTGGTATGAAAATTGTTATTTTGTTAATTATTTAATTTTTATGTTGATGCTTTGAAAATTCTAGAGTCTAAATTCATTGATAAAATTATTATTGATAATCAAATTTTTTAAATTGAAATTCGTTTTTTACATCAAATTTATGAATTGGATGCTAATTATTTGAAAATATCATTATATATTTTTAGTTTTAGGTGGAATACTTGTTAAAGATTGTTCACTAGCTTTGGATTGTTGATTGTCCTGATTTTTGTTTGAAATCTAAAGGCTCGATGATATTCCTATCCATGGTGTTATTATTACTCCTTCGTGCAAGTGGATTTAAGGTTAACTTGATAGTTGGTAGTTATTCCTCTTATGTTGCCAAAGATATTATTATTCAGGTGAATTCTATCCTTTATTCTCATTTTTTATTAGTCTTGATGCTAATTTTTTTCATTCTCATTTTTTAAAATTTTTTATTCTCATTTAGTGATTGTATGTTTGTTGCTTGGGTTTTTTTGTTGTTATCTATGTCGGTCAATAGCTTTGACTATGCTCAAGTTCCTTTTGTTGAAGTCCTCTTGGTGGATCATATTCCTTCCCTCTACTCTAGAGAAGGTGAACCTATGGGATGTAGTGTGGATTATGACTCATCACTTAGTCTTCCTTGAGTTATAGTGGCTTGGGTGGTCTTGTTGGAGGGTGGTGAGGTTTTTTTCATGTATCAGGTGTCATTAACCTCAGTGGTAATCACAATATTTTGGAATCTTAGTAGTCATGACTTCAATTATCTATTGACTTTCAATTATATTTTATTTTCTGCTGAATTCTCCATCATGCATGCTCAAGCAGTCCTCAAGTAGCTCTTCATCTATTATTTCTCTCACATGTTAGTAATCTATGTGACCTCTAGGTGAGAATTCGGTCTTCTTCTATAGGTGTTAATATTCTATGTGATTTTTGGGAACCAATGAAAGTCCTTAGACCCCTTGTGCTGAAAAAAACAAGGTTTTTTTATGTTTCCCTCTATGTATTTAGTTTTCTTTAGTCTCAGTTTCATTTAAGTACTATCATTTTTTTATTCCATCTTTTTAATTATAAGATTTAACTTAAATATTTTTTTGGGTGAAATGTCTTCTCTATAGGATGACCATATGACATAGTTGTTGTATTATTGTTTTTAAACCATATCTTTCATTATATACTTCATACTTATCAATTCTTGGTAGTATAGGTCTATATGGAAGATAACTTATATAGAAAGGGTGAATAGAAGGGGTTTTAGTAAAAAAAACAACATCACCACTATTAAATTATTTCTGATACTTTCCATTATTTTTCTGTGACATTTTTATGATAGGGTATACTTTCCAAACTAGTATCTTAATGTTTTGAGATTCATTCCAGTGAAAATAGATAAATTTTTATGAATTTTGTTAGTTTGTTAACTTTTTAATTTGGATTTCCATGCTTTGAAAATTCCAGAGATGTAATTCATTAATAAAATTGTCATTTATATACAAATATTTTAATTTTAAATTCATTTTTTACAAGAAATTTATGAATTAGATGTCTGATTCTTTGAAAATTTCATTATCTATTGTTTGGTGTTATGTGGAATTCTTGCTACTGATTTTTTGCTAGCTTTGGATTGTTGATTTTCTTGATTTTTGTTTTAAATTTAAAGGTTTAATGATATTCTGATCCATGGTATTATTATATGTCTCATTCATGCAATTGGATTTGAAGTTAACTCAATAATCAATATCCTCTTATTCCTCCTGTGTCACCAAATATATTATTATTCGGGTGAATTTGATCCTTAATTCTCATTTTTTATTAGTCTTTCTACTCATTTTTTTCATTCTCATTTTTTTAGAGTTTTTATGCCCATTTTGTGATTTTATGGTTACTACTTGTGTTTGGTTGTTGTCATTAGTACAGGACAGCAGTCCTCAAGTAACTAACCACTGAATATAAAAGGTGTCCTCCATTTTTTCTTGAATTATTGATGCTATAACACATCTTGTAGAAGAAACAATATCAAAAATCTAATCTATGATAAATATATTTTGAACCAACACTCTTTATAAGTTTCTACAAAACCTAGATGTATCATGACCTGATTTTGGTTTTAAATTTATAAATTTAGATGTTGCATAGTCATCCTAAGATAAATCTGATCTCGTTGACTCTTAGGATCCTTCTCATAGTGAAAAAACTTATTCTTTAAAATCTAAATATTCATTGGTGGTTCGTCATTATCATAATCATTTTAACATTCTCAATAGTGCTAAATAAGTTTCCATCATCGAAGCTACTTTTTGATGACCATGGGCCAATTATATTCTTCAGAATGGGAAATTTTTAAATGTTTCATCTTCCTCTACATCTAGGAAAGAAACTAATATTTATGTTTTCTAAAAATAATAATCTTTGTCTTTCTGATTATATTAGTTTATAGACTAAAAAAGAAGTAGGTGAATCATCTTCCCATTTTTCAAACTAAATATGAGATTAAGTAACAGGAATATACATGTTCTCATTTTCACATGTAGGTTTTATTTGGATATGTAGAATAATATTTATATTTACTCATTAAATTCATGTTTCACTAATTTCTATAATTTGTACAGACTTTAATTTCTCAGTTTCATGAGAAACTGGCGATTCATGTTGAGTGTGAATTGGGTTCACCTTCTATTTGAAATTCCAATTATAGTTTGTGAGCTCATGCCTTGTGAACATTTCATACCATGCGTCTTTTTTTAAGAAGGTTTTTCTTATAGTGACTTCTTTGATGACCCCCTTCTTAATGTTTGATATGCCATATCAAATTGTTGGAGTGTGGCATAATGGATTTTCTATATAACATTTAATTTAAAAAAATATCAAATATGTGTTTCAATAACAGTTCATGTAAATAAAAAATGTGTTATATCAAATATGTGTATAAACTTTGTATGTTTTCATTAATTAAATGTGTTCTCATTTATATGCGTTCAGTTTATGAGTATTTTTCTACTCCTGCCACTGATTTAGGTTCATATGATAATGCAGATGTTGATGCTCATGATGATGATAATGTTGGTGGTTTTAGAGGAGATGATAATGATGTTGGTGTTTTTGTAGGAGATGATATAAGGGTTGTGATGGTTTTGGTAATACTAATATTGAGGCACATTTCTGATGTAAATTTTATTTTATTTTTATAAATTGAATTTTATCATGTTTATTTTATTATGATGATATTGATATTGAAATTTTATATTGTTTATCTTGGAGATAGTTTGAATTCTTGTGACGTATATTGTATTATGTTTGAGTTGTTGTTTATGCAGGGGAAGAGTTTTGTATTCTTAAGATGTTGTTTTGTTTCTCTATTGTATGAGTGCATCGATCAATTTCTATATTTGATGAAGGGAAATACACTCTTCATTGTCTGGTTCTCTTTGTGTTGTTCTAGTAATGGAAACATTTTCTATGAATAGAAGCTCAAATGAATTACAAAGATGGTAGAATCAAAGTTATGAGAAGCAACTAATGAACTGGAGAAATAGCTTGCAGAGGAGAAATTTGCGAGACTACAGGCTTAGAAGGATGCCATGGCAGCCCAGAATAGATCAAATAAATAGATATAGGATCTAACAGAGAACCTGAATAGAGCTCAAGAAGAGACTGAAGAGATGGGTGGGGGAGTTGATAATGGCAGGTACGCCATTATCCGACTGCTTGATTTCTTATGCTACAAAATATTAATGTGTTTCAGATGTTTTAAGGTATGTGTAAACTAAGATAGTTACTTTTTTAAAATCAAGGAAACGTTTTTTTTTAATTAGAATCACTATAGAGTGCCTTCAGAACCACCTCAAACATGGCTACAGTCTTAGGAAAAGAAGAATAGCTAACCTCGAACCTAGGATACCACTCAAAACAAAATTAAAAATATATCCCAACACTTCTGATGCACATATTGGGTCCTAATGGGCTTGGTCAATTTATAATTATCAAAACATCCCCTTCTATGAAACAAAAAAAAACAATTTTACTTTTCTTTTTCTAACCCATAATAGTGTGGGTTATTACAACCCCCAACCATATTGTTTCACATACAAGATAATTCTTCTCATGCGTCCCGAAGAAACAATCTTAGTTATTCAAACACGATGCACAACCAAAGTCCAATGTCTCTCACTGGTCATGGTCGTGTTATTACCAGACTAAAACTAGATTTACTAATCAAAATGGTGCCAACCCACAAATTCTAACACTATCTATTTCCACCAAATCCATAATAATTCCTTGATTCTAGTGGTATTCATGAATTCCAAATTTACTGACATCACACCCCATTGGTTAATAACACTCCTCCATACTATTTTATAACCAACTCAGTGTCACACCTAGTACCACCTAACTATTTTCATTAGAAATCATAGTCTCGCTAATGGGGCTATACTTATAACATAAGTCCTCAACTTATCATTCACATCGAGATGCTATCTATGAGCACCAATATGTGCCAGACCCAGTCACCCTACAAGCCTATTTCTGGAAAACATATCTAGCTATACCACCCAACCATTATCCCATATCTAGCAGCTTTCACATACAGAACACATTGACCTAATATGAATCTCATCAACCAACACCCATATCTATGTGCATTTTTTTCATAAGTAACCCATTCTCTCACATCCAATCACCACCAAAACCCCATAATAACTTTTGGGTTGGGATCCCTAAAACATCACTCCCAGTATTTTCTAAAACCCAATCAAAAAAAACATCACATGCTTAAATCATCTATGGTGTGATCCCCACATAGATAATTCCTTACATCACCCCTTCAGCACAACTCCCAACGATTTCCTTCATCACATGCTCGTATCTCCTCATGATCCATGCTCGTATAATCCTTAGGGATACCTATCAGGGACTAATCTCATATTGGTCACTGAAATACATGGTGTGTCAATTGGCTTATACAACATGCAAGGATAGAGCATTGACCTGGTGTACACTAGGGTACACATTGAGGTATACAGTTCTGAGATACATGGAGAGTAACCCATTATAACATCCCATTTGATATTTTTAATAAAAAACAACTCCTAGTGTCATAGGGTTATATGATATATGAAATTTGATTCAAAGGATCATAAGCTGTGTAGTCAAGTGTTCCAGAATTGGTCAGCTTCTTTATTCGCATTATGTGTTGTGACCCATGCTTCCTCCTTCTACACTAGCTTTTCCATCATTGTTTCCCATGTATTCCCCCCTTTGAACCATCATATACCTTTAATAGAGATTCACCAATCATCTATTTCTGCACTTGTTTGCAGCCACTACGTCTTTAATCAAAGTCATGTCTAAGCCTCTAAGAGGATTCCTTGTCCTATTTGAGTTAGAAAACCTATCACTTTGTCATGGACTTGGTATGCGTGCATATGTGAATTGTGGATTTATTATTGATTTAAATTGCTTATATGTGTTTCTTTTATTAGTAACTACTTTAATTGGTGATAAATAGATTTTTTGATTTGTAGATTGATTTAAATTTCTTCTATGTTTTTCTTTGGGACAGTTGGGGAGGATATGTGTTCAAAAAGGTTGCAGGGTAGACTTTTTTTGAAAGAGGAGGATATATCCACAGTTTTCACTATGGATACTATCATAATGTCACGGTTATGAACTATGGATATAAGTTAGGCTATAGCCATATTTATAAACTATGGAAATAGGTCTGTGTGGCTGAGGCTATATCTATGATTAAAAATGGTGGAAATAGATCTATTACCATGGTTCAAACTATAGAAATAGCCTCCACTCTATTACCACGCCAATAGGAACCAAGGATAGCCAAACCATGGCTATAGCCTAATTTTCTAGTCATGCATATCCCTCTCGTTGGGTTCGCCAACAATATTAGCTTTCAAGTGACGATTCATATGGATCTGTATGAGGACTTGTATGGTTGGTTGTGTTGTTCACCCTTGGGAAAGTTAGTGGAAGGAGAGTAAATTCTACTAGGTACTCATCTTGTGTAGGGGACGTCGGAGCATGTTCAGCAGATCAGAAAACATATTTCTATTGCTCAGTCTAGACAAAAATCTTATGTCTATCGTCATCAACGACCATTAGAGTTCGAGGTTAGGGATCATGTTTTTTTGAGGGTGTCACCCAGACTTGGTTATAGACAGGTACAAAGTCAATGGAAGTTGTCGCCTCGTTATGTCAGGTCATTTGATATTATGGATAGAGTTGGGATGGTATCCTATCAGTTGTTATTACCTCAAAGGTACCGGGTCATGCACGATGTCTTCCATGTTTCACAACTTCATCGTTATCATGCTAACCTATCTCATACTTTTGATCCCAAGGATGTTGAGTTTGATGTTGATGTTTCATTTGAGGAGTATCCAATAAACATCATTGATTGGAGAACGAAGGATCTCTGGGGTTGGTATGTCCCTTTTGTATGGATGTTATGGAAGCACGACCATGTACAGGATGAGACTTGGGAGCAGGAGGATAGCGTACGTGCTTACTGGCTAGATTTGTTCTTCGATGAAGTTTTTCCTCCCTTGCAAGTGAACTCATGGATGAGTTACTTTAAGGGGGGAAGAATGTAAGAACCCAATTTCTCTATGAGGTGAGAATCCTTTAAATTTTGATATAATTCTTTATCTTGGAAATAATATGGATATATAATGAGGTCACAAAAGTTTTTGGGTGTCCAAGGCTTGTTTGAAGCCCAGAACCCTAACCGGTGGAAGAAAGAACTGGGATGCACGATTAATAGAAACTATGCAGGGCATTTCAGAGGCCAAAGTAGGGCACACGGTTTTCCCTAAAGATGCATCTAGGGGTGAAAATCCCATACTAAAACTCTATAGTTTTTAATATAGGAACATAGCATGATTATTGCATAGTTTCTTAAATCGTGCATCCAAACCATGTGGGGTTCCCTCTTTGGATAGTAAGCTAAGCATGGTCGGTGCACGGTTTATCCAACCATGCGGACGAACCACGCGAGGCCCCTCTATGGGAAGTGCATGGAACACAGTCGGTGCATGGTTTGGCTAGTCATGCGGCCAAACCATGTGGCCCCTTTAAAGAGGGGTGAATTTACCATTTTTCCCTTATTTTTCTTATAACCTTATTTTTTCTTCTCTTCCTCCAGCAGATAGATTAATACCCTCCTTCGTGTTGGGAACTCCCTCCTTGGTTCTAACCTAGTTTCTTAGATTACTTCACTATTTGGATTTGGAATCAAGATTTGATCATCTCATTGGATTCCTCTCAGTAAGTGCTTCAGTCCTTAGGCTCAGTTCTTCATTTTCCTTCCTCTCGACTGCACTATTTTGATGTGGGCTCATATGCCCAATTTTCAAGAAGTTCATCCATTCTTCCATTTTTTCCAATCCAAGCCAAACTAAGGGTCGATACTGGATGAGGAGATTGTTATAAGCTTGACGTAGGTGTTCTATGACACATCCCTTAAAATTCTCACCTTTATAAATTTTTGTCATTGTTCCACACACCAATTTCACCAGGCATTTCCCCTAAAATTCATATGTCTTTATTATAGTCATTGTGATCATGTTATAGATCCCTTTTATATATATGTTCTTCAATTCATTGGTGGTTAGGACCTCAACATCATCCACCCCATGTAGGGTGCTTCCCTTATTAAGCCTTTTGACCCTTGTTATAATTATCTGAGACATTATTTGGGTGTGTTGGCCTAACCCTGCTAATGGTAATTCCTTTTTATCTAAAATGAATAATGAATTGATAATGGCTAACACATGAATATAGTATAAAATTATCACTTGAACCTTTAAGGTAAGTGTTTCAACTTTAATAAAGAATTAATTATTGGAAAGTATATTTATAGATATCACTTGGACTTATTAAATTTTTATAATACAACTAATATTGGTTTCATGTCCTTAAAACACCTTTTCATGATTATGAAAGGTAAAGGAATAAACCTAATAATTGAATATGGAATCAATGTAATTAATGGTTGCATGTACTTAATACACCTTTTCATGATTAGTGAAAGGTAATGGTGTGAACCTAATTACTTATTAACATGGCATGAGTATTACATGACCTAAATTAAATAATGATATATGTATAAGGTGCCCATGGCATATGGACCTTTTTATCTTTATAGGAGTGTTCAAACTTGATCTAGCCTTGGATTACCAAGGGAATACCTTGAGAACTCAAAGGATGCCATTCTGATTTGAGGAGCCCATTTTCAAGGGAGATTCCCACCTTGGAACATGGTCCTTGTCTACTGAAAGATTCTTGACATGATGTCATAGGATACCTTCACTATCTTTCTAGTATTAGGATGCCTTAGATACACTCCATGGATCCAGATTGATGTATTTGGACATGTGGCATCATGGATTCACCACATTGGGCCCAGTCATGCTTAGCTTGAGATTACTATGGACAAGATCCATGGACTCAATTGGAATCATTTATAGTGGAATGCCTTCAGCGATGCCCTTTGGATTACACTCAGACCACTTTATTATCAGACTGTATGAGTTACTACTATGTGTTGGCTGACCCCTGAGGTCAAGGATGCATTGGTTATACCTTGTATCCTCTTTCCTTATTATTATGATCCATTAAAGTGTTGGCACTTTCACTTGACTTATCTATATAAACTAAACTTGAACTGATTAATTAAACGGTTACTTGTTCAGAGACATTACCAGCTGAGGTTAAAGAGGGTATGAGTAATTATTTTGGCATTGATTTACTTTTATATATACTTTCACATTGCTGAGCTTATATTCATAGACTGGATTGTATAGACATCGTTGATCTCACACCCTATCTGGGTCGTCATTGGTACCCTGAAAAATTATATGATCGTGGGTATGAACAAGGGGAAGCATCCCGCCTTAGACACCTGACTTGATTGATTATTTTAGGATGGATCTTGGTATCAGATGACCGGTCCAATGCTCGGTATGCTCAGATAGTTTTTTGTTTTTTGTTATTTTGTACATCATGTATTGTACTGTATTGACTGGTGTCATATATACATGCTTTCCTATTTTTGTAGAGACATGACAATACATCATCATCATTTTGTATATGATACAGTTTAAAATTATTGATGGATGATTATGCTTATTTCCATTGCCTATACTATTTATTCTTATTATGCTTATGCTATTGTTTATCCATATATTATTCTATATCTTTTGTGCTCCACTCTAACCATAGGGAATAGTCTACTCACCATCACACCCTAGGCCCTCACTACTAGTTGGCAGCCTCTGGTATATAGGGAGGCGCACTTGATTCCATGTGGCCAACTAGGTTCGGGGCACCTTTGAGTGGCACTCGGGTTGGGATGTCACACTCTAAAAGTCATTCACTACTACCAGTGACCGATCGCGCAAATGATTGTCCTACCTTTTGTTTCACCATTGACCATCCTTGCACCACTGCATCCATCAATAAAAGATTCTCTAGACAACCCTAAGGCCCTTGAATTATGTCCCATAGGTCTTATGGCCCAAAGACCATTTTGTGGCCCAAAAGCATATTTTAGATGAATAGTAACACTGCTAAGTATCCCACTACAATACCTGCTATAGTACTTTCATATCTACAGCTCTACAGTATTGATACAGTACCATGGTAATTTGATTATGTCTGGTTTTGAACTCAGGTTTCATGCAGGATTACGAGGTGATTTTACCACTCAGGTAAGCCTTTGGGTTTAAAAAAAAGGCATGTATCTAAATACATTTATATGGAATTTAGTTAAATATATGATATTTGAAATATAAACATTATATATTTCATATTTATTATGCGAACATTTTACATAATCAAAATATTAGGTATTTAATATTATTTAATCCTTGGTCGTATCAATTATCAAAACTCCTTTCAATGTAGTTCAAATAATTTTCTCAAATATAACCTTTAATTTGAACATTTTAAATTAACAATTATGAACAATTCTTAAGGTACGATCAACATATTTCAAAGAATTATGATATGTCCATGTCGTACACTACAACTTACTAAGACAATGGTACTATGATATACCTCAAAAGCATACAATATGCCTTTTGCAACATGGATGTCATATAATATGACTTCCCTATATCATGCGCTATGATATAGACTGAAAAAAATTACATGACTTATATTAGTTTTAGAGAATATCTCCATCAATTCCTTCTTTGAATTTGTTCCCAACATACACCTACAAAATCTTTTTCGGTGTCCTTTTTCATTAGGACCACTCGTATTCATGACTGAAAATTAACTTTTTATTAAGAAAAGCACTTTTATGAAAAAGGTGGGAAACCTTTCAAGTTCTGATTAGGAAATCAACAGACACCATAAGAAATCATTGAATCGTTGAAATTGAGTTTAAGTCTATTAGAAACCTTACCCCTATATAAACTCCATTGAATATAAATGGTCTTCGTGTACGGATCATCCTTGATGAGGTCTTCAAAACTCTAGGTCATCTTGTCCGAAGTTTGGATACACTCTTCCACACTGATCTTTCTTTCATTGAAGCCTTATGTCAAAATAAGAACTTGTTTATTGATCCATACACATTGTTCCTTATTAGTGTCCAATCGAATCATCCTATCAGTCATCCTATTAACATCCTCCTATGTAGCATTTATCTCAAATATATCCTCTAACATTTCATCATTGGAATGAATAATAACCTCCCATGATTCCCCATTTTCCCCAGCCCCCTTATCTACTGCCCTGACCTTACTGTTAATTACCACCTACTCCTAAATTGGAGCTTCCATCAAACCACCGCCCTGATCTTGGTCCTTGGAATCACCACACTCCATCGTCTGATTTTCACTCTGAAGGTTCAAACTCTTCTTTACTTCCCGGTCATTAGACATGGGTTTGTTATCCATCACCCCATTCCTTTTTTCAGACCATGTTTCCATCATCTTAGGTAACTGAGAGTATTCCCTTCATCCTTTAGGCTTCTTTCCCTTTAGCACAATGCATCTCC
The DNA here is from genome assembly GCA_963277665.1 of Viscum album. Classification (NCBI taxonomy): domain Eukaryota; kingdom Viridiplantae; phylum Streptophyta; class Magnoliopsida; order Santalales; family Viscaceae; genus Viscum; species Viscum album. The sequence goes on from OY728139.1 coordinate 481,008,064, forward strand.
TTGAATCCCTTTTGTCTTTCCGCCCATTCTTCCTCCTTGGGCTATGTAGGCCTCTTCTGTGCATTCCATCAACATTTTCCACCAAAACGTGGCTAGATAAATCATCCTCCGAATATGTCCCATAAAATATTTGGCTATTAGAGAAGTTCTTTGCTGGTATAGGGGTTTGGATTCCATTTTAGCTTGTATTGCATCCCCTTGATCCTAAACCAAACCTTCGACCTCTAGATCTTCAAAGTGATTGATAATATTAATAGTCAAGATGGTCCTTCTCAGTCTTGTCCTACTAGTTCCATTCACCTAGCCCCTTCTACCTCCACTGGTTATGAAAATTGTTGCATCTTCCTCACTTGTCGCTTGTAGCACCTCCTTGTGTTTAACTCTATCACTAATTCTCACCACCTCCTCATTGGATGTTTCTTTAGCTGTATTTATTTTAATTTCCACATGCCCTATTTCACACACCCCCTCCAAATTGAATCTCAATTTTCCATATATATCAACTACCTCTAGATCGGGAATTAACGGGAATGCCTCCTTCTGGATGGTGGCATCCTTTGTTCTTTTGTCTGAAGCCAATTGTTCAGCTACGAGACCAGCAGGCAGTTCTTTCCCAGTCAACTCTCAGCCCCCATGTGTAGTCGGGCTTACCTAAAGTGAGCTTCCATAGGACATGTGGAAAGAAGGGCCTTCTGCACTTGGTGCCTTTATCAACACCTCATGTTCCTTTGGACCTGCACCTAAAACGAGCACCAAACCCTACTTCCCAATCATGCATCCATCTTATGGTAGTGGTTCATAGTCCCACGCCTAGACATTGTCATCAAGTGACCCATTTTCTTGTATGAAGAGCAGAAATCAATCCACGACTCAAAAACAACATGTTTCTTGTAGCGAAACTCTTCTCCAACCGCAATCCAAACATGCTCTGTTAGCGTTCTTGAACATTTAACTCAACGCAAATTTGCAAAGAAATAAGATGGTAAACAAATCTAGTTCTACTATCAGAGTATAAATATCAACCAACTAAGTCCCCTAAAATTTGAATAATCGAAGGATTCTGAAAATGAAGAAGGGGTTCTGGAAAACTAAAATCACCATGGTCGTGGTATCTCGTTTCATGTGGAAATCATAAGACCATTTGAATAAGAAGAAACATGATCCATTGTAGACAATAGAGGCACCAGACCAAGCCTGGACCAATTCATTCTCCGAAGCGAACCGAATCATGATGTGCATGTTGTCGAGGAGTCCCACAGTAGACCGTTCCTGTAATCCCCAAGATCTAAATACAAATCTGTCGAATGAATCCACCCCTAGTCAACGTTGTTTGAAACATGTTATCATCATCAGATTCAGAAGAGACGAGGAATCTGTGAACTCCAAGGACGAGAGTGAAAGTTGTGGGAAGCCATCGAACAAGTTTGGAACTCTAGGGCTAAGCAATATCTGAGGGAAAAAGGAAGGTAATCGGAGTTAGAAAAGGGAGAGGAGCGAGGCCAAGCCCCCTCGAAGGATGACGAAGGTCCCTCCCCCTCTATAGGGGGAGGGACTGGCTCAACGGCCATCACCACCTAGGTCAGGAAAAGAGGAACACTTCAATCGTCTTCTATTCGATGTTGACTTAATCTCCTTCAAACACTGGAATTCATGAAGCTGGAAGAAATGTTGTTTTTTTGTATCGTAGATTATCAAATATTCACACCATTAGTGAAAATTGACAGTGGATCTAGTCTTTTGGTTGGATCAGAGGTCATGATGATACATAAAGAATGAAATTTTTTTTCTAGAAAATTCATGTTGTAAGTGTTTGTGTTTAGATTTCAGAAAATATATATATATATATATATATATATATATATATATATATATATTAAAAATACATGTTCATTATTAGGGATGACAACGGGTCATATATTTGTAAAATTTGGGATACTCGAACTCTAATCTGTTTAATTTTTCAAAATCCTAACTTGTTTATAATCTATTTATTTTTTAAATGTATTACTTTAACACTGCCCTTATTTTAAAATACATGTTTAACTGCTCTAATCCAGTTTAATACCTTTTTATAATTTAAATTTTTAATATTTGTTTATAAATTTAGAATAAACACTTGATTAGGGAAAGATTATAGTAACATCAAGTCCCCAAAGTGTTGCCTCGTTAAAAACCTTATCAAGAAAACTCAGTGGGAAAACATGTATAAGGGAAAAAAGAGTACAACAGTTACATCTCTCATTCATAATTATTATCATTTAACTCATAGAATGTCCATGATCAATTCATAACCAAAACATTGAGTTTTGAATTTTGGAATAATAATAACTTATACTCTTTAGATTTCAATGAATAGGGAAGAACATTACCTTGCATCATAATATGATTTATTTTTATTTGAAAGGTACATATGCACATGTACAAGTATATCCTTCAGGGATAAATAAAATGTGCATATATATTTAATCCTTCTGGGATAAGTATGTTCTTCATCAACCCCTTATGTATGAAATGTATCAATCTTGGAAGCAAAAGATCTAATTATTCATTAAGGGTAAAACCATTCCAAAATTTAATATTTCATCTTCGGGATGATTAATTCAAAATACAAGGACATTCCATGTAATTTCATGATCAAATAATTCATTGATTTTAGAAAACTCTTCAATTTACATTCTTCCTTAACTTAATATGGATACATCTTATTTAGTTCACCCCATAATTTATCAGATTGGGTGAAACTTTCATAATTTTGAAAATACTTCAGGCATTTCGAACCCTTCTGGGATTATAAATATCCAAATATACAAGGAAGAATATTTCTTACAATAATATCATCGATATTCAATAGTCTTGATTGTTTGGATAATCAATCCAGAACTTTATATGTTGAACATTTCATAAGTTCCTTTAATAATTTTGGCCAATTATTATGATGTCGACATCTATCAAAATCCATTGTCATCAATGAGTTTTAAAAGCATTCATAGAAAATATATCATCAACAACATTTGATTGAGATCTCATAATTTTTCTGGTACCAGTGTCACTTCAGGGACAATATCTAAAAAGATATAATGTTGCCGATATATTCATTTTCCTCTTTAAGGGAAAATATATTTATTGCTTTTTACTCATGATGAACAATGATTTTATATAATCAGTTCAACCACACGTCAGGTGTGTATAATCAAACTATTGATTTCCAACACTTTACATTCATGTATGTGTTGTGAGCATCATGTCAATGGTTCTGCAGGACCATATAATATATGATACTCGGTATTTATTTTAATCAACATGCATAGCATGCAATGTATACTCACCAGCAGCAAATAACACATGTGATCATTTAGCGGATGCATCTTTCATATAGATGGATCACATGGTAGGTGGGCGCGCCCATGTATACTTCTTCATAAGTATATGAGAAATTTATTTCCATAATAGTTGTTAATGATATAAATAATTTACCTAAAAAATGGGTACCTCATGGTAAATTATTATACAGGGGGAATTCATAATGACATAATGAGAATAAATTCATTGATAATATAGTAGACATGCATCCATTAAATAAATTCACCATTCTCCCTCTGATGGATTTCTATTATGTTATCAACAAATCGATGTCCGTGTATACATGAATCAATATCGTTCAGTATAATTGATCACGGATGGCCTAAATCATCATGTCATATATTTGAAGTGTCGGGATCGGTAAACTTCTGGTTTGCCATTATTGATTCGATTGTACATAACAAATTCTTTATAATCACTTTTATGAATGCTTGTTACATATCGAGGTACCTCTTTTATCAAATGTCTCCATATGATATTGATTTTCAAGAATATCATTCATATATCTCATTGAGACTTCAGATATAACAAAACATTAAGAATTTGTATTACCAGGTAGGAATATATTCGCCCTTCTGGAGTTGTTAGTTAATTTTCTCTACCGGTAAATGTACTTATATGAGCATATACTAATGCATATATGAGTTCTTTTGAAGCATTTAATCAAAATAATATTTATAAATATTTTGCTTCAAGATCGACGCATGTAAGATCTTCAAGATCTTTCATTGTATAAACTCATATTTGTCGTTATAATTTCCACTTATGGTGGTTGATGAATTCATAATATAATCGTAACAGGTTAGGCCCATCACCAAGCGGATTATTGCATAATTTTAGAACTTCTAGCCAAAATATTTTGGAACTTCGGGCCCAAATATTATTTTACAATACATCTACCTGGGATAGGAGCCCCCACGTCTTTTGAAGCTGGTCAATGTGGTAGCGAGAACTAATGTGGAAGAATCTTTTGGATTCACAACACACACCTTATCACCTTCCAAAATTATAATTCACAAACAACATTCACTTTATCAAATGAAGGAGAAATCATTTGATCAAACCTCATCAACTCTCAAATATTCATGATATCACAAATTATATCAAATTTTTCATGAATAATTTCATTCACTTCAAGGAATGAAATATAGTAATTAAAACTACATTCACATCGGGGAATGAATTCATTCATCGAATTTCATGATTCATGAATGATAATTTATTATTTATCAATAATGATCATCTTGCATAAAATATAAATTTTATTGATTATGATGATCATTGTTTTAACCACTTCAGGTGGTAAAATCATTTTCATAATATATATCAGATTATCAAAACTATGTAATTCGATCATTTCATTTATGAACTATATGAATAGCAACATCCACTTCAGGGGATAAATAAATTACATGATATGATATTGATAATCCATAAGAATATGATAAATAACAATGTTTCCCTTGATATTGTTGCTGCATGAAAAATAAATGATAAATGAAGATATTCTTCAATATAATGTCAAATGACATTATTTTCATATCATCCTTCAAAGATGCATTATTTTATAAATATTAACAAAATTCATTGTGCTATGTAAATATTTACTATCATCAAACCACTTTTGGTGGTTATAAACAAAATCATATTCACCTCGAACTTGATTTATAATAAAACCAGGTATATTTGCATTCACTTTGGGGAATGAAATAAATCATTTTCAATAAATATTCTCATTCACTTCAGGGAACATAATAAAATTATTTGTTCGAGTTTTATAGTGTCTTCAAGACAATTGCATGAATATTCAATTCAGCAATTTCATCAATTTCATCCACTTCGGGGGATTAATATATATAAAATATATTTACGCTTGTTCATCAAGAATATTTAATTTCTCTAAAACATTTTATAAGAAATAAAAGAAAGAGAAAAAAAATAAAACAAATATCTACAAATATTCAAAGTAAATATCATCTTCATTATGAGCCTTTATATATCATAATCAAACTTGTCACCTTCAAGGTGAACAAACGAACAAGTGAGATGAAATTTCATGGTTCATGGAATGATTAGCGAACTTCAGATTGGCATATGACAGGTACGCGATGATCAACAAACTCCGGCTCAACGTACGACGGGTACGCGATGTTCATTAAAATTCGGCTCGACGTACGACGGGTACGCGATGATCAACAAACTTCGGCTCGACGTACAACGGGTACGCGATGTTCATCAAACTTCGACTCGGCGTATGACGGGTACGTGATGTTCATCATTCAACCACTTCTAGTGGTGTAGTTTTTTATTCATTTGATGAATGATGTTTGTCTCGACATTGACCACATCAGTTATTAATCAAACACATTCTCTTCTAGGAATAGAGTGAAATTTGTCAATCGTGAGTTGTTACACCTCTTCAGGAGCTCATTATTTTTCCCGCAACAAAAGATTAAAAAATCATATATTATTTTTAGATTTATCAAGAGGGGGAAAATAAATATAACAATATCTTAAATATAAAATAAGGCTCACCTTTTGACGTAGCTACTCGAATGAGTGGAGTCAATGCATATGCTAAAGAGTATGCCAAAATAAGAATGTTTATAAAAACGTGTGACATATCTTTTCCCTATGAGATTTTTCTTATGCTGATGATGGGGATGAAGACACCGACGTCACGATGCGCAATGCGGAGAAGACGAACGTGCTGATAACGTGTTGTGAAATTAATCGAACGCCGATTGAAACCGTGAAGCATTTCAAAACCGAAAATGTAAGATCGATTGTAGGCGAAGCGCGTCATTGAGAAAGCGAATGTCGAATTTGCGTATGACAATGATAATAACAAATGGAAATGCAAATACAAAAGAAATACAAGTAGAGAACACAATGTAGAGCCAAAAGTTCATCCTATTTCATTAACATATCATCATATTTAGAGTACATGGGATCTGATCCAACGGTTGAGATTCATCCCTACAATATTTAATCCAACAGCTAGAATACCAATGGTTTGAGAATATGTAAGGTTTGTCATTAAAAAGAAAATTAATTGGGAATTGAGGAGTCATCATTATTGTCATAATTATGACATCCATTAATAACATTTCATAACACTTTATTCTAAATTTATAAACTGTCAAATTAAATAAATATATTTTTATAATTTATAATCCTAAACATATAAATCTAATATTAGACAAAATCAAAATAGATAAAACAAATTTATCAACTACTATTTAAAAATATATAATTAACAAATAAGTAGTAATTAATTTAACAAATTAATAATAATTAATTTAACTAATTAATCCGTTTCTAAATTCACTATTCAAACCTCGAGAATGATGTCCTAACTGCGTCGTTGCTATAAATAAACAAAAATGAAAAGGAAAAATAAAAAAGAAAGCAACGTCGTCGTTATCGTGGCCCAGAGAGCTCCATGGCTTCCATTATGAAAGAAGATTCCTCATGCCCGTCACTGCATCGCCCAGACCCCACGCCACCCCTTTCCTCGGCGGCGCAGCTCCGCTCCACCACATTCTCCGCCGGCGGCTGCCCGGCGATGCTTTCCAGCACCCTCAGAACTTCCGACATCTTCGGGCGGAGGGTGGGATGCGGCCGGCAACACTGCAACGCCAGGCCCACCATCTTCCCCACCTGCGCGCCGTCGTAGCACCCCCTCAGATCCCGATCCACCAGCACCTCCTCCCTCCCCTCCTCGTGCAACGTCTTCACCTGCACATCCCACCGCTTCAGCGACAGACTCGCCATGAATCACTGCTGGTAAGAAGAAGAAGAAGACCCTAACCCAGTCAAGAATCATTCCCTTCTGAACCTGCCCATTACCGGCATCGAAGGCCTTCTGCCCCGTGGCGAGCTCCAGAAGCAGAATGCCAAATCCAAACACATCCGTCTTCTCCGATGACTGGCCGGTGGAGAGGTACTCCGGGGCGATATGGCCGATGGTACCTCGGACAGCAGTGGTGACGTGCGAATCCCTCTGGTCCAGCAGCTTCGCCAGCCCGAAATCCCCAACCACGGCTTCAAAGCTTTCGTCCAGCAAAATGTTGGCCGCCTTCACGTCCCGGTGAATTATCCTGGGGTTGCATTGTTCGTGCAGGTACAGGAGCCCACGAGCGGCCCCGAGGGCAATGTGCATGCGCCTGCTCCAATCCAGCAATGGCCTCTCTCTCCCGGTCTCTGCTCATGAGATCAGAGACAAAATTAACAGCTAAGGTTGCGTTTGCCAACATTTAAATTGGTGTCACTGCAATTTTCTCTATTATAAATTCATTTCTGACCTTATCCACTTTCATTTCTCCTACCTTTATATTCAAGTTCTCTCGTTGAAGGTCAACACTCATTACTGAGTAGAATTGTTGGTCTAATAGTCATATAAAAAAATTTCCTTGAATTTTCAAAAAAAAAAAGTCACAATGCACCGTGAAGGTTTTCTCGATTCTAGTCATTCAACTTAAAAATCATATGAGATAATCTACATATATTTCTCCATCACATTGAAAAAAAAAAATCTAAACATTGAAAACACTCTTAACTTTGGAATGACATGATCTCCCAATCTCACATCTTCTGCTAAAATGACACTGCATATGTTTTGTCTTACCCTTGAACAAAAACTCAATGATTCTGGAATCTTTTCACAACTCTTAACTTTCTATTGTTTCTACAAACGGTTGGGGAAGGGGAACTACAAAGCTATAAAGAAAACAAGCAAACACACATCCGCAAAGAACAAACATATTTGGTACCTCATCTAGAATGTGTTTTGTGATTCATGGCCAAAGTAAATAGGTATGGGCTTAAAATTGAACCTTCTGTAGTTCTGACTCTCATCATAGTCCCTTTATATGTGTTTTGGATGACTTTCATATATGCCATCTGCACTCCTTTCTTTCTAATATTTTCCACAACATCACTCAGAGAACTTTACCATATGCCTTCCACATCTACTTGTTTGTTTTTTCACAGGCCAAAACCACTTATTTTTCCAAAAACTGAAGTGTGAATGTTTTTTCAGAAACAGAACAGACACTGCTGATTTTTCCAAATTGTATCACAAGTGATAAGCATTATAAGCAATTTTCAATAAATGTTGTCAAACACAGCTTAAACAGAGCCGTGTTAAGGGTTTAGAAATCAAAAATCAATCGAAAAAAAGCTACCTCTCAAACGATCAGCGACACTCCCATTAGGCATGTAAGGATATACCAGCATTCTCTCGCTGGACGTCATGCAGAACCCATACAAACGCAAAAGATTCCGATGCAGAACCAAGCCTATCATCTCGACTTCAGTCTGAAACTGCGCTTCGCCAGTGAATTTGGGGTCCCTGAGCCTTTTCACTGCCACCACAGACTTGTTTGGGAGGAACCCTTTATAAACAACACCGAACCCACCCTGTCCTAGTATGTTTTGGGCACTGAAGTTACCAGTTGCAATTTGAAGCTCCCGAAACGAAAACCTCTTCAAATGGCCAATGTCAAAATCATAATCTTGCTGCACTGCAAATTTCAGATTGCCGGTCACACTCTAAATGAAAATTAATTTACTAGGAAAAAAATGAACAGTGATCATCACAAGTACCATATGATGCAAAAGAAAAGCACAGGTTGTATCGATGCACCCAACACACTAAAAGCACCATAGAAAGCACAAATGCAGAACTGATGCCAATGGCAGTATAAATAACTGGTCGGTGGCGATGACTGCCACTTTTCAGGGGTGAAATAGTTTCTGCAAAAGAATCAAAGAGCAGAAACATTACAATCTTGCGGGGTTCACCATGGAAAAATGGATTGACAGGTTGCCTCATCAAACCATTTACTGGTTTCAGCACACTACTGCATTCGGGGGCAGTAGCAGAAGAGCAAAGAAAGCTGTTCCCGGTGATGCTGCAAAAACAGTAAACCATAAATTCATGACACACGTACAAATCTAAAACATAAACCGTAGAAATCAACTATACACGTTTTCTTTTGATGTAAATGTTAATGACCAACGTGTAAGGAAACTGACAGCTCTGGTTATTTTAAATATTAAAAAAAAAAACTCCATAAATTGGTCGGGTGAGGGCATCCAAGTATGGCAAACACTAACCATTAATACACATATAGAGAAGCATACTTTTCTAACTAAAATTGGAGAGGAAAGACACAAACTCTAATGTTATGTTTGGCGCAGAAGAGTACCGGTGTGAGAAAGGGAATGGGTGAGGCAACAATCAAAAAACCGTTTTTGGTACAAGACAGAGACAGAGAGAATGTTAGTTCCCTCAATCAAGGGAGCAAGGGTTTTGTCCAAATTCAATGGAATGCTTGTTCATTCCTTGAAAAGAAAAATTTCATGAACATAATTGTCTCTGATTGTATATATTATTAACAATAATACCCATAAACAATGAAAAAATCATATTATATGTTTTTGTTATTATATATTTATACTATTTAACATATTTCATCAAACGCTTTCGATCCATACCACACTATTCCAGTCCCGTTTTCATTCTCTCTCCTATGCGTTTTCTGCTTCTTTCTTACCATTTACAGAGCATGCCTGAAGGAAGAACAAGAGTGTCTACTATATTTATCAAAACTAGCAGAACAATGGAAGTTTACAAGTATTAAGCAGTTCATCCTTGCAAATCTATTTCAGCATGTGAAAAGTATCTACTATGGGGTTCCCTGAACCGAAGGAAAGATCACCGTAGTTCCACAACAGTAGGAAAAGAAATGTTTTCAGTCATACCTATAGTCTTTTGCTAGAATTTTTGGAGTTGGACCACTCAGATTATTGAATGATAAGTCCCTGTGCAAAAATTAATTATGAAGAGGGTAAGAATATAGAGAACAGCAGCAAAGCAAATAGACAAGAGGACACATACAAAAATGAAAGCCCGCTAAGATTTGCAACAGCTCCCGGAATCTGTCCAGTTAAGCTGTTGTTACTAAGCCTTCTACAAGAAAAATGACACAAAAGTAGTTAAGAGTAAACAATTTAAATAAAAAACAACTAAAGGTTCTAGTTGATGGACAACTAGGTACCCAGATGTAAAGAAAGCGCTCTTACAAATAACTTAGCTCGTTCAACCGACCCAAAGAGCTGGGAATTGCACTGGCGAAGTGATTGGCTGACAGGTCGAGAGTCTGAAGCATGGTAAGCTTCCCAATCTCAGCTGGAACAGGACCGTATAACTGATTGTTCTGCAATAGCCTGGACAAATACTAGACAGTGTAACACATAAACACAAACGAAGTTCTAAAAAAGAAAGCCAGATGCACTGAGAAAACGTAGGAGAGGCTCACATGGCTTTCAGGTGACTCAAATTCCCAATACTTGGCGAAAGCTTGCCAGATAATCCCTTACTAGCCATTTCACTGCAAGCAAAAGCTCGCCAAGGTCAGAGAGATGAAGCGTTGCACAAATCAGATTCCAAGAAGTCCGGAACACTTACAGAGCAATAACGAAACCCTCGGGGGAGCATCCGACCATGTTCCAAGTGCAGGGGTCGACCGAATTGATATCCCATCCTTGCATAAACAGTAGACTGTCTCTGAGTTCTTTCTTCACCGACACCAAAGCAGCCACTGCTCGAAATCAAAGCAATATCCAGAACGCACCAATCGTCATGAACTTTACTGGCGAATAAACATAGAAAACAAAATGTTCAGTCGTCTCCAGTTCCACCTTCGTAGTTGACTCCTTTGGGGGAGAGAAGGCCATCGGAAGCCATTGCCGCAGGGATCCAAAGAGAGGACGCTACTAGAATCGCATTCACCGCTGCTGTTTCCATCAGATGCCCGGGAGAAGAAGAGAAACGCCGATTAGGGTTGCTAGCAGGAGAGCGAGGGAGAGAAGCCGAAGCAAGCAACACCATCGCTCGTTTTCGCTTAAGCGAAGAATCTCCCCTCGATCCAACACGATCCTCGGCAGCACGAAGAAGAGTGGCATCGCCAACTGAGGGAAGCCTCTTTCAAATGCACTGAGGAGTTTTGACTTTCAGGGATTTGGCATTCCGCTCCAGTCACTGCCCATTGGTTGGTTTCAGTGCGTCGTTTACTGTGGAATTTTCAGGAGGGGGGGTAGTGTTAGCGGCTCAGTGGTGGAATGACGCGGTGATCGATAAGGCCAGCAAGTGTGAAAATGCGAGGTAGGGCAACCGCCGCCATACCATCGTCGTGTTTGGCTGCTTTAACGGTTGACTACCACTAACCACACTGCAGCTTTGGCGTCAGCCAATCGTTTTCTTCATTATGATTTATAATTGAGGGGCCGACTTTCAGGCGTTAGTCAGCTTTCAATGCTTGCGGACAAAACGACCATGCCAGCAGTGTCACGGGACTGGAATGCTCGATGGGCTGGCCCTCATTAGTATCATCCAGAGAAGGCTTTAACAAGAAGGAAGACGCAGTGAACCAAGCATTGGCTTTCGTCATAAAACAAGAGGAGAAACGCTCGTCACACGTATCTGAGCCGGCATTTACATATACATTATCTAAAAAGACGAGGAAAACTGAAACAAGGAAACACCATCTTCAACCCTCATCTCCGACCACAGCTAAGGCCACAGCCACAGCAACCGTCTTACTCGAGCTCACAGCTCTGCCCACGTCTTTTGTGTTCTTGAACATCTTTAGACACCCTTCTATCAAACCTACAGAATCCCCCCCTACCCATGGCTGTTTTTCTTTTCTTTTTTCTTTTTTTTAAGAACATGGCAAGAGATGGATATGCAGCCTGTATCATAATACACAAACCCATCCATATCGGCTTTCAACAGCATAACAATGCCACAGTGCACAGCATCAGGGACACAGCAATAACCCATCTTTTTGTCTCGTCGAACATCGGCCAATGCCACCATTTTTATGTGACTTGCGGGTGCATGGAATTCACATTAAATTGCAATTTCAGGTGATCTGGGATCAGCTTGCTCAGAAGCTCGGGCGAGGCTCCACACAACTGTAACAAAACAGGAGGTATTGAGATTAATTCGGACAGGATTGACAGTTGATGGGGAGAGAGAAATGCATCATATTATGGATATAAACCGGTCCAAATAACTCATGTGACCAAACCTCTATCTTGATAATCTTCCAGCAAACATATTTGCATAAACTAAAGATGCAAAACAGGCACAAAGGGGAAAAAGAATTACACATTTGGATGGAAGAAACAGACTAACGCTCATAATTAAGAAGATACAAGTTGCTCAAATTGCCAGTGAAACATAATGATTTAAAATCCATTGTTTCAGCTTTCTCAGGGCCAAAATTATTGTTTAAAATGTTCAAAAAAAGCAGAATTTAATATAAACGCTTTTTGGCTTTTTTGAAGAGCTATACCAATTACTTATTTTATAACTATTTATTGATTAAAAGTAAAAGGTGTTTTTTTTATTACAGCCCCCACGCAAAATGGTTTCTGCACTTCATAAAATCTTTTATTTTTAACACTTTAAAACCACCCCAAAAGTCACTGGCTTTTTGAGCCGAGACAAACGGGCCCTTATTTCAAGATTATAAAAGAAAACCAGAATTGTTAAAGTCCAATGAAAACATTTCGGGATCTTAGCTCAAAAAAAAAAATGATGGCACTGCAGTCCAATTTGGCATGCAATCACCATGATCAATGTAGCTTAATACCACTAATGTAAACATGGTAATAAATTATTATTTAAAAGGATAGTTTTCGCAAAAACAGAAGCATATATTCAAGCCAGCATATTTGAATAGATTCAAAAGAATCAAGTTTTACACATTACTTCCTGCTTGGAGTCAAAGAGTGGTGGCAATGAGCGACCATCGGGCAGGCAGGCATTGGGATCTCGAAGTTCATCAAAGAAAGAATGTGCACAAGCTTCCAGCTGAGATCAGAAAAACTACTGAAATAAGAAAAAAAAAAGGCAAAACATAATATTGAATGAAACAAGCATAATATTTGATTTCAAAACCCTTTAATTATCCCTAAAAGCCAAAAAAGAGCACAGCATTCTAACCCTTTAATTGATTTAAGATTAATAACTACATCACAAACAAGAGTTTATACAACCAATTATCAAAGAGAATTAAGCATACCCCCGTGTAACGGAGGCTTGGTGAGTATTGGAGTAGCCGTGGAGCCAGATCAATTGCATCAGGAGGCATCCTTTCGTGGAAAACCTTAACCAAATTAACAAATTATAAGACAACTGATAAGGCAATCAGATGATAAAGTGAAGAAACGCCGATGTAATTTGCAGCTTCATATATAGCAGATGGGTTTCACGTTAAGTGTCCATGGGAAAAGGCAAAAAACATAAATCACTGAGACAAGTTCATACTGTTTTCCAAGTGATGGCTTCCATCTAAATTAATCTGTACTTTAAAATTGATGAATTACAAGTGCAAAGGGCACCAGTTTCCGTGTACATAATACTAGTCAACATTTTGATCAATTGAAAGCAATTAACAAACTTGAAACAATATAAGAGACTTTAATGTAAACCTTGTGCCACGGATGAGCTTTAATCTGAGGAATCCTAAAATCATTATAATCTGGATTCATACACCGGATTTCTTCCCTGGTCGGTGTACCAAGAACCTGAAAATACATAAGAAATTATATACAACAACAAGAACTAACCAATCTTGCATCGTATCTCAAACCATCAATCAAATTCTACCTTGATAATCTCAACAAGCTGATCAACAGTACTTCCTCCCGGAAACAATGGCTGCGTATATTTTGGAAGCATCAAACAACAAAAACAATACTAATAAATCAAAAAGGAGAAATTTTCAGAATCAAAAAGGGCTTCCAAATTCCAGACCTGGCCAAGAAGAAGCTCGGCAAGCACACAACCAGCAGACCAAATGTCAATCGAGGTTGTATATTCAGTAGCACCAAATATGAGTTCTGGAGCTCGATAATAACGAGAACAGATGTATGATATGTTTGCTTCACCTTTAGACTGGTAAAAAGAGTAATCATGATATCAAACTCCAGGGAAAAAGAAATTGAATAACATGGAGGAAAGGTTGGGTTCGGACCCTCCGATCCGGAAGCACCCTCTGGAAGTTGCAAAATGCGGAACAAAGTTCCGGAACTTCTGAAATCGGAACAAACCCACGTCTACGATGTGTCTGGAACTGGGAAGACAAGGCAACCCAGCCACGCACCGCAACACTCATGGACACACCAAACAAGAAATTCCGAAAAACAACGGTAAGGAAAAAATAAAAGTAAAGAACAACTCAAGTATTTAAGTGGTTCAGACGAAGTCCTACTCCACGAAGGGAACGCTGCAAACTTTTATTAAAGAAGCAGAAGAAAATTAAAATGTCGAACTGTTTCAAAACAAATGACCCCATCCTATTATTTATAGTAGGGTACAACCGATTCCACCACTTCCCGAATGTTATGGGTGATCCTCCACCAAGGTTTGATCAGTGATTGAGTGTCACCACCTCAACTGACTCCGCCAGTAAACAGTGTGCACATCCAAAAACTCCGCGAGTTCTCCTTGTGTAGCCTTATGAAAAACCCTTAACACGGCCCTCACGAATGTCGAGAACATCTTACATAACTACAAAATTGACTCTTTCGTGATTCTTTTGTGTCTCTGCACTTCTGGACTCATCATCGTTGCTTCCAATTGCTATACTTCTGATTATCCTGCTTTCGGACTTCCAGACTTTGGTTGCGTCAATCCACCATCTTCATCCGGTTTCGGAATTGGATTTCCGGATTCACTCATTCCGAAAGTTCCAACACTTAGCCGAAAATGGTTTCCACACCGGTCGAACCTAACATGAAATGCATCTACCCAAATTGACTAGGAGTAACAAGTTCATATGAAGAAATATTTGAAATACATGACAATTTTAAAAAAGGCTATCATCATTTAGCTATCCTTAAGATTTATGAGAAACGGCCTCGTATACAACATGTTCTTTAAAATATATAGGCATATTGTTAGGCCCGGGGGGGTATACCACCACTGAGAGGGGAGGTGAATTAGTGGTGACTGGAAACACTATCTCTCATTTTCTGACAACGTGATTCCCATCGCCGATTGGTGTGAAACGATCTCAATGGTGACGATGTGATGACGAAAGAATGAACGAGAAAGAACACACACATACACAAGATTTTTACAAGGTTCATTCACCCTTATTATCAGGTATCCTCGATATGCAGCAATTGTGATCCAGCTACCCACGGTTCAAATTTATTATCAAAGGAACAAGAAAAGACGAGCACCAACAAGTCAAACGATCTCCGCTTCCCGCGCCTCAAGTGCCTCTGGAATTTGGACTTGGTGTGCAATCTTGTTCTTCTCCTCAAAAGCCTACTAAATCCCTTTTGGAATGCTCTTGGAATAAGCGGGCTCTCTTTGTTTCATTACAAACACATGTTTCCAGGTGGGTTGCCTGTTTATTTATAGGCATTACAGGCATTACGGCGTAACTCTCCAGTTTGTGGTGTGATCCTCAAATCCGAAAGATATGGATGACTAAATCCCAAGTATCTCGGAGTATCTCAACATATCTATGACTAGCCTTTGCGACATGATCTATTGATTGCGGCATGGCACCTTCAATTTCCCCAGAACCACGGATTTGTAATCTTCTCTGATCGGACTCATTGCAGCGTGGCGCTTTCACTGCAACGTGATCTTCACTTCACCACACATTGTGGTTCACAGCGCAACATCAAATTGATCCCTGAAACAGCACGACACTTAATTCTCTCACAGATGGTCTTCATGGGGCGGTCTGTTGGAATGGTGTAGCCCGATCCGTTTGGATGAAGTTGGAACGAATGTTTGAAGCCCAGATTGCACACCAAACCGTAACTCTGCGGTGAGGTCGTTGGGGGTTGCAGGGGGTGACGTGCGCCCCTGCTTCGAGGGTCCGAGGGCTGAAACCCCCAGACCCAAATTTGGGGGGTTGTGGCAATGTCGACTCACTATAACAGTGTGGACTTTCACATGGCACTGTAGTAGAGTTCACTATGCAACACAAACAGGGCACTGTAGTTCTGCGGGCATCTTGTCACCGACACTATAACAGCTTGGACTTGGGTGGTTGTGGTATGTAGCAGTGCGGACTTTGGTGGCTACAACACTATAACACAGTGGACTTACTGTGTGGTTGGTGGAACAATGCATCGTTTTCTTTATTAGCACAATTCGAGCTACGATTTCTGTGTGAAACTCTAAAATTCTCCTTGTAATTGTGCTCCTGAATTAGTGAAATTATTCTGCCTCTCCATGGATGGAGGAATTTTTCTCAAGCCACGTAAATCTTTGTCTTGCAATCTTCTTCTTGTTCTTTTGTTATTCCCTTTTACTCTTCTTTTTCTTCATCTGCAAACCATTCTTTCATTGCGGCTCCCGACGTTTCCGCAACACAGTCCTCTTCTCCTTCTCTCCTCAGATGCACCATTGCAGTGCAATCCTCTCAGCCACAACGTGATTCACCTTGCGTCGGGTGAACTCGTTCCTCAAGTCAGATTAACTCTACAACACAACCCTCACGTGGGATTAGCTCATTCCTCTAATAAGCACCACCACAGCGCAACCAACCTGATTGCGGCGTGATCTATCTCACATGAGATTGATCAATTTCTGCATAAGAATAACTCTTAGGGATGCTGCCTTTTCGCGTCAGGTAAAGTCTTCCCTGCATGAGATCTCAGACGAACAACGGCGAGATCTGCTCTTTCACGCTATGATTTGACATATGCAGCAAAACTTCACTCCATTCATTCCTATGCATCCCCACTCAACTCTAAAGTGATTCCAACTCATCCATGAGCATGTTGCCGATGAACAAAACACGAAATCATTACACATTCATGAATGAATAGCCTCAAGAAACAAGTTACAGCATGCCTCCAACGCAAAGGTCATCTAAACACCTCACTATATGATAGAATGGTGATTGTGAGAGAACTCTATCCCTTGATGTAAGATTAATGTCATGTTGACCATGTCTCAGTTGAGATAAACTCAGATCCCCCTTTGTCAATTCAACTGCATGAGGGTTCTTCAAACTTCAATCTCTTAAAGGGCACTTCAATTTCCCCATTTGTATTTGTTGGCAACATGCAAATCAACACATGAGCTCTTCTCCAAACTCCAGCTTCCAACACCTCAAGCTACCCCTTATTTGGAAGACTTCTCAACTCCCCCCCCTGATGATCACTTGCAAAAGAACCTAGAGTCTTGCGCCTTTTGCAAGAAGAGCTCCCTTTGTATTCTCCCTTTTCATCAACAAACACAAAGGAATGAGAGAGGGAAAACAGCCATGAAAGGCTTACACGGATTTGGGGGAAGAATGCACTCCCTGGGAGGCAACTTTGGACAGAGACTTCGTCAAGATATCTTGAAACATATTCCAATAAAAGCTCACCACGCTCCACCTTCTCCTAGATGAAGTGGTACGTGACGTCAATATGCTTCAACCTCGAATGTTGCACCAGATTTTTTGATGAAATAATTGCACTATGATTGTCACACCCAATCCCCAATGGGTATGAGACACCAACCCTCATGTCTTCGTGTTGTGATTTCATCCATATCATTTGACTTGTGGCTTGTGATGCCGCAACATACTCTGCTTTCGTTGAGCTAAGAGTGACATAATTCTGCTTCTTGGAATGTCATGCAGCACATCTTCCTCCGATAAAGAAAGCAACTCCATAAGTAGACTTTCAATCTACAACATCTCCTGCCCAATCTACATCGGTATAATCGTAAACCTATAATGATTTATTTTTATCATATCTCAAGCATAATCGAGAGTTCCTTTGATGTAGCACAAGATCCACTTTACTGCTATAAGATGTGACTCATTCGGGTTGCTTTAGAATCGTGCACAAAGTGTAACTACAAACACAATAACTGGTTTTGACACTGTCAAATAGAGTAGGCTGCCAATGAGCCTTTAGAACTTTGATTCACACCTTCATTCTTCATCCACAGACAATTTAGTCCCATATGTTATAGGAGTGAAAACATCTCTCGACTCCATTCCAAACTTGTTGAGTAACTCACCGGGCATACTTCTAGCGAGAGATAAAATTTGCTGCATTTACAACTTGCGGTCCCAAAAAGAATGTTGCATCACCAATCAACATTTCGAAAAGCCTCCTCATTTGGGTAGCAAACTCCTCACAAGATTCTTTGTTTCCGGCAAAAATTATGTCATCGACATACACAATCACAATAAGTGAGTTATTGACGTCTCCCTTAACATAAAAAATGAATCCACCTTGACTTTCCTGAATTGCATGCTCTTTTTAAGCTATTTCCAGCTTCGAATACCATGCTCAGGGCGCTTGTTTGAGCACATAAAGTGTTATTCTTCAGCTTGCATGCTTGAGAACCATTACTGTTAAGGATAAACCCCTTCGGTTGTTCAATGTAGACCTCTTCCTCAAGTTCACCATTAAAGAACGCAGAATTTACGTCCATTTGGAAAACTTCAAAGTTCCGTTGAGCACAAATCGCAAGAAAGATTCGAATTATTTCAAGTCTTGAGACTGGAGCAAAGGTCTCAACAAAATCAAAACCCTCCATTTGAGAGTATTCTTTGCAAACAAAACAAGCTTTGTTTCGCGCGACATCAGATTTCTCATTGAGCTTATTCCAAAAAACTCATTTTGTCCTGATCACATTTTTGTCTTCGGGACGTGACACCAATTCTCGTGTCATTCTTCTCAATCTGGTTCGGCTCTTTTTCATCGCTGAAATTCAATGCTCAAGTCGCAAGGCCTCATTCACTCTTTTGTTCAACCTGCAAAAGCAAGCTGGTGTGATTAGTAATTCTCAAGCTTCTTCGGGTTTGTATCCCTTTAATGTTGTCTCCAAGAATATTTTCAAGCTCAACATGTTTTATAAGCCTTTGGAACTTAGAACCTCCTCACTCCGTGTCTTCCCTGCTGCTGGAATTTTCAGACTCGTCTTGAGAAGTACGAAAATCTGCTTGTATATCCAAAATCTCCTCATGTTGTCCAATGCTCTCTTCAAGGGCTTCTTCATGCACAACTTCTTTCCAAATCATAACTCGTATAATGTATTGACTGAATTGGGTCGGAGCGGGCACCGATTCATAATGCAGACAGCCGCAGTTGTGGCTTATCTCCAAAAGAATTTTGAAGTGTCATGCTCTAAAAGCATTGTTCTTCACATGTCCATCAAACTTCTATTCTTCCTCTCAGCAACTCCATTTTGTTGGGGTGTGTATGCACCACTATATTTATGTCTTATCCCATGTTTCTCAAGATATGCCTCGAACTCTTCATTCTTGTATTTGGATCCATTGTCGAATCAAAATCTTTTGATGACATCCCTGTTTGATTCTCAGCAATTCTCCAAAAATGTTTTGGTTTCTCAAGAGCTTGTGATCTACTCGACATAAAATAGACATAAGTCATACGAGTAAAATCGTTAACAAAAGTCATGAAATACTTATCTCCGCACACATCCGAATGTGTTAACTAAATAGGTTTCTTGATCTCAATTTCCGCCGATTTGTGACTCTTGCTCACCATTTTTCTCTTATGACATGTGGCACATGAGTTGAGTCATTCATGTTGAAGCTTTGGTAAATTTCTCATAGCTACATGTTTGACAAGCTTAGCCATATTCTTGTGCCCCAAATGGCCGAATCTTCTATTTCATAGTTGGGTTTCCTCTTTTATGCTCATGTGGTATGAATTTTGATCTTCAAAAATTTGAAACAAGCTGTTTGTTTGTTGCCCCATCAATGCAATCATGTCGACCTTCAAGCTTTTTATGACACGCTCATTTTTTCAGAAGTTCATTTCATCCCCACTATTGCAAAGTGTTGGATTGGTGTTGCCCGATCCGGTTGGGCCGAATGCTTGTGGCCCGCAACTGTCACGGGTCGAGCTCCGCGGTGAGCTCGTTGGGGGTTGCAGGGGGCAACGCGCCCCTGCTCCAGGGGTCCGGGGGCCGAAGGTCTCCGGCCCAATTTTTCAGCACTGTAGCATCTCTGACTACTGTAGCGGAGCTGACCGACAGACACTGTAGCGGTGCGGACTTCGGGGTCAACTTTACTGTAGCGCTTTTGACAAAGCCAGTCGTCGTTCACTGTAGCGACGCGGACCACTTTTTCGAACAGTGATCGTCTTCTCCATTGTTTTATAGCCCATTTTCGGGCTAGGGTTACCACTGAAAAAAACCCTCTGTAATTTGTGCTCCCGAATAGTGAAATATTTTGCCTCTCCCGTGAACGTAGGGATTATTCCCGAACCACGTAAATCGTTGTATCATTTGCTTTCTTTCTTTCGTTTTTCTCGTTTCTGTCGTTGTGTCTCCCGGCGATTCCGCAACACAAAGTTGAGAAACACTGAGAAGATTGTGCCTCAACCCGTTGACAAGGAAACATCATTGGATTTCTTACCAATCTTGGTGTATCCAACACTTTGCATATTGAGTGATCCGTAATTATTCCCAAAAGTGGCAGTGCAACCAACATCCCATTGGATGTCTTTCAAGAGATTTTTGTTGTCGGACATGTATGACGAGCAACCACTATCAAGGATCCGCGCCTTCTCTCCCTTTTCACCCTTGTAGGCCACCACAGCCACCATTGCATGCTATTGATTATTCCTCCTCTTAGAAGATGTAGAATTTTTATGCTTCAGTCGCTCCGGTAGCATGGTAAGCCACTTGTTGGCGATGTGTCCAGGTTGATCACACCACCCACAAGTTTCCACAGGAGAATCAAATGAGTTTTGCAATTGTACCTTCTCTTTTGGATGTTGTTTCGGCTAGCCTTTAGGAATTTCAGGTTTGCTCCCCCTCGAATCAACGCCCCTCTTTGATTGAGGGAGTGAGAGATTATGCCAGAACACATAGGCTTTATTCCCACCCATATACTCCACAGCACTAACATCTCACCTCAAAGTGAAATCTCCTCTGATATAAAATTGGATCTTCAAAATCTGCTCGTTTCTGATTTGATGTATGCTGCTGTTTTACAATCTTCACATGCTTGGAAGCTTTCTCCTTTACCTAGACCTTGCCCTAAGGCTTGGTCTTGGCAAACTTCTCTTTCCCCACCTCTTTGACTTTGAAATTTTCAGTACCATCATTGATTTTGGCATTGGGTCCATCTTCCTTAGGTGAAGAAATCACCTTTTTTCCTTTGTCACTGCTGTCACTACTGGAATTGGAAGTTCGGGTGTCCAAAACAATTGTTCTTGGAACCATAAGACCATCACCAGGCTGCCTAGAAGTATCAGCACCTTTCTCCACTGTTTTTGAGCTTTCGCCAACTTTGCCCACTAAATTTTTGAACACTACAGCTTTGGATTTGCTCAAGGAATTTTCAGCCTCAATTAGCTTTGCCTCAAGAGCCTTCACTTCCTCATTCTTGGGGATTAGATTTGCAGTGGTGATCTAAAGCATTTTGTCTCTAGCTTCAAGAATTACATTGAGATCTCCTATATTTCGTTTGAACTCAATTTCCATCTCAGCAATATGTTTAGCTATTAACTCATCAAGGGATTTCCTTGATGAATCATTCTCCATCTCCAATGCCATCTTCTCTCTTCCAAGTCTCCTATTTTCTTTCAAGCACACCATGAGCTCCCCTCTAATAAGTTGAAACTCTTGTTGTCTCCCCATCACTGCTTTCTTCTTCGTTGCTCCCTTTTTCTTCACTCAAGGGATCTTTGGGCAGATTTGATTTGGCCATGAAGGCAGTTTTCCCTTTTCACCCTCCAAGTCTTCTTGTTCTCATTCGCTTTCCTCATCACAAGATGTGGCTTTATGCTGTGAGAAAATATTTTTTGTCTTTGCTGTATTGGCTTTTCCTTTGCCATTGAAAAAACTTCCTTTGTTTGCATCCGTTAACCATTTAGCTCTTCCTTGATGATCTTTTGGGTTGGTCATCCTTCTCTTCTTCTTTCTTCTTGGATCAACCTGCTGAAAAATGGTCAATCTTGCCACAATTAAAGCACTTAAATGGAAGCTTGTCTCTATATTTACCTTTGCCTCATTGCATGCCTTTTGAGAATAAAGAGATAAATTCATCAAAGTTCATGGCATCATCTTTGACATCGGTTTCTTCCTCTTAAGACTTCTTTGACTCGGCATGATTTGAGTCTTTTATTGCTTTAAAAACTGTCTCCTTTTCTGATTTTCCTTTTCTCCTTTTTATTTCGTAAGTGATCAAAACATTGTTGAGTTTGTCGATGTTCCACTCATCCAACTCTTGATCCTCAAAGGCTGAAATCTTCGCATCAAATTTATCCAGGAAGATTCCCATCAGCTTCCTCACAACTCCAAGAAGATTCTCATCAGCTTCTTCACAGTGGTAGAATCTTCAAGCTTTTCACTGTAGCTTCGAATTGAGCTCACAATTTTGTTCACTTGGACGAAGAATTCATCCACCTTCGTCTTCTCCCATTCGAATATCTTCAAATTGAGCCTGGTTTGTAACTGAGACTCTTTCACCTGCTTGTCTCCTTCATGGATATTGTGAAGTTTTCTCTAGATTTCGTTTGTTGTTTTCATTCTCATAACTCGCATAAACTCTTTCTCAGAGAGTGATGAGAGTAATGCATTGTGCATTCTCTCATTAGCTTCGATATTCTTCTTGTTAGTCAAAGTGTAGGTCATCCCAGTTTCGGGAAGATTAACACTGTTCTCGATGATGTCAAGAATGTCCGGACCGAGTGATGGAAGATACGGAACCATCCTCTCCTTAAATGAAACACCTTGCCATCAAACATAGGAACTCCCTTGTTGTTCACAGTATTCAAAGACTCCATGGATAGCGTCGATCAAAGATATAGACAATTAGAAACAAACTCAGATCTTCAGGAATTGTACCTGGAACCGCAGCTCAAGAATTGCTCGGAAACCAATTGAAAGGAATCAAATGTGCAAAGTGCTGAAAAAGATCTTCAAGCAACGTCGCTTTGATACCACTTATTAGGCCCATAGGAGAGTATACCACCACTGAGAGGGGGGGTGAGAATCGGTGATGACCAAAAACACCAACTCTCGCTTTCAGACAAAGTGATTCTCATCGTTGGTTAGTGTGAAACGATCTCGATGGTGATGATGTGATGACGAGAGAATAAGTGAGAAAGCACACACGAATACGGGGGGTTTCCAAGATTCACTCATCCTTGCTATTAGGTGGTTAATCCTTAGTGTGCGGCAATTGCGATCCCGCTACCCACGGTTCCAATTTATTATCAAGGGAACAAGGAAAGGAGCAAGAGGATTGTCTTGAACTCCGATTACAGGATGAACGATGGGTGTCAACAAGTCAAACGATCTCTGCTTCCCATACCTCAAGTGCCTCCGGAATTTGGACTTGGTGTGCACCTTTGTTCTTCTCCTCAAAAGCCTGTTGAATCCCTCTTGGAATGCCCCTGGAATAGGCGACTCTCTTAGTTTCATCACACACACATGTTTCGAGGTGGGTCACATTTTTATTTATACTCCCCAACTTACAGTGTGATCCTCGGATCCAAAAGATATATACGATTGAATCCCAACGATCTCGAAGTATCTCAACATATCTTTGACTGGCCTTTGCAGCATGATGTATTGATTGCGGTGTGGCACCTTTGATTTTTCCAGATCCACCAATCTTCGCCAGTCAGACTCGACTTGGAGCCTCCAATAAGCACGGTCTTCTTCACTTCATCACAGATTGCGGCGTGAACCGCTGGTTCGCACCACAACATCCACTTGATCCCAAAAACAACACACCACTTAATTATCCCAGAGGGTCTTCATGATGCAATCCTCTTATCCTTGTCTCCTCAGATGCACCATTACGGCACAATCCTCTCAACTGCAGTGTGATTCATCTCACGTCAGGTGAACTCCTTCATCACATTAGATTAACTCTGCAGCACAATCTTCATAGGATTAACTCATTCCTCCAATAAGCATCATCACGGTGCAACCAACCCGATTGCGGCGTGATCCGTGTCGCATGAGATTAATCCAATTCAGAGTAAAAATAACTCAAAGATGTTGCCCTCTATGTCAAGTCTTCCCTGCGCGGGAAAAACTCAAACCAACTATGGCATGATCAGCTCCTTCACGTCGTGATTTGACAGGTGCAACAGAACTTCACACAGTTCATTCTTATGCATCTTCACTCTTAACTCTAAAGTGATTCCAACTCATCCATGAGCATGTTATCAATAAATACAACACGAAATCATCCCAAACTCATGAATGAATAGCCTCAAGAAACAAGTCATAGCATGTCCCTAATGCAAAGGTCATCTAAACACCTAACCATAGGATGGAATGGTGATTATGCAGTAGTTTATATAACCAATTTAGAGGACAACCATAAAAGCGTGGCCTCGAAGAGATACTTGAAATGAATAGTGTGGATGATGCACAAAAGGCTTAGATGTTTTTGGGATTCAGACATGGAAACACTTGTAATTTCCCATGTACATGTGCACATATCATTGCACTCAATTTCATTGTTCCTTAAGAAGCTAATGGTGATAGTGGGCTCTTTGGACTAGGATCTAGAAGTTGTAGTAAGGTAATGGAGGAAACTTACTAGCATTTTTGCACTTCCAAAATCACAAATCTTAACTTGGTGAGTGAGAGGGTCAACCTGTAACATATAACAATGATGACACGTTAGAATACTCTATGTTCTCTAACTGAATCCCAAATATCAGGGTTGATCGTACCAGAAGATTTTCAGGTTTCAAATCCCTATGGCAAATTCCAGAGACTGTGTGGATATATGCAAGGCCCCTGAAAATCTGAAGGCAGGTAGCAATAATGACAAGGAGGTCTTGAGAGAGAGGAACATAAGTAAACTTGGGATACCTGGTACATATACAGCTTCACATAGATGAGTGGAATTCTTTGGTTTCGACTGTTATAATGCTTCAAAACCTGGCTAATGGACCCAGGGACATATTCCATCACTAAGTTGAGAAAAAGTTCATCCCTGCTAGTTGTTGAAAAGAAATGCTTCAAAGAAACAACATTGGGGTGGTCCATCGTCTTCATTAGTTGAAGCTCACGATTTTTATATCTCTTGTCTTGCAAGACATTCTTTATTGCCACGTTTTCCCCGGTTTCCAAGCATTTAGCCTGCAGAATGACAATTATGTCAAATGAAAGAAAAAAATGTCAAGAAGACAGAAATTCAGATGGAGTTGATATACACATACCTGAAACACAATTCCAAATGACCCAATACCCACAACATGCTCAGCTATGTAACTAAATGTCTACACGATGCATTATATATAGTCAGAATTCATTTTCAAAATAACAAACTGCAGTATGATAGCCATCCATTTAGAAAAAGTTGAATATTAAAATCCAACAAAAAATACTGATAGAAATGCAATATGCCTACCTGTCTGGGTTCTCCATTTTTGCCCCCAACAGTTGTGGAAATGGTGTGACCTGTAATGGAATGATTTTCACCAACAGCAGGTGCAGACATCTCCTGAAAAACATATAGAACTCGTGTAGATTTTATGATCAAATTCCAGTGAGGGGTGGAAAATGTGAAGTAAACAAGCAGTCAGCACATTAGACAGCCAATCTAAAATCATAAAAATATGCAGCATCAACAAGTAAAATCTCAAAATTTTCACCTAGGATAAAACATGGGAAAAATAAACAATTAAGATAAAAAAATAATTGGGATGCGTGGATCCGTCAAAATTTGAGAGTAAAACCGAAACAATTGTCCCAGGCAAAAATAAATCAGGGGGTTTGAAATAAATAATGCAATTGTGATCAGTGACAAGTAAAATCAGCATGAAAAAACAGGCTTTCGTTTCCTAAGCGAACCCGGTAAGGGCAAATAAAAACCCACAACCAACCCGGTGCACTAGCAGATAGATAATAAAAAGCGTTTCTAGGACTCGTCCAACCAAAAAACCAAAAAAAGGAGGGGGCAGATTCGTAGCAGAGCAGGCAAAAAATCGTCACCTTACGGTCCGCCATGGGCAGGAGACGAAGGAGATGATGTGGTTGCTGGTGGATTGATTTTCTGGCTCTTCGATCGTAGATCCTTACAAACTGGGAGCGTCATGTAATTCCAGGCATATTCCTCTTCCACTTTTAACCCAGGCCCGTTTGCTTCGCCAAAACGGAGGGAAACTTACCTGTCTACTCCGGTGGAAAATAAGCAACCGCGCGGGGAGAGACCACGTTTTTTTTTTTTTTTTGTAAAGACCAGTACTTCGACGCCATTGGGAGAGGTCGTACTTGTTGTTGCAACCAAAATCTACAAGATTGTTTTTGAATGTCTGTTTTATGTCCAAAGACTTCCTATGTGCTTGAAATCGTTAGAACACCTGTTCATCCGTCAATGTCTATGTGACTGAGTCGCGCATGTGTTTGAAAATCAACTTATGATTGTCAACCGTTCATCTTTGAGGTCGCCAAAATCTAAATTGCAAAAATGACGATATTTAAATACCAAGTACTCCCATATAATATAAAAAATTGGATACAACCACAAAAGCGGCACACGACACATAGAATAAAATTACAATAAATCACAAGCCCAGAAAGATATGAATACTTAGTACTCATATTAAATCAGTACTTGTAATATAGAAAGTTTGGATGATCGTCAAGTTCTAAATTATAAAAAATATATATTTTCACGATGTGGACCGTGAACCAGAAACATGCTTAGAAAATAATATATAATTTCAATGAAATGTTTGGCTATTTCATACATATATTATAGAAAGTATCAAGGTATATAAATGCTTTTAATCGTTCTCTTTATTCCAATAGACAAACTCTCACTAATTATCCAAGTTGTGTTACCTGAAATATGATGATTATATGAAACAAAATCATGGTTTGAAAATTTTAACTATTTCATAATAAAAAATGAATGGAAATACAAATATAATGGAAAATATAATTAAAAATAAACTGACCTTGTAACAATAAATATAATAATGGAAAGCAATGAAAAACTGTAATCACATGTTTATATCGATAATGTATCTGTGATGGGTATTACTACTCTCTCAAGATGATTTTACACACCCTGAGGATGCCTATAAATGTTGCCATATTTATGGAAAATCTCCTCGGCTAACAGCATGCACACTATCAGAGCCACTTCCTCGATAATGTCAATGAGAAGCTTGTAAAACAAACTCTCATTCCTCGCATGTTAAAAGACATGGTAACTTAAAAGGATGATTAAAAAGAAAGTTAATGGAACAGGGAATGATGTACATTTCCCATCCATTGTGGTTTGATGACCAATCACTAGTAGAAAAATATGATTTTGCATCGGAATTTTAACATCGTTTTTTCAAAATCGAAGTTAAGATTGACGCGAAGATATTTTTAACATCGGATTATTTAAAATCGACATTAAAGGCCTTTCTTGGTTTTTATTAAAATAAACTTTCAGTGTCAGTTTTTATAAAAACCGAGGTTGAAAGTTTATTTTTAAAAAACGTCAACGTCGATTTTTTTCAACTTTTTGCGTCGTGTTTTATAAAAATCGACACCGAAAGTATTTTTTTTTAAATGCCGGTTTTTTTTTAAATAACACCAGTTTTAATTAAAACTGAAGTTAAAAGTGATTTGAAAAAACATCACGACACGAGATTCCCCTCATTCTTCCAACTTTCTTTTTCCCAAAACCCTAATACCCACGACGCTCAACGGTCGATCCCATCTCATCTCGATCGATCTTCCTCGTTTAATTTGATTTTTGCTTCATTTTCATTGGTTTTTTTCTCCATTGCATCCTCCCAACTCGTTATCATCTTGATTCGACCCACCAATCTCTGTTATATGAAATCCTAATATGTGTGGCATGCGTCTATCAACCCTGCTTCATTGTTTGTAATTTGATGTTCATCAATCGCCATTTTGGATCTCTCAATCACAAATTTGCAGTCTGAATCTCTATGTTTTATAAGTGGAATATTTATTTTTTATTTTTAGAATATTTATTTAGTATTTGTTAGTTCTAAATTGTATTCATTTATTTGTTTATATATACATCTCTGTCAATTATAAATTATTGTGGTTATAATTAGTTTTAGAGTATAAATGTGTTTGTGATTATAAATTGTTTGTTATCATGGTATAATTTCTTCATAATTGAAATTATTTGTTTTTATAATTGTTTATATTTATAAAAATTTTATTTTTAAATTTTTTACAGGCAGCCTTATTGATAATTTGATGATAAATGATAGATATCTTAAGATTGAGTAGAATGTTTTGATATTAGAGCATCTCCAATGTAATACACAATTTTGAATATACTCATTTATACATTTTTTTTATTTTTATTTAACATATTAAATTAAAATTAATTGTTTTCCTATAAAATCAGAAAATACAATATATTTTGTGATCTAATAATATTAATAATTAAATGAAATTAAATCATATACACAAACATGTATTTAGAATGAATAAATTAAAATAAATATAGTTAGATTATGGTTATTGTATGTCATCGTGTTATGTTATTTAATCCAGTATTCATGTTGTGTTGGTTCATCTCCTTTTAATCACTTTTCTATTTAAAATTTTCAATGATATGTTTTGATCATTTTATATAATTATTTGTTTTGATCAAACAATTATCAATAAATAGTTAATTGATTGTTTTAATTATATGTTTTTATGTTTTAGATTTATCTATTTATATGTATATTTTTAAATGGATATATGTTTTAATTTATTCACCATTTATATTGTGATCTTAGGTAATGAATGGATAATAATTGGATAATTTTATGAAGAACCACTAATGAATATGAAAAAAGAGTTGATGATTTCTTGAAATTTTATAAACGAAATCTTCAAAACAAAAAACTGATTTTTTGTCCATGCGTGAAATGTTTGAATATAATAAAGTTAAATTCCAGAAAAATCAAAGATCATTTAATTTTCTATGATTTTAACACGTGGTGAAATGATAAGAAATTCAATATATAATGTTGAAGAAAATATTCAACATGAGACAAAGGATCACATTGAAAAATTAATTCATGACATAGGCATTGAAACCATCGAAAAAACAACAACTGTTGAACGATTATATGGAGATTATTAGAAACCACTATTATCGAGTTATTCTAATTTTACAGTGTTATCAGCAGTTCTGAGATTAGTTAACTTGAAAGTAAGAAATGAGTGAAGCGGTAAAAGTTTCTTTAAATTGCTTGAAATTTTAAAAGAGCTATTTTCATAAGGTAACAAGCTTCCCCATTCCAATTATGACAAAAAAATATTATTTCCAATGAGATTGGGTATAAAAAGATACATGATTTCCCTAATGATTGTGTATTGTATAGGAAGAAATATGAATCTTTATCAAAATGTCTTAAATGCAGGACATCACGATATAAGATGAATGAAGAATTCAACTCTGATTTATTCTCAAGTACCGACACCAAACCTCCCGCTAAAGAAATTTGGCATCTTACAATAATTCCTCATTCGAAGCATCTAAATGCAAATTAAAATGATGCAAAAAAGCTTAAGATGACATACAGATGAGTGCATCTCTCATGGAAACTTACATTACCCTACCGATTCACCATAATGGAAGAGATTTGATTTTTTTTCTTCTGATTTTGGCAGTGGAACTAGAAATCTCAAAATGAGACTCTGCACAGATGGAATGAATCCATATCAGAGTCTTAGTAGCCATCATAGTTCATGACTTGTTTTGTTGGTAGTTTACAACTTGTCCCCACAAATACGTAGGAAGAAAAAATATGCTATGATAAGATTAATGATTTCTGGACCAAAAACAGTCAGGAACCGATATTGATGTGTATCTTTCACCATTGATTAATGATTTGAAATTTCTATGGGAGATAAGTGTATATGGGACATTGGAGATTTTTTTTCGAATGGATCATCCTTATCATAGATTGAAAATGGCATTTAACAATTTATAAGAATGTAATCCCCCCCACCATTGTCAGCTAAAGAATATTATGATAAGGTGAGAAATATCAATTTTACATTTGGAAAGAAAGAAATTTATGGTCATAAAAAAAATATCTGGAAGAAACAATCTATCTTATTTGAGCTGCCTTGTGGGAGATTCTTAGAGATAAAACATAACATTAGCACTATGCATGTTGAGAAAAACATATGTAACTATTTGATTGGAACTTTTTTAGACACAAAAGGAAAGAGAAAAGATGGATTTCATGCTAGACTGAACTTGATATCCATGAGAATATGTTCGAAGTTAGATCCCACTATGAAATGAAACAGAACACATTTACCTTTGGCTTGTCACACATTAAGCGAGAGTGAGAAGATGATTTTTTTTCAATATTTGCATGGTATTAAAGTACCTAGTGGATATTCTTCAAATGTGAAGAATTTGGTGTCATTGAAGAATTTTAAATTAATAGGTATGGAATCTCATGACTGTCATGTATTGATGCAACAACTGCTACCGGTCGCACTGCATGGTATATTTTTGATACCTGTCAGAAATATTATCATCAAGTTATGTTATTTTTTCAAATCCATTTGTAGCCAAGCCATTGATCCAAATTTGTTATATGTGTGGAGAATGAAGCTCCCCTCATACTTTTTCAACTAGATATGTTTTTCCCACCAACATTTTTTTATATAACTGTTCATATAGTGATTCATTTTTTGTGAGAGATAAGAATATGTGATCCTGTTTATTTATGTTGGATGTATCCGTTTGAAAGATATATAAAAAATTTAAAGGGATATATTAAAATTCCTCATTGACCAAAGGCCTTTATTGTTAAAAAATATATATCAGAAGAGGTGATTGAGTTCTGTATTGATTATTTGTATGAAATTGAGCACATTGATCTTCTTATATCTCGACATTTGACAGTTGACAGTGAAAGTAGAGGGATTTCTGGCTTAAAAGTAAAGTTCATTCCACGTGATGAAGCGATGCATACACATTTATACATTTTGAACAAAACAAATGAGGTTCAACCATAAATATCATCACATATTGTTGGATTGAAGGTACGATATACAAAAAAATAAAAAATGGTAATGATTGGGCGTAAAAAGGCATTTGTTTCATGGCTTAAAGTGAGAGTCAACACATATTTATCTACATCAAAAACATTGAAATGGTTAGCAGAGGTGAATCTCTTAATGTGATCGCATGGTTTGATTTTGGTATTAATAGTTACATGTTTTACAAAAAAAATCAGGATGAGAAGATCACCATTCAAAATGATGGGGTAATGGTCATCGCTGAAGCATTGCATTTTTCGAGTGAAAAAGATAAAAACCAAATTTATGCACCAATGACATATTTTGGAGTTGTTGAGGATATATGAGAAATTTATTATACTAAATTTTGAGTAACAATGTTTAGGTTTAACTGGGTTGATAGTAATAACGGTGTGAATCATGATGATTATGGATTCACACTCGTTGATTTGAAAATATTTAGTTGTAAAGAGGAATCATTTATCATGACAACACATGCAAAGAAAATATTTTATGTTACTAACCCATCAAATGATCAATTGTATATTGTTTTTCAAGGGAAAAGAATTCATTTGGGTAATGAGGATGATGATGATGTTATGGATTTATGTGAGGTTTCTTCATCTATTAAGAAATTTCCAAATAATAACAATGATTATAACGTAGACATAGTTCATGCTATATGAAATGATCATGTTGAAGGGATATGGGAAAACACTAAGTTATTATCCTAATAATTTAGGTAAATATTTATATTTTATTTCTTTTTTGAAAATTACACATGTAAAAAATCTATTTTTTTAATTTGGAAGTTTAAATCTATATATATTGGTCATTTCTATGAATTTTGTGTTAAATTTTATACTCAAAAATTTTGGTTTTACATTTTTTGATTGAAAAACCTGATGTATATCATTATGTTTTGGTTAAATTTATGCATATAAAAACACTTATTGCAAATGTGATATTTAGATTTATAAATTCTGATCATTTCTATCATATTTAAATTAATGTTTATATTTATTATTTTAAGTCACATATTTTTTGGTTAAGAATCATGACATCATTATTTTTTTTGAAACTTATATATGTGTGACAATATTTTTTTACTTACATATTTTTGTATTCATTTTTTTAGATATTCAATTTTCTAATAATATGAAGGTACACAGAATATCATTACATCTGTCTATTTAAATGATAAACACATAGGTAGATGAGCATTTACCAAGGTACATGTATGTTTTTTTCCATATTATTAAATATTCAATAATTATTATTTTTTAATGAAATTAAACTTTTAATTTGTCAAAAAAATTGCATGGTTGTTGGTGATCCTCCTGCGACATAGTCTTCTTCTTCTTCTCTAGAGAGAATGATTCCCAGAGCTGGTACAAATGGGATCACACATTTACTGAAACTTTCACTTGATCGTGAAGAATAGAGGATACATATTAATTTTTTATGATAATAATAATCCAATCACTACAAAAAAACAACAGATTAGAGGTGGTTATTTAGAGGGGGTTATGCACAACCCCCTATAATCATCAAATTTAGAGGGGGTTATAAACCCTATCTAAATTCATTTTTTATATAAATTAGAGGGGGGTATGTGCGAACCTCGCTAATCATCAAATTTAAAGGGGGTTAAGAACCCCCTCTATTTTTTTAACATTATTTTCTTAATATCTGGTTGAATTTTATAAGGGGTTTTGAACCCCCTCTAATTTAAGAAAATAGAGGGTTTTATAACTGCTGTTAATCAATGAGATTAACATCAGTTCACAACCCCCTATAATATCTTAAATTAGTGGGAGTTGAAACCCCCCTCTAATGTCTTAAATTAGAGGGGGTTGAAAACCACCTCTAATGTATTAAATCAGAGGGGGTTGAAACCCCCTCCAATGTCTTAAATTATAGGGGGTTCAAAACCCCCTCTAATCTATTAAATTAAAGGGGGTTTAAAACCCCATCTAATTGAAGTTGCCCAGTCAGGATCCGAATATCACTGAGAGGGGGAGGGGGTGAATCAGTTATATCTTTTTATTTTATATTTCCTTATTTTTGAAACAAACTTCGCCTCCTGTTAAAGAGTTATTTCCCTGCTGAACAAAATCGAAACACACATCCACAAGAACACAAGATTTACAAGTTTCACTACTCAATAAGAGTAGCTACATCCTTGGTATGGTACAAAAATAATCCAATACCACACAATCCACTAGAAAACAATCCTTTGAAGTGGAATATAATGAGTATGATATACCCTTACACTCTTGTAACACTTAGAAAACAATTCACAAGCGCGTGTGTACCCTCTTAGAACAAATAGGTAAAAACAAAGTTTCATTGCTTCTTAATCTACTTTCACAGTTTGATCTTTCACAACAATTCTTCTCTTTCCTACCCAGAAGCTGGTAAGAACTACCTTGAACAAAACTTATTGCTTGTGCTGAACTCAAATATTTCTCTCACCTTTTTAGGTGTCTTGTGCTCAAATTTTATGCCACGTGTGCAATATTTGACTTTTGTCCTGAAATACCTCTTGCACGCAACTTCAATCTTGCACGCAACTCTCTTCTTGCACACAACTTCTCCTTCTTACATGCAAATCTAATTCTTTCACGCAACTCATTTTTCTTAAAATTCTTCCACACTTCAGAGCTCGAGATTTCTTTAAGTGTCGAGCTTCTCAAATGAGAGGGGTCACCTCTTATTCATAGGCCTCACCGACCCCCACGTACAAAAACCCTGACGTGTCGCGTAAAGCTTTGACATATCGTGCAAAACCCCATTTGAAATCACATTGGGCATGTAAGTCTCTTTCACGCCAACATCACCTTTCATTCACTTTTTGAATCTTCCAACACTTCATGCCTTTTCCATTTTTTTGATGTTTTGACCTTGAATCATGCCTTGTGCGCAACATTCCAAACTCTCTTCAATCTTGCACGCAGAAACCAATCTTTCACACAAGTATCTCCTTTTCCAGATTTTGATGTTTAGATCTTGGAACTCCACTTGCGTGAAACATAGCCAGCCATCTTCAAACTTTCATGCATCATTCTTTTCCAAAATCACATTTCTCCATCTCCTGATTTTCAGCCCCAAAAATTTGGCAAACACTGGGAAATGACACCACCTTAAAATCTTCTTCGACAAGAACACCAATGTTACTTCACCGTCATCTGGATTATTAAAAAAAACTACTTTCATCATGAACCATATCTGTCATGATATATATTATTTGATTGAACACCTTTAGCATCATCAGATTTTCAACAGAAAGTACTAAAACTTCCTCGTCTTCCCCTGTTATATTTCCTTCCAATCAAAACTCAATATGAATGGCATCACCTTTTCTACCCCTTTCCTTGATGAGGCTTTCATAACATGTTCTCCAAACTTATGATATTTGGAAAATACAAATAAAAAAAGTATCATCTGGTTTTTCAGGGCTTTTACAAAGCGAATTGATTTATCCCCTTTTTAACAATAAAATACAACAATCCACTTCTCCATCCAACTTGGTCCCAACATGAAACTACCTCTAATTTGTGGCATTGGATTAATTAGAGGGGGTTTTAACCCCCTATAATTGAGTCTTAAATTAATGTGGTTGCCAAACCACCCATAATATGTGACTTATAACTCAATTAGTGGAGGTTTCCAACTGTATATAACCTGTTAAATAAATTAGAGGGGGTTAAACCCCCACCAAACTGAGATTCTGTGGTGACATTAGAGAGGTTTTAACCCCATTTAATGTAACCACTTCTAAATTATCCAACACTTTACCATTGGTTCCTCAAAACCTCCTCTAATAATAGTAGACAAACACATTAGTGGCAGTTCCTAATAACTTCTAAGAACAATAATGGGGGGGGGGGGCACCAGGTGAATGGGGGGAGTACACACGAAAACAAGAGGGGGCCCCATAGGGGATGGAAGGGGCTCATCATGACTAATGGGAGGGTGGGAATGGGTAATGGGAGGGGGCCTCATAGGCGATTGAGAAGTGTTGAGGGGGTGGAGGATATTTTAAAGTAAAAAATTAATAATTATTAGAGGAAGTTCTAAAACCACCTCTAATTTGGGCCATTGGCTCGATTAGAGGGGGTTTTAAGCCCCTTTAATTGAGTCTTAAATAGAGGTTATTACCAAAATCACCCATAATATGTGACTTATAACTCAATTAGCAGCGGTTTCCAACCACAACTAACTTGTTAAATAAATTAGAGGGGGTTAAAACTACCTCTAAACTAAGATTCTATGGTGAAATTAGAGGGGGTTTTACCCCCTATAATGAAACCACCGAGAAATTAGAAAACACTTCACCAGAGGTTCTTCAAAACTACCTCTAACAACAATAGACTGACACATTAGTGACGGTTCCTCATAACCGCCTCTAATGTGTTTAGAGGAGGTTACAACCCCCTCTAACTAGGTCATTTTTTTTGTAGTGAATTGGACCAAATGTTACGTGGTTTATGAGTTATATCACCATGTAGAGCCATTGCAGGATTAAAATTTTATATCATGATTGGAAGTCCATTGACAAGATGGTGGAAGATTGGTTGTGGGAGTCCATAATGGTAAATTATCTCAATTGATTTATTTTTATCTCATTATTAAAATATTATATATTATATATGACTAATATTTAATGATTTAAATTATAGATGACATTAAACTTTTAATAAATGAAATAAATTAAGAAAAGGTGTCTATCTTTAGTGACGGTTTTTCGGAGAGATTTTAAAAAAAATTGATAAAAAATATGTTACCGGGAAGTTATAGAATGAAAATTCATGCCTTAAGTATGGGTATTTATATGCAGATACATGGACTAAATTTGTCACCAAATGACATGATGAAACATTTATGGTATGATAATTATTGTATATTGTAAAATTTATTATATATTACATGATTGATTATTAGTTTATTTTTATGTAACAGGTGTCCATGGGATTTCACCAAGATATCCAATTGTAGAATGTATACCCTTATACTTTATCATGTGGAGGGTATTGTTTACTAAAAGAGAAAATTATTGTAGAAAAGTTTGATGC
Source organism: Viscum album (assembly GCA_963277665.1). Classification (NCBI taxonomy): domain Eukaryota; kingdom Viridiplantae; phylum Streptophyta; class Magnoliopsida; order Santalales; family Viscaceae; genus Viscum; species Viscum album. The sequence continues at coordinate 481,044,523 of OY728139.1, forward strand.
ATTAAGAGTTAAATATAGTAGTGGTTTAGAAGAGGTCTAGTACAATCCTCTATCTCCCTCCACTCACCATGAAAAATGGAAAAGAGTGAGAATGAAAAAAAATTCTTATAGATCAATCTAAAGAAGTAGCAGACATAATTATAAGAAATTAATTTTTATTTTTCTTGAATGTTTATATTTTTTAAATTAATAGCACTAATATACCATTTTAATATATCATTTTAGGACAACCTTCAAGAGAAAATGATGCAAGTGAATTTTATCCCCGAGGGTAGGACAAACATTCTAGCCAGTGCTTTAGGAAAGCTAGAGCACCCCAATCATATAAGAGGATATAAGGTGGGTGTCAGTATTAGGAAACTTTTTGGTTGTCAAAGTAAGAAATTGAGGGACATAAAAATAGATTACTTAAAATCTGAGATGTAAGACCTAAAATAGTCCATGGGTGATCAAATTAAATCAGTTGTACATACTATATTTGAACAAATGATGAGACAATCATAGTCTTCATAGCCTGCCTACTCATATCCTCAACCTTCTCATTAGGACCTGACCTTAACTATGAGTTGTATGCTAAATATCCCCACGTTCATATTGTAGTATACAAAGTCATACATATTTTGGGGGATTTTTTACACCAATAGCCTATGTATTTGATTTGGGTAAGAGTATCAGTACATGATATTATTGATCCAAATACTCTCATGTCACTACCTATAGAGGAGTTTACCAAAGTTAGTGATTGTGTGAGTCATTTTTTACTATGGTCGGTTAGCCTTATTCGTCACCTGACATACGAGGTATGTGGTGTTTTTTAAATATAATTTAAATTTGATTGAAAATTACTTATAATATTTTCTTATATTTAATTTATATAGGAGTATCTAAAATAAAAATAATTAGTATAAAATAAACAAAATGTTCAAGAACCAACAACTTCAGATACATCTAATATTTTTATGGGCTAAAAAGATTATCCAAGATTTCTTCTTTATTGGATAATATTTATGAGTTTTCAACAACATGTGATATATGTGGAAGAGACTATGGATTAAGAATGTTGAAAAAAGATATCATGGATCTTGTTATTTTTTATGAGCTCATTGTACCTGTGTTGTAGTTGTTTTCCTGTAAGTAAATTTATATTTTATTTTTCTTTCTTTTAAATAAATATGACTTTAAGAAACTTAATTTACTACTTATTTAATTCGGCATCTACACATGCTTTACATTCAAAATGAGACCACTACCGTTTATTATTTTATGGATCCAGAATACATTTCAACGACTGTGCAATACCTAAATGACGATGTTAGAGTTACATATATATGTGAAAAATAAGAAAATATGGAGATTAGGTATTGGTTTTTTTCATTCCTTGATGGGTAAGAAGACTAAGATAATTATAAACTAATATTAATTATAATGTCATTAATTGTGAACTTTTTATATTATAGTGATCATTGGATTTTAGGTGGATTCTTCCCAAATGAATTCACATTATATTAGTTTTTCTCTTTATTAGGCGGAGTTCGTAAAAGTTTTAGCAAATTGTTAAAAAATTATTTTTTGTTTTTTATAAGTTCTTTAATATTAATTATTCTTGTTATACATGTTTTTTAGTTGATGTATAAAAATACAGGTCATGGAGAAAGTTTAACAATGATCACTTATCGATAGAGGAGCTAAATAAAATTAAACACATGAAAGAAAAGGTAAATAAATTTTTATATTAGATAATATTTGTTTTCTTATATATATATGTGTTGGTTTTTATTTTCAATTTAACATTTCATTACAACAGTTTCATCATCAAAAATGAAATGCAAAATTTTGTTATTATGTTTTAAGATTCATGTTAGAGATCATCACAACTAGGGTGATGATTGAATTTAATAAGGTTAGTTATATTAAATATTTTAGGTTTTATATCAAAATATTCTATTTTTTAATCTTATAAAATTTATTTTTATTGTAGATTTTCAATGATCTAGCATCATATACAGATGAAGACCTTACCCATAATTGAAGTTTGTTTACAAACAATTCTTTAGGTATGGTTAATTTGTAAATTGAGTATCATGTACATCTCTTTTAATTAAAGTTAAAAAATGAGTATTTAGACAATTGTTTCCTGGTTTATGTTTGTTTTTTCTATTTGTTATACTGAGAAAACTTTTCATATGTTCTTAGCGCATTTATTTTATTCTATTTTTTTAAAATATAAATTTCCACATCAGTTTTTTGTAAAATGATGTGAAATATTAAAGATAGGATTTTATAATGTCCCAGTTCTGGATACCGCTCAAAGGTGTTGTGAACCCAGTTGGCCACATGGACTCAAGCGTATCTCCCCAAATTCTAGAGGCTTCCTGTAACACCCCAAGCTTCTACGGTAGCTTCCCTTTCAATAATACAGTAGCGTGTGTTGTACGCAACTTCGAGTTCTAACACACACACACCACAACCAATCAAACTAGCCGTTATGAATAGTAATACCCACTTTTTGAAATTTTATAAATTTTATATTTCAAAATGGACTTCATTTTTGGATTTGGAATATCGAAATTAGCCTAGGGTGAAATTTTGGTATTTTTATGAAAACTTTCAATTTTGATGAATAGTGAAAAAACACTGAGTTATAGTTTAAAACCGACTTTTTATTTAAATAATTATTTATTTTATTTAAATTTAATTAAGGTAAAAATAGATACATAATACCTATATATGTTCAATGTAATTAATTGAAGTTAGTTTAGAATAATTTTAGATATATATAAATTTTATTGAACTTTTCACCGTCTTTTACCCATCTCTTAGGAGAATTTGGAAATTCACATAAAACTTAATTTTACCGCTTCTGTGAGTGGAATTTTGAAAATACGAGAAACACGGTTAATGTCAAGGAGTAAAATGTGGTTCAATGAGATGAAAATAATTTTTGGTGAATAGTAACTTTTTACTTTTATTTACCACGGTTAAAAGTAAATAGGGTAATTAAGGGTAAAAATGATATTAATATTACCCTAACACATGTCCTAATTCTATTGGACAAGTGTATCTCGACCAAAAACAACCTTAGGAATAAAATGTTATCATTTAGGTCCACTTGGATTAGATTAGGACATTTATTATTATTTAATTCAAAGAAGAGTTAAAAGAGTTAAAATCAAAGTTTATTTACTAAAATATTTTTAATATAGGGTTATACATAAGATAAATTCGATTGTAAATATTCATTATAAATATAAAAAGATTTCCTACATAATGATATTTTATTTATAATTTTTATACATTAAATAATTTAATTTATTTATGACACAATGGTGATGCAGTAATTACCTAATTAATGAAATATTAAAATAATTGATATTATAAATATCAAAATAAATGTAATTTGATAATTTTTATGAATTACACTAATTTTCTAGGTTAATATGACATATTATTATTGATTATATAATTTGTTTTCGAATTAATAATGCTGTTATGAATTTATCAAAAACAAAATACCCAATAGTGTCAAAATTGACATAAAAGAGTTTTTAAAACAAATATTATATTATTAATTTATATTCAATTTCTAAAAATCTAAGGTTTGGCCAAGAGACTTATATCATGATAGGTGTATCATTAATGGACCACTTGGGGGTCTCTTGGAGGTATATAGTAAGTTTATTAACTATATAATATAAAAATACAAAGTGACATGGTAAGTGTCAAACTAATTAACTAAGAGTTAAAAATAAAAGATAAGGTTAATGTAATGACCCAAACCTGTCTAAATTATATTGGTTGAGTGGTTTTAGACCCATACCCACCTTAACCTTTAAATAATCCACTTTGGATCCATTATAAACTGAATATGAATTTATTATAAAATAATATTTCTAGCTTTTCCAAAGGTGCCCCTCACCCCTCTTATAAAAGGGCACTCCCCCTTCTCACTAAATCACACATTCAAAGCCTTTTGGCTCAGCCAAACCCTGCCAAAATACTCTCTCAACTTTTCGCACTTCAACCTAGAGGCCTTAGTTTGATCAGAAAGCCAACCTACGGAGCCCTTTTGATCAAATCAAAAGGAAGAACCCGAAGAAGAGGTAATGTTTTCACCACCCTCTTTCAAGTTCCTTTCTTCTTCAACTTTCTTTCTTTGTTATTCTAAAATAATAAATTCAGTATCTCCTATATACTGTGATATTATTATAAATATGGTACAACCATATTCAGTATTCTATCCATCCTTTTAATAACATGTCACCATACGTGCGTACGTACGACTTACCGTCTCCACGTCGTGGTGTAATTGTTATTCAATATATTATTATTTGGATGGATATAATAATGATGTTTAATTCATGTAAATAATAAATATAACATGATAATGATTCTGTATATATGATATAACATCCAATTATATATTATTTTAATATCAAAAGAATGATATTGTCGCTCGTGCGTACGTACGGACTACCGTCTCCACGAACGCGATGAGATTCATTCTCCATCATATCCATTCAAGTATAATTATCATTTGATGATTTAAAAATAATGTTTAAGGACTTGATATATTCTGTATATGAATAATATATAACCTATCCAAAACAAACACGACTTATGTAACAAAACATATAAAAGAAAACGAGTAAGTTAACACCCGAAATGACGATAATTCTAAGATATTATTAACAAAGCAATGTTAAAAGATCATATATGATATCATATTAATATATATGATTATTGTATAATTTAATAACAATTATTTCACCATTATACAGGAGGTTAACCTACCCCCAACCAAGAAAAAGTACAAGTTAAGGGTTTATTTCACAATCTCTTCATTATCCGAAGTTGTTTATACGTGATTATCTACTGGGACCTCTTTATCATTCAAATCCATGTTTCTTAAAAATGTAGTCCAATTTTTTTTACTATTTACTAGACAATGGGTTAAAGTCATTTATACCCTTGTTTGAATTTTATAAAATGGTTTGAAAGGAATCTTTCCGTCGTTTTCCAAACAAGGTCCTTTTTAACCTTTTCGACAGAATTAAGGTAAGAATGTTTTTTTAACTTATACGGCGGGTGCGGCTATTTTCCACCATTATAAAATCATCAAAGCTTAAATTACAATCTTATAAGAATATTTTCAAAGAAAATGTTTTATTTTATAAATATATGACTCTTAAATGATTTCAAAATAGAAAGAGATATTTCTCTAAAAAGAGTTTTGATTTCATCTATGTCAACATCCTTTGAGGGATTTTAAGTTTATTTGGAGTTGATTTATTATGATACAAAACTTCCATATTGTATTGATGTTTTTGTGATATGTTTGAATGTGTATGTGTTATTTTTATACCATTCATGGTTTATGAAGAAAGTATTGACATTTCATATGCTAATTTTAATATGAATATTTATGTTATGTCTAAACCTGTTCATATGAGGAATGCATTGGACTTAATAAGTGACGGGTGGAGCTCGCTATAGCTCTTTGATTAATCGGTAGGTCTCATGAGAAAAACTAGTGTCTTGGCATAAGGCCTTAACAAAATATTATTTGTAGTCTTGGCACGAGGCCTTGGCTATTTGGTTATGATAGTATGACATTATGCATTCCATCATTATGAAAGTGGTTATTTATATTGCATATGATTATTCAACTAGTAGAATATCCATGTGAATAAGTAAATGGCATTATTTCATTTGATCTTTGACATATTATGCTGAAGTTCAAGTTTAAAAGGCTTTTGTTTTAGTTATACATTTCCTTAAATGTTTATGCTTATTTATAAAAGTTTCCGCTATATTGTTATCCTTACTGGGCATTTGAGCTCACCCCTTTCTATGTTTTATTTTTCCCAGGATGTGAAGAAGTATTTTATGAATGACCTGTAGGGATAATATAAGTGGTTATGAGTGTGGAGTCAAGATGTTGTTGTAGTTTTCAATTTATGATGTAATGTAAACTTTATGAATGTATCTAGTGTTTCCAAGACTACTAAACTAATCGGTCTTTCGAGACTTTATCTTTCTTGTGATCATGCCAATGTTATGTAATAATACACCGAATCTGGGTAATTGGGGTCGGGGCATTATAGTTGGTATCAGAGGAAGTTTAGTACAAACCTTGGAAGCTAGATTTAGATAAACTTTGATTAGAGCACATATATTTAAGATGAACTTTGAGGATTAGTATAGAAGAACTTCCTAGAATTTTGGTATTGTAGATATTTTGTGAGTTTTCCGAGAAATACATCCTTGTTTGGATACGAGAAGGTAGAGGCGGCTTTGTCATAGATGTACCTAGGGGTAAAACCCAAAAACACCGCTTTGAGCTAGACTCGAACGGGAACTGGTGCACGACAATGGGCTTTGATGCACTCTTGGTTACGACTCTCCTGGGGGATATGCTTAAGATAAATCTCATTTTATTTACAAATAATTATGAAGGTTTTATGAGTATATACATCCTCAAAGAAAACTTTTTTATGATTATGGATTATATCCATAAATAGTTCAATTTATGATAAGTGTTTTATAAGTATGGAATTATGTATTTTGATTTATAAACTGATATAGTTTATGCCATTGTTTAGAAATGGAACCTAGTAGAAGAAATGGAAACCGTATCAATGTACGCACTCCATATAGGGATTTCCCTCCTGCTCAAGATAATTATAGTGGAGCTGGTGATGCAACTGGTGCTGATCAACTAATCACCATACTGGGACAACTCACTCAGGTTATGAATAATAACCTTACCCGTATGGAGCACCCTGATCCACAGCGTGGAAGATCAATGTTAGATCGCTTCATGAGGCAGCAACCACCAACATTCAATGGGAGTACAAATCCATTAGTAGCTGAGCAATGGATAAGTTCCCTAGAGAAAATATTTTAGGCTTTGGGGAGTAGTGAAAGGGAAAAAGTTGTCATGGAAGTTTATCGCCTCACTGGAGATGCTGATCAATGGTGGTCATTGATTCAAAACACGAAGGAAGATGATGAAGTATCAAATATGGAATGGAGGGAGTTCAAAGATCTATTTTTAGAAAAATACTTTCCTCATGACCATCGAGCAGATATGGAAAGACAATTTCTGAGTTTGAGACAAAAGGAGGATAAGAATGTCACAAAGTATGGGGCTAACTTTACAAGGTTAGAAAGGTATGCTAGAGATTATATACGTAACCCAAGAGTTAAGATTGATTGTTTCTTTGATGGGTTAAAACCGTTTCTCCGTCGAGCATTAGTCTCACAATCCTTCTCATCGTACGAAGACATTGTCTCATGTGCTATCAAGACAGAAAAGGAATTCTCTAAGTCTTATGACTTTAAAGCAAAGCAAGAGAAGAAGAGATCTTCTGATCAATCTGGGAATGGAAATAAGGGGAATAAGGGAAAGTTTTAATATCCATCCTGTGGTAAATGTGGGAAGAAACACCCTGTTACTTTCTTAAAAGGAATGGGAGTCTGTTACAAGTGTGGTGAAAAAGGCCACCAAGCTCGTGATTGCAAGGGGAAGAAGGAAGCTACTGATGTCCAATGCTAAAATTACAGGGAGATGGGACATTATGAAAATGAATTTCCTAATCATCAGGGGAACTTACCTCAGAAAAGGCCAAGGGATCAAGGTCAAGCTTATGCTATCACTACTGCTGAGTTAGAAGCTCTAAAAGACGTGGTGGCAGGTAATTTAATGGTTTCCTCAAGTTTAGAAAATGCATTATTTGATTTTGGATCATCACATTGTTTCATATCTTCCCAGTTTGCTAAGAAAATTAGATATTTCCAATTTGATTTAACAAGGTAGTTGTCAGTTAAAACTCCTAAGGGAAGTACCATTGCAACAAAGTTTTGTGAATCAGTCCCCATTAGAGCACATAAATGTTCTTTATCCGCTGATCTCATCATCATACCTATGATTGAGTTTGATATAATCCTTGGTATGGATTGGATTTCAGACCATGATGCGAAGATTTATTGTAAGAAGAAGGAGGTTACGATTTTTGATGATGATGATAAGGAACACCTTATCTTTAGAGCAGAATCGTCACCACCTAATTCTTATCTAGAACCAACCCCAGTAGCTCAACTAAATTCAATTATTGGGGAGGAAGAGAATGAAATGACTGTGGGTGAGGAAAGAAATGTTCAAATAGAGGATGCACCTATTGTGAAATAATATGTAGATGTGTTTCCGGAAGATTTACCTGGACATCCTCCATAACGAGAAGTTGAGAGTTTTCCATTGATTTAATTCATGGATCAAGGCCTATATCGAAGACCCCTTATAGAATGGCCACTGTAGAATTAGTGTAACTAAAGAAACAACTAGAGGAATTGAGTAATAAGGGATTTATTCACCCTAGTGTTTCTCCATGGGGAGCCCCTGTTCTTTTTGTTAAAAAGAAAGATGGATCTATGAGGTTATGTATCGACTACAGGGAGATCAATGCTATAACAATAAAGAACAAGTATCCCCTACCTCACATTGATGATTTATTTGACCAACTGCATGGATCTCAATAATTTTCAAAGATTGACCTTCGATCTGGATACCATCAGTTGTGTGTAAAGAAGGAATACATTCTGAAGACAGCATTTCGAACAAGGTACGGGTATTATGAGTTTACGGTAATGCCTTTTGGGCTGACTAATGCACCCTCTGTATTCATGGATCTATTGAATAGATTTTCCAAGGAATATCTCAATGATTTTATGGTGGTATTTATTGATGATATCTTGATATACTCCAAAAGCTACGAAGATCATGAAAATCACTTGCGCATTATCCTGAAGACTCTGAGAAGACATGAATTATATGAGAAGTTTAGCAAGTGTGAATTCTGGCTTTAGGAGATTTCTTTTCTTGGCCATATTGTCTCTAAATATGGAATCTCTGTTGATCCTTCTAAGACCAAGGCAATCCAAGACTAGCAAGAACCTATGAGTATAACTGAGGTACGCAGTTTTATTGGTTTAGTAGGTTATTATCGACGTTTCGTCCAGAATTTTGCCCGATTGGCTAACCCATTAACAAAGCTCACACGTAAGGGGGTTAAATTTGTTTGGACAAAAGAGTGTGAAGAATTTTTTGAAGAACTTAAGAGAATATTAGTCAATGCTCCTATATTGACTCTACCATCGGGGAATGATGGGTTCGTTATTTATAGTGATGCATCGAAGAAAGGACTTGGTTATGTCCTTATGCAGAATGATAGGGTTATTGCCTACACATCACGACAGTTGAAAATTCATGAGCAAAACTATCCTACTCATGATCTCAAGTTAGCAGCTGTGATATTTTCTTTGAAGATATGGAGGCACTACCTCTATGGTGAAAAATGTGAGATTTATACTGATCATAAGAGTTTGAAGTATATTTTCTCACAAAAATAACTCAACATGAGGAAAAGGAGATGTCTTGAATTACTCAAGGATTATGATTGTATGATACACTACCACCCGGGGAAGGAAAATAAGGTGGAAGATGCTTTGAGCAGAAAAGATCATGGAGTTTTGAACAATATGAGAATTGAAAGGGATCTAATTTTCATGGATCTAGTGAAGATGAACATGGGAATAACCATGGAAGGTGAAACATCAGTTATTTTTCAAATGGTTGCCAAACCATCTTTACCAGAAAGGACTAAGAGTTCTCAGACTGATGATGAAGAATTTCAATAGAAGATTACAGCTGTGGATGATGGGAGATTGAATGACTTTGGGTATGAAGATGAAATTTTGAAATTTGGGAAGTGACTTTGTGTTCCCAATATACCTGATATAAAAAGGTAATTATTGGATGATTCTCATAGTTACAATTTCTCTATACACCCTGGGAGCACCAAAATGTATAGAGACTTGAAGGAACATTTTTGGTGGGACAACATGAAGAGGGAGATTGCTGATTTTGTGTCAAGATGTATGGTTTTTCAACAAGTGAAAGCTGGAAGGCAACAGCCTGGAGGAGTCATGCAACCTCTTCCCATACTAGAGTGGAAATGAGACAATATTACGATGGACTTTGTCATGGGGTTACCAAAGACTCCTAGAAAGAACGATTCAATATGGGTTATTGTTGATCGTCTTACCAAGTTAACACATTTTCTTGCTATAAGAGAAGATCTACCACTGGAACGTCTAGCAAGACTATATATTAATGAAGTGGTGAGACTTTATGAAGTACCCATATCGATTGTTTCTGATCGTGATCCCCATTTTACTTCAAGATTTTGGAAGAGTCTTTAGAAATCCCTAGATACTGAACTTCAATTGAGAACTGCCTACCACCCTCAAATAGATAGACAATCAGAACAGACTATTCAAACCTTAGAAGACATGTTGAGATCCTGCTCACTTGACTTTCTGGGTATGTGGGATCAATATTTACCTCTGGTAGAATTTTCCTATAACAATAGCTTCCATTCGAGTATTCAGATGGCACCATATGAAGCGTTATACAGAAAGAGATGTCGCAAACCAACCTGTTGGGATGACGTTGGTGAAAGAAAACTTGTAGGCCCAGAACTGGTGGAGGAAACAATAGAAAAGGTAAAGGTAATCCAAAACCACATCAAAGCAGCTCAAAGTAGGCAGAAGAGCTATGCTGATAATCGAAGGGAGGATTTGTAATTTCAGGTAGGAGATCATGTTTTCTTGAAGGTTTCTCCATGGAAGGGAGTTATACGTTTCGGTAAGAAGAGTAAATTGATTGCCAGGTACATCGGACCTTTCGAAATTCTAGAACGAATTGGGGCTGTAGCTTACCATTTAGCAATGCCGCCAAGTCTCTCCAAAGTTCACGAAGTGTTCCATGTATCACTGTTGAAGAAAATACACGCTTGACCCAACGCATATACTCACCTATGAGGAATTAGAACTGGAACTCGATCTGTCTTATTGCGAAGAGCCCATCATGATTCTTGATACGATAGAACAAGTACTGAGAAACCGGACGACGCGTCTGGTAAAAGTTTTGTAGAGAAACCATAAGATGGAAGAGGCAACGTGAGAACCTGAGGAACTTATGATGAAGAAACACCCGAGTATTTTCATGCGGTAGTATTCTAGAAATTTTGAGGATGAAATTATTTGAATGAGGGGAGAATGTAACACCACAAGCTTCTACGGTACGCTTCCCTTTCAATAATACAGTAGCGTGTGTTGTACGCAACTTCGAGTTCTAACACACACACACCACAACCAATCAAACTAACCGTTATGAATAGTAATACCCACTTTTTGAAATTTTATAAATTTTATCTTTCAAAATGGACTTCATTTTTGGATTCGGAATATCAAAATTAGCCTAGGGTGAAATTTTGGTATTTTTCTGAAAACTTTCAATTTTTGATGAATAGTGAAAAAACACTGTGTTATAGTCTAAAACCGACTTTTTATTTAAATAATTATTTATTTTATTTAAATTTAATCAAGGTCAAAATAGATACATAATACCTATATATTTTAAATGTAATTCATTGGAGTTAGTTAAGAATAACTTTAGATATATAAAAATTTTATTGAACTTTTCACCGTCTTTTACCCACCTCCTAGGAGAATTTGGAAATTCACATAAAACTTAATTTTACCGCTTCTGTGAGTGGAATTTTGAAAATCCGAGAGACACAGTTAATATCAAGGAGTAAAATGTGGTTCAATGAGATGAAAATAATTTTTGATGAATAGTAACTTTTTACTTTTATTTACCACGGTTAAAAGTAAATAGGGAAATTAAGGGTAAAAATGATATTAATATTACCCTAACACATGCCCTAATTCTATTGGACAAGTTTATCTCGACCAAAAACAACCTTAGGAATAAAATTTTATCATTTAGGTCCACTTTGATTAGATTAGGACATTTATTATTATTTAATTCAAAGAAGAGTTAAAAGAGTTAAAATCAAAGTTTATTTACTAAAACATTTTTAAGATAGGGTTATACATAAGATAAATTTGATTGTAAATATTCATTATAAATATAAAAAGATTTCCTACATAATGGTATTTTATTTATAATTTTTAGACATTAAATAGTTTAATTTATTTATGACACAATGGTGATGCAGTAATTATCTAATTAATGAAATATTAAAATAATTGATATTATAAATATCAAAATAAATGTAATTTGAGAATTTTTATGAATTACACTAATTTTATAGGTTAATATGACATATTAGTATTGATTATATAAATTTTTTTCGATGTAATAATGCTGTTATGAATTTATCAAAAAACAAATACCCAATAGTGTCAAAATTGACATAAAAGAGTTTTTAAAACAAATATTATATTATTAATTTATATTCAATTCCTAAAACTCTAAGGTTCGTCCAAGAGACTTATATAATGATAGGTGTGTCATTAATGGACCACTTGGGGGTCTCTTGGAGGTATATAATAAGTTTATTAACTATATAATATAAAAATACAAAGTCACATGGTAAGTGTCAAACTAATTAACTAAGAGTTAAAAATAAAAGATAAGGTTAATATAATGACCCAAACCTGTCTAAATTATATTGTTTGAGTGGTTTTAGACCCATACCCACCTTAACCTTTAAATAATCCACTTTGGAGCCATTAGAAACTGAATATGAATTTATTATAAAATAATATTTCTAGCTTTTCCAAAGGTGTCCCTCACCCCTCTTATAAAAGGGCACTCCCCCTTCTCACTAAATCACACATTCAAAGCCTTTTGGATCAGCCAAAACCTACCCAAATACTCTCTCAACTTCTCTAAATTCAACCTAGAGGCCTTAGTTTGATTAGATAGCCAACCTATGGAGCCCTTTTGATCAAATCAAAAGGAAGAACCCGAAGAAGAGGTAATGTTTTCACCACCCTCTTTCAAGTTCCTTTCTTCTTCAACTTCTTCTTTATTTGTTATTATAAAATAATAAATTCATTATCTCCTATATACTATTATATTATTATAAATATGGTACAACCATATTCATTATTCTATCCATCCTTTGAATAACATGTCACCATACGTGCGTACGTACGGCTTACCGTCTCCATGTCGTGGTGTAATTGTTATTCAATATATTATTATTTGGATGGATATAATAATGATGTGTAATTCATGTAAATAATAAATATAACATGATAATGATTCTGTATATATGATATACCATCCAATTATATATTATTTTAATATCAAAAGAATGATATTGTCGCTCGTGCGTACGTACGGACTACCGTCTCCACGAACGCGATGAGATTCATTCTCCATCGTATCCATTCAAGTATAATTATCATTTGATGATTTAAAAATAATGTTTAAGGACTTGATATATTCTGGATATGAATAATATACAACCTATCCAAAACAAACACGACTTATGTAACAAAACATATAAAAGAAAACGAGTAAGTTAACACCCGAAACGGCGATAATTCTAAGATATTATTAACAAAGCAATGTTAAAAGATTATATATGATATCATATTAATATATATGATTATTATAAAATTTAATAACAATTATTTCACGATTATACAGAAGGTTAACCTACCCCCAACCAAGGAAAAGTACAAGGTAAGGGTTTATTTCACAATCTCTTCATTATCCGAGGTTGTTTATACGTGATTATCTAATGAGACCTCTTTATCATTCACATCCATGTTTCTTAAAAATGTATTCCAAATTTTTTTACTATTTACTAGACAATGGGTTAGAGTAATTTATACCCTTGTTTTAATTTTATAAAATGGTTTGAAAAAAATCTTTCCGTCGTTTTCCAAGCAAGGCCCTTTTTAACCTTTTCGACAGAATTAAGGTAAGAATATATTTTTTAACTTATACGGAGGGTGCAACTATTTTCCGCCATTATAAAATCATCAAAGCTTCCCTTACAATCTTATAAGAATATTTTCAAAGAAAATGTTTTATTTTATAAATATATGACTCTTAAATGATTTCAAAATAGAAAGATATATTTCTCTAAAAAGAGTTTTGATTTCATCTATGTCAACATCCTTTGATGGATTTTAAGTTTATTTGGAGTTGATTTATTATGATACAAAACTTCCATATTGTATTGATGTTTTTGTGATATGTTTGAATGTGGATGTGTTATTTTTATACCATTCATGGTTTATGAAGAAAGTATTGACATTTCGTATGCTAGTTTTAATACGAATATTTATGTTATGTTTAAACCTATTCATATGAGGAATGCATTGGACTTAATAAGTGACGGGTGGAGTCCGCTATAGCTCTTCGATGCATCGGTAGGTCTCATGAGACAAACTAGTGTCTTGGCACAAGGCCTTAACAAAATCTTACTTGTAGTCTTGGCATGAGGCCTTGGCTATTTGGTTATGATAGTCTGACATTATGCATTCCATCATTATGAAAGTGGTTATTGATATTGCATCTGATTATTCAACTAGTAGAATATCCATGTGAATAAGTAAATGGCATTATTTCATTTGATCTTTTCCATATTATGTTGAAGTTCAAGTTTAAAAGGCTTTTGTTTTAGTTATACATTGCCTTAAATGTTTATGCTTATTTATAAAAGTTTCCGCTATATTGTTATCCTTACTGGGCATTTGAGCTCACCCCTTTCTATGTTTTATTTTTCCCAGGATGTGAAGAAGTATTTTATGAATGACCTTTAGGGATAGTATAAGGGGTTATGAGTGTGGAGTCAAGATGTTGTTGTAGTTTTTAATTTATGATGTAATGTAAACTTTATGAATGTATCTAGTGTTTCCAAGACTACTAAACTAATCGGTCTTTAGAGACTTTATCTTTCTTGTGATCATGCCAATGTTATGTAATAATACACGGACTCTGGGTAATTGGGGTCGGGGCATTATAGTTGGTATCAGAGGAAGTTTATTACAAATCTTGGAAGCTATATTTAGATAAACTTTGATTAGAGCACATAGATTTAAGATGAACTTTGAGGATTAATATAGAAGAACTTCCTAGAATTTTGGTATTGTAGATATTTTGTGAGTTTTCCGAGCAATAAATCCTTGTCTGGATACGAGCAGGTAGAGGCGGCTTTGGCATAGATGCACCTAGGGGTAAAACCCAAAAACACTACTTTGAGCTAGACTCGAACGAGAACTGGTGCACGACAACAGGCTTTGATGCACTCTTGGTTACGACACTCCCGGGGGATATGCTTAAGATAACTCTCATTTTCATTACAAATAATTATGAAGGTTTTATGAGTATATACATCCTCAAAGAAAATATTTTTATGATTATGGATTATATCCATAAATAGTTCAATTTATGATAAGTGTTTTACTAGTATGGAATTATGTATTTTGATTCATAAACTGATATAGTTTATGCCATTGTTTAGAAATGGCACCTAGTGGAAGAAATGGAAACCGTATCAATGTATGCACTCCATGTAGGGATTGCCCTCCTGCTCAAGATAATTATAGTGGAGCTGGTGATGCAACTGGTGCTGATCAACTAATCACCATACTGGGACAACTCACTTAGGTTATGAATAATAACCTTACCCGTATGGAGCACCCTGATCCACAGCATGGAAGATCAATGTTAGATTGCTTCATGAGGCAGTAACCACCAACATTCAATGGGAGTACAAATCCATTAGTAGCTGAGCAATGGATAAGTTCCCTAGAGAAAATATTTTAGGCTTTGGGGAGTAATGAAAGGGAAAAAGTTTTCATGATAGTTTATAGCCTCACTGGAGATGCTGATCAATGGTGGTCATTGATTCAAAACACGAAGAAAGATGATGAAGTATCAAATATGGAATGGAGGGAGTTCAAAGATCTATTTTTAGAAAAATACTTTCCTCGTGACCATCGAGCAGATATGGAAAGACAATTTCTGAGTTTGAGACAAAAGGAGGATGATAATGTCACAAAGTATGAGGCTAACTTTACAAGGTTAGCAAGGTATGCTAGATATTATATACGTAACCCAAGAATTAAGATTGATTGTTTCTTTGATGGGTTAAAACCGTTTCTCCGTCGAGCATTAGTCTCACAATCCTTCTCATCGTGCGAAGACATTGTCTCATGTGCTATCAAGACAGAAAAAGAATTCTCTAAGTCTTATGACTTTAAAGCAAAGAAAGTGAAGAAGAGATATTCTGATCAATCTGGGAATGGAAATAAGGGGAATAAGGGAAAGTTTGAATATCCATCCTGTGGTAAATGTGGGAAGAAACACCCCAGTACTTTCTTAAAAGGAATGGGAGTCTGTTACAAGTGTGGTGAAAAAGGCCACCAAGATCGTGATTGCAAGGGGAAGAAGGAAGCTACCGATGTCCAATGCTACAATTGTAGGGAGATGAGACATTATGAAAATTAATGTTCTAAGCATTAGGGGAACTTACCTCAGAAAAGGCCAAGGGATCAAGGCCAAGATTATGCTATCACTACTGCTGAGGTAGAAGCTCTGAAAGACGTGGTGACAAGTAATTTAATGGTTTCCTCAAGTTTAGCAAATTCATTATTTGATTCTGGATCATTGCATTGTTTCATATCTTCCCAATTTGATAAGAAAATTAGATATTTCCAATTTGATTTAACAAGGGAGTTTTCAGTTAAAACTCCTAAGGGAAGTATCATTGCAACAAAGTTTTGTGAATCGGTCCCCATTAGAGCACATAAATATTCTTTATCCGCTGATCTTGTCATCATACCTATGATTGAGTTTGATATAATCCTTGATATGGATTGGCTTTCGGACCGTGATGCGAAAATTTATTGTAAGAAGAAGGAGGTTACGATTTTTGATGATGATGATAAGGAACACCTTATCTTTAGAGAAGAATCATCACCACCTAATTCTTATCTAGAACCACCCCCAGTAGCTCAACTAAATTCAATTATTGGGGAGGAAGAGAATGAAATGACTGTGGGTGAGAAAAGGAATGTTCAAATAGAGGATGTACCTATTGTGAAAGAATATGTAGATGTGTTTCCGGAAGATTTACCTGGACATCCTGCATAACAAGAAGTCAAGTTTTGCATTGATTTAATTCATGGATCAAGGCTTATATCGAAGAACCCTTATAGAATGGCCACTGTAGAATTAGTGGAACTAAAGAAAAAACTAGAGGAATTGAGTAATAAGGGATTTATTCACCCTAGTGTTTCTCCATGGGGAGCCCCTGTTCTTTTTGTTAAAAAGAAAGATGGATCTATGAGGTTATGTATCGACTACAGGGAGATCAATGCTATAACAATAAAGAACAAGTATCCCCTACCTCACATTGATGATTTATTTGACCAACTGCATGGAGCTCAATAATTTTCAAAGATTGACCTTCGATCTGGATACAATCAGTTGTGTGTAAAGAAGGAAGACATTCTGAAGACAACATTTCGAACAAGGTACGAGCATTACAAGTTTACGATAATGCCTTTTTGGATGACTAATGCACCCTCTGTATTCATGGATCTAATGAATAGAGTTTTCAAGGAACATCTCAATGATTTTTTGGTGGTATTTATTGATGATATCTTGGTATACTCTAAAAGCTACGAAGATCATGAAAATAACTTTTGCATTATCCTGAAGACTCTGAGAAGACATGAATTATATGGGAAGTTTAGCAAGTGTGAATTCTGGCTTCAGGAGATTTATTTTCTTGGCCATATTATCTCTAAATATGGAATCTCTGTTGATCCTTCTAAGACCAAGGCAATCCAAGACTATCCAGCACCTACGAGTATAACTGAGGTACGCAGTTTTATTGGTTTAGCTGGTTATTATCGATGTTTCATCCATAATTTTGCCCGATTGGCTAACCCATTAAAAAAGCTCACACGTAAGGGGGTTAAATTTGTTTGGAAAAAAGAGTGTGAAGAATTTTTTGAAGAACTGAAGAGAAGATTATTCAATGCTCCTATATTGACTCTACCATCGGGGAATGATGGGTTCATTATTTATAGTGATGCATCGAAGAAAGGACTTGTTTATGTCCTTATGCAGAATGATAGGGTTATTGCCTATGCATCACGATAGTTGAAAATTCATGAGAAAAAATATCCTACTCATGATATTGAGTTATCAGTTGTGATCTTTGCTTTGAAGATATGGAGGCACTACCTCTATGGTGAAAATGTGAGATTTATACTGATCATAAGAGTTTGAAGTATATTTTCTCACAAAAAGAAATCAACATGAGGAAAAGGATATGGCTTGAATTACTCAAGGATTATGATTGTATGATACACTACCACCTGGGGAAGGCAAATAAGGTGGTAGATGCTTTGAGCAGAAAAGATCATGGAGTTTTGAACAATATGAGAATTTAAAGGGATCTAATTTTCATGGATCTAGTGAAGATGAACATGGGAATAACCATGGAAGGTGAAACATCAGTTATTTTTCAAATGGTTGCCAAAACATCTTTACTAGAATGGATTAAGAGTTCTCAGACTGATGATGAAGAATTTCAAAATAATATTCAAGGTGTGAATGATGGGAGATTGAATGACTTTGGGTATGAAGATGGAATTTTGAAATTTGAGAAGAGAATTTGTATTCCCAATATACCTGATCTAAAAAGGTAATTGTTGGATGATGATCATAGTTCCAATTTCTCTATACACCCCAGGAGCACCAAAATGTATAGAGACTTGAAGGAACATTTTTGGTGGGACAAAATGAAGAGGGAGATTACTGATTTTGTGTCAATATGTATGGTTTCTCAACAAGTGAAAGCTGGAAGGAAACAACCTGGAGGAGTCATGCAACCTCTTCCCATACTAGATTGGAAATGGGATAATATTACGATGGACTTTGTCATGGGGTTACCAAAGACTCCTAGAAATAATGATTCAATATGGGTTATTGTTGATCGTCTTACCAAGTTAGCACATTTTCTTGCTATAAGAGAAGATCTACCACTGGAACGTCTAGAAAGACTATATATTAATGAAGTGGTGAGACTTCATGAAGTACCCCTATCGATTGTTTCTGATCTTGATCCCCGTTTTACTTCAATATTCTGGAAGAGTCTTCAGAAATCCCTTGATACTGAACTTCAATTGAGCACTGCCTACCACCCTCAAATAGACGGACAATCAGAACAGACTATTCAAACCTTAGAAGACATGTTGAGATCCTTCTCACTTGACTTTCAGGGTATGTGGGATCAATATTTACCTCTGGTAGAATTTTCCTATAACAATATCTTCCATTCGAGTATTCAGATGGCACCATATGAAGCGTTATACGGAAAGAGATGTCGCACACCAACCTATTGGGATGACGTTGGTGAAAGAAAACTTGTAGGCCCAGAACTGGTGGAGGAAACAATAGAAAAGGTAAAGGTAATCCAAAACCACATCAAAGCAGCTCAAAGTAGGCAGAAGAGCTATGCCGATAACCGAAGGAAGGATTTGTAATTTCAGGTAGGAGATCATATTTTCTTGAAGGTATCTCCATGGAAGGGAGTTATACGTTTCGGTAAGAAGAGTAAATTGAGTCCCAGGTACATCGGACCTTTCGAAATTCTAGAACAAATTGGGGCTGTAGCTTACCATTTGGCAATGCCGCCAAGTCTCTCCAAAGTTCACAATGTGTTTCACGTATCACTGCTGAAGAAAATACACGCCTGACCCAATGCATGTACTCAACTATGAGGAATTAGAACTAAAACTCAATCTGTCTTATTGCGAAGATCCCGTCAGGTTTCTTGATATGAGAGAACAAGTACTGAGAAACCGGACGACGCGTCTGGTAAAAGTTTTGTGGAGAAACCATAAGATGGAAGAGGCAATGTGGGAACCCGAGGAACTTATGATGAAGAACCACCCGAGTATTTTCATGCGGTAGTATTCTAGAAATTCTGAGGATGAAATTATTTGAAATAGGGGAGAATGTAACACCCCAAGCTTCTACGGTATGCTTCCCTTTCAATAATACAGTAGCGTGTGTTGTACGCAACTTCAAGTTCTAACACACACACACCACAACCAATCAAACAAGCCGTTATGAATAGTAATACCCACTTTTTGAAATTTTATAAATTTTATCTTTCAAAATGGAATTCATTTTTGGATTCGGAATATCGAAATTATCCTAGGGTGAAATTTTGGTATTTTTCTGAAAACTTTCAATTTTTGATGAATAGTGAAAAAACACTGAGTTATAGTTCAAAACCGACTTTTTATTTAAATAATTATTTATTTTATTTAAATTTAATTAAGGTCAAAATAGATACATAATACCTATATATGTTCAATGTAATTCATTGGAGTTAGTTTAGAATAATTTTAGATATATAAAAATTTTATTGAACTTTTCACCGTCTTTTACCCACCTCCTAGGAGAATTTGGAAATTCACATAAAAGTTAATTTTACCGCTTCTGTGAGTGTAATTTCAAAAATCCGAGATATACAGTTAATATCAAGGAGTAAAATGTGGTTCAATGAGATGAAAATAATTTTTGGTGAATAGTAACTTTTTACTTTTATTTAGCACGGTTAAAAGTAAATAGGGCAATTAAGGGTAAAAATGATATTAATATTACCTAACACATGTCCTAATTCTATTGGACAAGTGTATCTAGACCAAAAAAAACCTTATGAATAAAATGTTATCATTTAGGTCCACTTGGATTAGATTAGGACATTTATTATTATTTAATTCAAAGAAAAGTTAAAAGAGTTAAAATCAAAGTTTATTTACTAAAACATTTTTAATATAGGGTTATACATAAGATAAATTTGATTGTAAATATTCATTATAAATATAAAAATATTTCTTACATAATTGTATTTTATTTATAATTTTTAGACATTAAATAATTTAATTTATTTATGACACAATGGTGATGCAGTAATTACCTAATTAATGAAATATTAAAATAATTGATATTATAAATATCAAAATAAATGTAATTTGAGAATTTTTATGAATTACAATAATTTTATAGGTTAATATGACATATTAGGATTGATTATATAAATTTTTTTCAAAGTAATAATGCAGTTATGAATTTATCAAAAACAAAATACCCAATAGTGTCAAAGTTGACATAAAAGAGTTTTTAAAACAAATATTATATTATTAATTTATATTCAATTCCTAAAAATCTAAGGTTCGGCCAAGATACTGATATCATTATATTTGTATCATTAATGGACCAATTGGGGGTCTCTTGGAGGTATATAGTAAGTTTATTAACTATATAATATAAAAATACAAAGTGACATGGTAAGTGTCAAACTAATTAACTAAGAGTTAAAACTAAAAGATAAGGTTAATATAATGACCCAAACCTATCTAAATTCTATTGGTTGAGTGGTTTTCTACCCATACCCACCTTAAAATTTAAATAATCCAATTTTGAGCCATTAGAAACTGAATATGAATTTATTATAAAATAATATTTCTAGCTTTTCCAAAGGTTCCCCTCACCCCTCTTATAAAAGGGAACTCCCCCTTCTCACTAAATCACACATTCAAAGCCTTTTGGATCAGCCAAAACCTGCCCAAATACTCTCTCAAATTCCCTCACTTCAACCTAGAGGCCTTAGTTTGATCAGAAAGCCAACCTACAGAGCCCTTTTGATCAAATCAAAAGGAAGAACCCGAAGAAGAGGTAATGTTTTCACCACCTTCTTTCAAGTTCCTTTATTCTTCAACTTCTTATTTATTTGTTATTATAAAATAATAAATTCAGTATCTCCTATATACTGTGATATTATTATAAATATGGTACATCCATATTCAGTATTCTATCCATCCTTTGAATAACATGTCACCATACGTGCGTACGTACGACTTACCGTCTCCATGTCGTGGTGTAATTGTTATTCAATATATTATTATTTGGATGGATATAATAATGATGTGTAATTCATGTAAATAATAAATATAACATGATAATGATTCTGTATATATGATATACCATCCAATTATATATTATTTTAATATCAAAAGAATGATATTGTCGCTCGTGCGTACGTACGGACTACCGTCTCCACGAACGCGATGAGATTCATTATCCATCGTATCCATTAAAGTACAATTATCATTTTATGATTTAAAAATAATGTTTAAGGACTTGATATATTCTGGATATGAATAATATACAACCTATCCAAAATAAACACGGCTTATGTAACAAAACATATAAAAGAAAACGAGTAAGTTAACACCCGAAACGACGATAATTCTAAGATATTATTAACAAAGCAATGTTAAAAGATCATATATGATATCATATTAATATATATGATTATTTTATAATTTAATAACAATTATTTCACCATTATATAGAAGTTTAACCTACCCCCAACCAAGGAAAAGTACAAGGTAAGGTTTTATTTCACAATCTCTTCATTATCCGAGGTTGTTTATACGTGATTATCTACTAGGACCTCTTTATCATTCACATCCATGTTTCTTAAAAATGTATTCCAATTTTTTTTTACTATTTACTAGAAAATGGTTTAAATTCATTTATACCCTTGTTTGACTTTTATAAAATGGTTTGAAAAAAATCTTTCTGTCATTTTCCAAACAAGGTCCTTTTTAACCTTTTCGACAGAATTAAGGTAAGAATGTTTTTTTTAACTTATACGGCGGGTGTGGCTATTTTCTGCCATTATAAAATCATTAAAGCTTCCCTTAAAATCTTATAAGAATATTTTCAAAGAAAATGTTTTATTTTATAAATTTATGACTCTTAAATGATTTCAAAATAGAAAGAGATATTTCTCTAAAAAGAGTTTTGATTTCATCTATCTCAACATCCTTTGATGGATTTTAAGTTTTTTTGGAGTTGATTTATTATGATACAAAACTTCCATATTGTATTGATGTTTTTGTGATATGTTTGAATGTGGATGTGTTATTTTTATACCATTCATGGTTTATGAAGAAAGTATTGACATTTCGTATGCTAGTTTTAATATGAATATTTATGTTATGTTTAAACCTGTTCATACGAGGAATGCATTGGACTTAATAAGTGATGGGTGGAGCCCGCTATAGATCATCGATGCATCGGTAGGTCTCATGAGACAAACTAGTGTCTTGGCACAAGGCCTTGACAAAATATTATTTGTAGTCTTGGCACGAGGCCTTGACTATGTGGTTATGATAGTCTGACATTATGCATTCCATCATTATGAAAGTGGTTATTGATATTGCATGTGATTATTAGACTAGTAGAATATCCATGTGAATAAGTAAATGGAATTATTTCATTTGATCTTTTCCATATTATGCTGAAGTTCAAGTTTAAAAGGCTTTTGTTTTAGTTATACATTGCCTTAAATGTTTATGCTTATTTATAAAAGTTTCCGCTATATTGTTATCCTTACTGGGCATTTGAGCTCACCCCTTTCTATGTTTTATTTTTCCCAGGATGTGAAGATGTATTTTATGAATGACCTATAGGGATAGTATAAGGGGTTATGAGTGTGGAGTCAAGATGTTGTTGTAGTTTTCAATTTATGATGTAATGTAAACTTTATGAATGCATCTAGTGTTTCCAAGACTACTAAACTAATCGGTCTTTCGAGAATTGATCTTTCTTGTGATCATGCCAATGTTATGTAATAATGCACCGACTCTGGGTAACTAGGGTTGGGGCATTACACTGCCGACTAGCAGTAAGGGCCTAGGTGAGTCAGTGGGGAGATTATGCCCTCATTAATAGAGTGTACCATATTGGAAATACAATAATAATTCAATAGAGAAAGCAGTAAACCATACAACATAAATAAACAATAGAATAATGATAGTATAAATAAATCCACAAGTAATATCATATACAAAATGATGATACATGTCACATGTTTCTAATAAAACATCCAAAATAGGTACACAACAGTCAAATACAATACATGTCACAAAAGTAAAAAAAGGCCAAAAGAATCCCAGTAGCATCAAAATACTCGGCTTGGTCCCATGCTCTCTTCTCATAAGCAGCATATCAAGTACCCATAGGAGGTAACTTTACCTTATCATTACTTGAAATAATATAATCTATTTGAGTCCAAAAGGTTACCATGATAGGGCGTGATATAAAATTCTAATAGGCAACCACCCAAGGTCCGTGCTCAATAGTCAGTGAATATATATGATAGGCAGTGTGCAATGAGTAAAGCAGTAAACAAGGAGAACTCAAAAGTAAATATCATTTATGTGAAGGTACTCATTTAATATCCATTACATTAATCAATATCATTTATCAATTAATTTCCATTAGATTTTACAAGTATCAATACCTGGATCAAGACCGGAATCCCCCATGTAATTGGAATCACGATAGATGCCTCAGAAGTCCATCTAAATGATATAAGTCAAGGCCGAATCCAAGCTTGTGATTTGGCTTGGAATACACATCATGAGTCACTTAATTCATAAATCAATTTACAACCTGATCTCTCCATTGACATTCCTTATTTGGAATTCAAGTATTGCTCTAGGAGCAATACTAACCAACACCCAACAAGCCCATCCCTAGAGAACCTCTTAGGAGCCCGATATCACTCTAGGTGAGGTATAAAGTCCCATAAAATCGAGTCCATCCTCAACGATCCTCTATAGAATCCTGAGGATCTCCCATGGCATAACTGTCAATGCCCTTTGAGTCTGTCCATGGCATTCTAATATGAATCCATGTATCACTCAGTATATAAATCAAGCCTCACTGAGTCCATCCATGGAATCCCTAATTTGGATCCATGTATCACTCATGAAATACATTAGTTCAAGCCATTGAGTCCGTCTATGGAATTCCAATATGAATCCACATATCACCCAAGACATATAAGTAAATAGGAACAAGTTTTCATCCATGGCATTCCAATTTGAATCCATGCATCACCCTTGACTATTAATCATTTAACCAATTATATTTCATTTAAACAATTCATTAAACATGCTAAGGTCAAGAACAAAGGCATTCAATATAACTCACCTCAAAAGGGAAACTCAAGCAAGGACCAACCTTAAAGGCTTGACCTTTCATTTACTTACATGGGTATAACATGATAACGAGCTTCCCATGCTTAATCAATCCATACCATAGCATGGTCTCAACATAACTCACATGGGCTAGTAATTCATATTCCATTCAAATACTCACATGTCCATTTTTACTATAATAATCCTGGCAAGCCTATAAAGTAATCACATGACTTATTTATCATATAATTCACATGGGAAAATCAAATATTAGATCAATTCAATCCAATTTCACTAACTCATCGCATAACCTCTACTTTACTCACATGGTCAAGGCAATACAAGGAAATCATGCTTTAAATAAGTAATGGAATACATAAGTCAAGGGGAAAGTCATCCATCCCATACCCTTAATTAATTCCATTTACAACTCAATTTATAAATCAATTAATCAATTTGATTTATATACCAATTCAAAAATGACATCCCATGATCAAAGAATAAAAGGCATGCCTCATAGGCATCCAAGGCAAAAGCCATAAAGGTCCATTTTCAAGACAAATAACCCATGGGGTGGTTCTTATTCATGGTTATAAACCTATAACAAGCATTAAAAATCCTATTTAATTACCTAGAACATGTCTAGAAATAATAGGGTTTAATTTCCATTTAAGGCAACACCCAAAAAATGGGCGCGCCACATAACAACATATATAAACGGCCCAACCTTAAGCGAAAGGCACAAGACCACCATCCTTAGGTTCATGCTAGATAGATCATCTAGTATCAGATCTTGATTCAACTTAGATCGAAAGAAATCTGAAGAATGAATGAAGAAAAATAAATTAGGGCATATGAGACTAAATCCAAATAGCGCAACCGATAGCCTGAAGAATGACATAAGATTAAAAAGTAATTAAGGCCTTACCATTACAGATCCAAGGAGACGAACCACGCTTGAATCGGAGGTCGGGCGGATGATATAACTCAAATAATAGAATAGCCTATAAGGGGATCTCAAGAAGGATATCTTTTTTATGCAATGGATGAAGGGAAATTAGCTTTTAAGTTATAAAAAAATTTAGGGGGAAATCATCATTTTACCCAAAAAACTGGGCCGCATGGTTTTCTATAGGAGAAAGGGGCATCACACAGTTTAAAAACCATAAAAAAACCATGAAAAGAGCCACTATAAAAATCTGTAAAAACTATAGAACTAGCTGCATGACTATGCAGACCCACCTGCATGGTTTTCACTAACCATGTGACCTACTCTTTTCACCCAAAACTTGGGTTTTAGGCTCCAGACCATCCCCAGACACCCCTGATCCCTCTATGACCTCAAATAGCATTCAAATTAATCCATATTTAAGGAATTAAACTAAAAATTGATGGAAAATAAGGATTTTTACCTCATATAAGAACTGGGTTCTTATAGATTTTGATGTCGGTTCTAACCAAAACCAACGTCAAAAGACCATTTCTATGTCAATTTTATTATAAAATCAACGTGGAATGTTATATAATTTGTTCAGAATTTTTCCATGCCAATTTTATAAAAAATAAATGTGGAAAGGTAGTTTTTTAAAAGATTTCAACATCAGTTAAACTATAAAACCGATGTGGATTTTTTTTTCAAATTCGGGTTTTTGAAAAACAAATATTAAAATACCGTTTAAATTCACTTTTAATTGAAGTTTCAACATCAAAACTATTATTTTTAATGTTTCCTACAACAAAATTGGTTAAAAAATAACATTGAAAAATATGTTAAAATATTATTTTCCACCAGTGAATCTAAAAGTTTATTGACCAAAGAGGATTAGGACCAATAGAGCCTAGTAAACTGTGTGTTAGTACATTCATTTCTATAAAACTAGCCCATAAATTATTCAAAATCAATGAGATAAGTTATCCCTCTTCCAATAGTAGGATACATCGAGAAAGGATTAATGTGTGTGAGGATTAATACCTAATGGTCCATCATAACCCCATCATTCCACCTTGTACTGGCATAAATTGTGCATCAACTACTTTTCTTGGAAGAAATAATTTTCACATAGTAAAAAATGATAGTAATTGATGACTGAAGAATGAAATGATTCTGGATGGGTGAGAATGTAGAGATAAATTTCTAATGGGTAACCAAAAGATCTCAGGTGAATACTATTGAAGGAAGAAGCCCAAGTAATTAACAGATGTACCTAACTTTTTCATTGAATGCAAGCCCCTTAATATTGTGTGGATCCTACAAAAAATTATACCCAAGGAAAGACAAGAGAGGTAAACCTTTCATTTTTTATTTGAAAGTATCAAACAAGACAAGAAATAAATGCTTCATATTGTAATGAGGTTAAGAATTTAGAGAACCTAAAAAGGAAATTTTTCTCAAGGCTTTCCATGAAACACCAATTGAATGGAATTTATGCAAATCAACTAAATCATAAAAAGCATGGAATATAAAATGTATGGATTTGTTTTTTTACATGATAAACACTATAATAAAAATTAAGATTATATCAATTCCATGAAATGAAATGGGGTTATGTAATTTAAAATCATCATCATCATCATCAAAAGATGAAGAATTGGAAGAAGTTTAAAGAATAAAGCCATTATAACTAGTATAACACAAATTTTAGAATATAGTTCTGGCATTTAAAAAAAGAAGAAAATATACATGAAGATTTAATTAAATGTCAATAACTTAATAAAGATAAAATTTTAAACTTTAACTTATATAATGGATAAATTGAATTTATTGATAAGATACACAATCAATCAGTTATTTTACTTAAAGAAATGGATTATAATAGTTTAATATTTACCTAGGAGAAGAAGTTATAAGTTTTTTATGAAATAAACCTCATATTATTGGGAGGTGATAATTGATTTCATAGTGTTATATTAGAATTATAATTTTCACATGAAGTTGGTGTTATCATAGTAGTAGTGACTTGAGTGATAATCTCATTATATAAAAAAACTAAACATGAAAAAAATATAGAGAACATATTATATAGTATGATATATTTGTTTATTTATTAAATATGATGATCATGAACTGTAAAGATATGCATATAAGTTTATGAGACATTTTCTAGCATGACTCTAATCATTGTATCCATTTTATTAAATGAACCGACCATAAGTCACTCGGTTAAATTATTTAAAATTGATTAATTTTATAAAGTAACAACACAATAATTAAACAATTAATGACCATGTAACATGAAAATAACGACAAAAAAATAATCACTAAACATGTATCGAATTCTATATAACAAAACTTAAAGAATACATAAAAATGGAATAAAAAATTTAACACATGATATCTACTATTCCAATAGTAGTATTGAACAACAAAAATTTATATTTATCAATAATTTGAAATTCAGGAATGATCTACTTCAAAACCAATTAATGATGAAATAATCTATTATTAAAAATTGATTAATAGTTTCATGGTTATTCACTACTTTAGAAAATAATGTCAACACAAAATATTCACTTATACTCTAATGGCATGAAAAAGACCATCCTAAAATTTCCACACTTTGTAAATATCATCTCCAACTAGCACCAATATAAAATATAATGGATATATGAGCCTAGAAAAATAATACACAAATGATGTATCCCCCCTATATCAAATGAATGGATTAACAAGTTTAGTCCCCCCTCAGTATATCAAAAATAAAGTTCACAATTAAGATAACCTAAAAAACCTTCCAATTCATACCCTTATGTCTATGAACCTATACCTTTTCATCCCACAAATGTTTCACTGGTCCCTTGAGCATGTACGTCAGTAATTTCAACCTTCATCTTGGAAGTTCCTCAATTTGATCAAAGATGGTCTGAACTGACTCAATCCAAAACTTAGCTACATGGGGTCTACCCTACCCTAGAATAATGGATGATGTTGTGACTTAAAATCTCTAGTTAGATACACCATAAATAGATCAACTCTCTGATTCCCTAGGTCAATACTCTAAATAAACCTTATTGAGTTCACCCTCAACTAATCATCAAATAGTTGTCCCAACTCAACTAGCTACACTAGCTACCTTGGAACCTATGTATGTGGCTCATACTCTTCTCTTCCTTTAGGGACCCCAACTGGATCATGCCTTAGTGGCACTGTATCTCTTCCCCTAGGGGACATAACAGGTACACACCTCAAATAAATCACACTAAAAACTAAATACCATACTCAATACATATATCATAGCTCAAATATTGAAAATAGGGAAAGATATAACAATCATTTCATCCCACTATCCCATACCCTTCCCTATCTACACCCAAGTCTCATTCCATTTGGCCTTACGACCCCACCTACCCATTTCGGAATTAGGTACCACACACACTACACCCATATAGGATCCACACACCTGTTAACACCAACAACCAAGAAATTGGTTTATTTGATTATAATTCCACCAAGAAGATATGTAGGAAATCATTTTTTCATTTTTTATTGACACTTTAAAAACTAAACCCCTTTTCCAAAACTAGGTAACCAAGAGCACACATGTCATGTTATCTCTACATATTTAAAATGACGCATAAGCACACACACACACACACACCCTCTTTCCTATGTAGGTAAAGAGTCAAATAACATTCCCAGTAACCATCAAATAGACACATATTTTTTGAAATCACAAAACCATAATAACAAAAATCCAAAGAAACAAACCAAACCTTAGTAACATGGGCATACCCTAAGCAAGAGTTAGCTACTCACCCCTATAAGGTTTTTTCTATGTCATTTACATCATAAATATCTAACCTATAATCCCAAATAACATAATATAAACCACTTTGTTAACATTTGTGAAGTTTCCTTGGATTAATGTAGGATCACGGGGGGGGGGGGGGGTGAATCAGTGATCTCTTTTTCTCTTCTTTTATAGGAAAGTTTCTTTAACTTCATAAGGAAACTCTTCCTAACCTATGAAACTTGTTATAGTCATGATACAGTAAAATATAATTATTAAACTCACATTTCATATGAAATAAATGTAAATAAAGATCAACTCACAATATTTACAATGTTTGGTACAAATACCTACTCATTGTCATATTGGTTATTCCTCTCAACATGGATTCTTTTACTAATCTTCACAGGATTATAAAGAAACATGTAACAACTAGTTCTACACCTCATTAATCATTCATCCAACTAACCCCGATTCTACCCTCCAATAATCATCTCTTCTTCCATATTTGGCTATACCCACCAACTATCCTAACTATACCCTCTTTATTCACAGCTGGTTATACCCCAAGCCTTTTTAGTAACTAGTTATACCCCCAGTTACAAGATCTTTAATTCTTATTCTCTAATCCACTATAGAAAGATATTCTCTTTATATATAAGCAAGTTGGATAACCTTTACCCATGTAAAATCTTCAAGATCAGCAACAACTATTATAAGATTTTGTTTCCCTTGAAACTTTCACTTGATCTTAGGAAGACTAGATAATCTCAATATTAAATTTCCAAAAATTTGTTTGTAAAAATTCCTTAACAAGCTTTTTTTAACGAATCTATCCAATATTACCTCTATATGATGACTCCATTCAGTCTAGTGTGATATGTTTAACACACCTCTATCAGATGTACTCAGCCCGATGCTTCTCTATCCAATGAATCAAGTTTGGTTCACTGTGCCTCTTGCTTCTTCAACTGAGTAGGAACCCAATCCACTACTCTACCTCCACTTCCTTTTCATTTGATGATTCTCAATCCATTAAAAGTTATGCTCTGTCTGATGAAACTCAATACGATGGAACTGTTATTCAACTAGGTAAGAATCTTGGTTGAATTCTCACAACATAAACACTTCATCACTTACACTCCTCTACATGTGAATAGTGCTCAATACTCTCTCCATACTGTTGAAAAACTTTATATAGGTGTAAATCTCAGGTGAATTGGTAGGAAATCAAAACCCTTTTACTATTATTTAATGATTTTCACAGGATACTTCTCAAATCTTCTGGAATATTCCCAAGGCTTCTTGAAGTTTCTTAAAATCTCCCCCTTTCTTTGAATTTCCTTAAACTCATTGTTAAGGATACAAAATTTCTTAACCTTTTTAGATAAAAAAATGTTAAAATATTATCCTGACATAGTCATGTTAAGTACTTTACATAGTTTATGTAAAGTTACTTATAACTTCACTATCCAATGTATCTTTATCCATTTTCTTCACTAGGATATCTCTATCTGATGGCACACCTTCAGAATTCTCCAACTGATATACCTCAATCCAATTTTCTTTTGTTAGTAAAAATTCATTTTGTGTACTCAACATGTGTTTCTCTAATAAAATATCATATCTCAGTCTTTTAGATCTTCATATTTCTCTCTGACAAGTGCACTTCATAGGAAACCTATGAATGAGGATCATTCATCTGATAACATCGTATATCTCAGTCCAATGTTCACCCATATGATAGCCTTCTTACTACTATCTATCTAGCGAGACTTAATTTGTCTCTTCGACTGATAATACTTCATACAAATCTCTATCTGGTGCAAATAAGTGTTATCAAAAACTTTGTATGCCTTTCTTTTCGTATAGAACTTTTACATTTCTCCATCTGACGAAATTACAAATCTACATTCATTGGATCTTTTGTATGTTTGTCCGAAGGTACTCAAACCATTTCAAGCTGCATTGATATATCCATATGGCGCTCTACTTGGATTTTCTATGTTTTATAGCTTTGACAAGCTATACTTTAGGTCATGTAAGAGTTCCCCCGTAACCTAGTTTAAAACGGGATTATCCAAAAATAAATAAAAAATCTAAGGCCTTCAAGCCATTGGAGTAAGAAAAGATATCCTCTATACCTTTACACAGGTCATGTAAATTTTATGTAGGTAAAAATAAGCATGATTTACCTTTATGAAACATTAACTTATGTACTTATCCCTCTTTACACTTCTTTTAGCATAGGGTCTGCTAGTATGATAATATGAACAACTTTGTACAACCTGCAACTCAAACTTTATAACTTGACCTCCATTTTATAACATGATTCTGGCCTTTTCGATCCCTTTGTTCTGTCTATCTAATCACAATATGCATATTTTTACAAATAGTCTATCCAATAATTCCAAGTTGAACTCTGTACCGTTTCTTAATCTTATACTTCTCTCACTTTGTAAATCTCCTCCTTTTCACTTTTTTCACTTTGTACAAATGAATAAAAACTCTAATTGGATCATGATAAACTTTATGATGTTAGGAACTTGAAGAAAAAAACTACATCATTTGGATTTGTAAGGAAAGTTTCATAACACAGTTAAGTAAACTTTCTTACACTTCTTAATAAGAGTTGCTACACCTCATAAGAAAACTTCCTTAACTTTCACAAGGGAAGTTTCTTACACAACTTCAGAAACATATTCTCTCAAATTTCTTAGCAAAAACATATTTAAATATTGACAACAAATGTAACCAAACAAAATTTGGCACAATAATCTCCCCCTTTGTGTTTGTTGTCAATATCCACATAAAACATTATACATCTTCAAAGTCAATATATGTTCTTGATACTTTCTCCATGATGTTTATATATCCCCCTATGTTACTTATACCCATTTTTGATAATAAAATATAAATGTTAACATAAGGAAAATCTCAAAATATCTTTCTTTATCCTAGAAACTTGAAAATTCTCTTTGAGAGAAAAGTAACATCACATGAGTTTCTTAACAAATATCCTTTAACTAAACATCTCTAAGACTATGTGGCAAATCCTGGTGTAGAAAACAAGAGTGTATAATAAAGGTGATTGATGTTGTACATAAGATTTAATTCATGTAATAATTTTCTCAATATTATTATAATATATTTATATTAGGGAAAATCTGAGTAATTTTGTTATGGAATGACCTGTATCCATCTTAACAAACATATAAAAACAGTTCAAGTGTATGCACACAAATTCCACCCAAATTAGATTTCTTAATCTATTTACTTTATTTTCAAGAAAATTGTGGTTCTCATACCTCAAATTTAGATTTTATACCCCTCAATGGTAGTAAAAATTTCTTCATTATTGTGGTAACAATGTTCCATGATGGATTTCTAAAACTTGTTGTAAAACTTCTACACCACTTTGCCAACATTCTTGCTTCTTCTCCTTCAATTCCCTACAAGTTAGTATAATTAAAAAAGTATTTTGGGAATTAATAAGAACATCATAATTCCTTATAAGAAATGTTTATACTGATAATATTCTCTTAGTCTCAACTTCTTCTTATCTTTCATGGATTTTTCATGAGATGTACTTTCTTTCTTCTCATCTATATAATCTTCAAATAAAGTTGTCATATTTTCTTCAACTTTTATAGCATCTTTATTACCTTGAGTTTGTAATATCATTTTCATGATTTATTTTTGATCTAGTAAGATAGTCATACAATTTTTTGTAACATGACCATATTGCTCAAATCTCTTTTACTTTTTTTAAATTTCCAAACCACCATTTGTTGGAAATTTATTATCATCTTTTTTCTCATTTTCTAATACCTTTTTCTTACATTTTTCTTTAGAATAATTTTTTGATTCCTCCATATTTCTATCCATATGTATTTTATCTGGCCAAATAAATAAGCACTCAATCTTTCCCTACTCTACTTTCTTAAACTCTCTTCTTTTCTCAAATCTCTTAAGCTTCCCATTTGTCTATTTTTAAGCTTTTTATATTATTTACCTTATGTAATTTCTTTTATTCCTCATCATAATTTATTGGGTTTTTTTATTTTATCATTATGATCCCCCCTTGATTCATAACTCTTTCTTAGTAGAGACATATTGTACCAGTATAAATATGATTTATGCTCTAAGACTCTACAACACCAACATTGACCTATGAATCTTGATATTTCAGGCTGATAGTATCACTAATATGAATTTTTTTGTTGTTTTTGTATTCTTATAAATCATGGATGACTTTGTTTAAGAAGATAATTTTTAATTAATTCCAATCTTTCTTATTGGAATATTATTTATCAAAAATATTAATTTTTGAACCTACATTTTTTATATAAGTATATGTATATTGAGATTGTTTGGGAATAAAAACAACCTGTTTCTATGGACCTTTATGTTTACCAACTTAAGAAGATTTACCTTTAACCTCAACTAATTTGGTGAAGTATTCTCTCATATTTC
The DNA here is from genome assembly GCA_963277665.1 of Viscum album. Taxonomy (NCBI): domain Eukaryota; kingdom Viridiplantae; phylum Streptophyta; class Magnoliopsida; order Santalales; family Viscaceae; genus Viscum; species Viscum album. Next base: position 481,078,641 of record OY728139.1, read on the forward strand.
TTAACTCACTCTGTGTTGTAAGAAACATTGATTTTGTTTTTGATAACTCTTATTCTTTATTAGAAAAAATTTCTTTTAGAATATTTACTATTTTCTCAAATTCATCCAATTTCAACCTGTTCTGACTAAATTCTTAAACAAGTGTTATTTAAACCTTATTAAGATTATCCCACATGGATAATGTTTCTTTATAACTTTTTTAGTTTTATCTCAAGCTCACTAAAATTCATTTTATAAGATCTAATCACATTAAGATTCAACTCCTCATTTTTTATTCACTCACCATTCTAAAAAGTTATCTTCTTAAATTATTTCTTCAACTTCTTACTTTGCTTCTTGAGTTTTGTATTTTAATCAAGCATTGATTCCAAATTTTCTTTTAGAATACATTCAAGTCTTGTTCTCTTTTCATCATCATCATCACTGCCCGACGAAGTAATTCATTTTCTTACTTGAGATAAGAAGTTGAGGTGACAATCAAATTCACTTGTGGATGAAGAATCATAATTATCTATTATGCTCAAAAAACTTTTCATCTTGTTATAAGGAAAAAATTTCTTATGCTTATTTCACTTTTGTTTTTGATTATTCTTATATTATTCTTCCGATATAGAATATTCATAATTATTCTTAGTAAAATCTTATGAAAAATGGCCTTTGTCATCACAATTATAGCATTTAAGAGAAATTTTACCATTTAACTTCCAATTTCACTTTTTGTATCTTTTTTTAAGGAGATAAATTATTTTATTAAAGTACTATTATTCTTCCTCTACCTATGAATAATTTTATTATTCTTTAGATTCCTTATTTATGAGCTTCCCTTTTAACAAATCTTAAAATCAATTTCTCCTTTAAACTTCTTTTTAAATAATGTAACTTTTCTCATTTCATATTCCATGAGAATATTCTAAATTTCATCTAAAGATAAATATTCTCAATCTTTTAAATTTTACACTTTGACATCAAATCTATCTAGAAATTTTCTCATCAATTTCTTAACAATAGTAGAACCTTTTAGCTTCTCACCAAAACATTTGATATTACTAACAATCTCATTGACTCAAAGTATTCATCAATACTTTCATCATCACCCATATTTATATCTTCAAATTTTCTTCTCCATATTTTTAGATTAACTTCCTTAATATTCTTATTTTCTTTATAGTTATTTAACTTCGACCATATTTTTTAGCCATTGAAAACCCCATTATCTTTGTATAAACATTCTCTGTGAGAGATATCAATATGTAATTATGAGCTTTTCCATAAACTTAAAAATTTATATTATTATAAGATGTCATAGAAACTTCATTAATGAGAGGAAATCCCACTTTTTCAATATCTTTAACTTTAATTCCAAGAGATAGAAGATAAAGAAACATCCTATTATTCCAATTATGATAATTTTTGCCATAAAAAATAGAAACACCCCTATTGTTTACTGAATTAAAATTATCTATCCTAATTAGTTGGATATTTTAGAGGGAACCCACTCTGATACCAATTAAATTTATCTTATATCATTATAGAATCAATTGGGGGGGGGGTGAATTAATGATCTTTTTTTCTTTTCTTTTATAGGAATGTTTCTTAACTTTGTAAGGAAACTTTTCCTAACCTTTGAAACTTGTTAGAGATATGATCCAAACAAATAAAATTCTCAACCTCACCTTTCATATGAAACAAATATAAAGAGATATCAACACACACTATTTATAAGGTTTGATACAAAGACCTACTCCTTTCCATATTGGTTATTCCCCCAATATATATTCTTTTACTAATCTTCATAGGATTACAAAGGCACATCAAAAAACTAGTTCTACAATACAATAGTCTTTACTTTAGCTAACCCTGGTTATAACCCCCTAATAACCAGTTATTCCAACACAATTGGTTATACTACCCAACTATCCCAAATATATCCTCTTTCTTCATAGTTGTTTATACCCTAAGATTTTTTCAATAACTGGTTATACCCCCCAACTACAAGATCATTACTCCTTATCTAATACACTATATAAATATCTTATATTTCTAAAAAAGTAAGTTAGATAACCTTTACCTATGTACAATATTCAAGATCATCAATAAATCTCTTAAGATTCTATTGGAATTGAAACTTTCTCTTGATCTTAGGAAGACCTAGAAAATATCAATCTGAAATTTTCTAAAACTTTTTTTTGAAAAAATTTCTTAGTAATTTTCATATAATTACTTTATTTGATATAAAATATATCTAATGAATCTTTCTAGTTGGTCTTCATCTGATTATTCTCATTTCACTTTGATCTAACATGATCTATTTGATGCACCTCCGTCCTATGTTCTTGGTATGATGTTTCTCTATCCTATAAATAAAGTTTGGTCTGATGTGCCTCATATTTATTTGATTGAGTAAGAAGTAAATTTAATACCCCCTTCACTTTCCTATTCATATGTTTATTCTTATAATGTTGTAATTTCTACAATATCTGATGAAACTAGGTATGAAAGAACTCTTCATCTACTAGGTAAGAACCTCAGTTTTATTCTCATGTCATAAACAATTTTGAAATTCCACTCCACTGTACATGGATAGTGTTCATCAACCTCTCTGTACTATTGCACCCCTTTATATAGGTGTACATCTTAGGTGAATTGGAAGGAACTAAAAACACTTTTCCCACTCAATTATTTTCATAGGATGCTTCTCAACTCTTTTGAAATCATCTCGAGCCTTCTTGAAGTTTCTTGAAATCTCCCCCTTTCTTCAAACTTCCTTAAACTTGGTATTAAGGAAATTTTGAAAAATTTATTAACCCTTTCATATAAAAAACATCAAAATATTATCTCATCATCGTCATGTTAAGGAATTTAAATTATTCACATAAATCTCCTTAGAAATTATTTTTCCATTGTATGTCTATTTGTTTCCTTTATTATGACATATTTGTCTATTGGCACAACTTCAAAATTATCTATTTGATGGACCACCATTCACTTTACCTTTTTTAGGAAACCTTTATCTAGTGTACTCAACATATGTTTTTTCGATGAAATCTCATATCTCTATTTAGTGGATCTTCATACTACTCTCAAACTGGTGCACTTCATTGGAAACCTCTAACCGATGATTGTCTATCTAATAACATCATATATCTTAGTCTGATGTTCATCCATCCAATAGCCTTCATATCACTCTCTGTCCAATGATACTTCATTTGACTCTTTGATCGATAATACTTTGTATGGATCTCAATCCAGTACAACTCAGTGTTATCAAAAACTTTGTAGGCCTTTATCTACCTAAAGCACTTTTACATTTCTCCATCTGATGACATTACAAAGCTCCATCCATTGGATATTTTGTATGTCTGTCTGATGATACTCAAATAGTTTCAATATTCATTGACATCTCCATCAAGTTAATTTCTCATATTTCCTCTATCTTGTAGCTTTAAAAGGTTATCCTTCATACCTTTACATAAGTCATGTAACCTTTATGTAGGTAATACAAAGCATGAGTTACCTTTACGTAGCCTTCCCTTACATATTTCCCCCCTTTGTACTTCTTTTATAATTGGGTATATTCATCTGATAATATGAACAAATTCATATATCCTGCAACCAAAACTTCATAACTTATACCTCCATTTGATAACACAAGTCTGGCCTGTCTAATACCTTTGTTCTGTCTGTCTGATCACATTATAAAACTTTATAAAAACTATCTATTCGGTAATTCTTGGTTGAACTTAGTACTGATAATTGATCTTAGACTTCTTTCACTTTATACATCTCCTCCTTTTCAATTTTTTCACTTTGTAAAAAGGTGTAAAAATTCTTCTTGGATCATGATAAAATTTATGATGTTAAGATCTTTAAGAATAACACAACATCATATTAATTTGTAAGGAAATTTTACTAATATAATTAATTAAACTTTTTTACACTCCTTAAATAGATTTGCTACACCTCACAAGGAAAATTACTTAAATTTCATAAGGAAATTTTTCTACACAACTTTATTAACATATTTTCTCAACATTCTCAAAAAATACATATTGATATATTGATAAAAAATATAACTAAACAGATTTTCGAACAAAAATTTATATCAAATGGTCCCCTCTTTATCTCACTTGACTATGATATGATACCACCTTGTAGAGTTCCCAATGTGAATCAATTCCACTATTTCAGAATCAGAGTTCCAAAAACCTAAAAATACCCTCGTATTCAAAAGGGTGTAGACTAGTGGTGAGGGTCTACAGTGTGATCATGGGGAGACTATACCCTCTTATGTAGGTATCCAAAAATAAAATTGAAATCAGTAACAATAATAACAAAAACCAACCAATGATAACAAGAAATAAATATAACATGATATATGTATAGTAAAAAATATATATACAATATCATGCGAGTCATACAAATGTAAACTAGATTGCTTGTGGGTCGATCATATACAAACATGTCTAAAAAAGAACAAATAAAAACTTCAATTGAAACACTGATGTGACATCTGGTATATCTCCAAAAACTATCACTAGACTATCTATACATCCACCATATACTATCTACTATTATCTGGTCATAGGACCCTTGAAATTTCCCGTATCATGAAACATTAAGTCTACACATGTCCCGATGGATCTGTGTAGGGTGAGAGTATGAACCCAATATGCCATTTTAAACAATGTCCCTAGATAATATACAAACATATATGAGTGAATACAAAGCATACCATATGAAAATTGTAAAGAAAATAACTTCACTCTACCTCATGATTGACCAACCATGGGTGAACTACCTACCTGCTTAAACTAGTACAAAAATGGGATGATGTACCTATAGTCTTAACATTCCATGGGGGAGAAATATACACCCCCCCATATCTTAATAGAGTAAATCATATCATTTCCATACCCATGACCTCTAAGTGAATGATACATTATCAAACCTATGATCCATAGTTACTCCTTTATAATTCCCAACTCAACAACCCTGAAGAATCCCATACACTGTAAGCATTTAGCTCCCAATTGGTGATCATAGTCACCCAAAAAAACTATGTCCAAAATCTAAGATGTATCTATCCTCTAGTTAGATGATCAAAATTATATCCAAAATATGATCATCTATGGAGGATATCGCTAATCGTCTGGTTGTTAACACCACCCTACAGATCCCTTAGTGTGCACACGTCCCCAACAGCCTCATTACCAATGGTGAGTGACATCACCAACACCTATGGCTACAACCTAAAAAACCTTGGTCTCCCCATTATATATGAAAGATATATCACCATTACACCATATCATTGAATCAAAGAACCACCTAGAAATAAGCTTCACAATAAATACAATCTACCACAAGAACAATTCATCAACCAAGTTCTGGTCCATCAATCACCATGCATCATGAATCAACATAGATCAACCTAAAACACAAGAACCCACACTAAAAAATCCCACATACACCCCTCTTGAACCTCAATAACCTCATTTGATCTCGATTCCATCCACTCACACACCACCACCATGCCTGTAAATCATATAGTGAAAAAAACACACATATAATAGTGGAAGTATCTAGGAACCACCTACCTAGAATCAATAAAAGCCTCTTATTAAATTACATTACCTGATTTGAACCAAATAAGAATAAATCTATAATCTAGATAAAAAGTTTTAAAATGGAAATTTTAGTTAAAAACCACCGCAATGGCAACAACACTTGAAATCGATGACAGAGGATGACAAGCCTTAACCTTGAAAGCCCCCAGTGATAGATAAATATAATAAAATCCCACAAATAGGTGATATCCCACCAAGAGGGGGTAGAGAATGAAGAGAGAGAGTAGAGGGTTGAGCTACCTAGTGTTGGGAATAAATGAGGCTCCTCCCATTTTAAATATTTTTTTGAACCAATTAATTAAAACAAAAAAATCTAGACACAAGGTCCATTGTGGAGTGATCCTATGAGTCATGATGCAATAAACCTCACTAGATCTGAGACATAAAACCCAAATACCCTTCTTAGGGTAATATTATAATGTGACCCTTCTCATCATGACACAACTACCTCTATGAATAGGGATTTATGACACAACCATATAACTATGGAATTACCACAAACCCTCAAGAAGACCATTAGAATGAAATACATGGGTTGCGGTGTAACCAAACACCTATAGAAAAAATTAATCTTATGTATCCCCTCATCATGTTAACACCTTATGTTGTAGCATGACTCTTGGACCACAATATAGTTTCATGATGAGAATAGGACAAAACCTAAATCATTGATTCTTATCCTCCACCAACACCCCCAACAACCCAAACTAACCTACATATGCACAGTCAAAATGAACTTAGAACCAAAATTCCACACCTAAACACCTGGACCATTACAATATCACTATTTATGATAGGGAATCTAATAAGTTTATAAAATAGCGTTGTATCACAATGGTGATATGTTGATATTGTAAGATGTAATATAATACAAATTTATGGCATTTCCATACTGTACAAAGTGATATAACAATATTGATGCCTATGATATGAGACATTACTAACAATTTATGTTAGATACATCATAATAATATTAAATATTTATATCAAAGTTGGTGGTATATGATATTGTGACCATCCATATAAGTTATTGTTGAAAGTCCATGCCTAATTTATGTGACTTTAGACCATACCAAAAGTTATTATAGAAGATAATATCATTTCTTTATCATATCTCATGATACATATATGATTTTTTGTTTATTTATTTTTCTATTTAAATATCCATGAATATATATTTTTTACATAATTATAATTTTTGTATGTTAAATTTAAATTATTTAAATATTTTTTTATAAATGTTATGTTTTTTCATTTAAGGAGTTTCATACTAGATATATCATAAAATTTAGTTTAATTCAACCAAAATTAATAGTTTTGTTTTGTTATAATTTCAAAGTGGAAATATTATAACAATTATTCTCATTTATTTGGATTTAAAATTATATTTGAATTTATGACTCCACTTGAGTAATGATCCATTGATAATGTGACTTTGTGTCAGAATTCCCATTATTCAAGTGATTAGGATATGTTATAGAAAATTGTGGGTTGGATACTTGCCATACCATATGAACTTTTGAGTAAGATTTTGGTTTCATATGATTTTAATCAAGAACATAAAAGAGATTAATATACTATTTTCATGAGATATATTTGGATATGTCTTGGATGTTATAATTAAATTTTATTATATATGCACAAAAAAATAATTAGTTGTATAAGCGTTATATATTAACATGATTGAAACATGTTAATTTTTTCAAAGACATAAAATGAATAAATTAAACCATTAGAATCATGCATTCATATTGGGATTCCATGAGATTCAATATGTATAAGGTGCATATAAAATGGAGAGATCTTTAAAATTATTTAGCATACTGAGTGTTAGATTCATTAAAAAGTGAAAACATGTTAAAATTTTGATAATTTTGTATGGGTGGCCCTAAAGTTAGGTGTTAATGGATTATTTCATGTAAGGCATATGAAATACAGCTAACCCTAAAAGTTAAGTAACTATATCCTACTATAAGATTTGGGTTTTATTTGGTTATTCAAACCTAAAAGTTAGGTACCCAAATGAATATAATTAGAATAATTCATTAGATTAATTTAGGTAAAATTTTGTTCACTTAATTATACAAGAGTTATATATAATATAATTGTCATGATTATTTTCCTAACTAACTATGTTTTGAGAGAAAGACTAAAGTGGACTCAAAGCTTGGTGAAATATAGATATTAGATCAATGATAGATATAGTGTATGAGATCATCATTTTAGTGGGACTATATTCAACAAAATTTCTTATTTAATACATATAAAACATGGTACTCACTCAATAAATATCATTTTTATAAAAATTAATTTTCTAATCTGATATATGAGTATTAGATACTAATTACACATGACACATATGCATCGATGTATATGGACAAAAAAATATAAGGGAATTGGTTAAGGAAGAAATAGATTCATGTATTGAAAATAGACATGGGTTGTTTCATTAGAGGTGGTAATATATAATCTATAACTATTATAAGTGAGGATTTTCACAATAATCACATCAATAGTATTTATAAAACTCCAAAGTATACACCATTGTGCAAACCTTGGATCATATCTCAAGGAGGATTTCTAATCACTCATTATTCATATTTTCACTTATTCTTTTTATGTTTCATAAATATGAAAAATAGGGGGAATTTTTTTTGGTTTGATGAAATCAAAAAGTAATTGAAAGAAAACATAATTCATTGAGAAAGAAATATTGGTGCCCCTTGGTTGATTTCCTAGGTGCATTCCTTCATTATTCTTCTCAATAATTATTCAAGCTTTATCCTCACTCAGTGACTCTATAATGACCTAGTTTTTCATGAATGATATTATTTATATAAAATATATTTTTATAATTTCAAACTATTTTTTTATATCTATTCAGATGAATTAAAATATATTAGGAAATAAGCCATACATGATAGGAATAAAACTAAAATTTTATTCATTCATATTAAGACTTTACAACAAGTGCACATGAAATAAAGTATGAAAAACCATAGATTATTACTCATCATGGATTATTACATCAATTAAAATTTTATAAATTAATAGGAGAAAATAAATAGAAATGAATAAAATATTCAACACTAGGAGATCACTTAGACCATCTCCACCCTTGAGGATCACCAATATCCAAATAAAACCTATAATTGGGAAGAACATCATGAAAGGGGAAATCATATTATGAGATATAAAATGAAAACTATAGAAATGAGGAGTTTGAATTAATAAGTTTGAACATAATTAATGAGTTTAGTAAGACTATATATATAGGAACAAAATATAGCCGTTATAAATATGGTTGTTGGAAATATGGTTGTTGGAAATATGGTCATTGAATATACATATATCCAATAGGTGTATTAAAGTTGTGTATTTTTGGTAGTAAATTTAAAATAATATAATCCATTAATAATAAATAATGAAATAAAAATATAATATTAAAATATTATATATATATATATATTTATATTTATTTATTATGCATTATTATCATTAATCTTATTATTAATGTATGATATGATGTGTTTATAAAATTCAAAGAAATATATTAATATCAATGTATTAGTAAAATTAAAATTTCAAAATATAAATGATAATATCCTACGTCCGTATAGGTTGAAAATTTTAGAAATAATTTTAGTTTTCATTTATTGGATGGGTCAAATTTTGGAACAAAACTCAGAATGAAATTCCGAGAGTTGGAATGCTTCAAAGTGGTGTTTTGAAATGAGAAATGATGTTCAGGATGAATCCTAGGTGTTCATATGATATTTTGAGGCTTTAGATTAAGTTTTAGGAGTTTAGGAGTTGTTTATCCAGGGTGCATGGCTTGGTGTACATGATTTAGGAGAAACTGTGTGACATCATGATGCTTAGAGGGTTTTTAGTTCATTTTAAACTAAGCATGGTTGAGTTTCATGGTTAGAGTGCAGTTTTGGGTAGATCTGGCAAGCTAAAATGGGAAACTGTATGAGGTTGTGGAGAGAAAGAGGCATGAAACATGATATGCACACAATTTTATACAAACTGCGTGCCTTACTGCAGAGAGGATATAGTGTTGAAAACACGGTTAATGCACTGTTTGTCTAAACGTGTAGCTTAACTGTGTGGTGAATGGGGTGTTAGATAGTAGGGGAATACAATTAGTGCACATTTTGGAAAACCATGTGGCCAAATCATGTAGATTCCCAAAATTTTATTAAAAGAGGTATTTTACCAAAATACCCCCTCATGATTTTTAACAACTCTACCCTCATTATCCCCCATTTGGTGTGCATGAACTAGGGGGGTTCCTAACCCCCTTTTCCCTTCCCTAACCCCTCAATTTGAGGTATGTTAATGATTATTTCTTGGTGTTTTAAGTGAGTTATCTTCCTCTAGTGCGTCCCTTTTTTCTTATTCTTTCTCCTCTCTAATTTTGGAGTTCTTCAATTTAGGTTTTGTTGACGATTCCATTAGAACATCATGAAATCATCCATTTATCAAAGGGATTTTATTTTCCTTATGTAGAGGAGATACCAATATTATTTCTTCATGTCTTTGTGTGATATTTTGTTAAGGTATGTGACTGTATTGATTTTTTCTTAGGTTTTCCCAAATTAATTGATTTAATTAATTATTCTAATGGTATAAAATCTTAGGAATTTACCTAAAAATGGTATCATGATTCCATTGTGGACCACATGTCTTAGTTTTGTGGAGTTTCAATAAGAGGCGAACACCTAGTGATATTGGCTACCTTTATTCCAATTTAGTTTAAATGGTTAAGTTAATTGTTAAATTACAAGATTAAGTGTTTGTCGTTTCTTAGAATGAGGCTAGATATTGGGTATTTGAGATGAGCTCATTGGATGATGATGATCTTGAATGGGACTTGGATAAGCCTTAGAAAGGATGCCAAGACTTGTAAATGTTTATGAAATATTCATTGATGAAGTAGGTGGTCTAAGAGCTTTACCCATAGTATTTCTAGATTATTTACATGTGTATGTGGCATGTGATTTAAAGCCTTTATGTGGTGTGTTTTCCTTCTTGGTGTAATTAAATGGTTTTGGGATTTAAATTTTCACCTTATACCTTCCATGAATCCCATCATAACCATTAGTATTTATAAGACCAAACCTAAGGCTACCCATGGGGTGTGTCGTTCTTTAAAAATGGAAAGTTGGGTTTTGAAGGGTAAAATATGTGGGTTGTGAGCTTAACTTGGTTAAGATAATTGGTTGGATAAATTAAATAGTTAAAGAGCTAATTGGTAGAACTTAGTAATAAATGTTTGTGACTTGTAAGAGGATAAAATTTTTTGTTTACATGTGTTAGGGTTTTGTGAAATGCCTATGAGGCCCTTGAAATGGTTTTAACAATGTGTGTGGGTTTTAACCTGATGTTGGGTAACAAAGGGGAAAATTATGATTTAAAATAGTTCTTGTTTTTAAAAGTCATTGAACTCCAAGTGTCTTTCTAAAAAATGGTTTAAAAATGGATTTCAAATACAATTTTAAATAGATGCGTGGTTAAACCTTTAGAGAAATTCCTTGATGGATATTTTTAAATGTTTTTCAAAAAGAGAGGTTTTGACCTTGTTTTAGTATTAAAGGCCTAGATGGACCTCAGTAAATGATAGTTTTAAAAGGATTTTTTTTTGTGAATTTTTGAATGTTATTGGAGTCAAGATGTTGACCTTTAGTATTTTGAGAAATACTGAAATGTTTTGGGTGTCAAACTGATGCTCTAGGCATAGGTAGTATACTATATGGATTAAGTATTGGAATGAAGCTCTAGGTATAGGTAGTATACTATATGGTTTAAATGATATACTAAGTTTCTAGGAACATTGGTATACCATATGGAATTGGATCATGGAATGATGCTTTACATCCATGGTTTAAGGTGCTAGACTGATGCTCTGGGCATTATTGTTTAAATGTATGATTAGGTTATGGAATGAGTCTCCTAGAAATATTGTCATGATTTATGATTAGAATTTCGGACTTGAAGCTCTGTATCGATACCAATAGTTTTGGGTATGGTTTGGGTGCTGTACTGAGTAACTATCCACGGTTGACATCGGCGTTTATGCTTCCCTGAGATAAATGATAAATTAAAAGCCCATTTTCTTTTTATTATTCAAAGTCTATATCACCCTATATTTTTTTGATTAGATGATCAACTTAGGTTGATGTATATTTGGTTGGACTGGGTGTCTCCTTATAACCTGAGGGATAGTGGGTACTAGATGAGTTGTTGTTTTCACTAGCATGTATCTTCTTTTCAGTAATATTTATTTATTCCACTATTTATCTGTATACATTGATGCCCCAACTGGTATTTTCTTTAGACACCATTGGTGGTGGCCTATTGAGTTTACTCACACCCTGCCCAGTCAACCACCACACATGGGTACCCAAGCATCTCTCACATGTTTATTGCAGACATAGGTTTGAGCTAAGGCCCATGTTGAGTTTTATATGATCGGTTTGTAGAGATAAGATGGTATTAAGAGACTGGGTGAGGTAAAAATCATATATATTATGGATCCTTGTTATTAGTTTATTTTATTTAGGTATGTTATGAAACCATCCCGATTGGTGGTCAGTTATATGTATGACATGACTATTTGGGCCTTTATTGCATACTATTTTATCATGGCATGTTTAGTTGACTTATTATTTCTATGTATTATAATGTATATAATGGATGGTTATTTGTATTATTATTATTCCCTCTTATATGGGGGTATATTCTCCTCACAGTACCACCCTATACCCCTACTGCTAGTATGTAGCCTCTAGCGTATGAGGAGGCACACCTGAGGTCATGTGGCGAACCAGCTCGGAGCACCAGTTTAGTGGCTCCTTGGATGAGATGTTACAAAGTGGTATTAGAGGTATTTACCTTCTTATAGTTTTTCTATTTGGGATTTGGTAAACTGGAGATATAGGAATGTTTTGGAGCCTATGGTGGATACCAGACTAGTGTGTTGTGAACACCTATTCTTATAGGAATTCCATGTTACCAGAGTTAGGATTTATGTTCTTGGTTTTTAATGTTATAGTTGTATATGATTCTCACATTGGATGTTGTACATGTTGTTTGGGTTTAATGATTTACGATGGATTTAGAGTCTTGGTCTATAGAGGAAAGATTCATCTCATGCATCATGTTAGGCATGTAGGATTCACATGTTATAGGTCTGCTAGTGTGTGATTTTATGGACTTCCTTTTGATGTAAGGTTATGTGGATAAATGGTGGGATGATTAAAAATGAGGATGATGATGAGATTCTAATGTATAGTATGTGAAATGAACCTTGTGATTCATTATGGTATAAGTATATGACCATTGGACTCTAGTCTTGCCCAAATTTACCCAAGTTTTTAGGATTAAATGGTCACTTGTAGTTTATCTTGGGTTGTCGAATCCTCAGAGACCTAAAAAGTAACCTACAAACATGCACATTATATGGATTGTTTTTGGATATAAAGTAGCCAACTTGGGTTGATTTTATATGGGTTTAAGTGAACTCTAATATACTTAAGTGAATTCAATTTAAAATAATGAGTTGATCCTAGGTTATCACTTGGGGTGGATTGGATGCATTCCTTTTTCAACTATTTCAAATTCTTATATTTGAGATGAGTTCATTTAAGAAGATAAAACAAAATCATCACTTACTAATTTAATAACTAAACACCCTAATACCAATCACCTATACACTTTTAGGATCAAAGTTTTAAGCACTCCAAGGTAAAGGTTCTTATTAGCACTTGAAGTGTGTGCCCTTAAAATTCAAAATGGACAAAGAAGTTTTAAAACCATCAAATGAAATTATCAATTAAAATAATTGATTATAAATTAATAGAGAGATAAATAAGATCCAATCCATACCCTTTATACTCCTTTTTATCAACCCATAAGATGATTATCCCTCCATTGATGCTATGGTTTCAATGGAAGTGGGAAGTAGACTCACGAGGGTGGAATTGAAGAAGTAAAAAAACGATAAAAAGAAAATGATCACTCCACCGTTGTGTGAATAATTTCACAAGTTTTGGTGCAAATTAATTCAAACCTTGAGTAAACAATATCAATGTGATATTAATAAGAACATAATAATAGGAGAAGAAGAACTTTTATTAATAAACTAAGATGAATTAGAACAACTTACATGTGAAAAACAATTTAAGACAACAAAATCACAACATAACATTACAATGAAATAAAGAACAAAATATACTAAAATATTCCACCACCACTGCATTAAATAGGAATTTATAAAGCCTTTGGTAGATCCAATAATAATAAAAATCATTCCACTTGAGTATGGTAGGCCTAGTGTGGTGGAAATTAAGGGAGAGTGGACTTCTTCTCCCTTGACCCGAAGTGGAAGCCAGCTTGCATCCACCGAACAGAGGCATCGAAATGACCTTCTAGATGGAAAAATTAGAGTGGTCCATATAATAATAAAATGGATCCCCATATGTCTCCTAAACTCCTATAAAATTTCATCCTAAATAGTTTTTTTTGCGAGATATGATTAAATTGTTGGGTTGTTTTTCTGGGCCGCATAATCTGGCCCAAAATTTTATCTCCAACTTGGGCCACCCGAAACTCCATTTAAACATCCGAATTAGCTCTTTTAATTGTTTTATTAAATGTTCTCCTTTATTTAATCTATCTTAAATTCAATTTTTATATTTATTGGGCTTCAATATTGGCTGATACAATATTTTTATTGGGCTGGTGTCCAATTCACTTCACCCAGAATATTGTTAGTTCAAGGCCCACTTTGGTGGTCTTCCAATGTGAATATTCAAGTACTCCAAAAGTATGAATTGTTATCAGTGTAATTATAAACCTAAAAATTAAATATGAAAATAAAATCATGATCATTTGTTCTTTTATATGTTGTTAAAAAATGTACCATGTAATAGTGCATTTTAAGGACTTACAATCATAATGTGAAATGATGTTCAAAGTGTAAAATGCACTAAAATGATTTTTATGAATAACGAAGCACGTGAAAATTATATATATTAATATTAGACTCATTTAGTATCTAATCACACCCCCTAACTTATTTTTTTCTAGTCCTGAGCAAAATATATCTTAAAAATCAGAAATTTGAATTCCCTTTTTCAAAAACATTTTAATACACAATGATCACCAAAAACCCTTATAATAAAAAATCATGAAAATGATAAAAATATTTTAATACAAGATAGTTTAATAAGAATATCCCAATACCAATACCATTCCTTTGTTCAAATTCATTACCATATTTCATCCAATATCAATTAAGCATGATGATGTGTTGTGTATCACAATAGACATAGGGGTTCGTCTTTATTCAAGGGAGAAATGATGGAAGTGCTAGGTGGAATCACATTTCAATATTAATATGAGTATTAAATTATATATATATATATATATATATATTATTTTTTTGTTTTTTTTGTTTTTTTTTGAAAATTTTTCATGGTAATTGAAATTGCACTCAATAGAGTCAACCCATGTAGCGAGACTTTGCCGATGACTCCCAGGCTCAAAGACCTTAGGAAACCAAGTAAATCCAACATACTTAGGCATAATATCGAGTTAACTAAGTCAAAAAAAAGTCAAATTACCACAAATAGAGATAAAATTACTAACTTTGGGCTAGAAAACTATGGAGTCATGATCCCCAAGTGCTGAAAGCCACGCATTAGGTCATTTCATTGATCTACACAAAAATTTATTATTTTATTTTTTGATTTTTTTAATACTCAAATTAAAACTAAAATGATCACCAAACCTATGATATTTATTTGTGGGACCCCATGAACTAAAACTAATACCCCACTATCCAAAGGAAGTGCATTTTGATCTTTTTCTTATTCGGATGAAAATATAAATGATGAAATATCACATTAGACAGCCACACTTTCCAAAATATATTCTCATGAAATTATACATGGATTAAAATCAGAATCAGAGAATGCTAAATTATTTGATATTTAGTTTCAAAGTTTTCGATGTGTATTATCATGTTCAAAGTTAAAGGAAATTTTCCGTCCATTTACACACATTTTTTATTTCACAAGGATTTTTTTCTTTTCACCCCCCAACTTAGAATAACACTATCCCCAGTGTTTAAAGAAAAGAAAACTTAGAAGGGGGTATAGGAGAAGAGCTCAAAGAGGATATTGAAAATGAGAATCATGGAATGAAGTCACTTGGTGGTTGAAGTTGACATTCATGCTACTCCAATTTAATCCTTTAATATCCATGTTACTCGTAGAGTTCCATAGTAGAATAAGGGAAAACAAACAAACAATCAAATAATATATATATATATATATGATATAAGTATATATACAAAAAATATATAATAAGTAAGAATTATAAGTCTTAGTTCATTGGAAATCATGTGCCCCTATCACCCTTTGGTTCCGGGTTCGAGCCCCTGTGGCTTCACCGGTTGTGACAGGGTTTTCCCCACGACCTACAACATGTCCTTTTATTTTTTTAATTATTATTATTCTTTGTATTTTTCTTTTAACCTACAAACACATAAAAATAAAATAAAATAAAATAAACTGATGACACATTATCTTCTTTTTAAATTTCTAGGTAAGGTATTACTCAAGAATCACACCACGTGACACGGATGAATACTGGGCTTCCCTTTCATACCCATCCATACTCATAATAAAAAAATAAGTCAATAGTTTAAGGTACTATCATATTCACAGTTGATTGATTAAGTATTTTTTTTAAATATAAAATTGATTTATTAATTCTGTTTGAAAAAAGATGATTCACAATGATTGGAACCATGAAAACCACAAGTTTCCTCCCATGCAGTGCTTTTGTTTAATGTCGCTAGCTCGACATGAACCCTCAAACTTACCCAATACCAATTTTTAAAATTTTAAGGACCCAATATTTCTACATGTAAACTAGATTGAGATTGATTATTTGTTTATAATTTTTGTCATGTTCAAACCTATGTTCTATAATGAGTGGGAAAATCCAAGGAATATCAGAAATGGTTGATCCAGTTTTCTCTGTAGTCTTTCCTAAGACATCAATGATCATTCCAACTTTTTTGGTTTCAATAGAAGAATTAATTTCAATTGAAAGGTCATGGTTATAACCTATTAAGGAATACTTGATTCTGGAAGGAATGATAATAATTTTGAGCACAGGTTGGATAGGACATTCTGACACAGGTTGAGATTTTGAATCCAACTCAGTTTCATTTTCCAAATTTCTCAACAGAATCAGTTCCTTTTGAATAGAATATTCAACCAAAAAATCGGAAGGATCAGTGTTAGTAATGGGTATGGACTCAATGTTTGAGATTTCTCTCAATGGTTTAGTGATTTGTGTTTTTGAAAAATCATCAATGGAGTTATACTTAGGAGACTAAATCCATGATGTCAAATTCTCCTCTTTTGAATCCAAAAAATCAATTTACTACTAATTTAAAGACCCTTAAACAATTCATTTATCCTATTTATCTATCACAAATCCAAAGGTTGGTTCTTCAGTAAATTGATGTGGGGTTTTTGGGAAACAAGAAACATCACATAAGGTTATGGAAGGGACAATCAATGTAGGGTTGGGTTCCTCACATGTTTCAATGCTTTGTAGTTATAATCTCAATGATGAAACTCCCAAATTAATTTTATCTATTTGTTCACAAAATTGTTCAAGAAGTTGTTGGGAATTAGTCTAGATAGAATCTTGGACATCATGGAATTCCCTAATATTGATCTCTTTAACCATCCTTGAGAGGGATGAAAATTTATCCTTTGAATATTCATCATCCCAATGATTGTATATGTCACCAGGTGTGTGGTAATTAATCAAGGGTTGATCAAAGAAATCTACTAATTTAGGGGCTTCTCAATATTGATTTTACATTTGATTCTAGAATGGGTTTGTGACATGGTAATTTTGAATATACTCTATTGGACAAGACTGAAAGTTGGATTCTAGATTCTCATGACACACACAAACAGAAAGGGGTAAATATAAGAGAGACGGGGGTGAGAATAGCGAATGTGGGGTGAGAAAAGGATTCTAGTGTCTAAGATAACTTACTTAGATCCCCATAAATAGTGATAAAATTTGTTCTCACCCAAATTTACCCAAGTTTTTAGGGTTAAGCGGTCGCTTATAGTTTAACTTGGGTTGTTTAATCCTCAGAGACCTAAGAAGTAACCTACAAACACGTATATTTTATGGACTTTTTTGGATATTAAGTGGAAAAATTAGGTTGATTTTATATGGTTTTAATTTAACACTAATAGAATTAAGTGAATTCAATTTAAAAGAATTAGTTGATCCTAGGTTATCACTTGGGGTGGATTGGATGCATTCCTTTTTCAACTATTTAAAATTCTTATATTTGAGATGGCTTAATTTAAGAAGATCAAACAATATAATAACTTACTGATTTAATACCTAAACAACCTAATACTAATCAACTATACACTTTTAGGATCAAAGTTTTGATCAGTCCAAGGTAAATGTTCTTATTATCACTTGAAGTGTGCGACCTTAAAATTCAAAAAGGACGAAGAAGTTTTAAAATAATCAAATGAGATCATCAATTAAAAATTTTATTAGAAATTAATATAGTGAGAAATAACATCCAATCCATAACCTTGATACTCCCTTGGATAAACCCATAAGAGTATTATCCCTCCATTGATGCTATGGTTTCAATGGAAGTGAGAAGTAAACTCATGAGGGAGAAATTGAAGAAGTAAAAAAACAATAAAAAGAAAACGATCACTCCAACGTTGTATGAATAATTTCACAAGGTTTGGTGTGAATAAATTTAAACATTGCAGAAAAGATATCAACATGATATGGATAAGAACAGAATAATAGGAGAAGAATAACTTTTATTAAGAAACTAAGATGAATTAGAACAACTTACATGTGAAAGACAACTTAAGACAACAAAATCGTAGCACAACATTGCAATGAAAGAAAGCACCAAAGATACTCAAATACTTCACCACAAATACCTTAAATAGGCATTTAGGAATCCTTGGGTCGAGCCACCAATAGTACAGAGCATCAGATTTGAGTATGGTAGGCCTTGGGTGGTGGAAAGTAAGGGAAAGTGGACTTCTTCTCCCTTGAACCTAAGTGGAAGCCTGCTTGCATCCACCGAACATAGGTGTCAAAATGACCTTTTAGATAGAAGAATTAGAGTGGTTCATATAATAAGAAAATGGAGATCTTGATGTCTCCTAACCTCCTATAAAATTTCATCCCAAATATAATTTTTTTGACAGATATGATTAAATTGGTGGGATGTTTTTCTGGGCCATAAAATCTGGACCATAATTTTATCTCTAACTTGGGCCACCTAGAACTCCATTTAATAATCCGAATTATCTCTTTTCACTATTTGATGAAAATTTTCCCTTTATTTACTCTATATTTAGTTCAATTTTCAGATTTATTGGGTTTTGATATTGGATTCTATAGTAGTTTTATTATCCTGCTGTCCAGTTCACTTCACCCAGAATGTTGTTAGTTCAAGACCCACTTTGGTGGTATTCCAATGTGAATCTTCAAGTACTCCAAAAGTATTATTTTTTCCCAGTGTAATGATAAACCTGAAAATTATATATAAAAATAAAATCAAGATCATTGGTTATTTTATATGGTGTTCAAAAATGTATCATGTAATAGTGCATTTTAAGGACTTACAATCATAATGTGAAATGATGTTCAAAGTGAAAAATGAACTAAAATAGTGTTTATGAATAATGAATCACATGAATATTATATATATTAAAAATTAATATTAGACTCATTTATTGGATAATAAGACCCCTTGTGGTAAGTTCATATTTGGGATCGGTTTTGTGGCCCAGTCCTCCAGGGAGCGGTCTGATGTGAAGATGCTTAGAGGGGATGGGTGCCCAAGTTATGGGAAGTCGGTTTAGCATGTGATGTATTTCGTATGTGAGACCCTATAGATGGTAGTTTTGACACAATTATGTTAGGTAACAATGATAAAGGAGTATGTTTGACGCCTCGTGAGTTGTATCATTATGTGAGTTGGCATAGACCTAGGTGGTCAGACCTAGTGATTTTTCATGAGACTTGATTGGTGGGGCTAGGTGGGAGATCCAAGTGACCTTCTTAACATGACTCTAGTTTAGGGATTTGGTTCTATTTGACCATGGAGGGTGACCCATGAGAGGGTTTTACTAAGTTTTAAGCGACTTTAGGTATGTGAGGCACATATGGATGTTTTTTACTTTCAACAATAATACAAAAAGGGTGTAGACAAGTATGGGGTTTAGGCATGTGAGATGTATTTTTGTTTTGGATAAGGAGCACACACGTGCTAGTGTTTTAGCCATGTGGTTGGTTTCAAAAGGGTAAGGCTTGTTTGGGTGCCTAGCTGGTGTGATAGTTGTGCAAGTGGGATGTGCCTGATGGTTATGAGATGGAATTAGAAGCAAAATAGGTGCTCAGGGGGTATGAAGATTTTCAATGTGCATGTTTACATTGAGCGGTGACCATATAGGTGAGGTAGACCTGGTTTGTTCACAGTGAGAGGCATGAATATGTATGGTTTCCATGAGATGAAAATAACTTTGAGTGATAATGCTTTGGTGGTGTGTGTGGATTATGAGGGAAGGACCGGTTAGGTGCTGGACTAGTAATCTATGAACGTGTCATCAGGGACATGATGAGAGTGTAAATGAACTTAGTGGAACTTTAGAACAACACTCAAGACTTAAGTGGTATTATAAATGGTTTTGTTTTGGTAAAATGAATTTGCTTTTGGAAAGCACCAAGGGTTCTCTTTGTTGGGTGAGAGGGAAATGTGATAGAGACATGGATGGTGGATAGGGATTGTGAACTAAGGTTTCATAAGGCATGAATTTTTAGAGTCAAAATTAGGTTTTATGCTTGGATTACACAAGAGCGTGTAATGATTAAGTGTTAATGGGATCTAAGATATACGATTGGGCGGGGATGCACTATTTCATTTGGATTATGGATTGGACGTTACGAGAGCATACGACTATGGTGCTTGAGTTGAGAAGGAAGCCATGTATAGGATGAGAGATGGTGTGAGTGTGATGATACATTTTCAATTAGGGAGGTTTGGGGTATTTTAATAGGTTTGACATGTACCTAAAGATAAATGTGACATTAGAAATTGATGAGATGTGGTGGTGTTTTTTGATTAAATCTTAGCATACTCTTAGCCTAGAGATGATCATGCCTAATATTTTGACATCATCCTGAGTATGCTGAGTGAGCATCAGTTATATGTATATTTATCTAAATGTCTTTCTAGTTTGATGATGGGTTTCCCTAGAGCTGTACTCATAGAGCGGTGTAAGTGAAGTTGCATTACAGGAGGCACACCATCTTCCATCTGTGAGTGAGTCCTTGTGATGGACTAGATGTTGGTGAATGTTACAGACTCCATTCTCAAAAGCTGGGAACGAGCGATAGTTGACATTTGTTTTGCTTATTAGGTGAGAGAGAGAGACAACCACATCTGATTCCTATGTTGTAAGTGAATGAAATGTGGACTGTGGTGGTTGAGGTTACTTGAGTGAGGAGTGACAATGATACTACTATGGTGGGGAGTGATGTGTTGGTTGCAGGAGGTGTTGATATCATTCCATAGGGTCATAAGTATTTGGAACTAATCATGGATCAATTGTAGTGGAACTGTGATGCCAGTAAGGAACTAATGAGGTGAATTATTAAAATTCCATAGGGAATGTTATTAAAAAATTAGTTGTGGTGTATTCTCAAGTTGATATTTGGATCTAGGATTGATGTGGTTCTGAAAATAAATCTTGGGTGCTTGTGTCGGAGGTGCATTGATTTGTATGGCGGGGTAGGATGATGGATTTGGGTTGGTGGAGGATCTCATATTGGAATCTTACCAGGAGTCGAGTATGGATTCTAGTGGTTATGTTCAGTTGTTCATGGAATGCCTTGGGTGTTAAGGTATTGTGATCGGTTGAGGTGGTGATGTGTCAGTAGTTAGAGCCATTCATTTTTGAGATAAGTCAGCCAAGGATAGTCCAAGTTGTGTTAGCATATGAAGTGAGCATAGAAAGTTTTAAATCATATTCGGTGTGTTGTTTTCGAAATGGATGATGTATTTCCTAATTTGATTCAGTATTATCAGGAAAAGCCAATTTTTCTTAGTACATGTATGGATGATGGGTATACATCCACTCCAGTTGGTCTTCAATGATGTGGATGAGTGATGATGTTGATTATCATTCTCATGAGTGTTTGGGTGAAGAATGTTGGGAACTGTGTTGGTGTATTTTAGGAGAGAAATTTTGAGGTTCTGTTGGGATTCTTATATGGAATAGATTCTAAGCATCACAAGTTGGTGGTTATAAGATAAAGATTATAGTGGGGAGCACTATAGTTTCAGTGAGTGATTGAGAAATGAAATAATTGATATTTTGGTTGGATGGGCTCAGGTAAGCGCCCTCATAGAGTTTCAATTTTTATAATGGGTTTTGGATTGAGTTTTGGATCTTTGATTATCTTGAGTGGGAGGTTATGATTTGGTTATGTTTTGGGAATTTGAAAATTGAATGAGGCCATTGGAAATAATAGGTGACCGACATAGGTTGGGTGGTGCGATTAAATGACCACTGAGATTTCTCAGGGATTATAAGTATTATGGTGGGGAGGTTGTAATATCCCGTGTTTGTATGGGTTGAAACTTTCAGAATGATTTTTGTTTTGGTTTACAGGATGGGTCAAATTTTGGAACAAGACTCAAAAAATGAAATTTAAAAAGTTGGAATGATTTAAAGTGGAGTTTTTGAGATTAGGAATGATTATTTAGAGTTAACCGAGATGCTTAGATGAGATTTAGAGGCTTAGGGTTAAGTTTTAGTAGTTTTGGAGTTATCTAGCCAGGGTGCATGGTTTTGTGTGCATGATTTAGCAGAAATCGTGCAACACCTTGATGCTCAGAGGGGTTTCAATTCATTTTGAACTGATCATGGTTGAGTTTCATGGTTAGATAATGGTTTGGTGTGGACCATATGATCCAAAAGAGGAAAACATGTGAGGTAGTGGAGAGCATGAGGCATGGCGCATGACCTGCATATGGTTTCAGAAAAACCGTGTGCCTTATTATAGAGGGTAGGTAGTGCTGACAGTATGGTTAGTGCATGATTTGTTAAACCATGTGGAAAAATTATGAAGTTAACCAGAATTTCATTAAAAGGTTTTTTTTTCAAAATACCCCCTCAATATTTTTATCCACTCCACCCTCCTTATCCCCCATTTGGTGTGCATGGACCAAGGGGTTCCCAACCCCTTCCCCCCTATATAACACCTCGGTTTGAGGTATGTTCATGGTGATTTCTTAGTGTTTTAGGTGAGTTATGTTCCTCCTATGTCTTACTTTATTCGTCTTATTTCTCTTTAATTTTTGAGTTTTCTGGTTTAGGTTTTGTTGAAAATTCCACCGGAGTATAGCGGAATCATCCATTTCTCAAAGGGATTTTGGTTATCTTACATAAAGGAGATCCTGAGACAATTTCCGCATGTCATCACGTGGTGTTTTGTTAAGATATGTGACTATAGTGAATTTTACTTAGGTTTTCTATAATGAATTAATTTAATTAATTTTTGTAATGGCATCGCCTCTTAGGGATTTACACGAAAATGGTATTGGAGTCCGTTGTAGACCACCCACAATAGTTGCACGGAGTTTCAATAAGAGGCGAACACCTAGTGAGATTGGAAACCTTTATGCCAATTTAATTTCAATGTTGAAGTTAATTATTAAATGATGAGATTAAGTGTTTTTTATTTCTTAGCATGAGGTTAGAGCTAGGGTAGCCGAGACGAGCTCGTTGGATGATGAGGAGTTTGAATGGGACTTAGACATGCCTTGCCAAGGCCCTCGAGCCTTGTAAATGTTGAGGAAATATTCATTGATGATGTAGGCGGTCTATGATATTTATCCATAGTCTTGTTATATTATTTACATGTGTATTTGGTATGTGACTTAAAGCCTTTATGTGGTGTGTTTGCCTCATTGGTGTAAATAAATGGTTTTGGGATTTAAATTTGCACCTTATACCTTCCACAAATCTCATCAGATCTATTGGTATTTATAAGACCGAACCTACACTACAGGAAAACAGTCGTTTCACGGCGGTTTAAAAACCGCCGCGAAATGTCTTAATTTTTTTTAATTTTTTTTTAGTTTTTTTAATTTTTTTTTTAAATTTTTTAATTTTGTTTTCAAATATTTTTGAGGATTACTGGTGGTTTTTTAAAAAATCGTCGTGAAATAGCGGCGGTTTGGGTAAAACCGCCGCAAAATCACCGCGAAATGAAAGGAAAAAAAATAAAAAAACATGAGAAACCCCGAAATCACTAAAGTGATGATAACTTTTGATCCGGGCATCCGTTGGAGCGCCACGACCAGTAAAATCGAATCTCATGAAGAGATCTAGAGGCATGTATAATCAAAACTGTGAGACGGTCTAAGGTGCAGAAGATATAAGAGTTATAAGAAAGTTGAAAAAAGTTCTCCAACTTCAAACGACCATAACTTTTGCTCCGGGTGTCCGTTTGGGCTCTACCACATATCAAATCGAAGCCAACGAAGAGAGATACTCACCAATTTGAGACAAGAGAGCTTTTGTTGTGTTTTTCAACCCCCCAAAACCCCTCCGAAGGCCTCCGAAACCCCATTTCTGCTACCGGTGTCCTGTCGAACTTGTCTTCAAACAGACCTAACTTTCAATCCGCATGTCAGTTTGGACTCCTCCACCTGCTAGATCTTAGTTCGTTCCATGAGCTTCAGTTTGACTAGTTGCGGCGCCCACATGGACTCCTGGATCATAAGTTATGGCCTTTTTAGTGGGTATTAGGTTTGTTATGTTTTTCGATGCCTCGTTTTTAGCACCCGTTCCCCATCAGCTTTTTTTAAATGGTCGTAACTTCCGATCCGCCAGTCCATTAGGTTACTTTCACCTATCAGGTCGAAGATCATTTCAGGATCTTTGATTTGACTGGTCGCAGATCTGAAATGGACTCTCGGATCATAAGTTATCTCTGTTAATGTGAGTCCAATGTTTTTGTCACTTTATGACCGTTTTGATGGGTTTTAACGGTTTCTCCATTTATTACTGTTTGTTTGGGTTTCCATGACTTGTTATCTTTATCAATGGTTTTTTATGGGTTATTATGATAATTATGTTGAATTCTTAAGGGGTTTTCCAGAGTTGTCATGAGTTTTCAAGCGTTCTCATGCTTTCTAATGCTTCCTTCATGCTTCTCCATCCGTTTTCATGCGTTTTCATGATTTTTCATCCCTTATCACATCTTTTCATACTTTTCCATGTGTTTCATTTATTATTTATTATTTATTATTTATAATGTACTTTAATTTATTTATTATCTATTATTTGTTACTGGTTATTTATTATTTATTATTTATATTTATTATTTATTATTTATTTATTATTTATTATTTATTATATATCATATATTATTTATTATTATTAATAATAAAATATTATTATTAATAATAATATTTGTTACTGGTTATTTATTATTTATTATTTATTATATATATTATTTATTATTTATTATTTATTATTTACTATTTATTATATATAGATTTTATTATTTATTATTTATTATTTATTATTTATTATTTGTTATTTATTATTTATTATTATTAATAATAATATTTTATTTCTTATATATTATATATTATATATTATGTATTATTATGTATTATTATTTATTAATATTTATTTATTATTTATTATTTATTATATATTATTTAATATTATTATTAATAAAATATTATTATTATTATTAATATTTGTTATTGGTTATTTATTATTTATTATTTATTATTTATTATATATATTATATATTATATATTATATATTATATAATATATAATATATATTATATATTATATATTATATTATTTATTATATATTATATATTATATATTATATATTATATATTATATATTATTTATTATTTATTATTATTAATAATATTATTTTATATATTATATATTATATATTATATATTATGTATTATTATTTATTTATTCTTATTTATTGTTTATTATTTATTATTTATTATTTATTATTTATTATTTATTATTTATTATTATTTATTATTATTATTATTTATTATTTATTATTTATTATATATTTATTTTTATATATTATTAATTGTTGTTTATTATTTATTATTTATTATTTATTATATATTATTTATTTATTTATAATTATTAATTATGTGTTATTTATTATTTATTATTTATTATTTATATTTATTTATTATGTATTTTTTATTATTTATTATTTAAAATTTATTATAAAATAATTTTTTATTTAGTATTCAGTATTTATTAATTATTTATTAATTATTATTATTTATTATTTTTTATTTATTATTATTTATTATTATTTATTTATTATTTATTATTATTTATTATTTATTATTTATTATTTATTATTATTTATTTATTATTATTTATTTATTATTTATTTATTATTTATTATTATTTATTTTTTGTTATTTATTCATTATTATTTATTATTTATTATTATTTATTATTAGTTATTTTTTATTATTGCTTATTATTATTATTATTTATTATTATTTATTATTTATTATATATTTATTATTAACTATTATTAATTGTTGTTTATTATTTATTATTTATTATTTATTATTTATTTATTTATAATTATTAATTATGTGTTATTTATTATTTATTATTTATTATTTATATTTATTTATTATGTGTTGTTTATTATTTAATATTTAATATTTATTATTTAATAGTTTTTTTATTTAGTATTTAGTATTTATTATTTTATATTTATTATTTGTTATTTGTTATTATTTATTGTTTATTATTTATTATTTATTATTTATTATTATTTATTATTTATTATTATGTATTATCTATTATTATTTATTTATTATTTATTATTTATTATTATTTATTTTTTGTTATTTATTATTTATTTTTTATTTTTTATTATTATTTATTGTTTATTATTTATTATTTATTATTTATTATTTAATATTTATTCTTTATTACTTGTTTATTATTATTTATTATTATTTATTATTTATTGTTTATTGTTTATTGTTTATTGTTTTTTAGTTATTATTTATTATTTAATATTTAATATTTAATATTTAATATTTAATATTTGTTTATTATTATTTATTATTTATTGTATTATTATTTATTATTTATTGTATTATTATTTTATTGTATTATTATTTTAATTTCATAATTTTATTATTTTATTATATTATTTTCATAATTTTATAGTATATGTAAATATTATTATAATTTATTTGTTATTTATTATAATAAACAGTAAATAATAATAATAAATAAATAAATAACTCAATAAATAATTAATAAATCAATAATTATTAATTATTAATTATTGATTGTTAATTATTGATTATTGCTTATTGTTTAATTATTATTGAGTTTATATCTATTAGTTATGTATTATTTGTTTTTTCAATTAGTATATATAAGTATGTTAAATTCGGTTTATTAACCACATGGCGAGTTTGCTGGAGTGGTAATGTCTTTGAAAAATATGCAAGAGGTTAGGGGTTCAAATCTCACCAAACACAATATTTCTTTATATTGCATGGGCATGTGCATGTGCATGTGCATGGGCATGTTCATGCATGGATAAAGTAAATAAAATAAATAAAATAAATAAAATAAAAAAAATAAAAAATAAAAAAATAAAAAAAATAATAAAAAATAATAAAAAAATTCAAAAATTCAAAAAACTGTCGCTAAAAAACCTTCGCGAAACGTTCTTCGACGGTTTTGAAAACCGCCGTGAATAGTTTCCCGACGCACAATTTAGCAGCGGTTTTGAAAAACCGCCGCCAATCCATTTAGCGGCGGTTTAAACCGCCACGAAACGGAAAAAAAAACCGCCGTTAAACACGCATTTTGCCGTAGTGCTACAACTACCCATGTGGTGTGTCATTCCTTGAAAATGGTAAGTTGGGTTTTAAAGGGTAAAATAGGTGGGTTATAATCTTAACCTAGTTAAGATCGTTGGTTGGAGTAATTTAAAGGTTAAAGAGATAATGGGTATAACTTGGTAATAAATGGTTGTAACTTATAAGAGGATAACATGTGTTGTTTCTATGTGTTAAGGTTTTGTTAAATGACTATAATGCCCTTGAAATGGTTTTAACCATGTGCATGGGTTTTGACTCAGAGTTGGGTATAAAAGGGAAAATTTTATGATTTGAAATGGTTATTTTTTTTAAAATAGGCATTGAACACCAATTGGTTTTATAAAAATGATAGATGTATTGAAAATGTGATTTGAAATAAGTGTGTAGTTAACACTTTGGAGAAATACCTTGTTGGGATCTTTTTAAATGTTTGATGGAAAGAGAGGTTTAGACCTTGTTTTAGTAATAAAGGCCCAAAGGGGACTTAGGAAACTATAATGGTTTGAGAATGGTTTATTTGTGACTTTTTGAATGTTTTTAGGGTTAAGATGTTGACCCTTAGTATTTTGAGAAATGATGAAATGGTTTGAGTGCCAGACTAATGCTCCAGGCATAAGTAGTATATTATATAGATCAGGTGTTGGAATGAGGCTCTAGGAATAGGTAGTATACTATATGGTTTAAATTATAGACCTAGGCTCTAGGAATATTGGTATACCATATATAAATGGATTGTGGGATGACGTTCTACATCCATGGTTTAAGGTGTTGGATTGATGCTCCAGACACTATTATTTGAATGCATGAGTAGGTGCTGGATTGAGGCTCCAAGCACTATTCTTATGATGTATGATTAGAATGTCATACCTAATGCTCTGTATTAATAATGATAGTTTTGGGTATGGTTTGGGTACTATACTAAGGTTCTAGACATGATTGACATTGACGTTAATGCTTCCTTGAGATAAATGATAAATGAAAATATTCTTTTATTTTTTATTTTACACAATATGTATCACCCTATGTTTTGTGGCTTAGATTAATGACTTAGGTAAATGTAGTTCTAGTTGTCATGGGTGTCACCTTAAAACCTTAGGGACAATGGGTACAAGATGAGTTTTTGTTTTCCCTGACATGTATCTTCATTTCTATATTGTTTATTTATTACACTTTTTATCTTCATACACTGATTCCCTGACTGGTATTTGATTTCGATACCATTGGTGGTGACCTAATAAGTTTTACTCACACCTTGATCAGGCCTCTACTACACATGGGTACCAGATAATCTCTCACATTTTTATTATAGACACTAGTTTGGACTAAGGCTCAGGTTGAGTTTTGTATGATTAGGATGGAGAGCTCGAATTGTATAAAGAGATTGGGTGATGTACGACTCAAAGATGTTGTGGAGCCTTTTTATTGGTTTATTTTATTTGGGTATGTTATGAATCCATCTAGGTCGATAGTTTTTTATATGTACGACATGGTTTTTCAGAACTTCATTGCATATTATTTTATCATGGCTTGTTCAGTTTATTTATTCTTTATGCATACTATGATGTATATGATTATTGGTTATTTGTATTATTATTTCCCACTTTGATATGGGGGTATAGTCTCCTCATAGTACCACCCTAGACCCTCACTGATAGTAAGAAGCCTTTGGTTTATAAGGAGGCACACCTGAGGTCATGTGGCGAACCATCTCGGGGCACTAATTTAGTGGCTTTCAGGCTGGGATGTTACATAAATAATTAATTTTAATGATATTTGATAAATATTATTTAATATAAAAGTAATATTTTTCAAAGAGCTATTTTTTTAAAAGTCTTGTGTATTTTAACTACTCTTCACTCAATAATTATTTCAACAAAATGTATTTATAATATTTTAAAAAAATAAATTAACATCCATCCAATAGTTATTACTAGGCATGTAATAAGGATAAATTCATTTTGTGCTAAAAAATGTATTTTTCTAAAAAAGTTCCTTTTTATATGTTATGAATTTTTATTTTAAGAAACTAAATATATTATGTTTTAATTATAATAAACTATATTTTTTATTGGAATAATATATTATCACTAAGTTAATTAGTAATTAATAAGAAATAAGAATAAGAATGGTTAGTATTTGAAGAAGTCATTTTTCTATAAAAGTAGTTTTTTATTTATATTTTTTATTTTCATTTAAAAGATAAATTTATTAAATTTATAATTTTAATTTATTCAAATAAACTTCATTTTTGAATTCATCATGTCAAAATTATATTAGGTTGAATTTTGGGTATTTTTATAAAATAGTTGATCTTTAGGTGAATAGTACAAAGTACCAATTTTACAAGTACAGTGTATTTTATGATATCATTAGGATATAAACATGATATAAAAATTTATGAAACCTTTTTTATAATAAATTATTAATTTAATATGTAAAATTATACATTTTTAAATATTAATTTTGATTTACAAACCTATATTTTTCATTTTAAAACCTAAAGTTATTTTTTTTCTAAAACTGTTGTTTTGCATTAAAAATTTATTATTTTAGAATAATTTTTTATAAATTTTAGAAATTTAATATTTTGAAATGGTTTTCATAATTTTAATGACCATATAAAAATTATCTAATAATTTTAATTTCATTTTTGATCATAAATATAAGTTACTGAGGTTAAAAAAATAGTTACATCGGTAAAAGTAAATAATGGTAAAAGATAAATTAAGGGAATAATTACTAAATACCTCAAAAAATAATCCCTTATTTTTTATTATGGGATATTTATTAACCAATAACCATACCCTATCCATTATTTTACACTTTAGGCGGCACCACCCATTGAAAATGACATGAAATTAATATAAAGTTGTGAATATTTACAAAAAATTCCACTCTCCTCACTTATAAAAGGGAAATTACACCACCCATTTACATACAATATAAAATTAGTATTCCTTTATAAACACTATCATATGTCATTACTCTAGTTCCCTCTATAACTTTTGGCTGCCCTTTGATCTAATTAAAATTCTTAAGTCCTCCATTTCCAAGAAGTCCTCCATGGGAAAACTCAAGTTCTCAAAGTGAGTACTAGTCTTTTCATAACCTCTTTTATTTTCTATATCCATCTTCCAAATATAATTTTAACATTATTATATAATTAAATTATTATTTTTTTGTATAATTAAAGTTATTATGTTTAAGGAATAATAATTATCCATCTTTCCCCAATTCTAGCATGTGTATGTGTGAACTACTGCCTCCATGAACGATGTGTTTGATTTTTTATCACCACCTTGAATGCCTAGTTAAAAAGATACATTTAATGGATTAATATAATATTTATAACATTATTAATATTCTTAAATTATAATCCATTCCCTCTCTTCCTCCCGTTCCATGTAAACTAATGTGTCTCCAATGCGTACATGCCGACTACTTTCATATATTCTTTTATTCATTATCAACCCCTATTAAAATATGATTCAACACCATAAAAAAATATAAATAATAATATTACGCTTATTTAATAATGATATTTTTCCAAAATAATCACTTTCTTAATTATAGTCATCCATAGATTATAACTTGTTCTTGTTTGGTTCAGTTTAACCATCTAAATGAATAATGTAATAAATTTCTACCATGGATGAATATGAAAACTTAACTAAGGATTTTATTATAAATTAATGAGAAAATAATGTTTATTTTATTGTTATGGAAATTTTATAGTAATATTTAACTTATTATTATTATACCACCCTTTTTGTTTGTTATAAATTACCGAAACAAGCTTGTCACTAACTTCGTCGTCTCAAATCATAACCAAAATACTTATGAAATGAAATTAGAACATTATAAATCATTATAAAAAAATATATTAAAGTGAATATAATGATATTATAATGATGAAATTTTAATCTATAAATAATAATCGACGCCACTATTATGAAACTAATACTAAATAAACAATCAAATCCAATAACATATGATGCTGAAAATAAAATATAAGAAACTAATATATTTGTAATAAATGATTATAAATGTAGTTCATAAAAGGATATAGGTATGAATAATGATATTAAATAGGCAATTAAGTTATTTATTTTTTTATACATGCGGTTAGAGCATGTTTGGGTAAGTAGGATTAAAGATAAGAGTTTTTGCTAAATCAACTTTTATTCATTGAGTTGTGATTTTTCTTCTTGATATTTATTATTATAAGTTGGGTATATTATACCCTATAATTTTATTATGTTGAATTTAATCTTTATTTTTTAGATATTTAAATTTCTATCACATAAAACCCTTTCTAAATATTACCCACTTCATTTATTAAGATGCTTATAAGGATGTTTCTTAACTTAGTATCCTTTCATTGAGTTATAATGATTATTTTTTAACTTTATTATTATATGTTAGGAACATTCTGAATTATGATTATATTATTATGTATTCATTATTTATTTTCTATTTATTTACATTATTATCTAATAAAATACATTAAAATGATTCTTACTTCAAAAATATAATGTTTGTAAAGGTGTTTAGTCTCAATTTACTTTCTTGAGACACATTTGTTCATGCACCTAATTTAATTTAAATAGTGATTATACTAAATATTAAACATATATCATGAATTATATTTTATTCATGATATTTGAAGTTCAATTTCAAGATCACAATTTCAAGGGGTTTTTATTAAAGCGTTTCTTAAGCTGCACGGGGTTTTCTTGACTCAACTTCTTTTCTTGTGTCATAATTATTTCCTTTTCGACTATGGTTTTTCAAGATGTTTTTCTTATATTATATTATGATACTAAAATTACTTTTATCTCTAGGTAAAGTGACATTTTTGGTTCAAATATTTTATCTTGATGAGCATATTTTGCAAAAGTATATGTTTGTTAAGAATAATTCCTATCGTCTTTAACAATGATTTCTCTTTCATGTCCATATTTTCTATTCCTGTAAATGTTCTCATTTATATTTGGAAACCTAATTATGTTTTATCTCATTTTTCCTTAATATTTCCCTTTTCCCATTTTCCAATGGATGTTTTATTACCCTTTTTACAATGTTGGATTTAAACTAAGGTATTCTAAAATATTAAAATGGTTTTCCTTCCATAATCATATGTTTTATCTTTCACTCCAAATTTTATCTGGATAAAATTTATGTCATTTTAAAAGATAAATTATTAAGGATTACTTTTAAAAGTAAATTTTTTCAAAAGTTACGACTTCACCTTTTTTTAAAATGAATTTTTAAAGTAACTTCATCTTTTATGATAATGTTAAAAATGTTTTCTAAAAACTCTTTTATGGTTTCTCTTACATTTTCCTATTTATATTCAAAATATCTATCTTCTTTAGAGTAATGTTTTATAAATACCCCCTATATAAACTTATTAATTACTCCTTTTGGGTGATTTAATTTTGGCTATCATCTGATTTATGTCTTTAAGTCATTTTATGTGATACCATTTGGAAATGTTATGAATCTCATTTTCTTTCCATGGGTTCTTTATGGTATGATTTATTTCATCTGACACACACACATATATATATATATATGATTATTATGTGATGGGTGGGTCCTATACAACCCTAAAATACATTGGGTAAAGTTTCATATATCACGATATAATGATTTTGTACATGGGTGTAATTACGGTTAAGCTATGCTCACAAGATTGTGCATGGGTATAATTGTGGTTAAGCTATGCTAACAAGACCATGAATGGGTGTAATTGTGGTTAATATATGCTTATAAGACTATGTGTAGACATAATTTCAGCTAATATATTTTCACAATGATATGTTTTTCCTATCCTTATGATTGCACTAGATTCATATGTTTTGCAATATATTCATGTTATGATGACTCATGCCTTATGTCAAGTTCATATCCTTATGTTTTTGATTTTGATTGATGATACATGTTTATTTGGGTATGATTTATTAATGTTATTTCCATGTAGCTTAATTATTCTCTCATACCCATATGCATATCTTATGATCACTTATTATCATCATTTTATATCTCTTATATTTACACTTACTGAGCATCTGAGCTCACCCCTTTCTTATGATTAAATTTCCCTAAGTTTTCAAGATGAGTAAAACTTATGAGAAGCTTATAAGGGGATCTAGAGTGGGTTTATTATGGATAAATGGTAAAATTTATTGTAAAATAATTTTCTCATGGATATAGTACTTAAATACACTAAAACTCCAGTCCTTGATATTATGAGATGTAGTATACATCTTATGGAAATGATGTAAAATAATGATATGTTTATCTAGGGTCACATCAAACTTAAATCAATATGATTCATTAAGTCTCCCCTAACAATTTTTATCTTATAATAAGAAAAAAATGTGATTATTGAGTTAAATTCCCCTTATATCCTCTCATAGTACTAATTAACTCAATAATCCTTGAGTGATCTGATGACACATTGAATCTCATTGCTTAGAATATCCTCAATATAAAGACATATACATCAAGTAATGAAGTCACAAGTATTTATCCCTAGTTCACATGGCCTCAATCTCGCACCACTCCCTCTATAATCACTCAACTTCATCATATAATGGATAATCATGGAATGAGACACATGATGGTATCAGAGAGATGAGAAATAATGTAATGAGTTGAAGAGAGTAATAGTTAACAATTTAAAGAATATTATCAAATCATTCCTCATAATATTATTATAATGAGGATAAAATAATAATGAAATTATAATTTCATATAATTTGTAATATATGTTTGGTTCTTTCTCCTCAAATAAACATTGATGGTTATCCATACATGGAAGGAGGCGAAAATAGGGGAAGAAGGTGGAGAAATTACAAAGAAACATAATTATAGAAATAAAGATATACTATTCTATTTCAAGGTATATGGAGTTCTAAAATGTGTATTCCCCTAACATCTTCCTTTGGGTATTGGCATAAATCCATGTTAAGTGTAGTGTATTTGATGATATTTTCATTCTTGAGTATCATTTTTAGTACCCTCCACCAATAAAATCACAATAAACCCATGATTCTTCCTATTTCCTCAATAAAATTCCACATGTAACTCTTGTCACTCTTTTTAGGACATTTCCCAATTTAGTTAGATATCAAGGATTCTTTCTCATTTCCCAAGTTCATATGATACCTCAATGTAGATTGTGGATATTATCAACAATTGTGTCCCTCTTTAAAGCATGGTATATGAATTGATTTAAAAATATCACATGAAGCGTTTAAAAAAAACCCACAGTCAGTTGAACCCTACTTTACAATTAGTTCATATTACCATGAACAATGGTTCATGGTCAATTTATTAGTAGGTTATGACCATTTGGGATGATACTCATAGTAGGTTAAATCCTCTCACGGCTGGTTTAACTCCTAGACCATAACTAGTTGATTTTTATGAACTCATGGCTAAGTGGTTGTATTTTCATGTTCAATTCAACTTACTATGAACAATGGTCCATAATTAATTTATGAAGTGGACATGGTAGGTTCAAACTACTTTATGAAGTACTCAAGGTAGGTTCAACCTACCATGAATAACCCTCTATAGTTAATTGGATTCCCCAAACTCTCATCGACTAAATGTCACCAAATCAAATGAATTAAGGTTTGGTTAATTTAATTAATTCCAAATTAATTACATTTCATTAAAATTTTACATTAAACTAATTTTCACAATTAAATCCAAGAAATAATAATATATAAAAAAATATAAAAAATGCCCTTCATATGTGAAAATTGTGGGTGAAACACCCTATATACTTACAAGGTATGAATCTAATATAATTTTTACCAAAAATTATGTATTTTAGGTTATTTTTGAATGTTAGAGGTGTTATAGGGGTTCATGGGTCTAGTTTGAGAGGATGGACCTAGTTTTGAGACTTCTTTCTTGATGAAAGAAGTCACTAGGTACTTGGTGGTTTGGTAACAGGTACCTGGTGGGCCCCCATGTAGAGGGGTGATTTTTTAAGATACACTAGGTGAATGGTACCCTTGGGATGGGTAACTGGTTGAGGAATAGCAAGTATTTGGTGAGTGCCTGTTATTTTTTAAACATTAATTAATTTAATTAAATGATATAATTTTATAAAAATTAAGATGCCCCATCCTCTATTATTTTCTCTAGTGTAGGTCACCCTCAACTCTCCCAATTATTTTTATCTTCCAAGGGGTGGATATTCTTCATTAGTGACTAGATTAAATGCCTGTTT
This sequence comes from Viscum album, assembly GCA_963277665.1. Taxonomy (NCBI): domain Eukaryota; kingdom Viridiplantae; phylum Streptophyta; class Magnoliopsida; order Santalales; family Viscaceae; genus Viscum; species Viscum album. The sequence goes on from OY728139.1 coordinate 481,114,557, forward strand.
ATCTCATTGAGTCCTTATGGGTAAGACTAACAACCCCCTTCCAATGTTTATTTATATCACTTTATCACTATTATTTTTTTGTTGTGTCTTAAATTGGGGTTTTTTTAGGTTTCTAAATTTCTACCAATTTAATTTGAATCCTCTAGAGTTATTCAACATGAAGGGATCTATTAAGCTAAGTTGGGCGGACCTTATATTTCTCATTGGTTTTTATATGTTCAACATGTGACATATGCAATGTGGGTAGTGCTAACTGTGTGCACACACCCTAATGATAAATATTAAATTGATTATTCCATTCTTTAAAGACCATGTGAGGATGGTTAGGCCGTGTGTGGTCATATGAGAGGTGTGTGTCGACAAAATTTGTTGTCTATGACCTTTTCCTTATGTGGAATGTTATGGAATTGTGTTCAGGGACCTGATAGGGGTACATAAAGTTGAGTTGTGACCCTTACAGCCTTATGTGGTGTTCTAGAACTTCCTTTAATAGGAACTAGTATGGGAATTCAATAGTATATGGGTGAGATATCCTAAACATGGCACCTTGAGCAGGTTAAATACTTGAGATAATGGCCCCTTATGTGTTAAATTATTATGAATTCCATGTGTTGGTTAATTGTAATAAATCATTCACTATAATTACCGCATATTGGTACATGTCCACCTATATTAATATTTGTGGTATCTCATCCACCCGAGTTGAGTTGGTGATCCATAGTTCATTATGGGGTTGATTTATTAGTGGTACCTCATCTACATAGAACTGGTTTGTGGTGGTGCATCATCCACCCAAGGAGTTTTCTTAGCAGTGCATCATCCAACTAGTGGTTGGAATTGGTAGTGCTTCATCCAAAATGAGTTAGTTGTTGGTGGTATATCATACACATTGAGATTGATGTTGTTGGTACCTCGTCGACTCATGGAGTGTCATGTTGGTGGTACATCATCCACTTGAGACATGTAATTGGGGTGTATTATCCACCTAGAAATCAGCAGTGGTGGTATACTATCCACCTAGAGCAGTGATACCATGTTCATTAAGAGATAACTCATTCTATAATGATATTGGATTAGTTATATATTGTTCAATAGGATTATATGTGATTATAATGAATCATTCCCAAAGTAGTACTTGATGGTGATATCATATTCACTATGATTATGAGATGAGGAGTGATATATCATTTATCCTTGTGGTGTGTCCAGAATATGGGTATATCATCCCATTATAGCACTAATAGAAGTAGGTATGGTCATTCATGGTTGGGATGTTGAGAATTACATGATGTAACATGTTATTTATTTATTTTCTTTATTAGAATTTTATATCAAGCATGTACTTGTATTTATTGGACCTATTAAAGAAACCATTAGTGGTGGATTACTGAGTTGTACTCACACCCCGCTCAAGTGCCATGGTACTTGAGAAGACTTCATGGTTCATGATGTAGACAAAGGAAAGGGATCACTATTGGATGATTAATATCGGATGCTAGGTTAGAGTCAGTAGATGAGACCAGGTCTAAACTTGGGATCTTTTTTTTTGGATTTCTCTATTCGTTTACTTATTTTGGATGCCGATGTATATAATTTATCCATGGTATATTCTGTTTATATTTGTACGAATCATATGATATGTACAATAACTCATTTTTTATATCATTATTGTTGTTATTTACTTTTATTTTGTGTTTAGATATGATGTATATCCTTATATTTCTGTTATATTATGGTGACTGTTTTATGATATTAATTCTATAATGGCTTATATTTTGTTCTACCAGAGAGGATATAGTCTCCCCATGCTATACATTGAACCTAAACACTATTCAAAAGTCTATGAAATATGTGGAGGCATGTTTAAGGTATGTAGACACTTGGTTTGGTCACAGTGGAATTGAATCTAGTTGGGGATATTACAAAGTGGTATCCGAGCCTTGTTTCTTTTTTATATTATTATTTGAGATATAGTAGATATAAGATATGATGTTATTGGAGCTTTGTATTTATCTTATTCCTAAGATTATCTAACCCATGTATAAGGAAGTCCAGGTTATTAAGGACAAGAATAATGTTCTTACTATTCGAGAGTTATGGTTTTGTGATTTTTATAATATAATATATGATTTATGGATTATTGGGTTTTACTCTTAGCACAGGGTGGTAAGAGATCCTACATTCATGAATCATTAATGGTAAATAGGGATCACATGAAATTCATATGCCTATATGTGATTGATATCCTAGTTATGATGCAGGGTTTATTTATTTAAAGTGATAATAACAACTTATATAGATTTTCCCTATCTGAATTCTTGGTGTAACTCTACTTGAATAACCCATGGGACTAAATACTACTATGGATACATGATGTTTGGTCATGTGGGATTGCTTGAGATTTTACTTGACTCGAGAGCGAGTAGGTTGGGCTAGACTCAAGATGAGATTTGTGAGACCCTTTGATGTGCCCGCTATGTGCATACTTTTTCATACACTTTATTAATCTCAAAGCCTATTTACATTTGATATTTATTATTTTATGAATCAAATGATTTATTTTGGAATTCATGGCGATTTTCAGCAGTTTTTAGTGGAAAGAAAAAATCAGAAAAAATCAGAGAAAAAATTAAAGAATACACTGTGTGTACTTTATAAACACACGCCATGTACAGTAGAAAGGTGCACAACTCATCCAACCTAAGAATACACCCATGTTGTAGACCAGACACGACATGCCATGACATGCCATGTATTGATGATACATTCCATGTGATATCATTAAAAATGTATTTGGTGGATGATATATAGGATACATACCATGTATGTTGGTGCTACACACTATGTACTCTCACCAAAAAATCATTGACACTTAAAATTCAATAGGCGGAGTTGATGGCCACCTACCGGTGGAGAAAACTGAGAAATTTCTAGTTAACCAGAGTACACACCGTGTAATATAATTTTATATAAATATAGAGGCATCCCTTTGGATTTTGGGTTGGACATTCGAGGGGGAGTTGATTCTGCTCTACCGATGTGATCTTCCCCCAAAGCCAATAGGGTTTTTCTTCTGTTTTCTTTCTATTTTAGTGTTTTTTTCTTCCTAACCTCACCGATATCATATACATGGTAGGGATTGATTTTATACTCTATTCTCACATTGTGACCATGGTTATAATAGGGTGAGAATCTTTTTTTAGGGAAATAGTAAGATTATGGGTGTGTTGTAATATAAATTCGGGTGTATTGACTTTTATTGTGATCTTTGTTTTATAAAAACCTTAATGAATTAATTCCAAATTCTCTAATGGTGATGTATCGGACCAAGAACAACAACGATGATGAAAACTAAAGGAGTTATAATCAGAAAACTCATGAACATTGGGCAAGCCTATTGCCACTATTTTAGGGGTATTTCTATAATGTTATTTTGAGCAATCAATCACTGAACCAAGGGATTGATTTTTAAAATACACAATTGTCTGCTATCAGACTAATAAAGAATAATATAATTGAATCCCCATGGTAAACCATTATAATTAATTATTTTAATACTAAAGAACGACTTTTTTAAAAAACACTAACCATGTTTCAACCCCAAAACATCATTTTTTTGTTATTCTTTATCTTTTTCGTTTTTCAAATATTTTTTGCAAATCGTTTCACTAATTTCATCCTTTTTTTGCTATGATTCATTTTTCTGGATAATCAGTTGAACCTTATTGACTTATTTCAACTATTTTTATTCCATTCCTTTCATGTGGGATCGACCTTGACTTCCACTAGCTACCTATTTAGTTAATTTATAAGATAAATAATTTCCATGCCTCACGATGGGTGCAATCAAATTATCATGACATTGTTAGGGAACAATGACGGGAAAAAAATGTAAGTTTAGATTTGAGGTTAGTTATTTAAGATTTTTCTTTTTAAATTATTAATTATTTTCTTAGGAACCGTGAACTCACATCCCCATGAATATTTATTCAATTGGATGTTGGTATAATTTTCCTAGAGAGTATTTATATCCATATGATCTAGTGATGTTGTAACACTTAGATGTTTTTATGAAATATTTTATCTAAATAATTTTAATTCTTAAATAGCTTGAATTACACATAATATTGAGTTTAAACGAACCACGAGATGAACTTAGTATAAAATTAACATTTTAACCTAGTTGTTATGTTAATAGGAATAAATATAACTAACTTATGAAAATGTATGGTGAAGCCATTCACTACCAATAATTTATGAAAAATATAAATCAATTATATATTTGTATTTTTGTATTAATAAATTGAGTAAATTACTATTATTAAATGAGATTAATGAAATATATATACTATATACTTAATAAAATATTTTTATATTCATATAATAGATATTTTTGTCATAGGGTATGAATACACCCTATTTGATGTATAAAAACCTATATTTTCTAAAAGGGTAATTTTCTACCTTTTAATGGTGAACCCCTTTTAAATTAAGATTTTGGAACATTAATAATTTTTATATGAAAACATAAATATTTTATTTGTAAGTGGGATATAAAAAATTACTTTGGATGAATTTTTAATATTCTTCTAATAACTTTCAAAATTTGATAAATAGTAAAAATACAATAAATTTTAATTGAAAACAACTTTTTTGTCGAAATAATTTATATGGTTAAATTATAATATTGAATGGTTTTAAAGTATAAATAAAATATATTTTTATCATTCAATATAATTCATGTCATTATCATTAATTTTACATTTAATTTAGAAGTAAAAACATTTCAATCTTTTGTAATGTTTTAACTTTTAAAACTCGTTCTCTCTTTCTGAAAACGAGATTAATTTTAAATTAATTATTGAAACTTATGTGTTTTGAATATTAAAAAATGTATTCCCTATTTTTAATCAATTTTACAAATTATTTAAATATATTTATTTTATTTTTGGGCATTATGAATAATAACTTCGGTAGTTTTTATTAATACAGTAAAAGGGTAAATCAGGAAATTAAGGGTAATAATACCATTATAAAATTACCTAAAAACTTGTCTTAATATCATTGGATGATTATGTTTCAACCTAAATAATCCTTGGGTCTAAATTGTGTACTTTTTAAGCCACTTGGATGATATTAGGACATTTAATTTATTTTATTTAAAGAAAAATTAAATATGTCTCACTCAAATTTTAATAACTATATCATTTTTTATATAAGGTTATACATAAGATAAACTCTATTATAAATACTAATTTTAAAGATAAATTTTTTTATTTACCATTGTAATTTATTTTTAATTTTTATGAAATAAATAATTACCTTAAAGACTTATACTTTGATGATGTAAAAATTAATTAATTGATGAGAAATAAATAAAAAACTTTTTATTAAAATAATAATAATCATAAAAAGACCCAAAACATTACCAAATATTATTGGTCCAGTATATCTCAACCATAACCATCCAAGGGTTGAGTAAAGACCATTTTGAGCCTTATATAAAAGATTGTGACACTTATATTATTTTATTTAAAGTGATGTTAAAATTGTCACATTTATAACCTAATAAGTACAACATTTTAAATGTTGGATTTTACAAAATATAAATTAGACTAAAAATATTCTTATGATATATAGTAGATTTATAGTCATCATATAATTTTATCTTAATTTTATTAAAAAAATAATTATATTAAATAATTACACAAAATTGATGTAGTAATTATTTAATTAATAGAGAGAACAAATAAATGTTATTAAAAATATTAAAATAAATATATTTTAGGCTAATTAATATGTCTAATAGATTTTATAGATTAACTTTAAATCTTAGTAATATAATAAAATGTTTGGTTCTAAGTTAACTTGTTATCTTAATATTTTTAAAAATCAATGAATTGAATAATGTCAAAATTGATACCATTGATATTTTATCAAAAAAATGTTTTATTAAATTATTTAAAAAACATAAAACTTTTTTAAAAATATATAATAATTATTATATGGTCTAAAATTTTATAATTTATTTATTTATGGTCTAATTTATATCGAATAAGTAAATATTTCACCCTTTTAATATTGAAATATTTGTTACCCTAGTTAAAAATTAAATAGAATAAATAAGTGTAAATTAAAATGATAAGGTTTAAATTGGAATAAAAACCTGTATAAAATCTACTTTTTTATGATATTATAACCTTACCTCATCTCATATTTAAAATTGGGACATTTTGAAGGTTTTTTTTATGGGGTTTGACCTTATTATAAATTAATATTTTTAGAGATCCTAAAAGTGTCCCTCACCTCAATTATAAAAGGGCACCTCCTCCATCACATATTTACTTTAATTTGAGTATTCAAGATCATCCATACACTGCCCTTTTCCATTATCAACTTCCATAGTTATATTCAAGAGGTTTTGGTTTTCTTAAAAGATCAACTCTAGTGCTCTAAGAGGAGATTTAGAGGAAGCACGTTGAAGAAGAGGTAATCTCTTCTACCGATTCTTTCAAACTTCTTTCTTCTTCTACTTCATATTCACAAGTTGTTTAATTATAAAGTAATAAATACAGTATCAATTATATAATTATATGTTATTATTATTATGTAACAATAATATTCCAATTTCTATCCATCCTATGAAAAATGAAATCAGCACGCGTGCGTACGCACGACTTACCGTCTCCACGCCATGGTGTAATATGTTTTTCACCACCACCTTACTTATATGGGTATAATGATGGAAATAATAAATATATATGAATATTATAACATAATATTTATTATTAAATATTATAAACCATTCAATTCAATACCATTCCACAATTATGGGAATGATATCATCGCTCGTGCGTACGTACGACCTACCGTCTCCACGATGCGATGCAATTAATTCTAAATGATCTTCATTAAAGAATGATTATATAAATGTATAGAATGAATAAATATGATATATATAATGTTAATATCATTTTTAATGATATAATTATGACCTATGAAGAAGAACCAGAACTTATTAGACAAAACATGCATAAGAAAATGAAACAGTTAATAACCGAATAACAAGTAACAATGAAATGTTATTAACAAACGGATGATAATATGATCATATATGATATCATAAAAAAATTAATATGATTCTTAAATAATTCAATGAAATTATTTAAATCATTATACATGAGGTTCAGATACATACAAATGAAATCGGACCTAAGGTAATGGATAATTTTGCAATCTCATTATTATCTGAGATTGTTTATACGCAAGTATTTACTGGGGGTATATTTGTCATCAAGGTATATGTTTACTAAATATGTAATATTATTTATATTCTTCTACAATTTTTTAAATTTAATTTTACTCATTGATAAATTTTTATTAAATAGTATGAAAGTAATCTTTTGTTGTTATTCGATACAAGGTACTTTTTGTCTTTTCCAACAAAAGTATGAGGAGAATGTTTTTTAACTTATACGGAATAAACATATTTTTATGTCTTCATAGCACCTTATTTACATGAATATTACTATACAATATTTCAATTTTATTTTCAAATAAATTATTTTATTTTAAAATTTCATGACTTCTTGAGAAAAGAAAACGTTTTGAAGAAGAAAGGATATTTTCTTCAAGAATTAATTTCAAGTATTATATCAAAATTATTTTCCATATAAGATGGAATTCATTAATAGGGTTATGTTTCAAGTATAATATCCTTATTGTTCTTATTATTTGATTATGTTTTTTATGGAATGAAATTTATGAAATCCATTTGTTTTACATGGATTATGTTATGATAGAATGATGTTTAAGAAACCAATTTTATTCCTTGGGTTATGCTATGATAAATGATTTATGTTTTTGTGGAACATGTAAGAATGATTTAATTGTGAGATGGGTGAGACCTATATATCCATAAAATTCATTAGGTAAAGATTTATATCGCATGAGATAGAAATAGATGGAACGAAAAATGATATCGATTCAGTAATACAGGGTTGGAACGAGGAGTGAACTCGGTTTAGTAATGAACTTTTTCCTCTATGATGGTATTGAAAATGAGCCTTGACTAATATGAAATGATTTTCTAGGATTATATGTATTACAAAAAACTTAATGTATTATGTTATGACTTTTGGGATTACGTTCATTGATTTTTATGAACTTTCATGATTTATCCCATGACATGATATTATGATCTTTCATATACTGGATATGATTTTCAAATGTTATTTTATTATGTATTATGATTATGATATGATTGATATATCCCTTATTTAACCTTACTGATAATTTGATATCATCCTTTCGTATGTTTCTTTTCCCCAAGTCATGAAGAAGGATATTAAGTAAGATATGTCAAAAAGGGGTCTAGTTATGATGAAATAAGTGGGATAAAATAAAATTGATTGATTCTTTAGTGGCTTAAAACCTAGTCTTTAAAGGGAATTAGCCACAAGGGATTTCAATATTTATGAATAAATTGTTCGATTTTCTTTAAAGGTTGAGATAGAGATTAGAGTAACCCATCGGTCCTATGGGTTTGATAAGAATAGAAAAATGGAATTCAAGGGAAATTCTAAAGACCACACTAAAAAGAATATGAGTTTTCCCTTATGCTCAAAGTGTGGAAATAAACATGTAGAAAATTTTCTTAAAGTGACTAGTAAATGTTTTAAGTGTGGAAAATAAAGTCATCGGGCAGTTGAATGCCGAATTTATGGAAAATATGATGTCTAATGACATGAATAGAGAAAAGAATACACAAAATGAACCTCCTACATTTCAACGTTACAAGTGCAATGAAATGAAGAATTATTCCAATAAATTCACTAATCAAAGTGTTATTGATGACGATCAACATCAACAAACTCTTAAGGACAAAGACTAAGGCAAGTCACATGTGATCACTATCGACGATGTGGAGCATGAAAATAAAGTGGTGAAAGGTACACTTACTGTAAAGACCCATATTTTCCATGTAATTTTTTTTAATTATATGGAATTATTACAAGTTTGTGAAAATTGAAGGTGCGTGATTCCGAGGACTGGTGTGCCCAGAATCAATTTTAAATTTTTTTTAAGGTACGTTCAGTAAACGCGCGAGCGGCGTTTTCTAACTTTTGAACTGGTGCTCATATTAAAAATATGAAGTCACCGTTGAATCTGCAGCACCAAAATTCGCTTAAGGGAGGCTTTTCTTTGACCAAAGTAGGTCTGGAGAAAAAGATAAGTTTTGGATGTTTTAAAAGAAATAAAATAAAATAACTTTATTATTTTATTTTGTTTCTAACTTATCCTCCAACGGACAAGTGGATGCGGAACCAGTGATGTGCCAAGCCATTGAATTGCTTGACCCTCCAATCTAAGTAACAACAATGTTGGGGAAATTATAAATCTTCCTAATTTATGAGCTCCCATTAATTACCAATTTAGTTACTTACCCTCCCCTCTCCTATTTATATAGTGCTTGGGGGAAGGTATTAACACAACTTCACCAAACAACGAAGTGCAGAAGGAGTGCCAAGACGCCAAGCCCTTGGAGGATGGAGACGGTTCTATCGAGTGATGACGAGTGACACCAAAACCCTGAACCGAAGAACGATGTATGAGTGGAGTCGTTGGAAGCCTGTTTTGGTAATGAATAACATTGATACTTCTTTAAACATGGACGATCTCCATCAGTTTTACAAGGTAAAGGTGGTGTTGATTATTTTGTTTTCCCTGCAATTTTTTTCTAAAATTATAATAACAGATCAACTCATGAACAAGTTGATCCATTATTCGATATATATGTAGGAGGGTGTGTTTTTTTTGTTGGGATCAATATTGAAATTAAGTCATGAAATCCGGTTGACCAACTTTTCCCCGAAACCCCTAGATTTATCTCTAACGTAAAGGGCGCGGGCTAACACGAACAAGGCCTGAGCCCCTCCGCTTGTGCGTTGATTGTGATTTCCCAATTTGAAGTAGACGTCAATCCATATCGGGGCCTATTGCAGTAGATAATGTGATCCCAGGAGGCTGTAGGTGCAGTCAGCGCAAAAAATAGGCCATCAGTGCACGACCGACGGTCTGGCGAACATCTTGGCGCCGGCCGCGTGCCCGACGGATAATCCGACCGCTGCCTGGGGTGACGGCGGAATAGGGGTGGGGCGTGCCCCCGGTGGACCACCCACACAGCAACAGGTCCACATCCAGCATCGGCTGTGGTGGAAGTAGGGGTCGCCAGTTCGACCAATGGCCGGAGGACGGGGCGCGCGCCAGTGGTGCGCCCGACGGTGAAGCCGCGGCCCGTCGACCACAGTATGGAGGGATCTGTGGTGCCACATAGTGCCGCGTTGGGTCAAAACCCCCTGCAGGTTGACCCGATGATGCAGCTCCACACCACATCAGCCCTAACTAGATGCACCACATCCGAGTGTCCCTGGCGGCCCGCGCCGCTAAGCAAGTGGAACCACCGGGCCGGCCCAGTGGACCGACCCGCCGCCCAGCGGGCCGGGTTGACCCGGGTTAGGTCGGACCCGAGTCAGGTTGGTTCGAAAAAGATCAATCAGGGTCATCCCATGCCGAACTGGGTTGGGTCGGTCCGACCAGGGCAGACCGGACCCGGACCGAGTACCGACTAGTTACACAAAATGGGCCATAACTTCTAAACCGGACGTTCATTTGACGAATGATCTATGGTGTTGGAATCCTTATAAAAAGGCGGTCCTTTTTAGATATGTCACTTGAGTTTTGAATAAAGTTGTAGTATGGCTAGGTTGGATCAAACATGAATCCAATTGGGCCCTCAATACTAAAACGCCCGTATCTTGAAAAACCGTGCATCTGATTGATGAGCCGTTTGCGGCATTGAGACTCTCTTGAGGAGACAGATCTTTTGGAATAATTTGTGTTGAATTAAATGGATATCAATAAGTGGAAAGTGTCATGAGGAGCAGGTCTCCCAAGCAAACTGTGTGCGAAACCCTATGGCTGACTGAGACCTGAAGACTATTGACCTTGGACTCCTTACGACTTGACGACTAGCCTAGTGGAAAGCGACTCTGTGTGACCCAACACACCCACGGTACCCATCAAGGATGCATACCTCAGTCCGGACAAGGTGGGAAGGAGCTCTGCGTGACCCAGCAGGCCCACGGTGGGAAGCACCTCTGTGTGACTCGACATGCCCATGATACCCATCAGGTATGAGTACCATAGCAGTCCAAGGTTAGTGGGGAGAAGCTCTGTGTGACCCAACAGACCGACAGTGGGAAGCAGCTCTGTGTGACTCAGCATGCCCATGGTACCATCAGGGATGAGTACCACAACAATCCAAGGTTAGTGGGAAGTGGCTCTATGTGACCCAGCTGGCCCACGATGCTCGTCAGAGGAGGATTTCTCCAGTAGCTGAGGATTTCGATGATATGATTGATGATCCTTCTATCCTTGACCTAAAGTGATACCTTGCATGAGCTTACTTTTTTTGTGTACTTCTACTTCGTGATATACTTCTAGATTATTGTGTGGTCTTTACTTGTTGTTTTGAGGGTCCCTAGTGAGTTTAGTTTTACTCACCCTCTACACGGGCCTTTCCCACGTGTGTGTCATGTCCCGTGTAGACGATCGAAGCTTCGATGATGGACTTGGTGGTATTAGACCAAGTGGGACACAACGAGATCCAACAGACGAGACGTACTCCCTCGGCTTCCAGTAGCTATACTACTCCTATGATCAGGTGGGATTTTCTGTGGATGACCATTAAAGAACTCGTAAGTAATTTACTGCTTTCAGTACTTTCTTTTGGGGTTTGTATTTTGGCCCACTTACTTTGGTCTTTTATCGTACTCAGTTTCCTCTCAGTGGTATACTATCTCTCTTTTTTTGTGAGTTGGTACTTGGTTGGGTTTGCATGTGCGTACAAGTATCCAGGTGAATGACTCTCACTTGCAGGTTTACGCCTTCGGCACTAGTCACCAGCCCCTAGCCTTCGGGAGGCGGGTTTGGGGTAGTTACGGCATGGGCCCCGGAGGATGGGTCGTGACACTTAACATCCACTCTAAAGTAGGAAATGTTTTATTTGATCCTAGATCCACCCACTCTTTTATTTTTGAATAATTTTATAAGGGTATAATCCTATTACCTTAACGACTAGATGTTGAGTTATCTGTGACAACTCCTAATGGAAGAACGATCGCATCAAAAGTTTATAATTCCTCTCCGGTTGATGTTTGTGGGAAAGTGATTCCTACAAATCTTGTGATCCTTCCTATAGTAGAATTTGATTTTATTCTTGGCATGTATTGAATTTATATATATGGATATCATATCAATTTCCAAGTAAGGGTAGTCACATTTCATATTCTAGATCAATCAATGACCATCTATCGATACACGGATGAGTATGACCTTCTAGTAAAAATTTCTTCCATATTATGGTTCTTGATTCCTATAAATGAAGGTTATATATCTCAAATGGTTAGGGAGAAACTCAAAATTAAGAATACACTCATTGTACAAAATTTTTATGATGTATTTTTGGAAGAATTTATAGGTCTTCTACCAAATCGTGAGGTTGAGTTTTCAATAGAACTTATATTGGGTGCTATGCCTATTTCAAATACACCTTATAGAATGACCCCAATTGAGTTTCCAGAATTAAAGAAGCAACTCCAAGATAATCTTAATAAAGGATTCATAATTCCTAGTGCATCACCTTGGGGTGCACCTGTTCTGTTTGTTAATAAGAAAGATGGATCAATGAGACTCTACATTGTTTATCGAGAACTTAACAAGATCAATATAAAGAAAAAATATCCTCTTCCCTTCATTTATGACTTATTCAACCAACTATGTGGAGTTTAATACTTTTCCAAGATTGATATTCATTTAGGATATCATCAATTAAGGGTTAATAAGGAGCATATACCAAATATGACATTCCGTACAAGGTATAGACACTATTAATTTATAGTGATGCCTTTTGGTCTTACTAATTACCCCACTATCTTCATGAATCTAATGAATAGAGTATTTAGATACTATCTTGATCAGTTTTTAGTAGTATTTATAGATGATATTCTTGTCTATTCAAAGTGAAAGTAAGAACATGAAGATCACTTGAGAATTGTACTGAATGTTGACAACAATACTCCATCTCTATGATAATTTTGATACTCACAAATATCCTTAATTGTTTTCTAATGATTTTATTTTAAGTATATTTCAGGAATTTATTATTCATTATATTTTTATTTCTGGAATAAATATTTAAGTTCTTGAACAAATGAGATTTAATTCGCATTAGCGTTTTCTGGAAACACTGTTAATGCATTACATGTTCAGGAATTGCTTAAGCATGTTCTGGAATCACTGTTCATACCCTACGTGGAGAAATGTAGCATAAGGATGAAATGCGGTGTATACTTTTTGAGTTATCAGAAAATTATGGTTAATCAACCATACGTTATCGAAAAATTATGGAAGAGGAACCCTACATTAGGAAGGAACCCTATGTTTGAGATATTGAAAAGTATGGTTCATCAACCTTAGGTATGTAATCAACCTTAAGTTTTATCAAAAGTATGGACCATGTACCTTATGTTTAGAAGATTTTAAAAGTATGGATCATTTATCATATGTTTTGATTATTGAAAAGAAAAGTACGGTTCATCAACCCTATATTTGTAATCAACCTTACGTTTGAAGGATGCAACATCAACCCTACGTTTGTATTTAACCATACGTTTGAAAGATGCATGCTATACAGTTCAAAATTACATTTGGCATTGGAGAATTGAAGACGATATTATTATGAAACGGTCTACAAGCGGATTATTAGGCTAATTTCAATCTAGATTAAAAGTTTATTTTTTAAAGCGCGTTTTGACCGAGTCAAAGCCATTTTATTTATGATTCAAAGGATCAATTTAAAAGAAGCTTTTTATGAAGAATCTTCAGGGAAGTTATGACTGCTCTGTTATTTTGAATTTTTGATTATCGCGAGTCAGAAGGCGACTTTTGTGGATCTAAATTTGTAGGAGAAGTGATAGTCATTATTATATAGATGTTATATTTACACAGAAAATATATACAAGTTTTTCCGAACATCAATGAGATAAAGAATATAAGAGAAACAGAGACTATCGAGAACACAGATATGCTGATTTAAAAGTGCGAAAAAGATCTATTTATCGAAGAAGAAGAATCACGATAGAATATTCACTCATTCTACATCAAATATCTACTATGAATATACTACTACTAAAGTTTTGAATTATATTTTTATATCTACTACAACCAGATCGACTCAGAACTACTCTTCTTGTAAGATCATTATTTCTGAAGGTGACGAACCATCTACTGTTAATTGCATTTTGTTGCAATTGTGAAGAACAATGAGAAAGTATTTTCAAAGTACAAATACCTTTCTTTTCTATTCTTGAGTGATCAGATTCTCGTACTAAGCTGTGTAGGTTCTGTGATTGAACTAGAAGTCTTTGTTCAGCCTTAGATTGTAAAGGTGTCAACTGCCTGTACTCAGTTGTGGAATGGTCTGTTGACAAGAGGACCAGATAGTGAAAATCACCAAACTTGTGGAGTAGAGTGTTGGTGGAGTAGACTAGGGGAATTCTATTCCCCAAACCACTATATATCGTGTGTTCCTGCTATTTAAATTTCCGCTGCATTAATCTATCTAATTAAAGTCAAAGGGTAGAACACGATTTCGTAACGAATTTATAAAAGACACAATTCACCCCCTCTTGGGTATATTTGGTATATCCCGATCCAACAATTGGTATAAAAGGTTGAGCTTTTTGATAAAGCCTTAATAAGATGAAATTGATTAAGGATTATACACAGAGCAAGATGACTGATACAAGAGAATGAATGTCTATGGTCAGAGCACCGTACTTCAATGGAGAAAATTATGGATGCTGAAAATTAAGAATGATAATATATCTGAAAAAACTTGGATACAATGTATATTCTAAGATTCTAACTCCTTATGAAATACCTGAAAAACCTAAGACATGGAGTACTTCCACTAAAGCAGAATATGATATGAACTCAAAGGAAATGAATGCAATTATATGAGGTCTAGTACTTGATGAATTCAACAGAGTATCTCAATGCCCGACAACATATGAGATGTGGAAAACTATTGATGTTGCTTTTTAAGGAACTGACAATGTCAGGCAAATGAGATATGCTACTGCTAAGCTTAAATTCGACACATTCAGAATGTTTAAAGGTGAAATCATTACTCAAATGAATGGAATATTTACAGAGATTGTCAATAATATAACAGCTTTGGGAGACCCAATCAAACAAGATGATCAAGATTTAAAAGTACTGAGAGTACTGCCTACTAAATGGAATGGAATCTTTTCTGCAATCAGATAGTCAATACCTGCCAAAGATTTAACCATGAGAGAATTTATTGGAACACTTATGATGTATGAAGCCGAGATACAAGATGAAGAAGATAAGCATAAGGTTATGATCAATAGATAATACACTACCTTAAAAGTCTCATCTTAAGGGAAAAGCAAAAAGTTAAAGAAAAAGGAAGTAAAGGTGAAATCAGAAAGTTCTGATTCATCAAGTTCTAATATAGAACTAGCTTAGCTAGCCAAAAAGTTTAGAAAATTCTATAGAAAGAAGAAAGGTTTCAGAAAAACCTTCAAAAAGGATGAAAAGGAAGTAAGATGTTATGAGTTCAAGAAGATGGGTTATATCAAACCTGACTTTCCTTAGTTGAAAGAAGACAAGAAAAAGAAGTTCTTAAAAATAAATGATTATGAGAAAAAAGATAAGAAAGCAATGAAAGCAACATGGAGTGTGTCAGAAGAATCCAACAGTCCTTCAGAATCAGACTCAGAGAAGGAAGAATTAAATCTGAAAGCCAACATGTGCTTTATGGCAGAAACAGATGAGGTACAATCATATTATTCTTCTAATTCTAATGCAGAATCTAATTCTGAAACAAGCTATTTTAATGAAAAACTTGCAACCTACTGCAACATGCTTGAGGAAAAGTATTATTCTCTTTTTAAGAAGCATAAATAATTAAAGAACATTCACAAGTCCATTTTAGATGAAAGAGATACAATAATAAAGCAATTTAAGGAGTTAACTGATAAGTATAATTCAATTAACATTGATTATACATATCATGAAGCTAAAATAAAAACACTACAATCTGAAGTAAAAACATATAAAAGTGCAACACTCATTTTTACTAAAGGAGAAAACTGCTTGAATGAAATTCTTGGGAACACTGTCATTAAGAAAGAAAGATTTGGAATTGGTAGTAAAGGTGAAAAACCTAAGCTGTACAAGAATTATTTTGTTCCAAGCTCAAAAAGATTAAATTTTAATTACTGTGGAACAAGGGGACATATTTCTAAAAACTATTTCTTAAGATAACCTCAAATAAGTGGTATTAAGAAAGATTTTGTTTCAAATAATTTATTTGATTCTATTGATTTTAGAAAAATAAAACAAGTCTGGATTCCCAGATCTTTGCTGACTAACACAACTGGACCCAATAGAATATGGGTGCCAAAACAACTTGTTTAAATGCCTTTGCAGGAAGCAGGTCACAGAAAAAAAAGACCATATGGTATATGGACAATGGCTGCTCAAGGCATATGAGTGGAAGCACATCGAATTTCTCTACACTCACTCAAAAAGATGGTGGACTTGTCACTTTTGGTGACAATGCCAAAGGGAAAATTATTGGTATTGGAAAAGTTGGAGATCCAGAAGCTGTCTTAATAAACAAAGTACTTTATGTACAAGGATTGAAACATAATCTAATAAGTATCTATAAATTATGTGATGATGGTTATGCTATTTATTTTTTTAACAATTTTTCTTCTGTTTTCAAAAATAAACTGCTTAAATTTAGAGCACCTAGAACTGACAATGTGTATACACTGGATTTAAATTACTTGTGTAAAAAACAAGTAAAATGATTAACTGCTAAGATAAATGAATCCTGGATCTGGCATATAATACTTGGACATTGAAATATATATTCTTTACATAAATTATCCAAGAAGTAACTAGTTTTTGATTTACCTAGTCTCAAATTTGAGAGTGATAGATTTTTTAATGCATGTCAACTTGGAAAACAACACAAATCATCCTTCAAATCTGTTAACAAAATTGCTACGTCTAAACCTCTAGAACTCATCCATATAGATTTGTTTGGACCTTTAAGAGTAGAAAGCTTCGATAGTAAACTATATGTATATTTATTATTTTATGACTATTCTAGATTTACATGGATTTTATTTTTAAAATTTAAAAATGAAGCTTTTACTTTATTTGAAAGTTTTTGCGAAGCTATTCAAAATGAAAAAGGTTTTAAAATAATTTCATTAAGAAGTGATCATGGTGTAGAATTTGAGAATCTAGAATTCAATTCCATTTGCTCAAATATGGGTATTAAACACACCTTCTCTACACCAAGAACACCTCAAAAAAATGGAATTATTTAAAGAAGAAATAGGACTATTCAGAAAATGGCTAGGACTATGTTAAATGAATACAGTCTTCCTACCTATTTTTGGGAAGAATATATAAAAACATCCTACTATATAATGAATAGAGTTTTAATTAGACCAATTTTAAAAAGGACACCCTATGAACTCTAGAATAACATGAAACCTAAATTAAATTAATTTAAAGTTTTTAGATGCAAGGTTTATACCTTAAACACCAAATACAATCTTGGTAAGTTTGATCCAAAATCTGATGAAGGCATTTTCTTAGGATATTCTGATACTTTCAAAGCTTATAGAGTTTTTAATAAAAATTCAAGGATTGTTGAAGAATCTGTTCATGTGAAATTTGATGAAAATGATCCCTTTGAGAAAAGGACATATCAAATAGATGAGTCTGATTCTAATGACAACATGAGACTTGAGAACCTGAAAGATTATTTTGAAAAATATATAAATGAAATTCAATCCAGTCCATAATAACTTGACACTGAAGAACCTATAAGTGTACTACCTATACAGTCAAGGACCTTAAAGAATCACCCTTTATAAACTGTGATAGGAGACTTTAAAACAGGAATAAAAACTAGAAGGAACATAGGAAATCTTGTTGAGTTTTCTGCCTTTCTATCCCAATTATAACCCAAGTCTATAGAAGAAGCTTTAGATGATGAAAGTTGGTTGATAGCAATGCAAGAAGAATTAAATCAGTTCAAGAGAAATGAAGTTTAGAAATTAGTTGAAAGACCACAGAATTATCCAGTTATTGGAACCAAATGGGTTTTTAGAAATAAACAAGATGATCAAGGAATAATAACTATAAATAAAGCAAGACTAGTAGCTAAATGATATAATCAAGAAGAAGGTATAGATTATAATGAGACCTTTGCACCTGTAGCTATATTATAATTCATTAGAATCCTCTTAGAATATGCATATCATATGAATTTTAAATTATTTCAGATGGATGTTAAGTTTTCCTTTTTAAATGGTTATTTAATTGAGGAAGTTTATGTTGAGAAACCTCTTGGTTTTGAAAATTCTCAAAAACCAGATTATGTTTTTAAACTTACTAAAGCTCTTTATGGCCTTAAATAAGAACCTAGAGCTTGGTATGAAAGATCAACATCTTTTCTTCTGAAAAATGATTTTACTGATGGAATGACAGATCCAAAAATATTTAAGAAAACTGTAAATTCTAACATTTTATTGGTTCAAATTTATGTTGATGATGTAATTTTTGGATCAACTAATAAATCTCTTTGTCATGAGTTTTCAAATATAATGCAAAAATAATTTTAAATGAGTATGATGGGAGAATTAAATTTCTTTTTAGGTCTTCAAATTTATCAAATTTTTTTTGAAATTTTTTAAATCAAAGAAAATACATTACTGATTTACTAAAGAAATTTGGACTTGAAAACAACAAGACATATACAACTCCTATGTGTACTAATATAAAAATTGATATTGATGAAACTAGAAAATCAGTTGAAAACAAGTTATATAAAGGTATTATTGGTATTTTATTATATCTTACTGCTAGTAGGCCAGATATAATGTATTCAGTATGTCTTTGTGCAATATTTCAATCAAATCCTAAAGAATCCCATTTAACTGCTGTTAAAAGAATTTTTAGATATTTAAAAGGAACTATTTTTCAATATCTTCTTTATCCTAAAATGTCTGATTTTAATTTAATTTCATATTCAGATGCAGAATTTAGAAGTTGTAGATTAGATAGGAAAAGCACTTCGGGTACTTGTCACTTTTTAGGAAAATACTTAGTGTCATGGTCAAGTAAGAAACAACACTCAGTTGCCCTATCAACAACCGAGGCATAATATGTATCTGCTGGTAGTTGCTGTGCACAAGTATTGTGGATTAAAAAAACTCTTATGAATTTTGGACTAAGTTTTAATAGTATTCCTATTTTATGTGATAATACTAGTGCTATAAATATTTCAAAAAATACTATTAATCATTCTAGGACTAAGAATATTTATATCAAACATCATTTTTTAAGAGACCATGTTCTTAAAAAGAATATATTCTTAAAATTTTTAAGTACTTAAATTCAATTAGCTGATATTTTTACCAAACCACTTCCCACTACAAGGTTTTATTTTATTAAGGGGGAGCTAGGTTAATTTAATTTTAAATAAAGTTTTATTTTATTATGCTGTTTCTTTATTTTAATACTGTTTAAAATAAATTAGTTATTTGTTTTTCAAACAGAATAAGTTTTTTTTCTTCACGTGTTAAATTAATTATTTTTCAAATATATATAATAATTATTGATGACATGGGAATCAAGGATATTAGAAACCTTTATAATTCTAAATCCTTTAATTTTTACCAAAAACCCTTTCGAACCCGCGGTGCTTTACCGCTCTTTGTCTATTCGAACCTGAACCTTCGAAACCCTAATCATCTTTCGAACCTTCAGAGATTTTTCGACAGAAATGCCCAAGACCAAGGGAACCGATGAGGCTGAGACCAGTACTGGCAAGAGACAACGCTCTGAAGAAAGGAAAATTTTGCAAGGAAAGGTCATAGATATGAAATGGTTATTTTAGAAAAACCTATTGCTGAAGCAAGCTCTTGCATTTTAAAACCTTGAATAGACGTTTAATGGAGATTTTACAGAGTTTCTATATGAGGTATAACTTCATTATTTATTTTAAATCTATTCAGTTTAGTCTGGGGGAAGATGAGGATACTATGGTAGCTAAGATTGAAGATCGAGATGTTTCGATATCCTCTACGGAGATTGGTCGGATTCTAAACTACCCTCATGAGGGAGTCTTTCATTTTTATTTGAAGAATATAGGAGATTCAGTACGTAAGTCTGAAAATATTATGTCTTTTCTTTTTTATTCTACTTATATAAGGAAGATGTTCATAAAGGACTTAAAACTAGATCAGAAAATCCTAGTGAATTTTGTGCAAACAGGGATTGCACCGAGGATCTCTGAACTGGAGAAAATCTTGTATCCATACATGTATATAATGTATCTATTTCTGACTGATATAAGACTTAATTTTCCTAGGTACATGGTAAGGTACCTTCATTATTGTTTTCAAACAGAAGCTCACATGACTTTTTATCCATTTGGTAGATTCATATCAAAAATTTTGTTCAAAAAGGATATGGTAAGGCTGGTGGAAGCCAGATTTAGATGCCATCATAGTAACACTTTTGGTGCTGGAACCCTAAGAAATATTGGTTACTTCTGAAGCACATTGAGAGGAACACTTTTACCAGTAGGAGCTGAAGAAGAGTAAGAGAGTGCTCAGGCTCAATCTGATAAATATAAGGAGGGACAGACTGAATCAAGAGTGAGCACTACTATAAGAAGAATAATATTTGAAACCGAAGAAGCTCAAGAATAAAGTAGTCAGGAAGGACTTCAGATTCAAAGGAAAACACCTTCTAATGATCATGAGGAACTTGGTTCACATGTTTTATCATCCAGAGATTTACTCACTTACAATTTTGTCAGAGAAGCAGCTGTTGAGAAGCCATAAGAATAGAATACTTCTCAAATTAAAGTGACTCCTCAAGTACAAACTGAACTTCAAGAAGAAGATGAAACTAAGACTCAGGAACAAGATGTGGCTGTAACTGAAATTGAACCTAAAATTATAGTTGATGCTGCAGTTAAAATAGAAAAGAAAAAGGAGGCAGATCCTAATGAAGAAGTGGTCAGTCCTCAATAAAATCAAGAAGATGTCATTTTAGAAAATCTAGTGGAAGAAATGATTACTGATGTTCATAATGAGAATGTTTTTGAAGTTCATACCGAGGTAATTAATGAGGATTTTTCTATGGAAGAGTCTGGAAGATACTCTGAGGAAAAGTCTATGGACCAGCCAGCTCAGGAGGAAGCAAAAGAACAATCTGATGCAGACTCTTTTCCATTAGTGCTGCTGCATCAAGTACAAGATAAAAATGAGAATCAAGCACAGGGTGCCTCTAATTCAGTGAATAAGGAAGTAGAAGAGCTGTACAAAAAGTTGCCTAATTTGAAATCTGCAAATTTAGCTCTAAGGATATCCCTAGAGAAAGAACAGTTGAAATTTTAGAGACTTAAAGACAATATAGTTTCAAGGCAGAAAGTTGAAACTTTTAAGACAATGATGTTGACAGAAGTGTTCAAGTTGAAATCAGAAATAGTGATGAAGTCATATCTGTCAGAGTTTAAAGACTATATGGAGACACATTTTTCATCTATCAGGACTGGTGAAGTTACTGAATCGGGTACTTCACCTGATTTAATCAGAATATTTTAGGCTATCACAGCAGCAATGAGCAATATGAATGAAAAATTGCATGATTTTCAATGCAATAGTGCTCCACTATCAGTTTTATTAGATAATCAGAGATTTTTGGTTGACCAGTTGACCTTGAGTGAACCCAGTATTAGAACCGTGCTGACTTAGTTCATAGAGAATTTAACTCTATTTATGGAGAAGGAAGATAGAATTCATAAGTTTTTCAGAGTAAATATGATAGAAGATATTCATATGACTCAGGAGAATAGAGATCTTATTATCAAGCTAGGAGATGGAATGATGAGAAGACTTAGGGAGAAGTTGATAGAAATCAAGGCCATTGTTCATAGGAGATAGAACCTATCTTATACCCTTATCACACCTTGATTCCTGAGTTTATCATAATTTTACCTGTTACATTTTATTTTAATGAAATTTTATTCCATATTATATATATATTTTTTGTACTTTTTTTTATTTCCTATGTTCAACTATGCCAATATTCAATGTTCAATTATTTCCAAATGGTTAATAATAGCATTTACTTAAGTTCACTGCTATATTAAATTGTGTTCTATTCCATATTCTATCTTTCTTTTTGATATCATAAAAAGGGGGAGAAATTTGGATAAACACAACATTTTATTTTAACTATTTCAAATATTAAGCGTTATCTTAATCCTTTAAGGGGGAGAAATTAAATTAAATATAATATTGTATTTATCTTTTCAAAATTCAAAACTATATGCGATTAATTTTGTAAGTTAATTTCATCGGTTATTTTATGGGTTTTGTGATCATCAAAAAGAGGGATATTGTTGAGAACAATACTCTATCTCTATGATAATTTTGATACTCACAAATAACATTAATTATTTTCTAATAATTTTATTTTAAGTATATTTTAGGAATTTATTATTCATTATATTTTTATTTCTGGAAGAAATATTTAAGTTCTTGAACAAATGAGATTTAATTCGCAATAGCGTGTTCTGGAAACACTGTTCATGCATTACATGTTCGAGAATTACTTAAGCGTGTTCTAGAATCACTGTTCATACTCTACGTGGAGAAACTTAGTGTAAGGATGAAATGAGATGTATAATTTTTGAGTTATCATAAAAGTATGGTTAGTCAACCATACGTTATTGGAAAAGTATGGAAGAGGAACCCTACATTAGGAAGGAACCCTACGTTTGGGATATTGAAAAGTATGGTTCATCAACTTTACTTATGTAATCAACCTTACGTTTTATCAAAAGTATGGATCATGTACGTTATGTTTAGAAGATTTTAAAAGTATGGATCATTTATCATAAGTTTGATTATTAAAAAGAAAAGTATGGTTTATCAACTCTATATTTGTAATCAACCTTACGTTTGAAGGATGCGACATCAACCCTAAATTTGTGTTCAACCTTACATTTGAAAGATGCATGCTATACAGTTCAACCTTATGTTTGGCATCGAAGAATTAAAGAAGATATTATTATGCAACGGTCTACAAGCGGATTATTAGGCTGATTTCAATCCAGATTAAAAGTTGATTTTTAAAGTGCTTTTTTGACTAAGTCAAATTCGTTTTATTTATGATTCAAAGGATCAATTTAAAGGGAGCTTTTTATGCCAAATCTTCAGGGAAGTTATGACTGCTCTATTATTTTGAATTTTTGATTATCGCGAGCCATAAAGTGACTTTTTTGGATCTAAATTTGCAGGATAAGTTCTATTCATTATTATATAGATGTGATATTTACACAAAAAATATATACATTTTTTTCCAAACATCAATGAGAAAAAATATATAAGAGAAACAGAGACTATCAAGAACACAGATCTGCTGATTTAAAAGTGCGACAAAGCTTTGTTTATTGAAGAAGGAGAATCACGATAGAAGATTCAATCATTCTACATCGAAGATCTGATGTGAATATACTACTTCTAAAGTTGTGAATTATATTTTTATATCTACTACAACTGGATCGACTCAGAACTACTCTTCTTAGAAGATCATTATTTCTGAAGGCGACGAACCATCTACTGTCAATTTCATTTTTTTTCAATTGTGAAGAACAGCAGGAAATATTTTTCAAAGTAAAAAATATATTTCTTTTCTATTCTTAAGTGATCAACTTATCATACTAAGCTGTGTAGGTTCTGTGATTGAACCAGAAGGATTTGTTCTGCCTTAGATTGTAAAGGTGTCAACTGCCTGTACTCAGTTGTGGAATGGTCTGTTGACAAGAGGACCAGATAGTGAAAATCACCAAGCTCGTGGAGTAGAGTGTTGTTGGAGTGGACTAGGGGCCTTCTATTCCCTGAACCACTATACATCGTGTGTTCCTACTATTTAAATTTATGCTGCATTAATCCATCTGATTAAAGTCAAAGGGCAGAACACGATTTCATAATGAATTTGTAAAAGACACAATTCACCCCCTCTTGTGTATATTTGGTATATCCAGATCCAACAATGAAGACCCTTAGAAAGGAGAAAATTTATGAAAAATTTACCAAGTGTGAATTTTGGCTTCAAAAAGTTTCATTTTTGGGTCACATAATCTCAAGAGAGGGGATATCTTTGGATCCAATAAAAACAAAAGTTATTGAAAGTTGGTTGAGACCAAAAATGGTAACCGATATCTGAAGTTTTCTTGGTTTGTCTGGATATTATCGATGTTTTGTGAAAGATTTTTCATGATTATCTAATTGACTTACCAAGTTGACTCAGAAAGGAGTTAAGTTTGTGTGGACGAAGGAACATGAATATAATTTGAAAGAGATCAAAATAAGGTTAGCCAGTGCACCTATGCTCACACTACCATATAGTAGAGAAAGGTTTTTGATCTACAATGATGCATCAAAAAAGGGACTGGGTTGTGTTCTCATGCAAAATGATATGGTGATAGCTAATGCCTCATGACAATTGAAAATCCATGAGAAAAATTACCCAACTCATGATATGGAGTTAGCTGTGGTAATATTTTCACTAAAGATATGGAAGCATTATCTTTATAGTGAAATGTGTGATATTTATACTGATCATAAAATTTTAAATTATATTTTCACACAAAAAGATATGAATATGCATCAAAGAATATGGTTGGATTTGATTAAAGATTATGAATTCTCAATACATTACCACCCTGGTAAAGATAACAAGGTGGGATATGCTTTGAGTCGAAAGGACCATGCTAGCCTATCTATGATGAGGATCACAAAAGATCCAAATATTTTTGGATTTTCAAAGGATGGATCTTGAAATTTTAAAGGAAGGGGACAAATATTATCTTTCTAAATTGAATGTTCAACCATCTATACAAGTGAAGATTAAGGAGGTGAAAAAGGAAGATGTAGAGATACAAAATAAGGTGAGAAATGTTCTTGAATTCAACCTTGATTATGATTGAATAATAAGGTTCAAGAACTGGGTTTGTATTCCTCCCATACCAGAATTAAATAAGGAGCCATTGGATGAGGCTCATAGTTCTTCATTCTCTATTCACCTTGGAAGCACAAAGATGTATAGGGACTTGAAAGAGTATTTCTGGTGGGATGTAA
This sequence comes from Viscum album, assembly GCA_963277665.1. Classification (NCBI taxonomy): domain Eukaryota; kingdom Viridiplantae; phylum Streptophyta; class Magnoliopsida; order Santalales; family Viscaceae; genus Viscum; species Viscum album. The sequence goes on from OY728139.1 coordinate 481,139,897, forward strand.
TGAAAAGATATGTTGCTGAATATGTCTCTCGGTGCTTCATTTTTCAACAAGTTAAGGATGAGAGACAAAATTATAAGGGGATGTTACAACCATTACCCATACCAGAAGAGAAATGGGAAAACATCACTATAGAATTTGTTTTCAGACTTACAAAAACATCTAAAGGACATAATTCTACATGGATTATAGTTGATCACCTTATGAAGTTGACATACTTCATTATTATTAGAGAGGATTTCTCTCTTGATCAGCTTTCCAGGATATATGTAAAGTGGTAAGATTGTATGGAGTACCACTTTCTATTATATCTGATTGGGATTTGAGGTTTACCTCAAAGTTCTGACTAAGTCTTCAGCAGGATCTGGATAAAGAGTTAAGTTTCAACACTACTAATCATCCTCAAATAGACGGTCAGAGTTAAGTTTCACTCTAGTATTCAGATAGATCATTATGAATACCTCTATGGAAATAAGTGTGTAACTCTAACTTTTTAGGATAAAGTTGGGGAAAGAAAGCTATTAGGACCTGATATTGTTAATGAAATAGAAGAAAAGGTCAAATCTATTCAAAAACACATAAGAGAATCTCAGAATTGAAAAAAAGTTATGCTGACAACCTAAGAAAAGACCTAGAGTTTGAAGTGGGTGACAAGGTGTTTCTACAAATATCTCCCTGGAAAAGAGTAATGAGATTTGGAAAGTAGGGAAATATGATCCCTAGGTATATCGGTCCTTTTGAAATTCTAGATCGTGTTAGGAAGGTAGTTTACTAATTGGCACTTCAACCGAATCTCTCTCAAGTTCACGATGTGTTCCATGTATATCTCCTAAGAAAGTACATACCTGATCTTTCACATGTACTAAACTCATAATTCATACCTTTAGAGCAAGATCTTTCTTATAAAGAACAACTGATAGGGATTCTGGATCGTAGCAAAAAAGTTCTGTGAAACAAGACCACTCACTTGGTTAAAGTTTTGTGGAGAAACACCCAATTTGAGGAAGATATGTGGTAAATTGAGGATATTATGAGGGAGATATATACTCATATGTTTGTATCCAAGTGACAAATTTAGAGGGAAAAATTTAGTTTAAGGTGGGAATAATGTAACACCTGAATGTTTTTATGAAATATATTTTTTAAATAATTTTAATTATTAAATAGCTTGCATTGCATGAAATCGTGAGTTTAAATGAACCAAAAGATGAACTTAGTTATAAAATTTCCATTTTAACCTAGCCATTAGGGTTGTAGGAATAAATATAACTAACTTATGAAAATGTATGGTGAAGTCATTCACTACCAATTATTTATAAAAAATATAAATCAATTATATATTTGTATTTTTGTATTAATAAATTGAGTGAATTACTATTAGTAAATGAAATTAATGAAATATATATGTTATATACTTAATAAAATATTTTTTATATTCATCCAATAGATATTTTTGTTATAGGGTATGAATAAACCCTATTTGATGTATAAAAACCTATATTTTTTAAAAGGGTAATTTTACGCCTTTTAATGGAGAACCCTTTTTAAATTAAGGTTTTGAAACATTAATAATTTTTATATGAAAACATAAAAATTTTCTTTATAATCGTAATATAAAAATTTACTTTGGATGAATTTTTAATATTTTTTCGATAATTTTCAAATTTTGATGAATAGTAAAAATACACTAAATTTTAATTAAAAGCAACTTTTTTATCTAAATAATTTATATGGTTAAATTATAATATTTAATGGGTTTAAAGTATAAATATAATATATTTATATCATTAAATTTAATTTATGTCATTATCATTAATTTTACATTGAATTCAAATGTAAAAACATTTCAATCTTTTATAATGTTTTAACTTTTAAAACCCATTCTCTCTTTCCGACAATGAGATTAATTTTAAATTAATTAATAAAACTTATATGTTTTGAATTTTTAATAATGTATTATATATTTAATCAGTTGGTCCAAATTATGTAAATATATTTATTTTATTTTTAGGCATTATGAATAACAACTTTGGTAATTTTTATTAATAAGGTAAAAGGGTAAATCGGGTAATTAAGGGTAAAAATACTATTATAAAATTACCATAACACTTGTCTTAATATAATTGGATGATTGTGTTTTGACCTAAATCATAATTGTGTCTAAATGGCATCCTTTAGAATCCACTTGGATGAGACTAGGACATTTAATTTATTTTATTTAAAGAAAAATTAAATATGTCTTACTCAAATTTTAATAACTATATCATTTTTTTATATAAGGTTATATATAAGATAAATTTGATTATAAATACTAATTTTAAATATAAAATGTTTTTATTTATCATGATAATTTATTTTTAATTTTTAGAAAATAAATAATTACCTTAAAAACTTATACTTTGATGATGTAAAGATTAATTAATTGATCAGAAATCAACAAAACAATTTTTATTAAAATGAAAATAACCATAAAAGACCCAAAAACTTGAAAAAATCTTATTGGATGATTATATCTAGACTATAACCATCCAAGGTTCTAGTTAATGACCATTTGGATCCTTATAGAAAAGATTGTGACACTCATATTATTTTATTTAAAATGATGCTAAAGTTGTCACATTTATAACCTAATAAGTATAACATTTTAAATGTTAAATTTTACAGAATATAAATTTGACTAAAAATATTCTTCTAAAATATAGTAAATTTATATCCATCATATTATTTTATTTTAAAATTTTATTCAACAAATAAGTATATTAAATAATTACACAAAATTGTTGTAGTAATTATTTTATTAAAAGAGATAACAAATAAATGTTATTAAAAATATTCAAATAAATATATTTTGGGATAATTAATATGTCTAATTAATTTTATATATGATATTTACTTATTAGTAATATAATAAAATAGTTTTTTCGAAGTTAACTTATTATCTTAATATTTTTAAAAATCAATGAATTAAATAGTTTCAAAATTGACACCATTGATTATTTATCAAAAAAATGTTTTATTAAATTATTTAAAAATCATAAAACATTTTAAAAAATATATAATATTTTTTATATGTTAAAAAAATTTCTAATTTATTTATTTATGGTCTATTTGACATCAAATAAGTAAATATTGCACCCTTTTAATATTGAAATATTTTTTACCCTAGTTAAAAATTAAATATAACAACTAAGTGTTAATTAAATGATAAGGTTTAAATTGATAGAAAATCTTGTCTAAAATCTATTGATTTATGATATTATAACCTCATCTCATATTATCTTTGAAATTTGGACATTTTGGAGGGTTTTTTATGGGGTTTGATTTTATTATAAATTAATATTTTTGGAGATCCCAAAAGTGTCCCTCACCTCAATTATAAATGGGAATCTCCTCCCTCACATCTTCACTTCACTTTGAGTCTTCAAGCTCGGCCATACCATGAAATTTTCCCTTATCAACTTCTATATTTATATTCTAGAGGTTATTTTATTCTTCAAAGACAAACTCTAGTGCTCTAAGAGGAGATTTAGAGGAAGCACGTCGAAGAAGAGGTAATCTCCTTTACTGATTATTTCAAACTTATTTCTTATTCCAATTCCTATTCATGATTTGTTTCATTATAAAGTAATAAATCCAGTATCAATTATATAATGAGATGTTATTATGATTTTGTAACAAAAATATTCCACTTTCTATCCATCCTACGAAAAACAAAATCACTACGCGTGCGTACGTACGACTTACCGTCTCCACGTCGTGGTGTAACTTTTTTTTTCACCACCACCTTACTTGGATGGGTATAATGATATAAATAATAACTATATATAATTATTATAACATGATATTGATTCTGAAATATTATACACCATTTACTTCAATACCATTCCACAATTATGGGAATGATATCGTCGCTTGTGCGTACATACGACCTACCATATCCACGATACGATGTGATTAATTTTACATGATCCCCATTAAATAATGATTATATAAATGTATATAATGAATAAATATGATATATATAATATTAATATCATTTTTAATGATATAAATATGAACTATGAAGGATATTCAGAACTTATTCGACAAAACATGCATAAGCAAATAAAAGAGTTAATACCCGAATAACAAGTAATAATAAAATGTTATTAACAAACAGATGATAATATGATCATATATGATATCATAAAAAAATCAATATGATTTTAAAATAAGTATATGACATTATTTAAATAATTATACAGGAGTTTCAGATACATACAAAGGAAATCAGACCTAAGATAAAAGAATAATTTCACAATCTCATTATTATCTGAGATTGTTTATACATAAGTATTTATTGGGATATATTTATCATCCACATCCATGTTTCCTAAATATTTAATATTTTTTTATTCTTCTAAAATTATTTAAATTCAATTTTACCCATTGTTGAATTTTTATTAAACAGTATGAAAGGAATCTTTTGTTGTTATTCGATACAAGGTACTTTTTGACTTTTTCGGCAAAAGTACGAGGATAATGTTTTTTTAACTTATACAAAATGAATGAATTTTTTATGTATTTATAATTACATATTTCCATGAATCTTCCTATACATGATTTCAAGTTTATTTTCAAAAAATTATTTTCTTTTAAAATTGCATGACATCTTGAGAAAAGAAAACGTTTTTGAAGAAGAAAGGATATTTTACTCAAGAATTAATTTCAAGTATTATATAAAAATTATTTTCCATCTAAGATGGAAATCCTTAATAGGGTTATATTTCCCGAATAATATCCTTATTATTCCTATGATTTTATTATGTTTTTTATAGAATTCTATTTATGAAATTCATTTGTTTTACATGGATTATGTTATGATGGAACGATATTTAAAAAACCCATTTTATTCCTTAGGTTATGTTATGAGGAATGATTTATATTTTTGTGGAACATATATGAATGATTTTATTATGATATGTGTGGGACCTATATCTCCCTTCAATGCATTGGGTAAATATTTATATCTCATGAGATAGACATGGATGAAACGGGAAATGATCTCGGTTCAGTAATACAGGGCTAGAACGAGGAGTGAACTCGATTCAGTAATGGACTTTGTCTGCTATGATGGTATTGGAAATGAGCCTTGACTAATATGAAATGATTTTATATGATTTTTTATATGCCAAAAAACTTCATGTCTTATGTTATTAATTTTGGTATTATATTCATTGATTCTTATGAACTTTCATAATTTCCCCCATGACATGATATCACGATCTTTCATATGCAAGATAATATTTTCAAATGTTATGTTATTATGTATTCTGATTACAATATGCTTGATATTTCCCTTTTTTACCCCTACTGAGCATCTGAGATCACCTATTCATATGTTTATTTTACCCAGTTCATGAAGATGGGTATTAAGTAAGATATGTCAAAAATGGGTCTAATTATGATGAAATAAATGGGAGATAATGAATATGTCTTATGAACTGGTTGTTTATATTTCCCAATTTCTAAAGAAACTATAACTATATGGTCCTATCATAGATTTTTTATAATTTTTAATGAATATTATTCAATTTTTAATTAATATATATGTATTTAAAGTATGAGTCGTTATAGATGTTGTACTCTTATCTAGAAGAATACTATCCATACATGGATGATGGGTTTCTACATGAGGGATACCCATGTACATCCTTCACCCCATCCATTCCTATTTATCTTATGGAATCATTATCGAGTAATACCAAAATATTAATAACAATGATGGAAACCTTTACCACATACCAATTGGAACAAACCAAGAGGTTAGGAAAACTTAGAAATACGATAAAACAAATTTTTGAGATAATTTGGAATATAGAAAATTCAGTCGAGTATGAAGCCAGGTGTTCTTATTCTTTTTCAATTGAGGAAGAATGTTACGACATGGGCCCTAATTATAGTGAATTAATTTTTTTTGAAAATTATTTTCAAAACAAAGAATTTGAATATGGGAATACGTTATGTCATTTTATAGTGAATTTGATCAATTCTTTGTTTATGAACCCTCGGTTGACTTCTCACTTTCTCTTGAGTATTATTTTGATTCTTATTAGGTTTTTAGCATTTCAGAGCAAGGATATAATGTGGTGGGGGAAATACATTATCAAACCAATGCACTGATCCAAATTCAACATTTATTATCCATGAAGTAAGGTTTCTGCAAGCCACCACCTAGACCACCTGAATATCAAGGAAAACTACTAGAACAGGATGGTTCCAGGAATATGTGGTGGTTTACACATTATAATCTACATCCTCCTTCATATTATGGGTAGTTACTCTAACTCGGGTTGAGACAAAGACCTAAATAAAAGGTGCTTTCTGGGAGGCAACCTAGAACTTATTCCCCTTCTCTCTAATTTTTTTGTTTTTAATAAATACACGGAGTGTACTTCCTCCTGTACACACCATGTACCATTATTTTCTTATTTTCTTAGAAAATACTATTTAAAAGTGAATAAAATAAGGCTACATAGTGTGTGTATTAATATAAATGGTGTATACCTTTCTCTTTTGTGCATATTATAATAGTAATTTTTGTATAAATACAAATTGATTAAGTCAATAGATTGGAATGAAGCTTGTGATGATGGTAATATCATTGGAAGGTATCTCAACCATCACCAGTTTGAATCCCTTTGTACCCACCTTTAGAACAAGATTTAATCTTTTTGGACCCATTTTTATTAAACGATGTGTGTTGTATTTTTAAAAGTAATAAAATCAATTAAAAATAAAAGAACAACAATAGTGGGGCTGAATCAGCTTGTAGGGTCATATCCCATGGTTCAAAAGACCTTGTTTGAGTCCTTCCAACCAACTCAATTCTATAATTTTTCTCTAAATTAAAACCACATGTTGTGTATTTTGATATACATTGTGTGTCATGTATATATTTTTTCATTAATAATTAAAACTATTTTAAAAATAAGAAATCACTCGAGGGTGATGTGGGTTGATCGAAAGAATCATAACCCAGGATCCAAAAGACCTGAGTTCAAATTTGGATAATCTCCACCATCCCAATCTTCAAATAATTAAAACCACATGCTATGTATTCTTCCTTTCACCATGTAGTGTTTAAACTAGTTATAAAATTTCAAAAAGATAATAAAATTTTAAGTACTACAAACCTCACTCTAGTGGTTAATGGAGATCACCTAGATTGAATCATTCACCGGTTCAAATCTCACCCTGATCACTGGAATAAAGTTTTCAACTCTTTATTTTTCATTTTTAGAACACATGACATGTATTTTTCCAATACACTACATGTATAAGTTTTTGTGTGTGTATATATTTATATATTTATTTGTAAATAATAATTAATCAATAGTATGCAATAGTAACCACATATATTAAATATATATATATATACACTTAAAAAAATACTTAAATGGAGTGTATCAATAAAGTACATGCTGTGTGTCATGAATTTAAATGCTAGGATTACAAACTCAGGTAGTACCCATGTTGACCACCCACCCCTATTCTCATGTCTTCTCATGGAAGCCAGCTTTGACAGACCTCCAATCTATCATTCAAGGATTTTAGGCTTAGATTTAATCTCTATTTTCTTTCACAATTTATGCATGTTCTTCTACATCTTTCATTTTATTGATTTACAGGATTTTTAGGCGATTTAGGGAACTGGGTGGAATTTATTCGAAACCCCATAGGTACATGGGAACACATAAAGAACACATGCCGTGTACAAATTATACATAGTCAGATTCACTTCTTTTTCTAATTTGAAAATACAAGACATGTGTGTTCAGCACACACCATGTAACCATGCCTTTTCCTAGATGAGTTATGTCACACTGACCCCACATGGCCTTCCGACCCATGTACAAACACACAATGTGTTCGTTCGGTACACACTGTGTACTATAGCTGTTTGCAAGAGGTTGTGTCCTAGGGAACACATGGATTAACTACCCATGTATGCACACATGACCAATCTGTCCTATTTCCACACACATGACCATGCTCCCCATGTATCACCACGTAATGTATCTATGCATACTACATGTCATGTATTATTACCCATGTGCACAGCCTGTGTCAGGGCACATACACGACCTCAATTTCGATGTGTCAACACACAATGCATTAATTTGGCACATGCCATCTGCACATAGAGATTTTGGGTGTGTGTCTAGAGAACATGGGTTACCATCCCGGATAGACTATAGACCATATACTCTAGAAACACATGTTGTGTACTTTTATAATGTTGATTTTCAAAATTTCCTTTCTTTTCTTTTTCTTCTTTTCCATTTTAGATTATGACTGATGGATATCAATTGTGGTAGAAGAGGATCTTTCTATCTCTTGATGAGGAGCAGTCCACTCCATGTTGGGTTTGTGTGGAGACACAAGAGCATTCTATGATGGAAATTCTGATTTCACAGCCACCGTCCTTGGCAATTCTACTGCCACTGCATCCATTTACCTTATCTCCCACATCTACCCTAACACCAGTGACTACACCCTTTACGCCACCCACATCAACAAATGCCGCGATACCTCTACACACTACTACAACATCCAAGAATTCCACTCTAGCGGCTGGTGCACCACCATAGATATCACCCATGAAAGACCAACCTCAACCACACCCCTACCTCATCTTTTACATGCACTATATTACCAGTGACCCACTACGATGAATCTCACATCGAATGATATAGGTAAGCAACCAAGTCATAGACACTGACATCCTGGAGAAATTAAGACTTTTAGAGGAGGTTAAGGCATTTTTGGGACACACAAAACTACTCATGATTTTTTAGTTCAACACTCCAACATTCTAAGATCTATTTTTGTAGTTCACTGCATCATTTTTATTTAATGGAACTACGTATCGGGAGACTCCAAGTGAAATGGTGACACCAGTTTACTTTCAATTGGGCTACCAATTTTTCTCATTGAAAATGGTATAGTTTTTCTAAGGGTGATACTTCTACCCACATCCAAACATCCCACCACCTATTTCTACCCTTACCCACCCTAACTACTTGGAACTTCACTCTATTTGGTGGGATCTTACTGGACCTAATTTTTGGTACACCCCCACCAAACAGAAGAGCACATTGATTATCTCTCCACCCCACCATTTTATTCACCACTATTTCATTTCCATTATCTTCCCATGAAATGAAGATGGGGGTATTGTGTTTGGATGCAATATGGAGCTATTAACCTATATCGTTCGACACAACTATCCCGACCTTCCCTACTTTTCCACATCCCACTTCCATTCCATGTTCAATGGCCTTCAGGGCAACCTGGTTGGTAGTTTCAATGCCACTCGGTTGGCCCAATACTTGGCTGTCTTTGATCCCTCTCTCCCACACAATCATTTAGGATATCCTAATATGATGAACCATATCATTCTTATTCACATGGTAATGTTCGAGAAGCTGGGGAGAACCTATGTACTCATACAGGATCACCTGATACCCACTATGCTGAGAGAGGACCCACCTACCCCTAGTGGCGTTGCTAATCCAATCTCACCACCACCACCTCCACCAGTGGACCTTAATTATCCTCCCCTACCCACTTCTTCTACTACTACCTCCTCTTATTCCATTCCATCTACTAACCCCACCACAATCCCACCTCCACCCGCACCCTCAGTTGAACTCTATGTCCTTCACCGCCTGGATTCCATGGACTATTGTCTCGATCAGATTGAGGGCATACTAGGTATACTTTTGTAGCATTTCGACCTTTCTATTCCACCTATAAATACTCCACATCTGGATCCTCAGATATTAGCTTTGGGCACAACCAATACTATTGCGGATCAAGATTTACCAACCGATCCAACATAGTAGGATGAGGGACCCACACCACCAGCTTCCACTATAGACACCCCTCCCTACAGGACCCCCCTAATTCTTCTATTTCCTCTCCTGAGGCCACTCAGTGACTATTTTTTCCACACATTTATTTCATTATATATATATATAATGTGTTGGTTATTTGATGTGATGGTTTTCATTTGTATAGAATAATTTTTCCTTCCATTGATAGTCAAAGGTTCTCTAGCATGGTTTGGACATTCGACATTCAATATATTCCATATTTTCAATATCATACCTTGGGGATTATAGTATTTTTTTTTTCATTTTAGTATCTTACTTTAGATAATGTTTTTCATTACTTCGTTGGGCTAGTACCATTATTTCATTTCACATCATATTATCCTACTTGGTGTTCCACTTGGAGGACCACATGTGATATAAAGTGTGGGGAAGAGCCTCTTGACTACACTAGTCTATTCCCTTTGGATAATCTAGGAGACATCATTACTTAGATGAAATATTTTAAAACAAAGAATTTTTTTCTTAACAATAATTATAAATAATCAAGACAAAGGTGGTCATTTTAAAAGTCACATGCTTATCTTAATTTTATAGTATTTTAAAATTATTGCTAATATAGTTTGATTTTTTATATTAATCCTTATCCATTTTCATTTATTAGGATGATCATTTATATTCATGTCATGACCTAATCAACCCATTTTTTATCCTCATTACTATGAGGTATTCTATAACCTTTTTTCATATTCTTCCTTATACCCTATTTCTAAAGATATTATTAAGATATGCATAACTACTAGAACTTGTAAGTTTTTCTTTTCAAAACAAGATGATTTTTAATCAAATTAAAATTATTGAGGCATTTGATTGATATTTTTAGCCCCTTTTGACTTTGATACCCACCCTACATTTTATCTTTGTGAAACACATAGAAACCATGAACTTCCTTTATTTGAATCCACATTACAAGATGATTTATCCTTCCCACCCTAATTCTTTGATTATACTGCATGATTATTCATTTGATCTTAAAATAGGGATTTTGATGATTCATGTTATATTTTGTTGCATGACCATGAAATTAAGTGAAAGGGAGAGTATCTCTTTTTCATTTGGAAAAAAGGGTTTAAAAACCACCATCACTTGTATTCATAAGCGGTTCTTAAAAAAATGAATGAAAAATGAAAATGAAAAATTTAAAAGAGGACTAAATTCACTTATTACACTCATAGATGGTTTATAAACCCATGTTGTCAAGGGAAGAGAATGATTATAACGACCTTTGAGATATTTTGATAGGGATTCATTTTCATTAAGATTTATCATTGAATATCATGATTTATCATTTTAGGATCCGGTCTCATTTTTCAAGACTCTGAGATTATTTTCACATCATTACCTACCTTCCCTTAGCCTAAAAATCATCAGAACCTTATTGAAAGAGTTCATGATTTTTTGATTTAATTTATAATTAGATAATTAGATTACTTAAAAGCTTATAGATAGAGTGCATATAATTTATATTGATCATAACTCTGATTACATGTCCTTTAGTGATTAGTTTATCATTTTTCTAGTGAGGTAAATCATCAAGTGGCCTGCATATTTATGAAAAGTTTAAAAATTCAACTAAAAGAGGATGGAAATTTTAATTAAATTATATATGAGGGGTGATTATAATATCTTGGAATAAAAATATGTTTTGTTACTTTTAAAATAATATACTATAACATTAATATTTATAAGTGTAATTAATTAAATTATTCCCTTTTTATAGTATGAATTATTTTAATTCAATGTTGAGATTTTTCTTGAGGGAAAGAAAATGACTAAGTGTGGGGGAGTTTGATGTGCCCATTATGTGTATACTTTTTCATACACTTTATTAATATCAAAACCTATTTATAGTAGATATTTATTGTTTTATGGATCAAATGATTTATTTTGATCTTCATGGTGATTTTTTAGGAGTTTCTAGTGGAAAGCACACATTGGGATAAATCAGAAAAAAATTAAAGAATACATGATGTGTACTTTATAAACACACTTTGTGTACGGTAGCAAGGTGCAAGGCTCAGCCAACCCGAGTACACAAACATGTTATGGACTAGACACCACATGAAATGTATTAATGATACACATCATGTTATATCATTCTAGAGGTGGTTGGTGCAATATAGAGAGGATACACACCATGTATGTCGGCGCGACACGCCATGTACTCCCACCAACTGAACGACCACCTACCAGTAGAAAAAACTAATAAATTACCGGTTGACCAGAGTACACTCCATGTAATTTTAAGTGAACATCGTGTAATATAATTTTCTATAAATAGAGAGGTAGACCTTTGGATTTTGGGTTGTACATTTAAGTAGGAGGTGCTGCCGCTCTGATGATGTGATCTTCCCCTGATGCCAATAGGGGTTTTCTTCTGTTTTCTTTCTATTTTAGTGTGTTTTTATTCCCCCTCACTCCCCTATCATATCCATGGCAGGGATTTCATTTCCACTCAATATTCACACCATGACCATGGTCATAAGAGGGTGATAATATTGTGTTGGGGTTGTAGTAAGGTTATGGGTGCATTGTAATAGAAATTATGGTGTATTTACCTTTATTATGATCTTTGTTTTATAAAATATTTAATGAATTAATTCCAAATTCTCGAATAGTGTCATATCAGACCAAGAAAAACACCAATAGTGAAAAATAAAGGAGTTACTACATGGAAACTTATGACTATTGGGTGAGGGTGTTTCCACTATTTTATGGGTATTACTATAACACGATTTTGAGAAATCAATCATTGGACCAAGGGATTGATGTTTAAAATACACAATTGTTTGTTATCAAACCAAGAAAGAAAAATATAATTAAATACCCATGGTAAACCATTGTCATTAATGGTTTTAATACTAAAGAGTAGCTTTTAAAATAAACCCTAACCAAGTTGAAACCGTGACACATTTTTTTCCTATTGTTTATCTTTTTCTATTTTCAACTATCTTTCACAAATAACTCCACAATTTTCATCCTTTTTTCATTATGATTCATTTTTCTAGGTAATCATCTGAACATCTACAAATTGTATTAGTTATATATATTTTGTTCCTTCCCTATGGGACCGACCCCAAATTCCCCTAGATACCTAGTTAGTTGGTTTATAAGGGAAATAATTTTCCGCACCACATGACAGGTGCAATCACTCTTATATATTAGGGTGTGTGTTTAAGGTAGTGTAACATGTGAATGTTATTGATTACACTAAACTATGATTTTAAGACTTGTGATGGAAATGTGTTTTAAGTCACATTCCCTATATTATAGTCACATGCCACTATAAAAACCTCTCATTAAGTACCACGAGGGAAAGGATGAGTACACCCCACTAGTAGTGGACCAAAAACCATCTGTTGTGATCATTCCTCCTATAGATTAGTATCTCCAAGAGAGTCTGCTTGAGGTGTTTTATTCTATGGTGTATGGGGCACCAAGGGTTGGTTCAACCATGTCATACCTGAACATAGAGTTACAACTATAACATCCAATGATATTTTATGATGAGTCTGGACCAAAGGATAATGTATTTTGTATAGAGTCCATGTATACCATATTGAATCATCTTGAGAAATCCTTGTGATATGGGTGAATCATACTGACTACATGATTTAAGGACCAGTGAAGCACTTGTGGAACATTATTGTTCAGTCATACAAACACATTGGGTTTTCTTGTAAGTATTTTTAGACCCTCTTTTTTGAGAATTTTTTTCTAGAAACTCCAAGGACAGATAGGGATAGAGAGTTTATGCATCTTATTTAGTGTGGGCATATTAGTGATGGATTATAATTCTTTATTTATCAATCTATTATTTTTTTCACCTACATTGGAAGGTGATTAGATCTCTAGGGTTAGTAATTTTAAGGATAATGTGGGGAATTATATTCGATCATAGGTGAATATCTTCCACTAAAAATCCTTATCAGAGGTCATGAATCTGGAACTTATTATGGAGAAAAACTAGATAGAGGGTAGATCATCTAGGAATCATGCTTCTTATTTTGGGTCTGGGTGTGGTCCATTGGGAAGTAAGAAGTGTAAGTATGAGGATTATTTTAAGGGAGGAGACACATAAGGTTGTTGTGGAAAGGGTTCATCCCTTACTTTGAGAGGGAGAGACTTAATTGAGTGTTATCAATGTGGGAATCTGAGGCATCTTCATCATGATTGTGATAGGTTTGAAAATGAGTGACACTCCTATGGGGAGATGGGGCACCTATAAAGGTTTTTTGGCATAGTACTGCATCTGGATAATAAATGTGGATTTGGTTTGACTTGAGGTTTAGGAGTAGGGTCAGGAGTGTAATAGTAGTTTGGTAGTTAGAGATTATCTAAATGTTTGGGTCATGGAGGAGGTTATATATCCCAAGTTCAATAGGGGAAATAGTTCTTGTAAGGTGATTACCCTAAGGGGAATCAGGCAACGAGAGCTCAATGATGGGGTTTAAGAAAATTTCCTTCCATTGAGCATACCCCTTTTGACTGGGGTGAGGTTTCATCAATTATTTAAGGTAAAATTCTTATGGCATTAACCCTACCATCTATTTTTTTCAATATGGACATGTCATAATCATTCATATATTCTATGATTTTTAATGATACAACATTTTCATAGAGTACCTATACGGGGGGATTTCCATCAATATTACCTTAAGGGTGTTTCTAGAAAGTTCCTAAAGATGTCCTGAGTGCATAACCATGATTAGATAGTGTAGGATCCTCTAGTATTTCTTTATATTAGATATTAATAACTTTGATGTGATTCTTAGGATGGATTGGATGAATTAGAATCAACCTCAAATTAGCTTCTATCATCGATGGGTATCTTTCAAACAATTAAATTGTGATTTTCATACCTATATTAGAGAGTGGGATCTATAGGAAGGTCATTCATGACCTGACTATGGGCATTTAGGGGCGATCTTAGATCATATTTATGGAATTGTTCTAATAGATATAGAGGAGACATGTCGGAAGGCATTTCATCCTATTTTCAATCAGTTCCATGATGTTTTATTTGATTATTTCTCAAGTTTTACACTTGAGATAGATATATAGGGAGAGAGATAGATAGATATTGAGTTCACAATTGATCTTATGCCTAGATCAAAGACCATATCCATTCCTCATTACAGGATGAAATATTTAGAGATTATAGAGATGAATTTATAACTTGAGGATCTTATGGGAAAGGGGTTTATTTTCCTAATAATGAATCCTTATGGTTTTATCATGCTATTTTACAATAAGGAGGATAAATCATTGCATTTATGCGTGGATTATCAGAGGATGAATCAAGAAACGATCAAGAACTGATATCATTTTTCTCATATAGATGACTAATTTGATCAGTTTAGAGGAGATGGGTGGTTCTATAAGATCTATATGAGTTCTGGTTATCATCAATTCTGGGTGATATCCTATAATATTATATGTACTACTTTCAGAAGTAGGTATGACCTATATGAGTATCCTGTGATACCATTCAAATTAATGAACACATGGCTATATTTATAGCCCTAATAAATAAGGGTTTTATCTATATCTAGATTCATTTATGATCATCATCATTGAAGATATTATGGTATAATCATAGCTAAGGTAGGATCATGATATCCATTTATATATTGTCTTGAGTACACTAAGATATCATTAACTATATACCATGCTCTTAAACTTTCATTTTTGGATCAACATGGTTCTCTTCTTAGGGAACATGATATCCATGGTAGGTATATTTGTAGACCCTAAAAAGTTAGAGGATGTGGTTTCTTGATAGATACCTAAGGAAATATTTGATATTTATACTTTCCTAGGGTTAATAGGTTATTACCAAAGGTTTATCTAGGACTTCTCCCATTTAGAAATGCCGACGAGGTCCTTGACCAAGATGAGGGTTGAAGATCTGGTGGTCTAATTCTTATATATGATCCTTTATGAACATGATAGGTATATTTATTTCCATATCTATACTAAAATTATCTAATATAAGTGAGTATTATACATTGTATTATGATGATTTAGAAATTTATCTTGGGAAATTTTTGATGCAAGATATGTGAGTGGTCACTTATGGGTCCAGGAATCTATGGATTCATAAGAAAAACTACATGATTCATGATCTAGATATGCTAGTGGTGGTGTACATTATAATATTTTAGCATCAGCACCTATTTTTTGAAAGGATTATGGTGCATATTGACCATAATATACTTAATTATATTTTCTATCAATGTGACATAAACTTTCAAAAAAATATAGGTCGTTTGAGTATTACGAGTATTTTATTTTCGAGGTATTATATGCCCATGGGAAAGGGAATGTCATGGACAATTCAATGATTATGAAGACTCATGAACAATTTGTGTAGGTGGCTTATAGTGAGTGAAAAGTGATGAGCCTCTTCATTGAGATACACCTTGATGTTCAAAAGTATCTGGGTAGAGTGACCCTTGTATCCTTGGATATTACCTCCCCACTCCTTATAAAGATGAAGGATAATGATTTATCTGAATTATATTGTCCGATGATGAGGGATATATATGGTGAGGTGATTATACTCGATTGTCCCTTAGATGTTGATGACATTCACTATTTATGGGGTCGTGTGGTAGTCCCTATGGGAATGTGTGAGGAGTTGACTTGAGATTCATGTACCTTGATATGGGTAGTTCACCTAAGGATTAAAAATATATATCATGAAATACAGAGGCAATATTGGTGGCCTAGGATGGAGAAGGATATAATAAGGCTCATTTCATGTTGCCTCACCTGTTAGTAATTGAAGGGAAATTATCAATTCCTCAGTGGTCTTCTTTATCCTCTTCCTATTTTTTAATGGAAGTGAGATGACGTGAAAATGGACTTTATGATGGATTTTCCAAGGTTTTCTCAGGTTAGTGACATGGTATGGGTTATCATGGACCATTTTATGAAGTTAAACCATTTACAAAAGATTTGGGAGGCCCATTACATCTATGATTTATCTCAATTGTATTTTCAGGAGATATTGTGTCTTTATGGGGTGACTAAGAGCATTAGATCTGATTAGGATGCCCATTTTATATCTTAGTTCTTATAAGGATTATAAAAGGTACTTAATATACATATGTATTTGAGAACCTCCTACCATCCTCAGACACATGGTAAGTATGATCATAACATCTAGGTGTTAGGGGATATGCCGTGTGCATGTGTCCTTAATTTTAGTGGTTTGTGGGAGAACCATAATTTTCTTGCAAAGTTTTCCAATAAAAATAGTTAGCAGACATCGATCCAGATGGAACCTTTTGAGACCTTGTATTATAGGTTGTGTCAATCACCTCTATATTTTTTAGAGGTATGGGGGTATTTTGTTATTATTCAAAGTCTTTTGTAGGAGATGTTAGAGAATATTAATTTGACTGGTAAGCGGTTAATGACAGATAAAAGTACGTAAAAACCTTTTACTGACCAATGGAATCATCCTCTATAGTTTGAAGTGGGAATCATACTATTTTTCTGATTATTTCCTCAGTTATGACACATATATATTCATAAGTATGGCACCTAGGTTAGTGAGATCATTAGAGGTTATCAATAGGATTGGTACCATGGAATATCTATAAGCTATTCATCAGATATTTAGTGTTATGCATGATGTATTACTTATATCTTAGTTTTAGATATACCATCTCGAACCTTCTCATATGATCAATGTTAATTATGTTGAGTTGGAGTCTGATGTATCATTAAAGGAATGACTAGTTCATATTATGGATCAATATGATAAGATCCTCTAAGGAAAGATAGTCCCTATGGTATGCATATAGTGGTAACACAGGCGTATCTAGGAAGAGACCTAGGAGTGGGAGTATGATATATGGTCATAGTGGACAAAGATTTTCATCAATAAAGCTCAATGGAAATAATTGTAATATCTTTGGGATAAGATACTATATTATGGGGAGGTTGTAACACCCCACATATTTTTTTTATGAATTTCATTTAATTTTCACCAAACCTCATGTATTTTTGATTATTTTTAAATGTTAGAGGTGTTCGCAGGGGATCAGGGGTTTGATTTGAGAGAACAGACCTAGTGTCGAGACTTATGTCTTGATGATGAAATCAACCAAGTACCTAGTGGTATGGTACATAGTACCTAATGGAAACCTGGGTGTAGGGGTGGTTTGGTGAGGGACATTGGGTGGCCTATTCCCATGGGACAAGTACCCAGAAGAGGCCAGGTGGGTACCTAGTGGGTGCATACTATTTTTTTTAAATTTAATTAAATGATAAAAATTTATAAAACTTTAGAGACCCCATCCTCCCTCATTTCATCCATCACACATCTCCCTCACCTCTCCCTCTCATTCCACTCCTATTAGGTGTGGAGATCCTTCATTAGTCAATAGATTAAAGGTTTGTTTCTCTCATTGGGTCCTTATAGGTAAGGATAACAATCCTCACTAATCTAATATTTCTTTCTCTCACTATCTTTCTGTTCTTCATCACCTATGACCTAAATTGGGTTTTTTAGGTTTCTCAATTTCTATTAATTAAAGTTGAATCGGTCAGAGTAATTCAATGGGAAGGTATTCAATAAGCTAAGGCAGGTGGTCATTTTTTACATGTTCAACATGTTTTATATGAAATGTGAGTAGCACTAACCTATGTGTAGACCCTAATAATAAATCTTAAAATAATTCTTCCATTTATTAAATGTCACATCCCAACCTGATGGGGCCCAAGTCACAACTCCCCAAGCCTGCCTCTAATAGGCCAGGGGTTGGTGACTAGCACTGAGTATTCATATCACACATATGTAAGGCATTTATCTAACGTACCTGTACACGCACACCTACATACACCTCCATGCAATAGTACAAAGATATAAAAAACTAAAAACTAAAATAAATGCATACATATATCCCCAAACTAGAGTAAAAAAGAAGTAATGAAAGTATAAAAGGGTAAAAAAACTCCCACCAAAAACTGTAAAAGCATCCAACCTACTCATACGGAGGGGATAACTATTAAATGTAACTTCCAGAAAGCTCCTCAACCCATCTCCAGTAAATACCTCAGTTGGTCTAGCTTACTAAGCTCCACTTGCCTTGGGTCCTCTTGGGACTCTGTTAATGGGCTTGTGGTTTGAAAAAGACACAACATGTGTGAGAAAAGCCCATAAAAGGGTGAGTATAACAATACTCAGTAGGCGCCCTAAATACCCAATAGAAAATGGAGAAACTAAAAGGAAATAGTCTACTAGACTCAGCTAGAGGGAAACCAAATGAGAGATAAACTCCATCTCGAAACCATCCTTAGCTATACATGACCATTTAGCTCATACCACATGGTGTGCCAACCAAGATGTGACAACACTGAAAGGACTCCCAAAAATACACAAATATACTCATCTTAGACTCAAAGTCTCATGAGGTTCCAACCTCACAGCTAGTGAAAAGTTACTACTTGTGGATAAAAGGTAACACTCGTCAAGGATCACACATTACTCGAGCTCTATCATCCCAAATGATAATCATCTGATAGATACACTCTATCGGGAACAAAAATTCCACCCCTGATGGAACATATAATAGATACCACTCAATCGGGTATCACAAACCCTATGGAACAACACCTACATCCCAAGTGGCATACATTCAAGAGAACATGCTTGTCAGATCATGCCATAATAAAGTCACGCTAGAACCTAATGAATCTAAATACTCATATAGGGGGTCTCACCCATCCCTAACGGGGGATGCTACAAGACCTAATGGAAACAAAAAAGGTATCATCACTCAGAAAGGGGATCACTTCCATGACCTGCTGGGGGACACTACAAACCTAGTCTAGAAAACAAAAGACCACATCTCCTAGGATAGGGGATCACTCCTAGGATCCATTAGGGGACACCACAAACCTAGTATAATAACCCAAATATCTCACTTGATAGGGGATCACTCCCATGATCCACTAAGATACAACACTAACTCAATCAGATATCATAGAGATCATATCACTTTGATAGAGGATTGACGCCCATGTAGTGTTGGTCACGACGATTCCACAAACCCCATATGGTATAACTCACGAAGTAGGGGATCATATCACTGATGATTTCACAAACCCTAATAAAACCAACTACTAAGTAGGGGATCATATACCCAATGATGCAATAAAACCTACTAGGATATCCTGCTAGATAGGGGATCGTCACCTGAGTAGTGTTTTTCATGATGATTCTAATATTCCGATCTAGGGAAACGATGTGATAGAGGATCCCATACCAGCCACTCCGGAGGGATGAAAAAACTCCAAAAATAAAATATAGGATTCCACCTTAGACTCACTAGAGGGATGATATAACTCTATCTAAACTCATCCTATTAAGGGGATCATAATCCTATATCGAGGACATAATACCATACTATACCCTCAGAGGAATGGACCAAGGGAACTCACTCAACCATCACTACTCCAGGAATCGCTAACCCAAGTGACCCACAACCTCACCTCACCTCACATATCCTAGGACCAAACTATAGAAACCATCACATTCTATGTGGAAAATTACTTAGGATAGGATACTCATAGCCCTGAATCCAATACCCAAAGGAGGAGATATGCTGGGCAGTAACTCCTCCAAGAGGAGACCACACGGTGTGTAAGGGGGTTTACCCAGCATGTGACCACGCTTGAACACCCAGTCATGTACTTTGAATGCATGGATTGGATGAGAATGTGGGATTAAATGGCATGTACCAATGGTACATGGTGTGTCTCGCATCACCCTAACCACTTGAATGTGTCTCTCCTCACACAACTCATCCAGTCATGTCTTCCAAACAGTGTGTACTCAAGGTACACAATGTCTCTTAGAAAACCAGCCCTCTTGGACATGTCTCTTGTCTATTCCTGTGTACGATACACCATTCCTATGTACTCTGGTCATGTATTTCCACATGTCCATGTGTCATCACACGACTACCCTGGCCATGTCCCATGACCACACGACCTGGGGTCACTACACGATGTGTAACCCCCAGTACACAGCATGTAGTCCCCAAAACTCATCTTCCCAGAATGTGAAGAACACATGGTGCACTCCACTATACTAAATTCATTTTAGATGAGAATTCGTTTATGAATTTCCTTAAGAGTATCCCAAATCGCCCCCATTTCCCCCTAAAACACATAGATCAACCCTCACAGGGTCCTTAGCAATTTTATAAGGGATCTAAAACCTTAAGAATGCATTAAAAGGGGTATCGAGACTTAAAAATTAAAACTTCCTACCTCAAAGTAAAATGCTAAAGCTTCAAGGTCAAATAATCACTATCGCACGATCTGAGAATGATCATCGTTAAGATTAGAGATCAGTGATTCCTAGTTTTCTAAATTTGGTCCTCAGATTTCCTATAATCTAAAGGGGTTTACTCCTCCTATCATGTGCACCAAGGGGGGTGGGATAAGGTAAGGGATATCCTTTTAATTTTATTAAAATAATATCCTCTATTTAACACCTTTATACCAACTCGAATCGACCTGACACCCAACACTGATAAAGTTTACATCATGCATAGGGTAAAAATGAAATTATGTACTCTACTGTGGTATCATAATTCTGATCTGAGGCTCCTATCAGGAGTTAATTTTTGTTTTCAAATAAACTATGCACACATGATAAAATATATATTTAATATTTTTTTAATATCACCATGTAGAGGCTCTATGGGACTCATAATCTCACATCGACTCAACGCCTAAATTCAGAAATATTCTTAGAAATATTCCAAAGTATTACAGTTCAAAACCTGAGCCACTAAATCCACCCCACCTTAAGGCTTTTCATTCCCAAAAAGTGAAAGCCTAGGAACATGTGAAAGGAACTGAGCTCTCAACTGGGACTCCCATGCTAGAGATCTCACTAAGACCACCCCAAAGGCCACCAAGGGTTCCCGTGCTTCCTATGAGTACACACTTAAGGGAACCTCAAGCCTCAACCACACACAATGTCCAGATCAACCAGGTGGACATCGTGCAACAAAGTGAGCACATGTCACCTTAGCTGCGATAGGTGGGAAACACTAAGCACCCGATCCATCAGCAGTCATAGGGTCTAGCAGTACACCACCTCACTAACATGACATAGAGAACAATGAAACCCTAACATAAACACACAAATCAAAGGAAATAATCCACCTAACCTCAATACTATCTTCTTTGGGTGGCACTAACTCACCCTCACAGTTTTGCATCACATATCATGAATGCGTCTTAGTGGGGAAAGCATCCCTAATTCTTGTGAGTCCAAAACCATGTCAAACTGTGACACATACTCCTTAAGAATATACTATAAAAATATTATTCCAAACACACAAGGGTACCAAAAAACAATAGAGGGTGGCCTAAATGCACACACAGGGTCTTACTGGGCCCTCTGCACAAAACTATAACACACAACCCCACCCCGAACACACAAATCATAGGAAATCATCCATCATACCTCGACACTATACACTTTGGGTGGCACAGACTCACCCTCACATTTTTAATCATGTCAAAAAAACTCATCTCTGTGGGGGAAGGGTCCATCTTCTTCATGCATTCGAAGCTATGCTGAACAACACCGACACATGGTTACACTGACGCCCCACGTCACCCTAACCAAAACTTGAGAAAGAAGGGGAAAGAAAATATCAACTCATAACAGTGTCTATAAATACTAATAAAGAAAGTATAAAGGACATATATCGTACCTCGATCCATCCTCAGAGTCTTTGGTTCAAAGGCCTCTGTAGCCTGAAGCTGACCTCACCCCCGTCCTCCAGTTCCCTGAACCTGGCGTGGACCACCTGGGGGTGGTAGTGGAAACTTTTACCATCTGGAATCTCCTAATATTCTACTTGATCATCCACTATGTACACCACCTTGAGGACCTCCATTATTGAAATGATACCACTACCAAGGTGGTCCATCGACTAGATCCCTCTCAGTAACTCGATAGGTTAGATAATCTCTATCAATATATCCCTGACTGTCACAAGTGTAACACTACCTCTCTTGCGACTAACCAAAACCAACCTGGAAAGCTTGATCTTTAGATCCTCTATCCTAGGATCACCTCCTAAAGTGTCTCATATTCTCAGATCCCTGAAACCATCATCAACTACCAATTTACAAGGTATGAGCTCTTGTATTCCTATAACTAACAGTTAGAGTCTGATCAACCAGAAATATATACACCACCAAGGCCCACTCAACCACTCCAACATAAGTGAGATTTTACAACGACACCACTGATGCCATGATATCTCAAAAAAATCTCTATTCAAAGGTCTATTCTCTAAAAAAAATATCCCAAACCATATCTAGGGAGTAACAATATAGGTTTGTGAACCTCACTGAGAACTCTACCACTGTCATTCTATCCTGCTGAAGCTACAAAAGCTCTTTGATATGCACTAACCTCAATGTGTCTAGATAAAACTCCTTTATGAAAAGCTTCTCAAACTCTGTCTAAGTGAGCATCACCTCATCATGGGTCTATGTCACCAGAATCCACCATCGCCCAAATGGACCCTTTATAAGGCTCGCCACTAGGACCACCATATGATTGGGAGGTTTCCTCACAAGGTGGAAAATGCATGTGACTACCTCAATCCAGTCACTAGTTTCTTGAGGATCTGGATCACCTTAGTATCTTAGAGGTCACTGACTCTAGAACTCATGTAGTGCACTCATCCTGTGCACATCCTCATCTGGAACTGCTGACACAACCTGCTACTCGATGGGTGGTGGCTCAACTAGCGGACCACCCAGAGGCCTAGTCTCAGAACCAGTTCCTTGTACTGAAGCCTCATCTTGGGGTAGATCATCACCATAATCCTGCTATGGAACCCTATCTAAATTTTATCATGGAGGAATACTAAAATACAATTAATATGTACCATGATCAAAGAGTATATCTAGAGAGTTGACTCAAAAGGATAGGAAAAAACCAAAACCCAATCCTATATGATGAAAGCACTAAATTTTCCCTACAACCAGTGTCCTAATATACCGAGTCAAAAAGTAGGAAATCAGAGTCCTGGTTAATAGATACATCATCCTCCTCACCAAAACTGGAGTCCCTATCCTGAAAAATGAACTCAAAACACTTGAACAGTATCACTATGCAACCCAAACCAAGCTCACAACACAATAGTCCCAAAGTGGAACCCCCTCTAATACCACTCTATCACAACCCAAATCGATGGGTCCTGGGACACAACTCCCCAATCCTGAATCCAATAGTCCAAGGGGTGGATACTAGTGCCGAGTAGGCATATCACATATATGGGAGGTATTTTACTAAATTACTTGTATGCACACACCCACATACACCTCCATGCAATAGTGCAGAGATATAAAAAGATGGAAACTAAAATTCATGCATACATCTATCCCCAAAACATAGTATAATAGAAGTACTGAAAGTGTAAAAGGGAAAAATACATTCCCAAAAAAAACTATAAAAGTATCCAACCTATTCAAAAGTAGGGGATCAAAATAAAATGAAACTGTCAAAAATATCCTCAACCCAGATTTGGTAAACACCTTAGTTGGTCTAGCTCACTAAGTTTCTCCTACCCCAGGTCCTCTTGGGACTTTTTCAAAAGGCACATGGTTTGCACAAGAAACATCATGTGTGGGAAAAGATCATGTAGGGGTGAGTATAACAATACTCACTAGGCAACCCAAATAACCAAAAAAATAATCAAATAAAAGGAAACATCCCGCTCAATCTAGCCATAGGTAACCCAAATAAGAGAGAAACTCCATCTCAAAACCATCATCGACTATACATGACCAATCAGCTCATACCACATGGTATGTTAACCAAGATGTGAAAAACACTATAAGGACTCCCAGAAATACCAAGATATACTCATATAAGACTCCAATTCTCATGAGGTTTTAACCTCATAGCCAGTGACATGTTACTACTCGAGGATCAAAGGTAACACTCATCCATAATCACACACTCCATGAGATCTATCATCCTAAATGACACTCATTTGAGAGATACAATCCATCAAGAAAAACACTACCATCTATGATGGCACATATGAGAGATACCACTCAATAAGGTATCAAAAAGTTGATGGCTCAACACTGCCATCCCAAGGGGTATACATCTGAGATAACATTCTCATTAGATATTTCCATAAGAAAGTCATTAAAGAACCCAAAAAATATAGATACTCAGATAGGGGGTCTCACCAATCCTTGAAGGGGACACTAAAAGACCTAATAGAACCATGAAAGGTCTCATCACTCAGAAAGGGGATCACTCATATGATGCGCTAGGGGACACTATGAACCTAGTCTAAAAAACTTAAGACCACATATCCTCAGATAGGGGATCACTCCTAGGATCCACTAGGGGACACCATGAACCCAGTTTGGTAACCCAAAGATTTAACTTAGATAGGGGATCACTCCTAGGATCTTCTAGGGGAAACTAATAACCCAATATGATTCTCTAGAGATCATATCACTCAGATATAGGATCGCCTACCATGTAGTTTTAGTCACAATGATTCCACAAACCCCATCGGGTATAACTCGCGAAGTAGGGGATCATATCATTAATGATTCTATATACCATACTAAAACAAACTACTAAGTAGGTTATCATATAATCGATGATGTCAAAAACCCTACTTGAATATACTATTAGATAGGGGATCACTACCTATGTAGTGTTGGTCACGACGATTCTGAGAACCCGATATAGGGAAATGATGTGCTAGAGGATCCTATCCTAGCCTCTCTATAGGGATGAAAAAACACTAACAATATGATATAGAATCCCACCCTGACCTCAGTAGAGAGATTCTACAACTCTAACTAAGCTCATCCTATTGAGGGGATCACAATCCTGTATCGAGGATGTAATACCACACTGTACCCTCATAGGAACTGACTAAGGGAACTCACTCAACCACTAGTGTTCTAGATGATGCTAACCTAAGATACCCAAAAACTATACTCACCTCGCATATCCTAGGACCAAAATATAGCCACCATCATGTTCTATATAGAAAACTACTCAGGATAGGCTACTCACAATCCTGAATCTAAGTCCTGAAGGAGGATATATGTTGAGAGGAAACTCCTACAAGAGGAGATAACATGGAATGTAAGGGGTTCTACATGACATGTGACCCCACCTGAACACCTGGTCATGTCCTCTAAATTCATGGCTTGGCTGGGCATGTGGGATTACACACCATGTACCAATGGTACATGACATATCTCACCTCACCCCATCCACCCGACTCTATCTCCCCTCACACAACTCATTTAGCCATGTCTCCCACACATTGTCCTAGAAAACTTTCCCTCTTAGTTATGTCTCTTATACATTAAATTTTAAGGCATCCCATGATCGTGTAATCTAGCCACTTAATTCCACACAACCATGTTTCATCACACAACTACCCTGACCATGTCCCACAACCACATGACCTAGGGTCACTACATGACATGTAACCCCAGGTACATGATGTGTAGTCACAAAACCTCATATTACATGAACATAAAGAACACATGAAATGATCCACTACACTACACATCATGTAGATGGAAATTTTATTGGGAATTTCCCTGTGAGCAACCTAAATCACCCCTTTTTCCCCCCAAAACACACAGATTGATCCTCACATGATCCCTAGTAATTGTCTAATGGATATAGAACCTTTAAAAATGAATTAAAAGGGCGATAGAAACTTAAAAATAAAAACCACCTATCTCACAGAGAAACATCAAAGCTTTAAGGTTGAATTGATGCTTGAGAGTTGCTGTCGCATGATCTGGGAGCGATCACTATCAATATTAGTGATTGACAGTGCCTCGTTTCCTAGATTAAATGATCAGGTTGTCCATCGTCCAAACGGGGAGAGGGGTTTGGATCTTCCTATCATGTGAACCAAGGGGGTGTGGGAAGGTAAAGGATATTATTTTAATTTTATTAAAACAACATCCTCCATTTAACACCCTGCTTCCAACTCGACTCAACCCGACACCTGATTTCGACAAATTTTACACCGTACCTAAGGTAAAAATAGCATTTTGAAATCAACCACAGTCTTAGAATAAAAAATATGAGACTCCAATTGGGATTTAATATATTTTTCAAAGAAACTGAGCATGCATGATAATATAAATATTTAATATTTTTTTAATATCACTGCACCGAGGCTCTTTGGGCCTCGAATTCCCGCACCAACTTAACTTATTACTTCAAAAATATTCTTAAAAATATCCCAAAGTCTTACAAGTCAAAACCTGAGTCGCTACATTAAAGGTAATGTTATGATGGTTAATCCATGATTAGTCTTATATTGGTCATTGATAAACTTTTTCCTTATGTGTCATGTTATGAAATTGTGTTCTAGGACCTAGGAGGGGTAAATCAGGTTGCGTTGTGACCTTGAGAGCCTTGTGTGATGTTATAGACCTTCCTAACATGGTAACATGATAGGATTAGTGTGGGAAATCCTAAGAGTGTGACACTGAGTGGGTTAGTGTATTAGGATCATGACCCCTTTATGTATACCTATCATGGGTTTTAGTAAAAGAAATTTTATTCCTAGGTTAAAATGTAATTATAGTGGTAACCTAAGGTTGTCTCATATAGAAGAGTGTTCAAAATCTATTGTCACTTTTGATTAGAGAAAATATGTGTTTTTAGTTTGTGATTTTGAATAAAAAAGTAAAGACTGAAGCAAAATAGTTTTAAGCAAGATGATGATAAATATGATTGGTTCAAGTTTGGATTTCCTTTTTTAATTCTTCCATAGTCTTTAAAATAGGTTTTACTTCTCTTATTATTAATTTCTAAATGAAATACTCCTCGATTGATTTTTAAATCACCCTTGGTTTAAGGTTATGATAGAGAATATCCTAAAAATATTACTTCTAGGTTATTATAACTTCCCATGAGAGTTAAAAGTTAGTAAATCACTTACAACATACCAAGGAAATTCCCAATTGTGTATTGGTGTTCCTAGAAAATTTATATGCAACTCATTGCTTTCACACGCATGCTAGTAATTTCTAGACACTCACAACCTAACAAAACCTATTCCTTTGAGTAAAAATAAACTAGTTTGGGGGATATTATAGATTTCCAACACTGACTGTAAAAAATAACATGTTTGAAACCTAAAATACAATTGTATTAAAAGCATAGAACAACCACTAGAAACTAAAAGAATTCAACAGAAGAGATAGTTTTATTGAATAAAAGTATGAATCAAGAATTTAAAAAATACCCCCTTCCCTTCATCAATCACTTATAAGATTACCCATCCATTATAAGGGTAATAGATAAGGAGGGGGAGGACGTGTCATTGAAAAGATAGAAAAACTGAATATAAAACAACCATAAAGACATAACTCCACCAATTCCAAACTCTTTATCCTCTAGTACATAATATCCCCTCTAACATAGAACACTCCATTATTTTGTACACATGTGGTTTACTTCTATTTAACTTTGATTAAACCTCAAAAATATTCACTCCTTTTGAATTTAGAAATTTTCCTTATTTCATGGGTCTTCAACTTTCCTTGATATCTTCACCTGTTATTTTGAGTTTGCATGTTTCCTTAGCTTAGATTTCATTAAACCTAATCCATATGGAATAATCCTATTGATTATATGCATACTTAAATGGGGGATAAAAACCTTACTTCAAAATCCAGATTAATCCCTCAAAGTCTACTTATTTTCATCCTTTTATTGAATTTTCAAAGGTAGGAATGACACCTATACTGGTTGATTCACACCAAGGTAGGTGTAAAGTGATAACTACTAAATGACACATACACCAAATATATTTCCACATACTCAAAAAAAATTACAACTAAACTCATGTAATTAACATGTATGTATAGTATTATTACACCTATGCTAGGAAGATTCAATTATATACTCATGTTACTTTAGCATTTTCCTTCCACAAGTGTTGAGAATGAAACCTATGCAGAGCTTTGATGAAGCCTACATAGAATTGGCTTTCCCAAATTTCATCCTTAAATCCTTAAATAATTCCAAATTTCCTTAAAGGATCATTTTAATTCTTCAATATTCCTTCCAAACTATTTAAATAATCATTCAAACACCAAAGATTAAATATAGGTTTTATTCTAATAATTCCAAAGATGGAAAAAACAATTAAAAATTAAGAATTAAACCATTTTCACAATTAAACCAAAAATACTAATATAATATAAAAATATGATAATTAATCATAAAATTATGAAATTTTTGGATTGAAATAATTAAAATATTAAAAAAAAATGTATGAAAGTGTTATATTTTCAATTCCCCTACACTTAACTCTTGGAATTCTAGACAAGTGAACATTCAAAAATATTACCAAAGAAAAATTCCAATACCAAGAAAATGTGAGTTTATTTTTTAACACCATGTTAGTCAAGATATCATTCTTCTTAGATGATATTAATTCCATTTCCTTCATTAATTATATTTAATTAATTTCCACTTCCTTTGTACTATTATGCACACTTATTCCTTCCTTATCGAAAATATTTCACTCAACACTCAAGTGTGAATTTCAAGAAAAAAATTTCTTATTCCAAATCCATGAATGTTTTACCATATGATTTATTAATTTATTCATCTACATCCAATGAGTCAAGTATTCTTTTATTATAATGAGGAATTTTCTCAGGGTTTATTCTAGTGATTAAGGTAAGTGTTCTTATTGTGAAAATTTTGAGGTAAATTAGGAGTTTAGTTCAATGTTGAAGATAAATGCATGATATTTAGTTTTCTTTAAGAATGGATTCCCCCTAAATTCCTCTTACATTGATTTAGATTCAACCTTTTGAGTTTTAATGAGACAACCCATGCCCCTTATCATTTCAGTAATGAAAAACATTTCCTTTCTTAGTTTCCTTTACCAGGTTATAGTTTTTTTCAAGTTCTTTGCTCTTGAAGGAAGAGAGGGTCTTTGATTTTTATTATTTTTGGTGTGATCTCCACCTATACTTAGATTTATATGTATTTTTATTCCTTTTTATGTGTTTCGGGTCCTTTATTATAAACAACTTCAACACATAATTTCAAATAGATCTTATGGGACAAAATTTATAAATTTCATCATTTACAATATAATTTTAGTAGTCCTAAAAACTCCTAAGATTCATAGATAGTCCACCCTTTTAAAACTTTAGCAACATAAAAATTTCTTCCGACTTTACCTCTTTTCTAGTAGAATTGTTTCAGCTCTTTCAAACCTGGAATTTATGTGCAGATTTTATTAGTAGGGAAAAGATAAGTAATTTTCATTTCAAAACTGTGGTATACTTCCATGACCATATTTTAATGATAACCAGAACATCCTATCATCCTTTTTATCATTATTTACCTTACAAAATAGTATCATAAAATTTACAACACTTATTTATTATACTCAAATAGATTCTAAAAACAACTTATTTTTTCTAAATTTCTTGCCTCCTCTATACTTGAATTTAAGTTTGATCATGCATCCTATTCTATATTAAAGTGGATAGATATATTTTTTATTTAATGTGGCTACCTAACAAATTAATTCATAGATACTAAGGGATATAAGGGTAAAATGTAAATGCAGGCTTGAAAATAGAGTTCAATTTAAAAGGGGATTATATTCAAAATAATTCCTCAATCATTTATAGTACAAGATAATTGAATACTCCAAGGTTTTAAATAGAATACTCAATGAGGTTTTTTATTCAAACATGTCTTAGTTATCTCAAGAAATAGGTCATTTTAAATAATATCCCAAAATTATTTTAGAAGCCTTTTAGGTAAGTGATTTGAAATATAGGATAATATATCATGGAATGAGATTTAAAAATAAATGGTCCTTGCATGGATTAACTCACTTAGAATTTCATAACAATTTCATTTAAACATTTATCTAAGGTGAGTAAATGGGTTAAATATATTACTAAAAATTGGAATAGATTAAAAAATTTCAATGACATTCAAATTAAGCTCAATAAGTTTTAAAAACACACTAAAAATGAAAAGAAACACACAAAAAGTTTTAAAAATACACAAAAATTGAATAGAAAAATATAAAAAAATCCTAAATTAAAAATCCTAAAATACAAATTCTACCTCCCCCACAATTAAATGTTGAAATTTTCTCAATGAATTCAAGTGTATTTAATATGTAACTATATTTTAAATGGAATCACATCAATTAAACAATTGTTAAGGAGAGGTACAACTTGATGGATCTTCATTAATAAATAGGATGTAGGACTATAACCTCCTTTATTGGTTATTAGGGTAAATTTCCATTTAATCTATTTATCTTATACTCATTAGGAGTGACTGGGTTCTTGTTTCATTCTTTTATAACCTGCACAACATCAAAATAATATAGATGAGTAACTTTAAGAGGTATTTATTATCTAGAATAAATTTTAACTAATATCAAATCAAGTCTTAAATTTTATAAAAATACTTGGTCTCTTGTATAGAATTAATTATATTGAATCAAATTTTCATGACCCACTTGATTTATTTCTTTACAAATTCTGGAATTCTAAAAAACTTCTCTTTTATTTTCCTCTAACTCTTACAACTATAATTTTATTTTTTTATAGCACTTTATAGGTCTAGATTTATCTCCCTCACATATAATACGTTTTGCATTCTAAATCTATAGTTACATGATAAATTTTTCCATAAATTATCCCATTACAACCTTTGGATCCAATTTTTATATTTTTGTTTACAGTATTTTCTAGAATCACCTTTATCTCCCTATTAGACACTTCAGCTTGGTCATTTATCTATGGATAATATGATGTGGATATCTTGTGATTTACTCCATATTTACTCATTAAATCTTCTATGCTTAAATTGTAAAAGTATTTCCCTTGATCATTGATGATTCCTATATGAATTCCAAATCTAAAAATGTTATTAGATCTGACAAAAACACACACAACTTTGGAATCATTAGTTTTTATGGCCTTATTTTCTAACCATTTTGAAACATAATCCATAACAAGTAGAATGTAATAATTTCCAATTATCTTGGTAAAGGGTCCCATGAAATATATTCCCCAAAATTTAAAAATTTCACAAAATATGATTACTTTTTGGGGTATTATTTTCACATGTTTTTTACAAAATTCATGAGAATATTTTAATAAGTTGGGAAAATAAATTCTACATTCCAAAACATTCCTAGTAGTCCTTTGATGTCCAAAATGGACTCCATAAGATAAAGTGTGACAAAATTCAAAAACATATTCAATTTTAATCTTAGTTAATCATCTTCTTATCACTTGATCATTATATATTTTCTACATGCATGGATCTTCACAAATGTAAAATTTTAATTCAGATTTACATTTTTAAATTTGATGGGGGTTTAAGGGAGATGGTACCTGGTTAGTTACTAAATAGTTAACAATATCATCATACTAGGGTATCTCTACTTCAACTAAATACAACTTCTTCCCTAAGATGTGATCATTCAATGGGTCTGTAGCTATAATTTCTACTTCAATAGATTTTGGAAGCCTACTTAAGTGATCAACCACTTGGTTTTAAACTCCTTTATTATCCTTAATATCTAGGTTAAAATCTTGTAGTAGTATCATACATATAACAATATAAGTATTTTAATCTTACTTTTTCATCAAATATCTACGATCTGTATGGTTAGAATGTATAGTGACTCTAGTGCTAAGAAAATAGGATTTTAATTTATCTAAATAAAAAATGACTGCAAAAAACTCATTCTCAGTGGCTGTATAATTAAGTTTGAAAAAAATCAAAGGTTATTGAGGTATAAAAAATGACTTGAGTTCTACCTTCAATTCTTTGGGACAATAAAAATCCCATTACTTGGTTGGAAGCATCACAAAGTAACTTAAATGGTTTATCCCAGTTGGGTGGATGTATCACTAGTGGGGTGATCAATCTACTCTTTAATTCAACAAAAGATTCATTTAACTCATTCTTAAAATAATAATCATCATACTTTAAAATTAATTTAGATATTGAAAGAAAAATATTATTTAAATACTTGATAAACCTTTTGTATAAGTCTATATATCTTAGAAATGATCAAAAAAGTTTCACATATGTTGGGTAGGGAAAATCATGTATTTATCCAATTTTTGATTTTACCACCTTAAAGACATTTTTTTAAATGAAATTTCCTAAGACTATTGATTTTTTCACCCTGAAACAACACTTCAAAAAATAAAAAAACAAGTAATTTTTAATGTAATGTTTTGAAAAATTTACCATATTTTTCAAGTAGCGATAAAATTAATTACCAAAGATAGTGAGATCATCTAA
Organism: Viscum album; assembly: GCA_963277665.1. Taxonomy (NCBI): domain Eukaryota; kingdom Viridiplantae; phylum Streptophyta; class Magnoliopsida; order Santalales; family Viscaceae; genus Viscum; species Viscum album. The sequence goes on from OY728139.1 coordinate 481,173,224, forward strand.
AAATACCTCAAATCCATCTTCAATGTGGTTTGAAAATATAATTACCATACATATTTGAAATGTACCTAGGTCATTTAATAACCCAAATTACATCTTATTATATGGAAATATACTAAAGGGTTATGTGAAAGTGGTCTTCTCCTGGTCTTCTAGAGCAATGGGTACCTGGAAACAACCTGAAAAACCATCTAAAAAAATAGTGTGTTTTCCCTACTAACCTTTCCAACATTTGGTCAATAAAAGATATGGGGAAGTGATATTTTATAGATACCTGGTTAAATTTCCTATAATATATACACACTCTCTATCTATTCATAATTCTTACATGGAACAACTCATTTTATCCATTATTCATAATGGAAAATCTTGTTTTATTGAGAACTACATGGATTGGACTGACCCGTTGTGATTCCGAGATTGAGTAAGTTATATCTTCTTCTAATGAATTTTCTATGTCCCTTTCCACTACCTCTATTATTGTAGGATTTAACCTTCTTTGGGGCTCCCTAACAAGACTAGAATTACCCTCAAGTAAAATTCTATATGGGAAATTTTGAGATTAATTCCTGTATATCACATAAACTCCAACACATTACTTGTATAGTCTATTTCAAAATATCAATTAATTTTTGTTCTTGGTTAGGAGATAGGTTATTATTAATTATTACTAGAAAATTTTACCTTTCTATGAGACACACATATTTCAAATCAATGGGTAGTTATTTTGATTCCAAATTCGATGGTTGTTTTAAAGATGAAATCAAATTTTGATTTCCGACTTGTAATGCTTGTATTTTCTACACACAAGATGAAATATAAGCTAACTAATAATTAATTAAATAAAAAAAATCCATAAAGGTATTTATGGTTTAACTCTTATCTAAATTAAAGACAAATTCTTCATAATCATGGAAAACTCCATACTTTATGAAGTTTTCAATCATTAAGTATTTTCCTAAAGAAAAAATTTCATGAAACATACCTGAATTCTCAATAAGATTATCCTTTTTAAAGTTATAAATATTAAGGAGTGAATGGTCTACTAAATTGTGCCTCATGGAGTCAAAGATGTTGAAATGGACTGTGCTATCTCCAAACTCCATGGTGAGCTTTTATTTATGCACATTGATGATTTTATTGGCTATATTTAAGAAGGGTCTCCCCAAAATTATGGGTGAATGTTCTAGGATCATGTATTATTTCATGTTAAATGCATATATTTAATTTGGGAAAATTTGGTCATGCAATCTAACCAACAAATATTCCAAGACTCCTTATGAAAAAATAGTAGATCTATCCGTAAGCTATACAACCACTCTTATTGGCTTCAAATCACACATATAAAAAGATGTAAACACTAAGTGGGGAATAGAATTTATAGAATCACCTAAATCAAATAAATAATCTGAAAAATATATATATTTAGTTGTAAAAGGTCACTACTACAACCTGACCCTTTATCAGTGCTAGAAAAGTGCTGTTAATGCCGGTGTAGATAAAGGGGGGGTCCCCTTTATCAGCGCTCCGAGAAGCACTGTTAAAGGTGTCCTTTATCAGCACTAAAAAAGCGCTGATAAAGGGCCCATCGCCTTCACCTACAAAATAGTACCTGCACACCTGCACACTAGAATACCTGCACAAAGTAGCACATGCACACCTGCACACCATAGCACCCGCACCCAATATTTTGACCGAAAATGGTATATACATTTACTTAACATCATGAATACAAAAAAACGCATTTCTATATACATTTCAAACATTGTTTTACAAGGTTACATTTAAAATTATTCAACAACAGTTATAAACATTCATGTTTCATCCTTTGATATCTGTGATCCACTCTCGACGGTATTTGTTGTCGAACAAAGCATCCGAACTCAAGGAAAAAAATTCACCTATATAAGAAAACAAATATTATGTTAGTAATGCAATAATGAAATAAATTAAAACAGTAATATGAAATAATACATTAATATGGAAATGTGAAACTAAAATATGAAATTTTAAACTCCAAAGTTTTCATTTTCATAACAATGAAAGGGAATAATGTAAAATCAATATGTTTTTGATTGATTTATCTCATTTAATAAATACTGATTCTTTATCTAATGAAATGTTTTACCGGTCACACCGTGCGTCAGTCGGATTGAGGTGCGGTCGATTCGTACATGTCACAAATGACTCGTGGATTGTTTTCCTAAAGTATCAAAACAATCCGAACGCGTTTGCTCAGTTTGGCGTATGTCATTGGTGTTGTTTTCCAAAGTTTATCTCAATTTGAAACTGATATCAGATACTTTTAGCCATAACGGTCACGTCGTGTGTCGGATTGAGGTGCAGTCGATTCTTAAACGTCACAAATGACTCGTGGATCGTTTTTCTAAAGTATCAAAACAATCCGAACGCATTTTCTCAGTTTGGCGTATGTCATTGGTGTTGTTTTCCAAAGTTTATCTCAATTTGAAACTGATATCATACACTTTTAGCCATACCGGTCACACCGTGCGTCGGATTGAGGTGCGGTCAATTCGTACACATCAACAATGACTCATGGATCGTTGTACTAAAGTATCAAAACAATCCGAACACGTTTGCTCAGTTTTCCGTATGTCATTGGTGTTGTTTTCCAAAGTTTATCTCAATTTGAAACTGATTTCAGACACTTTTAGCCATACCGGTCACACCGTTCGTTGGATTGAGGTGTGGTCGATTCGTACACGTCACAAATGACTCTTGCATCGTTGTCCTAAATTATAAAAACAATCCGAACACGTTTTCTTGGTTTGGCGTATGTCATTGGTGTTGTTTTCCAAAGTTTATCTCAAATTGAAACTGATATCAGACACTTTTAGCCATACCGGTCACACCGTGCGTCGGATTGAGGTGCGGTCAATTCTTACACGTCAAAAATGAATCGTGGATCATTTTCCTAAAGTATAAAAACAATCCGAATGCGTTTGATCGGTTTGGCGTATGTCATTGTTGTTGTTTTCCAAAGTTTATCTCAATTTGAAACTGATATCAGACACTTTTAGCCATACCGGTCACGTCGTGCATCGGATTGAGGTGAGGTCAATTCTTACACGTCACAAATGAATTGTGGATCGTTTTCCTAAATTATCAAAACAATCCGAACACGTTTGCTCAGTTTGGTGTATGTCATTGGTGTTCTTTTCCAAAGTTTATCTCAATTTGAAACTGATATCAGACACTTTTAGACATACCGGTCACACCGTGCGTCGAATTGAGGTGAGGTCAATTCGTACACATCAAAAATGACTCGTGTATCGTTGTACTAAAGTATCAAAACAATCCGAACGCGTTTTCTCAGTTTGGCGTATGTCATTGGTGTTGTTTTCCAAATTTTATCTCAATTTGAAACTGATATCAGACACTTTTAGCCATACCGGTCACGTCGTGCGTCAGATTGAGGTGTGTTCAATTCGTACACATCAAAAATGACTCGTGGATCGTTTTCCTAAAGTATCAAAACAATCCGAACACATTTGCTCAGTTTGGCGTATGTCATTGGTGTTTTTTTCCAAAGTTTATCTCAATTTGAAATTGATATCAGACACTTTTAGCCATACCGGTCACACCGTGCGTCAGATTGAGGTGCGGTCAATTCGTACACGTCATAAATGACTCGTGGATCGTTTTCCTAAAGTATAAATACAATCCAAACGCATTTTCTTGGTTTTGCGTTTGTCATTTGTGTTGTTTTCCAAAGTTTATCTCAATTTGAAACTGATATTAGACACTTTTAGCCATACCGGTCACACCGTGAGTCGGATTGAGGTGAGGTCAATTTTTACACATCAAAAATGACTCGTGGATCGTTGTACTAAAGTATCAAAACAATCCGAATGTGTTTTCTTGGTTTGGCGTATGTCATTGGTGTTGTTTTCCAAAGTTTATCTCAATTTGAAACTGATATCAGACACTTTTAGCCATACCGGTCACGTCGTGCGTCGGATTGAGGTGAGGTCAATTCTTACACATCAAAAATGACCCGTGGATCGTTTTCCTAAAGTATCAAAACAATCCAAACGCGTTTGCTCAGTTTGGCGTATGTCATTGGTGTTGTTTTCCAAAGTTTATCTCAATTTGAAACTGATATCAGACACTTTTAGCCATACCGGTCACACTGTGTGTCGGATTGAGGTGTGGTTGATTCTTACACGTCCAAAATGACTCGTGGATCATTTTCCTAAATTATAAAAACAATCCGAATGTGTTTCCTTGGTTTGGCGTATGTCATTGGTGTTGTTTTCCAAAGTTTATCTCAATTTGAAACTGATATCAGACACTTTTAGCCATACCGGCCACGTCGTGCGTCGGATTGAGGTACAGTCGATTCTTACATGTCAAATATTACTCGTGGATCGTTTTCCTAAAGTATAAAAACAATCCGAATGTGTTTGCTCGGTTTTCCGTATGTCATTGGTGTTGTTTTCCAAAGTTTATCTCAATTTGAAACTGATATCAGACACTTTTAGCCATACCGGTCACACCGTGCATCGGATTGAGGTGCGGTTGATTCGTACACGTCACAAATGACTCGTGGATCGTTTTACTAAAGTATAAAAATAATCCAAACGCGTTTTCCTGGTTTGGTGTATGTCATTGGTGTTGTTTTCCAAAGATTATCTCAATTTGAAACTGATATCAGACACTTTTAGCCATACCGGTCACGTCGTGCATCGGATTGAGGTGCGGTCGATTCGTACACGTCACAAATGACTCGTGGATCGTTTTCCTAAAGTATAAAAGAAATCAGAATGCGTTTTCTTGGTTTTCCATATGTCATTGGTGTTGTTTTCCAAAGTTTATCTCAATTTGAAACTGATATCAGACACTTTTAGACATACCGGTCACACCGTGCGTCGGATTGAGGTGCGGTCAATTCATAAACGTCACAAATGACTCTTGGATCGTTTTCCTAAAGTATCAAAACAATCCAAACGTGTTTTCTCGGTTTGGCGTATGTCATTGGTGTTGTTTTCCAAAGTTTATCTCAATTTGAAACTGATATCAGACACTTTTAGCCATACCGGTTACATCGTGCGTCGGATTGAGGTGCGGTCAATTCGTAAACGTCACAAATGACTTTTGGACCGTTTTAATAAAGTATCAAAACAATCCGAACGCATTTTCTCAGTTTTCCGTATGTCATTGGTGTTGTTTTCCAAAGTTTATCTCAATTTGAAACTGATATCAGACACTTTTAGCCATACCGGTCACACCGTGCGTCAGATTGAGGTGTGGTCGATTCTTACACGTCAAAAATGACTCATGGATCGTTGTCCTAAAGTATCAAAAGAATACGAATGCGTTTGCTCGGTTTGGCGTATGTCATTGGTGTTGTTTTCCAAAGTTTATCTCAATTTGAAACTCATATCAGACACTTTTAGCCATACCGGTCACGTCGTGCGTCGGATTGAGGTGCGGTCAATTTGTACACGTCAAAAATGACTCATGGATCATTTTCCTAAAGTATCAAAACAATCCGAATGCGTTTGCTCGATTTGGCGTATGTCATTGGTGTTGTTTTCCAAAGTTTATCTCAATTTGAAACTGATATCAGACACTTTTAGCCATACCGGTCACACCGTGCGTCGGATTGAGGTGCGGTCAATTCGTACATGTCAGAAATGACTCGTGGATCATTTTACTAAAGTATCAAAACAATCTGAATGCGTTTTCTTGGTTTGGCGTATGTTATTGGTGTTGTTTTCCAAAGTTTATCTCAATTTGAAACTGATATCATACACTTTTAGCCATACCGGTCACACCGTGTGTCAGATTGAGGTACAATCAATTCGTACACGTCAAAAATGACTCGTGTATCATTTTCCTAAAGTATCAAAACAATCCGAATGCGTTTGCTCGGTTTGGCGTATGTCATTGGTGTTGTTTTCCAAAGTTTATCTCAATTTGAAACTGATATCAGACACTTTTAGCCATACCGGTCACGTCGTGCGTCAGATTGAGGTGAGGTCAATTTTTACATGTCACAAATGACTCATGGATCGTTGTCCTAAAGTATCAAAACAATCCGAACGTGTTTGCTCAGTTTGTCGTATGTCATTAGTGTTGTTTTCCAAAGTTTATCTCAATTTGAAACTGATATCAGACACTTTTAGCCATACCGGTCACACCGTGCGTCAGATTGAGGTGCGGTTGATTCGTACATGTCAAAAATGACTCGTGGATCTTTGTACTAAAGTATTAAAAAAATCCGAATGCGTTTGCTTGGTTTGGAATATGTCATTGGTGTTGTTTTCCAAAGTTTATCTCAATTTGAAACTAAGTAGTAGGAATTCACTAATCTAAGGATATGAAACATAAGAAAGGGAGATCATAGATTATCAATAAGTGTAATGGGAGATATCAATGACCATATAAAGATAACATAAGTATTTGGAATTCACCTTCATTGTCCTATTTGTTTACATTCTTCCATCAGGTACGATGCCCATTCGTTTCTAAAGACATTTATATCATCTTCTGAATAGGAGTTTTTGCGACAGTCATAGTAGTACTGAAAAAATATAAATACACAAAGGATTAATAATTATTTTAAATAAATTAGTAATTATTTTCAAAAATACCTCTTCAGGGATGCTAGTTTGTTCATGAAATACGATCTCTTTCATAAATTTACAAACATAATAACCGCAGTCCTTGTCATTTGTTTGTTTCGGACACTGCAGAAACATTGAGAAAAATAAGTAATTTGTTTTGATATGTATTTGGATAGTGAAATATAATTATATATACCCATATACTTCTCCATTTTTAGATCTTGTGGGCATTGTCGTCCTTATGCCATGGATTCATTCCAGCCTTTAGACGACATTCATACACCACCCTATTATAACAAAATCCTCATTAAAAGATAATATAAATTATATAACTAGATATTTAGTTATAAAATGTTGGATCTAGTGTATTAAAAATTGACAATCGCCATCATCTGTGGTCGGTTAGTTGGATATCCATGCAGTGAATCCAGAAAATAAATCTTTGGAGTATCCAAATTGACTGCAATGAGCATCCAATGTTCCCTAAAAACACAAAAAGAAATAAGTACTGATAGAAATAAAAATATAATTGATATGATTAAAATGTAGAGTTTTACCCTTGCATCGTTGGTATTAAAAAGAGCCTATCAGTTGTAATTCTTCTTTGAAATGTTCTGAGCAGATTTGACATCAATTCAGCCTGAAAATTAGAATCTATTTCTGTTCGTTGTGTAGAAATAGTGTGAGGACTAACGAGTCCAAATTTGTATTCATGGGAAAATCCCTTCAATTGTTTTTCATATATACGCCTGTGAAAAATATGAGATGTATTTATCCATAATTATCAAAGTATATCAGCTTCTGTAAAATCAAATCATGAAAACATACCTCATGTATACATTTATAACTGAGGCGCCTAGCCAGTCGTATGTGATGATCTCAGAAACAGCGTCTGCACTAACGAAATCTATTGTTTCCTCTCCGTACATATCTTTTTCACAAAAAATTGTATGACTCTTGCTGTATTTCATTTTTGTATCCACATGAGCTTGAAATGATATTAAATGTGGATATAGAATGGGCGGGGTGAACTCGCTCTCAGTAGATCATTTTGATCGGTTGGTTGATCCAATGTTGGAGCCGCTCTTTCGTTTTAGCTTCTCCATTTTATCCTTCTGTAATAACATTAATCAGTTCATCCATTTTCTAATTTAATGTTAAAGGTTCTGCTTGAAAAATGAACTGGAAATGAATACCTCCTGCTCGACATGTTTTTTTACAAGATTCGACGGCCATGCAATGAATGTTCCAACAGATTTTTCCACCGTATGAATGTCATCATCATCATTTGGCACGGGTAGCTCGGCGCTCGGCTCATGAGCTACGTTAATCGACACTTTGACATGACCGGTTGGAAGTGGTCTAGAGTGTAGCGTGTCATTCTGCATATTGAACACCGTAGCCCTCGCTACAAGGCGATGGGTGGGAGTTGACAGATATAAATCACAGTCATTTTCACCCTGCAGAATATCATTACATGAAAGGTATCAGTGTCTATGTGATACACATCTCACAAAAACGAATATTATAACATTGATTACCTCGGTTAAGTCAGGTCTTTGAGGGGAATGGCTCGCCTCAAAGCTGGTGAGGGGTGGATCTTCTCGCGGGGGTTGTTCTTGAGTTGTTTGTTCTCTTCGCCTCTCCTCCATCAAACTCGTTAGCATCTTTCCCTGAGTTTGGATTAGTTCTTCAAGGGTAGCTACTTTATCTCTCATTACATTCAATTCTTTAGTTTTTTCATCCTCTTGTTTTTTTTTCTGAAAATATGTCCGGGGTGACACCCCAAAACCCACACCTCTGACGCGACCATACTGTTCTGGCTGTTTCAAGGCCGTTGAAAGTATGTCTGCATCCGGTGCGGGTGTTGTTGATTCCTGTGACTATTTCAAATAGAAAATATGAAAAAATAAGTCAGCATCGTTATGTAATAGCGATTTAAAGAAAAAAAAGTTTATATTATGTCATACTTACACACTTTTCCCACACTTTTTGTGTGTTTTCATCTATCATTTTCCCCTCTTTATTAACACGAGCCTCCTTCCATAGCACATGGCGTGGAATAGAAGTGACTTGAGATTTTACTTCATCAATCTGCATATAAACAGAGAAACATGGTTACAGTGTTGTTTTATGTCACATAAAATTATTACAGTACTTTTAAAATACATACCAATTGTTTTTCAATTGAAGCGTACCCCAACCTTTCTTTACGGTAGGGGTACGCTGGTTTTGCTGCCCGTTCTTTATTTTCAGCACTCAATTGCTGTTTCATAAATAAAAACCTATCAATCAACGTGATGAATACAAGCAACGTTACACAACGTGTAACCAAACACAATGTACCTGAAAATTCTATTCCGCACGACGGTTTCAAAACGCATCCCATGTTCCTTGGGATATCAAGTGTGCATAAAGAGGAGGCGGGTGCGGCTTGATTTTCCCTTCGGCATCTTTCAGATGATGTTTCATTAAAATGCTGCAAAAGCCTCTATGAATCCTTCCTACCAGTCTGAAAACATATTCTTTGTACGAAACATCTACTATAAATGCACTCTGCAAGAGATGATGAAGGGTTAGTCAATATTTCAATATTTTATTTTATTTTAATAAATTAAATAGATGATATCGTAATGTTACCGTAATCTCTTCCCACATTAATGTTTTCAACCCGCTGACAACATGGTGCCACGACTCTACGTCAATCGGCACGCGTTGTCGAGTGACGATTCCAATGTAGCTACTAAACATGGCTTTGTTGGGGTTTACATGCTGGCCTATCTTATTCCATCCCACCTCATATTTGATGCCTTTTGCTTTTGTCTTGAGGATTTTTGCTAAAACTGTCAAACTACGGCGCACCTGTTTTTTTTGTTTCACTGGGGTTTCATCGCCTACCATTTCCTCAATTTCTGCATCATCATTATGTTTCTCCGAATCGCTAGCATCAACACTGACACCAGCTGCAACAGGTTGAGAGACCTGTTGTACGTTAGCAGTGGGACCAGCTGCAACAGGTTGAGAGACCTGTTTTCTCTCAGCAGTGGGACCAGCTGCAACAGGTTGAGAGATGTGTTGTGTCTCGGGATTGGGTGCATTAGCAGGTGAAGAAGTCATTATCTGCAGAACTGGTTTAAAATTTAATTTAGATCACATAAAAGCAGCAGCGAACAGATAATAACATAATGTAACACAATCTATATTACAATAAAAATCAATAACCTGATTATTGAACTCCCTTTTTTTTTAAAGGCTGAAGGGATTTGAACCCTCTATCAACTATCCATATCCCTTCATTGTGGTCTCCTCTGACATACAAAACGTCGTCTACATTGGGATCACTGTGAAATGATTGCGAAGTCCCAATGAAAGGGTCATCTTCCATTGAATTTTCATCTGACCCTTCAGCTATTTTGGTCGATAACAGAACAATTGACCAGTTTCGGTTTGCGGGATCTGGAACATAAAATACTTGCACTGCCTGTGATGCCATTATAAATGGTTCATCTTTATCCCCTTCCTTACTAAAATCAACTTTCACAAATCCCAAATCATCTATTTTAATAGCACTCCTGTTATCAACCCACTTGCATTGAAATATCAGAACTTGAAATTCCGTATAATCAAACTCCCATATTTGTTTGATGATGCCAAAGTATGACATATTCACATAAATTGGATTTCTGTCCTTAGCACCGGAAACATGCATCACTTCAGCCACAAGTGTAACCCCACTATTCTGCATGGTACTATCTTTATCATGTTCATTAGTATATAATATATAACCATTAACTACATAAGCATTGTAAGATAATGCATACACACTTGGTCCTCCGGCTAGCCATCGAAGTCATTCCGAAATTGAATTTGGATTTTCATCTGACTTCTTAAAAATATGATCTCAAAACCATCCTATAAACTGTCGATTATGTGTATCTGATATCCATTTTTCAGCCCTTGATGGATTCAAATGCCTAAGAATTTTTTTGTGGATTTCAACATATGGGTCAACGTCAAAACTGTTATGAAAAACATAAAGTTGGGCCTTCTCCTGATCTGTAATATTGATTGTGACAACCTTTCTTCCAGAAATTCCTTTACCCTCAAGACGCCCAGTGTGACAAGATTTCGGTAAGCCAATGCTTTCCACACCAGACAAGTATTCGGTACAGAATTCAATGGCTTTCTCAACAATATATCGCTCTGTAATACAACCCTCTGGCTGACTTCGATTTTTGACATACCCTTTCAAAATCTTCATATACCTTTCAATGGGGTACATCCATATGTAATGTATAGGACCACATAGTCGAATCTCTCTCACTAAGTGGACCATCAAATGAACCATCATATCAAAAAATGAAGGCAAGAAGAACATTTCTAATTCACATAATATGACGACAATTTCTTTTTCCATAGATGGAAATTTTGCTGGGTCTATAACTTTGATGCATATAGCTTTGAAGAAGAAACACAGTTTCGTTAATGTATGGTGGACATTCTTGGAAAAAATGCAACGTAAAGCAATTGGAATGAGATTTTTCATCAAAACATGACAGTCATGTGATTTCAGACCTTTTAACTTCAAGTCGCTCATTGACACAAGGTTACTGATATTTGACGAATACCCCTCTGGAACCTTTACGTCATTCAAGAAGTTGAAAAACTGATATCTCTCCTACCTGGAAAGATTATAAGCAACAGGAGGAAGAAATGTTCGTTTTTCACCCTTCACTGGTGCCAACTCTTCTCGTATTCCCATCTCAACCATGTCCAACCTAGCCTTAATTCCATCTTTTGTTTTTCCAGATGTATTTAGCAACGTGCCGATAACACTGTCAAATACATTTTTTTCTATATGCATAACATCAATAAAATGTCTTACATACAGAAAATTCCAGTATTTTAATTCAAAAAAAATTGATCTCTTTTTCCAACCGATTTTCATAAGGTTTTTTGAAGCCGGTTTACCAAAAGTAGTGTCCACATTTTTAACTTTCTCAAACAATTGATCGCCTGTTAGTGGAGATGGTGCTGTACGTTCTTCTAAACTTCCATCAAATGATGTCTTCCAAGAACGATAATTATGTCATCGTGGTAGAAATCTGTGATGTCCTAGAAACACGGTTTTCGATGAATGTTTCAACCTAATTGATTGTGTACCTTCTTCGCAAACGGGACAACCTTGAGTTCCTTTAATGCTATATCCTGACAAATTTCTATAAGAAGGGAAGTCATTTATCGTCCCATACAACATGACTCTCAAAGTGAAATCTTCCTTTCTGTAAGCATCATACAATGTAACACCTGAATCCCACAATAATTTCAAATCTCCGATCAATGGAGCTAAATAAACATCAATATCATTACCCGGTTGTTTTGGTCCTGATATAAGCATAGATAACATGATGTATTTTCATTTCATGCATAACCACGGTGGTAAGTTATAATTTATCAACATAACCGGCCATGTACTGTGACTGTTTCTTTGAAAACCAAAAGGATTCACTCCATCTGTAGATAACGCAAGACGAAGGTTTCTCGACTCGTTTCCAAATTCAGGATACTCATGATCGATTCTCTTCCACTAAGGAGAGTCTTCCAGGTGACGTAGTATCCCATATTTAATTCTTGTATCTGCATGCTATGTTAATTGTTCTGCAGTATCCTCACTTCCATATAGGCGTCTAAACCTTGGAATGATTGGAAAGTACCATACAACTTTAGTTGGACTGGATTCATCTTTCTTGTATCGAGAAGCACCACACTTTGGTCATTCTTTAAGTGATTTGTGGTCCTTGAGAAACAGTATACAGTCATTCGGGCAGGCGTGTATTCTTTCAGAGATCATACCCATAGAGCGTAGCATTCGTTTGGCATCGTATGTTTGGCTCGGGAGCTCATTGTCTTCTGGGAGCATGTCATTCAAGAGGGCAAGTAGTTTCGTAAAACTGTCGTCACTCCACCCGTTATCTGCTTTCAAATTATACATCTTCAGTACGGCTGACAATGCTGTATATTTAGTGAAACCAGCATACAATGGCGTCTTTGCACAACTTTTTAACTTCTCAAACAATTTTGGGCAATCACGAAGTTCATCTTTGAAGGTCCTTATCATTTTCTCAATATGATCTTCATCATCATTCACATCTGTAATCACATCCTCCATACAGTCATCTTCATTGTTCATGTTTGTAATCATATCAGATGATCCATAAAATGCAGTGTCACCCCAGTCACTACCTACATTCGTTGTTTCCCCGTGTTTATTCCAACATGTATAACTTTGATCTATTCCGTGACAGATCAAGTGTACTTCCAACTCATCTGGACTAATTTGTTTTGAATAACAATAGCGTAAACACAGACAAATTATTTGAGAAGAGTCACATGCATGATCTTTTGCAAACTTGATAAATTATTTCATGCCTTCTTCATACTCTTTTGTCAACTGATTGGCATTCATCCATTATTTTTTTATATTCATCCTATTTGAAATCCATAGGATGAGTATATAGGTTAGAGGAGAAATGACTTCTCGAACCTTTTCTGGATAACCTAGAACTCCTTCCAAGGAAATAATGTGACCATGAAACAATACTTCTTAAACAAAATATGGGGAATTTATAATATTGTAATAAAGACAAAGCTCTCTAAAAACACCCAAAACAACCTCCAGATTATCGGAGTACTCCTCCTATATATTGTAATACACCAAGAAGTATTCTAAAAAAACGAAAATGGAGGTGTCTAGAAAGATATTAAAGATCTAGTTCATCAGTTCCATGAAATAGATAGAGCATTGATGATCCCAAATGGAATTCATAAATACTTTAATTTTCCATATCGACTTTAAAAATCTATCTTTTGAGAATCCTCTTCCCAAACCCTCAACTGTTGGTACCCTGATCTCTAGAAAATTTTCAAAAACCAATAGAACCTTATAAGATGGTCAAAAAAATCACCAATTATAGGCAATATGTAATTATTCATTACTGTCACCTGGCTATGACTACGATAGACTGTTAAAATTAATAGGCTATGATATGACTTCATTGAAAACAGAATTGGAAAATCCCATAGTGACATGATCATATAGATAGAACCATTTCCCTAAAGATCTTCTAGCTGATCTTTTAGCTCCTCTAAATCGGCCAGAGCCTTATGATGTGATGGAATGGAAAATGGGATCGTCCTGTGAAGAAAATAGATAGAAAACGCAAACACTCATTGGGGAGGTTATTCCATGAAGTCCTCTAGAAATGATTTTATGTACTTCTCCATGACCACTGGAATTTCACATGAGGAACACTTCTCAATAACCCCAAGGAAAACCTTGGAAAAATGACATGATATGAACCATAACATAGAAGCAACTTGTCATACCCTCCATAGTTATAGATCACAATCTCCATAAAAGACATGGAATCTACTGTTAAGAGTATGTAACTGAACCCAATGGTGATAATAGTCATCTAGTGCACTAAATCTAATAAAAAAATCCAAGACGATAATGAGGTCGGAAAAGACTGTTGAGTCAATAAGGTTTTCCTTATGACTTTTCCATTCCTTCTTGTTTTGAAAATCACAAACACCTTATCTTTAAGAAAATCTCTTTTATAAGGAAAATTGCTTTTATAAGGAAAATTGCTTTTATAAGGAAAATTGCTTTTATAAGGAAAATCGATTTTGTAAGAAAAATTATCCTTAGCATATTTTCATCCATATTTTTCTTAAGTATAAAATTCAGATTCATTTCTATTTTCTCGGAATTGTTTTAAACTTTGATATGAAGTATTCTGTTTTAGGATCCAAATTCTAGATAAGAACTGTAATAAAGTTTCACTCTGAAATCCAGATGAGAACTGTGATAGAGTTCTATTCCGAACTCCGGATACGAACTCTGACTAAGTTCGATTCCAGATTCAGGATATGAATCCTTATGAAGTTCGACAACGAATTCTCATTACGAATTCTGATGAGGAATTCTCATTATGAATTATGATGAGGAATTCTCATTACAAATTCTGATGAGGAATTCTCATTACGAATTCTAATAATGAATTCTCATTACGAATTTTGATGAAGAATTCTCATTACGAATTCTGATGATTAATTCTCATGACGAATTCTGATGACAAATTCTCATTCCGAATTCTCATTCCAAATTCACCTATTAAACAGAATCTGATCATCTTTGTTTTATACACTCCGTATTTATTTAGACTCCGAAAAATTATTTTTGTTTACACTCCTAACTTTCACTCCGAACTTTTGAGTTATATTTTAAACGGTGTCGTACATTCTGTTACACTTGCTTTGTTATAAAACGATGTCATCTATTTTGTTATAAACTAACCATTGTTTAAGTGACACGTGTATAGGTCCCTCCAATCTTTAATGAAAATATGACCGTTGAAGAAGGAGCCGACCTTACCTATAAATAGGAGCTCATTTGAAAGAGCTCGACACAGATGAACAACTTGGTTTTTGTGCATACATGCTGTTGAAGTGATTTCTAAAGAGAGAGGCTCTTATTAACTCTCATAGCTTAGTGAGACTCCGAATGTTGGTGATTAAATTCGAGGACTTCCGGGGATAGGAAGACAGAGGTTGCTGACTACCTTGAAGTTCGAGGGCTTCCTTGCTGAGGAAGACAGAGGTTGCCAACTACCTTGAAGTTGAGGGCTTGCAGGGATAGCAAGACAGAGACTCCGATCTTCGTATCGAGGGCTTACCCTGGTGTGGGTAAGACAGACTTGCTTGAAAGTATAAATCAAGGGAACTTTATCCAAGGTTGTTGGATACCCTTCTCTTTGGGTTAAAAGACTTATATCTTGTTACTTGTAGTTTAACTACGTGTTTATTTTCCGCTACATATTGCATTGTAAGGAAAGTATAACTTTCTTGTACTTCCTTATTTGTACTCTGATTCATTTAGATTCTATACACTTTAAGGTAGAATCTCATTTTGTAATCTTTTGTTAAGTTTCACTTTCCGGAACCATATTTCCGGAACCTACTTTCAGAATCTCTTTCCAAGTTTGCATTCGGTGTTAGAGGTGTTGTGAATTTTCTTAAGTTTAACTTTGTTAAACTTATCCCTTTCCTTTACTTAAGGAAAACATAGTTATTCGTAACTAACTTTAAAGGTTCCAAAGGAATTTTTAAAGTATACAATTCACCCCCTCTTGTATATTGAGCATCTACATCACTATTTCGATCCTACAATTGGTATCAGAGGTTGGAAAACTCATACTCTATACCAATCCTACAATTGGTATCAGAGGAGGTCTCTGAAATACTTATACTCACGAATAAGTTTTTCTTTCTCATTTTATCATTCCGAACTTTCCCATTCTGAAATTTCCCATTACGAACTTTTTTTCCTACTAAAAAATTTGTGTGCCAAAGGTTGTTCTAGTATGGCAAGAATTAATGTTGGTTCAATTGATAATCTAAATCCTACAAGACCACCAATCTTTGATGGTAATGATTATGAGTATTGTAGAGATCGAATTAATACTTTTATTATCAATACTGGAGTGGACAACTTTGTTATGCTTACTGGTGATTATAAAATTCTTGACAAGGAAGTTAGAAATTTCACTAACCAGAAAAAGCAGGAATATCAACTCAATTATAAGGTACGCAATACTTTACTGTGTTCAATGACTAGAAATATATATAGCCAAATTTCTTCTTGTGAAGCAGCAAATTTTATCTGGAAGAAGTTATAGGTTACACACTTTGGGACTTCTAAAGTGATTGAGACTAGGAGAGCAATGATTAGAGATGAATATCATGGCTTCAACTTTCCTTATGGTGAACCAATCTATAAAGTTCAACAGAGATTTATGACTATAGTCAACAGTTTACAATCTATGGGAGAGAAAGGATTAGATGATGAAGCTGTTGTGGATAAAATAATTGATATTATGCCCAATGAGTGGGAATCCAAAAGAACTGCTATAGATGAAAACATGAAGGTCACTCAAATTACTCTTGATGAATTATTTGGAACTCTTCTACAACATGAAACCAGAATGAAGAGAGATGCTGACAACATCAAGAAGAAGAATGGAAATGGTACTATTGCTTTTACAACAACTTCAAATCAGATGAAAGCTAAGACTCCTGAGAGAGTAACCAGATCCAAGTCTAAGAATGTTATTTTCCAATCCGAATCTAGTGAGAGTGAAGTCTCTGAAAATGAATTAGAAAATCTTGCTCGAAGGATGAACAAGATAGCTGGACAGAGAAATTTCCAATCCAAGTATAAGAAAAAGGACAGGAAAGATAAGAAAGATGGAGAAGTTACTTGTTATGAATGCAAGAGAGCTGGACATATTAGACCAGATTGCCCTTTGCTCAAAAAGAAAGAAAGGAAAGAAAGGCATTCAGACAGGAACAAAAAGAAATATTATAAAGCCAAAGCTAAGAAATTTTTGAAATTTAATGATACCTGGAGTTCCAGTGGTGGTGACTCTTCAGATGAATCTTCTGATTACGAATCTTCAGGATAGAAGAATCTTGGTCTTATAGCCAGATTACCTATTGACAATCATTGTTTTGTGGCTAAGGTACGAAATGATGAATCATTGACCAATGTTTCTTTAAATTCAAATGATAGTAAGTATTATAACTCTTCTGATGAATAATCCTCTTCTGATGAGGAAAATACTTTACCTACTTATGAAGAAGTTTCTAGGTTTGCTGAACTTCTTGAGATTGAGAATTCTAAACTCAATAAGAAACTTGATAAGGCAAACTCTAGGAATTCTATTCTTACGAAATAAATATCAGATCTTTCTAAAGTTCTTGATAAGAAAAATGATGATTTTGAAAGTATTTCAAAAAATCTTGAGGAAGTAAGTTATGAGAAGAACAAACTTTCTAAAGAGTTAGAAAAAGTAGTTTCTAAGAAAAATGTTCTCGAGCCTAGCTCTAGTTCTAAAACTAATGATTTTGAGGATAAAAACTTGGTTGTAAAACTCAAGTCCGAAATTTTTTCCTTAAATAAGTGTTTATCAAACTTTACCCATGGTAAGGAAAATTTTGATAAAATGTATTCTCAAATACGACCTTTAAGAAATAAATCCGGATTTGGTTATACCCATGCAAAACCAGTTTTTAGTAACAATTATTTTGTTCCTCAAAGTGCCCCCTTTTGTACCAAGTGTCAATGTGGTGGTCACTGGGCAAATAATTGTTCCTTAAACAAAACCCAATCCTTAGGTTTTCATAAATCTTACTTTTCTAAGAAGATGTGGGTTCCTAAAATTTTATTATCAGGAAATCGCGAATCCAAGAAAGTTTGGATTCCGAAAGTCTAATTTTCTTCTTGATTTCAGGAAAATAAAGAGAGTACCAGCAACAATACATGGTACATGGATAGTGGATGTTCCTGGCACATGACTGGTAACAAAATCTATTTTGAAAAGATTACTAAAACGAAAGGAGGAAAGGTAACTTTCGGAGATAATTCTAAGGGAGAGATTGTTGGTATTGGTAATATTGTTCTTCTTGGTAAAACCTTGATTTAAAATGTTCTTTTTGTTAAGGGTCTTAAGAACAACCTCATTAGAATAAGTCAGTTATGTGATGAAGGTTACCTTGTGAATTTTAGGAATGATAAGTGCTTAGTTCACAATTCCAAGGAAGAATTTATTCTCTCAGCCAATAGGCAAGAGAATGTTTACACATTGAACTTAGAAGACCTTAGAAGCCAATATTTACCTTGTCTAAGTGCAATGGAAGATCATTCCTGGTTATGGCATAGAATACTAGGTCACTGTAATCTTAGGAACTTATGTAAACTCTCTAAGAAGAAACTAGTTAAGGATCTACCAGAGCTTAGATTTGATTCTTCTAAAGTTTGTGATCCTTGTCAATATGGCAAGCAACATAAATCTAGTTTTAAGTCAATCGGTGAAGTCTCAACAACTGATGCATTACAGTTAGTGCACATGGATCTTTTCGGTCCAACACAAATTGTAAGTATTGGAGGCAAATACTATGTGTTTGTTCTAGTTGATGATTACACTAGATTTACTTGGGTATATTTTTTAACAAAGAAGTCTGAAGCTTTCTCCTATTTCAAAAGTTTTAGAGCTCAAGTTAAAAATGAGAAAAACCTTCCATTGAAAACTATTCATAGTGATCATGGAGGAGAATTTCAAAATTCTGATTTTGAAACTTTTTGTAGTAGAAAAGGTATTAATCACAATTTTTCAGCACCTATAACTCCTCAACAGAATGGTGTAGTTGAAAGAAGAAATATAATTCTTCAAGAAATAACTAGAACCATGTTGAGTGAATATTCTATTGCTAGATATTTCTGGGCTGAAGCTGTAAGTACTGCCTGTTATACTATAAATCGAGTTTTGATTAGACATTTTCTTAATAAAACTCCTTATGAGTTATGGAATGGTAGAAAAACAAGACTATCCTACTTCAAGGTTTTTGGTTGCAAAGTATTCATTTTGAATACTAAAGATAACTTACATAAATTTGCACCAAAATCTGATGAAGGAATTTTCTTAGGCTATTCCACAACTTCTAAGACTTATAGAGTTTTTAATAAAAATACTTGTAACGTTGAAGAAACAGTACATATAAAATTTGATGAGTCAGATCCTTTTGTTTTTAAACCACCTCAACCTACATCCTCGGATGTGTTTTCAAAAATTGATTGTCAACCTTTGATAGAAGAACCTTCTGATAAGGAAATTGTTCAAGAAGATACTTCTGAAACATTTACCCCAGAAGACTTTCTACCCTATGTTGATGAACATGTTTTACAAAACCCAAATCAGGTGTTTCTTAAGAATCATCCCAGTGATAGTATCATTGGTGATGTAAATCAACCTGTAAGGACTAGAAGTTCCTTAAGAAATGAAGTAGAACATCTAGCATTTCTTTCCAGATTAGAACCTAAAAGCACTGATGAAGCTTTAGGTGATGATGATTGGATCAAAGCTATGCAAGATGAACTAAATGAATTCGAAAGGAATAAAGTCTGGACCTTGGTTGAAAGACCTAAGGAAACTTCTGTTATTGGAGTAAAATGGGTTTTCAGAAATAAATGTGATGAAAATGGAGTCATAGTAAGAAATAAAGCTAGACTTGTTGCTAAAGGCTATAATCAGCAAGAGGGAATAGACTATGAAGAAACCTATGCTCCAGTAGCTAGACTTGAATCTATCCGTATTCTACTTGCTTTTGCAGCATTATTTAATTTTAAACTATTTCAAATGGATGTGAAATGTGCTTTTCTTAATGGTTATGTTCAAGAGGAAGTTTTTGTTGAACAACCTCCTAGATTTGAAGATACAAAACATCCTGATCATGTTTTTAGACTTACCAAAGTTTTGTATGGTCTTAAACAATCCCCACGAGCATGGTATGATAGACTCACTGGATTTTTTCTTCAAAATAACTATGTTAAGGGAAATGTAGATCCAACCCTTTTTATAAAGAAAGATAAGAAAAATGTTTTGATTGTTCAAATTTATGTTGATGACATCAGATTTGGTTCAACTCAGCAATCTTTGACCGACTCTTTTGCAAGTCTAATGAAATCTGAGTTTGAAATGAGTATGATGGGTGAGTTAACATTTTTCCTTGGTTTTCAAATTTCTCAAAAACCAGAAGGAACCAACATATCTCAACATAAGTATATTAAAGATCTTCTTAAAAAGTATGGTTATGACAACACTAAGAGTATAAGTACTCCCATTGGTACCTCAAAATCTTTAGATCTTGATGAAGCTGGGAAACTAGTAGATCAAACATTTTTTAGAGGTATGATAGGAAGATTAATTTACTTGATAGCTAGTCGACTAGACTTAATGTTCTCAGTATTCTTATGTGCAAGATATCAATCCAATCCTAAGGAATCTCACTTAAAGGCGGTAAAAATAATTTTTCGCTACCTTAAGGGGACCATGGATCTAGGATTATTTTATACTTCTGGAAATGATTTTGTTCTAAAAAGCTTTTCTGATTCTGGCTTTGGTGGATGTAGAATGGATAGAAAGAGTACATTCGGAACTTGTCATTTCTTAGGAGATTCATTAGTTTCTTGGTCCTGAAAGAAGCAACATTCTGTAGCACTCTCCACTGCTGAAGCAGAATATATAGCAGCTGGAAGTTGTTGTGCCCAAGTGTTGTGGATGCAACACACACTCACAGACTATGGCTTGAGTTTTACTAAAACTCAAATTTTGTGTGATAACACAAGTTCCATTGCCCTCAGTAAGAACCTTGCACATCACTCCCGTGCAAAACACATATATATTAGGCATCACTTTCTTAGGGATCACACACTTAAAGGAGATATCATTCTTCAATTTATCGGAACACAAGATCAACTTGATGATATTTTCACAAAATCTTTGCCTTATGATAGATTTGAATACATTAAACAGAAGTTAGGGATGATAACCGTAAGGTAATCCTCCTTAATTAACTTTCTGTTGAAAAAGTCTCCTTACAGCAATAAACTCCTTTTCATAGGGGGAGTACATCTGATTGTTAGAATAACAAAATTTCTCAAAATTTGTTTTCAAACTTTTCGGAACTAAAATTCCGGAATGGAATTTCCGGAACTAAAATTTTACAGAATGGATATTTTTATATAGAAAACTTATGAAATAGAAATATTCGTATTAAAAACATCTGGAATGAAAAATTTTCATACTGGTATTTTCATAATGGGATTTTCGTACCAAATCTTTCATAATAATTTTTTCGTTTTCAGATTTTGTAATGAAATTTTCATACTGAGTTTTTCTTACTGAGTTTGTTTTTCGTAGTGAGTTTTCCGAATTTTGTCTTTTCGTAATAAAGATTTTTTCGTAGTTTTTGTAAGAAAGTTACCAATTACGAATAATCCTCCTAAGCCAATCCGAAAGGTATGATTTCATTACTCAAGTTTTTGTAGTCATACTTTACTTGCTGGCATTTTCTTATATTTTGTTTTCGGATTATAATTTTCTTAATTCTTTGTTTTAATAAAAACCTCAAAAGATCAGATTCAAGTTTTCTTGAGAATTGGTTTTCGACCGCCAGATCTGATCTCATCTTATCACAACCGTTCGATCAACCGTGGAAGCTTAACCGTTTTTTCGTTGCCTATATAAAGGGGACCCCAAATAGTTGTCCCACATCGGTTTTCAAGCTCTCATGTCCCGAAGCTCTACCTCTCGGTTTTAAGGCCGTTCCGAACTTCAGCTTTCTCTGTTCCGAACTTCTCAAAGGTCTTCAGATCCGAATGTCTGTGGAAGTAGCTTCTCAAGACATGTCTTCCTCCAAGCCGATTTCAAAGTGGTTAATATATAGAGAGAGGTTGGTCCATCCGGATTTCTTCAACAAGTACAACTCTCTTATTTCCAAGAATATAAAGCTTAATGGTTGGGAAGATGTTGCGGTGTCAAAACCTGGGAATCAAGATGAAGTGTATTCAGATTTGCTTATAGAGTTCTATGAAACAGTTTCTTTTCTTAAGGAAGATGGAAGGGAGAAGTTGTCTTTTAAGTCTTATGGCAAGACTTATAAGCTTTCATATTCCAAGGCAGCCAGCTTGGTAGGGCTGAATAATGAAGGTGAAGCTGAGTTTATTTCTCACGTGTTGCCGGATTTTAAGGGTAGCTTTGGCAAGGAAAAATCTTTAGAAACTCTCGGATTGGCTGATGACAAGGCTCCGAAGATTTCTAGTTTGTCTACAAATTTCCGGATTCTAGAGTTATGGGTACAAGGTCTTATTGTACCAAGGAATGGTGACAAAGATAGCTTGAAGAAGAGTGAGATCTACATCCTAGATTTTCTGATAAATCTGAGGAAGTTTAACCTGATGAAGCACATTCTTATCACTCTTGAGAATTTGAAGAAAGGGAATCTGAGAGCTCAGATTATAATGTATCCAGCAATCCTCTCCAAGTTAATAGTTCGGTGCCTTGAGTCTTTCAAGGAGGCTTGAAAATCTAAGCCAAGAGTTTGCAAGATTATGCTGGTGAGTGATGGTACACTCAAAATAATGGATGTAGCCTTTGACAAGGAGTCTGGACAGTTTATTGATCTACCTGCTCAAGAAGAAATAGTTCCGAAAGTTGCTGATCCGGAATCCTCTAAGCCAGTAAGGAAGAGAAAGTTGAAAGAAGTGGAAGTAGAATCAGAGAATCCCAAGTCTAAGGAAGTTCATTCCGCACCTCCAAAACCAAAGAAGAAGAAAGATTACCCAGATGAGGTAGTTGCTAAATGGAGGGAAATGAAAGAGAAGAGAGTGCAAGGGGAGCCTCAGTTTGTCTTGGACCCTGCGGAGGCTAAGGCCTTAAAGGAAAAAACTGCGGATGAGCTAGAAAAACAAGCGAAAGAAAAGAAGCTCAATAAGAAGATGTCTGAGGCTGAGGTAGCTCAGGCTTTGTTGAAGTTCAATGAGATGGTCTCAGCAAATATCCCTGTTCCGAGATCTTTCTCTTTGGAATCTCTACCTGAGACTCCAGGAAGAGAGTTTGTTGCTCCGGAAGAGGTAGTAGCTAAGCCTGTTGAGCAAGGTGAGCAAGTTGAGCAAGTGGAAGAAGAAGAAGATGTTTCTGAAGGAAGTGGTGAAACCGGAGATGTGTTGAAATAAGTAGATGATTATAAGGGGACACCTTCGGAACACTTATCGCTCCGAACTTCAGAAGCTGAATCTTCGAAGCTAGTCACTCCAGTAATGGAAGAAGAGAGAGGAGAAGAAGAAGTAGCTTATCATGCAGAGGAAGAACAACTTCTACATGATATTGCTCAGATGGAAAATGTAGAAGTTGGTGCTCAGGAAGTTGCTGATGAGGAAGACAATGTTGTCCAAGTTTTTGATAGTGAGAAGAGAACTCTGAAACATGACTCTATTCTGAAAAGAGACAAGGGAAAGAAAATTCTTGCTGATACTCTGAGCTCAGTAGTGGTGAAGAGAAAGGAAGTTGGTAGCTCTTCAAAGAGAAAGCTTGACCAAGTTGAAGAAGAAAATTCTCCAAGCAGAGTCTCGGATTCGGAGTCATCTTCGTTGGGGCATGATTTTGTTGTTCAATATTTAAAGAAGCTAGTAGGTTCTATTCAGACCTTCTCAAGCATTGATTCAAGATACCAGATGCTCCAACATGCTTTGAATCAGAAAACAGACTCCGTATCTATGGTTATGGACAAGTGCGTTGAGATTGAGGCTCAGTTCAAAACTTTTTTTTGTTGGCTACGAAGCCCATAGAAAATCTTGCAAGAGGATGACAAACTGGTCGAGGAAGACTGTATAAGAGATGAGACTCTTTGATGAATTCCAAGACAATGTCAAGGATGCCTTTGAGACAGAGGACAGAAAGATAAATGAGCTGACTTCTTCCTTTGAAGAGAAGCTAACAGATGAAAAGAACTTCCGGATTTAAGAAGTCAGAGATCTGAATGGGAAGCTGAATTCCGTTTCTCAAAACTGGAAGTTTGAAAGGGATCATCGGATTGAGTTTCAAGAGAAATTTAAGGGTCAGGAAGAAAAGATCAAAGCTCAGGAAGAAAAGATTCAAGCCCAGGAAGAAAAGTTTGAAGCTCAAAGTGCAAGAATAGTGGTCTTAGAAAAGAAAGTCGAAGAAGACCATAAAGACTTGAAGAAAATAAAGACTATTCTTAAGAGTCTCATGGCGAAGGAAAAAGATCCAAAATAGACAGATCCGATATTTTGTTTTTTTTGTTGCTGATATTTAAAACTTAATGAAATTTGTGCTTGTCGTTTCTTTTGTTGTTGTAACTAATGTTTTAGGTACTTTGTTATTTTTTCCATTCCCTCGAATTCTTTTTGAAATCAAAAAGGGGGAGAAGGAAATGATATTTAAGAAAAAGAACTCTAATAAGAGTTTATCTAAGGGGGAGTTTTTCATTAAAGAAGACTTTCTTTATCGTAATGAAATGTCACTCCGGAAATCTAGAATACGATCCTTAGAGTTTCAAAGCCTAAGGGGGAGTTAGTCGTATTCATCAATATCCTTAAAGCAAAGGGAGATAAGCCTTAATGTTTTTCTTTCTTCTTAGAATTTCATTTTCGTAAGGATGTTTGTGCTTTCCAAAAAGGGGGAGATTGTTGAGTCAATAAGGTTTTCCTTATGACTTTTCCATTCCTTCTTGTTTTGAAAATCACAAACACCTTATCTTTAAGAAAATCGCTTTTATAAGGAAAATTGATTTTATAAGGAAAATTGCTTTTATAAGGAAAATTGCTTTTATAAGGAAAATCGCTTTTGTAAGAAAAATTATCCTTATCATATTTTCATCCATATTTTTCTTAAGTATAAAATTCGGATTCATTTCTATTTTCTCGGAATTGTTTTAAACTTTGATATGAAGTATTCTATTTTAGGATCCAAATTCTGGATAAGAAATGTAATAAAGTTTCACTCCAAAATCCAGATGAGAACTGTGATAGAGTTCCATTCCGAACTCTGGATACGAACTCTGACTAAGTTCGATTCCAGATTCAGGATACGAATCCTTATGAAGTTTGACAATGAATTCTCATTACGAATTCTGATGAGGGATTCTCATTACGAATTCTGATGAGGAATTCTCATTACAAATTCTGATGAGGAATTCTCATTACGAATTCTGATGATGAATTCTCATTACGAATTCTGATGAGGAATTCTCATTACGAATTCTGATGATGAATTCTCATAACGAATTCTGATGACGAATTCTCATTCCGAATTCTCATTCCGAATTCACCTATTAAACAGAATCTGATCATCTTTGTTTTATACACTCCGTATTTATTTAGACTTCGAAAAATTATTTTTGTTTACACTCCGAACTTTCACTCCGAACTTTTGAGTTAGATTTTAAACGGTGTCGTACATTCTGTTACACTTGTTTTGTTATAAAATGATGTCGTCTATTTTGTTATAAACTAACCGTTGTCTAAGTGACACGTGTACATGTCCCTCCGATCTTTAAGGAAAATATGACTGTTGGAGAAGGAGCCGACCTTACCTATAAATAGGAGCTCATTTGAAAGAGCTCGACACAGATGAACAACTTGGTTTTTGTGCATACATGCTGTTGAAGTGATTTCTAGAGAGAGAGGATCTTATTAACTCTCATAGCTTAGTGCGACTCCGAATGTTGGTGATTACATTCTAGGACTTCCGGGGATAGGAAGAAAGAGGTTGCTGACTACCTTAAAGTTCGAGGGCTTCCTTGCTGAGGAAGACAGAGGTTGCCAATTACCTTGAAGTTGAGGGCTTGCGGGGATAGCAAGATAGAGACTCCGATCTTCGTATCGAGGGATTACCTTAGTGTGGGTAAGACAGACTTTCTTGAAAGTATAAATCAAGGGACCTTTATCCAAGGTTGTTGGATACCCTTCTCTTTGGGTTAAAAGACTTATATCTTGTTACTTGTAGTTTAACTATGTGTTTATTTTCCGCTGCATATTACATTGTAAGGAAAGTATAACTTTCCTATACTTCCTTATTTGTACTCTGATTCATTTAGATTCTATAAAATTTAAGGTAGAATATCATTTTGTAATCTTTTGTTAAGTTTCACTTTCCGGAACCATATTTCCGGAACCTACTTTCGGAATCTCTTTCCAAGTTTTCATTCGGTGTTAGAGGTGTTGTGAATTTGCTTAAGTTTAACTTTGTTAAACTTAGCCCTTTACTTTACTTAAGGAAAACATAGTTATTCGTAACTAACTTTAAAGGTTCCAAAGGAATTTTTAAAGTATACAATTCACCCCCCCTCTTGTATATTGAGCATCTACATCACTATTTCGATCCTACAAAGACCAGGTCCAAAACATGGAATTCCAAAATGTCCTCCATGCCAAGTACCACAACACAACTCTCAAAGAACATGAAACCATGACCATTTTTCCTACCCAAATGGGTTAGGAAATACATGAAATAATTCATAAACTCTGCCGTCATAACCAAGTAATAAAAAAATATGTGAAATTAATGACTAGGATTCACCATTTTGAAATGAAACCAATACTATAGAAGAATTAAAAAAAATTCACCTCGAATTGTGGTTGGCCAAGATTATGAGTCCTCATGAATGACCTCTACTGCATTGATTTTTTCTGGATTAGACTCGTCTATGTATTATTTACCTGTTAAGAATCCCCCTTTCTTTTAGGATGTGATCCTCCACCATTTTAAGCCTCTTATTTTAACTAAGAGCCCTTAAAAAAGTGGAGCCTACACCACTCCCATTAGGAGCCAATTGATAAAATCACAAGATATTCCCCGACTACTCAAATAGGTGGAACGCCCTCAGAGTCTCTGGTAAAATCGTCCAGATGTTTCCCACATTTCTAATCTGATAAAAAAATAGGTCCATTGTCCATAGAATCCACATAATCTATTCATAAAGACTACTCAAATCCCTTTCCACTACTTCTCTAAGACTCATCGTGCTTTAGATTTTATCCTCAAAAATAACTATGGATACCACCCATTAATGGAACACCATTGAGACCAATATTTCAATTAAAATATGCCTCTCACATCAATACCTTGGGAAACACCTAAAAATAGGTTGGTAGACTTAGAAAAATAAGAATAAATCTGATATATTTCCACAAACCCATCTCAAAATTAATAGCCATAAGATAATCGTTCGTGGGGAGATAAAGAGATACATGAACCAAATGAAAACACCAAAACATAAGAATAACTAAATAAATCTAATGAAGTAGTGGGAAATCATAAAAACAACCCATAGTCAGGATCAAAACATAACCACAATCCCAAACCACCCATGGAAACTGAAGATTCAACACGAAGAATAGTTGTCCAAACACTTACCCATTCCAAACATAATTAATTCATGAAAATTCAATTTGAATCACCTTAAGGAGGAGGACCCGGTGGCGGAGGAGAAGGAGGTGTCGACAGCGGAGGCACCGGAGGCAGCGCGGAGGCAGGGCAGAGGCAGGGCGGAGGCAGCAGAGGCAGCGGAGGAGGAGGAGGAGGAGGAGGAGGAGGAGGCCGCGGTGGAGGAGGAGGCAGCGGAGTAGGCAGAGGAGGAGGAGGAGGAGGCGCCGGTGGAGGAGGAGGAGGATGAGGCCGCAGACTAGGAGGAGGAGGAGGAAGCACCGGTGGAGGAGGAGGAGGACGAGGCCGTGGTGGAGGAGGAGGAGGAGGAGGCGGCGGCCGGAGGAGGAGGAGGCGGCGGCCGGAGGAGGAGGAGAAGGAGGAGGCGGCGGCTGCGGAGGAGGAGGAGGAGGTGGCGGTAGCGGCGCAGAGGAGGGCTTCCGCAAGAGCTTGACCGGGTGCAGGGAGGAGGAAGAGGTCCCGCAGGTTTTTAACAAATCCGCGTGAGCCTTTATCAGTGCTAGTAAAAAGTGCTGATAAAGGGTGTATTTATCAGCACTAAAATGAGAAGCACTGATAAATACAACCTTTATCAGCGCTTTTTTAGCACTGATAAATAAGCCCTTTATCAGCGCTAAAAAAAGCGCTGATAAAGGGTACACCTTTATCAACGCTTTCTTTAGAGCTGATAAAGTGGACCTTTATCAGCACTTTTGTTAGCGCTGATAAAGGCCTGACCCTTTATCAGCGCTTTACTGTTAGCGTTGATAAAGGCAGGCGCATGCCTTGCCCAATTTTGTGGTTGTGGGTATAGAAAATTTTCCTAGATCTTGATATTTGGTGGCTAATTATGGTGTGACAAGGGTTGATACACTTCTTTCTAAGTTCACCCTTTCATTCCCTTAGATCCTCCTCTTTTTAGTGCAGAGTTACTTGAGGAACTTAGTATAATTGGGAATATTATTGAGATATTATAAGAGGATAATATCAATTTAAACTTTTTAAAAAGTCTCTATAACATGCCTTTGGATTTCTTCATATTGAGTCTTCTTAGATTGAATCATACTTGAGGGGAATGGAAGTGGAAAATATTTCTCCTCTCTTTATTGCCCTTTTTATAGAATCTCTTGTATTTTTATTCACTACGGCAAAAAAGGCATTTAAAGGTGGTTTTTTTTTTCATTTCGCGGCGGTTTAAACCCCTGCTAAATCGATTGGCGGTGGTTTTGAAAAACCGCCGCGAAATCGTGCGTCAGGAAACTATTCGCGGCGGTTTTCAAAACCGTCGCAGAATGTTTCGCGACGGTTTTTTAGCAGCGGTTTAAACCGCCTCTAAATGATTTAGCGGCGGTTTTTTTATTTTTTTATTTTTAATTTTATATATTTATTTATATATTAATTAATTAATTTATTTATTTATTTATTTTTCTATTTATTTATTTATTTATTTCGTATTTATTTTATTTATTTATTTTTCGTATTTATTTATTTATTTATTTATTTTATTTATTTATTTATTTATTTATTTATTCATTTATTTTTCGTATTTATTTATTTTATTTATTTATTTTATTTCGTATTTATTTTATTTATTTATTTATTTATTTTATTTATTTATTTTATTATTTTATTTTATTTATTTATTTTATTTTATTATTTATTTTATTTTATTATTTATTTTATTTATTTTATTTATCTTATTTCGTATTTATTTTTTATTTTTTTTATTTCGTATTTATTTTTTATTTATTTTATTTCGTATTTATTTTATTTATTTATTTATTTCGTATTATTTTATTTACTTTATTTATCCATCCATGCACATCCCATGCACATGCACATGCAATATAAAGAAATTCTGCATTTGTTGAGATTTGAACCCCTAACCTCATGCATATTTTCAAAAGGCTTTACCACTACAGCAAACTCGCCATGTGATTAATAAACAGAATTTAATATACTTATATATATTAATTGAAAAAACAAAGAATACATAAATAATAGATATAAACTCAATAATAATAAATAATAAATAATAAATAATAAATAATAAATAAGGAATAAAGAATAATAAATAATAAATAATAAATAAATATAAATAACAAATAATAATTAAATATAAATAATAAATAAATAATAAATAATAAGTAAATAATAAATAATAAATAATAAATAATAAATAAATATAAATAATAAATAATAAATAATAAATAAATATAAATAATAAATAAATATAAATAATAAATATTAAATAATAAATAATAAATAATAAATACATAATAGATATAAATAAAAAATAAAAAATAAAAAATAATAGATATAAATAATAAATAATAAATAATAAATAATAAATAATAAATAATGAATAATAAATAATAAATAATAAATAATAAATAATAAATAATAAATAATAAATAATAAATAATAAATAAATAAATATTAATAATAAATA
This sequence comes from Viscum album, assembly GCA_963277665.1. NCBI lineage: Eukaryota > Viridiplantae > Streptophyta > Magnoliopsida > Santalales > Viscaceae > Viscum > Viscum album. Next base: position 481,203,109 of record OY728139.1, read on the forward strand.
ATAAATAATAAATAATTATAAATAATAAATAATAAATAATAAATAATAAATAAATATAAATAATAAATAAATATAAATAATAAATAATAAATAAATATAAATAATAAATAATAAATAAATATAAATATAAATAATAAATAATGAATAATAAATAAATATAAATAATAAATAAATATAAATAATAAATAAATATAAATAATAAATAAATGTAAATAATAAATAATAAATAATAAATAATAAATAATAAATAATAAATAATAAATAATAAATAATAAATAATAAATAATAAAAAATAAAAAATAAAAAATAAATAATAACTAATAAATAAATATAAATAATAAATAATAAATAATGAATAATTAATAAACATAAATAATTAATAAATATAAATAATAAATAATAAATAATAAATAATAAATAATAAATAATAAATAATAAATAATAAATAGTAAATAATAAATGATAAATAATAAATAAATAATAGATATAAATAATAAATAATAGTTAATAAATAATAAATAATAAATAATAAATAAATAATAGATTTATATTATAAATAATAGATATAAATAATAAATAATAAATAATAAATAATAAATAATAAATAATAAATAATAAATAATAAATAATGAATAATAAATAATAAATAATAAATAATAAATAATACATAATAAATATATAAATATAAATAATAAATAATAAATAATAAATAACAAATAACAAATAATAAATAATAAATAAATAGAAATAATAAATAATAAATAATAAATAATAAATAATAAATAATAAATAATAAATAATAAATAATAAATAATAAATAATAAATAATAAATAATAAATAATAAATAATAAATAAATATAAATAATAAATAATAAATAAATATAAATAATAAATAATAAATAAATATAAATAATAAATAATAAATAATAAATAATTATAAATAATAAATAAATATAAATAATAAATAAATATAAATAATAAATAATAAATAATAAATAATAAATAATAAATAATAAATAAATATAAATAATAAATAATAAATAAATTTAAATATTAAATAATAAATAAATATAAATAATAAATAATAAGTAAATATAAATAATAAATACTAAATAAATAATAAATAATAAATAATAAATAATAAATAATAAATAATAAATAATAAATAATAAATAATAAATACTAAATAATAAATACTAAATAATAAATATAAATAATAAATATAAATAATAAATAATAAATAATAAATAATAAATAAATATAAATAATAAATAATAAATAAATATAAATAATAAATAAATATAAATAATAAATAAATATAACTAATAAATAAATATAAATAATAAATAATAAATAAATATAAATAATAAGTAATAAGTATAAATAATAAATATAAATAATAAATAATAAGTAAATATAAATAATAAATAAATATAGATAATAAATAATAAATAATAAATAATAAATAAATAATAAATAATAAATAATAAATAATAAATATTAATAATAAATAATAAATAATAAATAATAAATAATAAATAATAAATAATAAGTAAATATAAATAATAAATAATAAATAAATATAAATAATAAATAATAAATAATAAATAATAAATAAATATAAATAATAAATAAATATAAATAATAAATAAATATAAATAATAAATAATAAATAATAAATAATAAATAAATATAAATAATTAATAATAAATAAATTTAAATATTAAATAGTAAATAAATATAAATAATAAATAATAAGTAAATATAAATAATAAATACTTAATAAATAATAAATAATAAATAATAAAGAATAAATAATAAATAATAAATACTAAATAATAAATACTAAATAATAAATATAAATAATAAATATAAATAATAAATATAAATAATAAATATAAATAATAAATAATAAATAATAAATAAATACAAATAATAAATAAATATAAATAATAAATAGTAAATAAATATAAATAATAAATAATAAATATAAATAATAAATATAAATAATAAATAATAAGTAAATATAAATAATAAATACTTAATAAATAATAAATAATAAATAATAAATAATAAATAATAAATACTAAATAATAAATATAAATAATAAATATAAATAATTAATATAAATAATAAATATAAATAATAAATATAAATAATAAATAATAAATAATAAATAAATACAAATAATAAATAAATATAAATAATAAATAGTAAATAAATATAAATAATAAATAATAAATATAAATAATAAATATAAATAATAAATAATAAGTAAATATAAATAATAAATAAATATAAATAGTAAATAATAAATAATAAATAATAAATAATAAATAATAAATAAATATTAATAATAAATAATAAATAAATATAAATAATAAATAATAAATAATAAATAAATATAAATAATAAATAAATATAAATAATAAATAATAAATGATAAATAAATAATAAATAAATAATAAATATAAATAATAAATATAAATAATTAATATAAATAATTAATATAAATAATAAATATAAATAATAAATAATAAATAATAAATAAATATAAATAATAAAAATAAATAATGAATAATAAATAATAAATAATAAATAACCAGTTACAAATAATAGATAATAAATAAATTAAAGTATATTATAAATAATAAATAATAAATAATAAATAATAAAGGAAACACATGAAAAAGTATGAAAAGACGTGATAAAGGATTAAAAATCATGAAAACACATGAAAAAGGATGAAGAAGCATATGAAGAATGAGGCATTAGAAAGAATGAGAACGCATGGAAACTCGTGACAACTCTGGAAAACTTCTTAATAATTCAACATAATCATCATAATAACCCACAAAAAACCATTGATAAAGATAACAAGTCATGGAAACCCAAATAAACAGTAATAAATGGAGCAACCGTTAAAACCCGTCAAAACGGTCATAAAGAGACAAAAACATTGGACTCACATTAACCGAGATAACTTATGATCCGAGAGTCTGTTTTAGATCCGTGACCTGTCAAATCAAAGATCCTAAAACGATCTTCGACCTGAAAGGTGAAAGAGTCCGAATGGACAGTCAGATCGGAAGTTACGACCATTTAAAAAAAAGCTGACAGGGAACGGGTGCTAGAAACGAGGCATTGAAAAACATAACAAACCCGATACCCACTAAAAAGGCCATAACATATGATCTAGGAGTGCATGTGGGCACCGCGACTAGTCAAACTGAAGCTCATGGAACGAGCTATGATCTGGCAGGTGGAGGAGGCCGAACTGACACGCGGATCGAAAGTTAGGTCCGTTTGAAGACAAGTTCGACGGGACACCGGTGACAGAAATAGGGTTTTGGAGGCCTTCGGAGGGGTTTTTGGTGTCGAAAAACACGATAGAAAAATTCTTGTGTCAAATTAGTGTGTAACTCTCTTCACTGGCTTCGATTTGATATATGGTAGAGCCCAAACGGACACCCGGAGCGAAAGTTATGGCCTTTTGAAGTTGGAGAACTTTTTTCAACTTTATTATAACTCTAATATCTTCCGCACCTTAGACCTTCTCACAGTTTTGATTATATGTGCCTCTAGATCTCTTCATGAGCTTCGATTTTACTGGTCGTGGCACTTCAACGGACGCCCGGATCAAAAGTTACGGTCATTTTAGTGATTTTGAGGTTTCTCGTGTTTTTTTTATTTTTTCATTTCATTTCGCGGCGGTTTTACCGAAACCGCCGCTATTTCGCGGCGGGTTTTTAAAAAACCGCCGCTAATCTTCGATTAAAGTTAAAAAAAAATAAAAAAAAATATTTTTTTTTGGCATTTCGCGGCGGTTTAAAAACCACCGTGAAATGGCGGCCCGAAACGCGTTTAGCGGCGGTTTTAAAAACCGCCACAAAAAAAACCGCCGCTAAACGGCCGTTTTCTTGTAGTGATTCTAGGACAAAATTTCTCCAAAACATATTTTTCTCCTTGGGGATCATTTGACTAATTCCCAGGTTCTTCAACAACTGGTTTTTCTTGGCTTTGTTCAACCCCCTCTACAACATGCTCTTCAATGCTAGGTTGTTCCTAGTCAGATTCATGTTTTTTAGCTCCTTCTTCTTCAATGATAAGTTAATTTTATTTTGGTTTAGGTGTGGTTATGGGGTGAATCTACTTTCCTCTTTTGGTGTTTATCACAATCAAATTTTTCTTAGGATTAGGTATCATTTGAAATGGTATTTTTCTTGTTTTTTGATAGAATGTTAAAAATATTGTTTAACTTATTTGTTTAATATTTTAATTTATTTCTAAATTCCTTAAAATCAGATCCTATATGCTATATTGGGGATTGGATTCTAGTTTAGGTTTGATCAAAAGATTTTTTTTAGAATGTGGTTTTCTAGTAGGGTGGTTGGTTATAAGATTACTTGAAGGTTTGTTGAAATTGTGGGGCTCAAAGGAATTGTTTTTTATAAGTAAGGGGGATATGATTGGTAATAATTTTGGAAGGGTGGATTATTTATTTCCAAATTCATACTAAAATTGGGGATTTATCCTCCATCATTGATTTGGTTACTAAAATTTCCTTGGTTGACAGGCTACTGAATAACTCTCCATGCCCCAGACTTTAGCACATTAATATGTGAAACAATGAGAGGAAGAACATAGAACACAAACCTTAGCTAGTGATTTTTGTTCATTGGTTTGTTTTAGATCCATCAATTTTAAAAGGCTTTTTATAACTTCAAATATATATTCTAACAATGGATATCAATTAGAAGTTCTTATCTCATGCATGCCTATTGTACTATTACCTTTTGTTCCAAAATATTTTGAGTTATGAGAAATATTCTCAATCAATACCTTGGTTTATTCTGATTATTTATCTACCAAGGATCCTTCATATGATGAATTTATAAAGTTACTATCATCTTCCATCAATACTTGGTAAAAGAATATAAGAAAGTGGTACTCCTCGATGGATTGATGTGGTAAACTGGAATTTTTTTTTGAATCATATAGGGTTTCTATAATATATTTTTTGATGGCATACAACTCATTCATAATGGTTATGGTCTGGGAGGTAGGGGAAAATCTCTAAAGAAAGAATCTTCATAGGATACCTCAGTCATGGAACTCTCGTGATTATAGGATTTACAACCATTATTTCTTTTCTCCTTTAAGTGAAAAGGTCAATTTCATCCATTTTAATTTCTCCTCAACCACTCTTTAGGGTTTTAGTGTAGAGAAGACATGTGATAACTCCTTTAAATGTTTTTTAAGGTCTTAACTAGCAAGACTATGGAATTTTAGAAATATTTGTATCAAGATGGTTTTTACTTTAAAGTCATTATGAAATATAGGCATAATAATTTGGCTATATGGATTAACAAATTGAGGTGCACACATGCCTTTAAGGTTATGATTGGTTTTTTTATCCACGAATATAGGATCATAGTGAACACTAATGGTTTCACTCAAGTTTGAAAAAGTAATTTCCTTAAAGTCTAATTTCAAATTTAACTTTCACGGTTTAGTCAAAGTCCTTTTGATATCAGTATCTAAAGAGAATAGTTTTCAATTTAAGATCTTGTCATACAATTTAGAGTAAGATTTTTTTTTTAATTTTAACACCACCTCCATGATAATGATTCCAAGTTTTGAAGCACACATGTCACGAGGTGTGGAAAAATAAATTTTATGCCTAGGTTGAAATGTATTTATACTGGTAACAAAAAGTTGTATTCTAGAGAGGATTACTAAAAATATATAATCAGTTTTGATTAGAGAAAAGGGGAATTTTTGGCTTGTGATTTTTGAAGGTAAAAGTAAATACATAAGTAAAATAGTTTAAATAAATATGATGAAAAAAATGATTGGTTTAGGGTTGGATTTCATTTTTTAATTTTAGCATAGTCTTTAAAATATATTTTACTTCTCTTATTATTAATTTCTAAATGAAAGACTCTTTTATGGATTTTTTAATCACCCTTGGTTGAAGGTTATGATGTATACTACCCTAGTAATATTACTGATAGGTTATCCCCTTACTATATGAATGAAAAATCAGTAAATCAATTCCAACCTACCAAGTAAATTCCTAATTGGTAATTGGTGTTCCCTAGAAATTCAGAAGCAACTCACTACTTTCACAAAATTTCTAGTAATTGCTAGAAACTCACCACTTAACACAACTTATTCCTTTGAGACAAAGTATACTAGACGTAGGGAGATGATAAATTTATAAAATTGGTAGTAAAAAATGAATAAGTTCAAAACCTAAAATATAATTATATTAAAAGAATCTAATAATCATTGTAAACCGTAAGAATTCAACAAAAGATAGAGTTTTATTCAATAAAAATAGGACTAAATCATTATAAAAGGATCCCCCTACCTTCCACAATCACATAGAAGATTAACCCTCTATTCTAAGGGTAACAAAGAATGAGGTGGGAGAATAATTCATTGAAAATTTAAGAAAATAGAAAATAAAACTACCAAAATGACAAAACTCCAATGATCTCATATTCTACAGCCTCTAGTATGCAGTTCCCCATCCAAATTAGGCCCCTTACTTCTTTTTTAGATACATTATTTCCTCTTATTTAGCTCTATTCAAACCCCCAATATCTTCTCTCATTTTTAATTTATAATGTTTCCTTATTTATTAGGTATTTTAATCTTTTTGAGATTTATAACTTTTATTTTGAGATTTCATGTTTCCTTAGCTATAATTTAATTACACATAATCCATGTGGAATCCTTATATTGATTGCATGCATGGTGAAATAGTAGATAAAAACCTTATCTCAATATCTAGATGAATCCTTCTAAGAATGCTTATTTTTATCTTTCAAATGAATTTTATAAAGACATGAATGACACCAACACTGATAGATTCACACCCACATAGGTGCAAAATGACACCTACGTTGGGATTAAATGACACTTACTCCTAATAAATTCACAAATATGCCAAAACAATGACACATATTTTTGTGTAATTGATACACACATAGAGTAATATCACACATATGTTGAGTAGATTAACACATATACTTATCTTCCTTTTTTATTTTTCCTTCTACATGCACCAAGAATGAAACCTATACAGGGTTGTGATAGAACCTATGTAGAATTTCCTTTTCCAAATTCTAGACTTCAATCCTATAGCAGTTCTATATTTCCTTATAAAACCATTTTGATTATTCCATATTTCTTCTAACCTCCTGAAATAATTATTCAAACACCAAAGATTAAATGTATGTTTTATTATAATAATTTCAAATATATATATAAAAATTAAAAGTCAATAATTAATTTTTTTTAAATTAAACCTAAAATACTCCTATAATATAAATACATGACAATTACTCATAAAATGATGAAATATAAGGATTCAAATAATTAAAATATCAAGAAAAAATGTATATAAATATCAATTTGTCACCCCATATATATTAAATAGTTGTGAATTTTATGTGTTAGTTAATTGGAATATATCATTCAATATGATGATTTGTAGTGGTAAATTGCCCACTCTGATTCATATTGGTGGTATCTTATCCACCAAAGATAACCACAATTCACCATGGGGTGATGTATTGGTGGTACCTTATCCACCTAGAGTTGGTTTATGGTGGTGCATCATCCACCCAAGGATTTACTTTGTAGTGTGTTATCCACTTATTGGTTGGTATCGGCGGTGCTTCATCCACCATGAGTTAGTTGATAATAGTATATCATCCATCTAGATATTGATGTTGGTGGTGCCTCTTAAACCCATGGAGTGTTGTGTTGGTGGTATATTGTCCACATGAGAAATGAAATAGTTGTATATTATCTACCTATAAATGGTTAATGATTATATATCATCCACCAAGAGTGGTGATATATCATTAATTGGGTGATTCATCATTCACCAATTATATTGGATTGGTGATAGATCATTAATAAAGATGATATGTGATGGTGATGCATTGTTCACAGAGTGGTACTTGATAGTGATAACTCATTCACCCTAAATATAAGACAAGGAGTGATATATCATTCATCCTTAATGTTTGTTCAGAATATGAGTATATCATCCCATTCTAACACTGGTCAAAGTTGGTATGGTCACACATGGTTTGGATACTAATCATTACATGATGCGATAAGTTATTTATTTATTTTCTTTGTTATTATTTCAAATCAATCTTGTAATTGTGTTTACTGGGCTTGTTAGGGACACCATTAGTGGTGGTATACTAATTTGTACTCACACCCTCCTTGGGTTCCTTGGTACCCTAGAATGCTTCATGGTTTGTGATATAGGAAAGGAAAATGACCCCTATTAGACAGTTGAACTGGGATGCTAGGTTAAATTATGGGGATGGAATTGGGCCAAGGAAGAAGATCAGTTTTTTAGATGTCTCCATTCCTTTTCTTATTTTGGGTATTGATGTATATTATCTACCCATATGATATCCTTTTTATACTTGTATGAAGTCTATAAAATATTTAATATCTCATTTTTTTGTATCATGATGGTTGTTATTTACTTTTGGTTGGTATTTAGCTGTGATGCCTATCCTTATGCTACTGTTTATTATGGTGACCATTTCTTGAAATTTCATTCACTATGATTTATTGTTGTTTTTACTAGAGAGGGTATAGTGTCCCCATAATATACATATATCCTCAACACTAGTTGATATCCTCTGATACATAAGGAAGAATGCTTGAGGTATGTAGCAATCTAGTTCAGTCATAGTGGAGGTGAATCAGGTTGGGGATGTTATAGTGTGGGAAAATAATAATGAATTACATAATAAAATATAAAACAATTTGGTTCTATCAATCCAAAAATATTAGTATATGAACTAAAAGAAAGATACTATTAATTAATTTAATGAAATGATACACCAAATCTAAAATTAATTTCACAAGTTAAAAGTGAAAATATTTCTCATAATCTAAGGACTTATCATGCATCATTTATAAACCAGTTTCCCCAATTTCCTTTTATATCCCAAATTAATTTATTATAAAATCCCATTTATTACCATATAAATTTATAATTTCCTTATTATCAATATTTCCTCTCTTTACAGAAAGTAGTATTTTCTAATGTTTCCCTCTTTCTCTAGAACATGTATGTATCACCATAGGCTTGATGTGCCTCATGTATCTCTACTTATAGATTCAATAATTTATTTTAATATTAAGGGATTTACAATATTTCTCCAAGATCTAAGGTTGGTTTGTAACAATATAAAAAAATATAAAATAAAGGGTCTTAACTCTTTAGGTAAAATGAATAATTTATAGTTAAATCATCACTAAAAATTTACTCACTTATTCCCCTTATACATGAATGGTCTATACAGCCCTTCACTTTCTATCTTTATAGGTTCACATATTAATAATAATAATTATTTATTTTCCTTATTTATCCATTTTTTACTTTTTAATATTTTTATAAATATTTTTTGTAGAAATAAATAAATCCTTGTATTCTAAAGAATTTTTTATAAACTCTCCCTCACCAAAAAATAAAAACACTACCTCCTATAATTCCAATAAAACAACCCTCCCCTATGACCATTTTGAACTTTAAACTTGTATATTACTCAAGATTATGGAAGGTGAGGAAATTTTCTTTTAATATAGGTACCTATCATGCTATTCATGGATTTTTAGGGTTTAAAATGAAGGTATAGATGTTAAGGTGGTTTCAAAGAGTTTAAAAAAGGGATTTCAAAAATATTTCATTAATCACTTTGATAAATATCTCAATATCTAAAATAATTAAAATAAATTTACAAAATTTCTATTTCACCATGAACGACTTGAGTTTCTCAAGAAAAGAGGGAATTATAAGAATATGTAAAAAGGTTTAGAGTGCATCTCATTATTGTGAATATAAAATTGGAAAATACTTATATCATGGGTTTTTATAATTAGTTTAATTTATATGAATGTTAAAAAAATTAAAATTAAGGTTTGAGAAACAAACCATCATTCATCTAAGTTTTGGATATTCAATTCAATATATCCAACACCAATAACTCAATGACTCAAATTGACCTAGGTATTTACTTAATCTCATTTTTTTTGAAAATTTCTTAAAAAAAAAGAAATTCCTAACTAACGGTGATAAAAAATAAATAATAAGTATATCCCCCACTATTTTTGATGCATATTCTCAATATATCTAAGACATACTAATAAAAATTCTAATAGATTTAAGCTGGACAACATACAAATAATGGAAAATAAAGAGATAACATGATGTTCTTTTTTATAGTAGAAAACTATAAAAATGATCTTCTACCAAGATAGTTTTCTACTTACCTATAATAAAAATATCTATTTTAGTAATTTATTAAAAAAGTTAAGTAAATAAAAGAAAATATTGGGACCCCCCCTGATAGTTGCTGAATTTTGACTGTCTAAATCCAGATATTCTACATTCCATACCTAATTATATATAAGATAAGATTTTCTTTAAAGAAACTACAATATTCTTGTAGATCCATAAATCTCCTATAAAAACTTGTTATTAAGGTTCTCATTCACTATATTATATGTGTTAAACTTTTCTTCAATGGTGATCTAGTAATGTAGTGGGGGTGGAATCATGTATTAGGCATCCTACACTTCAGTTTTAGAAAATGTGTAATCCAATAAGTGTTTCTTATTCTTATTAGGAAGTTTCATATATTCTTCTTATTCTTCTTAAGAATATTTTTCTTAGATAGTTCCATATCAATACCATTATCCTCATATTACTCCTTAGAAAAAACATAGGGTTCCTATATCATATCTTAAAAATTTTTCACATCCTTTATGATTGTTTTTTTATTTTTATCCCAAGTCAAGTAAAAGTTTATATGATTCATTATTGTTAAAATAATGATAACTAGTTTTAAATTTAGCTTGTATAAAATTTAAACAAAATAAATCCAAGTTAATGTCATCACCCTACAACTCAACTTTTATTTCTTCCTCTTCACACAATGCCTCTGGAAAGTAGTTTGTATCTAATAATATATATTATTATTATATTATTTTATTAAAGTAAACCAACTATAATGAGGTATTTTAATCTTAAAATCCTCATATAGAGTAAGAAGTAGGCCTTTTGACTATAAAATTCCAACATATTAAATATTGTTGGGAATTTCAGTTTATACATAATCAAACCAATGTATATCTAGTTTTATTTTACCTTTACTGAATGTCTCAACTATGGATTTCTTCTACACATGAAATTCCTCTAGAAGGAATATCCTTGAAACAACTAGTGTATTGAAATTTTCAAGCATCTCCTTTACTTCTACAATATCAAAGGCTAGAGGAACAAATTCCCATTCACATTCTTATGATTTATTTAACTTAGGACTTATAAGTTCTTGGATGTTAAATTAATTTGTTCCAACTATACCTTTATTACTTATATCCTATTGTCCAAGAGTCTAACTTATCTCTTATTCTAAACATCTTTTAATTGGTCATTATTTCCGGAAATTGGTTCTTACTAGAGAATGGGAGTCTAGTGCTATTGTATCCATGACCATAGTTGTTGTTGGCCATATACCTGATTAAATATTGAGCCTAATTCCCATCATTGATTGTATATTTATTATTGTGGGTATTAATCCCATTGATATACTATAACATATATTTTATACACTTCTATCCGTGGATAGAATTTCTAGCCAATATATTAGTTTACTATAATTTTTATAAGAATGATAGCGAGTTTATCTAATTTAGTTTTCAATGTTAGAGTTACAATGAGTTTTATAGAACAAACCATTTCAAATAAAAAGAATAAAACAAAAAAGAAAACAAAAGAAGAAAAAACAAACAAATTATTTATATAAAACTAATAACAATGTGTGAAATAATTTTCTTCTGAAAAAAAGTTATATTTTGATAAGTGGGGATTGTTTTGATACTTACATCAATAGTATTTATAAAACTCAAAAAAATGCATCATGGTGAAAACCTCGGGTTATCTATCATGTATGCTTAAAAAACTCACTATTCATATTATCACTTATAAATTTTTAATGTTTTATATATGAAAAAACAAAGGAAAATTATTTTTGGGTTTTTTGTGATGAAGAAAAAAGTATAAGTCAGTGATAAAAAAAGAGTGGTGAACCTTAGGTGATTTCTTAGGTATATTACTTCATTCTTCTTTTTAATGATTTATAAACCTTTAACCTCACTGAACAACTCAATTAAATATTATTCATTAAGTCACCCCCCAATTTTTTTATCTTTCAAGAAGAAAAATACCATGATCCTTGAGTGAATTTACCCTTATACCCTTTAGTGTGTAATGATATAAATCACTCAATAATAATTGAGAAATCCAGTGATACCTTAGATCCTGCTATTAAAATATCCTTTATGGGAAATGGAAAAAGGAGATGATGTAATTGTTGGTGGATTTATTTTTTAGTTATTCAATTATATATCCTTAAAAATTGGGAGCATTATATAATTCTAGGAATCTTCCTCTTCATATTTTTACCCAAACTCATTTTCTTCATCAAAATGAAGGGATAATTACCAATTTAATCTAATGTATCACAAAATAAAATGTGTAGGGATATACCACATATTTATAAATATTTTAGTAATAGTTAATGATTTTTTAACTACATTTATCTAAAAACTTTCTATCCACTTACTTTTTTGAAATTTGAGATTGTATTTATGAAATCTCATTAAATTATATTTTTATTAATTTTAACATCTTTTTAGTATTTTTATTATAAATTTTCTATGATTCTTATTGTGATTTTATTTTTTTATAGAATTTTTCATTTATTAGATCAAAAATGTTTTTATACCATTTATTGGATCATACATGTTGGGGGGAGAAATTGTGTTTTGAAATCAAATATTGATGGGACACTATATCAGTATTTCAATCATAACTCCTTCATTTGATCTTGAATCAGGTTAAAAACTTGATAATTGTTAGTGGACACTAAAAGATATATCTGATCCTTCTAAATGGAAACCTAATTAACATGGAAATATAGTTAACAAGGTTGTTCAATTGGGAGTAAAATATTTATCCAATAATATTTTTTCACACTTGAAACCATTTATAACTCTATTACCACATACACTTTATAAACATATGGTTTATTATTTATAAATGGTTAATTATGGATTAGAGGGTTGAGAGAATAAGATATTTGACTTTTCCCCCTTATTTTTCATTTGAAATAAGAAATGTTTTGATGTGATAACAATTATCATGGTTTTATCTCTTTATTCTATGTTGTAGGTGTTTTATTCTTGTCTTAATTGTTTTATCCTCCACTTGTCTATTTTTATTAAAAATTTATTTTAGTACTTATTTGGATTGGATAATAAGAGAATAAATGAAAATAACATTTATCCTTTTTAAACATTTTATTCTATATGTCATTTATGTGATGATTTCTCCTACCATGTAATAATAATTTTTTAGTAATCAGTTTAATTATCACCCCCATATTTGGTTTGTTTTAAATCCATAAGCTTAATGCTATTTATTAAAGTGTCAAGAATTAAAATAATTAAAAATTAATATTTTATATCAAGTAAAGTATTAATTGTGAGAGATCAGTTTTAATTTTTAAATTTAATAAATTAATATATTGATTCGTAGAGTACAAAGTTAATCCATAAAATAAAATAATTCACATTTAAAATGTGAATTTGTTACCCTAATCAACCAAGAAATATTTTAAGTGTCAATAAAAGTAGAGTGATATTATTATAAATACTCAAAAATTTTATTCTGTTTTGTGACCATGTTATTTTTCATAAGGTTCATATGTTAATAAATTAAGGGACCTAATGATCTAAAATATTTATTTTAAGAAAAAGGATACACAATTAATTCATGTGATGGATTAAATTTATTACACATTTCCATTAAAAACTTATTCGATCATTTTATTTTGTTTTTTCTATTCTACTTCTTTTATTTGTGTCATAAAACTTATAACAAGTTTTTAATATTATTCTCTCTTTTATGGAATTGGGATATAAATGCACTAAATCTCACATTTCATGGTTCAATACGGGTGAGAATATATGACCTGGGATATTTCATTTCTAATACATATTTATTTATTCTATATAGATTATCATTCATTTAACCTATAAAACATTTGATGATTTTTTTAATGAAGTGTAACATATTATTTTAATCTTTGAAGTGTTCTATGATCACTTGATTTAATAAATAAATACATTAGAATGTATAAAATTATGGTTGAGTGTTGAATATGTGTTTATAAAATTCATAAAATTTAAGATGTTCTATCATTAATAAATGAGATATATAAAAAGGAGTTTATTTATTATAATTAATAGTATATTGAGATAATATACCTGCTTGAAACCTATTCTACTTTTTACTTTATTTACTATAAATAAATACCAACATATCATGAAAGTTGTAATATCTTGATCCAGATTCCACTAAACCAGTTCTTTGAGCTGGTTCATCATAAGGCCTCAAGCACACCTCTCCACACACCCAAGGTTGTCAACTAGAAGCAATAGACTAAGGTGTATTAGTGGAGAGAATATTCCCTCATATTAGAGTAATAAATAGTAGAAAAAACTATATATCATCCAAAGTAGTAAATAAATAGAGCGAGGAAGTAGTAAATAAACTGAAATAGAATCATGTCATTATAATCAATGAAATTCTATAAATGGCCGAACAACCATGTCAAAAATACAACACTGGTCACCCATTCTGCCAACCATACATGGGGGAATACATAAAGGAAACTGCAATAAAAGTATATGGATCTCATAATAACTTTGAGACAGACCACATACCCAGCCTTCAATACACCACCTAGATGCTCCTTCCCGATCAAAATAATCCACATGAGTGGATCTACTCAATCATGAAATCCTGGGACACAGACCTATCCATTATGAAATCTATTCTCAACCTAAAAAGTAGACATGAGGTCTGAACGCACATTGAGGTTCATGTATAGGTGTGAGAAATAATCTCATTAGGACACCCTAATGATGAACCTATAAATCTTATATCATAAGTTCATGCTCATGAAATATGATTATCCTAGATGAGACACAATTGGAAATGATAAATAAAATAAAACCACATTCGATCCTTGGATACATGATCCCAATTAACTATACTATACATCCTAGTTCAGAGTTTCCCTGGAGTAGATCCATCACACACACACACACCAATATATATGTATGTATATGTATATACATTAAAACAGAAAGGATCAGAGGCATACAACCAAGGAATCCATGAAAAATATCATAAGACAACTCGATCTATAGTCGATCCCAAGATTCTAGATCCAATCGAAATGAAATTATATGATAAGGGATCTGAGATGGATGTAGTACCAATCAAGATATGTATAATTAAGTTGATCCTTGGGTCCTTATTCATGATTTAAAATACCTACTTCCACTAGTGCCGATAATGTCTCTGAGCAAGATACATCACCACTTAGGGATACATTTCCTAGCCCTAGTTTCACTCATAATCACCTCCAATAATTATAATAAAAGATTCCAGGTAATAACTAAGAATATTATAAATATCGTACTGAGATAGATTTCATGCCACTCATTCCATGTAAATCAAACCCGATGTCTGATTCCTCAGTCACAGTCCGTAGGAGGTCATGACATTGAAGCTTAGTTGAACCCTAAGGGGGATGACCCTTAGGTGATCTATAAAAGGAATTATCTCTGGATCCAAGTATATACTCAACATACATTCATATAACCAGCTCAGCATCCCACTCCTAGTCAAGTATAGAAATTTCAGTAATGTAATGGTGCATCCAACCAACCCTAGAGAGCATCCTAGGAGTCGCTCGGGAGAGCATAATCATCCTCGAGTGCATCAATGATGTAGAGTGACATATCCAACACTGTGGTCAAGTAATTGATTGGGGAGAGTATAATCACCCCCATAACTTGGGAGAGCATAATCATACTTGAGTGCATCAATGATGTAGAGTGCATTGTCCAACACCACAACCAAGTAATCGACCAGGGAGTGCGTAATTATCCTCGAGTGTATTAATGATGCGGAGATCCATGTCCAATACTATGGTAAACTAATCGACCAAGAAGAGCATAATCATACCCATCGCTTGAGAGAGCATAATCATCATTGAGTGCATCTCATAAGTCGAATCCTTGAAGGTTTGTCCAAGAATCCCTAAATAAAAAGTTGTCTTAATAGATGGATCCCAAGAAGTATGTATGGACATCACAATAAGATAACGATCAAATAAAAAAGATCAGAAGTTGGATCCTAGGAAATATATCTATGAATCCCAATAAAGAACACCTCATCACATCAGACTCATCAACCAAATACTTGGAAACACCTTTGGAAATCATAGCTACATCAACGATAATTAAGTGAAAGAATAAATGAAAGAGTTAGGGTGGATGAACAGATAAACCCACCACTACTGTCACAACCCATTGGTCTTACAAGTTTTGTATGGTTTCTAAGGTGACACCCACTACCATCTCTACCCACACCTACAATGTACTAGGTCAAGTTTGGTCAAACATAGGTCACCCACTGAGTCCCTCATGTCAAACACTGGATAAGAATCCTACTTGGGATCCTCTATGTCCATAAATAAGTGAAGGAATCCCTCTTGGGAACCTCAAAAATAGTAATCTACAAGAGAAATCCTTCATGGGAACCTTAGAAAGAGTAAGTAAATAGAGGCATCCTACATGGGATCCTCTAGGTCAAAACATAAGTGGAGGCATCCTATATGGGATCCTTAGAATGATATAGTAAGAAGAGTCAAACTAAATGGGATACTTGAAAAGAGTAAATGGGTAGAGGGATCCTAAATGTGATTCCCTTGGTCAGCATATAAGTAAATGGATCTGACATGGGACCATCAGAAATAGTACTATGGTAGAGGTATCCTACATAGAATCCTCTAGGTCAAAAGATAAGATGAACTCTTGGCCTAAAAGGAAAAGTCCTTGAATAAAAGTCTAGAGAGATATCTTATAGCCCACCTGAGATAAAGATTCTCACTCTATGGAGATAGCTGGATTCAATTATCAGAGGAAAAACCTTTCTGTTTAGTAAAAATATACAAACACATGGTAGGAGTCCTCAAATCACTAAAAGGGTTTCACCATCACAATCTATATATAAAGATACTCAAAATGGAATAATCATGTGTTTGATTAATAATCCAGGGAATAAAATAGAAAAAACCCTAAAAAGATTATAAAGGGAGGAGTACACGGCGTGTATACCCATGTACACAGTGTGCACCCTCAAATCCTCACCTATTCATGTACTTAAACTGGAAATAGAATATAAAACCCATGTACATGGAATATATAACTTGTACATGGAATTCACCCTACATGGGGTAACTTCCTGTGTACCTCACATGTCCTGGACATTTATTTTTCCTATCCATGTACTTCTACATGACGTGCATCCCACCTTGGTTCTGAATGTATACTTTACATGAAAAAATACCCATACACGGGCTATCTGACCAGGTACTCGACTACATGTTCGAGTACCGATACATGGAGTGTATACCCTATAAATAGTGTTCACTTTTACAAATATCATCTTCCCTAAATGGGAAGAACACATGGTATATGTTTCTGAACTACACATTGTTTGATCGGGATTTTCAAATGGGAAACCCCTCAAATTGGCCCAAAACCACGTTTTTCTCCCCAAAGGATATAGATCGACCCTAAAGGGGTCCTAATCAGCCATAATATGTCCTTAAAAATATAAATAGGTAAATCTATGGGGATATATTATAAAAAAATTAAAATGGATTACCTTTGGGTGGAATCCACCGAAGATTCGCTTGTATCCATGGTCCATGGCTGCAACATAATGATCTAGATCCTCTTGAGCTACATGGTGTGTCATGAACCAGTCCGAGTCGACCCTGAACCGGAAACCTAGGCTAGCCCACGACAAGTCCTGAGAGGCATTCCCGATCCTCCCGATATAGAGACAAGCACCAAGGGAATCAATATAATACACAAGGGAACGATTTCACCCATATATGAACAATCAAACAAACAATGGAAAGAAAAGGACAACCCAAAATAAATTTATATAAAAATTGAAATGAACATTATTTGTACAAAAAACTGAAAGTACAACTAATCTAACAACTCAACTGACCAAACCTGATAACCAACTAACTCCATGTGACCTCGCTGATGACTCTCCAACAAAATGATCACACATCGCCCAAGGTGATCGAACTCAAGCTGAAACCTGCACAAGGGCTAAAAATAGAAGAAGACTATAGGCGTGAGTATTAAAACTCAGTAGGTTAGCCTGATATTCTATTCCAAATGCAAATTCCTTTAAAATAAAAGAAACATAAATTTATAGTTTTAAATTAAATATATGAAATTATGGTTTTCAAATGAGGTTCCATGCTATAATAATTATCAGACAAAAACATGCATGTTTAATAAACAAAAATGCAAGTAACAATTTTCTTCAAATAGGTGCAACTTTAAAATGAGAATAGTTTTCAAGAGGGATGCTTTAAAGAATTTTAACATTTAAATAAATCACACACACTACTGAATTTACCAACCAAACACACCTTATGCCGACGGTGACTACAAAAGAACCAATGAGCACAAGTCATGGGAACACCCCTAGGTACTAGTCAGTTGTGAGCCCTATGAACCTCATATCTCGGTGAAAGTAACCATAATAAATATCTGTTCTCGTGAACAAGACACTAGTAAGGGACATACCCATAACCTAGTGGTCCCCAATCATCATCATAATCATAGTTTAATTAGTGTTTTCATCGTTAAACTTCCTACGTGAAACAGGGGCTAAACCCCACAGAATCACTAACATACTAGTACACGTCCGCCCAACTAGATACTCGGGATTCCCTTTAGTGCTCAATCAAGTTACACATATTATCAAATTCAAATTTCACATCCAAATTCAATTCCTAAACCATAAAAATATAAACATCCCATAAAATTTCTTCAAATTTCTTACATGAATCAACAAACCGCTAAATATTTTCGTAAAAAAATTTCAAGAAGTGTATTGAGGCTTTGCACATAAAACTCATTCAAAAACACACTTTCAATTATAAACACACATAAAAACCATACAAAATCATATTTTTCATCCCTAAAAACATTTAATAAAATCATTTCATGGATATAAAACAATCCTAATTGCACAACTTGGTATATACAAGTAAAACAGTCCTTCATTTTTAGGAAAGTCCAAACAGGCCTTTAAACATTTTCTCAAAACTAACGCTTGACAAAGTTATGCATTTCAATTTTATTAAGGAGCTGTGTAAAAACCATTTACAGAATAAAACCATATTCATAAATCCCTTAAAACACTTAGGTGACATATTCAAAACACAAACATTTTTCTAAGAATGTAAAACGGGCCATTTTTCGGCAACTCGGTCCAAAACATGTTGTAAACAAAAAAAACAATTGTTTGTAAAAAAAATCCAAATTTGAAAGCCATAAAAGGATCCCAAAATAATTTTCTTACATGCTGGCAATATATTTAAAAATCCAAACAAATTATTTTAAATTGCACTAGACACATAAAATCCAATTGAGCAATTTATCAAACACATGACATGCATTATTTAACAAAACAATTTATGTTAAGCACTTAAAAAGGGATAAAACACCTCTTTCATGCCATAATTTTATTCAAGATACTGAGACATATTCAAAATACCATAAACCAAGTGCGAAATCTCATGGAATAATTTATCAAACAAGAGGAGTGCACATTTATACCAAAACAACTATATTTTTAACAAAATAAGTCATAAAACATAATTTTCAAACAAAACATTTAGAAAAAAAGCTTCACAGTAGAAAATATCATATTAATAAGGATATAATATAATTAAAATGATGAAACATAAATGATAAAGGTTTGTGCAAGGGACATCCTACCTCAAATCCTTGGCGTAACGGAAACGAACACCCGAAATCACCCGTCGCGGGTTTATAAACCCTAAAAATATGAATACCAGACCTAAATGAATATAAAATCCATAACAAACCATGGTATAATAGGACCCTAGGTCAATAATTACTAGGGGAGATTATAAAACCAAGAAAAATTGAAAGGAGGAAGAAGAGGGATGATAAAGGAGATGGAATCTCACCTTTTCCACAAGAAAACTTTCATATTCCATTAGATCTGCACCCATAGAGAAAAGGTAATGGGATGAAACTTCATGGAGGGTATTTTAAGGCCTGGAAGAACCAGGTAAAGAATATTTTTTTTAAAAAGAGCACTAATTTAATGAGTTATGTATAAAACTATTTACCTTATCAATTCTGGGTGAATTGAGGTATCCTGAGAACTTTCGCCCTAATCGGCGACCCATATGAGCTCCAAAGAGGGTAAATAGATTCTGAGGGTGAGGATAGGGTTATTTTATTCGAAGGTGAGGTGGAATCAACGAAAAATATTAAAAATTTAATTATATATAAAAGAAATAAATATTATTTTTAAAACATGAAATTGGCCCATGGGATGGCCCAATACCTTAATAAGTAACCTAAATTCCCCATGCTTATGAATTTCAATGGGGTACAAAAGGATATAGAGGTTTTAATATGTCAGTATAGGAAAAGTGGGAAGTTTAATAGGTGAAAAATGATGAAAAACAAAATATTTATAAAAGAAAAAAATTCGGTTTTTAAAACTGGAAATGGGCTTACGGTTGGCCCAAATCATGAAGTAACCACCCTTTCTTCAAAAACTTCTAAACAAGCAATGAGGATCCCAAATTAGGGTGGTTAGACATATATGAAACTTAAAAACTCAATATTCATCTCACCTATTACTCATGAAAAGGATCTGGATTTCCAATGGACCAGATCAATACAAAGACAAAAAAATCAGGTGTGACAATTCTCTCCACCATTAAAGTTTTCCGCCCCCGAAAAACCATAACACTTTCCGGCTGAAAAAATAAACTCCTAAGGATTACTTAAAAACATAATCCAGACTCTAAAGATAAGGAAATATCAATCACCAACAATTAAACTTCATAATCTTTCCCAAACAAAACACAACTCACAACCACGTCCGGAGAATCAACAGAAAGATGAAGCCACCACCTCCACAACCAAGCCAAGAACCCGATTGTTGGGCCCTCTCCCAATGAACCCAACCATCAGCCAAACCAAATATCACTCACAAAAACAAAATATTCCAGGGGAGTCTATAATAGACTCCCAACCATTAAGAAATAACTAGCACTAGAAAATTTCTTAGGATGAAAATCCATGAGACCCATGGTGGGTCTCCCCACTAATAGAAACCAACTAGCAACGAACAGACAAGAATTCAACATGAGCTAGAATTGGGCCTCACTCACACAAGACCAAAAAAACTCTCCTAAAAAAACCTACAATACCAAGTTAATAGGGTTACAACATGGACATCTAAACCACCCACTCCTGAACAGAGGGGACAAGAACTGGACCAAGACTTTCAACATGGATCTGGACCCCCACCACTCAGGGAGGGGAGGGAAGGGGACCCAATAATTAGGCCATTGAAACTAAAAAAGAAACAAAGAAACTACCCAAAAATCTCCACCTATGAATAGGTAACACCAATACTGCACCTGATTTTCATAGATGGTCCACAAAGGGACATTGATTGAAAACCCACATCCACAAAGGTATAACCATAGACACTATGTGAGGGGTAAGTACACCCCGCTTGTTGTGACAAAGAGAAATTAAAAGAAATGAGGAACCAAAACATTGAAATAGAAACTAACTTACTAAAACAGAGGAGGAATGATCCTAATCGAGCACTTTACATCTCTGGTGATTTCCTGACTACGTGAAAAGCTTCACTCCGAGGCCTATGGCTGGAGCCCTGATTCTTGAAGCATCTACTGCACCGTGGTCAGGTGATAAGGATCACACCACTAAAAAAACTCACTTTCTCACCAAAATTAACTTTATCTAAGTAGTAAATCATATATATATAACAAAATTATATCTCACTCCAAACAAGGGGCAGAATGGACAAGGAATACAACGAAACACATCGACATCACTGAACATAACTACTCTGTCCAAAATAATTATCACGACCTAGAAGCACTTTTAATAGATCCCAAACAGCTCTCTATTCCAACAAACAGGTTGAGGCATCATCAAAATAGGTGGATTTAACATTTAAAATGAATCCTTAGGTTGATCAGCAGGAAAGATTTCCAATGGAGAACTATCCATGTCCACATCACAACATCAAACACAACTTTAGCAACCAAATGAAAATTACTCCAAAACCGAGCCACCAACAAGATCTCATCTCAAGATACAACAAGAGTATGAATTCTAGATCACAAGTAAGATTACTGAATAAACAACTCTTCTAAGACATAGAAAAAAAAACTAGCCACATAACCATTTGTTTATAAAAAAAAGCCAAAAATTTTCAACTCAAAAGACTTTTGAAAAACAAACTAACTTGGTGGGTTTCTACATTCACCAATGGTTTTTCATCAAGTCTCACCCACATGCACATTTCCATACCACCCCAGGCACCCAAACACCATGCCATATAGTCCATCCTTCCAGATATCAATAAAACCATGCATGTGAGCACCCATGAAAGCACCAAAGGCTAAAAAAAACAACATCATTCCAAAAAATCATTTACCTTAAAAAGGAACACCAACCACCAAGTCAAAAACACTTTTCATATTTCAAAAAAAAAAACCACAATTCATTAAGAACCATTTTCTTAAAAAACTACTCCTTTTCATTTTTAACAACTTTTAAAATAACCAAGCCACTCCAAACAATCCCTTCCCATTTTTTTAAAATTCAGCAAGGTATATTTTCATAATCCGAGGTCCATTGAGACCAATACCCTTTCTAGGAAAACACCAACCTATCAAAACCAATTTCCAAAACTAATTTATCCGATTAAAAAACTTTTTAACATCCCAAAATACCCCATTTAAAATAATGATCTAGAATCACCTTAAAATGATTCAAAATTTCAAAAAAATTTATTACAACCAACCATAAGTTTAGATTATGGATAATCCTATCCTGTTAAATTATTTCCACTTACCTCCATTTTTTTTCACAAAACAAAACCTTCAAAAACCATTATTATATTTAATTTTTGAAAACCACCTTTTCAATTTTCAAAATATAATCTTTACTTTAAAACCCATTTCTAATATTCTCACACAAGGATTTGAAAGGAAAAAAATTCAGAATTCAAGAAAGGTTCAAGAGACCCAAAAAAGGGAACTAGTGTCGGTGGGTGACTTGACCATATGGTTGGTGGCCATATGTCAAACACAACACCAACACAGAGAGACTTATTAGGACCATTCCCCAGCTCCACATGGCTTTCCAGGACCTGTGAGCTCACAAAGGCCATTAGTCAGAATCCTTTTGTCATATCCCAACACCAAACAATCAACAAGAAGAAAGGAAACTAATAAAACCGGACTTCCCATGGAAACCCAAGGATTAGAACGAGAAAGAGTTCGCGAAGCTCTTCTTTCACTTACCCCTCAAGTCCCAAAAATCCTACTCCATCTACCTTGACATCCCCAAAATAACAAGGGAGCTCTAAAAAGAAAGGTCTGCTAAGAGCCGACCTCCTATGATACCATTTTGTCACAAACCAGTCCGAGTCGACCCTGAACCGGTCACCCAGGCCAGCCCGCGACAAGTCCCAAGAGGCGTTCCCGATCCTCCCGGGATGGCGAAAAGCACCAAGGGCATCAATAGAGTACACAAGGGAAAAATTTCTCCCATATATGAACAATCAAACAAACAACGAAAATAAAAGGACAACCCGAAATACATTTATATAAAAACTGAATTGAACATTATTTGTACAAGAAACTGAAAGTACAACTAAGCCAAAAACTCAACTGAACAAACCCGATAACCAACTAACCCCATGTGACCTTGCTGGTCACTCTCCAAAAAAATGATCACACATCGCCCAAGGTGATCGAACTCAAGCTGAAACCTGCACAAGGGCTAAAAACATAAGAATACTATAGGCGTGAGTATTAAAACTCAGTAGGTTAGCCCGATATTCTATTCCCAATGCACATTACTTTAAAATAAAAGAAACATAAATTTATAGTTTTAAATTAAATATATGAAATTATTGTTTTCAAATGAGGCTCCATGCTATAATAATTATCAGACAAAAACATGCATGTTTAATAAACAAAAATGCAAGTAACAATTTTTCTCAAATAGGTGAAACTTCAAAATGAAAATAGTTTTTAAGAGGGATGCTTAAAGAATTTTAACTTTTAAATAAATCACACACACTAATGAATTTACCAACCAAACACACCGTATGCCGACAGTGACTACAAAATAACCAATAAGCACAAGTCATGGGAACATCCCTAGGTACTAGTCAGTTGTGAGCCCCAGGCACCTCGTATCTCGGTGAAAGTAACCATAATAAATATCCGTTCTCATGAACGAGCCACTAGTAGGGTACATACCCATAACCTAGTGGTCCCCAATCATCACCATCATCATAATTTAGTTAGTGTTGTCATCATCAAACTTCTTACGTGAAACAGGGGCCAAACCCCACAGAATCACTAGCATACTAGTACACGTCCGCCCACCTAGATACCCGGGATTCCCTTTAGTGCTCAATAAAGTTACACATATTATCAAATACACATTTCACATCCAAATTACATTCCCAAACCATAAAAATATAAACATCCCATAAAATTTCTTCAAATTTCTTACACGAATCAACAAACTGCTAAATATTTTCGTAAAATAATTTCAAGAAGTGTATTGAGGCTTTGCACATAAAACTCATTCAAAAACACACTTTTAATTATAAACACACATAAAAACCATACGAAATAATATTTGGAAGCCCTAAAAATATTTAATAAAATCATTTCATGGACCATAAAACAATCCCAATTGCACAACTTGGTATATACAAGTAAAACACTCCTTCATTTTTAGGAAAGGCCAAACAGGCCTTTAAACATTTTCTCAAAACTAACATTTGACGAAGTTATGCATTTAAATTTTATTAAGAAGGTGTTTAAACACCATTTACAGAATAAATCCACATTCATAAATCCATTAAAACACTTAGGTGACATATTCAAAACACAAACATTTTTATAAGAATGTAAAACGGGCCATTTTTCAGCAACTCGGGCCAAAACATGTTGTAAACAAAAAAACAATTTTTTGTAAAACAAAATCCAAATTTGAAAGCCATAAAAGGATCCCAAAATAATTTTATTACATTCTTAAAATATATTTAAAAATCCAAACAAATTATTTTAACTTGCACTAGACACATAAAAGCCTAACAGGCAATTTACCGAACACATGACATGCATTATTTAACAAAACAACTTATGTTAAGCACTTAAAAAGGGATAAAACACCACTTTAATGCCATAATTTTATTAAAGATACTGAGACATATTCAAAATACCATAAACCAAGTGTGAAAGCTCATGGAATAATTTATCAAACTAGAGGAGTGCACATTTATACCAAAACAACTATATTTTTAACAAAATAAATCATAAAACATAATTTGCAAACAAAACCTTTAGAACCAAAGTTTCAGAGTAGAAAATATCATATAAATAAGGATATAATATAATTAAAATTATGAAACTTAAATGATAAAGGTTTGTGTAAGGGACATCCTACCTCAAATCCTTGGCGTAATGGAATCGCACACCCGAAATCACCCGTCGTGGGTTTATAAACCCTAAAACTATGAATACCAGACCTAAATGAATATAAAATCCATAAAAAACCATGGT
This sequence comes from Viscum album, assembly GCA_963277665.1. Taxonomy (NCBI): domain Eukaryota; kingdom Viridiplantae; phylum Streptophyta; class Magnoliopsida; order Santalales; family Viscaceae; genus Viscum; species Viscum album. The sequence continues at coordinate 481,229,011 of OY728139.1, forward strand.
ATAATAGGACCCTAGGTCGATCATGACTAGGGGAGATTATAAAACCAAGAAAAATTGGAAGGAGGAAGAAGAGGGATGATAAAGGAGATGGAATCCCACCTTTTCTACAAGAAAACTTTTCATATTCCATTAGATATGCACCCCGAGAGAAAAGGTAATGGGATGAAACTTCATGGAGAGTCTATTAAGGTCTATTAGAACCAGGTAAAGAATATTTTTTGAAAAATATCTCGAATTGAATGAGTTATGTATAAAACGATTTACCTTATCAATTATGGGAGAATTGAGGTATCCTGAGAACTTTCGCCCTAATCCGCGACCCATATGAGCTCCAAAGAGGGTAAATCGATTCTGAGGGTGAGTATAGGGTTATTTTATTCGAGGGGGAGGTGTAATCACCAAAAAATATTAAAAATTGAATTATATATAAAATAAATAAATATATTTTTTAAAACATGAAATGGGCCCATGGGCTGGCCCAATACCTAAATAAGTAACCCCAATTCCCCATGATTATGAATTTCAATTCAGTAAAAAAGGATATAGAAGTTTTAATGTGTCAGTATAGGATAAGTGGGAAGTTTAATGGGTGAAAAGGATGAAAAAAAGAGTTATAAAAGAAACAAATTCAGTTTTTAAAACTGGAAATGGGCTCACGGTTGGCCCAAATCATGAAGTAACCACCCTTTCTTAAAAAAATCCTAAACAAGAAATGGGGATCCCAAATTAGGGTGGTTATACATATATGAAACTTAAAAACTCAAGATTAATCTCACCAAATAACCATGAAAAGGATCAGGATTTCCAATGGACCGGATCAATACAAAGACAAAAAAAACCGGGTGCGACATGGTGGAACCTCCATTTCCATCCTTCTTTATATATCTCTCCTTATCCCTTTTTGACCTTGATCTTGTGAAGGGTAATCCCAAAGTGTGTACTTGAGAATCTCAGGGGATTATAAGAAAAGAAAAAAAAAAGAAAAAAAAAAAGAAAAAGAAAAGAAAATGAAAAAGAAGCTCGAGCCCAACCCTGACATCCAATATGATTTTATGCCCCATATAGGAAAAAATACCTGTTCTAGATTCAAAGGAGGAGACAAAATCTCAATATGATTCTACATTCAAATGATATATCCAAATGAACATGTATGAATAAATTAATATTTAATTAATTAAATATTAAAAATGTATTATTCCACTGAAATTCAAATGACTTAGAATTCTACAAAACTCTTATCCTATGGTTAAAAACCTATTTTGAGACTATCAGAGTGGTAAAAAAAACATGAGATCATATTATACGGTAAAATTAAAATTTTATCCCTCAAAAGCATTTAAAATAAAAAATTCAAAATTTTCTCAAATTTACAAGCCAAAAAAACACGGTTCCTTACAATCTCCCCACCATAACCTTTTTCTTCTACAATAATACTTGGTGGTTAAATGAAGACATGATCTCATCCTAATCATCTTTACAACTATGTTATATTGAATATCCAAATTTTGGTATCATAGAATTCACAAATCTCCCATCATGAGGGGCGTTATACCACAATTGATCTAATATTCCCCACTATAGGAGTGTCCTTATCATCACTCTGCAAATGAGATCTAATCTCAAATACCCATAATTTATCTGTTACCATACACAATTAATGGTGTGGATAAAACTGCTCATACAGGAGTGTAAATGTAGAAGCATCAACATCACCCATTCTCACTTCCCAAGAATAGTTTCCTTGACAAATGTCGAATTCCAACTCATCATGAAGGTCACCATCCTCAAATGGAAAATGGTGCACTCCCCACCACATGGATTACCATATACCACTCATCAAGCATAAACTCAATAGGTTCCTTCATCAAACCATGAAATATATTTAAAGAAAAGGAGCTCTAAATATAGATGATGCTCTCTTAGTGTACTTAGAAAGATGTTAAGATAGGAGTCATGATCGTTTATAGACTTACAACACACTAAGATTCTATAGATATTCATGTAAAGCTCTCCCAAGCTATGATAAAATCCTATCAATACATGACCAGGATCCAATTATTCAGTCATGACACAACATCTGATCCATCCTTGATGTCTCCTCTACCACAAATAGAAATTTCTCATCTTTTCATAACCCATGGGAAATAATACCTATAATATATATTTAAAACCATCAGTTATTAGCTCAAACATGACCAATCACCAATTTAAGATTTAAATAGTTCCACAAACAACTGATGTGTACCTTTTCTATCTTGCACAACATAGTGGGTGTACAAACCCATACCACCCAGTCATCACTCGACTCACACTCTCACGGGTCATCTGCCACTAAATCCAAGCTGACCATTCTACACAACATTTTATCCTAATTACATCAAGATATCCCTTAGAACTATTTATCCATATCATAAACCTTACCTATTTCATGATTATCCCATGACCTCCCATCACATGGTGCCTTTTTTTGAAATTTAACCATTAACCATGCAACTACTGGTCAATTGGTCCAGGCACTTGAACAATCCTTCTCATCAAATCCAGTCTCAAAACATGAGTACCCTAGGTGCTTTCTTAGAAACCAAAGGAATAATCATGAATATATATCAAAACCTAACAACCTACCATACATTGGTCTCAAACAAGCATACAACCAATATCATTTCTTGAAAAGGAATAAAAAACCCAGGACAACCCCTCTTGAAGTTTTCCCATGATAAAAATGAACATCAAACTACAAGGATCCAAGTTAAAACTAAAGATCTCTAGGTATCCCACCTAGCCCTACTAATCAAGTCTCATATGAGGGTCACTAGGTATAACCACCCAGCCTAAAGTTCAAACCTCTCAACAAGGTCACATCTCATGGGGAATCATTTGCACAACCATCTCAGCATAAGGAATCTAACACACCTTTCAACTATCTCTCTCTAAAATAGGTAAACCAGACATTGACCTACAAGGGTTAAAAATTTCAATGTTGGATTTCTAGGGCCCAAATTCTCTCCAAGAATCCTCATAGAGGAATTCCCCCTGAAGGGTCATGATATAAACACAGAAAATATAACAAAATTCCACTCACTGGGTACCCACATATGGTAATACCCCATTGAGGTATAGTTTACTAAATTTTTTTTGGTCTCTATCAGCATCATACAAATAAAACTGACTAGATAACCCAAAATTAAAGTATTAGATACTGATGTTGACATATGAGGACCAATATTATGCCCACAAAATCATCTTAATGATCCATATTGTATCATAAGTATACGATTTAGTTAAATAGAATGCCATTCCAATTTATGTACGAAAACATCGTATAGGTTGAAATTGACACGTCAAATTACCAAACCTAAGTAACAAAACCATATGATGGGTTTAACACATGGGAATCATATTCCTTATCAACTTACTTGGGTCACTGCACCTCCTGTGCATGAGGACTAAGTCATCAGCCTCACCATCAAATGTCTCAACGTAGATCCACATAGTTTTCCATCAGAAGGAAACATATATACAAGTTAGACCAATTGAGTAGAATGAAAAAATAACCTATATGGGAAAAACAATTTCAGTTGTTATTGAAACTTTAAATAATTGGGATCTTTCATTAGTAATAATTTCACACTAGAAGGAATATAATATTTGAATCCTTCTTGCTAAATATGATGCATGAGAAACCTTTTTTCTTTATTATCCAAGAGTCAAAAATAAATCACTAGCCTCCTTCCAATGTCCAAGAGCCATAAATACATCAATGGCCTCTCTATAATAGGCCAAGATCCATAAATCCAAAGTAAGTCATAAATTCCACACAAAATGTACATCAATCAAAGAAAAAATCATATAAAATTTTAACATCACATATCAAGAATAGAAATCCCATATCCCTAGTAAACTATAATTCCTACCAAAACAAGTTTTCTTAACACATTGATATGATATCCATCACATATTCTAACACATTCTTAATAATCTTGTCTACCATATCCCAAATATTAATATAATGAGAAATGAACTGCTCTGACACCACATTGTAACATCCTGACCTGGATGCCACTAAAACAATGCTCTGAGAATGTTTTTCATAAGGCCTAAATCATGCCTCTCCATATTCTAAAGGATTATGCCTAGAATAGAGGACCTAAGATGTGTCCATTTAGAGACTCTACCCTCATATCAGAGTAAAAAAATGGTGGAAATAAATTGATATCATCTAAATTAGTAAATAAACATATTTTAGAATTAGTAAATAACCTAAATAGAAGTTTGTTATAATAATAAATGAAATGTTATAAAATCCCAAACATCCATGTCATACATACAACACTGGTCACCCATTGGGATGACCATACACACAAGATTTTACAAAGGAAACTAAAATAAATGTATAGGGATCTTCTACTAACTCTGATCCAAACCACATACTCAGTCTCCAAGACACTATCGAGCTATTATAGCATGATAAAAAAGAATCCATATGAGTGGATCCACTCGATCATGAAACCTTGGGCCTCAGCTCTATACATTATACAATATACGATAAACCTAAAAAATTGACATATGGTTTGCATGTACACCGATGCGCACATATAGGGGTGGTAAATAATCTTAGTAGGCCACCCCAATGATGAACCTATAAATCTTATATCACAAGTATATGATCATGTAATATGTTCATCCTAGAGGATACACAATTAGAAACAATAAATAAAATAAAACCACAGTCAATACTTAGATCCATGATCCCATTTGATTATACTACACAACCTATGTCATAATTTCCCTAGACCAAATACATCATACATATATATATATATAACCCATAAATATATATGTATATGTATATATATGAAAATTATAAGGAATAGAGGCATACAACCAAGGAATCCATGAAAAATATCATAAGAAAACTCAATCCATAGTCAATACTAGGATTCTATATCTGATCGAATAGACATCCTATGACAAGGGATCTAATCTATTTGTCATACCACTCAAGTCGTGTATAATTAAGATGATTCTTGGGTCTGTAATCCCAATCGACAATACCTACTTCAACCAGTGCTAGTAATGCATCTGAGTAAGATACATCACCATGGGGGGGGGGGGGGTATATGTCCTAGTCCTGGGTTCTCTAGTAATCACCTAAAATCACTATAATAAAGGATTCTAGGTAATAACTAGGAATATTGTAAATATAGTACTCATTTGGATTCCATACCACTCATTCCATGTAAATCCAGCCCAATGTCTAAGCCACATGTACCATTTTGTAGGTGGTCATGACATTGGATCTTGGATAAACCCTAATGGGTATGAAACTTAGGAGATATATAAAAGGAATGGTGTTTAGATCCAAGTACATTCTTGGTATGTATTCATATAAACAACTCAGTAGCCCACTCCCATCTAAGTTTAGTGAGTTTAGTAATGTAATGGTGTATTCACCTGACCACAAACAACATCTTAGGCATCACTCAAGAGAGAATAATCTTCCTCAAATGAATCAACAACATGGAGTTCCATATCCAACACCATATTCAAGTAGTAGATTGAGGAAAGAATAATAACCCTCATCACTTGAGAGATAAAAATCATCCTTAAGTTCATTAATGATGTGAAGAACTATATCCAACACCACAATCAAGTAATCGACCAGGAAGAGAATAATCATCCACATCACTCAGGAGAGTGTAATCATCCTTGTTTTCATCAACAATATGGAGTGAAATGTTTAACACCATGACTAGGTAATCAATATTTGAGAGTGTAATCGTCCCTATCGCTTGGGAGAGTGTAATCATCCTTGAGTTCATCTCACAAGATGATCCTAAGAAGTACATTCAGGCATCCCCATATAAAAAGTAGGCTTAACACCTGGATCCTAGGAAGTAATTTTGGACATCCCAATAAGATAAAATTCAAATAAAAATTCTCAAAAATTTGATACTAGAAAATACATCCCGACATCCTAATAAAGAATACTGCATCACACTAGGTTTATAGGTCAAATACTAGGAATCACCTCTTGAAATCATAGTTACATAAAAAATAATCAAGTGAAAGCATAAATAAAAGAGTGTGGGTGGCCAAACACCTAATACCACCACTAATATCACAAACTCTTGGGATTATAAGTTTGATATGGTTTCTAAGGTGACACCTAAAACCATATCTACCCACACCCACAATACCGTCGGTCAAGGTTGATTAAACAGTGGGACACCCATTAGGTCCCTCATGTAAAACAATGTAGATGCATAATACTTTGGATCCTTGATGTCCATACATAAGAGAAGTTATCCCTCTTGGGAACCTCAAAAATAGTAATCTACTGGAGGTATCTTATATGGGATCCTCAGAAGGAGTAAGTAAATAGAGGCATCCTACACAAGATCCTCTAGGACAAAACATAAGTAGATACATCCTATATGGGATCCTAAGAACAATATATGTAGGAATATTCATCATAATAGTATCCTTAGAAAGATTAAACAGGTTGAGTAATCCAATATGGGATTCCTTATGTTATCATGTAAGCAAATGCATCTCATAGGGGACCCTTAGAAATAGTAGTAAGGTAGAGGCATCCTACAGGGGATCCTCTAGGTCAAAAGATAAGATGACATCTTGTCTTAAAAGGAAAATTCCTTGAATACCGATCTAGAGATATGGATAATGATCCAAATTATATCAAGGGTCTCACAATATATAGATAACTAGATTCTATTACTAGAGGAAGAACCTATTTATTTATTAAAAATCACGAAGAGCCTCCCAGGAGTACTCAAATCACCTCAAGGGTTTCACCATCCCGATCTATGTAGAAAGATACTCAAAATGGACTACTCATGTCTCTAATTACAATTCCATGGAATAAAATATAAAAAAACCCTAAAAAGGGTAGAAATGGAGGAGTACGATGTGTATAGTCGAGTACAAGGTGTGTACCATCAAAGCCTCACCTGAGTGTGTACTTTAGCCAAATATGTCATGTAAAACCAATGTGCATAGTGTGTATAACATGTACATAGAATGTACTCCACATAAGGTACCTACCCATGTACCTCACATGGAATGGCCATGAATTCTTCCTGGATGGGTACTTCTACATGATGTGTAGCCCACCCGAGGTTTGGCCCTGTACTTTACACAACCAAATACCCCTACATGGGCTATCTGGAAAGGTAATTAGCTACCTGGAAAAGTACCATAACATGGTGTGTATAAACTATACACATAATTTACTTCTAAAAAGTTCATCTTCTCCAAATGGGAATAACACATGATGTGTGTTCTTGAACTACACACCATGCGATCGAGATTTCCAAATGGGAAACCCCTCAAATCGGTCCGAAACCTCATTTTTCTCCCCAAAGGATATATATCAACCATCAAGGGGTTATAAGAATTAATAATAGGGAATTAAAACTATAAATAATTAAATATATTTTTATTTATATTATAAACTTAAAAAACTACCTTTGGGTGGAATCCATTGAAGCATCGCCTATATCCACAGTCCACGGTTGTCGCACGACGATCCGGATCCTCCCGAGCTCTTTGGTGGAACCCCCCTAAACCACTATCTTTCTATATATATCCCTATCTATATTATATCTTAGTCATATAAAGGGTAATCCCATAGGGTGTACATGATAATATATAAGGAGAAGAAAAAAAGAAAAAAAAGAAAAAGAAAAGGAAAAAAAGAAAAGAAAAAGAAAAAGGGACTGAGGCCCAGCTCCGATGCCTGATATGAGTTTATGAACCACCTAGAAAAAAATAACCATTATTGACTCAATGTAAGATATGGAATCTAAATACAATGTTTCATTTGAAATATATAGTTGAACGGACATGTGAAAATAAATTAATGTTTAATTTTTTAAATATTAAATACTTATTATTCCATGAAAATTTAAACTGATCAAAATTATACCAAACTCTTTTCCTAAGGTAAAAAACATATTTTTGGACCAACAAAGTGGTTATAAAAATTATATGAGATCATATTCTAGGAATAAAAGGCAATTTTACCCCTTTTAAGTATCTGAAAGAAAAAATTTATATTTCTACTCAAATTTCCTGTTCGGAAAAACATGGGTCCTTATAGAAGTGAAAGATTTTCTTCCAAAATATTTTTTTTATATTTCATAAGTTATGGATTACCTAAAGTGAAAAAAATCATTGGCTATTATTGAGTGTATATCATCAAACTTACAAGTTGTATATCTATCGGATAGAGTAGCATGATCTTAATGCATTATTCATTATTTATTTTATCCTTATTTCAGATTATCTTGAGTTTGGATTGGATATTTATCATAACTAAACATGTTTTTGTTAAGTATGGATATTATAATATCTACTTTTTTTAATGATCACAATTGGAAAATTGTGTTTTTAATTTTTTTTTGTAGTTAAAAAAAAATACATACTAAGTCTAAAATGAGTTTTGATGACCCTCACTTACATCATGTAATTCAAAAAAAAATAAGGATCATATAGTTTATTTTTTAGATTCCCATTGTAAGGAAATTAGAATACCATTATAAGGCTAGTAAAGTGGACTGTAATGACCCTATCTCAGATACCCAAATAGTACTCAAGTCAGGACTTACACTAACCCTAAGGGAATTCTCTAATCCATAGGGGTTGAAAACTAGCACTGTGGGTCTAAGTCTATCAATGAAGAATGATTTACCTACTAATATTATTAAAGAAAATCATATCCATATTTACCATAAAACCAATATAACCCATTCATTAGTCAAACATACTAAGGATAAAACATGAAACCAAATAGGTCATAAGATAATAGGTAAGATGATGTCGACCCACAACATCACTAAATAAATGCATAATAGACTAACATCATGTAGTTACTAAATACAATCAAACTAAAATAAATCTCAAGGCCTAATGGGGATAATAAAAAGTTAGACCAATAAAAGTATAAGAAATATGCCAAACATGATCTAAAATCACCATGAAACTGACACCAACATGGCTATTGGATCAAAACTACCCCAAGGCATGCATGATCAACTATCCTCAGAGCTACTCAACTACTTGTGTACTCATGGGTACCTATAAATAATTAAATGAAGCTTCATGTCAGCTAAGGTTTCCATGAAGAGTGTGAGAATAATACTCAGTAGGGAACTATCAATGGTGTCTCAATACAACAGTGATATCATAGATTTATTCATGAACATGTATACACATTTACACACACACATATATATATATAATAAAATAAAATTTTACAATTAACACTAAAATCATAAAAGTATATTAATGGTGAAGAAATAAAAAGATATGTATCAACTACAAATGATAACCCCTATACTATGAGTGATTATATCCATACTACCTTCTTCGAGCCTTATCTTAGAGAATGAATGATAATAAAAGGCCATCCCCTGTGAGATGCAACACCAACGCCTATGAATAACTCACACATGTGTAAATATGCACCCACAAATATGATTAGATGTGTATGTTTGGGTCCTAGAACTATTATAAGGGACAAGGAATGATGGAATGTGTCAGGGTAACTTCATCACCCATCCCAAGAATGATTTAGAGAAACCTAGTTACCTATCCTATGAATGATTCAGGGAAGCCTAGTTACCCATTTCAAGGATGATTCATGGTGTTTTGAGCCCATCCCAAACCATAAAATTATATTTCATTGGATAAAAAACCAACACTAATAGTCTATAATGTCAATATACTATATCAAATAAATAGAAATTCCACCTATGAATGCAGGATACATGCTCTAGATCAAAATAAAATACATGTTAGATATCAAGAAGATAGGAATTCTCCATGTAAAATAATAATCAAATTCTTTAAACAAATAATATACATTTTTTATAATAATAAATAAAGAATGATTAACATATAATAAATAAAAACGATCTAAAATAAATAAAAGGAACACATAATTTCAAGGAAAAAATGTTCCAAAATTATCTACATAATATTATAATGTCATGTAACCATGTTATTAGTCAATTCATAATATAAAAACCACAACAATTCACTAGAAAAATAAAGTGCATTAAGAAGTAATTCAAGCAATATTAGTCAATATATTAAGTAGTATGTGAAACCCCAAAGGTTTTAGTCAAGGTTTACTAGTTATGGGGTGTATAAATAGTAGGTCACACCTAAATCACAACTAGTATGGGTGTATTATTACTTAATAATACCTTAAATGATTAATATTTTGAATTTTTTTATCATAATGAAGCTTAAAACTTAGTTTAGTTTTTAGGAAAACCTAATTCAATGTTTAAGGAAGATGGATTATTAGATAATTTTGAAGAAATAGGTTTTGGTAATAAATAATATTTTATGAGAAAAATTTTAAGAAGAATGGAGATTCTCAAATAGATTATTGGAAAGGAACTTAAAACTTTTAAAATATAGTTTCTATCTTAAATCATTTAAAAATTCATCCCATTTAGGAAATAAAAAATCAACCCAGTTATAAGTCCAGACTTCAGGTTTTAAGGTTGAAATTATTTCCTCCCACTCATCTATCCCAACCATCACCTTGCGACTGATGAAAGTTCTTAACCAATGGTTAAGTTTAGATCTTATATTAGTACTCATTCTAGTTAAAGTGAAGTGATATGGATTCAATTGGTGAGGTATGATCAAAGTTAAAAAGTTAAGTTCAATCTTGGGAATAAAAACCCAAAAATGATTAGAACATGATTCAATACTAGGTTAAGAGAATGTTCCCCTCTCTCATCACTTTAAACTTAAGTGAAACAACCCAACATAAATTAACTAACCATCTAATTTATATTCTATAAGTTGGAAAATGTGTTGCAACCATTTTTTGAAATCTAACATGTATGTGAGAACACTACCCCCAATGGAAGACACTTTTTTACCCCAATAGTTTGAGTCAAACAATGATCAGAGTTATAAATCATTCCCTAAGAACTTAGTGTATGGAAATCGATGTGAGGTTCTATGTGTAAACAATTTAGGCTTAGTCTTAAAAGATAAATAATGTAAGTAATCATTTGTTAAACTTGTAAATGTTAAAACATACAAAAGACATGCAATAAGATATTTAAAATATGAATAATAGAAATAAAAACCAAAACATAAATCATATAAAAATCACTTAAAAAAAAATTAAATACTTTCTATCAAAATTTCATTTAAAATCCATTTATTCATAATTCTAAAATTAATATTTTAACTATATTATTATTTTAGGAAATCATGTAGCATGCATGTTTCAGGCATATCTTGAAAATAACCAAAAGGGTTGAGACCACCTACTATAACCATCAGTGAGATTTATCAATACAAAACCATCCAAATATAATCCATCGATAAATAAACAACCCCTAATAACCACTTAACAAAATTCCATAAACAAGTAACTCCAATTATATAATTACAATAATAAAGGAATCGATAAAAATAAAGGAAAACCTAAGCGAACAAATACTTAAATTCATATGAGACCATATAAACTAAAATTACTATTTTAAATCAATAAATTATATCCCAATTATATCCCAAAAACTAGATATACCTAGAAAAAATCATAACAGATTCTCATTGTATAAAAAAATAATAAACAAAATGAAAATAACCTATAAGAGATCCCTTAATCCAGGTAAAATGGAATCCCTAGGAAAAGATATCATTTCACCATGTCTTGGTGAAACAATATCATAAAATATTTAAAAAAATAAAGAGAAAAAAACAAATAATATAGAAGAGGAAATAAGATGAGGAAGGCAGTGGGGTACTGAAGATTTTTCATGAAATACTCCTATAGACCAACCTTGATTAAATAGGGTTTAAGGAGGGGAAAAGGATGGTAAAGAGAGACAATGGGAAGTTTATTGGTTTCTTGTAAAAAAAGGGTTTGAAGGATAAAAAAACGGGTATAAAAGAATGATATTAATTAACTAAAATGCCCCAATTTTAACCAAAAATACAACTTGGGCCTATCGAGTTCCTGATGGCACCTCTAAGGGACCCCCTTCATTTTCTATCCCACCAGGTACTAGGTGATATCTATAGTTTTAAAAGTGTAGGTGACACCTCCTATTAACTACCTAAACCTATAAGACTCAAAACATATCTAAAAACACCCAATATTTCATCCCCAAACTTTTAATTCCTTGACTAAATCCTAAAATGAAAACTAAATCCTATCCAGAACCCATAATTCAAACACACATTCACTTTTATCACCTGAATCCCACAATTAACAAAAAAATTACTATAAAATACCAATAAAAATTCACAATTGTTACAACCTCCAAACCCTAAATCTTTTTTTACCCAAAAATCCAAACCAACCATTAACTCAAAAATTTAATACAACTTACTATCATCAGACCATAACCAAAATGCAAGACATATTTTAAAGTATATATCTCACTAATATCATTAGACTTACCAAATCAATAAAAAACTCCAAATATCACAAAATCCAAATCTCAAAAATGACACACCCATAACAATCACACCAATATGTACCCCATATCATCCACCATGTTCTCACTGTATAACTATTAAAAGAAAACCCAAACACATGAGTTATTGAGGATTCAATACCCAAGGAGGGAACTAAACACAAACCACTAACACACATCATGAATAACCCTAAGAACCTATAGTGATTCCAACACATCAATATAAAAATAAAAACAAACAAAAGTTCTAAATTATATCTTATAAGGGAGATGATAATCATAAAGAATTAATATTCATTCTAAAAATTAACAAAATTCTGAACACATATCCTCAAAAATTAGAATCACCCTAAAATCTCACCAATTCTTACCATAGAAAACTAAAATAACACACCTATAATCACTGAGAGATTATCAACTAAACCAACCTCACTTTTATGGTTTTCCCCACTATTAAAGTTATTATGCATTAATCTATGCCCATTTCCATTGAATCTTAATATAAAAAAGAACATTTTCTTTTCAAAAAATTAACCAAAGATACATTTTAACTTTTAAAATCATAATTTAATTAATTTTGAAAGAAACTAAATAGATAATTAAGTTCCCATTTCAAATCATGGGTAAATTTAATTTCTTAAACCTTTCCAACTTTATATATCTAATTTTTTAAAATTGTTAATTTTCAAAACACTTGTTAATTTATTCTAAATGTTAAATTTTAAATAGCTTTTAAAAACCATGATTTTAAATTCCAAGAGCACATTTCAAATAATTTATGTTAAGTACACTAGGTTGAATACCCTAAGGGTGTGGGGGGGGGGGGGTGAATTAGGGTATGGTAGATTAAGACTTTCTCCCTTTTGGATCTTGTTTCGTTGTTAAAAAAAATTTAATTCTATCTTCCTCCCATAGAAATATATATAATCACAGGACACAAAATTTTTTACTTGGTTCACCCTCACTGGGCTACGTTCGAGGAGCATACACTGGCGATGTGAATATGTACCAAATTCACTAAGGCTCACAACCAATAATGAGTAAAATGTTCGGTCAAGATCTTCTATACCTAGGATCACTGCCTTTACAAAGTTTAGGATCTTTTCACTGCATTCCCAAGGGTCACTCCCTATACCTCTTTCTATGGATCACTGCCGATGGAAAGGGTCTCCTTCTTCCTCTTCCTGTGATCACTGCTCCTAGAAAAGAATCCACTCACAGTTTATGGACGTGTAGGTCAAACATAGTTTATGGACTTGTAGGTCCCTTCATTTGCATGAATTTCTGCATCCTCAATTATAGGTAGATGCTCTGTTGATGTTCCCTTTTCACCCATAGATAAAGTCCACCTTCCTGAGTACTGCTAGGTCCTGGAAAATATTTTTGCAAACTGATTTGAAGCTTTTTCAAGATTCCTTGTGTGTTTTGTGAACCACCTACCTCTTCTGCGTACTATGTACTGGGAAAGGTACACAGTCACCTCCTCAGCGTACAACTACTGAGCTGCGAACCGCCCTTCATTCGCGGACTGCTTTCACCTTTGTGATCGCGTACCAACTCCATGAACCTCCTCTAGAAAACCCCTTCTATCCATGAACTATTCTATGTTCACAGACTATCTTCGCTTCCATGTACCAAAGCTCTCCCTCTGCTTAATGCTTGTGGAATTAACTCTCTTGCATATCGTATATTACTCCTCCGCATACCGAGTCTTAAGCGGATACAAATTTCCTCTTAAATCCTTTGGTATAATTTCTTCTACGCGAACCTTCTTAGCCTTCACAGGATTATCCCTCACGAACTACCTCGAACTTTGCCAAAATCCTAGATCAAATGGTTTTCTATAATGATATTAGATATCCATCATAATCAGTGTGATTATAAATTCTTATATAGGCAAAGATACCCACAAAATCCACTAATCCAAGATTTATCAAATCTTCAATCCAACCTTCACAACTTTGCGATCCTTCTGCTGCTGTGAACCGCAAGCCACCCACAAACTGTTTTTCCGCAACATCCTCATACTGCCTTTGCTCCTACGTGATTGATTTCCTCTTTGGACATCAAGACATCTGCATACTGCATCGCCACTCTACCACAAACCATTTTCAGTTTCGTGAACTACCCCGACATACTGCTCCCAGCCGCTCCGCGTACTGTTACCGAAACATGGTACGTGGTCTACAAATTATGGTACGCGATTATCACCCTTTTCTAGTTTTCTTCAACATTCTTAAAACCATTCAATTCTATGAATAAATCCTTCTTTTTCCAACATTAAACTCCCAATTTTGAGGCCCTAAAATTTGGAAAACACTAGGAAACTGCACCACCTTAAAAAACTGTCTTTGGAAAACACCAACCATACTCAATTATAGTCAGCTGGCTTTGTCAACAAACACAACCACACCCGAAACATACCAAGGGGACTCCTTGAGGCATTTTTTCCCAACAATATCCCCCTTTGGGTTTGTTGAAAACTCTTCTCATAACAATACTTCATAGTTTGAGACTTCATTAAAACTCCTTCCAACTTAAACTACCATTTTCTCCATGAAATTAAGATAGCGATCAAGGATTTACTCAACACATAATCTAATCCCACATGATCCATTCTCGGTGTAAGAAAAAATTGTATAATGAAAAGTTAATCAATGAAACACTTTATTGAAAATCACTAATTGCTGATACCAAAATGATACCAATTTTTGAGTGATGGAAGACTTCTAACACCATTCCAACACCACTCTTCTGCTTTTATCATGATCCTCAGTCATCGTGATATCTAATCATTGATTGATCAATTATATCATCGTCTGATTTAATGCTACCCCTATCTTATAGCTCTTACAAACAACTTTAGATCCCCCTATATCACTGCTCCACTTAACAACTTCTCCCCATATCTCTTCTCCCAAGGAATAGTCACACTTTCTTCCCCTTTGTCAATAAACCTGAAGGGCACTTCAAGGTTTTCTACAACAGGGTAAAGAACACATATGAGCACATTAGAGAAAGACACATCATACCTCAGGGAGAGGGGGAACCATATCCACACTTTTTCAAGTGTGGGGATTCGATTGGACTCCCAGAGCCATTCGATACCTTTAAAACGCTTCTTTCGGTGAGGTATTCATAAGAATATCTGCAACTTGTTGTTCTGTAGGCACATACTCCAAATTCAAAAGCCCTTGATCCACCTTTGCCTTGATAAAATGTTATTTGATTTCAATGTGCTTTGTCCTTGAGTGATGGACTGGATTTTTTCTAAGATTGATAGCACTTGAATTATCACAATGGATTCCAATCAGATATTTCACTTCAACTCCAATATCTTCAAGTTGCTACTTCATCCACAATAGTTGCATGCAAGATTGAGTAGTCGGAATGTATTCAGCTTCTGTAGTACTCAATGCAATGAAATATTGTTTCTTACTTAACCAAGAAATGCACAACTCTCCAAGATAAAAGGAACCTCTTGATGTTGATTTCCTATCATTTACTGAACCGACCCAATCCATATCTGTATATCCTAATAACTATGGCTAATATTTGTCACTATACATTAGGCCAAAATCCACTATGCCCTTGATATAATGAAGAATTATTTTTTAATACAATAATGTGGATCTCCTTGGGATTGATTTGATACCTCACTTCTTGGTATGTGGAAAATAAAATATCAAGCCTTGTCACTATTAGATACAATAGACTTCCAATGATTTTCCTATATTTTGTGATATTAACTCGCTTGCCTTCATCATCTTGTGATAGTTTCAACTGGGTAGAAACCAGAGTCTTCATCTCTTTGGAATTATCTATTCCAAACCTTCTCAAAACCTCCTTAGCATATTTGGATTAAGAAATAAAAGTTTCATTCCTTCCTTGCTCCAATTGTAAGCCAAGGAAAAATACCAGCTCACCAATCATCAACATTTTGAACTCACTTTCATGAATTCAAAAAACTGTCTACATTAGGCTTTATCTGAACCACCAAAAATTATTTCATCGACATAAACCAAAACCATCATAATTTGACTATTTCCATTGTTCAAATACAGATTATAATCAACTCCACCATGCAGAAAACCGAGCTTCTCTAGAAACTGATCAAGCCTTGAATACCATGCTCTTGGTGCTTGCTTCAAATCATATAAACCATTCTTTAGCCGATAGACTCTTTTCTCATATTCATGAATGAGAAAACTATCTAGCTGCTTAATTTAAACTTCTTCTTATAGAACTCCATTTAGAAATACTGACTTGACATCCATCTGGAAAACCTTAAGGTTTCTTTCCACTGCTATGACCAAGAATAATCTGATTGTCTCTAGCCTTGGAACAGGCGTAAATGTCTCATAAACTTCAATTCACTCTATCCAGGAGTACCCTTTTCACACCAGACATGATTTGTTTCGAATCAAAACACTATATTCATTCATTTTGTTGAGAAAAACCCATTTTTCCTATGAAATTCTTATCTGTTGGTCTTGAAACAATATCCCATGTTTGATTCTTTTCAGTTTGGTCAAGATCTTCTTTCATGTATTGAAACCAGTTCTCATCTCCAGCTGCTTCATCAAAACATTTAGGTTTCACCTGTGATAAGTATGATTCTTGTTGTAAAGTCCTCATCCTCCTTGTCTGTACTGGTGCTGCCTGATCACCAATTATGTTTTTCCTGTGAATTTCAGCTCTTCATGCTAGTCTTTGGATACACACTGATTTATTGTCATCATCTGAATCTTATTTTGAATCATCCTCTAGAGCTAGATCATCTCTTGATATGCTCATATCTTCATCATTATCCTCCTGAGTCTGGTCAATTATTTGCTGAATATTCTGTTCATTTTATACTATAGTCACATCATGACTTTAAACTATCTTTCCCAGCCACTTATTAAAGAATTTATATCCTTTGATCTTATTTGAGAAGCCAATAAATATCCCTTTATCCCCACAAGATTCAAATTTTCTATTTTTCTTTTTATTGAGAATGAAACATTTACTTCTAAATATTAAAAAGTACTTCAATAATGGATTCTTTCCATACCATAACACGTATGGAGTCTTCTCCTCTTTTGGACAAAGTAAAGCTCTATTTGAAGTGTATACTGCTATCATTACTGCTTCTTTCCAAAATTTCTCTCGAAGGTCTTTCTCAATGAGCATTGTTCTATCCATGTTGTTGATAATCCGATTTCTTCTGTCAACTACTCAATTCTTCTATGGAGTTCTTACTACTAAAATATGATGCCTTATCCCATGTTTTTCAAGATAATCCTCAAATTAGATATTTGTGAACTCGTTTCCATTATCTGTTCGAATTATCCAAATTTTTTTGACCAAGAATCTTTTCACATTCTCGTCGATATCTTGTAATGCAACTGAACACTTCAGATTTGTGGGTGATTATTGAAACCCATGCCATTCTGCTATAATCATCAATGAAAAGAACATAATATCTCATCCCGTCAATATCCCTTGGAGAAACTAGCCCACACACATCAATATGAACCAAATCAAGAAATCTTGTTGACTTTTTATCCTTTAGCTTATATGTCTTTTGAATGATCTTCCCTTTTTGGTAGACATCACACATATGAGTATGATAACATTATAATCTAGGGAGATTTCGAGCAGCATCACATTTTACCATATCTTCTAAGGACACTTGGCTTATATGGCCAAGACGCTTATGCCACAACTTGTTTTCTTCATCCTTCGATAGAAAGAACATATCTTCTTCTCCACTTACAAGGTAGAGATTCCCTTAAAAAACAATAGCACCATCCTTTTCCTTGATGATACATAATTTATTAGAAAAACTTATGGCATGACCTGAGTCACACAATTTACTAATACTAAATAAGTTGTTTCTAAGCCTCTCAACAACCAAGACATCTAATCGTCTCATGTATTTTCCTCCAAACTTGGATTTTGATGATACAATAATTTTCAAGACCTCATCATTACCAAATCTTATGATACCTTATTTATTATACCTGATTCCAGTTAATAAATCCTTATTTCCCATCATGTGGGAAGTGCATCCATTGTCAATTATTCATATCCCCATGTGGTCTGATGCCTTGTACGTAATTTCTGAAACCACTACCTATTCTTCCCTTTTCTTTTTAACCAAATTCTTAGAATTCATACCTGACATGGAAGGATAATCTTGATCGTCCTCAGTATATGACGTACTAGATTTAAATTGAAGAGATGCAAATCAATTTTTGAATTTTCAGCTCTCTTGATGATACATTTGACTAATTCTTATGGAAAAATTAAGTCTGCCTCAACACATTTCTCTGCATTATTGATGTGCAATATCTTTTCATACGTCCAAGTCCTTTACACCTGAAAAAAAGACCATCAAATGATGAACTCGAATTTTGAGCTCTGTATGAACACCTATGTTGGTCTTATTCCTTTTAGTACCTATTTTCTATGGAACATACATTCTGAGAATGTCCCATCTTACCAAAACAATAGCATATTATGTGAGGTACATTCCTGTGTGGTAATTATACACCACTAGTTGTGCCTTGGGTCCTTTGAATATTCTGTTTCTACTTCGTATCCAAATCGGCCTTCAATCTTGGAATGGATAGTTGTGATCTGACTTGAACCATAACTGCTTTCTGTTTTAGATCAAGCCCCATACCAACCTTACCATTCAGAATTGATTGATCCTTCTGTTCTGATGGTCCATTCTACTAAAATCTCATCTTATCTGTTTCTTGTATGATATTCTTTCCTAATGTTGAACCAAGAGTTAACAGTTTCTCCTGGTCTTCAATTGTTTATCGTAGGCTGAAAAATTCCTCTTCTAGTTGTTCGATATGTTTGATTTGATCTTTTCTAGTTTTAGTAAAACTATCAATTTCTATTTTTTCCTTAAATTTTGAGTTTGTACTCAACCACATTTTCTGATCTTTCTAGCATTGAAGACCTCAGCTTTTCAATTTCTACATTCATCTCAGAATTCTCTTTTACCTATTTCTACATAATGAGTTTGGCATCACGAGAAAATTTGTTAGATTTATTTGTTTTATCTCTCAAAATATCTACCTCTTTAAGATAATCCACTAATTTAGCCTGAAGATCAACTATTCTTTCAATTTCTCCTTCTTCATTGTCACCTTCTTCTTTTGTTAATGAATTTCTGAAAATTTCCACAAAATCATCTATTTTATGATCCTTACAGTCCTCCAACTCTTCTACCTCAGATTCTTATAAAATTTCATCCTCTCTTGAAAGAAAATTATTCTTTTTGAAGAACTTTCACCTAGTACTTCTTCTCCCTTTCTCATTTTATGAATACTTCTTTTGAGGAATTTCATTATTTTCTTCATTTTCATCATCAAACTTCATAAGACACTTTGCTGCAAAATTTCCAATCTTTCCACATCAAAAGCATGCAAATGGAAGTTTACCTTTGAACTCCCCTTTTCCCCTTTGTAGATTGGAGGAGAGAAATGACATAACATCATCCATATTGTCTTCCTCAGTACTATCTTCAACAGATATATTCTTCATGTCATTGAATGCCACTTCCTTAGACTTCCCATTTTACACTACGTCTTTATCATCATTTCTCATTTCATATGATACAAGGGTACTGTGTATGTTATCTAGTGCCAACTATTTCAGGTCTTTTTCTTCCAACACTGAAACTTTTGGATTAAACTGTGGTGTAAGTTTCCTCAAGATATGTTCCACAATCATTATATCTTCAAAAAATTCTCCAAGACCCCACATGTCTTCCATAATAATATTTATCCTGTTGAAGAATGCATCAACAGTCTTATTAAGATTCATTCTGAGATCCTCATACTTATTCTATAGAACCTACAACTTTGCTTCTTGGACTTTTGTGTCACCCTCATAAATGTTTAACAATTTTTTCCACATTTTATGTAATGTTTTATAGGACATCACCTTCATATAAATTTCATTTGATAGGGATACATTTAAAGCATTTATCCCTTTAGCATTAACGTCCAATTCTCTTTTTTCAACTTTTGATAAAGCACAACTATTAATTTCAGCTAATATTCCATGCATAGATGCTGTGAAGACATCCATCCCCACTGATCAGAAGTAATGCGACATTCAATTCTTCCATATTTAAAAATTATTTCCATCAAAGTTTGGAATTCATTTATGATTGAACACCTCCATTTCTTATTCTGAGAGAGAAACAATGAATTTCAACCTTTTACTCCAATACCAATTGTTAAGTCCACTAGGTCAAATACCCTGAGAGGGGGGGGGGTGAATCAGGGTAGGGAAGATTAAGACTTTCTCTCTTTTGGATATTGTTTCTTTGTTAAACAAAACTTAATTCTCTCTTACTACCATAGAAATATATATATATATATATATATATATATATATATATATATATATAGATAACCACATGACATAATAATTTTTCCTTGGTTCACCTTCACTGGGATACATCCAAGGAGCATACAATGATGATGTGCCGAAGTACCAAATTCACCAAGGATCACAACCAATAATGAGTATAATGTTCGGGATAGATCTTCTATACCCAGGCTCACTGCCTTTACAAAGTTTATGGTATGATCACTATATTCCCAAGGGTTACTCCCTATGCCTCTTTCTCTGGCTCACTTCCAGTGGAAAGGGTCACTGTTTTTCTCTTCCTGTGATCAGTGCTCCTGGAAAGGAATCTACTCACAGTTTATGGATGTGTAAGTCAAACACAGTTTATAGACTTGTAGGTTCCTTCATTTTCATGAATTTCTGCATCCTCAACTATTAGTAGATGCTCTGTTTATGTTCCTTTTTCACCCGTAGATGAAGTCCACCTTCCCGAGTATTTCTAGGTACCAAAAAATACTTTCAAAAACTGGTTTGAAGCTTTTACAAGATTTATTGTGTGTTTTAATAACCACCTACCTCTTCTGTGTACTATGTACCGAGAAAGGTATGAGTTCAACTCCTCAGTGTATAGTTTCCACCACTGCAAACCTCCCTTCACCCGCGGACTGCCTCCGCCTTCGCTATCGCGTACCGCTATCAGGTACCGACTCTGCAAAACCCCTCCTATTTGCGAACTATTCTATGTTCACAAACTGTCTTTAATTCCACATACCTAAGCTCTACCTCTACATACTACTTGTGGAATTTACTCTCTCACATACCGGAGATTCCTCCTCCATGTACTGAGTCTTAAGAGGATAAAAATTTCCACTTAAATCCTTTGGCAAAGTTTCTTCCACGCGAACCTCCTTAGCCTTTGTGGGATTATCCCTCGTGAACTACCTTCTAACTTTGCCGAAATCCTAGATCAAAAGATATTATATAATGATATTAAATCTCCATCATAATCAGTGGTATTAACAATTATTATATAGGAAAAGATACCCGCAAAGTCCACTAATCAAAGATTTATTAAATCTTCAATCCAGCCTTCATCGCTTACCGATCCTTCTGCCGCCGTGATCCACAAGCCACCTATGAATTGTTTTTCCATGACATCTGCACACTGCCTTTTATCATACATGATTGATTTCCTCTACCGAAGTCAAGCCATCTGCATACCTCACCACCGCTCCACCGCAAACCATTTTCAGTTTCACAAACCGCTCCGGTGTACTGCTCCCATCTGCTCTATATACCGTTCCCAGAACATGGTACGTGGTCCATGAATTATGGTACACGATTCTCATCCTTTTCTAGTTTTCTTCAGAGTTTTTCACACCATTCACTCCTATGAAGAAATCATTCATTTTCCAACATAAAACTCTTAATTTTGAGGCCCTAAAATTTGGAAAACACTGGGAAACTGAGCCACCTTAAAAACCTATCTTTAGAAAACACCAACCATACTCAATTGCAATCAACTGGCTTTGTCAACAAACACAACCACACCCAAAACATACTGAGGGGACACCTTGAGGGATGTTTTCCCAATTTTTTTTAAAACACCACCCTTTCTAAAATAAAGTTATTTCACAATACAATTTAATATTATATTTTTCCTATTTCACTTTACCAAAAAAATCATTTCCAAATATCCATCACTTTTTAAAACTACTTCCCATTTAAAAAACAAGTTTAAGAAAAAATTTCCTTTATTTTAAAACACTATCAAGGATCACCTAGAAACTCAATTAAATTAATAAAGAAAATTTATCATTATACAATGAATACTGAGACTAACATACTTGAGGAATATATTCAAAATGGTCTAGATGATAATATTATATTTAGGAAATTAGAAAAAATTCTCAAAAGTAAAAATATATAATTTATTTAATACATTTTTGAAAAATAATGAATATGATACCTAACTATAGAATTTAAATAGGAAACATGAACAAGATTAGTGGAGAATAATAAAATATAGAGAAAATAAAAAGTAGTATGCTCAATAAAGGAATAAGTATAGAGCAATGACATGTATAATAGTAAAATCCAGACTATATTATAATTACAAAAAAAGGAATCAATTTTTGATTAATATTAACCTAGAAAACACTAATATCTAAATCAGAAAATACCATTTATTTATTTTTTATATTTCAATTAATTAAAACCATCAATTAATTCTAACTATAATATAAAAGACCATAGGAAAGCATGAAATATGACATGACATCTTACAAATTCCTACCTAACAATTCCTAGCATGATGCATGAAACCAAGGTGATACTAGATTCTAATTGAGCTATATATATATTATTTTATTTTCATTAGTTCTAGTTAAAAATACCCAAGTCAATAGATCACTCATACTTATAATTCCTAGACTAAACTCTTAGACATCCCTGGTAACTTAGGTTTCCACTATAGATATGTTTTCTATTCATGTATACAGTGCACCCCTTATGTCTTGACATCTCATCTACCATCCAAGACTTAAAATCCCATATCCTGGATAACCTTAAAACATTTATATAACATCACTTGTAATATCCCTAATTTGGATACTTGAACAAAACCTGAGTCAGGACTGCTATTGACCCCAAGGGAATTCCCCAATCCCTAGGGGCTGGTGACAAGCACTAAGGGTTTAAGTGTATCACTGGGGAAAGATTTACCCACTAATATTATTAAAGAAATTCCTATCCAGATTTACCATAAAACTGATAAGACCCATTCATATATTAGATGTCCCTAGGATAAAACATGAAACCAAATAGGTCACAAGAGAAGAGGTAAATACAGTTTTAGCCCATAAAATCTATATATGAATGCATAACATGAAAGAATATTTTATTTTACTAAATACAATTAGACTGAAATAATTTTCAAGGCCTAATAGGGCTGATGATATGGTAGAACAAGCACAAGATAGGTAATCCACTAAATATGATCTCTAATCATCATTCCATCAACACAAACACAATAATAAGATATAAACCAACCCATGGAATACATGATAAACTCTCCATGAAGCTCATAAGATACTAGTGTATATGTGGGTACCTATAAAGAATGAAGTAGAGATACATGTCCACCAGTGTGTCCATGCAAGGCATGAGCATAAATATTCAGTAGGGAATCACCAACAATGCCTCAACACAACAATGATATCACATGGATATTCATTATAATGATCAAAGATTTTCATACATAGATATTACATATTAATAGATTAATATTCAATAAATTTCAGCAATACATGCTCAAGGACCATAAAGGTTTAGTTTATTTGGAGTCTAGATACACAATCTTCTTATTTCATGAAATATCTTAAATATCTACCATAAATATCTTACCACATAGTACACTTCATATATATAACCTACTTAAAATTTTTATTCATAACCTGGGGAAATGAAATATAAGAAATGGTGAGATTAGATGACCAATAAGGGTAAACATGAGGGATATTAACATAACATGAGCATAATGGTATGATAAGATGATGATAGAATTTTAAAATAATACCTTATATATAATAGATCATAAACTTGAGTCATGGAATAAATCTTGGCAGTTCATATTACATGAATCATAAAGTAATCAAAGAACATGATCCATGAGAACATAAATTGGCATAATATATAGATTTTTGGCACACACATAAGCATAAAAATCTTATGTCAAGGATACCCAATAAAACATTCATAACTTGTCAAGCTTGGTCTAAACACCCATGTACCTAACTTGAGCTTGGGATAACCTCATGTATACACTATTTTTTAGGATTGGGATAACCTCCTATGTACCCTCTTTTTTAGGCTTGGAATATCATCCCATGTACCTTATGAGATCATAGAACATTAATCATTACCCAATGAATTAGAGGGATATATAGGTTCCAACCATTACAAAATTCATAAATTTTTATGCCAAAATATTATAAAAAACTCATCATATCATAACCCATAGAAAGGAAATGGGATTCATAAACATTTCATCATAGAATAACCCATAAAAAAGAATTGGGTTTTATAAAAATTTCATCCTAGAATAACCGATAGAAAGGAAAAGGGGTTCATAAATATTTCATTATAGCATAACCCATATAAAGGAAATAGGTTTCATAACCATCTCATCAATTCATCACAGTATAACCCATAGAAAAGGAACAAGTTTCATTAAAATCTATTCATCATAATCATAATCCATTAATAAAAAGAATAAGGATGGTATTATTATATCATATACCTAAAAAAACATAAAAAACATCAAAGTTTATTGTAGTTGATGAATATAAATTACATAAAAATATTATTAAAACATTATTGAGGAAAATATCATTTCTATTTTGAAAATAAATTATTTAAAATCTAAAATTTTCTCAATTATTAAAGAATTTTTTTCTTTTAAAATAACCTTGGAAAATTTTAAAACAATCTTTAAATTATTGAGCGGTCATGATTGTGGAAAATAAAACTTCTTCTGTACATGTTAAAACAAAGATTATATTCAAATTTTTGTTAAAAAGTTAAGAGATACTTGTTCAGAAAACAACAATAAAATTCATTTTAAACCATTTTTTAAAAATTAAAATATGGGATAAATTTATTGAAACAATTATTGGATAATAGTGAAAAATTTATTTAAAACATTTTTTAGAAAACATGGACATAGAATAAAAATGTTTTTTGATCTAAGAGAGAAATAAATTTGGTTTTCCCTTAAGAATATTATTTTGGAATCTTGAGTACATAAAGAGAGGAAAATGAAAGGAAAACATCTAATTTCAATAAAAAACCACAAGAGATGAAAATTTATGAGTTTCTTGAGAGGTAAATCATAATATCTCATCATTTAAAGTATAATCATAAACAATCTGGATAAAAAATTAGATCATAACATAAAACTATTACCACTTTGGTATCTTTTGAATAATAAGTACCATGAAATAAATAAACATTATATGGATATATATATCCCATAATTTCTAATATAATAACCATAAAAATAAATTCATGGGTAGTATATACACAAC
This sequence comes from Viscum album, assembly GCA_963277665.1. Classification (NCBI taxonomy): domain Eukaryota; kingdom Viridiplantae; phylum Streptophyta; class Magnoliopsida; order Santalales; family Viscaceae; genus Viscum; species Viscum album. Next base: position 481,254,941 of record OY728139.1, read on the forward strand.
ACAAAAATAAACAAGTGGTGAATATGACATATGTCCCACAAAAAAAAGTGAGACAAAAAATCTCTTACCTTAAGTTTCGAATTCAACCGTATATGTTATAAAATCATGTATAATAGATATAGTTTTATTATAAATATATTATAGAGCCATAATTATATATACCATACCATATATGATTTAATTATGACCTTTTATTATCTGTTTATTAACAATTCCTTGTTAAAATCGCATTTCAGGCAATAACTGCTTCATTGTTAATATATTTTTTGGTTTGGTATTTTCAGTCCTTTTTCTTTGATCATAGTTACATAATATAATAAATTTTATACATGATATAAAAATAATATATATTCATTATATATTTATTTATTTTAATTCATTAAAGTTTGATATAGAAAATGAATTACACCATTAATGGATATAGTAGGCCATACGTACGCATGAACGCAATTTACATTTTCTCAATGGATGAAACAAAATAAAGGTAAATATTCTCGATGGATGAAACAAAATAAAGGTAAATATTAATTCAAAATTATAGAATATTTTTTATATCATATATATCATATATATTCATTTAATATATCTTTACTACCATCCAATTCAAAATAAAATGAAAAATGTATCGCATCGCTTTTTGGAGGCAGTAGTCCTCACGTATGCATGAGCGACGTTATCGTTTCCCAAAATATTGGAAGGTAAGAATTTAGATGTGATATTATAAATAAATAAGTATAATAATTTCATTAATATAATATATAAACATTAAATACATTATTATATCCATATCTGGAAGATACTGATGGAAAACAAATTACATCGGTTTGTGAGGCGGTAGTCCACCGTAGACACAATTGATGATTTCGTTTCCCACTTAATAGAAGAGGAGATAAATATAGTTCATTACATTAAAATAATAAAATATAATTATATGGGAGATAATTATCTTATTATATCATAATTATTTAATAATATTTGAAGGATTTAGAGGACGAAATAAGATGAAAATTCATGGTTAAGGACTATACCTCTTCTTTGGAGAACCCCTATAGGTTTACATATAAAGACTTATTAGAAGGATTTAATAATAAAAATAAGGCCTCAAGGATGTGATAGTGGATTTAAGTAATGTATTTGTATAGTTATTTTCTAAACAAAATGGTTTTGGAAGTGTGAAGAGGAGAGGATAGGGGTTCCCTTTTATAAGTGGGGGAGAGGACACACCTGAAAATTTTGAAAAGAAAAACGTTTAAGCATGTTTTAAACATGAAAAAAGAAAAATATGGATCATTATAGAAATTTATATGATATATGGTCTAAATATATCTATAAAATGTGACTTTGAAAAGTTTATAGGTCATTTCACCCCTTATCTTTTTAGTTTAAGCCCCGGTAAACCTGTTTTAACCTTAACTGCAACAATAAAGTTTTACTATTTTTACAATTAATTTTAACCAAAAATTAAGTTAAAATTATTATATAATATTAATTATGAATATTAAAAATATATAATTAATTTTTTAAAATTCTATTCATAGAATTGGAAAACTTTAATTTAAAATTAAACCCACTGGCGTAATGAAAAATCAATTTTCTAAAGAGAACATTTCCATAATTTTTAAACATTTTAATATAAAAATTAAACATTAATAATATTAAAATGAAATAAATTGGTTTAATAATAACATAATTGAACTATTTTTTACTTTTAAGACATTTTAAAACAATATTTAACTTTTTAAATTCTTTAAATGAGAAGGTAGTTTTTAGTACAAATCTATATTTTTCACTATTCAAAAATACATTTATCTTTTCATAAAATTATAAAAAAATCACCCTAAGATAATTTTGATATTTTTATTAAAAAAATGATTTTTTTTCAAATACATTTTATAACATTTAAAAAAAATAATTTTATTATTTTTTCACAAAAATAAATAAAATCATTTTTTGAGAAAAAAGTATTTTTCGAAGCATATAAAGACTTTAATAAAAATTAAGTACTTATTTATAAATATATTTTATTTATATAAAAAATTTATACTTAATTATAAATTTTTTATTACTATTCATACTTCAAAATTTGACGTCTAGGTTATAACATTCAGGTTTAAATAATAATATTAATAGTATAGAGCGGTTCGCTAAAAATCAGTGTTGCGTATAACACAAGATATTAAAAAATTAAATCATTTGAAAAAATATCTTATAAAACTTATGGTTTTATATACATGAATATTTATAAACATTTATATACCTATAAAAAAATTTGGTAGTTAACACTCAAATCATAGAAGTAGATCAATGGTGAAGCAATACATAGATCTGTATCAATAATAACTTATAACCCCCTATAATTGGAAGGTATATACCTACACTACCTTATTAAAAACTTATTTCAAAGTATGAGATTATAATCCAATTCCATACTCTATAGGAGTAAACTCCAATACCTATGAATAACTCACACATGTGCACATATACACCCACACATATGAGTAGATGTGTGTTAAAGAAGTTAGCAACTTAGACCTATCCCATGGGAAAGGGAATGGTGGAATGAGTTTGGAAAACCTCATCACCCATATTAAGAACAAGTCAGGGAAACCTATTTACCCATCCCAATAATGAGTTTGGTAAACCTCTTTACTATACTAATGATGTTCTAGGTTATTGTAATCTCATCCAAAAGCATCAACCTATATGTCATTGGACAGTAGACCTAATCAAATAATCTATTATGATAACATGATATATAAAAGAAATAGACATGCCACCCATCAGGGTAGAACACATACCCCAGATCAAAATTAAATATATATTTGATATTAATAATATAAGTATTCTCAATGTTAAATAATTATAAAACTATTAAAATAAGTAATAAACATGTTCTATAATAGGAAATAAAGAAGATACACGTAGAAACAATGGACATGATCTAAAACAAAGCAAATAAATACATAATGTTAATGAAATTAGGTATATAAACTATCTATATGAAACTATAACATCACTCTATCATGTAAATTATCAACACATAATATATCAAAACACAATAAGTCACTAGAAAAATAATTTTCAATAAAAAGTCATTCAAACACTAGTAATCAAGTTGTTAAGTAGTGCATGGAACCCCAAAGGTTCAAGTTAAGGTTTAATATATTGGATTTGGTTCCCTATAACCAACCTATTTATAATTTATGATTACCAATATTCATTATTTAAAATATTAATGAACTTTTTTTCACATCATGATTGTTCTTCTGTGTAACATAGTATGCGATAATTTTCTAAGAGCAGCTGTTACACTGAAAGGTCAAAGTAGTCCACCCACTATAATGAGAAACCAAAAGTGAAATTAAAATATTCTTAAATATATGTTCTATATCTGGATAAAATAATTTTAGGGGTAAAAATGACATGAGATATCTAGGGTGGAGACTCATAGGACTTTGAGGCACCTTCTCAGGGTGTACACCCTTGGTAATATCCAGAGTAGGATATTATAAGAACGAGACCTGACTATAGAAAATACATATTTATATGTTTCATTTGATGTTCCTATATGTGAAAATTTGTGTTGATACTTTTACTTTAATAATATTATTAATGAGTATTATAATTCACATACTTTGATGTATTGATGAAAATAGTGAAGTCATATGTTCTTGGCGAGGAATGATATGCTGCATGCATCACGAGTAATATTTCATTAATGAATAACATGAGAAAGGATTTGTACCTTATATTATTTAATGAAATTTTATATCTTAGTACTTTTTATGGAAATTATATATCTTAAATAAATCCATGGCCATTGTGTTTTGTAGGTAAGTTCGATTTCAGGAAATTCAAAGAAAGAGACATTGAGCACATAGGTTAATGTTACCAACATAACCTTATAGATTAGAGATATTGTGATAAATGGATTATATTACATAGTAATCATTTTTATGTGGTTTTATTTCATTAAAACATTATCTTCTTTCTATATGGGTTCCTTGGAGTGTTTTTAGATTCCAACCTTAGACTTTGGTTTATTTCTTCTAAAGCAATAGAGAAAGAGGCCTATAGGGTCACACACTAAGTGTATCCAAAACATTAGTTAAATAACAATATTATTTATTATTTAACAAGTCGAATAAATATTATTCCCACATGTGGTTTAATAATTATTCATGTTTTATTGATCACATATATTCCATCACCAGTTATTTGAGAGAATATTATGTGAGTATAATATTTAATAAATATTTATTTTTTATTTATAAAATATAATATTTATTTATTTTTTGGTGAATAATGTAGTGATATTTGTTTATTAAATAAAAATTCATTATTAAAGGTCTAATAAATATTATGGAGGAATGGAAAACTAAGTTTAAAGGTATGGTGATAAATAATATATATTGAATATTATTTTAATTATTAATATTTAATTTAATTCATGAGTTTTTCATATGTTAATAAATAATAATAATAATATTATTATTATAGAAATGGGTTTTTAAAATAATTAATAAAAATAATAAGAGTACATATGAAATTATTATTTTCTAATCCTAGTGATTTATAAAGTTAATTATATTATTTCTCTAATATATCCAATTATTTTTTTTTCACAATGAGATCCGGAGAGAATCCTCTCAAATCCCAAGAGATATCCATTTTATAGAATGCTCTCAAGAGTTAAGAGTGATCCTCCTCTACCACCACTCTCAATTCTATAGATATCTAAGCAAACCCTTCCTTGAAGTAATTATCGGGGCAATTAAAGGTTAATGATGCAAGAATTAGGATCCACCATTATAGCACACATAGATTCCTATGACGGTGCTTGGAGGTTTGTAGAACATGAGTGGATTACCACCAGTGGGAATCTATTATTTATTCCTACAATGCAATGACGGTACAATGTGGAGACACTGTTAGATCCATAAATGAATAAATAATTCCTCATAAGGCAATTATTTAATTGATTTTTTATAAATTATAAATAATATGTGATGATCTTGTGCTTTGGTTTCATCATTTTCTCTCATCAATATTCTTTGATTTGATACTGTTGATCATGAAATTTATCATCATTTAAATCTCAGATTAATCACTAATTAAAAAAAAATTGAGTTGTACATGCCCAATCCAGTGCTTCTACTACACCCAGAACCTTCAAGTAATATCAAAGGGGTTGCATAATTATTTATAATTATTTAATTATCATTGATTAATTTACACATTTTTCATTAGTTTTCAATTATATTTTAATCATTCTTTAATCTAAATTTTGAGATCAGAGTTATCACTCTTCATTTATTTCAAATATAAGAAAATCAATTAATTTTATGAATGAAATACATTTGAAGAACTCATCTGGAGGTTCCCATGAGTCTAGTTAGACAACACAAGAGTGCACACCGTGTAACCTTGAGGTACACCCCATGTACCTATGTTTAATTCACCTTGAATTAATTTGTAATTAATTCAAGTCGTGTTCATTTATTACACAGTCTATAGTTAATTACACATTGTGTGTTGACCAAGCCATCCTAGAACATGATCATCCAGAGTACATGCCGTGTAACTTCTCTACATGACGTGTAGTCCTTTAATCATAGATGGGCCATGTATCTTCTTACACGGCCTACATGATTAGTGACCATGTAACTCTGAGATTACAAGCTATGTAGCCCATGTACATGCCATGTACTCTAATATATTTTGTGGTATGGTTACCTACCGAGTCCCTAAGCATGTTCCATGGATAGACGGTGATAATAATACATGGTGTGTAGCTAGAATGTATGCACTATGTATTTTTACCAAATTAAACAGAATTTAAAATTAATTTATTATACTGATTAATCCTTATCAACATGTGTTCCATGTGGTCATTAAATTGATAATACAAATCATGTGATGGGTTATATACATATAGATATTAAATGTCTAATTAATTTTCTGCATAATGTTCAAAACTGCATATCATGTATAAGTCATAATACAATTATTTCTCTATGAACATCAAAATATTAAATGATATGTAATTACCATGCGTTCCATGTAGTCATTAATTTGATATTACATGCTAGGAAATTATGCGATAAGTCATGTTTATTAGATTCTGCATGAATAAATAATATAAAAATATAATACACATTGGGTAGTTCGGACAGGTACTCACCATGTTGCCTCTAAGGCACATGTATTGCATATATTTAATTTTAAATGAATTTAATTTGTTTAAAATTATAATGGATTGTAATATCAAGAGAAATTAATATGAGAATTAAGATAAAATAATTTATTAATTAAATAAGACAATTAATTGATTTGAGCAAGATTTATCTTAAATAAGAATGATGAGAATTGAAATCTATTTTATTAAATTCATAATTTATTGCATGTTTGTGGATGATCATGAGAAAAGACCAAACCTTTGTATATTATTAGTTTCTTTTAATTTATTATTAAATTAAATTTTTGGTCTATATGCCATCCCCTCTCTCATTATGTAAGAGCCTACATGCTCATGGTTTCTTTTATGTAAACTCATTAACCAATCCTTTGTTTCACCTCACCCACATGTGAGTAAAAGAATATGTAATGGATGGAGCTCCCAAATAGTGGAGGTGGTTCAAGTTTAGTTCCAAGGAAAAACCTATACAAGAGTGATTCATAGGTGGATAGGTGGAAAGATACAACATGAACCATAAAATTGTTCAAGGTTTTTTCCCCTAGGTCAACAATTAGTTTATCATCCACTAGATAAACTAACCATTAATCAAATATCATGATCATACCACTTTGTTATTTTATTTCCAACAAGTTTCATGGTTATTTGATAATGGATATTTTTTTGTGATGACATGAATTAATTAATTAACAAGCATGCAAGATAGAACTAAAAAAACTAGCTTATATGTAAACATTATCTAAGACATGATTAATCACTTAAGTAAATCAACTTAATATTAGGAAACATGTATTAAAGATAATAATTGGTAATTTAAACATAAAGATAAAATCCATCAATTATATATATTAATTCGGTATAACCTTCCATTACTTAAGTTAAAATCAAACCATAGTTCAAAGTTATTAACCAACCAAAGTTGGGGTGCTTTCAATTATCAGGGAATTCTAACTTAAAGTTTTTTTGTGACTTAACTTGGTTCACATAAAGGGTCAACTTCTAAAGTAGGACTTAGTGTAACTAAGATGAAAAGGTTGAGGAAATCCAATTTAAGGATTTCATGATTGGAAAGTCCACTCAATAGATAAAGGAACCGTGAGATAATGTAGTTGGACTTTGGAATGCCTACCTAAAATCCTATAAATTTCTTGACGACCAAATTCAAGGTGATAGAAAGAGGAATATGTATGATTTACACTAGAATATTCAAGAAATAGGATATTCTGAAGACAATGGTGAGGGATATTTGGTTTCAATAAAATAGTGGGAGATTAATAAATATAAAATTTATTTATTTGTCTAAATTTTATCATATAAAGTAATAAAAAACTACTCATCTTATTTGTTGAAATGACAATAAAAATGAGTTCAAACATATCACTACTGTCCATACTTGATAAGGATAACCATATCACTAGACCAAATTTCCAAGAGTGTAAAAGGTGCTTACGTGCTATCCTATTCCATGAAAGGTAATTGTATGCGTTGAAAGAACATATTCCTAAGGTTCTTGGTTAAGAGGCTAGTGAAGAAGAGTTGTCTCTCTATGAGAAAAAATTAAATGATGTTGAATATGTTCAATGGTTTATTCTATTGTTCATGACCAATGAGCTTCTAAATTAACATGAGTTTAAGGATTTTTATAGCATGATGACTCACATTTGGGATCTCTATCAAGATAAGGTGAGGCGAGAGAGATACGAGATCTCTAATTCTTTTTTTACAACTAATCTTGGAGATTTGGTGCCAGATGGGCCTTATATAGTCAAGCATATTGGATACATTGAAAGCTTAAATATCATAGGTATTCAATTCCCATATGAGTTTTATCTAGATCTCATACTTTTCTCACTATCCAAATCCTTCTCCATTTTTTTGTTAATTATAACATGATTAATAATGAGAAGATTACTTTGGAACTTCTTGTTGTACCTCTCATTCCCCTCGTTGTTTGATTTTCATGATCACAATCACCTTATTATTTTGTCTAATATTGTTTGAAGTGTTTTTGAATGATAGGCACAAGGTTGCCAAGAAAATGGCCCAAGAAAGAATCAAGAAGTGGACTGAATTTCAGTCCACAGGCCAACCGGTGTGATAGCACCGACCAGCCGGTGGACCTGGCAGAGGCATTGCCCACTGCCAGGCTCCACCGGTCAGCCGGTGGCTTGACCACCGGCTAGCCGGTGGCATCCAGTCAAACAGTGGTAGCTACTGTCTGCCCACCGGCCAGCCGGTGGCTCTGGCACCGGTCAGCCGGTGCTGCCTGGGCACCTCATTTATGAGTGTGATTGCAAAAATGCCCGGTACGACCAACCCAAGTCTATTTTCTTTTCCGATGAGTTCTATTGGAGAAGACCCGCCATGAGACAAGTATGGATTGAAAAATACCTTCTAGAGAGTCTCTCTGGGCCTAAAATTGTCTCTTTTCAAAATCCCTCTCCCCGGTGATTCATTGTTTTTATTTAGGGGGAGTTAGGTTTGTTTAAGTTCTTTTTTTTGAGTTCGTTTCAAATTTTCAATTTCAATTGGTTTTTGACTGTTATTCAATCTTTCAAATTCCAATATTTCAATTAATTTTCAAATCTCAAATCTTGTTTTTCAAATCATTTTCCCTCAATCAAATTATTATGCCCCACACTATTTTGATAATCACAAAGGGGGGAGAAATTTCTTGATTGATTGGGGGAGAATTTTTTCTATCATGCTTTGATTTATTTTCAAATTATCCTTTAAGAATGTCTTTAATTTCAGTATTTTACTTTGATTGTTTTGGTGATTGTGATCATCAAAATAGGGGGAGATTGTTGTACCTCTCGTTCCCCTCGTTGTTTGATTTTCATGATCACAATCACCTTATTATTTTGTCTAATATTGTTTGAAGTGTTTTTGAATGATAGGCACAAGGTTGCCAAGAAAATGGCCCAAGAAAGAATCAAGAAGTGGACTGAATTTCAGTCCACCGGCCAACCGGTGTGATAGCACCGGCCAACCGGTGGACCTGGCAGAGGCATTGCCCACTGCCAGGCTCCACCGGTCAGCCGGTGGCTTGACCACCGGCCAGCCGGTGGCATCCAGTCAAACAGTGGTAGCTACTGTCTGCCCACCGGCCAGCCGGTGGCTCTGGCACCGGTCAGCCGGTGCTGCCTGGGCAGAAGGCCTTCTCAACATCCAAGGCACCGGCCAGCCGGTGGCCCTGCACCGGCCCGCCGGTAGCCCAGTCAAACTAGCCGTTGGCTTTGACCAGTCAACCCTCTTTTGGCCTCCAACGGCTCCGAAGACCTCTCCAACAGCTCCGAAGACTCCCCAAGGGTTCCATGCCTATAAATAAAGGCCAAGGAAGCCCCAGACACTAACCGGATCATATAAAAAGCCACCGTACACATTTTCCACCTTTGGCGTACCTCCGGCGGACTTCCTCAAAGGAACCCTCTTTGCTCCAACATCTTCCACATCCAAGGAGCTCCTTCAAAGAAGCTTGGAAGCGGCCTTCAACATCTCCAATCAATCAAAGGCGCCCAAGACTTCCTTAAATACGGGTTTTATTGTATTTATCTATTTTGAGCTTAATTTGGGTTTGTGTCTACAAACCACTCTATTTCTCATCCCCTCTTTCTTTTGGGTTTCACATCACCATTAAGGTGTGAAAAGGTTGTCAAGCTTTCCTTTAAATATCTTGAGACATAGGTGAGCTATCCTTCACCTGTAAGAAGGATAGTGGGTTCTTGCTCAACCATTAAAAGCAAGTGGGTTCTTGCTTAACCACCAAAAGCAAGCTGTAATAGGTCCTAGTGCTACCTCAAAGCCTAGTGGGTTTCTTGCTAAAACCATTGAAAAGCAAGCGGTAGAATCTCTCAACGGTTGAGTTGGGAGCGGAGACGTAGGCCAGGTTTTTGGCCGAACTCCGTTAACAATTTCTTGTGTGATTGCCTCTTTTATTTTCCGCTGCACATACTTTGATTTCACTTTGATTTTAAATTGTTAATAATTTTTTAAAAGGCAATTCACCCCCCCTCTTGCCATCCTTCCCGTTTTTCTCCGACCCAACACTTCTTACTTTGATTCACCAAGTGGAAAAAGACACGGGGCATGAAAAACCCATAGTCCTTATGGTGTGTCACATACATGTTATCTTTTTCAGGTATTATTCTATTTTATTTTTATATATATTTTCTCCTTGGGGTTCCTTTTAAATTTTTGAATAAAATGGAAGTTTTTTTTGATGGGTAGAGACCTATGCACAGTTGGTGCATGGTTAGTGGTAACCATGCGCCCACCCAGGAAATCATGTAGTAGGAGACAAAACCTATTGCATGGCTTCCACATAGCCATGTGCCATAGTCTAGGTAATCATATAGAGTTCTCTGTCTGGAAAAAATGGTTCTCATGATTACAACACGGTTTCCCAAACCTTACAGACTAACCGTGAAGATCTACTGGGTCATTAAAATTTTGGTTCTTATTCTCTCTCTTATCGGGTTTAACTCTTAAAATCCACCCATTTTTCTCTTCCCTTGGGTTTTACTCTCCTAGTCGTGCCTAACCCTCCTTCCACCTCCCTTGTAGCTTCCATTTTGTGTCATATTTGGTGCAATTCATCCTCATTTCTTCAAATAAGTGTCTCCTCCCATTGCTTCCTCCTATATTTTAGGGTTTCTTCCATTATTTTTGGTTTTTTCCTCTTCTACAACCCCTGAGTTTAGATTTTAGGGTTGAGACTTGATCTTTGTGGTTCGATCTCTTGATTCAGGGCTTAATATTTCTTCCACATGGTGCGGTTGAGGTGTGGTGGAAATTTGGCACTTGGTTTTTGGGGTTTTTCATATCAAAGGTAGGTGGTTCCATGCTTAAATGTTGATTTATGAATTTACTTGGATTGGTTATTATATTTATCATGTTTTATAAATTATTAATGGGGTGAGAATGTAGTTTCTGAATATTTTGGATATGTAATTAATTTTAAAATGGAATTTTTATGTAAAATTAGTGTATTCTTGAAGTGAGGCCTTATTTTGTTCATTTTAAACGTTTTATAAATTTATTAAATGTTTTATTAAATTTCATATGGGGTTCGAACTATATTTTGGAAAGTATTTTGTGTGTGTTGAATTGTGAAAGGGTATTTTTGGTGTGTGAATGTGGTTTTTGGTGTCTATCTCCTTGTTTGGTTGCATGTATGAGTATGGTGGATTTTATGGAAAATGAAAATTTATTGAGCACTAAGGGAAGCCTAGGTAGCTAGGAGGGAAGACTAGGACTAGTGTTCTAGTGATAAAGAAGTGGCTATGGACCAGTTTCACTTAGAAGGATTGATTATGACAACACTAACTAAAAATTGATGATGATCAAAGACCACCAGAACATTGGATTCTCTCCTCTCTAGTGGCTCGTGCATGAGAACGTGGATGGTTGTGGTTCCCACACCACTTTACACCGATACACGGGGTTTTGGGGTCCCATTTTCTAGCTAAAAACTATAAGGACTCTCCCATGTTGGTTCCCCTTTGACTATGTTGCACTCACCATCGACATATGGTTTGTCTTTGGGTTACTTCAAGGTTAAGGTGTTTTTATTTAAAATTTCATCTCTTTAAAGGTTATTTTCATCAAAAATGTTTTCCTTTAAACTGTTGAAGAATTTCCTTTTTATTTATTAAACTTAAAATTTTATTTGTAATTTAACATTTAGAGCATGAAATCCTTTTGTATGGAATCCTACTGGGTAATATCTCATACCCTACTTACACCTTTGGGTGTAAGAAGACTTAGTCATGTTTAGTACAGGTATGGGTAAATCTCTTAGAGAAGGTGGTTTGGGTTTCTAGTGATCATATTGGGTGGTGTTGTGGTGATGGATTGAGAGAGATGATCCCCTTACCTTGTGGTGGTTTTCAGAGATGGTTTTTGGTTTCTTTTTTTTGTAGTAGTTCTCTTTTGGTTTTATATTAACTAGTGGACTTAGATCTGAAACCTTGTAAAGGATTGTTGGTTTGGGTTTTCTAGCTTGGTTCATTTTATATTGTTGATTTTTTTATATTTTTATATTTGGGTAAATCATTCCCACATGATTTTATTGATACCTGAGCACTTGTTCTAGCCCGTGGAGATTGGGAACGCCCTTCAGGCCTTACCGCGGACCAGGTTGGGTGTCGGGTAGGATTGTGACCCAGATTGGTTTGTGAAAAAAATGTCATTAGAGGAGGTTTTAGATCACTGGTTCATTTGAGTTGGGATGAGTCTGGATAGCGAGTAGCTAGGACTATCGGGGCTCAGAGTTCTGGTTGCAAGTATTGTTCCGGGCCAGTACATATCGTGATAGACCTTGAGTTTCCATGGGATATTGGGATGTTTATTTGGATTCCCCTCTAGGTGGGGATGTGAAGGCTGTAGACTATATGTGGAAACTGGGTGGTGGTGAAGTGGTATATTCATTTTATTGATTTGGAATGTTTGATTTGTTGGTTTTGTGTTTGTTACCGAATTTTTTCAGATCTATCATGTTAATGATTTTATCGTGTGACTGTTGCCTTTTGTAGCGAAATTCCTCCCAGGAAAGTTCCCCTACAACTGCAAGAAGAAGCTAGAGAGAGTTATCCCTCCCCACTTGATCAGAGTCTAGTATATGCTGTGGTTTGAGCTGTTCAAGCTCTAGGGTAGGGAGCGGGTCTTGATTCTGCTTTTGTTAGGGAAATTAAGCTCGGGTCTTGGAAGGATAAAGCCCAAGAATTCATGAAGAATAAAACTCCTTCTTTCCAAGGTATCTTAGTGCCTCAGGAGGTGGAGGAGTGTTTCAATAATATTGAGCATATGTTTGAGTTCCTAGACACCCCGGAAGAGGTTAGGGTGATGTGTGCTTCATTTCTGCTAGAGGGTCCCAACCAAAGGCGGTGAGACTCTATGATTCAAGCTGGGAAGCATGTGAAGATTATCTAGAGGGACTTCAAGATGATCTTTAATGAACAATACTGCCCTAAGGTCTTGGAATATATGAGATACCAAGAGTTCATAGATCTTCTCTAGGGGGACCAGTCGGTGATGAAGTATGCCAACCATTTTGCTGAGCTAGTTTAGTATGCTTCTGAGATAGTCTCTAATGAACATATGAAGGCTCAAAGTTTTGAGAAAGGTTTGCATCCATAGATCTATTCTCAGGTATTCTTGTTAAAGATGAATACTTATCCTAAAGTTGTGTACTGAGCTTTTATGGTGGATATTGACCATAAGTTCAAGTCAAGTTCCTCTGGATCCATGTCAGTTATGGGTAGCGGTAGTTCATCGGAAAAGAATAGGAAGTGTGATGAGTAAGGGAAGAAGGGTAGTGGTAGTTCGGGCCATCCTTCCAAGAAGCCTTTATCTATGTATTTTGATGTTGGGTCCATCGTGTGACACCAATGTGGGAAGGTGGGACACACTCGACCTACTTGTACATCTATTACCAAATCCTATCATTGGTGTGGAGCATTGGGGAACCTGTAACGATTCTGCAGAGCTACACATTCCTGTCAGGGAGGTATAGGATCAGTGGATTCTAGGGGAATTTTATCTTAGTTAGAACCATCTAAGTGGGTGGGATCTCAGTTTGGTGGTTGAGGTGGTAGGACTGGATATTCTTCTAGTCAGATCCAGCTTAGAGCAGATCCGCATGCTAGTGGTCATGGTCAGACTCAGACAGATACCAGACATCTTTTTTCTGTGGAGTAGGCACTATTGGGATAGGATACAGGGCCCTCAAATATTTGAGGTACCATTCTGATTGCATCTTATTTAGCTACAATTCTATTTGATACTAGTGTGTCTGTGTATTTTATATCTGCACATATTTTGAACCTATTTAATTTTCCAACTGAGCTCTTACCTTTTGTGACAGAGTTGGTGATGTCATTGGGAAATAAGGAGTAGAACCTCAGGTGTCCATCTTGTGCACTCACCATGTTAGGTATTGAGATGGAATGGTATTTCTCGGTCCTGGATATAGACCTATTTGATGTGATCCTTGGAATGGACTGGATGGTGTGTTTCCAAGAACACATTGATTGTTATCGGCGACATGTTAGTTTCATGGAACCTGATGGAAGTGCTTAAGTTTTCCTCAGAGAATGCTATCCTTAGTCGGGTCATGATGGACCTCCACTCCGGAAGTTGGGTAATATTTCTTTTCAATTATCATCTCTCATGTTGGAGGATGATGGTGGTCCTCTTGAGGAAATATTATCTCATGTGGTGGATGAGTTTCCGAAGGTATTTCCTATCGATTTTTTGGTCTTACCCCTAAACAGGACATTGAGTTCTTGATTTATTTGGTTCCAGGAACACAAAAAATATCTCTTTCCTCATATCTTATGGTCCCCAATGAATTGAGGTAATTAAATATGCAGTTGGATGATTTGTAATCCAAAGAGTTCATTTGCCCGAGCGTCTCTCCTTGGGCTGCTACTGTTTTGTTCGTGAAAAAGGCCGACAGATCTCTCCGGTTGTGTATCGACTATTGGAATATCAACCAGTTAACCATTAAGAATAAATACCCTTTTCCTAGGATTGAATATTTCTTAAACTAGATGAAAGTGTAAAAGTGGTTTTCTAATATTGACTTGCATTCGGGTTACCACCAGGTCAGGGTGAAGGAGGTAGATATCCCAAAAATGACTTTCTGAAGTAGGTACAACCAATTCGAGTATTTAGTCATGCCATTCAGATTGAAAAATGATGTAGTGGTATTTATGACACTCACGAATAGGGTGTTCCACCAGTATCTCTATTCCTTCATTGTGGTATTTTTGGATGACATCATAGTCTACTCTAGATCGGAAGGAGATCATGAGCATCATTTGCAGACTGTGTTGGGAACTTTGAAATATCATCTTATTTATGCTAAGATCTCAAAGTGCACCTTATGGATCATATAAGTGATGTTTTTGGGCCATTTTATCTCAGAGAAAGGGGTCTTAGTGGACCCCAATAAGATTAATGAGGTTATTTCGTGGGAACAACTGAAGAACATGTTTGAGATCAGGAGTTTCCTTGGCCTGGTGGGGTATTATAGGTGGTTCATTTGGAATTTCTCACAGATTGCCTCCTCTATGAATGCACTCACCCAGAAGGGGGTGATTTTTGAATGGCTCCCATAATGTAAAGAATATTTTGAGGAGCTGAAGTAGCATTTGAATACTGCGCCTATGTTGATATTTTCAGAATCAGGAAAGGGGTATGTGGTTTATTGAGATGCTTCAGATATGGGTCTTGGGTGTGTGCTTATGCAGGATGATCATGTGGTGGTGTATGGTTATCGCTAACTTTGACCACATGAGAAGAATTAACCGACCCATGACTTGGATTTAGCAGTGGTGATTCATGATTTGAAGACATGACGTCACTAACTCTTTGGGGAGAATTTTGTGGTCTAATCAGATCATAAGAGCTGAGCCTACACATTCTCTCCAAAGGATCTCAATATGAGGTAGTGCTGTTGAATTGAATATTTTTAGGGGTTTGACTTTGATATTGTCTATTCCCTAGGAAAGGGTAATGTGGTAGATGATGACTTGAGAAGGAAAGTGCTAGTACAGGTGTTAAGGAAGTCCAGCTATGAGTGAACTTTGATGGAGCTCTTTACCCAGATGCACTTAGAGACCAAGGAGCACAATGGAGGTGCATTTCTGGCGAGTGTGCAGTTGGATCCATCTCTTCTGGAGCTAGTTAAGTGGGAGTAGCCTGGTGATGAGTTGTGTTAGTGGTATATGTATGTTTCTCATGGTGGGGATATATCCTCTTATTTTTCATTGTATCCCAATGGAATTATGTGTTTCAAGGGTCTTTTCATGGTGCCGTTAGTTCTGAGGAAGGTGGTGATGCAGGATAACCACCGGTATAAATGGGTCGTTCATCCTGGTGCTATCAAGATGTACTATGATGTTCATTGGTAGTTCTGGTGGCCAGGTAGAGGTGGGATATAACTAATTTCGTATCGAGATGCTATACTTGTCAGCAGGTGAAAACAGAGAATCAAAGGCCCTCTGGTCTGCTTTAGCCGTTATCCATTCCTACCTAGAATTGGGGTGAGGTTGCCATGGATTTCATTATTGGATTTTCTTATACACCTCAAGGAAGGAAATCTATTTGGGTAGTGATTGAACACCTGACTAAATGAACCCACTTCATTCCGATTAAAGATTCAACAAAGGTGGATGAGCTGGGATGGTTGTATGTTAAGGAAGTGGTTAGACTTCATGGTGTGTCATCAGAAATCATTTATGACAGAGCCCCCCAATTCAACTCTTGGTTTTGGGAAGGACTTCAAAGGGCACTGGGGTCATAGATAAAAATGAGCATGACATACCTCACCCAAACAAATGGTCAGATGGAGCGATCAAATCAGATTCTGGAATACATGCTCCGTGCATGTGTCTTGGACTTCAGTGGTTCGTGGGATAACCATTTGGGATTGGTTGAATTTGATTATAATAACAGTTACCAATCCTTTATTCAAATAGATACTTTTGAGGAACTCTATGTTCAGCCTTATCAGTCTCCTCTATGTTGGGATGAGGTAGGTGAGACCTCACTTTTGGGACTGATCATTGTGTAGGAGATGTCTGAGAAAGTAAAGCTGATCAGACAGTGGTTATTGATAGTTCATATTTTCCACAAATCTTATATTGATCAAAGGTGTTGGGATCTTGATTTTTCTATGTGTGATAATGTGTTATTAAAGGTGGTCCCTTTCTCGGGCCATCATCTCTTGGGAAAGCAGGGAAAGCTAACGCCGAGGTGTGTAAGACCCTTTGAGATCACCAAGAAGATTGGAAGGGTGGCATATAGGTTAGATTTTGCTTCTTAGTTGATGTCTATTCATGACATGTTTCATGTATCTCAGCTAAATAAGTATAACCCAGACATGTCTCATGTATTGAATTGGGAATATTTGGAGATATAGCCCGATTTATCAGTGTTTGAACGACCGGTTTGGATAGTGGACTCCCAAGAGAAGGTGCTTCATGGAAAGTCTATTATATTAGTCTGTGTCCTTTAGCAGCATGGAAATGATACAAATGAGACTTGAGAGTGGAATTATTGGATCGAGAAAGAGTACCCTTTTTTTCAATCAATATTTGGGTTGACTTTCCAAGGGTGGAAATTTTTCATGGTGGGGATAATTTTTACATTCATGTTCTATTTTTCAGGTATTCTTCTATTTTATTTTGGTATATCTTTTATCCTTAGATTTCATTTGAAATTTTGGAAGAAAATAGAAGTTTTTGGATTTAAAGATCCCTATGCATGGTTGGCGCACGGTTAGTAGTAACCATGCACCCACCTAGGAAACCATGTTGTAGAATACATAACCTACTACATGTCATCCGCACAATCATGCACCATGGACTAGGGAACCTTGTAGAGTTCTCTATCTAGATAAAATGGTCTACATGGTTTGGGAAATTGTGCAGAATAACCGTGTAGATCACCCTCCTTCCTCGAGTTTTCCTCTCCTAGGTGTACATCACCCTCCTTCCAACCCCCTTGGAGCTTCCATTTTGTGCTGAATTTGGTACGATTCCTCCTAGATTCTTCAAGAAAGTGTCTCCTACCCTTGATTCCTCCCATAATTTAGGGGTTCTTACCTTCTTTTTGGGGTTTTCCTCTTCTCCAGCCCTAAGGTTCCGATTTTAGGGTTGAGTCTTGATCTTTTTGGGTCGATATCTTGATTTAGGGCTCGATCTTTCTTCCTCGTGGCATGGTTGAGGTGAGGTGGAAATTTTGCACCAGATTTTTGGGTTTTCCATATCAAAGTTTGGTGGTTCTGTGATTAAACATTTCTTGATGAATTTACTTTGATTTATTATGTTCTTTAAAATGTTTTATAAATTATAAATGGGGAAAAAGTATTTTTAGAAGAGTTTAGATATGAAATTAATTTTAAAATAAAATTTTCATGTAAAATTGGTGTATTCTTGAAGTGAGTCCTTGTTGTGTGCATTTAAAATGTTTTATAAATTGAGTAAATGTTTTTATTAAATTGAATATGGAGTGCGAACTATATTTTGGAAAGGACATGGTGTGTGTTGAATTGTGAAAGGTTATTTTTGGTGTGTGAATGTGGTTTTTGGTGTCTAGCACCTTGTTTGGTTGCGTGTATGAGTGTGGTAGATTTTATGGAAAATGAAAATTGATTGAGCACTAAGGGAGGTCTGGGTAGCTAGTAGGGAAGACTAGGACTAGTGTGATAGTGTTATGGTGGCTACGACCTGGTTTCACCTAGCAGGATTGACGATGACAACACTAACTAAACATTCATGATGATCAGAGACCACTAGAATATTGGATGCTTCTCTTCTCTAGTGGAACGCGCATGAGAACATGGATGGTTGTGGTTACCATACCACTTTACATCAATACATGATGTTATAGGGTCCCATTTTATAGATAACACCCATAGGGACTCTCCCATGTTGGTGCTATTTGACAATGTTGCACTCACCATTGACATACGGTATGGATTTGGGTTACTTCAAGTTTAATGCGTTTTTATTTAAAATTGCATCCCTTTAGAGGTTGTTTTCGTCAAAACTATTTTCCTTTAAACTGTTCAAGCATTTACTTTTTATTTATTAAACTTGAAAGTTTATTTGTAATTTAATGTTTAGAGAATGGAATCCTTTTGGGTGGAATCCTATTGGGAAATAGCTCACACCCTGCTTACACCTTTAGGTGTAAGAAGACTTGGTCATGTTTGGTACAAGTAAGGGTAAATCTCTTGGCGATGGGGGTTTGGGTTTCTAGTGATCCTCTTGAGCAGTGTTGTGGTGATGGATTGAGGGAGATTCTCCTCTTTCCTTGTGGTGATTTTCATTGATGGTTTTGGTTCCTTTTTTTATAGTAACTCTCTTTTGGTTTTGTATTAACTTATAAAATTAAATATGAAAACTTGTAAAGGCTCGTTGATTTGGTTTTTACAGCTTGGTTCATTTTATATTATTGATTGTTTTATATTTGTATGTTCAGGTAAATCATTCCCACACACTTGTATTGATACGTGGGAACTTGTGCTAGCTTGTGGGGATCGGGAAATCTCTTTGGGCCTTGCCGCGGACCAGGTCAGGCACCGAGTCAGATGATGATCTGGATTGGTTCGTGACATGGTGAATATGAAAAGGAATAACAAGTAAATAGGGCAAACAACTCATAATAAGTCGAAATATCTGGAGAACCATCTTTCAAAGAAGAGAAAGATCTAGAGGCAGAGAAATGAAAAGGAAGTAGTATGTTTTAAATGTGTCAAACAAGGCCACTAGAAGAGGAACTTAACCTAGAATAAAGGGGAAGATAAATGTATTTTTTTATTGAGTTTAATCTTTCAATATATACACATTGGGTATTATATATAACTTGTGGTGCTCACATTTTTATCTAAATATAGGAATCAAGTAGAATCTAAAAGATTGTTAGAGGATGGGTGGATTCGTGTGTTGCCAATGGTGTGAGGTTGGATTATCTATCCATTTGAGACTACCATATTTTATTTTCAAAATGAATGATATTTGTATTAAGAGATTGAATTATGAACCAACAGTTACCAAGACCATAGTTTTTATATTATTCCCAGATATATATGGTTTTATTTTCAAATTTGGAAATAAAAGTTGTTTCTTTTATAAAGAAAACATATTTTATTGTATCGAATATTTAAATAATAGTATTTATGCATTAAATTTTGAAAAATAAGTATTGGAAATTTATAACGAATCTTGTTTGAAAAAATAATATAACACCCAGATATGGAATCACCATCTTAGTCATGTAAACAAGAAGCGTTTGAAAAATCTCTATCAAGATGGATATTTAGACTATTTTGAGTAAATCCACTTGATATATGTCATAATTTTTTATAAGGAAAAATGACTAAACCACCATTCATTAGACATGGTGAAAGGTCCATATAACTTCTTGGATTGGCACACATTGATGTGTGTAGACCATTTCCAGTTAAAGCTAGAGGTGGGTATTCTTACATCATAACTGTAACAACCCAAACTTTTATCAACAAAATTTCACCCTTCTTATAATAATTTCATATAGTATAAATCACATAAAATTACATATAGAACACAATAAAAACTTTATAACTGATAAATAAATGAAATAAAAGGTATTTCTAGAAATTAAGGAACCTATACCGATGGAATAGTAACTTGACCTTTGGAATAGTTACCTAACCCTTAGGAATAGTAATCTGTCCAATATAATAGTAACTTAACCTTTGAAAGTAAAAATAAAATTTATTTATTATATGAATGAAATTATGATATATTTATGTCATGAAATAAGTAAAAAAATGTTTTAAAAATGATAAATTAAGTGTTGTTATTTTTGTAAGTCATAAATATTTAATTACAATTTTATAATTCATTTAATAATTTAAAAGAAAATATATTTTAATAAAATTTATTTATAAATTAATAATTTATTGTTTTATGATTATAATATAATTTTATGAGACCTTAATTAATTTTTAAAAATGTTAGAAAGTCAGTTTTAATTTTAAAATCTGTATTTTTTGAGTAAATGATGATTTTAAATAAAAACTAAATTTATCATATTTAGAAAATTATTTTAATAAAATGGAGTTCATTTTTTAATTATACACATTGAAAAATGGTTAGGGTGAATTTTTTGTATTTTTTAAAATACTTGATTTTTTGGTGAATAGTGAAATATGATAATTTATGGTATATATACATTATAAGTTAAATACACTATTCCTTGAGTCATAGCTAATGTAAGCACCATAATCTCAAAATTAGCTTCATTATTTTAATATATTTAGTGATATTTCTCAAAATATTCACATTCTTGAGCCAACATAATAAACTAATGAATATAATAATGAGAAAACACCCATATCCTCCACTATAAATACCACCCTTCACACCTCTTTTCCTCACACCTATCAAGATTTGAGAATTATCCAAATTCTGATCATGTATCTTTTGAATCCCCTACCCCATTTCCAGGAGCACTTGGTATCATTAAAAGACCAAAACCATTGACCTAAGGAGGTTCTCAAGGAGGAGAGATTTAAGAGGTAAAATACTCTTCTTTTTTCTTTTAATTTCTCACTACAAAAAAAAGAATGATTAGAGGGGGTTATTTTTTAGTTTATAAGGGGTTAAAATCCATTCTAAATGCTTTAACAGTGGTTACCAAAACCGTCACTAAAGTGGATTCCCATTACGATTAGAAGCAGTTCTGATGAAGTGCTGGTAAGATGAAGGTAAGATTAGCAGCGGTTAAATTAGAAGGGGTTTTAACCCCTTCTATTTTTTTTTGTAAATTCACAAAAAAATGATGGTTTAGGGGTGGTTCTAATGGCCCCTAATTTAATTTTATGTTTAGGGGCCGTTAGAACCACCCCTAAATGAACATTTTTTTCACCTCACTTGAGGTTTAAGTCCCCCTTTCCCACCTACCCCACTGACACTTGATATCACCAGCCTGGCAACCCGCAAATCCCCACCTGACACCCCACGATTTCACCCGCTCCCTAGGAAACCCACAGATCCCGCCTATCACCACCTGACACAACCCAAAAATTTCACCGCATGACACACCCTGTGACACACTCTCTCCCCTCCCTGACACCCAAGCCCGCCTACACATACCCCCCTCTTACCCCCACCGATCCCCACCTAGACACAACCTCTAACACACAACTGTTGATCCCCACCTGACACACCCCGTGACACACCCGCTCCCCTCCCTAACACCCAAGCCTGCCTACACTGACCCACCCTTCTACCCCTATTAATCCCCCTACCTGATAGATCCCATGACACAACCACTGATCCCTACCCTCCTACCCCCAAAATTTCACCCACCACCTGCACAGAGGCCTACCCTCCTACCCCCACAGATCCCCACCTCCTGAATTTCCCCTGACAACCAATACTTTCCCCTAACACCCGATCTCACCACCTAAACACCCCTCTATTATACCAATGCACCCTGAATTCCCCCGATCCACGCTCTCAAGCGACGTTAAACCCTCAAGACCTTCTCTCAGGTAGTAAAAATCCTCTCTAGTGGGATTCAATACCCAAATCGAACTAATAATACCTCACACCTGTTTCACTATGCCAATCAAAGTTCTATTACTTTAACTACAATATATTATATTTATTTAAATAAAAAATTTCAGAATATATATATATATATATATATATTTGTTCATAGAAATATAAATAATATAATATATTTATTCATAATATTTATATATAATATATATTTGTGTATAATATATATATATATTTATATAATATATAAATAATTATATTTACATATATAAATAATTATATAAATAAATTTATATATATATATAACTATTTGTATATATTATAAATATATATAATATATTTATAATTAATATAAGAAAAAATTAAATAATTTGAAATTTATATTATAAATAAATAAATAAATATATTTATATATATTATATAATATAAAAACAAATTAAATAATTATACATTTATATTATAAATATATATTTATAAATATATTATACATATATTTATAAATACATTTATATTTGTGTGTGTGTGTGTGACAATAATAATATTAATTATTATTATAAATATATATAATATATTTATAATTATACATTTATAATATATATATTATTATATATAATATAAGATGAAATTAAATATTAATACATTTATATTATAAATATATATTTATAAATATATATATTTATAAATATATATATTTATAAATATATTTATACATATATTAATAAATACATTTATATTTGTGTGCGTGTGTGACAATAATATTATTAATTATTATTATATATAATATAAGACAAAATAAAATAATTATACATTTATATTATAAAGACATATTTATACATATATTTATAAATACATTTATATTTATGTGTGTGTGTAATAATAATATTATTATACCTATTTTCTAAACTATAAAAATTATATGTTGGTTTTATAAATACCAAACATTTATGTATTCTATGATTTATATTGTACATATATAATATTAAATACATTTATATTATATATTTATGTATGTAATTATATACATTTATATTATATATTGTATACACATTTATATATACACACAAAATAAAATACATTCATATAATTGAAAATATATAATATAATTAAATAATAAATATATATTTAATAAATTAATTTATAATTAATATGGTATACTACAATATATATAAAATAATTATATAATATATATAAATTTATAGATAATAAAATATTTACAATATAATATAATTATAATATATATATATATATTTATTTAATTTTGTCTTATATTATATATATTTGTATACATAATATAATATAATTTCATTTATTCATAAATATACAATACAAATGTATTTAATATAATATATGTATAATATAAATGAAAATATAAATTTATAGTAATTATAAAACCATATATAAATTTTATATATTTGAATAAATATATTTATAATTATAATTATATTATGTATACCAATATTTATATATGTATACATTTTTGTTTATATGTTTAAGTATTTATTTAAAATATTTATATAATGTGTATATATATGTTTATAATGAATTTTAATACATTTATATAATGTGTTTATGTAATACACACACACATATTATAAAAATTGAATTTATATAATATTTATTTTAAAAAATAAATAAAAATTTAGAGGGGGTTAGAAAACCCCTCTAATCAAAGAGATTATAGGTGGTTCTTGAACCCCCTATAATTGCTTGAATTAAAGGGGGTTGAAAACCCCCTCTAATGTCATAAATTAGAGGGGGTTGTGAACCCCCTCTAATATCTTAACTTAGAAGGGTTTTAAAACCCATTCTAATATAAGGGATTAACGACAGTTCATGAGAC
Organism: Viscum album; assembly: GCA_963277665.1. Taxonomy (NCBI): domain Eukaryota; kingdom Viridiplantae; phylum Streptophyta; class Magnoliopsida; order Santalales; family Viscaceae; genus Viscum; species Viscum album. Next base: position 481,279,041 of record OY728139.1, read on the forward strand.
CCCTCTAATTTATTAGATTAGAGGGGGTTGTGAACCCACGCTATTTACTTTAATAAAATAATTTCCATACTATATATATATAACCTATAATATCTAAATGAATATTATATATATATATATATTTATAGCGCCTCTAAAATCCAACCAAACATATAGAGCCACTAATTATTAAATTAGCAGTGGTTTTGACACAAATACCTCTAAAATCAAATAAAATATTATAAAACAATAATAATAAAAAATTTAGAGGGGGTTGTGAACCCCCTATAAATTCTATTATTAGTGGGGTTTGTGCATAAGCTCCTCTAAAATGAATTTAGAAGGGGTTGTGCATAACCCCTTCTAAAAAACCACTGCAAATCTGCTGTTTTTTGTAGTGTCTTTTAATTTCTTTTTCATTTCTTATTCTATCCTCATATCCTATATAAAAATATTCATGATAACTACAATATATTTTATATACTATAATACTATCATGTTAATAGAATATCTATCATCAAACTCCATTCTCTCTCTCTCTCTCTCTCTCTCTTTTATTTTAAAAATGAAATCATCGCCTGTGATGTGTCAATTTACCAACATCGTGGATGATGGGGTTTAATTTTTCTTTAACACCTTAAATTATATTCATAAAACCACTATAATGGTAGTTAAATATTGTAAAATATATTTTATAACCATTTTTATGTTCTAGAACTAAAATATTTACATAATATTAAATGATAAAACAAATCGAGTTTGTTGTGATTGAAAACCGCCAAAATTAACCCAAATGATTATCATTAACTATTTATCTAATTACTCATCCTCATTCCATTTAACCAAATGATATATATAACCATTTAAAACTATTAATTTTCATTAATAACATATACTTTCAATTTGGGTGAATTATACCCATTCTGTATAAACTTTCATACTCATATTCAAGTAAACAGATCACGAAGACCAAGAAAACAAACACTTCCGAATGATGAAATTAAACTATATAACTAATAAAAAATCCCATAAATGAACTTAATAAAACTATAATGAATAAAATTAATTTATAAAAGGTTATGTATTAGTTAATTAATGAATTTAATTTTATTATCCTGGATATTAAAGTGAATAAATCATTCAGACATATGGTAAGGGGAATTTTCGAACCCAACTCTCTTTATTTGGGTTTTCCCTCTCTCACCCCATTTTAAGTATGGATATTACTTTAATTTTCTATAAATGTAATCTATTAATAAATATATTATATTTTATGGGATATACATGTTATCAATCTGGTTTTATTACAAATTCAAAGATTTTTCCAAAAGAACTCTCCATTCTAAAAACACATTTTTACTTCTCATGAGATTGTTTCTTATTCACTAAAAATTGATTATTCTTATACCAAGTATGTTATTACATATTTATTTTGTGAACCCCAAAGTTTATTGATGATAATTGTCATGGGTGCTCTCAAATTAAGTGTGATTTTTTGGGTATGTGGGTGCAGTAGAATGGCTGACCAAGGTCGTCTCTCAAAGAAGAAAGTAAATTAAAACAAATTCTTAAATGTATTATAAAAATAAGATAAGATAGAATAAAAAAACTATTTTAAAGGATTGAGTATTTTTTTATAGTTTATAAAACTAGAAGAAGTTTTCTGGAAGAAGATTTCATTTTTTTGTTTTTAATTTTGAAATGAAGTTTGATTAAAATGACGCTATAAGAAGATGTTTTTTTAGAAAATATTTTAAAAGGCATAATTGATCTAAATATACCTATTTACTAAATTATTTATCATTATAATTTAAATTAACATTCAATTAATTATTATCCCTTAATTTTTTAAATCCCGAACCGTACGAGAATTAAATTTACCACAAAGATGAAGTGAATTTAACCCTAGGCTAACTTCGGAACATGCAATCACATCACCCTGCTTTGATTGATATTATAAGGCTAGATTATGGTTAGTGGTAAATTAAGGAACATTTAATCTCTATAAATTATAATTAATTTAGTTTAGGGATTATATTTGAACACTACAAATTGATCCCATATGGTTTTGTATTACCGATTAAGTTCTCACTCTCACAATTTACACAAAATCTCATCCTCGCTTGTTTTTGTGTTAATTATTAAATTGATTTATTAGTTTCAATTAAATTAAAAAATCAATTAATTTATCATATTATGTAAATTAAAATATATCATTTATTCAAAATTAATTAATTAAGAAGGATAGAGGTCGATCTATTACTGAAAAAACTACTCTTCCATGGGAGGTGTAGTCATCATAGAAACGTTATGCAAGTGCAAATGTTTAGAAAGGGTATAACCCAATATTGTTTATACTATTTAATTCCAGCACAAAGAGGAATATTAATAGAAGAATAAAATTTAAAATAATAGAATAAGTGGAATAGAAACTAAGAGTTTATTGAAATCACAACAACATTACAACAAAGAAGAGGAAAAGAAGATCATTTTAGAGGAGATCCTAGCTTGGTAGCTTCCCTCATCCAATTGTGATTTGAAATGGTGTAGAACCAATTATCCTCTTCTCCCAATATTATAATGCACTTCCCAACCCATAAAAATGAGAAAAAACTAATTTATAGAGTGTAGGAGAGGCTAGGTTTAAAGAGGGTTCAAGTGTGAATGGGGAATCTTGGACAAATATTTTAATCCAAATTTCACTGCCCATTTTACCTCCATAGCTCATGAACAAGATGTTATTTTAGAATAATTATTTTTTCACAATTGGGTTGGAGATATCTTCTCAAAATTTGGGCCCAATCCAATCTCATATGAAGAAGTTATGACCCTAATACAGAACCAACGTCCAATCTAGCGGGTCCAGCCCACCTTTGACTTCATGGTCTATTTAGTCTAACCAAACGCACAATTTAGCTCCAATGTCCTGAAAAAAAGTTGTATACCATTAAGTCAGGAGCACATTTAAAAAATTTAAAGTTCAAATAATAAATATTAAAATATTTATCTTTGAAATACTACAGTGTACAATAAAGGGTAAAAATGGAATTTCCATTAAATTTTCAAATGAATGATCTAATCCCAAATATTTTATAAATAAACATATTTAACATAATGTGAGGAAATTTTATCATTTATTATCAATAAAATATTCAATAAAAATGTGTTTTTTAAACTCCCCCACACTTACCCTTTTTCACTCCCAGGAAAAACCTCATATCATGTATTCGAAACAATGGTGACAAGATATGCATATTCAAATTTCTCAATCCACAGTGAAAATATATGCAAAGTAAGAACCCCATCAAGAGTCAATATCAATAAATTTTAAATTCATTGTCTCGTAAATTGTTTCAAAACAAAATCCAGTGAGATTCATAACACTAATCACAATGAAACAAGTCATGGGTCTACCATGCCACTAATTCTCCACATGTGTGTGTGCCACCATTCCAAGCTTGTCTCTCCACCCTTTATATAGTATATTCTGGTCAATAATTTTTTTTATTCTTACTTGATTCTATCCCACTAAACTTGTTCGACATCCTTTTCAATCAAATTCCAAAACCCATTCATTTAAGAATTCTCAGAAGTCAAACCATGCGATCCTGACCTAAATATCCCCACATGTTGTACATTTCTTAACTCCCATCTTTATTGACTATTTTTTTTTGATTTTGGATTTTTTTTGAATTTTTTAGAGGGCGTACAACAGTCAGATATTAGGTGCACATGCATAGGTCAATCTGGTATAATGATGGAAATGATCGGAAGAGAAAAAAATGTATGGAAAGACTATGTTATAAGATGAAAAGGATTACTTTCCCTAAATATACATTCAATTGGGTAATAGAAACTCACAAGTCACGATTGTGTGAAAAATTGTGTGGAGAAATCAATGACACAATTTACCATGAACAAATATCACAAATAATGATGTCAAAATCTAAGAGGTTTTATAATAACAAAACCATTCATATCATCAGCGACTTCAATTTTTCTAAAAGTCAACCCTTGATGATGAAATATTACTCATTCTTATATTTCTACCAATGAATTTTGAAAATATTAATTTTACATATGTTACACATGAGAATGTTACATGATATATTTGTTTCCTTTTTTATTGATTTTTTTGTTTTTTTTTGTTTTTTTGAAACTTTTAACAAAAAAATTAATAGAAAATACCCATAAAACACACCAATAAAAATCCTAAATATCTACCACAAAATTTTCTTCCCTCCCCTACACTTAAAATATTTCATTGTCCTCAATGTGAAACTATGAGATGATATATGCACATGAAATGTATAATTTTAAATACGACAAGGAATATAAAATTTAAAGGGTCAGGAACAACCTAATATGCTCAAGTGATGATGGGGTCATGCAGTGTGATGAAATCCACTACATCAGTAGGAAGTCCCAAAACGTATTTCTTCAAATTTTTCCCATTGACTGTAAAGCTCTTTCTTGTGTCCTATTGTGTGATCTCCACTGTACCATAAAGAAAAACATTAGTCACAACATAAGGACCTAACCACCTGGAACACAACTTACCAGACACCAGCTTTAGTCATGAACTATAGAGAAAGACTTTCTATCCAACTTGAAATTATCTTTTCTGGATCATTTTGTCAGGAGATTCTTTTGATATTTTCTTTTAGAGCCTTTATTTCTCATATGAAGACAATCTAATCTCCTCAAACTCTTTAATTTGTAGCTTCCTTTGGATTCTAGCTTGGGCCAAATACATGTTACATTTCTTTATAGCCCAATAATCCTAATGCTCAACTTCCACAGGTAGATGACATGATTTACCAAAAACAATCCAATATGGGTACATACCAATGGGTGTCTTGTATGCTGTCCAATAATCCCACAATGCATCATCCAAGCACTTGATCTAATCCTTCCTATTTGGCTACACGATTTTCTCCAAAATTTGTTTCAACTCCCTATTTGAAACCTCAGCCTGACCATTTGTTTGGGGGTGGCATGGTTTTTATGTTTTGTGTGTCACCCCATACGTCTGAAGCAAGGAAGCCAAATTTTGACTGCAAAAGTGTGTCCCTTGGTCATTGATGATGGATTTCGGTACTCCAAACTTGCAAAAAATCTGTGCTTTGACAAAGTCTGCAACAACATGAGAATCATCAGTCCTAGTGGCCTTAGCCTCCACCCATTTACTCACATAATCAACAGAAACCAAAATATAAAAAAAATGAACTAGGAAAAGGTACCATAAAATCTATGCCCCATATATCAAATAACTCACAGAATAGTATGGGTTTTTGGGGCATCTCGTGTCTCCTAGAAATGTCCCCAGTTGTTGGCAATGAGAGCATGACTTACAAAATACACGAGCATCATGGAATAAGCTAGGACAATATAATCCAGAGTCTAAGACTTTCCTAGATATTCGTTGGGGTCCAAAGTGTCCTCCACATGAAAGTGTATGTTAAAAATGAAGAACAAAATCAAACTCATGATTGGGAACACACCTCCTAATAAATTGATCACTACACATGCACCATAGGTATGGATCATACCAAAAATAAAATCTTGACTCACTCTTTAACTTTTGGACTTGATGTTTCTTTAAATTTATAGGGATTTTAGAGGAAACAAGGTAGTTAACTAAATCAGCATACCAAGGATGTGTACCTGAGATGGAATAAAGATGCTCATCGGGGAAAGTGTCCTGAAGTGGTACCTGGTCTAAGGTGTCATCCTCTAGTGTGTGAGTTATCCTACTCATGTGGTCCACCACCAATTTTTATGACCCCTTATTAACCTTTATCTCAATATCAAATTCTTGAAGAAAGAGCATCCATCGGATTATCATGGGATTTGCATCCGACTTCTTCAAGAGGTACCTCAAAGCTATATTGTTAGAGAAAACAACTACCTTAGAGCCCAATAAATAAGAATGAAATTTATATAAAGAAAATATGATGGAAAAAATCCTTTTCCGTGGTTTTGTAGTTTGATTGGTCTGAATCCTATGTCCCAGATGCATAGGTAATCACATGCGAACGTCCCTCCGCCCTCTGAGATAAGACAGCTCCAACTACGAAGTTGGAGGTGTCACACATAAGCTCAAAAGGAAGCTCCCACCATGGAGTCTATATGATATGTGGAGTGTTCAGATGATATTTTATCTCATCAAAGGAATTCCTACAAAAAACATCAAACATAAAATCAAAATTCTTTTTAAGTAATCGTGACATAGGAAGAGAAATCTTATTAAAATATTTGATGAAGCACTGATAAAATCCTGTATACCCTAGAAAAGATCTAACATCAGGCACACATGAAGGATAAGATAGGGATGAAATAATATCTACCTTAGATCTATCAACCTCTATCCCATGTTTTGATACCACATGCCCTAAGACAATCCCATGCTCTACCATGAAATGACACTTTTCAAAGTTCAAGACCAGATTCTTCTCAATACAAAAATTGAACACCTTTACCAAACTATTTATAAATTCATCAAATGAGGATACATACACTATAAAATCATCCATAAATACCTCTATTTAGGTCTCAATAAAATTAGAAAAAATACTCACCATGCATCTCTGGAAGGTACCTGGGGCATTGCAAAGTCCAAATAGAATCCTCTAGTAGGAAAATGTTCCAAATAGACAAGTGAATGTTGTCTTTTCTTGATCCTATGAATCAACAGGAACCTAAAAATATCCAGAAAATCCATCCAAGAAACAATAGTGTGTTTTCACAGCTTGTCTCTCAAGCATCTGATCAATAAATGGAAGGGGGAAATAGTCCTTGTGAGTAGATTGATTTAGCTTCCTATAATCAATACACACACGCCAACTATTTTGTAACCTCATTGGAACCAACTCATATTTCTCATTTTTAACAACTGTAGCACCACTTTTCTTAGGCACAACCTGAATAGGACTCACCCACTGATAATCTGAAATGGGATAAATTATACCTTCCTTGAACAATTTTTCAACCTCTTTTTTCACAACTTCCAAAAGATTTGGGTTCAATATTATTTGTGGCTACCTAACTGGTTTAACCTCATCCTCCAAAAGAATCTTATGAATGAAAATGGAGGGGATAATACCTGATATTTCATCCAAGGTCCACCCGATTGCCCTGATGTTCTCCCTCAAAATATTCAAAATTTTTTCTTCATGTTCAAAAGGGAGATTGTTAGCAATTATAACAGGTAATTTCTCACCGCTTAACAAGTATGAGTATTTCATATTTGGTGGTAATAGCTTGAGTTATAATATAGGGGGGGTAATGTATGGATGGAGATAGTGAAGGAACTGAAATATTTACACAATGAGCATTAGTATCAGAATAGAAATCATCACAATCAGAGAATAAAATATCAAATCCATCAACATACTCCACATCCATGTCATAATCAGATTGAACATGATCAAAATCAAAATATGAATCCATTTCAAAATCAAATATAAGAGAGTATTGTTCATTCAAAATAGGTTTGGAATTTCTCTTAGACATCAAACTTGAACTAATGATCATAATCTATATAAGCATAGGATAATGAAATTCTATGGGTTTTTTATTTGGTGGTTCAAAATGGGAGATAACAAATACAGAATGGTCCTCTAAGGGGTACTTTGTGGAGTCCATAACATTAAATACCACAACTTCATCCCTAAAATCCATGGAAAGTGTACCCTCATTGACATTTATGATAGTTATTTGCAGTTTTGAGGAAGGGTCTACCTAAGATAATGGGATCATGAGAACTTTACTGACCATAATCTATGTTAAGCATGTAGAAATATGCTGGAAAGATCACGTATCTTACTCAAACAAGTACATCCTCAAGGAATCCTGCTGGATATACTGTCGCTCTATTCACCAACTGCACCACGACTCTTGTTGGATTTAACTCACCAACCTATAAAGAAGAGAATACAGATTGAGGCATCACAATTATGGAAGCTCCTAAATCATATAAAGCATTAGAAAAGTGTAACCCCCTATAGTGCATGGGATGGTGAATGTCCTGGGATCCTTGCACTTTATTGGAATTGCTAGAGTTGGTTTAATAAGTGCTGACACATTCCTTCCAAGATTGATCCTCTAATTTCCCCTGAGCCCTCTTCGATTGGTACAAAGTTATTTTAATAATTTATCATACCTTGGGATTTTCTTAATGGACTCAATAAGGGGGATGTTTATCACCAGACACTTGAATGTGTCCAAAACCTCCTTTTATATTTCCTCTTCAACCATCTTCTTTGTTTTAAAAACCTTGTTTGTAAAAGGAAGAGGTTTAGGAGGAACATCATTAATCTTTTTCTTACCTTTATCTTTATCCTTGGGTTGCTCATCAGCCGATTTTGAATGGGTTTTCTCTAAATTTTAGGTGAATCCTGATGGAATGGTAGGTGGAGAAACATCAATTGCTTGCTTTTCCACTTCTTAATGTGATGGAACTAACATTCCCCTTTGGATTTGGAGTTGGTTGGGAAGGGAGATTTCCAGAGTTATTACTCACCAGTTCATGGAGGGTAGTGGAAATCTAGCTCATTTGTGTCTTCAACTCTCTCAACTCCGAACCTTGACTCTTCAGCTCATTATTTTGATTAAAAATAATTTGTTTCAAAAGATCATCAGTGTTATAATCTACCTTGGGTGGGGGATTCCATTGTTGTTGACTTGTTGATGCTTGATCTTCAAATCACCTTTGGGGTTGTTTGAAACCCTGTTGGTCAGGTGGAGGCTACTAGAAGTTTTGTTTAAAAAGGGGGCCTTTATTGTTGGCTAGAGCCATAAATCATGTCTAATTAATCCTTCCACCCTTGGTTTTATGTTAGACCAAATGAAACAAACTTATTTTTGGGATATTATTGTTGCTGCTGCTGATAGGGGCTCCCAGGAAACACTACTGCACAATCTTCTATTTCTTGTAGTTGAGGTAAATAGTTAGTTGGGTGGCTTGTCTTAGTGAAAATTACACAAGGCCTTGAAGGAGAGGGTTGGGATGTCTTCTGTGCTAAAGAAATATGCCTCACCATAGTGGTCAATTATTCCAACTTAGTATCAATTAAATGACTTTCGAGATAAGATGGACTTACCTGATGTACTCCCCTGACATGTAGTGCACCTCAATCACCAAATTGTTTGGGGGTTTTGTGCCATATTGTCGATCAATGCACATGAAACTACTACTGTCCTGTCCACCAATTCTCATCCAGCCATGACATCCACCATTCTTCTCTCCATAGGTGTGAGTCCTTTTTAGAAATAATGGATGAGGAGTTGCTTACTAATTTGGTGATGTAGAAAGATTGCACACAACTTCTTGAATCACTCCCACTACTCATACATTGACTCCCCTTGTGCTAGCTTGATCCCTGAGATATTATTATGAATGGAAGTGGTCATTGATTTTGGAAAAAATCTTTACAAGAAAAGACATTTCAAATCGTTCCAACAAGTTACAACTTCAGGTTGTAAATAATACATCCAATCTTTTGCAGCTCCATCAAGTGAGAATGGGAATTCTCTTAGTTTGATTTGACCTTAAGAAACATTTATTGGTTTTAAGGTTGATAAAACCACATTAAATTCTTTTAAATTTTTGTTTGGATCCTCACTAGATAATCTGTGAAATTTTGGAAGTAGGTGAATTAACCCAGATTTCAGTTCAATGTCCGATTCAAGATTTGGGTATGAAATGCAATTTGGTTGATAATTAATATCATGTGCAGACAATTCTAGAATGGTTATAGTAAGTTCATTTAAATTATTTTCTTCCATTGGTTCCTGTTTTATGTTTTAATTTTAATTACTTTCAATTTTAATGTTCTGGGAGTGGAGGAATTCTCTAACTAGTTGAATGTTGAAACTTCTCGTAGACTGAGAATGTTTGATTCGAGCCTGAAGGCTACATTCAATCTTATGGTTAATATCTAAAAGATACTTGGGATTATTTCATGTCATAAATAAAATAAAAATTAAAAGAAGTAAAGTGGACCATAGTAAAATAAAAATGAGAAGTTTGAGTTGATGGTCCAAAAATAAGAAGAAGAAAATAAAAGAATAAGAAAAAATTTAGATTGGGTAAAGAAGTAAGAAAGAAGAGAGGAAGAAAATAAAATGTAAAATAAAATAAATACCTGTAATTAGTTGAAATAATTACTCTCCTCCATGAAAATGTATCCAATTTGATGAGCATTGTCATGGGAGCTCTCAAATGAAGTGTGCTTTTTTGGGTACTTGGGTGCAGCAGAATGATTGACCAAGGTCAACTCTCAAAGGAGGATGTAAATTAAAAAAACTTATTAAAGATATTATAAAAATAAAATAAAAGATAATAAAATCACTAATTTAAAGTATGGGGGGTTCTTTATCATTTATAAAACTAGAAGAAGTTTGCTGTAAGAAGATTGCATTTTTTTGTTTTTAATTTTGAAATGAAGTTTTATTAAAAAGATGCAACAAGAATATGTTTTTTTAGAAAACATTTTAAAAGGCGTAATCAATATAACTCCACCTATTCAATAAATTATTTATAATTATCATTTAAATTAACATTCACTTAATTATGATCCCTTAATTTGTGAAATCCCAAACCCTATGAGAATTAAATTTACCACAAAGATGAAGTGAATTTAACCCTAGGCTAACTTCGGAACATGCAATCACATAACCCTGCTTTGATTGATGTTATAAGGTTAGATTATGGTCAGTGGTAAATTAAATCACATTTAATCTCTATAAATTATAATTAATTGAGTTTAGGGATTATATTTTAATACTACAAATTGATTCGGTATGGTTTTGTATTACCGATTAAGTTCACACTCTCACAATTTACACAAAATCTTGTCCTCACATGTTTTTGTGTTAATTGTTCAATTTATTTCTTAGTTTCAATTAAATTATAAAATAAATTTATTTATCATATTATTTAAACTACAATATATCATTGATTAAAAATAAATGAATTAAGAAGGATAGAGGTTGATCGATTACTAACAAAACTACTCTTCTATGGGCAATGTAGTCATCGTAGAAACATTATACAAGTGCAAAGGTTTAGAAAGGGTATAACCCAATATTGTTTCTAATATTGAATTCCATTATAAATAGGAATATTAAGATAAGAATAAAATTGAAAATAATAGAATAATTTGAAGAGAAACTAAGAGTTTATTGAAAGCACAACAACATTACAACAAAGAAGAGGAAAAGAAGAGAATTTTATAGGAGATCCTAGCTTGGTAGATTACCTCCTACAATTTTAAATTTAAATGCTGTAGAACCACTTATCCTCTTTTATCAATATTCTAATTCACATAAAAAACCCTCAAAAATGAGAAAAATACTAATTTATAGAGTAGAGGGGAGGCTAGGTTTAAAGAGGTTTCAAGTGTGAATGAGGAATCTTGGACAAATTGTTTAAGCCAAATTTCACCACCCATTTGACCTCCAAAATGCGTGAAAAAGATGTTATTCCAGAAGAATGATTTGTGAAAAATTGGGTTGGAGAGATCCTATAAAAATTTGGGCCCAATCCAATCTTTTATGAAGAATTTATGACCCAAATACAGAACCAATGTCCAATCTGGAAGGCCCGACCCACCTTTGACTTCATGGTCTAGTTAGTCCCACTAAACACACGATTTAGCTCTAATGTTCAGAATAAAAGTTTTAGCTATTTAATTTAGGAAAACAGTTACCAAATTTCAAGTTCAAATAGTAAATATTAAAATATATATCTTCTAAATACTATAGTGCACTATAAAGGGTAAAACTGGAATTTCCATAAAATTTTCAAATGAATGATCTAATCCCAAATATTTTATAAAAAAACATATTTAACACAATGTGAGGAAATTTTATCATTTATTATCAATAAAATATTCAATAAAAATGTAATTTATCATTTATTCATAAATGTATTCTTTATGAAATGAAACCCATTTATTTTCATGGCTTATTTTATGTCCAATATTGACATATGTTCTATGTGGCATGCATGATAATGTAAATGTTATGATGTGACAGGTGCACCCAAAATTATATAGAACATGTGAATGATATGATATTATGGGTGTACCTAAAATTATATAGTGCTTCAATGAATTGGGTAATGTGATATATCTCATGAGATAAAGTGATGTATGCATGGTAGTTGACCACTAAGACATGATGTTTCATTTTTATGCATTTTCATATTCCAAGCCTTTATTTAATGATTTATCTCATGATGATGATAATATGCCTATGTTATGATGACAATGATTATGATAACCCCATATTATATTGATTCATGTTCTTATCTATCCTCTTACTGAAATTCTAGCTCACCCTTTGATGTATATCCTCAGGTGATTACATGTACTAAGGAGAACAGAAGGGATATTAATAAGCTAGAGAAGAAGGAATTAAATAAATTTTTATGTTTTATTTTAAAATGTTATATATGGTACTAATTTTCCCAAGATAATAAACCTTTGGATCCTAGTTTTTTAATGATTTTATGTTGTTATCTTTAAAATTATGTAATAGTTATGTAAGAAAAGTAGGGTTGCTATAGTTGGTATTAGATCATGGTTTAGTTAATTTGGGAATTAATATTAGAGAACCCTAGTGAAAACCCTTAGTATGAGACAAAGTATATGTAAGCACCTAATAAGATTTTTTTTATAAAATTATAAACATATGTATCCCACAAGATATGCCTTTAGACTTAATTTAATGAAGGAATAAATTATTTATTCATGACTTGTTGACTTATGTTTTGTTCTAACCTTTTATATTTTAGAAAATTGAGGGAACCAATAGAAACCAGGCCAACAACCCATGCGAGGGATAATGCAGTGATTTCCCGAACAACATCCCCAATGCATTGGGAGATGGAGTTAAAAATTTTATGGCGATGCTTACCCAAATGTCTTAGGTTATGAAAAATAACCTGAATAATGTAGAACATCCGCCTTCACCTAAGATGGAGAAACTGGCTATTGAGTTTTTTATTCAGAAAAAACATTGACATTTAGTGGATCTTCTGATCCAATAGTTGCAGAATAATGGGTCAACTAAATAGAGAAGATCTTTTTTGTGCTTCACTATTCTGAGATGAAAAAACTGACTTTGTACATTTACTATTTAGATGAAGAGGCTGATCAATGGTGGGATTTTATTAAGAACACCAAGATGAAGGACGAAATTGAAGATATGGAGTGGGATGAATTTAAGATGATGTTTTTATCAAGTATTTCCCTCAAAATCTTCATACAAAGATGGAGAGAGAATTCATAGAGATGAAGCAAAAGGAAAATGAATCTATCATGAACTATAGATAAAGTTTCACAAGTCTTTCAAGGTATGATTCAGGTTTTTTATCAACAATGAAAGAAAAATTGATATACTATTTAGTGGATTAAAAAAACCTTCAAAAGGCTCTAGCAATTCGATTCTTTGGGAGTTATGAAGAAGTTGTTCGAAGTTATCTCAAAGTAGAGATGGAGTTTGAAGAATGATCCCATGGCTATGGTTATAAGAAATGAAAGTTGGAGTTTTAAACTAGGAGATCTAATAAAAAAGGTGGAAAGAAATCCCAACCACCCACATTTTAAAAATGTGGGAAGAATGTAACACCCCAAAACTTGAACCTCATGTATTGATAAGTTTATGTTTTTATTTTGTTTTAATTTCATAATAACCGAACCAAACATGTTTCTTAGAAAAAAGTAATAATATGGTTTTAATTTATATTAGAATGAAACTGTGTAAAACACACAAAATGGACACAAGCCTATTAATTTAAATAAGAAAACCATAGTGTTTACAATGTATCAAGATCACAAGAAAAACTTCTACCTAAATATGCCTATTAAAAACCCTATAAAAATTATAGGGAGACCACTAAAAACAAAAAGAACCCCAAGAAGATAAAATGGGTCCTTATAATCCATCATAATGAACATAAGAATGGCCAAAGCCACTGCGACCACAGTAAGCACCAACGGTATAATGTGAACCATCTTCTTCTTTGACTTGAGTTTTAGGAAACCCTAAGGCTTGGTTTTATAAGACACTAATTCGAACGTTTCCTTGGGAGACTGTGGAACTCTAATAGCAATAAATATATCCATTGGCCTTGTTGAAGAATTAAATGAAAACATGTGAGTATATTTAAGTTCTCCAAATAATTAGGTTATGGATTGAAAAATTATAAAAACCACCCTAATCATGAACTTTAAAAGGAAATGGTGAAATAGTTTGAATTAAACTTAAGTGATTTTTTAATGTAATAATAAATTCAAAACACTTTACAAATATTTCAATTATATTGTAATGATTTTCATTTCTTAAACAGTGTTTTAGACTATGTTTAATTTCTTATAATTAAACTATGTTTTGGAGTAAACTATGTTTTTACCTCTAGAATACTAGTATAAGAATTATCATTCAATATATAACTTTGTATGTTGAAGGTTTAGTGTTTGTAAATAATTTGAGCTAAGACAAAGTATGATTTGTATTCAATAGCCTTCTAATGTTTAAATAAAATTCATGTTTAAAAGGATAATTTTTATATAGTATTATTTTCCCTTAAGACTTCATATTTTTTTAGGTTAGTTTTTATAAAAATTTATGCCTGCCAGGGCCAACCCTTTATGGCTGGGCCAAGGGAGGTAGCTCATGCTAGGTGGCTGAGCCTAGCCCTCAACCCAAGCCAAGGTCGGCCCGAGTGCGGGCATAGGTTCCCCGAAGATTGCATAGAAGCATGAGAGCATAAGAGCGCATGAGCGCACCACCGTGGGTGTGAGGCCATGATGAGGTAGGGATAGGCTATGGCTTGTGAGGGTGGGAACCCATGTATAAGGATCCCTAGGTGTGTGCTGTGTGTTTTTCTGAGCTATTGTTTGGAGGATTAGGCTTATAAAGGGGATGAAAATATCTCACCGTTTCAATGTGGGATGACTAAAATCACCAGGGATCATATCTGGGCCATTGGATCGCATCGTGCGTGATCTGGGCTGTCGATCCCGATCCCATGTTCGACCTTCAGCAACCGCGGAGCACCACCATATTTTTGTGGACCGTTCGATTAACCTTAGATCTAATCTCAGCAGTTCAATAGTTTTAAAACGCTGTGTTAACCCGGGACTATCCGATCGAACTTAGATTTAATCTGAGCTACCCATTTCTTTTTAAAATTTCAGACGTGCCCCAACCATTGGATCATGGTCGGACATGATCCTGACTGTCCGTTTTTCTCCTGATTTCTTCCCGCAGCGGCGTATCCTTTTTCGCTGCGGCATGCACTGCACCAGTACCCTACACCCTATATTGCACCATTTTACTTCACCTTTTACAGTTGATGGTCCCTCCTCTCACATGATTTACACAAAGACCTTCCCACCTAGTATTTTTATAAGCCATATTGGCCTCGGATTCCCTGAAACTTGCATTACAATAATCAGTATAGGATTAGTTTATAAAAATACACCTGAGGCACACCCAAGGATCCCCTGGATTTTCCACAACTCGAACCTCTAGCAAACTTCATCTAATCCTCCTCGAGCTCTCCTCCTCCTCAGACCAAAGTAAGGGTTAAATATTTTTCTTGAATATTTATTTATTTTACAATCTTATGTTTGTAAGGGATTTTATTTTCTTAAATCATGATTTACTTTTATGATGATAAGTTTTTATTTTTAACAAATTATATTTCTTTTAAGATGTTAATATATATATATGTAATTTTAGTTTTCAGAATATAAAAAGTAAGGGTTGTTTTGTCTTGCGTTGAATTTTCCTTTTTATAATATATACATATATATACCTATAATGTATATTTTTACATCTGGCATTTTGAGTTTAAACCCTTCTATACCCGAATCCAGGGCTCGAGATTTTCGATTTTATAGGGTATTAGTGAATCTGAAGCATAATTACCTCATGAAACTTAATTACATGCCAAATATACATACCACATATATATATACATACATACATACATACATATATACATATATATATATATATCCCTACATTTTTTTTCAAAAAACTCTCGTGTCTAGATTTAAGTTTTACTAAAAACTTTGAATTTAAAAGTTAATGAAGAACTATATTTTGTATAAAACTTTTTACCCAATTATGTATGTTCTTATATATATATATATATATGGTCACACATGTTATAAACCTATCATGGTTTGGTTTTTAATCAAGTGATAATGGTGTACTAAATATGTTTTAAAGTATTTACTACTTATAAGAAACCATTAAACTTTGTTTAATTATGAAAACTAATATATATATGTAGTGTATATATGGTTATAGTTTCTAAAACCCTAATTTCATGTACGGATTATTAGAATTTAATTAATGTATTAATGTAATTTATACTTGTAAGAATTTAATGAATATAAATCTCTGTGTAATCCAAACCAATAGGTATTTATGTAAATGTGTATGTCATAATCCATAAAGTATGTCAAACTTATTTTGGTTAAAGAACTTTTAATGATATTAACCCTATTATAATTTCATATCTCAAAGGTATTATATTTTTGACCTTGTTGTGTCTTATGTTTAAAAAGAATATATGTTTTGATTTGACCCAAAATATGTTAAAGGATAAAAGGGTGTGTTATACCATGAGATCATGTTATGCTCACTTAATGTTTTATCAACTGTGGTGATTGTTGTTAGTTAAGTCATGATGTAATATAATTTCTTGATCACTGAAACTTTTATCAGCATATTAAATAACATGTGTTTTCATTCATGGATTAAGGATTTTAAATTAAAGAGTTATTATTTTAGCATCTCACGTGGAAAACCCCTTCTCATCCATTATTTGATGTACTTTAGTAATTGAATCATGTGAAAAGAATGTGTAGTGAACTGTGTATGCCTTCGATAAAATATTATCCATCATATTATGTATTTTTGGATTAAATGGTTTCATCTTTTATTTTATTTATAGTTGCAATCAATAATGTATACATGTGGCACATCATAATAATGAGATATGAAATTAAATTACTCAAGGTGGTATGACACACCTTGAATAAAATGAATTGTGAAATTAAACTTTTCAAGGTGGTATAGGACACTTTGAATAATGTGAAGTAAGAAACCAAATAACACATACACTTGGTATGATAAGTGATAAGTGATTTAATAAATCAAGTGGTATGTGAACTTTGATTTAGAGATACGAGGAATGAATTGGAATTATTATGTGATGGGTGGGGCCCGCTATAGCCCCTCTATGCATCGGTAGGTCTCATGAGACAACTAGAAGTGGAATTGGCCAAGGCCTTTCCCAACTATGAGTTATGGATTTTGGCTGAGGCCTTAATCATTAGACGTCTTGGCTGAGGCCTTGACACAGTCCGACATATGAATTTTCCTCATTATGATTATGTAATTTAATTAACGAGAATAATATTCGACTAGTAGAATATACTTGGTTAAAGAGATTATGGATTTTGGCTAAGGCCTTAATCATTATACGTCTTGGCCAAGGCCTTGACAATGTGTTTCAGAATGTATGACATAAGCACTTTCCTCTTTATAAATAAGAAAATTAATTAACCAAAGGATTATTCAGCTAGTAGAATATCATTGGTTAAAGAAATTATGATTATGAGAATCAAAAGAAGAATAGGTTACTACATATTATTTATGCAATATTTATAGATTTAATGGCTAGTGTATGTCTCACTATAGTAAAGAGGACATTGAGGTTTGTTATGCGCAACTCTGATCATGCATTACTTTTAGTTGTTAAATTTCACTTGCATATTCATATGTTATTCTTATTTTGAATGAATTATAATTATTATCCTAAATGAGAATTCTAGTAATCAAATCATTTGAAATTTTATTTCTGTTGGCATGCTTTAATCTTGAACTTTTATTATTATGATGTGTTACATGTAAGAAAAATGTTTTAGGGAAATTTTAAAGAATGTTTTCAAAAGTTATATTGGGTATAGTATGTTATTTTTTTAAACCCCTTACTGGGAATTCGTATGCTCACCCTATGTTTTTGAAATAAATATTTCAGGTATTAGATTTTAGTAGAAGAAGCATTTCAGTAGTATCTAGTTTTTTAGATCCCGAACCAAGGACAAAGTTTGGACTATATATTTATGATGAAAACCCAATTTCCATCCTATGCATGATGAGGAAAGTACTATGAGGGAATTTTTAGATGCTTCACTACAATGAAAGGTATCCAGTCCCTTATGGATTTACAAAAAGCTACAACAGTGGGAGACCTCCACGCTGCTTATATGTGTCAAGTATTGTCCTATGGACATTACGATCAAGTAATAGACTTTGAAATCCTTGAATACGAAGCCTCCCATTCGGTGTACAGACATCAAGTGCATACAGATGTCTCTCAGCTATACACCCCACATTCCAAACTCTGGAGACAACACAAGTGCACCCACGATATTGAATCATATTTCTTAGGTTGCATATGGTTCAGGGAGATTGAAAGTTTTGAACTAGTTTTGGGGATTCGTGTATTAGGGAATTGGGGAAACCATTATCCCTCCCTTTTTATGTACTAGTGGTTATATGAGGATACATTTTTTATCTCCTATTTCTTCTATCTTTACTTTATTTATGATTTTGGATGGGTTTCAATGATTGAACTTTCATAAAAAATTTTAGATGGAAGGATAGACTCACATCTTATCACTCCCTACTGAGATACTAGAGACCATATTGGTCAAAACCTGTTAGAAGAGTACCTACCTTTCGCAAAATTGCGAAAAACGTGAAAGAAACTTTATGAAGTTTCAAATAGTCCAGGAATTCTTCATTCCTGTTAGAAGAATGCTTAAATATACCATCGAATAGCCACAGTCCAATTGGCCAAGTACAGGCGAAGAGGAAAATACCACGAGGGTCTTTTTCTATGCTTTACTCTAGACTGGAACTTCGCAGCTAGAGAAAGATTTCAAGAGGCCTCTTTGGAGGTAAACCTTTGTGCATCATATATGTACCAACTCTTCAATTTCAGATTATATGACAATTATTATGACTTAGATTCTCTCAATCGAGAGTCACTCAAGATAATTCTTCGAGATTTGGTCCATTTATACATCTCTGAACTTTACACCATTCGAGCCTCTCTCTAGAAGACTGAATGCACTATGTAAAGGTTCAACCCTTTCTTCTCAAAATGTATCTAGGCCAGGGAAGAAGAAGAGTTGAATCTTAACTTGGGAATTTACCTGGAATCACTGGAGGAACCTCCATGATGGAGGTTGTGGTAAATTTGGTGAGGGAGTCTTTCTCTTATGCGTATGTAGAATGAATTGCGTGGACATAATTCTTCATAGGGAGGAATAATGTAACAACCCAAAACTTGAACCTTATGTATTGATATGTTTATGTTTTCATTTTGTTTGAATTTATTAATAACCGAACCAAACTTGTTTCTCATGAAAAAGTAATAATATGGTTTTAATTTATAATAGTATGTAACTGAGTAAAACACACAAAATGGACACAAGGATTTTCATTTAAATAATAACACCGTAGTATTTACAATGTACCAAGATCACAATAAACAATTCTACAGAAATATAACTATTAAAAACCCTATCAAAATTACAGGGAGACCAATCAAAACAACAAGAACCCCAAGAAGATAAAATGGGTCCTTAGAATCCTTCATAATGAACATAAGAGTGGCCAAAGCCACTGCGGACACACTAAGCACCAATGGTATGATGTGAACCATCTTCTTCTTTGACTTGAGTTTTAGGACACCCTATGGCTTGGTTTTATAAGATACTAATTTGACCATTGTCTTGGGAGACCGTGGAACTCTAATGGCTATAAATATAGCCATTGGATTTGTTGGAGAATTAATTGAAAACATGTGAGTATATTTTAGTTCTCTAAATAATTAGTTTATGGATTGAAAAATTATAAAAACCACCCTAATCATGAACTTTAAAAGGACATGGTGAAATAGTTTGAATTACACTTGAGTGATTTTGTAATGTAATAAGAAATTCAAAACACTTTACAAATATTTCAATTATATTGTAAATATTTTCATTTCTTAAACAATGTTTTAGACTATGTTTAATTTCTTATAATTAAACTATGTTTTTGAGTAAAATAAGTTTTGACCTCTAGAATACTAGTATAAGAATTATAATTCAATTTATAACTTTGTATATTGAAGGTTTAGTGTTTGTAAATAATTTGAGCTAAGAAAAAGTATGATTAGTATTCATTAGCCTTATAATGTTTAAATAAAATTCATGTTTAAAAGGATAATTTTTATATATTATTATTTTCCCTTAAGACTTCATATTTTTAGGTTAGTTTTTATAAAAATTTAAGCCCGCTAGGGCTATACCTTTATGGCTGGGCCAAGGGAGGCAGCTCACGCTAGGTGGCTGAGCCTAGCCCTCAACCCAAGCCAAGGCCAGCCCGAGTGTGGTCATATGTTCCCCGAAGGGCGCACAGAAGCATGGGAGCACAGGATTGCATGAGCGCACCACCATGGGCGTGAGGCCACAGCGAGGTAGGGGTAGGATGAGGCCTTCAGGGGAAGGAGCCCATGTATAAGGATCTCTAGGTGTGTGTTGTGTGCTTTTATAAGCTATTGTTTGTAGGCTCAGGCTTATAAAGGGGACGCAAACATATTTCTATTTCGATGTGGGATGGCTAAAATCAATGGGGATCAAATCTCGTCCATTGGATCGCATCACGTGTGATCTGGGCCATCGATCCTAATCTTGTGTTCGACTATCAGCAACCGCAGAGCACCGCCATGTTTTTGTGGACCGTTTGATCAACCTTAGATCTAATATTGAATGTCTGAGAGTTTTAAAATACCGCGTCAACCCGGAACCATCCGATCAAACTTGAATTTAATCTGAGCCCCCAATTTCTTTTTAAAACCACAGATGCGCCCCAGCCATTGGATCATGGTCGGAATCGATCCCAACCGTTTGTTTTTCTCCCGGTTTCTTCCCGCAGTGGCATCTTGTTCTTCCCCACGGTGTGCACTGCACCAGTACCCTACACCCTATATTGCACCATTTTTCTTAACCTTTTATAGCTGCTGGTCCCTCCTCTCACACGGTTTCCACAGAGACCTTCCCATAGTATTTTTATAAGCCATATTGTCCTCGGATTCCATGCAACTTGCATTAAAATAATCATTATAGGATTAGTTTATAAAAATACACCCAAGCCACACCCAAGGATCCCCCGGATCTTCCACAACTCGAACCTCCAACAAACTTCAGCTAATACTCCTCGAGATCTCCTCCTCCTCAGACAAAAGTAAGGGTTAAATATTTATCTTGAATATTTATTTATTTTACGATCTTATGTTTTTAAGGGATTTCATTTTCATAAATAATGATTTACTTTTATGATGCTAAGTTTTTATTTTTAACAAATTATATTTCTTTTAAGATGTTAATACATATACATATGTAATTTTAGTTTTAAGAATATAAAAATTAAGGGTTGTTTTGTCTTGAGTTGAGTTTTAATTTTTAAAATATATACATATGTATACCTTTAATGTATATTTTTACATCTCATGTTTTGAGTTTAAACCCTTCTATACCCGACTCTAGGGCTCGGGATTTTCAAGTTTACAGGGTATTAGTGAATCTGAAGCATAATTATCTCATGAAACTTAATTACATGCCACATATACATATAATATATATATACACATATATACATGCCCACGTTTTTTTTATAGAACCCTTGTGTCTGGATTTAGGTTTTACTAAAAACATTGAATTTCAAAGTTAATGAAGAACTATATTTTGTATAAATCTTTTTACCCAATTATGTATGCTCTTAAATATATATATATATATAGTAACACATGTTATAAACCTATCACATTTTGGTCTTTAATCAAGTGATAATGGTGTACTAAATATGTTTTAAAGTATTTACTACTTATAAGAAATCCTTAAACCTAGTTTAATTATGAAAACTCATATATATACGTGGTGTATATATGGTTATAGTTTCCAGAACACTAATTTCATGTATGGATTATTAGAATTTAATTAAAGTATTAATATAATTTATACTTGTAAGACTTTAATGAATATCAGTCTCTGTGTAAGCCAAACAAATAGGCATTTATGTAAATGTGTATGTCTTAATCCATAAAGTATGTCAAACTTGTTTTAGTTAAATAACTTTTAATGATATTAACCCTGTTATAATTTTATGTCTCAAAGGTATTATATGTTTGAACTTGTTGTGTCTTATGTTTAAAAAGAATATATGTTTTTATTTGACCCAAAATATGTTAAAGGATAAAAGGGTGTGTTAAACCATGCGATCATGTTATGCTCACTTAATGTTTTATCAACTACAGTGATTGTTGTTAGTTAAGTCACGATGTAATATAATTTATTGATCACTGACACTTTTATCAGCATATTAAATAACATGTGTTTTCATTCATGGATTAAGGATTTTAAATTAAAGAGTTATTATTTTAGCATCTCATGTGGAAAACCCCTTCTCATCCATTATTTGATGTACTTTAGTAATTGACTCATGTGCAAAGAAAGTGTAGTGAATCTTGTATGCCTTAGATAAAATGTTATCCATCATATTATGTATTTTTTGATTAAATGGTTTCATCTTCCATTTTATTTATAGTTGCAATCAATAATGCATGCATGTGGCACATCATAATAATGGGATATGAAATTAAATTACTCAAGGTGGTATGGAACACCATGAATAAAATGAATTGTGAAATTAAACTATTCAAGGAGGTATATAACACTTTGAATAATTTTAAGTAAGAAACCAAGTAATACATACACTTGGTATGATAAGTGATAAGTGATTTAATAAATCAAGTGGTATGTGAACTTTGATTTAGAGATACGAGGAATGAATTGGACTTATTATGTGATGGGTGGGGCCTTCTATAGCCCCTATATGCATCAGTAGGTCTCATGAGACAACTAGAAGCAGAATTGGTCGAGGCCTTTCCCAACTATGTGTTATGGATTTTGGCCGAGGCCTTAATCATTAGACGTCTTGGTCGAGGCCTTGACACAGTCCGACATATGTTTTTTCCTCATTATGATTATGTATTTTAATTAACCAGAAGAGTATTTGACTATTGTAATATACTTGGTTAAATAGATTATGGATTTTGGCCGAGGCCTTAATCATTAGAAGTCTTGGCCAAGGCCTTGATAATGTGTTTCTGAATGTCCGACATATGCACTTTCCTCTTTATGAATAAGAAAATTAATTAACCAGAGGATTATTCATCTAGTAGAATATCCTTGGTTAAAAAACTTATGATTATGAGAATAAAAAGAAGAATAGGTTACTACATATTTTTTATGCAATATTCGGATATTTAACGGCCAATTTATGTCTCACTATAGTAAAGATGACATTGAGGTTTGTTATGCACAAATCTAATCATGCATTAATTTTAGTTGTTAAATTATACTTGCATATTCATATGTCATTCTTATTTCGAATGTCTTATAATTATTACTCTAAATGAGAATGCTAGTAATCGAATCATTTGCCCTTTTATTTCTTTTGGCATGCATTAATCATGCACTTTTATTATTATGATGTGTTATATGTGAGAAAAATGTTTTATGGAAATTTTAAAGAATGTTTTCAAAAGTTATATTGGGTATAGTATGTTATTTTTTTAAACCCATTACTGGGAATTCGTATGCTCACCCTATGTTTTTTAAAAAAAAATTTCAGGTGTCAACTTTTAGCAGAAGAAGCATTTTACTAGTAACTGGTTTCTCAGAGAATAAATTTAATTCGATCCTCTGTATGGCACCGACTCAGCGTATTTGGGAGCTGGGGCATGACAAAGAAGCATCATGGGAACTGCATCAAAGGTATGGAGAAATGATATAATTGTGGGAGAGAATTTCACCAAGCCCATGAATGTCGAAGAGAAATAAAGGAATCTAACTGATACAATGGAGGAAAGGAGAGCACCATCCATGGTCTAATGCTACAACTATAGGGAGAAAGGGCACTATGAAAGCTAGTGCAGTAATCCTCAATCCCTCAAGGGTAATCAAAATCACCATCCACCAAAGCCAAAGGAACAAGGGAAGGCTTATGACATCACTATTGCTGAAGTGTATCAAGAAAATGAAGTCATACAAGGTACACTTCCTATTCACTCAAGAATAGAAAAGTCTTATTTCATTCTAGTTATACATATTACTTTATATCTTTAAAGTTTTCTAGAACTATTGAATCAAATCCCTAAAACCTTTAATTAGATATATCCATAAAAATACATAGTGGCGAGATCATTGAAACCCATGTACTGGACTCTTCTCCTATTAGCATATGTGGTAATATTCTCCCAGTAAATATCATGATACTTCCCTTGGTGGAATTTGAAGCTATACTAGGGATGGATTGACTCTCATTATATATAGAACAAATCAACTGTTGAGAAAAAGAAACACCTTTTCATATTTTGAACCATCCCATACTCCTCTACAAATGCAAGGAAGATAATGAATGTCCTTTGGAAAATCCTCAATCTGTGTGGGTGTTGATTCCATGTGAAGAAGCATAACTCACTCAAATAGTTGAGTCAAAGAAAGGTATCGACCTAGGGTAAATTATCATTGTGAGGGAATACAATGATGTATTTACTGAATATTTACCCAGACTTACCCTAGATTGTGAGGTATAGTTCTCAATAGAACTCATACCCAGAGATACTTCTATCTCAAAATGCCCCTACAGGATGACCCCAATTGAACTGGAGGAGTTAAAGAAGTAGATTTAAGATAATTTGGAAAAAGGGTTCATACTCCCTAGTGAATCGCCTTGGGGTGTGCTGGTGCTCTTTGAAAAGAAAAAGGATGGATCAATATGGTTGTCTATCGACTACCAGGATCTCAACAAGATCACCATAAATAATAAGTATCCTCTTCTAAAAAAAACTAAAGAAGGAAGATATATAGAAGATCGCCTTTTGTACAAGGTATGGGCACTATAAGTTTTTGGAGATGCCCTTTAGACCTACTAATTCCCCTACAATATTCATGGATTTGATGAATATTGTCTTTAGACATTACCTCGACAAATTTGTGGTAGCATTTATCGATGATATTCTCATCTACTCCAAGAGAAATGAGGAAGATGAAGAACACCTAAGGATTTTGTTAGCAAGATTAAGAAAGGATAATTTGTACACCAAGTTTAGAAAGTGTGACTTTTTGATGAAGCAAGTCACATTATTGGGACATGTGATCACAAGTGACGGAATTTCTATAGACCCATAAAAAAACGCAATTGAGGAATGGACCAGACCCTATAGTGTCATATAAATCTATAGCTTTCTTGGCTTAGTAGGGTACTATAAACTTTTTGTGAGGAATTTATCATGATTGTCAAGACCAATAACTAAGTTAACAAGGAAAGTATTAGATTATGTTTGGATGGAGGAATGTGAGGAAATATTCAAGGAAATAAATAAGAGGATGATCACTACACTTGTACTCACATTACCAATAAGTGGAGATTTTTTTGATATAAAGTGATGAATCAAAGAAAAGATTGGGTTGTGTAATCATGAAAAATGATAAAGTGATAGACTATGCCTCTAATCAGTTGAAGATCCATGAGAAGAACTACTAGACACATGATATAGAGCTAGAAAATGTGATTCTTTCCTTGATAATCTAGCGACACTACCTCTATGGTGAGAAGTGTGACATATATACCGATCACAAGAGACTAAAGTATATATTCACAAAAAAGGAGATAAAAATGTGTCAAAGGGGATGGTTAGAGATAATAAAAGACTAAAATTTCTATATTCACTATCATCCCTGTAAGGAAAATAAGGTAGCTGATGCTCTTAGTAGAAAAGAACCAGATACTCTATCCATGTTGTGGCTTCAGAAAGACCCTATATTCTTAGACATACAAAGGATGGATTTGGAAATCATAATGGAAGGTAATACATCATACCTTTCCCAAATTATTTCCCAACCATATATCCAAGATAATATTTGAGAGGCACAAAGGGATGATCTAGAGTTATAAAAGAAAGTGAATATAGTAAAGGAAGGGGAGATTTAAGAGTTCCATATTGATGATGATAGTGTGATTCAGTTTGGAACAAGGCTTTGTGTGCCTTCATCACTTGAGATAAAGAGGGATCTATTTGATAATTCATATAGCTCACCTTTATCTATTAATCTAGGTAGAACTAAGATGTATCATGAACTTTGAGAATACTTCTAGTGGGACAACATAAATAAGAAGATAGACTAGTATATCTCATGGTGATTGATATGTTAGCAAGTTAAAGTAGAGTGACACAAGTACAAATGGATGATGCAACCATTTCCTATACCCATGTGGAAATGGGAGAATGTGACTATGGACTTCATCACCAGTCTCTCAAAGACATCCAAAGAAAACAATGCAATATGAGTTTTGGTGGACTGACTCACCAAGACTGCCCACTTTATTGGTATGCGAGAAGATTTATCACTAGAAAAACTTTCCAAGATATATGTGTAAGAAGTGGTGAGGCTATATGGGGTACCATTTTCAATCATCTCTGGTCATGATCCAAGGTTCACATCTAAATTCTATAGAAGTCTCCAACATTCCTTGAATACTAAATTGAATTTCAACATAACCTATCACCCCCAAACTGATGTCTAATATGAAAGGACTATTCATATGCTTGAAGACATTCTAAAATTATTATCAATGGAATTCAAATGTGGATGGGATCAGAATCATCCATTGGTTGAGTTCTCATACAAAAAATAGCTTCCACTTGATTTTTTAGATGGCTCCATATGAATCTTTGTATGGAAAGCGATATAGAACTCCAAACTATTGGGATGAAGTAGGATAAAAAAAGATACTTGGACTAAATATTGTAAATGAAATGACATAGAAGGTTCAAGTCATCCAACAAAATATCAAATATGCTCAGAGTCGGTAAAAGAACTATTCTAGAAACCATTTAAGAGACTAGGAGTTCAATGTGTGAGATAAAGTATTTCTTTAAATATCACCATAGAAGAGAGTCATGTGGTTTGTAAATAAAGGGAAGCTTATCCCAAGGTACATTGGCCCCTTTGAGATCCTTGATCGCATAGGAGAGTGGCCTATCGGCTTTCACTTCCACCAATTATGGATCAAATTCATGATATGTTCCATGTATCTCTCTTGAGAAAGTACATACCAGATCCCTCACATGTACTAAACTTAGAGGTGGTATAGTTAGAAGATGATATCTCTTATGAGGAGAAACTGGTAAAGATTTTGGACCAAAGAGATAAGGTTCTATGAAATAAGACAACACACCTTGTCAAAGTGTTGTGGAGGAACCATAAGTATGAAAAAGAAAATTGGGAACCAGAGGATGCGATGAAGGAGAAGCACCCTCACCTTTTTATGTAAAATGAAATTTCAAGGGGGAAATTTCAAAAGGGGGGAAGAATGTAATGACCCAAAATTTTATCAATGGAATTTCACCCTTATTATAATAATTTCATATAACATAAATCAAATAAAATTACATAGAGAACCCAATAAAGACTTTATAAATGATGAATGAATGAAATAATAGGTTTTTTCTAGAAATTAATGAACCTATACCGATGGAATAATAACTTGACCTTTGAATAGTAACATGACCCTTAGGAATAGTAATCTTCACAATAAAATAGTAAATTAACCTTTGAAAGTACAAATAAAATTTAGGTATATTATGAATAAAAATATGATATATTTATATAATGGCATAAGTAAGTAAATGTTTTGAAAATGATAAATTAAGTGTTGGTATTTTTGTAAGTCATAAATATTTAAGTACAATTTTATAATTAATTTAATAATTTAAAAGAAAAAATATTTTCATAAAATGTATTCATAAATTAATAATTTATTTTCTTATGATTATAAGATAAATTTACGAGTCCTTAATTAATTTTTTAAAGTATTATAAAATCAGTTTTAATTTTAAAACCTGTATTTTTTTTGAGTAAATGATGATTTTAATTAAAAATTAAATTTCTCATATTTATAAAATTATTTTCATAAAACGGAGTTCAATTTTTAATTATACACACTTAAAAATGGTTAGGGTGATTTTTTGGTATTTTTGGTGAATAGTGAAATATGGTAATTTACGGTATATATTCATTATAAGTTAAATACACTATTAATTGAGTCATAGATGATGTAAGCACCATAATCTAGAACTTACCTTCATTATTTTAATATATTTATTGATAATTCTAAAAAAATTCATATATTGAGCCAAAATAATAAACTAATTAATATAATAATGAGAAAACACCTCTCTCCTCCACTATAAATACTACCCCTCACCACCTCTTTTTCTCAAACCTCTTAAGATTTGAGCCTTATCAAAATTATAATAAAATATCTTCCCAATACCCTACCCCACTTTTATGATCCCTTGGTCTCATCAAAAGACCAAAACAATTACCCTAAGGTGGTTCTCGAGGAGGAGAGATTTAAGAGGTAGAATCCTCTTTCATTTTCTTTTAATTTCTCTTTCATTTATTATTCTCTCCTCAAATCCTATATAAAAATATTCATGAAAAATCCAGTATATTTTATATACTAGAATTATATCATGTTAATAAAAGATCCACCATTAAAATCCTTAATCTCTCTCTTTTATTTAAAAAAATGAAATCATTACCCTTGATGTGTTAATTTACCGACATCGTGGATGATACGTTTTAATTTTCCTTTAACACCTTTAATTATGTTCATAAAACCACTATAATGGTTGGTAAATACTGTAAAATTTATGTTATAAACATTTTTATGTTCTGGAACTAAAATATTTACATAATACTAAATGATAAAACAAATCAAGTTTGTTGTGATTAAAAACCACCAAAATTAACCCAAACGATCATAATTAACTATTTATCTAATGATTTATCCTCATTCAATTTAACCAAATTATGTATATAACCATTTAAACCTATTTATTTTCATTAATAACATAAATTTTTAATTCTATATAATTATACCCATTCAATATATACTTCCACACTCATATTCAAGTAAATCGATCATGAAAACCAAGAAAACAAACACTCCTGAATGATGAAATTAAACTATATAAATCATAGAAAATACAATAATGAACTTAATAAAACTATAATGAATAAATTTAAGGTATAAAAGATTCTGTTTTTGTTAACTAATTAATTTAATTTTATTATCTAGGATATTAAAGTGAATAAAACATTTATACATAAGGTAAGGGGAATTCTCGAACCCAACACTATTTCTTTGGGTTTTCGATCCTTCAACCCATTTCTAGTATGGATATTACTTTGATGTTTATTAAATATAATTTCTTCATAATTATATTATCTTTTTTGGGATATACATGTTACCAATATATTTTTATGAAAAATGTAATGATTTTTCCAAAATAACTCTTCTTTCTAAAAACACATCTTTTACTTCTTGTGAGATTGTTTCTTCTTCACTCAAAATTGATGATTATTATACCAAGTATGTTGTTATCTTATTATTTTGGGAACCAAATTTTTTATTCAAGAATGTATGATTTATGAAATGAAACCCATTTCTTTCCATGGGTTATTTTATATCCAAGATTGATATACGTTCTATGTGACATGAATGATAATGTAAATGTTATGATGTGATAGGTGCACCCAAAATTATATAGCACATGTGAATGATATGATGTGATGTGTGAACCTAGAATTATATATCACTCTAATGTATTGGTTAATATGATGTATCTAATTATATAAAGTGATGTATGCATGGTAGTTGACCACTAATACATGATGTTTCATTTTTATGCATTGCCACATTCCAATCATTTATTTAATGCTTTCTCTCATGATTATGATCATATAACTATGTTATAATGATAATGATTATTATGACCCCGTGTTATATTGATTCATGTTCTTGTCTATCCTATTATTGAGTTTTTAGATCACCTATTTATTTGATGTATATCCTAAGGTGATTACATGTACTAAGGAGAACACAAGGGACACTAAAAATCTAGAGAAGAAGGAATTAAATAAATTTTTATGTTTTATTTTGTAAATTTTATGTATGGTCCTAATTTCCCCAAGACACTAAACCTTTGGATCCTGGTTTTTTAATGATTTTATGTTGTTTATCTTTTAAATTATGTAATAGATATGTAATAAAAAGTATGGTTTATATAATAAATTTTACTGATGACTTGAGTAGATATAATTATGTATACTTGATGAGGTATAAGTCTGAGTCCTTTGATAAATTAAAATAATTAAATAATGTAGTAGAGAATAAACTTGTAAATAAGATAAAGAAGCTTCATCCAGATAAAGGTGGTGAATATCTTAACCAAGAGTTTGGTTTTTTATGGGATTTTGAAATTTTTTTCTCAACTCACTCCACATTACACACCACATTGGAATGGTGTTAGTGAAAGAAGGAACTATACCTTGTTAGACATGGTAAATTTGATGATGATTCATGCATATATTTCATTATCATTTTGAGGATATTCATTATAAACTATGTTATATACATTAAAATGAGTACCAAATAAAGAAACACATGGAATTACTTTAGAGATATGGAGTGGAAAGAAACCCACTTTTTCACATACACATGTATGGGGTTGTGAGGTGTTTGTTAAGACCTTCTTAGGAAAAAAACTAGAACCATAGGGACAAAAAAAATCTTTATAGGGTATACTAAAGAAAAAAGGGATACTACATATACAAACCCTCAGCCAAGAAAGTGACTATATCTAGAAAATCTATTTTTCTTGAGAGGGAGCTTATCCTCAAAAAGGATAGTGGTAGAAAGATTTACTTAGTTTAAGCTGATGCTCAAGATATAGAATGTTGAGTCAATAAGGTTTTACTTATGACTTATCCATTCCTTCATTCAAGGGGTAGAGTGTTAAGTCATTAAGGATTTCCTTATGACTTTACCATTCCTCATGTTTTGAAAATCACAAACACCTTATCTCAAGGAAAATATATTTTTTCCCTTGTTTTATTTCTATAAGGAAAATTTCCTTCCCTAAGGAAATTTACCCTTTCCTAGATTTCAATACTCATATCATAATTTTATAAGTGTAAAATTTGGATTGAAACAAAAACCTCTAAATCTCATAAATACTTAGATATGAAGCATTCTGTTTTAGAATTCGAATTCTCATAATTCTGGATACGAACTCTCATGAAGTTCAACTCTGAATTCTGTCTACGAATTATGGATACGAACTCTTATGAGTTCTGACTCCGAATTTTGAATCAGAATTTTGGTTACGAACTTTTTGAGTTTTGACTCTGAATTCTGAATCAGAATTCTGGTTACAAACTTTCTAAGTTTTGACTCTGAATTCTGAATCAGAATTCTGGTTACGAACTTTCTACGTTCTGACTCCGAGTTCTCTGAACTCAGACTCCAAACTCTTATGAGTTCTGACTCCAAATTCTCATAAACTCTGACTTCGAACTTTGTAAGTTCAGGTTCTGAATTCCAGTGAATCCAGAATCTTAATTTTGTTGAAATTTAGACTCCTGAATTCTATAGAATTCAGGTTCCAAATTCCTAAAAAACAGAATTCGAATATCCTTACATCTTAGACTCCAAATTCATCATACTATGAACTTTCATTTACTTACATTCTGAATATTAGTTTTTGGTTATACTTACACCTGTTTAGTTATAAAACTATGTCGTGCTTTTAGTTATCAACTAACCATTGTTTGAGTGACACGTGTACATGTCCTTCTGAAATTCAAAGAAAAATATGACCGTTGGAGGAGGGAACTGACCATTGGAACCACGCCTATAAATAGAAGCTCATTTGAAAGAGCTCTACACGACTTTTTGAGAATTTTGGATTCTTTGAAGATTAGAATTTTCAAAAGTGATTTCTAGAGAGGGAGGCTCTTATAAACTCTCAGGCTTCATGTATAAAGTTTTGAACTGCTCGTTCAAACTTTTCTTCGTGTATATTTTCTTAGTGCAGAGGTTCGATTTCCTTAAAATCAGAGACTTCGGGTTGTGAAGTCAGAGGTGCCGATTTCCTTACAAATCGAGGGCTTGTGGGGATAGCAAGACAGTTACCAATCTTTGGATTGAGGGATTACCTAGGTTTGGGTAAGACAGAATTTCTTGAAAGTATAAATCAAGAGACCTCTTATCCAGGGTTGTTGGATAACCTCCTCTTTGGGTTAAAAGAGTTACTACTTGTTACTTGTAGTATTTTGTTTTCCGCTGTGTATTTGTATTGTTGAGGAATGTATAACTTTCTTATACTTCCTTACATTTGTACTCTGATTTAGTTAGATTCTATGCGCTTTAAGGTAGAATCTTATTTGGAATAAACTTTTGTTATGTTTAATTTCCAGAATCACTTTTTCTGGAATTAAGAAAGTTAGTAGAGCTTAGAGGTGTTTTGAATTTTGGTTATACAAAATTTCCTTAGGTATTTTTTTAAAGTATACAATTCACCCCCCATCTTGTAGTTGAGTATATCATTACTACTTATTAGATCCTACATTTGGTATTATAGAGTATATCATACTCAGACATGCCTTCTAACAATTGGTATCAGAGCGTTGGTTCAATATGAATTAATCTCATGATTAGATTCAGAAGAAAATTCTCAGAATTTAAATTTCAGATTCAAACTTTTTTGGAATCTATTTTTTGGACTCATATAGTTCGAATTCAGGTTTTCTTGGAGATATAATATCTAGTTCCTTGATTATGATATTTTCCCTTATTTACAAACTCATTCTACTAACAAGTTTGTGCCAAATATTTTTTTTAAGGATGGTAGGTTTAAATGTTAGTTCCATAGACAATATCAATCCAACAAGACAACCTATCTTTGATGTAAATGATTATGAGTACTGGAGAAACCATATGAAGACTTTTTTTATTAATACTGGTGTTGATAATTTCGTTATGCTTACTGGAGGATATAAAATTCCTGATAAGGAAATTAGTAACTTTACTAATCAAGAGAAGCATGAATATCAACTGAATTATAAGGTACACAATACTTTACTTTGTTAAATGACTAGAAATATATATATATCCAAATTTCATCTTGTGAAGTAGAAAATTCTATATGGAAGAAACTTGAAGTTACTCACTTTGGTACTTCAAAAGTTATTGAGACCAGAAGAGACATTCTCAGAGCTGAATATCATGGTTTTAATTTTCCTTATGGAGAACCCATATGCAAAGTACAACAAAGGTTTATGAATATTGTGAATAGATTAAAATCTATGGGAGAAAAAGGTTTGGATGATGAATCTTTTGTTGACAAGATCATAGATATCATTCCAAATTAATGAGATTCAAAGAGGATAGCTATTGATGAGAACATGAAAGTTACTCAGATTTCCTTAGATGAGTTGTTTGGAACTCTTCTTCAACATGAAACCATAATGAAGAGAGATGTTGAAAATGTTAAGAAGAAGAATGGGAATGGAGGATTTTCTTTTACAACCACTTATAAACATATGAAATCCAAGACCCCAGAAAGAGTAACTAGATCAAAGTCAAAGAAAGTCGTTATTCAGTCAGAATCTAGTGATACAGAAAATTCTGAGAATGAATTAGCTAATCTTGCTCGGAGGATGAACAAGATTGTAGATCAGAAGAATCATCAGAATAAGTACAAGAAGAAATAATAAAAAGATAAGAAATATGGATAATTCACTTGTTATGAATGTAGAAGAACAGGTCACATTAGACCTGATTTTTCTTTGTTGAAAAAGAAGGAAAAGAAGGAAATAAATTCAGAAAGGAACAAGAAGAAATTATATCGATCAAAGCACAAGAAAAGTCTTAAAGCTAATGATACTTGGAGTGATATCTATAGAGACTATTCATAAAGTGAATCTTCTAAATATGATTCATTAGCACAGAAGAATATGGGATTCATTGCTACTACTACTTTCCCTAATACATGTCTTATGGCCAAGGTACGCTCTGTCGAGGCTTTAACAAATTTATCTCTTGATAAGAATTACTATTCCTAAAATAGTACTTCTAATGAAGATACTTCATCTTCATAAAATGAAGATATACCTTCATATGAATAAGTATCTAGATTTTCCTAGTTACTTGAAGTAAGAAATTGTAAAATTTCAAAGAAATTAGACAAGGAAAATACTAGGGAAGAAATTCTTACTAAAGAGATTTCAGATCTTTCTAGAGATCTTGGAGATAAAGATGAGTTTTTAGAAATACTTTCTAAAGACCTTGAGGAAGAAAATTATGTTAAGGAAGAACTTTCTAAAGATCTTAAGAATTCTATTTTAAAGGTAAAAGTTTTTGAGGAAAAATATAACTCTAAGGAAATGATTCCTGAGGATAGGAACTTAGTCATCAGACTGAAATCCGAAATATTTTCTCTTAAAAAGCGTCTTGCAAACTTTAACTCTGGGAAGGAAAATTTTGATAAGATGTATTCTCAAATTAAACCTCAAGGAAACACTACTGGAGTAGGTTATACTCACCAAAAACCTGTTTTCAAAAACAACTATTTTGTTCCTTCTAAAACCCCTTTTTGCACTAAATGTCAAAGTGGTGGGCATTGGAAGAAAAATTTCTCCTTGAATAAAGTTCAATCTTCTGGGTTTCATACAAGTTATTTTTCTAAACAAATGTGGATACCCAAAATTTTATTGTCTAACAATTCCAGATCCAAGAAAGTTTGGATTCCAAAAGTTTAACTTTCTTATTTTCAGGAAAACAAAGAAGGGACCAACAACAATACGTGGTACATGGATAGTGGATGTTCCAGGCATATGACTGGTAACAAAAACTATTTTAAAAAGATTATCAAGACAAAATGAGGAAAATTAACTTTCGGAGACAATGCTTAGGGAGAAATTATTAGTATATGTAACATTGTTCTTCTTGAAAAAACATTGATTTCAAATGTTTTATTTGTTAAGGGTCTTAAGAACAACCTCATTAGCATAAGTCAATTATGTAATAAAGGCTACCTTGTGAATTTTAGGAATGACAAGTGCTTAGTACACAATTTCAAGGAAGAGTTTATTCTCTCTGCCTATAGGCAAGAGAATGTTTACACATTAAACTTAGAAGGCCTTAGGAGCCAATATCTACCTTGCCTTAGTGCAATGGAAGATCATTCTTGGTTGTGGCATAGAAGGTTAGGACACTGTAACCTTAGGAACTTATGAAAACTTTCTAAGAAAGGATTAGTTAAGGATCTACTGGAGCTTATATTTGATTATTCTAAAGTTTGTAACCCTTGTCAATATGGAAAGAAAAATAAATCAAGTTTTAAATCAGTTGGTGAAGCCTCAACTACTGTTGCATTACAGTTAGTGCACATGGATCTCTTTGGTCCTACATAAACTGGAAGCATTGGGGGAAAATATTATGTATTTGTCTTGGTTGATGATTACACAAGATTTACATGGGTCTATTTTCTAAAAAAAAAAATTTAAAGCTTTTTCTTATGTCAAAAGTTTTAGAGCCCAAGTCAAAAACTAGAAAAACCTTCCATTGAAAACTATTCATAGTGATCATGGAGAAGAATTTCAAAATTCCGATTTTGAAACTTTTTGTAGTAGAAAAGGTATTACTCACAACTTCTCATCACCTAGAACACCTCAACAAAATGGTGTTGTTGAAAGAAGAAATAGAATTTTTCAAGAGATAACCAGAACCATGTTGAGTGAGTATTTTGTAGCTAAACATTTTTTGGCTGAAGTTGTAAGTACTGCTTGTTATACTATAAATTGAGTTATGATTAGACATTTTCTTAATAAAAATCCTTATGAGTTATGGAATGGTAGAAAACCTAGACTTTACTACTTTAAGGTTTTTGGTTGAAAAGTATTCATTCTGAATACTAAAGATAATCTTTATAAATTCGCACCAAAATCTGATGAAGGAATTTTCTTAGGATACTCCACAACTTCTAAGGCTTATAGAGTTTTTAATAAAAACACTTGTACTGTTGAAGAGACAGTACATGTGAAATTTGATGAAACTGATCCTTTTGTTTTTAAACAACCCCAACCTACATCCTCGGATGTGTTTTCAAAAACTGATTATCAACCTTTGATATAAGATCCTTCTGATAAGGAAAATATTCAAGAATATACTTCCGAAACATTTACCCCAGAATATTTCCTACCCTACGTTGATGAACATTCTTTACAAAACCCAAATCAGTTGTTTCTCAAGAATCATCCCAGTGATAGTATCATTGGTGATGTAAATCAACCCGTAAGTACTAGAAGTTCCTTAATAAAGGATGTAGACCATCTAGAATTCCTTTCCCAATTGGAACCAAAATGCACTGATGAAGCTTTAGGTGATGATGATTGGATTAAAGCCATGCAAGATGAACTAAATTAATTCGAAAGGAATAAAGTTTGGACCTTGGTTGAAAGAGATAAGCAAAATTCTGTTATTGGAGTAAAATGGGTCTTCAGAAATAAGTGTGATGGAAATGGAGTCATTATAAGAAATAAAGCTAGATTAGTTGCTAATGGCTATAATCAACAAGAAGGAATAGACTATGAAGAAAACTATGCTCCAATATCTAGACTTGAATCTATTCATATTTTACTTGCCTTTGCAGCATTCTTCAATTTTAAACTTTTTCAAATGGATGTGAAATGTGATTTTCTTAATGGTTATGTTCAAGAGGAAGTTTTTTTTGAACAACCTCCTAGATTTGAAGATACAAAACATCCTGATCATGTTTTTAGACTAACCAAAGCTCTGTATGGACTTAAACAAGACCCTCAATCTTGGTATGATAGACTTACATGATTCTTGCTTCAAAATATCTATGTTAAGGGAAATACAGATCCAACCCTTTTTATAAATAAATATAAGAAAACTGTTTTGATTATTAAAATTTATGTTGATGAAATTATATTTGGTTCAACTCAGTAATCTCTAACTAATTCCTTTGTGGATCTAATGAAATCGGAGTTTGGAATGAGTATGATGGTTGAGTTAAATGTTTTCCTTGGTTTTAAAATTTCTCAAAAACCAGAAGGAATCTATATATCTCAACATAAGTATATTAAATATCTTCTTAAAAAGTATGGATATAACAACACTAAAAGTATAAGTACTCCTATTGGTAACTCAAACACACTTGATCTCGATGAAGCCGGAAAACCAGTAGATCAAACATCTTTTAGAGGTATGATAGGAAGTATACTTTACTTTACAGTTAGTCATCCAGACTTAATGTTTTCAGTATGATTATATACAAGATATCAATCTAATCCTAAGGAATCTAATTTAAAGGTAGCGAAGATAAGTTTTTGATACTTAAAGGAAACCATGGATTTAGGACTATTTTATACTTCTGGAAATGAATTTATTCTAATTTTTTTCCGGATGCTGAATTTGGTGGATGTAGAATGGATAGAAAGAGTATATCTAGAACTTTTCATTTATTAATAGATTTATTAGTTTCCTGGTATTGCAAGAAGCAACACTCAATAGCACTTTCTACTACTAAAGCTGAACATGTAGCAGCTGGAATTTGTTGTGCTCAAGTGTTGTGAATGCAACATACACTCACATACTATGGCTTGAGTTTTACTAAGACTCAAATTTTGTGTGATAATACAAGTGCCATTTCCCTTAGTAAAAACCCTTCACATCACTCTCATGCAAATCACATAGATATTAGGTATCACTTTCTTAAAGATCACACACTTAAAGGAGATATAATTCTTCAATTCATCGGAACACAAGATCAACTTGCTAATATTTTCACAAAATATTTACCTTCTGATAGATTTGAATACATTAAACAGAAGTTAGGAATGATAACCTTAAGGTAATCCTCTTTGATTAAATTCCTATTGAACAAATATACTTACATTAATTAACTCCTTTTCATAGGGGGAGTACATTTGATTGTATGTTTTTCATGTTTTTCGTAATGATGTTTTTTGTAATGATGTTTTTCATGTTTTTCATAATGATGTTTTTCGTAATGATGTTTTTCATATTTTTCGTAATGATGTTTTTTGTAATGATGCTTTTCATGTTTTTCATAATGATGTTTTTTCATGTTTTTTGTAATGATGTTTTTCAAGTTTTTTTTGTATTATAGTTTTTCAAGTTTTCGTAATGAAAGTATTCAGACCTGAAGTTTTCGTAATGAAAATCTTCGGACCTGAAGTTTTTGTAATGAAAATATTCGGACCTGAAGTTTTCGTAATAAAAATCTTCAGACCTACAATTTTCATAATGGATATTTTCGGATTTAAACTTTTCATAATGAAAATTTTTGGATTTGAAAGTCTTGTAATAAAATTTTTGGATTTGAAATTTTCGTAGTGAAGTTTTTTTTGTATTTAAGTTTTTTATGAATCAAAAATATTTAAGAAGAATATTCTCAGTATGAATAATCTTCCTAACAATCCTAAAGGTATGATTATTTCTTGAGTTTTTTGTAATTACCTTTTACTTTCTGTTAGTTTCTTTTGTTTTTTAAAATTTCTCGGATTGAAGTTTCCTTAAATCCGAATGTTTTCCTTTTAAAACCTCAAAAGATCGGATTCTACCCAAATTTTTCCTTGCGACTTTTATTTCAACCGTCAGATCAGATTTGAAGAATTCTCAGCCATAGGATTGGATTTGGAAGATGAAAGGTCACTTCACTACCTATATAAAGGGGACCCCCGATAGTTTTCTCACATCGGTTATCATGCTTGTGTGTGTTGAAGCTCTACCCCTCTACAAAAGTCCTTTCCTAATTCTTCAGAAGTGCTCCAATCCGAATGTCTGCAGAAGTCCCTTCTCAGGAAATGTCTATTGTAAATCCCATTGCAGAGTGGAAAATTTATATAGAAAGGTTGGTCCATTCAAACTTTTTCAATAAGTATGTTTCTATTATCTCTAATAATATCAGGCTCAATGGATGGGAAAGTATATCTATTTCAAAGACAGCAGCTCAGGATGTGGTGTATGCGGATTTACTCATAGAATTCTATGAATCAGTTTGGTTCTTTAAGGAAGATGGTAGGGAAAAGTTTTTCTTTAAAATTTATGGAAAGACTTATGAACTTTCTTATACCAAGGCTACGAGCTTGGTTGGGCTTTCTTATGAAGGGGAGGCAAAATTTTGCTCACAAAAACTGCTAGAGGTTCAAGGAAGTTTTTTTAAGGCAAAGGCTATGGAATGCCTTGGGCTCAAAGATATAAAGACAGCAAAGATTTCCCATCAATCTACCAATAATCAGATTCTACAGTTGTGGATTCAGGGTCTTATCATTCCGAGGAAGGGTGAAAAGGACACCCTGAAAAAAAGTGACATGTGCATATTGGAATTCTTGGTAAACCTAAGGAAGCTCAACCTCATGAAGCACATTTTCATTACAATTGAGAATATCAAGAATGGAAATCTAAGAGATCAGATTATTATGTATCTAGCCCTTCTTTCCAAGCTAATAGTTCGGTGACTAGAATCTTTCAAGATCCCCTGCAGTTCCAAGCCGAGGAATTGCTAGGTGATGCTTATCATTTATGATACCCTCAAAAGAATGAAGATTGGTTTCTCCAAGGAGACAGGAGAATTTTATGATCTATCTGAGGAGGTGGCAGAAGCCATTCCAAAAATTACAGAAGAAGCTGAACCTTCAAAGAAGGCCAAGAAGAAAATAAAGTTTAAGTAAGTGGAAGAAACAGACAAAACCCATAAGTCTAAGGAAGTCCAATCCGCACCTCCTAAACCCAAGAAGAAAAAAGTCTACCCAGATGAAGTGGTTTCCAAGTGGAGGGAGGATAAGGAGAATAGAAAAGAAGGGGATCCACAGTTTGGTTTAGATCCTACTGAGGCTAAGGCTTTGAAAGAAAAAGCTACTGATGATCTAGAGAAGCAGGCCAAGGAAAAGAATATGAAGAAGAAGATGTCAGAGATAAATATTGTGCAATCTATTTTGAAAGACACTGAAGTTGCATCTGAACAAATTCCTGTACCGAATTCTTTTCTTATTGAACAATTGCCTGAGACTCCAGGAAAGAAGTATATGTCTCCATAAAAATACCAATAGAAGGAAGTCGAGAAGAAAGTTGTAGAAGAAGTACAAGAACCTAATAATAGTTCTAGCTCTGATGATGTGATTAAGCAGGTTGAAGAGTATCAAGAAAAGGAAAGTGCTTCCGAAAAGTTATCAATCCGGAATTCCGAAGACGGATCCTCAAAAATTGCTACTCATGGAGCTGATGATAAGGGTGAAGAAGAGGAAGTAAATAAGTTTTTAGAAGAAGAGAGTCATAATAACAACTTCATTCATCTGGAAGACATTGAGCTGGAGCTGAGAAGGAGAAAATTTATGAAGATAAGATTGTTCAATTATCTGAAAGTGAGTAGGAATCTCCTGATGAGGAAGCCGTACCAAAAATCAGTAAGGGTAAACAAGTGATTATTGATACTCCAACCAAAGACATTCTGAGGAAGAAGGAAACTGGTGGAACCTCTAAAAGGAAGCTGGTAGAGTTAGAGGATGAACCATCTCCAAGAAAAATGTCTGATTTGGAGTCATCTACCTTAGGACATGATTTTGTCATTCAGTCCTTGAAGAAGCTGGTGGATACCATCCCGATCTTTCCTGAAATTGAATCCAGATGCCAGATTCTCCAGCACAGTATGAATCAAAAGTCAGATTCTGAATCCCTGGTGATGGATAGATGTGTTAAGATTGAGGATAATCACAAAAATTTCCCGATCAACTATGAAGATCATAGAGAATCTTGCAAGAAAATGACTAAATGGTCTAAGAAAATTATTGTAGATATAGAAGATCTTGATCAATTTCAAGACGATGTTAAGGAAGCCTTTGACACCAAAGATACCAATATCAAGAATCTTACAAACATATTTCAGGAAAAGATAACTCTTGAACAGAATTTTCGGATTCAAGATGTTAAAGATCTGAATGGAAAGCTGAGCTATGTTGTCCAGTGTTGGAAAAATGAAAAGGATCTTCGGATTGAGATGGAAGAAAAGATTGTGAAGCAAGATGACTTCCTCAAGGATTAGGAAGAGGCCCTGAAGGCTCAAGAGGATAGAATCATAGCCTTAGAAAATCAAGCTGAGGAAGATCATAAAGAGCTGAAAAAGTTAAAGACAACCGTGAAGAAACTCATGCCCAAGGAAAAAGAAACAAAATAGACCCAAGTATGATCTTTTGTTGTATTTTCCTTGTACTAATTCTTCCAATCGTAATGAAATTATGGTTTCTTGTGTTGTTTGGATGTCTATAATAATATTTCAGGTACCATATTTTTTTTCCATTCCCTCAAACACTTTTTGAAAATCACAAAGGAGGAGAAGGAAAAAGAATTCTAAATGGGAGAAAGAAAAATATTTCTAAGTAAAGAAGAACTATCTCTAAGTAAGGGGGAGTTCTCATTATGAATATTTCCACATTCAAGTGAAAATTCCCATTCGAGAAATCTATAATACGATCTTTAGAATTCCAAAGCCTAAGGGGGAGTTAGTCGTATTCACCATTGTTCATATGTAAAGGGAGATAAGTTTTATTTTCAAAGTCTAGAAATTTTTTTCTAAGACCTTATATTATTTTTCGTAAGGATGTTTGTGCTTTCCAAAAAGGGGGAGATTGTTGAGTCAATAAGGTTTTCCTTATGAATTTTCCATTCCTTAATTCAAGTGGGAGAGTGTTAAGTCATTAAGACTTTCCTTATGACTTTAACATTCCTCTTTTTTTTGAAAATCAGAAACACCTTATCTCAAGGAAAATCTATTTTTACCCTTGTTTTATTTCTATAAGGAAAATTTCCTTCCCCAAGGAAATTTACCCTTACCTAGATTTCAATACTCATATCATAATTTTCTAAGTGTAAAATTCCAATTGAAACCAAAACCTCAGAATCTCATAAATACTTAGATTTGAAACATTCTGTTTTAGAATAAGAATTCTCAGAATTATGGATACGAACTCTCATGAAGTTCAAATCTGAATTCTGACTACGAATTATGGATATGAACTCTTATGAGTTCTGACTCCGAATTCTAAATCAGAATAGTGGTTACGAACTTTCTGAGTTCTGACTTCGAATTCTGAATCAGAATTCGGGTTTCGAACTTTCTGAGTTCTAACTCCGAATTTTGAATCAGAATTCTGGTTATGAACTTTCTGAGTTCTGACTCTGAATTTTCATGAACTCTGACTTCGAACTTTGTAAGTTCAGGTTCCAAATTCTAGTGAATCCAGACTCTGAATTTCTTTGGAATTCAGACTCTGAAATTCTATATAATTCAGGTTCCAAATTCCTACAAAACAGAATCCGAATATCCTTACATTTTAGACTCCAAATTCATCAGACTCTGAACTTTCATTTTCTTACATTCCGAATATTAGTTTTTGGTTATGCTTACACCTGTTTAGTTATAAAAAGATGTCGTGCTTTCAGTTATCAACTAACCATTATTTGAGTGACACATGTACAAGTCCCTCTAAAATTCAAGGAAAAATATGACCGTTGGAGGAGGGAGCTGACCATTAGAACCACACCTATAAATAAGAGCTCATTTGAAAGAGCTCTATATGAATTTTGAGACTTTTTGATTCTTTGAAGCTCAGAATTTTCAGAAGTGATTTCTTGAGAGAGATACTGTTATAAAATATCAGGCTTTGTGCAGAAAGTTTTGAACTACTTGTTAAAACTTTGTTTCATGCAGATTTTCTTAGTACAGTGGTTCAATTTCCTTAAAATCAGAGACTTCAGGTTGTGAAGTCAGAGGTGCCGATTTCCTTACAAATCTAGGGCTTGCGGGTATAGTAAGACAAATACCGATCTTTGGATAGAGGGATTACCTGGGTTTGGGTAAGACAAAATTTCTTGAAAGTATAAATCAAGGGACCTCTTATCCAGGGTTTTTTGATAACCTCCTATTTGGGTTAAAAGAGTTAGTACTTGTTACTTGTAGTATTTTTTTCCATTGTGTATTTGTATTATTGAGGAAAGTATAACTTTTTTATACTTACTTACATTTGTACTTTGATTTAGTTAGATTCTATACGCTTTAAGGTAGAATATTATTTGGTATAAACTTTTGTTAAGTTTCATTTTCAGAATCACTTTTTCCGGAATCAATCAAGTTATTAGAGCTTAGAGGTTTTTTGAATTTTGGTTATACAAAATTTCCTTAGGGAATTTTTTTAAAGTATACAATTCACCCCCTATTGTAGTTGAGTATCTCATTATTATTTATTCGATACTAAATTTTGTATTATAGAGTATATCATATCCAGATATACCATCTAACATAGAAGAGTTGGTATAAGAACATATTCCATAGTCCCTCATGTAAGAAATAGTTTCTAAAACACAAGTACTATATATGAGAAATAAAGAGGTAAGAGAACCTAATAGATATGTTTTTATAATAACTGAATATGGTGACTCATTATGGTTTATTTGAAATGGTTGAGGGTCATCCCCCCTTTATCAAACATAAAAAAGACCTCTTTTGAGAATGAGGAAAATATAGAACCCATTATAAGAAGATGTAAAATTCCAATAAAGAAAATGACCCGAAGGTCTTGACAGTCCTAAGTGAAATTCAAAACAAAAAATAGAAAAAATCTCATTGCCACCAAATAGAAAATGAAACAGTGAAATTGATCATTGATGTCATGTCTCCCCCTTCCAAGAATTTGTGCCATGATGGACCAATACAAGATGACATAGCAATCCTCACACCCACATGAACATGCATAAGGAGGACCAGATGACTGGTTCTAGAACACCTATCTATCTTTCAAGCCTCCCACCTGATAATTATTATGAGGAAATCATTTCACTATCAATATGATTCCATAAAAAATCAAATAGAAAACACTATATAGAGTTAATGTCAAGGCACCCATCAATCCAAAAAAGGACAGATGGATGAATGATATGTATCATCATTCCCATCCCTCTTTCGAGGTCTCCCACCCAGCAACACCTATATAAAGTTGTAGCGCCATCCAAATGCAACGAGAAAAAAATCTAATGATCACAATGACTTCTAAAAACCAAAAAAAAAATAGTCCCAAAAATTCTCATGGAATCAAACTAAACTAGGTCAGTAATCAGTGAAGTAGAGATTCAACCATTAGGAAAGGAACCGATATCCCTTCCTAGAAATTACCTCCAACCTTGGGAAACTTTCTTTCCTATCCCAAATCAACCATACAAATGAACCATCACCATCATTCATCGAGTAAAACACATCCACACATCCGTCATTCGCTGTTTGAAAAAAAATCCACCGCTTGATCACCAAGCATTACCACCTGAAGGAACTTCAAACACCGCCACCCGAGAGAGACACCAGAAAATATCCATATGATGAGATGACACCTGAACATAAAACCACATGAAATGATTTGATAAAGAAGATCCAAGATCTAAATAGATCTAGATATGACCGGTCATCATCCAAAAACAGAACCATCTTCTAGTCACCGAGCACTGCCACACTAAGGAACATCAAGCACCACCACCCTAGAGAGTCACCAGATAGTCTCTGTCAGATAAGAAAACCAACCATAAACTAAACTACGAACACTAATTCAAGCCAGGAGATCCCAAGTCTAATCATATCATAGACCGAGGAGGGAAACACTATAAGGGAGAAACCCTACCACACCAAAAAACGACTTAGAGTAGAAATGGGAGTGGGAGAAGTTTCCATTAAAGAAAAAGAATGCAATGATCACCAGATCCTTTAGATAAGAACATAAAAGAGAAGCCTTCATCAAAC
Organism: Viscum album; assembly: GCA_963277665.1. NCBI lineage: Eukaryota > Viridiplantae > Streptophyta > Magnoliopsida > Santalales > Viscaceae > Viscum > Viscum album. Next base: position 481,323,904 of record OY728139.1, read on the forward strand.
CCCCTTCAAAAAAGATGAGTGAAGGAGAGAAACACCACTAATAAAATAAAAAAACCCTAGGAGAGGGTGTTGCCACATCGGGAGAATTAGGATCCATTAGTGAGTCATTATGGTTGAAAATGATGAACCTCTCTCCTAAAAAGTGGTAGTAGAGAGCTCAGAAGGTACAATATGGAAAGAATATAGGAATTATAAAACAGATTCCATGTATTCAAACTAAGTTGGGTTTTGGTTTATGTTCTAGTTGATGTAAATCCTATAGGGTGAAAATGGATATTCAAGAGAAAACTGGTCATGGAAGGTAAAGTAAAGACCTATAAAGTTAGGCTAGTGGATAAAGGTTTTAAATAAAATAAAGGAATTAACTACAGTGAATCATTTTTATCAGTTTACATGTATAAATCCATCATAATTCTACTTTCTATAATAACTTACCATGACTATGAAATTTGACAATGGGTGTCAAAATAGATTTCCTTTATAGGAACCTTCAGGAATATTTCTATATAACACTACCAAAAGGATTTGTGAATCCATCCGATTCCAAAAGGATCTATAAAGTATAGAGATCCATTTATGGATTAATGCAAGAATTCAGGTCATGGACCATTCAATTCAATGAAGTTATAAAAGATTTTGGTTTCATTAAGAATGAATGCGAGACATGTGTTTATTAGTGGTTTAGTGGGAACACAATCATTATCCTAGTAGTACATTATGTTGACATATTACATATTATAAATGATACAATAGTCTTATAGTCTATTAAGGACTAGTTAAAAAATGTTTCACCATGAAAGAATTAGGAAAAGTTGCCTACAATCTAGTGATTAAGATCATTCATGATAGATCTAAGAGGATGATTGAACTAATTCATGGTACATATATTCACCAGATAATAAATAGTTGTAGTATGGAAGAATACAAGGGGGGACTGGTTCTAGTTTCACTTGGTATAAATCTTTCTAAGAAAATGTTTCCTTAGTCACAAATTGATAAAGACATAATAAGTAAGATCCCATAAGATTCAATGATATTATTAATCTTCTATGCCATGTTATATACCAGAATTGATGTTGTATATGCATTGATCAAAGTAGGTAGATATCAAACTGACCTGGGATCACAACATTGGTTTTCTATTAAGGCCATCCTTAAGTATTTGAGAAGAACTAGTGATATGTTCTTGGTGTATGGAGCAGATGAGGATCTGGTCATTAGGGGTTAAACTGATGCTAGTTTTTAGACATTAAAATGTTCTTAAGTCGCAGTCAGGATATGTTTTCTATCTCCATAGAGGATATATAAGTTGGAAGAGTTCAAAGTAGTTAATTATTACTGATTCTATAATAGAGTATGAGTATATAGTGTATTTTTATATAGGCAAAGAATATTTTTAGATATAGAACTTTGTTCAGGTGTTTGATTTGATATCTATAAATAAAGACCCTATCACATTTTATTGTGATTATACTACATCAATGACTCTTGAAAAAGATCCAAGGTCGAACCAATAGAAAAATAACATGCTCTAAAAGTATAACCTCTTGAGGGGTTTTTATTAGAGGTGTGAAGTTGCAGTAGGTAGAGTTTACATGGAAGAAAAATTGGCATACCCCTATAATAAAGGCCTATATTAGTAGAATCACGAGTATCATGTGAGGTATAGTGGACTAAAGGTTGTTATAAGTTGACTCTAGTGAAAGTGGGAGTATGTTGGAGTTGGTGCCCTAAAACCAAATTTTTTATACTTTATGATAACATATATTCATTTTTTTAATATTAATAAACTATTTATCATATCATGATTATCCTTATATATAACATAGTATGTGATAATGTCCTAAGAGTAGTTTTCACACTAAAATTTCACAGTAATTCCCCACTATGATGATAACCCAAAAGTGCCATGACAATATTCTTAAATATATTTTATATATCAAAATGAAATTATTTGAGGGACACAAATGATACAGGCTATTAAGGGTGGAGACTCATAATAATTTGAGGCACCTTATCATGGTGTACTTACTTGGTAATATCCAGTGTATGATATTATGTGAATGAAAACAAGAAATTGAAAATCCACATTTACATGTTTCATTGGATGTTCCTATTCTAAAATGTATGTATTGATTATTAAACTTTAAAATAATTATTAATGAGTATTATAAGTTTCATACTTTGATGTATTTTAAAAAACCATGATGAAATATTTTCACGGTGAGGTAAGATATATTGGGTGCATCACGAGTAATATTTAATTAATAAATAATGTGGGAAAATATTTTCCATTATTTTCTTTAATAGAAGTTAATATCTCAGGACCTTTGATGGAAATGATATAGCCTAAATAAATCCATGGTCATGGTGTTCTATATGCAAGTTTGATTTCCTAAAATTCAAATAAAGAGGCATAGAGAACATAGGTTTATGGTACCAACATACATCTTTCTTGATTATATGTGTCATGATAAATGGATTATATTACACAATAAGTGTTCTTATGTGGTTTCATGTAATTATGACATTAAATTCTTTCTCAAAGGGTTTCTTGGCGTGTTTCGAGACACTAACCTTGAACTATGGGATACTTATCCAAATGCCACTGAGAAAGAGGCCCAGAGGGTTACACACTAAGTGTATTTAGAATCTCAGTTAAATAGTAATAATATTTATTTAAAAAAATGTAAATAAATATTATTTCTACAAGTAGTTTAATAATTATTCATGTTTCTTGATCTCATATATTATATCACCAGTTATTTCAGATAATATTATATAAGTAGAAAATTTAATAAATATTTATTTTATATTTAGTGAATATAATATTTATTTATTTATTAGAAAATACTGTATTGATATTTATTTATTAAATATATAGTAATTATTCAAGGTCTAATTAATATTATGGAGTAATTATAGACCTAGTTTAAAGGTTCGATGATAAATAATATATATTGAATCTTATTTGAATAAATAATATTTAATTTAATTCATAAAATTTGCGCATTTTAAGAAATAATAATAATATTACTATTATATGAATGGGGTTTTTTAGGAATTAATAAAAGTAATAAGGGCACATATGCAATTATTATTTTCTAACCCTAGTGATATATAAACCCAATTATATTATTTCTCTAAGAGAGATAATTTTTTTGGTTGGGAACAATGAGATCTAGAGAGAATCCTTTAAAATACCTAGAGAGAACCCTCTCATAGAATGCTTTTAAGAATGGATCCTCCTATACCACCACTCTCAACTATAGAGATATTGATGATAATCCTTCTTTGAATTGATTCTCAGGGAGATTAAAGGTGAATGATACAAGTGTTAGGATCTTCTATTCTAAAACCTAGATATTCCTATGATGACATTTAGAGGTTTGTAGAACACGTGTGGATCCCCACTAGAGGGAATATATCACTAATTCCTAGAAATCAATGATGGTATGAAATAAATACATTTTTATATCCATAAATGAAGAAGTAATTCATCTCAAGGTAATTCTTTAATCACTAAAATTAATTATAAATAATATGTGATGATCTCGCTCTTTGGTTCTGATGTTTTCTCTCATCAATATTATTTAATTTAATTCCATTTATCATAAAGTTTATCATCATGTAAATATCTTATTAATCATCAATTACAATAAAAATCTGAGTTGGGCATGCCTAATCGGATGCTTCCGCTGTGCCTAGAACCCTCATAATTATGATGGCGTGTACCAATAATATATCACACATAATTCACAACTAAGAGGGGTTTATTATTATATAAGGTTACCTTAAGTGATTAATATTTTTAAAATTAATTATAATAAAGGATCCCAAATACTATTTTGGTTCTAAGAAAAAATAGATTTAATGTTTAAAGAATATGATTTAATGAATAATTTTGAAGAAACATGCCTTGGTAATAAAGAAACTTTGATGAAACCAATTTAAGAATAAAGGAGATACCCAAAGAGATGTTTGGAAATGAATTTGAAACTTATAAAAGAGGGTTTTTATCTTAAATAATTTCAAAATTAAACTCCTTAGGTAAAGAAACAACCAATATAATTAGAATAAAAATATTTAAGTTTTAAAGTTGAAATAATTTCCTCTAACTCATCTTACCCAGCCATATCATTATGCCACTAATGAAAATTCTTATCCAATGGTTATGTTTAGATCTTGTTTTATGAATTTTTTCATGCTAAATTAGAGGAGTAATATGGTTTCCCTAAGTGAGGTCTGGTAAAAGTTCAAAAGTAAAGTTCAATCCTAGGAATAACAGACCAAACAAACTTAGTATAAGATCTAATACCAGGTTAAGAGAATATTAATCTCTCTCTCACCACTTTAAACTATGTAACATAACCTAAAACATATTAACTATTTATCCTATTTATGTTTTGTAAGTTAGTAAATTCATTCCAACCCTTTTTAGATATCTAAAACACATGTGTGAACATAACCCCTAATAAAGGACACATATCTAACCCTTAAGTATGAGTTAAACTATGGTTGGAGTGATAAATCATCTCCTAATAACTTAGTGAAATAAAATTGATAAAAGGATCCATGTGTAAATAATTTAGGCTTAGTATTTTGAGATAAAAAATGTGATAAATCAGTTGTTAAACTTATAAATATTTAATCATACATAAGACATACACTAAGATGTTTAAAATATTAATTGGTGAAATAAAAAACAACACATAAATCATAGGAAAACCACTTAGAAAATGATTAATTTTTTTACAAAAATATAATTTAAAATCTATTCATTCATAATTATAAAAATTAAAAATTAAAAATTAGTATTAGTTTAGGAAAACATGTGATAGGCATGTTTTTGGTATAACCTAAAAATCACCCAAATGGTCGAGAAAACATATTATAACCATCGATGCGAACTATCAATCCAAAACCATCCAATCATAATATGAAGATAATAAAAATACTCCTAATAACCATATTTTTCATAAATAAGGAACATCAATTATATAAATAACATAATCAAATAATGACTAAAACTAAAGGAAAACCTAGACTGATAACCAGTAAAACTGATCCAGGACCATATCAACTAAAATCCCTAATTATCCTGAATGTCCTGAAGGCCTTTTTTATTGATTTTTGATAACCCCTTTCAAGGGATGAGGGGTAACCCTTAAAAGGCCCATAGGCTTAGAGATTACATGTTCCATAGGCCTATGAGACATTATATGACCCGAAGATCTTTAGAGAATTCAACTAGACTATAACTACAAGGAACTTCCCCTCCCCAGCATATGTATCATGATGGTATCTCTCCACCTTCGCATATCCATCTAGCTAAGCTTTCCGTGCAAGCATATGCTGGTCCCGATGGAGTTTCCATACCCTCTCATTCTTCCAATTCCATTGGTTCTGCTCTGGTGAGTGTGCATACTCTGAATCATCCTCTGGGGATTCTACTTTTCTGTAAAACCTGTCTGGGGAAACTACATTGATCATGTGTTCTGGAGTCCTTGAGGTGTCCTGAAATCCTTGAGATGGCCTGGAGGCCTTGTGGTGTCCCTAAATCCTTACTGGACTGAAGCAATTGGGTCGCCCGAAGGCCTTGAAGGACCCGAAGACCAAACCAGTGGCCCGGAGGTCCAAACGGGTGAATAGTTCCAGCTAATACTATACCAAGAAGTAATTTCTACAGTACTCACTACAGTAAATACCACAGTAGTGCTACAGTACCCAAAAAATTATCCCTCCTCTTGGTTTTTATCTCGGGTCTCTTGGATGCACCTACCGAGTCCTCAACAACTAGACTGAGGCTATTGTGCACTAAAATCCCTAATTTAAATCCCCAAACTATATCCAAATTTCATCCCAAAACCTAGAAATACCTATAAGAAATCATAAACTAGTTTTTTATTATAAAAACACAAATAAATAGAATGTAAAAAAATACACGTGGGCTCCCTTAATCCCAGAGAAATGGATGCCCTAGTTCAAGATATGATTTCACCATGTCTTGATGAAATAATGATATCAAATCCTTAATAAATGTAAGATAAAAAATGAAGACAGTTAAGAGAGTAAATAATAGGATAAAGTTAATGTTGTATATTGTATTTTGTATGAGAAAATTACATGGATAAACCTTGACTGAAGAGGGGTGACAAAGGTGATAAAGGATCTCAAGTAAATCTAAGGGGAAGGCTCACAGCTGCTGGGGGGAAATATGGTTCGAATGATAAGAAAAAATGGTATAAAATAAAGCTATATAATGAATAAAATACCCATTTTTAATCAAAAATCCATCATGGGCCTATGAGTACCTGCTGGCACCCTTAGGTGTCCCCCTTTATTATCTATCCCATCAGGTACTCGATGAGCCCCCACTAGGTACTCGATGGAACCTATAGTTTTAAAACTATAGGAAACACCTTCTCTTATTTACATAAACTACTAAGAATCAAATAAAATCTCAAAAAATATCTAAAAATCCCCAATATTATATTCCAAAACATCAAATTCCTTAACTGAATCCTAAAAAAAATCCACCCCCATCCAAAACCCACAATTCAAACAAGTCTTTATTTTACCACATGAATCCCATAATTCAAAAAAAATTTACTATAAAACACCATCAATTGGGAACAAAAGTTATAATATATAGGATACATCCACTACTAGTGGAACTCCAATAGATCCTATAAAGAATCACTTCCTCTATTTGTTTTCATTAGAACCCTGATGGCTCACAATTATACTCCATTGGAGTTTTTCCGAAGAGTCAATATAGACATTTTTTCTTATCTCCTATAGGTCCATTTGTATTGTATTGACACACAATAGATATAAATATTTATAGGTACCTAAATAATTCTTAAATACACATACATAAATCATTTACAAGGGCTAATTCTCATTGAACATATCTGGTTACCAAGAATTGATGTTAAATCTCGATATTTCATTCTCTTCAATGGATTTTGTTCTCTATTTTTATTATTCACCCTCCTAAAATTTTCTCTCCCTTTACCCTTATATAAAATATTATATTTTTGAGATACTAGTGGCGAGGATTTAAATTGATTATATTCAAATAATCCAAACCATTTTTTTATTTATCTTGATTGCTCACTACCACTAAAGGAAGGGATTGGGTTTCTTGCTACAACCTTTAAAAAAATTACATCTATCTATTGTGAGTTATATGGATACTAATAAATCCATGTGATTAAAGTAACCCTAAAACTATTTATTATAGAATATTTAAGCACTCATGAGATTGAGTTTTTGGCCCAACTTCTTCAAAAAATCCTTATTTATTTTCTTAATTTTTGCTCCACTCCCTATTTTTAGATTTATCCTATGTTTTATTTTAAGTTTATTAGATAAATTTTTTATAAATTCAAATCAATCTCCTATTTAAATTCTAATGGGAATAAAAATTTATATTAGATCCTCCTTTTTTAATATTTAATAGGTTTCAAGGAAATGTTTGTAATGGATGGACTCTTTCTTTAACACCTAAGGTTCTTCTGAAGGAAACTAAATGGGTCATGCTCTATTATTTAATGGAAAATACTATGCTTATTTAAATACTTACATTTATACATTTCTTAGAAGTATTTTTTTATTATATATAAAATTTTTTATGCATGATTAAACACTAATAAAGGAAGTGAAGGACACATGGCTTTCCAATCACATAACCTATTTTGAGTTTGATGGAAAATACAAAAATTATGTTCAATGTGGTTTATATATGAATAAATTTATTCATGTTTCCAAATGAAAAATATCCCATGAAATATAGAAATTACTTTAGGTAATAAATGAAACCATCAACAAATTCAAAGACATTATACTTGACATGTATAGGCAATACTTTAAAAGTTTATCATATACTTTAATGAATCGACTACTAAAATGTTTATTATTTTAATGAAATTTTAAATGGATGTAAATCCCTTAGTGACACAATCAATTATAAAATACCAGTGAATAAAATATTTTCTGTGTTTGAAAGTTCTTTTCCACCCAAAGTAATGACAATTCAAGAAGCAAAGGATATAAAAAAATGCCCATGGAAAAACTTATATGGTCAGTTATGATCAATGAGTTCACAATGAAGAGGTAATATGAAAATGAATCCAAGGAGTTAAAGGAAAATAATAAAATTAAATTCAAATAAAATAATGGAATATATTAATAAAGTGTCACTAAAAATATCAATTATTAAAGAAGATGAACAAGTTCATAAAAAATAAGAAATCATTTCATCTATAAGAAAAGGATGATCAAAAAGAAAAATATGAAGTAACTTTTTATGAATGAAAAAATAAGGGAAATATCTATATTATTACCATACAATCAAGAAAATGATGATAGATACAAATAAAATAAATAAATCTTTCAATGTATCCACTTGGAGTGCAAGTGATGACTCCATATCCTCATCTGAATCAAGTGATGGAAATTACAAATGCATCATTACCAAAATTGAGGTACAAAACATGGTAAATTATATCACTTCAACTTTTTCATTGAGTTATTTAAGTTATAAATATATTTAATTTTTTATATAAAAAATTTAGAATGGTTTTTTTGACCTTACCATAAAATTCAATGAAATTAAAAATAAGTATATTCAAGTTTTTAATGAAAAATATAAACTCTATAAACTAAAAAAGAAATTGACTTTAAAATTAAAATTATAACCTAATATGGATAAATTACACTATATTATTAAAGATATTAGAATGGATCTCTAAAAATTCATCCAAGGTGAATAAAATATTGATAAAATCCTAGGTTCTCAATGTCATCATAAAAACCATTATGGAGTTGGTTTCTCTACTCATACTAGTTCCCTAAAATCTACCAAATTTGTGAAAATAACATCTATATGTAATTTTTTTAATTATTTCTATAAAATTGAGAATTTAATTTATAAATAAAAATTTGAAAAATTATATTTATTATGGACCAAAAATGGTTCACTTCTCTTCCATATTTTTTTGAAATATACCTTTATACAAAGAAAATATGGGCTCCTAAATTTCTTTTAACTAGCATAAGTAGACCTGAATTTATTTTGGTACCAACATATTTACATCTTTATTCATTTATATGAAAAATGTATCAATAAAAAATACCATGTAGGTATATGGTTTATGGAAAATGGTTACTCAAATCATATATACAATAATTTAACTGAGTTTAACCACTTAGAAAATATTTATGGTGGACTTGTCACATTTGGAGATAAGTCAAAGAGAAAAATCATTAGTATAAGAACTGTTGGTTTTATTAATTCAAATTTTATTAAGGATATTTTATATATTTATGGCCTTAAACATAATTATATAAGTATCAGTCAATTATGTGATAATGGTTTTTGAGTTTCTTTTGACAATGAGATATGCAAAGTATTTGATTTTAAGGGTAAACATTATTTTACACATCTTGTTTTTAAATGTATATGTTATTGATCTAAAATATATTTAAAGTAAATATTTAAAATGATTGAGTGTACAAGATAGTGAGTTTTGGATATGGAATAGATTCCATAGTCATTACAATACACACAAAAACACACTTGTTAAGCTCAACTGATAAAAAATTGTTCACAATTTTCCCAAATTTCATTTTGAAAAGGGTATTGTGAGTGAGACTTACCAATTTGGTAAGAAAAAAAATCTTCCTTCAAATATAAAAAGTAAGTATCCACTTAAAATTACCTTGATATTATTCACCTTTATCTTTTTTATTGAAACCAAGTTTCTAGTATAGGAGGCAAATCTTACACCTTTATAATTATCGATGATTATACATGATACACAAGTGTTAATTTATTAGCACCTAAAAATTAGGATTAAAAATATTTTATAAAATTTACCAAGAAATATAAAAATGGAAAAGGTTATAATATCATATATATTTGGATTGATCATAGGTGAGAGTTTGAATAAAATAATATTTTTTTATGTAATTTGTGTTTCACATGGATATAATCATTCCTCTACCACTCTTGGAACTCTTAAAAAAACTAGATTGTTGAGAAATATGTAACTGAAATCTTTAAGGTATTACAAATTCTTTATTAAATTAATTTAATCTCCCTTAATAACTTTAAGCTGAGGAGTAAATACTACTTATTATAGTCTTAACCACATCCTTTTAAGAACCTTACTTAATAAAATTCTCTATGAACTTTTGGAAGGTAAGAAACCCAAAGTTAGTTATTTTAAGTTGTTTATATGTAAATATTATATTATTAACACCAAGGATAACTTAGGTAACTTTTACCCTAAATCAGATGAACGTATTTTCCTTGGGTTCTCTAACTCAATTAAAGCCTACCTAATCTTCAATAATAGAACCAATACCATTGAGGAATCGATTCATGTCAAATTTGATGGAAATTTTCCTAAACCTCAAACACATATTGATGGTATTGAGGAATATCTATAAATATTTACCATTAGTTTTAAACATCCATCTAAATAAAATGATGCTAAGGAAGAATCACCCTCAAATCCTTATGAAAGAAAACCCATATATTAGAGAATGTTATTAGCGATTTAAAATCTAGTAATAAAATTAGAATGTCAATATTAAATGAGGTTGAATATAAATCATTTTTTCTCATATTTAACCTAAAAATGTTAATGATTCCATTAATGATGAAAACTAGGTGCTCTAAATGCTAGAAGATCTAAATAAATTAACTATTAATGATATTTGTACCCTTATTAAATGACCCAACAATTATCTTATTGTTGGTACTAAGTGGTTTTTTATGAATATGTTTGATATGCAAGAAAATGTATCTATAAATGAATCTAGTCTTGTAAAAAAAGGTTGTAACGATCAAGAAGGTATTTATTATGGTGAAAACTTTTCACCTACTACTTATCTTGAATCTTTTAGAATCTATTAGTATTCCCTATCACCATAAAATTTATCCTTTTTAAATTGATATAAAAAGTAATTTATTAAAATATTTTATTTCTAAAAATTTATATTCTAAGAAACCTTCTATTTTTTTAGGATTCAAAATTTTTAAATCATGAATTTAAGTTAAGAAATAATTTCTATGTATTGAAAGAATCTCCTCAAGCTTAGTATGAGTGGTTTAATAAATAACTATTGAATATTAAATTCAAAATGGGTAAATATGATTGTACCTAGTTTTTAATGTTTTTTTTCAAATGATTTTATAGTTTCCCAAATTTATATTAATGATTTAGTATTTGGTTCAAATAAGGAATCACTTTGTTTAAAGTTTTTAAATTTAATTTTTAAATAATTTTACATGATTTGAATAGGTGACTTAATATTTTTCCTTGGTTTTTAAATTAATAAAAACGAGGATGTAATTTTTATATGAATACTAAAATACCCCAATTAACTACTTAAGTATTTTTTATAAAGTTTACAGCCATTAATACCATTATATTATTTGTTACACACACACAAATATAAATATATTAAGGTCCATAAACCCATGTGTTATTGGCCTGAACAAGTGCAGAATTACCCCATATACCAACCATCATAGGATTTCCCCATATTTTTTTATAGATTTCATTAACGAAATAAGTACACTTATGATTAATTTATATAAATTATTATTGGATGAAGTCAGTAAAATAATGGGAAATAAGATTTACCATGGTATGATTGGAATCCTTATTTATCTTACGATGGCCTAACCAAACATTATGTTTAATGTTTGTATTTGTGTTTGTTTCTAAGACAATCTTAGATAATCTCACCTTAATAATCTTAAAATAATATTTAAATATCTTAAAATAACGAAATATATAATATTTTTCTATATGAAATATATATTTTGAATTAACAAGTTATTCAGGTGATTCTATTGGAGGATTCCAAATAGATAAAAAATCAGAAGTGGGACTTGTCAATTTTTGGAAAAATACTTACTCTCATGGAGTAGTAAGACGAAAAATTTTGTTTATCCCCCCACTATAGAAGCATAATATATATAAGTGAGTAGTTATTGTACTTAAATATTATCGATGGGGAAAAATCTACTGGATGATGGAATTTTTTATGATTATGTTCCCATAATGTGTGAAAATAATATCTTTATTAGTAATTCAAGAATTACCATTCAACACTCATGCACTAAAGACATTGATCTTAGGCACGACTTCTTAACATATCACTTTCAAAAGGGTGATATTTTACTTGATTTTATAATCACTGATCTTCAACTTGTTTATATCTTCACAAAAATCATAAATATAATTTTAATTTTATTAAGTTGGAGATAAGAATGTATAGATTTAGAATCCTAATTTGACATGATATATTATTGTTATTAGATAAAAAAATATATTTTATCAAATTTGATCTTCTTTAAAACTTATTATATGGAAGTCTTGTTATATATTCTATTATATAATTTATTTTAACTATTTATTGATTATTATCAATGATTATATCTTAATTTTATTAATTATTTCATCCTTAATTAATGTTAATTGAATTTATAAATCAATTATCAAATTTAAGAATTGATCTTATTCTAAGGTTAAGTTTTGTTACTATATAATTCTCTGTTATCTATATTTGTTTTGAGATTTATTAAATAAAGACCAAATACTACTTTTTTGAGTGTTTAGGGTATTTTTTGATTAAAATAGTAGTAAACCACCATGCTTATGGTAAGGTGACACTAGAGTTCTGGTTGTTTAGATAATGGCCACTGTCTTGATCATTAGACATCTGGTGTGACACAATAGAGTTCCGGTGTACAACTTGTCTGTTAATTAATAAGCAGTATATAAAATCTTGACCCCAACCCATTGGATTGGTAAGGGCTGGAGTATCATTAGCCTTTGGTGACATTACTTAAATGCTAAAGGTTGGCAATAAATTCCTAGAGTTTTTTGTAATATTATAGGGAATAATTTTCCCTTATAAAATAACTCATAGCAGACCACCCCAAGATAAAATATAAACATGATGCATGAATTAAACAAGTTCAACCTTTAATACATAAAAAATACATACACAATAATCAAAGTATAGAATCCAATAGTAATATAAATACTATAAGACTAAAATACCCAAAATTAATGAGAAGGTTCCCACATGGAACACTCCCATGATCCACATGAAAACTACTACCAAGATCCCAACTCAATCTTAGTGCACGAAATCAATACATCACACTAGAATGTAAGGGGTACTCCCCTTACTTGTATCATAAAAACCAATGACATTATACACACCAAAGTTTATATGTAGGGGGTGAGTATATTGACTTAGTAGACAATCCATAAAAAACTTCCAATACATGACACATAAATAAAATCAAGTTTCCTCATATTTATATAAATTAGGAGAGAAGAGTAATATAATAAAAAATATAGTAAAATGATATATATAACTCACAACAAAACCAATTTTCCATTTGAAATCTATAGTTTCTACAAAATTACCCACACCACAACTCATCAACACATGACCTGAACTCACACACCCAATGCATGCATCCCCTACCAAAGTGTAACTCCCAAAATATACCCAAATCATGAGTGAAACCAGATTCCTCTAACCTAATCCATAACTTGGTAGATTAACATCACATTCCCTCTATATTCAAAATCAGTGGTAATATATGAACCAATAAGGCCTCGTACAATGCATCATGAATAAATACAAACCCATTCAAATCCAACATACCCCCAATTTTAGAACTGATGGAAAATTATGAACAAATAAGGCCCCACACACATGAAATATAAATACACACAAAAAATTTCTTTCAAAAATGAATAAAAATATTATTATATTCAATAGTATCTTTATAGAATACTTCATTAAATAAAACACATTACTTTCAATATAATTCTCTAAAATAATTAAACAATAAAAAATCAGTAAACTATATATGCATAAAAATTTCATTAAAAAACTATAACCTTCATGTTATGAGAAAAAGGAGAGTGAGAGAGAAGATACCTACCTCTAACTGATTTTTCCAATAGAGACTAAGATGAAGAAGCTCTGGAAGGGAGAATCACCCAAGGTCACCTATGAAAATTTAATGGTTTGATATCCATTGTAATGGGATGAATAATTAATATTTTTTATAAGATTTAGATACGTAAAAAATGATTTATGATCCAAAAAAATTATCATACATGTTTTCTCTTTAAATCACACAACTCCCCCAAGATACGGTGGTTGATTCATCCATTTTAAAAATGAATTTGTCGACACCATGACTTGGGACATAAAATGGTAAATTCCCTAGGCCATTTTGGAAAACCCACATGAATTCGATCCTATATATCCACCATGGGAACCCACCACAGTTTAAAAACATCTATTTGAACATTTTATAAAGGCCACAACCTCAATTATGAATTATACTATTCCATGGTATATCCTAGAGAAACAAAATTCACTTTTCCAAATGCACACCCTTCCAAAACCTTTCAAAACCAACCCAAGACACCTTATAACTTAAAAAATAATGATAAATAGAGGAATCCATAAATTGAGGGTGTCATAATCTCCCCAAAATTAGGCTTTTCTTCCTTATAAAGATGGAGGTTGGTGGTTTGACATAAGATTGAACCATTAATCCAACATAATAATATATCCCTCAAAAGACTCCTCCCAAACTCAACTATGCTATTATAACCCACATTCCAAAGGTATACATTTTCATCATAGGACTTATATTACCTATACTTAGATCCAAATTATATAGTGAAGCAAGATCAAAATGATTCCACCATATACACCAAATATTCTGACTCACAATACTTTCATTAGGATATACATAGAAGAATAACATGTACTTTGAATCAGAGAGGCAATACTATACATTAAACAAGATCAGAGATATGATCTAAAATAAAAAAGGCCTTAATGTTTTGGGGATTTAAATACCTTATATTACTTAAACAATAAATCCCTATTCATGGTAAAACCATAAGAACAGATGATTCATTACTAACAAAGATAATGGAATACCAAAATGATCACAAACATTACATGAAAAAGGCCAATTTACATAGAGGAGATAAATTGTAACACCCCGAGATTTTATGAAAAATATTCTTTTAATTTCATTAATGTCTTGTGTTGTATTCTACACCAAGATTACCTTGCTCTATACGCAACACCGTATCAGCTTGTAGTATACGCAACACTATTCTTGGATCGTGTTACACACAATTTTGATAATAGTTATTCTACACAACATTGAGTATATATATATATAGTCAATGTATAGATGAAATATGGTTGGATTCTATTATACGAAACAACGAAGTATTCTTTCACAACACGCAACCCTGACTTGGCTTGCATTACACGCAATCACGACCTTCCTCGATAGCGTGTGTTGTACGCAATAACCGGTTTTAATAAACAACGATATATTATTATAATATTATCATCAACTAGCCGTTATGAATAGTATTAACTAAATTTTGAATTTTATAACATTATTATTCATCTTACACATTTTCTAGAACATGGTATAAGAACAAAATAAATTTTTCGGGTAAAATAAGTATTTTTCAAAAAATGCAGTTTTGCCGCCTTTTGATGGAACACCCACTTTAAATCTAGTTTTTGACAAGTTTATAAGTTAAATTTGAAAAAATAAAATTCTTCTTTTGAATCAGGATATAAAAATTTACATTAGATAATGTTTTGATATTTTTCCGATAACTTTCATATTTTAATGAATAGTAAAAACACGATATATTTTAATTAAAAACAACTTTTTTCATCGTAATATCTTATGTGGTTAAATTATAATATTGAATGGTTTTAAATTATAAATAGAATATATTTTTACCATTTAATATAATGTATGTCATTATCATTGATTTTACCTTGAATTCGTAGGTTAAATCAATTCAATCTTTTGCAATGTTTTAAAGAAAAACCCGTTTTCTTTCGACAACGGGATTAATTTTAATTTAATTTCTGCATCTTTTGTGTATTGAATTTGGAAAAATGGATTCCATATTTGGAATCAGTGGGTCCAAATTATATTAATAAGCTACATTTTATTTTTGGGCATTGTGAATAGTAACTACGGTAAATTTTATTTACTATAGTTAAAGGTAAATCGGGTAATTAAGGGTAAATATAAGATTATAAAATTACCCTAACACTTGGAAAAATCCTATTGGATGGCTAAAAGTAGACCCATATAACCTAAGGGTCGTATTAGATTAATTTTATGGACTTTTTTCCATGAACATAATTTAATTATTATTAAAACCAAAGAATGTGACAACATGTCACTTTCTTAAATCTTATAAGTATAATAATTTTAATTTAGTGATAAACTTCATGAAACTTATAACATTAATAGTCTAAAGAACGATAATAAAATTATATACATAATAAGAATTTATTTATAATTTTTATGGATTAAATAATTATCATTTATTATGACACAAGGATGATGCAGTAATTGTCTTATTAATGAAATATTGACATAATTGATGTTATAAATGCCCAAATAAATGTAATTTGAGAATTTTTATGACTTACAATAATTTTATAGGTTAATATGACATGTTATTTTTGATTTAATTAACTTGGTTCGAACTTATAATTCTGTTATGAATTTCATAAAAATCATGTACCAAATAGTGTCAAAATTGACATAAATTAGTTTTTAAAATAAATATTATATTATTAATTGTTATTTTATTCCTAAAAATCTAAGATTCGGCCAAGTGACTTAGATAAGATTATATATATTAATAATAAACAACTTGGGGTTAGTTTGGCTTTATATAGTAAGTTTATTAACCATATAGTGTAAGAAAACAAAAAGACACGGTAAAAGTTAAATTATTTAACTTAGAGTTAAATCTAATTGATAAGGTTAAAATAATACCCTAAACTTGTCTAAATCCTATTGGATGAGATGATTTCGACCCATCCCAACTTTATCTTCAAAATAAGACCCTTTGGAACCATTATAAATCGAATTTGACATTAATATAAAATAATATTTTGAGATTTTCCTAAGGTGACCCTCTCCTCCCTTATAAAAGGGCACCTCCTCCCTCTCCTCCTCACATCAATTTGAGCATTCAAGCTCGGCCCAACCCCTGCCAAAATATCTTCTCCACTTCCCTAGTATCATCCTATAGGTCCTGGTATTCTTCAAAGACCATCCTTAGTTCTTTAAGTGGAGGTTAAGAAAAGGCGCGTCAAAAAGAGGTAATATCCATTACCGATCTTTTTCAATTTCTTTCTTCTTCAACTTCTTCTTCTTTAGTTGTTTCATGATAAAGTAATAACATCAGTATTTATTATATACTGATATGTTATTATAAATATGAAACAACTCTAATTAACCTTCTATCCATCCTATGGAACAAGGAAATCACCGCGCGTGCGTACGTACGGAATACCATCTCCACGCCGTGGTGTAATCTATTTTCCGCCACCACCTTAATTGGATGGGTATAATGGTGTAAGGAGTAACTATATATTATTATTATAGAGTGATATTGATACTGAAATAGTATACATACACTTAAACACAATTCCATGACCATGGGAACGATATCATCGCTCGTGCGTACGTACGGACTACCGTCTCCATGACGCGATGAGATTCATTCTCCATGTTAACCATTTAAGAATGATTATAAAGTATATATAAGAAATAATAATGAAATATATGACATTATAAGGCTACTGGATTAATGTATATATGTATGTCATCTACTTACTTCCATTCAAGACAATAAGGAAAGGAAAACAACGTTCATGCGTACGTACGGACTACCGTCTCCATGAACGGTGTGTTTCATTTCATTTATATATTTATTATATATATATACTAAATATATATGATATATAAATCATGTTTTATATTCTGGAAGTAATTAAATCATGATATAAGTAATAATAATGTCAAGAACAACAAGTCCAAAAACCTACGATAAATGAAATGATTTTACCCAAAACGCTTCTTTAACATGGAATTTACAAAAGAACGGGTAATATAAAGTCATAAGTGAACCATATATGATATCATAACAATGAATATGATTCTTTAATAAGTCAATGACATTATTTAAATCATTATACAGGAGTTTCGGACACTTACGAAGCAAATCGGACCTAAGGTAAGGGAAATATCACAATCTCATTTTTATCCGAGATTGTTTTTACTTTGGAATTTACTGGGGTGTATTTTATCATCCAAATCCATGTTTCCTAAATATGTAATATTATTTCCATCCACCTACAATTGTTTAAATCCTATTTTACCCTTCGGTGAGTTTTTAGTAAAAGATATGAAAGGAATCTTTTGTCGTTTTTCGTACGAGGTACTTTTTTGACTTTTTCGACAAAAGTATGAGAAGAATGTTATTTTTTAACTTATACGGCATGAATGGATTTTTAAAACATTATTTCCAAGAAGATTCCTTTACAAGTTTTCAAGTTTATTTTTAATCAACTTCTTTTAGTTTAAAATTGTATGACATGTTATGAAAGGATAAATGTTTTTGAAGTAGAAAGGATATTTTCCTCAAGAATGGAGTTCAAGTGTTTTATCAAAATTATCTTCCATCTAAAGGGTTCTGTTTTTATCCCTATTATTACATTGATTTGATTATGTTGTGATGGAATTATTTTTATGAATTCCTTTACCTTATATGAATTTTTTTATGATGTCATGTTGTTTAAGAATCCCATTTTTATTACATGGGTTATGCAATGATGTATGATTTATGATTTTGTGGCACACATAAGAATGATATCATTATGAGATGGGTGGGACCTATATCTCCCTCCAATGCATTGGGTAAAGATTTTATATCTCATGAGATAGACATGGCTGGAATGGTAGGTTATACTGGTTCAGTGAAACAGGACTGAAATGAGGGTGACTCGGTTCAGAAAGGGACTTTGTCCACTAAGATAGTCTTGGAAATGAGTCTTGAATAACATGAAATGATTCTCTATGATTATGTGTGCATGACACAAAGTTTAATGTTTTATGTTATGATTATTTTGATTACATTTCACTGCCATGAGTTATCCCAGGTTATGAAATTATGATCTCTTTTACAGGTTAAGATTTCCAAAAGTTATGTGCTTATGTATATGATGTGATTGATATTTCTTTTGTTTACCCTTACTGAGCATTTGAGCTCAACCTTTTATGTTTACTTTTCCCCAGGATATAAAGAAATGTTTTAGGTATAAAAAAAATGAAGATCTTTATGGGAGATGTTGAAGATCTATCACCAGGATTAGAAGATTATATTCCGAGTTTTCAAAGACACTAAACTATTACGATCCTTGTGTGTGTGTTTTTGTTATGTACTAAGTATTCCGCAAATGTAATGTAATGTCAATGTACGTCAAGATTCGGGTATCTACATAAATAACCTCCCTTATACTGGTGATAGTTATAAAATATAAGTAATTTTTGAAAAACACATAATTTCTCACCAGCAATAATAATGGAAAACAATGAAAAATGAGATTGAAAAACTGGATATCAACATGGATGATCATAAACTTCTCTAAACTATGACATATAAAGCATCTTTGTACAAGCCTGTGATGGGAAAACTAATTTATCTATAAGATAATATGGAAATAATTAAACCATGTGACAATAACACTTCCTAGATAGAAAAAATACTTAGATATTCTATAAACTTCTCCTCTCAAATTGAAATAAAATCCACTGACTCGATGAGTTGGTCAAGTGCCACTTTGATGACATCATTCTTATGAAGACATTATGATTTCAAAGCACATCATAATTCACTCATACTATTCAAAAGGTAGATATAAAAGTTGTAACATGACCACTTTTCAATGTTCAATGTTCACTAACATCCAAATATCTAAATGGATAACCCACTTGAAATAGTCTTGACACAAGTATTAACCAGAATTTGATCTAAAAAAAAGAGAAATTTCTCATTCTATGCCCACCCAATGAGGGATCCTAACCATTGAGGTTTATGTTAATGGTATTACTATCAATATCTGACCATTTAACATCCTTATACATGGTCTCCAAATTTATTAATAATATTCCCCTGATAGAAAACTAAACTCATATCAGACTGTGAAACCCAAGTGTATACTAAGAAGTTCACTAGTGTATTATAATTTATACTACATTTCACTAACCTAACACCAAAAGACTTACAACTTAGGAATCCCCCCACTCCATAGGTCATGGAGATTTAGATATATTCAGAAAAATCCTTGGTGAGAGAAAACAAGATTAAACATGAATAAGGAAAAAAATAACCCACTAAGTATAGAGGGTAATATTTATTATGGTTTCTATAAATTTTACCATTAAATTATGTCAATAAAATAGATTGCACATTACTAAAGCCAAGGACATAACCACGTACTCACCCATATCCAATGTTTTTTAAAGGAGGTTACAAATCCTGAAACTACTCCAATAAACCACACCAAAATAAGGAATTCATCCCATGTAGGTTCTTGAGAAATAAAGTGATCCCTATTTACCAATTCCTCTAACTAGACCTGAGGTCCACACAGTTCATTCAAGGAATGATAATATATGGTTCCAAACTCTTCCAATAAATACTATGCTCTTGTATATACACATCTGATCTTCATTAGAAAAGATGAACAAAACCTCTAGAAGATGTGAGAGAATATTTAGGAATATAAATCAACATGATATTGAATTATAGAGACCTTTTAATCATGATGGTTATACCCAAGATTTTTATTTTCATGGTAAGTAATTTCCACCAGATCTTGATATGTCAATGATAATTGATCATTGTGACCAACTTAAATCCCAAAGAGATATTGTTACCCATGAGATATCTTGATTATTATCCCATGAGACATCATTATGACATGTAATCTGTATTCCCCCTTCCAGTTATCATGTATACCATAGAACAATAATAACAAACCCAACAAGTTCAAAAAGTACAAGCAGTATAGAAACACCACTAGTATAACACGTATAAAAAGTTCAACCAAATATAAGCACAAATAGCATATCAAGTGAATAAGAATGACTAGAACCACTACTAAAAACCACACAACAATTCCACCAAAAAAATATCCAGCTAAAAATTTCACCGGCACAGTAATTAACCACTTCCCATTCCAATAAGCTACCATAACGTTTCCACCCATGAATTCATCATGTCATAACAATCCAAAAAAATATAATTAAAAAAATATCAAGTTCTGAAAACAATGATAAAGTTTTCATTAAACATTTACCTTTTGTAAAAACGTATTTTAAGAAACCTTTATAAAATTGAAACACCAGTAAAACCATTTAAAAAATATCTTTTTATAAAATCTATATAAAAATAATCATTCAACAATGAAAAAATTATAAAAAAATTCAAATAGAATTATTTATTTAAAAAAACTCTTTACAATCTAGCATGTAAGAATTTTTTTTATAAAATAAAACATAATAATGAAATTATTTATATTGAAAATGAATTTATCATCAAAATATTATCTTTGTTAACCAAAGAACATAGGTGATATAAAAAAAATCACATTAACATAAAAATAATAATATAAATTGAAATAGTAACACTTTAACTAATTTTAGGTAGAATTTTGTCTCATTATAATAATTACCAATTTCAGTATCAACTGATAACCTAGAAACTTAGTTACTATAAAGACTAGTTACATTATTTTCTAAGAACCTAAAACATACTGATTTATTTTTAACCTAAAGAAAATAGATTTGTGAGATAACTACCCTATTTCCAATTTCATGGTATTATGTTCTAAAGTTAAAAATTTGTTTAAATCATTTTATTACCAAATAAGCATGCTTAATAATTTAAAAAAAATCCAACAAATAAAGTCAATATGTTATAGATTTTCAGTATTCTCTCATGATAAGTGAACAAAATTTTTTATGAGTCTAGAAAATAATTAAATATTATTAAATGTTACCTCATTTAACATATCTAATTTTTTACTTTCTATACTATTATATTAGACATGCTTATCCACTGGTTCACATTCCATGAAATAAAAATTCTATTCTATTCTTTATCAAATATTTAAATTAACCAAAAAAAATATACTAAAAATTATATCATAATTTTATTCTACTAATAATCATTAAACAATAAAGTTTCAATTTATCAATTTTAAATTAACACATGGAATGTTATAAAATGCATAAAATATAATGCTAAAATAATTACCTCTATTTTATCTAAAAGTTTCTTAAGTTATGATGATGTCACCAATGACTAAAAAATATGTATAATAAAAATGTGAACATTATTTTATATAATAATCTATTCATTATTAACATCTTCTAAAAATAATTAGTATTTAATTTATCAATTAACAAATTTATTTCAAAAAAATTCATTACTAATTTATGTTTCGGTTACACATAATTTTCATGTTTCTCCACACAATAAAAGAATAAGGAAAACATAAATGAAAGTTAATACTAGTCAGTATAAATACCCAATCAGAATCCAAACCGTATTGTACTATGTTTAGAAAACCATGTCTTAAAACTCCTGGTTTCATCCATCAATCCTTGGAAAAATTCCAGAATACAAGTTTAATAAATCACATTTTACTATTGTATAACTAGTAAAATATCATGAGAATTATAGAATACTAGTGATAATTATCTTTAATAATGCATAATACCCAACTATAATTGGATAAAACCACGATGATGAGGTTACACTACACTTAGATATTCTTAAGAACACTTTTTGTATTCAATAAACCTTTGAAACTTTAAGTTCAATATAAGAAGGTTATATATGCCTTTTTATGCTCTACATTTAATATCCTAACACATCCTATCTCCATGCCTACCATCCCAACTGATGGAACATACCAAATTGATACTATTTGTAACACCCCAACCCCAACCCATTAGTTTCGAAAGGTCCAGAGTGCCACTAAGCTTTGGCAATATTCCCCAAACACCATAGGTTGGAAATAAATTCCTAGAGTTTTATAATATCATAAGGAATAATTTACCCTTACATATGAAATAAATCATAGAAGACCATCCCAATAAAAAGTATAAACATGATGCATGAATGAAACAAAACTACCCTTCAATACATAACATATCCATATATAATAATCAAAGTACAAAAACCAACAGTAATATAAAGACTATAGGACCAAAAGAACCAAAATTAATGAAAAATTGCTCACAAAGCACACTCCCATGCTCTACATGACAACTACCACCAAGCTCCAAGCTCTATCCTAGTCTATAATTTGAATACATCCCACTAACACATATGGGTTCCTATCCTTACCTATATCATAAATAAATATTATTGCACACACACCAAAGTGTATATATAGGGGGTGAGTATATCAACTCAGAAGGAAATCTACTAGAAAATTACCACACATAAAAATTAAACAAGAACTAGTTAGCTAAAATTTATATAAAACGTTTTAGAAGACTAATATAATACACAAGAAAATAAATTCACATAGATAACTGTTAGTAAAACCAATTTTCCTTTGAAATCTATAATTTTCAAAAAACCACTCACACAAGAACTCAACCACACATTCCATGAACCCACACACCCAATGCATGCATCCACCACCAAATAGGAACTCCCAGAATATACCCAAATCATGGGTGGAACCCTGTTACTCTAACTCAAGATGTCACATGGTAGAGAAACTTCATGTTCCCTCTATATTCGGAACTGGTAACCAATTCCAAAATATCCATACCCCAATACAATGCATTATAAAATTGCACCAACTCATGTCAATCCAACATGCTCCTAATTTTAGCACAAATGGACAAATATAAACCAATAAGACTCCACACATATGAAATATAAATGCACACCAAACCCTTTCTTTGAAAATTAAATAAAACGAGCAGTATATTTAATATTATCTTTCCAGAATCTTTCATCAAATAAAAATAAGTACTTATAAGATAATTTTTTAAAATCATTTAATAATGAAAAATAATTAAACCATAGATTCAAAAGAATTTAATTTTTAAAACCATAACCTTTAGGTTCTTAGAAAAAGGAGAGTGTGAGAGAATCCACCAACCTCTAACTGGTTCATCCAATATAGACCAATATGAAGAATATTTGGAATGGAGAATCATCTAAGGTCACCTTAGAAAATATTCTAGTTCAAGAGACCTCCCAATGGAGGAATAATAAATGTTTTTCTAGGTGTTAACCATATAAAAAATGATTTAATATCCCCCAATATTTTCACACTTGGATTACCTTCAAAAATATTAACTCCCAATAAATTATAATGGCTAATTTAACGAATTTAAAAATTAATTTTACTAGTACCACACCTTGGTCCATAAAGTGATGAATTCTCCCAGATAGTTTGGACATCCCACTCAAAGATAACTCTATATAGACATCATGGGATCCCACCACAGTGTAGGGATGTATCCTTATACATTTTATAAAGTCCATGATCTCAATTATGTCATTTACCAAGGAATGGTAAATCCTGGAGAACCAAACTTCACTTTTCCAACTGATCACCCTTCTAAAACCTTAAGAGACAAACCCAAGACACTTCATAACTTAAAAAATATGATTAATAAAGAAATACAAAAACTAGAGGTGTTACATTATCCCCACCATTAGGATTTATATCCTCATAAAGCTATAGGTTGGTGACCTGGTAGAATCTCATACCATTGATGCAACATAATGGTATCTCATTCCTAAGACTTCTCCTAGATCCATCCATGATATAACCCACATTCCAAAGGTATGAATTTTCATCAAAATGGATTCTATTATTGATTCCTAGAACAAAATTAAAAATTGAACCAAGAGAAACATGATTCCACTGAACACACTTCATAAACTAACTCACATGACTTCCATTAAGACATGCAAAGAAGAATAAAATGTAATTTTAAATTGGAGAGGTAATGATAGCCATTAAACAAGCTCAGAGATAATCTATACAATCCCAAAGGGCCTAATGCACCAGAGAGTTAATCACCTTATCTTACCCAAAAAATAACTCCCTATTCATGGGAATACTTGTAATAATACATGACCCCTTACCACTAATGATAATGGAATACCACAACGATCCCAACCAATTATGAAAAAAGGGTTGGCTCAAACTGAGGTGTTAAATTCCATCCCTTAAGATGGTCATGGTTCCCCAATCCATAGAATAACCCAAGAATACATAAATTATTATTGGTAAAAATAATGTAAAATAATGAAAAATGATATTTAAAAACTAAAGATCAATATAGAAGATCATACAATGCTCTAAATTATCCCATATAGAGTATCTTGGGACAAGCCACGATGGGAAAACTAAGGTCTCTATGAGATACTATAGAAATAAATACTCCATGTGACTATAACACTTCCCATATAAACAAACTAACCAGATATTCTATAAACATCACCCCTGAATTAGAATGAAACACATCGAATTGATGACTTGGTCAAGACCACTTCAATGAAAATATTATTAAAAACAAATGTTAGTTTCAAATCCCATGATAATTCACTCATCCTTCTCTAAAGGTACAGGTAATAGTCACAATGTACCCACTGGTTGGTGTTCAATGTTCATTACCATCCCAATATCTGAATGAACAATCCACTCAAAACTCTCTTAACACAAGGAGTAACTAGAATTGGATCCTAAACACAAGATAGAATTATCATTCTATGCCATCCAATAACAAATCCCCACCATTAAGGTTTAAGTTAATGGTAATAATATTAGTATTTGACTACTGAATTTCCTTATACATTTCCTTCTAAGAAATTAATGAAAGTTAGATGATAGAAAACCATACCCATCTCAGAATGTGAAACCTAATTGTATGCCAAGACATTGACTCATTGATCATCATTGATCCTTAATTTTACTTACCCAACATCTAAAGAGTTATGAGTAAGGCATCCCCCCACCATAGGTCACAAAGAGTTATATTGAGTCAAATTAATCCTTGGACAGATCATGTAACACCCCATATTTGAATATGTAATGTTATTCCATAAATTATAGGTAAATATTAATAAAAATTAATTCATGTGTAAGTGATTTTTAATAATTTTTTTAAAAAATTATTTAGATATAAAAATTATTATTTTTTGCTTATTAGATCTTGATTTTTTATTAAGGTACACAAATCTATTAAAGGTTTTAAAAATGTTTGTGTCATAAAAACACTACTATATTTTTATTTATTATACAGAGATATAATAAGAAAATATATTTTTATTTAATATGTTTTCATTTTAAAATTTTTTATTTAATTATAAGTTATAATTAAAAGGATTTTATGTAGTTGTAACACCCCAAGCTTCCACGATATGTTTCCATTTGAATAATGCAATAGCTTGTATTGTACGCAACTTTGAGATTCTAACACACTACGACCAATCAAACTAGCCGTTATGGATAGTAATACCCACTTTTTGAAATTTTATAAATTTTATCTTTAAAAATGGAATTCACTTTTGGGTTCATAATATCGAAATTATCTTAGGGTGAATATTTGGTATTTTTCTGAAAACTTTCAATTTTTGATGAATAGTGAAAACACTGAGTTATTGTTCAAAACCGACATTTTATTTAAATAATTATTTATTTTATTTAAATTTATTTTAGGTCAAAATAGATACATAATATTTATATAAGTTAAATTTAATTAATTGGATTCATTTTATAATAATTTTAGATATATAAAAATTTTATTGAACTTTTACCATCTTTTACCCACCTCCTAGGGGCATTTCAAAATTTGTATAAAACTTAATTTTACCGCTTATGTAAATTGAATTTCAAAAATATGAGAGACATGGTTGATATCAATAAGTAAAATGTGGTTCAATAAGATAAAAATAATTTTTTGTGAATAGTAACTTTTGA
Source organism: Viscum album (assembly GCA_963277665.1). NCBI lineage: Eukaryota > Viridiplantae > Streptophyta > Magnoliopsida > Santalales > Viscaceae > Viscum > Viscum album. Next base: position 481,350,847 of record OY728139.1, read on the forward strand.
CTTTTATTTACCACGGTTAAAAGTAAATAGGGTAATTAAAGGTAAAAATGATATTATTATTGCCCTAACACATGTCCTAATTCCATTGTATAAGGGAAATTCGATAAAAAAAAACCTTATGAATAAAATATTATCCTTTAGGCCCACTTGGATTAGATTAGGACATTTATTTTTATTTTATTTAAAGAAGAGTTAAAAGAGTTAAAATCAAAGTTTAATAACTAAACCATTTTAATATAGGGTTATACGTAAGATAAATTCGACTATAAATATTCATTAGAAAGCTAAACATATTTCCTACATAATTATATTTTATTTATAATTTTTAGACATTAAATAATTTAATTTATTTATGACCCAATGATGATGCAGTAATTACCTTAATAATGAAATATTAAAATAATTGATATTATAAATATCCAAATAAATGTAATTTTAGACTTTTTATGAATTAAAATAATTATATAGGTTAATATGAAATGTTATAATTGAAAATATTAATTTATTTTTAAGTAATAAAGTTTTTATGACTTTAACAAAAATCAATTACTTAATAATGTCAAAATTAACATAAAAGAGTTTTTAAAACAAATATTATATTATTAATTGATATAGTATTCCTAAAAATATAAGGTTCGAAAAAATGACTTAAATAAGGTTATATATATTAATAATTAACCAATTGGGATTTCATTGGATTTTTATAGTAATTTTTTTAACCATATAATATAAAAATACAAAGAGGCATGATAAATGTCAAACTATTTAACTAAGAGTTAAATCTAAAGGATAAAGTTAAAATGGTAACCTAAACTGGTGTAAAACCTATTGGCTGAGAGGAGTTTGACCCATACCCACATTATCTTTGAAATAAATCAATTTGGATTCATTATAAATTGAAAATGATTTTATTATAAAATAATATTTCAATCCTTTCCTAAGGTGACCCTCACCTCTCTTATAAAAGGGAACTTCCCCTTCTCTCAAATTCACACCTTCAAAGCCATTTGGATTAGAAAAACCCTGACCAAATATCCTCCCAAATATCCTACCTTCATCCTAGAGGCCTTAGTTTGATCATAAAGACAAACTAATGAGTCCTTTTGATCAAATCAAAAGGAAAAATCTGAAGAAGAGGTAAATATCTCACCACCTCTTTCAAGTTATTTTCTTCTTCCACTTTCTCTTTATTTTTTGTTTCCATTATAAAATAATAACTCTAGTATCTTCTATATACTTTGATGTTATTATAAAAATGGTACAACCATATTCATTATGTTATCCATTTTATGAATAACACGTCACCATACGTGCGTACGTATGGCTTACCGTATCCACATCGTGGTGTAGTTGTTATCCAATACATTATTATTTGGATGGGTATAATAATGATATATAATTGATGTAAATAATAGATATAACATGTTAATTATTCTGTATATATGAGATAATATCCATTTAATTATGATTTTAATTACAAAATAATCATATTATCGCTCGTGCGTACGTACGAATTACCGTCTCCACGAACGCGATGAGATTCATTCCCCATCATAATAATTCAAGAATAATTTTCATGTGATGATTAAAAATAATTTTTAAATAACTTAATATCATTTTGGATATGAATAAAGTACACCCTATCCATAACAATCATGTCTTTCGTAACTAATTATATAAAGGAAAACAAATTAGTTAACACCCAAAACGATGATACTACTAAAATATCATTAACAAATCAATATTAGAAGATAATATATGATATCATATTAATGTATATGATTTTTGTATAATTTAATAACAAATATTTCACCATTATACAGAAGGTTAACCTACCCCCAACCAAGAAAAAGTACAAGGTAACAGGTTTCTTATCTCACTTTTAATTCTGTGAGATTTCTATTGTTCGCCACTTATTTATTGCATGTGGTGTATTGTGTACTAACATTTAATATATATTATCAGGATTATCTTTATATTCATGGTATTCTATGAATTATTTAGTGGTTATTAACTTTTTTTCATATGACTCGATTGATTACAATGTGGTAAGGGTATTTCATCTCACTTCTTATTACCATGATATTCACACTGTATTGCCGCTATTTCCTTTTGTGTGGTGTATATACTGGATATGATTGAATTCCTTGTGTAATTTAATTTAATATATGGGTATCTACAACTTCATTGAATAATCCTTCTTTCATGGGGTGTATGTTTCGTGAGCCACCAAATCGGTAAGGGTTAATTCTACAATCTCTTCATTATCTGAGGTTGTTTATACGTAATTATCTATTGGGGCCTCTTTATCATCCACATTCGTGTTTTATTAAAAATGTATTTCAAAACATTTTTACTATTTAACAGATAATGGGTCAAATTCATTTATACCCTTATTTGACCTTATATGTTTTTGAAAGGAATCTTTCTGCCGTTTTCCAAATATGGTACTTTATGATTTTTTTGACAAAATTAAGGTAAGAATGTTTTTTAACTTATACGGAAGGTGTGGCTATTTTCCACCATTATAACATTGTTGAAGCTTCCCTTACAAGCTTATAAATATATTTTCAAAATAAATGTTTTATTTATAATTATGTGACTCTTAAATGATTTCAAAATTGAAAAAGATATTTCTCTCAAATAGTTTTTATTTCATCTATGTCAATATCCTTTGATAAATTTTACACTTGTTTGAAGTTGATTTATTATGATAAAAATATTCCATATTGTATTTATGGTTTTGTGATATGTTTGAATGTGGATGAGTTATTTTTATTCCATTCATGGTTTATGGTTAAAGTGTTTACATTTCATATCCTAGTTTTAATACGAATGTTTATGTTATATTTCAACCTTTTCTTAAGATGAATGTGTTGGAATAGTATGTTCTGGGTTCGAGACTGGTAAAATTAATCCCTCCGGGTTGGGGTCCGGTAACAGCAGACCCTCCAAGTTGGAGTCCGGTTACAGAGGCTCTCCGGGTTCGAGTCCGGTTAAAGAGGCTCTCTGGGTTGGAGTCCGGTTACAGAGGCTCTCCGGGTTGGAGTCCGGTTACAGAGGTTCTCCAGGTTGGAGTCTAGTTATAGAGGCTCTCCAGGTTTGGGTCTGGTTACAGTTATCCCCTAGGTCATGGCACGTGGCCTTGACAAAAATTAATGTCCAGAATTATGCATTCCATCATTATAAAAGTGGCTATTGATATTGCATGTGATTATTCGACTAGTAGAATATCCATGTGAAAAATTAAATGGAATTATTTGATTTTATCTTTTCCATGTTATTATGAAGTTCAAGTTTAATAGGATTTTGTTCTAGTCTTACATTGCCTTAAAATTTTATGCTTATTTATGAAATTTTTCGCTATATTGTTATCCTTACTGAGCATATGAGCTCACCCATTTCTATGTTTTATTTTTTCCAGGATGTGAAGAAGTATATTATGACTGATCTGTAGGGATAGTCTAAGAGATATGAGTGTGGCCTATGGAGACTATGTTGTTGTAGTTTTTCATTTTATAATGTAATGTAAAACTTATGAATGTGTCTAGTATTTCCAAGGACAATAAACTAATCGGTCTTTCAAGACTTGATCTTTTGTGATCATGCCAGTGTTATGTAATAATGCAGAGACTCTGGTTAACTAGGGTCGCGGTGTTACAGTTGGTATTAGAGGAAGTTTAGTACAAACCTTGAAAGCTAGATTTAGAAAATCTCCAATTAGAGCACATTATCCTAAGATAGACTTTTAGGATTAGTATAGAAGAACTTCCTAGAATTTTGGTAGTGTAGATATTTTGTCAGTTTTCCAAGCAATACATCCCTGTCTGGATACGAGAAGGTAGAGGCGGATCTGGAACAGATGTACATAGGGGTAAAACCCGAAAACACTGATTTAAGCTAGACTCGAATGGGAACTGGTGCACGACAATGGGCCTTGCTGCACTCTTGGTTACGAAACTCCCAGGGGATATGCTTAGGATAATCCACATTTTCTTTACAAACAATTATGAAGTATTTATGAGTATATACCTCCTCAAAGAAAACATTTTTTATGATTATGGATTATATCCATAAACTGTTTAATTTATGTTAAGTATGTTATAAGTTTGGAATTATGTATTGCGATTCATAAACTAATCTAGTGTATTCCATTGTTTAGAAATGGCGCCTAATGGAAGGAATGGAAACCGTATCAACACACGTACTCTATGTATGGATTTTCCTCCTACTCAAGATAATTATAGTGGAGCTGGTGATACAACTAGTACTGATCATATTATCACCATACGAGGACAACTCACTCAGGTTATGAATAATAACCTTACCCGTATGTACCACCTTGATCTACAATATAGAGGATCAATGTTAGACCGATTCATGAGGAAACAACCACCATCATTTAATGGGAGTACAAATCCATTAGTAGCTAAGCAATGGATAAATTCCTTAGATAAAATCTTTCATGCTTTGGGGAGTAGTGAAAGGGAAAAAGTTGTCATGGCAGTTTATCGCCTCACAGGAGATGCAGATCAATGGTGGTCATTGATTCAAAACACAAAGGAAGATTATGAAGTATAAAATATGTAATGGAGGGAGTTTAAATATCTTTTATTAAAAAAATACTTTCCTCATGACCATTGAGCGGATATGGAAAGGCAATTTTTGAGTCTGAGACAAAAGGAGGATGAGAATGTCGCAAAGTATGATGCTAACTTTACAAGGTTAGCAAGGCATGCAACAGATTATATAAATAACCCAAGGAGTAAGATAGATCGATTATTTGATGGGTTAAAACCATTTCTCCGGCGAGCATTAGTCTCACAATCCTTCTTGTCATACGAAGATATTGTCTCATGTGATATCAAGAGAGAAAAAAAGAAAAGCAAGAGAAGAAGAGATCTACTAAACACTCTAGAAATGGAAATAAGGGGAATAAGGGAAAAGTTTAATTCCATACTATAGTAAATGTGGTAAGAAACACCCTGATACTCTCCTGAAGGGAATGGGGGTCTGTTACAAGTGTGGTGAAAAAGGCCACCAAGCTCGTGATTGCAAGGGGAAGAAAGAGGCTGTCAATGTTGAATGCTACAATTGTAGAGAAATGGGGAATTATGCAAATGAATGTCCTAAGAGCCAAGGAAACTTACCTCAGAATATGCCAAGGGATAAAGCCCAAGATTATTCTATCACTAATCTTGAGGTTGAGGCTCCGAAAGACGTGGTGGAAGGTAATTCAATGGTTTCCTCAAGTTTAGAAAATGATTTATTGGATTCTGAATAATCACATTGTTTCATATCTTCCTAGTCTGCTAAGAAAATTAGGTATTTTCAATTTGACTTAACAAGGGATTTGTCAGTCAAAAATCCTAAGGGAAGTATCATCACAACAAAGTTTTGTGAATCCGTTCCCATTAGAGCATATAAATGTTCTTTATCTTAGGATCTCATCATCATACCCATGATTGAATTTTATATAATCCTCGGAATGGATTGTCTTTCAGACCACGATGCAAAAATTTATTGTAAGAAGAAGGAGGTTCAATTTTTGATAATGATAAGGAGTACCTTATCTTTAGAGCAGAAACATCACCACCTGATTCTTATGTATATCCACCCCCAGTTGACCTACTAAGTTCAATTACTGGGGAAGAAGATAATGAAATAACTATGGGTGAGGAAAATAATTTTCAAATAGAGGATGCACCTATTATACAAGAATATGTTGACATGTTTCCAGAGGATTTACCTAGACATCCTTCAGAACGATAAATTGAGTTTTCCATTGATTTAATCCCCGGTTCAAGGCCCATATCAAAGAACCCTTATATAATGGACATTGTGGAATTAGTGGAACTAAATTAACAACTAGAGGAGTTAAGTAATAAGGTATTTATTCCCCCTAGTGTTTCTCTATGGGGATCCCCTATACTTTTTGTTAAGAAGAAAGACGGATCTATAAGGTTATACATTGACTACAGGGAGATCAATTCTATAACAATAAAGAACAAGTATCCACTACCTCACATTGATGATTTATTCGACTAAATTCATGGAGCTCAATATTTTTCAAAGATTGATCTTCGATATGGATATTATCAATTGTGTGTGAAGAAGGAAGACATTCTAAAAACAACATTTTGAACCAGGTACAGGCATTACAAGTTTACAATAATGCCTTTTGGATTGACTAATGTACCCTCTATCTTCATGGATCTAATGAATATAATTTTCAAGGAATATCTTGATGAATTTTTAGTGGTATTTATTGATGATATCTTGGTATAATCTAAAAGATATGAAGATCATGAAAATCACTTGTACACCATTCTAAAAACCCTCAGAAGAAATGAATTACATGGGAAGTTTAGCAAGTGTGAATTCTAGCTTCAAGAGATTTCTTTTCTTGGCCATATTGTCTCTAAGGATGGAATATCTATTGATCCTTCAAAGACCAAGGTAATCCAAGAATTTCTAGAACTGAAGAGTATAACTGAGGTACGCAGTTTTATTGGTTACTAGGTTATTATCGGCATTTTGTCCAGAATTTTTCCTGATTGGATAACCCATTAACCAAGATTACACACAAAGGGGTTAAATTTGTTTGGACAAAAGAGTGTGAATAATGTTTTGTAGAAATGAATAGAAGATTAGTCAATGATCCTATCCTGACTCTACCATCCGGGAACGATGAGTTTGTTATTTATAGTGATGCTTCAAAGAAAGGACTTGGTTGTTTCCTTATGCAGAATGATAGAGTTATTGTCTATGCATCACAACAACTAAAAATTCATGAGAAAAACTATCCTACTCATGATCTTGAGTTAGCGGCTATAATCTTTGCTCTAAAAATATGGAGACACTATCTCCATTGTGAAAAATGTGAGATTTATACTGATCACAAGAGTTTGAAGTATTTTTTTTTCACAAAAAGAACTCAAGATGAGACAAAGGAGATGGCTGGAACTAATCAAGGATTATGATTTCACAATACACTACCACCCGTGGAAGGAAAATAAGGTAAGAGATGCTTTGATCAGAATGGATCATGGAGTTTTGAACAAGATGGGAGTTGAAAGGGATCCTATTTTCATGGATCTAGTGAAAATGGATATGGGAATAATCATGGAAGGTGAAACATCAATACTTTTTCAAATGGTTTCCAAACCATATTTTCTAGAAAGGATAAAAAGTTATCAAGCTGATGATGAGGAGTTTCAAAAGAAGATTAAAGCTGTGAATGATGGGAGATTGAGTGACTTCATATATGAAGATGCGATTTTGAAATTTGGGAAGAGACTTTGTGTTCCCGATATACCGGATCTAAAAACAGAATTGTTAGATGATGCTCATAGCTCTAATTTATCTATACACCCTGGTAGCACTAAGATGTATAGAGATTTGAAAGAACATTTTTGGTGGGACAACATGAAGAGGGAGATTGCTGATTTTGTGTCAAGATGTATGGTTTGTAAACAAGTAAAAACAGGAAGGCAACAACCTGGAGGAGTCATGCAACCTCTTCCCATACCTGAGTGGAAATGGGATAATATTACGATGGACTTTGTCTTGGGGATACCAAAGACTCCTAGAAGGAATGATGATATATGGGTCATTGTTTATCGTCTTATCAAGTCAACACATTTTCTTGCTATAAGAGAATATTTAACACTTGAACGTCTAGAAAGACTATATATTAGTGAAGTTATAAGACTTCATGGATTACCCTTATCGATTTTTTCTAATCGTGATACCCATCTTACATCCAGATTCTGGAAAAGTCTTCAGAAAGCCCTCGATACTGAACTTTGTTTGAGCACAGCCTACCACCCTCAAACTGATAGACAATCAGAATAGACTATTCAAACCTTAGAAAACATGTTGAGATCTTGATAAGTTGACTTTCAAGGTATGTGGGATCAATATTTACCTCTGGTAGAATTTTTCTATAATAATATCTTCTATTAAAGTATTCAAATGGAACCATATGAAGTGTTATATAGAAAGAGATGTCGCACGCTAACTTGTTGGGATGATGTTGGTGAAAGAAAACTCGTAGGCCCAGAACTTGTTGAGGAAACGATGGAAAAGGATAAGGTTATCCAAACCCACATCAAAGAATCCCAAAGTAGTTAAAAGATCTATGTATATAACTAAAGGAAGGATTTGGAATTTCAGGTAGGAGATAATGTTTTCTTGGTGGTATCTCTATGGAAGGGCGTTATACGTTTTGGTAATAAGGGTAAATTGAGTCCTAGGTACATCAGACCTTTCAAAATTCTAGAACGACTTGGAGTTGTATCTTATCGTTTGGAAATGCCTCCAAGTCTCTCCAAAGTTCATGATGTGTTCCACATATCACTATTGAGAAAATACATGCCTAACCCAACACATGTACTCACCTATGAGGAAATTGAACTGGAACCTGATCTGTCTTATTGTGAAGAACCTGTCAAACTTCTTTATACAAGAGAACAAGTGCTGAGAAACCAGACGACTCGTCTGGTAAAAGTTATATGGAGAAACCATAAGATAGAAGAGGGAACCTAGGAACTAGAGGAACTTATGATGAAGAACCACCTGAATATTTTTATGCAGTAATATTCTAGAAATTTTGAGGATGAAATTATTTGAAGGAGGGAAGAATGTAACACCCCAAGCTTCCATGGTACGTTTTCCTTTTAATAATTTAATAGCTTGCATTGTACGCAAATTCGATATTCTAACACACCGTGACTAATCAAACTAGCCATTATGAATAGTAATACCCACTTTTTGAAATTTTATAAATTTTATCTTTCAAAATGGACTTTATTTTTGGGTTCAGAATATTGAAATTATCTTAGGGTGAATTTTTGGTATTTTTCTGAAAACTTTCAATTTTTTATGAATAGTGAAAAACACTGAGTTATTGTTCAAAACCGACATTTTATTTAAATAAGTATTTATTTTATTTAAATTTATTTTAGGTCAAAATAGATACATAATACCTATATAAGTACAATTTAATTCATTAGAGTTAGTTTATAGATATATAAAACTTTTATTGAACTTTTACCGTCTTTTACCCACCTCCTAGGAGCATTTCCAAATTTGTGTAAAACTTAATTTTACCACTTCTGTGAATTGAATTTCAAAAATATGAAAGACACGGTTGATATCAGTAAGTAAAATTTGGTTCAATAAGATAAAAACAATTTTCACGAATAGTAACTTTTGACTTTTATTTACCATGGCTAAAAGTAAATAAGGTAATTAAAGGTAAAAATGATATTATTATTACCCTAAGACATGTCCTAATTCTATTGGATAAGTGTAATTCGAACAGAAACAACCTTAGGAATAAAATATGATCCTTTAGGTCCACTTATATTAGATTAGGTCATTTATTATTATTTTATTTAATGAAGAGTTAAAAGAGTTAAAATCAAATTTTAATAACTAAACCATTTTTTATATAGAGTTATACATAATATAAATTCGACTATAAATATTCATTAGAAAGATAAAAATATTTCCTACATAATGATATTTTATTTATAATTTTTAGACTTTAAATAATTTAATTTATTTACGACACAATAATGACGTGGTAATTACCATAAGAATGAAATATTAAAATAATTAATATTATAAATATCCAAATAAATGTAATTTGAGACTTTTTATGAATTAAAATAACATATAGGTTAATATGACATGTTATTATTGAACATATTAATTTAGTTCTAAGTAATAAAGTTGTTAGGACTTTAACAAAAATCATTTATTAAATAATGTCAAAATTGACATAAAAGAGTTTGTAAAACGAATATTATATTATTAATTGATATAGTTTTAATAAAAATCTAAGGTTCATCAAAATGACTTAGATAAGATTATATATATCAATAATGAACCACTTGGGGTTCTATTTGATTTTATAGTAAGTTTATTAACCATATAATATAAAAATACAAAGAGGCACAGTAAATGTCAAACTAGTTAACTAAGAGTTAGACCTAAACAATAAGGTTAAAATAGTAACCTAAACTTTTCTAAAACCTATTGGTTGAGAGTATTTATACCCATACCCAACTTATCTTAAAAATAAATTAATTTAGATCCATTAGAAACTGAAAATGATTTTATTATCAAATAATATTTCAATCTTTTCCAAAGGTGCCCCTCACCCCTCTTACAAAAGGGTACTTCCCATTCTCTCAAATTCACAACTTGAAAGCCATTTGGATCAGCCAAAACCTACCCAAATATCCTCCCAACTATCCTACCTTTATCCTAGAGGCCTTATTTTGATCATAAATCCAACTTAAGAAGCCCTTTTGATCAAATCAAAAGAAAGAACCCGAAGAAGAGGTAAATATCTCACCACCTCTTTCAAGTTATTTTCTTCTTCCACTTCCTATTTATTTGTTGTTTCCATTATAAAATAATAAATTCAGTATATTATATATACTATGATGTTATTATGAAAATGGTACAACCATATTCATTACGTTATCCATCCTATGAATAACATGTCACCATACGTGCGTACGTACGACTTACTGTCTCCACGTTGTGGTGTAGTTGTTATTCAATACATTATTATTTGTATGGGTATAATAATAATGTATAATTGATGTAAATAATATATATAACATGTTAATTCTTCTGTATATATGATATACCATCCATTTATTTATGATATTAATTACAAAAGAATGATATTGTCGCTTGTACGTACGTTCGGATTACCGTCTCCACGAACGCGATGAGATTAATTCTCCATCGTAATAATTCAAGAATAATTTTCATGTGATGATTAAAAATAATATTTAAATAACTTAATATCATTATGGATATGAATCAAATACACCCTATCCATAACAATCACGGCTTACGTAACTAAGCATATAAAGGGAAAGGAATCAGTTAACACTCGAAACGATGATACTACTAAAATATCATTAACAAATCAATATTGAAAGATCATATATGATATCATATTAATGTATATGGTTCTTTTATAATTTAATGACAATTATTTAACCATTTTAGAGGAGGTTAACCTACCCTTGACCAAGGAAAATTATAAGTTAAGGGGTTTCTTATCTCACTTTCAATTCTATGAGATTTCCATTGTTCACCACTTATTTATTTCATGTGGTGTATTGTGTACTTCCATTTGATATATATTATCATGATTATATTTATATTCATGTTTTTATATGAATAATTTGGTGGTTATTAAATTTTGGTCATTTTACTTGATTGATTACAATGTGGTAATTCATCTTAATTTTTATTCCCGTGAGATTCACGCTGTATTGCCACTATTTATTTTTGTACGGTATATGTACTGGATATGATTATATTCCTTGTGTAATTTAATTTAATCTATGGGTATATAAAACTTCATTGAATAATACTTATTTCATGGGGAGTATGTTTCGTGAGTTACCAAATTGGTAAGGGTTAATTCTACAATCACTTAATTATCCAAGGTTGTTTATACGTAATTATCTAATGGGGCCTCTTTATCATCCATATCCGTGTTTTCTTAAAAATGCAGTTCAATTTTTTTAATATTTAATAAATAATCGGTTAAAGTCATTTATACCATTATTTGACCTTATATATTTTTTAATGGAATATTTCTATCATTTTCCAAATAAGGTACTTTATGACTTTTTTTGACAAAATTAAGGTAAGAATGTTTTTTTAACTTATACGGAGGGTGCGGATATTTTCAGCCATTATAACATCATCGAAACTTCTCTTATAAGATTATAAGAATATTTTCAAAATAAATGTTTTCTTTATAATTATGTGACTCTTAAATGATTTCAAAATAAAAAGATATATTTCTCTCAAATAGTTTTGATTTCATCTATGTCAACATCCTTTGATAAATTTTACACTTATTTGAAGTTGATTTTTTGTGATAAAAATATTCCATATTGTATTTAAGGTTTTTTGATATGTTTAACTGTGGATGAGTTATTTTTATGTCATTAATTGTTTATGGTTAAAGTATTGACATTTTGTATGCTAGTTTTAATATGAATGTTTATGTTATATTTCAACCTCTTCTTAAGATGAATGTGTTGGAATAGTATATTTCGGGTTGGATACCGGTAAAAGTAAGCCCTCCGTGTTGGGTTCTAGTTAGAGCAGACCCTCCGGGTTAGAGTTTGATTACAGAGACTCTACGGGTTGGATTCTGGATACAGAGGCTCTCCGGGTTGGAGTCTGGTTATAGAGGCTCTCCGGGTTTGGGTCTGGTTACAGTTAGCCCCTAGGTCATGGTATGAGGCCTTGACATAGAAATTAAAGTCCAGAATTATGCATTCCATCATTACGAAAGTGGCTATTGATATTTCATGTGATTATTTGAATAGTAGAATATCCATGTGAATAAGTAAATGGAATTATTTTATTTTATCTTTGCCATATTATTATGAAGTTCAAGTTTAAAAGGCTTTTGTTCTAGTCTTACATTGCCTTAAATGTTTATGCTTATTTATGAAAGTTTTCTATATATTATTATCCTTACTGAGCATTTGAGCTCACCCCTTTATATGTTTTATTTTCCCCAGGATGTGAAGAAGTATATTATGACTGACCTGCAGGGATAGTATAAGAGATATGAGTGTGGCCTATGGAGACTATGTTGTTGTAGTTTTTAATTTTATAATGTAATTTAAAACTTATGAATGTGTCTAGTATTTCCAAGGCTACTAAACTAATCGGTCTTTCGAGAATTAATCTTTTGTGGTCATTCCAATGTTATGTAATAATGCACCGACTCTAGGTAACTAGGGTCATGGCGTTACATAGTTTATTGTTTGAGTGATATGTTAATTAAATTAATTATTACTATTTTTTAATTGTCTGATATGTGATTTAAAATAGTAAAATATAAATAAAAAATTTATTTGTAATGTTATATTTATTTTTAAATCAAAGTATTATAGTGGATATATAAGATAATTATAATAAATTGAAATTATATTTAAGGTATATATTGATATATATTTAATAATTAATATATCATACATATTTTATTGAGTAATAAGTGGTTATATTAAATAATAAATTATTAATAATGAAATTATTATTTTATAAGAGTTATAATATTTTATACTATTAAAAAATGGTTAGTTTCAACCATGGCCTTGAAACATGCAGTGAGGATAGTGCATAGGAAGGTAGAACACCTGAAAGGTCAGGTCAGGCTAGTATGGGTTAGCAGGAGTAGGGAAAGGGATGTTTAACCTTTTTTATATGGGTTGGCATGAAGAACTATTGGAAAACAAAAGAACTAGGTGGATTTCATTGGTGAGGTTGTTCACATCCACATATATGAAGGAGGTAATGGTCAGTTGAGAAATCGATACGGGGCAGGTATATTATGGGCACTATTCACACTATTTAAAATTCTTCTGTGAATCATTTTAAATAATGATGCCACCTAACATTATATTATTCCTTGAACCAAACTTGAATAATATCAAAGGATATATATATATATATATCACTTCAGGTAATAAGTCTTAGTGGACTACTACCAAATTTTTTCAATGAAGAAAATAAAAGGAGTAGAACGTGATGGAGACAACTGCATTTATAAAATATGGATATTAATATTAATGAACTAAATTTTTTCCAGATTATACTATAAGAAAATAGGACACATCCTCCATAAAAAATACTTTTTATAGAGTTTTGTAGAATATTTTATTGGGAAGATGAGATAAATTTTGTGGAATGATATAGTAGTAGGATATCGATCTCTTTTGCACATGGCCATGCATGTTGATGATGGAGCAGAACAAAACTTATTTAATATGGTTGTTTTCTTATACCCCTAACACCCATTAGTTTTAGAAACTAATATATATATATATGTAAATATATATATTAATTTCACAATGGTATATCACATTCTTTGGATTTTCAAGTTTATTTCTTGAAGGATATCTAAGGAACAATGTTTATCAACCCTTTTATAGTAGTATTATCTCAAACTTAAACAATAATAAAATAATAGATTCATTATCCATGTAATATACATGCATATAGATTTAGTTGGTCATGATTATAGCATAATCTTGGGTATTAATTATCATGGATAGGTTGGTATTTGAGAAATTGAAGATAAGTTTTTAGTGGTGCATCACAGTTCAATGTAAAATATAGATTTCAATAGAAACTATATTATATATAGAAACTCTTCCAGATGTTATTAATTTGCCCCATGGTATTTATGAGATCATCATCATACATTTATAAAGAAAATCAAAAGAAAGGACACAAAGAAGAACAACGAAACACTGGAAAGGCCCCTAATGGGCTACGAAGGCTTGAAATAATGCAGACCTAAAGCATCACCTTGGATTAGATTTGATTCAATTGGGAAAGAGTGCACATCATAGAAAAGTAAAACCCGAAGACCTTGTGAAGCCATAGCATCAAGATGGTTGTCCACCTTATTTCCCTCCCACCAAGTGTGTGAGAAAGTAGTGCCATTACTAATGAGCCTCTTAGACCTCCTCAAGACATAATTTAAGGACCAGGGAACATTCTGATTTCCATGCATGGAGTCATGTAGGATAATAGATTCCATCTCGACTGCAACTAGAGCAATAATCCAATGCCTATATAGCTGGAGACCTAGGAACATTTCCATTACCTCATCCATAAGATATTTTATATAGACATTACTGTAAGGGTGACATTATCAATTTGTACAACCTTAGTGGATAAAGGTTCGTGCTTATTTTTACATATATTATTAGTTTTTAATACTTAAATATTTAATATTCAATTTTAAATATATAGTGAGAGATGACTATAAAAATATCCCTCCCTTTATGGTTGGGATTCTCTTCTATAATTTCTTATAAAAAATACCCCTTCCTACCCTAGTTTTCTATTTATTTAGCATAAAAGAAAATAGAATTAGAGAGGGATAGTCTGTTCTTAGGGGTTTATCATCATGAAAGAATAAATTTAAAGTGGATAATTAGGTCTATAACAAAATAAAAGGTAAGGAAGTTTTTTTTAAAGTTTATATATCAATATTTTTAATCGTTTATCTACTTCCTTTAAAAAAAATTTATAAAAGAAAAACTCTTATTGTATACAATATATTTGAAATACAATTTCCCTTTATGATTATTTTAATGTTTAAAAAGTTTTAACTAATCTTTTAAAAGGTAAGAGTATTTATATTTATTTAAAAATTATTATTTTCATGAAACTATCTATCTCTGTGATCTTGTTTTTGAAAACCATATATTCTTTAAAAGAACCCCTCTTTGTGGGTTAGTGTTTAAAATATCCACTTGAAATATATTTCAATAGGAACCCATGATGGTTTATCTTTGAAACCATTATTTTATTTTATAAATTATTTCATCCATGAATGCATTCTTTAAGTTTTTATTAAATCACCATACCACTACTACAATAATTTTACTATTTTGGATTGATTTTAAATGATGTTATATATGGATTTTAAAATAAATTTCAAATGAGTTTCCATAAACCTGCTAATCATTAATTAATATATCTTAATTTCTTGGATTTATTTTAAAAAACTCATGTTATGGATGATTTTATGAGATTTATGATGAAAAGTTTAACCTACTAAATGTTTTGATTTTAAGATATAAGGAAAAGTGAAAGCTAATAAATGTTTTGATTTTAAGACACGATACTTGGGAATTATTGATGGAATTAGGGAAATGGGTGTAAAACCAAACCCTTATAGGAATTTTCCCTTATATGATGAGTGAATATGTTAAATACCTCTAACACATTGGGTAATGTGGATTGACTTAACTGGTTATAAGTTAATCCTATGAAGTGGATGAAGTTACTTGGTTATAAGTTACTAATATGAAGTAGATAGAGTTGAATGGTTATAAGTTACTTATATAAAGTAGAAAAAGTTAATTGGTTATAAACCACTCCTATAAAGTGGACATAGTTAATTGATTATACGTTACTTCTATGAAGTGGATATAGTTAATTTCTTATAAGTCACTCCTCTGAAGTTAAATATTTAACTAATGTAAGTTACTCCTAAGATAATTTTGGAATTATCTGGTTAAGTGATTCCATTATGAATGATGATGAATTTAGTGGCCTAATATGCCATTATGATTTTTATATGATTACAATACGTTTTATTGAAAATATTTTCATTTTATGAAAATATGTTATTTTAAGGAAAAAGGGTTTTTTAATCCTTTCATGGATAAAGGTTTTGATCTTTAAGAAACATATATGGTGTTGTTAAAATTCAATGATTTATATTTTCATTAAAGAAGGTTTTACTTCTATATATTTATATATTCTCTAAGAAACTTTCAAATATATTATTATTCCTTTATATAGTTTTATGAAACTTGTTATTCCAAGTGGAAAACACAAGAGGGGGTGAATTGAGTTTCAAATAAGATTAAAAAAAATATTTAAACCTAAATTCCCCAATTTATAAAAATAACCCAGTTAACTAAAATCATATAGATATATAATTGATAGTTTTTGACATATTTATCTAAGGATTGATAACAACATAGTTAAAACTAATTTCAAAATCACTTTAAAATTTGAAATAAATATAATCAATTTGAATAAAATATATTAAACACCAACTAAAGTTAACTATCAGAGAAATTTTGTACTATTTTTTTTTTGAAAAAATAAAGCTAATTTGATTTAAAAAAAGTAAAATAAAATAAGGAAACACATAGTGGGATTAAACAAGAGGCATAACCTCAATCTGATACCTAGTCCTCTATACTTAGAAATAACCTACTGAAAATTAATTTATTAAAAAATAAACCCGATCCATAACCTAGATCAAGTTTTTACATATAACTATATGAAATGAAGTCCATGCTACACACAACCTCTTCCATAGTTATAGTTGGGATAATAAGTGGAAAAATAAATGAAGAGAGTGTCAGATTACTATCTAACACAGTTTAAGAGCTTGTGCTATTTAATGTGCAAAGTAAAGTGAGCACAATCTGAATGTAAATAAAACATATAGAAAGAAGTAAATGTTTTTTAAATGTTTTTGTATTTATTATTTATATGATCAACCAAGGAGATAATTTAGAATGTTATTATTCTTCTTTTAGATTGTCCTTAAATTTTTACTTGAGGACACTTTGAATTTTGATTATAAGATTTTTGTTTTGTGGAAAAAAAGAGTTTCATTTGAATTAATAAGAAATCCTTTATCTCCTCAGTAAGAATAGATGAAAAAATAGTTAGTATATAACAGAATGTAACTGATCAGACAAAAAACTAGTTCACGAAGGGTTATTATGACTTTATATATTTTCATATTTTCCAATTATCCATTATAAGATTATAATAAATTGATATAATTCCTCATATTGAGTGGAAAATATTTAAATTTTTACATTTTATTTAATTTATTTGTGTAGTCATTTAAGAATAATCATTTTTAAATCTGTGTGTCTCTGAATTGAATCAAATACCTTAAACTAGACATTAGAATAATTAATTTTAATTTTATTCTAGACAGTTATGGTATCATATCTTCAATTGGAAGTATTAACTTCAACTGATGGTAGCATGATCTGAACTAAAAATATCACACTTTCTCTAGTAGTAGTGGTAACAAAACAATCTTGGAAGTAAAAAAGTTGAATTAGCAGTAATAGCTTCTATTGGTGGTAGAATACTTTTATCAATGGTATGAATGTTGGACTAGATTTAAAAGAAGTAATTTTAAGATAGAAACATTCAACTAATGGACACACAGTTGAACTGGTGATGGGATAACTCTTCTAAAAATAGTAATCTCCTAGCGGTAACAAACTATAACTAACGGTTGCATGAGTAAGCTTGTAGAAGCTACTTTGTACTAGTGCTAGTAGCTCCATAAAGGTAAAATATAATTTTAATACTCTATGTAAGGGTAAAAAAAAATTTTTATACCTTATTTAAGGGTAAGTAGATACTTATGTTAGGGTAAAGTGAAACTTCATAAAGGTAAGAAATAAATTATAAAGCTTTTTATAAGGTTGGATAAAATATTTTAAAGCCTGTATAAGGGTAGATCAAACATGAATAAGGGTAAGAGATACATAAATAAAGGTAAGAAAAAATTCATAAATCTTACGTAAAGGTAAGAAAAAATCATACATATAGGTAAATCAATGAATATAAAGCTTATATAAAGGTACTTTAAAAATTATATAAGGGTATAAAGAGCTTGTGTAAGGGTAGAACTAAGTTTTCAAATATCACATAAGGGCACCCTAAATCTTTTGTAAAGGTAAAAAATACTTAAGAGAGTTATGTAAGGGTAAAAAAAATATTTAGAGAGTTACTTAAGGGTAAATAAATACTTAGTATTAATGAAGAAAACATGATTTGTGTCAATTTAAAAAAATAATTTCTTATACTAAGATAAAAATATCCCCACTTTTGATGATCATAAATCTGATTGAAAAATAAATTCAAAAATAAAGGATTCCAATTAAGGTAGTGTTCTTATTAGAAAAATTATAGTTTTTGAAAAGAATATAATTATAATACCGATTAAGTTCCATAACAAGAAAATTTACAAGCATGCTCAGTCATAGTATATCTCCACACAAAATATTTTCTCCCCCTTTAGGACTATCAAAAAGTTATAGTAAATACAAAATATATCAGATGAAATAAAAAAAAATAGGAATGACGTTTCATTAATATCAAAGTTAAATGAAGTAAATCATAAAAATATAAAATAAGAGAAATGGACCTATCAAATCTGGGTCAGAGTTTGAATCCACTTCATAAGTTGGGGAGTTAAGATCAAAATGGAATTTTAATTTTCCAACAATAGTTGGTGTAGGAGGAGGTTTAGAGGAAGGTTTAAGAGTCTTGAACACAATATCATATGCCACTGTTCTCAAATGTATCACTGCCTCAACAATAGTAAGTCCAAATGGACTTAAATAGATCAATGTAGTTTGAACATGTGCTAATATGCATTAAGAGACTAAGGTTTTCATGGGAATGGATAGAGGAGCAATGACTACTATTTTAGTGGTTTAGATAAAGGGCTCTATTAGTTCAAAAAACTAAGTTATAACCCTTTCACCATGATCCATTTCCCAAAATAAATATATATTTTCTTCCATAAACAACTTTTTCAAGGGGGAAAACATCTTCAAATGAGATAATTTTCACTTGAATGACATAGTGTCATGTTGAATTATTATATTTTAAGATAAGAACTTAAAGTGAGAGTTAATATAATTCTTGTTATAATTATTAAAAATATAATAATTAATGTATTTTTATGGTAGCCTTGTCATTTCTAGATTCATTTAAATACTCTATTATAAGTTTTTAGATATGCTCACCATGGGTCTTGATTTGTCAAATTTCATCTTGGTGAGAGGTAGAATAATATTCAAATATATCCTATATATCTTCTTTAAAAACACTCCTAATCATATTATAATCCACTATAGAATGCATAGAATAAGGAGGAGATCTTAAAGAATAGGATCAAGCTGTAGAAAAAGATTCCAACATAATAAGAATTGTCTGATGACTTCTAGTCATATTTATCCAAATATACTCTCTTGTAGAATGAATAACACTGATATTCTCAACAAATCTTTAGTTTCTCACTTTTATATTTTCAATTTAAAAGAATAGTTTTTGTTGGAGTTAAGACATAACCAAGGATACAATAAGGGAGATATCAAAAGAAGATCTAAGAATATTTTTGAGATCAGAAAATATATCATCCTTAAAGGAATCAAAGTCAACATGTGTTAGAGAACTGGACTAAGGAGGAGTGGAAAGAGGAGGTGAAACAATATCCATAATCTCACCAGGAAGTTGAGGAATTTATTCTACATCATTAACCCAAGAAGGAACTCAGAATAGAATGGTTCCAATAGATCTAGCCTATATATCTATTCTACCAATATCTATTAGGATATTTCTGAGAAATAGAAATGGTCAGTCTACCATGGTCAGGTGGAATGCCTCCATTATCATCTTCACTATCTGAGTAAGAATAGGACAAACCAAGGATAATTGACCCTAGGGACTTTTCCCCCTTATAAGGTGCTTCTTAATCATCTAAAACCATCTCATCAGTATCAAATGGGATTTTATAACATGGTCCTACTAAAATAATTTTTGAAAATATTCCACTCTCTACTAACATTCCTACAAGATTCCGAGATTATCATGAATTTTTGAGATTTTTCATCCTCATCTTCCCCATAAAAATCAAGTGATGATTAATTAGATAAAAAATAACATCCTCACGACTCTTTGAAGAAACATCCTCAATTTGAGAACCATTTGAAACCTTAGTATTAGATTCCTCATTATATTTTAATATAATTTCCTTATAAGGTAAGGATAGTGGTGAATCAATAGGTCTATAAGAGACATTAGTACTTCTTAAAGTATCATGATCACTCCATGCTTCAACTAAAACACCAACATATTCAGCTAATTCATCAGTATCTTCTCCTTATTCAACCTTATCACTATCCTCACACACTTCCTCATCAGAAGAGTAAACCATTACTTCATCTAGATCTAATACACGATCAAACAAATATCTTAGTATTGAATGGTTCTCTATAGGGTTTAATTTTTCATATAGTCTGTCATTGTCTTCCACCCATTTATTTAACTATGTGTTCCAATTTACCTTCATTTTTATAGGTTATTTGACTAAGGAAAAAACACCACATTAAGGTACCTTTTCCTATCCTTTAATAAAAACTCCTCTATATTCCAATATGGAATAAATAATATTAGGATAGAAAAGATAATTTGACCTTGATGTAGGTTTTCACAAACCCATCATGCGCAACATCAAATACTTACATAGGTTTATTTTTATCCTCTTTTGAAAAGAAATAAAAGGAAAACATATTTTTACCTCATGATACTGAAATCTCCCTTACTAGGATACAACATGTGTTAAATAAACTTAAAGAGAAACTATCATTATAAATCTAGTTCTATTGTAGTAAGTCTTCTTACAACAACATCTCCAGTGAGCTCAAGAAGAGAATATTTGAAAAAAAAATTATCACGGTAAATGGGATAAGAACCTTTATTATCCTCATATATTTCTTCATGATGGACTTATAAGTAATTATCCCATTACTTAGATGAAAATATGAGATCCTTTTTATCTATCATCATTTTTATAAAATCCTTTTTATCCTCAAATATAAACTCAAAAAGATATAGAAATCATAAACTAATCATGGATAGAAAAATCAGTCATTCCTTGAAAACCACTGATTATTCACTGAAAGTGGCTAATATTCATTGTTAATATCTTAATATTAATGTGTTTAAAAGTTCATAAACATCAATTTTAGTCCAATTCAGAAATTTAACTTCATTTCCCACCATTGTGCAATTCATACTTAAAGTGTCAATTTGGGCCCACTCAATAATTTGCTTGTGGAAATTACAATATTCATCGTTTTAATTTGATATTTTGTTATATGATTAATAAATTTATTTGGAACATTTTTTCTTTTAGTTCTTATGGATTAATCATAAGTGAATATGGATATTTTTGCACCTGAACGTAGAAACTTGCTGGAAAAAGCATAATGGGCCTAAGGCCCATCAAACAAATGTGGGGCCCATAAACCAAGACCAATGAAGCTCCAATTTATACAGTAGAAATATAAAAACATGAATATCATTTTATTCAACTATGGACAGAGCTAATTGTGATGTTTTCATGATGATAAAGGGATCTGAAGTTGAGATTTAAATGGTGGACCCGACATTAATGCACAGAAATCCGTCCCACCATTTAGACCATAACTTCTAAACGGCTAAGCCAAATTTCCTGAAAGTTTTACAGATCATATAGGACAGATGTACGAATATAGTTTTCTTCTACAACCCCTCCGGATTCGGCCTTATTCAATTAAAAATCCACACGTCAATATGGTGGACGAATCTGGATAGTTTTCCGGGTCAAATTCGAAACATCAATTTCCTTTTGATTATTCACCCTCCTTTTGACTCTATTAATTGTTTGGGGGTGAATTAATTGTTGTGGGATAAATCTAAGGCTCCTAATATGCCTATATAAGGAGCTAGTGGTGAAGGGAATAGGTGTGGATATTTTTCTTATCATCTTTTGTTGCTTGTTTCATTGTAAGGTTATGCTTCCAAATTTCCTTTGTAATGTTTTCCATTTCAATGTAAGTTTATTTTTTTATATCTTTATGTTCTTAATCAACTTCTTTCTCTTCTATATTTTCCATTTCATTTATTAAAACTTTATTATCACAAAGCATAGTGATATCTCTATGTTTTTGTGAATTAGTTCACACATAGGTGTGAATTTCATTCACACACATAGAGGAGTGCTTGTTATTTCTGCGGTTTTAATTTCTTCAATCCAATTATTGTTAGCCATATTCCACCCACCATTGAGATTATACCATCAATGGAGGGATAACCATTTAATGGGTTGATCTTAGGAGGATGTAAAGGCTGGATTGAATGTTATTTTATGAACGAATTGTTTTTAATTGGAAAATTAATTTAAGACATCCATTCTTCATTAATTTATACTCTTCATCTTTATTGTGTTTGAGAAAACTAAATTAAATTACTAAATGACCATATACCTTGGAGAGATCATGAATTTGTTTCTCTAAGTGTATAGGGGATTAGTAATTGTGTTTAGTAAGCACCAAACCAGAAAATGATGAAGGTAGTGTTATTTTTGAAGAATGGATTCATCAGGAATTAATAAAACCAAAATTGTCTAAAGAAGTAAAATTAATTCAATCCACCAAGAGCATAATCCTAAGATCAACCTATTTTATATGAATTTAATTCACTTAGGTTTCCTAGTGTTCTTTAAACCATCCAAAATCAAACCCAAAGTTGGCTACTTCATAGCCCATCCTTCACCAAATCATAGCGTCTCAAGATTACTTCTTCTGTCCCTGTGGATTCGACCCCTACATGTACTACATCGACCGCTTTTACCAGTAGGGTAAATTTGGGCACAACCAAATTTTGGTGCCGTTGCCGGGAACCCAAGTGAGTACCTAAGAAACTCATCTTCTTTTCTCACCCCAAATTCTCTATTCTCATCCTAATTTCTCGTCTCTATTCCCCTTTCTTTTTCTACATGTCCAATGAATCCCAAAAACAACTTTCAATCAACTCCAATGGATTATCTTCAACAATGCCCATTAATATACCAAGGGTATAATCAACTGGAAAATCAA
Source organism: Viscum album (assembly GCA_963277665.1). Taxonomy (NCBI): domain Eukaryota; kingdom Viridiplantae; phylum Streptophyta; class Magnoliopsida; order Santalales; family Viscaceae; genus Viscum; species Viscum album. The sequence continues at coordinate 481,374,129 of OY728139.1, forward strand.
TATTTTGAATCACCTCACATAGAAAATTTCATTGACCAAAACATGATTGAATACACCACACCAGATGATATGTACAATCAATGGGATGCTGATTGTTTAAAAGATCAATTTCCATACCTCTCAAGGATTATTGGAGAGATCAAACATAATGAAGTTCATGATGTCCAAAAATCTATAAATCCTAATTCTGAAAAAATTCTTGAACATTTGTGTGAAAAAATGGATAAAATGAATTCAGAGGTTTCATCTTTAAGAGTAGAACTACAAATCATTGAAATGGTTATAGAACCCATTCCCACTCAGGTTGTCTCTTCCTCATCACTAATACAAGAATCTTGTCTCTCACAAACCTCAAATGAATTTATTGAAGAACCAACCATTGGATTTGGGATAGTTGAAGATAATAAAGGAATTGTTGATGGGTGCTTAAATCAAGAGGAAACTAATTTTTTGTATTCACAAGAGGGAAACTTGACATTGTGGATGGCGAGTCCTGAATATTTCTCCATTGACGATTTTTCAAAAACACAAATCACTGAACAATTGGGAGAAATACCAAACATTGAGCCCATACCAACACCTCAAATTCAACTAGACACTTTTGGGGATGAATCATATTTTAAAACGGAACCAATTATTACTAATTTTTTTGGAGAAGAAAATGACTTTCATTCAAATTTCCAATCTTTATTAGGAAATTTCAATCGACCAGAACTCAAAATCATTATCCTTCCTTCCCCAGATAAGAATTCCATCATAGGTGATAAAAAAGACCTTGCAGTTTTAGTTCATTCATCTAAACAAGCAAATAATTTTGTAATGGTCATTGATGTATTAGGAAATAATATAAGTTCAACTCGATCAACCATTTCAGATATTCCTTGGATTTTACCAATCATTGTAGAAAATAGAATTTTACATGAAACAAATTTCAAAAAAATAATTAATCTCAATCTTATTGAAGTGGAAAAAGATGGGTTAATTAAAATGTCGAAAGTTGGAATTGGATAAGTTGGGGGGTACAAGTCGAGCTAACGACGTTAAACAAAAGCGCTGCACGGGAGGCAACCCGTGGTTTTCATGTTTCCAATATTTTTGGAATCATATTTATTTTTCAAAGAGGATTAATAAATCATTTTGATATTTTAAAAATAAAAAAATAAAAAAATAGATTGTTGACATGTTCTTCTTTTATGAGTAAGGATGGGTATGAAAGAGGAGCACCATATTCATCTGTGTCACGCGGTGTGATCCCTGAGTAATACCTTACCCGGAAAATATAAAGAATACAATGTATCATCAGTTTATTTTATTTTATTTATGTTTTTGTAGGTTAAAAAAAATTAGACTCTTGACCTGTTCTTCTTTTATGAGTATGGATGGGTACGAAAGGGGATCACCGTATTCATCCGTGTCACGTGGTGTGATCCCTAAGTAATACCTTACCCAGAAAATATAAAGAAGACAATGTATCATTAATTTGATTTAAAAAAAACATGGAAAACAATAAAAATGATGGTACTTGGAATTAAATAAATCATTATGATGTCTGTTTTGTCTGATTTTTCCTTATTTTTATGGTTCAGGAACTATTTTGGGTGATACATGTTCAATCAAGGAGGTGCCTACATCCCCCAAGAGATCAAAGGAGTAATCTGGAGCATCATGAACTTCAACTTCAAAAACCAGGTGAATTTGTTCCATGTTTATCATTCTAAATTTCATCTTTTAACTCCTATCCTACCCCCTTCTAACTTTTCTTTTCTTTAAACACTGGGGACAATGTTATTCTAAGTTGGGGGGAGATAAAAAATGATTTTTTTTGTGAATAAAAACATGCGTGACAAGAAAAATTCCATTAACCATAAACATGATAAAACACATTGCAAACTCTAAAATTGGATATCAAATAAATTTTGCATGCCTTGATTCTGATTTTAATGCAAGTTTAAGTTCATGAGCATAGTTTTTGAAAAGTGCGGTTGTCCGATGTGATTTTTCAATGTTAACATTTTCATCCTCTTAATAAAAATGCCACAATGCACGTCTATTGGATCGTGGGTGTAAATTTGAGTTCTTGGATCCCTTTCATTATAGCATAGAGTTCTAGGGTGACTTTTAGTTTAATTTGATCATCCCAAAAAAAAATTGACCACATAGAGCAATGTTTTGTCCAAATGCGTGGCGTCCGGCACTTGGGGATCGTGACTCCATAGTTGTCTTGCCCAGATTTAGGCTTTATATCTCTATTGTAGAGCATGAAATTGACAATATGTGTGGCGTCCGACACTTGGGGATCCTGACTCCATAGTTGTCTTGCCCAGAGTTAGTCTTTTCATATCTATTGTGGATAAAAAAATCATCAAAAAAAAATCAAAAAAAAAATGGATACTCATATTAAGGTTTAATGTGATTCCCACCTAGCGCTTCCATTTTCCCCCCTTGAACAATAAAATGGGCCCCATATCTTCTGTGATGCACAACACTTTATCAGGATTAATTGAAATTGGATGAAATGTGGTGATGAATTTGAACAAAGGAATGGGCTTGGGCTTGGGATATGCTTATGGACCTAGATTATTTTAAATGATTTTGATGGGTTCCATAATTTTTTTGGTATGAGGTCTTTGGGTGAGCAATGTGTATTTAAATGTTTTTGGAAAAGAGGATTTGAATTTCATATTTGTAATATATTTTTCTCGGGACTAGCAAAACTCAAGATGGGGGGTGTGATTAGTCACTAAATGTGGCTAATATACATTGTAAATATCTTAATATTAATGTGTTTAAAAGTTCATAAACATAAATTTTAGTCCAACTCAGAAATTGAACTTCATTTCCCATCATTGTGCAATTCATGCTTAAAGTGTCAATTTGGGCCCACTCAATAATTTGCTTGTGGAAATTACAATATTCATCATTTTAATTTTATATTTTGGTATATTATTCATAACTTTATTTGGAACATTTTTTCTTTTAGGTCCTATGGATGAATCACAAGTGAAGATGGAGATTTTTGCACCTGAAAGCAGAAACTTTCTGGAAAAATCATAATGGGCCTAAGGCCCATCAAACAAATGTGGGGCCCAGAAACCAAGACCAATGAAGCTCAAATTTATATAGTTGAAAGATAAAAATATGAGGATCATTTTATTCAACTGTGTCCAGAGCTAATTCTGATGTTTTCATGATGATAAAGGGATCTGAAGTTGAGATTTAAATGGTGGACCCGACATTAATGCACAGAAATCCGCCCCACCATTTAGACCATAACTTCCAAATGGCTGAGACAAATTTCCTGAAAGTTTTAAAGCTCATAGAGGACGGATGGACTAAGATATTTCTCTTCTACAACCCCTTCGGATTAGGCCTTATTAAATTAAAAATCCACACGTCAATATGGTGGACGAATCTGGACAGTTTTCCGTGTCAAATTCAAAACATCAATTTCCTTTTGATTATTCACCCTCCTTTTGACTCTATTAATTGTTGGGGGGGGGGGTGAATTAATTGTTGTGGGATGGACCTAAGGCTCCTAATATGCCTATATAAAGAGCTATTGGTAAAGGGAATATGTGTGGATATTTTTCTTATCATCTTTTGTTTCTTGTTTCATTGTAAGGTTATGCTTCCAAATTTCCTTTGTAGTGTTTTCCATTTCAATGTAAGTTTCTTTTTTGTATATTTATGTTCTTAATCAACTTATTTCTCTTATATATTTTCCATTTAATTTATTAAAACTTTATTATCACAAAGCAAAGTGATATCTCTGTGTTGTTGTGAATTAGTTCACACATAAGTGTGAATTTCATTCACACACACGGAGGAGTGCTCGTTATTTCCGCGGTTTTATTTATTCAATCCAAATATTGTTAGCCATATTCCTCCCACCATTGAGAGTATACCATCAATGGAGGGCTAAACCTTCAATGGGTTGATCTTAGGAGGATGAAAAGTCTGGATTGAATGTTATTTTATGAACGAATTGTTGTTAATTGGATAATTAATTTAAGACATCCATTCTTCATTAATTTCTACTCTTCATCTTTATTGTGTTTGAGAAAACTAAATTCAATTACTAAATGACCATATACCTCAGAGAGATCATGAATTTGGTTCTCTAAGTGTATAGGGGATTAGTAATTGTGTTTATTAAGCACCAAACCAGAAAATGATGAAGGTAGTGTTATTTTTGAATAATGGATTCATCAAGAATTAATAAAACCAAAATTGTCTAAAGAAGTAAAATTCATTCAATCCACCCCAAGCATAATCCTAAGATCAACCAATTTTCTTTGAATTGAATTCACTTAGGTTTCTTAGTGTTCTTTAAACCATCCAAAATCAAACCCAAAGTTGGCTACTTCATAGCCCATCCTTCACCAAATCATAGCATCTCAAGGTTACTTCTTCGGTCCCTGTGGATTCGACCCCTACATGTACTACATCGACCGCTTTTACCAGTTGGGTAAATTTGGGCGCAACCAACCACTATGCCCAAAATTATTCTCGGACAACCTTCCATACTAGAGACTTACTCAAAGTAAACCAAACAACATCAATTTCCTTTTCAATGACTACAAATCATGAAGAAATTTATGTATTTCTTGGCTCTATAGGTTGACTAAATTCACCTGTAGAGATCCCTCTTGGTCATGATTTATCCAAAAATTTTGATTCACACTTCACTATCACCATTTTTGCCTATATGTGAGGGTTAAAGGTTAAATCTAAAGTGTCTTGGGTTCAAGAGAGAAAAAAAGAGGTTTGAATGGTTCATGTGAAAGAGGATTACATTCAGACTATAAATCAATAATTTTTTCATTTAGGGATCTACACTAATTTTAAATATAAAAATATTTTAATTATAATTAAATATAGAATTTAAGAGTTAAAAAAAATTAATGGTAGCACTAAGAGTGATAATCTTTAATGGTAGAAGACAACAGTAGAAAGATAATGTTATAAAAATAACAACAACAAGGCTAACATGACTAATAATATAATGAATAATGGTAGTATAGATAATGGTTCCATTGAATGGTAGCACATGTATGTATGACTAAATTCTATAAAAAATAACATATTAAGGAAGTTAAAGAGATTAAGATGAATTTATCATCCCAAGTTTATTTATAATATAGCTCATTCTATCAATATTAAAAGGCTTTATAAATATTTCAGCAAGATAATGTTCAATACTAATGAACTCAATATTTATATCACCTTTTTAAAAATGATCTCTCAAAAATAGATGTTTTATCAATATATTTTTTCCTTGAGTGAGACACGAGATTATTTGAAAATTTTATAGCACATGTATTGTCATAAATTATAGGGGCATGTTTAAACTGGTATCCATAGTCTATTAAAGTGTGTTTCATATATATAATATGTGTATAAAAACCAATTTCAACTTTGTAGTCAGTTTTAGCAGTGAATAATGAATAAAATTATATTTTTTACCACAGTATGATACTTGAGACTTTCCCAAGATCTGACATGTTCTAGAGGTGTTTTTTGAACTAAATTATAACCACCAAAATCAATATATGAATAACTAATTAAGTCAAAATCATGTCCTATAAAATAGAACAATCCTAAATTGGTTATAATTTTGAGCTATTTAAAATTTATTTTGACAATATTTGAATGAGATTAATTTGGGATTGCTTAAAAAAAGGAACAAATATATACACTAAACATAATATCAGGTTAGCTAGTAGTTATGTATAATAAACTTCTAATCATACTTATATAATTAGTTTGGTCAAATCAATTTGTAGTTTCATCAAGATCTAACTTGGAACTTGTACTCAAAGTAGTATGACTACCATTGGTGATATGTATACCAAAATGTTTTAAGAGACCCCATTATATTTTTACTTCGATTTTAAAAAAAATCCCTATTTATTTTAAAAAATTTGAAAACCAAGAAATAATTTTAACTCATCCATTAAAATCATTTGAAACTAAATTTGAATCATTTTAGAAAATTAAATACACAAATATTTTTTGGATAATATGAAAATAATAACATCAAAATAAAAATAAAATATTAAAAAATCCTTTTTTTTATAAATAGGACAGTGTTAGAAGCACATTTTTAAAAAATATTTAAAATAAGAAAATTGATAGGCCTATCATACCAAGGTATATGATATTTTTTAAACCATACAAAGACATTTTCATTTTAAAAACATGATTTGGAAAGTGAGGATTTTGGAATATAGGGGTTTGTTCTAAAAAAACATCCTCAACAACATAAAAATTTATAAATTCACTACTAACATCCATTTGAAATAGTTTCAAATTTAGACGTATTACATCTGAAAGTAGAATTCTGATAGCTTCAAGTATAATTACTGGTGTAAAGGTTTCATCATAGTTAGTACCTTCTTATTTACTATATCCTTGTGTAACCAATATATCTTTATTTCTAACTATATTACCTAAATACCCACGTGGTGCTAATGGTGAGGTAGTCTTTATGTTCATCTACTAATTTACAGACTTTATTTCTTTCAAAATAATTTAATTATTCATTCACATCCATTACCTAATGTTCATAATTGATTTATTCATTTATTTTGTTTGTTTAAATCTTTGAAAATAAGTATTAATGTTTAATATGGTTTCTTAGTGAGGCTCATGTTTGAGTACCTTTATCTAGGTCTCATACAATAACATCTAGGGGATGGTTTCTAAGGTTTCTAATGGTTCAGGGACTGAAGAACTTGGTTCTTCTAGGTATTATTTTGGGTCTAAAAGGAATTTATGATAACTTATAGGTGACTTATCATGAAAATCATTATAATAATCATAAATCTTTTAGGTATTATTAATATTCATATTTGACATATCATCCTCAAAATTTTCTAAAGTAGGTTTGAGTTCATGTGGATATTCCTCCTTAAAAGTGACATGGATAGTTTCTTCCTCATATTTATATTTATTATTAAAGTATTTATAATATTTAAAAATGGTTTAATAACCATGACAAATTCATTCATATATTATTGGTATAGATTTTTCCAAATTCTTCTTTATTTTTATAATGTATACTTTACACTAAAAAAATATAAAGTAATTTACCTTCGATTTTATACCATTCAATAATTTATATAGAATATTATTTAATATGAGTCTAATAATAACTATATTAATTATATAATAAGATGTGTTAACATATTTAACCTAAAATTACACTGGTGTGTAATATTTACTGAGCATAGTCTAGATAATTTCCTAAAGGGTCCTATTTCTCATTTCAACAACCCCATTTTGTTGAGGTGTTCATGGTGAAGAGAAATTGTGAGTATAGACATATTTTAAGCATAGATATTCAAAATCTTGATTCTCAAACTCACAACCATGATCACTTATTAAGGTTTTCTACTGACTTTATATATTTTAAAAAATAGAAAATAGATTTACTTTTATGAGCAAGGAAAACACCAATGTATATCTTGAATGACCACCAACAATGAAATATGAATAGTATTTTATAACTAAACTAGAAACTTTATATGGTAAAAATAAATCCATATGACCCAATTATAGTGGTTAAGAGGTAGAAACCTCTTTATTTGGTTTTAAATATATGTTGTGTTGCTTCCCCTCTTGAAAAGGTTTAAACACTTTGTCTGTAGGGAATTATATCATTGGTATATACTTGAATAAACCTTTCTTATTTAGATTTATAAGTGAGTATATACTTTGGTGGCCTATTATTCTATGTAGAAACCAAGATTCTATATGAAAATCCCTCAATAAATAAATATTTTGAGAAAATAAGTAATATACATTAACATCATAGACATTATCATTTCTTAAAGTAATAAATACTAAATCATGCTTGTAATCATAAATATTACAAGAATTGTTTTCAAAATTGACATTAAAACCATCATCATACAACTGGGAAATACTAAACAGGTTATATTTTAATCCATCAAAAATTAAAACGTCTAAAATGAGGAAAAATTTAGAGTTTCCAAATTGAAGAAATCCAATGATCTTCCCTTTTAGGATAAAGAGAAAAGATATAAAAAAAGAGTATCCCAGATTTGATATGCAATATCACAAGAAGATATCCTATTAAATTTATCCTCTCCTAAAAAAAATGTATTTATAGCTTTGAATTTTTAATCATAATTAGATTGATTAAGAGTTTATCATTATTTTATAATAGTATTGGGTTTTTTATATTTATCTTTAATAGATTTAAAAATATCAAAATCCATGCTTTCTAGGTGGATTTTCATTTTTATTTTCAATCAACCATAGTTTTTACCATTAAAGTACTAAGTTCTATTGGTATCATAACCTTATGACTTAGTATCCATAATAAAATATTCAATAATAAAAAATTAAAAATATATTATTAAACTCTTGATCAAGGTAAAAGGTAAGCTAATAAAAATAAAAAAATATTAGTTGATACAAAATTTTGGTCCTAGTTGATGACTCAAGAGGGGGTGAATTGAGTTTCCAATAAGAAATTTATATTTAAAAACAATTTAAAACTAAATCCACCAATTTATAAAAATAACCCAACTAGATAAAATAGTATAGATTTAAAGTTTTTCAAAGAGTTCTCAAGGGCTTGAGAATAGCCTAGTTAATGCTAATTTCAATTTCAATTTATCTTTTGAAATAAATCGAACCACTTTAAACACACTGTATAAAACACTGATTATATCTATCTATAAAAGTAATGTTTTACTAAAGAGTATTGAAAAAATAAAACTTATTTGATTTTAAAATGAAGTAAAACAAAATAAGAAAACATACAACAGAATAAAACAAGAGGTTCAATCTCAATCCGATACCTAGTCCTATCCACTTTTAAATAATAGGTTATCAATAATTTTATTAAATAATAAACTTAATCCACAAACTAGACTGAGTTTTTACATACAACTACATGAAAGAAGGTCTGGGACAAACACTACATATTCCATAATTATAAGTGGGATTACATGTATAAAAATAAATTAAGAGAATATTAGAGTACTCTATAATACAATGTTAGAGCTTGTGTTATTAAATGTACAAAGTAAAGTAAACACAAATTGAATGTAAATAAAATATATAGGAATAAGTAAATATTATATAGATGTTTGTGCAATTATTATATCTTTGATCAACCAAGTAAATGATCAGAAACGTTCTTCTTATTCTTCTTTCATATTATCTTCAAATATTTCCTTGAGGACAATTTGAATTTTAATCAAAATATTTCTATATTTTTTGAAAAATATAGTTTCATTTGAATCATTATAAAATAATCTATCTTATTAGTAAGAAACGAGTCATAACTAGTTAGTACATAGTGGGATATAATTGATTAGCCATCCAACTAGTCATAACTTGTTCAGGAGGGGTTCTTCTAACTTTATATATTATCAAAGTCTCCAATTATACATTACAGGATAATAATAAATTTATGTAATCCCTCATTCTGATTAAAAAATGTTTAAAGTCTGAATTTTTCTTTAATTCCTTAGTGTAGTTGTTTAATAATATTCATTCTTAAATCTACGTGTCTCTGAATTTCATTAAACAACTTAAACTAGCCATTGGAATAATTGATTTGAATTTTATTCTAAACATCCATGATAATAGATCTTTAATTGACAACAACAACTTCAACTGATGATAGCATGATCTAAAATAATAGTATAATACTTGATTTGGAAGTAGTGGTAACAAAACTATCTTGGTGGTAGGAAAGATAAACTAGTGGTAGTAGCTTCAACTGGAGGTAGAAGATTTTTTCTCAATGTTAACACCATTGTGATAGTGGTAGAAAAATTACTCTAATAGTAGAAACTTTCAACTGACAATCTCACACTTGAACCAGTAGCGGGATAACTATTTTTGGGGTAGTAATCACCTTCTAATAGTAGAAAATTGTAACTAAAGGTATCAAGAGTGAACTAGTGTTAGTAGCTTTGTACTAGGGAAAATATCTCAATACAGATAAAATAAACTTTTCATACTCCGTGTAAGGTAAAAAAACTTTTCACACCTTATTTAAGGGTAAACAAATACATGTGTAAGGGTAGAGTGAATTTTTTAAAGGTAAGAAATAAATTATAAGGATTTTCTTAAGGGCGGATCAAATATTTCAATGCCTACTTAAGTTTAGATTAAACTTGTGTAAGGGTAAGAGATAAATATGTAAAGAAAAAGATTAATTTATAAATCTCTCATAAAGGTATGAAAACACATGCGTAAAGGTACATAAAAGAATAAAATCTTCTATAAATGTACTTCCAAACTTTTATAAGGGTAAAAAGAGATTTTATAATGGTAGAACCAATTTTACTATTTTATGAACCATTTTGGGTGACAAGAATAATTCATGTTTGAAGAAATGTTTTATAAAAGTTCAAAATTTTTATTACATAAAAGTAATAATTGATTAAATAATTTTCATTAGTTTTTCTAAGGTTTAATATATCCCTATATTTTGAAATCCCCTTGTTGGTATTTTTGTGCTTACCCCAAGTTATAAAATGTTTTCACATGTATTGGAATGATTAAGATCATTTGATGATGTTTTAATTTTCTACAGATTTTTGAGAAAATATTTTATGTGATTGAGTATATTTTTTGGTTAATAAGAGATCTGGTTGTTCTACTTTTCCTAATTTGGGGAGAATTTCATGAGATTTCTAGGGTTTTTTTGTTTTGAATATTAAATAATAGAAAATAATAATAACTTTTTCATATAGTGATTATATAATACCAATCAAGGAGAACAATATTTAATTTATTCTAATAAGAACTTATCATGTTTTAGATAATTTAAAATATATTATGTGTTATTATCAAATTAAGGGCTAGTTTCAAGATGGAAGGACGAAGATCTCAAATAACTTGTTAGACCCTCCTAGATGATATACATGATAGGATAATTATGAAATAATCCTAAAATAACTTTGAAATATTTTCAAACATTTAAGTCACATTATAATAACTATATGATATATCAAACACCTCCTTTATATCCTGGTATTTCCATGGATCATGGTTCATTTATGAGAAAATTTTGCGATCTCAACTTTCTCACTACACTGGACATGGGTGGTACTATTAGGGAATTTTTAGATTTTTCACATTATCTAGATCTTATGAATCTTGTAATTATTTTAAATATATTGTAAAAGAATGAGACCTTTACACAACCTATATGCATTTATTTTTAATTTTTGTCTGGGAATATTACAAATGTTTTGAAAAAAACTTATTTTGAAAACTTTGAAACTGATTCTATTATATTATTTTATAAAGATATACTTCATATAGATATTTTAAAATTATACATTAATAGTAATCTTATAAGGATTTATTTTTGTTTACATCAATTTTATCCAAATTTCAGAAGTTGTATTTGGATAAAAGAAATAGAATATTTTAAAAATAAATTTAGCTACTACTACACTTCATGGACCATTACTCTTAGTGAGTGTCACAACCAATGGAATTAAATAATTTGATGAAGTAATTAATTATTTAAGGAAAATTAATGGTATTTAAACTATTACTAGGTTAAAAGTAATAGAATAATATTTTACTTATAGGAATTATGAACTATAATACTTTGATTCTGGAAAAGCGAGATTCATGGTTTCTTTATGTAAGGTGAAGGAATTACGAGGGATTATTTATTATAAGGGGGAGGAATTCAAAAATCTGAATTTGAAAATGTATTATTATTCCATAAATTATAGTTCGATCTTAATAAAATTTAATTTAGGTGTAAGTGATTTTTAATATGTTAAAATATTTTTTTGATATAAAATTTATATTGTTTTGGATTATTACATCTTGAGTAAATTTTATTAAGGTACAAAACACTATGATTTGTTTTAAAAATTCATGTGTCATAAAAACACTAATATATATGTATTTATTATCCTGATATATAATAATTTATATGATTTTTATTTAATATGTTTTCATTTAAAAAATTATAATTTAACTATAAGTAATAATTAACATGATTTTATGTAGTTGAATATTTGAGTGATATGTTAATTAAATTTATTATTACTATTTTGGAATTTTATTATATATGATTAAAAATAGAAAAACATAAATAAAATTTTAGTGTAAAAGTTATATTTATTGAAAAATAAAAGCATTATAGTGGATGTTTAAGATAATTATAATAAGTTAAAATTTTATCTAAGACATATAGTGGTATATTTTTAATAATTAAAATATAGAAATTTTTTTAATGAGGAATAAGTGACTATAGTAAATAATAATTTTTTAATGAAATTATTAGATTATAATAGTTATAGTATTTTATATTATTAAAAAAAGGAAAAATTTAACTATGGGATTGTAATGAGCAGTAATGATAGTTCATAGGGGGGAAGAGCACCTATAAAGGTCATGTTAGGCTAGAACAAGTTGATGTGAGTAGGGAAAGGGATGTTTATCCTTATTTGTGTAGGTTAGAACAAAGAACTACTGTTGGGAACCGACACTAGGTGGATTTCATTGGTGGGTTTTTCTATATCCACATATATGAATGAGGGAACTATTGATCGTGGAATCGATGTGGGATAGATATGTTGTGAGTACTATTCCTACTATTTGAAAGTTGTGCTCAAACTATTTTAAATAACGAAGACACCCATCATTGTATTCTTCCTCGCACAAAAAATGATGAACATAAAAGGATATATATATATATATAATATCATTACATTATAAAATCACTCTTTGTGGACTACTACTAGATTTTGTCTATAAAGAATATCGAAGGATTGGAACAAGATCGAGATGATTTTATTTATGATCTATGGATATCATTCTCCATGCACCAAAATAGTTCAAGCTTATTCTATAAGTCAACGAGACATGTACTCCATGAAAAATACCTACATGGAGTTTTTTATAATATTTTATAAGGTGTATGAGATGATTTCATGGAATGATATTATAGAAGGATCTCAATGTAGTTTGTGTGTGGCTATGAATATTGGGGATGGAGTAAAAAGAAACTTGTATAACGTGGATGTCGTCTTATACCCCAGTGAATTAGTTATAGATAGATATATATATATATATATATATATAAATTTCACATTGGTATATCACATTAAATGTATTTTAAGAAGTTTTATTGAAGGATATTTATAGAGAAGTGTTTATCAACCAGTATTAAATAGCATTGTTCCAAACTTAAATGGTAATTGGATAAGAGACTCATTCTCTATGAAATCTACTTGCATAGATATTTTAATCTACATGATCATAACATGATATTGGATATTCATTATTGTTTATAGTTCAATATATGATAATTTGAAGATAATTTTTTAGTGGTGCAACATAGTTTAATGAAAAATACAAATGTCAACGAGAACTATATTTTAGATAGACATCACTGTAAGGGAGATAATATCAAATCTTTGGACCCTAGTGGATTAGGGTTGATGAATATATTTACATATGATAATAGTATTTAATTATATTTTTTAATATTAACCTTACAATATAAAATGATAAATAGCTATAAAAATATACCTCCCTTTATGGTTTGGACACTCTCCTATATTCTCATATAAAAAACACCCATTCCTGCCCTAGTTTTCAACTGCTTTAGCTTGAATGAAAGAAAATATATGATATTTAGAGCCAATTATTCGGGGTTAATTATCAAGAATAAAAAAATTTGAAGGGGATAATAAAATATAAAATGAAATAAAAGGTAAATTATTTATTTTAATGTTTTTATTTTAAAAGTTTCAAACATTTCTCTACTTCCTTTAAAAATGATTTCTAGAAGAAATGTTTTTATTATCTATGGTATATTTGAAATAAAATTTCCTCTTACAAATTTTTGTCAATGTTTAAGAAGTTTTTAACCAACCTTTCAAAGGTAAGGTGATTTATATTTATTTCAAAATAGTTATTTCCATAGAAGTCTCTTTCTTGGTGCTATTTTTCTAAAAACTAAATTTTCTTTCAAAGAATCCCTCAATATGGGCCTACGAGCTATGTAATGGGCTACAAGCCCACTGGGCCTTCAGGATATGTAATGGGTCTCCCTCTACCCAGTTAAAAGAGGTATTTTCTTTGATTTATTAACAAAAATGAGGCTTCAACCCCAACCTTTAAAAAAAATTATGACATTATCAATGAAGTTTAAAACAAATTTTAAATGAGATTCCATAAAAATGATAATAATTTATTATGATAACTTATTTTAATGGATTGATTTTAAAATTGTTATATTTATGGAAGATTTTATAATATTTACGATAAAAATTTCAAGATATAAATTTTTTTGAATGTTAATATATGTGGAAAAGTAAAAACTATTAAATGTTTTTATTTTAAGACATGATACTTGGGAATTATTTATGGGAGTATGGAATAAAGAGTGAACCTAAAACATTAAGTAGATTTTCCCATTATATAATGGGTGGTTTTGTTAAATCCCTAAAATTTATTGGGTAATGTGGATGGATTTAACTGGTTATATGTAACACCCCAAGCTTCCATGGTACGCTTCCCTTTGAATAATGCAACAACGTGTGTTGTACGCAACTTTGAGTTCTAACACACACCACAACCAATCAAACTTGCTGTTATGAATAGTAATACCCACTTTTTGAATTTTTATAAATTTAATATCTCAAAATTGACTTCATTTTTGGATTCTAAATATTGAAATTAGCCTAGGGTAAAATTTTGGAACTTTTCGGATAACATTTATAGTTTGATGAATAGTGAAAATTACTAAATTTTAATTAAAAACAACTTTTTTAATCAAAATAATTAATAGTGATAAATTATGAATTTGAGTGGTTTTAAAGTTATTTAGAATATATTTTTACCATTTAATACAATGTTGGTCATTGTACATAATTTTACAATTAAACCGGACATGAACAAGTGTCAAACTTTTGATAGTTATTATCTCTTAAAAACACGCTTTTTATTTTGACAGCGGGAATTAATTTTAAATTAATTTCTGCCACTTCTGTGTTTTGAATTTGGAAAAATGGATTCCATATTTGGAATCAGAATGTCCAAATTTTGTAAATAGGTAACTATTATGTTTAGACATTTTGAATAATTACTTCGGAAAATATTTTATTTACCATGGTTAAAGGGTAAATCTGGTAAATAAGGGTTAAAAAATAATACTATAATAATAATAAATTACCCTAAAACGTGTCCTAAACTTATTTTTGGATACATGTCCGACCATGGGAATCTTTGGGTCTATTTTGGGACCCCATGGAGCCACTTTTAGGTGATAGGGACACTTTATTTTAATTAAGTTAAAATAAATACAAAAATGACATAAGCATATATCTTTCAGAAACGTTTTTTTACATAGGGTTATATATGTTGGATTTTCGACTATAAATATTCATCAGAAAGATAAAAATATTTCCTACATAATGGTATTTTATTTATAATTTTTAGACATTAAATAATTTAAGTTATATATGAAACAATGGTGATGCAGTAATTACCTAATTAATGAAAAATTATAATAATTGATATTATAAATACCCAAATAAATGTAATTTGAGACTTTTTATAAATAACAATAATTTTATAGGTTAATATGACATGTTAGGATTGATTTAATTAACTTTTTTCGAAGTAATAATTCTGTTATGATTTTAAAAAAAATCAATTATTGAATAGTGTCAAAATTGACAAAAAAGAGTTTTTAAAACAAATATTATATTATTAATTGATATTAAATTCCTAAAAATCTAAGGATCGGCCAAGAAACTTATAATGTTATATTTGAATCATAAATGGACCACTTGGGGGTCGTTTGGATGTATATAATAATTTTATTAACCATATAATATAAAAATACAAAGAGACATTGTAAAAGTGAAACTAATTAACTAAGAGTTAATACTTAAAGATAAGGTTAATATAGTAACCCAAACCTATATAAATCCTATTGGTTGAGTGGTTTGCGACCTATCCCCACATTAACCTTTAAATAATCCAATTTTGAAAAATTATAAACCGAATATAAATTTATTATAAAATAATATTTCTAGATTTTCCAAAGGTGCCCCTCACCCCTCTTATAAAAGGGCACTCCCCCTTCTCATTAATTAACACCTTCAAAGCCTTTTGGTTCGGGAAACCCCTGATCAAATACTCTCTCAACTTCCCTAACTTCATCATAGAGGCCTTCATTTAGTCATAAAGCTAATATAAGAAGCCCTTTTGATCAAATCAAAAAGAAGAACCTGAAGAAGAGGTAATGATTTCACCACCCGTTTTCAAGTTCCTTTCTTCTTCAAATTCTTATTTCTTTGTTATTACAATTCTAAAATAATAAATACAATATATTATATATACTTTGATGTTATTATAAACATTTTACATCCATATTTCAGTATTCTATCCATCCTTTGAATGACATGTCACCATACGTGCGTACGTACGACTTACCGTCTCCACGTCGTGGTGTAATTGTTATTCAAAACATTATTATTTGTATGGGTATAATAATGATGCGTAATTCATGTAAATAATAAATATATCATGATAATGATTCTTTATATATGATATACCATCCATTTAAATATTATTTTAATATCAAAAGAATGATATTGTTGCTCGTGCGTACGTACGGACTACCGTCTCCACGAACGCAATGAGATTCATTCTCCATCGTATCCATTCAAGTCTAATTCTCATTTGATGATTAATAATAATGTTTAAGTACTTAATATAATTCTGGATATGAATAAGATACAACCTATCCATAACAAACATGGCTTATGTAACAAAACATAATGAGTAAGTTAACACCAGAAACGACAATAATATTAAGATATTATTAACAAAGCAATGTTAAAAGATCATATATGATATCATAATAATTTATATGATTCTTTTATAATTTAATAACAATTATTTCATCATTATACAGGAGTTTAACCTAACCCCAACCAAGGAAAAGTACAATGTAAGGGTTTATTTCACAATCTCTTCATTATCCGAGGTTGTTTATACGTAATTATCTACCGGGACCTCTTTATCATCCACATCCATGTTTCTTAAAAATGTGTTTCAAAACATTCTTACAATTTTTTACAGAATACGGGTTAATGTCATTTATACCCTTGTTTGACTTTTTATAAGATGTTTATAAAGGAATATTTTCGTCATTTTCCAAATAAGGTCCTTTTTAACGTTTTTGACAGAATTAAGGTAAGAATGTCTTTTTTAACTTATACGGCAGGTGAGGATATTTTCCGCCGTTATAAAATATTCAAATCTTTCCTTACAAGCTTCTAAGAAAATTTTCAAATTAAAGGTTTTATTTTATAATTATGTGACTTTTAAATGATTTCAAAAAAAGAGATATTTCTCTCAAATAGTTTTGATTTCATCTATGTCAACATCCTTTGATAGATTTTAAGCTTATTTGAAGTTTATACAAATATTCCATATTGTATTGAAAATTTTGTGATATGTTTGACTGTAGATGTGTTATTTTTATACCATTCATGTTTTGTGGAGAAATTATTGACATTTCGTATGCTAGTTTTAATACGAATGTTTATGTTATGTTTAAACCTATTAATATGAGGAATACATTGGACTTAATAATTGACGGGTGGAGCCCGCTACAGCTCCTCGATGCATCAGTAGGTCTCATGAGAAAAACTAGTGTCTTGGAACAAGGCCTTGACAAAATCTTATTTGTAGTCTTGGCACGAGGCCTTGGCTATGTGGTTACGATAGTCTGGAATTATGCATTCCATCATTATGAAAGTGGTTATTGATATTACATGTGATTATTCGACTAGTAGAATATCCATGTGAATAAGTATATGGAATTATTTCATTTTATTTCTACCATATTATGCTAAAGTTCAAGTTTTAAAAGGCTTTTGTTTTAGTTATACATTGCGCTAAATGTTTATGATTATTTATGAAAGTTTCCGCTATATTGTTATCCTTACTGGGCATTTGAGCTCACCCCTTTCTATGTTTTCTTTTTCCCAGGATGTGAAGAAGTATTTTATGAATGACCTGTAGGGATAGTATGAGGGGATAAGAGTGTGGACTATGGAGACTATATTGTTGTAGTTTTCATTTTATGATGTAATGTAAACTTTATGAATGTATCTAGTTATTCCATGGATACTAAACTAATCGGTCTTTCGAGACTTGATATTTCTTGTGATCATGCCAATGTTATGTAATAATGCACCGACTCTGGGTAACTGGGGTCGGGGCATTACCATTGGTATCAGAGGAAGTTTAGTACAAAACTTGGAAGCTAGATTTAGATAAACTCTGATTAGAGCACATAGACCTAAGATGGACTTTGAGGATTAGTATAGAAGAACTTCCTAGAATTTGGGTATTGTAGAGATTTTGTGAGTTTTCCAAGCAATACATACATGTCTCGATACGAGCAGGTAGAGGCTGCTCTGGCACAGATGTACCTAGGGGTAAAACCCAAAACACCTCTTTGAGCTAGACTCGAACGGGAACTGGTGCACAACAACGGGCCTTGCTGCACTCTTGGTTATGACACTCCTGGGGGATATGCTTAGGATAACTCTCATTTTCTTTAAAAATCATTATGAAGGGTTTATGAGTATATACATCCTCAAAGAAAACATTTTTTTATGATTATGGATTATATCCATAAATAGTTTAATTTATGTTAAGTATTTTATAAGTATGGAATTATGTATTTTGATTCATAAACTGATATAGTTTATGACATTGTTTAGAAATGTCACCTAGTGGAAGAAATGGAAACCGTATCATTGCATGCACTCCATGTAGGGATTTCCCTCCTGCTCAAGATAATTATAGTGGAGCTGGTGATGCAACCAGTGCTGATCAACTAATCACCATACTGGGACAACTCACTCAGGTTATGAATAATAACCATACCCGTATGGAGCACCCTGATCCACAGCGTGGAGGATCAATGTTAGATCGCTTCATGAGGTAGAAACCACCAACATTCAATGGGAGTACAAATCAATTAGTAGTTGAGAAATGGATAAGTTCCCTAGAGAAAATATTTTAGGCCTTGGGGAGTAGTGAAAGGGAAAAAGTTATCATGGCAGTTTACCGCCTCACTGGAGATGCTGATCAATGGTGGTCATTGATTCATAACACGAAGAAAGATGATGAAGTATCAAATATTGAATGGAGGGAGTTCAAATATCTGTTTTTAGAAAAATAATTTCCTCGTGACCATCGAGCAGATATGGAAAGACAATTTCTGAGTTTGAGACAAAAGGAGGATGAGAATGTCGCGAAGTATGAGGCTAACTTTACAAGGTTAGCAAGGTATGTCGAAGATTATATACATAAACCAAGAAGTAAGATTGATCATTTCATTGATGGGTTAAAACCGTTTATCTATTGAGCATTAGTCTCACAATCCTTCTCATTGTACGAAGATATTGTCTCATGTGCTATCAAGACAGAGAAGGAATTCTCTAAGTCTTATGACTTTAAAGCAAAGCAAGAGAAGAAGAGATCTGCTGATCAATCTGGGAATGGAAATAAAGGGAAGAAGGGAAAAGTTGAATATCTATCATGTAGTAAATGTGGGAAGAAACACCCCGGTACTTGCTTAAAATAAATGAGAGTCTGTTATAAGTGTGGTGAAAATGGCCACCAAGATCGTGATTGTAAGGGGAAGAAGGAAGCTACCGATGTCTAATGCTACAATTGTAGGGATATGGGACATTATGCAAATGAATGTTCTAAGCGTCAGGGGAAATTACCTCAGAAAAGGCCAAGGGATCAAGGCCAAGCTTATGCTATCACTACTGCTGAGGTAGAAGCTCTGAAAGATGTGGTGGCAGGTAATTTAATGGTTTCCTCAAGTTTAGAAAATGAATTATTTGATTCTGGATGATCGCATTGTTTCATATCTTCCCAGTTTGCTAAGAAAATTAGATATTTCAAATTTGATTTAACAAGGGAGTTGTCAGTTAAAACTTATAAGGGAAGTATCATTGCAACGAAGTTTTGTGAATCAGTCCCCATTAGAGCACATAAATGTTCTTTATCCGCTGATCTCATTGTCATACCTATGATTGAGTTTGATATAATCCTCAGTATGGATTGGATTTTGGACTATGATGCAAAGATTTATTATAAGAATAATGAGGTTACAATTTTTTATTAGGGATGATAAGGAACACCTTATCTTTAGAGAAGAATCGTCACCACCTAATTCTTATCTAGATCCACCCCCACTAGCTCAACTAAATTCAATTATTGGGGAGGAAGAGAATGAAATGACTGTGGAAGAGGAAATGAATGTGATGGAGCTATAATTTTCACATATTATATACTGTATTTCAATGTTATAAATCTCACAAAAGTGTTATTTTATGGGAAATTGCCACATTTTTATGTTTTAGTGGTATTTTGAGCTCAAATGCAAAAATGGCTTAATTTTGGTGTTTAACTCTTTTATTTAATTTCATTATTTCGGCCATATCATTTTCTACACTAAGACAAATTGTGAAATTCCTTTTCTATAGGTTTACTTACATCATTGTCCAAATTTCATCCTTCTGGAGGCCCAGCCCAATCAATCATTTGGAGGCCCAAAATCACCTCAAAATCTGTGCCTTGAAAACTGTGTACAGATCTGGAATGTTTTAAAGTTGAGATTGTATCTCGGATTTACGGGGTCCATTGGAGCTTAAATTAACCAAGAAGCTGGAAGAGGAATTAATTAACATCTTTAATTAATTAGTCCACGTATGAATCAGCTTATTACAAGGTCTTTAATGCATGGGAAGTTGGAGTTGTGGAAGATGAAGAGTCACCTGAACAGATTAAATATTCTTCACTAAATCCGCCATAACGCCATCATACGTGGAACAATATGGCTGATATTTTTTGGAGAGACGGGAAAGACGATTGTAAACAAATTTCAAGAAGGGAACAAGTACCAATTATTCCATTTAATGGGCCTAATAGTCTGTGCAATCCGGAGGACAGATTTTGAGCGAGATTCCTTCACCCATTTTCTCTATAAATATGTATCTCTTCTCCCTTTTACATGGATAGCCATTTCAAGGGGACAAGGTTGAGTTTAGTTTTTGTAATTTTAATTTATATTTATAATATATATTATTGTAGCTTTCTTATTCTTATGTTCATTTATTATTCTCTTTTATTTCTTTTATTTTATGTGTTTCTCCCACCGTGCTTCTTTCTATCTCCATGTTTGTGTGGAGCCAACCCTCACCGTTGTTCGAGGGGGGAAGTGGTGGTATTTGAGTTTATTGTAATTTATTGTTTTATCATGTTTTTTTCTAAGAATTCAGTGGTGGTTAAATGATTGTGGTGAGCGGTCTCCTCACTTTCTCTACCATTGACTTCTTCCTCCTCGTTTATTAATTTTCCTTCTCATCGGTATCTAATTCATTCAAACGGTGGAGTTTGGATTGGGTATTGATGTGGAAGAGTTTACTCATACATGAAGAGGTCTCGGTGTAGGGTAATACATTTCAAATGAGAGGGTGTGGAGTGACAGGTCTTGATCTCCACATTGAATAACTCGTTGATAAATATTTTGAATAATAGTGATAATTCCACCATGAAACCCCAAGAACAATGGTGTTCTTTTACTAACTTATTTGTGTATTTTCTTCCATTTCATTGTATTTTGTATTTTTATATATTCATATATTTATATTATATTTATATTTTCTGCATTTCAATCCCCCCCCATTTATATCAGTATCATATTTTATATTAGTTAGTTTATAATAGTGACAATAGGAAAATAGTGCGTGTTAGCGGCCTCCTTGTGATCGACCCTAGGGTTTTCCACTATGATACATTATTAGGTTAATAATAATTTAATTGAATTTTGGTTCACGAAAAAACCACTCTCATCAATTTGGCGCCATTTCTGGGGAGGACAAACGCTTACGTACACTATTTTTCATAAAAACCCAAAAAAATTAAAAATTTCAAAAACTAAAAAAAGTGCTTCATTGAATATCATTCTTTTTTTGGTTGAGATGGATTATTTTAGTGATTTTTCATATGATTTCCCTAGTAATGAATTTTCTAGTAGGGAATAGTCTATTATGCTGCAGATGGAAGAATATGCTGTGATGATTCACAATAATTTCAAAATCCTTGAACAAGCATGCACGATGGTGGCATCGCTGGTGGCTGAAGTTGATGAAGTTAAAACTCTATGGATGGAACGAAAAAAACAACATAACCAAGCTGAAGAAGAAAAGATAAATTTTTTTCCACCTACATTTGATGTTGAAGAACCCAAGGTGGACTTTAAGATTCAATTGTAAGATGTAATCGTCTCTCCTTGGCCATTGCGTGAAGAGGTTCCTGAAGATGTCATGTTAGCTGATACAACTGTGGGATGTCAACATGTTTTGGATAAACCTTGGTTAGATTTTGTCGAAGACCAAAAGGTAAGTGATCCTCCAAACTTTTTCAAAAAAGAATCAGTACCTCTATACCTCCCTCTTACTTTGGAATAAGATGAAGAAGTCCCTGCTAAAAAAGAATTCCCAGTGGCCTTGCCTGAAGAGATCGTATTTTAAGCTGACCTACACAAAAGGGAAGATTTTTATATTGATTGTTCATGTTTTAATTATATTCAAGTGGAATTATTTTCTAAATTACCTTCTAAATTTTTTGAATCAGAATCATATGAGTAAGCCCTGGATGTTATAGTTGAAGAGGCCAAAAAGTCATGGATGAAGAAGTGGAGGACCCATTCTCTATCCTCCCCCCATATTCTAACATGTACCACATGGAAAAGGGGGAGGAGCTGATGTACTCTTTATGTGGGTTACCCCAAGACCTGTATCAGTTGAGGATCATTGGTAGAAAGATGTTTTTGTGGTTTTTGAGCAAGAAACCCTTCCCACCATCAGATTGGGGTTAAAATAATGCAACTGCTTGACTAGGGGCAGTAAAAACCTAGTACCCACTTGGGGGGTCAAACCAAGCCTTATCCTTTTTCTTTTCCATTCCTCTTTCTTTTCCATTACTCTTTATTTTTATTTATTTTTCTTATGTTTTCTTTATTTCATGCTTTTTAGGTTAAGTGGAAGTATCTAGGAGCTTAACTTAAGGCTACCACTGTAAAATAAAGTCAGGTTGTATCTTTCCTTCTTTTTATTTTTCTACCCTTATCATTATTTTGTTGAGCTGCAATGGGGGGTAGTGAAATCTAGGTGTGGGGGGAGTGTCAACCTACGTAGTTTTTTGGTGTGCTTTCTTTTTCGTTTTTCCTTTTCATATTTTTAATAAACTTGAGATTTAATGAATATTCTAATAAATTTTCACACACCAATTTATTTTGAGATGTTTGAAATGAGTTTTGAAGAAATGGATTTTAAATGATTGTTGATGTGAAACTTTTTCCTTGAAATGGATTTTCAAGAATTTGTATGAGTTTGACCAATTTTTGAAATCTATGCCCATAAAACACTGACTCAAACATTTTTACTGTCCTGTGAGGTATTCTGAACCACTTTTAAATATTCTTTCTAATACCCACACTTTCTTGAGAGAAACTTGGATTTTTTGTAAGAACTAGAACTTGTGATTTTTCTCTTTCAAAGCTTTGGACTTTGTGGAATGTTTTTGATATGATTGAGGAATCTGTTTGGCTAGCCATATCTTATCTTGAGACCTACCTTTTCATCTATCTTTCGTTAGCCCTTAGATGTCATGAATTACCTTATAGGTTTAAGCCACATTACAAGCCAATTTTTCTTTACCTACCTAAACTCTTGGTATTTTTGCATGGATATGTCATGTTTGAGTGTGGGGGAAGGGCCTTTTATGTGCGTTCTTTGGATGTGGTCCATTGTGGGTGATGTAATGTGTGTGTCAACATTTGGGGAAGTGGATGATAAAGATCAAATTGGGCATGGGTAATTCATTCATTGTGATTTATTTGTCTCATCTGGTTCTCCTTCAAAAAAAAATAGAAAAAATGGAGATGAGCTTGAATTTATCATTGTATTCAATTTTCATCTCATTCTACATGAAAAAAAATCAAAAAAAAGAAAAAGAAAATAAAGCTGTGCTGTTCTG
Organism: Viscum album; assembly: GCA_963277665.1. Classification (NCBI taxonomy): domain Eukaryota; kingdom Viridiplantae; phylum Streptophyta; class Magnoliopsida; order Santalales; family Viscaceae; genus Viscum; species Viscum album. The sequence goes on from OY728139.1 coordinate 481,398,243, forward strand.
GAGCTATAAAAAAATGAAAAAAATGAAAAAAAGGGGAGAACTTGGATACAATAATTCATTGGATTCATTTCCTGGCTCATGTCCCATTTCATTCAAAAGTGGGAGGTGTTGTTTTTCACATTGTAAAGGGTATTGAGTGAGTTTTATCCTGTGTTTTCACTTGATTATCCATGCATTGTGCTTAAGAGTCCAACCTCCTCTTTCTTGCCCGAAATTTTTCAATCATTTTCCCACCAACCCTAAGCCACAGAATTATCCTGGAAAAAGTCCTCATGATTAAATTCATTTTCATGTTTCTCTCTGTGGAGAGATGAGAATTGTCACAAGCCTATAGTGATACATTCACTTTCCAAGTATGAGCATAACTCCAGATACAATTTCTCTTGAGTGAAGAGTGACACAAATTTCAATGTAAGGTAGGTTGTTATTGGGTCATGGATGGAGTTATGAGGTTGAACAAATTTAAATTTGAGGATTGAAAATGATTGGGAATTATTTTTCATAGAGGAGACATGATGTAATTTCATTTTGGAAGAGATCATTTATGTTTTCTCATTGTTGATTTTTATGTGAATTTTGATTTGGATATATGATGATTGCTCGAGAGTGCAATGATAAGTGTGGGGGAGTTATGGAGCAATAATTTTCACATATTATATACTGTATTTCAATGTTATAAATCTCACAAAAGTGTTATTTTATGGGCAATTGTCACATTTTTATGTTTTAGTGGTATTTTGAGCTCAAACGCAAAAATGGCTTAATTTTGGTGTTTAACTATTTTATTTAGTTTCTTTATTTCGTCCATATAATTTTATACACTAAGAAAAATTGTGAAATTCATTTTCTATAGGTTTAATTACATCATTGGCCGAATTTCATCATTCTGGAGGCCCAACTCAATCAATCATTTGGATGCCCAAAATACCCTCACAATCCGTGCCTTGAAAACTATGTACAGATCTGGAATGTTTTAAAGGCGAGATTGTATCTCGGATTGACGGAGTCCATTAGAGCTTAAATTCCCCAAGACTCTGTAAGATAAATTAATGAACATCTTTCATTAAGTAGTCCACGTCTGAATCGGCTTATTACAAGGTCTTTAATGCATGGGAAGTTGGAGTTGTGGAAGATGAAGAGTCACCTGAATAGATTAAATATGCCGCACTAAATCTTCCATAACTCCATCATACTTGGACCAATCTTTCTGAAAGTTTTTGGAGAGACGCGGAATCCAATTTGGAACAACGTTCAAGAAGGGACCAAGTACCAATTATTCCATTTAATGAGCCTAATAGTCTGTGCAATCCGTAGGACAGATTTTGAGAGAGATTCCTTCACCCATTTTCCCTATAAATATGTATCTCTTCTCCCTTTTACAAGGATAGCCATTTCAAGGGGGCAAGGTTGAGTTTAGTTTTTGTAATTGTTCTTTATATTTATAATATATATTAGTTTAGATTTATTATTCTTCTGTTCATTTCTTCTTTTCTTTCATTTCTTTTATTTTATGTGTTTCTCCCACCGTGCTTCTTTCTAACTCCATGTTTGTGTGGAGCTAACCCTCACTGTTGTTCGAGGGGGGAAGTGGTGGTATTTGAGTTTATTGTTACAATGACCCATACTTTACATACATTGTTAATACTTCAAAATTGAAGCATACTTATTACAACATATAACAAAACCAAGAAAGGACCATATAGGTATAGTGTCTTTAGAAACTGGGAAACATAAACAACTGGTTCATAAAGTATCTAGTTTGCCTCCCATTTATTTCATCATATCTAGAGTCCCTTTTTGGCATATTCTACTTAATAACCTTCTTCCTAACCTGGGGAAATAAAAAAAAACAAAAGGGTGAGCTCAAATGATCAGTAAGGGCAAACAAAAGAAATATCAATCACATCATATACATAAGCACATAACTTTTGGAAATCTTAACCTGCAAAAGAGATCATAATTTCATAACATGGGATAAATCATAGTAGTGAAATGTAATCCCAATAATCATAACTTAAAACATGAAACTTTGTGTCATACACACATAATCATAGAGAATAATTTCTTATTAGTCAAGACTCATTGCCAAGACTATCTTAGTGGACAAAGTCCATTTCTGAACCAAGTTACCCTCGTTTCAGTCCTGCTTCACTGAACCGGTATAACCTACTGTTCCAGCCATGTCTATCTCATGATATATAAAATCATTAACCAATTCATTGGAGGGAGATATATGTCCCACCCATCTCATAATTAAACCATTCTTATGTGTGCCACAAAAATCATAAACCATACATCATAGCATAACCCATGTAATAAAAATGGGATTCTTAAACATCGTGACATCATAAAACAATTAATATAAGATAAAGGAATTCATAAAAATAATTCCATCACAACATAATCAAATCAATGTAATAATAGGGATAGAAACAGAACCCTTTATTATCTTAGATGGAAAATAATTTTGATAAAACACTTGAACTCCATTCTTGAGGAAAATATCCTTTCTACTTCAAAAATGCTTTTCCTTTTTTAACATGTCATAAAATTCTAAACTAAAAGAAGTTGATTAAAAATAAACTTGAAAACTTGTAAAGGATCCTTCTTGGAAATAATGTCTTAAAAATCCATTCATACCGTATAAGTTAAAAAAAACATTCTTCTCGTACTTTTGTCGGAAGAGTCAAAAAGTACCTCGTACGAAAAACGACAAAAGATTCCTTTCATATCTTTTACTAAAAACTCACCAAAGGGTAAAATTTGATTTAAACAATTTTAGGTGGATGGAAATATTGAGGAAACATGGATGTGGATGATAAAATACACCCTAGTAAATACTAAAGTATAAACAATCTCGGATAAAAATGAGATTGTGATATTTCCCTTACCTTAGGTCCGATATACTTTGTACGTGTCCGAACCTCCTGTATAATGATTTAAATAATGTTATTGACTTATTCCAGAATCATTATTATTGTTATTGTATCATATATGGTCATATTCTTAGCTTCTTATTAGTAATATTTCATTACTACTTGTTATTCGGGTGTTTATTACTTTTTGTTCTTATGCATGTTTTGTCGAATAAATTATTATTCTTCTCATTAGGTTATAGATACCTCATTTACAGAGTGTAATATATATAATATTCATTCATTCAATTCATTTATATCATCATTATGCAATGAATATCATGTAGAACGAGTCGCATCACATCGTGGAGACGGTATTCCGTACGTACACACGAGTGATGATATCGTTCCTATGATCGTGGAATTGTATTGGAGTGTATGTATACTATTTTAAAATCAATATTAATTTATAATAGTCATATATAGTCATTATTTAAACCATTATACTCATCCAAGTAAGGTGGTGGTGGAAAATAGATTACACCACGGCGTGGAGATGGTATTCTGTACGTACGCACGCGCCGTGATTTCTTTTTCCGTAGGATGAATAGATGGTGAAATAGGGTTGTTTCATACTTATAATAACATATCAGTATATTATTGATACTGATGTTATTACTTCATAATGAAACAACTAAATAATAATAATTAGTAGAAGAAATAAAGTTGAAAGAATCGGTAACAGACATTACCTCTTCTTTGAAGCGCCTCTTCTTAACCTCCTCTTAGGGCACTAAAGATGGTATTTGAAGAAGACCATGACCTCTAGGATGTTTCTAGGGAAGTTTAGAAGAGAAATTATCAGGGTTTGGCCAAGGTTGAAGGCTCAAAGTGGTGTGAGGAAGAGAGGGAGGAGGTGCCCTTTTAAAAGGTAGGAGAGGGGCTCCTTTGGAAAAACTAAAACTATTATTTTATTATAAAGTCAAGTTCGGTTTTAAATAGCTCCAAATTGATTTATTTCGAAGCTAAGGTGGTTATGGGTCGAAATCCTCTCATCCAATAGAATTTAGACAAGTTTAGGTTCCTATTTTAACCTTATCATTTAGATTTAACATTAAGTTAAATAATTTTACTTTTACCGTGTCTTCTTGTGTTCTTATACTATAAGATTAATAAACTTATCATATCAATCCAAACGAACCCCAAGTTGTTTATTATTAATATACATAACCTTATCTAAGTCATTTTGCGGAACCTTATATTTTTAGGAATAAAATAACAATTAATAATATAATATTTGCTTTAAAAACTATTTTATGTCAATTTTGACACTATTTAGTAATTAATTTTTGTGAAAATCATAACAGAATGATTAGTTCAAAAAAAAAATTAATTAAATCAATACTAACATGTCATATTAATCTATAAAATTAGTGGAATTCATAAAAAGTGTCAAATTACATTTATTTTGGTGTTTATAACATCAATTATGTCAATATTTCATTAATAAGATAATTACTGCATCATCTTTGTGTCATAAATAAATTAAATTATTTAATGTCTAAAAATTACAAATAAAATACCATTATGTAGGAAATCTTTTTATATTTCAAATGAATATTTATAGTCTAATTTATCTTATGTATAACCCCATATTAAAAATTATTTACTTATTAAACTTTGATTTTAACTATTTTAACCCTTCTTTAAATAAATTAATAATAAATGTCCTAATCTAATCCAAGTGGGCCTAAATGGTCATATTTTATTCCTAAGGTTGTTTTTGGTCGAATTAAACTTTTCCAATAGAATTAGGACATGTGTTAGGGCAATAATAATATCATGTTTACCATTAATTACCCTACTTACTTTTAACCGTGGTAAAAAAAGTAAAAAGTTACTATTCACCAAAAAATTATTTTCATCTCATTGAACCACATTTTACTTACTGACATCAGCCGTGTCTCTCGGATTTTCGAAATTCCACTCACAGAAGTGGTAAAATTAAGTTTTATGAAAAATTTAGTTTTTTAACTACCACTTAGTGGTTTCATTATTCATCAAAAATTGAAAGTTTTCAGAAAAATACCAAAATTTTACCCTAGGCTAATTTCGATATTCCGAATCCAAAAATGAAGTCCATTTTGAAAAATAAAATTTATAAAATTTCAAAAAGTGGTTATTACTATTCATAACGGCTAGTTTTAATAATATTTTAATAGCATATCATTGTTTAGTGAAACTCGGTATTGCGTACGACGCAAGCTATCGAGGAAGGTTGCGATTTCATGTAAAGCAAGCCAAGCAAGTGTTGTGTGTAGAAAAAGATTCCTTTGATGATTTATATAACATAGAAGTCTTGGGTGTTACAATTGTACTTTATTGTTTTATCATGTTTTGTTCTAAGAGTTCAGTGGTGGATAAATGATTGTGGTGAGTGGTCTCCCCACATTCTCTACCATTGACTTCTTCCTCCTTGTTTATTAATTTTCCTTCTCATCGGTATCTAATTAATTCAAACGGTGGAGTTTGGATTGTGTATTTATGTGGAAGAGTTTACTCCTACATGAAGAGGTCCCGGTGTAGGGTAATACATTTCAAACTAGTGGGTGTGGAGTGACAGGTCTTGATCTCCACATTGAATAACTCGTTGATAAATATTTTGAATAACAGTGATAATTCCCCCATGAAACCCCAAGAGCAATGGTTTTCTTTTACTAACTTCTTTGTGTATTTTCTTCCATTTCATTGTATTTTGTATTTTTATATATTCATATATTTATATTATATTTATATTTTCTGCATTTCAATCCCCCCCATTTATATTAGTATCATATTTGATATTAGTTAGTTTATAATAGCGACAATAGGAAAATAGTGCGTGTTAGAGGCCTCCTTGTGATCAACCCTAGGGTGTACCACTATGGTACATTATTAGGTTAATAATAATTTAATTGAATTGTGGTTCACGAAAAAACCACTCTCATCAATTTGGAACCGTTTCTGGGGAGGCCAAACGCTTACGTACACTATTTTTCATAAAAACCCAAAAAAATTAAAAATTTCAAAAACTAAAAAAAAGTGATTTATTGAATATCATTCTTTTTTTTGGTCGAGATGGATTATTTAAGTGATTTTTCATATGCTTGACCTAGTACTGAATTTTCTAGTAGGGAAGAGTCTATTATGCTGTAGATGGAAGAAGATGCTGCGATGATTCAAAATAATTTCAAAATCCTTGAACAAGCATGCAAGATGGTGGCATCGTTGGCGGCTGAAGTTGATGAAGTTAAAACTCTATGGCTGGAACGAAAAAAACAAAATAACCAAGCTGAAGAAGAAAAGATAAATGTTGTTCCACCTACACTTGATGTTGAAGAACCCAAGGTGGACTTGAAGATTCAATTGGAAGATGAAATCGTCTCTCCTTGGCCATTGCCTGAAGAGGTTCCTGAAGATGTCATGTTAGCTGATACAACTGTGGGAGGTCAACATGTTTTGGATAAAAATTGGTTAGATTTTGTCGAAGACCAAAAGGTAAGTGATCCTCCCAACTTTTTCAAAAAATAATCATTACCTCTATACCTCCCTCTTACTTTGGAAGAAGATGAAGAAGTCCCTGCTGAAAAAGAATTCCCAGTGGCCTTGCCTGAAGAGATCGTATTTCAAGCTGACCTACACAAAAGGGAAGATTTTTATATTGATTGTTCATGTTTTAATCATATTCAAGTGTAATTATTTTCTAACTTCCCTTCTGAATTTTTTGAATCAGAATCATATGAGAAAGCCCTGGATGTTATAGTTGAAGAGGCCAAAAAGTCATGGCTGAAGAAGTGGAGGACCCATTCTTTATCCTCCCCCCATATTCTAACATGTACCACATGGAAAAGGGGGAGGAGCTGATGTACTCTTTATGTGGGTTCCTTCAAGACCTTTATCAGTTTAGGATCATTGGGGGAAAGATGTTTTGGTGGTTTTTGATCAAGAAATCCTTCCCACCACCAGATTGGTGTTAAACTGCTGCAACTGCTAGACTAGGGGCAGTAAAAACCTAGCACCCTCTTGGGGGGTCAAACCAAGCCTTATCCTTTTTCTTTTTCCATTCCTCTTTCTTTTTTATTACTCTTTATTTTTAATTATTTTTCTTATGTTTTCTTTATTTCATGATTTTTAGGTTAAGTGGCAGTATCTAGGATCTTAACTCAAGGCTGCCACTGTAAAATAAAGTCAGGTTGTATCTTTCCTTCCTTTTATTTTTCTACCCTTATCATTATTTTGTTGAGGTGCAATGGGGGGTAGTAAAATCTAGGTGTGGGGGGAGTGTCAACCTACGTAGTTTTTTGGTGTGCTTTATTTTTCTTTTTTCCTTTTCATCTTTTTAGTAACCTTGAGCTTTAATGAATATTCTAATCATTTTTCACACACCAATTGATTTTTAGATGATTGAAATGATTTTTGAAGAAATGGATTTTAAATGATTGTGGATGTGAAACTTTTTCCTTGAAATGGATTTTCAAGAATTTGTATAAGTTTGACCAATTTTTGAAATCCATGCCCATGAAACACTGACTCAAACATTTTTCCTGTCCTGTGAGGTATTCCGAACCACTTTTAAATATTATTTCTAATAACCACACTTTCTTGAGAGAAACTTGGATTTTGTGTAAGAACTAGAACTTATGATTTTTCTCTTTCAAATCTTTGTACTTTGTGGAATGTTTTTTATATGATTTAGGAATCTTTTTGGCTATCCATATCTTATATTGAGACCTACCTTTTCATCTATCCTTCTTTATCCCTTAGATGCCATGAATTGCCTTATAGGTTTAAGCCACATTACTAGACGATTTTTCCTTACCTACCCAAACTCTTGGTATTTTTGCGTGGATATTTCAAGTTTGAGTGTGGGAGAAGGTCCTTTTATGTGCGTTCTTTGGATGTGATCCATTGTGGGTGATGTGATGTGTGTGTCAACATTTTGGACAGTGGATGATAATGATCAAATTGGTCATGGGTAATTCATTCATTTTGATTTATTTGTCTCATCTGGTTCTCCTTCAAAAAAAAAATAAAAAATAGAAAAAATGGATATGAGCTTGAATTTATCATTGTATTCAATTTTCATCTCATTCTCCATGAAAAAAAATCAAAAACAAGAAAAATAAAATAAAGATGTGCCTTTCTGGAGCTTTACAAAAAAATGAAAAAAATGAAAAAAGGGGAGAAATTGGATGCAATCATTCATTGGATTCATTTCCTGGATCATGTCCCATTTCATTCAAAAGGGGGCGGTGTTGTGTTTCACATTTTAAAGGGGATTGAGTGAGGTTTATCCAGTGTTTTCACTTGATTATCCATGCATTGTGCTTAAGAGTCCAACCTCCTCTTTCTTGCCTTAAATTTTTCAATCATTTTTCCACCAACACTAATCCATAGAATTATCCTGGAAAAATCCCTCATGATTAAATTCATTTTCATGTTTCTCTATATGGAGAGATGAGAATTTTCACAAGCCTATGGTGATACATGCACTTTCCAAGTATGAGCATAACTCCAGATACAAATTCTCTTGAGTGAAGAGTGACACAAATTTTAAGGTGAGGTAGGTTGTGATTGGGTCATGGATGAATTTATGAGGTTGAACAAATTTAAATGTGAGGATTGAAAATGATTGGGAATTGTTTTTCATAGAGGAGACATGATGTAATTTCATTTTGGAAGAGATCATTGATGTTTTCTCATTGTTGATTTTTGTGTGAATTTTGATTTGGATATATGATGATTGCTTGGGAGTGCAATGATTAAGTGTGGGGGAGTTATGGAGCTATAATTTTCACATATTATATACTTTATTTCAATGTTATAAATCTCACAAAAGTGTTATTTTATGGGAAATTGTCACATTTTTATGTTTTAGTGGTATTTTGAGCTCAAATGCAAAAAATGGCTTAATTTTGGTGTTTAACTATTTTATTTAATTTCATTATTTCGTCCATATCATTTTCTAAACTAACACTAATTGTGAAATTACTTTTCTATAGGTTTACTTACATCATTTTCCGAATTTCATCCTTCTGGAGGCCCAACTCAATCAATCATTTGGAGGCCCAAAATCACCTCACAATCCGTGCCTTGAAAACCGTGTACAGATCTGGAATGTTTTAAAGGTGAGATTGTATCTCGGATTGACGGGGTCCATTGGAGCTTAAATTCACCAAGAATCTGGAATAGTAATTAATGAACATATTTCATTAAGTAGTCCACATCTGAATCGGCTTATTACAAGGTCTTTAATGCATGGGAAGTTGGAGTTGTGGAAGACGAAGAGTCACCTGAACAGATTAAATATTCCGCACTAAATCTGCCATAACTCCATCATACATGGACCAATATGACTGAAAGTTTTTGGAGAGACGAGGAATCTGATTTGGAACAACTTTCCAGAAGGGACCAAGTACCAATTATTCCATTTATTAAGCCTAATAGTCTGTGCAATACGGAGGACATATTTTGAGCGAGATTCCTTCACCCATTTTCCCTATATATATGTTTCTCTTCTCCCTTTTACAAGGATAGCCATTTCAAGGGGGAAAGGTTGAGTTTAGTTTTTGTAATTTTTCTTGATATTTATAATATATATTAGTGTAACTTTCTTATTCTTCTGTTCATTTCTTCTTTTCTTTCATTTCTTTTATTTTATGTGTTTCTCCCACCGTGCTTCTTTCTAACTCCATGTTTGTGTGTTGCTAACCCTCACTGTTGTTCGAGGGGGGAAGTGGTGGTATTTGAGTTTATTTTACTTTATTGTTTTGTCATGTTTTGTTCTAAGAAGTCAGTGGTGGTTAAATGATTTTGGTGAGTGGTCGCCCCACTTTCTCTACCATTGACTTCTTCCTCCTCGTTTATTAATTTTCCTTCTCATCGGTATCTAATTCATTCAAACGGTGGAGTTTCGATTGGGTTTAGATGTGGAAGAGTTTACTCCTACATGTAGAGGTCTCGGTGTAGGGGAATACATTTAAAATGATAGGGTTTGGAGTGATAAGTCTTGATCTCCACATTGAATAACTCGTTGATAAATATTTTGAATAACAGTGATAATTCCACCATGAAACCCCAAGAACAATGGTTTTATTTTACTAACTTCTTTGTGTATTTTCTTCCATTTCATTGTATTTTGTATTTTTATATATTCATATATTTATATTATATTTATATTTTCTGCATTTCAATCCCCCCCATTTATATCAGTATCATATTTTATATTAGTTAGTTTATAATAGTGACAATAGGAAAATAGTGCGTGTTAGCGGCCTCCTTGTGATCGACCCTAGGGTGTGCAACTATGGTACATTATTAGGTTAATAATAATTTAATTGAATTGTGGTTCACGAAAAACCACTCTCATCATAATGTTCTAATATAGGATGTAACTATTGTGAAAGAATACGTAGATGTGTTTCCGGAACATTTACCTGGACATCCTGTAGAATGAGAAGTTGAGTTTTCCATTGATTTAATTCCTGGATCAAGGCCTATATCAAAGACCCCTTATAGAATGGCCACTGTGGAATTAGTTGAACTATGGAAATAACTAGAAGAATTGAGTAATAAGGGATTTATTCGCCACAGTGTTTCTCCTTGGGTATCCCCTGTTCTTTTTGTTAAAAAGAAAGATGGATCTATGAGGTTATGTATCGACTAGCGGGAGATTAATGCTATAAAAATAAAGAACAAGTATCCCCTACCTCACATTGATTATTTATTTGACCAACTACATGGAGCTCAATACTTTTCAAAGATTGACCTTCGGTCTGGATACCATTAGTTGTGTGTGAAGAAGGAAGACATTCTGAAGACAGTATTTCGAACCAGGTACGTGCATTATGAGTTTACGGTAATGCCTTTTGGGTTGACTAATGTGCCCTCTGTATTCATGGTTTTAATGAATAGAGTTTTCAAGGAATATCTAGATGAATTTTTGTTGGTATTTATTGATGATATCTTGGTATACTCCAATAGCTACAAAGATCATGAAAATCACTTGCGCATTATCCTGAAGACTCTGAGAAGACATGAATTATATGGGAAGTTTAGCAAGTGTGAATTCTGGATTCAGGAGATTTCTTTTCTTGGCCATATTGTCTCTAAATATGGAATCTCTGTGGATCTTTCTAAGACCAAGGCAATCCAAGAATGGCCTACACCGACGAGTATAACTGAGGTACGTAGTTTTATTGGTTTAACAGGTTATTATCAACATTTCGTCCAGAATTTTGCCTGATTGGCTAACCCATTAACAAATCTAACACGTAAGGGGGTTAAATTTGTTTGGACAAAAGAGTGTGAAGAATGTTTTGAAGAACTGAAGAGAAGATTAGTCAATGCTCCTATATTGACTCTACCATCGGGGAATGATGGGTTCGTTATTTATAGTGATGCATCAATGAAAGGACTTGGTTGTGTCTTTATGAAGAATGATAGGGTTATTGCCTATGCATCACGACAGTTGAAAATTAATGAGCAAAACTATCCTACTCATGATCTCGAGTTATCAGCTGTGATCTTTACTTTGAAGATATAGAGACACTACCTCTATGGTAAAAATTGTGAGATTTATACTGATCACAAGAGTTTGAAGTATATTTTCTCACAAAAAGAACTCAACATGAGGAAAAGGAGATGACTTGAATTACTCAAGGATTATGATTGCATGATACACTACCACCCGAGGAAGGAAAATAAGGTGACATATTCTTTAAGTAGAAAATATCATGGAGTTTTGAACATGATGAGAATTGAAAGGGATCCTATTTTTATAGATCTAGTAAAGTTGGATGTGGGAATCACCATGGAAGGTGAAATATCAATGATTTTTCAAATGGTTGCCAAACCATCTTTACTAGAAAGGTTACAGAGTTCTCAGACCGATGATGAAGAGTTTTAGAAGAAGATTAAAGCTGTGAATGATGGGAGATTGAGAGACTTTGTGTATGAAGAAGGAACTTTAAACTTTGGGAAGAGACTTTGTGTTTCCAATATACCTGATCTAAAAAGGGAATTGTTGGATGATTCTCATAGTTCCAATTTTTCTATACACCATGGGAGCACCAAAATGTATAGAGATTTGAAGGAACATTTTTGGAGAGACAACATGAAGAGAGAGATTGCTGATTTTGTGTTAAGATGTATGGTTTGTCAACAAGTGAAAGCTGGAAGGCAACAACCTGGTGGAGTATTGCGACCTCTTCCCATACCTGAGTGGAAATGGGATAATATTACGATGGACTTCTTCATGGGGCTACCAATGACTCCTAGAAAGAACGATGCAATATGGGTCATTATTGATCGTCTTACCAAGTCATCACATTTTCTTGCTATAAGGGAAGATTTACCACTTGAACGGCTAGCAATACCATATATTAATGAAGTTGTGAGACTTCATGGAGTACCCCTATCGATTGTTTCTGATCGTGATCCCCATTTTACTTCAATATTCTGGAAAAGTCTTCAGAAAGCCTTGGATACTGAACTTCATTTGAGCACTGCCTACCACCCTCAAACATATAGACAATCAGAACGGACTATTCAAAACTTAGAAGACATGTTAAGATCATGCTCACTTGACTTTTAGGGTATGTGGGATCAATATTTACCTCTGGTAGAATTTTCCTATAACAATAGCTTCCATTCGAGTATTCAGATGGAACCATATGAAGCGTTATACGGAAAGAGATGTCGCACACCAACCTGTTGGGATGACGTTGGTGAAAGAAAACTTGTAGGCCCAGAACTGGTGGAGGAAACAATGGAAAAAGTAAAGGTAATCCAAAACCACATCAAAGCAGCTCAAAGTAGGTAGAAGAGCTATGCCGATAATCGAAGGAAGGATTTGGAATTTCAAGTCAGTGATCATGTTTTCCTAAAGGTATCTCCCTAGAAGGGAGTCATACGTTTTGGTAAGAAAGGTAAATTGAGTCCCAGGTACATCGGAACTTTCGAAATTCTAGAACGAATTGGGGCTGTAGCTTACTGTTTGGAAATGCCGCCAAGTCTCTCCAAAGTTCACGATGTGTTCCACGTATCTCTGTTGAGGAAATACATGCCTGACCCAACACATGTACTCACCTATGAGGAATTATAAATGGAACCCGATATGTCTTATTGCGAAGAGCCCATCAGGATTATTGATATGAGAGAACAAGTGCTGAGAAACCAGATGACTCGTCTGGTAAAAGTTATATGGAGAAACCATAAAATGGAAGAGGAAATGTGGGAATCCGAGGAACTTATGATGAAGAAACACCCAAGTATTTTTATGTAGTAATATTCTAGAAATTTCGAGGACGAAATTATTTGAATGAGGGGAGAATGTAACACCACAAGCTTCCACGGTACGCTTCCCTTTGAATAATGCAATAGCGTGTGTTGTACGCAACTTCGAGTTCTAACACACACCACAACCAATCAAACTTGCCATTATGAATAGTAATATCCACTTTTTGAAATTTTATAAATTTAATCTCTCAAAATTGACTTCATTTTTGAATTTTCAATATCGAAATTATCCTAGGGTAAAATTTTGGAACTTTTCGGATAACATTTATATTTTGATGAATAGAGAAAATTACTAAATTTTAATTAAAAACAACTTTTTTAATAAAAATAATTAGTAGTGATAAATTATGAATTTGAGTGGTTTTAAAGTATATTTAGAATATATTTTTACCATTTAATACAATGTTGGTCATTGGACATAATTTCAAAATTAAATCGGACATGAACAAGTGTCAAACTTTTGATAGTTATTATCTCTTAAAAACACGCTTTTTGTTTTGACAGCGGGAATTAATTTTAAATTAATTTCTGCCACTTATGTGTTTTGAATTTGGAAAAATGGATTCCATATTTGGAATCAGGATGTCCAAATTTTGTAAATAGGTAACTGTTATTTTTATACATTTTGAATAATTCGGTAAATATTTTATTTACCATGGTTAAAGGGTAAATTCGGTAAATAAGGGTTAAAAAATAATATTATAATAATACTAAATTACCCTAAAACGTGTCCTAACCTTATTGGTGGATACATGTCCGACCATGGGCATATTTGGGTCGATTTTGGGACCCCATAGAGCCACTTGTAGGTGATAGGGACACTTTATTTTAATTAAGTTAAAATAAATACAAAAATGACATAAGCATATATCTTTCAGCAAAAGTTTTTTTACATTGGGTTATATATGTTGGATTTTCGACTATAAATATTCATTATAAGGATAAAAATATTTTCTACATAATGATATTTTATTTATAATTTTTAGACATTAAATAATATAAGTTATATATGAAACAATGGTGATGCAGTAATTACCTAATTAATGAAAAATTATAATAATTGATATTATAAATAACCAAATAAATGTAATTGGAGACTTTTTATAAATTCCAATAATTTTATAGGTTAATATGACATGTTAGGATTTATTTAATTAACTTTTTTCGAAGTAATCATTCTGTTATGATTTTTACAAAAAATCAATTATTGAATAGTGTCAAAATTGACATAAAAGAGTTTTTTTTAAAATATTATATTATTAATTGATATTAAATTCTTAAAAATCTAAGGTTCGTCCAAGAGACTTATATAGTGATATTTGTATCATTAATGGACCACTTGGGGGTCTCTTGGATGTATATATTAATTTTATTAACCATATAATATAAAAATACAAAGAGACATTGTAAAAGTGAAACTAATTAACTGAGAGTTAATACTTAAAGATAAGGTTAATATAGTAATCCAAACCTGTATAAATCATATTGGTTGAGTGGTTTTAGACCTATACCTATCTTAAACTTTAAATAATCAACTTTTGAGCCATTAGAAACTGAATATGAATTTATTATAAAATAGTATTTCTAGCTTTTCCAAAGGTGCCCCTCACCCCTCTTATAAAAGGGAACTCCCCATTCTCATTAATTCACACCTTAAAAGCCTTTTGGTTCGGCCAACCCCTACCCAAATACTATCTCAACTTCCCTAAATTAATCCTAGAGGCCTTCATTTAGTAATAAATCCAACCTAAGGAGCCCTTTTGATCAAATCAAAAGAAAGAACCTGAAGAAGAGGTAATGATTTCACCACCCTTTTTCAAGTTCCTTTCTTTTTCCACTTCTTCTTTCTTTGTTATTACCATTGTAAAATAATAAATAAAGTATATTATATATACTTTGATGTTATTATAAACATGGTACAACCATATTTCAATATTATATCCATCCTTTGAATGACATGTCACCATACGTGCGTACGTACGACTTACCGTCTCCGCATCGTGGTGTAATTGTTATTCAAAACATTATTATTTGGATGGGTATAATAATGATGTGTAATTCATGTAAATAATAAATATAACATGATTATTATTCTTTATATATGATATAAAATCCAATTAAATATTATTTTAATATGACAAGAATGATATTGTCTCTCATGCGTACGTACCGACTACCGTCTCGACGAACACGATGAGATTCATTCTCCATCGTATCCATTCAAGTATAATTCTAATTTGATGATTAATAATAATGTTTAAGGACATAATATAATTCTGGATATGAATAATATACAACTTATCCATAACAAACATGTCTTATGTAACAAAACATAATGAGTAAGTTAACACCCGAAACGACAATAATATTAAGATATTATTAACAAAGCAATGTTAAAAGATCATATATGATATCATAATAATGTATATGATTCTTGTATAATTTAATAAAAATTATTTCACCATTATACATGAGGTTAACCTACCCCCAACCAAGTAAAATTACAAGGTAAGGGTTTATTTCACAATCTCTACATTATCTGAGGTTGTTTATACGTAATTATCTACTAGGACCTCTTTATCATCCACATCCATGTTTCTTAAAAATGTATTTCAAAACATTCTTACTATTTTACAGAATATGGGTTAAATTCATTTATATCCTTGTTTTACTTTTTAAAAGATGTTTATAAAGGAATCTTTCCGTCGTTTTCCAAACAAGGTCCTTTTTAACCTTTTTGACAGAATTAAGGTAAGAATGTCTTTTTTAACTTATACGGCGGGTGCGGCTATTTTCTGCTGTTATAAAATCTTCGAAGCTTCCCTTAAAAGATTCTAATAATATTTTCAAAGCAAAGGTTTTATTTTATAATTATGTGACTTTTAAATGATTTCAAAAAAATAGATATTTCTCTCAAATAGTTTTGATTTCATCTATGTCAACATCCTTTGATGGATTTTAAGCTTATTTGAAGTTTATACAAATATTCCATATTGTATTGAAGGTTTTCTGATATGTTTGACTATGGATGTGTTATTTTTATACCATTCATGTTTTATGGAGAAAGTATTGACATTTCGTATGCTAGTTTTAATACGAATGTTTATTTTATGTTTAAACCTGTTCATATGAGGAATGCATTGGACTTAATAAGTGATGGGTAGAGCCCGCTACAGCCCATTGATGCATCGGTAGGTCTCATGAGACAAACTAGTGTCTTGGAACAAGGCCTTGACAAAATCTTATTTGTAGTCTTGGCACGAGGCCTTGGCTATGTGGTTATGATAGTCTGGCATTATGCATTCCATCATTATGAAAGTGGTTATTGATATTGCATGTGATTATTCGACTAGTAGAATATCCATGTGAATAAGTATATGGCATTATTTCATTTTATTTCTGCCATATTATGCTGAAGTTCAAGTTTTAAAAGGCTTTTGTTTTAGTTATACATTGCCTTAAATGTTTATGCTTATTTATGAAAGTTTCCATTATATTGTTATCCTTACTGGGCATTTGAGCTCACCCCTTTCTATGGTTTACTTTTCCCCGGATGTGAAGAAGTATTTTATGAATGATCTATAGGGATAGTATGAGGGGATAAGAGTGTGGACTATGGAGACTATATTGTTGTAGTTTTCATTTTATGATGTAATGTAAACTTTATGAATGTATCTAGTTATTCCATGGCTACTAAACTAATCAGTCTTCCGAGACTTGATCTTTCGTGTGATCATGCCAATGTTATGTAATAATGCACCGACTCTGGGTAACTGGGGTCAGGGAGTTACATTATAAGTTACTCCTTTAAAGTTGACAAAGTTATCTGGTTATAAGTTACTCCATGAAGTCGATGAAATTAACTAGTTATAAGTTACTATTATAAAGTAGATAAAATTAACTGGTTATATGTTACTCTTATGAAGTGGATGGTTTTAGCTAGTTATAAGTTACACAAATGAAGTGGATGGAGTTAAATGATTATAAGTTACTTTTATGAAGTGGAAAATGTTAACTTCTTATATGATACTCCTATAAAGTGAAAAATTTAACTAATATAAGTTACTCTTAATATAATTTTTGAATTATCCATTTGGTGATTCTATAATGAACGATGATGAGTCTAGTGCCTTAATATTACATAATTATTTTTTATTCTTATAGTACGTTTTATTGAAAATATTTGGATTTTATGAAAATAAATTGGTTTTACTAAAATGGTTAGTTTTAATACTTTCATAGATAAATATTTTTCTCTTTAAAAAAATACATGGTGTTAAAATTTAAAGGTTATTATTTTCAATTAATATGTTTTTTTTATGTTTTTATGTATTCTCTAATAAAGTTTAAAAACTATTATTCTTCCTTTATACTTGTTTATGAAATTGTTTTATAAATACTTTTTGGGTGACAAGGAGATTTCATGTTTAATGAAATGTTTTATAAAAGTTAAAAGTTTTTAGTATATAAAATGAATACTTGATTAAGGGTTTTTATTATGTTTTCAAATGTTTAATATATACCTATGTATTAAAAACCCCTAACTAAGATTTTGTGCTCACCTCAAGTTTTAAAATGTTTTTTAAATGGATAGGGATGGGAAAGATCAGTTGTGATGGTTGAGAGGTCAATATCTTTATGGTACAGGTCCAACAATTGGAGAGATTACTTTAATGATAAAATTACATTTGGAAATAAATGTGTGGGTTTCGATATGTATCAGTTTAACTGTTTCTATAAATATTTGAACCAAAAAAAGGTCTTGTTAGTGTTGTGACTTAATAAGGATTAGTGATTTTTTAAGTGTAATGGTTATGTTTGGTTCATTTTTTGGTATCAAAGATAGTATTTAAATATTTTTGTTTTTGAAAACAAACATGAAAGTGAGGGTATCAAGTTGTCACAGACTAGAAATGAGAACACATGAATAAGGCATAAGAAATAACCAACTAAGTATATAAGGTATGATTCCTTGAGTTTTCTAGAAATGATACCATTCAACCATGTTAAGAAAAAAGATTAAGCATTTCTCAAGCTAGGGACATGACCATGTACTTACCCATACCTCAAAAAATTTCATAGGAGGTTACCCATCCTGAGACTACTCCCAACTAACCACAACTAACCAAGGAATTCATCCTAGGTAGCTTACCGATAAATAAAGTGATCCCTACTTCCCATTTCATCCAACTGGACATACGAACCACATAGTTCAATTAGTGACTGAAAAGGTATGGTTCCCATCTATCCCTATATAAACACTAATCCTATAATATTCACATTCAATATTTGTTTGAAAATATTAAAACTCTTCTAGAAAATGAGAGATATACTCATCAGGTACAAAAAATAATATATTTTTAAAATCCAGTGACCATTTAATCCCTAATTTTATACCCAATATGTCTATTTGTAAGGAAAAAAATTTCCACTAAATCTATACCATGTAAATGATAATTGATCATGATGACCAACTAAAATCTAGAAGGGATCCTATTACCTATGAGGAATCTTGATGCTCATCCCATGAGACATAATTTTAACATGGAATCTCCATCCCCCATTTTGGTTATCATATATACCACTTTTAAAAAAACCACCCCACACTATTTAATAATAGCAATCCACAGATAAACAACACCAATACAACTAGAACAACATGTTCAACATTAAAAAATGTCAACAAACATACCAAGTGTAACAAGCATGATTAACACAACAACCACACAAAATGCAATAATTCCACTGAGAAAATATCCATCCACAAATTTCCCTAGCATAATGATTCACTAAATCCCATTCTAACAAGATAACATAAGGCTTACACCTATCAATTAAACATGTTATAAAAATCCTGGAAAACACAAAAAAATACCAATTTACCAAAATAATAAAAAGTTTTTCATTAAAAATTTATATTTTTTAAAAATTAGTTTTAATAAACCTTTCTAAAATCTGAAAAATAGTAAAAACCTTTAAAAAAATATATTTTTATAAAATTTATTTAACAATTATCATGAAATAATGGAATCATTATAAAAAAATATTCACTATTACTTATTAAAAAAATACTTACAATCCATCATTCAGGAAGTTAACTTTTATAAAACAAAACATGCCAATGGAGTTATTTATATTAGAAATTAATTTTTTCAAGAAAACATGCCTTTTTAAACCAAATCACATAAACGATATCAGAGAAATATCATAAAAACCAATAATAAATCATGAAAATTCAAATAATAACTTTTCAACTATATGTAAACATCATTTCATCTTGGTGTAATAATTTCCAATTTCAATATCAACTCATGACCTAAAAACTTAGTTATTATAAAGACTAGTTACATTATTTTAAAAAAATAGAAATAATATTATTTTATTTCTAACCAAAAGAAAATAAATTTTTGTGATAACTACCTTAGTGACATTTTCATGCCATTATATTTTTAAGTTAAACATTTAAAAAAAAAATTGTAACCAAGTAAGAATGCTTAATAATTTTAACAAATCAAATAACCAAAGTCAACATGTTATATATTTTTTGTATTCTCTCATGACCAATGACCAAGAAATTTTATGAGTCTGAAAAAAATTAAATATTACTGTAGGTTAACTCATTTAACATATCTATTTTTTAATTTCTATAATATTATATTAGACATGATAAGTTACTATTGAAAATACCATGGAATTAAAACACAATGAAATTATTTATCATATATTTAAACTATAAAAAATAATGAAACTAAAAATTATATTATTATTTTTGTCTAATCATAATCATTATGAAATTATGTTTAAATTTATCAATTTTAAATTAACACATGACATGTTATGAAATGCTTAAAATATAAGGTTGAAACAATCCAATCTATCATATCTAAAAGTTTACTAAGTTATAAATATGTCACCAATGACTAAACAAACTTGAAAGTAAACTCATGATCATACTTTTATAAAATCATTTTGAAATTGTTAAAATCTTCTCAAAATAACGAGAACTTTTTTATCATTTAATCAATTATTTTTCAATGGATTCATTACTAATTTATGTTTTAGTTCCACTTTAGGTTCATGTTACTATACACAATAAAATCAAAAGGAAAACATAAATTCATGTTAACACTAGAAAGTATCAGTATCCAATTCAAATTCAACCCACATTGTACCCCATTTAGATAACCATGGTGTAGAAACTCTCATTTCCATCCACCAATCCAAAAAAATTCTAAATACAAGGTCAAATAATTACCCTTAACCAATGTATAACTAGCAACATATCATGAGAAAGTTATAATCCTAGTGGGAACTCTCTTTAATAATTCATGATACCTAACTCTCACCATCTAAACCCACGATGATGAGGTTACAACACACCTAGATGCACTTAACAACACTTTTTGTACCTGTACCACTATAGTAACTTGAATTTCATCATAAATATATTAGATATACCTTTTTATTCTCTATATTTCATGTCTTGACACATATTATCTCCATACCTACCACCCCAACTAATAGATTATACCAAAATGATAATATCCCAACCCTAACCTATTAGCATGGGAAGGGACAGAGTTCCACTAACCATATGTGACATTCCTTAGACATGGAAGATTGGTAATAAATGTCTAAGGTATAATGATATCATGGGTATTAATTGATACTTATATATAAATTAACTCATAGAAGACCATCCCAAGAAAAAGTATAAACGTGATGCATGAATGAAACAATATAAACCTTAAATACATTACATATATGTACACAATAATCATTATATAATAACCAATAATAATACAAAGGCTATAAGTCTAAAATTGAAAAAATGAATGACAAGGTGACCACATGGAATAATTCCATGATCCATAAGAAAACTCCCACTAAGTTCCCAACTCTTTCCTAGCACACAACATCAATATATTCTGCTAACACATAAGTGGTTATCCCCTTACCTATGTTATAAACAATGGTATCTGAATATGCACAAAAGTATATATATAGGGGGGAGTATATTGAATTAGTAGGAAATTAACCAGTGAATTACCACACCAACCACTTAAATAAGAAAAATTTAGCTCAAATTTATATAAAATATGAGATAAGAGTAATAAAATATAGAATCTAATAAAATCATATAGATAACTCACACTAAAACCAATTTTCCTTTGAAATCCATATTTTACAAAAACACCAACCACACCGTAACTCACCCACACATTCCATGAACTCACACACTTAATTTATGCATCCCCTACCAAAGAAGAACCCCTAAACAGACTCAAATCACTAGTGTAACCTTGTTCCTCGAACCCATGACTTTATCTAGAGAAGTAACTTCACATACCCTCAATATTCGGCATTGGAATCCAAATATGAACCAATGAGTCCCCACACAATGCATCATGAACACAACAAACCAATTATAATTAAAATTTCCCTAAATTTTAGCACCAGTGACCAAGTATAAACCAACAAGTCCTCATATAGATAAAATATTTACACACTCCAAAACCATTATTTTAAAATAGAATAACAAGAGTGGTTCATTCGAGAGAATATTTCCAGAATCTTTCATAAAATAAAATGAAATTCTTTAAATAGAATTTTCCAAAATTATTCAAAAATGAAAAATTAGTAAACCATAGATGCATAATAATTTCATTTAAAATCTACATCATTCAAGTTCTTAGCCAATTGAGAGTGAGAGAGAAGACACCCACCTCTAATTGATCTATATAGTAGAGACGAAGTAAAAGTGTCATTGGAAGGGAGAATCACCTGAGGTAACCTATAAAAATCATCTAGTTAAAGATACCTCATAATGGGAGGAAGAATAAATGTTTTTTATGATATTAAATAGGGTTAAAAATGAGTTAAGATCCCCCCAAAATTACTACACATGGTTTCCCTAAAAAATGAATAAATCCTGCAAGATACGAAGATTTATTGATTCATTTTAAAAATGAATTTGACAAGAACCACTATTTAGGCCATTCCATGGTGCATTCTATTAGAATTTCTAGATAAATCAAATGAATCCAATCCCATATAGTCACCATAAAAAACTACCATGGAATAGGGGCATATCCTCATCCATTTCCCAAATACCATGACCTCAATTATGGATTTTACCATGTCATGGTAAATCCCAAATAACAAAAAATAACTTTTACAAATGTAAACCCCTAAAAAACCTTAAAATACCAACCTGCAACACCTAATAACTAAAACAATATGGTAAATAGTGTAATACACAAACTGGGGTCATCACATGATCAACTCATTTTTATTTTAATTCTCTATTTTCTTCTCACTCTACTAAACACCAATTCAACCTATCCTCATACTCCCATGTTTCCATACTTCTTTCCTTATCTTTTACCCATATTTAGTAAGATCTTAATCTCTTACATGTATTATTTCATCATTTCCTTTATCTTTCTTCTATTTTATTTTAGGGTTATAAAATTTTCATTTAAATAGAAGACCTAGTTCCAAGTCATATTTGTTTCATATTTTTCATGGCTCTTTAAAGATATATAAAATAAAAAAAGTTATATAAACCTCTCATAAAACCTCATTCATTAAAATTGACCTAGAATAGGTTGAAAAAGTTATTTTACCTAGAAGAATCATTAAATTCTATTGGTTGAAAAATTATTTTCTCTATCTTCAGTACATTCTCACCTTTCAAGGTTGGAAGAAATTATTTGAACCACCTCACAAAGATTTAATTTATTATTTTGAAGCGAGATAGTTCTACAATAATACACAAATTAAATATTATGATTCATTTGATACCATATAATCTTATATAAATAATGAATAATTTTAAATATCATCTCATGATATTTTTGAGTAGATGAATATTCCTCATGAAATTCCTTATTTTTACAAATTTGGAAAGTTTCTTAATGATCATAAGTTAAACATTGTTCATGCTCTTCAAATTGTTACCTAATGAAAAGATCCCATTATAGTCCATATAAATAATATTTTAGATAATGATTCTATTGTATAAAGATTTATTCAAACCTATATAGATCCTCATCTTTATAATTTATATTTGTTACAACACATTGATATCTATATTTTATATTTTGTTACTCAACACATTTGAATCAACTTAATTCTACTAGTTTTTCTATGATGGGATATGTTTCCCAACATTCTATAAATTTTAAATATCCTTATCTATTTTCTTAATCATATATTTGAATATTTTAATCTTGATATTTTATATTAAAGTTATGAAATCATTTATAAATGTGGAGTAACTAATAAAGTATTCATCAACCAAATGTATGTTTATTGGAACCAATTAAAATAAGAATGGGTTATTGACAAATAAGTATTATTTAAAAACTATTCACCATAATCTAGAATTTACAAATAATCTTATACTACTATATATTTCTATAGTATTTCCAATTGATAATGACCTTTAAGAATTAATTTTTTATGACCATGAAGTAAAGAATCCTAGACACCTAGATCAAGAAGAACTTGTTGATAAAGAATTTGTTTTGGAGGCTGACTTGAATTTTTTTAAACACCTCCATTGCAAGTAAAATGTATTCCTAGACATATAAATAATCTTGAAGTCTTGGTAAATTAATATTTTGATCACCTATAATTTCTTACTTAAGACAATCTATAAATTATCCATTCCTTTCAATGAGACATCTTCCATGGATTCTCTCGGTCTACATGAAACACCTGGATTCTTATTTTCATAATTGAACTACTTATAATTTTGTGGGATATTAACTTTGTTAAACTATATTTATTATTATGTTTTGATAATATCATTCCTTAAAATTTTCTATTTATTTCATTTAATTATTATTTAAATTATTTCTCAAGTATTTTATGTTTTTTGATAACCAAAAAGGGGTATAATTAATTATTTGTATAGTATATTAAATTTACTACTATTTTGTAATTGTATAACTTAACTTTTATTTAAATTTACAAATTGGTAAATAGATTCATAAAATATAGAGAATTATCTTTTAAAATTACAAGAGGGAATAAGTAAATATTCATAATGGAATATTATTACTCACCCCTCTTATACTTTTCCTTTATAACTGTATTTTGTTTATATCATGATTAATGATTATAATGATAAGTTAAATTATAATTTATCATCATATTTATTTAATTTAAATATATAATACCATATCACTTTTTACTTAAAATTTTTAACTATTTGTGATCATAAAAATGGGGAGATTGTTGATAAAGGATATCATACTCTCTACCTTTTTTTAATTGATAAAAAATGAATTTTTGTGTTTCTAATGTTTTTCCTTGATTTTTTCGAATAAAATATACACTCTAAGTATAAAAAAGTGGTAATGTCCCTCACTTAAATTATGAAATCCACCCAAAATCAAAGAAAATATATATTATTTTCTATAGTCTGACTAGAAGGACATTAAAATATCACTATAAGTCTAGTGGAATAGATAAAGGCTACTATCCCAACCATAGATACTCTAGTGATTGGCATAAAAAATTTGGTGGAGTTTAGATAGAATCAATTCATCCAGGTATTATTATTGAAAATATGAGGATTAAAAACTATACTTTGGTGTATTTTTATAGAATGTTAAAATATTTTTTTCTTGTCTACAATGTATTTATTTGTATTATATTGACACCCAATAACTCCAAAATTTACAGGGACCTCAAAAAAAAAAAATTGTAACACCACAAAATTTTAGAAGATATTTATCATTAATAAATTCAATGTGTTTTATATCTTGTGAAGCAATTAACCATGAAAATATTTTGATAATTATCATAAATTATAAAACAAATCACATCGTATGGAATATAACTATTAAAAATAATTTCTAATTTATTTAGGATGTGCTATTTATCCAAAAGAACTGTTTTGAAGTATTTTGTTTATGATCATTATTATTAGAATATATGTTTTGTTTAAAAATTAATTTAGAGTATAAAACTTAATAAAACATATTATTTAAACACGTAAAATATTAATTTATTGGTTATAAATTGGTTATAAATTAAAATAAAATCATTTTAAGGTAAAAGAAATGTTATTCTAAAAATATACTTTATGCATGCGATGATTTTTTATCTTAATAAATTGAATTAATAACTATGGATGGATAATTTTAATAAAATTTAAAGATAATATATTAAATAAAATAAACTAATATTAATTTAATGTATTTTCTGGGAAAGGAATGATAATAAATTCAGTTTTATGCTTAAAAATACATTTTTCTAAAAACAGTTTTTGTTGCGTTCTGTGCACTTATTTTAAAATAAATTTATACTAATTATAGTAATTAAATTTTATAAAATTGTTTTAATATTTGGAATAAAAATTTAATTTTATTTAATGTGACAAATTTTAATTTTTGTCATAAATAATAGTAACTATGGTAAAAATTCATTACTACTGTAAAAGTTAAAAAGGGTTAACGAGATATTAAACTAAAGATAAAAGAGTTAAAATAGTCTAAAAACTTGATAAATCCTATTGGCTAAGTGAATTTTTACCCAAAAATATATTATCTTATAATTTTTTTTGATTTTGTTCAAATTTCACTTGAATATGACTTTATTATATTTTATTGTTTTAAGTATTTACAAGTTTTCCACCCACCTCACTTATAAAAGGCGGTCCTCTCTCCCTCACCCTTTTACACATTTTGAGAAATATATATCATTAAAACCCTTACCATAAACCTTCCTAACTTCCTTAACCACTTTATAGAGATTTTTATATTCCCCTAATACCAAACCAAGAATGATTTAAGTGTAAACCAAAGGAGGTTTCTCAAAGAAGAGGTAATTTTCTTTACAGATCGTTTTTGAGTTTCTTCCTTCCATAACCTCATATAAATATTATATAACAAAATTAAAATGATTAAATAATTATAATTACTATAATAAAATGTTTTTATGTTAATGTTAAAACCATTTTCTCCACCTTTCTATCCTATGAGAAATGATAATGTCGTTGTGCGTACGTGTAGACTACCACCTCCATGAAGCGATGTGATTGGTTTATCATGTTTGGAAAACAAGGATGGTAATAAGGATGGGTTTAATTAATATATATGATATTTATTATATTAATATTACATTGTAAATATATATTATCATTCTTATTTATTTAATTCCATTCATTGAAAAATGAAAACTTTACTCGTGTGTACGTATGGACTACTGTCTCAACAAAGTGATGTAATTAATTTTTTATCCCCACATTATATGAATGGTTATAAATGTATATATAATGAATAAATATTGTAATTATAACATTATTAATATTCTGGATATGATGACACCATGACCAAGGTGAAACTACCAGAATCGTCAAACCAAAACTTGCATGGAAAACAAACCAGTTTTCACCCGAATGTTGATTTTAATGAAAAAAGATTAATAAATGTGTAATTGAAAATTATAATGGAATGTTATATTTTATGAAAATTATTAATATATTTATTTTATATAATTTTAAAAAATATAAATTTATTATATAGGATCTTAAGTACACATACGAAGAAAGGAAAGACCTATGGTAAGGGGTTATATTACAATATCATTTTTAATCGAGATTATTTATTATTAAATATAAAATGGGAAAATTATATGATATTTATATTTTAAACCCAACATATTATATTATAATATATTTATTTATGGGGTTTTAATTTTTTATTTTCCATTATTCTCTCTTTGTCACTTAAAAGGAATGAGATTTTTTTATGAAAAGTTGAATTTATTTCCTCTTTAGTCAATGAAAATTTTCTTCCATGTCTATGTAATTTAAAATGTTTCCAATAATATTAATTTATAAAATAAAATTATTATTTAAATTAATATTCAAATATATTTTACTTTCATTTCATAGGTTTTAATAAGGCATTTTTACAATGTTTTTTTAATATGATATTTGTGACTTTTTACACAAAGCATGAATGCAATTTTTTTAACTTTTTACAAATGAATAGATTTTACTACCATCATGAATGTTATTTTATTTGAATATTAATTTAAAAATTTCCATGGTTATTTTAAAATAAAATACTTTTATCAATATTATGTAATTTTCGAATTTTAAATATATCAAAGGATAAGGATATTTTCCACTATTTTCAAATAAATTTCCACATTATATTTTAAAGGTATTTTTAATCTATGTCATTATACTTTGATGTTTCTTATGATTAAATGGGGATATGATATAATGATACTATACATGTTATTTTTTATAAATGGATTATGATTATGTGATTATGAAATTTTTATGAAACTCATTTATTTTCCACTACTTATGCTATGATGAATTGATGAATGTTTTTATGATATTGTGACAAAAATATGTATGGTTTTAATTATGTAAGGGAAGAGTATATTAAATCCCTAAAATACATTAGGTAATGATTTATATATCATGGTATAATATATAATTTAATGGGGAGTGAACCCAATTCAATAACAAACTCTGTCTACTATGATAGTCTTGGGAGTGAACCTTGACTAAGAAAATAATGGAATGGGTATTGAAACCAATATACTATAGGACTTTGTAAACTATGATACTCTTGGAAGTGAACCTTGAATAATGAAATAATTTTATATTCTTATGATTTTCCACAAATCCTATTATATGTTCTTATGATTATGATAAGATCATATGGACCACGATTGATTACTGATGATTCTTCACTCTTATGATTCATGTATTTTAAAATGATAAAGATTTATATTATGACTAATGATTTATGATATATATATATATGATTGAGTATGAAATTCATAATTTATTATCATAATCTCATACCTTCATGCTTATATTATTATTTCATATGATCATTAATTGATATCTCCCATGTTTACCCTTACCGAGCATCTGTGCTCACCATTTCTCATGTTTAAATTTTCCCCAGGTTATAAAGAAAGGTTTTAAGTAGTATATGTCTTAGAAGGGTAATATATGAGAACAATTTCGTGGGAAATATTTAATATCTTTCATGAAATAATAATATTATGTATCTAGTCTCCAAATACACTAAACCTTTATGATTACGAGGCATGTATTACTATGAAATGTATTGAATATTAATCTAAAATGATATAATATTTATCTGTGTTATGACTGGGTATCCAAAGTTAATATTATAGTGGGATTTATTTATTTTTAGAGATTAGGTTATGAGAAAAATTGGGATAAAACTTAAGAAAACCTAGGAAGAACCTAAAGTGATATAGAGTGAACATAAAATTGTCACATGTTGATAAAAATGTGTCATAAATTTGGACAATCAGGAATGATTTTCATAATGATATGATTGTTCACTTTAATTATTATAGATTCATGCTTAAAATGTGAATTTTGGTTATAGTAAATGGATGTAACTATGAGGAATCATGAAAACAATGAATGTAGTTAACAATAAAATGATTGTCATCTTGAGAAACTAAACAACATGAGAGCTAGAAGAAAAAAATCTTGTTTCTATAATCGAAAAAATATCTCAAACTAAAAATCAGGTTGAGATTCCAAAAAATAAAATGAGGGATTAATTTAACATTGATTATTTCATGATACAACATAAACAATCTTTCAGTGGGTCCTCTAATCTATTTGTTTTTGAGTAATGGATCAGTACGAATGAATAGATATTTTACATTATTTAGTGCTCAAAGCATGAAAAAGATGTCATAATGGTGTATCATTTGGATGGTGAAGAATATAAATGGTGAAATATTATTAATAATACAAGGTAAGAGGAATAAATTGACTCTATGGAATGATATGAGTTTAAGAGGGTATTTTTTAGTAAGTATTTTCCCCAAAATCTTCGCAAAAAAAAATGGGAATGTATTTATTTCAGCTTAAGTAGAATGATGATGAATATATTAGTACCCATGAGGAAAAATTTCAAATACCTTTTAAGAATTATTCTCTTTTTATCATCAACCCTAAAAGAAGAATTTATTAGTTCTTCAGTGGATTAAAAACAATTATTTGAAAGGAGCTATCCATAAGGGAATTATATATCTATAAAGAAATTGTTTGATGTTATCTCATGGTATAAATATGGAGCAGAGGTTCCCATAATTATCATAGTTTTGATAAGAAGATAAATATGGAGTTTTGAGAAAATTAAAATTATAAAACCCATAGAGTAAAGAAAATGAATCTTCTTTAATGCCAGATGTGTGGAAAAATCATGGAAGAAATTTCCTTTAAGGTATTAATAAATGTTTCAAGTGTAGAAAACAAAGATATTGATAAAGTGAATACTAGAGAGATGCGAAGAGGAATTCCAATGAAAATAATTAGGGGAAATCTTGGTTTAATGAACTGCCCACACTCCTATCCTACAACTATAAAGAGTATGGGCATTATACCAATCGGTTCTCAAATCTGAGTGTTAATGATAAAATTCATCATCAATAACCTATTAGTCCTATAGATAAATAGATAGATCATGTGATCACAACTATTAAATTAGTACACAATAATAAAGTGGTTTCTACATAATATTTTATATCTGAAGAGTTTACTAAGGGTATCATATAACTACCTTAATGATTAGATGTAGAATTATTGGTGAAAAATTATAATGATACGATGATGGAATCTCAATTATATATCTCATCTCTGATAAAAATTTGTAGGAATATTAATCCTATAAATCTTTTGATTCTCACTTTATTAGAATTTAATGTGATTTTGGGATTATATTTACTCTCTCTATATGAATCCCATATCAATTGTCGAAGAGGGAAGTCACGTTTGATATTCAAAATCAACCCATGATTGTCTATTAATGTGAGGATGAATTTGGATTTAAAATGGAAAATACTTCTACTATGTGGGTATTATTACTTATTTATGAGGGGTATATATCTCAAATGGTTGGAGAGAAAATAAATATTTAATATATTATTATTTTTCCAAAATATGATGATGTATTTTTGGAAGAGTTTCATAGTCTTATCCCAATTTAAAAATTTTATTTTTAAATAATTATTATATCTAATGGTACAAATATTTCAAATTCTCCTTATAGAATAGAACTAATTGAGTTATAAGAATTGTAAAAGAAACTCTAAGAGAATATTGAGAAGGGATTCATTCATACTAGTGCAACACCATGTGGTGTATCATTTCTTTTTGTTAAGAAGAAAGATGGATCAATAAATATTTGACTTTATTATCAAGAACATAACAAGATTAATATCAATAAAAAGTAACCTATACCCCATATTGAATATTTATATGGTAAATTTCAAGGATATAAATACTTTTTAAAGATTTAACTTTGACGTGGATATCATCCGTTAGGGGTAAAAAAGGAGGACATATCCAAGACAACCTTTAGTGTGAGGTATAGACACTATGAATTTATAGTGATTCCATTTGGGCTTACCATTTCCCTAACTATATTTATGGATCTTATGAATATATTCTTTAGATATTACCTTAATCATTTTGTGGTAGTCTTTATAAAGGATATTCATATATATTGTAAGAGGAAGGAAGAGTATGAAGATCATTTGAGGATTTTGTTAAAAATATTGAGAAAAGAGAAGATGTATGAAAAATTTAGTAAATGTTATTTATTTATATAGAAATTAGCATTCTTGGGTCACATAATTATAAGAGAGGGTATATTAGTGGATCCTTTAAAGATGGAAGTTATTAAACATTGGTCCAAACCAACCACAATGATTAAAATCTGTATTTTTCTTGGGTTGGATGGATACTATCAATACTTTGTGATAAATTTATCATGGATATCAAATCCACTTACCATATTGATAAGGAAGGGAGGTAAGCTCTTTTAAACATACAAATGGGAATAAAACTTCAAGGAACTAAAGATAAGGTTGGTTTGTTAACTTATTCTTGCACTACCATGCATCAAAGAAGAGACTCTAATGCATTCTAATATAGAATTTCATGGTCTTAGATTATAATTCATGCTAATTGATGGTTTATGAGAAAAATTACCTAACTGATTATTAGGAACTAGTAGCAGTAATTTTTTTTTCTTTGAAGATATGGAGGCATTAACTTAATGGTGAAAGGCATAAAAAAATATATAGAATATAAAATCATGAAGTATATATTCATAGATAAATAGTTGAATATGCACCAAATTTGATGGTTTCAATTGATTAAAGATTATGACTATTCAATACATTACCACCTTAAGAAGGTTAACAAGGTGGTTGATACTCTGATTTAGAAGTACCATGCTAGTTTCACTACTGAAAAAGTGGAAATTTGTGATGTGTTATTTATGATGAATTCTTATTCATAAAAAAATCTAGAATACCTACCTTTGGAAATAGATACTATTTTATATCATAAAAATTATTATTTGTGATGGCTAATAGTGATGTACTATATTATCAGTCACTATTATCCCTTGTAACAAGATTAATAGCGATGAATATCATTTTTGATCGCAAAAGGCTCTCCCGAAATTAATTTTAGTGGTGGAATATTTGTTGCTATTAATCCATAACAAATAAACTTGAATTAAAAATCACATAAACCCTTTTCTGCTCCCACCACCTCTAAATTCTTTCCCACTTCACATAAAAAGAACCTATCATGCACCTGTTTAATAGGCCACTACAAATTCATCTGTCACACTTAATTTCTTGTAGATTGACATTCGAATCCCATAGGTATAGAATCCCCTTATCTATCCCATACTTATTTTTATGACTTCCCTTACCTCTCATAGAAATTGGTTCGGTCAACCCCTATGTCAAAAAATTTACCTGATTTTTTTGGTTTATTTGGTATTTAAGTTTACTACAAGTTTATTATTCTATGTTTGGGTGACCACCATTGAAGACTTCTCATTTGAACTATGTATGGGTTGATTAAATTTTATTTGAGGCAGTTTTACCAATTTTTATCCTTTAGATTTTAGATATTTTTCTATTTGGGTGTTTGTATTTGTTTATTTTGATTTTAATAGACATTTTCAATAAAAATATGGTTTGAAAATTGTTATTATGGGTAGTTTCCATGTTTTTTAAGATTAATATCTTATTATATTTTTTTAAATGACTAATTAGCATAAGGTTCATGTTTGTTTAAGAGACATACTGATATGTCATATTTGATATTTGATATATTTTGAGTTGTGGATACATAGATTTATGATTATATCATTCAAAAGTGGTGACACCATATGATTGATTAATATGTTTATATGATTTTTTATGTTTGAATTATTACAAAGAATGATATATATGTAATATTGGAACTAAATGTTCATGCTTATTAATTGTATTAATTATTTTAGTGTTACATATCATTTATTAATGATATTTGATTAACAATATTTTGGTATTTCATATTTTCTCATGTTTGAGATTAGTTATAACATCTTAGTAATATTTATTAAAATTTTATTTATAATTAATAAATAATCAACATTAGCTAATTATTTTTTTTAATTATTAAAAAAATTGTAATAACCTAAAAAGTATAAAAATACTAACAATTATTAAAAATTCAAAATATTTAATAAACTATAGTAATAATTTTAAAAATTAGTATTAATTATAAAATTATTTTTAATAATTAATAAATAATTAAGAAATATTAGTAATAATTAGTAAATATTAGTAAATTACAATAATTTGTAATAATTTGTATAATAATATATAAAATACTAATAACCATTAAAAATAAATTGTATTTATTTAATTTTTTTATAAATAATTAGTTACAATTTTGTAATACCTTGTAAAAAAATATAAAAATATAAACAATTATTAAAAATTCACAATAATTAGTAAAAATATAGTAATAATTAAAATAATTATTAATAATAATTAACTAATTTATAATAATAAATAAATAAATATTCAATATTAGTAATAATTAGTTAACATTAGTATTAATTAGTAGATATTGTTAATAATTTTTAAATATGAGTAAATTATGATAACTTTAAATAAATTGTAATAAAATTTATGAAATACCAATAATTATTAAAAATTCATAATAATTATTGAAAATTGTATATTAATTAATTAATTAATTATTAATTATTAAATAAATTTTAAGAATTAATAAATAAATATTCAATATTGGAAATAATTAGTAAATTTTAATAATAATTTATAAATATTAGTGAAAATTTTCATGATTTGTAGAAACTTGTAAAAAAATATAAAATATACAAAAAATTATGAAAAATTAGTAACATTTATTAAATATCCAATTATAATTAATAAAAAATTACTATTAATTAATGCATATTTTAAGTAATCAGTAATGATTAATAAGTTTCAGTAATTATTAGTAAACATTCATAAGAGTTTGTGATAGGTAGTCATAATTAGACATAATTAAAATTTAATAATAATTTATAATTAGTCACAATGGGTAATAATTATTCTTATTTATGTTTTTTCAATAACCATGGACTTAGGAAGTAGTCACTTGTTTCTATTATGCAATCAGAATTGGATAAATCATCACAAAAATCCTAAAGGATCTGGTATAAATCCTATCAACATTGAGGGTGTTGAAACATTCATATAATTTTCATCGTTAAATACATAATTTGTTTATGAAGGAATAATTAAATGTTCATGTATGAAATGTGATATTAGGATATTCGAAGCATTTGAAAATGATAGAATTCATTTATAATGTTTTTGTTTTTAGAAAGATTATATTTTTTGGCATTAGCATGGTGAATGGAATTTAATAGAAAATAATTTTTTTTGGTTCCAGATCCATCATTTCAGAATTTAGTATATGAGGTTACTGGATTGTCTATTTAAGGAAAAAACTTATAATGATATTCCAAATCCAAAATCAGAATCATTTCAATTTTTCAATTTTTTGAAATCTGTTGAGGAGGCCTTATATCTAAGATTCAAAATAAGAAAACTTGAATTTGTTACAGAATTCATGATTATTAAATCAAATTTTGGAATATAAAATAGTTGATTCTATCAATTTTTTTAAATCATTGTTTCCTAATAATAATAATCCACCTGCAAGTTTTCATGAAATTATGAAATTGGTCCACAATCTGGGTCTTATTTTTCTGAATATCCATGTATGTTCAAATGATTGCATATTATATTATAATGATAATGAATTATTAGTTAATTGTCTAATATGTGGAGAATTATGGTATAAAGAGGCACAAAAAGGAATGTCTAGATTTCCCATGAAATGGTTGAGGTATTTTCCAGTTATACCCTATTTACAGAGTCTATTTATATCAAAAAACACATCTACATTTATGACATGACATAAATCAAATATTTCTATTAGTAAAAGATTAAATCATCCATATGATGGTGATTCTCAGAAACACTTTGATATGATGCATCCTTATTTTTATTAATAACCTCATAACATTCAATTGAGTCTTTCAACTAATGGTTTTTTTAATTGGTGATTAAGACAGTCAATATTATTGTTATCCTATTTTTATAACTTCATAAAACTTACCTCCTTATATGATGATGAAGGAACCATATATATAATTGGCACTATAAATTTCATGAAATCCAAATAATAATATCAATGTTCATTTGAAACCACTAATTTATGAGTTAATTTCATTATGTAATGGTGGTGTAACTACATATCATAGAGTTTTAAATCAGAATTTTACACTACATGTTGCATTAATGTGGAAAATCGGTGACTTTTAAGCCTATGGTTTTTTATTTGGATGGAGTACACTTGGTCTAAAATCATATCTGTACTGCATGAACAAGAACAAAACATTTATTATTGTCAATGAAAGAAAGACTAGTTATTTTGAATTCCATTAGAGATTTCTTCCTATAGATCACCCTTTTCAAAGGAATATAAATAATTATACAAAAGGTAGAATTGATTGAGTTAAAAATCCAGTAGTGCTCTCAGGTATTTAGGTAAAATCTATTGCCACTTCATTACCTCCTATTACTTTTGGACTAACTATAAATGAACAAAAAATATATGATTTTAGGTGATATCATAATTAGAAAAAGCATAGTATTTCCTGAGACCTTATATATTGCTATGATTTAATGGTTTGTAACATGTTAGATGAAATTGATATTGAAAATATTTTTTTGATAACACATTTTATATCATGTTTGACACACCCAATAAGAACAAAGATAATCTAACAGTTATATCATAGCCAAATTTATAGGTGTCCTGAACCTAAATTATTTGAATATATAAGATCAAAAAATTTCATGAATCCAAATGCATCATACACACTTTCTAAAGAAAATAATTTATCATTAAATCAATGGATTAGAGATTTGAGGTTACCAGATGATTATGCTTCTATTGTTTCTCATTGAATTAGAAATGGACATATTAATGGGTTAATAATTCATCACTTTCATGTCATGATGTAAATACTACTGCCTTTTGGTCTTATAAGGATGTTGAATTCTTCAATATGGTATGTGTTGTCCAAAATATCATATTTATTTTGATATATTTGTGAAGAAACATTACATTATGATTCACTAAGTTTGATATATTTTTTTTTTAATTTTATATAAATTAGAGAAAATATTTCTACCTTACTTCTTTGACTCGATGAAATAATTAATATTTCATTTTTTATGAAGTTAAATGTAGAGGGATGGTACAACTCTAATGGATGCACCAATTTAAGATATGTATAGAGAAATTAAAGAATAAAGTATGTAACAAATCATTGGTTGAAGGGTAAATTGAATAAGCATATTTTCTAGAAGAAATTTCAAATTCCTGCTCATATTATTTTTAATATGAATAAACTTAAAAACATAGTCATATGGGTTATAACAAGGTAAATTTTGATGATGCCATGAACCATAAATTGTTATTTTTTAATATTAATGAGCTTGGATTTGGTGGTTATCAGGAATGATGGATTTCAAATGAAGAACTTCACAAATATCATACATATGTTCTACTCAATTATGAAGAAATGACATGATTTATATAGTAAGTACTACTAATTATTATTATTTTAAAATTTTAGGAGATAAATTTATTCACATTATTTTTTGTAGACTAAATAATGACCACATCAAAAAAAAAATTATACAAATGACCATCACAGATGTTGAAGAATTTCGACAACAAAATTTTATATATTGGTTTCAAAACCGGTAAGTTAAGTTGTTTATGAGGGAACATTATATCATATTTTTCAATGATATCTATTATTAATTTTTTTTATTTTCTTGAAATAAAACATGAAAGTAAAATTTCTAGTTAATTATGTGTACTAAAAAACCCTCCATTTAAATTGATAAAATCTTATAATGGGTATGTAGTTAATGGATTTTAATTTTATATAAACATATATGGTGAATAAAAAAATTCAATGAATAATGGTGCTTTTTGAAAGGATCACATTTTAAAGAAGGTGAAGTTTAATTTTATAGCACACTAGATGGATAATTTAGTTATGTTATCTAGGATCAAATTATATAATAATGTTTAAATTTTCATTGGTTTGATTCTGATTGAGGGTTGTGAGTTTATCCATGACATGGAGTCGTTGACATTAAATATTAAATTATTATTTCCTAAAATGAACCATTTATGTTCAATCATAAAGAACATCAAGTTTATTATGAAAATAATGTGACATTTTAAGATATTTAAATGACTAGTAGAGTGTAATAAAAATAAAATCTCAAGAAAATATGTTTATTGAAAATGAAGATGGTTCTGTAGTAGTGAAAACTATCAAGAAAAATCCCCAAATACATATATTACTCAATAATATATATCTATTGATGATGAATGCTTCCAGTTAAGGTTCAATAATATTGATAGTGTTGATTAAGTAATAAGGGATGATGAAACTCTAAGTTGTATGAAATTTGATGATGTTAAATAGGAAGATGAAGACATTTAAATTGATGAATATAGGGACAAAGATGATAAATGATGTATTATATTTAGGAATTTATTATTTTTTATATTTGATATATGTATTAAAAATTATTTATAGGTAATATTGTTTGTTTCAGACGGTAGAAGATAGTTCTTAAGATCTATTTCATTCTCTCACTAATTTCGATATTTTTTTAGTTTTTTATATTTGATATATGTATTAAAAATTATTTATAGGTAAGATTATTATATTCTACATGATATTTAATATTATTTTTATTTTATATCTTTATTAAAAATTATTTATAGGTAATATTACTATATTTTGTATGATATTTATTATTTTTTATAGTTGATATTGGTATTAAAAATTATTTATAGGTAATATTATTATATTATGGTATTTATTTATATGTAATTATTATATTTTAGTATTTATTAGTTTTTTAAATTTGATATCCATATTAATAATTATTTATATGTAAGATAATTATTATATTATGGTAATTATTAGTTTTTTATATTTGATATCAGTATTAAAAAAATTTATATTTAAGGTTATTTATTTTAGATGGTTGGAGATGGTCCATATGATCTATTATGTTCTCTCACTGATTCTAGATTTCCTGATGTTGAGATCAGTTCTTTTAACCTTCAGGATGGTGATTCAACACTGTTTGTTAGGAGGGGATGTGACCTTTCTAGATTGATGATTCTAAACCATGTTCTAGAAAGAAATCAATATCTTTATTTTTATAATCACTTATGGAGGTATGTAAAATTGTTTACGGTATTTATTTTATATCAAATATTTATATTAATTTTGGTAATAATATTTCAATTATTTGTTTTTATTTTCAAATTTTTTAATATTTAGCTATTGGGAAGGCTGGTGTAATTTTAAGAACATATTTTTGTACATCATGGGTGTCATGGGACCAGGTTCCCAGTGATGTTCAACATCAGATGTCTCACCATTGGATTGTCTATTAATAAATAATATATTTTATTTTAAATTTATTTAATTAGTAACATATTATTTTTAATTGTATTACAGAATTTATGGCCTCCTATCGATGATAACATGTGATATCATATATAAGAAGCGTGATAGATTTGTATACATGAATTTTTTCATCCGTTTTTACACAACTCAAGAAAGAGAGTCATGGATAGAGATTTAATCACTATTTTCAACCAGTCATTCTTCTCTCATCGACCTAACTACACTTAGATCAGGTATGTGATGGTTTTTTCTCCTTCTAGATATGATAGAATTTTAAGAGGAGGACATCATATGGGAGTCATAACAGGGGGAGAAATAAGTTCACACAAAGGGTTTGGAGTCGTACATTTTGTATACATCAATGACATGTGGTAAGTAATATTATTTGTTAATGTATATATAATTTAAATGTAAAATTTTTGTTATATTATAAATCCCGCTTCTGACCCATCTATTATGAAGTTAAAACTTTACAATAACATATACTATGATCCCTGTATAGGATATATTGTCAGCATCATACAACAACATATCATGGTTAGTATTTTTTTTTTGAAATTAATTTTATTGTTACTTTAATTTATAATTATATTATAAGGAAACATATGAGAATAAAAAATATAATTCATGATAGATTCAAGTTGATAGTGAAGAAGATTCCACTTATGAGTTATGTTTTGATGAGGGGGCTCGAATATAGGTGACTATGCATAGTGTCAAGGAAAATCGGGTGACCAATATGTTTTCATGATTGTAACCTACTATTTATTATGATACTTAAGAAATTTCATCATCTAGATCAAAGGGAACTCGTGAAGATTCTTCTTCATCATCCACTACAAAGTGTGAAGAGAGATTTTGTGCTCAGGATGAGATGATACTGTGAATGCAGAGAGATAAGAAGGAGGAGCATGAGTAGTAGTGTTCGAGAGATGACCAGATGTTGGAATATATGAAATTATTTGTGTGGAATGTTAGTATGAATTTTAACCCCCCTAATCCTTTGGGTGATCCTCCTCCCCCTAATACCAGTTGATCCTCACTTTCTTTTAAGACTATTTTATATTTTGGTTTGATAAACATATTATGTGTGAAATGATGTAATAATGTTATGTATGTTTTTATTTCTTTATTTTTTCTATTTTTTCTATTTTTTAGTTATTTATTATTTTATTTGTTTAATTATTTAAGTAATTGAGATTTATTTTTTAATCCAACATAGTTATTTTTTTTAAAAAATCAGATTTATTTGTGATGGGAATAAAATTCCATCACAAATAAATATTTTTTTGTGAAGGTCCATCATAAATAATAATATTTTCCATTAAATTTTTTATGATGGATTTTTTACAATGGATTCCCATTTATAATGAATTTTATCAATGGTAAACCATAAAAAAACAACTATCTAAAAAGCATAAAACTCCAGTTGTGTTTTTTCAGGATGGGGATTGAAAAATATCCAATACTTATGGATTTTTATAGGATGGACCTTTAAATCATTTGGAAAATACAAAGATCATATATTTATTATATGAATATTCAAACATCTATTTATGTGAAGATTAAAAAGTCATATATGGAATGTGTAGAGATTTAAAATGTAAGGATTATTCCAAAGTTCAACCTTGACCATGATGGAATGATTATGTTCCTAAATAGAGTATGTATCCCTTTGATACCATAATTGAAGAAGGATATGTTTGATGAAGCTTGTAGTTCATCATTATATATATACCCTGGAAGTAAAAAGATATATAGATATTTTAAAGATCATTTATGGTGGGACAAAATAAAGATAGATATTGCAGAGTATGTATCCCGTTTCTTGGTATGCTAGAAAGTTAAGGTTGAGAGACATAAGTCTAAGGGGATGTTATAACTATCACCCATACCTAAGTGTAAATGAGAAAACATCACCATATATTTCATCATGGGACTCCATGATATATATAAATGGAATAATTATATTTGGGTTATATTTGATCACCTTTTGAAATCACTACATTTCATTACTATTAGTGAAGATCTATCAATTGATCATCTCGCTAGGTTATACGTTAAGGAAGTGATTAGGATTTATGGAGTACCAATCTCAATTGTGAATGATCAAGATATATGGTTTACCTCAAATTTCTAGAAATGTATTCAATAATATTTGAATACAAAGTTTATCTTGAGCACTATATATCATCCTTAGATAGATGGTTACTCTGAGAGTACCATTCAAACCCCTGAAGATATACTGAGAGCTTTCTCTATGGATTTCAAAGGCGGTTGGAATTAACACCTTATTATATTCAAATTTTATTAAAATAATAAATTCCACTTGAGAATTTAGATGAAACATTATGATTCATTATATAGAAAGAAGTGAATATCTCTAATATTCTATAATGAATTTAGGGAATGAAATCTATTATGATATAATCTAGCTAAGGAAATGGTAGGGAAGGTTATATATATCCAAAAAAACATAAGGGAAGATTAGAGTTTATAGAAAAGTTAGGATGAAAATATTTAATTAGATATAGAGTTAAAATTTAGTGATAAGGTATTCCTTTTAATATTTCATTAGAATAATTTTATGAGATTTGGAAAGTAAGAAAATTTAAGCCCCAGATATATTAGTCCCTATGAGATTCTTGATCACATCAGGATGATAGCTTATTAATTGGTGCTTAATAAAAACCTATCCCAATTTCACGATGTTTTCTATGTATCTATTTTTAAAAAGAACATACTTGATTCTTCACATTTAATAAACTTAGAGGTTATACCATTAGAACACGATCTTTCATACGAAGAACAATCAATATAAATTTTGGATTATAGATATAAAGTGTTATGAAACAAGAACACTCACTTGGTTAAGGTTCTCTGGAAGAATTAAAAATTTGGGGAATATATATGGGAACATAAGGATGTGGTGATGTAGATGTATCCATAATTGTTTTCATCATAGTGATAGAATTTCAATGGTGAAATTATTATATGCGGGGAAGAATGTAACACCCTGATATTTTAGAAAATATTTCTCTTTAATAAATTTGAAGGTGTCCGATAACTTTTGAAACATGAAACCATAAAATTATTTCAATTAAAATCATAAATTTTAAAATCAATCACATTATATATTATATAATTATTGAAATTAATTTTTAATTTATTTATAAAATACTATTGATCCTAAGGAATTATTTTGAAGTATTTTGTTTATGATCATATTTTTTTCATATAGGTTTTGTTTAAAAATTAATTCAGAGTATTAAAATTATGAAAAATTACTATTTAAAAATGAATAAAATTAATTCTTTGGTTATTAATTGGATATAAATGAAAATAAAATCATTTGAATGTAAAAGAGGTGTTTTTTTGAAAAACTAATTTTATGCATACAATGTATTTTTATCATAATAAATTGAATTAATCACTATTTATGAATGATTTTAATGAAACATGTAGATAATATATTCAATGAAATAATTAAAAATTTATTTAAATAATTTTTATTAGGAAAGGAATGGGAATAAATTCAGTTTTATACTTAAAAAATGTTTTTTTAAAAAACTATTTTTTTTGTTTTGTGTACTTTTTTTTAAAATTAATTTTTTTCACTTATACAAATTGAATTTGATAAAATGGTTTCCATATTTGGAACCAAAATGTATAAATTTAATAATGAGTCCAATTTTAATACTATTCATATTGAATAATAACCGTGGTATAAATTAATTACCATGTTAAAGGTTAAAAGGGTTAATGAGGGGTTGAACTAAATAGATAAAGGTTAAAATAACCTAAAAACTTGTTTAAATTATATTAATTAAGTTTATTTAAACCCAAAATTATCTTATCTTTAAATTTTGGTTTCTTTGGTTCCACTTTCACTTGAATATAACTTTATTATATTATAATGTTTAAATTATTTACAAGTTTTCCATCCACCTCACTTATAAAAGGAGTTCCTCTCCCCCTCACTCCTTCACACATTTTGAGCCATCTAGATCAACTAATAAATACCAAAACACCGTAATAACTTCATTCCCCATATCCTATATTTTTTTTATCTTCTCCTAAGACCAAAACAAGAAGGTTTACGGTGTAATAAGAACGATGCTTCTCAAAGGCGAACAAATTGTCTTTAATAATAAATATGATTTTATTAATAGTTTATGAATAATGTAAGCTCACCTGAGTATCTAAGTTGATGATTTTAATATTCAGTGAGGAATAATAATTTTCATATATATGACCAATATTTATATAGGACGAGGTATCATATTAGGGATTATAGAGTTATGATGGAACATAAAAGATGGAATAAGGAAGTTAGAGGTCTAATTGAAGGTTAGTGGAAGAAGATATAGTAGCTGGTGAGGAGAAAATAACCATACATGGTTCTAATAACTGA
Source organism: Viscum album (assembly GCA_963277665.1). Lineage (NCBI taxonomy): Eukaryota > Viridiplantae > Streptophyta > Magnoliopsida > Santalales > Viscaceae > Viscum > Viscum album. The sequence goes on from OY728139.1 coordinate 481,440,770, forward strand.
TATAAGGGATAAGATGAAAGTAAATGTAATTGTCAGTTATGTTGTGTGTGGGGATTGAATTGGAGGAGTGGAAAGTAAGGTTTGAAAGGTGAGGAGTGGTATGGAGATAGAGGTTGTGATGAAATGGAGAGGATGAGCAAGGGAGTGATAAAATTTGGTGGATATAAGGGGAGAGTGATAGGTTGGGATGAGAAAGTAGGGAGGTAGGGAAGTAGAATTGGGAGAATGAAATAAGGTATCAAGAATTTGGGATATGGTGAAATTTTTTAGAGGGAAAATGTTGAAGGAGGATCCAACACGTGTAATGTAGAAAATATGGATTTTTTATAATTATATATTTTATTAATAGTTGATGATACCAAATAGTCTTATCCAGAAGAAACACTTTTGACCATTTATTAAAAATAAATAAAAAGTACAGATAAGAGGTGGACAGGATCGAACAAGCAGTAATGTCCTCATCCAAATAACAATGGACCTAGATATCATAATACAACATATCATTTCCATAATCAGAACCACTAGAAACCTCCCACTCAGATTGAGATTTATCCTGATTAAAAATATTAAGAATATTTGTGTCCACCTTCCTGGGCATCTTTGAAGACGATCTGGTAGTAACGTTCCTAGGATAATTAGAATAATCCGTACGTGGTCTCTGCGTTGAGGGAACAGAGGTGAAACCCTCACCAGCAGTTATATTTTCCTTGCCACTCAAAATCACCTCCTTAAAAGATGCGCGCCCACCACTACTTAAAGTTTAAATAGGGGTATTATGATCACTTTAATCCTCAGAAACATTCCCCCATTTCTTTGACAACTCAAGAAGTTTAAAAGAGCTTCTGAATTTCCTGATGACAGTCAACACCTTGACGTGCATTAGCCTAATTAGAAACATCAACCTGAGAGCCATCAGGGATCATCAACCCTGGAGAACGTTTAAGAAGTTCCCTATCTGAAATAACCTCATCAACAATCAACCGGAGGGACATAGGGGTCACTATTAGCTTTCTTCGGAGATACATCCACCAACAGACCTTTTCCTTTTAGATCATACACATGAGAATCAGGTTTCCTAGAAGTCATCACATCCGTGACAGTGGAAACTGGTTCCTTGAGTGCATCACCACCATGAACAATGGGCTTTTATTTCCTTCAGCAGAATTTTGCTGGATGACCCCTCATTCCACACTCCTCACATGATACATGCTTCTGGCATGTCTCTAAGGAGTGTCCAACAGCCATACATTCATTGAAAAAGATAGGTTTCTTCTCATATTCAACATCAATTTTAATGTTATCAGAAGGAGTAGAAAGAGTCACCTTGTCAACTAATATGGAACTGAGGTCAACCTCCACCAAAATCCTGGCAAAGTGACCAAATCATACATCTTCAGTATCCTTGTTGAGAAAAATCAGAGTCCCAATTATTGTGGCAATGTCATGAAAAATCTTCGGATGCCAAAGGAACCAATTCATCCCATGCAAGAGAACCCAGAACTAAGAAAGACATTTCTTACATGCGAGACATTAAAGTCCAAAGACCATTCATGTAAGTAAAGACAACTAGGTTTTAATAGAAAGGTCCCAATACTTCAAGCATGAAGTTTCAAGTCATCCAAAGGAAACATGCAATGAAAAAAACCTTGACCAAGAGAAACACATTTCCAATTAGAGAAGCCCCATAAAATTGAGATTCGGTTACTCAAATCTTGAAGCCTATATGGGTTTTGGCCTTTAGGTAGAACAATGCGTGCAATCAAATATTTATTGGGTACTATATCAATATTTTAGTCATAAGTACTTTATTTGAGTTTAGGTTTTTCTAAAAACTTGACAACTATCAGAGGAAACAAAAACACACGTTTTATCATTCTAAAGGGCCAACTAATTCATGTAGAAATGTGGTATACAATATAATAAAAGTGGGAGTAAATTATTTTTCCAATATTTGTTTTTCACACTGGAAACCATTTGTAACCCTAATTTATTGTACACTTTATAAATATATGGAATCTAATATGGAGAAAATTAATTATGGATTTGAGTATTGAGAGAATAAGATATTTTAGGGTTTTACATTTTTTTCCATTTGGAACGGTGAATGTTTTGATACGATGATAGCTTCCATGGTTTTCTCTCTTTATTTTATTTTATATGTGTTTAATTATTATTATGATTCATTCTCTTCTAATTGTTTGTTTTTATTCAAAATTTATTTTGATACTTATTTGTACCATATAAGAAGAACATAAATGGAATTTATATTTATCATTTTTAAACATTTACATATTCTAATTGTTTATTTATGAATATTCTTACCATATAATAATAATTTTTAGTAATTAGTTTAATTATCAACTCCTTCATCTGGTTGTGTTTAATACATTAGATTAATGTTAGTGTAGTATAATATTCCAATTTTTAATTTATCAAGCTTTCTAATTATTATGAATTAATATGTGAGGAAGTGTAAAGTGTGAATTATGAGAGTAAAATATTAATCATTAAAAGTGAAAAAATTGAGATTGATTTATAGAGTCTAATTTATATTCATAAACTCCAATTATTTACATTTCCCATGTAGAGATGTTACCCTAACTTATTTTCAATCAAAAGCTACATTTAGAATATTAATAAAATAATGGTGCTATAATTATCTCTACTCAAACACAATATAAGGTTTAATTTTCTCATTTTTCATGATAATGTTAATTTTTATAAGGTTTAGATGTTAATAAATTAGGTGATCCAAATTTATTAAAATATTAAATTGAAGAAAAAGGATACAAAAACAATTGATTCAATTAGTTAGATTGGCTAAGCTTTTTTATTAAAATATTTTTTAATTATTTTATTTTTTTTATATTTTAAAACTCTTCAAATAGCTCCATATTTTTGCTGTTTTATTTTTTTATATTTTTAAACTTCTAAGTAGTTGTTAAAAGTATTGTATCTTTTGGATAATCAAAAGATAAATACACTAAATCTCATATTGGGTTGTGTGATATGGATGTGTATATATGACATGATATATTACATTAATAATTAATATGTATTTATTTTACATAGACTAGCATTCATTTGACTTACACGTAATTAGACAATGTTTTTAATGAAGTGTAACATATTATTTGAATTGTTAAAGTGTTCAATGATCACTTGGGTGAATGAAGAAAAATATTAAAATGTATAACATTATAATTGAGTGTTTACCACATATTTATAACGACACATAAAATACATGATCTATCATTAATGAACATGGCCTATAAAAAGGATTTTTTTCGTTATAATAAAGAGTAGATCAAAATAATTCACCTAGATGAAACTCTATTCAATTATTTACTTCCTTTACTATAAATAGATACTAATATATCATGGGAGTAAAAGAGTTTATTCCAAAAGTGTTTTTAAAATTTCACAGGTGGTGGGATACTTTAATGAGAAATAACATATTGGTTTTTATATAGTATCTATCATCAAACCTACAAATTAAAGATCTATTGAACTGAGAACTGTGTTCTTTATGTGTTCTTAATTATTTATTTTATCATTTTTTGGATGAGATTTAATATTTATTTCTTATATATCCCTCTTTTAAGCATGTTTAATGTGATTAAAAATCATTAGTGGCATCAAAACCATTCCTATGAAGGATTGAAGGACCTTTTAATATTTGAAATTTTTTATTTTTGTAAATAAATCGATATTGAATACAACAAAATATTGATATCATTATCTGAGATGTGATGTGGAAACATCCTAGTCCTTAGATAATATATTAATGACAATGATATAGGATATTTATAGCATCCACAACACATTTTAACTATTCTATGTTCAAACTGAAGCGCCACAAACCTTAGGTTTACCTCCATGTATACTAAAGGATGCTGATTAGTGGTGGGGGTTTTGGGTGTGATCATGGGTTGACTATACCCTCTTATTTATGAAATTAAAAATAATAATGGAAGAAATAAAAATAAAAAACTAATGAAATATGATAATAAAAGGAAATAAATATAGTATGTCACATGTACAAAAAAATAAATATATATAATATCACATGATTTATACACATTTAACATAGATAACCTACAGTTCAATCACATAAAAACATGTTTAAAAACAATAAATGAAAAAATACAATGTGAAACCAAGGGTTTATATGATCCATCTTAAAAAAACCATCATCTCCCCACTTAGATATACACTATGTACTAACTACTATGATCTAGTCATAAGTCCCTTTACCTTTCCTGTATCGTGAGACATGAATCCTATATTATTTCTAGAGGGCCCATTTAGGGTGTGATTATATATTTTATAAGTCCCCAACCTTAAACATTTTCATAATATTGAGTTAAGTCAAGAATTCACATTGAGGATCTTTTCAGGTTTAGAGTTTTAGATAATTAGGACATAACTAGTACCTAATAACTAAAATTTATACAAAGTGGATACCACTATAATAGTATACATTTTCTCCACAATATAAAACTTTTAAAATTAAACATTAATTTTTTTTCTTGATAAAAATATTCTTGACTTCTTTCTTTCTCTTACCCATCTTTATACCCAGTGAAAACATTTTAAAAACATTGGATGAGCACAAAAATCTCAATAAGGGATATAAAATAATGAAGGAAAATGTTAGTCCATAAATATTTATAAACCCATAAAATCATAAAAATCTTGAAAAACTTCATAGAAATCATAAATCATAAAGGTAACATGTGGTATCCATATCGTACTTACATTGTAGCTTTCACAGCTACATAGGGAGTAACCTTCATGGTTATGTTTAGAATACACATCCTAGTATATTGTATAAATATATTAGGAGAAACCTTATTGTTTAACTCTATCTCATTACCTAATGCATTAGAGAGATATCACGGGCTCACCCTCCCCCAGTTTATCATATAACTACTCTTATACATAAGAAATGCTCAAGAACCATAACATAATCACAAGACATAAACCATGCATAAAGGAAAAATAAATTTTCCACATTTAAATCATAACATATAATTTCAAGATATAATCTATTAATTCTCAAAATAATTTTTGATACAAAAATACTTAAAAATGGAATATGGTATTTAATTTTCTTTTAAAAATATTATGCCTTGTAAAGGAATCCAAATACCAAATAATGGTCACGATGGTAGAAATATCATTGCCACCAAATGTGATTAAAAAACATTACTTTTATTGGTTAGTAAAATGCTTCATATAAAAAATATTCACTTTTTAAAAACATTGAATAAAATTAAAATTCAAAGGGTTTGAATATACACCATATAAAATAATGTGGCATATGTTATCAAAATATGCCTCAATGAAAGTAGATTGAGATGAAGTCCCTTAACTTGATTCTGACTCGTCACGTACAATCATTATATTCCTGAATAATAAAATTAGGTTAATTTATAATTTCTTGAGAACATTTTTTCAAGTTTACTATTCCTTTTATATCACTTATAACTATGTTATAAAAATTACATAATTATTTAATTTCATATCGGACATTTTGTCGATATTCGATACTTGAGTAAAAAATGAACATGGTTTTGATGTCACTAGTCCATGTGCTCATAAGTCCATAATCTCAAAAATAGTATTCATAATACAATAATAAATTTTATACATTAATTATACTTTTTTTTATCAAAACATTAATTATGGTTATGAAAAATGAACAATGTTATATTCATGGAGTTGGTGGGCCATATGTACGCATGAGTAACGTTTTCATTTTTCATTGACCATTATATAAATAAGATAATTATTATTTTATCTTTACAGAATGATAATAATATTATTATAATCAAAATAATAATTTAAATATACTTATATATATCATACAAGCGGTGTGGTGAATAAAAATGATTCACATCACTTCGTGGAGGTGACAATTCACACGTACTCACAAACGATGTTATTGTTTTTATGTGCATGGAAGGTAAGAAAATAATTGAAATATTATTATTTTAAAATGATAAATATTTCATTAATATCAAATATTAATATTAATTCTATTATTATAATCATTCTTGATAGACGGTAATGGAAAACGAACTAAATCAGTCCGTGAAGGTGATAATTCACACATACGCACAAATGATTAATTCTGTTCCCATTTAATGGAAGTAGAGATGGATTTGGGGGATGATATTAAAATAATAACATATCAATATATTTAGGATATTGGATTTATTATTTCATATTGGAATACAAATATTTAATGGAAGTGTAAGAGGAAATAAAATATAAATTCTTAAAAAAATGATACCTCTTCTTCGGTTGATCACCTTTAAAGAACACCTTAACACCTCTAAGTATTGAATTCAACCTAAAATAAGTCCTCAAGAATGTGGTGAAGGATTCTAGGAAGAGGTTTGGGTAGAGATTTTATGAACCTAAAGGCTTTGGAAGTGTGAGTATTAGAGAATATAGGGTACCTTTTTATAGGAGAGGGGTGGGGAACCCTTGGAAACTCTTAAATTATTCAATTAATATAAATTATTTTTTTAATTAAAATAGATCCAACTTGAGATTTTTATAAGATAATATGTGTATAGTTCAAATCCTATCATAAAATAATTTTTAGACCTGTATTTATTTTTTTAAACCATATATTTTCAGTTTACCCTTAAGTATTCTCTTTTAATTTTAATTGTGGTAAGAACATTTTAATTATTAAGAGGCTATTAATTTTAATTATATGTGGTAAATTACCCATAAATGGATACTTTATAAAATTTTAGACCTTATAATATACAATTTTTAATTTTAATATATATTTTTAATTTTAAAATAATTTAATAAATTACTATTTTTATAAAATATCAATTATGTCAACTTTGACACTATTCACTTTATTGAATTTAAATAAAATCCAACAAATAAATAACTTAAAAAAACCATTTAATAGTCTTATAACATGTCATAGTCACCATGAAATTTCTTGTATGACATATATTATGTCAAATAATATATTTTTAACTATTTATAATATCATTTATTTGATTCCTTCATTAATAACACTTTATCATCATTACGTCATAATTAAATTTATTTATTTAATGTCTAAAAATTATAAATAAAATACCATGATGTCAGAAATATTTTTATATTTATAATGACTTTTTATAGTCTAAGATATGACCTATATATACCCATATTAAAATTGTTTTAGTAAGAAGATATATGTTTATAACGTATTTTCATTTACTTTAAATTAAAAGTTATAAGTGTCATAATCACACACAAGTGGCTTCCAAAGAATATATTTTCACCCCAAGGGGTTTCTTGGTCATCCATATATGATCTCATAGAATTATTATAAGTTTTAGGGTAGTTTAATATTATTATAATATTATTTTTACCCTTATTTTCCTGATTTACCCTTTAACCATGGTAAATAAATATAACTAAAGTTACTATTCATCATGTCCAAAAATAAAAGGGAACTATTTAAATAATTTGAACCTTATGATTAAAAATATGAAGTCCATTTTTCCAAATTCAAAACATATAAGTTTAAAAAATTATTTTAAAATTATTTCTGATTGTCAAAATGAGAAAACATGTTTTTTAAATGTTAAAACATTCAAAAGATTGACATGTGTTTATATAAATTTTAATGTGGAATTAATTATAATGACCAAAACTAGAATAAATAATAAAAACATAATCTAAATATACTTTAAAACCAATTCAAATAATAATATAACAATACAAATAAATTATATGAAAATATAGTTTAGAATTAAAATGTAGTATTTTTCACTATTCATTAAAATATGAATTTTATCATAAAAATACCAAAATTTTAACAAAAGTAAATTTTGATATCCTGCTTCCAAATAAGAAGTTTATTTTGTAAAATAAAATATATAAAAGTGAAAAAAACTATATTTAAAAAGGGATTCACCATTAAAAGGTTGTAAGACTACCTTTTAAAAATATTAGAGTATTTTATGATTAAAATTGGATTTATTCTCATTTTAAGCTGCTAAAATTTATTAGATGAAATTAAAAACATTTAATAAATATGTGTAAACCTAATATTGTTAGTTCTGTTCATTCTTGTTAATAAAATGTCTAGGATATGATTACCGTTTAAAATAATAATACTAATAATGTATTATTTTTCAGTATAACTCAGTCTTGTGTGCAACATAAGATTTCAGAGAAACCCATTGTTATGGGTCGAGTACGCTATCTTACATAGCCTCCATTTTTAAGTAAACTTAATATCTAATTAATAAATATTAATAGATATGAAAATGTCTTATTTTATAATTACCTAGGATGTTACATATTTTGTAGGCCACTAATAATGGTGTCCCTATATAATATCCACATGCCTATGAGCATATACAAAGTGAAATGTATGACAACTAGAAAGAAAACAACCTTGATTCAAATCATGGTTGACCAATCATGGGTGAGCTACCTACCTTATTTATCCAATTTTAGAATTGTATAATGTACCCATAATATAAACATGCCTTGAGGGAGAACGATACAAAAACTCATCCCTTTTTAGACAAAATCATGTCTTTACACTGATGATGGGCTCTTGATGAATGAGACATCACCAAACCTATGATCAATAATCCCTCCTTCACAATTTTCGACTCAATAAACCTGAAGAATCATATACATGGTAAGTATTATACACCTAACCGGTGATCAATGTCACTAAAAAATTCATGGAAAACATCTATTATTTTCCCCCATCTAGTATAATGATCAATATCATCATCATAAGTCTATCATATATGGAGGATATCTACAATCATACGAAATTGAACACCAACCTATGGGTCCCTCTATGCGCACACAACCCTAAAAACCTCATCCCCAACAATGAGAGACATAACCAACATCCTTCAACCATAACTTGAAAAACATAGTCAACCCATCATTTTGGAATGATAATTCACCATCACACCATACCAATGAGTCATATCACCACCCAAATACAAGATTCACATAAAATACAAGAAAAAATCATCAATAAAGTTCTAGTACACTAAAAACTATGCATCATGCCTCAACATAGATCAACCCAAACCTTAATTAACCACACTAGAAAATCTCCAAGAGACCCCTCTTATACCTTGGAGATATTATTCAGTCCTTATTCTAGTTACTCACACACCCTTTCCGCCCCCATAAATCACACATAAAAAAAACACACATATAACAAAATAAGTATGTAGGAACCACCTACTAGGACTTAATAGAAATCTTATCATCTATTTATATGACTTGATTCAATGAAAGGAAGAAGAAATTTGGAATCTATTGAAAAGTACCTAAAAATTATATTTTAGTTGAAAACTACCACAATGAAAACAAAACCTAAAATAGATGAAGGAGGATGATAAGACTTAGCCAAGATAACTCTCTATAATAGATGTCATGAATAATAGACCTAAAATAGTTTTTGTCACCCCAATAAGGAGGAAAAATGAAGGGAGGGAGGTGAGTGTTATGACCCCTTATTCTAGGAAGAAATTAGGATACTCTCATTTTAATTTTCTAAAATAATTGATTAAAACTAAAAAATTATGATGTGGTTCATTGTGATTAGATCCTATATGTCACTATTTAATGAACCTCATGATAGCTAAACCATAAAACCTAACTCCTCTAACTAGGGACATATGCATGGCCGACTTTCCCATCCCAATGCAATACCCTCCATGGATAGAGATTTCTAGAACAACCATACTTCTTTGGAACGACACAATACATGGGTTGCAACATGACTAACCACCTATATAAAAATTAAATTTTATGCATCTTCTAAGAAAACCATAATGTATCATTTTGTAGTGTGAACCTCGATCTATATCAAAATTTTCTGCCTAAGAATACGATTAAACTTCAAACACTAATTCATAGCCTCCACTAACACACCAAAAGCCCAAAACAACCTACATATGCATGATGAAACTGAACTTGGACCCAAAATTCCTCACTTAAACACCTAGATCATTACAACCTCCCCATTATAGGACAATTTACACCTAAGGTATCTCTGACCACAAAACTAGATAAACCCAATTAAGACATAAAATTCCCACTCAACGCATCCCCAAAAAACTAATATGGTTCCAAACACATCTATTTATTCCCAATTACCATAACCAATAGGCCCAAAGAGACCGATTCCAACCATGGGTACTCCCCACCATAGGAATCGTCTGCCTGGTCACATTGTTAGGGGTGTTTAATGGGCTAGACTAGGGCGGTGTGGGCAATTCCCACATAGACCAAGCCTAAAGATGTCAATTCCACTTATCCTCATATTTTATGAGATCTCAAAAAATTGAGTCCATTGTGATTATCATTTTAAGTCAATCAATCAAAATTTGTAATCAACATAACTTTTTTAAATAAATAAAAACCACTTAATATTAAGAAATATTAAATAATAAACACACCGTAACTATTAAATAAATGTTTATTTATGTATATATATATTCATTAGTTTCTTAAAATATATAAATGTTTTTATATAAATATTATATATTAAATTTAAAGAAAATTAAAATAAAAAAATAATTTCTAGCCCATGGGTTGGCCCACACTTTTTTAGACAGGACCCTTTAAGCCTACATGATTTTTTCCTTAGTCTATTCATACCCATTTAAAATGTGAACCATTTTTTTATAGTCTATACCACCCATAGATGAAGGCCAAAAGTCTTAGTCCATGGGAATGAGGACTATTAATAACCCCTATATGTAGTTACTAGCCATCATCTATAACGTTAACATGCATTAAACTCAACACCCAAACCTTATCCATATTATAGTTGGTCCACTTCATATATAATACACATATTTCACTATTAAACATCAATAAAAACTAGAACCAACATAATAAAAAACATACCTATAACCATTAAAAACTCTCCATCCTGATAAAAAAAGGTTGGTTCATCTGGATGCAGTTTCCTCAAACTCCAACCTACAAATGATCGATCTTCCTATGGAGTCACACTCATTGTCAACCACTTTCACCACTACTAATCATGCTATCCTATTTCATGGAAAAAGTGTATATATAGAATCATGATTTTGCCTCTCGAAACTTCTCTGTGTATTACCTCAGTCAAATGAGTCTGATAAGATGGATGACCTCTAGTTGACTATGAGACCATTTTATAAAAACTCTATAAATTCTCTATCTACCTGCAATCCTAACACTCCTTATGTGTTGTCCTAGACCTATTTCAATCTTGAGTAACTAAACCTGGTTGGCCACATATCCTCAAGAATGCCTACCCATATTCTGGAGGTTTCCGACTAACAGTGAGGGCCTAGGGTTTGTCTATGGGGAGCCTATTCCCTCTAGTCAGATTGAATAGTAGTGGTGAAGAATATAAATAAAAAATAAAAGCATAATAATATTAAATAGATTAGAAAAAACAAGCATAATCATAAAATCATTAAATAATCATAAAAAACAATAAACTGTATCATATAATAAAGATTATAGAATATATCTATAAAAAGGAAAATAAGTATACACGGAACCAAGAAGACAATAAAATACATGATATAGAAAAGAATAGAAAAGGGAAAAAACTATCCAATCATCCTAAGAACTGGCTCAATCATTTGCTACCAAGATCCCAACCTTAAGCAAGAAGTTAGGTATCTAACGTAGTACACATCCCTTTATCCACACTTGTGATCATATAATATTTCAAGGTTTTAATGGAAGGATAGATAGGGTGTGAGATAAATCTCACTAGTCCACCACCAATGATGTCTATACAAATATAGTTAGTGAATATAAACTCTATAGTGTGCAAGTATATCAAAAGTAAAATAGTTTAATATAAATAACCCATACCCTCTTCAGCTTTCACTAGTGTCTCCTAACATGTAATTATTTAATTATTTAATTATGGTTTAATTTTATAATAAGGATTCCATATAAAGGTGTTAATAATACTTTAGAATATAATGACAATAACAAAGGATCCAAGGTGAAACCAAGGTATCCTTGACCTTAGATGGTCGAGACAGCAGACAATATATAACCAAGAAGCCTAGCATAAGGGAATAAGTGTAATATAAGGGGAACACCCAAGGCATTATACTAGAAGATTTTCTAACTGAGTCCATGGAGCATGTCCATAGTAAATCTCAGACAATGATTGAATGGACCCAAGGAGAATGATCGAATGCATCGCATGTACATAGGCGTTAAGTTTAATCCAATGTGTGTATTCGAGAAATTATAATTTTCAAAGAGAATGTGAAGGGATCCCATAGTTTCATTTTATGCATACACTAATAGACAAATACCATGTTCCAAGGAGATCCCTTAGAAACCAGATCAATGAATCAGAATAACGGTCTATGAATTCTAAAGGCATTCCCTTAGGAATCCAATGTTGGAATAAGTTTGACCATTCCTATAAAGAAGAAAAGGTCCAAATACAATAGGAACCTTATACATTTAATATATATAAACATATATCATAAGTCATCTAAGTCCATGTAATAATCATTTCAATTACATTTTCATTAGGTTTATTCCATTACCTTTCATGATACATGATAAGGTGAAATAAGGACACGAGACCAATTATCAAATTAATTATAAAGGATAAGGGCCAATTGATATATAGACATATGCATATAAACTTTCCATTTGATAATTTAAGTTTAATTTATTAAATTAAATTATTTAATTTTTTAGTGGTCAATCGTTCACACCCAAATGGTGTTTTGAATAATCATAATATGGGTCAAAAATGCATAACATGGTACACATCCTAAGTGGGAAGTTGATGTTGAGGTATTAAACTGAAAAAACATAAAAAAATAATCATTAGGGACTTAAAATAAAATTTTAACAATTTAAATTAAAGGTATAAGAATTTTGGAAGAAATTCCTAGTGACATTGGTGTGCACATAATGACAAAAATTTATAAAAGGTGAGACTTTGAGGGAAAATTCATAAACCACCAACCTTAAGACTAAGGTACTCTTCTCATCAAGTATCAACCTTTTATTTGGTCTAGATTATAAGAAAATGGAGAAACATAAAAATTAATTGAAAATAGGTCATATTAGCTTTAACCAAATTAACTCTGCCGATAGAAATAAAAATGATGAAATAAGATAAAGGAATGAATTGATGGTTATCCAACGTGATAGATGAAACTCGAATCAGAGTCTAGATGGAGAGAAGGTATCAAATCCTAGCTTTATCCCATGGAAGGACTCTTAAAGAGGATCTCTTATGTGAGATCAAGAGAGGGGAGAGAGTGAGGAAAAAAAGGATTTTACCCTTTTAAAAAACTCTCGATATTTACTCAATGTGTAATTTTTTACATGTCATGTAATGCTCGGGTTAGGGGTCTAGCCCAACCAATTCACATCATGAGTTACTCAGGTCATAGGATATGGATTGATAAATACACATTGTGCATTAAAAATTCATTCCATGTATTTGTTCTATAGTCAGGCTCTAGCCCCCTGCTACCTTCCTAAAAACTAATTGACTGACCAAACTAAAGGTCAGGTTTCTGAGTATAATACATAAAGGAAATATCAATGAGGGTTTTACCAAAATTTGAACAATCCATAACTTAAGTAAAAATTGGGATCTTATAGTCTCCCCTGTAAATAAACTCATCACTAAGTTTCCCTTACAAGGGTGGTAAATATTCATTTGAGAACAACTCCGACCACTGAGCATGTAATTCAACCTCGATCTCCCAAGTATTTCCCTGTAAAAATCATACTTCCATAGCACCCATACGAAAGGAATATACCTTCCTCAAATATCCTTCATGGTATGATAAATGATGTGAATGGGATACTCCTCAAAATAATCATCAACATCCAATTAAACATCCTCAAGATCAAAAGTATTAGATGTTTCAGTATGGTAATGATGAAGCTGTGAAATGTGGAAGACATTACACATATAATGATACATCTAAAGTAACAAAAATCAATATAATTCTAACCCAAATCTCTCCAAGATCTTAAAAGAACCAAAAAATGAGTTGAAAAATTCCCTTCCCTCTTTAGTTTTATATTCCCAACCCTTGGAGATACTCATAAGAAAACAAAATCCTTGACCTAGAACTACAGAGTTCATTAATGGTGATTGGAATACAATTTCTATGTAGAATTATTAGTGTCCATCCACTTTTTGATAAATTTAAGGTTTTGTAAAGTATCATGCATGATACGAGGACCTAATAGTGCTTCCTCCCCTACCTCTAGGAATTACATTGGTGAATACCATGTCCTAACATATAAGGCCTCATACGAAGCCATATGAATTATTTTATGATATATATTATTATAGGAAAACTTAATGATGGGTATAAGTTTCTCCAAAAATCCCTTTAAATCAAGGAAACATGATCGTATTATATTCTCTAATGCATGTATAGTTTGTTTTGACTGAACATCGATCTAAGGGTGAAAATTTATGATTAGAAGAACCGGTGTACTTAAAGATTTTTGTAACCTGTATCTGAACATTGATGTGAAATGAGAATACCAATATAAAATGATAGTACAAAGGACTCTGTGTAGGCATATAATCTCATAGATGTACAATTATCCAAGATCATCCACTGAGAAGGTCTCTCTAATAGGATGGAATTGGGCTACCTTCTTCAGTCTGTCAATAACTACCCAAAATGCATTACTAACTCAAGGTTACCTTAGTAAAATAGTCAAAAATATATCTCATAAAATCATCCCATTTCTATTCCAGGACCAATAAGGGTTATAAAAATCCATAAGGACACTGAAGTTATACCTTCACCTACTAAAATAAGGAACACCCAGTGATAAAACCCTTGATCTGACATTTCATCCCAGGCCACAAATACTGGTAGTGTATATCATGATACATCTTGGAGATAACTGGGTGCACTTCTCACTAAGAACCATGGGATTATATAATCCTCTCCTCTATAATGTCTATAAAAACCCAAATATATCAATGGACAGTAAATATATAATCTCTATTGATAAACCAATCCGAAGGTGGGCCCTCACCTAAATTTATTTCCCGTAGGACCAAACCCTCAGGGTCTGAAAAAACATTCTTTTCACACATCCATAAGTGAATAGGTAACTACTAAGGTTTCCAAAAAAGGACGCTTGTGACTCCATTTAAACTCTAGATGCATCTCAGAAATGTGGGACATCAACTTCTATTCACCATTGGATTCTGGAATGACTTGTGTCTAAGTTTTCCATCTTAGTAAATCAGCTACTTCATTACCATTTCCAAGCATGTAGAAAGATCAAAGTCAAAAGGCTAAAGGTATTCAACCAATATTTTCTGTTCAATATTCAATTAAAATTATGAAAAGATATATTTGAGTATATTGTGGTCCGTAAACTCCAAAAATCACTCTCCTATAAGATAATGTCTCAAATAACTCAAGGCATTAATTACCACTAAAAGATTAAGGTCATGCATCAGGTAATTATGAGTGTGAGGTATCAACTGGAAAGACCTATATATAATTAATCAATCCTCCTGCATCATTACTATGCCCAGATCGATGCTTTATGCATAATAGAAAACTGCATAACCTCTTCCAAGATCTTGAAGAATTAGCATTGGTGCTGAAGTAAGTCTTCATTTCATCTTCTGAAAGTCCTTATTACATGATATGGAATATAAGAACTTCAGACCCTCTTATTCAAATTGGTAAGAGGTGACACAAGGCATGAAATGTTTTGTATAAAATTCTAGTAATAGAAAGCTATCCCCATAAAACTCCATATATCAAACACATTCTTGGGATGCTTCTAGGAAACAACAACAATCACCATTATTAGAAAAATTGATACTTCTAATTCCAAGATAATATTGCCCAAGGGGTGAACCTTGTCGATCTAGAGGTGGTACTTTCTGAGATTAGCATATAAATAATTCTATCTTAGTGTATTCAATATGATATAAATATTTTTGGCATGGTCAATTTGAGTATGAGAATACACCAAGATGTCATCCATAAAAACCATTACAAATGAATCCATGTAGGGGTGTAAAAACTTATTAATGAAGGCCATGAAAATATTGGGCATGTTTGTAAGACAAAAAAACATAACCAGGTACTCATATAAACTATAATGACTTTGGAAGTCCGTATGTAGTATATATAAAGTCCAAAATTTCACCTGATGATAGGCTGATTTCAGTTTTATCTTTGAGAACACTATATATCCTTAGATTTGGTCAAATAGATCATCTATTTGTTGAAAAAGATACTAGTTCTTAATTGTAAGATGGTTCAACCATCGATAATCCACACAAATCCGTAGGGTTCCATCCTTAGTCTTGTAAAAAATGATAGGATAACCCCAAGGATAAGTACCAAGATGGATAAAACCCATAGATTTTAAATACTCCAACTATCTCTTGAGCTCCCAGAGCTCAGTGGGAACCATCCTGTATAGAAAAATAGATAATGGAGATTCTCCTGGAATGAGATCAGTTGTAAAGTATACCTCTCTCTTAGGAGGTATTCTGGAGAAGTTATCCAAGAAAACATTCCTTAAATGATCCACCACCAGATGGAAATTTGTTAGTTTCATTATTCGATCATCCAATAAAATGTTGGAAATATGGGCTATCACTCCTCTTATCCCATGATGCTCTGGTCCCACTCAACGAGCCTGGACATTCTATTCACCCTTATATACATATCTACCACCCTTGGGTGATGTGAAAGTTACCATTATATGATAACAGTAAATGTGGTCATAATAAGGCATGATTAAATCCTTCCCAAGTATGATATAAAACCCTGTCATCTTAAAAATTAATAAATTATATAAGAAGTGATAACTACCAATATCAAGAGGACTATCCCTTCATGGGTATGTACCCTCTGACCATACACCCAATGGTGTTTATAGGATCATGAAACCACTAATGTTCTGAATTTCAAGACCAATAATTTATACAATTGATATAGAGATAAATGCATTAAAGGAACCTATATCGAACAAAGAAGATATAATAGTATAGGCTACTAGAATAATACCTTGTACAATAGATAGTCCTACACTCTGCTCCTTGTTTATCCGCTGTAATGATTGTAACTAGTCTAATCCAAAATCTTAATCTATATCTATACTACCCTAATAAGGTTTGATCTATTGGCATTGGGCATGACCTCCTACTCGACCTATTCAACTCTGCTACTCCAAATTCCTTCTTGACACGGATTCACTGATCTGGATCTTAAAGGTGGAGTTGTTGCAGGCCCTATTTTTATAGAAATAGGTGAAAAGGTCCAGAAAAACCTTTGAAGATGACATATATGACCACAATCATTACACTATGGTTGGTCTCTATCACACTATGGTTTCATATGACTCTTCCATCCACACCGATGGCATATAATAGAGTTACTGGTGTGGATACTTTTACCACCATTATTCTAATAAGAATATTCAATTAGACCCTTCCGGCCATAGGAAGCACTACTAACCTATCCTAGAATAGACCCTCTATTCCATGTACTATCATATTACCTCAAGTTGTGTTCAATGACAAGATCCCGATTCATGATATTATAAATAGTACATAGGTGAAATACATTCACCTGAGAGCATATGACATACCTAACCCCATCCTCAAAGCATATCATTCACAATATCTCATCACTAGAAAGAATCAGTGAAAATCATTTAAGCTCAATGAAGTGAATTGAATATCCTCTCCAGGTGCATGAAATCCCTAGCTCAGTCATATCTTAGCATCCTAGGGAAAAAGTAATCATAGAAGGTAGTCTAGAAGTATACTCAAACCATGCCCTGATGATGACCAACCTGGGTAACCACATCTAACCAATGCTTAGAATAATCACACAACATGTATATGTCAAGCTTGAACCTCTTCTTTGGAGGCATCTTTATATTCTTGAAGATAGATAAAATGTATTCCATCCATGACTCAACAGCCTAAGGACTGCTATCTACCAAGAATATGGGAGAATGATAATACTATAAATCAATAGTAAGATCAAACATTGTAGGTGAAGGATGTAGACCACTATTCATAAAATACATTAAGTGTATGAAACTCTATCTAAGTTGAGCACTAGTACCTTTTTTGGGAATAGAAGATAGTGTTATAGGTTGAGCTCCTAGAGTTAATACTAATGGATCTAGGACCACCATCTTTGGAGTATGATCTTCACCAACCTCCTAGAGAACGAATAGGGAAAATCATGGTGGAATATCTCTACAAATTCTAAGCACATACCTCAGAAAAAGATTAAATATTACTAGTAAGAGAGATCTCAATCAGAATGAGAAAAGACTCATAGACCAACAATGAAATTCTACTTATAGTATCAAAATAAACATTGGGGATCACTACTAAAGTCATACTATCCCAACTACCTAGGTTTAAGGTTAGGGTATTGGTAAGTCTTTAAGTTTTCATTCATAGGGGTTTTGGTATATGAGAGTTTTTAATTACAAGTTAAGGATAAAAACACTCCTTAGGTTTCAATTTCCCTTTGAATATACTAGAAACCATTTTATTTATAATTCAAAATTTATTTTTTAAGTCCGTATGTTCATATATACATAATATAAGTTTCAATTAAATTTATTACCATCCCCAGTTTGTAAAGTCCCATTCACTTTATAATCTGAGATCGATACCCATGTAATTGTTACCAACACCATTACATTTATTCTCAAAATAAAATGATTCAAATATGATGGTTTAATTTGATGAATTAAACATTACAATTTTAAATTCCTATAATATTTATAAATTATAATTGACACACATATAACCATAGCCAAATCTCAGCGAATGTAAACATGGGTACATATATTACATAGATTAAAAATGGCTATTTACGATACCACTATCAACCTATATGGTAAAAACCATTTAGGTTGATGCTGAGATTTTAAAAAACCAATTTCCCTTTCCTATATAAGATGTTAGTTCTATAGGAATTTATCACAATCAAGGAACACTCAAAAATCATAGGCAACACATGCAATGTAAGAAATGAAATGCACCTATTTGTTATGGCATATTCATGGAATGTGGGTCCCTAGGTGCCTATGATGATGTATATAATAATGATCCTTTCCATACTGAGACAAGGTATAGTCTCCATAAAACATAAAAAATACAACAATTCATGTGAATCACCCAATGGTGAAAATATATCAACTATAATGGGAGGAATATAAAAAAACAATTTCTCATTCCCAAGAAACTTAGTGTTTACCTCGAATGTGGGTTAACTACTACTATGAATGGATTATGGACAAGTTATGACAAAATCCTAACATCCTGTATAAATTTCCAATATAATAAGGTAATAAAATAAACTAATATGATACCATTTTATGACATCCCAAACCCAGTTCACTTCTGAGTAACTGAACTTGGTTGGCCATATGGCCTCAAGCGTGCCTCCCCGTACGCTAGAGGCTTTTGACTAGTAGCAAGGGGATAATGTGTGTCCATGGGGATACTATTTCCTCTATTTATAGTGGATCATAATTGTGAAAAAATAAATAAACAATGGCAACATAATAGTAATGATGAATAGGTAATAAAAAACAAGAATAAGTATCAAAGAAATAAATAATCATCAAAAACTGTAAACTGTATCATACACAAAAGATGATGGAATGTCTCTATAAAAAGTAAAACAAACTTACATGGCAGTAGAAATATAGTACAATACATGATATTCAAAATAATTAAAAAGTAAAAAAACTATCCAAGCATCCTGAGAACTGGCTTAGTAATTTTCCACCAACCTCCCAACCTAAAGCAAGAAATTAAGTGTCCAAAGTGGGATGATTCCCTTTGCATATACCTGTGATTATATAATCTTCCTAGGTTCCAACGATGGTATGGATAGCGTGTGTGATAAATATTAGTATCCCACCACTAACAACATCTATAAAATTCAGTACGTGAATATAAACTATACAATGTGCAGGTATATCAAATGTAATATAGTACAATATAAACAACCCATACATACTTCTACCTCCACTGGTGTCTATGAACATGTAATTATTTAATTAGTTAATTATTTTTTAAATTTATAACTAGTAGTCCATATAAATGTGTCGGAAATACTTTAAAAGATAATGATAATCATTGAGGATCCAAGGAAAAACCAAAGCATCCTTGACCTTAGAAGGTCGATCCAGCTCACAATATACAACCAATAATACTAGTGGAGGGGATTAAGTTTAATATAAGGGGTAAAACCAAGGAATTCCATTAGAATAATTTCTTACCAAGTCCATGGAACACATACACAGTAAATCCTGGACTAAGCTTGACTAGACCTAAGAAGAATGATCCAAGGTGTTGTATGTTCATATACGTTAAGTTGAATCCAAGGAGTGTGTCTATGAAATTATAATTTCTAGAGAGAAAGCGAATGGATCCTATAGTGACATTCTGAGCATCCACTAATATAAAAATAACATGTTCCAAGGTGGGTATCTCCATTGGAAATTGGATGAATGAATTAGAATGGAATCCTATGAGTGCTCAAAGAATTCCCTCAGGAATCCAAGGCTGGATCAAGTTTGACCATTCCTATAAATAAGAAAAAGGATAAAATTAAATAGGAACTATATAAATTTAATATATATATGTATATATCATAATTCATTTAAGTCCATGTAATACTCATGCCAATTAAATTTTCATTAGGTTCATTCTATTACCCTTTATCATACATGACAAGGTAAAATAAGGACATGCAACCAATTATCAAATTAATTATAAAGGATAAGGGCCAAGTGATACCTAGACAGATGCATATACATTTTCCATTTGACAATTTAAGTTTAATTTATTAAATTAGATGAATTAATTTTTTAAAGTTCAAAAATTCACACCCAAACAATGTTCCAAATAATCACAATATGGGTCAAAAATGAATAACATGGTAGACAAACTAAGTGGATGGTCATTATTGATGTATCAACCTCTAATTGTATAAAAAATAATCATTAAATCCTTATAATACACTTTAAAATTTAAATTAAATGAATAATAATTTTAGAAGCAATGCCCGATGAAACTGGCATGCACACAACAACAAAAATTTATAAAAGGAAATAATTTGAGGGAAAATTCCTAGAAAACCTACCTAAAGCCTTAATTAATATCCCCATACAATAATAGCCTTTGATTTTTACCAAATTAGAAGAAAATAGAGAAACAAACAAATGACCTTAAATTAGGGCATATTATCTTGCACCAAAATAACTCTGTTGATAATAAGACAAATGAAGAGATTACTGGTAGCTATCTAACGTGATAGATGAAACTTGAATCAGAGTTCATATGGATATACATGATCAAGTAATATCTTTAGGCCATGTAAGGACTCCTACAGAGGAGCTACTATATGAGAGAAAGACAGGGGAGAGAGTGAGGAAAAATAAAGGGTTTATGCCCCTTTAAAAAAACTCACAACATTTACACAATGTGTAGATTTTTACTTGTCATTTATTTATCAGGATAGGGGTTTGGATTAACCATTTCATGTTGTGAATTCCTCAGGTTGGAGGATCTATCCAAATGAATACATGCCATGAATTGAAAATTCATGCTGTGTATTTGTTCTTCAGCCTAGATCCATCCCCTTACTACCTTCCCAAAAACTAACTAACTCAACTGCCTAAAGGCACAGTCATTGGGTCCAAGACATAAAGAAAAACTCAATAAGGATTTTAATGAAATTTAAAAGATTCATACCTCAAGGAAAAACTGGTATCTTATTCCTTGGGTGTCTGATCACACTAGGTCTAAATATTCCTCATCTTCCTACAATAATAAGGCCTAAAATATGACCCACTATGAGGTGGAAAATATGTTCCCCTACTCTGATCACCCATCATTCCTTCAATTAATACTTCCTGAAGCCCCACTGATAGCCTCTCACAGCATTTTTTTCTAGCTAGGTACACTACCATCAGTGAAGTTTTTCTTTATTATCAATTCCTAGTTCACCACCCTGAAAAATGATGTCAGCCTGAAAATATTAACTCATACTCTAATGAAATTCCTAATAAAATTCTTAAAATTTCACACTTTAGAAATTTAATCTCCATATAACTCTCACAAAGAATGTAACTGATCTATGATCTTATAAACATATTACATAATATATTTCTCCACTGTTTCTAAATAGAAGTGGCACAAACCTCAAGAATACATCCATGTACCCTAGAGGTTTTCAACTAGTGGTGAGGGTCTAGGGTGTGATCATGCGGAGAATATACCCTCATATGTAGAAAACCAAAAACAAAAGTGAAACGAACGATAATAATAACCAACATCATCTAATAATAAAAGGAAATAATTATAAAATTCCATATGTAAAGTAAAATAATTATCTTCAATATCATACGAGTCATACAAATGAAAGCTAAATCACTCATGGGTCAATAGTATATAGACATGTCCAAAAAATAATAAATAAAAAAATTTAATACAAAACTAATGAGGAAACTCATATATATACAAAAAAAATCATTGACCCATTTGTAAATCCATCATATACCAACCACTATTCTCTGTTCGTAGGAACCTTGGCGTTTCTCGTATTATGGGACATAAAGTTTTGTTGTGTCCTAGTGGGTTTATATAGGGTGTTATTATGGACTTAGTAGTCCATCATAAAAAATTTCTCTTGATCATATCCACACATATATGAGTTCATATAAATCATAACATATGAAAAGAGAAAATAAAATAACTCTGCTCCACCTTGTTCTTGACCAGCCATAGGTGAACTACCTGCCTTCTTCTTGCAGTACTATAATGGGATTATTTAACCATAGTATGAAAATTATTTAGGTGAGAAATATTCATCCATATCATCAATTAATATAGGAAATTATATCCTTTCCCTTATCATGGACTCTTAGTGAATGAAAAATCATTAAACCTATTATTTATAGTCCTTCCTTCACAATTCTCAACTCAACAACCCTAAAAAAATCTCATACACTGTGTGATTTCTGCTCCCAATTGGTGATCACAATCATCTACAAAACCGATGGTCAATATCTATAACATATCTATCCTCCATTATAATGATCAACATTATCACACTAAACTGCTTATCTATGAAGGATACTGTCGATCATCTGGTGGTTAACACCACCCTATAAGTCCCTCTGTGTGCACATAACCCCAATGGCCTCATCCCCAATGGTGGATGCCATCACAAACACATATGAAAAAATAGAAAAATTTAATCTTCCCATCATCATTGAATGATATATCACTATCACACCATACTATTGAATCACATCACCTCCCAGATATAAGATTAACAATAAATACAAGATACCATAAGAACAAATCCTAAATTAAGTCCCAACCCATCAACATAAATGCATCATACCTTGACATATCTTAACCCAAACCACAATTACCCACTAAAAAATCCCAAGGACACCCCTATTGAACCTTGATGACTTCAGTTGGTCCCGATTCCAGTCACTCACACACTGCTACCATGCCCGTAAATCAAACAGTGTGAAAAATAATATATAATATTATAAGTATCTAGAAACCACTGACCTATAATTATTATAAGCTTCCTTGTCAAATTCCACAGCCTAATTTGACCAGATGAATAATAAATCTATAATCTAGATAAAATAACTAAAATATAGATTTTAGTTAAAAACCACCAAAATGGAGAAAACACTTGATATAGATGGAGGATGGTAAGCCTTACCCATGAAATACCCTTGTGATATATGACTCTAAAAAAAAGAAAAAAAGTGATATCCCCCCAAGGAGGAGAAAATAAAGAGAGGGAGAGAGAGAGAGAGTAAAGGGTTGAGCTCCCTAGTGTTGGGAAGAAATGAGGATCCTCTCATTTTAAATATTTTTTATAAATAAAATATTTAAAACTGAAAATTCCAGACATAGGGTCCATTATGGTGTGATCCTATGGCTCACGACACAATGCACCTCACCAAGGTGGAGAAAAAAATCTTTAATCACCTTCCTAGGGAATGTTTCTATATGACCCTGCCTATCACAGTGCAACATCCTCTATGGAATTGGCTTCATGAAAGAACCATCTAGATGTGGAATGACCAAAACCCCTCAAGAAGACCTTTACAACAAAACACATGATTCATGGTGTAACCAATCACCTATAAGAAAATTTAATCTTATACATCCCCTTGTAATGTTGCAATGCCTAATGTTGTGACACAACTATCGACCCAATGCATAATTTCAGCCCGCAACTAGGTTGAAACCTCAAACACTAATTCATAGCCTCCACCAACACCCCAAACAACCCAAACCGACCTACATATGCATTGTTAAGCTAAACTTAGACCTGAAATTCTACACATATACCCATGAACCATTAAAATATCACTATCTATGATAAGTAATCTAATAAGTTTATAAAATAATGTTTTGTATCACAATAGTGATATGTTGATATTGTAAGATGTGAGGCAATACAAATATTTTTAATTTCCATATTATACAGAGTGATATAAAAATTTCAATTCCTATTATATGGGACATAACTTTATATTTTTTTCAATTACATCATAATAATATTAAATATTTATATCATAGTTGGTGATATATGATATTATGGCCATCCATATAAGATATAATTGTAACTACATGTTGAATCCATGTGATTTTAGACCATACCAAATTTATTATAGAATATAGTATAATTTTCTTTTTTATATTTCATGATAAATATATAATTTGTTTATTTATTTATTTTTTCTATTTAAATATCCATGAATATGAATTTTTTTATTTATTGATAATTTTTTTATAATAAATTTAAATTATTTAAATAAATTATTATAAATGTTATGTATTTTTATTTAATGGTTTTAATACTAGATGTGTTATAAAATTTAGTTTAATTCAACAAATATTAATAATTTTTTATTATTACAATTACAAAGTTAAAATATTATAATAATTATTCTCATGTATTTTTATTTAAATTATATTTTAATTTAAGACTTTTCTTGAGTAATGATCCATGAATAATGTGAATTTTTTTCATAATTCCTATTGGTTGGGTACTTAGGATCTATTCTAGAAAATTTGGGGATGGATACTTGTTATACCATACCTGATATTGATTAATATTTTGGTTTCATGTTATTTTAATCAAGCATATAAAAGATATTAATATACTATTTATATGAGATATATTAGGATATTTCTTTGATGTTATAATTAAATTTTTATTGTATATGTATAGAAAAAATCATTAGTTGTATAAGAGTTGTATATTAACATGATTAAAACTTGTTAATTTGGTAAAAGAAATAAAATTCATAAATTAAACCACAAGAATCATGAATGTATATTAGTATTTAATGAGTTGAAATATGTATAAGGTTCATATAAAATTACAACATCTTTAATATCGTTTTAAATACTAAGTGTCAGATTCATTCAAAAGTGAAAAAATGTTAAAATATTGATAATTTAGTATGGATGGACCTAACTTTACGTGTTTATTGATTATTTATGCTAAGGAATACTGAATATGACTAAACCTAAAATTTAGGTAACTATATACAACTATAAGCTTGGATTTTCACTTGGTTAGTTAAACATAAAATTTAGGCACTCAGATGAATATAGTTAGGATAATTCATTAGATAAATTTAGGCAATATTTTTTTCACTTAAATTTACATGAGTCATAGATAATATAATTATCATGATCAATTACCTAAATAGATAATTTTTTATAGAAACACTAAACTGGAGTCAAAACTTGGTGAAATATAAATCTTGGATCACTGACAGATATTGTCCAAGGGATCATCATTTTAATGGGTCTATATTCAATAATAGTTCTTATTGAATACATATAAAATATGATACACACTAAATAAATATAATTTTTGATAAAAAATAAATTATATAACAATGAAACATGAGTATTAGATACTAATTTAACATCACACATGTGCACCAATGTATATATAATAAAAAATATAAGGAAATTGGTTAAAGAAGAAATAAATACATATATATGGACTATTAATGATTCTTATTGAAATTTATTATTATATATTGGGTATATTATGACCTATTATTGTATTATTATGTATTTATTATTTTTTTTCTAGGGATTTACTTTATCCTCTTATAAAATCCATTAAAAATGATTCTTACTTAAAAAATATAATGTTTTATGTGTGTTTTGTATCAATTTATTTTCTTGAAACATGTTTTTCCATTCACATAATTTCATTTAAATGGTGTATATACTACCTATTGGATATATAATATCACTAATTATCTTTTATTCATGGTATTTTAAGTTCAAATTCAAGCTCTCTATTTCAGGTGTTTTTATTAAAACGTTTTTTAATCTGTAAGGGGATTTCTTGACTCAACTTATTTTCTTAAGTCATAATTATTTAATTTTTGACTGTGATTTTAAAAAATGGTTCTATTATATTATATTATGATACTATAATGCCTTATAAGTCTAGTTAAAGTGACATTTGTGATTCAAATATTTTACCTTGATGAATTTCTCTCTCAAAAATTATATCTTTGTTATGAATAATTCTCATCCTCTTTAAGGATGGTTTCTATGACACATATATATCTTATATTATTACTAATTTTTCCATTATATTTGGAAAAATAATTATGTTTTATCTCATTTGAACTTCACATTTCCCTTTTCCTCTTTTCCAATGGACGTTTTATTACCTTTTTTATGCCAGGGTATTTTAACTAAGGTATTTTAAAATATTAAAATGGTTTTCATTCAATAATCATATGTTTTATCCTTCAATAAAATTACATTGGGATAAAATTTATATAAGTTTTAAAGATCTAATATTAAGGGTTCCTTTTAAAATTAATAATTTTCAAAATTTTCCCTTCACATTTTTTGTAAATGAATTTTTAAAGTAACTGTGTCTTTTATGACAATATTAATAATTTTTTTAAAAACTAATTTATGGTTTCACTTTAATTTTATAATTTATATTGAAAATATCTATGTCATTTGGAGTAATTTTTCATTAATCACCCCCTAAATCCCCTTGTGGAATACATCTTTTGGGTGATTGAATTTTGGGTATCAACTGATCTATGTATTGAAGTTATTTTATGTGATACAATTTGGAAATGTTACAAAGACCATTTTCTTTCCTTGGGTAATTTATGATATGATTTATTTCATGTGGAACATATATATGGATAATTATTATGTGATTTTATGGTCTTATATAACACTCCAATTCACCGGGTAAATTTTTATATCTCATGAGATAATGATATTTTTTCATGGGTGTAATTACGGTTAAGCTATGATCATAAGATTGTGCGTGATTGTAACTGTAATTAAGTTATGATCATAAGATTGTTCTTGGGTGTTACTATAACAAATATATTCTCATAATACTATGTGATGAAATAATTATGGATAAAATATGTTCATAATGTTATATTTTTCGTATGCCTATGATTGTGCCACATTCATATGTTTTGAAACATATTCATGTTATAATGACTCATACCTTATGTCAATATCATATCCTTATGTTTTGATTCCAATTTATGATCCATTTTTATTTGGTTATGATTTTATAATAATATGTTAATGATGTGTGCAAGGTAACATTCATTTCCATCTTTTACGAGTTTCTCAGCCTCTTGATAAGTTATCAATAGTAAGGGTTCATTCTTGTACACAAACTGAAAGACTTTCTGAAAAGAAACTTCTTTAGATCTATATTCAATCTTAGCATGGTAAATAGAGATCCAATCCATACCCAGGATAACATCAAACTCTACCAGAGGAAAAACAATAAGGTTCGCAAGTAGGTTCTTTCCACCGATAATGATAGGAAGATTCTTATAAATTCTTTTTGCCTCAACATTTCCCCCAGGTATTTTTACCAAAAGTTTAGGAGTCATTTCTTGAGATGGTATTCCCATTTTACTAGAAAAGTTTTCAGAGACGAAAGAATGTGTAGACCCCGAATCAAACAAAACACTATCATAATCTGAAAAAACAAACAAAGTGCCTGATACAACTTCATTTGATGGCCCGACATCTGCAGAAGTAGTTGCAAGGGATTTCACCACCCCTTTCTGCTTGTAGTCAAACTGCTTCCCATCACTCGAGATCTTTTTCGGACACTCGTTTGCATAGTGACCCATCTCATTGCACTTAAAAAATTTCACTAATTGTAAATAAAACTTGAACTTACCATCACCTTGATCTTTTTCAGTGCAATCACGAGCCTTATGTCCCATCTTACCACATCGGTATCACTTTCCAGAATTCAGATGACATTCCCCAGCATGCCTTTTCCCACATTTATCACAAACTGGAAACTTAGTTTTCTTACCATCAGACTTTTTTGAATAATTCTTCCCTTTCTCCTGCCACCTCGGTCTCTTCTTCTGTTGGTTGTTATAGAACACTTTATCATCAAAAAACTCAATTTCCACCTTCTCAGCACATCGAACAAGCTTTTCATAACTTTTAAACTCACGAGAAGCTAATGCCCTTTGATATTTTGGCTTTAATCCTGAGTAAAAATGATTGATTTTACTATCAAGGTCTCAGATAAAATTTGGAGTATACCTTGCCAATCGAGTGAACCTTTCTTCATAGGTAGCCACTGAGTCTTCCTCTTGCCTCAATTACAAGAATTGATTTTCCATCCTAAGTCAAACAGCCTTAGGAAAATACTTCTCAAGAGACATACCTTTGAATTCATCCCAGTCGAGAGCATCAATCTCATCAGCATCCCTGATATTTTTAACCGTTGACCACCACTGATCTGCTTCACCCTTCAAACGGTAAATAGAAAGACTAACCTTTTGATTGTATGAACACCCCATGACATCGAAAATATTCTCCAGTGCTTTAATCCACCCTTCAGCTAGCACAGGGTCAGATGATCCTCTGAATGATGGGGGATGTTTCCTCATGAAATGTTCCACCACTGACATGTTCCTCTGCGGTTTATCTAGCTGATCTCGTGCATGGATACCGCCACCATTTATCGCATGAGTCAACTGCGCCATTACTGCAACAAACTATTCAGTTCCAATTCCAACCATCTCAGGATGCTGATTCAGAAGGTTATTTCCTTCTGTATGCCTTCCTAGCACTGCTTCCCTATTTCCTCTGCGGAAAACCATTCTGAACTAACATGTCTTAGATGAAGCAACATGGTAATATTCAAATGCTATATCATTTCAAATAAAAATTATTTTTTTGAAAATCATTTAATAGAATTCTAACACCTAAAGTTATATAAACCTAACTTTGATACCAACTATAAGGCCCCAGCCTTAAACCTTACTTAATCTTGAGTTATTACAAGATTACAAATTGAGGATCTTTTCAGGTTTAGAGTTTTAGAGAATTAGAACATAAAACTTGCATTACATTCCACATATAAACAAAGTTGTTACATAAAGATAGTATTATTTTTTCCCATAAATGGAAACATATTTAAAATAAAACATGGATTCATTCATGACACTTCCTTGACACTATCATCATATCATGTACCTTTCCCTTGACCGGGGATAAAAATTTCAAAAAAACTTTGGATGAGCATAAAAAGCTCAGTATGGGTTATAAAAATATGGGAAGGAAACATAAGTTCATATATACATAAGAATGAAATCATAATTTACCCATAAAACATAATCACTTTAACATACCTCATCAAATCATGAATAAATCATAGAAATCATAAGACATAAAGGTAACTTGAGGCATTCATAACATTCTTACGTAGGGAGTAACCCTCTTGGTTACGTTTGGAATACCCATCACAGTATATTCCCTAAATCTCTTCGGAGAAACCTTAACATTTCACTCATTCGTGTTA
This sequence comes from Viscum album, assembly GCA_963277665.1. Taxonomy (NCBI): domain Eukaryota; kingdom Viridiplantae; phylum Streptophyta; class Magnoliopsida; order Santalales; family Viscaceae; genus Viscum; species Viscum album. The sequence goes on from OY728139.1 coordinate 481,470,736, forward strand.
CCCAATGCATTGAAGAGCTATATCGAGCTCACCCAACCTTAGTTTATCACGGAACCACCCATCTTCATAACAATGCCCAAGAACCATAACATAATCGTATCACATAAAACATACATAAAGGAAACACAACATTTCCACATTTAAATCACAAGATATCAATAAAACACATTGATATAATAAAAAAATTATGAAAACCATTTTCAATACCAAAATAAAAGAAAAGTGAAACAAGGTATTTATTTTTCTTTTAAAAAAAATGGTATGGCTTGTAGAGGAAGCCGAAACTCAAATAATGGTCACGACAGCAGAGAAGTCGTTATTGCCACATACGTATGACAAAAACATTCCCTTTTGTCGTTTAGTAAAACGCTTCGTATAAAAAATATTCCTTTTGGATAAACATAAAAGTCAAAGGGGTTTATACACCATATAAAATAAGGTTGTGTATAAAACAAAATATGCCTCAATGAAAGGAGATTGAGACGAAGTCCCATACCTCGGGTCCGACTTGACTCGGTCGTTCTTTAATCTCCTGAATAATAAACTTGAGTTAATTTCTACTTGTTTAAGAACATTTTTCAAGTTCATTATTCCTTTTATATCACTTATTTCCATGTCATGGACACTATGTAATTATTTAAGTTAATAACGGTCGTTTTAACGATCATTGGTACTTGAGTAAAAAATAAACCCTTTATAATTACAAGTTGTTCTTGTATCCATAATATCCAGAATTATAATAATGATGTATATATCATATATATCATATATATCCAGTATATACATGCATTTATAATATTACATAATCATTTAGAGGTAAGAAATGAAATGCACCGTTCATGGAGACGATAAGCCGTACGTACGCATGAACGCTACTTTCATTTCTATTTCATATTTTATGAAATGGAATCATAATGATATAATAGTATATTATAATTCCAGTATAATATCATATATAAAATCGTTAATTACATCGTTTATATGTCCCACATATGGAATTAACGAATCAAATCACTTTGAGGGGGCGGTAGTCCGCACTTCCTAAAATGAAGATATTGCGTTTACCCATAATGGAAACCATAAAGGTATGCCATAAATAAAAAATACAGAAGCTTAAGTAAAACATAAAAATATTATATATCATATATAAATATAGTGACATCTTAATGTCCACCTTTGAAGGTGATATATGAGTGTTGAACAATCATCATTTCGGGAGGCAGAAATTCGCCATCCACGGAAACAGTATGTTCTTTAACCATTTGATGTAAGTGTGTGTAAGTGTAGCTCAAATCCTTCTTATAAAAACATCCTAGTATATTGAAGATACTGTAGTTGTTACAAAAGAAAATAATAAAAAGAGTTTAGGGGGTTGGAGAAGAAAAATAAAATAAAAGGACTCAAAAGAAGACATTACCTTAAAATCGGGTAACTCCCTTTGGTTTGAGCTCAAAGGCTTCCTTGGGAAGACTTATACCCAAAGTGAGGCTTCAAGGAGTAAGAGAGGGAAGTTGAGAGACAAAATGGGTAGGGTTTGGCTGATCCAAAGGCTTTGGAAGTGTGGGTAAGGAGGTAGAGGTGGGGGCCTTTTATAAGAGGAGAGGAGGGGCACTCTTTGAACGTAAAGAAAAGATACTTTATTTTTAAATGAGTTTCGGATTCAAAAGGTCCCACATTGATATAATTAGAGGGTAAGGTTATAAAGGTTCTAAATCCACCCATTCAATAGGTTGTGGACATGTGTAGGTCATATATTTTACATTATCATTTCATTTTATTTAAATCCTTTATTAATGAGGTAATTGTTGCATCATCATGATGTCATAAATAATTTAATTTATTTAATGTCTAAAAATTATAAAAAAATATTATGATGTATGAAATTTTTTTATCTTTCCAATTACTATTTATAATCTAAATTATGACTTGTATAACCCCATGTAAATATTTTTTTAGTAAAACATCTCATGTTTGTGTCATTTTTACTTTAACATTAAATAAAAAGTTATTTATGTCATTTCCCAACCAAAGTGGCTCCATGGGATCCCCAAGTTGACCCATGAATTATATTTGTTGGCCATGACACATCAAATGATGGTAGGACATGTTTCAAGCTCATCTCATATTATTAAAACATTATTTTTACCTTAAACTACACTAATTAACTCTAATCGCGATTAAGAACTTAATAAGTTACTATTCACCAAAAAAATTATTTTAATCTCATTGAACAAAATTTTACTTATTAATGACAACCATGAATGTCGGATTTTTGAAAATCAAATCACAGAAGTGGCAAAGTTTCATTTAAACGAAAAATCAGTTTCTTTAACTACCACTTAGTGGTTTCACTATTCATCAAAAATTGAAGTTTTTCATAAAAATACCAAAACATTACCCTAAGATATATTTGATATTCTGAATTCAAAAATGATGTATATTTTAAAAAATTCAAATCATATAAGTTACATTAATTAATTTAATAATTAATTCCCGCTGTCATGACAAATAGCGTGTTTTTATGAAACAATAAGTATCAAAATATTGACACTAGTTTAAGTCCAATTTCAAAGTGAAATTAATTCCAATGGCCACTATTGGATTAAATGGTAAAAATATATTCTAATTTCACTTTAAAACCAATTCAAAAGATAATCTAATCATATAAATAAATTAGATTAAAAAGCAGTTTTGATGTAAAATGCAGTATTTTTCACTATTCATTAAAAATGAACATTGTCAGAAAAATACCAAAAATTCACACAAAGTAAATTTTGATGTCCCAATCATAAATAATAAGTTTATTTTGACAAACATATCTTATAAAATTGTCAAAATATAGATTTAAAAATGGGTTTCCATCAAAAGGCAGTAAAACAATCTTTTAAAAATATTAGTGTATTCCATGATTAAGATTGGATTTATTTTCATTTTAAGCCTCTAAAACACTATCTAATTCATTAATAGACATAGATAAAAATATCTATTATTCATTACTTACTTGGGATGTTACATCCTTCCCCCCATTATAAAATTGTGTCCCCACAATTTATTTACTTATCGAATAAATGTGGGTACTTATCCCTCATTGCATTTTCAGATTCCCATGTTGCCTCTTCCATCATGTGGTTTTTCCACAAAACCTTTACCTGATTAATCACCTTATTCCGTAACCCTTGCTCCCTGTGGTCAAGAATCTGGACCGGTTGTTCCTCATAAGATAGGTTCTCTTCCATCTGAACTACCTCTGGACTAAAAACATGAGATGGATCTGGCATATACTTTCTCAACATCAAAACGTGAAAAACATTGTGTACCTAAGATAAACTCAGAGGTAAAGCCACTCGGTAAGAAACTGATCCAAATCTCTCCAGAATTTCATATGGTCCAATGTACCTTGGACTTAGCTTTCCTTTCTTACTAAATCGCATCACACTTTTCCATGGAGAAACCTTGAGAAAAACATGATCACCTACCTTGAAAGATAGATCCTTCCTCCGGTTATCCGCATAACTCTTCTGCCTGCTCTGAGCTATTCTTATGTGTTTCTGAATCAACTGAACTTTTTCTGCCATCTCTTCTACCAATTCTGGTCCCATCAACTTCCTTTCACCCACTTCATCCCAGAAAGCTGGTGTTCGACACTGCTTCCCATATAACGCCTCAAATGGTTCCATTTGTATACTGGAATGAAAATTGTTATTATATGAAAATTCAACCAAAGAGAGATGTTGGTCCCAACTTCCCTGATAATCCATCGAACAAGCACGTAGCATATCTTCCAAAGTCGGAATTGTTCGTTCTGACTGCCCATCTGATTGAGGATGAAAAGCTGTACTAAAATTTAATTTAGTACCCAATGAGTTCTGAAGGCCTTTCCAAAAGTTAGAAGTAAACCTGGGATCACGATCGGATACAATGGATAAAGGAACTCCATGCAACCTGACTATCTCTTTAAGATACAAATGGGAAAGTTGATCTAGGGAAAAAGTATCTCGTATAGCAAGGAAATGAGCAGATTTAGTCAAGCGATCAACAATAACCCAGATTTCATTATTACCTCGAGGTGTCTTCAGAAATCCCACAACAAAGTCCATGGATATATTCTCCCATTTCCACTCTGGAACTGGTAGAGGCTGAAGCATCCCTTTCGGTAACTTCCACTCTGCTTTAACCTGCTGACAAGTCAAACACTTCACAGTAAAATCATCAATATCTCTTTTCATTCCATCCCACCAGTAATACTCCCGCAGATCTCTGTACATCTTAGTACTTCCAGGATGAACTGAAAACGAAGAACTATGAGCTTCACATAACAACTCTCTCTTCAACTGTGAAACACAAGGCACACACAATCTCTTCCCAAATCTCAAAACACAATCATTATCAATGATGAATTCAGGAAACTTACCCTTCTGAACCAGCTCTACCTTTTTCTGCAACTCACTGTCTTGCTTCTGTGCTTGATTGATTCTGTCTGATAGAGAAGATTTCACTGATACCTGAAACAAAACAGAATAACATCATGCACCAACAACTTATATGAAAAAGTTAATCAAATCCTTAACCAAAGGATCATGTTCCAAACACAACATTGTTAATGAAGCATTACTTTTTCGACTCAAAGAATCAGCCACTTTATTTGCTTTTCCCGGATGTTAATGAATTGTACAATCATAATCCTTGATTAATTCTAGCCATCGCCTCTGTCTCATGTTCAATTCTTTCTGAGTGAATATATACTTTAAACTTTTGTGATCAGTATATATTTCACACTTTACTCTATACAAATGATGCCTCCAAATTTTTAAAGCGAAAACAATAGCAGCTAATTCCAAATCATGTGTAGGGAAATTTACCTCATGAGTTTTCAACTATCGTGAAGCATAAGCAATTACCTGATCATTCTGCATTAGGATACAACCAAGTCCTTTCAATGAATCATCACTGTAGATAACAAACTCACCATTCCTGGAAGGTAGTGCAAAAACTGGAGCATTCACCAATCTTCTTTTCAATTCCTGAAAACAATCATCATATTCTTTTGTCCAGATAAACTTAACACCCTTCCGAGTTAGCTTCGTCATTGGACTAGATAATCGTGAAAAATTTCTAACAAACCTTCGGTAATAGCCTGCCAAACCAAGGAAGCTACGAATCTCAGTTACATTTGTGGGTCTTGGCCATTCTTCAACAACCTTTGTTTTTGCAGGATCAACAGTTATCCCATCTTTAAAAACAATGTGACCAAGGAAAGAAATTTGTTGCAACCAAAAATCACACTTGCTGAATTTCCCATACATTTTCTTTTCTTTTAAGGTTTGCAAAATAACCCTTAAATTTATTTCATACTCCTCTTTACTTTTAGAAAACACCAAAATATCATCAATGAAAACCACCACAAACTTATCCAAGAACTCATGGAAAATTCTATTCATTAATTCCATGAATACAGCATGTGCATTGGTTAGCCCAAAAGGCATTACTACAAATTTATAATGGCCATATCTTGTATGAAACGCAGTCTTCGGAACATCTGCTTCCTTTACCTTCAGCTGATGGTACCCTGATCTCAAGTCAATCTTTGAAAAATACTGAGCTCCCTAGAGATGATCAAATAAATCATCGATATGAGGCAAAGGATATTTGTTCTTAATAGTGATGTTATTCAAGACTCTATAATCAATGAAAAGTCTCATAGAACCATCTTTCTTTTTAACAAATAAAATAGGAGCACCCCATGGTGACATGCTAGGTCGAATGAAACCTTTCTCTAATAAATCTTGCAATTGCTCCTTCAACTCTAAAAGTTCAATTTGAGCCATTCGATAAGGGGGTTTTGAAATTGGCTTAGCATCAGGAACTAAGTCAATAATAAATTCAACTTCCCGATCTAGTATTATTCCAGGAAACTCATCAGGAAAAACATCAAGATACTCATTTACCACTGGAACATCATTAATCTGAACAGTTCCTTTGTTTTCAACGATGTGTGCAAGGTAACATTCATTTCCATCTTTTACAAGTTTCTCATCCTCTTGATAAGTTATCAACAGTAAGGGTTCATTCTTGTACAAAAACTAAAATTCTTTCTGAAAAGAAACTTCTTTAGCTCTACAGTCAATCTTAGCATGGTAAATAGAGAGCCAATCCATACCCAGGATAACATCAAACTCTACCAGAGGTAAAACAATAAGGTTCGCAAGTAGGTTCTTTCCACCGATAAGGATAGGAAGATTCTTATAAATTCTTTTTTCCTCAACATTTCCCCCAGGTGTTTTTACCAAAAGTTCAAGAGTCATTTCTTGAGATGGTATTCTCATTTTACTAGAAAAGTTTTCAGAGATGAAAGAATGTGTAGACCCCGAATCAAACAACACACTGGCATAATCTGAAAAAACAAACAAAGTACCTGATACAACTTCATTTGATAGCCCGACATCTGCAGAAGTAGTTGCAAAGGATTTCACCACCCGTTTCTGCTTGTAGTCAAACTGCTTCCCAACACTCGAGATCTTTGTCGGACACTAGTTTGCATAGTGACCCATCTCATTGCACTTAAAACATTTCACTAATTGTAAATAAAACTTGAACTTACCATCACCTTGATCTTTTTCAATGCAATAACGAGCCTTATGTCCCATATTACCACATCGGTATAACTTTCCAGAATTCAGAAGACATTCCCCAGCATGCCTTTTCCCACATTTATCACAAACTGGAAACTTAGTTTTCTTACCATCAGACTTTTTTGAAGAATTCTTCCCTTTCTCCTGCCACCACGGTCTCTTATTCTGTTGGTTGTTATAGAACACTAGATCATCGACAAACTCCATTTCCACCTTTTCAGCACATCGAACAAGCTTTTCATAACTTTTAAACTCACGAGAAGATAATTCCCTTCAATATTTTGGCTTTAATCCTGAGTAAAAACGATTGATTTTACTATCAAGGTATCAGATAAAATTTGGAGCATACCTTGCCAATCGAGTGAACCTTTCTTCATAGGTAGCCACTGAGTCTTCCTCTTGCCTCAATTCCAAGAATTGATTTTCCATCCTAAGTCGAACAGCCTTAGGAAAATACTTCTCAAGAAACATACCTTTGAATTCATCCCAGTCAAGAGCATCAATCTCATCAGTGTCCCTGATATTTTTAACCATCGACCACCACTGATCTGCTTTACCCTCTAAACGGTAAATAGCAAGACTAACCTTTTTATTTTATGAACACCCCATGACATCGAAAATCTTCTCCAGTGCTTCAATCCACCCTTCAGCTAGCACAGGGTCAGATGATCCTCTGAATGATGGGGGATGTTGCCTCATGAAATGTTCCACCACTGACATGTTCCTCTGCGGTTGATCTGGATGATCTCGTGCATGGATACCGCCACCATTTATCACCTGAGTCAACTGCACCATTACTGCAACAAACTGTTCAGTTCCAATTCCGACCATCTCAGGATGCTGATTCGGATGGTTATTTCCTTATGTATTCCTTCCTAGCACTGCTTCCCTGTTTCCTCTGCAGAAAACCATTCTGAACAAACATGTCTTAGATTAAGCAACATGGTAATCTTCAAATGCTATATCATTTCAAAAAAAAAAAATATTTTTTCGAAAATCATTTAATATAATTCTAACTCCTAAATTTATCTAAACCGACTTTTGATACCAACTATAAGGCCCCAGCCTTAAACCATACTTAATCTTGAGTTATTACAAGATTACACATTGAGGATCTTTTCGGGTTTAGAGTTTTAGATAATTAGAACATAAAACGTGCATTACATTCCACATATAAACAAAGTGGTTACATAAAGATAGTATTCTTTTTTCCCATCAATGGAAACATATTTAAAATAAAACATAGATTCATTCTTGACACTTCCTTGACACTATCATCATATCATGTACCTTTCCCTTGACCTGTGAAAAACATTTCAAAAAAAACTTGGGATGAGCATAAAAAGCTCAGTATGGGTTATAAAAATATGGAAAGGAAACATAAGTTCATATATACATAAGAATGAAATCATACATTACCCATAAAACATAAGCACTTTAACATACCTCATCAAGTCATGAATAAATCATAGAAATCATAAGACTTAAAGGTAACTTGAGGCATTCATAACATTCTTACGTAGGGAGTAACCCTCTTGGTTACGTTTGGAATACCCATCACAGTATATTCCCTAAATCTCTTCGGAGAAACCTTAACGTTTCACTCCTTCACATTACCCAATGCATTGGAGAGCTATATCAGGCTCACCCGCCCTTAGTTTATCACGGAACCACCCATCTTCATAACAATGCCCAAGAACCATAACATAATCGTATCACATAAAACATACATAAAGGAAACACAACATTTCCACATTTCAATCATAAGATATCAGTAAAACACATTGATATAATAAAAACATTATGAAAACCATTTTCAATTCCAAAATAAAAGGAAAGTAAAACAGGGTATTTATTTTTCTTTTAAAAAAACAGTATGGCTTGTAGAGGAATCCGAAACTCAAATAATGGTCACTGTGGCGGAGAAGTCGTTGTCGCCGCATACGTACGACAAAAACATTCCCTTTTGTTATTTAGTAAAACTCTTTGTATAAAAAAGATTCCTTTTAGATAAACATAAAAGTCAAAGGGGTTTATACACCGTATAAAAGAAGTTTGTGTATAAAACAAAATATGCCTCAATGAAAGAAGATTGAGACGAGGTCCCATACCTCGGGTCCGACTTGACTAGGTCGTTCCTTAATCTCCTGAATAATAAACTTGAGTTAATTTATACTTGTTTAGGAACATTTTTCAAGTTCATTATTCCTTTAATATCACTTATTTCCATGTCATGAACACTATGTAATTATTTAAGTTAATAACGGTCGTTTTAACGATCATTGGTACTTGAGTAAAAAATAAACCCTTTATAATTACAATTTGTTCATGTATCCATTATATCCAGAATTATAATCATGATGTGTATATCATATATATCATATATATCCAGTATATACATGCATTTATAATATTACATAATCATTTAGAGGTAAGAAATGAAATGCACCGTTCATGGAGACGGTAAGCTGTACGTACGCATGAACGCTACTTTCATTTCTATTTCATATTTTATGAAATAGAATCATAATGATATAATGGTATATTATAATTCCAGTATAATATCATATATAAAATCATTAATTACATCCTTTATATGTCCCACATATGGCATTAACGAATCAAATCACTTTGAGGGGGCGGTAGTTCGCACTTCCTAAAATGAAGATATCACGTTTACCCATAATGGAAACCATAAAGGTATTCCATAAATAAAAAATACAGAAGTTTAAGTAAAACATAAACATATCATATATCATATATAAATATAGTGACATCTTAATGTCCACCTTTGAAGGTGATATATGAGTGTTGAACAATCATCGTTTCAGGAGGCAGAAATTCACCATCCACAGAAACAGTATGTTCTTTAACCATTAGATGTAGGTGTGTGTAAGTGTAGCTCAAATCCTTCTTATAAAAACATTCTAGTATATTTAAGATACTGGATTTGTTACAAAAGAAAAGAATAAAAAGAGTTTAGGGGGTTGGAGAAGTAAAATAAAATAAAAGGACTCAAAAGAAGACATTACCTTAAAATCAGGTAACTCCCTTTGGATTGAGCTCAAAGGCTTCCTTGGGAAGACTTATGCCCAAAGTGAGGCTTCAAGGAGTAAGAGAGGGAATTGGAGAGACAAAATGGGTAGGGGTTGTCTGAGCCAAAGGCTTTGGAAGTGAGGGTAAGGAGGTAGAGGTGGGGGCCTTTTATAAGAGGAGAGGAGGGTCACTCTTGGAAAGTAGAGAAAAGTTACTTTATTTTAAAATGAGTTTCGGATTCAAAAGGTCCCAAATTTATTTAATTCGAGGTTAAGGTGATAAGGGTTCTAAATCCACCCATCCAATAGGTTTTGGTCATGTGTAGGTCATAGATTTTACATTATCATTTCATTTTTTTAAATCCTTTATTAATGAGGTAATCGTTGCATCATCATGATGTCATAAATAATTTAATTTATTTAAAGTCTAAAAATTATATAAAAAATATTATGATGTAGAAAATCTCTTTAGATTTCCAATGACTATTTATAATCAAAATTCTAACTTGTATAACCCCATGTAAAAATTGTTTTAGTAAAACATATCATGTTTGTGTCATTTTTACTTTAACATTAAATAAAAAGTTATTTATGTCATTTCCCAACCAAAGTGGCTCCATGGGGTCCCCAAGTTGACCCATGAATTGTATTGGTCGGAAATGACACATCCAATGAGGGCAGGACATGTGTAAAACTCATCTCATATTATTAAAACATTATTTTTACCTAAACTACACTAATTACCTCTAATCGCGATTAAGAGCTTAATAAGTTACTATTCACCAAAAAAATTATTTTAATCTCATTGAACCATATTTTACTTCTTAATGAAAACCATGTATGTCGGATTTTTGAAAATAAAATCACAGAAGTGTCAAAGTTTCATTTAAATGAAAAATCAGTTTCTTTAACTACCACTTAGTGGTTTCACTATTCATCAAAAAATTGAAGTTTTTCAGAAAAATACCAAAACTTAACCCTAATCTATATTTGATATTCTAAATTAAAAAATGATGTCTATTTTACAAAATTCAAATCATATAAGTTACATTAATTAATTTAATAATTAATTCCCGCTGTCATGACAAATAGCGTGTTTTTATGAAACAATAAGTATCAAAAGATTGACACTAGTTTAAGTCCAATTTAAAAGTGAAATTAATTCCAATGACCAATATTGGATTAAATGGTTAAAATATATTCTGATTTCACTTTAAAACCAATTCAAACAATAATCTAATCATATAAATAAATTAGATTAAAAAGCAGTTTTGATGTAAAATGCAGTATTTTTCACTATTCATTAAAAATGAACATTGTCAGAAAAATACCAAAAATTCACACAAAGTAAATTTTGATGTCACAATCATAAAGAATAAGTTTATTTTGACAAACATAGATTATAAAATTGTCAAAAGATAGATTTAAAAATGGTTTTCCATCAAAAGGCAGTAAACCAATCTTTTAAAAATATTAGTGTATTCCATGCTTAAGATTGGATTTATTTTCATTTTAAGCCTCTAAAACACTATCTAATTAATTAATAGACATAGATAAAAATATCTATTATTCATTACTTACTTGGGATGTTACAGATAATCATGTGCGAAAACCTTAATAATAAATCTTAAACTAATTCCTCTAATATTCAATGGCCATGGAGGATGGTTATTCCATATGTGGTCTTTTGAAAGGTGTGAATCAACACCATTGGTTGTCTATGAAATTTTTTCTAATGTGTAATGTAATGGTATTGTGTTCGATGACCCAGTAGGGGTACATCAGGTTTAGTTTTGACCCTTGGATCCTTGTGTGTTGTTTTTAGTTTTTGATAGCAATGATCATGGGAATGGATAAGAGAGGGGTGGTGTAACCTAAGCATGAGACCATGGGTATGTTAACTGATTATGTGGATAACCCCTTATGTGTAAAATTTTTATGAATTCAATTTGTTAGTTAGTTGTAATAAATCATTCAATATGATGACTTCTTGATGGTACATCATCCACCCAGATTCAGATTGGTGGTATCCCATCCACCCAAGTTAAGATGGTTATCCATCATTTATTATGGGGATAATTTATTAATGGTACCTCATATAACTATATCTAGTATGTAGTGGTGCATCATCCAACCAAGGAGTTGTCTTGGTGGTTCATTATCCACCGAATAATTGGAATTGGTTGAGCTTCATCCACCCTAAGTTTGTTATTGGTGTTATATCGACCACTAAGAGATTGATGTTGCTGGTACCTCATCAACTTGTAGAGTGTCATGTTGGTAGAATATAATCCACTTGAGACATGTAATAATGATATATCATCCACCTATAAATCAATAGTGGTGGTATATCATCAACCTAGAGAAGTGATATCACATTCACTGAGTGAAGAATCATTCACCAATGATGTTATATTGGTGATATATTTTTCACAGGGATGATATGTGATGGTGATTTATCATTAACTAAGTGGTAATTTATGGTTATATCTTATTCACCATGATTATTAACAAGGAGTGATATATCATTAATCCTTGAGGTGTGTTAAAAAAATGGGTATATCATCCCATTTTGTAAACAATTGAAGCAAGTAAGGTCCTAGGAAATTAGAGCAGGTCTAAAATCATGATTGGTTTTGTGGAATTCTATATTAATTTTTCTATTTTAGATGTTTATGAATACAATGAACCCATGGTAGGTCCACTATTTGATTATTGATCTAGGTTTCTTGGTCAAATTTAGGAAATTAGAGCAGGTCTAAACTCATGATTGGTTTTGTGGAATTCTCTATTCATTTTTCTATTTTAGATGTTGATGAATACAATGAACCCATGGTAGGTCCTATTTATACTCATATGATGCATATGATATACACAATAGATCATTTCGTTATTTCATGATTATTTTAATTTACTTTTTGTTGTAATTTAGCTATGATATATATCCTTATGATATAGTTATATTATGTTGATTGTTTCTTGATATTGTTTCCACTATGGATTATGGTTGTTTGTATCAGAGAGAGTAAAATCTCTCCATGATATACATAGACCCTCACCACTAGTTATAAGCCTTTTTCATATGGGGAGGCATGCATAAGGTATGTATATACTTGGTTTGGTCATGGTAGAGGTGAATCTGGTTGGGGATATTATAAAGTGGTATCAAAGCCTCATTTATTTTTATCTTAATATTTGGGGTATGGTAGATAGAAGATAGGATGTTATTGGATATTATTATATATCTTATTCTTAGGATTATCTAACCTATATATGAGGGAAGTCTAGATTACTGAGGATAGGAATAATTTCCTTACCCTTTGAGAGTTATGTTTTTGTGATTATTATAATGGGATATGTTATTTATGGATTATTGGGTTTTAATATTAGATAATGGTGGAAAGAGAACCTGTGTTCACATATCATTCTTTGTATATAGGTATCAGATGACATTTATATTCCTATATGTGAATGATATTATTATGGTTATGATGTAGGTTTTAGTTTTTTAAAGTGTCGAAAAAAACTTATATCGATGTTTACTATATAACTTCTTTGTAGAACTCTAATTTCCAACCCATGGGACTGAATATTGCTAATGATATATAATGTATTTCCATGTGGTCCTGCTTGATATTTTACTTTACCCAATAGTGAGAAGGTTGGGCTAGACTCAAGTCAAGATTTTTAAGACCCATATATCTTCAGTTGTTCGTTTAGGATAGTGCATCATATTCCTATTATTTCATACAATAAAATATGATATTGAGACCCATGATGGGATTTTTTTGATTAATGGACATGAAATTATAGTGACATGACATTGTAAAAACCTCCCATTATGCATCATGAGGGCATGGTTGAGAATTCCCCACTAGTAGTGGATCCAAAATCACTTTTTCTGCATATTCCTACTACTGATTAGTAGCTTTGAGAGAATCCTATCCATGTGTTTTTATCTATGTGGTATGGTCTAGGAAGGGTTGGTATGTCTATATTATACCTAAATAAATAGTTTGAGATACGAAATCCACTAATCATTTTCGATGAGGATGTGAAAAAGGAGGCTGAGTTTTGGATAAAGTCCATATAGACCATATATAGTCAAATTGAGACACCCCTGGGAGGTGGGTGAAGCTTTCCACCTATATGATTTGAGGACCAAAAATTCACTAGTGGAACATTCTATTTCAAGAAATAAAACATGTTGGATTTTCTTGGAAGTAATTATAGAACAAATTTTTGAGTATTTTTTCTAAAGACTTTGAGGTCTGATAGGGAGAGAGTTTATTTATCTTATTCAGTGGGGGCATGTTAGTGATATATTATTCTGCCAAATTTATCTATCAATTTCCAATTTCACATACATTGGTAGGTGATAAGATCACTTAGGTGAGGTGTTCTTAGGATATTCTGAGGTATTTTATTCAATTATAGGTTAATATCTTCCACTTGTAATCATTTCTCAGAGTTTATGAATTAGTCCCTTATTATGGAGAAAAACCAGATGGAAGGTAGATCATCTGGGTGCCATGATTCTTCTTTTGAGGATGGGAGTGGGCCATTAGTAACCAGTAAGTGTAGGCATGGGAAGTCTTTTTTAGGGAAAATACAAGTGAGGTAGTTAGGGTAGGGCTTCATCACTTACTTTAAGAGGGTGAGACTCAATAAAGTTCTATTAGTGTGGGTGGCTAGGGAATCTTAATCCTGATTATGATCAGTAATCAAATGTGTGAAACTTCTATGGAGGTATAGTTCACCTACATAGGTTTTGTGGAATAGTGCTACATTTGGAAAACATATGTTGATTGGGTCAGACTCAAGGTTTGGGAGTTGGGCTAGGAGTGGTGAAACAGATTGGTAGTTAGGGTTCCTCTGATTGTTTAAGTCATATAGGAGGTCATGGAGACTATGTTCAATAGGGGAAGTAATGCAAGTAAGATGATTTCCCTTATGGGAATCAGAAAATGGGAGATTAGGGATAGGGTTTAAGCTAGTTTTATGCCATAAAGTATACTCCATCTAATTGGGTAAAGTGGCCATTAATGGTTCAAGGTACAATTATTTTGGAATTGTCCCTAATTTTTTTAATATGTACATTTCACAATCATTAGCATCTTCTTAGATTTTTAATGATCATTCATTTTCTATAGAGTACCTATATGGGGGGATTTCCATCGATAATCCCTTAAGGGTGTTTTTAGAGGGTTTCCAGAGATATCCTGAGTGTACTATCATTATTATTGTGTATAATATTATCTAGGATTTATTATGTTGGAGATTCATAGTGTTAGTGCTATTATTTGAATGGATCAGATGAATTAGTATCAAGAGAACACCAATTACTATCATCGATGGGTATCTTTCACACCCTTAAAGGGTGATTATCATACCTACATTGGAGAGTTGGATCTATAGGAATTTCATTCCCAACTTAAATATAGGAAGATGCAAATGATATCAACATAGCTTTCTAGAAATTTTTTGAGAGATGTGGAGGAGACGCTTCAAAAGGTCCTTCCTACTATTGTCAATCTGTTTTAGGATGTTTTATATGATGATTTATTGAGGTTTTTACTTAAGATATATATATATATATATATATTTAGTTCATGATTAATATTATTCATATAAAGTATCCCATATCCATTCATCTGTATTCAATTAATCCAATAAAGCTTAGATAGATGAAGGTATAACTAGAGGATTTAGAGGTAAAGGGGTTTATTTTCCCAAGCATGTCCCCTTGGGGTGTTCTTATGATATTTTTCAATAAATAATATGAAATAATTTCTTTTATATATGGATTACTGGAAGATGAATCAATCAATGATCATGAACCTATATTCTTTTCCCCATAAAAATTACCCATTTTATCAGTTGAGGGGATCTAGATGATTCTCCAAGATTGATATGAGATATGTCTATCATCAGTTTTGGGTGACACCCTCTGATATTCCATGTACTACTTTTATATGAAAGTATGTCATGTATGAGTATCTTATGGTGTTTTCAGATTGGTGAACACATGGATATATTTATGTCTCTGATTAATAGTGTTTTACATCTATTTATGGATTCATTCATGGTTTTATTCGTTGATGATATTATGGTATAATACCCTTTGATGGAGGATTATGCTCTTGATTTATAGATTTTGTTGAGTAAATAGAGAGAGAACTAGTTATACACCAAGCTCTTAAAGCTTCATTTTTGGATTAATGAAGTTATCTTCTCAGTGAACACAATAACTTAGGTAGGTAGGTAGAGGATATGCATTCTTGAGAGAGACCCATGAACGTCTTTGAGATTCATTTTTTCATAGGGCTATTAGGTTACTAAAAAATATTTATCCAGGACTCATACCATTTTAAAATTATTATGACATCCTTGAACAAGATGGGGGGTGATGATTGAGTGGTCTGATTCCTATAAGGGATCCTTTCATAAGATAAAATGAGTTTTATATCTATGTTAATCCTGAATTTACTTGAGTCGAGTAAGGATTACACATTGTAATATTATTATTTAGAAGTTGGTATTTGGAATGTTTTGATGTAGGATGGTTGATTGGTCACTAATGGGTCCATAAAGGTATGTATATATAAGAAAAAAATAATCGATGCAAGATCTATAGATGCCAGTGGTAGTGCACATACTGAGATTCTGGCATCACCACCTGTTGGGTGAGAGGATTTTGGTTCATATTGACCATAAGATCCTAAAGTATATGAAATTGTAGTGTGACTTAAAATTTCAATAGAGGAGGTGGGTTGAGTATCTCTGATATTTTGATTTCAAGGGATCATATACCCCTAGGAAAGGGAATGTCATAGCCAATGCACAAAGTAGGAAGACTCGGGTGAAAGTGGTGTATATAGCTTATGGATATTGGATGGTGATGATCCTCTTCACTGATATATACCTTGATGTTTCATAGTATCAGGGTAGATTAACCCTTATGTACTTGGATATTACCTCGTCACTCCTTATAAAGGAGAAGAAGAATCATCAATCTAGCTTATAATTTCTGGTGAAGCAAGATAATATAAATGGTGTGAAGTCGCCACATGATTGGAACCTATATATTGATGATTTAATTTATATAGGGGTTCATGTGGTAGTCCTTACAAGCATGTATGGAGAGTTTATGTGAGATTCACATGCCTCAATATTGGACGTTCACCTGGTGCTTACCAATATATATCATGAAATTTAGAGGAAATATTGGTGGCCTGGGCTAAAGAAGGATATAACATGGTTTATATCATGATTCCACACCTATCAACAAATAAATGATAAGCATTAGTGCCCTATAGGTATTCTCCGAACTCTTTATATTTCTGAATGGAAGAGGGATGGTGTGAAAATGGATTCTCTGATGGGTTTATCAGGGTTTTCTCATGGTAGAGTTGTGATATGGGTTATCGTTGGCTAATTGATGAAGGTTACCTATTCCCTATAGACCCAAGAGAACAATTACATCGATGGGTTATAACTGATGTATGTACAAGAGATAGTGTTCCTTTATGGGGTGACTAGGAGAATTGAATCTGATTGGGATTCCTTTTTTACTTCATGATTACAATAAGGATTGTATAAGGTGCTTTATATGCTTATTCATTTGAGAAATTCCTACCATCCTCATACAAATGTGACGTATGGTCATACCATATAGGTGTTATAGGGAATGATATGTGAATGTGTCCTTAATTTAAGTGGTTTGTGTGATTGCAATATTGTGATTGTAGAGTTTTCCTATAACTATAGTTACTAGGTATCGATTTATATGGAACCTTTCATAGCCTTTTATGGTTGGTTGTGCCATTCAACTCTATGATGGTTAGTGGCATAAAAGTATTTTGTTGTCGGGCCGAGTATCTTGTAAGAGATTTTATAGAATATTTATCTAATTAGGAATCAGTTAATGACCACTCAGAGTAGGAAATATTCTTATACCAACCGGTGGCACTGTCTAATAGAGTTTGAGGTGTCCAATTGAGTATTCTTGTGAGTATCGCCTCGATTATGAAACATTCATATTTATAAGTAAGGGAAGTTGGAACCCAGGTTCATGAGTTCATTCAAATTCATCAAGAGGATTAGTACCATGGAATATTGATTAGTGTCTACCCAAAGTTTTAGTTTTTGAAATGATGTATTCCATGTATATTAGCTTCACATATACCATCCCTACCCTTCTCATGTGATCGATGCTGATGACATTGATCTAGATTCTCATGTATCATTCAAGGAATGACTAGTTCATATTGTGGATTAAGATGGGAAGATCCGAAATGGAAAGATAGTCCCTATGGTATACATAGAGTGGTAACATAGGCATATCTAGGAGGAGACCTGGTCTATGGAGTATGATATGTGGGTATAGTGGCCAAAAATTTTTTTTGTTGAGGCTCAGTGACACCTGGTGAAACATCTTGGGGAAAAATGATATATTATGGGGAGGTTGTAACACCCCACACATCCTTTTTATGAATTTAATTAATGTTATCCAAATATAACATGTTTTTTTATTTTTAAATGTTTAAGATGTTAGTGGGGGATTAAGGGTTAAATTTGGGAGAACAAACCTTGTGATGAGACATATGTATTGATGGTAAAAGACACCAAGTACCTAGGGGTATGGTACTGAGTACCCAATAGACCCCACAATGTAGGGGTGGTTTTGTGAGGGACACCAGGTGGATTGTTCCCCTAGTATGGGTACCCAATAGAGGCCAGGAAAGTAATGAGTGGGTTCATGTTTTTTTAATTTAATTAAATAATAAAATTTTATAAAACTTTAGAGACCTCATCTTCTATAATTTCCTCTATCACACATATCCCTTACATATCCCTATCATTCCACTCTTCCAAGGGGTATACCTCCTTCATTAGTGGCTAGATCAAAGTTCTATTCATCTCAATGGGTCCCTATGGGTAAGGCTAATAATCCTCACACTTCTAATCTTTCTTTCTCTCACTACTATGCCATTATTTATCACATATGACCTAAATCGGTATGTGTGTGGGGGGGTGGGGGGTGGGGGTTGGGGGTTATCAGTTTTATAGATTTATACAAATTGAATTTGAATCAGTTAGAGTTATTCGATGGGAAGGGATCCACTAAGATATGGTAGGTGGTCTATTTTTACATGTTCATCATGTGATGTATGAAATATTGGTATCACTAATCATGCGTGCATTCCCTAATAATAAATTTTTTGTGATGATGGTTAATCCATGATTTTTTTTATGAGAAGTGTGTATTGATACCATTGGTTATAAATGACCTTTTCCACATGTTACCTATTATATAATTATGTTTTGGGACTTTAGAGGGGTAAACCAACATGATTTGTGACATTGGGAGACTTTTGTGGAATTATATACCTTCCTTTAAAAGTAATTAACATGGTAACATGATAGGATTGGGATGGATGAGCCTAATAATGTGACATTGATTAGGTTAGTGTCTTGGTAGAATGACCCCTTTACACGCACCTATCATGGGGTGTGGTAAAAGAAATTTTATTCCAATGTTAAAATGTATCTATAGTGCTAACCTAATGTTGTATCTTAGGGAGGAGTAATAAAAATCTATAGTCACTTTTGATTAGAGAAAAGGGGTGTTTTAGTTTTTTAATTTTGAAGGTAAAAGTAAATATTGAAGAAAAGTAGTTTAAATAATGATGATGAAAAATATGATTGGTTCTGGGTTGGATTTCCTTTTTCAATATTGCCGTTATCTTTGAAACAAGTACTAATTATCTTCTTATTAATTCCTAAATGAAAAACTACTCGATTGATTTATCAATAACCCATAGTTGATCGTTATGATAAATAACATACTAAAAATATTACTACTAGGATATCCCCCTTCCCATGTGAGTTAAAAGTTAGTAAATCACTTCCGAACTACCAAGTAAATTCATAATCGATTTTTGTTTTCCTAGGAAATTCAAAAGTGAATCACTACTTTCACACACATACTAATAATTTCTAAACACTCAGAACTAACCCAACCTATTAATTTTAGATAAACTTCACTAAGTGGGGAGAGATGATTGATTTCTAACCTCAACTGTAATAAATGAACATGTTCAAAACCTAAAATACAATTGAATTAAAAGAATAAATAAACCACTGGAAATTGAAAGTATTCAATAGAAGAGAGAGTTTTATTAAATAAAACCAGGACTCGAGTATTAAAAAATATCTCCTTCCCATCCTTGGACATTAAATATATTACCCCTCCATTATAATGGTAACATATAAGGAGGGGGGAGTATCAGTCATTAAAAATATAAGAAAATAGAAAATAAAATTTTTATAGTGACATAACTCCAGTGAACACAAACTCTTCGACATACAACACGTAATGTCCCCTATAACTTCAACCACTTCTTTTTTTTTGTACACATGTGGTTTCCTAACCTTTCCATTTGGTCAAACCTATGATATATTGTCTCTTTTTGAATTTTGAAGTTTTCTTTATTTCTTGGGGTTTCAACTCTCCAAGAGATATGCACGTATTTTCTTGATTTTTCATGTTTAATTATCTTTATTTTCATTAATCATGATCAAAATGGAACCATACCCATTTATTATATGCATGATTACATGGAAGATAAAAAAATTAGCTTGAAATATAGATGAATCCCTCAAATTATACTTGTTTTCATCCTCTGGCCTAATTTTTTAAAGGTAGGAATGGACCCTATTATAGAATATTCACACTAATGATGACATAAAATGACACCTATTTTAGGAATAAATATATTTTACATGTATTATATTCACATATATTCCCAAAAAATGACACCTATAGTCTTGTAATTGACACATATATAGTGTAAGATCACACTTATGATTGGAATATGCATACATATGATTATATTCCTTTTTTATTTTTCCTTCCATATGCACTGAGAATGAAACCTACAGAGAGCTATAATGAAACCTAAATAGAATTTCCTTTTCCAAATTTCAGTCTTTAATCCTATAGTAATTCCAAATTTCCTTACAAAACCATTTTAATTATTCGATATTCCTTCCAGAATCCTAAAATAATTATTCAAACACCAAAGATAAATTAATATTTTATTTTAAGAATTATGAAGATAGATAAATCAATTAAAAGTCAACAATTAAACCATTTTAAAAATTAAACCTAAAATACTCCTATAACCATATAATAATTACTCATAAAATGATGAATTGGTAGTAATACAATAATTAAAATATCAAGAAAAAATGTATGAAAATATTTTATTATCAATTCCCCCACACTTAACTCGTAGAATCTAGGACAATTAAACTTCCAAAGATATTACAAAATAAAAATTCAAATTATAATCCAAAGTGAATTCCTTTTATTAACATCATGTTACTCAAATTATTATGCCTACAAAATAATCTTAATTTAATTTCCTTCGTTAATTATATTCAATTAATTTCTACTTCCTTTACCCTATCATGTACACTTATACCTACCTTCTCAGAAATGATTTACTTAATATTCAAGTATTAATTTTAAATAAGTTTTTTCTCATTCAAAATATATGCATGACTTACCATTGACCTGATGAATTCTTTATCTCCACCCAATGAATCAATTATTTGAACTTATCATGAGTAATTCTTAAGGTTTTGTTTTGAGGTTAATTTTAGTGTTATAATTTTGAAACGTTTGAGGTAATTTAGGAGTTTGGATCAATTTTTAAGCTTAATAAATGATTTTTTGTTTCCTTTAAAAATTAATTCCTCCCTCACTTCCTTAACCAATGATTTAACTTCACCTTTTTGGGTTTTCATGAGATATACCCCTCCTTTTATCATTTAATCATAATTAAACATTACATTCCTTTAATTCCATGCCTTTTCTATATTTTGATGAGGTAGTCTTAAAACTTCAATTTTGAAAAACTTTATGAAACTATTTCTGCCTTTCATGAAACTTTTTTCTGTTGTGTGAAAATCCTTTTCCATTTTTCTTAGGATGTCTTGGAATCACCATGTTCATGAAAATTATTATTTACATGAGTCTTTTTCCCTTTCTATATGATAAATTATTACATGTGATCAAACACTTCCAGGTATATTCCTTCATAAATATATCAAGGTATTTATGGTGCTAGAACTTCCCCAAAAAATTTTCATGATGTATCCCTATCTGGGTGTTCCTATTTCTTTGATAACTTCAACCTATCTCTCACTTTTATAGTGATCTACATTTAGGGATTACATAATGATTCATGAAATCCTCTATTTTCCATTCACCGGGAACATCCCCATATCATAGAATTATTGACATTGCAAATAGAAAATAAAAAGTGGTCCACCACACCATGTTAATGGAAACACCACATTTAACAAACCATGTAAAGATCCCGACCCTGGTAGCCCAAAGTTGGTGGTTACTTTATTAATTTTTCACTAGATACAAGAGATCTCATCCCAATAGACTGAATAGTTTAATAGTCTTGGTAAACTAGATACATACTTGAGTCTTTCATTACATCTGAAAAAAAACATTAAAACCTATTTTTTTGAGAGTATCATTATTCCCTCTAGAAAATCCCTGCATATCATTTATAGTATACTTCCAGGTTTCATAGGAAAGGAAAAAAATAAGGGCGATCTCAGATTCTCAATAAGAGTTAAATAAAGAGGAATCTATCATGAATCAATAAGAAAAATCAATATGGAAGTTAAATAAAAGAACACAAATACCATTTAAATAGTTTGACAATCATGATTAGAAAATTCATAATCAACATGGAAAGGTAAATATATGAACATACATTCCATTTAATCAATAACTTAACTATTAATATTAGATAAAGAATAATCAATATGGAACGGTAAATATCCAAACACACATGCATTTTAATTAATAAATTTACTATCATGATTAGATAAGGAATAATAAATATAGAAATTTTAATATCTGAACACAAATGACATTTAATCAATAAAACTAGAATAAAATGTATCTATAGATAACATCATCAAAAAAATATCATGTATAATAATAATTGAATTCTTAATAAAGTAGATGCTTAATTATTGGATTTCATGATCTCAGGAATCACTATACCTCTACTATCAACACCTTTCGTAAGATAGTTTAAAACTGATGGGCATGTATACACTAGAAACTCATTTAACTATGACTTTCCAATTGATTAATCACATGAGACTACCAATGCATCGAAGGGATATCTATAACGAGGTGACACTTGTATCTTCATGTCCAAATAATTCCTTATATATATATATATATATCAAATAATAAATTTAAATCATGAATAATGTGCTTTATCATGAAATATGCACATTGAGTAAAAAATACAAATTTATCAATATTTCTCCAAATAATAAAAAAAATTCAAAGTAGAAAACCATATGTATAAATTATATTCTGTCTAAGAAATAAATATATCTATGATAGATAATTTAAAAATTTAGGGAAAATTTAATTTCAAATAATCATTTAAAAGTTCATATTTCAAGGGAAAGTTAACGACTACAAAAATGAATCAATAAAGTGAATATAAATACTTTCCTTGGTCAAAATGATCATAAAACATCCATAGAAAGAATAAGGATATTGTAAATAAAATTTATCCCTAGTGAAGCAAAAGTTAAATAAATGGTTATTGTCATCGATGAATAGA
The DNA here is from genome assembly GCA_963277665.1 of Viscum album. Taxonomy (NCBI): domain Eukaryota; kingdom Viridiplantae; phylum Streptophyta; class Magnoliopsida; order Santalales; family Viscaceae; genus Viscum; species Viscum album. Next base: position 481,494,082 of record OY728139.1, read on the forward strand.
TATACCATAAAAATGTCCTTAAAAACATTATTGAAGAAAATATCATATTTTTATGGGAAAATATTTTTAAAAATAAAATTTCAAAAAATATTTTGAAAATAATTTTATTTTAAATTTAGTTTTTAAAATTATAATGGAATCATTGAATCATTTATTTTTCATAATGGTGAGAAATTCTATAAATTCTGTACACGTTAAAATAAATATGTATTTCACATTTTTGGTAAAATACAAACATGCTATATTTAGAAAAAGACATTAAGATTTATTTCAATTTTTTTATAAAAAGTTATACATGGGTAAAAATATATTTAATAAATCATTTGGATAATTTTTAAAATCTTTTTAAATTTTTTTTAGAAAACATGGTTTAGGAAGAAAAAATTTCTTTTACCAAATAGAGAAATAATGTCAAATTTTTCTAAAAACACGTCCACAATAATTTTAAGTATCAAATAGTGTAAAAATATTACTATTAATTGAAAAAATATTGAATAACCAGAGGAAATTAAAATTAAATGAGTTTATTAGCTGATGATCATATAATTTCTTCCAATGGGAATTCAAGCATAAACAATCCCGATTAAAATGAGATTATGAAATAAATCATTATAAAGATTATAATGTTGAAGTGAGAATTAACTAATGAAAAGATTATGTGTATCAATTTTAAATAAAAATAAAAAGTGTAAATATTTCATAATATATTACAAATTCATTACACACATAATCTTAGAATATCAAAGACAATTAATTAGTAATATAACCCAATGAAATGAAATTGAGTTATGAAATTCTTTACCACTTGGTAATTTTAAATTCAAATATCCTTGTATGAAATAATTCAAATTGAAACTAAAAAAGACATGAATTATTAGTGAATCTTGAAATTACATGTCAAAGGGGCAGTATATACACCATATAAAATAAATTTGGGGCATAATATTACAATATGCCTCAATGAAGGGAAATTGAGACGAAGACCCTTACCTCATGATTCCTTTTTGTTGGACCTGATTTGACCTCCTGTATAATTTTTTAAGGATTTCATTAATATATAAAATAAATGTACTAATTTTTATAATAAAATAAATTATCCGCTTATGACATTTTACCACCTGTTTATTAATAATATTTCATTATATTCATTGTTCCATGTGTTAATTGCCTTGTTTTCTCAAGTGTATTTTGTAATAAAATTTCTAGTTATTATGAATAAGATATATATCCATCATCTAAAGAATTATTATAATTTTATGAATATTATCTTTACTCATTAGAGACATTTTTATAATCATTATTTAAAATTGGACATGGAAAATGAATTGCATCACTTCGTGGAAATGGTAGGCCGTACGTACGTACGAGGGATGATACCATTCAATTAATGAGTGAAGAAGAAAGGAATTAAATGATATATTAATGTTAAATAATCAATATAATTTCATATATATCACATATATTCATTAAATTTATCGTTATTACCTTTCATGTAAAGCATAAGTGAAAAATAAATCACATCGCTTTGTAAGGTAGTAGTCCTTTATACACACGAGCGACGTTATCATATTTTAAAATGACATGAAATTTATATATGTATATGTGATATTATAATACCATAAGTATAATTATATCTTAAATATTATATATATACATTAAAACCATCATTATATCTGACAATGATAGGTTTTTATGAAAGACAAGTTACATCGGTTCGCGAGGTGATAGTCTGTTGTAAACATGATTGATGATTTTGTTTCCCAATTGATGGAAGATGAGATGAATGTGGTTTTTTTTACTTTAACATAATAAAATATCGGTATATTTTAGATAATTTTTTATACTATCATGATTTAATAATATTTTTTGGATGTGGAAGAAGAAATAAAAAAATTATTGTTTAAGAACATTACCTCTTCTTTAGACAACCTCTTTAGGTTTGTAGAAAAAGACTTTATATGATGAATTTATGTTAAAAAATGGATCTAGGATATTTTTAGGGGATTAAGAAAGTTATTTTTTTAGGTATTGGATGAACTGAATGGATTTTAATGTATAAAGAGGGTAGGAAAGGTGGTTTCCTTTTATAAGTGGGGGAGAGGACACATATGATTTTTTTTAAAAAGGATCAATTACATCGTCATTTTTATCATACCATCCATACAAATGTAAATTTTTATTAATACATTTTAAGGAAAAATGGGAAACCATAGTTCGCAAACAAGATACCACTACGTGCTGAAAGAGCTCACCAAATGATGAAACACAAGACTAAGATTACTTAAATCAGCTACTTTGTATAATTCCCATTTCAACAGACTAACCTGGATATCAGGATCCTCTCTGATAAGCTCTTTAAAGTGAGTAATCATCTTTTCCATTTTCTGAATAAATTCCTTCATGTTGATTATGCTCTGATTGAAGCCCCATGCCAGAATTTGATCTTGTTTATCAACCCACAGTTCTTGCTCCTCATTTCCATCAACTTGCAACCTTCTTATATAAATTCTTTTAATCTCCTCTTCTAAGACATTGGGTTGGACAAATTTTTCTAGTATTTATTCTTTGGATTGCAAAATAAGTTTCAAACACTCCCCATCCCCTTCTTCCATCTCTCTTTTATTTCTCCTTGATTCTTCAATTTCTCCATTCTTTAGGTCTTTACTTTCCTTGTTTCTACCCTTCTTGGTCGAACTTGTCTCCATCAGTTTTGGAAATTAGGAATAATCCCTGCACCCCTTTTGTTTTTTCCCTTAGAGTACAATACATTTCCCTAAGTCTTGAGTTCCTTTATTCCTCTTCTTCCTTCTAGGACTATAAGGATGAAATTTTTATCATACCAAAAGCCTCCAAAACACATAATTGTCTAACCATATAGGTAAATGGTATAAATATAGACATAAAATGATTTTTGGATAAGTTTTTAGGTCTTTTTAACCCTTATAATTTTAGTTTAAAGACCTCATAAATCTATTTTTACCTTAATCATAGTAATTATTTTTTACTTGTTTTACCATTCATAATGGTAAAAAATTAAGGTAGACTTTTCAAATAATATATATTATGATTATTATAAATATGTAATACATATTTTCAAATCCTATTCAATTAATTGTAATAATACAACTTAAAAATATACCCATAGATGTGTAGAAACAGTGAGTTTGGAAGAGAAAATTCTCATAAGTATATAATGTTTTAATATCAAAATTTAAAGTAAAACTGATTAAAATGAAATATATTAGTCAAATTGTAATATATATTAATTATTTTTATTTTAAATCCAATTTAAAATATAATTTAACCTTGTAAATAATTTAAACAAAACGTCAATTTTCATTACAAATCAGTATTGTTTCACTATTCATCAAAAAATTTATTATTTTTAGAAAATTATAAAAAAAATTACCCAAGAATAATTTTTACATATTGATTTAAAAAAATAATTTTATTTTTTCAAATAAATTTTCTAAAATTTTTAAAAATTAATTTTATATTATTTTCATAAAGCGCGACTAAACTACATTTTAGAAAAAAAAAATCAGAGAACATTTCTATTTTCTTTTAAATTATTTTTATTTTATTTATAATTAATTAATAAATAATTAATTTTTTTATAAATGTGTAAGTCATATGATTTTTATCATTTAGTTATTAATATTTATACCAACCAACTTAATGGTTAGGTTATTATAGTCACATTTTAAATAATAATATTTTAATAGAGTATTTTGTTTCATTTAAACCTAGTGTTGTGTGAATAAAAAGCTATTGAATATATTGAATTTATTTAAAAAAATATCATAAATCCTTTGGGTGTTATATTATCTTATAATATTGGTGTTAAATTTCATATATGCTATCAAACATGATGTTCCTCTTTTAAAATCCTAGGGTGTTACATTCCACCCCCTTAAATAAATTGCATACTCATAATTTAGTCATGATCTTAGTGATCAAGGATTTGAAATTTGAAAATACCTATATTGTAAACCCACATCATAAATAGGTTTAATAAGACATACTATTAATAAGAGATAAATGTAAGTAAAAATCTCATCTAGAATAACACATACTAGGTTTCCAAGTACGAGGATATTGGTGGAAAGTGAAGATATGGACATAGTAGAAAAGAATAAATATCTATAGATATTGATAGTAATAATTTATCAAAAGAAAGTGAATGGTCAATGTAAAGTTAAGAACCCTAAAACCATAAAATAATATGGTATAAAAAGACTATCGGTTCATCATAAATAAAGTTACTAAGATAACATTTTGGTTTCAAGACCCTTTTTCCAGAGTTAAAGAATTATTTTACTATCCAGACCAAGAACATAAGGAAATATACTTACTTGATATATTTCTATTTCATAGGAATAATTCCATATTTTGATTATTCTTTGATCAATTTATACTTCATCTTTTACTCCAAGAGATGAATATCCAAGAATTAATTTTTTATGTGTGAAGCACTAAAATTAACTTTTAACAGATCATAAAATCCATAAAAGAGTGAAATGTCCTTCTATATGTCACTAAATATTTTTTAAAACTGATATTTTTAGCACAAGTTATCCTATATAATACATTAAAATATAAACCACAATAGTAACACCACTGTTTCGACTTAAATATTTATCTATCAATTCTTTTTATGTAAAAACAATGATATGTTAACTAGACCATAATGTCGGCCAATAGTAGGTTCTAAACCCTTATCACTCTTTGATTATGGGTTCAAGCCCTGTGGTCTTGTGAGATGCGACAGGTTTTCACTCAGCATGTCAGTGGTAATTTTTTCTAAAACCATATTAATATAATTCCTATACCCTTCCCAAAGTGTAATGAAATATAACTAATATAACACTAAATACAAGATAAACCTTAAAGGTTACAAATACCTTTAATATTAATTAAAAAAAATTAAACTCATTATTCTTAAAATAAATTTTTTATATACTAAACCATTGGGATGCATTTCCATAAATGTCTCCCAAAATATACTTAATTTTAGTAGACTCCCATAATATAAAACCTAAAAAGGGGTGTTCAATACATTGAACATAGGATCAATCTTAAACTCATAAACCCATGATGTTATTCATAACTATTAAGTTAATGAATACATATATGCTTCCAAAATTTTACTAAATCCTTAGATGTTTCATGATTGTTATAACAAGAATACCATTATTAAAAATAATTCCACAATTTAATTCTTGAATCCGAATAAATAAATACTTCATGTCACAAACCAACCTACTGAGGTCTGACTCGTGACTACCCCAAGCCCGCCTCTAAAAGTCTAGGGGACGAAAAACAACACGAAGTAGACATATCCCACAAATGGAAGGCATTAACCTAAAGTACTTGTACACACGCACAAATCTTCGATCCCACACAATGCTGAAATGTAAAACAACTAAAATAATGCATGCATACATTTAAGTTCCCACAACAGAGCACAGCAATAAGAGTACTAAAAGTGGAAAAGGGGACAAATACAAGACCAACCAAAAATTGTAAAGAGTCAAACATACTTCAAGTTAAATGAATATGTTAAAATAAATATCATAGTGAAAACATTGGTCTAAAAGGATCCAGCTATGCTATACCCACTCCCTATCCTCCCAGGACATTATCAAAAGGTCCATTATATGTATAAGACACGACACGTGTGGGAAAATTTCATGTAGGGGTGAGTATAACAATACTCAGAAGGAAAACCCCAAAACACTAAACATGAATCGCTAAGTATTAGTCAAATCAATGAAATATATAGCAATCAATGTATAACAGAAACACCTAGATATACTCAGGAAATACAACACACCACCAAAAAGTAATAACCAACTGCAAGCCACAAGATTCTTCTCGAATCAACACTCATTCCAGGAGAATCCACTCCATGAGCCATGCTATCATCTAGGATACTCGATGAAGAGGTATAGATTATTAGGGACCACCCATTTAAATCTCACTAGTCTAAAAGAACTTGATACACAAAAAAGTTCACACCCAAAATTGATGGGGGACACCGCAAACCCAATCTATATTAACCTGCTATGTAAGGGATCGTATGTCAATGATACCAAAAACCCAACTGATATGACTTACCAGATGGAGGATCAATACCCTGATTAGGGAGGTTACACCCATTCCACAAACTCCACCTAGGTAACAAAGGAGATATGGTATCACACTCCAATATCACAAAGGGACACCACAACTCTATTTGAGACTCAGCCTCTAGAGGGGATCACAATCCTATGATGCAGATGTTATGACACATTGTACCATCAAGGTAAAGGACCAAGGAAATGTAATCAACCTATACTAGTCCAAACTATGAATATTAAGATCTAAAAACACTCTTAAATGGGGTTCATGACATTTACTAGGGGGTATAGAGTGTTTCCAATTATCCCCATGTCTGCCTCTGTGGAAAAGCCTCACACGACATGTAAGTATCCATATAAATAGAGTGTAGAATAAGTACATGACATGTAGATACACACAATAACCTTATTGTGTTTCATGTGTGTGTCTATGTATGGTGGATATGACCATATATTTGCCAGTGTATTCCAAGTTGTGTCCGTGTCTAAGTACACAACATGCCACTTGGCCATGTACTTTTTCTCATGTCCATGTAATTCCCAAAGTACACACTAAGACTAATATTAGGGATCACATTTCATGTGATAGGGGTTACATGTTTTTTGATCCTTATTTTCATCTTAAAACTATAAATTCCACTGGATGGGCCGACACAATGTGTATTACCAAGTTACATACCATGTTGGTCAGAATTTTATAGATTTGGATTTTCTCCAATATTCTCCCTCACACACCGCTTACACCTTTTTTCTCATCAGAAATATCTCCATAGATCTCGAATATAGGGTTGACCAGCCTCACCATCAGCCGTTCACCTGAATCTGGACTTCAAAATGAATCATAAAAACACCACAATCATCTGAATCACTATCCGTGTCACCTCATGTTTCTCAGAAAAAATAGGGAACCCTCATTCCGACCTTATCCTCCCTCGATCCATCCACCATTGTCATCGATCCTCAAACTGAAGTTACATTCTGTACTCGTGATTTCAATCTTTTGTGCCATAGAATGGTTACAAAATGATCAAAATTGGGTATTGGTCAAACTATTTTCCAAAATAACCCCAATTATGATCGATTGAAGAAATTGGGTAGAAAACTATAAAATATAAAATGTTAAGAACAAACCTTGACCATTGTTTCTTAGGCCTCAATCCATTTCTATAGAAGAATATGAACACATTGGATTTAAAGAAAAAACAATAATTCTATCAAATTAAATCTACCAATGATGTACATATCAATTATATTTATGGAATTGATCCTCATTCATCTGAGATTAATAAATGGGATGAGGATGACAAAAAAATCCTACCTAGAGTTTGGATCGATCATTGATGTATAAAATTTGTGCTTCTTTCATTGAAAAGATCCCTAAGCTCTGTTGGTGCAACGATCAATGATCTGATCTCGATCTATCATCATTTTCCAATAGATCTCTCTTCTAATGAATCTTAGGTCTTTGGGGTTTAGTGTTCAAACCTGAGATAATTTCCATATCCGTATACTTAAAGGAGATAAATAGTCTCTACATTAAAATAAAAAAATAAAAAAATAATTTAATTTTTTTCATTCATTTACATCCATGATAAAATTTTCACAAATGGCCCACATCGACAAATGTGATATTAGACCTAGGGTAAAACCATCATTCGAAACTCAATGGTGTCCTCATATTTCTTATACAATCATATATTTGGGTGTTATTCCACTTTTTTAGAAAAACTGCAAGTGTATTCTATTTAACATATTTAATAGATTTCAAATATTTATTCTAGGAACACCAGGCCTTAGAATTGCATGTCGTCTTAGTTTATAGCCTTGAAAACAATACATATAATATCAAAAAATATTACTTAGAAAATTCAAGACATTATATACTCCCCAAATTTGGTATTTTCATCTCAAAATAGAAAAAACCTACTCAAAGTGATGAGGGTATTGGGTTTACATATGGGTCTTCTGGTAACAGGCGATCTTCTGAAGTTTCCTATATTGACCCCTGATACACACAATGGGAATCAATCACCCATGAATAATCCTCTCTCGCTAATTGTCGATCTCCACTAGGTACTCTATACAGGTATCACCATCCTCGATGTCAAGATCACCCCAGTCAACAATGTGTGATAGGTCATGCACGTACCACCTCAGATGCAACATATAGAAGACATTGTGTACCCAGTCCAACTATGGAGGTTGGTCTAAGTGGTACACCACCTCTCCAACTCTATGAGTTATCTATAAGGTATCAATGAATCTCAGAGATAACTTTCCATCATGGTAAAATATCTTTAATAGACATTAGGATAAGACCCTCAGGAACACATGGTCTCCCTCCTCGAACTCCAGAGGTCTTCTCCATCAGTCTCTATAAGACTCCTAATGTCTCTATGAAGTCTTAATATACTCCTGGGTGATCTATACCTTCTCTATAGTTTCTCACACCAACTCTGAGCCCATGAGTGCAGACTCTCCTAGATTAGACGACAATGTGGTGACCTGTAGGATCGCCTATAAAAATCCTCAAATGGTTCCATGCCAAATGGTGGAATGGTAGCTGTTGTTGTATGAAAAATCCACTAAGGGTAGGTTATTCTTAAAATTATGGACAAAGTCCAACATGTAGGCCCACATCATGTCCTCCAGGACTTGAATGGTCCTCTTTTATTGGCCATTAGTTTGGGGGAGAAATGTTGTGCTCAAGTGAAACGGAGTCCCAAAAGCCTCCTATAATCCCCTCTATAACTGATATGTGAAGTGAGCATCATGGTCAAATAATATCATCATGGGAACTCCAGGGAGCTAGACTATGTACTACACATAGATGTGTCCCAAGATCATTACAAAACACTTCTATCAGATAGATAGAAAATGGTATTACTTGGTGAGATGGTCTATGATCACCTAGATGGAATCGTGTCCCCTTGACATACATGGTAAATCCATAAACAATTACATGGAAATACCATCCTGCTTTTAATCTAGCACCTCAAGAGGCTGAGCTAAACCAACTAGAACTTGGTGATTTTCCTTCACCTATGGAAAAATGAGGCATTGAGAAACAAACTTTACAACTCCCTTCTTCATACCTATCCAGAAAAACTGATGTCAGAGGTCCTAATACAACTTTTACACTCCTGTATATACCTCTAAAGGGGATGTATGAAACTCCCACAACACCTCCTCACGCAATGTCAAAGGTACCATCATCCTCTACACTGAGCATACCTAACCCGTTGTAAAAGAGGTGGGGTAATAACCATCAATTGAAGATACAAAGCACCATCATTTCCCACAAAGGACATATGCAACTAGGCTAACTCTCAGTCAAAAATAGAGAACAATATTTCTTATTGAGATCATATTCCACCATGTTCCCCTTTTCAAGAGTATATACAATCTCAAAGTCATAGTACTAGAGGAACTCTTACCATTACACCTGTATCAAGTTATGATCCTTCTACAAGAAGATATATATGATACTATTGTGGTTTGAGTTAATGATAAACCACTCACACATCAGGGAGTGTCACCACATATTTAGTGTGAAGACTACCAATTACAACTCAATATTGTTGTTCATATATTTTTATACATGTGGTCTCAAATGACGTAAACCATAAGTAATAGTTATCTACCTATGAATCATAACCCAACTAAGTCGAGTCCTTAATGCATCACAAAACACTATTTAATTGACACCCTCCTCTAGAAATATCAAGATGGAAACACTCATTAACCTCTATCTCAACACCTAAAAGCACTGTTGGTACCTTTCCATCCACATGAAAGGCTTCCCCTTTTGGATTCAAAGATGTCAAGGGTGCTTCCACTCTAAATGAGTTGGGTAAAAAACTATGATTGTACCCTACCAAACCAATGAAGATCCATACCTTGATAACAATCCTAGGTTAATCCAAAGAAAGAACTGCCTTAACCTTTACTGGATCCACTATAACTCCATCCTCTGAGATGATGTGTCCTAGAAAGTGGACCTCTCAAATCCAAAACTAACATTTCGAGAGATTCCTGAAAATATAGTGCTCTCAGAGTGTGTCCAATACCATACTTAAGTGCCTCGTGTGCTCCGACTTGAACGTTGAATACACTAGGATGTCATCAATGAATACCACCACAAAATAGTCTAATCAAGGCCAAAATATTCGGTTCATGAGTCCCAGGAACAATCATGGGGAGTTTTTCATTATAAATGGCATAAAACATTACTCATAGTGACTATAGTGAAATCTTAATATCATCTTAAATATGTCCTCATCTTGTACTCATAGTTGGTGATAGCGTGATCTGAGGTCAATCTTCGATAACCATCATACCCCTATAAACTAATCAAATAGGTCATTGATCCTTGGTAATGGAGGCTTATTCTTCATGATCTCTTTATTCAAGCACCATTTATCAACACATAACCTGAGGCTCTCGTACACCTTCTTAGCAAACACCACCGGGGCTGCCTAGGGAGAAACAATGGGTCTTACAAAACCCTTGTCCTACAAGTCCTCAAACTAAAACCTCATCTCTTGAAGATATGTGAGAGCCATCTGATATGCTGGTGTAGATATTGGATTCATCCCAAGATGCAATTTTACATAGAAATATAGAGCTAGGTGGGGAGGTAAACCTGGTACATCCTCATGAAAGACGTCCACACACTCCATCACCATTGTAGGAAACTGATAGCTCAAAGAATCCACTACTCCAAGAGTCATGTATCCAACTAGTTATTAATCGGTTGCACTATACTATGGCTGATCTTATCATACTCTTCCAAGGTTCCCTTTTCACCTATAAAGGAAATACTCATTCTATCACTACAGACACACCACATCATCCGCCTAAAAAAGTAAATCTATGCTTAATATGTGGATATCTAGTCCATACCTAAGATTACATTGTAAGGCACTATTGCTTCTAAAAATAGATCCCATAAAAAACTCTCTCCACTAAGAATCATATCACATTGTTGGTATACATGCACAATCAATGATTCACCTCCTATCAGAGTCTCTAACTGCAAGGGTTAATCCAATGGCTCAACCAGAGTCTCTAAGTATCAAACTAGAGATGTGGAAAGGAAGTAACGACTCACACATATGTCTATAAAAACTGTATCTAAAGTATAAAATTCATAGATCATACCTCATATCATCCATGGAGACTTAGGTTCATAGGTCTCCATAGATTAAAGCCAGACTTGTTCCTGTCCACCAACTCCCTGAGCCTGGTGCGGACCACCTGGGGGGTGGTGGTGGTAATATGTCAAACCTATTACCACCTCCCGCGACCCTTCTGATCCCTTTGCCATGTCTTCCTCCCAACGGACCACCCTTCTCTTACCTTTGACTCTGCCTCAAAAATCCCATGACTATATCATGATAAGCTATATGACAGGTCCAAAAATCCCGAGCCAAATGTCCTTGATCATCATAGGAGAAACATTGCCTCTCCCTTGGCTGATTTGAGCCACCCTAAGAGCTCTATACCACTAAACCTGGTTCCTAGGATCTCCTATTGAAGCTTCTGACAAGATTGGATCCTTATAACTATTATTGGACGCCTTCTGCTGAGGTCTCATCTAATGGATTCACACTACTATCTCCCACTATTAGAGCATGATCTTATAGAAATATCTCCACCTGAAAGTCTCACTGAAGCACACTATTATAGGTGGGAATGAAAATATATACTACCAAATCCCTCATGTCTCAGAATAATCCCTGCTAAAATGTTTGAGTTATGAATAATTGATACCACACCATATCTAATGAGTAATGAAAGAGATCTTTAGACCTCTTCGAGTACTCTACCATGATCATACTTCCCTTTTGCAGATGAAGAAGCCCCTATATGTGTACCGATCACAACGTGGTTGGATAGAACTCCAATTTAAAGATACACTCAAAGTCTGATTAGGAGAGAGAAATCTCATCATGTGATTGAGTCACCAAGATCCACCATAACCTAGATGATCCCTAAATATGACTCACTATGAGGACCACCATCTGATCAGAAAATGTCCTCACAAGGAAAAAACACTAGTGACTGTCTCTAGATATTCCTTAGCCACCTGGGTTTCTGTATCACCTTGAAACCTGGAAGGTCACTGCCTCTGAAACTCATACAACATACTCAAACTACGTGTATCCTCAGCTAGTACCGCTAGCACTAGCTACTATTCGGTGGGTGATGGTATAACTAGTAAACAACCTAGAGGTTCTATCTTTGGTACATGCTTCTATACCAATGCCTCATCACAAAGTGAATCATCCTAGTGATCATAATTGGAACCCTGGTTGGCTGTCTTAATGAAAAAACAAGATATACCGCATTTAAAAGAGTATATCTGAGGAGATGACTCAAGAAGGATATGAAGAAAAGAACCACTCCTATATGATGCATGTTCCAAAAAATATCCCTACATCTAACATTTACATGTACCGAGTCGAAAGACATGTGATCAAAGTCCTAGTGTATGAATATATTGGCCGCCACACTAACACTGGAGTCCCTAGCATGAAAGTTGAACTTTAAACACTAAAAAATATTTTCCCAAATCAATATCATAGAATCTGGTTCTATGGTAGAACTGAATTCTATGATACTGCTTTTTCATAATCAAACCTATCGAAGTCCAACCCATGACTACCCAAATCATACCTCCAAAAGGCCAGGGGCTGGTAACCAGCACTGATTAGGCATATTCCAAAAATAGTATGAATTATCCTAAACTACATATACAAACTCACACATCTCCAAGCGCAAAAAATTCTGAAATTTAAAACAACTGAAACAATGAATACATACATATAAGATCCCACAACAGAGTATGAAAATAAAAGTACTAAAAGAAAAAAAGGAGCCAAATATAAACCCAACCAAAAACTTTAAAGAGTCGAACCTACTCTAAGGGTTAGGACTAAGTTAAAAGAAAATTCTGGATAAAAACCTTAGTCTAAAAAGTTCCAGCTATGCTCTACCCACTTACTATCCTCCCAGGGCACCGTCAAAAGGGATGTCATCTTCATAAGACATGACACATTTGAGAAAAACCCATATAGGGGTGAGAATAACAATAATTAGTTGAAAACCCCAAAAAAACTAAACACAAAACACCTAGTATAGTCAACTCAATATAAGATATAAGAATAAATATATAATATAAACACCCATATATACTCAAGAAAGACACCACACCACTAGAAAATCATAACCAACTACTAGCCACAATATTATGTATGAAGCAACATTAGTTCTGAGAGAATCCACTCATTGATACATTCTATCATCAAATACACTCAATGAAGAGGTATATATCATTAGGATCCACCCAATGAAATCTTATGGTCTAATTAGATCCCGATACACAGATAGAGGGTCATGCCCAGGACCACTAGGGGACACCATGAACCCAATCTAGATCAACCCAATACATAGGGGATTCTATGTCAATGATATCACAAACCCTACTGGTGCATACTGTCAGATAGAGGGTAAATTCCCTACTTATGGAGGTCACAACAATTCCAAAAACTCTACCTAGGTAGATAAGGTGATAAAGGATCGCACTCCAGCATCCCATAATGACACCTCCACTCTATTTGAGACTTGATCCGTGTATGCTATGCCATGTCTGTGTCCTTGTACACAACATTCCACTTTGATATATACTATTTCCAATGTTCGTGTATGTACCGAAGTACATGATCAGCCTCATAGAAGGGTTCACACATTGTGTGATCCTAACATTCATCTTGAAAACCTAGTTTCTACTTAACGAGACCCACATGATGTGTAATCCTGAGTAATACACCATGTTTCTTATAATTTTAAAGATTAATATTTTCTATTTTGTTCTTCCTCATGTGTCGCTTCTTCATTGTGTCTCACTAGAAATCTTGCCATAGATCCCAGATCTAGTGTTGAACAGCTTCACTATCAGCCTTTATCTAGAATCAATCCTTGAAAATGGATAAAAAACCCCAATATCATCAGAATTTCCATCCACTTCACCACACACCACTTGGAAAAATAGGGAACCCCTGATCCGGTATCATCCTACCTAAATCTAGCCACCATTTTTTATTAATCCTAGAACTGCAAATACCATCATATTCCATACCCAAGGTTTCGATCTGTTGTGCTAAATAATGATCATGCAATGATCCGAAACTAGGTATTGGTCGAACTGTTGTCCAAAAGAATACCAATAATGATTGAGTGAAGAAATTAGAGAGAAAACCATAAACTATAAAATTTGAGGAACAAACCTCAATTATTTTTAATTTGGACTTGATCTGTTGTCATAGAAGAAAGTGAATGAAAAAGATTTAAAAAAACAAATTATAATAATTCCATCAAACTAAATCCACCAATGATGCACGTATCAATTCTATTCATGGAATTGTTCTGTATTCATCCGGAATTAAGAAATGTGATGGAAATAACAAAACTAAAAACATCCTACCTAGATTTTTGGATCGATCATTGATGAATAACAGTTGTGTTTCTATTTTTGATGGGACCCATGAGCTCTGTTGGTGCAACAATCCATGATCCAATCTTGATCTATTGTTGTTTTCCAAGAATTCTCGCTTCCAATAGCTTCTAAGTCTCCAAGATTTAGCGGCCAATCCTAATAAAATTTATATAGAAATATATTTAAAGGATAGAAATAGTAAATGCATCAAAATAAAAAAATAAAAAAATTATTTAATTTATTTTATTCATTTATGTCCATGATGAAATTTAAAAAACAGCACATGCCAACAAATTTTTTGTCATGAATATGGTAAAACCAATGTTATAAACTCAATGGTTACCTAATATTTCTTATTTGGGCCTCTATTTGGTAGTTATTACACTTTCATAGGAAAACAACATGCATGTGCTGTTTAAAATATTTAATATATTTCATGCATTAATTCTAAGCACACTAGGCCTCAGAATCCCAATCCATCTTAGTGCAGTCTCGAAAATAATCAATAAGATATCCAAAAAACAATACACATAAAATTAGAGACATTACGCTTCAACCATTTTATTTCAAAATAGGTTCATTATTTGTCTAAGGGGTAAAATTTGGAAGAGGGAATTGACTCAGATAATGCCCAGGTTCCCAAAATTTAAGACAATGAACTATAAATGGACCCTAGGATGAAATTTATTTCCTTCCATCATATTATTCATTTTTCTTGGAAAATCCTTGCTTTGTGCCATTCTTTTCCACACATAAAACATTTTCATATTCCTTTGAGTCACTTTCCTAGGTGTCTCTTTCCACATTTATGATATGAAGGAAATCAATCATTCTTTGCTCCATGGTCTCCACCACTAAAACTTTTAGAAAAATCCATTCTTATTTTCTTTAGTGAGTTTTAGAGTTAGTTAAGTGATAGGTTGTTGATTATATTTCAAGATAACTGATTAAGCATAATCATGATATCATTCACTCTAATAATAATTTTATTTAGTTTCTCATTGTCACAACATTTTATATCATATTAATTGTTAACATGATTCTTTTAGGTTTCAACCATTTTCTAAAATGAAAAAGCATAGTGTGAGCAACAATAGTCGTAGTGGGAAAACCATATAATAATTTATATCATGTCAAAATTATGAATCCTTATTTTCAATCTAAGAGAACTTAGGTTTAACCTAGGTTATACAGTATCATCATCTATTCAAATCCTTATTAATGGTTTCTAAATAAAATATGAATTATCCAAAGCACATCCCTTGGGAGTGTCAAAATTGGTGTACATTAAGGACCATTATCATGTATAAGGTAATGATCAAGTCAAGCCTAACATTCATTTTTCCAGAGTTATTACCCCTAGGTATATTTGTTCCAGAACCACATCTACTTGTATTACCAGACATGAATGTTTT
Source organism: Viscum album (assembly GCA_963277665.1). Classification (NCBI taxonomy): domain Eukaryota; kingdom Viridiplantae; phylum Streptophyta; class Magnoliopsida; order Santalales; family Viscaceae; genus Viscum; species Viscum album. Next base: position 481,510,119 of record OY728139.1, read on the forward strand.
TCTAGAAAAGAAAACACATAATATCTACCTTAAAAAAACTTTAGTATGATCTTATATACTTATCCTCAATATTTATCATAGGGTTATGTTCCCTAATCTATGTTTTTACTTTATTTATTTTGCAAGGTTTCTACTAAACTTCATCTTATGCCAACTATAAAGACCCTAAACCCAGTAGCCCAATGTCAGTGGTTAATTTACTATATTTCAACTAAATATAAGTGATCATATATTGAAAGACTGAATAATTTAGTAGTCTTGGTAAACTAGATACATACTTGAGTATTTCATTACATTTGAAAAAAAATTAAAATCTAATTTTTTTTTCAAGAGTATCATTATTATCACTAGAATATCCTTGAATATCATTCATAGTATACTTCCTAGATTCAAAAAAAGGGGAAAAATAAGGGAAATATTAAATGATCAGTCAGAGTTACATAAAGTAGAATCTATCATGAATCAGTAAGAATAATCAATATGGAAATGTAAATAACTGAACACATATTCCATTTAAATAATTTAACTTTCACAAATAGATAAGGCATAATCAATATGGAAATGTAAATATCTAAACAAACATTATATTTAAAGAATAACTTGAATATAATGATTAGATAAGGAATAATAAATATAGAAATTTTAATATCTAAACACACATTCCATTCAATCAATAACTTGACTATCATGATTAGATAATGCATAATAAATATGAAAAGGTAAATATCTGAAAACACATTCCATTTAATCAATAAACTAATAATGAAATGCATCCAAAGATTATATAACTGTGAAAATATCATGAATAATAATAAAATAATTCTTAATGAAGGAAATTCTTAATTACTGGATTATCTTAGGCATCATGATAACTGTCATAACCTTTTACAAGATAGTTTAAAACTGATGGGTAGGTATACACCAAAAATCCATTTAATAAGGCTAGCCAACTAATTAGTATTATGAGACTACTGATGCTTTGAGGGGCCATCTATAACCAGGCCCTGCCTGTATATTTATGCCTAAATAATTTCTTATATATTTAATAATTGATTAAATTCATGAATAATGTTCCTTATCATTAAATATCTGTATTGAGTGAAGAATACATATTTATCAATATTTTCCCAGATAATCAAATAAAATTCAATATAGATCACCATATGTATAAATGATATATGGTTTAAGAAATAAATATATCCATGATAAATTTTAAGGATATTTAGAGGAAATTTAATATCCAATGATCATAAGAATGTGAATATTTCATGGGAAAGTTAATGACTACAAAAATGAATCAAAGGAAGTGAATGGAAATAATTTCCTTAGTCAAAATGATCATAAAACATCCCTAGAAATAATAAGTATGGTATCAATAAAACATATCCCTATAGTATTATATGTAAAATAAAGGGTTTTTGGCATTGATGAATAGAAATACCATAAAAACTTCATTAGAAACATTCTTGTGAAAATATACTTCTTTTACTTTGAAAATATTTTTAAAACTAAAATTTCAAAAAATATTTTTAAAATATTTTTATTTGTGAATAACATTTGAAACTTATAAATTATGAATTAAAACATTTATTGGTCATGATAGAGGAAAATTCTGTATATGTCATACACATTAAGATAAATATTCCTTTCATATTTTCGATAAAATCCAAATAGGTCTTGTTTATAAAACAAATATAAAGATTTATTTTAAAGCATTTTATAAAAATTAAAAAATGGGTAAAACTTTATTTAATAAATAATTTGGATAATTTTAAAAAACATTTTTATAAAACATCGTTTTGGAAGAAAAAGTATTTTCCACTTAAGAGAGAAATAAAGTTGGATTTTCTTAAAAACATGTTCACAATAATTTTAAGTACCAAAGAGTAATAAAATTGTACTATTACTTAAACAATTCAGGAATAAATAGAGGATAATATAATTAAATGGGTTTATTATCCAATTATCAAATAAATTCTTTTAATGTAAATTTAAGAATAAATAATCCTGATTAAAATGAGATTGTGAAATAAAACCTTAAAAGTTCATAACTTTGAAGTGAGAATTAACAAATGAATAAATTATGTGTGCAAAATTTAAATCCACATAAAACAAGTGGAAATAAAAAATAATATATTCAAAATTCATTACACACATAATCTTAGAATATCAAAGACAATGGAGAAGAAATATAACCCAATGAAAAGAAATTAAGTTATGAAATTCTTTACCACTTGGTAATTTTTATGTCAAATCCCCTTGGTTTAAATAATTAAAATTAATAACTAAAATACCATGAATTCTTAATGAATCATTATATTTATTTTAAAAGGGTAAGTATATGCACTATATTAAAGAAATTTGGTGCATAACATTACAATATGCCTCAATGAAGGGAAATATAGACAAAGTCACCTACCTATTACTTCCTTTAGGTTTAAAATGATTTAACCTCCAATATAATGGATTAAAAATGTTATTAATTTATATAATAATCAAATTAATATTTATAATATCATATATGTTCCTATTATAACATTTTTATTTCTATGTTTTAATAATATTTCATTATATTCAATGCTTTAGGTGTAAATTGCCTTGTTTTCTAATGTGTGTTTTGTTATGAAAGTTCAAATTATTATGAATAGGTGTAATAACCCGGATTTTCCCCCATGGCCTTTTTAAAAATCCATTTTTGAGGTGTTCTGGGATATTTCAGTGGCCTACTTCAGGATTTTTCCAATTTTTACAGTTTTTTCATTGGCATGTTAGTGAGTTGGCATGTCAGTGCATCGACATGTCAATGCGTCAGAATGTCAGGGGCATAGACATCGGTGAGTCAGGGGTGTTTGCATTAGTGAGTCAGGGGCGTCAGCATCAGTGAGTTAGGGGCATCGACAACAGTAAGTCTGGGGCATCAACATCGGCAGATCAAGGGTGTTAGTGTTGGTAGGATAGGGCGTCAGTAGGTTAGGGCATCAGTAGTTCAGGGTGTCAGTAGGTCCTTGCATCGGTTGGATGTGGTGTCAATGGATTAGTGTTAGTAAATCAGCATCGGTAGCTCAATGTTTATGACTCACCCATCAGTAACTCATTTCTAGTTTCTCCCAGTTTTTCTAGTTTTTCCCCTATTACACGTTTTTCTCCATTTAAACTTAATCTATCAACTCATAGTTGTCTGCTGGTCTATCTCTACTATTTTTGAGGGAATGGTTACATCTCAATTAATTTTAACTTGTGCAACCGTTGATCCACGTGGTGAAGCCATGATCTAACTTTTAAGTACTTTGAATTGGTCTCCCTGATTTTAGGATCTGGCCTCTTCTTAATTCTAGATCCTCTCTTTCTTCTTCCTTTAAATTTCTCTTCATGCACCTATAGAATTACTCCCAAGACAAGTCTTGCACACATGCTAGAGCCCTTCCCACTTATCCTTGGATTTAGTCTTGCAAGTTGCGCCATCCCCAGTTCTTGGCACAAGAAAGAACTTCGATCCTTGATCATATTAGTGGGAATTTTCTTTTGATTATCTTTAATTGTGTATCATGTTGAGTGGGTATATTAATGGTTACTTGTAAGGAATGGCCAAATACTCTCCTCGAAACTATAATTTAACAATACTTTAATATGATTAGAAGGTAACTCGTGTAAATAAAATAATGGGCAGGGTGTTGTTTGATGCGGTCACCTATTTTATTTCGTTATCTTTGATTCTATTATAGGTGTTATGGTTGTATGGATTTTGAAAATCATGATCATTGGTGGTCTTTTCTTGTGCACAGATTGTGTTTCATTATGATGTTTTGATATACATATGTAACATGAAATCTAATTAACCATGTACACTTGGTTAAATAAAGGGATGCCCCAAGATTAAACCTATTCTGTAATCACCCTGGTTATATTAAAGTAGAAATTGAATAACCCTTGTTAGTTAAATTTGAATACGATTGGTTTGATGGTTGTGGTTATGTGATGTGTGTTCTTTTCTGGGTTCTATGGACTCAATATGTGGGGCAGTACAAGGGGGTGTGTTGTTGTCTCAGTCTGCGATATTGATTGATTGCAGAATGGATAAACTTGAAGGCAGTGGGACTGTCCTTTTTGTGTTGGTGTCTCAGTCAGAGAGATTGATCGATTATGGAATGGATGAACTTATAGGCAACTGAACTGCCATTATAGTGTGTTGTGGCCGTGAAGCAACATCGAGCAGTGGGAATAAAATGGGGAATTGTTTGGGCAGTGAGGCTGCAGGGCTGGGATGTGTAGTGGGACTACAAGTCTAGTTTTGTGCTTTATACAGTGGGACTGCATTTTGGTTTTGTTCGTTTCTTGGTATGGTTGTGGTTGTTAGTTTCCCGGTGGTGTTATAATAATTTAAAGTTAATCCCATTAAATAAATAAATGAAAATTGAACAAATAGGGGTTGAGTTTAAGCTTGGAAATTGTTGTTGTATGATTTTTCATATAGAAGTAGCAGCATAAGGGGTGCTGATGTGGGCTTGTTTTTGGTTTGTGTGAAACCCGTAGGTTGGGGTTGATTGTTTGTTTACATATATATATAGATTTTAGTTCCTTGTGAATTATACATGCACCCCACCCTTGTTGAAAACTATGTTCCGAACACCTCCGTATTTTGGGGGAGGGTGTATTTCCCAACATCCCGATGAGAGGATGGATGGATGTTTAATAATTTTATTCCTCGCACCCTCTTCCAGATCTTACTGCTTGATGGATTGAGGCTTACCATAGTCTAAGATTATTTGGGAAATGGTTTTCTTGGACCATGGGATCAGGTGTTTTCAAGACATGTATGCTTTCCCAAGTATCTTCTGGATGAGGCCCAAGAGTCTTCAGGTGTGGCGGTGGTTGTTCTGGCCCAAGTGTCTTCAGGCGTGGCGGTGGTTGTTCTGGACCAGGTGTCTTCAGGCGTGGTGGTGGTTGTTCTATCCTAGGTGTCTATGGGTGTGGTTGTGTGTAGTTTGAGGCCCACGTGTGTGCGGGAAGGTTACGATAGTGGGACTGTGTGTGGGAAGAGTGGTAGCGTCAAGATGTCAGATCGTTAGTAATGAGTAGTAAACCAGTGGGAAAGTGGTGTGAGGTACCCAAATGTTTATGTGATTATACTATTACTTTACTTGACTTGCGTTACTTGGGTGAGTGTGCCTTGGTGAGATTGGGATGGTTAGTATTCCTTGGTAGGTAATTGAGGTTCTGCTTTTTTCTCACAGAGGCATTAGTATATTCCCTCACTTGTGCATGAGCAGCTTTAGTTTCCCTACTGAGTATACTTGTATTCTCACCCTACATTTATAAAACTATTTTCAGGTTTTTAGGAGGAATTTGGGGACTGTGTTGTACTCTACTAGCTCGAGCGTTAAGAAAGTCGCTGCCGCTACTTAGTTTCGTTTTTTGGAACATTTTTGGGAGTTTTTATCTTACTTTGTAATAGTTTTACTTTTGATCATGCATGTGGGAATGGATTCTTGGATTTAATTTTACCTTTAGTCTTTGGTGTTTTTGATATTTTCTATATTATCTCCTGATATTGTTCTATAAAAAGGGTAATGCCTTCTATTTATGTGAGATTCTATACCCTTGGTGCCAGTCACCACTCCGGGTCCTAATGAATGTGGGACTCAGGGGGGGGGGCATTATCTCTCTTTCATCCTGAGGAAGGAAGGGGGGGGGCACTTTTCTATCCTTTCCCTTATCTTGGAGAAGTCAGGTCATGAAAAAATGGTATCAAAGGCTGATGGTTGAGAGATAAAATGGATTTCGAGGTTTGACATAATGAGGATTGCAAGGATGGTAGGAAAACGGTGTTAGGAAATCTTGGTGCACGGAATAGGCTAGGGAAGACCGGCTAGGACACCGGATTTTAGGCCCCCCCTGTGATCCAATGCAAGGAATCTGGACCTACTAAACAACCAAACGAGGATATGCTGATTGTACGGTAGAGACCTCAGGAAAGGTACATGCACTTAATTACTTTCACTATTGTGAGTCTTGAGTTTTTTTTGGAATTTAAAAATAAATAAAGAGTTCAAAAAATATATAAATTTCACTACTCAGGGTTAGGAATTTTTTATTTCTCTTTTCAACTATGTCACCCAGATGTCATCCACGAGTGGTGTGAGCTGTCGATGCCCAATAGGTTGATCTGGTTGATCAGCAGAGGACTAATTAAGAGGAGGAGTATGACCAGTGGTAGAAGATGATTTGTTCCTTATAGAGGAATACTATAAGAAAGTACGAGGGTAGCATCTCATATATGGAGACAGAGAGCTATCTCGAGGAGTTGGTGATCACTTTTAGCTTGATATGGGCTCCGATAGAGTATTGGGTGCCTCTGGTAGTGATCCAGATGCGAGGAGTATCATGTGAGTGGTGGATGCTTTACCTCGGGGAGAAGAAGAAAGCTGAGGTTTCGTGGGTTGACTTTGAGAAGGAGTTCCAAGAGGAATTCCTTTCTTCCAAGATGAAGGGTGAAAAGAGGCAGGAGCTTCTCCCCCTACAACAAGGGAGTATGATAGTGAGGGAACTAGGGATCAAGTTTAAGGATCTCCTTCATTTTTCTTCGGACTACTTTCTAGATGAGGAGTCACGAGCAAGACACTTGGAGGAGGTACTCCGACCATCTATTCAATATGTTATTACTCCCTTTACTCTTCCAATGTACTTGGAGGTTCAAAAGAGGGCTGAATTAGTGGAGAGAATTCACACACTGGTAGGTGTGCTACGAGAGGGGAACCAGATGAGTTCATCAAAGGGAAAGGACTTCAGTGGTAGGTCTTTAACATTAGGGCCTTCTAGGTTTCGGCCAATGGGGATTAGGCCCCAGTAGTTCCAGTTCTGATCTCCCGGTCCACACCGTTTCTCTATGGGCCTAGGATTGAGGTTCTTTATTTTTGGTAGTTGTGGACATCTTTTGAATCAGTACCCTATCTGAGTGCAGTACAATGGGGGTGGTTAGGTTAAGTACCCACCTTAGCAATAACAGGGGTAGTGAGCTCCCGCTCCACTAAGCGAGGACGGTGCCAGAGGAGGCCGACCTCAGGGTTCTCCTCAGAGACCTCAACCAAGGCATGGTTGGTGAGGTAGTATATAGCTGATGGGAAGAGGGGTTGGTCATGGGCAGTTTCACACCACAGAGGTATCAGTTCTAGTAGGCCCAGAAGTTGTTCGAGGTATGATCAGCCTGTTTAGTACTCTTGCATGTGCTTTGTTTGATTTAGGAGCTTCACACTCCTTTTTTGCACCCAGTATTTCTATTACATTGGGTCAAGAAGTAGATAGACTTTCCATGACCCTGGTGTTGAGAACATTAGTTGGAGATCATACTAGTTTGTTTGATGTTTTTAAAGGATGTAAACTAATGTTGGGGCTGCATCAGTCCAGTGGGGATATTCTTCTGCTACAAATGCAGCCATACGATGTCATCCTAGGCATCAACTGGCTGTTTTATGTGAACTCTGTTATTGACTGCTTCTGGATAAGGTGTGTGTTCTCAGATATGGGTTTCCAATATGTAGCTTTCGTTGGTGATCGGAGTTTCTAGGAGGGAATTTGGCGTGTGTAACCCCTTCTTTCTTTGTTAGTTGAGCTGTCAGTGGAATCAGAAGACCCAGAGATGGTGGATGTTCCAGGGATTTTTAGTGAGTTCCTAGACATCTTCCCCAAAGTGGTTGTGACTCTACCCCCTTGACGTGATGTTGAGTTCAAGATAAACTTACAACCCAGTGCTTGTCTAATTTCAATGGCTCCTTATCGGATGTAGCCTTCTGAGTTGCAGGAGTTGCGGATTCAGGTTGATGACCTGATGAAGAAGGGTTTTATCTAACCAAGTGTTTCTCCATGGGGTGCTCTAGTATTGTTCTCAAAGAAGAAAGATGACGGTTTCAGGCTATGCAAAAGCTACTGAAGACTGAATCAGGTGACAGTTAAGAATTGTTACCCCTACTAAGGATCGACAACCTTTTTGACAAGTTGAAGGAAGCATGTTGCTTCTATAAGATTGACCTATGGTCTGTATATCACAAGTTGAGGTTGAAGGAGGGTGACATCTCGAAGACTGCTTTTAGGTGTAGGTATGGGCACTTTGAGTTTTTGGTCATTCCGTTTAGCATTATGAACATACCATCTATGTTCACGAGGCTCATGAACTCTGTTTTCCATGAGAATCTAGACCGGTTTGTGGTCGTGTTCATCAACTACATCCCAATCTACTCAAGGTTGGAGTAGGATTATGTGAATCATATAAGGACAGTTTTGGAGGTCCTCCAACACCACCAGCTCTATAAGAATTTATCTAAGTGAAAGTTCTAGACATGATAGGTTCACTTCCTTGGAAACGTGGTGTACCAGCAAGGAATAGTTGTGGGCCCATCAAAGGTTGAAGTGGTTGTTTCTTGGGTAAACCCAATAATTTGGAAGAGGTTCATAGTTTCTTAGGTCTGGTAGGTTACTACCAGAGGTTTCTACCCAACTTCTCTTGAGTTGTGGCTCTGTTGATATATTTTACCAGAAGAGATCATGCCTTCATATGGAGTGAGAAGTGCTAAACAGATTTTATTTATCTAAATGGGAAAATATTCAGTGCCCTAGTGCTAGGGTTTCCAGAAGAAGGGGTGATGTTTGAGGAGTTCTATGTGCTTCTGAGCTAGGCTTGGGATGTTTGTTGATGTAGTAGTGGGGAGTGATCTCTAATGAGTCTATGAAGGTATATCCTCACAAGCGTAACTATGCCACCCATGACCTAGAGAATATAGTGATCATGTTTGAACTGAAGTTGTTGCAGAATTACCTCATACAGGAGCGCTTCGTGGTCGTCACAGATCATAATATCTTGTGGTATATCTTCTCCCAGTGAGACCTAAACTTGTGGCAGTGAAGGTGGATGAAGTTTATTTAGGACTAAGAATTTGAGATATCCTACAACTTAGGAAAAGGGAACATGGTGTCCAATTCCTTAAGAAGGAAGCCACAGAAAGATGTAGTTTGGGAGTTCATCGATGCTTGGAAGGCAATGAAGGAGTTGGATACTTTACATTTGGGCTTGAGTGTGGAGGATGGCAGAGGCCATCTATTTCAAATGATAGTGCACTATTCCTTGGTATGGAAGGTGGAGGAGTCTCAGTGGGGAGACTTAGGGGCTGAAGTAATGCATGATCACATTATCCAGGGTGATTCTCCTGAGGGATGGTCAGAGGATAGTTTGAATCAGATGCAATTCCACGGGAAGTAGTTTGTAATGGTGGTGATGCACAAGGGAGTTCTTGGTGAGTTCCATAACTCACCCCTAGAAGTACATCCAAGAGTCTACAAGATGTAATGGGGCTTGAGAGGTTAGTTTTGGTGGTCTAGAGCGAAGTAGAAAGTGGTGGGGTTTGTAGAAAGGTGCCTAGTATTTTAACAGGTAAAGGCTGAACACTATGTTCCCGATAGTCTGTTGTAGCCCTTGAACATTACCATGTATAATTGGGATGACACCTCAATGGATTTTTTCACAGGACTACCCAGGGATGAGGGAAGTTGTGATTACATCTAGGTAGTTGTGGATCGATTGATGAAGTTAGCTCCCTTCTTAGCAGTTAAAGAGATGATCATAGTGGATTCCTTAGCACAAAGGTACATGGGTGAAGTGTTATGACTACATGGAGTCCAAATATCCATCATTTTGGATCAAGATACATGATTTAGTTCACGAGTTTGGAAGGGATTAAAACATGATTTTGGAACATAGTTACACTTCAACACTACTTTTCACCCGCAGATGGATGGGAAAATAGAGCGGACCATCCACACATTGGAAGATATGCTATGAGCACATGTTTTGGACTTCAGAGGATTGTGGGTATGACGTTTTACCCTAGTGGAGTTTCCCTACAATAATAGATATCACTCTACCATTAGTATAGAACCATTTGATGTCTTGTATGGAAGACTATATTATTCTACTGTGTGCTAGATAGAGGTTGGGGAGGTAGGTTATCTTGGCCCAGAGGTGGTGTAGAGCATGACGAAGAAGGTTAAGCTTGTGCGTGAAAGGATAAATGCAACTCAGGATTGACAGAAGTCATATACCGATCATAGGGTGAGACCCTTGGAGTTTGAGGTTGGGGACCACGTGTTATTAAAGGTCTCCCCTCGGAGTGGACAATGGAGGTTTGGCAGAGGAAGTAAGCTTTCTCCTAGGTTCATCAAACCTTTCGAGGTGTTGGGATGAGTTGGCGAGGTGGTGTATCAGCTGGCATTTCCACCACGGTTGAAAACGATCCATAATTTATCTCATGTCTCTCAGCTCTATCAGTATCTACATGATGAATCCCATGTCCTAGATTGGGGAGAGTAAGAAATCGAGGATGATGCGACATTCATGGAGTAACTAGTGTTAATTGAGGAATGTGAGGAGAAAGTGCATAATAGAAAGAAAATTTCCTTGGTTCGTGTCCTATGGAGGCATGGTGGCCTCGAGGAGAGTACTTGGGAACAAGAGGCATAAACGTGTGCCTAGTACCCAGAGCTGTTTTGAGTTTTTCTCTTGTGTTGGATTTGTGCCTTTCATATGATGTAATGTTTGATCTCACTTGTTGTATGATAACTTATTTCCCTATTCTCTTATTTTGTGTGAAAAGTCCTGACTATGGGGAGGGGAAAATTGATCCCTAATCAAGATTCATTAATGTGGATGTGATTAAACCCGTGTGGGAAAGTCACTATGGCCCAAAGCGAACTGTATCTTGTCCTGGATGAAGGAGCTCCCTAATCTATGCGTTTGGACGATGTGACTTTTGGTGTTTGTGTGGTTACTTGAGGGAGAAGAGCTGTGGTGTTTCTACAGTTTTTAGGAGATATATGTCAAGGAGGTGTCCTATAATGTTGATATTTTTGCTCCAGATTTAGAACAATAGAAGGTAGCTTACTCCTGAGAGGTGTCTTAAGGGATGGTTGTTCAGACCTCATTTTCTTCTCGGTTAGTTTTAAATTCTCAAGGATGATAATATTTTGAGAGGTATCTAATGTAATAACTCGGATTTTCCTTTAGAACCTTCCTTTTTGAAAATCTAGTGTTGAGGTGTTCTGGGAGCTGTTGATGGCTAACTTATAGAGTTTTCCAATTTTTCTAGTTTTTCCATCAGCATGTCAGTGCGTCTGCATGTTAGTGAATTAACATGTCAGGGAAATTGGCATCAATGAGTTAGGGGTGTTGGCATTAGTGAGTTAGGGAAGTCGGCATTAGTGAGTCAGGGTTGTCATCATCGATGAGTCCGGGGCATCAGCATTGGTAGATCAAGGTCGTCGGTGTCGGTAGGACATGGAGTTGGTAAGATAGTGCATCAGTAGGTCGGGGAATTGGTAGGTCGTTGTGTTAGTAGGTTGTGGAATCGGTGGCTCAGCATTGGTAGCTCAATGTTGGTAGATCAGCGTTGGTGACTCACCCATTGGTGACACATTTCCAGTTTTTCCTAGTTTTTATAGTTTCTCCCATGTTACGTGTTTTTATCCATTTAAAGTTAATCTATCAACTCATAACCGTCTGTTGGTCTATCTCCACCATTTCCAAGGGGAATTTTTAAATCTCAATTAATTCTAATGTGTGAAACTACTGATCCATGTGGTCTAGCCATGATCTGACCTTTATGTACTTCAAAATGGCCTCCCTAATTTTAGGATCTGGCCTCTTCTTAAGTCGAGATCCTCTATTTCTTCTTCTTTTTTGTTTCTCCTGGTGCGCCTAGAGACTTACTCTCAATATGAGTTGTGCGACCATGCTAGATCCCTTCTCGCTCATCCTTGGAGTTATTCCTGTGAGTCGCGCCATCCCTTGTTCTTGGAGCAAGAAGGAACTTTGATCCTTGATCATCAAAGTAGGGAGTTCCTTTTGCTTATATTTAACTATGCATCATGTGGGAAGGGTATATTAATGGTTCCTTGTAAGGAACAACTAGATACTCTTCTTGAAACTTGAATTAAACAATAATTTAATATGATCAAGAGGTAACTCGTGTAAATAAAAGAATGGGTAGGGTGTGGTTTGATGTGGCCAAATTTTTTATTTTTTTTTATATTTGATTCTCTTATAGGTATTGTGGCTATATGGATTCTGAAAATTATGACTGTTGGTAGTCTTTTCTTGTGCACTGGTGGTGTTTCATTGTGCTATTTTGATATATAGATATAAAATGAAATCTGTTTAATCACGTACAATCGGTTAAGTAAAGGTATTACCCAAGATCAAACCAATTCTATGATGACCCCAATTATATTTAAGTGGAAGTTAATGAACCCTTGTTAGTTAAATTTGAATACACTTGGTTTAATGGTTGTGGTTATGCGCTGTGTGTTCTGGTCTGGGTTTTGTGGGCTCGGTATGTGGGGTGGTACAGGGGGGTGTGTTGGTATCTCAATTTGAGAGATTATTGATTGTGGAATGGATAAACTCGTAGGTAGTGGGACTGTCCTTTGTGTGATGGTGTCTTAGTTAGAGAGATTGATTGATTTTTTAATGGATGAACTTATAGGTATCTGAACTGCCTTTATGTTGTGTTTTGGTCATGAAGTGACGTCGAGTAGTGGGACTAAAATGGGGAATTTTTTGGGCAGTGGGGCTACAGGTCTTGGGTGTGTAGTGGGACTACAAGTCTAGTATTTTTCTTTATGTAGTGGGACTACATTTTGGTTTTTTTAGGTGCTTGGTATGGTTGTGGTTGTTAGTTTCTAGTTGGTATTAGAATAATTTAAAGTTATCCCCCTTAATTAAACATATAGAAATTGAATAAATTGGTTGGGTTTATGCTTGGAAGTGGTTTTTGTATGATTGTGCATATAGAAGTAGCAGCAAAAGCGGTGCTGGTGTGGTCTTGTTGTCTGTTCGTGTGAAACCTGTAGGTTGGGTATGAGTGTTTGTTTACTTATATATATATAGATTGTAGTTACTTGTGATTTCTAAATACATGCCACCCTTGTTTATAACTATGTGCTAATAACCTCCATTTCATGGGGGGGTGTCTTTCCCAACATCTTGGTGGGAGGATGGATGAATGGTTTCTGATTTTCTTCCTCACACCCTCTTCCAGATCTTGCCGCTCGGGTGTATTCGAGTGGGCTGTAATGGCTTGAGGCTTACCATAGTCCAATATTCTTTGGGAAATGGTTTGTTTTGGACTAGGGGATCAAGTGTTTGCAGGCCATGTATGTTTTCCAAAGTATCTTTGGGATGAGGCCAAGGTGTCTTCGGGCATGACGATGGTTGTTCTGGCCCAGGTGTCTTCGGGAATGGCAGTGGTTTTTCTAGCCTAGGTGTCTTCAGGCATGGTGATGGTTATTCTGGAATAGGTGCCTGCGGGCGTGGTTGTGTGTGGTTTGAGGCATAGGTTTGTGTTGGTAGGTTGCGGCAGTGAGACTTTGTGTGGGAAGAGTGGAAGCGTCAAGACGTCAGATCGTTAGGAATAAGAAGTTAACCAGTGGGAAAGTGGTGCAGGGTACCCAAATGTTGATGTGCTTATACTATTACTTTAATTGACTTGTGTTACTTGGGTGAGTGTTCCCTGGTGAGTTTGGGATTGTTAGTATTCCTTGGTATGTTCTTGAGGTTCTACTATTTTCTCAGAGGGGCATTAATATGTTCCCTCACTTGTGCACGAGCATATTTAGTTTCCCTACTGAGTATACTTTTATGCTCACCCTATGCATATAAAACTATTTTCAGGATTCTAGGAGGAATTTGTGGACTATGCTAGACTCTACTTTCTCAGGAGTTATGATAGTTGCTGTATATGCTTAGTTTCCTTTCTTTGGGTGAATTGTTTGGGACTTTTTGTCTTACTTTGTAACAGTTTTACTTTTGAACATGTATGTGGGAAAATATTCTTGGCTTTACGTTTACCTTTAGTTTTGGTCTTGCTAGGATTTACCTTCTAATCTCCCAATATTGTTCTATAAAAAGAGTAATGCCTTCTATTTATGTCAGATTCTATACCCTTAGTTCTTGTCGCTACTCCGGTGCCTACTAAAGGCTGGAATCGGGGCTCATTATCTCTCCTTCACCTTGAGGAAGGAAGGGGAGGACACTTTGCTGTCCCTTACCTCATCTTGGAGGAGGCAGGTTGTGATAATAATATATAGATATATCATCTAAAAATGATAATACTATTATGTGTATTACATTTACTCATTATATACATTTTTATAATCATTCTTATAGGTTGTACATGGAAAATAAATCACATCACTTCATGGAGAAGGTGAGCCATACATATGCACGAGTGACGATATAATTCCCTTAATGAGTGAAAGGGTAAGGAGGTGGATGATATATTAATTTTCCAAAATCAGTATAATTTCATATATATCACATATATTCATTAAATATATTTGTATTACCTTTCATATAAAGTTTATGTGAAAAAGTAATTACATCGCTTTGTGAGGCGGTATTCCTCTATTCACATGAGTGACATTATTGTATTTTTAAACGACATGTAAATCAAGATGGTATATCTGATATTATAATTAAATAAGTATAATTATATCATAAATATTATATATATAAATTAAACTCATCATTACATTTGACCATGAGATATTTTGATAGAAAATGAGTTAGATTGGTTCGCAAGGCGGTAGTCCACCGTACAAACGATCAATGATTTCATTTTCCATTTGATAGAATGGGAGATGGATATAGGTTATTAAATTAACATACTAACATCTCAATATATGGGAGATAATTTTTTTTATTATAATATAATTATTGAATAATATTTTAAGAGGTGGAATAAGAAACAAAAAAATGATCACTTAAGAACATTACCTTTTCTTCGAACGACCTCTTTAGGTTTGCACCAAAAGCCTTCCTAGGTTGGATTTATGATCAAAAAATGGATCTAGTATGTTGTTAGGAGAGTATGGTTGTGATTTTTTTTATTTTTTATCCAAAAAAATTATTTTTAAGTGTAAATAGGGAAGGAGATGATGTGGCCTTTTATAAGTGGGAGAGTGGATATACATGGAATTTTTTAAAAGAATCAATTACACCCACATTTTTATCATGAAAAATCCTGAAAAGGGATAATTCTCAAAACTTATAGGCGATAAGGTTAAAATATGTCTAGAAAATGGGCCTTGAACAAGTTGTTTGTTCATTTTAACCATTATCATTTTAGTTAACCCTTGTTAAATCACGTTTTACCTTAAACGCGATAATTAATGTTTATTGCTTTTTATATTCATAAGGGTAAAAAATTAAGTTAAACATAAAATATAATTTAAATTTTTCTAATTAAAAATATTGGATCTATTTTTTTGAATTCAATTAATAGAAGTGGAATAATCTAATTTAAATTTATACTAGAATACGCAATAGAAAATAATATTTTCGAAGAGAAAATTCTCAAAAATATAGAATGTTTTAATATTAAAATTCAATATGAAATTGATTAAAATGACATAAATTAGTTAAATTGTACTATAATTGAACTAATTTTACTTTAAAACCAATTTAAAATATAATTTAACTTTTTAAATAATTGAAACAAAAAAGGTAGTTTTCATTAAAAATCAGTATTTATTCACTATTCATAAAAAATATAAACTTTTTTGGAAATTATCAAAAATTCACCAAGGATAATTTTAACATGTTTATTTAAAATATAAATTTTATTTTTCAAATAAATTTCCTAAAATTAGTAAAAATTAATATCAAATTTTTTCTCAAAGTTTGACTTAATTTTCCCTTAGAAAAATATAATTTTCATAAAAAATTCTTATTCTTTCTAATTATTCTTATTTTATTTATAATCAATAGATAACCAATGATTTTTTTATGTAGAGACCATGAACCTAGTATATTAGAGCCATTGTATTTATTAAATTAGAATAGATACAAGTAGTAAAATCCCAAAGGACTGATCAATTTAACAGTTTTGGAGAACTATAGACATATATGATACCCATTTTACATTGGGAATATAAAAGAAAACATAATACATAAAAAATTTAACAAACTGAATCCTTGAAAACTCATTAAAATATATCTTATTCATAAACTAGGGAAGGGAAAGAAAATAAGGATGATCTCAAATTCTCAGTAAGGGTTAAGTACAATGGAAGCTATCATGAATCAATAAGCATAATCAACATCACAATGTAAAAAACTGAACACACATACCATTAAATCAATAAAATGAGAATGAAATGAATCCATAAATAATATAACAGAAAAAATATCCTGGATTATAATAACTAAATTATTAACTAATGCAATTATTTATTATCAGATTTCATGTTTCGTATGCACATGATATCTTTATCGTCAAGACCTTTTACAAGATAGTTTAAAAATAAAGGGTGAAAAGCCATTTGATTTAGCCAACTAATTCATCTCATGAGACTACTGATGCATAGAGGGGATATCATTAACTAGGAACCACCTCTGTCTATAGGTAAAAATCATTCCTAATATATCAAATAATCAATTTAATTCATGAATCAATATGCCTTATCATCAAATATCCATATTGAGTAAAAGATATAGATTTATCAATATTTTCTATGCTAATCAAATAACTTTTAAAGTAAAAACTTTATATAAAAATGGTATCCATTTTAGGAAATAATCATATACCCCATACATGAATATGTATATTTAAAATAAATTTAATTTCTAATGAAAAATGATTACAATAATGTGATTGTTTTAAGAGAAAGTTAACAATCAAAAAAGAAAGTGAGATTGCACAATAACTTTTACCACTTGGTAATTTTCAATTCAAACCCCCTTTAATGAAATACTTATGATTGAAACTTAAAATATTAGGATTTATGAATGAATCATGATATTACATTTCAAAGGGGAATATATACACAACATAAAGGTGAATTGGTATATAATAATAAATAAGTCTCAATAGAATGTAAATTGAGACTAAATCCATTACCTCACGCTTCCTTTTTGGTGAAGTGATTTAACCTCATGTATATTAGTTTTAAACATGTTATTAATTAATACTAGAACCATATTAATATTTATAATATCATATATGATCCTTTTATAACATTTTATCACCTTCTATTTAATAATATTTTATTATTTTCACGGTTTCGGGTGTTAATTGCCTTGTTTTCTCATGCGTGTTTTGTTACGAAAGATCTGGTTCTTGCACATATTGTATAGTTTCATCATCTACAGAATAGTAATAATTAAATAATATTCATATTTATAAATTAATTATACTTTTAAAACTAATCATGAGTGATGATTATGAAAAATGAAGTATGTTACGATCATGGAGACGGTATGTCGTACGTTCGCATGAGTGACATTTTCAATTTTTCAATGATCATTATGGAAAGGGTGTAAGTAATATTTTATATTTACATAATGATAATAATATCATATATACCATATTATTTCTTTAATTATAATTATATATATCATTCATCTATTGTGGTGATGAAAAGGTAGTCACATCACTTCGTGGAGATAATAGTCCACACATACAGAAATGATGTTATCATCTTTTAGTGTAAAAACTAAAATGATATATTATCCTATCAGAATGATGAATGTGTCATTAATATCATTATTATTTCATTTATATCACATATATCATTAACATTATTCTTTATCACATTCCATGTACAATGTTAGTGAAATATGAATCACAATGCTTTGTGAGTCGGTAGTCCGCAGTACACACGAGCAATGCTATCATGTCTCCTAAAGAATGAAAATTAATAAGGAATATATGATATAATGACTCCATGGGTATAATTATGTTATATAAATAATATATATACTTTAAATTCATCATAATTCCTAACCTTGAGAGGTGGAAGTGAAAAAATGAACAACATAGGTTCGTGAGGTGGTAGTCTGACGTAGACACGAATGATGATTTTGTAACCCATTTCACTACGAGAAAAGGGGATATTTGTGATGGGTTATTTACAACAGGGAGAGGTCCCATTGTAAATAGTCAGTCAGGAGGGACTATTTTGGTGATGGTACCCACTGACCGTTATAAATAAATAGTTATTTACAATGGGAATTGGGTCCTCGTCACAAAAGGTTTGGCGCGGGTTGCTCGTCAAACTGCGAGAAGGGTATTTGCAATGGGTTTTTTATACCCATTGTAAATAACTGACGATGATTTTTAGTATTTGTGATGGGAGATAACTCTCATAGCAAATACTATATCAGAAGGTGGTTATTTGTGATGGGTCCCATTGTAAATAACTTTTTTAACCGCCACCCCTAATTTATTGGGGGTTCGTATTTAGGGCTGGATCTGTTGCAAATAATCTAACCTATATATACCCCCGTCCAATTTTTTCCCATTCCACTCTTTCTCTACCCGTCTCTCCCACTCTACTTACTTTTTCCCTCTCAAAATTTTTCAAAGTATAAGATTCTACATCAGATCAATATTCAAGTCGTACATCCTACAAAAGATTCACTTTTAAGGTATTTATCTTTTTCTTTTATTTTTTAGTTAATTCATTTTATTTTATATTAGTTATGATAATTGCTAATTAGCTGCAATTAAATTAAATTAGAATTAGATCGTTTTATTTTGCATTATTTATTTTTACAAATAATTGCATGTGATTAATATTGATTAGTATTAATTAATAGTTATTATACTAATTATTATTAATTAGTAGTCATTAGTATTAATTAGAAAAATTATTAAAAATTATTAATAATTACTCATAATTAGTAGTAATTAGTAAAAATTAGCGATAATAAGTAGTAAATAGAAATAAATATTTATAAATAGTAATAAACAATAATAAATAGTAATAATTAATAATAAATAGTAATAATTAGAAATAATTAGAAATAATTAGTGATAACTATTAGAAATTAGTAATAATTAGAAATAATTAGTAATAATTATGAATAATTTGAAATAAATATGAACAATTAGTTACAAATATGAATTAATAGTAATAATTAGTAATAAATATGAATAATTAGTAATAAATATGAATAATTAGTAATAATTAGGAATAATTAGGAATAATTAGGAATAAATAGGACGAAATATGAATAACTAGGAATAATTGGGAATAAATATGAAGAATTAGGTATAAATATGAATAATTAGTAATAAATATGAATAATTGGTAACAATTAGTAATAAATATGAATAATTAGTAAAAATTATTAATAAATATTAATAATTAGTAATAATTAGTAATAAATTTGATTAGTTAAGAATAATTGGGAATAATTAGTAACAATTAGTAAATATGAATAATTAGTAAAAATAAGTAATAAATATGAATAATTAGTAATAAATGTGAATAATTAGTAATAATTAGTAATAATTAGTAATAAATAGTAATAAATAATAATAAATATGTTTAATAAGGAATAGTTAGGAATAATTAGTAATAATTAGTAATAATTAGTAATAAACAGTAATAATTAATAATAAATAATAATAATTAATAATAAATAGTAATAAAAATGATTAATTGGTAATAAATACGATTAATTAGTATTAATTAGTAATAATTAGTATTAATTGATAATAATTAGCATTAATTAGTAATAATTAGTATTAATTAGTAATAATTAGTAATAATTATTATTAATTGGCAATAATTAGTAATAATTTTTAATAATTAGTAATAATTAGAAATAAATAGTAATAAATAGTAATAAATAGTAATAAATAGTAATAATTATTATTAATTAATAATAATTAGTAATAAATTGTAATAAATACCAATAATTAATAATAATCAGTAATAATTGTTAATAATTGGTAAAAATTGGTAAAAATTGGTATTAATTCATAATAATTGGTATTAATTAGTAAAAGATTGTAATAATTAGTAATAATTAGTAATAATTAGTAATAATTAACAATAATTAGAAATAATTAGTAATAAATAGTAATAAATAGTAATAATAATAATAATTAGTAATAAATAGTAAAAGATAGTAAAAAATAATAATAAATAGTAATAATTAATAATAAAATGTAATAAAATGTAATAAATTGTAATAATTAGTAATAAGTAGTAATAAATACTAATAATTATCAATAATTAGTAATAAATAGTAATAATTAGTAATAATTAGTGAAATTAATAATCATTTGTTAGAATTAGTAATAATTAGTAAGAATTGGTTTTAAATCATAGTAATTAGTAATAAATAGTAGTAATAAATAGTAATAAATAGTAATAAATAGAAATAAATAGCAATAAATAGTAATAAATAGTAATAAATAGTAAGAAATATTGGTAAATAGTGATAAATAGTGATAATTGGCGATAAATAGTGATAGATAGTGATATATAGTGATAAATAGTGATAAATAGCGATAAATAGTGATAAATAGTGATAATTAGTGATAATTAGTGACAATTAGTGACAATTAGTAGAAATTAGATATAATTAGTAATAATTAGTAATAATTAATAATAATTAGTAATAATTAGTAACAAATAGTAAGAAATAGTAACAAATAGTAGTAAATAGTAATAATTAGTAGTAACTAGGGATAATTAGCAATAATTTGGTATAATAGAAATAATTTGTTATAATTAGGGATGAATATCAGTAATTAGTAATAATTATGGATAAATATAAATAAATAGGAATAAATAGTAATAAATAGTAATAAATATCTGTAAATAGCTATAACTAGCAATACATAGAAACAAATAGAAATAAATAGTAATATATGGAAATAAATAGAAATAAATTGAAATAAATACCAATAAATAGAAATAAATAAAAATAAATATAAATAAATAGAAATAAATAACAATAAATAGGAATAATTAGCACAATTTACAATGAAGTAATAATTAGTAATAAATCGACACAATTTCCAGTGGATTGACAACAACTCTTTTTCCCAATTACTCATCTCCTTGCAACTTTCTCTCACTGAAATCACTATGGAAAATATGATCCTATATATAGATATTCATTTTCAAATGTAGGGGAATAGAGAGAAACACGACGAGGCCTCCTTGCTCTCTATTCTCGTGTATACAAAAATGGATATATGTACATTAGAACATATGTTTCATACTAATTTTAGTCGAAGAAAGTTGTAAGGAGATGAGCTGTTAGAAAAAAGTGGCTCTTTTTCCCGATGAATCATCTCTTTTCAACTTTATCCTACTGAAATTAGTATAAAAAATATATTCAAACATATGAATATCCATTTAGTATGCATAAGAATGGAGAGCAGCGCGGTGAGGCCACCCTTCTCTCCATTATTATGCATACAAAAATGGATATTCGTATGTCAGAGTAGATTTTTCATAGTGATTTGAGTTAGAGAAAGTTGAAAGAAGATGAACCGTCAGACAAAATATCTTCCGCCAATCCGCTGAAAATTGTGCCAACCATAATTAGTGACAATTTGTATAAATTAGTTTTACTAAAAGGTTAGGGAATAGCCTTCATTATTATGAAAAGGAAAAGAAAAGAAAACATAAAAGATGAAGGGGTCATACAAGCACACATTCCCTCGTACATAAGAAGAACCAAAGAGAAGAACTCAATAGTCAAAGTCACATTGATAGGAAGGGTTATAGTCCCCATCCCAGTCAGAATCATAATCCAGAGGGCCATGAGACCTGGTAACCATGGTTGGCTTCAAGTATGAGTAATCCTTTCTCGATCTCAGTTTCCTAGAAGGAAGAGGCTGAAGTTCATCACCATCGACAACAACATTTTTCCCTTTATACAATACCTGACTGCAAGTTGGTTTTTTTGGGGAGGCATCCTCTACCTTATCACACCTTCCCTTGACGCCTGGGTTTCCTTTAATTTAAGAATTTCCTTTTGGGTCCTTGAAATCCTCTCACCTTGATCCTCAAGAACATGTTCCTTGCTTTCCTGCACCTTTTCAACAATCACTCCTAGCATCATGTCACCTTCACCCCCAGTAGCACACTCCTCTGTTTGATGAATCGGTTCCACATCCTTGTCCACTTGAGACTCATGGGAAATCTCTTGAGAAGCATCATCCATCGCTCGTTATACATTAACTTGTATTGATTTTTTCTTCACCTTCTTCCTATAAGAAGTCTCATACAGCCCTATTAATGAGAAAAAAGTGCAAGTAACATTTTTACCACACCTCTCTTTAGAATGTCCAATAACTTGACAATCCGGATAGAAATCATCCAGTCTCTCATACTCCAATTTTAGAGAGATATCATCATCTGAGGAAGACAAGATTATATTATGAATTAGACAAGTACTTAAATCAACTTCTACAAGAACTCTATCATAACGACAAAATTTCCCAGCTTCTATGGTCATTCCTATTTTAATTGGAATGCCAACTGTAGAGGCAATGTCAAATAGAATTTTAGGATGTCATAAGATCTAGTAAAGGCCAGTAATTTTGATCCAGACCTGAACTCTGGCATTTTTAATTGGGAAAAGATTAAAAAATAAATAACATTCTTGAAAGAAAACCATACCTAGCTTTAGAGAAATTTATCCAAACCCCCAATCTCTCCTTTAATGGATTTCTGATGAAAAATTAATATGAAAGAATCCACATCCCATTGGAATGCATCTTCAATCAAAAAACCCCAATATAGTGGTGAGTTTCTGAACCAAATAATTAATTCTCCATGTTTTACCTCCACTAGGAAGAAGGAGTTTGGAAATAATTGAATGCTCGCATATCTTGAATCTGTTAAGGATATCCCCCCTACTAGAAACAACACAGGCAGTGTCACTATTTCTAAAAATTCACTTAGAAATACAATCACACATGGATGTAAAGTGCCTTCTATTAGAGTCTCCTTCAACTCTTGAAGGAGATTTACTGGATTTGCCCGCATCTGCCAATTTATCAGTTCCCAACGCAACTTTGTAGTTCAGGTTAAATTCCAAGGGATGATCTTCAATCACCCTTGCCATTTCAAGACAAGGTGTGATGATAGGGCAACCCGAATCTAAATTTTCTTCAATCATCACCATTTTGGGACCCATGACCACCACCATCATAGGCAAAAGGGTCTTGGACATTATCGTGACAATGAAATCCTCATCAGCGACAACATCCAGTCACCGGACCTTCAACACTACATAAATCGGAGCAACCTTACCTGTGTCTGTAACCACCAGGTCCGGTTCAGATCGACGGGGAAAGGAAATAATGGCCGTCCCTAGAATAGTTGAGTGAACCCCAACCTGTCGCTGATCCTACACCACAACCCCCTCCAAGGATTGATTTTTATTTCTTACATCACCCACAACTGCTAGGTTCAGATACAGTTTTGATCTGTAGGGTATGTTCTCGATAGCCGCAACCACCTGAAGTCCATGCCACAGACCATTCCTCTTGACATAAGAAACCACAACAGGGATTGAACCACCCGCAACAAGGGTCATACCAAGATAATGAGGGAAATCCATTGAAAAAACCTAGATATGTAGCAGACTGAAATATCCATGAGACGAAGAGTCCCGAGCACCCGCCGTCATTTTTTAAGGTTGGGGTTAAAGCCTCATTTATTATTAAATTAAAGAAAAGACCTCTTTAACTGGGTAGAGGGATAACCATTACATAGCCCGAAGTACTAGTGGGCATTTAGCCCATTACATAGCCCGTAGGCCCAAGTTTTTTTCCCAAGACCCATTCTATGAATAGTACTTCTATAGTACCCACCTGTTACAATATCACACAGTACCCTCTGCTAATTATTTTCTTATTTTTTAGAGAAATATGGAATAAAGAAGTCATCAAAAATCATTATTAGATGATCGTGCTTAGATAAATCAACATAGGAATCCAAACGGTTCTAGTTTAAATCATGTATATATTGAGGGTGTTGAATCATTCTTATCATTTTCAGCATCAAAACTAGAATTTGTTTCAAAAGGAAAAAATAAGTGTCTTTGTAAAAAATGTGCTCTGGGAATGTTTGAAACATTGGAAAATGTTGAGGGTCATCTATTGCGTTTTGTTTTTCAACCAGATTATGTTTTTTGGTATGAACATGATGAACACAGATTTAGAGAATATACTGATAATTTGGTTCTAGATCCATCACGATTTAAAAATTTAGCACATGATGTGGAAGGTATGTTTTTTCAAAAAACTGAAACTTAGGATGATATTGATTTAACTCTTGAGTTGAAACCTTCTCAATTTTATGAGTTGTTGAGGTCTGCTAAGGATGCCTTATATCCTAGTAACAAGATAAGAAAATTTAAAGTGGTTATAAAATTTATGGATATTAAATTAGATAATGGAGTGTCAAATAGTTGTTTTGATCAGATATTCTCTTTGGTTAAAACACTGTTACTTGAAGTAAATGAGTTGCCTACAAATTTCTATGAGAGCTAGAGGCTGGTTCGTAATCTGGGTCTTGGTTTTCAGAAGGTTCATGCATGTTTAAATGATTGCATCTTATATTATGGTAAAAATAATTCATTAGATAGTTTTCCCACATGTGGAAAATTGATGTATAAAGAGGCTCAACTAGGGATGTCTGGAATGATTCCTGTAAAACAGTTAATATATTTCCCACTTACACCTAGATTAAAACATTTATTTATGTCTTAAAACACAACGACATTGATGTTATTACACAAAACCAATATTTCAACTGGTAAAAGATTTAATAATACCTCTGATGGTGATTCAGGAAACATTTTGACCATGTGCATCCTTCTTTTGCTTTAGAATCCCAAAACATGTGATTGGGTTTTTCTACTGATGATTTATATCCGTTTAGTTCTTACGGTAGTCAGTATTAATGTTTGTCTATCTTTATAAATCTATATAATTTACCTCCTTGAATGTTTATGAAGGATTCATATGTCTTTTTAACCTTATAACTTCTAGGACATATGAAAAAGAAAATTAATTTTTATTTGAATCCATTGATTTATGTGTTAAATCCATTGTGGAGTATTATTTTCAATACATATGATGTTGCTATGAAACAAAATTTCCTACCGAAAGCTACATTTATGTGGACAATTAGTGACTTCCATAATATGACATATAATTTGGCTATATTACACACAGTCCAAAATCATGTCTATACTGTATGAGAGAAAACAAAGAATTTATTCTTATCAATGGAAAAAACCTTGTTTTTTTGACTGTCATTGCGGATTCCTTCCAACCGATAATCCTTTTTGGAGGAACTGATATCATTTTAAAAAAGGAACAATTGAAAGATATGGACCTTCAACAATTATCTTAGCTAAAGAGTTAAATTCAATTGTCTCTTCATTACCTACCATCACATTTGGACCAACAATAAACCAATATAAAATTGATGTCCTTAGGAAAGAACACTATTGGACAAAAAAGATCATTTTTTGGGATCTTTCATATTGGTCAATCACAAGTTGGATGTCATGCATATTGAGAAAAACTATTTTTAGAATTTATTTCATATAGTTTTGGATACACGAGGTAAGACAAGATAATGTAAATGCATGATTATATCTTTCCCAAATTTGCAGGTGACTAGAACTTAAACTGTTTGAAAATGTCAGATCATAGAAGTTAATGAAGCCAAAAGTATCTTATACACTTTCCAAATAAAATTGATTATTATTTTGTTAGTGGATTATATATTTGAGACTTCCATATGTTTATGAATCCAATTTGGGAAGATGTGTTATAAATGGTTATATTACTGAATTTAAAAGTCATGGCTATCATGATATAATGGAAAGACTTATGCTAATTGGATTGAGTGGTTTTATGAATTCTATTATTTGGGACACGCTAATAGACATACCATTTTTTGCGATATTTGTACAGAAAAAACAGACTACAATACACTAAGAAGACTACAATAATAGGTTGTTTTAATTTTATGAAAACTGGAAAAATCTTTCTGCTAGCTTTATTTGACTCAATAGAACATTTGATATTATATTTTACCCATAAAGAAAATTATGGATGTCCGGTATAGTTCCTATATATATATACCCATTCAAGATATGCATTAAAAAATTGAAGAAAAAAGTACGTGACAAAGCATTGACAGAAGGCTCAATTTCAGAAACTTATTTACAGAAGGTAATTTATTTTTTTTGCTCTCATTATTTTCAATCTGAATATTCATCAAAAAATAACCTCTTGGGACATAGAGGGAAAATTTTGACGATGAAATAAGCAATCAGTTATCTATTTCTAATCTGACTGAACATAGGTTTGGTGGAGTTCATGAATGATGGATTTCAGATGATGAACATCACAAAGCTCATATATATGTTCTCCTCAACTATGAAGAAATGAAACCATTTTTACCGTGAGTTCTCCTATAAATTATTCTATAATATTTGTTATAGTAAATTAATATTATTTTATTTGTAGGTTATATGATAATCATATCAAGAAATAGCTTCCACAAATTACAACAACTGCTCTTGAAGAACGTCAGTTAAAAAATTTTCATACTATTTCAAAAACTGGTAACATAAATTATTTATGTTTTAACATATAAAATAAATTTATTACTTTTTATATTGATAATTATTTTTAAAATTTTTAGGTATCTAAAAATTCTAATAAAATTGATAATCGATTGTGTGTATTGAGTAACCCACCATCAAAAATAGTTAAATCCTATAATGCATATGTGGTGGATGGTTTTAGATTTCATACACGTGCATATGGGGAATAAAAAAACAATGAATATGGGTATTTTCTTAAGTGGATCTCATCATATAGAAACTGAGTTTGTATTTTAGGGAATACTAGAAGAAATTATTGAACAGTATTATGTGTGACAGAATTACATAACAATGTTTTAATGTTAGTGGTTAGATACTGTGATTCTTACGTGTTCATCTGAGTCATCTAATTGTTGATATTAAATATAAAAGTCTTCTTGTATTAAATAAACCATTTGATTGGATCCTCAGAAACATAAAATTTATTATGAAAATTACTATGTTACTTCAAGAGAGTTTTATGATTATTGGAGCATAATGAAAATTAAATCTTGGGAAAATCAGTTTACTCAAAGTGAATGTGGTTATGCTGAAGTGAAAAGAATTGAAATTATTCAAGATACTTCTCCAAATTCATCCTTTTCATGAATAGACATGAATATTGATGATCACACCCCATATTTAAGGGTCGATGGTGACAATGGTGTTAATTATGTTACAAATGAATTTGAAATTACAAGATATGATGAAACTGAAACTCATATAGAAATTGATGACACCGAGGAGGAATATGAAGACATTGGCACCGTCAGATATGAAGATAAGGATGAAGATGAAGATTGAAAAATTTAAATGATGAATATAATCATATATTATATATATCTATATATAATAGTTGTTTTCAATTGTTTGATAAAAATAATCATTTCATGTTTCAGATGGATGAGGATCTGTTTCATCAGTTGCATGATGATGATCTGCCTAATGATGAGTCGGATGTTGGATCATCTGACCCTCAGACTACTGACAGTTCAGGGAGGACTCAGAGGGGGCATGGTCTTGTATGATTGATAATTCCTGATCCTATCCTGGAGTGACTTCCATGTCTTAGTTTCAATCCATTATTGTAGAGGTATGTTTACCTATGCATTTTAGTTAGTTTTCATTAATTATAAATAATTTATTTTATATATGAATTGTTTTATTATTTTTTCATTTTTATCACAGCTTTACACATATATCTATTGGAATAGGGGGTGCTATATTGAGAAATTATTTTTCTCAGGCATGGGTTACATGGGATCATATTTCCATAGATGTTTAGCACCGCATGTTTGATCATTGATAGGTATGTAAATGATTTTTTTTATTTCAAAATTTATTTAATTAATAACTTGATATTATTAATTGTTTATAGGGTTTATGGTATCCCATCGATGAGAGAATGCATGAATCTATCTGGCAGGCATGGGTGGGTTTTATGTGTGAGGGTTGCCGTCAGTTTTTGTATAATTTAAGGAGGACATCAATGAAGAAAGCATGAGTCATAGAGTTTGATCAATCATACTGCAGCCACTGACCTGATTACATTTCAACTCAGTTTTGAGATGGATTAAGTTCACATATAATGAGTGGTCATTTTTAGAGAATATCGTCAGTAGGTTAAAAAAAATTAGGGGAGACAAGAGGTGACATATCGAGCTGGTAGTCGTATATTCAGTACATATAGGGAACATATGGTAAGTACATTTTTTAATTAATTTATATATCTTTAAATTTAAACTATTTATTTTATATTCATATAGGGAGTTGAACAAACTGATATTATAGAGTTCGACGTTTATAGGAGAATGAAAAGTGATCCCGAAACTAGAGAGATTAGAGGATATCACCGTGTTAGATTGTGATCCGTATAATTTCTTTTTGAGTTTTAAAATTATATGCAAATAATATTTTAACTATTTTAATTTTAAATTGCAATTGAAAGAGTCATATGAGGCCATGACATCTCAGACGCAAACTGAGAGTCAGGTTGATACTGATAACCAGAGTGTAACCAGATTTAATGATGCAACATGGATGCATGCGACCCTGTATGCCTTCAAGAAAGTCCGAGTTATTGGTATCAGCTCTCTACTAAAATCTGAGAGTTATTTTGGTACAACTGCAACATCAACGTCCAGATCAAGAAGAGATCCTAGAGAGTTATTATCATTTACTGCACTGTATCAGGAGTAGATGCGAGGTTAGGGTGAGCTTATAGATAATATGTATAGGGAGCAGGAGAAGATGCATCGATGACAACAGTAGCAGGAGGAAGAGTAGCTTTGACAACAACAACAACAACAACAGGAGCAGGAGATGTGTCAATGGCATCAGAAGCAGCAAGACAAGATGGAGTACATGCGATGTCTGAATCATGGTTTAGGGATGAATTTCCCTCCACCATCTCCTCTAGCTCATCTAAAAGTCTCTTCATCTTAGTGATGTATTTATTTTTTATGATAAAACATTTGAATTTATTTTTTTGTAATATTAACTATTTATATTTCTATAGAGTGGATTTTTATATTATTGCGAATATGGAATTTTTTATTATTTATTTAATTTTTTTATAACTTTATTTTTTTATTAGTTTATTATTTATTATTATTTATTATTTTTTTATTATTTTTTTTATAATTTTTGTGAATATTGATGTTTTTATTATTTTATTATTTTTTATTATTTTACTAATATTGAAATCATTATTTCATTAATATTCATATTACTAATATTTTTATTATTATTACTATTATAATAATTTTATTATTAATAATATTATTTTATTATTTTATAATTTTTAATTATTTTACTAATATTAATATTATTATTTCATTAATAATAATAATATTCTTATTATATTTACAATACTTTATTATTATTATATTTATCATTTTTTTATTATATTAATATTATTTATAATAATTATAATAATATTTTATATTATTATTTTATTATAATTATTAATATAATTTTATTCAATTTTATTTTTTTATTTTTTAAGCTACTTGCAATAGGCCCTCGCAAATAATATTTGCGAAGGGCCATTGCAATAGGGTTTTAAAAAAACTCCAGATTACTATTTGTGATGGGCTCTTGTAATATGATTTTTTTTTAAAATCAGGGAATTTATTTGTGATGATCTGTTTTAAAAAAAATCTATTTGTGTCACCCTTTTGTTCAATGGGACATTTATGACTGGGTTCCGTCGCAAATTCCCTGTCGCAAAAAAAAAACAAAATTTTAGTAGTGTTTTATGGAGTGGAGATGGTTTTAATTAATGAACTTTTTATAATATTATCCTAGTATATTTAAGATACTGATTTTATTATATAATAATAGCTTAATAAAAATTGAATGAGGTGGAGAAAGAAGTAAAATAAAGATGCTCATTGAAGAAAATTAACTCTTCTTCATATCTTTTACTTAGGTTTTCAATAAATCTATCAAAGGTTGGATTTATACCTAAAGAAGGATTATAATATGAGGTTAGGGTAGTTGGGAATTGATTTGGTCAGGTTTTGGATGAAACAAAGTGGTTTTAAAGTGTAAAGAATAGAGTAGAGTGAGTGCCCTTTTATGGTTGAGGAGGATTTTCATTCTTGTAAATACTGAAAAGTATTCACTATTGGGAGGTCTCCCTTACATCATGTATGTACAAAATTAAATAATAATGGTGGGGGGGGGGGGGGGTTATGTGGTATAGAAAAACCTACACCACACAAAAATAAATAAATTTTTTATAATTTTATTCCTTAGTCTTTAACTTTACTCGATTTTAACCTTTTAGTTTTTTACCACGATAACTTGTATCATTTTATTTACCTAGGTAATTTATCTTTTAAGAATAAAACAAAAATGAGATTTATTATACAATTTATAATTAATGATTCTAAATATTTAATCCAAATTATTTTTTAAAAATTCTATATTTTTTTTAAAATTAATATTAACACAAACGTAAGTAATGCACAAAACCCTCTTTTAACCTTAATATTGATAATTAATTTTAACTATTTTAACTAATAATTATGGTAAAAAATTAATTTGATCTTATTAAATAATATAAATTATCAGTATTACAAATATGATATCCATTTTTTAATATTTGACTCACAATATTATCAAAATTTAATTTAAAATTAATCCCACAAACATAATGATAAAGTAGGTTCTTAAAGCAGAAATGTTCAAAATTTTACAATGTTTTTATATAAAAATTAAATATTAAAATGATTCCAATAAACGAAATTAGATTAATTGATATAAAATTGAACTAATTTTACTTTACAACCAATTCAAAATATAATTTTACATTATTAATTATTTCAAAGAAAATGTAGTTTTCAATTAAAATTCAGTATTTTTCACTATTCATAAAAAAATGAAACTTCTCAGCAAAATACAAAAAAGTGACCATAATTTAATTTTGGTATTCCAATTTCAAAAATATGTTTTTTTCAAATAAATTTTAGAAAATTAATAAATATTAATTTTAACTTAAGTGCATAAATCTAGATTAAAAAATCTTTTAGAAAAAATATTGCTTTTCAGAAAATAACTCTTTTCATATTAAATGATTCATATTTTATTTATAAAAATAGATATATAATAAATGCATGTAAACTATATATTTTCATAAATTAGCGAATCCTATTCTTACCAACCATACCAATTACTAGGTGATAATTGTCATATAATAATATCAAAAATATATTATTATTTAGTAAAACTTAGCCTTGCGTGTAATGGAAGCTAAAACCAGTGTTGCGTGTAATGAAAATTAAACTCAATGTTACATATAACACAAGATAAACTAATTGTTGGGTGTCCGATAAGATATTTAATAAAATTTTATTCTTTTATAATTTTAGGGTTTTATATTCTTCCTACCTTAAATAAATTGATTCCTCGCAATTTAAAATTGATTTCAGTAATCCAGTGTTTAATATTTTCAAATTACATTGATTCAAATTCCACATCATAAAAAGGTTAATAAAAAACACTCTAAATAAAAGATAAAGGTTAGTACAAAGGTCATATTGAATAATCACATAACTAGGTTTTTATGTTGGAGAACATAGGTGGGAAGTGATAACATATACATGGAAGAGAAAACTAACACCCAAATACTAATGAAGAGTGATAGATAAAATTGATCACAAGAAAGTGGGTGATCTAGAGAAGGTTACAACCAAAAAGATATAAACCAAAGTGGTGTGAAAAAGGTTATTGATATCATAAAAAATTATGATAATAGAAAAACATTTTTGGTTCAAGATCATTTTCTTAGAGTTGGGGAATTCTTTCACTCTATATGAATATAATAGAATAAAATTAACTTATATGTTTCTATTTTATAAGAAAAATTTCATTCTTTGGCTGTGATTCAATCAATTTACAATTCATCACTTACTCCAAGAAATGAATATCCAAAAATTAATTTTTTATGTCTGAAGCACAAAAATTTACTGTTGACATATTATAAGATATATAATAGAATTATTAGTCATTCCTTTGACCTCTAGTTATTATTATAAAAAAAATGGTCAATACAGGTTATCCAATATGAACCAATCTTCATATGGTGAAATAATAAATTAATCTTTAAAACCTCATTCAAATTTAAACTTAAACCATTTCATACATTTTTAACCTTATAACCCATCCAAAAGATTTAGAATTGAAATTTTTGAATATAGGTCACTACATTTTCAAAATGAACTCATCATTAATCTTTAAACAACATAAAGTATCTCTTAATGTTCATATACCAAATATGTGAATACCTTCATCATGAATTATCTTGAAACATAGTAATAACTTGAATTACTATAAAACCTTATTGAAAAAAAGGAATTCTTCCTTTTACTTAAATAAAACACATCTTATTATATGTATTCCTTAAATCCAAAAATGATTTTAATTCCATAAATGATAGTATAAAACACTATTTAAATAAATCATTACTCAGTTTCAAGGTAGTCACTACTATCCAATATAATTTATCAATACCAATCATATTATTATCCGAACATAATTATCTCAAAATGAGGAATATATTAAGGGTTATATTTCCCTCAATATTGTGTTTTTGAAGAAGTTAAACTTACCATTAAATAATTTTTCTTATTCATCAGTACCATTTAACATACATTTTAAAATACTCAATGAAAAAATATTTTAGTAAAATACTTATATATTTCATAATATCATTAATAAAATACTTTTAAAACATATTTCTTAGATCAAAATACACAATAATAGTAATCATTACACTTCGGTTATATTAATATCATAAGTTTTCCTTCTCCCATTGGTCTCTTCTATATGAGATTCCCTTGATGCTTGGGGAATTGGTTTATATAGTGCCTCATATTCTTTGAATTGAACACTGAATAATAGTGTTTTATTTCTTTTATTTGTATTATTTTTCCCAATGATGCTTTTCTTGACAATTATAACAAACACCCAATCCCTTCAAGCATTTCCCAAGGTGATTCTTTCCACATTTATAACATGTGAGAAAATACTTCTTTCCCATATTACCTTTATCCATTTTATGATAATCCTTACTATTCTTCTCTTTTTTCTCTTTTATTCCATATGACATAGAGAATTATTTATCTATCTTGATATTATATAAAATAAATCAGCATATGATGAAGAATTTTGGGAGATGAGTGCCCTTCAGAGACTTGGATTATGCTCTTCAAATAAGTGTTCAATACTTGACTCATTATTGTGTATGTAATACATAATATACCTAACTAAATTTGTAAAATCAGCCTCATAATCCAAAAACTCTTTTATTACTTTTAATTTAATCTATGGGAAATTCTCTTCATCTAAGTTTTTTCCTCATGAAGGAAATATTTATCAAAAAATGTATCCTTAAAATATTTCCATTATATGATTTCTATTTCCTATTCCTCCTTAGTATTCAAGATCAATGACCAACATTGATTAGAATCACCTTTGAGAATATACACTATAAGTTTAACCCTTTATTTTTCACCACATCCCTTATCTATAAAGATTTTATCTAGAGACTTAATCCATTGTTTAACCTCCATTGGATTAGTAGTCCCACTAAATTATAGGGGACTCTATCTCATAAAGTAATGAAATGAAGGATAATATCATTATGGAACATGATGCTACATCTAGGAAAGGTTATCTATTATAACCTTATCAAGCTTCCCTAATATATCCATTACTTTCTTAGTTTCAGTACCAACTATATTTGCTTCCTCAGGAGGGAAATCTCTACAATGGCCATGAGTATTGAATCCCTCTTCCTAATAGGTTCCATTTCTAAATAATGGTATATACTATATTATCTCATAAGATTATGAATTTTAAATCATAATCTATTATTCAAAATATGGTGTAACATTTAGCATAAATTAAAATTTATGCATTGAAAATCTCAGAATCCTAAACTTGATTTCTTTGAGAATATATTTATTTTCAAATAATTTATAATTGTTTTTAGAGAAAATGTAAATTATCCTAATAATATATCTTGGGATTATCAAACCAGGTGCACATTAAGGATCATTTTTGTGTTACAGGTAATGCTTGAGTTAAGCCCAACACACCTTTCTCAGAGTTATTAACCCTAGGCACCTCTATGCTAGAACCACATCCACTTGTTGTATCCAGAAATGGATATATTTCTATAAATACCACCATAATCTATTCCTTACAAAAACTTTAGGAAGTTATTATATACTTATCCTCAAATTATATCACAGGGTTATGTTCCCTAATCTATGTTTTCCTAAATCTAGTTCCCATTGTTTCTAATAAACTTCATATAATGCTAATTATAGTAAACATAACCCCAATATCCTGAATCCAGTGCCTTAATTTATTAAATTGACATAGATACAAGGATTAAAATCCCAAAGTACCGATATGTTTAGCAGTTTTTGAGAACTAGATACATACATGATACCCATTTTACACTGGGAATAGAAAATAAAACATAATATATAACAAAATATAATAAACTGCATCCTTGAAAACTCATTCAAATATCTATTCTTCATAACCTAGGGAAATTAAAAAAATAGTGGTGAAATAAACTTCTCAATAAGGGATAAGAACAATGTATGTTATCACGAATCAATAGACATAATCAATATATCAAAATAAATAACGGAATACACATTTCATTTCATTAATAAATCGAGAATGAAATGCATCCATAGATAATATCATCAAGATTATAACATGGATAGTAATAAATAAATTATAAATTAAGGAAATTCTTAATTACCAAACATCATGTTTCCTAGGAACATTTTACCTTTACCATTAATACATTTCACAAGAGAGTTTAAAACATATTAGGTGAAAACCCGTCTGATTTGGCCATCTGATTCATCTTATAAGGCTACTGATGCATCAATGAGCTATAATTAACCAATAACCACCCATTTCTACAGGTCCAAATCATTTTTTAAACCTATAATAATTTATTTAATTCATTAATAAATATTTTTTTTCATCAAATATGTTTATAGAGTAAAAGATATAGATTTATCAATATTTTACTAGTTAATCAAATAACTTGAAAAGTAAACAACATATGTAAAAATGGTATGAATATTAGAAAATATTAATATCCATCATACAATAATATGGTTATTTTGTAGAAATTTTATGTTAAATTAAAAATAATTACAATAATGTGACTTTTTTAAGAGAAAGTTAACAATCACAAAAGAAAGTTAGATTGCACAATAACTTTGACCACTTGGTAATTTTCAAATCAAATAATTATGGATGAAATAATTCCAATTGTAAACTAAAATACCATGTGTTATGAATGAATCATGATATTACATGTGAAAGGGGAAGTATATACACCACATAAAAGTGAATTAGTGAATAATAACAAATAAGACTCAATGAAATGTAAATTGAGACAAAATCACATACATGATGATTCCTTTTCTATGAAAATGATTTAACATAATGTATATTGGTTTTAAATATGTTATTAATTTATACTATAACCATGTTTACATTTTATAATACCATATATTATTCTTTTATAAAATTTTATCACCTGTTCTTTAATAATATTTTATTATTTTCATGGTTTCTGTGTAAATTGCCTTACTATTTTCATGCGTGTCATATTATATAGTTTAATAATATAAAGAATGATAATAATGATATAATAATCATATTTAAAAATAAATTTACTTTTAAAACTAATCATGAATGATGTTTATGAAAAATGATGTATGTTACGATCATGGAGACAGTAGGCCGTACGTACTCATGAGTAACATTTTCCATTTTTCAATTATCATTATGGAAAGGGTGTAAGTAATATTTTATCTTTAAAAAATTATAATAATATAATATATACCATATTATTTCTTTAATTATACTTTTATATATCATTCATGTGGCGTAGAGATGAAAAGAGAGGCACATCGCTTTGTAAAGGCACTTGTCCACACAAACATGACCGATGTTATCATCATTAAGTGTAAAAAATATAATGATATATTATATTTTCCTAATAATGAATATATAATTAATATAATAATTATTTCATGTATATATCATATAATCATTTAAATATTCCTTATCATATTCCATGTACAATGTTAGTGAAAGACGAATCACATCGCTTGACGAGGCAATAGTCTGCCATACACACAATCAATATTATCGTGTCTCCTACAGAATGGAAATTAATAAGGAATATATGGTTTAATGAATCAATAGGTATAATTAGTTTATATATATTATATATATAAATTATATCCATCATAATATTCAACCTTGATAGGTGGAAATAGAAAAATGAATGACATCGGTTCGTGAGGCTGTAGTCTGCCGTACACACAAATAACGATTTCATAACCCATTTGATTGAAGTCGTGATGATTTTAATTCATGAAATTATTATAAAAAAATACTATTATATGGAATATAATGAGTTTATTATATCATAATGGTTAAATGAAAATTTAATGAGGTGGAGAAATAAGGAAAACAAAGACGCTCGATGAAGAACATTACCTCTTCTTCGTGTATCCTTCTTAGGTTTTCACTAAATCCTTCAAAGTTTATATTTACACCTAAAATAAGGCTTCGAGGATTAAGTGAGATAATTTGGGAATTTATTTGTCTAGTTATTTGATAAACATATTTTTTTGAAAGTGTGAAGAAGGAGGGAGAGTGAGGGCCCTTTTATAGCTGGGTAGGAGTGACATTCTTGTAAATATTCAAAAGTATTCACTATTGGGAGGTATCCCTTACCTAATGTGTCTCTAAAATTGAATAATAATGTAGGATAGGGTTTATATATTAGATAAATACCTCCACCAAATAAAATAAATACATTTTTATAATGTTATTCTCGAGTCATTAAGTTTAATCTATTTTATCCTTTTAGTTTTTACCACAGTAACTTGTATCTTTTTATTTACCTAGGTAACTTATCTTTTAAGAAGAAATTTAAAATGATATTTATTATATTATTTATACATATTTATTCTAATTATTAAATATAATTTATTAAATTAAAATCCTATATGTGTGTAAAATTAATTTTGACACAAATTCATGTAATGCACAAAACCCTATTTTAACTTTAATCGTGTTAATTAATTTTAACAGTTTTCACTAATAATTATTGTAAAAAATTAATTTTATGTTATTAGATAATATAAATTTTTATAATTACAAATATTATATCCATTTTTCAAAATTAAACTCCCATAAGTGGCATAATTTAATTTAAAATTTATCTCGTAGACGCAATGAGAAAGTGAGTTTTTAAAGAGAAAAATTTCAAAAGTTCACCAAATTATTAAATCAAAATTCAATATAAAAATGATTATAATGACATAAATTAGATTAATTGATATAAAATGGAACAAGATTTTCTTTAAAACCAATTGAATATATAGTTTAATATTATTAATTATTTAAAATAAAAGGTAGTTTTCAATTAAAATCCAATATTTTTCACTATTCATCAAAAAATAAAACTTCTCAAAAAATATCAAAAATTCACCATAATATAATTTTGGTATGACAATTTCAAAAATTACGTTTTTTTTGTTCAAATTGTTTTTCTAAAATTTGTACAAATTAATTTAAAATTAATTTCTCAAAGCACAATTAATCCATCTTTTAGAAAAATTACTGTTTTTCAGAACACAATTTATTTTTCATTAATGTGATACTTATTTTATTTATAATCAATATATAGTTAATAAATATGTATAAAATATATATTTTCATAAGTTAGTTAATCCTACTCTTACCCACCATACCAATGAATAAATTCTAATTATCATATAATAATATTAATAATATATTATTGTTCGGTAAAACTCGACCTTGCGTGTAGTGAAAAGTGAACTCAGTGTTGTATTTAAAATAATCTAAAATCAATGATGCATGTCCCATATTCTATTGAATAAAATTTTATTATTTTAGTTTTTTTGGGTGTTATAGTTTATATATGTGTAAACCATATACTTTTTATAAATTAGTTAAACAAATCATACCCACCAACTTAACAATTAGGCTATAATGGTCATGTTTTAAATAATAATAATTTAATAAAATAGCGTATTTAATTTAAATGAGGTGTTGTATGCATTGAAAGATATTTAAGATATTTAATTTATTTAAAAATAAATATATCATTAAGTACATAGAGTTAAATTTTATTCTAATATTGATGTTTCATGTCATATATGATATAAAACATGATATTCCTCTTTTAAAATCACATGGTGTTACACACAAAACCAACATATTTGAAAGTAATGGGGCTAACAATGAATACAAACAAATGGAAACACCAATTTTCATCAGTATCTAATAATATACAACTTTTAATTTTTGGGGAAAAACTTTCATGAATCTTTTACCTCTATCACAATACCACTTGATAAACCATTAACGATACCATCTATCCATGAATACCAACACTAATTGTTGATTGATCTTGGAAAATGATATCAACTACTACACAATGAATGACAGATGAGAGGAACACTTCTTTAACCCCAACAGGAAACTTCATTCATTACAAACTCATTCATTTATTTATCTTCATTAAATAAACATCTTTAACATCATCATATTTACAGCCTTCGCTTCCTAATCTTGCTGTTAAGGGCTGGGTATTAAAACGAACAGATTCAGGATTCTTTGTACTTTAGGAATAAACTACACATAGATTCATGATCTTTCATTGTCCCCCTTTTACATAAAATCCAAATTATATTTTGTACCTTATGAATTGAATACATAATCCCAAGAAAACTCATACCTTGGGAAAATGGGATGAAAATTTTAGAATCATATCACTCTCCCCTTGTTTTCATAATGCCATAAAACAAATGCTTTGATCATTTCAATACCATTTATACCATGTGTTACATCATTAATCTCTATCTCCTTTATCAATTATGTTCATAGGGATATTTATACTTATCCTTCTTTATCAACACAGTCATTGAATTTGATAAGATGAGATAATTTCCCCCTATGATATGAAAACCCTAATTTTGTTAGTCCAGTTGATTTTACCCACAAAATAAATTCTTATTTGAATCATTTATTCATATGTAACTTTAGGTTTGATAAAACGCTCCATCTCCAAAACATATTTTACCTATAGTCTATTTTAACAAGTTTTTTAGTGGGTGAACTTTTCACTTAGAAAAGATCCATCAACAATACCTCTAAGACTATTCATTTAGTAATCTATATAGGAAACAAGATATAAAGTTAATGAAATCATCACTATAAATTGCACTCAATTTCTTTCACACATCTCAAGAATCCAAAAAACATTAGCTTCTTTCAAGGGATTCTTCTAGATTTATTCTTCAATTTTATATACCAAGATAATACTAATTTTTGAAATTGATACCCATTATCATAGATACTAGTATGTTTGATGATACCATTCATTGAATATTTATCAATACCAAATGTTGAAATGATTAATCCTTTAATCTTTCGAGATCACTTCTTGAACTACACTTGGTAAATGATTTCTTCTATCATCCATAGGATGTATTTCTTTATTTGCTGGGGATACGATCTAGAAACCGTTCATTTCAAAACTCCCTTTTACATTGTCATATTTTTCACCAAATATAGCACTGAAATTATCCATCATAGTTATCCTTCCATCACAAAATATAATATCCTAATAATAGTTATATGATGTCACATGTTAGATAAAAAACATGAGAGCTAATTTGGTTACTACTTCCACATTTTTCTATCTTCAAGATCAGAATTCTAAAATAACTAGTGCTATTAAAAACAATGATTCATGGATATTTATACCACTTTAAATCAATTGAAATATTAGATTTAAAATCCTAATTCTAGTCATTAGGTATCCTCATTACTACTTTGATTCTTCTTATATTCTCATTCATTTCGATTCTAGATACAAAACAAATTCTGTTTGTATTGATTTGAATTAGTTGGAACTCTGGATCATATTAGAACATCACTTTATATATTTTTATACAACTTACCCATGGATTATATCTCCTATAAAACCCAAAACATGTAAAAAATATTTAATATCATTAAAACAGTTAGGGATATGGGATATTTCACTCCCATAAGTTTAGGAATGAGGCTGGTATTGACAAACCAACCCTTCAGTTTCACACATTCCTTTCCACATTTTTATATTCAAAGAACGTAATTCTATCGCCTCATCAATTTCTTCTTCCTTTGATAATTTTTCATAGTAAGATTCTTTAGTGTTTTAGAAGAATCACTCCATTGAGTTATTCCACTTATCCCAACATTATTTAGAATGTTATATTTATACTTCCCCATTTCAATGCTTGGGAATTTCCTTCTCTTCACAGAATAACTCAAAAACTACTCTTCCTTGGGTACTCTTTCCAACAAGTATCTCCTAAAATGTCATTTCTTGGATGCTTCTTCTCCTTGTATTATTATATCTCTATTTATCCCAACCTAATTTATCATATTTAACAACACATGTCTTGTTTAAGGATAAATAATTTATATGATAGAATTTTGAACTCCTTTCAATTTTCTAAATATTCTTATTGTCATTTTATGAACCCTTATGTTCAACACTTTATTTGGAACTTATCTTATTATCAATATTTTCATTTTTTAGGAACTCCCATAGTTCCTTTTATCTATTTACTTATGGAATATTTTATAAAACCACTTAGGCATGGATCATTTCCATTCTCATTGACAACTAATAGATCTACCTCAGGTGTATTCTTTCTTTTGGGATCTTTCATTATTTGATCATAAACTATTTTTAAAACTATATTATATTACTTATTTTCCCTAAATATTTATTTATTTATTTCTAAGAGTGATTCCATGAGTAAACTGATGTTTATGCCTAATGAAACTTTTATTGAGATGCATTATTTTCCTCCAGAGTAGAAAATAGTTTTTTCAGCTTAACATACTTTCTTTTAGTGAAAAGTTTATTCTTGTTAGTCAGTAGAATGGAGGATTTACTTTGGAAACATTCAATTTTATTTTTTTATGCAATTACGATCCTTATGACTATAGTTAGTTCGGATAAATAACCTCTCATTAAAACCATACCTCCTACAGTCACACATCTGTTGAGATGTTTTTTTTTTCAGAAAATTCACTTTTTCCTTTCAGCCCTGGGATTCTAGGAAGACACTCATGGCATATCCCACCATTCCATGGTAGTAGCATTTATCAGCTACCTTCCTTTGAGAGTAATCTATTTTGGATTTGAAAATATGATTCTAATACTTTTTTACTCCATATTTCAAAATTTATGGACTATAATTATTATTTATTCCCTAGAAGGGACCATTGTATTCTCATTCAATGTCTTCATCCTCTTTTCAAGCTATTTGATCTTCCAATCCTTATTCTTTTTATGTTGGGTGGTAATCTTACTCATATTCTATTCTAGATTCTAACATCTCTTCCAATTGTGTTTTGATTGGTATAATGATATCTTTCATCTCCTTCTCTATAAGAATCTTATTTTCCATTTCTTATGAAATTTCATTATGTAAGTCACTTTGACTCTTAATCATTTCACCCATATTCTTAATTTCATCATTCTTGGACACCTTCACTTACCCCAAATTTTGTTTCTCGTCAACCAACTCTACCATGTGTGTTACCAATTACTCATTGGTCCTTATATTCTGAACCTCGTTTGAGTTAAAAATAATTTATTTTGAACTATATTTACACTCTTAAACTTTGGAATACATTTAATCCAACTCCTTGAAATGAGTATCATTATTCTCCCTCAGCTATACAATAATGTTAATTAGTCTTTTATTGATGATTTTCAGTTTTTATATCATTTTTAGCATTTTAATATGGATCCCTTTAGATTCATTCTTCTTTATTATCTATATTTTTTCTTCCTTTATCCCATGGTTAAGATCCTATGATATGTGGATAGATTCCACCTTTGGATCTATTTATATTTCATCATCATCAGTAGTTTCAACATATCTTATCATATCAAGATCCTTACATAGTATAGTAACATCACTATATAAAAAAGTAGATAAACAATCATGTTCATCCATACATTCTATTTCTGGCCCACTTGGTTCTTTTAGCTAGATCACACACTTCTCAAATATTATCCCTTCATATGGAATTAATTTAGAGGGTTTCTTATTCTTCTTCTTATTCTTAAAATTTTTTATCTTTCCCATGTTGTATGAGCAAAAAATATTTTAACTTCAAAAACCAATCAGATCAATTCATATCAAAGAAAATCCAATAATATAAATAATCTCTTTTATAATAGTTATTAGAACATTAAAGGAGTTTAATGATATATTCAATAAGAGGGGAGGGGGAATCAGTTTATGAAACTTGTTCATATTTCCTCACATTCCCATGAAATTCTCACCATATTAATCGATTTTGAACTCACTTGTTAGTACGACCACTCCTATGTTTACCTATTAAGTAATGATCCAATTAACTAGTGCACTTATATTAGACTTATTCAGATAATGTCTATGATATCTCAATTAACATGCACTGATTATAATCTTACCAAATATAAGACAAGCAAGAAAACACATCAAAATAATTTTACTTGGTTCACCCTTATTGGGATACATCCAAGGAACAAACATTGATATTGTGCCAATGTTCCAAAATACACTAATAATCTTTTAGTGGTGGATTTATTCTAGGTCACTTCTATTTATAGGGTCACCCCATTACAAGATTTAGTGTCAGGTTACTTCCACTCAAAGTTTACTCCCTTTACAAGTTTTAGGTTGACTCACTACCACCCACAAGTCACTCACTCTTTCCTCTCCCATTACCGAATGATCCATGAGGGAATGTTATTTGGATAAAAAGTCAATTCATGAATTTACTATCTAATAGTTGTTGCACTTATTAGTTCCAGTTGATCTTTATAATGTTCTTTTAATAAATACTTGTGAAAAACCCCATTGAAATAACTTCACTTTCCCTATTGATCTAGTCTTCAAAGAGTAAAACCTTCATTTTTTAAGTTACACAATGAGTTTAAATCATTTGATATACTATTCTCCTTAAACAAATTCACAATACACACTTTCATGCAACTTTCAAAACCTTCACAAAACTCCACACTTTTGAAAAACTTTCAAATCCTTCGTGAAATTTGTACTTTCATGAAATTCACAACCTTTAATGAAACTTACTAATCTTTTGTGAAACTTCCTTGGTCATATTGACACAAGTCCTTTCTTTATGAAAGTGATGTTATTATGGATTATTTTCATAAGAAGAACCTTCACACAGTTCTTTCATGGATTCATATCCTTTATATATTCAATGAGTCTAGCTTGTTCAAATGAGGGGGGGGGGGGGGTGGGGTGGGGGTATCAGATTATTTATAGACATTTGTACCCCTTCATAAAACTTTTATTCTTTCCACTAACTTTCATAAAACTCTTAATTTTGTGTGAAAAACTTTCCACCTTCACATAACTTCTAGGAATATTTTTTTTTCACATATGCTTTTATAAAAACATGATGTGTTCACATAACTTTTATCCTTCATGAAAGTTACTACATTCATGAAAATTTATTTTTTGAATCACCCGTATTTTCAAATGAACTAATATTTTACGAATTCCATACCTTTTCCAAATTTTGATAGGCATCCTCGAAATTTCAATTTCATGAAAATTTGTGAAACACATTCTTCCTTTTATGCCAATTTTTTCACTTTCATGAAAATTGTTCCTTTTTTATTTTTATTAGGATGGATTGAAATCATCATGTTTATGAAAATTATGATTTTTGAGAGTCTTCTTCCTTTGCTATATTTTCCTATGATAAATTTCTTCATGCACTCAGAAACTTAAAAAACTATTCCTTTATTAATATATCATGGTTTTTATAGTCCTAGAACTTATCCATGAACTTTTCATGATCTATCCCTATCAAGGTACTACTATTTATTCTATAGCTTCAACCCATCTCTCATTATTATAATGACTGAAATTCTGCGCTCATAGAATACTTCATGAAATCCACCATTTTACTATCATTAAGAAAAAACTATCTCATGAGAGTATTGAAATGGTAAAAAAAAATCCAAAATTATCTATCACACAATGTCAAAGAAAAAACTACACCCAAAATACCAACTCAATAATGTTTATAGTGATAAGGTTGAAAATGAATGTAACACTTAACAAATGGAAACACCAATTCATATTGGTGTCCAAAAAATATATTATTGTGAAGATGGGAAATAAGAAAATTTGTTTCAAACTTTGTCCAAATTGAAAGATATACTCACTCCATTAAACATTAAATTGTATTTGGAGGAAACTAGGCTACTTCTTACTATTAATACAACCACTATCCACTCCCAAAAATATCTGGAAGTAGATATAACACTGGGATAAATCTTAAATTTTGATATATTTGTTTCAGATTATATCGATAATAAATTTTTAATTTCTTATCCTTATGAATATT
This sequence comes from Viscum album, assembly GCA_963277665.1. Taxonomy (NCBI): domain Eukaryota; kingdom Viridiplantae; phylum Streptophyta; class Magnoliopsida; order Santalales; family Viscaceae; genus Viscum; species Viscum album. The sequence continues at coordinate 481,554,619 of OY728139.1, forward strand.
TTATTCCAATTACTTTTGTAGAGACTGGATTTTTAGATGAAGAGGAAGTGAAGGTTAAAATTGAAGAAATAATAATGTTCTTGATTGAGAAGTACATCGGTACACATGAAGATGGTGGTATAGATCCATTTTTTAAAGAAGAAATAATTTTTAAAGATGAATCTAATGATAAAACATGTACTGAAATTAATTTCCACCACTAAATGTTTTCATTTTTAAAGATAAATTATTGAGAAGTTTCTCATATATTTTTTTCTATCTTCCATTATTTTATTAGAACTATAAATACAAGGAAGGAAACCTAAAGATATGTATGTGTGGGTACTTTTAAAAGTTGTGAAAGATAAAGAAGATCAGTTCTTGGAATATTTGGTGGTTTTAAGGAAATTTGTCCCACCTTTGGATTAGTGATAACTAGAAGCAATTTATTAACTAGGGGTTGTAAAATCCTAGATCCCAATTAGGGGTTAAAACATAAATTCTTTTACTTTATATATTTATTTTAATTTTATATTCTTAATTTCAATAAATTTTTGATGCTTTGTTTCTTGTTTTTCCTATAGGTTTTCAAGTTATAGTTTTTGAAGAGGCTAGATTGAGGTCACTACTACTCAATAAAAACCAGGTCAAGTATTTCTTTTCTACTTATTTTTTTTATCATTTATAAACCTATGGATTCTAATTTTTCATATAAACTAAAAATAATGATTAAATTATATAAAATAATAGTGTGTGTGTGCGGGGGGGGGGGGGGGGGGGGGGAACATCTTAAATAGTTTATGATTTTTTTGTTTTCTTTTCAAATTTATGTTTTAGATTTTATTTTCAATTTTAGGATTTTCTTTCAAATTTTATTTCTTTTGAAACTTGTGAGATTAAAACTAATATCTTTGTCATTTTTGAAACACATATCAATGAGTCAACCAGTTTGACCCACGAAACTGGGATTAAATGAATACTGAAATGACTTTGTTTTATGTGTAAAAATTTGATTATTTCAGGAAAATATCAATGAATTTTGAATCCCATGACACATCTCACTGTATTTATCTTTAAAATCACTTCCTATGAAGCTTCTAAACCTTTTTTACATATTATCTACATTTAATTTATTTATTAAGATAATAAAACACTACTTTATAAACCACAATTTGATTTATTTCTTTCAAACTTGGGGATTTTAGTTATGTGTGTTTTAAATTACTGAGGAATTTATTTAGTTTTAAAAACCCATTTTTAGGAAAATATTTTTTATTCAATACTGCCTATACATTTTATCCTTCCAAGACTTTATAAATCTATAAATGACTTTGGTAGGTAGGCACATTATAAGAAAATTTTCCCTACTCAACCTTCTTTAGAAGTAATAATTGCACGATCTAGTTGAAATTAAGTGTGGGGAGAAAATTTTTGTTTTGTGATATATATTTTAGGGCTAATGTAGAGAATAAATCATGGGATTAAAGTTGATTTTATAACTAAAAAAATGATTCTTCTAAAATTTATTCCTCGTTCGAGCATTTCTAGAGCAGAATTATAAAAATAATGAAAAATTGTACTGAAGTTACTAAAAAAATAAATATCAGTTTTATAAAGTTGAAAAAAATACTTTTATTTAAGAGAAGGTCTAGAAGTCACCCACCGTTTGAAATTTACATAATCTTTTAATACCTTCAAAAACAAAGTTTTAAATGTTTTTAAAATATCAATAAAAAAATTAAATTCTATTGATGGCAGTTGAGTGGATATCATATTCATACCAAAATAATGAAAGGTTTATATATTCACTAAAATTTTAAGATTATTAAATTTTATTTTATATTGAGGGGTGCGGGGAGGAGACTATACTTGAGCATAAATCTGATTCCAATATTTTTATTTTAAAAGAGCCAACCCTCCTTATTATACTTTAAATTTTTTAATATAAATATCCTATAAAATTTGAGGTACTAAAAAACCCTATCAAATTACTCTAGATTAAAATAATTATTTTCCTCATATAAGGTAGAGATTTATGAATTTATCATGTATATGGAGACTCTTTCATCAATTTAGAGAAGAAAAGCTTCGTAGAATATCTATACTTGTGTGATGAGGGAAAACACATGTCAAGTAAGTGTTTTGTGTTAAATGGAGGATAAATAGAGTGGGAATAAATAAAATACACTGAATTTAGAACTTAAATTAATTGATTTTTAGGATTCATGATATTTTTTGTTTCTTAGTGTTAAATTGACAGATCTCATGGGTATGCGATTTTTAATTTTCTTGTATATGATTTTTGATGCTTACTTATTCTAGATTTCAAATGATAAGTGTGGGGGAATTGATAGAGATTCTATTTACAATAATTGTTTACATCTATTTCAATGATTTAACCCCCATCAATTTTTTTATGTGAAATTAAATTTTTTTTGGGTTTTTTTGACAAATTTTGAGCTAAATAATTAAAATTGCTTAAGTTAAGAGATTAACATTTTTTATCACTTTGATGTTTAAACCAAAAATCTTTAAAATATGATATAAATTGAAAAAATATTTTTTAGGGTGATTTTTTGTGGGATTCATTTTCTCTAACTAGACTAAGTGTATATACAAACACTAAGATGCCCAAACTAATCATTCAAAATTAGTAGATGAATGGTCATTTTTTTCAATCCTCTTTAAATGAGGAATAAATTGAGATAATGAAATCAGATTGAGGTTATTATATCTGTATAAGAAAGTGGAGTAAAAGGAATGAATGATAGTTTAATTTAATTAACCAGTTCTTTTATTAAGGAAGATGATGAATGTGTAAAAGTGGAGAAAGATTAAGAGACTCTTCAGACATAAAAAATGATCTTATGTAATTAAATGATAAATTTTTAAACAATTTCCAAATGGTCTAAAATTTTTAATAAATAAATAAAATGAAAATTCAAAACACATTTAATAATATACCCTATTGAAACTCATTGGGTTTCTTGGCTCAAAATATTCAGCATTTTGATGTATATATTATGGGGGGAAATCAACACACACTTTTCCTATAAATTTAAGTCTCCATTTCTATTTAAAAGTATAGTTAGAGAGGGAGACCATGGATATAAAAGTGGATCATGCTTAAAGAGAGAGAATTTTAAATGAGGTAATCTAGCCATTAAGGGATGAAATCCAAGAAACTGTGGTAGTAAAGATTCAAGGATTATTCCATTTTGAGATTTTTTAATTCAATTAATTTTTATTATATTATTCTGGAAGCTATTTTCATGATTGAAGGATTTATCTTTTCTCTAGTGAATTCACTTTCTTATTTTTTTTCTATATTCTTTACCAAATTATGACTATAAACTAATTTTTTTATTGCTTAAAATTATTTGGATGAGGTCAACCCAGTGAGCACAAAAACTTCAATTTGTTTTGGTTTCTCAATGGTATTTAGACAATTAAAACACTTTTATAAAGGTATAAACACCCATATGTTTATTTTTGATATGATGGCTTGAAAATATAGCTATTCACTTGGAGGTCTTTGAGTGAGGATTGAGAAATAGAATTTAAAAATTAAATTAAACAAGGACGAATGGAGTATAAAAGGATAAAATCTTTTCCATCACTTCTTTCTCAATTATAGTATTGCATTTATATTTCAATATATCCTATATCTAACTTCTAACTTCAGTTTATAACTTATTTTTAATTTTATTAATTTTGTTTGAAAATAAAAATCCCCATTTTAAATGATAAAAAAAATATTATCAATGTGATAGTTGTTTACTTATCCTAGAACCTTTACATGATATAACCTTGTAGTAACCATTGTGCTACATTTTAAAGGGTAAATTATTAATTGAGGTAACATGAATGAGTCCTCACTATCATAAAGCCTAATTAGGTGATCAACCACCTGGTTTTTATCTCATTTCTTATCATTAATCTCTATGTTGAACTCTTGCAGTAGTAAAATCCATCTGAGTATCCTAGGATTTACATATTCCATCTTCATCAAACATCTAAGGTCTATATGGTAAGAAAATAAAATGGATTTAGTGTTAAGAAAACTAGATTTGAATTTATCTAACGAAAAAGGTACTGTAAGAAACTCTTTCTCAATGGTTGTATAGTGGAGTTGGCTATCATATAAGGTACTTGAGGTATAGAAAATGACTTGTGGTCCATATTAAATTATTTAAAACATTACAACCCACATGACTTAGTTGGAATCATCATAGATTAACTCAAAGGTGTTTTCTAGGTTGGGTGAATAAATCACTAGTTGGGTAATCAATCTACTCTTAAATTCAACAAAAGATTCCTTGAACTCATCATTAAAATCAAGATCAATATCCTTTAAATGTAATTGATATATTTTAAGATAAATATTACTATAATTCTTCATAAACCTACTATAGAATACAATGTGTTCTAGAAATGATCTAACATGTTTCACACAAGTTGGATAGGGAAAATCATATATCAATTCAATTTTTGATTTTTCCAACTCAGTACCATTTTTGTGAAATTAAATTCCCTAATATTATTAATTTTTTCACCATGAAATTACACTTCTAAAAATTAAAAACCATGTTATTTTAATTGAAAATTTTAAAATCATTTTCTAGATTTTTCAAATAGTGATCAAATTAATTACTAAAGACAGTAATATTATCTAAAAACATATCCAATCATTCTTCAATGTGGTTTTAGAATATACTTATCATAAAACTTTAAAATTTATAAGAGGTATTTCATAACACAAATAAAATCCTATTATAATAAAATGTTCCAAAGGGACATGTGAAAGTGGTCATCTCTTAGTCTTATGGAGTTATGGGTAATTGGAAATAACCTGAAAAACCAACTAAAAAATAATATCATGTTTTCATTGTCGATATTTCCAACATTTGGTCAATAAAAGGGATAGGGAAGTGATAGATACTATTTATCTGGTTTAGTTTATTATAATATACACACACTCTACATATGTTTATAATTATTATATATCAATTCATTTTATCCATTTTTCACAACGGTAAATCCTATTTTATTGAGAACTACATTTATTGGATTGACCCATTGTGAGCCAAAGATTGGGTAAATGATGTCTACATCCAAAATTTTATATATATATCTATTAAATACCTCTACAATGGTGGGATTTAAACTCCTTTGGGGATGCATAATATGACTGTAATTCTCTTTAAGTAAAATTATATATGAGAATATTTTGGGATTAATGTAGGGAATATCACCTAAACTCCACCCTATTTCTTGCTCATTCTCTTTCAAAATATTAATTAATTTGTGTTAATTTTTTGGGGATAGGTTATTAGTAATGAATACTAGTATCATTCCTCCTTCCATGAGATACAAATATTTAAAATCAATGGATAGTTGTTTCAATTTGATATTTGGTAGTTGTTATAAAGATGAAATAAAATTTGGGGTTTCAACTTCCACTGCATGTATTTTCTACACTGAAGATGACATATAAGATACCGAATCATTAAATAAACAAAGAAAACTTAAAGGTATTCCGTGGTTACCTCTTCCTCAAAACTAAGGATAAATTCTTCAGAATCTTGGATAAATTTATCCTCTGTGGAGTTTTAAATAATTAATTATGTTTTTAAGGAAAGATTTTATGAAATATACAAAAAACCTCAATAGGACCAAAATCTTAAAAGTGATAAAGCATAAGGACTGAATGGTCAGATAAAGGTTTACTCTTGGAGTCAAAGATATTGAAATAGATTGTTCTATCTTAGAACTGCATGGTAATTTTTACTTCATGCACATTGATTAATGTCTTGGTTATCTTCAATAAGAGTCTCCCCAAATTGATTGGTGAGTATGCTATGATCTTATCTTATTCTACGTTCAATATATATATATAAACTTGGAATATATGTTTTAGACTTTAACTAATATATCATCTAAGAATCATGCTAGAAAAAATAGTATAATTTCTTAAAAGCTTTAAGATCACTCTCGTAGGATTCTAATAACCCATATGTAAAGATGTAAATACTGAGTGGGGAATACAATTTAAAGAAACAAAAAAATAAAATGAATTATTTAAAAATATTATAGATCTAGTAGAGTAAGTGATAGAAAATTTGTTTGGATCTTGATCTTTTGTAAATCTTCCTAAGTACACACTTTTATTTCCCCAGAGCCTCCTCTTTTTGGTCTAGAGTTACTTGAGGAAATTAGTATACTTGGGAATCTATTCATGAGATTATAATATGTTAATATTAATTTTCACTTATTAGAAAGCCTTTAGAATGTCCCTTTGGAGTTATTTCACTTGAATCTTATTAGATTGAATTGTCCTTGAGGGGAATAAAAGCGGTGGATCTTTTTTATCTCATTCCTTCCTTTTTAATAGCATATATCATCTTTTTCTTATAGGAATATATTCCTCTGCAACATATTATGTTCTTTCCCAGGGCACATTGGACTACTTACCAGGTTCCTTGGTAATTGGTTATAGTTGTCTTTTTTCAAATCCCTATATAACATGATTTTCAATGCTAGGTTGTTCTTGGTTAGATTCAGAGTTTTCAGATCCTTCTTCTTTACTAATAAGTTAATTTTTTTTAATTAGGTGTGGTCATGTGATGAATATCCTTTATTAATTTTATTGTTATAATGATCAACATTTATTTAGGGTTATTGTAACATCCTACCCCTCCTCATTGGATTGAGTTGAGGAAGGATTTCTACTTGGACTTAAGAGACATCCCCAAGGAGCCAAAGGCTGGAAATAAATACCAAGGGCTTCAATGCAATTGATGGATGATTTTACCTTTAGAAATAAAACATCCACAAACAAACATACCATAACTGAAACCACTATATGATGCGTGATAACAATTTAAGACAAATCAAAGTAATACCATTGATATCAAAATCAAACTACAATAGAGTACCACAACATAATACAACTAACACAAAAATAAATAGAAGAAGAAAAAACAAGAAACAACTAAAGACTACAAAGAAATAACTCCATAGCTCCACACCTGATATATTCTCCAACTCCACAAAACAACCCAAGTATCTCTAATCACCGCTAATTAAATGTGATATATTCCCTTTACCTATTTCATGATAAACAATATCTACAAAATAACCAAAGTTCCAAAGTAGGGGTGAGTAATGACACTTAGTAGGATTTCTTCAAATGACTTAAATACTCATTCCACTAGGATATAACAAGTTATTAAATTTATATAAAACAATTTATATAAAAAATTGAAAACAGTTTATATTAAAATCTAAAACAATTGTCGTAGAAAAAACGTTTTCTCAAAAAAACCAATTTAGTAGGAAAGCAACTAAAAAATTAATTTAGACATTTCTCAAATATAATTTTGGAGTAACCAATCCCATTTTATATAACAACACACAAAAATAAACTCAACCACATAATCTTGGTGTTTATCTATTACTTTGGAACCTCACATCCTTTACCAATACGTTTAATAGTGGTACTTTATGACCTATATCAATCCCATTCAACTCACGTCGTACCAATTAACACAACCACATTACAAAACCATATTTTCCAAATCATTTCAAAAAAATTCCATTTTGTTGAAAACATTTTTCCATTCATTAACACCAAACAAAGATTTTAAAATCATCATTTTGAAATCATGTTACCATTTTCACTTTCCACCAAATTGCCCTATTTTTAAAATTCCATAAACTGTCACCAAAAAGGGTTCCCATAAATAAATTTCACAATGATTTAAAAATAAATTTAAATAATAAAAATCAATTTTAATCTAATCCTTCCAGTTCTAGTAAGAGGATTCTAGAGTGAATCTACTTACCATGAGAATTATAGAGAAAATGAAGAACATGATAAAAAATCCCACAAAACCTGGTTGAATCTCAAAAAACCTACCATAGATCCATTGCCCTAACAAAAAAAGTCTACATATAACTAGGATTGGAATAAACCACCTTATATCTATCCACAACTGACTAGATCTAAAAAACCAAGAGAGGAAAGAAAGTAGATATAAGAAAAACTATAAAAATCTACCACAAAAAGAGACTTACCAAGGGAATTGGGCTTCAACACACCAAGAAAATCCTCCATATTGCTTCTGGTTCAATGGGGAATGCTTGCATAGACTTTAGGAGGAATAAATCTAGAGTTAGGAATGAAATAGAGGGAAAATGAGGGGTTTAGATCTAATATAAACCCAGATACACTTTCTAGGATCTAATTTTTAAACTGTGCATAGTTAGTCATACGATTAGGTGAACCGTTCACTAACCATGTGCCAACCTCTACCTCAAGAGGCACCTCGCATGGTTGGCCCACATGGTTAGGTAAACTATGCACCAACTGTGAAAAATATCCCTATACCACTTTTCACAGTTTCTCTTGGGTGGCCACACAGTTTGACTAACCCATGTGCCTAACTGCGCACCTTCCCATCATCCCTGGTCTCACTTCGCATGGTTTTCTGTAGGAGTTTCATGGTTTCCACTAATTTTTCTCCAACCATGAACTATTATAAAATCCCCAAACCATTCCAAAATTATTCCAAACCCTCCCGAAATTTACCCAAACACTTTACATACTTAAAAACATAAAGAAAGGGTTACTTAATTAAAACTAGGGGTGCTCCATTCTCCCCACCATTATCCTTTCCATCCTTAGAAATTAGAGAACCACTACTATATAAGAACCCAAAACTTTATTTCAGGTATGGATCTTGTTTTCGGGTTGTTTTTGAAGAAAAAAGAAGAAATTAAGATTTTCTAAGTACATGCCATGTACTTATGAGTACACACTGTGTACCCAGTTGCTGTGTACACCCATGTACTGGCTGTTTAATGGATGAGTACATGGTCGTGTAGGTGGCTTCACAGACCGTTTAAGGCGGGGGTCGATTAAGGCTACTACATGGCATGTACCTTTAATGAACACACCATGTAGTTTTCTTTTTATTTGATAAATTAGAGCAGGGTCACATATCATCCTCAGAAACACCTTCTTCTCCCCTTGTTTCATACATGAGAGTGACAAAACAACCAAAGAACTTTGAACCTCTTCTGATTCTCTCTCTGACCTCTGATTGAGACGTCGTCAGGTGCATTGGAATCCCACTAGTGAGTTATCCATTCCCATAGAGACTCTATTCATAATTCTTCCTCTCTCATGGGTTATTTAAGGTTGAATTGTTTTCACTTTTTTATAGATCTACGCCGATCCTGGGTGATTCAATGGCCGATATTCAAGTATATCAATCATGTGATATCATGGTAGGTGGTTTGTGCTTTTTTTTGTTTGTATTTGGATTATATATGATTAAAATTACGTATAACCTTGTTTAGAGTATTGTGTGATTTGGAGTTTAACCATGTTTATTACCATCTATGGTTTGATTGATTGATAAAGGGTTGTGGCTTATGCGTAAGGTTAGATAACTTGTTACGGAACACCTCATGGATGCGTTTCCCTTATTTGATCGTTTATGTCTGTTTGGTCTAGGATTCTTGTTAGGATTGCATTTTTTTCAATACCTTTTTATGTTAGGATGGAGTTAATGATTATATGAGATGATTATGATATGCAATGTGAAATTTTGGCCTGGGGGAATTTGACTGTGAGAGCTTCCTAAAGTAGGGTCAGTTATATATGTTTTACTATTATGTGGCCCAGGGGTATTGACTGTGAGAGATTCCATGTGGTTGTTGACCCAAGGGTTTAGACTGATAGATTTCTCTGGTGGTTGTTTATAATTTTTTGATAGTATATTAGACCAAGGGGTTTAGCTCGGGAGAGCTTTCCCAGGTGGTCATTCATAAATGAGTAGTGCTATGTTAGACCAAAGAAGTTAGACTTTGAGAGCTTCTGAGAGGGTCGTTATTAAATGAATGGTTGTTATGATAAACCAGGGGAATTATACTATGAGAAATTTCCCAAATAATCTCTATTGAATAATTGAATGATTGTGAAGAGTCTTCCAAGCCAAAGCACAAGCTTGGACTCAATCTTACTTGGTTGTTTAGATGGTCTTCTAAGACATCTGTTGTTACTATTACACTGGGGGATTTAGATATTAGGCTGGATCCTAAGATTACATGATTAAAATGATGAATAATTAATGTAAATTAATGTAATTAAAAATGGTAGGATTTTTTACTTTTGAAAACTTCCTAGTTTATTACTTCATTTCAGCATATTACCTACTATATATATTCAGTGATAGTTAATCACATAACTTTTGGTGGCTGCCTACTGGGATTCGTCTCACACCCTGTTTGGGTCATGATTTTGGACCCAAACATATTATATGGTTGCAGGTACAGATAAGAAAAAGCTCCCTTCTTCATTAGGTACTTGATTGCTATTGGAGCTGGAGAGCATGAGACCAAGATAAGGATTGAGATGCTATTGGAGTTTACTTGATTTTCTATACTTTAGTTTTGGTATTATATTTCTATAATTGTGAATTGTTTGACTACTTTTCTAGATACATGTGACATGCATCATGTATATATTCTCCAGTTGTTTTATTACTATTAGTCTTCTGATGTTTACTACTATAGTATGGTATTACTACTTTTGCTATTATTTAATATTTGTCTTCCGCTATGTATACTCTGCCAATGAGGGAATAATTTCCCCACTATCACACCTTGTACCTCACTTTTTTTCGGCAGCCTCTAGCATTTGAGGAAATGCACTTGAGGTTATGTGACCAACTGGGTTCGGGGCACTTCTGGGAGGCACTTGGATCCAGGACGTCACAAGGTGGTATCAAAGGAGTTCTTTTTTACTTTTTATTACTATTTGGAGACCATAAAATGGTATAGGAAGGAATAGGTAGTTGGTAATAAGGTGTTCTTGGGAGTAGCTACCCCGTGTAAAAGGAAAATCCAAGTTACCTCAAATATTACAATTTTTATGGTTTTGCAATTATTATAGTTGATTTGATTTCACCATTGGGTGATTCACATGTTTTGTGCTGTTATGATTGATATCATTGTAGTTCTATTTCTGTTGCAACTTAATGAGATGAGGGTATTCAATCTCATGCATCATATAATAACTTGATAGAGATCACATGTCATTCATTCTTTTCATGCCATTTAGGGTGCATTACGGATTTCATGCTGCTATGATAGATTTTGGGCTAGATATGCATGTTGTTGTGATATATTCCATGATAGAATACCTATATTTTTGATAGGTTATTAATATATATTAAGTTTCATTTTTTATGGACACCAAACTTTGGTCCATGAGGTGTTAGGGGCCCTCTTGGATAGGAATTTGGTGGATCATGTTTGAACTTTAATTTAATTCTGTTATGGCATGATATGAATAAAGATACCAAACTTTGATTCGCATGGAGTATGGGCTATCATGTATTGGAACTTGGCATTCATTGGACAAAGTTTTAATTTTTTTGGGGTTCTGGAGAAGTTTCAGAGGATTACTATCTAGAAACCTAGACAACACGGTGTGTGATGTTATGAACACACTCCATGAATTTTTCTGTTCTAGAAGAACTAAATTTTCTTAGGTACATTCCGTGTACCATATTTACACGCCGTGTAGTTATTAACCATGTGACTGACTGTGTGAGTAGATACACAGGGTTGATAAACATTTGGTAGAAAATGCCATGTACTGGGAGTACACACCGTGCTGTAAAAGACCATGTATCTGTCTATGTGACTAATGACATGGGTGAATGAAGCTGGGTTTGTACACATGATGTGTATCTTATACCCACTGTGTAGTAACTAACCGTGTATCCGGACGTGTGACTAACGACATGGGTGGATTGAACTTTAGTGGTACACACTATGTCTAGGGTGAAAACTCTGTGTAGTATTACACCAGGAGAGAACCGTGTAATTATAGTTGTGTAGAAGTGTTCGGGAAGGAGGGAATATTCAAGTACACCCCATGTCTCAGGAGGAATGCACCGTGTGTATGGGGTGTTACATGACTAGGTTGATAGAGGTACACTCCCATGTTAAGGCGTAAGTAAACAAACTGTGTAGTGGTTCTACACGTTGTGCAACTATCTTTTTTAAAACTTGAATGCTTTCCTTATCCTATTCTTTTCTTGAACTTATAAGTTTCTGTCCTTGATAATCTTGAACTGAGGTGTGTGATTGACCTTGCAGATTCATGCCACCAAGATTTACTCCGGTTGTACGCCAGGTACAAGGCGATGATCAGACACCGGAAATGGTAGATTAGGGACTACTAGTAGGTCCAAATGTCGTTCCCATATTGTAACCAACTATTATACTGAACGTAGGTGCTAATTCATATTTCTGTGAAGGATTTATGGGGATGATGCATACTTTTCAAGAAGTACCACATCTTTCCCCGACTATAGAAAAGTTGATGCAGGTGTTACAGCAACAGCGTCCCCCAACTTTTACAGGGTATAAAGGACCATAGTCTATAGAGTCATGGTTAGAGGCTATGATTTCAATCTTTGAGGATATAGAGAAACCTTTATAGAGGTGGGTTAATATCATGATATACATGCTACATGATTCTTCCAAGAGATGGTGGGATGTTATCTCATAGGTGGGATGTCTAACACCCGAGACTTTTATGTTATATAAATCATCAAAGGAATCTTTTTCTACACAACACTTGCTTGGCTTGCTTTACACGCAATCACGACCTTCCTCGATAGCTTGCGTTGTACGCAATACCGAGTTTCACTAAACAACAATATGATATTAAAACTAGCCGTTATGAATAGTATTAACCACTTTTTGAAATTTTATAAATTTTATTTTTCAAAATGGACTTCATTTTTGGATTCAGAATATCGAAATTAGCCTAGGGTGAAATTTTGATATTTTTCTGAAAACTTTCAATTTTTGATGAATAGTGAAACCACTAAGTGGTAGGTTAAAAACCGAATTTTGCATAAAACTTAATTTTACCGCTTCTGTGAATGGAATTTCAAAAATCCGATAGACACGGTTGATATCAGTAAGTAAAATGTGGTTCAATGAGATAAAAATAATTTTTTGGTGAATAGTAACTTTTTACTATTTTTTTACCGCAGTTAATAGTAAATAGGGTAACTAAGGGTAAATATGATATTAATATTACCCTAACACATGTCCTAATTCTATTGGACAAGTGTAATTCGACCAAAAACAAACTTAGGAATAAAATATGACCATTTAGGCCCACTTGGATTAGATTAGGACATTTATTATTAATTTATTTAAAGAAGGGTTAAAATAGTTAAAATCAAAGTTTAATAAGTAAATCATTTTTAATATGGGGTTATACATAAGATAAATTCGATTGTAAATATTCATTAGAAATATAAAAAGATTTCCTACATGATGGTCTTTTATTTGTAATTTTTAGACATTAAATAATTTAATTTATTTATGACACAATGATGATGCAGTAATTATCTTATTAATGAAATATTGAGATAATTGATGTTATAAACACCAAAATAAATGTAATTTAAGACTTTTTATGAATTCAACTAATTTTATAGGTTACTATGATATATTAGTGTTGATTTAATCAACTTGGTTCGAACATATAATTCTGTTATGACTTTTACAAAAATCATATATCAAATAGTGTCAAAATTGACACAAAATAGTTTTTAAATCAAATATTATATTATTAATTGTTATTTTATTCCTAAAAATCTAAGGATCGGCCAAATGACTTAGATAAGGATATATATATTAATAATAAACAATTTGGGGTTCGTTTGGCATGTTATAGTAAGTGTATTAACCATATAGTGAAAGAAAACAAAAAGACATGGTAAAAGTTAAATTATTTAACTTAGAGTTAAATCTAATTGATAAGGTTAAAATAATACCCTAAACTTGTCTAAATCCTATTGGTTGATAGGATTTCGACCCATACCCACTTTAGATTCGATATAAGACCCTTTGGAACCATTATAAACCGATTTTGACTTTAATATAAAATAATATTTTGAGATATTCCTAAGGTGCCCCTCTCCTCCCTTATAAAAGGGAACCTCCTCCCCCTCCTCCTCACACCAAATTGAGCACTCAAGCTCGGACAACCCCTGACATTTTCTCCTCTCCACTTCCCTAGAATAATCCTAGAGGTCCTGGTCTTCTTCAAAGACCAATATTAGTTCCCTAAGTGAAGGATTCAAAGAGGCGTTCCAAAGAAGAGGTAATATCCATTACCGGTCTTTTCAATTTCTTTTTTCTTCAACTTCTTCTTCTTTAGTTGTTTCATGATAAAGTAATAACATCAGTATTACTTACATACTGATATGTTATTATAAATATGAAACAACCCTAATTCACCTTCTATCCATCCTACGGAAAAATGAAATCACCGCGCGTGCGTACGTACGGAATACCGTCTCGACGCCGTGGTGTAATCTATTTTCCACCATCACTTTACAAGGATGGGTATAATGGTGTAATGAGTAACTATTTATGATTATTATAAAGTAATATTGATACTGAAATAATATATATATACTCCAATACCGTTCCACGATCATAGGAACGATATCATCACTCGTGCGTACGTACGGAATACCGTCTCCACGATGTGATGCGACTCGTTCTACATGATCATCATTACATAGTAATTATATAAATGAATTGAATGAATAAATATGATATATGTTACACTAATACCATTCTGGATATAAGGTATCTATAACCTTACAAGAAGAATAAGAATTTATTCGGCAAAACACGCATAAGAACAAAAGGCAATAAAGACCCGAGTAACAAGTAACAATGAAATATTACTAACAAGAAGCTAAGAATATGACCATATATGATATCATATAAATATGTATGATTCTTTAATAAGTCAATAACATTATTTAAACCATTATACAGGAGCTTCGGGCACATACAAAGCAAATCGGACCTAAGGTAAGGGAAATATCACAATCTCACTTTTATCCGAGATTGTATTTACTTTGGTAATTACTGGGGTGTATTTTATCATCCAAATCCATGTTCCCTCAATATGTAATATTATTTCCATCCTTATACAATAGTTTATATCCAATTTTACCCTTCGGTAAGTTTTTTTGTAAAAGATATGAAAGGAATATTTTGTCGTTTTTCATACGAGGTACTTTTTGACTTTTCCGACAAAAGTACGAAGAATGTTTTTTTTAACTTATACGGCATGAATGGATTTTTAAAACATTATTTCCAAGAAACTTCCTTTACAAGTTTTCAAGTTTATTTTTAATCAACTTCTTTTATTTTAAAGTCGTTGTAACAGCCCGAGATTTTATGAAAAATATTCTTTTTAATTTTATTAATGTCTTGTGTTATACTCTACACCAAAAGGATCTTTCACAATACACTTCTCTGACCTGGCTTTAATTACACGCAATCACAACCTTCCTCGATAGCGTGTGTTGTACGCAACACCGAGTTTCGCTAAACAACGATATGCTATTAAGATATTATTAAAACTAGCCGTTATGAATAGTAATAACCACTTTTTGAAATTTAGTAAATTTTATTTTTCAAAATGGAATTCATTTTTGGATTCGTAATATCGAAATTAGCTTAGGGTGAAATTTTGGTACTTTTCGGATAACTTTCATATTCTGATGAATAGTGAAAATTACTAAATTTTAATTAAAAACAACTTTTTTAATCGAAATAATTAATAGTGATAAATTATTAATTTGAGTGGTTTTAAAGTATATTTAGAATATATTTTTACAATTCAATACAATGTTGGTCATTGTATGTAATTTTACGTTTAAACCAGACATAAACAAGTGTCAATCTTTTGATAGATATTGTTTCTTAAAAACACGCTATTTGTTTTAACAGCGGGATTTAATTATAAAATTAATTAATGCAACATCTATGTTATGAATATGGTAAAATAGACTTCATTTTTGAATTCGGAATATGAAATATAGCTTAGGATGAAATTTTAGCATTGTTCTGAAAAACATCAATTTTTGATGAATAGTGAAACTACTAAGTGGTAGGTTAAAAACTGAATTTTGCATAAAACTTAATTTTACCACTTCTGTGAATGGAATTTTGAAAATCCGACAGACACGGTTAATATCAAGGACTAAAATGTGGTTCAATGAGATGAAAATAATTTTTGGTGAATAGTAACTTTTTACTTTTTTTTACCACGATTAATAGTAAATAGGGTAACTAAGGGTAAATATGATATTACTATTACCCTAACACATGTCCTAATTCTATTGGATAAGTGTAATTCGGCCAAAAACAACCTTATGAATATAATATGGCCATTTAGGCCCACTTGGATTAGATTAGGACATTTATTATGATTTAATTCAAAGAAGAGTTAAAAGAGTTAAAATCAAAGTTTATTTACTAAAACATTTTTAATATGGGGTTATACATAAGATATATTCGACTATAAATATTAATTAAAAAGCTAAAAAGATTTCCTACATAATGATATTTTATTTGTAATTTTTAGACTTTAAATAATTCAATTTATTTATGACACAATGATGATGCAGTAATTATCTTATTAATGAAATATTGACATAATTGATATTATAAACACCAAAATAAATGTAATTTGAGACTTTTTCTGAATTCCACTAATTTTCTAGGTTACTATGATATATTAGTGTTGATTTAATCAACTTGGTTCGAACATATAATTCTGTTATGACTTTCACAAAAATCATATATCAAATAGTGTCAAAATTGACACAAAATAGTTTTTAAATCAAATATTATATTATTAATTGTTATTGTATTCCTAAAAATCTAAGGTTCGGCCAAATGACTTAGATAAGGATATATATTTTAATAAAAAAAAATTTGGGGTTTGTTTGGCATGTTATAGTAAGTGTATTAACCATATAGTGAAAGAAAACAAAAAGACACAGTAAAAGTAAAATTATTTAACTTAGAGTTAAATCTAATTGATAAGGTTAAAATAATACCCTAAACTTGTCTAAATCTTATTGGTTGATAGGCTTTCGACCCATCCCCACTTTAGCTTCGAAATAAGACCATTTGGAACCATTATAAACCGATTTTGACTTTAATATAAAATAATATTTTGAGATATTCCTAAGGTGCCCCTCTCCTCCCCTATAAAAGGACACCTCCTCCCCCTCCTCCTCACACCAATTTGAGCACTCAAGCTCGGCCAACCCCTGCCAAAATCCCTTCTCCACTTCCCTAGCAACATCCTAGAGGTTCTGGTCTTCCTCAAAGACCAATTCTAGTGCCCTAAGTGGAGGTCTCAAAGAGGCACTTCAAAGAAGAGGTAATTACCGTTACCAATTCTTTCATCTTTATTTCTTCTTCCACTTCTTCTTCTTAGGTTGTTTCATTATGAAGTAATAACATCAGTATCACTAATATACTGATATGTTATTATAAGTATGAAACAACCCTATTTCACCATCTATCCATCCTACGGAAAAAGAAATCACCGCGCGTGGGTACGTACGGAATACCGTCTCCACGCCGTGGTGTAATCTATTTTCCACCACCACCTTACATGGATGGGTATAATGGTGTAAAGAATAACTATACATAGTTATTACAACATCATATTGATTCTGATATATTGTATAATCCACTCCAATTCAATTCAATATTTATAGAAATGATATCATCGCTCGTGCGTACGTACGGACTACCGTCTCCACGACGCGATGAGATTCATTCTCCATGTTAACCATTTAAGAATGATTATAAAGTATATATAAGAAATAATAATGAAATATATGACATTATAAAGCTACTGGATTTATGTATATATATACATATGTCATCTACTTACTTCCATTTCAAGACAATAAGTAAAGGAAAACAGCGTTCATGCGTACGTACGGACTACCGTCTCCATGAACGGTGTTTTTCATTTTATTTATCTACCTATTATATATATATATATACTGAATATATATGATATATAAATCATATTTTATATTCTGGAAGTAAGTAAATCATGATATAAGAAATAATGATGTCAAGAACAACAAGTCAAAACACCTACGATAAATGAAACGATTTTACCCAAAACGCTTCTTTAACATGGAATTTACAAAAGAACGGGTAATATAATGTCATAAGTGAACCATATATGATATCATAACAATGAATATGATTCTGTAATAAGTCAATAACATGATTTAAATCATTATACAGGAGGTTCGGACACTTACAAAGCAAGTCGGACCTAAGGTAAGGGAAATATCACAATCTCATTTTTATCCGAGATTGTTTATTCGTAAGTATTTACTGGGGTTTATTTTATCATCCACATCCATGTTTCATCAATATTTAATATTACTTCCATCCACCTACAATTGTTTAAATCCATTTTTACCCTTCGGTGAGTTTTTAGTAATATGTATGAAAGGAATCTTTTGTCGTTTTTCGCACGAGGTACTTTTTGACTTTTCCGACAAAAGTACGAAGAATGTTTTTTTAACTTATATGGCATGAATGGATTTCTAAAACATTATTTCCAAGAAGATTCCTTTACAAGTTTTCAAGTTTATTTTTAATCAACTTCTTTTAGTTTAAAGTTGTATGACATGTTAAGAAAGGAAAAATGTTTTTGAAGTAGAAAGGATATTTTCTTCAAGAATAAAGTTCAAGTGTTTTATCAAAATTATTTTCCATCTAAGATAATAAAGGGTTCTGTTTTTATCCCTATTATTACATTGATTTGATCATGTTGTGATGGAATTATTTTTATGAATTCCATTATCTTATATGAATTGATTTATGATGTCATGATGTTTCAAGAATCCCATTTTTGTTACATGTGTTATGCGATGATGTATGTTTTATGATTATGTGGCACACATAAAAAAGGATTCATTATAAGATGGGTGGGACCTATATCTCCCTCCAATGCATTGGGTAAAGATTTTATATCTCATGAGATAGACATGGCTGGAACGGAAGGTTATTTCGGTTCAGTGATACAGGACTGAAACGAGGAGTGAACTCGGTTCAGAAAGGGACTTTGTCCACTAAGATAGTCTTGGCAATGAGTCATGACTAACAAGAAATGATTTTCCATGATTATGTGTGCATGCCACAAAGTTTCAAGTTTCATGTTATGATTATGGTGATCTCATTTTCACTTCTATGATTTATTCCATGATAAGATATTATGATCTCTTTTGCAGGTTTTGATTTTCAAAAAGACATGATATGATTTTTATTTCCTTTATTTGCCCTTGCTGAGCATTTGAGCTCACCCTTTTATGTTTTCTTTTCCCCAGGGTATAAATAAAGGTTTTAGGTAAAAAAAGGGAAGATCTTTATGGGAGATATTGAAGATCTTTCACCACGATTAGAAGATTACGTTCCGAGTTTCCAAAGACACTAAACTATTACGATCCTTTAGTGTGTGTTTTTGTTATGTACTAAGTATTCCGAAAAAGTAATGTAATTTCCATGTACGACAAGTTTCGGGTCTTTACAGTTGGTATCAGAGGAAAGGTTTAGTCAACCTTTGGAAACTAAGATGCGAAAACGTTAGTGAGATCCCTAGAGATATTTCTAAGGTATGTCTAGGGATGTCTCTAAGGTTAAGTATACGTATAGGTTATAGTCCTAGAATTTCTCTAACGATCTTAGAATTTAACCTAAGATGTTAGATATTGAGGGTACTACCCCTTTATTATGTTGTTTTCCCTAGCAAGATTTTTGTCTCTCACACTATTCTTTTGGGGTTTTAGACGATGGCTGGAACCCGAAGGAACCGTGTTGATCAATGTAATGGACAATGCAATGATTGTCCCCCTGAGCAACCAAACGATATGGGAGCTGGAATGAAAAATCTTGTAGCCATGCTCACACAACTTTCTCAAGCTATGAATCATGCAGGACTTCCAAACGAGCAAAGGAAGGAGCAACATTCTGTTGAATCCTTCATGAGGCAGCGTCCGCCTTCTTTCAGTGGGTCTACTGATCCATTAGTTGCTGAACAATGGATTAGTACTACTGAAAAGATATTTTCAGTTCTTCAATGTTCTGAACATGATAAAGTTATCTTAGCAGTATATCGTTTGGAAGGTGAAGCTGATCAATGGTGGAATCTTATCAAGAATACGAGGCAAAGAGATGAAATTGATTCCATGGAATGGGACGAGTTCAAGAACTTGTTTTTCAGTAAGTACTTCCCTCGTATTCTTCGAACGAAGATGGAGAAGAAGTTTCTTGAACTAAAGCAAAAGGATGATGAATCTGTTGGTATATACGAAGCGAATTTTACAAGACTTGCAAGGTATGCATCTGGCATTATCATCCAACCTGAAAGTAAAGTTGATCGATTTTTCAGTGGGTTAAAACCAAGTCTTTGAAGGGAATTAGCTATAAGAGACTTCAGTAGCTATGAAGAAATTGTGCGTTGTGCTATCAAGGTAGAAATGGAAGTTGGTGTTACATATCCATCTCATGGTTTTGAAAAGAAACGAAAGATGGAGTTCAAGGAGAAATCTCAGAATAATGGTGAAAAGAAGATGAATGTTTCCTTATGCACAAAGTGTGGAAAGAAGCATGGTGGAGATTGTCTTAAAGGGACTATAAAATGTTTTAAGTGTGGAAAAGAAGGTCATCGAGCAGCTGAGTGTTGAAGTAATGGAAAAAGGGATTCTAATGAAGTGAATAAAGCAAACACTGCAGAGAACGCACAACCAACACTTCAATGCTTCAAGTGCAAGGAGATGGGACATTATGCCAATAAATGCCCTAATCCAAGGGTTAGTGATGATCGACATGAGCAACCGCTTAAGGCAAAGGACAAAGGGAAGTCACATGCGATCACTATTGGCAATGTTGAATATGACAACGATGTGGTGGAATGATTAAGTTTTTATGTAATGGGATTCCAAAATAATGTTGTATCATGGAATATTGGAATATTTATGTATTGGTCTAATGTGGTATTCAAAGTGATTGAGATATTATGCGCATAATGAAGGGAAAACGAGAAAATGAAATGTTTAACAGTATTCATGAGCTCATGATTGATATAAGGACCAAGTGATATCATGGTTTGAGTATATAGAATTTTGAGGATTTTGGTATGTGGAAAGTGTTAACTTTTAACTGCATTCAAGTTTTCACTAAGGTTCAATGAGTATTCAAGAGAGTACAAGATTAAGGCCTTTGAATGTTTGGAATGTGTCCAACAAGATATATCTTATGATATATGGGGATCAACGATGGTATTAAATCTCTGGTAATCGTTTTCACTATGTTATGAGAATGGACTGCAGTATTATGGATAGGACTAAAGATTGGAATGGATTATGTTGGACATAAGTTAGTATTGTTTAAGGATAGAAGTTTTTCGATATTATGGGATGTTATAGTAATATAGTTTTAGAAAAAGGACAACCTGCAGGATGGGCGACAGCCCATCGCTTCGGACAAGGCTGTGGGAATCGATCCCACAACCGAAGTGTGACTGGCCTTTATCGCCTACCACTGACCTACAGGAAGTCCCTGTTTAGTAGAAACTAGTTTTATTTTATTAAGCGGTATGATATATGAAGTATAAGTTCATTTTTGGAACCATATACAATTAATCTAGCCATAAGATGAACTTAAAACTTTTCAAATCTTTTGTTTGAGACAGATGGAATGACCCGTCATTCTATCACATGATCTGCTAACACTTCACGAATAACAAATTCAACTTCATTTATTTAAGAGATGAAGTGGAAATTGTTCAAGGCATGAAAAATAGTGCGACTGTACCAAAATAAAGTAAGTATTTATTCTAATTCAAATTTTCAACTTTAGGGAAATGATCTTGAAAACCAAAAATGTTGTCCTAGTGATCTTATACCTGATGAATCAGATGGTACCATAGATCGTCACAAATTTATGGATTTGTGATTACTGGATTTTTCATAGCCATGTTCCCTACCACTCTCCATCAGAACACGATGGTTAGATTTCTCTTCCATATCCATATTTTCACCTATGTGGAAACCCAGTGATTAGTTTATTTGGGTAATCATTACATTTCATACTTTAGTTTTTGAAGACAAGTTTTGGTATTCCTTTTTACGATGTGGGTTTCTATTAAAGAAACTTTCGAATAGTAAACCATTTATAACCCCGACGAATTTCGAGGGCGAAATTCATTTTAAGGGGGGTAGAATGTAACAGCCCGAGATTTTATGAAAAATATTCTTTTTAATTTTATTAATGTCTTGTGTTATACTCTACACCAAAAGGATCTTTCACAATACACTTCTCTGACCTGGCTTGAATTACACGCAATCACAACCTTCCTCGATAGCGTGTGTTGTACGCAACACCGAGTTTCGCTAAACAACGATATGCTATTAAGATATTATTAAAACTAGCCGTTATGAATAGTAATAACCACTTTTTGAAATTTAGTAAATTTTATTTTTCAAAATGGAATTCATTTTTGGATTCTTAATATCGAAATTAGCTTAGGGTGAAATTTTGGTACTTTTCGGATAACTTTCATATTCTGATGAATAGTGAAAATTACTAAATTTTAATTAAAAACAACTTTTTTAATCGAAATAATTAATAGTGATAAATTATTAATTTGAGTGGTTTTAAAGTATATTTAGAATATATTTTTACAATTCAATATAATGTTGGTCATTGTATGTAATTTTACGTTTAAACCAGACATAAACAAGTGTCAATCTTTTGATAGATATTGTTTCTTAAAAACACGCTATTTGTTTTAACAGCGGGATTTAATTATAAAATTAATTAATGCAACATCTATGTTATGAATATGGTAAAATAGACTTCATTTTTGAATTTGGAATATGAAATATAGCTTAGGATGAAATTTTAGCATTGTTCTGAAAAACATCAATTTTTGATGAATAGTGAAACTACTAAGTGGTAGGTTAAAAACTGAATTTTGCATAAAACTTAATTTTACCACTTCTGTGAATGGAATTTCGAAAATCCGACAGACACGGTTAATATCAAGGACTAAAATGTGGTTCAATGAGATGAAAATAATTTTTGGTGAATAGTAACTTTTTACTTTTTTTTACCACGGTTAATAGTAAATAGGGTAACTAAGGGTAAATATGATATTACTATTACCCTAACACATGTCCTAATTCTATTGGATAAGTGTAATTCGGCCAAAAACAACCTTATGAATATAATATGGCCATTTAGGCCCACTTGGATTAGATTAGGACATTTATTATGATTTAATTCAAAGAAGAGTTAAAAGAGTTAAAATCAAAGTTTATTTACTAAAACATTTTTAATATGGGGTTATACATAAGATAAATTCGACTATAAATATTCATTAGAAAGCTAAAAATATTTCCTACATAATGATATTTTATTTGTAATTTTTATACTTTAAATAATTCAATTTATTTATGACACAATGATGATGCAGTAATTATCTTATTAATGAAATATTGACATAATTGATGTTATAAACACCAAAATAAATGTAATTTGAGACTTTTTATGAATTCCACTAATTTGCTAGGTTACTATGATATATTAGTGTTGATTTAATCAACTTGGTTCGAACATATAATTCTGTTATGACTTTCACAAAAATCATATATCAAATAGTGTCAAAATTGACACAAAATAGTTTTTAAATCAAATATTATATTATTAATTGTTATTGTATTCCTAAAAATATAAGGTTCGGCCAAATGACTTAGATACGGATATATATTTTAATAATAAAAAATTTGGGGTTCGTTTGGCATGTTATAGTAAGTGTATTAACCATATAGTTAAAGAAAACAAAAAGACACAGTAAAAGTAAAATTATTTAACTTAGAGTTAAATATAATTGATAAGGTTAAAATAATACCCTAAACTTGTCTAAATCTTATTGGTTGATAGGATTTCGACCCATCCCCACTTTAGCTTAGAAATAAGACCATTTGGAACCATTATAAACCGATTTTGACTTTAATATAAAATAATATTTTGAGATATTCCTAAGGTGCCCCTCTCCTCCCCTATAAAAGGACACCTCCTCCCCCTCCTCTTCACACCAATTTGAGCACTCAAGCTCGGCCAACCCCTACCAAAATCCCTTCTCCACTTCCCTAGCAACATCCTAGAGGTTCTGGTCTTCCTCAAAGACCAATTCTAGTGCCCTAAGTGGAGGTCTCAAAGAGGCACTTCAAAGAAGATGTAATTACCGTTACCAATTCTTTCATCTTTATTTCTTCTTCCACTTCTTCTTCTTAGGTTGTTTCATTATGAAGTAATAACATCAGTATCACTAATATACTGATATGTTATTATAAGTATGAAACAACCCTATTTCACCATCTATCCATCCTACGGAAAAAGAAATCACCGCGCGTGCGTACGTACGGAATACCGTCTCCACGCCGTGGTGTAATCTATTTTCCACCACCACCTTACATGGATGGGTATAATGGTGTAAAGAATAACTATACATAGTTATTACAACATCATATTGATTCTGATATATTTTATAATCCACTCCAATTCAATTCAATATTTATAGAAATGATATCATCGCTCGTGCGTACGTACGGACTACCGTCTCCACGACGCGATGAGATTCATTCTCCATGTTAACCATTTAAGAATGATTATAAAGTATATATAAGAAATAATAATGAAATATATGACATTATAAAGCTACTGGATTTATGTATATATATACATATGTCATCTACTTACTTCCATTTCAAGACAATAAGTAAAGGAAAACAGCGTTCATGCGTACGTACGGACTACCGTCTCCATGAACGGTGTTTTTCATTTTATTTATCTACCTATTATATATATATATATACTGAATATATATGATATATAAATCATATTTTATATTCTGGAAGTAAGTAAATCATGATATAAGAAATAATGATGTCAAGAACAACAAGTCAAAACACATACGATAAATGAAACGATTTTACCCAAAACGCTTCTTTAACATGGAATTTACAAAAGAACGGGTAATATAATGTCATAAGTGAACCATATATGATATCATAACAATGAATATGATTCTGTAATAAGTCAATAACATGATTTAAATCATTATACAGGAGGTTCGGACACTTACAAAGCAAGTCGGACCTAAGGTAAGGGAAATATCACAATCTCATTTTTATCCGAGATTGTTTATTCGTAAGTATTTACTGGGGTTTATTTTATCATCCACATCCATGTTTCATCAATATTTAATATTACTTCCATCCACCTACAATTGTTTAAATCTATTTTTACCCTTCGGTGAGTTTTTAGTAATATGTATGAAAGGAATCTTTTGTCGTTTTTCGCACGAGGTACTTTTTGACTTTTCCGACAAAAGTACGAAGAATGTTTTTTTTAACTTATATGGCATGAATGGATTTCTAAAACATTATTTACAAGAAGATTCCTTTACAAGTTTTCAAGTTTATTTTTAATCAACTTCTTTTAGTTTAAAGTTGTATGACATGTTAAGAAAGGAAAAATGTTTTTGAAGTAGAAAGGATATTTTCCTCAAGAATAAAGTTCAAGTGTTTTATCAAAATTATTTTCCATCTAAGATAATAAAGGGTTCTGTTTTTATCCCTATTATTACATTGATTTGATCATGTTGTGATGGAATTATTTTTATGAATTCCATTATCTTATATGAATTGATTTATGATGTCATGATGTTTCAAGAATCCCATTTTTGTTACATGTGTTATGCGATGATGTATGCTTTATGATTATGTGGCACACATAAAAAAGGATTCATTATAAGATGGGTGGGACCTATATCTCCCTCCAATGCATTGGGTAAAGATTTTATATCTCATGAGATAGACATGGCTGGAACGGAAGGTTATTTCGGTTCAGTGATACAGGACTGAAACGAGGAGTGAACTCGGTTCAGAAAGGGACTTTGTCCACTAAGATAGTCTTGGCAATGAGTCATGACTAACAAGAAATGATTTTCCATGATTATGTGTGCATGCCACAAAGTTTCAAGTTTCATGTTATGATTATGGTGATCTCATTTTCACTTCTATGATTTATTCCATGATAAGATATTATGATCTCTTTTGCAGGTTTTGATTTTCAAAAAGACATGATATGATTTTTATTTCCTTTATTTGCCCTTGCTGAGCATTTGAGCTCACCCTTTTATGTTTTCTTTTCCCCAGGGTATAAATAAAGGTTTTAGGTAAAAAAAAAAGGGAAGATCTTTATGGGAGATATTGAAGATCTTTCACCACGATTAGAAGATTACGTTCCGAGTTTCCAAAGACACTAAACTATTACGATCCTTTAGTGTGTGTTTTTGTTATGTACTAAGTATTCCGAAAAAGTAATGTAATTTCCATGTACGACAAGTTTCGGGTCTTTACAGTCGTATGACATGTTATGAAAGGAAAAATGTTTTTGAAGTAGAAAGGATATTTTCCTCAAGAATGGAGTTCAAGTATTTTATCAAAATTATTTTCCATCTAAGATAATAAAAGGGTTCTATTTTTTTCCCTATTATTACATTGGTTTGATTATGTTGTGATGGAAATATTTTTATGAATTCCTTTATCTTATATGAATTGTTTTATGATGTCATGTTGTTTAAGAATCCCATTTTTGTTACATGGGTTACACTATGATGTATGGTTTATGATTATGTGGCACACATAAGAAAGGATTCATTATAAGATGGGTGGGACCTATATCTCCCTCCAATGCATTGGGTAAAGATTTTATATCTCATGAGATAGACATGGCTGGAACGGTAGGTTATACCGGTTCAGTAAAACAGGACTGGAACGAGGGTGACTCGGTTCAGAAGGGGACTTTGTCCACTAAGATAGTCTTGGAAATGAGTCATGACTAACAAGAAATGATTTTCCATGATTATGTGTGCATGCCACAAAGTTTCAAGTTTTATGTTATGATTATGGGGATCTCATTTTCACTTCTATGATTTATTCCACGATAAGATATTATGATCTCTTTTGCAGGTTTTGATTTTCAAAAAGATATGATATGATTTTTATTTCCTTTATTTTCCCTTGCTGAGCATTTGAGCTCACCCTTTTATGTTTTCTTTTCCCCAGGTCAGGAAGATGGATATTAAGTAGAATATGCTAAAAGGGACCCTAGATATGATGAAATAAATGGGAGACACTGTAGAAGATTTATGAACCAGTTTTTTATTTTTCCCAGTTTCTAAAGACACTATACCTATACGGTCCTTTGTGGTTTTGTCATATGTTGTAATAAGTGTGCTTCAATTTTGAAGTATTAACAATGTATGTAAAGTATGGGTCGTTATAGTTGGTATCAGAGTAAAGGTATAGTCAACCTTTGGAAACTAGGATGTGAAAGCCTTAGTAAGAACCCTAAGG
The DNA here is from genome assembly GCA_963277665.1 of Viscum album. Lineage (NCBI taxonomy): Eukaryota > Viridiplantae > Streptophyta > Magnoliopsida > Santalales > Viscaceae > Viscum > Viscum album. Next base: position 481,581,978 of record OY728139.1, read on the forward strand.
ACAAGTCTAAGCATATAACACAATCTTAGTGTTTTAGAAATGGACTTGAATAACCTAGGATAAGACCTTAAGCATGAGAATTTTATTCTTGAATTATGTGGTTTTCCTATTATAATTAGTGTTGCTCACACTAATCTTCTTGGTTTTAGTCAATGGATGGAACCCAAAGGAACCGTGTTAATGCGGAATGCGATGGGCAATGCAATGATTGTCCCCCTGAGCAACCAAATGATATGGGAGCTAGAATGAAAAATCTTGTAGCCATGCTCACACAACTTTCTCAAGCTATGAATCATGTAGGACTTCCAAACGAGCAAAGGAAGGAGAAACATTCTATTGAATCCTTCATGAGGCAGCGTCCACCTTCTTTCAGTGGGTCTACTGATCCATTAGTTTCTGAACAATGGATTAGTACTACTGAAAAGATATTTTCAGTTCTTCAATGTTCTGAACATGATAAAGTCATCCTAGCAGTGTATCGTTTGGAAGGAGATGCTGATCAATGGTGGAATCTTATTAAGAATACGAGGCAAAGGGATGAAATTGAGTCTATGGAATGGGGCGAGTTCAAGAACTTATTTTTCAATAAGTACTTCCCTCGGATTCTCCGAAAAAAGATGGAGAAAGAGTTTCTTGAACTGAAGCAAAGGGATGATGAATCTGTTGGTACCTATGAAGAAAATTTTACAAGACTTGCAAGGTACGCTTCTGGTATTATTATCCAACCTGAGAGTAAGATCGATCGATTCTTTAGTGGCTTAAAACCAAGTCTTCGAAGGGCGTTAGCCATATGGGACTTCAATAGCTACGAGGAAATCGTTCGATGTGCTCTCAAAGTCGAGATGGAGATTGGAGTAACCCATCAGTCACATGGGTTTGATAAGAAGAGGAAGATGGAATTCAAAGAAAAATCTAAAGAGCACACGGAAAAGAAGATGAGCTTTTCCTTATGCTCAAAGTGTGGAAAGAAACATGGAGGGAGTTGTCTTAAAGGGACAAGTAAATGTTTTAAATGTGGAAAGGAAGGTCATCGGGCATTTGAATGCCGTGATAATGGGAAGAAGATGTCTAATGACGCAAAAAAAGGAAGGGATACACAGAATGAACCTACTACACTTCAATGTTTCAAGTGCAAGGAGATGGGGCATTATGCCAATCAATGCCCAAATCCAAGGGTTGATGATGATGGTCGACATCAACAAAATCTTAAGGCTAAAGACAAAGGAAAGTCACATGCAATTTCTATCAGTGATGTGGAGTACGATAACGAAGTGGTGAAAGGTACACTTACCATCCAATCTAAAGTAGAAAATGTTTTATTTGATTCTGGATCCACCCACTCTTTTATTTCTAAATAATTTTCTAAGGGTATCACCGTATTATCTCAACAATTAGATGTTGAGTTAGCTGTGACAACACCTAATGGCACAACAGTCGCATCAAAAGTTTATAATTCTTCTCCGATCGAAGTTTGTGGGAAAGTGCTTCCTGCAAATCTTGTGATCCTTCCTTTAGTGGAATTTGATGTGATTCTTGGCATGGATTGGCTTTCTCTACATGGAGCTCATATCAATTTCCAAAGAAGGGAAGTCACATTTCATATTCCAGATCAATCTACGATCGTATATCAATGCAAGGATGAACATAATCTTCCAGTGGAAATTTCTTCCATCTTATGGGTATTGATTCCACTAAATGAAGGTTATTTATCTCAAATGGTTGGTGAGAAACTCACGATTAAGAATATGCCCATTTTACGGGAGTTTGATGATGTCTTTCTGGAGGAATTACCAGGTCTTCCACCAAATCGTGAAGTTGAGTTTTCAATAGAACTCGTACCAGGTGCTTTGCCTATTTCAAAGACACCTTATAGAATGGCCCCAATTGAGTTGCAGGAATTGAAGAAGCAACTCCAAGAGAATCTTGATAAGGGATTCATACGCCCTAGTGCGTCACCTTGGGGAGCACCTGTTGTATTTGTTAAGAAGAAAGATGGATCAATGAGACTCTGCATTGATTATCGAGAACTTAACAAGATCACTATCAAGAACAAATATCCTCTCCCACGCATTGATGAATTATTTGACCAACTACGCGGAGCTCAATACTTTTCCAAGATTGATCTTCGTTCAGGGTATCATTAATTAAGGGTCAAAAGTGAGGATATACCAAAGACGGCTTTCCGTACAAGGTATGGACACTATGAATTTATAGTGATGCCATTTGGTCTTACTAATGCCCCTGCTATCTTCATGGATCTAATGAATAGAGTCTTTAGAGACTATCTTGATCAATTTGTGGTAGTCTTTATAGACGATATTCTTGTCTATTCAAAGAGCAAGGAAGAGCATGAAGATCACATGATAATTATATTGAAGACCCTGAGAAAGGATAAGCTTTATGCCAAATTTACCAAGTGTGAATTTTGGCTTCAAAAAGTTTCATTTTTGGGTCACATAATCTCAAAAGAGTGGATATCTGTGGATCCAGCAAAAATAGAGGTTATCGAAAGATGGTCGAGACCAACAACAGTAACTAAGATCCAATGTTTTCTTGGTTTGGCTGGATATTATCGACGTTTTGTAAAGGATTTTTCACGATTATCTAATCCACTCACCAAGTTGACTCGGAAAGGAGTTAAGTTTGTCTTGATAGAGGAACGTGAAGAGAATTTCAAGGAGTTGAAAAGAAGGTTATCCAGTGCACCTGTGCTCACACTGCCTTGTAGTGGAGAAAGGTTTGTGATCTACAGTGATACATCCAAGAAGGGATTGGGGTGTGTTCTTATGCAAAATGATATGGTGATAGCTTATGCCTCACGACAGTTGAAAATCCATGAGCAAAATTACCCAACACATGATTTGGAGTTGGCTGCGGTAATCTTTGCATTAAAGATTTGGAGGCATTACCTTTATGGTGAAAGGTGTGATATTTATACTGATCATAAAAGTTTAAAGTATATTTTCACACAAAAGGAGTTGAATATGCGTCAAAGAAGATGGTTGGAGCTGATTAAGGATTATGACTGCTCAATCCATTACCACCCTGGGAAAGCAAACAAGGTGGCAGATGCATTAAGTCGACAAGACCATGCTAGTTTATCCATGATGAGGATCACAAAAGATCCAATATTTATGGATTTACAAAGGATGGATCTTGGAATTATAATGGAAGGGGAAAAATCTTATCTTTCTCAAATGAATGTTCAACCATCTATACATGTGAATATTAAAGAGGCACAGAAAGAAGATGTCGAGTTACAAAAGAAGGTGAGAAATGTTCCTGAATTCAACCTTGATTGTGATGGGATAATAATGTTCAGGAATCGGGTTTGTGTTCCTTCCATCCTCGAATTAAAGAAGGAGATGCTGGATGAGGATCATAGTTCTTCATTCTCTATTCATCCTGGAAGCACGAAGATGTATAGGGACTTGAAAGAGTACTTCTGGTGGGATGGCATGAAAAGAGATGTTGCTGAATATGTCTCTCGATGCTTGGTTTGTCAACAAGTTAAAGCTGAGAGACAAAAGTCTAAGGGGATGTTACAACTATTACCCATACCCGAATGGAAATGGGAAAACATCACTATGGACTTTGTAACAGGACTTCCTAAAACATCCAAAGGCAATAATGCTATCTGGGTCATAGTTGATCGTCTTACAAAGTCTGCACACTTCATTCCTATTAGAGAGGATTTCTCTCTAGATCAGCTTGCCAGGATATATGTAAAGGAAGTGGTAAGATTGCATGGAGTGCCACTTAATATTATATCTGATCGGGATCCGAGATTTACCTCGAAGTTCTGGTGAAGTCTTCAGCATACTCTGGATACAGAGTTGAGTTTCAGCACTGCTTATCATCCCCACACAGACGGTCAGTCTGAGAGAACAATTCAAACCCTATAAGATATGTTGAGAGCTTGCTCTATGGATTTCAAAGGAGGTTGGGATCAACACCTACCTTTGGTGGAATTTTCTTATAATAATAGCTTTCACTCCAGTATTCAGATGGCTCCTTATGAAGCTCTCTATGGAAAGAAATGCAGGACTCCAACTTGCTGGGATGAAGTTGGGGAAAGAAAGCTATTAGGACCTGATCTCATTGATGAAATGGCAGAAAAGGTCAGATCTATTCAACAACACATAAGAGCAGCTCAGAGTCGACAGAAAAGTTATGCCGACAACCGAAGAAAAGACCTAGAGTTTGAAGTGGGTGATAAAGTGTTCTTACAAATATCTCCCTGGAAGAGGGTTAAGAGATTTGGAAAGAAGGGGAAGTTGAGCCCTAGATATATCGGTCCTTTCGAAATACTGGATCGTGTTGGGAAGGTAGCTTACCGATTGGCGCTTCCACTGAATCTCTCTCAAGTTCACGATGTGTTCCATTTATCTCTCCTGAGAAAGGACATACCAGATCCTTCACATGTACTCAGCTCAGAAGTTGTACCGCTGGAGCAAGATCTTTCTTATGAAGAACAACCGATAGAGATTCTGGATCGTAGCAAAAAATTCCTACGAAACAAGACCACTCGATTGGTGAAAGTTTTATGGAGGAACCACCAACTTGAAGAAGCTACATGGGAGCTTGAGGATATGATGAGGGAGAAGTATCCTCATCTGTTTGTTACAAAGTGACAAATTTTGAGGGCGAAATTCTTTTTAAGGGGGGTAGAATGTAACACCTGAGACTTTTATGTTATATAAATCATCAAAGGAATCTTTTTCTACACAACACTTGCTTGACTTGCTTTACACGCAATCGCGACCTTCCTCGATAGCTTGCGTCGTACGCAATACCGAGTTTCACTAAACAACAATATGCTATTAAAACTAGCCGTTATGAATAGTAATAACCACTTTTTGAAATTTTATAAATTTTATTTTTCAAAATGGACTTCATTTTTTGACTCAGAATATCGAAATTATCCTAGGGTGAAATTTTGGTATTTTTATGAAAACTTTCAATTTTTGATGAATAGTGAAACCACTAAGTGGTAGGTTAAAAACTGAATTTTGCATAAAACTTAATTTTACCGCTTCTGTGAATGGAATTTCAAAAATCCGATAGACATGGTTGATATCAGTAAGTAAAATGTGGTTCAATGAGATAAAAATAATTTTTTGGTGAATAGTAACTTTTTACTATTTTTTTACCGCAGTTAATAGTAAATAGGGTAACTAAGGGTAAATATGATATTAATATTACCCTAACACATGTCCTAATTCTAATGGACAAGTGTAATTCGACCAAAAATAAACTTAGTAATAAAATATGATCATTTAGGCCCACTTGGATTAGATTAGGACATTTATTATTAATTTATTTAAAGAAGGGTTAAAATAGTTAAAATCAAAGTTTAATAAGTAAATCATTTTTAATATGGGGTTATACATACGATAAATTCGATTGTAAATATTCTTTAGAAATCTAAAAAGATTTCCTACATGATGGTATTTTATTTGTAATTTTTAGACATTAAATAATTTAATTTATTTATGACACAATGATGATGCAGTAATTATCTTATTAATGAAATATTGACATAATTGATGTTATAAACACCAAAATAAATGTAATTTAAGACTTTTTATGAATTCCACTAATTTTCTAGGTTACTATTATATATTATTGTTGATTTAATCAACTTGGTTCGAACATATAATTCTGTTATGACTTTCACAAAAATCATATATCAAATACTGTCAAAATTGACAGAAAATAGTTTTTAAATCAAATATTATATTATTAATTGTTATTTTATTCCTAAAAATCTAAAGATCGTCCAAATGACTTAGATAAGGATATATATATTAATAATAAACAATTTGGGGTTCGTTTGGCATGTTATAGTAAGTGTATTAACCATATAGTGAAAGAAAACAAAAAGACATGGTAAAAGTTAAATTATTTAACTTAGAGTTAAATCTAATTGATAAGGTTAAAATAATACCCTAAACTTGTCTAAATCCTATTGGTTGATAGGATTTCGACCCATACCCACTTTAGCTTCAAAATAAGACCCTTTGGAACCATTATAAACCGATTTTGACTTTAATATAAAATAATATTTTGAGATATTCCTAAGGTGCCCCTCTCCTCCCTTATAAAAGGGCACCTCCTCCCCCTCCTCCTCACACCAAATTGAGCACTCAAGCTCGGCCAAACCCTGCCATTTTCTCCTCTCCACTTCCCTAGAATAATCCTAGAGGTCCTGGTCTTCTTCAAAGACCAATATTAGTTCCCTAAGTGAAGGATTCAAAGAGGCGTTCCAATGAAGAGGTAATATCCATTACCGATCTTTTCAATTTCTTTCTTCTTCAACTTCTTCTTCTTTAGTTGTTTCATGATAAAGTAATAACATCAGTGTTACTTACATACTGATATGTTATTATAAATATGAAACAACCCTAATTCACCTTCTATCCATCCTACGGAAAAATGAAATCACCGTGCGTGCGTACGTACGGAATACCGTCTCCACGACGTGGTGTAATCTATTTTCCACCATCACTTTACAAGGATGGGTATAATGGTGTAATGAGTAACTATTTATGATTATTATAAAGTAATATTGATACTTAAATAATATATATATACTCCAATACAGTTCCACGATCATAGGAACGATATCATCACTCGTGCGTACGTACGGAATACCGTCTCCACGATGTGATGCGACTCGTTCTACATGATCATCATTACATAGTAATTATATAAATGAATTGAATGAATAAATATGATATATGTTACACTAATACCATTCTGGATATAAGGTATCTATAACCTTACAAGAAGAATAATAATTTATTCGGCAAAACACGCATAAGAACAAAAGGCAATAAAGACCCGAGTAACAAGTAACAATGAAATATTACTAACAAGAAGCTAAGAATATGACCATATATGATATCATATAAATATGTATGATTCTGGAATAAGTCAATAACATTATTTAAACCATTATACAGGAGCTTCGGACACATACAAATCAAATCGGACCTAAGGTAAGGGAAATATCACAATCTCACTTTTATCCGAGATTGTATTTACTTTGGTAATTACTGGGGTGTATTTTATCATCCAAATCCATGTTCCCTCAATATGTAATATTATTTCCATCCTTCTAAAATAGTTTGTATCCAATTTTACCCTTCGGTAAGTTTTTTTTTAAAATATATGAAAGGAATCTTTTGTCGTTTTTCATACGAGGTACTTTTTGACTTTTCCGACAAAAGTACGAAGAATGTTTTTTTAACTTATACAACATGAATGGATTTTTAAAACATTATTTCCAAGAAACTTCCTTTACAAGTTTTCAAGTTTATTTTTAATCAAATTATTTTATTTTAAAGTCGTATGACATGTTATGAAAGGAAAAATGTTTTTGAAGTAGAAAGGATATTTTCCTCAAGAATGGAGTTCAAGTATTTTATCAAAATTATTTTCAATCTAAGATAATAAAAGGGTTCTGTTTTTATCCCTATTATTACATTGGTTTGATTATGTTGTGATGGAAATATTTTTATGAATTCCTTTATCTTATATGAATTGTTTTATGATGTCATGTTTTTTAAGAATCCCATTTTTGTTACATGAGTTACACTATGATGTATGGTTTATGATTATGTGGCACACATAAGAAAGGATTCATTATAAGATGGGTGGGACCTATATCTCCCTCCAATGCATTGGGTAAAGATTTTATATCTCATGAGATAGACATGGCTGGAACGGTAGGTTATACCGGTTCAGTAAAACAGGACTGGAACGAGGGTGAATCGGTTCAGAAGGGGACTTTGTCCACTAAGATAGTCTTGGCAATGAGTCATGACTAACAAGAAATGATTTTCCATGATTATGTGTGCATGCCACAAAGTTTCAAGTTTTATGTTATGATTATGGGGATCTCATTTTCACTTCTATGATTTATTCCATGATAAGATATTATGATCTCTTTTGCAGGTTTTGATTTTCAAAAAGATATGATATGATTTTTATTTCCTTTATTTGCCCTTGCTGAGCATTTGAGATCACCCTTTTATGTTTTCTTTTCCCCAGGCCAGGAAGATGGATATTAAGTAGAATATGCTAAAAGGGACCCTAGATATGATGAAATAAATGGGAGACACTGTAGAAGATTTATGAACCAGTTGTTTATGTTTCCCAGTTTCTAAAGACACTATACCTATACGGTCCTTTGTGGTTTTGTCATATGTTGTAATAAGTGTGCTTCAATTTTGAAGTATTAACAATGTATGTAAAGTATGGGTCGTTATAGGATGTCTTTGGGATGTGGATTGGGAAGATTTTCAGAGGAAATTCTATGATTATTTCTACACTGAGATGTTGAGGGCCGATCGAGCCTGAGAGTTCATGCATTTGGAGTAGGGATATCTTTCAGTGATGAATCACTATTGTCATTTTATAGAGCTTCAGCGCTTCACACCTATTTTAGGAGGTGATGAGTTATCACTAGCTAGGCAGTTTGAGGATGGTCTCGGGTATGAAATATGATCATAGGTGAATGTTTTCAAGATAATTTTAGTTACGAATATAGTAAATTAGGCACTGATTACCGAACAAAATCTAAGGGAGTTAGAAGTTGTGAACTAGGGTGGTTCAATATCTAGGGTTGGTACTCCTTCAACCGATATCAAGAAGCACCATGGGAATGTTTTTTTAGGTAGCTAGGTGGTGTGATACTAGTGCTGAAAGAGTGGTCATACAAGACCACATTTCCCTAAAGTCCCAATCAAGTGTCGATATTGTGAAAATATGATCCATATTCAGTGTTTTTGCAGGATGTTATCACTAACATTGAGCGATAGGGGATCTGTTAGGACTCCACATTCAGGAGTAGGACAAATAGTTTCTTATCAGTTAGGGAACTGGAGTTCATATGGCCGTTCAATATGAGAAGGTTATTGTGGTTGTGGTATCCAGACGACATGTTTTTAGTGACAGAAGGATGGATCAGATCAAGGTAGTCACATAGGGTCGTAGGGCCACGGTGTAGGGCAGACTTTTACAATGGATCGGACCCAGTAGGAGAAGGATCCCATAGCCTCTACGGTTAGAGGTATGATTCTAGTTACCTCAGTTTTAGATTCTTCTCTTTTCAACACAGGGGATTCCCATAGTTTTATATCTATTTTCGTTATGGAGATCCTTGAGCTCGGTATCTTTACATATGATGATGTTATGAAGTTAGACACTCTGTTGGGGACTAGGAAAACTATTGTACGTTAGTGCAAGGAGTTCCCTATAATGGTTGGTGGGTTTCACTTCTTATGGGACCTCTATCTCTTAGATATGATAGGATTATATTTCATTCTCAAAATGGACTTGTTGGTCTCCTTTCTGGCCTTTTTTGACTGCTATCATTGTGTTGTTGAGTTTCATGTCACCAGAGGGTGTGTCAAATCTATACAAGGGTGAATGGGATGTCCCGTCGAGCAGAGATGGACCCAATTATCATGGGTTTGGAGTATTTATAGCCTAGATTAATAGTTTATATCTAGATGACCAAGGACTTCACATATGGGATTTAATCTAGTGGTGGATCATTTCAAAGATGTCTTTCTAGAGGAATTTTTAGGTTTACATCTGGAGAGAGGGGTATATTTCTCTATTGAGAATGTTCTAAGAGTAGCACTGGTGTCCATTCCTCCTTATATGATGGCTACACCAAGGTTACAGGAGCTCAAGAAGCATTTAGAGGAGTCTCATGTAAAGGGTTTTATCCAACCCGGTACTTATCATTGGGGTTCGCCAGTTTTGTTTTGCAAAAAAAGAAGATGGTACCCTCAGACTATGTGTGTATTATCATAGGCTGAACCAGTTGAAGGTCAAGAACTGATATCCCTTATCAAGGATTTAAGATCTCTTTGATCAGATTTGAGGAGATTGGGAGTTCTCAAATATTTATTTGAGATCTGGTTATCATCATTTGTGTGTTATACCATCAGATATACCTCTTACAACCTATTAGAGCAGGTATGGTCTATACGAGTATTTGGTTATGCTGTTCGATCTCATGAACGTGCTAGCAGTTTTCATAACACTGATGAACCGAGGGTTCCATCCTTACTTGGATTATTTTTTGGTAGTATTCATGGATTATATCTTGGTGTACACTCACACTCGGCACAACCATTCCACCTATCTTAAGATCTATTTGAGTACACTAATAGAGCATCAGTTATATTCTAAACTCTCAAAATTCCACCATTGTATGGAATGAATTCATTTCTTGGGACATGTCATGTCAAAGATAGAAGTATCAATAGACCCAGAGAAAGTGAGAGTAGTAGTTTCCTGGGAGTATCCAAAGAACCTCTTTGAGGTACGAAGTTTTCTAGGGATGGTTGGTTACTAAAGATGCTTTATACAAGGCTTTTCACACTTAGAAGCACATTTGATAGGCCTGACTAAGAAGGGTGCGAAGTACTTGTGGATAGACTCTTATGATTCATCCTTTCAGGAGCTGAAAGGGAGGTTAAATTCAGTACCGACACTGATTTTTTGGATCCAAGAAAGAGTTACATTTTTTTCTATGATGCATCAGGTATCAGGCTGGGAGCGGTGATTATGCATGGGGAATGAGTCATTGCATATGCGTCTCAACAGTTGAGGCCACATGAGAGGAATTACCTGACGCACAATCTCGAGTTGGTTGTAGTTGTGCATGGCTTACGCTGTTGAAGACATTATTGTTTGGGATAGAATTTTGTGGAATAAAATGACCACAGAAGACTCAAGTATATCTTTACGCAAAGAGATCTTAATTTGAGACAATGAAGGTGGGTTGAGTACCTTCAGTCTTTTGACTTTGAGCTTTACCACATGCCTAGAAAAGGCAACATAGTGGCTGATGCATTGACTAGGAAGACTCAGATACAAGCAGTCCAGGAGTATAATAGTGAGTGGAAGATTATGGCTCTATTCTCTGAGTTGCATTGGGAGGTTCCTAATTGGCAGTGGCATACATTTCTTTCTTCTATAGCTATTACCTCTACTCTTCTAGATTGAGTGCGAATGAGGCATCTATTAGATTCCAAAGGCCTATTCCTAAGGGGGAGTGTGTTATGAGGATCCTACTTTTGTGTGGACCGTATATGAGGATGTGGTTTTTCATTTTCATGGGAACATATGGGTGTCAGTAGACATATGCGAGGAGATGTTGTGAGATTTTCATTCCTCAGTATGGGAAGTTCATCCTGGTGTCACCAAGATGTATCGAGATTTACATTGTTAGTATTGGTGGTCAGTTATGAAGAGGTATGTAGATGGGTTTTTTTGAGATCTTCCACCTTTCAATAGGTTAAGGCAAAGCATTAGTGACCAACATGACTTTTACAGCAGTTACCCATTCCTGAGTGGAAGTGGAATGATGTCACGATGGATTTTATGACTGGTTTACTGGGGTCTTCTCAAGGGAATGATGTGGTTTGGGTTGTAGTTTAAAAACTCAAAAAGGTTTCACATTTACTGATGATTAAGGAAACCATCAGTGTTGATGATCTTGGAAGGTTTTACATCTGAGAGATTTTCAGTTTTCATGGGATTCAACACTCTACGTATCAAACAGGGATGCCCGATTTACTTCTCATTTTTTGAAGGGACTACAAAGGTCCTTGGGTACACAGGTACTTCTGAGTATAGCTTACCATCCTAGGAATGTGTCTAATCCAAGTGTAAGATTCATGTTTTGGAGGAAATGTTTCGAGTATTAATCCTAGATTTTGGGGGATTTTGAGAGAGGCACATACCCCAAGTGGAGTTTGCCTACAATAACAGTTTTTAGGCAATGATTCAGATGGAACCTTATGAGGATTTGTACGGTAGGCCATACTAATCACCTCTATGTTGGATGGAGGTAGAAGAGGTAGCTATGCTGGGACCTCATCTCGTCCAAGAGACCATTGAGCACGTGGGGTTGATTTAGAAGAGGATGGATACTACACAGTCTCACGATAAATCTTATGCGGATCGATGGAGACAACCTCTAGAGTTTGGGGTTGGAGATCAAGTTTTCTTAAGTGTCACACTGAGGTGGGGGAAGTGAAGGATTAAGATATAGGGGAATATTTCACTAAGATACGTCAAGTTATTTGAGGTTTTGGAGAGATTCAAGACAATTCTCTATCGGTTGAAGTTACCTCAGAGGTGTTGGGCTATACATGATGTCTTTCATGTTTCTTATCTACGAAATTACTTTTCAGACCTGTCTCACATTTTTGAACCTGAGGAGGTTGAGTTGGAGGTGGATGATTCATTCAAAGAGCAGCCTATTCAGATTGTGGATTACAGTATGAAAGTTCTCCATGGATGGTCTGTTCCTCTGGTATGGGTGCTATGGTAGCACATGTGAGTACATGAAGAGACTTGGGGGAGGAAGGCCGACACACGATCATAGTGGCCATAGTTGTTTGAAGTTTCTTCTTCACCAATATTGGAAATGAAATTCAGGGATGAATTACTTTAGGGGGGGGGGAGTTTCTAAGAACCCAAACCTTCATTTTAGGAATATATCTTGTTTTCAGGTTGTTTTTGAGGAAAATGAAGAAATAGAGATTTTATAAGTACACATAGTGTACTTATGAGTACACTCTGTGTACACAATTTCCACATACAGCCGTTTACTGGCTGAGTACATGGCGATGTAGGTGACTTTGCAGACCACTTAAGGCATGGGCCAATTAAGGCTACTACATGACGTGTACCTTTAATGAACAAGAAATTTCATTTTATTTTTATTTGATAAATCAGAGAGGGGTCATGAATCATCCTTGGAGACAAATTCTTTCCCCCTTGGTTCATACAAGAGAGTGACAAACCAATTAAAGAACTTTGAACCCCTCTAGATTCTCCATCCGAGCTCTGATTGAGATGTTGTCAGATGCGTTGGAATCCCACCAGTGAGTTCTCAATTCCCCAAGATCTTATCTTCCCAATTATTCCTCTCTCATGGGTTATTATAGGTTTAAATGTTTTCACCTTTTTGTAGATCTACACCAATCTAGTCTGATTCAAGGGCCGACGTTCAAGTATATCAATCGTGTGATATCAAGGTAGGTGGTTTCTGCCTTTTGTTGTTCATATTTGGATTATATATACTTAAAGTGATATATACCCATGTTTGGGGTATTGTGAGATTTGGATCATAACCCTGTTTGTTACCTGCTATGGTTTTATTGATTGATAAAGGGATGTTTCTTATGCGTAAGGTTAGATACCTTGTTACGGGACACCCCATGGGTGAATTTTCCTTGTTTGATCATTTATGTCCATTTGGTCTAGGATGATTGTTAGTCTTGCCTTGTTTTCCATGAATTGTTTTGTTAGGATGGAGTTACTGATTATATGATATTCCTGTGATATGAAATGTCAAATTTTGGCCTAGGGTAATTGGACTGTGATAGCTTCCTGAAATAGGGTCAATTATGTAGGTTTTACTGTTATCTGACTCAGGGGTATTTACCGTGAGAGCTGCCAGGTGGTCTTCGAACTAGGGGTTTATACTGTGAGAGATTTCCCAAGTGGTTGTTTCTAATTTTTTGATAATATATTAGAACAAGGTGTTTAGACTATGAGATCTTTCCCAGGTGGTTGTTCGTAAATGAATAGTTCTATACTAGACCAAAGGGGTTAGACCGTGAGAGATTTCCATAGGTTCATTATTAAATGAATAGTTTTTATGCTAGACCAGGGGATTATACTATGACAACTTTTACAGAGGGTCATTATTGAATAATTGAATGATTGTGAAGAGTATACTAAGCGACAACACAAGCTTGGACTCAGTCTTACTTGTTTGTTTATATGGTCTCTTGAGACTTCTGTTGTTACAATTATGTAGGGGGATTTAAAGATTAGGTTAGATCCCAAGATTACATGACTCAAATGATGGATAATAAATGTAAATTAAAGTAATTTAAAATGGTAGGATTGTTTACTTTTTAGTACTTCCATGTTTATTACTTCATTTCTATATATTACCTGCTATATATATTCCATGAAAGTTAGGAAAAAATATTTTGGATGTTTCCTACTAGGATTCATCTCACAACCTATTTGGGTCATGCTTTTGGACCCAAACAGATTATACAGTTTCAAGTATAGATAAGGGAAAACACCATTCTTCATCAGGCACTTGATTGCTATTGGAGCTAGAGAGCATGGGACCAAGCCAAGGATTGTGATACTGTTGGATTTTACTTTCTTTTCTGTACTTTGGTTTCTATATAGTATTTACATCATTGTGAATTTTTTGGCTACTTTACTAGATACACGTGACATGCATCATTTATACATGCTCTAGTTTTATTACTATTAGTCTTCCACTGTTTACTACTATTTTATGGTAGTACTACTTCCTCTATTATTTACTATTTGTGTTATACTATGTATACTCTGCTAATGAGGGAAAAGTTTACCCATTATCACACCTTGGCCCTCGCTTCTAGTCGTCTTCCTCTGGAATTTGGGGAAATGCGCTTGAGGTTATGTGACCAACCGGGTTCAGGGTACTTTTGGGAAGCACCCCGATCTGATATATTAGAATGGATTATGAAAATACCACATTGAAGGAGTAGAAGCATGAAGAATACCTTTATAAGTTTGTGTGGATACCTATCTCATCATGAGGCCTTTTCCTAGGGGATTCCTGAGGGACATAGCCCAGTGAAAAGAAAAGACATGTGGCTAGGCCCAAAGAGGACAATATTATGATCGTGGTTTGGACTAGGCCATTACAAATGGTATCAAAGCCAACGTCCATTTGATGTTATAGAGAGGATGTTGAGCCCTTTATGGGGGGGGTGGATTATAGAAATCTAACATTGAAGGAGGAGGAGCACAAAGCACCATCTTATAAGGTGGTGTGGATACCTCTCCCATCATAAGGACTTTTCCTAGGGGATGCCTAAAGTCCATAGCCCAATGAAAAAAAAACCGTGTGAGCTAGGCCCAATGTAGACAATATCATGATAATGGGATGGATTGGGCTATTACAACTATCCCAAAAATGTTTAGGCCATTTCTTGACCATTTCTTTCTCTCATTCACAAGTTTCTGCCTAGATCTGACCATGCTTCCATAAAACTGACACTAGACCAATGATTTTTACACAAAATAATTTCTCTTAATTATCCACAATCCACACTATAACATGAACCAAAGAAGAATCCAACTTAAGGTCAACATAATCCCATAGAATCACATGCTCAAGATCAGGCTGATACTTTTATAACTAAGATACATGAAATACATTATGCACCACACTGAGCCGTGATGGAAAATAAAACTGATATAAGACCTCACCAACCTATTAAAGTATTTTAAAAGGTCTTTTTCATCAAGTATATATCTTTCCTTTCTTTCCAAAATGATGATGTCCAAACTTTGGAGAGATCCTCAAAAACACATGATCACTCACCTCAAAGGAAAACGATCTTCAACAATGACCTAAATATGATTTATGATGAATCTGATCTATTTCCATCCATTTCCTGATCAACTATATCTTCTCTATTGTCTCTTGGATAAGGCTTTCCCCAAACTGTGAAGTCTCATATGTTTCCACCCAACAAAGTGGGGAATGAAAAAGACACCCATACAATGCTTCAAAACGAGACATATATATCGAGGCTTGATAACTATTATTATATGAGAACTACACTAATTATATGTGCTCTTACCAAAATCCACCAAAATCCATTACACAAGCTTGTAACATGTCTTTCAATTTTTTTATAATCCATTTATATTTTCCACCCATATGAGGATGATATGCTATAATCACAGTCAACTCATTCCCAAAGGCTTACTTTAAGGACTTCCAAAAATAAGACATAAACCTTAAATCTCTGATTAACACTATCGGAACTGGTATTCCATTCTTATTTACCACTTTTTGAATATATATTTTTAAAAAGTACTCCACCATATAATATTCATGAAAAGTGATGAAATGGGTCGAATTTTTGAGCCAATTCACTATCACCCAAATAGAATCATGTTTATGAACCATTCTTGGGAGACCTATTAAAGAAAAATAGTTATATGCTTCCATTTCCAAATAGTAATAGTCAAGGACTGTAATATACCTACTAGTCTTCGATTATCCACCTTAACTTTCTGCCATGTTAAGTATCTCAAAACAAAATCAACCACATTTCTTTTCATACTGAACCACAAAAACTATTCTTTACACAACTTATACAACTTATGTATTCTCAGATGAACATCCCATAATAAATGGTTGTAAATATGAAGAATTTGTTCCTAATAATCCACATGTATGACTCTCTAATTTATAAATCACAAAACTAAACTTCCATCCAACCTCTATCCCTTAATAGTCTCCCCACCATTTAGTTTTTACATTATCACAACACATTCTGAATCAGATGTATGTGCCTTCTTAACTTTCTTGACTAAATCACAAACAAAAGAAACTAGAAAGAAAACCATAACATCACATCAGTCATCACATTACATGTTCATGTTTTCTATCACTGACATCAACTGAAACTGATTCGAAGCCATTTTTTTTCCAACTGAGCATATGAATTTCTAGGTAATTCATCTACCATCAAATTACCTTTACTTAGTGTATACATCAATTAAAATTCAAAAATTTAGAGATACTCCTTCTATATTCTTTGTCTCAGGTTCTGATCTATTTGTGATAAAATAGGTTTCAAACCCTTATGATCTATAAACACACTAAATTTCTTACCAAAGAGACAGTAACTTCACGTTTTTAAATAATGAACTATAATTGATAAATATAAATCATGTGTTGGGTAGTTATTCTCATAAAACCATAAGTTTAATGATCCATAAGCAACCACATGATCTCCTGGCATGATAAAACATCCCAAAATAGATCTGAAAGCATAATAATACACTATGTACCCTTGTCATGATTCCAACAATATCAAGATTGTTGCTGATTTAAGGAAAAACATAAGCTATTAAAAAGAATTTTGACATTCATCATTTTGTTATAATGAAAAAATGTTCCTTGTTAAAGCTATCATAGGTAAATCTAGACATGAAATTTTATGAAACAATCATTGGTAAAAACCATATAAACCAAGGAAACTATGTATCTTAAAGACATTATTTTTCTATTTCCAAGAGATAATAATTTTTATCTTCTTTAGATCAACAGAAACACCTTTTTTCAAAGATTACATGACAAATGAAATGTACCTATCCAAGAATCACATTTTGATAGTTTGGAAAACAAATAATGGTCCTCCACGATTCCCAACACTATTGCCAAGTGTTTCTCATGCGCATCCCTTTTCCTTGAATACACTAAAATGTCATCCACAAACACAACCACAAATGAATCTAGTTACCTATGAAATATCTAATCAATCAATTCCATAAAGACCACTGGTGAATTCATAAGACCAAAATTCATTACCATATACTCATAATGAACATATCTACTCTTGAAATATCTATTTGGAATATCCTCTTTCTGAACCTGCAATTGGTGATATCCTAATCAAAAGTAAATTTTAGAGAACCACTGGGATCCCCTAAATTGACCTAAATAATCGTAAATGTATGGAATTTAATACCTTTTCTTTATCATAATTTTATTAAACTTACAATAATCCACACACAAACAAATATTTACATCCTTATTTTTGAAAAACAATACTAGTACTTCCCATGGAGACGTTCTCGACCAAATGAAGCCTCTACTTTCTAGCTCTTCCAACAACTCTTTCAGTTCTTTTAATTCTATTGGTTTTATTCAATAAGATAGAATAAAAATAGGACTGGTCCTAATAAAGAGATCAATCGTAAACTCCATTTCTCTTGTGGGTGGAAACCCTGAGAAATTCTTGGGAAAGACATCAAGGAATTGGTCTAAAAACCACTGGAAAACTACTAATCTAGATCTCTTCATTGATTCCAAAGTCAACACAACCAACTGGTATGATATTTTTCAAACTTATAGTTCCAAAAATCCTATTTCACCTACCTTTACATTACGGTCTCCTCTAAATAGATGCTTGATGCCATCATTAGTTGTAAAACTAAAATTTTAGGTATAATAGTTGATGTGATCCTTGAACATTGTCAACCAATCCATACCCAGGATTATATCATAGACATCAATTTCAAGCATAGAGTAGTATGATATCATATCAGATCCATCAATAGTTATTGAACATGATTTACATATAAAGGGTTTACATTCTCATTGACCAAGAGGAGTTTTAATTTTAAACACAGAACAAATCATGTCAACATTTAAACCTATAAAATATACTTCATGAGAAGTAATAAATTAATCAGATGCACCCATATCAAAAAAAACTTTCATAAGGGTAGAATTTAGAAGAATCAAACCTCTCATTATTGATGGTCTAGAATGATCATCCATAATAACATGCTTAACTCTATATAATTTCATACTTAGTAAATTTTTTTATTTATTGACTTGTTGATATTTAACCTATTAAAGAGTCAAGGTAATCCTAGAATCACCATTCCAAGTTTGGTTCTGCTAACAATAAGTATTCTAATTCCCTCATCTTGTTGAAGCATATGATGTCTACAACACATGAGAAGTGTCCTAAACACACGACCTTGGAGAACTGTGAAAATATCACTAAAGATGCCCCAACTTGTTGCAATTTTGGTATTCACTAGGTGGTTTTGTACACTATCGCTTCATGTGGTCAAAAGAACCACATAGGAAACATCCTGGCATTCTCTTGGGTTTTGGAGGAAGATTTACCATTCTATCCATCCAATTCTGGGCCATTCCACTACTTTATAAGTAGGTTTCCATCTTCCTCTTGCTCCCAATATTAGAGTTCCAACTATTTACCATAGGTATCAATATGTCCCCTCCAACTGTAGCTCCTAAGATGTCTCTTTATACCACCATCATTATATTGACCATCTCTGTATAATCCGTTATACAAAGTACATAAATCTTTGAGTGAATCTCCATCCTTATCCTTGATTTGGAAATGCATGACTTCAAGGATTAAATTATAGAAACTTTAGGTGAAAATTGGTCTAAATTCATAATTTTAGATATTTACTATATTATTGTGAGGCTCTCTAATCTCAAACTAAATAATTATATCATTCTTTCAATTCTGAACATATGAGGATAGAATTGTTTGTTGAATAATTCTCCAAAATCCTCCCAACTAATGAATTGGTATAATTTTTCTTGAACAACTAAATCCCACCACTGACATGAAAGATCCTCCAGTATATACATGACCAACTTGAATTTAATCTTTGTTGGTGTTCCAAGTAAATTGAATATTTGATTCATCCTATTCATCCATACCTCTTTCTTCTCAAGTTATGAATCACCCCAAAATATGGGTGGATTATTCTTCTAGAACTAGAGTTAATTATCAACTTTCCTTGGTTCATCCCTTATATTCCCTCTATACATAAGCTTAAAATATTGGACTATACTCTACACTAGTTATTGTTTCACCTATGGATCAGGTGAAACCACATTCTAAGTAGTTTCCTTCGGTTGGTTTCTTCTACACCTACCGAATTCCATTTTCTAAAACATAATAAATAACATAAGTCTAACTCACTAGAAATTTAAGGCTTAAAAATTTAAAATTATACCATATCACACATATCAATACATTTCTTTCACAAAATTCAGTATTTTTTGTTCTCAACCCATTTTGAAAAGTCCACCATGATTTTGAAAATAAAACTATTTTCAAAATAATACTATCATGAATTTGTTAAAATATATCATTTCAAAAACAATCTAAACACTTTTCAAAAATCATATTTTTGGCACACAATAATAAATTATTGGTCGAAATGAAATATGTACACTTAGTGGGAAGTCATTTCTAAAATTCATGTCATACTCGTCTCATTGGCTAAACCCATGACAATGAGATTCTAAATAATATAAGTGTCTCCAAAACACTTAAGTACCCTACTAACTAGTAACTTGATGTTTAGAATAAAAAGGTTAGTTATGTATTTTTATGCTCTACATTTCATGTCCAAAAAATCCTACTCCTATCTTCCATCCCAACTTAAGGATTAATCAGAATGAATTGTAAACTCTAAGACCAACATGACTGATCACCGAGGATCAAACAAACTGAGACCACTTGTAAGTCAGTGACCAAACAATATAATACCAATTTTACTAAAATATTTGTACCAACCAAGACTAATACCATTTGTAATATCCCACCCCACCTCATTGTCTTGAGTTGAGGAATAATTTATACTTAGCATTAAGTGACTTCCCCAAGGCACCACATGCAGGAAATAAATTCCAAGGGCTTCAATACAAATTGGGTATGATTTTACCTTTGGAAATAAAATAACCACAACCAAACATACCATAACCCAAACCACTATATGATTCATGATAAAAATGTAAGAAAAATTTAAGTAATACCATTGATATCAAAACTAAACTACAACAGAGTACCACAACAAAATACTACTAACATCAAAAATAAAAATAAAAAGAAAAAACCAACAAAAACTAAAAAATCAAAATATGTAACTCCATATCTCCACACATTATCATGCTATAACTCCACAAAACATCCCAAGTATCATGAAGCACCACTAATTAAATGTGATACTTTCCATTTACCTATGTCTCAATAGAAAATATTTGTAAAAACACCAATGTACCAAAGAAGGGGTGAGTAATGAAACTTGGTAGGATTTACCAAAATGACATCCCTACTCATTCAACTAGGATAGAACAAGTTATCAAATTTATATAAAATAATTTATATAAAAAATTTAAAATAATTTATATCATAATCTAAAACAATTACCATTTCAAAATAGTTTTCTCAAACAAACCAATTTATAAGGAAAGAAACTAAATAAGTCATTTAACCATTTCTAAAATATCATTTTGGCATAACTCATTCAATTTCACATAACCCCCCCAAAAAATTAACCAAACAATATTTGTTTTTACCATTGATGGTGGAACTTCATGTCTATAACCCATCCATTTTATTGTGGTAATTCATGAACAATATCAATCCCATTCAACTCACACTTAACCAATTAATCCAAACACACATCATAAAAATATTTTAAAAATTTTTTCAATAAAACTACATTTTATAAAAAAACAATTTTCTATACATTAAAACAAAATAGGAATTCTAAAATCATCTTTTTAAAATCCTGTTATCATTTTCACTTTCCACAAAAACACAAAATTTGCACAATTCCAAAATTTATCACCAAAGAAGGTTCCCATCAATAAATTTCATAATGATTTAAAAATAAATTTCAAGTTAAACAATCAATTTTAAACTAATCCTTCTATTTCTAGGAATAGGATTCGATAGTGAAGACACATACCTCGAGATTTATGGATAAAACGAAAAATTACATGAAAACACACACAAAATTGGGTTGAATCCCCAAAAACACGCCTTAAATATCTTATTATAACAAAAATAAAGCCAAATGTAACCAATATTGGAAAAAAACACCATATATCTATCAACAATTTAATAGATATGAAAAATTAAGAGAGGGAAGAAAGACGATCTAATAAAAACTATGAAAACTCGGAGACTTACCATGAGAATATGGCTTCAAATCACCAAGAGAATCCTTCAGATCTCTTCTGATTTGATGAGGAAGGATTCCACAATATTTGGAAGGAAGAAATCCCTATTTAGAAATGAAATGGTGGAAAAAGGGTTTTATATCTAATACCAACCTAGATATACTTTTTTAGAATCTAGTTTTTAAATCGTTCATGGTTAGATGCATGATTAGGAAAACAATGTGTTAAATATGTTCCAACCATTGACTTAATGGGAACATCACACACTTGGCCTACACGATTAGGAAAATCATATTCTAACCATGAAAAATCTCTCAATCCCACTTTTCACAGTTTCTCTTGAGTGGACGCACTGTTTCGCCAAACCATGCACCTGACCATATGCCTTACTATTATCCCCTATCTCACTTTTCACAGTTTCCTATAAGAGATTCACAACTTCCACTAACTGTTATCCAAAAGCGCACCTTTATAAAATCTCTAAAATGTTCCAAATGTCTTCCAAAACCTACCAAAATTCACCTAAACACATCAAATACTTAAATATAATAAATAAAGGGTTACCTTTTTGAAACCAATAGGGATATAGTTAGGATTTGTTTGAAATAGTAGATTTCCTTGTTTTTTTGAATGATTGTCTACAAGACTATCCAACTTATGTTTTAAGTGTTATAATTTATTTCTATGGTCCCCATCCTTGGATCCTAGCTTATGTAGTGGGGACTGTTTATTGGTTTGGGGTTAATAAATATTTTTATTTTATTGTAAATGGGGTTAATAGTTGAGTGGTTGGTTATAAGATTACTTGAGGGGTTTTTGAAATGGTGGGTCTTGGTGGAATTGGTATTGTTGATGGTAAGTGGGATGTGATTGGTATCGATTTTAGTAGCGTGTTTAGATTTTCTCTTTTTTATTTCCAAATCTATACCGTATATAGGGATTTCTATTCTATCCTTGATTTTTTTACTAAAATTTATTTGGTTGAAAGGATGCTTAACAACTCTCCATGCCTTGAATTTAACACATTAATCAATGTAATGAGGATGGGAAGAACATATACCAAAAATCTTAGCTAATTCTTCCTGTTCCATATTTTTCTTCAAATACATATGACTCACAATTATTAGTATCTCTTCAAGTCTAGATTATAACAATGGAGCTAAATCAAAAGTTCTTACCATATGTATTCCTATTGTACTAGTACCTCTCATGCTAAAATATTGTGAGTTTTAAGAAATATTATTAATCAATCCCTTGGTTTCTTATAATAGTTTATCTATCAATGATATTATCAATGTTTTAATAAGAAAGTTAATATCTTTTTTGATCAATCCCCTATAAAATAAGAAAATAAAGTGGTGATTCTCAATGTCTTAATGTGTTTAACTAACATATAACTTTTTTCATCATTCCTAGTAATCATAGTGAGTTTCTAAAATTGACTTTCTAGTTTAAAAAATCTCCTTCCTGATGGTTTTGTATAGGAGTTTGGGAAAAATATATAAAGAATGGACCTTTGAAGGTCCTCTTAGTCATGGATCTCTCTTATTTGTAAGTTATACAAACATTTTTTTCTACACCTTTAAGTGAAAAAGATATTTCCTTTTACTTTACATTCTTCCCATCCACTCCTTGGGGTTTAAGTTCGAAGTAAACATGTGAGTACCCCTTTAAATTTTTGTTAGGGTATTCACCTACAAGACAGTGAAATTTTAGAAATAGTTGTATCAAGAAGATTTTTAATTCAAATCCTTTCGACAAAGAAAGAATTTCAATTTTTATACTGATTTACAATTGAGGTTCACACAAGTATCCCATGGTTTGTTGGGATTGTAAGTCAGGATGATATGGTTGGTGTGAAAATTTATTGTTTCACTTGATTCTTTTAAAAAAAATTCCTGAATGTTTTATTGAAAAATTAAATTTTATAGTTTTGTCCTAGTTATTTATATTTAAGGATACAAATAGAATAGTTTTTCAATTGAATATCTGGTTATAAAATTTAAAGTTAGATATATATTTTTTATTTTGAAACTACCTATATAATAATGGCACCATGTTTCGATACAAAACTGTCATGGGTGTGTAAAAAGAGTTTTTATTCCTAGGTTAAAATGAAGTTATAGTGATAACCTAATGTTGTCTCATAGAGATGAGTGCTTAAATTATATATTCACTTTTTATTATATAATAATGGTGTTTTTGGATTTTTATTTTAAATAAAAAAGTAAATAATAATGAAAAATAGTTTGAAGTAAGTTTATGAGAAAGTTGATTGGTTTAGGGATGGATTTCCTTTTGTAAATTTGTTATTGACTTTGAAGTAGTTTTTACTTATTTTCTTATTAATTGATAAATTAAGTAATCTTCATTTGATTTATCAACCACCCTTGGTTGAAGGTTATTATGAATACTATCCTAAAAGTATTATTTTTTGCATTAGTCTCATTTCCAGTGTGAGTGAAAAGTCAATAAATCACTTCCAACCTACCAAGGAAATTCCCAATCAGGTATTGGTGTTATTGGGAAATTCATAAGTAACTCACCACTTTCACACACATGTGAGTAATCACTAAACACTCGCCACGTGACACAAATTGTTCCTTTAAGAAAAAATTTACTAGGAATAGGGAGATTATAGATTTCTAAAATCAGTAGTAAATTATGAATAAGTTCAGAACCTAAAATAGAATTGTATTTAAATTATTTAACAACACTAGAAACTGAAAGAATTTCATAGAAGAGGGAGTTTTATTCAATATAATCTACAATCATGAATTATAAAAGGATATCTTTCCCTTAATCAATCACTTAGAATATTATACCAACATTCAAAGGGTGACAGAGAAGGAGGGAGGGGGGAATAAGTTCTTAAAAAGATATGAAAACAAAAAATAAAACAACACCAATGAAAAATGTCCAGTGATCACAAAATCTTTAGTCTCCCGCATGAAACATCCCATATAACTTTATACTAATATTTATTTTATATATTCATGGTTTCCTTCTATATACCTATATTAAATAATATAATATCTTCTCTCTTTTTGAATTTATAATTTTTCCTTCTTTATTGAGGATTTGAATCTCCTTGAGATATACAACTTTTATTTTTATTTTTCACTTTTACTTAGCTATGATTTTATTAAACAAAATCCAAATTTTTTATTATATGTATGGTGACATGGTAGCTTAAAATATTAGTGCAAAATCCATATGAATCCCTTAAAGTATTCTTATTTTCATCCTCCAACCAATTTTTTCAAAGGCATGAATGACACATACGCTAGTGGATTCACACCTACACAGGTGTAAAATGACTCATATTTTGGGATTAAATGGCACTTAAACCCAAATAATTCAAATATATACCCATCATATGACACTTAATCTTGTGAAATTTACACACACATATAAGAATATCAAAACTGTGATAAGTTTATTTACACATAAAATTGTCTTCCTTTTCCATTTATCATTCCACATACACTAAACTTGACACCTACATAGAGATATGATGATACCTATGTAGAATTTGCTTTTCCAAATTTCAATATTAACACTTGTAGAAATTTTATATGTCCTTATAGATCCAATTTGATTCATCAATATTCCTTCAAAACTCCAATAGTAATCAATCAAATACTAAAGATTAAATTTAGGATTTATTATAATAATTCAAAAGATAGATAAAATAATTAAAAATCAACAATTAAATAATTTCTAAAATTAGACCTAAAATAATGTTATAATATAAATATGTAATAATTACTCATAAAATTATGAATTGTTGGGATTCAAATGACTAAAATACCAAGATAAAATGTATGGAAATATTAGATTATCACCCATTATACATTTAATAGTTTTGAATTATATATGTTAGTTAATTGTGATAAATCATTCACTATGATGAATTTTTTATGGTGCATTATCTACTTTGATTTAGATTTGTGGTACCTCATCCACCTAGGTTGAGCAGGAAATCCATCATTCACCACGGGGTGATGTATTGGTGGTACCTTATCCTCATAGAGTTGGTTTGTAGTGGAACATAATTCACCCAAGGAGTTATATTGGTAGTGTATTGTACACATTATGGTTATTATTTGTGGTGAATATTCAAACATAATTTAGTTCATTGTGGTATATCTGTTATCTTGGGATTAATGTTGGTGGTTCCTCTTCGATCCATGGAGTGTCATGTTGGTGGTATATTTACCAATTTATATGTGTAACAGTTGTATATAATCCTCGTAAAAATGGATAATTATGGTATATCATCCAACTTGAGTGGTGATATGTCATTTAATAGGTCAATCCCCAGTCATTAATGATGTTGTATTGGTGATAGATCATTAATCGAGATGATATGCGATGGTGACTCATCATTCATCCAGTGGTACTTGATTATGATAACTCGTTCACCCTAATTATAAGATAAAGAGTGATATATCATTTTTCCAAAAAGTTTTTTAATACTATGGGTATACCATCAAATTTTAACACTGGTCAAATATGGACTGGTCACACATCTTTTAGTTACCCAGAATTCCATGATGTGATAGGTTATTTATCTATTTATTTTCTTTTTTGTAATTTTATATTGATTATGAACTTTTATTTACTATACATGTTAGGGACACCATTAGAGGTGGACAAATGATTTTTACTCACACCATGTTTGGTAACCTGGGCACCTAAGCATGATTTATGGTTCATGATGTAAGGAAGGGGAATAGACTTTTATTAGATGGTTTAACTAATATTCTAGGTCAAATTAGGGGTATATGATTGGGATAAGACTCATGATCATTTTTTGGATGTCGCCATTAATTTTTTTTGTATCATAATGAATATGATCTACCCACAAGATATCCTATTAATAATTGTATAAATTGTATGAAAAATATAATAGTTCATTTTGTTATAAAAATATGTCTATTATTTATTTTGGGTTGGAATTTAGTTGTGATGTATATATTTATACTAATAATTTGTTGTGGTGACTGTTTCTTGATATTTATTTCATTATGATTTAATATTTTCTATACTAGGTATGGTATACTGTCCCTGCAATATACATAGGTACTAACCACTAGTAGGTTGCCACTAGAATATGGGGAGGCATGCTTTAGGTATGTAGAGTCCCAGTTCAGTTATAATGGAGGTGAATTAGGGTGGGGATGTTATAATGGGGGAAAATAAAAATTAATTACATGAAAAAAGTAAATCAATTTGGTTTTACTAATCCTGCACACTTATTCTTTTCAATGTAAGAAAAATACTACCAATTAATTCAATGAAATGATATCTCGAAGCCAAATTTATTTTCATAAGTTAAAAATGAAACTATTTTTTATATTCTAAGAAATTATCATGCCTCATTTATAATCTAATTTCCATAATTTTATTTTCCATACTAAATTAATTTATTCTAACATCTTATTTCCTCCCATATAAATTTATACTGTAGTTTTTATAAAAATTTCCTCTTTTAAATCGTAGTAATATTTTTAAAAGTTTCTCTATTTATCAAGAACATGTATGTATCATCATAGGCTTGATTTATCTCATATATCTTCACTTATTCAATAATTTGTGTTAATATTAAGGGATTTTCAAGGTTTCTATAACGGTAAGGTTGGTGGATAACATTATGAAAATAAAAGGATCAAATTAAGGGTCTTGTATCTTTAGGTAAAGAGAATAATTTATAGTTTAATCATCATCAAATATTTACCCACATATTCAACTTAAATATCAATGGACCATATAGTTCTTCACTTCCCATCTTTTTAAGTTAACATATTAATAACAAAAATGATTTATTTCCATTATTTGTCCATTTTTTATTTTTTAAATTTTTTATAAATATTTTTTTGTAGAAATTAATTAATCATTGTGTTTCAAATATGTTTTTATAAATTATATTATCCCAAAAAATAAACACACCCTACATCTTTCCTCTAAATGTGTACCGCCTCCTATAATTCTAATCAATAAACCCTTCTTCATGATTGTTTTCCACTGTAAAATTGTATATTACTCAAGAGAAACATAGGTTAAGAAGTTGGATTTTAATATTACTACCTATCATACTTTTATAAATTGTAGTTTTTTAAAATAAAGGTTTATATGTTTTGGTGGTTTCAAAGAGTTTAAAAAAGGGATTTAAATTTTTATCATTAATCACATTGAAAAATATATCAATATCTAAAATCCTTGAAATAAATTTATGACAAGTTATTGTTACCCATGAATGACTTGGGTCCCTCAAGAAAAGTGGTAATTGTAAGAATACGTAAAAAGGTATTAAGTATATCTCAGGATTCTGAATATAAAATTAGAAAATACTCATAGAATGGGTTGTTATAATCAATGGAAATCATGTGAATGTTAGAAAAATTAAAATTAATGTTTGGGAAACACACCATCATTTATCCATGTTTTGAATATTCAATTAAATATATACATCACCAA
The DNA here is from genome assembly GCA_963277665.1 of Viscum album. Classification (NCBI taxonomy): domain Eukaryota; kingdom Viridiplantae; phylum Streptophyta; class Magnoliopsida; order Santalales; family Viscaceae; genus Viscum; species Viscum album. Next base: position 481,610,062 of record OY728139.1, read on the forward strand.
TAACTCAATGAATCAAATTTATTTGGGTATTCTTTTAATCTCATTTGTTTTTGAAAATTGCTTAAAACAAATAAAAATAAAAAAAATTCCCAACTAAAAGTGATAAAACTATAATAATAAGTATATCCCCACATGTTTTTACATATGAAATCAATATATCTTAGATATATGTATATAAATTATAATAAATTTTGGTAAGATAACATCTAAATAATGAACAACAAAGGGATAACCTCATGTTATTATTTATAGTTGTAAAATTTGAAAATGATATTCTACCAAGATATTTTTCTACTTAACTATAATATAAAATAAATATTTTCATAATTTATTAAAAATAAAAATCAATGCAAATAAAATAAAATAAAATAAAATCTTGGGATGCCCCATGAGATTGGCTGTATTTTGTCTGTCTAAAGCTTGGAACTCTATAGGACATCCCTAATCAGATAGTGGATAAAATTATCTTGATATGAACCAATATATCCATGTGTCTCTATAAATCTTCCTTAAAAACATGTTATGGAGGTTCCTCGGTCCTCATATTATGTGTGATAAAATTCCCTTCAATGGTGTTCTTGTGATGCGGTTGGGTAGAAGCAAGTATTTGGCCTCCTCCTCTTCGTCTAGTGAATTTTTTTAGGCTACTGAGTGTTTCTTATTTATATTAGGTTGAATCTTCTAGTCTTTCTATTAAAAATATTTTTCAAACATAGTTCCATATCAATACCAATATCCTCATATTCCTCATTGGGAAAACTAGAGAGTTTCTACACCATATCTTCAAAATATATCATATCCTCTATGATTTATTCCTTTTCATTTTCTTCCAAGATAATTAAAATTTATATGAGTCATTAATATTAACATTATGGTGGATACTTTTCAATTTATATGTTATAAAATTTAAACAAAATGAATCCAAGTTAATTTCATCTTCCTATGATGCCTAAACTTGTATTTCTTTATTTTCATGCAATGCCTGTTAAAAGTAGTGTTAATGTGATAATAGATATTATTATTCTATTATTTCATAAAAATAAAAAACCTATAGTGAGTTATCTTAATATTTAAAATACTCATCTTGAGTAAGAATTATGCATTCCAAGTATACAATGTCAACACAATAATGTTTAGTAGGAATTTTAGTTAATAAATAATTAAATAAATGTGTATCTTGAGTTCTTTTACTTTGATCGAATATCTCAACTATGGATCTTTTATTCATATGAAATTTATTTATAAGTCATTTCATTAGAAAAAGAAGTGTATTGAACTTTTCAAGATTCTCCTTTGCATCTTCAATATAAAAATCATGAGGCATAACTTTCTATTAACATTCTCATTACTACTTTGAATTAGGCTTGATAATTTCTTAGATGGTAGATAATTTTTTTTCCAACCATATCTTCATAATACGTATCCTATTATCTCGGTGTCTAATTTATATTTCGCTATAAACCACTTTCAATTGGTCATTATTTATTTGAATTGTTTCTTACTAGAGTGGGTATGGAAAGTACTTTTATAGTAAGAACCTCATTTTTTATTAGCCATATAACCAGTAAAATATTTAGTATCATTACCATCATTGATATTACACCGATTATTGTGGGTATTACTACAATTTATATGCTCTAACATATCTCTAATTAACTTGAATTTTTGGATAGAATTTCTAGTTCGTATATTAGTTTAGTGAAATTTTTCTAACAACGATTGTGAGTTTAATCCAATTTAGCTTTCAGTGTTTTAGATACCATACTTTATATAGAAAAACTAGTTTAAAGAAAAGAATGAAAAAATAGAAAAAAATATATAAATTATTTATAAAAAATAATAACAATGAGAGAAATCATTTTTATCCTTAAAAATAGTTTTTAATTGACAATTGAAGATTTTTTAATCTTAACATCAATAATATTTATAAAACTCTAATGAATGCATCATAGTGAAAACCTGAGGTCATCTATCAATGATGTTTGAAAATAAATCATTATTCCAATTATCACTTATAAAATTTTTAATTTCCTAGATATAGGTACAACATAAGGAAAGTATTTTTGGGTTTTTTATGATAAAGAAAAACAGAAAAAGGATTCAAAAACAAAAGTCAATGATAAAAAATATTAGTGACCCTTTGGTGATATCTTATTGATATTAATTCATTATTATTTTTAATGATTTATCATGTTTTAAACTCACAAAATAACTCAAAAAATATTATCCAATAATTAACCCATCACCATTTTGTTTCAAGAAGAAAAATATTATGATCCATGATTGAATTTATCCTTATATTATCTAGTGTGTAACGATTTAAATCACTCTACAATCATGAGTGATCCAATGGAATATTGTATCCAACTATTGAAATATCTTCTATGTCCAATAGATAAAGGAGTTGGTGTGAATGTTGGTGTATTTTGTTTTCTAGCTCTTCAATAATATATCTTTATAAATTGGGAGCGTCATGAAATTTCCAGAATCTTCTTATTCCTTTTTTTACACCAAACCATTTTCTTCACCAAAATGAATTAAAACATACTTCTTTACTCCAATATATAAAAGAAGAAAACTTATAGAGATATACCAAATTTTTATAAATATTTTATAAATATTTAATTATTTTTTTACCAAATTGAGCTAGAAAATTCCATCAACTTACATTTTTAAATTTGATATTATATTTTGAAATCTCCTTAAATTATATTTGTATACATTTCAAATTTTTTTAGTATTTTTTTCCTAAAATTATCTTTTATTATTATTTTTTATTTTCATTTTTTTATATAATTTCTCTTTCATTGAATCAATTTTTTTTCTAGTTCCGATTTATTGGATTATACCTTTTGAAGGAGAAATTTAGCCTCTAAATCAGATATTGATGGGACACCATATCACTATTTCAATCATAAATACTTCATTTAGTCTCAAATTTTATTGAAAACTTTTTAGTTCTTAGTGGAAACTAAAATATAAATTTTATCCTTCTAAATGGAAAGCTAATTAATATGGAAATATAGTCAACAAGGTGGTGCAATTTAGAGAAAAATATTGGCCAAGAATCATTTTTTACACTTAAAACCATATATAATTATAGTTCATCATAAATTTTATAAACATATAGTTTATTATATGGAGATGGTTAAATTTTTGTTAGAGGACTAATACCATCGTAGATTTTAACTTTTACCTTATTTCTCATTTAAAAGGGGGATGGGCCGGTAAGGGGCATAATGGTATAGGGAGATATCCTCATCGCCGCCTCCTTCCCTTGGGTTTTCATGGCAGCCTTCCATCTGCTCGGTGAGTCCTAACGGTTCCTCAGTTCCGGTAGTTTCGGGGTTCCCATTATCTCTCCTGCTCACCATTGCTTGCACTGCTCACCCAATTCATTTTGATGGATAGGGTTTTTGTTGGCGGCATGGTTTCGGCCCGAGACAGAATCCAGATCCATTCGCCTGAGGTCTTGGCCTTGCTTCTGGTGTGTGCGGTTGGTGTTTTGAGGCGTCTCTCGAGGTTGAAAAGGACGGCGGCGATGGGATCTGGGTAGCGGGTTTCCTCTAGCTTACAGTAGTTTCCTGCTCCCTCATGTTTGGTGAAACTTGTTTCCTTGATAGTGATGATACTGTGCTGATGAATCTGAATGTTGGAGTTGACTCAGCGTAGGGTTTGAAGGTTTGAGTTTTGAATTTTGAAAGTGCGATTTTTGATTTGTGCTTGGATCTTTCCTCATGGTGATTTCTGGCACGGGATGGAAACACTTCCCGGTGGTTGACCTCGCCGGCTCTTTGCTCTGGTGGTGACGCTTGACAGCTCTGCTGGTCAGACCGACGGCTGTAAGACCGGTTTTTCACTGGCATACTCTTCTAAGCATTATGGGTCCTTCTCAGTAGCGCGTCGACGTCTTGTGTGATCAGGATCTTGAGGCGATGACAGCGGATGGTTCCGCTGGCATCCTGCTGTGAATGTTGGCACGTGGAGGAGTCCGGTTCGTGACATGATTTGATGGTTGATGCTGATAGGTGAGCGGACTGGTGCATGGTACCAGGGTTAGTGCGCGGCTCGAGGAGTCTCATGATTTCTGTTTTGGGTTTTGAAATTTGAATTTTGATGTTGATCTGGATGGTTTGAAGCGTTGAATTGGCGGTGGTGAAGTCCTGTATTAGGTACCAGCAACCCTTAAACCGGGCTTTGAAAATAGAAAAAAATGTTTTCTTCCTCCATTTAAAACACAAAATATTTTGATTTCATGACAACTCCCTTGGTTTTATCTTTTTTTTCTATTTTTAGGAGTTAATTATTGTCTTAATTTATCATCTTTACCTTGTTTACTTTTATTCAAAATTTATTTTTTATACTTATTTGGATTGAATAATAAAGGGAATAAATGTAATTATATATTATCTTTTTTAAATATTTGCTTCTAAATATTGTTTATGTGACAATTCCTCATAATATGTAATATTTTTTTGGAAATCAGTTTGATTCTCACCTTATTATTTGGTTTTTTAATCTATAAGATTAATGTTATTTATTATGTTTTTATCCATTCAAATACTTATAACTTGATATGTGATATTGAGTAAAGTTTCAATCGTGAGATATTAATTTTATTCTTTAAAATTGAACAACTCAAGATATTGATTTATAGAGTACAAATTTAATCCATAAACCCAAATCATTCATATTTTTAATGTGATTATGTTACCTTGATTAGCTAAGATATATATGATTTTTAATCAATATAGTTTTCTATGATTATCACTACTCTTTTTTTTAATTTTATAATCATGTTAATTTTCACAGGGTTTATACATTTATAAATTAGGGACCCAATGATCTAAAATATTAATTTTAAGAAAAATAATACACAAGATATTGATTTGAACCTAATGATCTAAAATATTAATTTTAAGAAAAATGATACATAAGAAATTTATTTGATGGATTGTATCCGTTACAATTTTCTATTAAAATATTATTTAATCATTTTATTTTTTTCCTCAAAAACCTCATAACACCCCTATTATTATACTTCTTTTATATGTTTCATAAAACTTATAATAAGTCATTAATAGTATTTTCACTTTTAAATTAATAAAATATAAATGCACTATATCTCTTATTTCATAGTGAAATATGGGTGTGAATATATAACATGATATATTTCATTGCTAATATATATGTATTTATTCTATATAGATTATCATTCATTTGACTTATACATTATTTGATGATGTTTTTAATGAAGTGTAACATATTCTTTTAATATTTTAATTTTTTTATGATCGTTTTAGTTAATGATTAAAGAAATCATGACATATAAAATCATGTTTGAGTGTTGACCATGTGTTTATAAAATTCATAAACTCTAAAATTCTCAATCATCAATGATTGAGATCTATAAAACTGAATTTGTTATTTCTTTATAATGAATATAATATTGAGATAATATACTAGATTGAACTATATTATCAATTTTATTTCTTTGCACTAAATAGATACCGGTAAATAATGGAAGTGAAGGAGCTTCTTTTTAATGTGTTTTTTAGATTTCATTGGTGGTGAATTACCTGATGTGATAAAAACTTATTGGTTATTGTTGAGTGGTTATCATAAAACATATCTGTTGGAGATATATTGGATAGAGTGGGATGATCTTAATGTATTATTCATTATTTATTTAATTCTTATTCCATATGATCTTGAGGTTGGGTTTCATATTTATCCAAATTTTAAAAATGCTTCTATTGATCATAAATATCATACTCACCACTTTTTTTAATGATCTCAAATGAATAATTGTGTTTTTAATGTTTTCCCTAAGTTTTATTAAAATAATATATATACTAAGTCTAAAACAGGTGTTTATAACACACACATACATTAAATAATACACCCAAAATTAAGTATCATATAGGTGTTTTTTTTGATTTCCAACAGAAGGCCATTAAAAACCATCATAAGGCTAGAAAAGTGAGCTATAATGACATTGACATAGATAACTAAACAATAATCTAGTCAGGGCTTCAACTAACCCCAAGATCATTCCACAATCACCAAGGGATGGTGACTAGAATCACAGGTATAAGTCTATTATTGAGGAATGATTGACCTTCTATGATTATTAAATAAGGCCATAACTAGATTTACTATAAAATTGACATGATCCATTTTAGGTAAAATATATCTTGGATAAAACAAGAAAGAAAACAGGTCATAAGAGAATATGTAAATATGACGTTGAATCATAACATCACTACATGAATTCATAATATAATAACATCATATAGACCACTAAATACAATCAATCTGAAACAAACATTAAAGATTAATAATGTTAATGATAAGTTAAACCAAGAAAAGTAAAAGTGATATTTCGAAAAATACCTCCAATAACTATGCCAATAATACCAAAAAATTCATTAGATCCAACCCACCCAACTCATTCCTTAAAAACTATCCATAGATCTCCTCAACTACTAGCATATTTGTGGGTAATTTTAAATTATTAAGTGGAGATGCATGTCCACTGAGGTGTCTATGCAGAGTGTGATAATAAATACTTAGTAGGGAAACACCAAAATTGTCTCAATATAAGAGTGATATCATATATGTATACATGAAAGTGTGTAAAAATGTATGTTCTTATAAAATAAAATATCTTGGGAATTTTACAATGAAATCATAAAATTAGATCAAGGGTGAGGTAATACATAGATCTATATCAACTAAAATTGATAACCCTCTATATCATGAGGGACTATATCTATAATATATGCTTAAAACCTCATCACAGAGCATGTGTTGATAATAAAAGCCCATCCCCTATGGTAGGAAATACTGAAAACTATGAATAAATCACACAAGTACACATTTATACCCACACATATGAGTAGATGTATGAAAAAGAAGTTAGGGTCCTAGAATGAATCCAAGGGAAAGGGAACAATGGAACATGTCAGGGTAACCTTACCACCCATCCTAAGAATGATTTATGAAAACCCTATTACCTATCCTAGGAATGAGTTAGGGAAACCTAATTACCCATCATAAGGATGAGTAATGACATTGAGAGACCATCCATAGCCATAAAACTATATGACATTGGCTAATCGACCAACATAAGTATTCTATAATGAAAATATACTACATCAAAGTGATAGACATGCCACCTATGATGGCATGGTACATTCCCTAGATAAAAATGAAATACATCTTCAATATCAAGAATATAAAAATTTTTGATGTCAAAAAATAATCAAAGTATTTAAAGAAATAATAGACATATTCTATAATATGAATTAAATAAAGATTCACCAAGAAGAAATTGACATGAAAGGAAACAAATGAAAGGAACACATAACTTAAAGGAAACTATTTACCAAAATTATATACACAAAATTATAATATCGTGATATAATTTTAATATTCAACACATTATATAAAAAAACAAAACAAGTCACTAGATAAATATTGTTCCATAAGAAGGAAGCCTAGTACCACTAGTCAAGATGTTAAGTATCATCTGAAACCCAAAAGTTTTTAGTTAAGGGTTACTAGTGATGGGGTTTACCAACTGTAGGTCACACCTAAATCATAACAATCAGGGGTGTATTCTAGCTTAAGGTTACCTTACACGATTGATATTTTATTTTTTTATCATAAAGAAGCGTAAAACTTAGGTTAGTTCCAAAGAAAACATGATTCAAGGTTTAAAGAAGATGGTTTATTGGATAATTTTAAAGAAATAGTTTTTTAATATTGAATCTTTGATGAAATCACTTTTTAGAAGAAGGGAGATACCCAAGCGATATTTTTAAATAAACATAAAGCTTTTAAAGGAGAGTTTATATCTTAAATAATTTCAAAATTGGAGCCCATTAGGAAAGAAACAACAAAGATAGTTATGCAACACACAATTACCTTTATATCAGGTATGTTTTTACATTTTTTTTGGTTTCTATTTTTTTATGAGTGAGTATGGACTACCTTGTAATTGAGAGGATACCAATAATGGTCAAGTCATGTATATGCTGGAATTTTTAAACCTAAAACCTAGAAAATATGCTACTCCCTAAGAACTTAAATGCTATGAATGTGTATTACACTTGTGTAAGGGTTGTTGGGAAGAAGCCATGAATTGGGTATATAGTGTGAATAGTTTAAACACTATGAAATAGGTTCACACCATGTATGTATAAAATATTGGTTTTTAATAGTATATAGTCCCTGAGGATAACATGTCATGAAAATGGATTACAAATTGTGTAAATATCATGGTGTTGTTTTTTTGGGTGCCGTATGAATGATATGTTTCATTCCTTCCTTGAGTAGCTCTCCTCTCTCGACCTAGAGTGCTCCCTAGGCGATTTTGGGTGACTCATTTATATCTGGATTGATTCGTTCAACGATTGATTAATAGGTCTAGGCACTTCATCTCTTGAGGTAATCCTTTCCTCTCAGTTTCTCTTTTGTTTGGGGATGCGACACCATTTTTGGTAGGGATTGGTAATAATATTGTGTTTTATACCAATCCTTTTTAGTTTCTTGTCATTCCTTGTCTTCTAAAGGAAAATATTGTGGTTTCTAATCCCCGTTGTCAAAGGTAGTTAGTTTTTATTTGTCCTTGATGTAGGTGGATCTATTCCATTATTCAAGTTTCTTGAATTTCTTATTATTAATATTGATTCCTTTAGATTTGAAATGGGATTTCATATTTTTATATTGAAAAAGGAATGGGTTCATGTTTTAAAGGATTTTTTTCCTTGGAAATGAAATATCATTGATTTGGAATGGAAAATTGATTTCAAACACTAAAGTAGAATGAATTTTATTTGAAATGGTTTTATGAAAATGTGATTATGGTTTTAAAAATATAAATTTACAAACATTACACAGTGGGAACCTTGGGTGCATTAGGGAAAGAGACATAGGTATCGTTAGAGTGTGTGGCACTACTAGGAGGTAACCTATTATTTGTATATGGTATGTGGAATGCTTAAATTCTAGTTGGATCCAACCTTATGCTCGTATTGTCTTATAGGTTTCTAGTACATATTTTCCCATAGGAAAGATCCCGTTTGACATGTGTATTTTTGTTTCTTGTTGTTTTTGGTTGTTTATTACATGATATATTATTTCATGTATGTTGGCTCACATGTATATTTATATTGGTATCTTTACCTATTTTTTTATCTAGATTTGAAAAATATGACATATAATTTGTGAAATAAAATTCAATTATTGTTGGAAAAGGTTTTCAATTTTTTTAATATAATTTTTGTAATTTTTTTTTAAATCTTAGGCTTGTGCATTCTTGTTATTATAACATGTATAGATCTCTTGGTGGTATCCTACTAGGCTACGTTTATCACACCCTATATCTACCTGTGTGTGTCTATAGACCTTGTTTTGAGGGATACTAGTAAAGGTAAGGGAATTATTTATCTGCATGATTCCCCCTTTAAACTTTTGTTTGGTTTGGGATAGTTTAGAGGTGACCGTTGGTCACATGGAGTCAAGTTTGTCTATAATTTCTATACCTTATAGTTTAGACAGGCTGTCTTAGTTGTATCTTTCAATTGTTTCTACATTTTTCATTGATTTTATGTCTTATTTTTCCTATATAGAAGACTTATTGTGTTATGTTTGTTTTACCCCACCTTGTAACATGATGACTTGGATGACTGGACTGATTATCCAAGGTTGGTTTGTTACAATTCTATATCAGAGTGGTTACTCAACCTAAAGTGTGTCAGCACTACATATATTTTTTCTGTATCTTGGGTAGACATAAGTAGGATTGTTATAATTTTTACATTAGGTATAGAAAAGGGGCATGAAAAAAATCTTTCCCTTGACTAAATCTAGGTTTCTATGGGTGGTCGAAAAATCTTTACTCAATCCAAGATCTAGTATTTAGGTTCATTTGAATGAATTGTATGGGAAATTTGTTTAAATTAACCTATCAATAATGTTTGGGTACTTGGTGTGTGTATGTTTGTTTGAAAAAATTAAGTTCGGAGTTTATTTAGATTTATATTTTCTTTTAAAAATGTGTTTTCATTTTGTGGTATAATTCATAACTTCTTTAAATTATTATTGTTTTAAAGCATTGTTTTGGATTCTTATTTTTGGTTTAATGGTTTTGGAGTTTCTCATGACTAGTTGGTCATTATATTGTGTTTAATATAAAATTCCTCATAGAATATAAATTCCAAATATGATAGGGGAATCCATGAGGTAGGTTCCATTGATAGATCCTCCAGTGGACACTTTTTGGTTGAAGCGGTGATACATACCATTCAGACTTTGGGGTAAATGGTCATGGTGAACCTGAGATGAGTAGTTTATTATGGATCATAATTTATAAAGAAACATCTACCCATCTTTCAGGGTGAAAAAGGGAACCAATAATCATAGGTGTATCTTAAATATATTGAAAGGATATTAAATTTATTGAAGAATCCTAAATACTCTTAGGTGGGTTTTTCTATGTATATGATTGAAGGGACAGAGAGGAGATGGTGGGACTCTATAGTGCAAGATAAGTTGCATGAATTTAATACTTGGGTGTACTTCAAGAATATATTTAACCAATATTTTTATCTTGAGACTTTACATGAGAAAAATAATTGGGAATTTCTGACCTTGGATCAAGGGGATTATACTGTTCCAGACTACTCCACCCATTTTGCTGAGTTGGTGCATATGGCACCAAAGCTTGTCACCAATGATTACCTAAAGGCCTAGGGATTCATGATGGGGTTGAGGGATGATATTAAGTCTATTTTAGTTATTTTATTCCTTCTAAACTTTGGGGAGGTAGTGTATAAAGTAGTGTTGGCTAAGAGAGACATAACTAGAAGGATAGGTGTGGGTGGAGTTTTAGTGTGTGAAGTGGTTAGCCAATGTGTTTCTTCACGTTAGAAAAGAAAACACAAGAGTGGTAAGTATTTTTAAGGACCAATATCGAAGGATTATTCATTACAACAACAAGTTATTTGGTACCAGTGTGTGAGGTGTGGTTATACTAGTCCTCATTGAATGGAGGATCCTATAAATTTTCATCTTTATGGGCGATCTGGCCATTTGAAATGTTTCTTTGATTAGATATCCCAATGATGTATAGCGGGATCCACTTTCACCAAGGGGTCATAGGTTCAGGTTGATGTTTCTAAAGGGGGTGGGTCTCATTCTCAGTCCAAAGGTGATTTACAATAGGTTATGTCTGGATGACTTTATGTGGAAAAGTGTGTGCTAAAGGAATATGATGTTTTTCTAGCTACTGTTAGAGTTACAATGTATATTTCATATTCTATACTGCTATCTTTCTTTCATAAAGTTTTTACTCATTATTTTATATCATAAAATATGGTTTATATTTTGGGTTTTCATTTAGATATTATTCCATTCTTGTTGGATCTCTCTAGGACTATGGGAAAGAGGTTTGAATAAGGATTCAAGTGCACTGTGTGTCTGGTGGTGATAACTATTGTTGAGGTGCTTTGGGACTTCTTGGTGCTTGATCTAGAAATATTTGACTTGATCATTGGTATAGATTGTATGATCGGTGTGAAGGTCTAGAAATATTGTTATCATTGTTAGGTACAGTTCTTATCTACTAATGGGGGAACTCATGTTTTATAGGGTGATTTGGACTCTAGATTGGGAAGGGAAGGGGTTATTATTCCTTATGATGGTTTGATCTTTCTCAAGTTTTTATAAGTGTTTCTTGATATAGTTGACCCTTTCTTGGGGGGGTAAACTACCTACTATTGTGTGTGCACAAACTGAGGTATTTCAAGATATATTTTTCTAGTTTACCACTATAGAGAGAGGTTGAGTTTACTATTGACTTATTACCTAAAATGATTCCCATTTCCATGCCATCCTATCTAATGACACAAGATGAGTTGGTTGAAATTAAATTCCATCTTGAGGACCTAGAGGAAAAATTATTTATTCATCATAGAGTTTCACCGTGGTCTTCACATGTTTTCTTTGCTAATAAGGAAGATGATAGCCTTAGAATTTGTATTTACTCTCAAAAGTTGAATCGGGTGACTGTTAAGAACAAGTATCCTTTACATATAATTGATGATCTTTTTGATCAGGTTAGAGGGATTTGTTTTTTTCTATGGTTGAACTATGGTCGGGGTACCATCAGTTGAGAGTTCGAGAAGAACATACACTAAAAAATACATTTAGGAGTCGATATGGTCATTTTTTGTTTTTTGTTATGCCATTAAATCTCACTAACTCTCCTACAGTGTTTATGTATTTGATGAGGTGGATCATCCATCAGTTCTTGGAATCTTTCATTGTTGTATTCATGGATGATATTTTGGTGTACTCCAATTGAGAGGAGGATAAAATGAACCATTTGGATATCATTCTTCAAACCTTTATGAAACATCATATGTATGGGAAGATTTCCATGTATGAGTTTTGGATCTAAGAGGCAAAGTTTTTGGGGTTTGTGAGATCTGAGAGGAGCATATTAGTAGATCCGGAAAAGGTACATGTAATTACTTCTTGGGATCAGACCATAAACATGTTTGATATCTGGTGCTTCTTTGGGTTAGCGGGTTACTACAGATGGTTTGTTTAAGACTTATCCAAGATTTCATCTTCATTGACAGCTTTAACCCGTAAGGGTGTAAATATTGAATGGAACTAAAATTTATAGATATCTTTTGAGGAGATGAAGATGAGGTTGACTTTAGCACCAATTTTGATTCTTTTTAAACCAGGGTCGGGTTATGATATTTTCTATGATTCCTCTAGTATAGGTATGGGTTGTGTATTCATGCAGGGGAAATTGGTTATGGCTTATGAATCTTTCTAATTATTCCCTCATGATAAGAACTAACCTACCAACGATATTAAGTTACCAACTGTTATGAATAGACTAAAAATTTGGTGGCACTATCTCTTTAGAGAATAGTTTATGGTTTATTCAAATCATAAGAGCTTGAAAAATATTTTTACTCAGAGAGATCTTAACTTGAGACAGAGAATTTGGGTTGAGTATCTTCAGAACTTTGATTTTAACATTATATATACCCCTAGGAATGGAAATGTGGTGTCTAATGTGTTGAGACAAAAATTATCAACACAAGATAGGAATGAATCAGTTGAGTAGTGGTGTCTGATGAGTTTGTTTGTTGAGATGAGATTGGGAGTAAAGGAGGTTGGTGGATAGGTGTTCTAGGATTTGATAAAGACTGACTCGTATTTTAATAAGTGAGTTTTACTTGAGTAGATGACAGACATAGGGATATTATGCTTAGGAGAAATCCTAAATGGTGGGGAGACCTCGTGTGAGTTATTTTGGTCTCTATGTGATTCTTTGTGCTTCTAAAGTAGGTTGGTTGTTTCATTTACCTTGAGACATGAGTTTTTAGACAGCGGAAAATGGTCATGTTGGTCACATCAACTTTGGGAAAAAATATGCACCATTATTTGAGATATTATTGGTGTCCAGGGATGAGGTGGTCATTTGAAGATTTGTATCATGGTGTCTCACATTTCAAAGAGTTAAGACAGAACACTAGAGACCTGCAGGTTTGTTATTGACTTTACCTATTTTGGTATAAAAGTGGGATGATATTTCCCTTGATTTTATGATTGGATTACCATGGAATCCTAGTGGGAAGGATTAAATTTGGGTGATTATTAAAAGACTCACTAAATTATTACATTTATAAAAAATAAATTATATGAGGAAAGTGGAACAAATTAGGGACTAATATGTCCAAGATATTGTGAGACTTCAGGTGTTTCCCCCTACAATTGTTTATGATAGGAAATCAAGGTTCACATATAGATTTTGGAAGGTTTTTTTGGAGTAAATGTGTCCCCAGTTTAAATTGAGATCATTTTATAATCCAAAAATGGATGGAAAGAGAGAGAGCGTAATCCAAGTTCTTGAGGATATGATTGGGTCTTATGTTCTTGATTTTATTGGATATTGGGACATGAATTTTTATTTTGAGTTATCCGATGAAAATGGTTATCCAAATTAAATTAGGATGGTGAACTTTGAGGATTTGTATGGGTGGAAATGTCAATATCCCTTATGGTGGGAAGAGTTTGGAGATCGGTCCTTAGTTGGGACAAGTGTTGTTTAAGAGATAATAGAGATGGTACATTTAATCCAGAGGTATTTGATCATAGAACAGAGTCATAAAAAATTTTATGTTGAGTGTCATCATCATCCAATAGTGTTTGAGGCTCATGATTAGGTATTTTTCATAGTTTCATCATTCTTGGGACATCATTTTTTGGGTAAGTAGGGTAAGTTAGTGCCCTGGTTTGTGGGAACCTTTGAGATCGTTGAGCGACTGGGGATGACGACCTATAAATTTATTTTACTATATGTATTAACTTCTATAAATGATGTGTTTCATGTTTCCCAGATGAGGAGGTATATACTAGATCATTCCCATTTTATTAGGTGGGAGGATACTAATCTTGAGATCGATACCACTTTGGTTGAGTATTTAGTTCATATTATGGATCCCTACTATGTGGTAAAACGATCCCCCTAGTTCAGGTAATGTGTAAGTACAAACACAATCACCATGAGTCATGGGAGCATGATTCATTGATGAGGAAACAATGTCCTTACCTATTTGTGGATCTAGGATATTGAGCTCTTTTTAGGGAGATAAATATTTTATGGTGGGGATATTGTAACCCCCATTACCTTTCAATCAGATTTGTTTTTTACCTTTGTTTTGGTTTCTCTTTTTTTGATGAGTGAGTATGGACGAACTTAGAATTGGGAGGACACTAGTAATAGTTAATTCATATTTTTTTTGATTTTTTCAATATAAAAACTATACTTTATACTAATTTTTGAGAACTTACACACCATATAAGTGTAGTACACACCATGTAAGGGTTTTTGGGCAGAAGGCATGAACTGGGTACATGTTGTGAATTGGTTAGAAGCCGTGTAACAGGTACATGATGTTTATGTATAAAATCCCATTATTAATTAAAAAGGGGATGGTTTTTTCCAGCCTATACAGACCTCTAATATTACACAATGTACAAATGTATTACACTCCATGTAAATATTTTAATTTTGTTTTTAGGGTGTCATACGAAGGATATGTTTCATTCATTCCTTGAGAATCCATCCTCTCTCAACCTAGAGAAATACCTAGTCAATTTTGGGTGAATCCTTTCCATAATTATCAATCATTTTAGTGATTTATCAGTAGGGTTAGGTTCTTCAACTCTTTGAGTAATCCTTTCATCTCAATTTATCTTTCATTTGTGGTTGCAACACCATTTGAGTTGGGTATTGGTAATCATATTGTGTTTTATATAAATCCTTTATTTTTTCTTATCACGCCTTATCTTCAAAAAGAAAATATTGAGGTTTTTAATCCCAATCGTCAAAGAATGTTTGGTTTTCTAT
This sequence comes from Viscum album, assembly GCA_963277665.1. NCBI lineage: Eukaryota > Viridiplantae > Streptophyta > Magnoliopsida > Santalales > Viscaceae > Viscum > Viscum album. Next base: position 481,625,507 of record OY728139.1, read on the forward strand.
GTCCTTAATGTAGTTGTATCTTCTCAATTATTCTTTTTTTGGAATTTATTTTTCTTCATATTGATTCCTTGAGATTTAAAATGGGATTTTAAGTCTCAAAATTTAAAAGGGCACGAGCTCTTGTTTTAAATAGGGTTTTCCTTGAAAATGTAATTTACTTTATTTGAATAGTAAAATTGATTTTCAAACCTTGAAGTATAACAAATTGTCTTTAAAATGGTTTTAGGAAAATGTAAACTTGTTTTTTTAAAAACATAAATTGAAAAACATTGCAGAATAGGAACCATGGGTGCATTGGGAAAGAGACATGGGTATCCTTAGTGTGTGTGAAACCACTAGGAGGATCTTGTATTTCTATAGTTTGTGGAAGTACTCAATGTTAGTTTCATATAACATTATTCCTTTTTTGTCTTGTGAGTTTCTAGTATGAATTGTCCCAAAGGCTTAATCCCAGTTGGAAGGTACATTTTTGTTTCTTGTTGTTTCTGGTTGTTTATCCCATTATAAATTATTTCATGGAGATTTTATCACATGTATATTTATATTAATCATATTTACTTCATTCATTTTTTTGAGAAAATAAGACATAAATTTTTTGAAATAAATTCCTGGATTTTTTTGAAAAAGGTTTTCAAATTGTTTTGCTAAATAATTCTTATAAAACTGTTTTGTTTTAAAGCTTTGAATTGTGCATTATTATTATTAGGACTTGTATATATCTATTAGTGGTATCCTACTGGGCTCTATTTCTCACACCCTAATTATGCATTTTGTTAGATGCAGTCCTTTTTTTTGTAATATACAGGGAAAGGGAATGGAATTCTATAGCATTCAGAATTCTTGTTTACATTTCTATTTGTTTTGGGATAGTTTGGAGGTGAGGGTTGGTCACATAGAGACTATTTCTTATAGAATTTTCATACCTTATGGTTTAACCAATTTTAATCATTTGTATCTCCCTAATATTTCAAATTTTTTACTCTAGTTTTATGTCTTTTTTACCTATATACAAGACTTTTTTATCATTGTTTCACCCCACCCAGTAATGGGATGACTTGGGTGAATGGTTTGGTTGTCCTGGGTTGGTCGATTACATGGTTTAAGAAAAAAAATATAGTTTTATGTTTTAAATAATTTAACCCATTTATCCAACCCAACCATTAACTCTCCATTTAAGAATCTTTTCGACCAATGGTTATGTTTTGATCATGTATTATTATTTCTTCAGGTTTAAGTGAAGTGAGATGGTTTCACTTAGTGAGGCATGGTCAAATTTGAAAAGTAATGTATAATATAAGGAATAAAAACCCATAAAGAATTAGTATATGATTCAATAATAATTTAAGAGATCGTGACCCTCTCTCATCACATTAAAATTAAGTGACATAACTTAACACTACTTAACTAACCATTCTATTTATTTTTTATAAGTTGAGAAATGCATTCTGACCCTTTTTAGAAATATGAAATGTATTTGAGTACATAACTCCAAATAAAGGATAAATGTTCATATCATAAGTTTGAGTCAAACTATAGTTATAGTGATAAATCATTCCCTAATAATTTAGTTCATTCAAATCAATTCAAAGATCCATGTTTAAATAATTTAGGCTAAGGATTACAAGATAAATAAAGAAAGAAATCATTTGTTAAAATTTCAAATGTTCAATCATGCATAATACATGAAAGAAGATGTCCAAAAGATGCATGGGGGAAATAAAAAAGAAAACATTAATCATATAAAAATAAATTATAAAAAAATTACCACTTTTTCTCAAAACATCATTTAAAATCCATTTTTTATTCTAAAATTAAATTTTTATCTTTAATATTATATTAGGAAACCACGTGTATTGATTGTTTCAGGCATGGAATAAAAATCACCGGGAGGGTTGATACAACATACCATAACTATAAATGAGATTTATCAATCCAAAACCATCCAAACATACTCCAATAATAACCAAACAACCCCTTATAACCATTAAATAAAATCCCATAATCAAGTAACTCTAATTACATAATTATAATTATCAAAGAATCAATATAACAAAGGGAAAACCTAAGTTTATAACCTATAAAATTAATCTATTACCATATAAAATAACATATATAGTTTAAATCACCAAATTATATCCTAATTTTACCCCAAAACATAGATATACCAAGAATAAATCATAATATATACTCTTTATATCAAAAAATAGTAAACAAAATGATATTAATCTATAGGATATCCCTTAATCTAGGATAAATAGAAGCCCTAAGTCAAGAATTTCTTTCACCATGTATTTTTGAATCATATCTTCCAATTCTTAACAAAATTAAGAGAAATAAATTAAAAAGGTTAAGGATTAAGTAAGATGAGTGTTGGAGTGGGGTGCATAATATTTTTCATGAAAAAATCCCATGGATCAACATTGATTGAAGAGGGTTGAAGGAGGTGAAAAATGATCTCAAGGTGATCCAATAGAAATGTTATTGATTTTGGGGAATAAATGGGGTTTGAAGTATAATAAAAAGGTAATAAATTACTAGTATTAAATGACTAAAATACCACCATTTTAACAAAAAATATTTCCTGGGACTACTCCGTACCCAATGGCACCCTTAAGGCCCCCCTTCACTCTCTAGGGTACTAGGTACCTGGTGGTAGATAATATTTTAAAAGTGAAGGTGAAACCTCATATTAACTATTGTCACTCTCTTTATTTTTTAATGATTATAAACACAATATATGTTTTTAATAATAATTTCAAATCATATAGTTTTATATATTTTTTATACTATATTTCAATCTTAAAATTTTATAAGGAAATAAAAATTGAATGATTATTATTCCATTGAAAATATAAAAGGATTATACACATTTCATTTATCTATAATAAAGAATGAATCAATCTCAAGGTAAAAGTAGGAAATATTTTTTTAGTAAAGAAAATAAAATAACAAATTCATGGATGATAGAAATAGTGGAGGCCAAGGGCATCCACGTGAAAAAAGTAAGCACAATCAAGGGAATGGAACCTAGATTGAAATAAATAATCATGGGGTTGATTAGAATGAATCTATCTCTAGTATGTATGAAAAATTTTATCAACGTTTATTATTGTTTTAAGAATTTTTAAGTTTTCTAGATTTTTTTGATACTATATTTTAATAATAACATTAGTTACTTAAATATAAAATGAATTTTTCTTGTTTATCTGGAAATCTAGAAGGACCATACACTTTTTATTTAACTATAACAAAGTTTGAATCTATCTTTATCATGTCTAATTTTTTTTCCAAGTTAATGTTTTTTTAGATTGCGTTTTCTTCAATTTTTAATGATATATTAATATATATGTTTCTAATCTAGAAGATATTTTATTAATTTTAAATATAAATAAATTATCTAAATATAAGTAAACTATACCAAATTCTAAATATGCTATTTAGTGGTATAAATTTTTACTTAAATTTTTTTGTGTTAGGATATATATTGGATAGCTGATGGGAGATACTAGCTACCCAATGGCATCTAGATAGAGTAAAAACTAACCATTGGAGAGGGCCATGAAATACTTAATTCAACCCCAATGTCTCTCTAAGCCCCTAACAACCCTAAAATGGTCAAAAATCCATTGTAGACTATAAATACACCTGAAGGGTGCTTGGATTCATATGTATACCTTAAAGATCATTTCTAGATCCAAAGTGTGTCAAATATTTCTCAATATCTCGTGGATTATATCGTCTAACCATATTTTCTTATTGTATTTTTATTAGAGTATTGGGAGTGTTCATCAAAGGTCCTGTACGAATCAAAACTCTTATTTTATTTTATTTTAATTCTTTCTTTATCCTTGAATAAAGGGATATTGGGTTTAATTACATGTTCTATAAAGAAATGGGATTAGGTGATCATAGACGTAATTTATGGGGATAGGTGATCACTTCCTTTAATGTGAGGGATTTAGTTATTTATTTGTCCTTAAATAAGGGGTTTGGTTCATTCTTGGTCCTTAAACCATGAAGGGTTTTTTCTTTCTTAGTCCTTGAAGTAAGGTTTGGGTTTCTTGGTACAAAACACTAAAAATAAAGGGTGTTACACATCTAATTGAGTTTAATTCTATAACCATTGAAAATAATGTTTTTTTGGTTTCCATTATAACTTTTGAAGATCAAGGTTTAATCTAAATCCTTATAAGGTTACTAGAGGGGAGCAGACATAGTGACCCCTTGTGGATTACTTGCAAACCCCTTTACCAATTTCTTATGTTTTGTATTTTATTATTATTTCCATCACACTAAAAAATTTATTTAAATTTATTATACTTATAATTAATTATCTTGAACTTATCTATTATAATTTTAGTTTATCACTTTAATTTTTTTTAATTCAATCTCATTTTGATTTTAATTTCTTTTTTTAATGGAAAATCACACCCAATCTTTTCATATCAACTCTTACAAAACATTTGTCTCAAAGGAGAACCATTTTGTTTCAAAAAATCCTTAATTTGTTTAATGGAACAATCATTAAGTGTGGTTTTTACCTCTAATTACTAAGGTGCTCCAGAAGGAAACTCTATGGACAAAGCCCCCTATTTCGATGGAACCAAATACAATTATTAGAAAATAATATTGTTTACATTTCTAAAAATAATTAGATATCTCATTTGAAATATTATTTTAAATGGATATATTTTTTATAACCAATCATAGGATAAATGGACTCCTGATAATATTGTATCTTTTGAGATATATGGAAAACCCATGAATGAAAGTTTTGTTAACTTTAGATAAAAATTATTTTAATAATGTTTCAAATTATAAAACTTCTCATGGGATTTAGAAGGTTCTTTAAGACACACAATAGGAATATATCAATACAGAGTTACCCAAAATGGTGGTGAAAGTACATAAGGAACTAAAAACATAAAAATATATTTCAATAGATGAATCCCTCACCTCATTAAATTCATGAATGAAATGTCTTATAGAATAAATGAAAGCGATTAATTAGGTATGCTCATCCATTTATTAATATTATTCAATTTATTCAAATTATAATGATCTAATCAATTATAGGAATGTTTTTTTAACTCACCACAAAATTAAATGAACTTAAAAAGAAATACAATTAAGTAGTGAGTGATAAATATATTCTTTCAAAAGTAAAGGAAAATCTTATATATGAAAATAAAAGGAACAATAACTTTTTAAAAAAATAAAGAAGATTGAGAGGGAAGGTTTAATTTGTTTTTGAATGATATGTATAAGGTTGATAATCAACGTGATTAGATTAAAAAAGAAAATAAGAAATTGAAAATTTTATTAGTTAATAAGACATCAAGTCAATCTCATGTTGAGGAGTTGGATTTTACCATAAAATATCTTAAGGAATATCATTCCAAGTTCCCTTAAGGTGAATAAAACATAGAAAATATATATGGTTCTAAATTAAGTGTCAAAACAATTACGGCCTTGGTTATAATGAAATCTATTATGTAAATACCATGAATACCATTTATATAGGTGGTATATCTCAACATAAAATTTTAGATCATTATAGAACAATTGGGAACATTATCTGTGAGTGTAATCATAAAAATTCCCATTATGGTAGATCAAAATCATCCAACCTTTATTAGAATATTTTATCTAAAAAATATCATATTTATTATAAAATATCACATGACAAAAAATTGTGGGTTCCAAAATCATTATCGTCTAACATATGTGACCCAAATTACCATGGGTAATAAAAGTATTTTGATTATTTTGTGAGAATTTCCAGATGAGCTACATGGAACATGGATAGTGAGTGATCAAGAAACTTCCGTTTATTGTAAGATATTTAAAATTATTAAAGGGGGACATGGATTTTCAGATTTGGAAGATTGAGAGGGTATGACACAGCCATCGGTACTATGACCGTGCATTCTTGTACGAGATTGTTTGCTGAGAAGCCTTGCTTTGGTGAAGGCGTGTCTTAATGATGTTGATGCTGGGTGGTGGCAATTTCTCGTATTTTTTTTCTGGGTTGCAACCCCTTGATTATCATTTTTTGTGAATGTCATGATGTACTTGAAGTATTTGTTTCTCCCCCCTTTACCCTTAAAATATGTATTATCTAAAATGAATAAAAAATTTCAGCCTCTGGGACATTCAGTCATTATTCAGATTATTTAATTTAATAATTGCTATTTGAATTTTGGATTGATCATGAATTGAATTATTCTTTCATTGTTTAAAAAATCCTCAAAATTAAGGTATTAGTAATTATTTAACAATATAATTTTAAATATCATTGTAAAATATTGAAATTTACTTGGATATTTCCTTAATTTTTATCAAATTTTTCTTCTTAAAATTGAGTTTTAAATTGAATATTATTTTTTTGAAAATGTTTTTCAATTGATCCTTTAACGGATCATTCCTTTTATATTTCAAAAGGCATAAAAATTAAAAAATGATCTTTCAGTATCAGATTAAATTTGATTTACTTAAAATCATGTATGAATTTATTATTTCAAATTGTTGAAAATTTTGAATATAATTCATATAAAAAACCGTTATTTTATTATTTTAACACTAAATTTTCTAATAGTGTTTCCCAAAGAACCACCCACTAGTTGGTGCTTCCTTACCAGGTAGCTAGTGGTGGTTTAGAAGACCTAGGTTCTATTTTATGACAATCAGGTAGTCAGTATATATCACTTCCCCACTAGTACACATTTTCTAAGACATCTTGGACTTTTGTGTTGGAGAAGTTTTTCATGTGTTTTATACTTCTTTCAACATCACCTCACTCTATTTAATCTATATACATTCAATTATATAAATTAAAATCTTTTTTGAAACCAATTATTTTAAAATTTTATTTGTCTATGTTTGAATTTTATCTTACCATCATTTTTTAAAATTTTTTATTTGTTACAAATGGTTTTAAAATAAGGGTATTATTTTAGTTATAAAAAAAGGAAGAATAAGATAAATTAATTCACAATATTCAAAAAATTATTTCTTTAGTTTATAAATTTTCAATGTTATAATTAATTTCACTACAATTCCATCTTAAAACAATTTTTTTAAGATCATATAATTTCATTATAAAATATTGAAATTCATTTTGTCCACTTGATCTACCTTTTAATAATTTTACTTATGATTTACATTGGCCACTTGAACTCCATATTCTATTTTTTACAATTTTTAAGGGAAAATTTAACTCTTTATTAGTTTTAAACATTTAGTTTATTGGACACTTGAAATTCACTCCCAACCTTTAATATATGTTATTACTATAAGTTCCATATTACTTCTAGATTTAAATCTTTTATCAGTGTCACTTGCACCTCACTCACTTAGTTAATTATATATATTAGTTAAAATATTTATTCCTCAATTTTTCATATTATGCGTGATTAATTTATATGTCATTTCACACATCATTCATGAAACCAATTTATTTTTATAAATTATTTATCAATTATTTATCTAATCATATTATGAGCCTTTTGTTTCTTTTAACAAATACAAAGGGGGAGTATGGATTTTCTCTAAAGTTTTTTTTAAAACTATTTAAAGTGATTTGTTTTAAATGACATCATGAAATTAATTTTTAAATATTATTTAAAACATTTATTTGGATAAGTCTCATCAAAATAATTATTTTATAAATAAATTTTGTATTCACATTAAATAATTAATTTAAGAATATATTTCAATTTATAAATGAATTATTTATCTATCTATTTTATGATGTTTTTGATATTCAGTAAGGGGTATATCAGATAAACACATTGACTATTCAAATCCTACTTAATTTCCTCAAGATTATAATTTTTTTAAAACTTGTTTTAAAATCATTTTTGTTAAGTCAAATTTATTTAAACTCTTTTATAATTTTTCATTTTAAATTCAATTGTTTCATCTATTTTATGAGTTTTTTTAGTTTTAATCAATTACCAAGGGGGAGAAGTGAAATCATAATTAAAAATTCTATGAATATCAAAGTTCATTTTTCAATTATTTTCTTATTGTTATTATCTTAGAAATTTCCTTAGTCCCTTTTAATCCCTCAAGAGTTTATTCTTCATAATAAAAAATGGGGAGAAGTTTCTCAATTGATAATATTTTTAAATTCATTTTTTGAAATTATTTTAAAAATCTTGTGTGGTAATTTCACTGGTAAATATTGAAATCTATAATAAAATATCAAAACTAATTTTTTAAATGAATTGTTTTATTAATAGGAATATTTTTTATCTAGTATTTGTAATCATAAAAGAGGGGGATATTTTTGTACCTCACTCTCTTACTTGTTTTAATGATCACAAATAACATATATGTTTTTAATAATAATTTCATCCCACGAATTTTCTAAATTTATTTTTATACTATAATTCAATCATCACATTATCTAAGGAAATAATTTTTTTTATTCTTATTCCATTCAAAATATAAAAGGATTATCTATATTCCATTTAACTATAATAAATTTTGAATCTATCTCTATCATGTTTGAAATTTTTATCAAAGATAATTCTTGTTTTCAAAATTACGTTGTTTTCCAAATTTACTTTTCTACTATATTTCAATCAACAAATATCTAAATAAAAATAAAACGAATGCATCTTATTCCATTCAAAATATAAAAGGATCATACACATTTAATTTAACTACAAAAATTATGAATATATCTTTTTAATGTCTAAAATTTTGTTCGAAATCACTACTTGTTTTCAGAACTCTACAGTTTTTCATATTATGTTTTCTTCATCTTTTCAATGATATAATAAGATATATATGTCCAATTTAATAGATATTTGAGTCATTTTAAAGATAATGAAAATATAGAACTATATGTAAAATATTAAATATGATTATTTTTCATTTTAGTGGTTCTAATTTTTATCTAAAGCTTATGGATTCTGGATGTAGATTGGCCAACAGGTGGGATACCACTAACTAGCCGATAGAGGGTATCGATTGACTGATGGAGGATGTAAAAAAAATTTTAAGGATAAAAACTCTACCAGATAGCTGGTGGAGCCATACCAGCTAGCCTCTGAGATCATTACGGAGCCATTGATGCATATAAAACCACCAGCCAACTGGTGGGTGTCACAAACCGTCCCTCGGGGCCCATGATGTGACCACCCAATCCTTCCTTCCATTGGACATGGGTTGATGACTAGCACTAGAAAGAAATTTCTCTAAAATGGGAAGGCATTTCCTCAAAACCCTTACACACACAAACAGGGTACACTACGCACAAGAGAATCATGACGGAATAAAAAAGGTGAAACCACAACTAAAAACCACCATAGAGTGTAAAAGTAAGTACTGAAGTAAAGGGGACGGAATGAAACCCCAACTGAAATGATACAACTACAAAACAATAGAAAACAGATCCCGAGATCATCCACCAAGGATCCTACCGGAAGGGTAGTTACAACATGTCTCCAAAGCTCTCCACGCCAACCAGTCACCTCTGTGTACCGCTTGGTCTTAGCTTCGAAAGTCTCAGCCAAGCTGCTTGTCATCTGCACAAGACAACAAGGTGCAGGCGAAGCCCGTGCAAGGGTGAGTATAAAAATACCAAGTAGGGACCCCGAGACCCCTAAAGGACTCTAATAATTACACAAAGGAAAACCACAAAGCATGATATCAATCAAAAACCACAAGAGGAAGACTCAGCTCAAACCTGATATAACTTAAGTACATAAGTACATATGATTAGCCATAAAGCTAGATCATCTTATTCAATAAAGGGTTCTGCTGCTGATCAATATAGTATCGCTCGGTGCTGATCCACACAGGATCACTAGGTGATGAACCACATTGGATCTCTAGGTGCTGTTACACACTGGATCTCTAGGTGGTGATCCACACAGGATCACTAGTTGAAGATCCACAAAGGATCATTAGATGTTGATCCACATAGGATCACTAGGTGCTGATCCACATAAGATCACTAGGTGCTGATCCAAAGAGGATCGGAAGGTGATGATGCACATAGGACCGCTAGGTGCTAATCCACACAGAATCACTATTCATTCTTCACGTCTCAGCCAACCACTGAATTCCCGTACAAAGTATGCTTGATTTTGGGAGGATCTTCTACGTAAGCCATTTTTCATACTTCAACTGGCACTAAGTCCCACAAACAAGTAACTAAATGGTCTGTCATGTCCTAAGGGTTCCAACGCAATAGACACCGCATCAATCAGACGCCTGATCTGAGATTTATAGGCATTTTAGTGATGATGGACCGGTTGTATTTGGGTAAGATCCAACCTGTCCATACTCTATATTTCATCAAAACTCAGGTGGGGTATCTCAAAAGGACTATCTCATCACAAGGATTCCAACACCGCAGATGGTTTGTCAACTAGTTTGTGTGGCCTTTTTAGCGTATCTGGGCCGAAATGGGTCTAGGTCCGAGCCGACCTGATCCGCTCGTCTTGGGCCGAATCGACACGGTTTGGGTCGAACCAGCCTGACCCGAACTGGCTGGGCCACAGACCGGTACGGCATGAACCGGATGGGCTATAGACCGGCCCGCCCCAAACTGGCTTGGCTGGGCCTCAGCGAGCTTGGCCTGTTGGGCAGCCGACCGGCCTGGCCCACCTATTAAGCACGACCCATGCGAGTGGTTGCGCGACCCCTCGTTCTGGAAGAGATCAAAGAGACATTTGACTCTTTAAAAGATGGCGCCACATGGCGCTGCCTTGCTGTCTGTGAGATCCGCAGGGAGTGGGTCCCCCTCCACCATGGCTTCGAAGATGTGACCTCCACCTACGGCGTGCGACGGTGCACCACCCTTCCACCAATGTGGATATCCGACAGTAGGATGCCCCTTCGGTCTGCTGCGGCACCGAGAGGTGCCACCTCCTTATGTGGCAGGTGAGCGCCAATCGTCGTCTTTGCCTACCAGCATAGGTCATCGGCACTACCACACCAGTGCTATGCTGTCGGGACTTCCATGGGCCACCGGGTGAGCTTTGGTGGTCCATTTTCCCTTCCAAAAGTTCCTACGTGTCTCTTGGGATGCCACCATCACAGAGTGCCTTTTGGTTTGAAGGTTCCATCATGTTAGGAAATACGTCCCTAAAGAACGCAACAAAAAATCAAGCGGCGTAGGGTCTGAGCCTTTTTCATTTGGCTCGCACCCTCCGCGTTAGCATTATATCTAGAGGTTAATTAACAATTCATCACAAAGATAAATTTAATACCATTCAAAATGTCTATGACTCATCATTCCTTTCAAGAACTAGGGAAAGAAACATTGCGCATGAATTTAATAACAAAATCCATACATCGAGTTTGTTGGAAGGCGTTGCGGAAGAGGAAGGAGTGTCCACGTCCGAAGGTGCTCATCAGTGTTCGTCGTCACCCGCCGTTTCCCCCAATGACCGTCACTCAAAGCCTCATTCTAGGTTTGTGGAAGATGCTGGAACACTTTGTTAGAGGTTCCTCTTTTGAGTTCCAAAAGCCCTTGCCCGCATTTCGTTTAAATAGAAGAGAGAATCCCCCCACGTTGCATTTCATTAATGTGGTTCATTTATGAACTGCATTTAATGTTTCATTAAAATATTGAACGACATGGTTACACAACCCAAAGTTCACATCATTAAATGTCTTCCATTAAGTATGATTGACCAACTCTGCCATCCCACCACATTGTTGAACGATTAAAAAAAATAAAACAACTCAAGGAGTTAATTTTTTTTATAAAGTCCAAAAATTATCTTTTTTGTCTGACCATTTCTAGTTAAAGTTAATCTTTGACTAAGAAAATCTTGGCACTACTAATTTAACTGTGCCCTTAGATTTTTAACTTGGGCATTGATTCAAAAGATAAAAATTTCCACCCTTACATTTACTGAACACACCTTAAAAAAACTTCAAAAAAATATTAACAGTCACCCACAACCCGCATCGGTCGAGGCTAGGCTCTGGCTAAGGGAAACACGCACTCATGAGCTCAATGATACTCTTGGATTTACTATCTGAGTTACTGTTTAGGAATTAAAGAATTTAACAATAAAATAATTTTTACTTAATTATTTTATTTACGGCCAAAATCTATCTTTAACTATTGGCCCGCGCCAGCAAATTTTTGGACCTTCTTAAGGAAATCATACCCTCAAAAGTTCAGTGGTGGTCTCAGATTTTTAATCCAAGTCTCCATTCGTGAGTTATAAGAATTTGAAAAATAAAATAATTTTATTTAATAATTCTATTTATAGTTATGCCATTTTGGGTCTTTTTCACCGAAGGCCTGCACTGGCTAAAATTAAGTCACAACTAGGGTAAAACCACCATACTAAACATAGTGGTGCCCTCAGATTTCTGATCCGGGCACCTATTTAATAGTTATTCTATTTTTTCATGGAAAACACTCACATACGCTATTTAAAACTTAACATTTTTCGATAGATCATTCTAGGAACTTTGGGAATCAGAATTACGTGCCGTCAATTTTCACAGTCTCATAATAATTTCATATAATTGAAAAAATTATACCAAATTTTTGGGATATTACATTCTCCCCCCTTTGGGATTTACATCCCCAAAATCCAAAACAAAGGAAAATCAAAAAAATGAGGGTACTGAGCATGAATCTGAGTCTCCCACTCCCATGTGCTCCTCTATAGGTTCTTGTGCTGCCACAAAACTTGCACTAGAGGGACCGAACATCCATGAAGGACTCACTCATATCGATCCTCTATCTGCACCGAGAACTCCGTAAAAGTCTCCCCATTGTCAAATTCCAGTTCTACCTAGTCAATAACGTGTGATGGATCCTGAACGAATCTCCTCAGTTGCGAAACATGGAAATATTTATGCACCCGGTGAATCTGTGGGGTAAGAGATAGGTGGTACTCCACCTCACCAACTCTTCTGAAAATCTGGAAAGGCTAGATGAACCTCAGAGATAGCTTGCCACCCCGGTCAAATGTATGCAATTCTCATCAGGGTGAGACCTGTAAGAAGACATGATATAACTACTAGAACTCCAAGGACACCATCTCCTATCCATATAAGCCTTATTCTGGCTTTGTGTAGTCTTCATTTCTCCTAGATGATCTACACCTCTTCAGTGGTATCCCGTACCAAATCTGGACCCACAAGTGCTGACTCCCCAGGGTCTGTACAATATAGAGGTGATCTTCATGGTTGTAGGTACTGGGCATCAAACGGATCCATGTCAATGGTGTGTTGATAAATTTTTTTGTAAGATAACTCGACCACTAGAATTTGGTCCTCCCAACTGCGGCCAAAATTAAAGACATAAGAAAGAAGCATGTACTTGAGTGTATGAATGGTCCGCTCTGTCTGACCATCTTTCTAAGGATGGAAGGCAGTGCTGAAAAGTAACTGAGTCCCAAAAACATCATGTAATCCCTTCCACAATTATAATGTAAAATGAGCATTGAGACCTGAGACGATTGTTTTTGGCACCCCGTGAATTCTTACAATCTCCTGTATGTAGAGGCGTCCCTATCTCTCTACTGATCCCTACTCTCGGATGGGTAGGAAGTGGGCCAACTTGGTGAGCCGATCAAAGATCACCCAGATGGAATCACGGCCCCATGACGTACATGGTAGCCCCATCATGAAGTCCATGGATATACCATCCCACTTCTACTCAGGTAACTTAAGTGGCTGAGCTAAGCCCGTTTGTACCTGATGCTTGGCATTCACTTGCTGATAAGTGAGGCATCATGATACAAACTCTACCACCGCCTTCTTCATCTCTGGCCACCAGTACTAACGCCAGAGATCTCGGTACATCTTTTCCACTCAAAGATGTTATGCCAAAGGGGATGTAATGAACTCCCTCAATATCTCCTCTTGTAGCATCACTGGTTCCATAGTTCATCCTCTAAAGATGATAACACGATCCCCACCTTTAGAAAATCCATGAGGAGCCCATCCTAAGGATATATGAGCACATATGGCCTCATAGTCAACGTCCCCAAGATATGCCTCCCTTACTCAATGAAGGATTGGGGGAGTAACTATCAAAGACTAGGGGAACTCCAGCCATTGCCGTTGTCTCAGGTTCAAGTCCTTCTGGGAGAAGATATACCTGAGACTCTTGTGATCAGGGTAGACATTAGAACTTTCACGCAACTATACTCTAAGATCCCAGAGCTCCGTGGGAGCCATCCTATATGCAGTTGAATATATTGGTGTTGTACTTGGGTATAAGACAATGCATAATCCCTCCCCCTGCAGGGAGGTAATCCTGGGAACTTATTTGGAAAGGATGTTCCCACACTCTGCCACTACTGTTGGGAACTTAAAACTCAAAACACCTGCTGCCACGAGGGTAAGCCTGGTTGAATCAAGAGTGATCAGCCACTCCCTCCTAGGCACGAGTTTATCCCATGATACATGTGTTTCCCTTTTTTCTGACCAAGGGAAACCCCATTCCAACACTGCACGAATACCACACCCTTTTTGCCTAAAACAGTCAACCTAAGCATGAACTGTGGATGACCATTCCATACCTAGACTAATATTGTAAGGCCTCAAAACTGCCACAAAGAGGTTCCAACCAAAAATCTCTCCTCAAGGGTCAGATCACACTACCGAAATAAGTGTGATTATCAAGTCTCCTCCCAAAAGTATCTATAGACATAAGGGTCAAGTCAATGGTTTAACCGGAAAATCAAGGTCTTCAACAAGATTTATGTCAAGAAGGAATGCTTAGTACCCATATCTATTAATATAGTAGCTAATAGTAGACACAAAAAGTACCTCGAATCCTTCATGCAGCCCTTGGGCCACACTCCTTGACCACATGAAGCTACTCCCTTCCCCTTTCCTTCAGCCCCCTAAGCCTGGTGTGGACCACATTGGGGAGGTGGATGTAACACATTGAAATGTATACAACCTCATGATTCTCTCTTAGCTCCTCTTCCACATCTGTTTCCCTATATATGCATATATCCCTATCCTTTTCTCTTCCTAAAACATTTTACACACCCAAGTCTCTGAGACAGGTGTAATTTTCTTGCTTTCCCACTTCTAAAATTCACTGGTTGTATCTTCTCAACCAAAGAACATTCAACCACAAAGGTTATCTATAGAATCCTAACATAAGTAGGAATGATTATAGGAAATTGTTCCAGCTCAGATGTCCCTAAAATCATCTCTCTCAGAGGCTCGAGACCTAAAGCACTATTTATATTATATTCATCGAGTACTTGGAATGGTCGGTATGCCTCGACGAATACATAGCTACTGTCATGTCATCCTGCCAAAGCTGTATAAGCCTTTGGGAACACATACCCCATAACATTTTATGGAAAGATACCCCTTCTATCAGGAAGGTTCTCAAGATCTGTCCATAGAAAATTCACCTCATCATAAGATAGGGGAAATCTAAACCCTTACATTGCTCTACTGAGCCACATATAATGATCACTAGTAGGACCACTATCTAATATAATGGTGCCCTGGAAATATGGAAACTCAGTAACCACCTCAGGCCAGTCCTTAGCTGCCTGTGGGTCATGATCTCCTTAGAACCTGAGGGGTATCTGTAACGGAAACTTATGTAATGCACTAAGCCTATATGTGTCCTCTACTGGTAGAGCCGGTAGTAACTGCTAACCAACAGGCAGTGGTATCATTGGTACACCACCATAAGGTACAATCTCGGGCAACAATCCGTTTATTTAAGCCTCATCACACTGTGGACCATCCTTATGGTCACGAATTTGAATCCTGGTTGGATGTCTGCATGGAGGCATCTTGAAATAGAATCAAGATGAACCAAAGTCAATTAGTTATACATTGTGAGATGACTCAAAAGTGATCAATAAAAAAACATTTAAAAAACAGACGTAATAATTTTTTTTCATGTATCGAGTCAGAAAAATGAATTCAGGGTCCTGGTGTATGGATACGCCGGCCGCCGCACCAACATTGGACTCCCTAGATTGAAATCAAGACTCATGACAGTTAACACTATTTCTCCATTGAAAACAAAGACTCTTAGTTGTTCTCATAGAACCGACCCCTTTTATACCACATTGTCATGACCCATCCCCTGGGGCCCATGATGTGACTACCCCAATCCCACCTTCCATAGGCTAGCAGTTGGTGACTAGCACCGGAAAGGAATTTCTCTAAAATGGGAAGGCATTTCCTCAAAACCTATACACGCACAAACAGAGTACACTGCACACAAGTGAAACAAAAAAGAAGATGAAAGGTGCAACCATAACTACAAACCACCATAGAGTGTAAAAGCTATTACTAAAGTAAAGGGGATGGAATACAAGCCCAACTGAAAAGATACAAATACAAAAGAAAATAGAAAACAACTCCTGATATCGTCCACTAAGGATCCTACCTGAAGGGTAGCTACAACTTGTCACCACAGCTCTCCACATCATCCAGTCTCCTCCGTGTACTGCCTGGTCCTGGCTCCGGAAGTCTCATCCAAGATTCTCGTCATCTTCAGAAGACACAACAAGGTGCGGGAAAAGCCCGTACATGGGTGAGTATAAGAATACTCAGTAGAGACCCCGATACCCCGAAAAGGTCTCTCTAAATTCCATAAAGGAAAACCACAAAGCATGATCTCAATCACAAAGAACAAGAAAAATAATCATCTCAAAAAGGTATTACTTAAGTACATAAGTGTAGATGATTAATCGTAAATCTAGATCACCTTATTTTGTCAAGGGTTCTACTACTGATCCACAAATGATCGCTCGGTGCTGATCCACATAGGATCGCTAGGTGCCGATCCACACAAGATCGCTAGGTGCTGATCTACCCAGGATCGCTAGGTGATGATCTCCACATGATCTCTAGGTGTTGACCCACATAGGATTTCTAGGTGCTAATCCACATAGGATAACTATTGATTCTTCACATCTCATCCATCCACTTAATTCACGTACAAAGTACGCTTGATTCTGGGAGGATCCACTCCAAAATTCATCGATCATACTTTAACCTGAAAAAATTCCCACGAATAAGTAATATAATGATCATTTATTTCATAAAGGTTCCAATGCAATAGACATCGAATCAATTTGATACCCAGTATGAGATTTAGATGCATTTTATTGTCGAGGGCCTCATTGGATTTAAGAACGATCCACCCCATCCATACTCAAACTTTCTACAAAACAATGGTGGAGTATCTCAAAAGGACCATCTCATACCAAGGATTCCAACGCTATAAAATGTTTTTCAAATGGATTTCTAGTTTGTGAGATACAACCCTTTTAGCGTAACTGGGCTAAAATGGGTTCGTGTCTGGTCCGACCCAGTCGGGCTGACTTGACCTGGTTGTACTGACCAGACCCACAAGTCTATGGTCGAACAGACCCTGTTTGGGTCGACTTGACCCAATCTGGGTCCGACCCAGGTCCTGCCCGGCCCGGCCAGAATCGAATGGGCAGCGGCGGGCTCGGCCCGCAGGGCAGCGAACTGGCTTGGCCCACCAGCTGGGCATGACCCACACGAGGGGTTGCACATCCCATCTTTCCCGAAAGGCTTAAAGATCCATTTGACTATTTAACAAGAGGCACCACATGGCACCGCCTTACTGTCCGTGGGATCCATAGGGAGCGGGTCCCCCTCATTGTGGCCTCGAAGCTGAGGCCTCCACTAGCGTCGCGTGATGGAGTGCCTCTCTTCTGAAAACACGGTCGACCAAGAGCCGGCTGTGACTTTAGTCTGCCATAGCGCCGACTCATTCCGCGGCCGGTGAGTGTCGGTCGCAAGGCACCGCCACACCGGTGGGTCTTCCGCGGGCCACCAAGTGAGCTCCGGTGGTCTTTTTTTGCATTCCAAAAGTTCCTATAATCCTCCCGAGATGCCATCGTCGCTGCATGCCTCCCAATTTAAAGGTTCCTTCCATTTGAGAAATATGCCTCTAAAGAACACAACGAAAAATCAAGCAGCGGAGGGTCCGGGCCTTGTTCGTTTGGCCCTTTCCCTCTGCATTAGCATTATATCAAGAGGTTAATAAACAATTCATCACAAAAAAAAATTTAATCCTATTCAGAACTTCTGAAATTTATCATGATTTTCATGAACGAGGGAAAGAAACATTGCACATGAATTTAATAACAAAAACCCTACCTCGAGTTTGTTGGAAGGCGCTGAAGAAGAGGAAGGAGTGTCCACATCTGAAGGTTCTATTCGACATTCTCAATCACCTGCCGTTTCCCCCCAATGAACATCGCTCAAAGCCTCATTCTAGGTTGGTGGAAGATTCTGCGACACTTTGTCAGAGGTTCCTCTCTTGAGTGCCGGAATCCCATGCCCGAGCTTCATTTAAATAGAAGAGAGAATCCACCCACATTGAATTTCATTAAGGAAGTTCATTTTTGAACTGCGTACAAATTTTCATTAAAGCCTCAAACGACGTGGTTACGCAACCCAAGGGAAATGTCATTAAATGTCTTCCATTAAGTATGATCGACCAACTCTGTGGTCCTGCCACATCTCTCAATAGTTACAAAAAGAAATAAAATAACTGAAGGGGTTATTTTATTATTATTTTTGTAAAGTCCAAAAATTAACTTTTTCATCTGACCCTTTCCCGTCAAAGATATGTTTCACATAAGAGAATCCTGGTGAAATGAATTCAATTGTTCCCTCATATTTTTAATCTGAGCACCGGTTCCAAAGATAGAAATTGTTGCCCGCACTTTTAATGAACGTACCATAAAAAAGTTTTAAAAAATATTAACAGTCACCCTTGAGCCGCACTGGTCGAGGTTAGGCTCTGCCCAAGGGAAACATGCCCTTAAGAGATCAATGGTACTCTTGGATATCCAATCCGAGTTACCATTTAGGAGTTATAGAATTTAACAATAAAATAATTGTTACTTAATTATTTTATTTACGGACAAAAAATAACTTTCATTGTTGGCCTGCGCTGGCCAATGTTAGGATTTTCCTAAGGAAAGAATACCCTTAAGAGTTCAGATGTGGTCTTAAATTTTTAATCCAAGTATCCATTAATGAGTTATAATCATTTTAAATATAAAATAAATTTATTTAATAATTTTATTTACGGTTATTCCATTTTTTGTTTTTCTCACCGGAGGCCTGCACCGACTAAACTTAAGTCGGGTCTAGGGTAAAACCTCCATCTTGAACGCAATGGTTACCTCAGATATCTGATCTGGGCACCCATTTAATAGTTATTCCACATTTCTAGGAAAACCACTCATGCATGCTATTTAAAGATTAACATTTTTCGATGGGTCATTTCGGGCACTCCGAGCCTCAAAATCATGTGCCGCCTATTTTCAATGTCACATAATAATTATATATAATGAAAAATATAGAAATAATTTCTAGGACATTATAGTGGGAGATATCAAATACCTATTATCACCCTAAAATAGAAACAATCTAGCCATTTGAGAGCCCTCCAACCCTTAATTTGACACCCAATGTCTCTCTAAGCCCCTTAATACCTATAGAATATTACAAAATCCATTAGATTTTATAAATATACCCCAAGGGTCATTAGATGCATGTGTATACCATGAAGATCATTTCTAGAGACAAAGTGTGTAAAATTTCTCTCTCTGTCTCTCTGTATCTATCTTGTGATATATCATAATTATATCTCTTATTCCAATATCTCATTGTTTTATTATTTTTGGAAGATTGAGAGTGTGCTTTATAGTGCCTATTCTTATCAATTATGTTATATTATTTTCTTTTGTTTATAACTTGGTCCGTAAATAAATAGATATTGGGTTAAATTTCTTAGTCTATAAAGAAAGGGAATTGGGAACTCACAACCATATGTGAAGGGGATTGGTGATCAGTTAACTTAAATAGTTGTATTTGGTTTTTTCATGGTCCTTAAAGAAAGGGATTTCATTCTTTCTTGGTAATTAAAGTAATGGATCTTAGTTATTTGTACTTAAAGTAAGGTTTGGGTTTCTTGGTACTGACCAATAAAAACCAATGGCATTACACTTTTAATTGAGCTTATTTCCACATCCTCTTAAAAGAAAGGTTCTGGTTCCTACTGCTACTATTGAAAAATAAGGCTTAAAATAAATCCTCTCAAGGAAACTTGAGGGGAGTAGGTGTAGGGATCCCTTGTGGATTATTTCTAAACTAATTCACCAATATCTTTATTCCTTGTATTTTTTTATTTTAACTAATATAACTCATTTATTTTAATTTATTTTACTTAAAATTATTTATCTTAAACTTAAATCTTATAATTTTTGTTCACTGATTTAATTGTTTAATATAATATTTACTTGTTTTTAATTTCTAAAATGTTTTTAAAAGGGAATTCACCCCTATTATTGGTTTCTGGGATGAAATGGGGTTTGAATGATTAGAAAAGGGAGTATAAAAGAATAGGATTAAATCATTAAAATTCCACCATTTAAAAAAACATTTCTTAGTCCTATAGGGAACCTAATAGAACAACTAAGGGACCCACTTCAATATCTATAATACTGGGTACACAGTGGTACATTCTATTTTAAATGTGAAGGTGAAACCTCCTATTAACTACATAAAATCTAATACCTAAAACCATATTTAAAAAACCGTTTAATCTATCCCAAAAATTTGAATTCCTTGAGTGAATCCTAAAATGAAAACCAACTCCTATCCAAATCTCACAATTCAAATATGTATTCACTTTTATCACCCAAATCTCACAAATCACCAAATATTTACTATAAAATACAATTAATGAGGCATAAAATTTATAACCTCCCAACCATAAAGCTTTTTATACCCTAAAAAAATCAACCATTAACTCAAAAATTCAATATAGCTCACAATCCTCAAACTATTGGCAAACTACAAGAAATATTTCAAGAATATATCTCACTACTATCATTAGAATTACCACATCAATACCAAATTACAAATACCACAAAATATGAATATTAAAATGACACACCCACAACTATAACACCAATATAAACCTCAAATAATCTAATTTTCTTCCACTATAAGAATCCTAATAGAAAACCCAAACACAAAAGTTATCAAATATTCAATACCCAAGAAGGGATACTAAACATATAAAAATAACACACATCACAAATCACTAAAATAACATATATTTCTTCTAACATATAACTCTAAAAATAAAAAACACTAAAATTACCACATATTTATAGAACCAAAGAGAGATGATAAACATAATCATTAATATTAATTTTAAACATTAACCAAATTCCCATCACATATCCTCAAAAATTAGAATCACCATATACTCTCCCCAATTCATACCATAAAAACCATAAAAACACACCCATCATACTTGAGAAACTATCAACTAATCCACCCTCACTTTATGGAATTCCCCATTATAACACCCCAAAAATTCATAGTAAGTTATTTTCTTTAAAGTAATTCAATAATTTATGCTACATGTAACACTAAGTTTTAGCGTACCACGACTTACCAAACTAGTTGTTAAAAATATATTATGAATAATATTAAATGAAATTTGAATTTTATATACTCTATATAATTTTAGAATCCATATTATGTGTTTCTTAGACATAATATAAGAACAAATTCATTTTTTCTGATAAAAGAAGTATTTTTCAAAAAATGAAATTTTACCACCTTCTAATGGAAAATCCTTTTTAAAACAAATATTTGAAACTTTTATATATTTAATTTAATTAAAATAAATTTTTCTTTAGAGTCGGGACAAAAAATAAATAAATTTTTGGTACTTTTCTGATAACTTTCATATTTTGATGAATACTGAAAAATATAAAATTTTAATTGAAAAAAACTTTTTTAATCAAAATAATTTATAGGGTTAAATTATGAATTTGAATGTCTTGGTAGTATAATTGGATTATATTTTTATCATTTAATACAATGTATGTCATTATAAGTAATTCCAAATTTAAATTTGAAAAAAACACATGTCAATTTTTTGATAGTTTTTACTTTTTAAAAACCGGTTATTCGGTTTCGACAAAGGGAATATATTTTAAATTATTTAATGAAACTTCTATGTTTTGAATTTGTTAAAATAAAATTCATTTTTCAATTTATAATATCAAAATTATATTAGGGTGAAGTTTTGGTATTTTTTCTGAAAACCTTTATTTTTTGATGAATAGTAAAAAAACAACGCGTCATCGTTTAAAACCAACGTTTTATTTAAATAATTATTTATTTTATTTAAATTTATTTTAAGTAAAAATAGATATATAATACCTATATAAGTTCAATTTAATTCATTGGAGTCATTTTATAATAAAATTAG
Organism: Viscum album; assembly: GCA_963277665.1. NCBI lineage: Eukaryota > Viridiplantae > Streptophyta > Magnoliopsida > Santalales > Viscaceae > Viscum > Viscum album. Next base: position 481,647,777 of record OY728139.1, read on the forward strand.
ATGTATAAAATTTTATTGAACTTTTATTGTCTTTTACCCACCATCTCAGAGCATTTTCAAATTTGCATAAAACATAATTTTATGGCTTTTGTGAGTTGAATTTCAAAAATCCAAAAGACACGGTTGAAATTATTATGTAAAATGTGGTTCAATAAGATGAAAATAATTTTGGGTGAATAGTAACTTTTTTGACTTTTATTTACCATGGTTAAAAGTAAATAGGGTAATTAAGGGAAAAAAGATATTATAATTACCCTAACACATATCCTAATTATACTGGATAAGTGTAATTCAACGAAAAACAACCTTAGGAATAAAATATGATCCTCTTTGGTCCACTTTGATTAGATTAGGACATTTATTATTTTTTTTAAAGAAGAGTTAAAAGAGTTAAATTCAACGTTTAATAACTAAACTATTTTTAATATATGGTCATACATAAATTAAACTATAAATATTAATTAAAAAGATTAAAATATTTCCTACAAAATGTTATTTTATTTATAATTTTTAGACATTAAATAATTAAATTTATTTATGACACAATGGTGATGCAGTAATTACCTTATTAATGAAATATTAAAATAATTGATATTATAAGTATCCAAATAAATGTAATTTGAGACTTTTGTTGAATTGGACTAATTTTATAGGATAATATGAAATGTTAAGGTTGATTAAATAATTTTTTTTTCAAAGTAATCATGCTGTTATGATTTTTAAAAAAACCAAATACTAAATAATGTCATAAATGACATAAATGAGTTTTTAAAACAAATACTATATTATTGGTAGGTATAATATTCTTAAAAATATAAGTTTAGGAAAAAAGTCTTAAATAACATTATATATGTAATTAATTAACCACTTGAGGTTCTCTAGGAAGTTTAGAGTATGTTTATTAACCATATAGTGTAAGAATACAAGAAGACAAGGTAAAGGTTGAACTATTTAACTAAGAGTTAAATCTAAAAGATAAGGTTAAAATGGTAATATAAAATTTTATAAAACCTATTGGTTGATTGGTTTTTGACCCATCCCCACCTTATCTTGGAAATAAATTATTTTGGAGCCTTTAGAAACCGAAAATTACTTTATTATAGAATAATATTTCAAGGTTTTCCTGAAGTGACCCTCACCTCTCATATAAAAGGGTATTTTCCATTCTCTTAATTTTACACATCTAAATCCAATTGGATCAGACAAACCCTGACCAAATATCCTCCCAACTTCCCTCACATCAACCTAGAGTCCTTAATTTAATCATACATCCTACCTAAGGATCTCTTTTGATCAACTCGAAAGGAAACACCTGAGGAAGAGGTAATAATTTCACCACCCTCTTTCAAGTAATTTTCTTCTTCCAATTCCTCTTTCTTTTTTGTTTCCATACCAAAATAATAAATCTAGTACCATATACATAATGTGATGTTATTATAAATATGGTACAACCATATTCATTATTCTATCCATCCTATAAATGACAAAGTCACCATATGTGTGTACACCGTCTCCACATCGTGGTGTATTTTTTTATTCAAACACTTCATTATTTAGATGGGTATAATAATGAGTATAACTGATTTAAATAATAAATATAACATAATAATGATTCTTTATATATTATATATTTTCCAATTACATAAAACTTTACTATCAGTATAAGGATATTGTCGCTCGTCCGTACGTACAGATTACTGTCTCCACAAACGCGATGAGATTCATTCCCCATTGTAATCATTCAAGAATAATTTTTATTTTATGATTAAAAATAATATTTGTGAACATAATATCATTCTGTATATGAATCAAATACATCATATCTATAACAAACATGGCTTACATAACCAATCATATAAAGGAAAATGAATCAGTTAACACCCAAAATGATGATACTATTAAAATATTATTAACAAAGTAGTATTAGAACATCATATATGATATAATATTTATGAATTTGGTTCTTTTATAATTTAATAACAATTATTTAACCATTATACAGGAGGTTAACCTACCCTATACTAAGGAAAATTACAAGTTAAGGAGTTTCTTATCTCACTTTTAATTCAGTGAGATTTCTATTTTTCGCCACTTATTTATTGCATATGGTGTATTATGTATTGTCATTTGATATATATTATCACGATTCTCTTTATATTCATGGTATTATTTGATTCATTTGTTGGTTATTAACTCTTGGTTATACTACTTGATTGATTACAACATGGTAAGTTGTTTTCATCTCACTCCTTATTTCTATGAGATTCATTCTATATTGCCACAATTTTATTTTGTGTGGTGTATGTACTGCCCATGATTGTATTCCTTATGTAATATACTTTAATTTATGGTTATTTACATCTTCATTTTATGATACTTCTTTCATGGGTTGTATGTTTTTTAAGTCCCCAAATTGGTAAGGGGATTTATAATTTCGATTTCCAATCATTGTGTTTTACGCAAACTTCATTGATTATTTTACTCCAAGATTATGTGTGAAATAATTATTTATTTACATATGTAGTAATTTCCACTCCACTTTGTGTGGTTATTATTTTGATACACATAATCACTCCATTGATAAATTCTCATGTAATCGATATGAACTTGATAAGAGTAATCTTAACTCAATTTTTATTCATTGAGTTAAACATCCAAGTCATTGGTGTTATTGTTACAAGAATATGTGTGAATGTCCTCTGATTTTTTTATATTGAATATCAAATATTATTTGGTTTATTTATATTTTTTACACATAATTATGTCATTGATTTATCCTTAACCTATAGATACAATCTTTATAAGCTATTTCATCTCAACTTACATTCCATTGAGACTTCTTTGTTGTTATGTTCCAATTCACATTTATTTGGTGTATATAATGTACATTAATGTAATATATCATGAATACTATTATTATCATGATATTATTATGTTTTGAGTACCTCTATTATTTTTATTCAAGCGTCTCTCATTTGGTTATGAACTCTAACTAAAATATCATTTTAAATGCTTTAAAATTTTATTCTTCTAAATATTTCTCATTAATGTCCATGTTTTAAAAATGGTTTTAAGGATTTATTTATATGGACATTAATATTTTTAAATTAAAATTCCTTTTAAAAGTTTCAAAGTGGTATGGGACACTTTGATTCAAAAATCTATTTTAAACATCTTTTTGATAAATTGTGATACTTTTAAATGATTTCAAGAAAAAGGGGGATATTTCTCTCAAATAGTTTTGATGATTATTTTCTCCTATGTTAATATCATTCATTATTCTCGATTGAGGTTAATTTATTATAATACAATATTCCATATTTTACTGAATGAGTTATGTTTGACTGTGGATGTGCTATTTTTATACCATTCATGGTTTAAAGTAAAAGTATAAACATTTTGTGTGCTAGTTTTAATACGAATGTTTAGATTATGTTTCACCCATTCATATGAGGAATTCATTGGACTTATTTAGTGAAGGGTGGAGCCCTCTATATCTCCTTGATGCATCGATAGGTCTCATGAGACAAACTACTGTCTTGGCACAATTCCTTGACAAAATCTTATTTGTAGTCTTGGCACAAGGCCTTGACTATGTGGGTATGAAGTCTGGCATTATGAATTCCATCATTATGAAATTGGATATTGATATTACATGTGATTATTCGACTATTAGAATATACATATGAATAAGTAAATGGCATTATTTGATTTATATTTTCTATATTATATTGAAGTTTATGTCTGAAAGGCTTGTGTTCAAGTCTTATACATTACCTTAAATGTTTGTTCTTATTTATGATAGTTTATGCTATATTGTTATCCTTACAGAGCATCTGAGCTCACCCCTTTTTTATGTTTTATTTTTTCCATGATGAAAAAAATTATATTACAATTAACCTAAATGAATAGGATAAGGGATATAAGAGTGTTCAAATGAGACACAATGTTGTTTTTTTATTTCATGATGAAATGTAAAACTTATGTATGTATCTAGTACTTCTAGGGATACTAAAATGATTGGTATTTTGGTACATGATTCCTTGTATCATGCCAAATTAAGGTAATAATGCACCGATTTTGGGTAACTGGGCTCAGGGCATTACAGTTGGTATCAGAGAAAGCTTAATACAAACCTTAGAAGCTATATTTAGAAAACAAAACTCTTATTAGGAAACACTACCCTAAGATAGTCATTGAGGATTAGTATAGAAGAATATAAAAAAATTTCAATGTAAATATGATGTGGTTTTCCCAAGAAATACATCCCTATCTAGATACGAGCAAGTAGAGGTGGATCAGGCACAAACGTACCAAGGAGTGAAAACTCCGATAAGGAGTTTTGGGCTTGACCCGGGGTATCCTGGTACACGACAACAAGCCTTTATACACTCTTGGTTACGACACTCTCAGGTGATATGCTTAGGATAATTCACATTTTCTTTACAAATTCATTTGAAGGATTTTAATATAAGATGAGAATAAATAAACATGGTTAATCCTAAGGTGTTTTAGATTGAAAGTAATGTGTTATGATATTCTCTATATAATTTTATGACTCACATTATGCTTTCTTGTGTTAGTTAATGGATGGATTCCAAGGAAGTCATAGTAACATTGAACATGATGTACAAGGTGAGAACAATGGTTTAAATGAGAAAAAAATGGATTGCTGATAGGTGTAAAAGATATCTGTTCATGTCGAATCAGTTTTCCAAAAATATGATCAACAAAATATATATTAACAAACTCTTGGACTCAAAAATGAAGAGAAAGGAGATGAATGATAAGAGCTCCAGTAGTGGAGACCATGGAGAAAATAAAGCTCAATTTCCATCATGTAGAAAATGTGGAAGGAGACACCTATAAAAGTGTCTCAATGGAACAAGTAAATGATTTATGTGTGGGAAAGAAGGACATAAAGTAAATAATTACTGAGGAAAAATGAAGAGCACTATGGAAGAAAAGAAAAATGATCCGAAGAATCCATTTACAGTGATTTTCTATAAATGTATGGGACCTGAGAATTACTCGAGTGAATTCCCTATTATTTAGGATAACCTCTTGGTCAAGAAAGAAACTATGTGGAAATAAATGGATAGATAAATGTTTAAAAATATTAGTACTCTTTGTTGATGGGATTCATTTGGAATACTTTTCTCTTGTATGTGTAACCCAGCAGTTTGTTATGTGAAAATTCTATTTTTGGAAGAATTATCTTTTCTATTATAGTTATAAATAACCATTTGGGTTTATATGATCCTTTAATTTGAGAAAATTACAAGTTATTAAATTTTGGGATGAAAATACGAGGTATGTGATAAAATTTGTGGTGAAATTATGTTATGGTTATTTTGAAGAATTTTTCTCATTTTGGGAATGTTATAAATTATAGTTTTTGAAAAAGGACAACATGCAATCCGTGTGACAACCCATCACGTCAGACATAGCTACAGGAATCGAACCCACAACCAATGTGCGATTAGGATTTATCACCTACCACTGGACTACGTGAAGTCCCTGGTTAGTGCGACTAATTATTTTTATTTAAATGAATTTATTGATCAATAATAATTTTATTTAGGATATTATGTCATATCAAATGGATAACCTTAGTATAGGAAAATGGTTTGGTGATTAAGTGATAAATGTTATTTTGGAAGACATTCACTCTGTTGGGAACATTTTTTACCAAAGGAAAATAGAATACTATGTGATTTAATTTGAGGAGTAATGGTGTATTTTCATCTATGTTGTTATTGTATATTTACAGCGATTTAGGTTATTTATGGAAATGATTAACCTATCATAGAGAATATGTGATTAGGTTAATTACTTTAAGTATGTGATTTTAAGAGTAGTCGATGTTATTTGGAGATACAATTTAATGTGGAAGAGTACATAATAAAATTATTCTATATTTTGGGTTTCAATATTAGTTTTGATTATATTAAAGGATTTTAATGATAATTGTTTATTGAATGGTATTTATTGAACTTTGGGTACTGCTGGTTTAATTTTAGAAATTATGATTAGTATTTCTTTCTCTAAAGGATTATATTTTTTGGGGATCATCTAATCTTGTACTAATCATTTTTGTTTTGGTTGATCTCTAAAGACAAAGTAAAAATATAGTTTATCCTTTGTGGATCATGTGATTCTCTAGAAGTTGATTCTAGTTCTTCAGGTGTGACCAAGTCATCTTGAATACTCATCGTTTCAAAAAAAGATGATTTAGTGGTTGAAATTTATTAAAGGATGAAACTCTACATAAAAATTAAGTATATCTCTTTATGTTCTTAGTCAATCTCAAAAATAAATTCCTCAACTTTATGAAATAGAACTTAAAACAAAAAAATATTGTATGTTTACTTTTCCTACTGGGAAATCAATAACTATTTATCCCATCACAATTTTGTGGTTTTCTTGTTGTTAACTTTATCCTGGTCATGTTTTATATCACTCTCCATCAAAACGTGACACTTAGTTTATCTTCCGTATCCATAATTTCTTACATGGAATCCTAGTATGGGTTATATTAGGTGACTGTTGTACTTCTATTTCTTTCTTTTAAAGTTATAGTTTTATTGAATCTTTTTTTTGATTTGGGACTTTAAATGAAGTTCCCAAGCTCAATTTTAAAAATGTGAAGACACAATTTCTAAAATGGGGAAATAATGTAACACCACAAGATTTCATAGTAAGTTATTTTCATTAAATTAATTCAATAGTTTGTGCTACACACAAATCGAGTTTGAGCACACCACGACTTACCAAACTAGTTGTTAAAAAGATTTTATGAAAAGTATTAACCAAATTAAGAATTTTATATACTCCATATAATTTTATAATCCATATTATGTGTTTCTTAGTCATAATATAAGAACAAATTCATTTTTTCAGAAAAAAGAAATATTTTTCAAAAAATGATATTTTACCACCTTCTAATGGAAACACATTTTTAAAAAAAATATTGGACACTTTTATATATTCAATTTAAAGAAATTAAATTCTTCTTCAGAATCAAGACATAAAAATTTATTTTGAATAAATTTTTGGTACATTTCTGATAGCTTTCATATTTTAATGAATATTGAAAGATACTAAATTTTAATTGACACCAATTTTTTTAATCAAAATAATTTATAGGGTTAAATTATGAATTTTAATGGTTTAGTAGTATAATTAGATTATATTTTTATTATTTAATAAAATTTAGGTCATTATAAGTAATTTCACATTTAAATTTGACATAAACAAATATCAATCATTTGATAGTTTTTACTTTTTACATATCCACTTTTCGGTTTCAACAATGGGAATTAATTTTAAATTAATTAATGCAATTTATATATTTTGAATTTGTTAAAATAGAATTAATTTTTGAATTCAGAATATCAAAATTATCTTAGGGAGAAGTTTTGGTAATTTTCTGAAAACATTCAATTTTTGATAAATAGTGAAAAACAACACGTAATAGTTTGAAACCGACGTTTTATTTAAATAATTATTTATTTTATTTAAATTTATTTTAGGTCAAAATATTAATATAATACCTATATAAGTTTAATGAAATTCATTGTAATCATTTAATAATAATATTATATGTATAAAATTATATTTAACTTTTTACCGTCTTTTCCCCCTTTCTAGGAGAATTTTCAAATTTTCATAAAAATTAATTTTACCACTTCTGTGAGTTGAATTTCAGAAATCCAAGAGACATAGTTGACTTCAGTATGTAAATTGTGGTTCAATAAGATGAAAATAATTTTTGGTGATAGTAACTTTTGACTTTTATTTACCACGATTAAAAGTAAATAGGATAATTAAGGGTAGAATGATATTATAATTACCCTAACACATGTTATAATTATATTGGATAAGTGTAATTCGAAAGAAAACAACCTTAGGAATAAAATATGATCCTCTTTGGTCCACTTGGAGTAGATTAGGACATTTATTATTATTTTATTTAAAGAAGGGTTAAAAGAGTTAAATTCAAAGTTTAATAACTAAACCATTTTTAATATATAGTTATACATAAAATAAATTAAAATATAAATAATAATTAGAAATCTAAAAATATTTCCTACATAATAGTATTTTATTTATAATTTTTAGACATTAAATAATTAAATTTATTTATGACACAATGATGATGCAGTAATTACCGTATTAAATAAATTTTAAAATAATTGATATTATAAATATACAAATAAATGTAATTTGAGACATTTGATGAATTACATTAATTTTATAGGTTAATATGACATGTAAGGGTTGATTAAATAATTTTTTTCGAAGTGATCATGATGTTATAATTTTCAAGAAAATGAAATACTAAATAATTTCAAAATTGACATAAATGAATATTTAAAACAAATACTATATTACTGGTTGATATAATATTCCTAAAAATATAAGGATCGTACAAAGGGATTAAATAATATTATATATGTCATTAATGAAATACTTGAGGTTATCTTGTAAGTTTATAGTAAGTTTAGTGACCATATAGTGTAAGAATACAAGAAGACATGATAAAAGTTAAACTATTTAACTAAGAGTTAAATATAAAAGATAAGGTTAAAATAGTAACCTAAACTTGTATAAAACCTATTGGTTGAGATTTTTTATACCCATAACCACCTTATATTTGAAATAAATTATTTTTGAGCTATTAGAAACTGAAAATTATTTTATTATAAAATAATATTTCAAGGTTTTCCTAAAGTGACCCCCACCTCTCTTATAAAAGGTTATTTCGCCTTCTCTTAATTTCACACCTCCAAAGATCTTTGGATCCGCAAAAACCAACCCAAATATCCCCTAAAATTACCTCAAATCAACCTAGAGTACTTAATTTGATCATAAATCCATCCTAAAGATCCCTTTTGATCAATTCAAAAGGAAACACCTGATGAAGAGGTAATAATTTCACCACCCTCTTTCAAATTCATTTCTTCTTCCATTTCCACTTCCTCTTTATTTTTTTGTTTCCATACCAAAATAATAACTCCAGTACCTTATATATACTGTTATTTTATTATAAATATGGTACATCCATATTCATTATTTTATCCATCCTACAAATGACAATGTCACCATACGTGCGTACGTACGGCTTCCCGTCTCCACCTCGTGGTGTTGTTTGTTATTCAAACACTTCATTATTTTGATGGGTATAATAATGATTATAACTGATGTAAATAATAATTAAAACATTATAATTATTCTTTATATATGATATACCATCCAATTAAATACAATTTCACCATCAATATATTGATATTGTCGCTCATGCGTACGTATGGATTACTGTCTCCACGAACGTGATGAGATTTATTCCCCATCGTAATCATTCAAGAAAATTTTCATTTTATGATTAAAAATAATGTTTATGAATATAATATAATTATGTATATGAATCAAATACATCATATCCATAGCAAACATGACTTATGTAACCAAGCATATAAAGGAAAACAAACCAGTTAACACCCGAAATGATGATACTTCTGAAATATTATTAACAACGCAATATTAGAAGATCATATATGATATAATATTTATGTATTTAATTCTTGTATAATTTAATAAAAATTATTTCACCATTATACTGGAGTTTTACCTACCCTATACTAAGGAAAAGTACAAGGTAAGGGGTTTCTTATCTCACTTTTAATTCCGTGAGATTTCCATTTTTCTCCACTTATTTATTACATGTGGTGTATTATGTATTGACCTTATATATATATTATCATTATTAGTTTCATATTCATGGTAATTTGTGATTAATTTGGTGGTTATTGAATTTTTTTTTCATATGAATCGATTGATTACAACATGGTAAGGGGTTTTCATCTCACTTCTTATTTCCGTGAGATTCATGCTATATTGCCACTATTTCCTTTTGTGTGGTGTATGTACTGTCCATGATTGTATTTTTTATGTAATATAATTTAATTTATGTGTATTTAAATCTTCATTGTATGATACTTATTTAATGGGGTGTATGTTTCATAAGTCACCAAATTGGTAAGGGAATTTCTAATTTTGATTTCCACTCGTTAGGTTTTACACAAACTTCATCGATTATTTTACTCCAAGATTATGTGTGAAATAACTATTTATTTATTTATGTAGTCATTTACACTCCCCTTTGTGTGATTATTCTTTTGATACACATAATCACTCCATTGATTAATTCTCAAGTCATTGATAAGAACTTGATAAGATTAATCTTAACTCAATTTTCATTCATTGAGTTAAACAACCAAGTCATTGGTGTTGTTGTTACAAGAATATGTGTGAATGTAATATTATTTTTTTACACTTAATATCATATAATATTTAGTGTATTTATATTTTTCACACATAATTATGTCATTTATTTATCCTTAACCTAAAGAAAATGTCTTTATAAGGGATTTCATCTCAACTTTCAATCCATTGATACTTATTTGTTGTTATGTGCCAATTCACTTTTATTTGGTGTATATATTGTACTTTGACATAATATATATTGAATACCTTTATTATCATGATATTATTAAGTTTTTATTACCTAAATTATTTGTATTAAATCATCTCTCATTTGGTTAGGAACTCTAACTAAAATATCAGTTTAAATGTTTTAAAAATTTATTCTTCTAAATCATTCTCATTAATGTCCATGTTTTAAAAATGGTTTTAAGGATTTATTTATATGGACATTAATGTTTTAAAATTAAAATTCCTTTTAAAAGTTTCAAAGTCTTATGGGACACTTTGATTCAAAAATCTATTTTAAACAGCTTCTTGATAAATAGTGATACTTTTAAATGTTTTCAGGAAAAAGGGGGATATTTCTCTCAAATAGTTTTGATGATTATTTTCATATATGCCAATATCGTTCATTATTCTCAATTGAGGATAATTTATTATAATAAAATCTTCCATATTTTATTGAATGAGTTATGTTTGACTATGGATGTGCTATTTTTATACCATTCATGGTTTACTGTTAAAGTATTGACATTTCGTATGCTAGTTTTAATATGAATGTTTAGATTGTGTTTCACCCTTTCATATAATGAATGAATTGGACTTAGTAAATTATGGGTGGAGCCTGCTATAGATCTAGATGTATCGGTTGGTCTAATTAAAAAAATAAGTGTCTTGACACAAGGCCTTGACAAAATCTTATTTGTAGTCTTGGAACCTGGCCTTGACTACGTGGTTATCAAGTCTAGTATTATACATTCCATAATTATGAAATTGGCTATTGATATTACATGTGAGTATTCGACTAGTAGAATATCTATGTCAATAAGTAAATGTAATTATTTGATTTATCTTTTCTATATTATGTTTAAGTTTATGTTTAAAAGGCCTATGTTCTAGTCTTCTACATTGCCTTAAATGTTTGTTCTTATTTATGATAGTTTCTACTATATTGTTATCCTTAACGAGCATCTGAGCTCACCCCTTTCTAATGTTTTATTTTTCCCAGGATGTAGATAAGTATATTATGATTAACTTACAGAAATAAGATAAGGTATTTAAGAGTGTTCAAAGGGAAAAATGTTGTTTTTTTATTTCATGACGTAATGTAAAACTTATGTATCTATCTAGTACTTCCAAGGCTACTAAACTGATCAGTCTTTCGGGGCATGATTCCTTGTATCATGTCAATGTTATGTAATTATACAAATATTTTGGGTAACTAGGGTTGGGGAATTACACCCATCATTAAATTTTTTTTGGATTTATTTATTTCCATTTCCGTTAAATCTTAATCTATAAAAAATGTTTTCTTTTTAAAAAAACATCCCCAAAGTTAAATTTTCACTTTTAATATCATAATTCAATTAATTTTAATGAAACAGATTAGAGAATTAAGTTCTCATTTAAAATAACTGGTCAATTACATTTACTAATCATTTATAAATTTATAAAAATAATTTGAAAAAACTCCAAATTTTCAAAAAACTTTTTAATTTATTTTAAATGTTAAATTTTAAACAATTTGTCAAAATATGCAATTCCAAATTCCAAAACCGCATGTCAAATTATTTATAATTTTTCCCCAAAAATCAATGTATTTTACGATATAATATAGGATTATATTTTTCTCATTTCATATCACTAAAAAGGTACTATTTCAAAATATCCATCACTTTTAAAAACTACTTCACATTTTAAACAAATGTTTGAAAAATAACTTCCTTTATTTTAAAACACTATCATGGATAACCCAACAAATCATTTAAATTAATATAGGAAATAAATAGGTATACCATGAACATTGAGACTTTATTTCTTGAGGGATATATTAAAAATAGTGTATGTAGTAATCTAACAATTAGAAAACAAGGCAGAACTTTCTTAAGATTATAGATAAATAGTATTTTTAATACATTACTGAATAAAAAATCAATAACATGCCTAACTATTGAATTTAAACTAGATGCAAGAACATGATCAATATAGAATAATAAAACAATATGAAAATAATAGGTAGCATGATCAATAAAGGAATAAGTAAATAACAATGTCATAAACGTTAGTAAAATACCGAACATGATGTAATTTAAGACAAATGAATCAATTATTGATTCATGTTAACAAATAAAACACCAATATATATAATGGAAAAACCATTTATTTATTTTTAATGTTTTAGTTAATAAAAATAATATATTAATTAAAAATATAATATAAAAAACCATAGTAAACCATGCAAGATGGAATGACATCCTATGCATTACTATCTAACAATTCATATTATGATTCTTAAATTTAAAATGATACTAGATCCCAATTAAGCTCTATATCTATTCTTATATTTTCTCTAGTTCCACAAAAAAAACCCAAGTTAATAACCCCCTCACACATATAATTACTTATCTAAAACTATGTAAATCCCTAGTAAATTAGGCTTCCATTATATACATGTTATCTAGACATGTATACAATGTACCCCTTAAGTCATGCCATCTTATCTCTCATCCAAAACACAAGGTGTAATGACTTAGGTATTTATAGAATAATACATTTTCATATTTATCAATATTTATGAATAAGATATTAATTTTACTTTGAAGTAGACACCTTTTCTGATAAGCATACTCAACATGCAACAATGGGTTTTTTGAAATCTTACGTTGCACACAATATTGAGTTATATCGAAAAATAATATAATAATATTATTTTTTTAAATGGTAGTTAACAAACTAGCCTTTGTAATGACAGGAATGAAAATAACTAACTAAAATATTATTATAAATGTTTTTTAAATGTTTTAAATTTATCCAATAAATTTTTGAGCCTTAAAATAAAAATGAATCCAATTTCAAGAATGGAATACTTTAATGTTTTTTAAAAGGTCGGTTTACCGCCTTTTGATTGAAAATCCTTTTTAAATATAGTTTTTTACATTTATATATTGATTTTGAAAAAATAAATTTCTTATTTATAATTATAATATCAAAAAAATTATTTTGTTGAAATTTTGGTATTTTTCGAATAAAATTCATATTTTTATGAATAGTGAAAAATACTGCATTTTAATTCAAAACTGCCTTTTAATCTAATTATTTATATATTTAGATTATTATTTTAATTTGTTTTTATGTGTAATTGGATTAAGTTTTTATAATTTAAACCAAATATGGTCATTTTATCTAATTTCACTTTTAAATTGGACATAAACACATGTCAATCTTTTGATAGTTATTACTTCTTAAAAATTCATTTTTGGTTTTGGAAACAGGAATAAATATTAAATTAATTTATACCAATTCTATGTTTTGAATTTTGAAAAATGTATTCCATATTTAGAATTAAGAGGTAAAAATTGCGTAAATAGGTACCTTTTATTTTTAGACATTATGAATAATAACTTCAGTAATTATTTTATTTACCATGGTTAAAGGGTAAATATGGAAAATAAGGGAACAAAATAATATTATAATAATAAATAACTACCCTAACATGTGTTCTAATACTATTTTATGAGATTTTTACGACCATGAACATCTTTGGGTAGATTTTGGGACCCCATAGAGCCACATGGATGTGAAAATGAGATTTTATAAGAATTAATTTAAAGTAATGAAAAATGTAACATAAACATGTATCTTTTAGTAAAACATTTTTATATGAGATTATATAAGTGATATTTTAGAATATAAATAGTAATTAGAAATATAAACATATTTTATACATCATGGTATTTTATTTATAAATTTTAGACATCAAATAAATTAATTTATTTATGACACAATGATGATGTAGTGATTACCTTATTATTGGATGATTTAAATAAATGAGATTATAAATATTAAAATAAATTTACTTTGATTTTTTTTGCCATACCTGAATTTTAGGGATGATTATTACATTTTATATTTTAATTAATGAAGTATTTTATAAATAATCAAGTTGTTATGGATTTTTTAATAAGTCTTGATATGAAAAGTATAAAAATTTACATAAATGATTTTTTAAAACAAATTCTATTTTATTAAATGATATAACAGTACTAAATATATAATATTAGTCCAAATGATTTATATAATTTTTAAAATTTCATTAATGAACCACTTTACATTCTATTATCATTTTATAGTAACTATATTAATCATATAGTATAAATATACAAGAAGACATGGTAAGAGTAAAATTAGTTAACTAAGGGTTAAAGCTAAAAGATAAGATTAAATTTGTGACATAGACTTGTCTAAAAACTGTTGGTTGAGAGTTTTTACACCCAAAAACGTCTTATATTTGAAATAAATGACTTTAGGACCATTTTAAATCTAAAATAATTTTATAATAAAATAATACTTCAAAACTTTCCTAAAGTGCCCCTCCTCCCTCTTACAAACGGGCATAACCTCTACCCATTTACTAACACATATCAAGCCCCTTGGATAATCCAAAATATACCCAAATAATATCCCAAAATCCATATATTTATCTTATAATACATATCTATGGTATAATGCAATTCAAGTAAGCCTTTGTTCTCAAATAAAATGGAGTTACACGTTTTAATAGGTAGCGTCTTCTCTAAAGTTCCTTTCAATTTTTTTACTTATTCACTCTCTATTGTATTATTATTATATTTTTACATAACCAAAACAGTATCATAAATATTATAGTATGTTTTTATGAGAATTATTGAAATTACAATTACACACACCTCCATCTAATGGATACAAATATACTATTTCTCTGTACGGTGAACTGTTGTATCACGAAACGATGATTGTTTTATTTTCCCCAACAACCTTTAATGGTGGCCATTATGATGACATGGTATTTATATATGATATATATTATATTTATATTGTCTCAATGACACTATAAGTTTTATTTACAAACATACATTTATGATTTTAATGATGCGTAAAAACAATAATTTCATTCAAGGAAGTGCGAACTACCGCCCCCTCAAAGTGATATGACTCATTCATACCATACATGGAACATATAAATGATTCTGTTAATGATCTTATTTAACATATATATAATATTATATTATAATTTAATTTAAATACACCTATGTATCATTTAGTTTTCATTTCTTTAATATGACAAATAAATGAAAGTAGAGTTCATGAGTACATACGTCTTACCATCTCCATGAACGAAACATTTCATTTTTATCTCCAAATGTTGTGGAATATTATAAATACATATATAATGGACATATATGATATTTAAATCATGAATACTACTTTTTAGATAATGTACTTTTTACCACATGGAAATTTTTTAATTATAATAATATCATTTTCAACTCAAGTACCCAATATCGACAAAACAACCAATATTTTCTTAAATAATTATGTAACTTTATAACGTAGTAATAAGTGATATAAAAGGAATAAAAAACATGAAAAAGGTTCTTAATCAATTATAAATTATCTTAAGTTTATTATTTATGATGAACAAGGAACATACGTGATGAATCAGATTCAATGTAAGGGAACTTTCACACTTCTCTTTTAGTCAAAGAGTTATTTTTTGTTATGTATTTTAATTTCCATTTTATTTTTTTGGGATATTTTATTCTAGGTCTTTATTGCTTTATATTTTATTTACAAGTTATGAGAGACCTTTTTATCTCCCATAAAATCATTTTTTTTAATTTTAATGTAACGTCGTTAGGCTACTGAATTTTCGTAAGGAAACTTATTAACCGAATTTCCATTTCATTGGGTAAATATTATACTTCTTGATAATGTCACGATATGATTATGTGAGAAATAAATTTTTATATCCTAACTTCAATTTATACTTGATTTATGTGTATTTATATTGAATACACATAATATATCTATTTTATTGACAAAATTATCTTTGTAAGGGAATTTCTAAACTCAATTTCCACTCATTGGGTATTATGCATACATAGTTGATTATATTATTCCAAGATTATTTGTGGAATAACTATTTGTTTATTTATGTTTTAATTTACACTTATATTTTGTTTATATACTATTTCTACACATAATCACCCCATTGATAAATTCTTACGTCATTGATACAGTCTTTGTAAGGGAATTTGTCTCAATCTCCTTTCATTATGGAATGCCTTGATTCTATACACCTTTATTATCCTATAAAGTGTATATAAAACCATTTGACTCATTATATCATGAATTATTATATTCTCATGATATTTAGAGTTTTTAATAATGTTATTCCTAAATTATTTTTATTGAAGTGTTTCTTAGGTGGAAAAGGTTTCTTTAACTAAAACATCATTTTCAATGTTTTAAATATTTATTATTCTAAAACCTTATATTTCATTTCCATGTTTTCAAAATTAATTCTATGAATTTATTTATATGAACATGAATAGTTTAAAATGATAATTTATTTCAAAAGTTTTAAAGTGGTATAAGACACTTTGATTCAATGTCTCTTTATTAAATATTTTAAATGGTTTTAGAAATGGGTTGAATATTTCAATATATTGAAATGATATCTTGTGATTGAAATGTGGAAATGTTATTTTTAATTTATGCTTAATTTATGTGTTATGATTATACAATGTTACTTGTACATTTAATGGGTGGTTACAAGATAAACCAACGATGGGTGGCTACGTGATAAACCAAGTGATGGGTGGTTTCATGATAAACCAAGGATGGATGGTTACATTATAACCTCCAATGCATTAGGTATGGATGTCAGCTGTATGGCTATTTCATATCGTGATATGTGTAGAAGTCGACCGTATCGTTTTTCCAATTAAGTATGTTTATTTCCCAAGTTTCCTTTATATGCTATATGTTTCTTTCAATGGGATTTATGGTAATATTTTGGTTAGAAAAAGGTTAAGTAATGAGATTATATTCAATGAAGTATATTTACTACTTCTTAAATGTGAAAAGTATTAATTTATGATAAAGTATTTATGGTTTTCATGTTTTCCCAAGACTAACAGTTTTATTTCTTTATGAATCCCTAACTGAACTTTTTATTCTCATCCCATGTTTTGAAATGTTTTTCATAGGACATAAATAATATTTGAGTCAAATATGGGATTAAAGAAAAGTTATGTTATTAAAATATGAAACGATGTCATGTTTCATTTAAAATAGTTTATGTTTTATGAAAAAATGTATAGTGAGAAGAAGTGTCTACTTATAAAATTCATGATGTTATGTATATGTTATGACTTAATTCTCTAAAGATATAAACTTGAAAAGGTCCTCATTGTGAATTAAAGTCAAATTATAGACTTATCTCAATATTAATTAATGTTTAAGGATAAAGGCTTTCAGTTGGTATCATATGTTGGTTTAGATAACTTTAGAGGTTAGGGTGTTATTTAAGCATAAGTGACATAACCATAATGGTTAGAATAATAGAAAGAGTTATATTTATTTTAGATAAATTGAATTAGTTTAAGATAACATGAATAATTATATCTTAGTGTTTAACATCCTCATTAGATAGTATATGATGATTTTATTGATATACTCACAGTAACCTTTTTGGTTTTAGTAAATGGCTGGATCTAGAAGGAACCAAAGTAAAAATGGATGTGGAGGAAACTGTGGTGATTTTATGAATAAGAAACCAAATAAAATGGGATCTATAATGAGAACTCTTATAGTTATTCTTAACCAACTATGTGGAGTCATTATTGACAACTTGAACCTTAGTGATTCTTTGAAGGAATCATATATGTGAGAAATGAATCCCTATGGAAGTTCAGGTAATAATTATAAAGGTAAGTATATTCAAAAACCTATGTTTCAAGGATGTGGAAAGAAATAAATAGTAAATTTTTTCAAAGGGATGGGAATATGTTATATATGTGGTAATGAAGGTCATAAATAAATAACTTGTCATGGAAAAAGGAAGCGTTCAGTTGTCTCTAGGAAAGGGAAAGGAATTCTTTCTGAGGGATCAATTCAATGTTTTAAATGTGGTGTTCATGGTCATTACCCAAATATATATCCTATGAAAAAGGTTCAGGAATGGGATCATAAGGAAAGTACAAATATGTGATTACCAATTCCTAATTACATTTTAATTGAGGATGAGGAAACTCACAATGACCTAGGAAAGGTGTCGATTATTTCTTAGCTGATTTTTTGACATTATTGATTCTTAGGATATGATTCATGATTTTGTTTTTAGGAAAGAATTATTATGGAATAAGTTGAAAAAATGGTTAAGTGATCATGAATATTGTTGGATGATTAAGATGTCTACATTTTAGAAATTCGAGAGTTATGTTAGACATTTGGGGGATGAAATATTTAAAAATATTAATGTTCTTTTATTGATGGGATTACATTGGAAGACTTTTCTATTGTATTTGTAACACTTAAGTTTTTTTTATAAAAATTTTAATTGAGGAAGAATTATCTTTTCTTTTATGGATATATTTATAAAGAACCATTAGGGTTTATATGATCCTTGAATTTGAGGCAATTATGGGTTATTAATTATTGGGATTAAAATGTGACGTATGAGATAACATTTGAGGTTAAAATATGTTATTTTTATTTTAATGGAATTTATCTTATTTTTGGGAATTCTATAAAATTATATATTTTTTAAAAAAGTACAACACACAGACTATGTGACAACCCATCATATCAGACAAAATTGTGGGAATCAAACCTGTAACCAAAGGGAGATTGGGATTTATCACCTGCCACTAACCTATATGAAATCCTTGGTTAGTATGACTTATTATTTATAGTTAAATGATTTTTTGGATCAAGAATAATTTGATTTTGTAAATTATGTTTTATCAAATGGATATCCTTATTAGAGGAAAATGATGTGGTGATGAAGTTATAAATGTTATTTTAGAAGACGTTCACCCATTTGGGAACATTATACGCATAAGAAAAATAGAATACTATGGGATTTCATTTGAGGATTAATGGTTGAATTTTATTTCGGAATAATCTATGTTTTTATTATAGACATATGGTGATTTGAGTTATTTATTGAAATTATTAACCTATCATAGAGAATATTTAATTAGGTTAATTACTTTTAACTATGATACTTTAAGATTAGTCAATTTTATTTGAAGATAAATGTTAAGATTTATCAGGGAATACTAGGTGATAAAATCCTTATGAATTTTTGGGTTTCAATATTAGTTCGGAATACTTTGAATAATTTTAAGGATATACTAATCCTTTTTGAACTTTGGGGTATTGTTTGTTGAATTTTAGAGATTAATAGCAATATTTCTTTTTATTATGGATTATCCTTTTTGAGGATTATCTAATCTTGCACTAACCATTTTGGTTATGGTTAATGTATAAAGTTAGTGGAGATATATTTTTCATCTTTTTTGTATTATGTGATTCTATATAATTTTATTCAAGTGCTTAAGGTGTGACCAAGTCATCTTGAGTACTCATCATTTGGAGAAAAGATGATTTTGTGGTAGAAATTTATTAATGGATGAAACCATACTTGAAAAGTAATTATATTTCCTTATGTTATTAGTCAATCTCATAAATAAATTTCTGAACATTATGAAAAGGAACTTAAAAAAAACGTTTTCGGCTCAATTTTCCTACTAGGGAATCAAATACCATTTAACCCATCACAGGTTTATGGTTTTCTGGTAGTTAACTTTCTCCTGATCATGTTTTCTATCACTCTCTATCTGAAATTGAGACTTAGTTTCTCTTCCATATCTATGTTTTCCTACATAGAATCCTAGTATATGTTATCTTGGGTGACCTTTGTACTTTTATTTCTTTCTTTTTAAGTGATATTTTTATTGGGACTTTTTCCATTATAGGATTTTCAATGAAGTTTCCGAGCCCAATTTTAAAATTACGAGGACCCAATTTCCAAAAAAGGGGAATGATGTAATGACCCAGGTATTTATATAATAATACATTTTTATATCTATTAATATTTATAAGTAAGATATTAATTTTATGTTAAAGAGGAATCTTTGTCCGATAAGCGTACTCAACACACAACAACGGGTTTCTTCAAAATCTTACACTGAACACAACTTTGAGTTATACTGAGAAATAATATAATAACAATAATATTTTAAATAGTAGTTAACACCCAGATATTGTAATGTAGGGAGTGAAAAAAAACTAACTACAATATGATTATACATGTTTGTTAAATGTTTTACATTTATTCAATAAATTTTAGAGGCTTACAATTAGAATGAATCTAACTTTAAGCATGAAATACTCTAATATCTTTTTCAAGGTCATTTTACCACATTATAATTTTGGAAAATAAATTTCATATTTATAAGGGGAACATAAAAAATTAATTTGGATGAAATTTTTGTATTTTTCCGATAAAATTCATATTTTTATGAATAGTGAAAAATACTTTATTTTAATTTAAAACCGCCTTTCAATCTAATTTATTTATATATTTAGATTATTATTTTTATTAGTTTTATAGTGTAATTGGATTAATTTTTTATACTTTAATCCAATTATGGCCATTGGAAGTAATTTCACTTTTTAAATTGGACATAAACACATGTCAATCTTTTGGTAGTTATTATTTCTTAAAAAGTTGTTTTTGTTTTTGAAAATGAGAATTAATTTAAAATTAATTTCTGCCAATTATGTGTTTTGAATTTGTAAAAATGGATTCCATATTTGGAATCAGGAGGTCCAAATTATCTAAATAGGTAAATTATATTTTTATACATTATGAATAGTAACTTCAGTAATTATTTTATTTACCATGATTAAAGGGTAAATTTGGTGAATAAGGGTAAAAAATAAAATTATAATAATAATAAACTTCCCTACCACGTGAAATAATTCTATTGGATGAGATATTTCCGACCATGGGAATCATTGGGTCGATATTTGTGACCACATGGTGCCACTTGGATGTGAAAATGACATTTTATAATAATTAATTTAAAGTAAAGAAAAATATAACATAAACTTGTATCTTTTAGTAGAAAAATTTTTATATTGGGTTATATAAGTAATATTTTAGACTATAAATAGAAATTATAAATAAAAAAAATATTTCCTACATCATGGTATTTTATTTATAATTTTTAGACATAAAATAAATAAATTTATTTATGACACTATGATGTTGTAGTGATTACCTTATTAATGAATGATTTAAATAAATGAGATTATAAATATTTAACTAAATATATGTTGAAAATTTTTATTCCATAAAAAGTTTTAGGGATTCTTATAACTTGTTATCTTTGAATTAATTAATAGTTTTTCAAAAGAATCATGCTTTTATGGTTTTTTTAAAAAGCCATGATATGAATAGTATAAAAATTGACATAAATGTGTTTTTAAAACAAATACTATTTTATTAAATGATATTATAGTAATAAAAATATAATATTCGAACAAATTAATTATATGATGTTTAAAATTTAATTAATGAACCACTTGACATTATATTTGAATTTTAGATTAATAATATTAACCATTTAGTATGAATGTACAAAAAGACATGGTAAGAGTTAAATTAGTTAACTGAGTGTTAATGCTAAAAGATAAGGTTAAATTTGTGACTTAGACTTGTCTAAAACCTATTGGTTGATAGGTTTTCAACCCAAAAAACATATTATATTTTAAATAAATGACTTTTGGACTATTAAAACCGAAAATAATTTTATAATAAAATAATACTTCAAAACCTTCATAAAGTGCCCCTCCTCCCTCTTATAAAAGGGCACCACCTCTACCCATTTAATGAAACCTATCAATCCCATTGGATCATCCAAAATCTGACCAATTAATATCTAAAAATCCTTATATTCCTCCTATAAGACTTCCCTTAGACACAAGGAAATTCAAGGAAGCCTTTTTTGCTCAAATCAAAGGGTGTTACATGTTTTAAGAGGTAGCATCCTCTCTAAAGATCATTTCTATTGTTTAACTTATTCACACTATAATATATTATTATTATTTAATTACATAAAAAATAGTATCCTCAATATACTAGGATTTTGTTATCAGAAGTATTGGAACTACACTTACACACACCTCTAACTAATGGATACAAATATACTGTTTTTTTGTATGATGGATTGCAGCATCACAAAACAATGATTGTTCGATTTTCCCCTAAAACCTCTCATGGTGGCCATTATGATGGAAATAAATTTTTATATTATATATATTATATTTATATTTTCTCTATGATACATTAATTTTTATTTACAAACACACCTTTATGCTTTTCATGATCTTTAAATACAATAATTTCATTTGAGGAAGTGAAAACTACTACCCACTCAAAGTGATATGGCTCATTCATACCATACATGGAATGTTTAAAGTATGGATTTAATTAAATTATTTAACATATATATCATATTATATTATAATTTAATTATAATATACCTATGTATCATTTATTTTTAATTTATTTAATATGAAAAATACCTGAAAGTAGCGTTCATGCATATGTATGGCTTACAGTCTCCATGAATGGTGCATTTCATTTCTTATCTCCAAATGTTATGGAATATTATAAATACATATATAATGGATATATATGATATTTAAATTATGAATACTATTATGTAGATAATTTATTTTTGACCACATTGACAATTTGTAATTATAACAAGATCATTTTCGACTCAAGTACCCAATATCGACAAACCAACTGATATTAACTTAAATAATTATGTAATTTTTATAACATGGTAATAAGCGATATAAAAGGAATAATAAAAATTAAAAAGGTTATTAACTAATTATAAATTAACTTATGTTTATTATTCAGTAATAACAAGGAACATACATGACGAATCTAACTCAAGGTAAGAGAAACATTCACCCTCCTCTTTTAGTCAAATATTTATTTTAAGTTATGTATTTTAATTTCCATTTTATTATATTAGGATATGGTCTTATATATCCTTGTTCCTATAAATTTTATGTCCAATTGATTATATACCTTTTTATTTCCCATCAAATCATTTTTTGAATTTTAATGTAACGCCGTTAGGCTGCCGAATTTTCATAAGGTAACTTCTTAACCCAATTTTCATTTCTTTGGGTTAATATTTTAGATCTTTATTATTTCATGCTATTATTATGTGAGAAATAAGTTTTTATATCCTACCTTTTATTTATAATTTCTTTTTGTGTATTTATAGTTAATACACATAATTGATATATTTTATTAACAAAATGCTATTTTTAAGGGAATTTCTAAACTAGATTTCCCCTCATTGGGTTTTATGCATAATTCATTGATTATATTATTAAAATATTATTTATGGAATCATTATTTGTTTATTTATTTTTTAATTTACACTTATTTTTGTGTGTTTATACTATTAATACACATAATCACCCCATTGATAAATTCTTACATCATTGATACAATATTTGTAAGGGACTTCATCTCAATCTCCTTTCATTGAGGCATATATTGATGTTATGTACATTTATTATCCTATAAAGTGTATATACAACCATTTTACTCATTATATCTTGAATTAGTATATTCTCATGATATTTAGTGTTTTGATTAATGCTATTCTTTAATTATTTTTATTCAAGTGTTTCTCAAGTGGAAAAAGACTCAATGACTAAAACACCATTTTTAATGATTTAAATATTTATTCTTCTAAAACCATATATTTCATGTCCATGATTTAAAAACTATTTCTATGAATTTATTTATATGGAAATGAATGGTTCAAAATGGTAATTTATTTCAAAAGTTTCAAATTGGTTTGGGACACATTGATTCAATGTCTCTTTATTAAATATTTTAAATGGTTTTAGAAATGGGTTGGATATTTCAATATCTTGAAATGATATATTGTGATTGAAATTTGGAAATGTTATTTTTTATTTTATTCTTTATTTATGTGTTATTATTATACAATGGTACTTAGACATTTGACAGGTGGTTACATGATAACCCAACGACAAGTGGTTACAAGATAAACCAAATGACGGGTGGTTCCCTGATAAACCAAGGAAGTGTGGTTATGTTATAACATCCAATGCATTGGGTATAGAAGTAGGCCATATGGATATTCTATTTGGTGATATATGTGCAGGTAGACTTTATGGTTCTTCCATTTATGTATGTTTATGTCCCAAGTTACCTTTATATGCTGTATGTTGCTTTTTATAGGATTTATGGTAGTCTTTTGGTTTAAAAAAGGGTAAGTAATGAGATTATATTAAATAAAGTATATTTAATAATTATTAAAGGTGAAAAGTATTACTTTATGATAAAGTAGTCATGCTTTTCATTTTATCCCATGAATAATAGTTTTCTTTCTTTATGTATCCCTTATTGAGATTTTAATGCTCATCCCAAGTATCAAAAAGTTTTTCACAGGACATAAAAAATATTTGAGTCAAGGATGGGATCAAGGAAAAATTATGTTGTCAAAACATGAAATAATGTCATGTTTTTTACAAGAGATTTTGTTTTATGAAAAAATGGATAGTGAGTAGAATTTTATACTTTTAATATTAAAGATGTTATGTATAAGTTATAACCTAATTCTCTATATCTCTATACCTAAAAAGATCCTTAATGCGAATTAAGGTAAAATAATCGATTTATCTCAAGATTAAGTAATGTTTAATTCTGGGGCCTTACACAATGTCTCATATTATAGGAAACCTTCAATTAATTATCTAGGGTCACTTGTAATAACCCTAAATTGGATACCTAATAATCACCGAGTTAGGATTTCTATTAACCCCAAGGGTATTACTTGAGCCTTAGGGGATAGTGTCTAGTGTTGAGGTCCTCAGTTTATACCTATATAATGAGTTACACTCTTTAATTATTAATGAAATTCCTATCCAAATTTACCAAAAAACCAACTTGGCCCATCCATAGATCAAATGTCCCATGTTTGAAACATGAAACCAAATAGGTTATATGGGAGGAGGTAAATACAATTTCAACCTGTAACATATCTAAAAGAATGCATAACATGTATATATATTTTAATATACTAAATACAAGTAGAAAAAATAAATTTTAAGGCCCAACAGGGCCAATTACAAGGCAGACCAAGAAAAGGAAAAGTGATGCACCAAATACGATCTCCAATTACCATACCATCAAAACTAACATAGCTGTGGGATCTAACTTTCCCAAAGACATTCCTAATCAACTATCCATGAATCTCCTAAGATATTAGTGTATATGTGGGTGCCTATAAAGTATAAAGTGTAATTTTATGTCCATCAGGGGTTCCGTGTAAAGTGTGAGCATTAATATTCAATTGGGAATCGACAATAGTGTCTCAACAAAACTATGATATCGCAGAGGTATTCACGAACATATATAAACATTTATGTACATATATAATAATTTTTTTGGTAGATAACACTCAATGAATAAAATTAGATCAATAGTGATGAAATACATAGATTTGTATCAACTAAAACTTATAACCCCTATACTGGGTGGGTCCATACATGCACTACCTACTCCAAACCTCTTGTCATAGTAAGAGATTTTAATTCTAGTCTATCCTCTATAAGATAAAAAACTAATAATTACAAATAAATAAAACTTGTACACATATGCAACCAAACATTTGAGTAGATTTGTGTAAAATAATTTAAGGTCTTAAATCCATCTCGCGAGAAAGGTAATGCTAGAACGAGTTAGGGAAACCTCATCACCCATCTTAAGAATGAGTTAGGGAAACCTAGTTACCCATCCTTAGAATGAGTAAGGGAAACCTATTTACCCATAATAAGGATGATACAAGATATCCCACTATCACATAACTATAAACTATGTGACATAGCTTAAAAAAAGTACATAACCATAATATTTATGTTCTGTTAGTTAGAAAACACATTCCAACCCTATTTAGAAATCAGACAAATATCTGTGAAAACAACCCCTAACAATGGTCACATGTTTACCCCTTATGTTTGAGTTAAACTATGTTTGGAGTGATAAATGATTCCCTAAGAACTTAGTTCATGGATGTTTCTGTGAGGATAAATTTATAAATTATTTTTTCTTAGTATTATGGGATAAAAAATGTAAGTGGAAATTTATTAAAATTTAAAAAATTTACTCATTTATGTGACATAAAAACATATGTTCAAACAATTAATGGCTAAAATAAAAAATAACCTGAAATCATAGAAAAATCACTTAGGAAATGATTAACCAATTTCTATAAAATATTATTTAAAATCCATTTTTCGATAATTATGAAATTAAAATTTTAATATTAACATTAGTTTTAGAAAACATGAGGTCAGAATGTTTTAGTCACAACTAGAAAATCATCCAGTGGGTCAAGAACACTTACCAAAAACATTAGTGAGATTTATTAATCTATGAACATACAATATTACTATGAATATAACAAAAACACCCTTAATAAACATTATGAAAAATTACACAAATAAAGAACTCCAATTTAATATATTTCATAATCAAGGAATGGATAAACCTAAGATAAAACCATGATGGATAATCTCTAAAATACATAAGAGACCATATAAACTAAAAGAACTAATTTAAATCGACAAATATTATCCCAATATTTCCCTAATACAAGTAAATACCTAGAAAAAATCATAACTTATTCAGTTCATATCAAAATAATAATAAATCTAATGCTAACAATCCATATGGTCTCCCTTAATCTAGGATTAGTTGAAGCCCTAGGTTGAGATATTCCTTTACCATGACATGGTGAAATCATGATATCAAGTCATTAAAAAACGCATGAGAAACAACTAAGAAAAGGTAAAATAGGAAATTATATGGGTAAGGGACTGATGTACATTAAATTTAGTATAAGAAAATTCCATGGATAAATATTAATTAAAGAGGGATGAAGGAGGTGATAAATGAGATTAAGGAGATCCAAGGGGAAGGATATTAGATCCTAGGGAGAAATAAGGTTTGAAGTATAAGAAAAACGAATCTAATGGAAAGGTATGAAATAATTAAAATATCCATTTTTAATAAAAAATATATCTTGGGCCTATTAGGTATCCAATTGAACCACCATTTCCCCCAACTATTATCTATCCCACTGGGTACTGAGTGAGTTCCCACTGGGTAATCGATGATATATGTAGTTTTAAAACTGTAGGTGACACCTAATCTTATCTAATCGAAAAAATGAAACTCTAATAAAACATAAAAAATATAAAAAGACCCAATATTATATCCTAAAACTCTTAATTCCTTTATGAAATCCTAAAACAAAAACTAACTCTCTATCCAAAACCCATAATTTAAACAATCCTTATCTTTCATCACCCAAATCCCACAATTCACTAAACATTTTATGTAAAATACCATTAATGGGGAATGAATTTTACAAGATAGTGGATACTTCATATACCAAAGGAACTTCTATAGTGTCTATAAAAAATAATAAACTCTATTCTTTGTCATGAAAACCCTGAATGCTCATAGTTATACTCCAGTGGAGTTAGATAAAAAAACTCACCATTTTTCTTGTCTCCAATGGATCTATTTAGATCATATTAACAACTAATACTTCTAAATATTTATGAGGCCCCCAAGAATGTATAAATACGCATTTATAAATCATTTAAAAGGTTAAAATATAATTGAATATATCAAGTTACAAAGATTCTATGAAAAATCATTGCGATTTCATTCTCTTAAAAAGTTTTTATGTTTTATTGTTCTTATCCACCCTCCTAAAATTTTATTTTTTTCTATCCTTATATAAACTCTGGTATTTTTGAGTCAGTAAGGGCTAGGATTAAGACTAATTATATTCAAGTAATCTAAACCTTTATTTTATATTTTTTTGGGGTTCTCAATGCCACTAAAGTAAGGGATTGGGTTTCTCAATATAAAAATTTAAAAGAAATTTTATCTCCTTATTTTTGGTTTCTTCGAAACTAATAAATACATGGGATTAATGGAACTCATAAAATATTTATTATAGAATAATTATTTACTAAAGTGTTTGAGCTTTTGTCCCAACTTATTTTACAAATTCTTATTGTATTTGTTTCATTCATATTTACTCACTATTTTTATATTTAAGATCTATTTTAGTATAATTTTATTAGATAAATTTTTTTATAATGAATATTCAACCCCTTATTACATTATAATGGGAATACAACTTTTAATCATACCCCATTGTTTTTAATCTTTAATAGGTTTCAAGGGAATGCTTGTAAGGGATTAAATCTTCCTCTAACAGCCAAGGTACTTCCAAAGGAAACACAGCGGGAAATTATCTATTCTTTAATGACATAGAATGTGGTTACTGTAAGACTTATATGTCTACATTTATTAAAAGTATTTTCAGTCATTTATCTATATTTTTTATAAATTATTACAGACCAATAAAATAAGTGTGGAAAAATGGATTCCCAATGACATATCCTATTTTGCGTTTGATGAAAAATACATGATTTTATTAACTATGGATTAAAAATGAATTAATTCAATCATGTTTATATAATATAAAATTCCCATGATTTATTTAAATGACTTTGGGTCATACATGAAAGAACAAAAAAATCCATGACACTAGACTAAACATGTATATGTAATAATTTAAAAGTTGTATCATATACTATAATATATTAGTTTCTGAAATGTTCTTCATTTTAATGGTATTATAAATAGAATGAAATCCCTTGATGATACAATATTGTTAGAAACTGTAGTGGAAAAAATATTTTATGTGTTACTAAATTCTTGGCCACAAAAGTAATGAAAATTCAAGAAGAAAATAATATAAAATACATTTCTATGAAATAACATATATGGAGACTTATGATCTATGAGATTATAATGAAGAGGTAATATGAAAATAAATTCAACGTGGTCAAGTAAAATAATACAATTAATTTTAAAAAAAATAATGTAAGATCCTAAAAAAGTGTCACTGAAAAATATCACTTAGTAAATAATATTAACATGTTTATAAAAAATATGAAATCATTTTGTTGATCCAAAAAGTATGATAAAAAAGGATAAGATGAAGTAACTTGATATGATTAAAAAAATAAGGGCAATATGAATCCAGATTACCCTGCACTTAAGGAAAATATGAAAGATAAGAAAAGTAAAAAATATTTAAATATATCCACTTGGAGTGAAAGTGATGACTCCATATCTTCATCTGAATCAAAAGAAAATAGAACCAAATGTCTCATTTCTGAATTTGAGGTAAAAGATATTGAAATTATTAAACTTAATTTTTTCTTCAACTTATTTTAGTTATGAAGATCAATTTTTTAATAAAAACTTGATGATGGTTTTTGTAAACTGACCACAAAATTCAACAAACTTAAAAAGAATTATATTCATTTTTGTAATGAAAAATATAAACTCTATAAACAAAAGGAGGAATTGAACTTAAAAATAAAATTCCAAAATAATGTGGATAAATTAAACTTTACTATTAATGTTATTAGAATATTACTATCAAAATTCACCCAAGGTAAAGAAAAAATTGATAAAATACTAGGTTCTTAATGTCATAATATAGACCATTTTGGAGTTCGTTTCTCTAGTCATATTAGTTTCTAAAAATATACCAAATTTGTGAAAAAAACATCTCAATGTAAACTTTATAATTATTTACATAAAATTGGGAATTTAATATCTGAATAAAATTATAAAATTTTTCTTTATGATGGACAAAAAATGGTTCACTTATCTTTTATGTTTTCTGAAAGATACCCTCATACAAAGAAAATATGGTCTCCTAAATCCCTTTTAGCTAACATAAGTGACCCCAAATTTTTTTGGGTACTAAAATATTCAGTATATTCATTCATTTATAGGGAAAATATATTAAGAGGAAATATAATGGAAGTACATAGTACATGGAAAATAGATACTCGAGGCATATATATAATGATTTCTCTATGTTTAACCACCTAGAAAATATTGATGGCGGAATTGTCACATTTGGTGATAACTCAAATAGAAAAATCATCAATATAGGAATTTTTTATTAATTTCACTCTTTTAAGGATATTTTATATATTTATTTAACTAAGCATATTTTTCTAAGTATCAGTCAATAATATAATTGTGGTTTTTTATTTTATTTTGAAAATGAAATACGAAAAGTGTTATCTTATAATGGTAAACATTAATTTCTAAATATAGTTTTTAGATGTATATGTTATTGATATAAAATATCTTAATAGAAAACATGTTAAATTATTGGGTGTATAAGATTGTGATTATTAAACATGAAGTATATTCTTAGGTCATTACAACACACACACACACACACTTTTTAATCTCAACCGAAAGAAACTAATATGTAATTTGATTAAATTTAATTTTAAAAAGGATATTGTGTGTGAGTGTTACCAACATTTTAATAAACACATATATTCCATAAAATTAAAAAAAGTAAGTATTCACTTCAAAGACCCTTGAACTTATTCACCTTTATCAATTTGATCTAATTCAAGTTTCTAGTATAGGATAAAAATCATACACCTTTGTAATTGTTAATGATTATAAAAGATATATGTGGGTTTATTTCATGGAATATACAAATAAGGATTGTAAATATTTTATGAAATTTAATAGGAAATTTAAAAATAAGAAAGGTTATATGATTATATCCATTTGAAGTAATCATATGGGAGAGTTTATAAAAAAGATATTTTTAAAGAAATTTATGTTTTACAAGGATAAAATATTTTATTTTTCGCCCTTATAACTCCTAAAAAATTAGGTATGTTGAAATTAGTAATTTAAATATTAAATATATTACTAAATCTATCTTAAATGGATTTATTCTCCATTAATAACTTTGGGATGATTATTAAATAGATATAATTACACTCTTAACCACACCCTTATAAAACCCTTCCTTAATAAAATACTCTATAACCTTTGGAAGGGTAAGAAACCCGAACTTTTTTATTTAAAGGTGTTTAGATGTAAGTTTTATATTCTTAAAATAAGGAAAACTTGGTTAAATTTGAACCCAAATCAGATGAAGGTATTTTATATAAATACTCTAACTCAATTAAAGCCTAAAGAATTTTCAATAAGAGGACCAAGACAAAGGAGGAATCAATTAATGTCAAATTTGATGAGAATTTTCCTAAATTTCAAACACATATTCATTATGTTGAAGAATATATAATTTTTTTGACCATTAGTGTTCGACATTAATTAAAAGAAAATGTAATTGAGGAAGAATCACCCTAAAAATCCTTCACCAAAGGAATTGTTTAAATTTAAAAACTATCCATTTGAGAATGTTCTCAATGATTTAAAACCTATTACTCTAACTAGAAGGTTAGTGTTCAATGAAGTTCAACATAAAGCCTTTTTTTCTCACCTTGAGCCTAAAAATATTTTTGATTCCATTAATGATGAAAATATAGTTCTTTGTATTCAAGAATAGATAAATAAATTCACTATAAATAACGTTTAGACTCTTTTTTGAAATATCCAATAATCATCTATTATTGGTAATAAGTAGGTTTATATGAATAAGTTATATGAGAAAGGATATATAGTTATAAAAAAATCAATTCTTGTAATAAAAGGTTCTAATAAAGAAAATGATATTAATTATGGTGAAACATTTTCATCCACAGCTCATCCCGAATCCATTAGAATATTATCATCATTACCTCTCACCTTATATTTTATCCTTTTTAAATTAATGTAAAAATTTATTTCTTAAATAGTTTTATTTATGAAAAGGTATATGTTGAGAAACCTCCTATTTTTTTAGGATTCACAATTTTCAAATCAGGTGTTTTTGTTAAAAAATTATTTCTATATATTTAATAAATATCCTCAAACTTTTTATGAGTAGTCTACTAAAAAACTATTGTAAATTTAATTTAAAATGGGGAAAGCTAATTGATCCTTATTTTAAAGTGCTTTTCAAATGATTTTTTAGTTTTCCAAATTTATATTGATGATGTAATAATTGGTTCATCTAAGGAATACTTTTTTTGAGTTGTTAAATTTAACATGAAAAGAATTTGAAATAAGTTTTATGGGTGATTTAACTTTTTTCCTCGGTTTTAAAATTAAATAAAACTAGTGTGACATTTTTATAAGAAAAAGAAAATAAACCAATGATATACTTAGGTATTTTTTTATAAAGGTCATAGAAATTATAACCATTACATTATTTATTGTACACACACACAAGTGTATATATATATATCTGTGTGTGTGTAAAGGGTTTCAACCCCCTATGTTTCCACCTTTAATAAGTTCACAATGCTCCCATTTTACCTACATCGCTAGCTTTCCACTACATTTTGGTATTGATTTAATTAATAAAATAAGTACACATATGGTTACTTTATGTAAATTCATGTTTTATGAAGTTATTAAAATAATGGGCAATAAGATTTACCATGGTATGATTGGAATACTTCGTTAC
Organism: Viscum album; assembly: GCA_963277665.1. NCBI lineage: Eukaryota > Viridiplantae > Streptophyta > Magnoliopsida > Santalales > Viscaceae > Viscum > Viscum album. The sequence goes on from OY728139.1 coordinate 481,680,659, forward strand.
CTTACCATGACTAGAATACACATAATGTTTAATGCTTGTCTTTTGTTTGTTTCCAACACAATCCTAAAGAATATCATCTTTGGGATATTAAAATATTCTTCAAGTATCATAAAGGAATGGATGTTATTGTCTTTTTTATCTAAAAAAATATTATAAATTAAAAAGTTATTCAGGTGATTACTTTAGAGAATTAAAACTATATGAAAAAGTAAAAGTGGTACTTGTAACTTAATTAAAAAATACTTAATCTCATGATGTATTAAGAAGATAAATTTAGATTCTCTCTCCATAATCAAAGAAAAGTATATTGATGTAATTATTTATTATACTCAAATAGTATTAATGGGGAGTGCTCTACTAGGAGATGGCTTTTTTATTATTATATTCCCATAAAGTGGGGAAATAATAATGTTCATTGTATCTCTAAAAATTATATTCAACACTCATACACTAAACACATCAATCTTATACACCACTTTTTAAGAGATACGTTTCAAAAGTGCAATATATTTTTTAAATTTATAATCACTAATGCTTAAATTACTGATATATTCATAAAACTCTTCGATTAATATCATTTTAATTTTATTGAGGGGGAGATAAGAATGGATAGATTGTGAATCCTTTTTTGATATGAGAAATTATGGTTATTAAATAAAAATATATGTATTTTTTTAAATTTTATCTTCTTTAAAACTTATTGAATAAATTACTTGTGCTATATTCTATTATCTAGTTTATTATAACTATTTATTACTTATTCTCAATTATTATCTATTACATGTTTTAATTATTTCATCCTTAATTAACATCAACTTTGATTTATGCTTCAATGATCAAATTCAAAAATTGATCTTATATAAAGGTTGAATTTTATTTCTATTTAATTTTCTATTATATATTTTTTTAGATTCATTGAAAAAATTTGGAATACTATTTGTTTTGAGTTTATAGGGTAATTTTCTATTGAAACAGTATGAAACCATTGAAATTATGGTAAAGCGACATTGGAGTTTTGATTGTTGAGACAATGGATGTTGTCTTAATCATCGAACTTCTGGTGTGACACACTATAGTTTGATGTGTAGCTTGATTGTTCATTAATAAGATATCAATTACATCCCAACCCAACCCATTTTCTTGGGAAGGGATAGAGTGTGACTAACCTTAAGTGACATTCCTCAAACACCAAATGTTGGCAATAAATTCATAAGGTTTTATAATATAATGGGTAACAATTTACCCTTACATATAAAATAACTAATAGTAGACTTCCTTGAGAAAAAATATAAAAATTATTCAATGAAAAAATAAGACCACACATCAATACATAACATACCCATATAAAATAATTAGAGTGTAAAAACCAATAATAATACAATGATTTTAGGACTAAAATACAAAAAAATGAAAAGCAAGGTGACCACATAGAACACTCCCATGATCTACATGACAACTAATACCAATATTCAAGCTCAATCCTAGTACACATTGTCAATACATATTTCTATCATGTAAGGGTCCTCTAAATACCTGTATCATAAAGAAAAGTGACTGCATACACACTAAAGGGCATATGAAAGGGTGAGTATATCAACTTAGCAGGAAACCCACTAGAGACTTATAACACATGACACTTAAACGAGATCAAGTTATCTCACATTTATATAAAACATGATATAAGTGTAATATAATTCACATTCCAAGATAAATTACACCAAAACCACTTTCCCTTTAAAATCCATAGTTTCCACAAAATCACGCACATGAAAACTTACCCACACATTCCCTAAATTTATACACCCAACACATGCATCCCCTATAAAATAAGAACTCCAATAAAAACCCAAATCATGAGGTAAAAATATTCCTAAAACCCAAGATTTCAATTGGTGGAGTAACCTCACATGAACTCTATATTCAGAACCAAAATCCATGTCTCCGGGGATACCCTCAGACTTTACCACTTTAGAACTCCGTGATTTTTCTGATGTGCTTTTGTTGGGGGGTTTTACCCATCCTTTAATAAAAAATTAATTTTTGATCGATCGATCGAGAACCAAAATCCATGTCTAAATCAACAATGCACTATACAATCCATCATGAACACATTCCAAACCATGCCAATCCAATGTGCTTCCAATTTTGGAAATAGTGGCCATGTATGTACAAATAAGGCCCCAAACATATTCAATAATAACACACACAAACCCAGTTATTTGAAAACTAAATTACAAGATTATAATATTCAAGAGTATCTTTCTAGAATCATTCATCAAATAAAAACTACTTTCAAGAGAATTGTCTAAAATCATTAAATAATGAAAAATAAGTAAAATATAGATTCATTATCATTTCATTTAAAAAACAAAAACATCAAGTTAATAGTAAAACGATAGTGATAGAGAATCCACATACTTTTAACTACTTCATCCAACAACGACCAAGAGGAAAAGATATAGAAGAAATAATTTCCCGGGGTCCCCTTAAAAAATAATCTGTTTTAAGAGACCTAAAAATAGGAGTTAACTAGGTCAAAAAATGAGTTAATATCCCACAAAAATTATCAAAATTGTTTTCTAGTTAAAGCACATAACCCTTTCCTACCAAGATAAAACAATTGATTCAGATGTTTTAAAAATTAAATTTAACAGATACCTTGCCTTGGACCATTAAATGGTTCATTATATAGGTTGTTTTGGATAACCAACATAAATTTTACCCCACATAATCATCATAGGAACCCAACATATAGGAGGGATGTGTTCCTGACCATTTTCAAAGACCATGAACTCAATTATATATTCTACTATATCAGGGTAAATCCCAAAAAAGAAAAATTTCTTTTCCAAACTATGTACCCTTCCAAAACCTTGAAAGACTAACTTGCACCACCCCATAAATTAAAAAAAACATGATAAATATAATAATACACTAACTGATATTGTCACATTCTCCTTACACTTCATATTTCCATCCTAAAAAACTGAAGGATAGAAATCTAAAATAAGATCAATCCATTGATCCAATATAACAATATCTCTCCAAAAAATCCTCCTAGACCCATCCATGATATTATATCCCATGTTCCAAAGATATGAATATTCATCACAAGAGATTATATTATTGTTTCTTATATTTGAATTATAGAGTGATCTAAGAGAAACATGATTCTACCACATAAAACATAGAGTCTGACTCACACAACTTCCATTAGAACATGGGAAGAATAATAACATGTAAATATGAATTAGATATCTAACACTACCTGCTAAACAAGATAAAAGATATGATATATAATTCCAAAGAGCCTAATTCACTGGGAAGTTATGTACCTTATCTTACGCAAATGATAAATATTTATTTATAGAAATACATGAAGGAACACATGACCACTTACTACCAATGAGAGTGGAATACCACTATGATCTCAATGAATTATGTGAAAAAATAAAAACTCACATCATGGTGATAACTACCATACCTTATGTTGGACACAGTTCCCTAATATAGGGAATACCTGAAGAATACATAATTTATCACTAGTATCAATAATGTAAAAAAAATTAAATGATATTTGAATATAAGTGATCAACATAGATGATAATAAAATGCTCTAAACTGGGCCATATGCTGAATCTCAGGGAAAGAACACGATGGGGAAACTAAGGTCTCTATAAGTGAATTTGGAAATCAGTACACCATGTATCTATAAAACTCCCCAAGATGGATCTTATATAGACATCATACCCTCTAAATTAGCTGAAACACATTGAATTTATGAGTTATAAAAGTAAAACATCGATGAAATCATGCTCTTAAAGTCATATCAATTTCTAAAACTAGGATAATTTAATCCTCCCACTATAAAGGTATAAGTAACAGTCAAAAAAATACAACCATTAGATATTAAAAACTGACTACCATCCTAATATTTCAATGGAAAATCCACTTGAAACTGTCCTAACAAAAGGAGTAACCAAAATTATATCTTGAACACAAGAGATAATTATCATCCTATACCCACCCACTGAAAGCTCTCCACCATTAAAGTTTAAGATATTGGAAATTCTATAAGTATTAGACTAATGAAATTATTTACACCTTTCTAAAAAAATCTATTAATGAAAGTTAGTTGATAGAAAACTAAAATCACATCAGACTATGAAACCCTAGTCTAAATCAAAAAGTTAACATATTGATCATCACGAATCCCACATTTCACTCACCCAACACCGATAAAGTTACAATTATGGCACACCCACTCTATTAGTCTTGATGATTCATACCTAGTTAGAGCAACCCTTGGTGAGTATAAATATGAGAAAATATGAATAGGGAACCAAAAATAACCCACTAAGTATATAAGGTTAGATTTACCAAGTTCTATAGAAATGATACCATTCAAACATGTTAAGAAAACATCTTTCTCATTACTAAATCTAGGTACATGACTATGTACTCACCCATACCTTAAATAAAATTATAGGAGGTTAATCATCCTAAAACCATTACCAATGAATTTCACATAACCAAATAATTTATCCAATATAGGTTTTTGATTAATAATGTGAGTAATGTTTCCCAATTCCTCTAAGTGGACTTGTGGTCCACATAGTTCAGGTGGGGACTGACAAGATATAGTTCCAAAATCTTCCCACAAATACTCAACCCTTGCACATTATTACATTATATTCATTTGAAAATATGTAAAAATCCACTTGAATATGTGAGAGAGACTCATTAGGAATATCCATCAACATGGAATTTAATTATAGTGAACCTTTAACCCCCATGGTTATACCAGATATGTCAATTTACAAGGAAAATAATTTCTAAAAAATCTAAACCATGTCAATGATTATTGATCATGGTGACCAAATTAAATCCTAAATAAATATTATTAGACATAAGGTGTCTTGATTCTTATCCCATGAGATTATAATGTGGATTCCATATCCCTAGTTCTAATTATCATGTATGACATAGAAAAAGAATAACCATCCCATCATTTTCAATAAGCTCAAGTCACACAAAACCCCCATTAATAAAACAAGAATAATAAGTTCAATAGAAATGAAGCACTACCATCATATCAACTGTAACAAGCATGAAAATCACTATAACTACAAAAAAACCAATAATTCCACTAGGAAAATATCAAACTACATATTTATTGAGCCCAATAATTTACTATTTCCCACACCAACAAGATATCATATGGTTTCCATCCATAAATTAACCATGTTATAACAATTCTAGAAAACATTCATAATTATCATGTTCCAAAATCAATGGTAAGGTTTTAATTAAAAATTTAAATTTTTGTAAAAAATGATTTTGATAAACCTTTATAAAATAAAAAACTAATAAAACCGTTCAAAAAATATATCTTTATAAAAACTATTTAAAAAAATCATACAAAAATGAAACCATTATAATTTTTTTTTAAAATAAAATATTTTTTTAAAATTAACTGTTTAAATTAATTCCTGAAAGAATAAAGATTTTGAAAAACAAAATTTACCAATGAAATTATTTATCTTAAAAATGTATATATCAACACAAAATTCTATTTTTTAAACAAAATACAAAGGCAATATAAAAAAATCACATAATCTAAAAAAATGAAAATGTAAATAAGTAACAATTTAACCATCTAAAAGTGTAATTTCATCTTCGTGTGAGAATTAACAATTTTAATATAAACTCATGACCCATAAAAATAGTTAATACAATGATTAGTTACATTATTTTCTAAAAATATAAAGTATATTAATTTATTTCTAATCAAAATAAAATAGATTTGTGCAATAATTATCTTAGTGTTATTTCCATTCCATTATGTTATAAAGTTAGACATTTATTGAAATCATTTTCTTAAAAAATAAGCATTCTTAATAATTTTAGAAAATATAATAACTTAATTAAACATGTTTCTAATTTTCAAAATGATTACATAACTAGTGAATGAGAAATTTTATGAGCCCAAAAAATATAAAATATTAAAGTAGGTTACCTCATTTAATATATACAATTTTTACTTCCTATGTTATTATATTAGGAATTCTTATCTACTAGTGTAAATACCATGGAATAAAAATGCCATGCGATTCTTTATCAAATATTTAAATTTACCAAAAAAAAGACACTCAAAATTATATCATGTTTTTAGTCTAATAACAATCATTATATAATCAATATTGAATTTAGAAATTTTAAATTAAAACATTTAATTTAAAAAATTATTAAAATATAAGGGGGGAATATTACTCTATATCTTATATAAAAGTTTCTGATGTTATAATAATTTTCCTAATGACTAGAAAACTAGACAGTAAACATGTGATCATGATTTTATAAACTCATTTATAAATTATTAACATATTCTAAAAAAATATGATTTTTTTATCAATTTATCAATTTCTTATAAAAAAAATGCATTACTAATTTATGTTTCACTACCACATCAGTTTTATATTCCACTACACAACAAACTCACAATGAAAAAAATAAATGAATGTTGATAATAGAAATTACCATTACCTTATCCGAATCCAACACACATTATACAAACATTATTAACATCTTATAAATATAACTAAGATTTTATTTATCAATTTATAAATTTCTTGATAAAAAATTCATTAATAATTTATGTTTCAATTCCACATCAGTTTTATGTTCCTCTATACAAAAAAATCAAAATGAAAAAATAAATGATAGTTTGTAATATAAAATGTCAGTACCTAATCTAAATCCGACCCACATTGTACCCTATTCATAAAAATGCATCTTAGAAACTTTTAGTTTTGTCCACCAATCATAAGAAAAACCCTAGAAGAAAAGGTTAAGACATCACTCTTCACTAATATATAACTAGTAACATATCATGAGAATTATATAATCACAATGGGAATTCTATTTACTAATTCATGCTACCAAACTCTCACTGGATAATCACATGATGATGAGGTTACAATACACCTTGATGCGATTAACAACACTTTTTGTACTTGAAATTCACTTGTAACTTTATATCCACTATAATGAGGATAGATATAACTTTTTATATGATTTATTTCATGTACCTACACATCCTATCTCTATAAATATCATCCCAAATAATATACTGTACCAAAATTATACCATTTGGATGGTCCCTATCCCAACACATTGTCTTAGGAAGGGCCAGAGTGCCACTAACCTTAGGTAACAATCCTCAAACACCAAAGGTTGGCATAAAATGCCTTGGGTTTCATAATATCATGGGGACCAATTTACTACTACATATAAAATAAATCCTAGAAGAACACCCCAATATAATGTTTAGAAATGACATGTGAATGAAACTAAACCAACCTCAAATACATAACATATACATGTACAATAATCAAAGTGAAGTAGACAAAATCAATACAAAGACTATAGGACTAAAAGTACCAAAATGGATAAAAATATTCTCATATGAAACACTCACATGATTGATATGAGAACTAGCAATAATATCATAGTTCCATACTAGTCTAAAAAGTTAATACATCCCTCTCAAACACAAGGGTTCCTCTCCTTACCTGTATCATGAAGAAAAATGACTTCATACAAACCAAAGTGCATATATGGGGGGGGGGGTGAGTATATCAACCCATCGAGGCATCTATCAAATACTTACCACATATGCAACTTAAATAAGAAAAAATTATCTCAAATTTATATAAAATAGAAGAGAAGTGTAATACAATACACAATAAAATAAAATCATATATATATCTCACACCAAACCACTTTTATTTTGAAATACATTGTTCTAAAAAAACCACCCACATGACAAACCACATACCCACACTATGAACTCAAAAACCCAATGAATTCATCTGTAACCAAAGAGAAACTCCTATAATATACCATACATGTGTTTCGAACCCTATTCCTCCAACCCAAGACATCAATTGGAGAAGTAACTTAATATTCCCTCCATATTCAGAACTGGTATCCAAGTACAAACCAATTAAGCCTAAAAAAATGTATCATGAACCAACAAAAACCCAAGTCGATCCCACATGCCCCAAATTTTGGAACTGAAGTCCAATTATAAACCAATAAGGCTCCACACATATAAAATATGAATGCACACCAAAAAAATTCTTTGAAAGCCAAATAAGAAGAGTATCATATTTGAGAGTATCTTTCCAAAATACTTCCTCAATTAAAAAGAACCACTTTCAAGAAAAGTTTCTAAAATATTTAAATAATGAAAAATAATTAAATCATAGATGCACATGAATTTCAATAAAAAAAACGATATCATTTATGTTATAAACAATGGAGAGTGTGATAGAAACCACCTTCCTCTAATTGGTTCATCTAATAGATGATAAGAGGAAAAATATTTGGAAGGGTGAATCACATGAGGTCATATTAGTTAATCATCTGGTTTGAGATCCCTCATAATAGGAAGAAGAATCAATGTTTTTATAGTAGTTAAACATTTAAAAAATGAGTTAATATTCTCCTAAAATATTTTCATAGGGTTACCCTTAAAATATCCTAAACCCCACCATTATAATATGGTTGTTTTTCTATTTTAAAAACATATTTGGCTAATTCCACACCTTAGGCCATGAAGTGGTGCATTATCTAGGACATTTTAGACATCCCACACAATGATAAACCCATATATCCACTATGAGAACCCACAAAAGTGTTGTGACATCTCCATTAATATATTCTAAATGTGAAAACATTAATTATGGATTCTACCATCGTGTAGAAAATCCTAGAAATCCAAAATTCACTTTTACAACCATGAACCCTTCTAAAACTTTGAGAGACCAACCTGAGACATTTAATAACATAACAAAACATGATAAATAGATAAATAAACAAACCATATCTATTACAATATTCCCACCATTAGTGTTTATATCCACAGAAAGTTGGATGTTGGTGGTCTAACATAATCACAAACCACTGATGCAACATAATGATATCTCTTTCCTAAGTATCCTCCCTGATCCAGACATACTACTATAATCTCATTTCTAGAGGTATTAATCTTCATAAAAAGTGTTTATCTTACCAATTCCCACATCTGGATTACAAATTGAACCAAGATCAACATGATTTCACCACACACCCCACAAATCCTGACTCACATTACCGCCATTAAGATCCATTATACAAGCTTTGAGATTTGATCTAAAATCCCAGAGGGCATAATGCATTAGAGAGTTAAGTACCTTAACTTAAATAAATGATAAATCTAGGTTCATGGGAATACAATAAAGAACAAATGATCAATTACTACCAAATATAATGGAATACCACAATGACCCCAACCAATTATGTAAAAAAATACTGGCTTACACTATGGATCTAAATTCCCTCCCTTACATCAATGATAGATCCCCAATCCATAGAATACCCAAAAAAAATAAAAATTTATCACCAGTAACAATAATTGAAAACAAATATGAATTATATTGGAAAACTAGTGATCAAAAATGTTGATCATAAAATTCTCCAAATTAGCCCATATGAAGCATCTTGGGTTAATCCAATGATGATAAAACTAAGAACTCTTTGAGAGACCATGAAAATCAATAAATTAATTGAATATTACAATTACTAGAGAAACAACATAGCCATATCTTCTATAAAATTTACCCACCCAAATTGGAATGAAAAAAACTAACTCGATGAGCTGGTCAAGTATCACTTCGATGAAATCATTCTACTAAAGACATATCAATTTCAAAGTCCATGATAATTCACTCTTCCTAATCAAAAGGTATAGGTAACAATCATAATATACCCAACAGTTTATTTTAAATAATCAATAATAACCTAATATCTGAATGGAAAATCCAACTGAAACTATCTTTACTTAAAGAGCAACCAAAAGTGGATCCTAAGCACAAAATAAAATTATTATTCGATTTATCCCTATAGATAGTTCTCTACCATTAAAGTTTTAAATAATGGTAATACTACCAGTATTTGACTACTAAACTCTTTATACTTGGTCACCTAATATATTAGTGAAAGTCTGCTGATAGAAAACCAAAATCATCTCAGACTACAAAACCTAAGTTTATTCTAAGAAGTTGACCCATAGATCGTTATTGAGCATGCATTTAACTTACCCAACACAATATTGTTATGCGTAAGGTATCCCCTAACTACATATTCAGATTAATCCTTAGTGAGACTATATAACACCCCATATTTGAACATGTAATGTTATTCCATAAATCATAAGTTGATATTAATAAAATTTAATTTAGGTTTAATTGATTTTGAATATTTTAAAAAACATTTATTTTGATATAAAATTTAATTTTTTTTCTTATTATTGCTTTATAAAATTTTTAATAAGGTACAAAATACTATGATTAATTTTAATAAATTTTATTACATAACAATACTTATATATTTGTGTTTATTATCCCAAGGTATAATAAACAAATAGATTTATTATTTAATATGTTTTCATTTGAAAAATTATAATTTAACTATAAGTTATAATTAAATGGATTTTATATAGTTTAATGTTTAAGAGTTATGTTAATTAAACATATTATTAATTCTTTGGAATTTTCTGATATATGATAAAAAAGTAAATTATTAACAAAACTTTTATTGGTAATTTTATATTAATGGAAAAATAAAAGTATTATAGTTCATGTATAAGATAATTATAATAAATTAAAATTATATCTAAGTTATATAATGATATATGTTTATTAATTAAAATATAGAACATATGTTAACTAGTAAGAAGTTATTTTAGTAAATAATAAATTATTCATATTGAAATTATTGACTATAAGAGTTGTATTTTATAAAATTTAAAAAAATGGTCAAATTCCACCATGGCCTTGAAAAAAGTGGTGATGATAGTGCACAAGAGGGAATAATATCTAAAAAGGTTAGATGAGGCTAGTTTGAGTTGACGTGAGTAGGGTGAGTGATATTCATCCTCATCAGTGTGGGTTGACATGAAGAACAATCGGTGAACACCGACACCATAAGGATTTCATTGGATGTTTTTTTTCACATCCATATATATGAAGGAGGGTGAGGTCGACTGGGAACCTCATGTAGTATAGGTATATCATGGGTAATATTCATGATATTTAATAGTCATGAATGAACCATTTTAAAAAATGAGAACACTCATCTTCATATTCTTCCTCACACACAACTTTTAGAATATCAATGGATATAAATATATAAAAAATATCATTAAATTGGGAAATAAATCTCAATGAATTTATACTATATTTTATTGATGAAGAATATAAAATGAGTGGAACACGACAGAGAAAATTGCATTTATGAATAAAGGATATCATTCCACATGCATTGAGATATTTCATCTTATACTAGAATCCAACATGACACATAATACAAGAAAAATATCTGCATGGAGTTTTATAGAATCTTTTATAAGGAATATGAGATGATTTTTTGGAATTAGATTGTAATATGATCTCAATCTCTTCTACGTGCGGCCATACATGTTAACGATGGAGTACAACACAACGTGTGTAATGTGGCTATCTCATTCTACCCCTGACACACATTAGTTGTAGAAACTAATATATATATATATATATAAACACATACAAAAATAAGCACACAGATATATAAATATATTTGAATTTCACATTAGTATATCAAATTTCATAGATCTTCAAGTTTGTCTATAGAATGATATTTATAGCGCAATTTTTATCAACCCATATATAGTATCTTTGTTCAAAACATAAATAATAATCATATATAAGGCTCATTTTCCATTTTAAAAACATACATAGAGGAAATTTTGGGTATAATTATAACATGATATTTGGTAATAATAAGTATGGATAGTTCAGTAATTTAAAATTTGAAGAAAAGTTTTTAGTGGAACAACATAGTTAAATGATAAATATAAATTTTATATAAAACTATATATTATAAAACATCATTGTAATAATGATATTATAATATTGTCCAAAATTTGTGTATGAGGGTTCATGAATCTGTTTACAAATCTTCCTAGTGTTTAATACTTGTATATTTAACATTCACTTTCAAATATACAATGAGATATGGATATAAAAGGGACCTCCAATTATGGTTGGGGTGCGATACTACAACTTCATATCAAAAAACTGATTCCTACCCTCATTTTCTATTTCTTTATCTTTTATGAATGATAGAAAGTGAGAGGGAGAGATTTTCTTAGGTTTTTATCATCAATAAAGTGGAACTTGAATGGGGAGAATCATGTCTATAAAAATAAAAGGAAAGGGAGTTCTTTTAAATTTTATGTTTTAAAAGTTTCAAGGTTCTTTTCCTTTATTTTAAAAAAAATTCTTTAAGAAAAACAATAAATTTCCATAATATATTTGTAATAAAATTTCCACTTATGAATTTTAAAGTGTTTAATGAATTTTAAATCATATTTTAAATTTAAAGGTATTTATATTTATTTTAAAAATATTATTTTTAAGGAACTCATTTTTTAGTGTACTTTATCTAAAAACCACTTTTATTTGGAAAACACTTATTTTTTGGTTGGCATTTAAACGCTATTCTTGAAATAGATTAGAATATGAGACCATAATGGTTTTTCTTTGAAATAATTATTTTATATGCTAATATATTTATTACATTAATGTATTCATTAAAATCTTATTAATGTACCATATTACAACTCCAATAATTTAGTTATTGTGGATTGATTTTAAATTATGTTATCTATGGATTTTAAAATAAAGTTTAAATGAGTTTCTATAAACATACAAATAATTTATTAAGATAACTTCATTTAATGTATTTATTTTAAAACACACAAGTTTATGGATGATTTTATGAGATTTATGATAAAAATTAAAAAAATATTAATGATTTTGATTTTAAAGTATGAAAAAACTATAAGATATTAAATGATTTTATTTAAAGACACGATACATAGGAATTATTTATAGAATCATGGAATAGGGAGTGAAACCAAGACCATATGGTACTTTTTCCCTTATGTGATGGGTGGGTTTGTTAAATACATCCAATGAATTGGGTAATGTGTAAGTATTTAAATGGTTATAAGTTAATCACATGAGGTGGATGGAGTTAATTGTCAATAAGTTACTCATATAATGTGGACATAGTTAATTGGTTATAAGTTATAAATATTAAGTGAATAAAGTTAACTAAATATAAACTACTCCTCTGAAGTGAATGCAGTTAACTGATTATAAGATACTTCTATGAAGTGGACAAATTTAATGTGCTATAATCCACTTCTATAAAGTGATATAGTTAATAGATATAAGTTACACCTAAGGTAATGTTGGAATTATTATCCTTTGTGATTACATTATGAATGATGATCAATTTAGTGACCCAATATTCAATTATAATTTTTCTATGATTGCAATAAGTTTTATATAATTTTTTATATTTTATGAAAAGAAGTTGTTTTTTAGAAAAATGGTTGTTTTAATACTTTAATGGATAAAATGTTTTTACTTTTTAAAAAATACATGGTGTTGTTAAAATTCAAAGGTTTGTATTTTCATGAAAGGAGGTTTTACTTCAATGTTTTTATTTATTCTCTAATAAAGTTTCAGAACTATTATTCTTACATTATACACATTTATGAAACTATTTTATAAACCCCTTTTAGGTGACAATGCGATTTCATGTTTAAATGAATATTTTAAAAAGGTAAAAGTTTTTAGTATATAAAAGGAATACTTTATCAATGTTTGTTCAAATGTATTTCAAAATTTTAATATATATATATATATGTATATATCATTTAAAAACACATTAATGAGTTTTTTTTTCTCAAAATAAGTTTTAAATTTTTTTTCATAGATATATGATAGAATAAGATCAATTGTGACCATTTTGGGGTCTAACTCTATGTGGTTCATGTACAACAATTAGAGAGTTTGTTTTATTGATAAAATTTTCTTTAGAAATGAAAGTATGGGTTTTTATATGTATATATATTCCTAATTATATAAATATATAAAGTTAAAAAGGTCATGGGAGTGTTGTTAATTAATAAGGATCGATTATTTTTCAATTTTATTTGATAATTTTTTGTTAGTTGTTTTGGTTATCAAAGACAGTATTTAAATATTTTTTTTGATTCCTCCCCTAGAACTACAGGTCTCAGTATGTCACAATTGGTATTATAGTATAGTTTTAGATAATTTTGAAGGTTACAATGTTAATTAGGAAGTTATCATTTGAGGATATTTTAAGTTTATAAGGGTTTTTAGAAAATATTTTAAGTGTTTGAAGATATGTTTAGGTTAAGGAGAGATATGGAAATATAGGTTTTCCTAATTTTGGGAGACTTTTATAAGCTTTCTAGGGTTTTTTATTTTGAATCTTAAATAATGAAAAATCATACATACTTTCTTATATACTGATTATGTGATCTTAATTTAGGGAAAAAATATTTAATCTATTATAAATAATAATATACCATATTTTAGATAATTTAAAAATTGTTATGTGTTATTAATAGATTAAATACAAGTTTCAATATGGAAGGAAGAAGATCTCAAACTACTCTTCTGACCCACCCAGATGATATACCTATTAGGATCATTGTAAAATCATACTTAAATGACTTATAATAATTTAAAAACATTCAAGTCACATACCAATGACTATATGATATATCAAACACCTCCCCTATATCCTGGTATTTCTATGGATCATGGTTCGTTTATAATAAAGTTTTGAGATATCATATTTCTTACTATGCTTGACATGGGAGCTACTATCAGTTTATTTTTAAAATTTTCATATTAACCAAAACATAGAAACAATTCAATAAATTTAAAGAGGATTGAAAATAATGAGAAATTAATACAACCAATACGATTTTTTTGTTTTTATGGAAATATTACTAATGTTTTGAAAAAAAACCCTATTTGGAAAACTTTGAAACTGATTCTGTCAGATTATTTTATAAAGATAGCGTTCATACAAATATTTTAATATTATACATTAATATTAATTTTTAATGTATTTATCATTATTTACAGTAATTTTAATGAAATTGAATAAATTATATTTGGATTAAAAATAGACGATTTAAAAAATACCCTAAGGTCCCAGTGCATTTCATAGCCAATTTCTCTTTATGAGTGACATGAAAAATGGAATTAAAGACTTTGATGTTGGTATAAATTGTTTCATAAAAACATATGGTATTTAAAATATTAGTAGGTAAAAAGTAATATAACAATATTTTACTTATAGAAATGAAATAATACAAGAATTTGAATCCTGAAAAGCGAGGTTCATGATTTCTTTAAATATTGTGACATAATAGAAAAGGCCCAATTACTATAAGGGGGAGGTATGTAACACCCCACATTTAAACATATAATGTTATTCTATAAATTATTGCTCGATCTTAATAAAAATTAAATTCGGTTTAAGTGATTTTTAATATTTTAAGAGAATTTTTTTGAAGTAAAATTTATATTATTTTGAATTATTACATTGTGTGGAAAATTTATTATGGTGAATAACACTAATATTTATTTTAAAAATTTCAATGAAAAAGAGTACAATATAGGCATTTCTTATACTGATATATAATGAGTAAATATATGTTTATTTAATAATTTTTGTGATTTCAAATATTATTATTTAAATATAAGTTATAATTAAAAATATTTTATGTAGTTGAATATTTGAGTGATATGTAAATTAGATAAATTATTACTATTTTGGAATTGTTTTATATGTGATAAAAACAGTAAAATGAAAATAAAAATTTTAATGGTAAAATTATATTTATTGAGAAATAAAAGTATTATATTGGATGTTAATGATAATTATAATAGATTAAAATTATATCTAAGATATATAATGGTATATTTTTAGTAATTAAAATATAAAACATTTTTCAATGAGTGAAAAATGATTGTACTAAATAATAATTTTTTTATAATGAAATTTTTAGATTATAAGAGTTATTATAATGTATATTATTAAAAAAATGAAAAACATCAACCATGACCTTGATGTGAGTGGTTATGATAGTGAATAGGAGGGTAGAGCACTTATAAATGTTAGGTGATTCTAGAGTAGGTTAGCATGAGCAGGGTGAAAGATGTTTAACATCCTCCATACAGGTTTGCATGGAGAACCACTAGCAGACACCATGTAAATACCCAGACACTAGTAACTCAGACTTGGTTCCTTACTTTATTAGATTGTTATAATATACATGAAGTCACATCCCAACGGACTTAATAGTTTAAAAGATTTGTTAAACTAGATATATATTTGAAGTTCAAATTAAAATTTGGACTTAAAATTTTAAAAATAATTTTTTTGAGAAAACCATTATTTCCCTTAGCGTAACCATGCATATCAATCATTATAAACTTCATGGAAACCTCGGAAAAATAAAACATAACAAATAGGTTATCTAGAATTCTTAGTAAGGGTTAATTGCAATAAAATTAATAATGAATCAATGAGAATAGTTTATATTGAATGGTAAATAACTGAGCATGCATACCATTTAATCAATAAATTTGGAATGAAATGCATCCATAGTTTCTTCCTAGTGAAAATTATTTGGATAATAATAAGTAAATTTTTAATGAAATGCTTAATTATTGGAAGTCATGTATCTGGTACATGAACCACTACCATCAAGATCTTTCACAAGAGAGTTTAATCTTTATGGGTAAAAACCCATTTAATTTGGCCACATTATTTATCTTATGAGACTACCAATGCATCAAGGGGGTTTCTATATGTGTTCTCCACCCATTATTTCATGTCTAAATAATTCATTATATATTAAATAAGTTATTTAAAAATATATTTGTAAATCAAAGTGTCACATAATGCTTTAAAACATTTGAATCATAAGACCCATGAAGGGATAAAATTTAACAAAACATTAAATAACCTAAAAATAAATAAATTCATGATATGATATGTAAAAGGGGATGTATATACACCTCATAAAGAAATATGGGTCTAAAAAGTCAAAATATTCCTCAATGAAAGGTGATTGAGACAAAGTATCTTATAAAGATCATATCATTAATCAAATGAATTGATTATGTGTATATAATATAAATAAAAATAATAAAAAGTGGGAATAAAAAAATAATATAATACAAATTATTTTTACACACAAAATTACCATGGCATAATCAATTAAATAGAAGTTTAAACCAATGAATGAAAAATGCAATAAGAAATCCCTTACCAATTGTAATAAGTCGAATCATATGACCCATAAAAGTAATACTTATCAAATGAAATATATAATTCCCTAAATATAATGAGATTAATGATATTATATATCACATTTCAGTATATATACACCACCCACAAGAAATAAGGGGTGAATGAGACATATATCTCACAGAAGTAAAAGTGAGACAAGAATACCCTCACCTCACACTTCCCTTTAGTGTCACATAATTTAAACTCATATATAATGATTTAAATAATGTTATTAACTCATTAAATAATGATAATAATATTTAAAACATATTATCTAATCATTTGATAACAACTTATGACCCATTCATTAATAATATTTCATTATTTTCAGGGTTTTGTGTGCGTTCGATACATAGTTTCATGATCAATTCATTTGTGTAAAATCATGGATATTCTTATAGAATGGAATTATAACCACATAATTGAAATTAAATAGTATTAACAAACTTATATATGTTTAAAATATTCCATAAATATTTTTTATTTATTTTATGAGGATGATTCATTTGATAAAATTCTAATGATAATTGTTTAATTAATTTGGGCGGTTTTTCTGATCACCACATAGTATTTTTATTTTATTTACTATTATGAGTATATATTAGTTACATAACATGAAATAGGTTATAATATACCTATTAAAATATTATTCAACCATAAAAATAGTTTTATGACCATTCATCATGGTGGTAATAGAAAATGATCAAAATCATTATTCACAGAGACGATCAATTGCCATAACTTGGAGAATGGTTACGTTTATTTGAATAAGAGGAGGTAAGTAAAGGTATGAATATAAGATATTCCATTATAAAAATAATAATCCAGTATATTCATGATTATGGATTTATTATACCATTATGGCTGAATGTGGTGAGGAGAATGATGAAATATAAAATAAATTAAGAGAGATGTTTTGAGAAAATTACCTCTTGAATATCACCTCCATGGGGGACCCCTTGTGAAGTTTGGATTTTTTCTTTTAGTAGGGATAGAAAAACTTGGATTTAGGGAGAGTAACAAGGATAGGTTTTGGTAGATATTTTAGGATCATCAAGGCTTGTGTGTAAAAATGGGTTGGTGAGGGGTGGTATTTATATTTAAGGAGACGTGGGTTTAAGTAATTAAATAATGATTATTTTATGTCTAAATCCAACCACATTGAGTTGAAATTAATTTTTTCTAATTTGGATGATAATTAAAATTGTAAATTATTTTTTAGGTTCTATAAGTACCTCAAAATATCATTTAATGTTGTATTTTTAGGTATTTTATGCCGTTTTCTTCTAAATTTAACACTTTTCATTTTACAGAAAAGTTTGTGGGAAATCCCCTTTATTAAAAGAGAGAAAAAGAAAAAAAACCCTTTTGAACTAGGTTAAGGGATAACCCATGACATTCCCAATGTCCCAGAGGCACACAACGTTAAAATTCAGTGGCCCAAAAACTCATGGGAAAATAACCCATTACAAAAACCAAGATAAAGAGTCTCAAAAGTGCCCAAATAACCGAAGTCCCATAAACCCAATCAAAAATAAAATCACCCCTGAAGGAGACCATATCTAGAAAAAATAAGATCTAAAACTCTATTAAGGATGACCTTCATTATCTTTTGTTGATGACATACACACCATCATCACCTCACAGTTGGAGAACCCACATGCACCTTACCGAGAATCAGATCTGGAGCAGATCTGATTGTTGACGCCAACCCCTCACCAGATCCATCTGCCCGCTGTAGCTGCTGCACCATCATGGGAGATTATCCCTACCAATTACTATCACAATCCCATCATGGATTGCCACATCACTCAGATGAAAACTGATCCATGACACATCCATCTTGCTGGCCGCTATCCTCCCCGACAGCCGAACCAGCTGTTGTCCTATTGTGGAGCATCGTCCTGTCAGCTAACCGACGAACCCCAAACTCGACACCACCACCCGTATATTTATACCTACAACCAACCCAAAAACCCCATTCTTAATAGGATTAAAATCCTAAATATCCCTCCATCATCAGCTGTCCCACCATCCTCCAGATCGGGAACACCTTGTCACACCGTCGTCGCACCCTAACCACCCTCGAAAGCCACCGACAAGCTAAGTCGTCATAATCTCCACACATTGAATGATTATAGTGAAGAACATACTAACCTAGACTGAGTGGTAACTACATTGAATAGTCCATGGTCAAAATCCTAGAGAGATCAAATATCTCTTAAACGAACTAGAGATCCCCCTCTTTTTAACCCTATTCATTATTTTACTTATATTGTGGTAAATATTTTTTTACTAATATATGTATTTTTATATATAAAAATGAAAATGACCTTAAAACATAATTTTGAACTTATTATTCAAAATATGGAATCCATTTTAACAAATTCATTTCATATAATTGGAATAATTATATTTAAAATGAATCTCATAGATGCAATGAGAAAAATGGTTTTTAAAGTAAAAATGTTCAAAAGTTTGTAATATTTTTATATCCAATTTAAATGTGAAATTGATTAAACTATTGTAAATTAGATTTATTGATTTATAATTTTACTAATTATTCTTTAAAACCTTTTTAAAATATAATTTAACTATTGTAGACGCCGGAAAAGTCCGTTGTTCCCAAACGAAGCTCCGGATGCGGGAAGCGAGGTCATATTTGGAGTCAGAAGCACGTTTCGGAGGGCCCGGAAGCCTTGCGCGGAATTTCGGAGAGCCGCGCGCAAAGTTGGAGTGCCGCGCGCAAACCTCCCGGGATGCGCGCAATGCGCTGGGCCGGCGCGCAATTTTGCGCGCCCGCGGCCCGCGCGACTCCCTTGCGCGCCGGGCCCGATTCCGCGCCCGCGAAGAGAATTCCGCGCCCGCGAACCGGATTCCGCGCCCGGGGTTGCCTATAAATACAAGGCGACCCCCGAAGTTTTGAAGGTTTCCAGAATTCGAAAGGTCTCTCGTGCGCGCAATCCAACCCCTTGCGCGCGAAATGCCGATCTTCAGGTAACCTCCTTTCTTTCGCGCAAGAAAGCCTCGAGGTTCGCCTTCGCGCGCAATCCCTTTGGCTCCTTTACTTTGAATAATTCTTCACCCTAAGGCCTTCACGCTCAAAAGAAGCCTCTTGCGCGCAATTGCCCCCGGGGTGCACGCAATCCGGACCGATTGCGCGCACCCCCCCCCCTTTTCAAAGTGGCCATTCGATTAAAGAATGAGCCGTTGCCCCCGCGCGCTATCCGAAGCCCGGTGCGCGCAATCTCTACCTTCCGCGCGCAAAGCGCTGGCCCAATTGCGCGCCAGCCCGCCCATTTGCGCGCCGACCCGCGGTATTGCGCTCCATGCTTCTCTTTTGCGCGCAATCCGCCGAGGTCGCCCCCTTTGACCCCCTGAGGGTACCCGCCTGCGTGGCGCCCGATAATCTTCATCCTGGGCGCCCGCACCGTGCGTTGTCTTCCCGTGCGGCCCTCTAGGCTCGCGCGAAGTGACACGGACCCATCGGCGGCACCACCACGTCCAAGCTTCACGACGCTAAACTGCCTAGCCTCCATCGTCCGAGCTACAAGACGTTAAACTATTCAGCATTCGTCCTGCAGGACGCTAAACTGTACTTCGTCCGCGCGACAAGACGTTAAACTGCCAAGCATCTTCGTCCGCGCTGCAAGATATTAAACTGCCAAGTGTTTCGTCCAAACATGACGTTAAACTGTACCACGTCCAAGCTGCACGATGTTAAACTGCCTAGCATATCGTCCGCGCTGCAAGACGTTAAACTGCCAAGCATCTTCGTCCTCAACACACGACGTTAAACTGTACTTCGTCCGGCAAGACGTTAAACCGTCTGCTTCGTCCTCAACACACGACGTTAAACTGTACTTCGTCCACCAAGACGTTAAACTGTCCGCATCACCTGATCCCGTGCCCCGCGCGCAGGGTCCTCCCGGTTTGGATGTGGCCCCCACCCGCTCGTCTCTGCAGGGATGTCGGGATTGGGGTGGCCTTCGCCCACGGGGGTAGAGTGTTACAAACAGAACGAACTACGTGGACTTTGATCCCTATCTTCTAAATAGGGTACGTAGGAAGCCTCTCCGAGGTTCAAGCCCATCACCTGGTCGTCCCGGTCGTACTCACGTCAGTTCGTCCATTAGTGGACCGCTCCCGGGTTCACACTTGCGTCGATTCACCTATGAATCCGCTCTTGTGGGGGACTGCACATGTGTATCTCCATTTCACTTCCCCACTACCTTATTCTATTTCTCTCTTCAACGTCCAGCATGACGTGAAACTGTGATCCACCCGGCCGTTCCATCCCCCTCTGTGCGAGGTGGTTCGGTTCAATCCTCCGTTCAGCAGCCTCGATCTCCTCGTGAGTCAGCTTGCCAACGTCTAGCATGACGTGAAACTGTGATCCACCCGGCCGTTCCATCCCCCTCTGTGCGAGGTGGTTCGGTTCAACCCTTCGCCCGGCGGCCTCGACCTCTTCGTGAGTCGGCTTGCCGATGTCCAGCATGACGTTAAACTGTATATCCGAACTACGCTGACTTTGATCCGCGCTAACGCGCGGTACGTAGGAAGCCCCTACAGGGTCCAAGCTCTTCACTCCATCATCCATCCTGATCCTTACCCGGGCCGCCACATCCCGGTGGGGTCATGCCACTTCATTCCACTCCACTTCACTCGGGAAGCCGCCCATGTGCTGGCCCCAGCATCGGAGGTTCCTCGCAAGGGGTTCTGTCATCTGATCCACTTCTCGTGTTGATCAGTCCGATGCCGTCCCCACTGGACGTTAAACTCGCGGCATACCCCGTGTTAAACATGGGAAGCTGAGGAAAACCTCAGGTGACACAGTTCCCCGCACCCAGCGCGGGATGCCTCAGGCCATCACGCCTTCGAGAAGCCCTATTAGGGACGGAAGGCAGACATGCAGAGTTGCAGTGTTAAGACACGCCCCCAGCACCCGGAGTCACCCGGTCTCCTCACCGCAGGTTGCTGCCCCGACCAGATCCCTTGGAGCGTCTGGGCGGAAGCGGCGTAATTAACCGGTGTCCATAGAGATATGGCACTGGGAACGAGATTCATGAACATTCTTAAATCTATGAGGGAGACCCGGATTAGGCAACGAGTTCCGAGGAGACGTCCACGGATGGAGGAGCCGACATCCCATCATCCCGGTTTCGATCAAGGAGCAAACACCCCTGAATAAGGGACGAATGCCGCCCGCCCTTGGAAAGCGGGACTGCGGGACCACAGGTCGCGCGCGCCCATCCCCTCGGGTCGAAGGGTGCACGCGCGAACGCGTCCTGGCGGAACAGCGTCGGAACAGAAACCTGACGCACATCCGCACCGAAACAGAAAAATGGTGAACCCAACGTGAATCTATTCTCCTTGATACGAAGACCGACGGCTTTCAGAGGTGTTGGAAGACCAGCATGCTACTCGACCAAGCACTCAACACTGGGGCACGGAACCCGCCAGGGGCTGGGGAAGGGAAATCGGGCACTCCGTCTCACGACGTCGAGGGCCTGGGTTCCCCCCATGGAAGGCGTCGTGGCACTAATGGTTGGTTGTCGGTTCCTTTTCCTGTCAGTGTTAATGTGTTTTTCTCCCTGCTTTCAGGAATCAAGTCGCCCAATCCAGTGCCCGATCGCCACCCGCCCACTGGCGCAGGGGTAGGGAAAACACCGACGCGGCTACTCCGCGCGGTCCCGCCTGTTCCCCAGCCGTCCCAGCAGCCGCAGCTGCGGGGCAACCACGCCCTCTCTCCCCCTCGGAGGTCATCCAGAGAAGGGTGATCAACAACTTGGTGCGGAGATATGAGGAAGAGGGAGTCATCCCCACCAGGGACATGGCTCGCCTAGACCTCGAGGCAGCTGCACCTCGCCACCAACGCCGCCCCCGAGGGCCGCGCAGGGAGGCACTGCTGCCTACCTCGACGTCCAACCACTTCGGGAGCTTATCCCCGGAGCGCTCTGAAAACTCCTTCCCCTATGCGGATGAGGTGGAAGATGTCCGGGACCACCCTATCCGGGATTCGTTCCAGGGATCCGCGATAAGGGCTCCTGTCAGGCCACGGCGACACCGCCGCCAGGCCCCTCAAGTCGAAGAACGGACTCTCCACCTGCCCGCGCCGCTCATCCCGACTCGTTTGTCCCGACGCCAATGTCGGGCACGAGCGGAAGATGATGCCCACCTTGGGGCCCTAGAAACCGCGGCCGCGTTGGCTCAAGCCACTGCTGGCTCCAGCAACCAAGCCCCTGCGCATCCTGAGCAGGGGCACTTCTATGCCCGACCTGGATCGAGGCCCCGACCGCCCCAAAGGCAGGTTGGGTTGACTCTCCCGGTTGCTGGTACATGCAATAGCCACCGCGGACCACCTCGCGGTAGCGCTATTCACCAACAGGGTCTACTCCGCGTGGCCGATCCAAGAGGCATGGGTCACCCCACCTTTCGATCCCGGCCCGGAGGCCTGCCCGGAATCATCTCTCCCCGCGTCCCCTTTGATATCTGTCCCGGTGCTCCTCGCACCTTGGTTTCCAGTCCTCTTGGCCCCAGCACCAGTGCGGCCGGAGGACACCAGGATAGAGATCAGCCATGCCCCGAAGAACCACCCAGGGGCAGGAAGGCGAGGTGTCGACGCCGAGGGAAGAATGTTACGGAATTCCGGACAGAGATCCGACCGGTTCGTTTCTCTGATACAGAGGAGGAGTTTGATTCGGCGACGGAGCCCTCCCCCCGATCCCGCCAGTTAGGGGCAGGGGTAGGAATGCGGCACGTTAGCCTCGTACTTCCCAAGAGCGAGATCGATATGATCCCCGCTTCTCTCCGAAGGTATATCCGGAGTAGAGAGGGCCTGGTAGACCCCCAAGGATCAAGCTTGCGGTTGGTACCAGCCCCTCCGGAAGCACCTTCTATCTCGATCGGCGAAGCCGGAGACTTTTTCTGGGGACCGACGGTCGAACCACGATCTAGTGCACCCTCGGCGAGCACCGACGCTACGGCAGGATGTTCGCTCGCCGGCCCGTCCTATCGTGATGTGGTATCTGGGGCACCGCCACCCTCAGAGGGCGGCCCGGGATATGGAGGCCAATCAGCCTGCTCGCCGTATTCACCGCCGGCCAGCCCGTCGGCCCGGCGGCCCGCCTCGGCACCACTGCCGGTTCCCCGTCCATTCCCAGTCGTTGAAGAGGACCAAGGAGGCCTGGGTCCCGAGTTTGAGTCGTGGAGCTTCTGGACCGTCCTTGCAGAGGGCCACTTCCCTGAGAAGTTTTGGCCAGTCGCAGGACCGGACTTTGATGCACCCGAATCACTCACCCCGGATGAGTTCGAATGCTTCCGCCGAACTCTCCGGGAGACTCACTCCCGTCTTCACCGCCTACAAATGCCATATCCCGGGAGTCAAGCACACCTGGAGGATATTGGTGAGCAGTGCCGTCAAATTCACCTGGCCACGCTCCCCGCGGTTCGGCACCCCGGGTCATTTGGGCACCATGAGGCCCTCCAACAACGATGCGTTGAGTGTTTTCAAGTACTCCGCAAGGTTCTCGAGGAAGCCACTCCCCACATGTATATCCGTGGATGGGGACAGTACGCTGCCCTACGCTTCAGTGCGATTCGCCGACAGCCCGATTCACTGGGTGGCCCTGAGGGTATATCCCCAGGGACGGAAATGGTCAATATGGCTGACCTGTCAGGAGAGGGGAACGACTTGGAACTTCTCGACGGGGGCTCTCCCCCCGAAGACAAGCCATCGTTGGATCCATCGGTGAGAGTTACTCGTCACCAGAGGAACCTCCTGGGTCTCCCCACACCCACTGAAGCACTGACGTTGAGCCGAAACGTCAGCAAAGGCAAAGAGCACGGCGGGGCTATAAAGCCCGCCGATCCATCTGCCTCCATGCAGAGGGCGGATGAGGATCCCGAGAAGGCTATGCTACGTCAACAGCTCGCCGAGCAGAAGAAGCTAGTTGACCAGCTCCTCGCCGAGCGCGCTGTAGAGCAGCGGCCTGACTACGGTGATCCTAGGCCAGGACAGCAGGGACAGGAACAACCACCCCTCGATGAGGCTCTCCCGGGCAACCGTGATTATGCCGTGTTCGCCGATAGGGGAGAGGCCATTGCCTATGGCAAGAGGGCGCGGTATGTTTCACCGCACCCTCCCGAGCGGCGTGACTACCTGAGAGACCCCGCTCGGATTCCTCCCACTGCCCCAAGGGCCGCTCCGCCCGCCATCCCACGAGCTGCCGAGTTCGACGACCCGGTAGACGACCCGATTGAAGGGCCATGCAATGCGCTCGTGGTTAGAGATCCTCTCCAGGACTGGAACCCATGTCTGGACGATCCGATGGCGGCACTCATCGCCCGCTTGGAAGCCTTGGAGACTCGTCAAGTGGCGATCCCACCGGACGGCAAGCCATACCCAGCATGGGTGGATGACATGCCAGCACCTCCGGGATTCGGGAATCCCACTTTCGCCCCCTTCAACAGAACTGGAGATCCGCCACAGCATTTGGCCCATTTCAACTCGAGGTGCGGGCCTATGTTGGGGACTCCGGCGCAGCAAGAGGCCGCTAAGCTTCGCTGCTTTGTCCAGACACTGGAAGGGCCAGCATTTGTCTGGTACAGCCAGCTCCCCGTCGGGTCGATAACTAGCTGGGAGGACCTTCGTAGACAATTCCTCTACCAGTTCAGTTCCACGACCCGGAAGACGAGTATCGTAGACCTCTTCAAGTGCAAACAGATGCCTGATGAGCGAGTCGCGGATTTCGTCGCCCGATGGAAGGGTCTCACGTATTCCCTTGACATGCCATTGACTCAGGAGCAGTTGCTGACAATGTGCGCCGGGAACGTCAAGACCGAGCTGGTCCCTTCCCTGATCACTCAGAATTACCCCGGAGGGTTCAGGGACTTCTCAGACAAAGCTCAACGTCTTGAGGAAGCCCTGCAACAGGCCAGTCAGGCACACCCGCTGCCTCCTATGATTCATGCAAGGAGAGCCAGCAGGGCTGAGCCCGCTGCTGTTGCCCAGATAGAGGCCCCCAGGCCGTTGGAGCTGCTGCCGGCGAGGCCAGCTCCATAGCCTCACAGGAATCCGCCTCCACAGGCTCAGTTCCCGGCCCAGCAGCGACAGCCTCAGAACCGGCCGGCCCCTCCGCGTAATGTACCGCCACAACCCAGGCGAGATAATCAGGGTCCACCTCCTCGGCAGGCCCCTCCAGCCCCTCGTCAAGACCACGCTCCCAGGGGCCCGCGATACCTGACTTACTCATTTCATGAGGATCAGGTCCCCGGTTATTTTCGGAGCGCCCTGGAGCAGAGGATTGTGCGACTGCCTGAGTGTTGGAGGCCAGAGGAGGCACATCTCACAGATAACCCCCGCTACTGCCCTTACCATCGGGCCCTGGGGCACACCATCCAGCGGTGCTATGTGTTTAAGGATTGGCTCCAAGACCAGATTATCAACAATGTAATCAGGTTGGGCCCAGCTCCAGCACAAGTGGTGGGCGTGTTCGTGGGATCAGATGACGATAGTGGCAATGAGGAAGAATGGCGGCTGGTCTCCGACCGCGGATCCCAGAAGTATAAAAATTGGATGGCCCGCAAGACGATCATTCGCGCCCATGGAATCATCCGTGCGCGCTTGAATCAGCCTGAGCCCCCAGAATCTGTGGGTGCTGCTTCGACATCGTCATCCCATCCTGCCTCTTCCGAGAAGAGCAAACGGCGGCGGCGCAAGAAGGAAGAGCGCGCCCCGCCAGTTCTGCCACTATCCCGCACTCTCGGCGATTTCATGCCCCCGGAGATGAGGATCCCTCCTCGGATCCTCCCGGCGATGGATGATTCGTCCGATGACGGTATTGGGTACGCTTCGGTTAATACCGTCGAGCTGGTAAATCCCTTTTCAGTTCCTGACGTTGAAGAACACCAGGTGGACCTCCCTAGTGTCCCCGGCCGTCGCCACCGTCGGAGGAACCGCAACAACAGGAGTCGCCGGGGCATAACAGTTGGTACCTCTAGCCAGGACGTGCACGCCACTGAGACTAGGCAGCAGGCTCAAAACCGAGCTCATCGTGCGCAGCCCCCCCATCCGGGGATGACGGATTCACCTCCACCACTGTTTGTGGTGTGGGACCAGGCAGAACCACCTCAGCCGCATCGCGATCAGCTCCGCCCTGCCGCAAGTCCGTCCCGGCCTCCTGACCCCAGTACGGTGACTACTTCCCGGGCTTCAACCAATGAACAGCGGGATGCGCCAAGCACCAGTCGGCCGCCGGTCCAACCGGCAAGGCCCGTCATGCCTCCAACCGCAGAGCAACCTCCTGCAACCAGGGGCTCGCGCTTGGCCAAAAAGTATGATGTCCTGAAGCACTTGGCCGACATCCCAGCAAGGCTCTCCATCCTTGAGGCTCTGCGCATGTCATCTGAGATGCGTGAGGCACTCACTGTACTTCGTCTCGCACGACGTTAAACTGCAGTTCATCCCGCACGACGTTAAACTGCATTCGTCCTGCATGACGCTAAACTGTACTTCGTCCGGGCGGCAAAACGTTAAACTGCCAAGCATCTTCGTCCAACACGACGTTAAACTGTACTTCGTCTCGCATGATGTTAAACTGCAGTTCATCCCGCACGACGTTAAACTGCATTCGTCCTGCATGACGCTAAACTGCACCACGTCCAAGCTGCACGACGTTAAACTGCCCAGCACATCGTCCGCGCTGCAAGACGTTAAACTGCCCAGTGTTTCGTCCAACATGACGTTAAACTGTACCACATCCAAGCTGCATGACGCTAAACTGCCTAGCCTCCATCGTCCGAGCTACAAGACGTTAAACTGTTCAGCATTCGTCCTACAGGACGCTAAACTGTACTTCGTCCGCGCGACAAGACGTTAAACTGCCAAGCATCTTCGTCCGCACTGCAAGACGTTAAACTGCCAAGTGTTTCGTCCAAACACGACGTTAAACTGTACCACGTCCAAGCCGCACGACGTTAAACTGCCTAGCATATCATCCGCGCTGCAAGACGTTAAACTGCCAAGCATCTTCATCCTCAACACACGACGTTAAACTGTACTTCGTCCGGCAAAACATTAAACCATCCGCTTCGTCCTCAACACACGACGTTAAACTGTACTTCGTCCGCCAAGACGTTAAACTGTCCGCATCACCTGATCCCGTGCCCCGCGCGCAGGGTCCTCCCGGTTTGGATGTGGCCCCCACCCGCTCGTCTCTGCAGGGATGTCGGGATTGGAGTGGCCTTCGCCCACGGGGGTATAGTGTTACAAACAGAACGAACTACGTGGACTTTGATCCCTGTCTTCTAAACAGGGTATGTAGGAAGCCTCTCCAAGGTTCAAGCCCACCACCTGGTCGTCCCGGTCGTATTCACGTCGGTTCGTCCATCAGTGGACCCCTCCTGGGTTCGCACTTGCGTCGATTCACCTATGAATCCGCCCCTGTGGGAGACTTCACATGTGTATCTCCATTGTGCTTCCCCACTTCCCTTTTCTCCTTTCAACGTCCAGCATGACGTGAAACTGTGATCCACCCGGCCGTTCCAACCCCCTCTGTGCGAGGTGGTTCGGTTCAACCCTTCGCCCGGCAGCCTCGATCTCTTCGTGAGTCGGCTTGCTGATGTCCAGCATGACGTTAAACTGTATATCCGAACTACACTGACTTTGATCCGCGCTAACGCGCGGTACGTAGGAAGCCCCTACGGGGTCCAAGCTCTTCACTCCATCATCCATCCTGATCCTTACCCGGGCCGCCACATCCCGGTGGGGTCATGCCACTTCATTCCACTCCACTTCACTTGGGAAGCCGCCCATGTGCTGCCCCAGCGTCGGAGGTTCCCCGCAAGGGGTTCTGTCATCTGATCCACTTCTCGTGTTGATCAGTCTGATGCCGTCCTCGCTGGACGTTAAACTCGTGGCATACCCCGTGTTAAACATGGGAAGATGAGGAAAACCTCAGGTGACACAGTTCCCCGCACCCAGCGCGGGATGCCTCAGGCCATCACGCCTTCGAGAAGCCCTATTAGGGACGGAAGGCAGACATGCAGAGTTGCAGTGTTAAGACACGCCCCCAGCACCCGGAGTCACCCGGTCTCCTCACCGCAGCTTGCTGCCCCGACCAGATCCCTTGGAGCGTCTGGGCGGAAGCGGCGTAATTAACCAGTGTCCATAGAGATATGGCACCGGGAACGAGATTCACGAACATTATTAAATCTATGAGGGAGACCCGGATTAGGCAACGAGTTCCGAGGAGACGTCCACGGAAGGAGGAGCCGACATCCCATCATCCCGGTTTCGATCAAGGAGCAGACGCCCCTGAATAAGGGACGAATGCCGCCCGCCCTTGGAAAGAGGGACTGCGGGACCACAGGCCGCGCGCGCCCATCCCCTCGGGTCGACGGGTGCACACGCGAACGCGTCCTCCCTAAGGGCCATGTGTAGCTGGACCTTCGTCCCCATAAGGAGGAAGGAGTCACCCGAACAATCGCGTTCTGGGCCCAGTATAGCTGGAGGCTAGCATCTCTGCCCCTCGGGTGATGGACATACGCAGGCCCCTATCCCAGGATTCTTCTCCTGGAATCGTGCGTGACCGCAGGGCTGGGTATGTTCCCACCTCCGCTGAGTCCTCCATATCGCAATAAGTGGGGTCCTCCATGGTCCGAACCACACGACCTTAAACTGTGTTGTCTGGTCCTACCACACGACCGTAAACTGTGATCGTCTTGGGCGCCCGACGAGAAACGACACTGCATTGTGATGTTCTCTTAAGAGGACACTCACGTTGGGCGCTGGTTAATAACCACGCCATTCATCAATGCCTTTCATGGCTTGATTATTGTTGCGACGCCAGGGATTACTTAATCACAGGCATGTCGCTGCACAAAGAAAAACCATCCATCTTTAAGGACAAACAAGAAATATCAAATGCCGCTTCTTCTGGGTGCGAGGGCCAGACCCGCACCCCTCCCCGCGCTGGTGCCCGATTGTGTTGCGCCGCGCTTCAAGAACTACGTATGGCTTGATTCCCATCCTTATGGGATACGTAGGAACGCCCGGATGTTTGAAACTTCGGGTCCAGCCCCCCACCTCTTAGAAATTCCTCCTTCTCTGGGGAATCCGCCGCCTTCGGGTCACCCTCAAGGCATGTCCCTCGACCCCTTGCAGTGGTCCACCGGTGTCAAGAGTACTCTGGTTTATTGCCAGGAGGGTCAGGTTCAGCTTGGTCAGGTTCCTTCCACTTTTCAGGCTTCGTGCTCCCTTTCATTCGGACCCATCGCCTACGCCCTGGGTGGAGCCCCCGTGATTGGTCTGGACACAATGCCTCAGAGCTCTCCCACCGACTCGGGCTGGTGCCCCCAAGGGCCTCGGGCAGCAAATCGATATGAATCCTGCGCTTGAGCGGTTGATGCTCGTTTGCTGCCTCATTCCATCAGCGGTCAGTGCGATATTGATGCTACTTTTCCGCTACGGTCGGCAGTATTCTTATATCGTCACGCCGGTGCCCCCAGTCCTTGAGTGAATGGCCGCATGATTCACATTACATTTTCCACCCCCCATTCTGACCAGGTGAAACCTCGACACTCTTGACACTATCCCTCAGTGCATCTTCGCATATCCAGGGGATAGGACCACGATGTGGCGTACTTTGAGGTTCTTATGGTCCGAGCTCTAAGACTTTAAACTAAGATCTGCCCCTATGGTCCGAGCTCTAAGACCTTAAACTAAGATATTCCCCTATGGTCCGAGCTCTAAGACCTTAAACTAAGATCTGCCCCTTTGGTCCAAGCTCTACGACCTTAAACTAAGATCTCCCCAAACGGGGTTCTACGTCCTGCATGACGCTAAACTGCACTTTCAGAACTACGTGTGGCTTGATCTCCAGCCTGATGGAGTACGTAGGAACGCCCGGGCATCTCGACTCGGGTCCAGCCTCAGGGATCGCTAAGTCCCGCCCATCCTCGTCGCCGGCCGTCTGGCCTGACTTCGGGTAGAGTGGTGCAGTTGTGATATTCTCCCCGATTCAGCTCGGGATGCCCCATCGCAATGATGGGAAGCGACAGTTTCCTCGTCAAAGAGGTTCTGTCTGAGAATTGGGGTGATTCACGGCCAGATTAGTGCATCTGCCTAATACACTTTCCCCACGGTGGCGCAATTTTGAGAGCGTTGGATTCTGTCCGAACAAATCATCACTTCGCCCCACGCTTCGCATGCCCTGTTGATCTGGATTTCCACCCTTGTGCCTGAAGGAACCCCCAAAGCGGCATTGATGATGACATGTGATCCGCCTCCTGTAATATGAATGATGACCTTCGGTCCGTCTATTGCAGTAGTATGGTCGATTGATCCATTATCCGCTTGCCGTCTTGGGCATTTCATGGAAGGCCGACCATTGTGGATATCTGAATTCGGGACACGCGATTCACCCTTTCTCATCTCCCTATGTTCGGATAAAATCTCAACGCCCCTAGTATTGTCCCGCTCGTGTGTCGGAACAAGTTGGGGGATGATACATTGATTAGGTCTAAGGTCTCCTTTCCTAGGAATGATCTCCCTCTTTTCTTTAGAAATCCAGGCCCAATTAAGGATGCCTGAAGCTTGGTTAACGCTCCCGCGAGACAATTTGTGGTTGAGCATGTTAAGCCAAAAGATGCAGATAAATATATTGGTTCATACAAATGGATCGAAATATTGAGTAGCGGAAGCAAATGTTCTGGGAGCGACAAAAACAAAGCCCCTAGGGATTAGCGTGCTGGATAAGTCTTTCTAACGCCGCTACCCTTTGGCTGGCGGCCTCCAGAGCTGCTTCTCGCTCTCTGCGTGCCCTCTCCTCGACGGCGGTCGCAGCACGCAGCTCGTCAATCCTGGCCTGTGCACGCTCCCGCTCGACTTGAAGTGTGACCATCTGTTGTCCCGCCTCTGTCAGCTGTACCTGGGCGTCATCCAGCTGGGTCGTTAGTTGCTCCACAAGCTCAGTGCACGCTGCGACGAAGGCCTCCTTCTCTGCCGCCTGCCCTTCGAGGCGCCGGACTTCCTGCTCCGCCACGAGGAGCGCCCGCGTGCTCTCCGACATGTCCCGACTTTGTGCGACGTCGGCACGCCGGCGGCTCTCGCGCATCTTTTCGGCCATGAAATGACGGACCGTCAGATGGAGGCGTTGAGCATCAGCTCCCCCGGCACACAGGAAGCGCAGCCAGGTTTGAAGGGATCCCATGCGCCCCAGCCACTCCGATGGGTCTCGCTTGAGGAAGCTCTGGATGCACTTCCACCCCCTGCGTCGCGTTATCCGGCTCTCCTCGACCGCCTCCGCATCCGAGTCGTCCATCTCCTCAGGGTCGGCAGGCCGGTAGGCAGGGAAGGCAGCCAGCAGGTCTGCCGCAGGGTCCGCCCCTGGGATATCCTCACGGGGGATAGGTTCCCCAACATTTGGGAGACCTTCTTCTCCTGCCCCAGTGGCGTTGACACCCTCGTCAGCCCCCGACATCTCTCCGATGTCAGCACCGCCGGCGTCCGCAGCCCCTTGATCAGCAGTTGGTGGGGCCGGCTCGGTGTGGGAAGTCTATTTCAGAGCAGGCGGCATGTCTGCCACCGGTCCACTCATGGATGGCCCGGGTTCGACAGCCCGACGAGCCTCCAGTGTTGAAATCACTGCGTAGGTCATGCCGTGGTTAGTCATGGATCATCAATGGCAAGCACCAGCAGTAATGTAAGGAGACTTACGGGAGTTCAGAGCATCATCTTCCGCTGCCCCGGCCGCCGCAGGAACAGTTGCAGCAGGGGACCCTTCCGCGCTTGTCAATTCAATGATGGGTGTCTGGACCCCGCCTTGTCCTGCTGGCGCCTCTCCTACTCCTGCTGAGGACGCCTGACCAACATCCATGCGCTCCTGAGAAAGGTGGAGAAATGGGTTAGAAGCTGCATAAGAGAATGGATGAAGCAGGTTGAGTAGAGATAGAAGCGTACCTCGAGGAGCTCAGTGACATCAACATTGTCAGAGCCGGCCACCTCGCCGCTCTCCCGCGGGCTCCCCTGATGGGACCTTCCCTCGGAGCCTTCATCCTCCCCAGTCTCCTCCTCTTCCTCGGAGTCATTGCTACTGTCATATTCCCCCGGCGGCATCTGTTCTGGAGCGGTCTCTAGACCGAGCATCACCTTCACCAGAAGGGATGGCTCCGCACGCTGACCACGTTGGCGCGCGTACTCGTCCATGGCCGTCAGATACGCATACTGCCGGTTGAAGTCCACCCTGTCGGCGATCTGGAGGCGCCCGACCTCTGGCAGATGGATTCCTTCTCTGAGTATCTTTCGCCAGATGGCGTCGGTCCCCAGTGACTGCCGCAGGGTCATCCAGGCTGACCACAGCGCCGGGAAGACTGCATCGTGGGAGGGTTCGAGCAGACGCCTTACCTGCTTCCCGGGCCGCTCCCCGACCGCCGCATGTACCCCCTCTCTGGGCGCTGAAGTCGTGGCGGCAGCTTGCGATGTGCCCGCCGCCGAAGTCCCTGCCCGCGCCGGCTCCGCTGCTTGGCGCGCCTCCGTTCTCCCCCGTGTGGCGGCACCTCGCCTCCTCCCTTGACGCCCGGTCTCCGCACGGGTGACCTCGAGCTGCCGAACTGGCTTCCGTAGAAGCCCCTCGGGGTACGCGATGGCCCAGTGTTCGGCGTACTCGGTTGCCAAGCCTGCGTCGACCCCGTTAGGAGGGAGAGTGATGACGTCGCCAGAACCAAAGGCGGCGAACATCAGCCACATCTGGGGAAGGACGCCAGGGTTCGTCTCCTCCCAGACAGCAGTGAATACCCTCTTCGGCATCCGTTGAAGGCACCCGAACTGCCTGGTGAACCGGGTTGGCACGTAAGGCTCGCAGATCACCTTCCCGTCGATCCGAGCCACGAGCACCCCGCCCCGCATGTTCAGGAAGTACTCGTGCTGCTCCAGCGGACCCTTCCCGTTGTCGATCATTTGGCCAACGGGAGTGGGGAACGGGCTGAAGTTGAAATTGGCATGATTGCCAATCCGAATCCTCACGCCCTCCTCACTTAGGGTCATCGGAGCGACCCCCGCAATGTTCAGCAGGGAGGGTCGCAGGCCGTTGCCCGGAGGAATGTTGGCGTTCGGAAACGTGTACCCACCAAGGTGAGCAGCCACCCAGCCGTGGAAGAATTGGAAGGGCCCACAGATCCTTCGTGGCGACCCCCCTCGCGAGATGCGTCCCAGGATGGCGTACAGCTTAGCCAGCACTGGGACCCCGAGGTTGTATCTTTTATTGGCAGCCATGGCGCCCGCCATCGCCAGTGTCGCCGGGCGGACACCCATTCTCGCGTCCCGCACTGGAAGGAGCCACCCACTCAGAAAGGCGGCCAGGAACGCCGCGTACCGGACATTTGGGTCCCGGGCCTCGATGACGCGGTACCCCCATGAGCGGTAGTCGCCCGTCTCCAGGACCCGCCAGTACGACCCGTTCCGGCTCCTCTGAGCCGCGGTCGGGCACCGCTTCCCCCTGCCTGGCATCTTGACCGCCGGGTCATGCTCCAAGAACTGGCCGAACCACTCCTTGTAGGCTATGTCCTTTTGGAAGTCCTTGATCCCGAGCCGCTGCGTAGCCAGTTCAAGTAGATGCCATGTCAGAATGGGAGTCCGTGACCTGTCTTCCCAGATGTTCTTCGGAGGCAGGAACTCATCATATTGGTAACCCTCCAGCGGGATACCTCCGATGCAGTGGATGTCCCAGAGGCCGATGCTAACCTCCCCATGGTGAAGATGGAAGGTGTTGGTATCCGGGGACCAGCGGGTGAACAGCTCCGGCCCGGGCTCGGACTGCTGGTAGAAGTGGAACTGCGACGTCCACACCGCCTCAAACAGGCCGATGTACCGCAGCTCCTCCGCGAAGTGATCGCAAGTGTGGCGTACCCAGAACGCCCAAGCCCACTCACTGGTGAAATTGCCCCGAGACCGCAAGTCCCAGTCCTTCAGCCAGCCCTTGTTGTCGTCGGTGACACTCTGGCGATATGTGCTCGAGTAGAGGGCTGGAGAGTTCTCCGCAGTAGGCTCACCCCCGGCGATGGTTCGCGTCCTCGGGTTCAGGACATAGACATCTAAGTGTCTGGTCTCCCTGGCAGGATGCCCATTGTTGGTGATGTTATAGCGGGGAAGCTCGTCCTCCCGAGTCACCCAGGTCTGTGGCGCATCAACCTCGAACCCTGGCACCGGAACCTCATCTAGGATGCCAAAGTTCCAGAGCAGCAGGTTGTCCGACAGCGGATATGTCTTCTGGGCTGGCATTAGTAAGTCGAACAATGATTGATTGTTGGAAACAATCTCCTTGGCTCCGTAGACCTCCTCGTTCGTCGCCATCCCAGCTCTGTGAGTGGCGGCATCCCCCTCATTTCCTTGATTCGCGGCCATCTCAGAAGCTTCGGGAGTCGTGCGGGTTAAGGGATGAAGCGTGCGGAATCTGACGAGGCTGGTAGAGAAGTTTGAGAGTTGGCGCGCAATCCTAGTGGACGGCGCGCAATCGGGAAGTCCGTCGCGTAAAACCCTGGGTGTTCGCGCAAAGACATGCCGAAATCCGGAAAGGTTTGCGCGACGAACGGGTGAATTCCGCGCTGGAAAGGGCAATTTCACGCACGAGAGCTCGAATGCTTGTCGCGCGGAAGGCCGGTGTACGGTGCGGGGGACCCAGGGCCCCTATTTATAGGCGAGCCCGGGAGTCCGCGCCGCGCGGAAAGCGCTTTGCGCGACCGCACCGGCGAATTTCGCGCCCGACGCCCCTTTTTGCGCGCCACAGTCCCGTGCCACCTAGGACTTCGGCATTCTGGCGTCTCCCTCGGAACCCTATCGTTGCGACCTCTCGCCGATCAGATTCCGAGGGGGGGCTTTTGTAGACGCCGGAAAAGTCCGTTGTTCCCGAACGAAGCTCCGGATGCGGGAAGCGAGGTCATATTTGGAGTCAGAAGCACGTTTCGGAGGGCCCAGAAGCCTTGCGCGGAATTTCGGAGAGCCGCGCGCAAAGTTGGAGTGCCGCGCGCAAACCTATCGGGATGCGCGCAATGCGCTGGGCCGGCGCGCAATTTTGCGCGCCCGCGGCCCGCGCGACTCTCTTGCGCGCTGGGCCCGATTCCGCGCCCGCGAAGAGAATTCCGCGCCCGCGAACCGGATTCCGCGCTCGGGGTTGCCTATAAATACAAGGCGACCCCCGACGTTTTGAAGGTTGCCGGAATTCGAAAGGTCTCTCGTGCGCGCAATCCAACCCCTTCCGCGCGAAATGCCGATCTTCAGGTAACCTCATTTCTTTCGCGCAAGAAAGCCTCGGGGTTCGCCTTCGCGCGCAATCCCTTTGGCTCCTTTCCTTTGAATAATTCTTCACCCTAAGGCCTTCACGCACAAAAGAAGCCTCTTGCACGCAATTGCCCCCGGGGTGCGCGCAATCCGGCCCGATTGCGCGCACCCCCCCCCCCTTTTCAAAGTGGTCATTCGATTAAAGAATGAGCCGTTGCCCCCGCGCGCTATCCGAAGCCCGGTGCGCGCAATCTCTACCTTCCGCGCGCAAAGCGCTGGCCCAATTGCGCGCCAGCCCGCCCATTTGCGCGCCGACCCGCGGTATTGCGCGCCATGCTTCTCTATTGCGCGCAATCTGCCGAGGTCGCCCCCTTTGACCCCCTGAGGGTACCCGCCTGCGTGGCGCCCGATGATCTTCATCCTGGGCGCCCGCACCGTGCGTTGTCTTCCCGTGCGGCCCTCCAGGCTCGCGCGAAGTGACACTGACCAATCGGCGGCACCACCACATCCAAGCTGCACGACGCTAAACTGCCTAGCCTCCATCATCTGAGCTACAAGACGTTAAACTGTTCAGCATTCGTCCTGTAGGACGCTAAACTGTACTTCGTCTGCGCGACAAGACGTTAAACTGCCAAGCATCTTCGTCCGCGCTGCAAGACGTTAAACTGCCAAGTGTTTCGTCCAAACATGACGTTAAACTGTACAACGTCCAAGCTGCACGACATTAAACTGCCTAGCATATCGTCCGCGCTGCAAGACGTTAAACTGCCAAGCATCTTCGTCCTCAACACACGAAGTTAAACTGTACTTCGTCCGGCAAGACGTTAAACCGTCCGCTTCGTCCTCAACACACGACGTTAAAATGTACTTCGTCCGCCAAGACGTTAAACTGTCCGCATCACCTGATCCCGTGCCCCGCGCGCAGGGTCCTCCCGGTTTGGATGTGGCCCCTACCCGCTCGTCTCTGCAGGGATGTCGGGATTGGAGTGGCCTTCGCCCACGGGGGTAGAGTGTTACAAACAGAACGAACTACGTGGAATTTGATCCCTGTCTCCTAAACAGGGTACGTAGGAAGCCTCTCCGAGGTTCAAGCCCACCACCTGGTCGTCCCGGTCGTACTCACGTCGGTTCGTCCATCAGTGGACCCCTCCCGGGTTAACACTTGCGTCGATTCACCTATGATTCCGCTCTTGTGGGGGACTGCACATGTGTATTTCCATTGCACTTCCCCACTGCCTTATTCTATTTCTCTCTTCAACGTCCAGCATGACGTGAAACTGTGATCCACCCGGCCGTTCCATCCCCCTCTGTGCGAGGTGGTTCGGTTCAATCCTCCGTTCAGCAGCCTCGATCTCCTCGTGAGTCGGCTTGCCAACGTCCAGCATGACGTGAAACTGTGATCCACCCGGCCGTTCCATCCCCCTCTGTGCGAGGTGGTTCGGTTCAACCCTTCGCCCGGTGGCCTCGACCTCTTCGTGAGTCGGCTTGCCGATGTCCAGCATGACGTTAAACTGTATATCCGAACTACGCTGACTTTGATCCGCGCTAACGCGCGGTACGTAGGAAGCCCCTACAGGGTCCAAGCTCTTCACTCCATCATCCATCCTGATCCTTACCCGGGCCGCCACATCCTGGTGGGGTCATGCCACTTCATTCCACTCCACTTCACTCGGGAAGCCGCCCATGTGCTGGCCCCAGCGTCGGAGGTTCCTCGCAAGGGGTTCTGTCATCTGATCCACTTCTCGTGTTGATCAGTCCGATGCCGTCCCCGCTGGACGTTAAACTCGCGGCATACCCCGTGTTAAACATGGGAAGCTGAGGAAAACCTCAAGTGACACAGTTCCCCGCACCCAGCGTGGGATGCCTCAGGCCATCACGCCTTCGAGAAGCCCTATTAGGGACGGAAGGCAGACATGCAGAGTTGCAGTGTTAAGACACGCCCCCAGCACCCGGAGTCACCCGGTCTCCTCACCGCAGGTTGCTGCCCCGACCAGATCCCTTGGAGAGTCTGGGCGGAAGCGGCGTAATTAACCAGTGTCCATAGAGATATGGCGCCGGGAACGAGATTCACGAACATTCTTAAATCTATGAGGGAGACCCGGATTAGGCAACGAGTTCCGAGGAGACGTCCACGGAAGGAGGAGCCGACATCCCATCATCCTGGTTTCGATCAAGGAGCAGACGCCCCTGAATAAGGGACGAATACCGCCCGCCCTTGGAAAGTGGGACTGCGGGACCACAGGCCGCGCGCGCCCATCCCCTCGGGTCGACGGGTGCACGCGCGAACGCGTCCTGGCGGAACAGCGTCGGAACAGAAACCCGACGCACATCCGCACCGAAACAACTATATAATTAATTTAGAATAAAAAATAGTTTTCAATTAAAATTTAATATTCTTCACTTTTAATAAAATATAAAATTTGTTTGAGGAATAACAAAATTTAAACCTAAGATAATTTTGATATTATGATTTCAAAATTGAAGTTTTTATGTCAAACAATATTTATAAAATTGTCAAAATATAGTTTTAAAATAGATGTGCCCTTAAAATGTGGTAAAATTTCCTTTTAAAAAAATATTAATTTTCATGCATAAAATTGAATTTATTTATTATCTTAAACTTATAAAACATATCAGATGAATTTAAAAACATTTTATTTAATAAATAAAATATAAATTTAATTAATATATTTCACTAATAAT
The DNA here is from genome assembly GCA_963277665.1 of Viscum album. Taxonomy (NCBI): domain Eukaryota; kingdom Viridiplantae; phylum Streptophyta; class Magnoliopsida; order Santalales; family Viscaceae; genus Viscum; species Viscum album. The sequence goes on from OY728139.1 coordinate 481,719,915, forward strand.
GAAAAATTCAATTTATGAAATTAAAATTCCATTATGGGTATAAAAATGTTTTTTTAATAAAAACACATCCTTTCTATTGAATTGGTTTTTATTTTCATATATAATTAATTGGTAATAAATGAAATAATTTTATAAACATTTTGAAACTATATTTTTATAACTTATTTAATCTAATTAATTCCCACCATTTCAATTTCTAGGTGATAACTATCATGATTAAATAATAATGTTTAGTCATTTGTTTAAGCTTTGTGTTCTTTGTAATGTAAGCTATCAAAGTGATTGAATTTAAAAAAAGACATACCATAAAATATCAGGGTATGGCACATCAGATCTAAGAAGATTTCATTGGTTATTTTTTTGTATCCATATAATGAAGGTGGGAGTGATCTTTTGAGAAACCAAAATTGGAAATGTTTGTCATGGGTACTATTTATGCTATTTAAAAGTCAGGAATGGACCTTTTTAAATAACAATGAGACCTTTCATCTTATTTGTCCTTTATCACAACTTGAAGAACATCAAATAATATATATATATATATATATATATATATATATATATTAAATCTTTATGTTGGGAAATATCTCTCAGTGTATTTTAGCCAAACTTTATCATTGAAGAATATTAAAGGAGTGGCATGTGACAGATACCACTATATTTATGAACTATAGATATCAATATATATTAAAAAAGCTCCAACTTATACCATAAGCCTACCCGACAGGTCCTCTATTAAAAATAATTTCATGGAGTTATGTTGAATATTTTATATGTTATATGTGATGATTATTTGAAACAAGATTATTGTAGTATCCTGACCACTTTTCCCTGTGGATACACATGTTGATGGTAGAGTAGAAAGAAACTTGTTTAATGGGGCTATCACATTTTACCGCCAAATCAAATTAGTTGTAGAAAATAATATATATATATATATATATATATATATATATATATATATATTACATTTTTATATAACATTCCATGGATTTTCAAGTGGGTTTTTTAATGGATATTTATAGATCAGTGTTTATCAACACATATACAGTAGAGTTGTTCCAAAATTAAACAGTAATAGAATAAGAGGCTCATTATATATGAAAGATAATTGAATAAAGACTGAGTTTGGAATTATTATAGCATGATAATGGTTATTAATTAGTGTGTATTGTCCATTATTTCTCAATTTGAGGATAATTTATTAGTGGTGTAGTGTAGTTAAAAGTGAAATACAGATGCTGACGAGAATTATATTTTATGTAGACATTTATATAAGGGAGATATTATAAAATTTTCTAAACATAGTATATAAGGGTACTTGAAAGTGTTTACATATCATCATATCTTTTCATACTTACATATTTAATATCCACTTTTTAATAATAGTGAGAGATAACTATAAGAAGATACTTCCCTTTATAGTTTGAGTGACCTTATATAGTCCCATATAAAAAAATAAAATTCTTTCCCTATTTTTTGGTAGCTTTATATTGAAATAAAGATATTAAGAGAAAGTTAGAGTCTATTTAAAAGGTTTTATCATCATGAAAGAGTGAATTTGAAGGGGAGAATTAGGTCACAATGCCATAAAAAATGTATTTTTTTAATGTTTCTATTTTAAAAGCTTCATAAATTTCTATACCTCTTTTAAAAATTATTCCCAAAAGTAAAACTATTTTTTTCAATGATATATTTGGAATAAAATTTCTACTTACAAAATCATTTTAATTGTTTAAAGAGTTTTAACCCATCTTTCCAAATTTAAGGGGATTTATATTATTTTTTTAAATTATTATTTTCACGGAACTCTCATTCTCAGTGATATTTTTTAGGAAATGATATTTTGTTTCAAAAAATACCTCATTTTGGGTTACTATTTAACATACATTATAGAAGGATATTTAAACAAAAACCCATAGTGGTTTATCTTTGAAACGATTATTTTATGTTCTAAATTATTTCTTCCTTAAAAATATTATTTATATTTTTATTAAATTATTATATCGCTAATGAAATAAGTTGTCTCTTGTGGATTGATTTTAAATGATGTTCTCTATGAATTTTAGAATAATTTTTAAAAGAGTTTCCATAAACACGATAAGTATTTAGTAAGATAAATTCTTTTCATGTAATGTTTTTAAAATTACCTTATTTAGATGATTTTATAAGGTTTATGATGAAATGTTCAAGATATGAAATGTTTTTATTATTAACATTAAAAGAATTGAAACCTATTAAATTTTTGGATAGTAAGATATGATTCTAGATAATTATTTATGGAAGAAAGGAATGAAGAGTGAACCTAAAACCTTAAAGTCATTTTTTACATTATTTGATGATTGGGTCCTTTTTATACCACCAATGGATTACAGAATGGTGATAGAGTTAACTAGTTGTAATTTAAACTTATGAAGTGGAGTGAGTTAATATAACAGACCCAAACCCACACTCTTGGATCCACTTCTAAAAAAATAATATTTATATTTCTAAATTGATATCAATAAAAATGACCCCATTTTATCCATCCAAAAAATAAAACATAAAAATGAAATATTAAAAAAATCACATACCCAATGACCTTTTACGTTTAGAGTTTTATAGAATCAGAACTAAATATTACATAACAATACATGTGTCCTCATGTTACCATTTTTTCAACTATTCTAAACTTTTCTTTTTTAAAAATAAGTCTTCAACATATCCTTTATAATTCACTACACATGAACCCTTTCTAGTAACAAATCATTTACATAATTATTCAAAACTCGAGGAAAAGGAAACATAATATGGGTGATCTTAAATACTCAGTAAGGGTAAGGATAAACATTAATAATTTAATGTCATTAGTGATAATGAGATGATAATAAGGTTATGGTGACCTAATCAAAGTGAATGATCATAATATAATAGAATTCATTATCATTAATACCTGGATCACCATCATAAAACATGGAAGAAATATTAAACAAATTAAAGAGTAATATGAATAAATAATCACAAGCCATGTGATTTTAATATTGATATAAGTAAACATCCTATAAATCATAGAAAAATGTGTTGGTATATTGTAACGTCTTTATCACAACTCTCTGGAAATTACTCTTAAAAATGGAATAACCAACATGGTAAGTTACAATAATATCTTAGGAGAAACCTATAACTGGTTAACTCTGTCTCTTTACATAATTAATTAGAGATCTATAACAAACCCACATATCCTTAGTTTATAACATAACCACTGTAACATCCCAGGTATTTATATAATGATAAATTTTTTATATCTATTAATATTTTTGAATTTAATATTAATTTTAGTTTAAAGGGGACACAACTTATTATAGCATACCAGACAGACAACAGTGGGTTTCTCCAAAATTATACATTCCACACAACACTGAGTTATACCGAAAAATAATACAATAATAATATTATTATTTTAAAAGGTAGTTAAAGCCTATTCATTGTATTGCTGGGAATGAAAATAATTAGCAATATTATGATTTCATAATTTTTTTAACTGTTTTTACATTTATGCAATGAATTTTAGAGGCTTAAAATTTGAATTAATCCAATATTATGCATAAAATACTCCAATATTTTTGAAAGGTCATCTTGCCACCTTTCGATCGAAAACCCTATTTAAAAATAGTTTTTTTCATTTTTATATGTTTTATTTTATTAAATAAACTTATTCTTTTGAAGTGTTACTTCATATAAATATCCATTAATTGAGGAATTTCTTGATACTATGCACCATTATTCTTTTCTATGGTGTATATACAACCACTATGACATTTCATATCCATATTTTATCTATACTAATGTTGTTTATTAAATCACAGAGACTAATATTTAAATGATATAATAGTCCTAAAAATCTATGATTTATCCAACTGACGTATATAATATTACAAATGTCTTTAATTATCCACTTTTGGTTCAATTTTCATTTTATAGTAACTATTGTAACCATATATTATGAAAATACAAGAAGACATGGCAAGAGTTAAAATTTTTAACTAAAGTTTAAAGCTAAAAGACAAGGTTTAATTTGTGATCTATACTTGTATAAAACCTATTGTTTAAGAGTATTTAAACCTATCCTCATCTTATCCTCAAAATTTATCACTTTGGAACCGTTAAATTATAAAATCAATTTATAATAAAATAATATTTCAAGACTTTCGTAAAGTTCCCCTCCTCCCTCTTATAAAAGGCCAAAACCAATACCCACTTACTCACACCTCTCAATCCACTTGAATCATCAAACTTACGCTCAAATAATCTACCAAAATACCCCCTTACTAATATAATCCTCAACTTTGGTAGAAGTAAATTCAATGAATCCTTTTGGATCAAATCAAAAGGAGTTACACAATTTGAGGTAATGTCTTCTCTCAAGCCCATTTCATTTATTTTCATCTTCATCCACATATGATATTTTCATTAAATTATTTTATAAAAACACCATTATCCTCAATATAATAGTATTTTTTATGATTTGGGTTTAACCTACACTTAAACACACCTCCGTCTAATGGATATAGAACATATTGTTTCTGTGTACAGTGAACTACTTCCTCCTGAAACGATGATTGTTAAATTTACTCTTACAACCTCTCATGATGAAATTATGATGAAAATTTATTTATATATTATATATAATATATTTATGTTTTCTTTATACGACTGTAATTTTTATTTACAACATACCTTTATGCTTTCCATGATGTGTAAATATGATAATTTAATTTGAGGAAGTTTGAAATATTGTCCCTTCAAAGTGATATGAATCGTTCATGCTATACATGGAGCACATAAAGGATGGTTTTATTAAACCTATGAGACATAAATGAAATAAATATAATACTATTAATATAATATAAATTTATATCATTTAATTATTATTATTTTAATATGTCAAAAAAATGAAAGTAGCATTTAAGCGTACGCACGACCTACCGTCTCCATGAACGGTACATTTCATTTCTTATCTCCAAATGTTATGATCTATTCTAAAATAAACATATATATATATGGTATATATATGATATTTAATGTTCTTGAGATAATGGACTTATTACCACATGGATAATTTTCATCAAAAAATGTTTATTTTTGACACAAATACTGAACATAGACAAAATGTCCGATTTGAAATCAAATAATTAATTAATTGCTATACATGTTAATAAGTGATAAAAAATGAATAATACACATTCAAAAGGCTCTAAAGAAATTGTTAATTAACCTAAGTTTATTATTTAGGTAATTAAATAATGGACAAGACAATTAAGACTCAAGGTAAGGAAAATCTTAACACAATCTCATTTCATTGAGTTAAATATCCATGTAATTGGTTTTATTTTTCTAATAATATGTGTGAATTAAATCTATTTTTTTACTCTGAATATCCACTTATATTGGGTGTATTTATATTTTTCACACTTAATTATGTCATTGATTTATCCTTAATTTAAGGACACTATATTTGTAATGGATTTCGTCTCAATTTACATTCTATTGAGACTTATTTATTGTTATGCACCAATTTACTTTTATATGGTGTATATACTACCTTTTGAAATATTATATCATGAATCTAATTATTACCTTGAAATTATAAGTTTTCTTAATGTTATTATTTAATTAAATTTTTAGTTATTTATCTAGTCTTAAGGGGATCTTTAACTCAAACATCATTTTAAATGTTTTAAAGATTTATTCTTCTAAATCATTCTAAATAATGTACTTGTTTTCAAGATGGATTTAAGGATTTATTTATAAGGAAATTAATGTTGTAAAATAGTAATTTCTTTTAAGGTTTCAAAGTTATATGAGACACTTTGATTAAAAATACTCTTTTGTAAATGTTTTAAATGTGTTTTTAGAATTAATTGATCATATCAATTTCTTTAAATGATATCTTATGATTGTAAAGTGAAAATTTTATTTTTACTTTATGCATGGTTTATGTGTTATGGTTATGTTATGGTTCTTGGGAATTGTTTATGTATATAGGTGGTTCTGTGAAAAATCGAGGGTGGGTGAGCCTGTGATATCTCTCCAATGCATTGGGTAATGTGACCGAGGTAAATGATAAGGTTTATCCTAAGAGATTTAGGGAATATACTATTATGGGTATTCCAAACGTAACTATGAAAGTTACTCCCTATATAGATGTGAAAGCTACAATGTAAGTATTATATGGATTCCATAAGTTACCTTTATGTATTATTATTTTTATAAAGTTTTGTAGGAATCTTTTCATTACATGATGTAAGATAAATAGATTATGTTTTATGGGTGAGAAGTATGATTTTTTTGTGAAAATGTTTTCATGAGTTTTAAATATTCATAGACTAATGATTTTTTACTAATTTTATATCCCTTACTGAGATTTTTATGCTCATACCAAGATTTTTGAAATTTTTTCCACAGGGTATAAGGATGGGTAAGAGAAAGGAAGAAGTCAAGAACATTTTTATCAAGAAAAAGAAGTCATGTTTTATTTTAAATAGTTTAATTTGTTGAAAAATGGATAGTGAGTGGAAGCGTCAAATTTTTAAATTTTTGTTTTGTTATGCAATAGTTATGGCCAAATTCTCTAAAATTATAAAACTAAAAAGATCCTCAATGTGAATTATTAACTTAACTCAAGATTATGTAATTATTAAGGCTGAGGCCTTATAGTTTGTATCATAGGATGGTTTAGACAACTTTGGATATTATTATGTTTTCTTAAGGGTTTGTGATATCATAATGTGTTTATAAATTTAAGGTATTCATAAGTTCAATGTCTTATATCCCCCTTTTGTGGATTTATGATATGAAATATTAAGGTGACTAATGGTATTTTTAGAGAAATTCTCCTTTGATGAAATTATGGGTTATTAACTTTTGGGATGAAAAATGAGAGGTATGAGATAAACTTTGAGGTTAAAATATGTTATGGTTATTTTTGAAGATTTTATCTCATTTTTTAGAATGTTATAAAATTATATTGTTTGTGAAAAGCATAACACAGAAATCATGTGACACACCATTGTGTTAGAAAAAGTAATGGGAATCAAACCCCCAACTGAAGTGCGACTGAGATATATCGCCTACCACTAGACTGTGTGAAGTCTCATGTTAGTGAGACTTAATATTTCTAGTTAAATGGTTTTGCAGATCAAGAATAATTTGATTTTGGGAACTTATGTTTTATCCAATAGATATCCTTATTATAGGAATATTATTTGGTGAATAAGTGATAAATGTTATTTTGGAAGACATTCTCTATTTGGGAATACTATATTCCTAAGGAAAATAGAATATTGTGAGATTTAATTTGAGGATTAATGGTTAAATTTTATTTTCTGTGAATCTATGTTTTTATTGTGGGCATATGGAGATTTGGGTTATTTTTGGAAATTATTAAACTATCATGGAGAATATGTGATTTGTTTAATTACATTTAAATACGATACATTAAGAGTAGTCGATATTATTTGGAGATAAATGTTAAGATATATCATGGAATACTATGTGATAAAATTGTTCTAAATTTAGGTTTTGAATATTAGTTTATATTATTTTGTGGAATTTTAAGGAAATTTTTTTTATTGAATTGTCCTTGTTGAGATTTGGGTATTGTTTTTTGAATTTTGGATATTAAGAGTAGTATTTACTTTTATAAAGGAATATTATATTTTGGGATTATATGTTCTTTTACTAACTATTTTGATTTTGGTTAATGTCTAAAGAAAGGGGAAATATATAGTTCAGCTTTTATAGATTATGTGACTCCTTAGAAGTTTTTTCTAGTGCTTATGGTGTGACCATGTAATCTTGAATACTCATTGTTTGGAGAAAATTTGAGTTTGTGGTAGATATTTATTAAAGGATGAAACTCTACTTGAAAGGTCAGTATATTTCTTTACGTTCTTAGTCAAACTCATAAATTAATTTTCCAACTTTATAAAAATAGTATTAAAACAAAAAAAGTTTCCATTTTTTTCATATTGGGAAATCAAATAATTTTTAACCCATCACAAGATTATGGTTTTTTAGTTGTCAACTTTCTCCTAATCATGTTTTCTATCACTCTCCATCAGAATAAGATGATTAGTTTTTCTTACATATACATGTTTTCCTATATGGAATCCTAGTATGTGTTATCTCAGGTTACCTTTGTACCACACTTTCTATATTTTAAAGAGTAAGTTTTAATATACTTTTTTTATGTGGGATTTTCAATGATGTTTCCAAGACTAATTTTAAAATTGTGAGGATGAAATTTCCAAAAGGGGGAATCATGTAACATCCTCAGTATTTATAGAAAAATACATTTTAATATCTATTAATATTTTTGAATTAATAATTAATTTTATTTTCAAGGGTACACTATGTACGATAGCATAATCAACACACAACAACAGGTTTCACTGAAATTTTATGTTGCACACAACACTGAGTTATACCAAAAAATAATCCCATAATAATATTATTATTTTAAATGGTAGTTAACGCCTAGCCATTGAATTGACAGAAATGAACAAAATGAACAAAATTATGATTTTAAATATTTTTTAAATGTTTTTACATTTATTCATTGAATTATAGAGTCATAAAAAGAGAATAAATCCTATTTTATGCATAAAATACTCTAATATTCTTAAAATGTCATTTTACCACCTTGTGATGGAAAACCATTTTTAAAAATGGGTTTTACACTTTTATATGTTCTATTTGATAAAATAAACTTCTTATTTAGAAGTTTGACTTTGTATCAATCTCTTTTAATTGATGAACTTCTTGATAATATGTACCTTTTATTCTTTTATAAGGTGAATATACAACCACTATGACATTTAATATCCTTATTTTATCTACACTGATGTTATTTATTAATTCATAGATATTAATATTTAAATGATATAGTAGTCCTAATAATATATGACTCATCCAAATGAACTATATAATGTTACAAATGTAATTAATTATCCACTTGTGGTTAAAATGGAATTTTATAGTAACTATTGTAACCATATATTATGAAAATACAAGAAGACATGGTAAGAGTTAATATTTTTAACTAAGGGTTAAAGATAAAAGGTAATGTTAAATTTGTGATCTAAACTTATCTAAAACCTATTTGTTGAGATTATTTAAACCCATCCTTATTTTATCCTCAAAATTTATCACTTTGGAACTATTATAATTCGAAAATAAATTCATAATAAAATAATATTTCAAGACTTTCAAAAATTTCCCCTCCTCCCTCTTATTAAAGACCGCCACCTCTACCCACTTAATCACAACATTCAATACCCTTGTATCATATAAATAATTCTCAAATAATCTCCCAAAATCTCTCCCTTACACCTAGAATCGTCAACTTGGGAAGAAGGAAATTCAAAGAAGCCTTTTGGATCAAATCAAAAGGAGTTACCCGATTTTTAGGTAATGTCTTTTCTCAAGCTAAATTATTTTTAATCCCTTGTCCACCCCTACAATACCTTTATACAATTATTTAAAAAAATAATATCCTAAATATATCAGGATGTTATTATGATAACTATTTTATTTACACTTATACACACATCCATCTAATGGATATAGAACATACTATTTCTATGTACGACGAACTACTGCCTCATGGACTGATGATTGTTCATTTTCTCATACCAAATCTCATGGTGGACATTATGATAGAACTATATATATATATTATATTTGTTATATTTATATTTTCTCTATTATTTTGTAATTTTTTTTACAACATACCTTTACACTTTCCATGGAGTGTAAATATGATAATTTCATTTGAGGAAGTGTAGACTACCTTCCCCTCAAAGTGATATGACTCGTTCATGCTATACATGGAAATAATAAAGGATTGTTTTATTTAAACTATGATATATAAATGAAATAAATATAATACTAATATTATAATATAAATTTATATCATTTGATTATAATTCTTTTAATATGAAAAATAAATTAAAGTAGTGTTCACACGTATGTACGACCTATCATCTCCATGAATGGTGCATTTATTTTCTTATCTACAAATGTTATGGAATATTATAAAATACATATATATATATATAGGATATATATGATATTTAATATTCTAGAGATAATGGAATTATGACAACAAGGATAATTTTAATAAAAAAATGTTCATTTTTGACTCAAATACCGAACATCAACAAAACGTCTGATTTGAACTCAAATGATTAATTAATTTCTATAACATTGTTATAAGTGATAAAAAAGAATAATAAACTTTAAAAAGGTTCTAAATAAAGTGGTAATTAAATTAAGTTTATTATTTAGGAAATTAAAGAACGGACAATACAAGTAAGACTCAAGGTTAGGGAAATCATAACACAATCTCATTTCATTGAGTCAAATATCAATGTTATTGGTTTTGTTTTTCCAAGAATATGTCTGAATGACCTATAATTGTTTTAAACTTAATATTCCCTTATATTGGATGTATTAATATTTTTCACACATAATTATTTCATTGATTTATCATTAATCTAAGGATATTATCTTTGTAAGGTATTTCTTCTCAATTTAAATTCCATTGGGACTTATTTTTTTTATGCACCAATTCACTTTATATTATTTATATAATACCCTATGAAATATTATATATTGAATATCATTATTATTATGATATTATGAGTTTTCTTAATGTTATTATTTAATTAATTTTTAATTATTTCTCAAGTCTTATGGGACTCTTTAACTAAAACACCATTTTAAATGTTTTAAAGATTTAGTCATCTAAATATTTCTCATTAATGTCCCATTTTTTCAAAATTGTTGTAAAGATTTATTTATATAGAAATTAATATTTTAAATCAATAATTCCTTTTAAAGATTCAAATTAATATGACACACTTTGAATAAAAAATAATCTTTTTAAATGTTTTAAATGTGTTTTTTAGATTTAATTGATTATATAAATATATTTAAATGATATCTTATGATTTCAATGTAAAAATATTATTTTTCCTTTATGCATTGTTTATGTGTCATGATTATGTTATGGTTATTGGGAATTATTTATCTATATAGGTGATTCTGTGGAAAATCAAGGGTGGGTGAGCCAATGATAGCTCTCTAATGAATTGGGTAACATGAAAGATTTAAACATTAAGGTTTATCCTAAGATATTTAAGGAATATACTATGATAGGTATTCCAAACATAACCGTGAAGGTTAATCCCTATGTAAATGTGAAAGCTACAATGTAAGTATGATATATATGACACATTTTACCTTTATGTTTTATGATTTATATGATGTTTTTTAGGAATATTTTGATTACACGATGTAAGATAAATAGTTTATGTTTTATGGGTGAGAAGTATGATTTTGTGAAAATGTTTTCATGAGTTTTAAATATACATATAATAATGGGTTTTTCCTTATATTGTATCTCTTAATAATATTTTTATACTCATACCAAGATTTTTGAAATGTTTTCCACATGGTATAAGGATGGGTAAGATAAAATAAGAAGTCAGGAATAATTTTATCAAGAAAAAGAAGTCAGGTTTTATTTTAGACAGTTTCCTTTTGTGAAAAAATGGATATTGAGTGGAAGAGTCAACTTTTTAAATTTTTGAGTTGTTATTTAATAGTTATGGCCTAATTCTATAAAACTTTAAAACTAAAAATATCTTCATTGTAAATTATTGACTTAACTCAAGATTATGTAATTTTTAAGGCTGGGGCCTTATTGTTGGTATCAGAGGATGGTTTAGACAACTTTGAAGATTAGAATGTTTTTTAATGGTTAGGGATATCATCATGGGTTTATAATTTTAAGGTATATAATATGTTAAATGTCTTAGAACCCCCTTTTGAGGCTTTATGATATGAAATATTAATGAGACTAATGGTATTTTTAGAGACATTAACCTTTGATGAAATTATGGATTATTAATTTTTGGGATGCAAAATGCGAGGTACGAGATAACCTTTGTGGTGATAATATGTTATGGTTATTTTTAATGATTTTATCTTATATTTTGGAATGTTATAAAATTATATAGTTTTTGAAAAGGAAAACACACATATCATGTGACAACCCATCACATCAAAAAAATATATGGGAATTGAACCCACGACCAAAGTGCAACTGGGATTTATCACCTATCACCGGACTACAAGAAGTCTCTGGTTAGTGCAACTTAATATTTCTAGTTAAATGATTTTATGGATCAAGAATAATTTGATTTTGGGAACTTTTTTTTATCAAATGGATATCCTTGGTATAGAAAAATTATTTGGTGAAGAAGTGATAAATGCTATTTTGGAAGACATTCTCTATTTTGGGAACACTATATGACTAAGGAAAACAGAATACAATGGGATTTAATTTGAGGAGTAATGGTTGAATTACATTTTGGTAGAATCTATATTTTTATTGTTGGAATATGTAGATTTGGGTTATTTTTGGAAATGATTAACCTATAATGGAGAATATGTGATTAGGTTAATTACTTTTAAGTATGAGACTTTAAGAATAGTTGATGTTATTTGGAGATAAATGTTAATATTTATCGTGGAAGACTATGTGGTAAAAATTTTCTGAATTTTGGGTTTCAATCTTAGTCTGGATTATTTTGAGGGATTTTCAGGAAGTTTTTTTATTGAATTTTCTTTGTTGAGATTTGGGTATTGTTTTTGAATTTGGGATATTAAGAGTAGTATTTCTTTTTAGAAAGGATTATTATTTTTCAGGATTATATGTTTCTGTATTAAACATTTTGGTTTTGGTTAATGTCTAAAGTTATGGAAAATATATAGTTCATCTTTTATAGATTATGTGATTATTTAGAAGTTTATTCTAGTTCTTAAGGTGTGACAAAGTCATCTTGAATAATCATCTTTTGGAGAAAAGATGAGTTTGTGGTAGATATTTATCAAATCATGAAACACTACTTGAAAAGTAAGTATTATTCCTTATGTTCTTAGTAAAACTCATAAATAAATTTATCAACTTTATAAAAATGATATTAAAACAAAAACATTTTACATTTTCTCCTACTGGGAAATCAAATAATGTTCAACGCATCACAACTTTATTGTTTTCTAGTTATTAACTTTTTCCTAATCATGTTTTCCATCACTATATATCAGAATAAGATGGTTAGTTTTTATTCCATATACATCTTTTCCTATATGGAGTCCTAGTATGTGTTATATCGGGTGAACTTTGTACCACACTTTCTATATTTTAAAATGTATTTTTTATTAGACTTTTTTTGATGTGGGATTTTCAATGATGTTTCTGAGCAAAATTTTAAAATTGCAATGATGCACTTTGCAAAAGAGGGGAATGGTGTAATATTCCAGGTATTTATAGAGTAATACATTTTCATATCTATTAATATTTTTGAATTAAATATTAATTTTAGTTTAAAGGGGAAACTATGTATAATAGTGTACTCAATATAAAACAATAGGTTTCTATGAAATATTATGTTTCACACAACACTGAGCTAAAATGAAAAATAATCCTACAATAATATTATTATTTTAAATGGTATTTAACACCTAGCCATTGAATTGGTGGAAATGAAAATAATTAACTGTATTATGATTTTACACATTCTTAAATGTTTTTACATTAATAAAATGAATTTTAGAGTCTTAAAATGATAATAAATCCAATTTTATGCATAAAATACTCTAATATTCTTAAAAGGATATTTTACTACCTTTTGATGGCGAAACATTTTTAGAAATAGTTTTTTTAACTTTTATACGTTCTATTTGATAAAACAGACTTCTTATTTAGAAGTGGGACTTTGTCTCAATCTCCTTTCATTGAGGCATTTCTTGATAATATGAACCTCTATTATTTTATAAGTTGTATATAAATCAACTATGACATTTAATATTCATATTTTATCTACACTAATGTAATTTATTATTTCATAGTGATTAATATTTAAATGATATATTAGTCCTAAAAATGTATCATTCATGAAAATGAATTATATAATGTTAAAAATGTCATTAATGATCCACTTTTGGTTCTATTGGAATTTTATATTTACAATTTTAAAAATATAGAATGAAAATACAAGAAGACATAGTAAGAGTTAATATTTTTAACATGGGTTAAAGCTAAAATATAAAGTTATATTTTTGACCTAAACTTGTCTAAAACCTACTGGTTGAAATTATTTAGACCCATCCTTATCTTATAATCTAAATTTATCACTTTGGAACTATTATAATTCGAAAATAAATTTATAATAAAATATTATTTCAAGACTTTCCTTAAGTGCCCCTCCTCCCTCTTATAAAAGACAACCACCTCTACCCACTTACTCACACCTCTAAAACACCTTGTATCACCTAACGTATTCTCAAATAAGCTCCCAAAATACCTCACTTACACCTAGAAGCCTAAAATTGAGTAGAAGGGAATTCAAAGGAGCCTTTTGGATCAAATCAAAAGGAGTTACCTAATTTTTAGGCAATGTCTTCTCTCATGCTCCTTTCCTGTATTTTCTGTCTCCACCCCTATGCTCATTTTATTCCATTATTTTATAAAAAAACTATTATAAAAATATACCAGGATGTTGTAATGAAATTTTTAAAATATATACTTAAACACACCTCCTTCTAAAGGATATAGAATATACTATTTCTGTGTATGGTGAACTACTACCTCACAAAATGATGATTGTTTAATTTCTCCAACCACATCTCATGGTGGCCATTATAATGGAAATATATTTATATATTAAATATTATATCTATATTTTCTCTATGATTTTTTAAATTTTATTTACAATATAACTTTATGCTTTCCAGGATTTGTAAATACGATAATTTCATTTGAGGAAGTTTGGAATACCATCCCCTCAAAGTGATATGACTCGTTCATGCTATACATGGAAGACATAAAGGATAGTTTTATTAAACCTATGAGACATAAATGAAATAAATATAATATTGTTATTATAATATAAATTTATATCATTTTATTATTATTCTTTTAATATGACAAATAAATTAAAGTCACGTTCATGTGTACGTATGACCTATCATCTCCATGAACAGTGTATTTCATTTATTATCACCAAATGTTATGGAATATTATAAAATACATATATATGGGATATATATAATATTTAATATTTAATATTCCTAAGATAATTTACTTATGACCACATGGATAATTTTCATAAAAAAAGTTCATTTTTGACTCAAATATCGAACCTCAACAAAACCTCTGATTTAAACCCAAATAATTAATTAATAGCTATAAAATGGTAATAAGTGATAAAAAACGAATAATAAACTTTTAAAAGGTTCTAAAGAAAGTGATAATTAACCTAAGTTTATTATTTATGAAATTAAAGAATGGAAAAGTCAAGTAAGACTCAAGGTAAAGGAAATCTTAACACACTCTCATTTCAATGAGTAAAATATCCATGTCATTGGTTTTGTTTTCCCAAGAATATGTCTGAATGACTTATGGTTTTTTTAAACTGAATATCCTCTTATATTGGGTGTATTTATATTTTTCACACATAATTATGTAATTTATTTATTGTTAATATAAGGATACTATATTTTTAAGGTATTTTGTCTCAATTTACATTCCATTGATACTTATTTTTTGTTATGCACCAATTCACTTTTATACAGTGTATATAATACCCTTTGAAATATTATATCATGAATCTCATTATTATCATGATATTATAAGTTTTATTAATGTTATTATTTAATTATTTGTTTAATTATTTATCAAGTATTAAGGGACTCTTTAACTAAAACATAAATTTAAATATTTTAAATATTTATTCTTTGAAATATTTATCATCAGTTTCCATGTTTTCAAAATGGTTTCAAGGATTTATTTATATGGAAATTATTGTTTTAAAATAATAATTCATTTTAATGTTTAAAAGTTATATGAGATTCTTTAACTCAAAAATATTCTTTATAAATGTTTTAAATGTGTTTTTTAGAATGAATTGACTATATCAATATCTTTAAATGATATATTATGATTGCAATATGAAAATGTTATTTTTCCTCTATGCATGGTTTATGTGTTATGATTATGTTATGGTTATTGGGAATTGTTTATATATATAGGTTGTTTTGAGACAAATCAAGGGTGGGTGAGCCTATGATATTTCTCTAATGCATTGGGTACTATGATAGAGGTAAATGATAAGGTTTATCCCTAGAGATTTAGGGAATATACTATGATGGGTATTCCAAACGTAACCATGAAGGTTACTCCCTATGTAGTTTTGAAATCTACAATGTAAGTATGATATGGATGCCACAAGTTACCTTTATTTTTTATGATTTCTATGATGTTTTGTAGGAATCGTTTTATTACATGATGTAAGATAAATAGTATATGTTTTATGGGTGAGAAGTATGATATTTTGAAAATGTTTTCAGGAGTTTTAAATATTCCTAGACTAGTGGTTTTTTACTCATTTTATATCCCTTACTGAGATTTTTATGAACATAAAAAGTTTTTTGAAATGTTTTACATAGGGTATAAGGATGGGTAAGAGAAATGAAGAAGTCAATAATAATTTTATCAAGAAAAAGAAGTCATGTTTTATTTTAAAGAGTTTCATTTTGTGAAAAAATGGATAGTGAGTGGAAGAGTCAACTTTAAAATTTTTTGAGTTGTTATTTAATAATTATGGCCTAATTCTGTAAAATTATAAAACTAAAAATATCCTCAATGTGAATTATTGACTTAACTCAAGATTATGTAATTTTTAAGGCCAGGTCCTTATAGTTGATATCAGAGGATGGTTTATAAAATATTGGAGATTAGTATGTTTTATTAAGTGTACGCGATATCATAATAGGTTTATAATTTTAAGGTATATCATAAGTTAAATGTCTTAGAAAACCCTTTTTAGGATTTATGATATGGATTATTAATGTGACTAATGATATTTTTAGAGACATTCACCTTTGATGAAATTTGGAGTTATTAATTTTTTGGATGCAAAATGCGAGGTATGCGATAACCTTTGAAGTTAAAATATGTTACAGTTATTTTTGAGGATTTTATCTCATTTTTGGAATTGTTATAAAATTATATAGTTTTTGAAAAGGTCCACACATAGATCTTATGACAACCCATCACATCAGAAAAAGCTATGTTAATCGAACCCACAACCGAAGTGCGACTAGGATTTATCACCTACCACTAGACTACATGAAGCCTCTAGTTAGTGTGACTTAATATTATAGTTAAATGATTTTTTGGATCAAGAAAAATTTGATTTTCGGAACTTATGTTTTATCAACTAGATATCCTTTGTATAAGAAAATTACTTTGTGAAGAAGTGATAAATGTTATTTTGGAAGATGTTCTCTATTTTGGGAACACTATATGCCTAAGTAAAATAGAATTCTATGAGATTTAATTTTAGGAGTAATGGTTGATTTTTATTTTGGAATAATATATGGTTTTTATTATGGGAATATGGTTATTTGGGTTATTTTTGGAAATGATTAACCTATCATGGAGAATATGTGATTAGGTTAATTACTTTTAAGTATGATACTTTATGAGTATTCAATGTTATTTGGAAATAAATGTTAAGATATATAATGGAAGACTATGTGATAAAATTATTCTAAATTTTGGGTTTCAATATTAGTTTCAATTATTTTGAGGAATTAGAAGGAAAATTGTTTATTGGATTGTCTTTGTTGAGCTTTGGGTACCGTTTTTTGAATTTTGGATATTAAGAGTAGTATTTCTTTTTATAAAGGATGATTATTTTTGGGGATTATATGCTCTTGTACTAACAATTTTGGTTTTGGTTAATGTCTAAAGACATGGGAAATATATAGTTCATCTTTTAAAGTTTATTTGATTCTCTAGAAGTTTATTCTAGCATTTCAGGTGTGACCAAGTCATCTTGAATACTCATCTTTTAGAGAAAATATTTGTTTGTGGTGGATATTTATTAAAGGATGAAACTCGACTTGACAAGTAAGTATGTTTCCTTATGTTCTTAGTCAAGCTTATAAATAAATTCCTCATCTTTATAAAAATTATATTAAAATAATAACATTTTTCATTTTTTTCCTACTGGGAAATCAAATAATGTTCAACCCATCATAATTTTATAGTTTTATGGTTGTAAAATTTCTCTTGATCACATTTTCTATCACTCTCCATTAGAACTAGATGGTTTGTTTTTGTTCCATATACATGGTTTCTTATATGTAATCCTAGTATGCGTTTTCTCAAGGGACCTTTTTCCACACTTTCTATCTTTTAAAGTGTATGTTTTATTAGCCTTTTTTTATGTGGGATTTTTAATGATGTTTCCATGAACAATTTTAAAATTGAAAGGATGCAATTTCTATTAGGGGGAATGATGTAACATCCCAGGTATTTATAGAATAATAAATTTTCATATATATTAATATTTTTTAATTAAATATTAATTTTAGTTTAAAGTGGACACTATGTATGATATCATACTCGACATGAAACAACATGTTTCTCTAAAATCTTATGTTTTACACAACACTAAGTTATACTGGAAAATAATATAATAATAACATTATTATTTCAAATGGTAGTTAATGCCTAGCCATTGAATTGGAAGAAATGAATAGAATTAACTATATTATGATTTTACATATTTTTTTTAATATTTTAACATTTATCAAATGAATATTAGAGGCTTAAAATGTGAATGAATCCAATTTTATGCATAAAATACTCTAATATTCTAAAAAAGTTCATTTTACCACCTTTTGATGGTGAATTATTTTTAAAAATATTTTTTGTCAATTTTATATGTTTTATTTGATAAAATAAACTTCTTATTTAGAATTGGAACATTATTTCAATCTCCTTTAATTGATTTATTTCTTGATAATATGCACCTTTATTCTTTTATAATGTGTATATATAGCCACTATAACATTTCATATCCATATTTTATCTATACTAATGTAATTTATTAATTCATATAGATTAATATTTAAATGATATAGTATATCACGACCCATCCTCAGGGCCCGTGCCATGACTACCCCAAGCCCATCTTCCATAGGCCAGGGGATGGCGACTAGCACCAAAGGCGTAAATCCCTACGTTGGGAAGGAATTTACTTTATAAAAGTAAAGAGACACAATAGAGTATGCAACAGGAAGTAAGCACTTAGTGAAAACTATATAGAAAAAGTAGTGCTAAAAGTAAAGGGGCCAGAAATACAAGCCCAAAAGTAAAATACAGGTTCAATAGAAAGCAAGTACAACTGAAAAAGGGACAACAGCTAAGAAGGGAAGCTCCTAGAACGTCCGCCGAGTATCCTACCTGAAGGGTAGGTACAGATGTCCACCTCAGCACTCCACGTCTATCAGTCCGCTCCATGTACCGTCTCGTCGTGTGGTCCATCATCGGGTACCGTCCAGTCCTGGATCGCTCCCTATCTCTAGTAACGTTGTCCGTTGTCTGCATCCAACACAACGAGGTGCGGTCATAGCCCATACTGGGGTGAGTATACGATACTTAGTAAGGACCCCGAGATCCCAAAGGTCTCCTAGAATCCACGAGGGATAAACCATAGAAGAAAGATACAACCACGAAGCATCAATGAACCCTACTTAGGTATATGCCCATAAATATACCTAAGTTATCAATCTCAGTTCGACTCCAACTCTCGGGCCCAAGCACAACCCAGTCCACACAGGAAATAAGTCAATCAAATTGATGATAATGATTGAAAGTCAAGACTCAGATGACACATGTATACATCTTTCTTATAGCAATAGAGATGATCTGATATAGTCACTGATTCATCTAAGCTGTGAGACCCACACAGGATACAAGACCAGCTAAGCTGTTGGACCCACATAGGAAACAAGACCACCTACTCTATCGGACCCACACTGGATACAAGTACAGAGGTCAATACTGTCGGACCCACACATGATACAAGTATAGTAGTCATCCCCGTCGAATCCATGGAGGATTCCAGTATGGTAGTCCTCGTTATCGAACCCATGAAGGATTCTAGTAAAGTAGTCGTCGTTGTCGAACCCACGAAGGATTCCAGTATAGTAGTCGACGTAATCACAGCCAGCTCTAGAGTTCCCACACACAGAATGCTTGATTCCAGGAGGTTCCACTCCTCGAGAAAAGGGGGTTGATAAACCAAATTTCACGAATTCTAGAGTTGATGTATCATGAAGTTCTGTCTCATCAAAATAAATCCAACGCAACAGAAGACACATCAATCAGATGCTTGGTCTGAGAGTTATTGGATTTTCCGTTCGAGGGGCCCGGTTGGAATTAAACTCAATCCAAACCTGGAAATTTTCCAAATTTTTCAAAAAATAACTTAGATTATCAGAAAATGACCTCCTCATCTTAAGGGTCATAGTGTCGCAAACGGCGCATTGATCAGACCCACAGTCATGAAGATATTCGTATTTAAGCGAAACGGGCCTGGACCGTCAAGCCCGGTGGGATGGCGGGTCTTCCCATCCAGGCTCGGCGGGTCTTACTAGGCTAAGGGGTCGGCCTTGACCGTTGGGGAGTGGCCCGACCTGGACCAGTGGGGCACGGCCCAGCCTGGCTAGGCACGGCGCCCAGTTTTTCGAAACAGCGGCGCCGAGCAGCGCCGCCCCTCCTGTCCGGCCGGCCGAAGCTGACCGGTCTTCTCTGGCGCGAGAAGCCCGCATGGTCGGGCCGCTGTTCCTCTGCACGCGGCACCAGTGGGTGCTGCAGATCCCTTCATCTCTGCCGACAGAAAGCCGGTTGGTTCGCTGTCAAAGCATCCCGCGGAACGCGGGCCGCAGTCTTCCCGCAGAGCGGCGCCACAGTCCTCCATCCCGGCTGGCTACGACCAGCCTGTTCTTCCAGCTAGAGGCCCGCAGATGTGGGATGCGGTCTTCCCCTATCTGCGCGGCACCCGGTGCCATAGTCATCCAACGGGCTAGCGCACGACCATCGTTGTCATCCCCGCCTCTGATCGTCGCTACTCCTTTCATCTCGTGGTCTCCTCCCTCCGACGCCAACATAAACAAGATTCAACGGAGGGTTGTCGGGCCGTGTTTGTTCGGCCCGCACCCTCGGCGTTAGGTGATAACAACTAAATCACTACCAACCAAAATCAATTCCAAGGTATGAGGAATATTACACACGTATAAATAAATAAATATTCCATATTTCCCCTACCTCGATATCAAGAACGTTGCACGTCGACGAGCCGCGGAAGACGAGCATCGTGGAGGTCGGGCGTCTCGGAAGACGGACACCGATTTCATTGACGTCAGGGTGCGTCCGAGGAGGAAGCATAGTTGACGTTCCTCACGGGTGGAGTCTTTTTCCTTTACATGGAGGAAGAAGGATGAAGAAGACGATGATCGAGGGCCTTGAGTTCTTTGTCGGAGAGAGTAATATTCTTCTTGGGAAGAAGGCCCTCTCCTAATTCTTCAAGATTTCCACCACCAAAATTGTAACACCCCAACCCCTCTAGACTGGACCCGGTGCATTACATGTGACATTGGCATGATTAGAAAGAATAAAAATCCAAAAGGAATGATCGGTTTAGTAGTATTGAAGAAACTAGATACATATATGTTAATCAAATTATATTGGAAAAGTTTACAAAATACAATACATAACAAAAACTAAAACAACATCCCCGGGAACTCAATATAAGATCTTCTCTTCATCACCTATTGAAGGTAGATAATGAAAGGGTGAGCTCAACACCCCAACCCCTCTAGGCTGGAGCCGGTGAATTACTTGTGATATTGGCATGGTTAGAAGGAATGAAAATCTCAAAGGAATGGTCAGTTTAGTAGTCTTGAAGAAACTAGATACATAGATGTTTCTCAAATTATATTTGAAATGTTTAGAAAATACAATACATAACAAAAACTAAAACAGCATCCGCAGGAACTCAATAAAAGATCTTCTCTTCATCACCTTTTGAAGGTAGAAAATGAAAGGGGTGAGATCAAATGCTCAGTAAGGATTACAAATAGCGGAAGCATGAGTAGAAAAATAAGTGAATCAAAATCAATATAACATAATCAATATGGCATAGTGAATAAATGAATAACTAATGCCATTTATAAACTGAGAATGAAACTGCATCCATAAATTCTGTCATAGTGAAAAACTCATGGATAATAATAATAACTGATAATGAATAAAGAGAATATTATTAATTGGACATCATGTATTTGGAACATGAAACCATAATACTGTAAAAACGGTTTAGTTCTGTTGGTAGAAACCCGTCTGATTTTTGGAAACAAACTCGAAGGGTTTGTCGCCAAACTATTTTGTCTCATGAGACCTACTGATGCTTTGAGGAGCTATAGCGGGCCCCACCCGCCACTTCATGTACAATTTATTCTTTATACATTAATTCGATACAACAAAAATATTTCTTTTCAATATCTGTATAGAGTAAAGTATACGGATTCATAAATATTTCTATAATCAAAATAACTTTCCAAAATAAACATCATATGTAAAATGGTATATGGTTTAGACAACAACATTTCTATGATATGAGATTATGGATATTTATTAAAAATATAATTTCAAATTAAAAGTGATCTCAAATTGGTAGTAGGTACACCAAATAATGATTATTAGGTGCATAATACAAGTTTTGTGACAACAAAATAGTAGTTGAGACAAAGACCATTACAACAATGTAATCGGTCGAATCATATGACCATAACTTAATAAAACTCAAATGAATTATTGATTAACATGAATACAAAGAGAATCATGTGATTATATATCAAATGGCAGAACAAATATACCACCTACAAGAATTAAGTGGTGAATAATGAAAATCTTACAAAAATGAAGGTGAGATGAGAAACCCCTTACCTTATGCTCGAGTGTTTATTTGTTTGTTTTAATGACCTGAATAATCAAATTTAGCATCATTAATTAATATTTCCAGAACCTCATATACATGTAATTGATTTATTATAACCTTATTAGGTTCATTCATGGCCCTCTCTATGGGTTCAATTTTCATGTTTTGGAATCATTTTCTTCCTTGGTTTTCATGGTTTGTTTACTTGTTTCCATGAATGGAAGTTCATTTGAAACATGGTTAATCATACAGAATTGTTAATACATCTTATTATTGAAATTATGTAGATATAAATGATCTTATAATGATTTGGGTTATATACCATGATGATGAATCATTAGTTAAAACATTAATGATGTTTGTTTAGATCGTTTTAGTGGTTCTTTGATAATAACAACCTCATTTTATTTTATAAATTAGTACCATGAGTACCAAAGAATTACAGAACCATGGGTGACTCATAACAAAAATTTTATAACCTGGTTCAACCATATAAATGGTTTTATGACCATACTTGATTGAATTAATGCGAATTGAAACCACATCATCTACGATGTCGGTAATTCGACATGTCATGGACGATGTTTTTAATTCCTTGAACAAGTGGGGGAAAGAAGAAGATTGATGATGAATCTATCATGAACATTAGAACATCCAGAATATACAAGGTTCTTGATATTTCATTCCTCTTGGGTAAGAAGAGATAAATAAAGAATAAATAAAGAACTCAAGATAAAAGAATAATTTTGAAATCGCTTACAAAACTTCGGCAGCCTAACGGCTATGTAACATGGTTTTAGAAAATATTAAAAAGATAGGTGACAAGGGTAACATACCTATAATTGAATAATCATATATAGTAGATCAAGAATAAGAATAAAAATAAGAACATGGTATGGAAACTTGAAAGATATACCATATAAAAGGGAACTTTAAAGGAAAAAGAAACAAATTAAGAATTTTCTTACCTTGTGGAGTAACCCTTAGAACATGAAGGTTGGGACCTTGTGAACTTGAGGAAACCATGGGAGGACTAATATGAAGGTAAGGAGACCAGAAATTAATTGAGGTAGAATTGGGAATGAATTAAATGAAGGAAAGAGTTGGTATTTATAGGAAAAGTGAGGGATTATTTTAATAATTTCCAAGGGGCACCTCATGAGTGGTTTTTGCAAGGCCATGGGCTGGCCCATGGTATTTTCCCATGGTATAAGCCACTTGGGACACCTCACATATAATTTAACTATCAAAAAGTCAACAAGATTTATGACATCATTATTATATCATTAATGATGTCATTAACAAACCGAAACTAAAAACTGTATTTTTTACTATTCACTGAAAAATCAACTGTTTCAGAAAAATTCCAAAAATTCACCCTAACCATTTATAAATATAGCGACCCGGCCTTTTCTTACATTAATATTACATCATTTAAAAGATAAACAACATAATAGTATTACACATGGAGGATCCAGAGGTTTAGTGTCTTGGGCAAACTAGGACTACACATAACAAGTACACCATCAAGCATAAAAATTCATTTAATCTCTTCTTCTATAGCTTCTTAGTAGCACTTTTCCTCTCCTTAGTACATGTATCCACATGAGGATATACATCAGAAGGGCTGAGATAAATTCCCAGTAAGAGGATAGATAAGAACAATATAGCATGGGGTGATCATAATCATGACATAGGAAGAAGATCTTGAACATGAGAGGAGCATATACAATAAACTTTAAATGTGGCAAAGCATAAAAATGAAACATCATGTCTTAGTGGTTAACTACCACACATACTTGTGAAAAAATATAGCATCATGTTCACGCATAATTTCACATTTACTCATGATATTCATCACTCTACCCAATGCATTGGAGCGCTATATAATTCCGGGTGCACCCGTCACATTTAAACATTCATATTGCGCTATATAATTCCGGGCGCACCCGTCACATCATAACATTATCATTATCATGCTTGCCACATAGAACACATATCAAACATGTACATAAATAACCCATGGAAAGGAATGGATTTCATCTCATAATAACACATTCATAAGCTTTGGGTTCCCAAAAGAAAGAGGGAACAACATACTTGATATAAGAACCATCAACCTTGAATGAGAGGCAAAATGTGAGATCATGAAAGAAGAGTTCTTTTGGAAAATATTTTTATGGACGTAAAAACCAGTGAAAAACATGTATATCCCAGAAAAGTAAAGTAAATTATGAAAAAATGATCTTTGAGGAGTAACCATATAAAAAATGGAGTGAAAGAGGGAGAACCCAAAGGAAGAAAATTGGGTTCGAGATTTCCCCTTACCTTGTACTTGAATGCCTCCTTCTCTTTAATGTCCTATATAATGACATTATATTAATTAATTAGAAATTCCATAACCTTTTATACATTAATATGGTTCATTATGGTTTCATTATTTCATATTATGTTCCTTTGGATGACTTATAGAGTTTAAAAACATTGATCGGGGATGTTCATTTTCATGGTTTTCTTGAGCGGTCCACTTGTATTCTTAATTTGATGTTTGGGTAGATCATGGGTAAACATCCAGAACTGATGTTACATGTAATTAATGAAATTACAGAAGCTTTAATGATTTTATAATGAGTTATATTAGATCCATGGGGCCGAATTATTAGATAAGAATTAAATGAAGATTATTTGGGCTAATTTGAGCGGTTTTTGGATCACAACCAACTCATTTTAACTTTTCACTTAGTAGTATGGCCACAGGTTATTTCCAGAACTTAAAATAGAACATAATACATATAAAACATTCTGGTTCAGCCATAAAAATGGTTTCATGACCAGATTTATGGTATAAATGGAAGAAGAGAGCATGTTATTTTTGAAGGTGATAAATTATCACCACATGAACAACGTTCTCTTTAATAAAATAAAAGGAAGGGGGAAAGGGTGTGGGGTGATATAATATAACATTAGAATCATAATATTACAGTATATATATAATACTGGATTTACAGAACAATTTGGATGAAGATAGATAGAGAGAGATCAAGAAAGGAACTTGAACTTGAAAGGAAATTAAAGGAGAAGAGAGAGAGAGAAATTACCTTTAGAATCCTCCTCTTGAGATCCTATTTAAGGAAGCTAGGATTGGTCTTTTGATAAGACCAGAAGCTTTTGGAAGTGGGGGATGAGCTAGGGAAGGTGTTTGGGCAGAATTTAGAGAAGGCTTGGAGCTTGAGAGGTGTGAGGAAAAGAGGGAGTGAAGGGTGGCTTTAATAGTGGAGTGGAGAGGGGTTTCCTTAATATAAAATTGATTAGTTTATTAATTTCACCCAAGACAAGGAATAGTGAGTCTTGGATGACTAAGAATAATAATTTTGACTTGTGAATTCGGGATTTGGGTGCTTACATCACTTGTGATGTCAGGAATAGTGGGTTTTAATTAAAATGTATTTATATGATAAATTAATGTATTCTACTATTCATCAAAAATTCAAGTATATTAGAAAAATCCCAAAATTTTACCCCAACCATTTTTAAACGTGTAGAATCCAAAAATGAAGTCTATTTTTCAAAAATAACTTTCTAAATATTATTAATTTAATATTTAATTAAAATCATAATTTACTTAAAAAAACAGTTTTTAAAATCAAAACTGATTTTGCAATTCTTTCAAAAATTACTTAGGGTCTTATAAAATTATCTAAAAACTATTAGACATTGATTCAATAATTTATGAATATATTTCAGGAAAATAAATATTCCTTTAAATTAATTAATTAATTATAATTAATTATTTATGACTTATAAAATACCAAAAACGTTTACTAAGGTCAAATTATCACTTTCTATGATGTCTAAATTTTATTTTATTATTCATAGGTAATGTTACTCTAATTTACTATTCATAAGGGTCATATTACTATTCATAAGGGTAGGTTACTATTCACCAAAAATTATTTTTGTTTCATTAGACTCCAAAAACTGTCTTGAACACAACTGTGTATGTCAGATTTTTAAAATTCCAAACATAGGGGTGAAAAAATTATGTTTAAAGGTCACTTATCACTTAGTAGTTCATTATTTTCTGTTTTTATGACATAGATATAAGAAGGGAATTTTCCATTGAAAAACTTTGGGTCGTTACATTCTTCCCCCCTTAAGAAATTTCGCCCCCAAAATTTCACTTTACACAAATAGGTGAGGGTACTTATCCTTCATTGCCTCTTCCGGTTCCCAAGTTGCTTCCTCAAACTTTTGGTTCCTCCACAACACTTTGACCAGGCGAGTTGTCTTGTTGCGTAGAACCATATCACTTCTGTCCAGAATTTTTACCGGCTGCTCCTCATATGAGAGATCATCTTCCAACTGTACCACCTCTGAGTTTAGTACATGTGAGGGGTCTGGAATGTACTTCCTCAGTAGTGATACGTGAAACACATCATGAACTTGAGCCATATTCGGTGGAAGTGCCAGTCGATAGGCCACGACTCCTATACGATCAAGGATCTCAAAGGGGCCAATGTACCTTGGGATTAGCTTCCCTTTCTTCCTGAATCGCATGGCTCTCTTCCATGGAGATATTCGAAGGAAGACTTTATCTCCAAAGTCGAACTCCAAGTCCCTTCGACGATTTTCAGCATAGATCTTTTTCCGACTTTGAGAAGCTTTGATATGTTTCTGGAAGACTTGAACCTTCTCTGTCATCTCTTGAACAAGATCGGGACCAAGTAGTTTTTGTTCACCAACTTCATCCCAACAGGTTAGAGTTATACATCGCTTCCCATAAAGAGCTTCATACAGAGCCATCTGAATACTCGAGTGGAAGCTATTTTTGTATGAGAACTCAACCAATGGAAGGTGCTGATCCCATCCACCTTTGAATTCAAGAGAGCAGGATCTTAGCAAATCTTCAAGTGTCTGAATAGTCCATTCAGACTGGCCATCAGTTTGGGGGTGATAGGCCGTGCTGAAATTTAATTGAGTACTCAAAGCATGTTGAAGGCTCCTCCAGAATTTAGAAGTGAACCTTGGATCACGGTCAGAGACGATCGAGAGCGGAACACCGTGAAATATCACTACTTCCTTCACATATATCCTTGCAAGTTGTTCAAGTGAGAGGTCTTCCCGAATAGCGATAAAATGGGTAGTCTTGGTGAGTCGGTCAACCACAGCCCATATCACATTATTTCCTCTTGACGTTTTCGGGAGACCCATGACAAAGTCCATAGTAACATTTTCCCATTTCAACATGGGTATAGGCAATGGCTGCATCATACCTTTGGACTTTTGCCGCTCAGCTTTAACATACTGACATATCAAACACCTTGATATATATTCTGCAATCTCCTTCTTCATGTTAACCCACCAGAAGTGTTCTCGGAGATCACGATACATCTTGGTACTTCCAGGATGAATAGAGAAAGTTGAGCTATGTGCATTATCCAATAGTTCCTTCTTTATTCCGGGTGATGAAGGCACACAAAGCCGCGTTCCAAACCGAATCACACCATCATCGTCGATATGGAACTCTTGCAGCTTCCCTTCCTTTACTGCATTCACCCTCTTTTGTATCTCTACATCATCCCTTTGTGATTTCTTAATCTTCTGTTGGATGGATGGTTGCGCAATCATTTGGGCAAGGTAGGATGTATCCCCTTCCCTTACGATTCCCAAATCCATACTTTGCATATCCAAGAAGATAGGGTCTTTATCAATCCTAAACATGGATAGAGTAGCAGGTTCTTTCCTGCTTAGAGCATCAGCTACCTTGTTCGCCTTTCCAGGATGATAGTGAATAGAGAAATCGTAATACTTGATTAGCTCTAACCATCTCCTTTGATGCATGTTGAGCTCATTTTTTGTGAATATATACTTTAGGCTCTTGTGGTTGGTGTATATGTCACACTTCTCACCATAAAGGTAGTGCCACCATATTTTCAAGGAAAAAATCACGGCTTCCAGCTCTAGATCATGCGTCGGGTAGTTCTGCTCATGGATCTTCAACTATCGTGAGGCGTAGGCTATCACATTATCATTTTTCATGAGTACACAACCCAAGCCTTTCTTTGAATCATCACTGTATATCACAAAAATTTCTCCACTTTTCGGTAGTGTGAGTACAGGTGCAGTGATTAGCCTTCTCTTTAGCTCCTTGAAGCTTCCCTCACATTCTTCCGTCCATACATACTTTATCCCTTTCCGTGTTAACTTAGTTATCGGGATTGACAATCGTGAGAAGTTTCTCACAAAATGTCGAAAGTACCCAGCTAATCCAAGAAAACTACGGATTTCTGTGACACTAGAGGGCCTGGGCCATTCTTCAATTGCCTTTGTCTTTGAAGGGGCCACAGAAATTCCCTCGCTTGTGATCACATGTCCCAAGAACGTGACTTGATTCATCCAAAAGTAACACTTGCTAAACTTGGCGTACAACTTCTCCTTTCTCAATGTCGCCAACACAAGTCTTAGATGTTCTTCATGTTCCTCCTTGCTCTTGGAGTAGATGAGAATATCATCGATAAACACTACCACAAATTTGTCGAGGTAATGTCTAAAGACTCTATTCATCAAATCCATGAAGATTTCAGGGGCATTAGTAAGTCCGAAGGGCATCACCAAAAACTCATAGTTCCCATACCTTGTACGGAAGGCAGTCTTCTGAATATCTTCCTTCTTCACCATTACTTGATGATATCCAGAAAGAAGATCCACCTTTGAGAAGTATTGAGCTCCTCTTAACTGGTCGAACAAGTCATCAATCCTTGGGAGATGATACTTGTTATTTATGGTAATCTTGTTGAGTTCCCGATAATCGATACACAGCCGCATGGTACCATCCTTCTTCTTCACAAAGAGCACTGGCGCACCCCAAGGTGATGCACTAGGGCGTATGAACCCTTTGTCCAGATGCTCTTGCAGCTGCTTCTTTAACTCCTCCAGTTCGATAGGAGCCATCCTATAGGGGCACTTTGAGATAGGAGTAGCTTCGGGTATGAGTTCAATTGATAACTCTACCTCACGATCCGGGGGAATTCCGGGTAACTCTTCGGGAAATACATCGTCGTATTCCCTTACGATGGGCATTTCCTAAAGGTTGGAACTTTCCCTTGACTCAAAAATTTGGGCGAGGTATGCTTCTTCATAGGGAATCATCACCCACACCATTGATGGATTTCTCAAAGGAGATTCATGATCTTCCTTGCATTTGTAGAGGAGCATGGGATGGTTCGGAATATGAAAATATATTTACTTTTCCCGGCAGTTGATATGTGCTCTATATAACGAGAGCCAATCCATTCCCATTATAGCATCAAATTCCACCAAGGGAAGTATTACGAGATTTTCCAGAAGAATCTTCCCACATACGTCAGCAGGAGAAGAATCAAACACTTGGGTTGCAATGATTGCACCACTTGGTGTTTTTACAGATATCTCTACTTCAAGGTTTCGGGGCATCGATTCTATAGTTCTAGCAAACTTGAAAGATATAAAGGAATGCGTAGAACCAGAATCAAATAAGACTTTTGACATTCTTGAGTGAATAGGAAGTGTACCTTGTATGACTTCATTATCATGTTCCACATCCGCAGTAGTGATGGCATAAGCCTTCCCTTGTTCTTTTGGTTTTTGTGGTTTTTGGCGTTGATTACCCTCGAAAGCTCGAGGTTTAGTTCACTGGTTTGAATAGTTCCCTAGCTCCTTACAGTTGTAGCATTGAACCAAGAGTGGTTCTCTCCTTTCATCGGCTTCATTATCCTTCCTTTTCATGTCTCTTCGACACTCGTGAGCTAGGTGTCCTTCTTTCCCACACTTGAAGCATTTCCCCGTCCCTTTGAGGCAATTCCCATTGTGCAACTTCCCACATTTTTGGCAAGTGGGTCGTTGTGTTTTCTTCCCATCTTTATCACTAGACCCACCAGCTTGAAAATCCACCTTTCTTTTCTTATCACCATAGCCATGGGACCATTCTCCAAACTCCATCTCCACTTTGAGAGCACACCGAACAACTTCTTCATAACTCCCAAAGTCTCGAATTGCAAGAGCCTTTCGAATATGTGGTTTTAATCCACTAAAGAATCTATCAATTTTGCTATCATTGTTGATAACAAAACCCAAAGCATACCTTGCGAGCCTTGTGAAATTTGCTTCATAGGTTGTGACAGATTCTCCTTCTTTTTTCTTGATCTCTATGAATTCTCTCTCCATCTTCGTGCGAAGAGTTATTGGGAAGTACTTGTTAAGAAACATTATCTTAAAGTCTTCCCATTCCATCTCTTCAATTTCCTCCCTTGGCTTGGTGTTTTTAATCAAAGCCCACCATTGATCAGCTTCTCCATCTAGACGATAAATGTCTAGAGTCACCTTCTCCGTCTCGGAATAGTGAAGAACAGAAAAGATCTTCTCCATGGAGTTGACCCACTGTTCCGCAACTAGTGGATCGAAAGATCCACAAAACGTCGGTGGTCGTTGCCGCATAAAACATTCGATAGCTATTGTCTCCCTCTTTGGTGATGGAGGAAATTCCCCATTATTATGGTTATTATTCATAACTTGGGATAATTGGGAAAGCATCGCCATGAAGTTTTGAACTCCACCTCCAAAATCATTAGGGATGTTGTTCGGGAAATCGTTGCATTGGCCTTCGCAAGAGTTGTTGGCCTGATTTCTCCTGGTTCCCACCATTTTCTAAAATAGAAAAGGTTAGAACAAAACATAAGTAAACAAGTCATGAATAACTTATCCTTTTAAAAAATTATACCAAAAACATAACACATGGGATCCCTAGGTAAATATCCTTGTTTTCATATTTGTACTTAGTCTCATGCTAGATGTTTTCTTTAGGGTTCACTAATCCTAATTCCCAAATTAACTAAACCTTTCCTTTGATACCAACTATAGCGACCCAGCCTTTTCTTACATTACTATTACATCATTTCAAAGATAAACAACATAATAGTATTACACATGGAGGATCTAGAGGTTTAGTGTATTGGGAAAACAAGGACTACATATAACAAGTACAACATCAAGCATAAAAATTCATTTAATCTATTCTTCTATAGCTTCTTAGTAGCACTTTTCCTCTCCTTAGTACATGTAGGAACCTGAGGATATACATCAAAAGGGGTGATCTAAATGCCCAGTAAGTGGATAGATAAGAATAATATAGCATGGGGTGAGCATAATCACGACATAGGAAGAAGATCTTGAACATGAGAGGAGCATATATAATAAACTTGAAATGTGGCAAAGCATAAAAATGAAACATCATTTCTTAGTGGCTAACAACCACACATACTTGTGAAAAAATCTAGCATCATGTTCACGCATAATTTCACATTTAATCATGAGATTCATCACTTTACCCAATGCATTGTAGTGCAATATAATTCCAGGCGCACCCGTCACATTTAAACATTCATATTGCGCTATATAATTCCGGGCGCACCCGTCACATCATAACATTATCATTATCATGCTTGCCACGTAGAAGACATATCAAACATGTACATAAATAACCCATGGAAAGGAATGGGTTTCATCTCATAATAACACATTAATAAGATTTGGGTTCCCAAAAGAAAGAGGGAACAACATACTTGATATAAGAACCATCAACCTTGAATGAGAGGCAAAATGTGAGATCTTGAAAGATGAGTTCTTTTGGAAAACATTTTTATGGACATAAAAACCAGTGACAAACATGAATATCCCAGAAAAGTAAAGTAAATGATGAAAAAATGATCTTTGAGGAGTAACCATGTCAAAAATGGAGTGAAAGAGGGAGAACCCAAAGGAAGAAAATTGGGTTCGAGATTTCCCCTTACCTTGTACTCGAATGCCTCCTTCTCTTTAATGTCCTGTATAATGACATTATATTCATTAATAAGAAATTCCAGAACATTTTATACATTAATAGGGTTCATTCTGGTTTCATTATTTCATATTATGTTCCTTTGGATGACTTATAGAGTTTTAAAACATTGATCGGGGATGTTCGTTTTCATGGTTTTCTTGAGCGGTCCACTTGTATTCTTAATTTGATATTTGGGTAGATCATGGGTAAACATCCAGAACTGATGTTACATGTAATTAATGATATTATAGAAGCATTAATGATTTTATAATGAGTTATATTAGATCCATGTGGCCAAATTATTAGATAAGAATTAAATGAAGATTATTTGGGCTAATTTGAGCGGTTTTTGGATCACAACCAACTCATTTTAACTTTTCACATAGTAGTATGGCCACAGGTTATTTCCAGAACTTAAAATAGAACATAATACATATAAAACATTCTCGTTCAACCATAAAAATGGATTCATGACCATATTGAAGGTATAAATGGAAGAAGAGAGCATGTTGTTTTTGAAGGTGATAAATTGTCACCACATGAACAACGTTCTCTTTAATAAAATAAAAGGAAGGGGGAAAGGGTGTGGGGTGATATAATATAACATTAGAATCATAATATTACAGTATATATATAATACTGGATTTAAAGAACCATTTGTATGAAGATATATAGAGAGAGATCAAGAAAGGAACTTGAACTTGAAAGGAAATTAAAGGAGAAGAGAGAGAGAAATTACCTTTAGAATCCTCCTCTTGAGATCCTATTTAAGGAAGCTAGGATTGGTCTTTTGATGAGACCAGAAGATTTTAGACGTGGGGGATGAGCTAGGGAAGGTGTTTGGGCAGAATTTAGGGAAGTCTTGGAGCTTGAGAGGTGTGAGGAAAAGAGGGAGTGAAGGGTGGCTTTTATAGTGGAGGGGAGAGGGGTTTCCTTAATATAAAATTGATTAGTTTATTAATTTCACCCAAGACAAGGAATAGTGAGTCTTGGATGACTAAGAATAGTAATTTTTACTTGTGAATTCGGGATTTGGGTGCTTACATCACTTGTGATGTCAGGAATAGTGGGTTTTAATTAAAATGTATTTATATGATAAATTAATGTATTCTACTATTCATCAAAAATTCAAGTATCTTAGAAAAATCCCAAAATTTTACCCCAACCATTTTTCGACATGTAGAATCCAAAAATGAAGTCCATTTTTCAAAAATAAATTTCTAAATATTATTAATTTAACATTTAATTAAAATCATAATTTACTTAAAAAAACAGTTTTTAAAATAAAAACTGATTTTGCAATTCTTTCAAAAATTACTTAGGGTCTTATAAAATTATCTAAAAACTATTAGACATTGATTCAATAATTTATGAATATATTTCAGGAAAATAAATATTCCTTTAAATTAATTAATTAATTATAATTAATTATTTATGACTTATAAAATACCAAAAACGTTTACTAAGGTCAAATTGTCACTTTCTATGATGTCTAAATTTTATTTTATTATTCATAGGTAATGTTACTCTAATTTACTATTCATAAGGGTCATATTACTATTCATAAGGGTAGGTTACTATTCACCAAAAATTATTTTTGTTTCATTAGACTCCAAAAACTGTCTTGAACACAACTGTGTATGTTAGATTTTTAAAATTCCAAACATAGGGGTGACAAAATTATGTTTAAAGGTCACTTATCACTTAGTAGTTCATTATTTTGTGTTTTTATGACATAGATATAAGAAGGGAATTTTCCATTGAAAAACTTTGGGTCGTTACATTCTTCCCCCCTTAAGAAATTTCGCTCCCGAAATTTCACTTTACACAAACAGGTGAGGGTACTTCTCCTTCATTACCTCTTCCGGTTCCCAAGTTGCTTCCTCAAACTTTTGGTTCCTCCACAACACTTTGACAAGGCGGGTTGTCTTGTTGCTTAGAACCTTATCACTTCGGTCCAGAATTTTTACCGGCTACTCCTCATATGAGAGATCATCTTCCAACTGTACCACCTCTGAGTTTAGTACATGTGAGGGGTCTGAAATGTACTTCCTCAGTAGTGATACGTGAACCACATCATGAACTTGAGCCATATTCGGTGGAAGTGTCGGTCGATAGGCCACGGCTCCTATATGATCAAGGATCTCAAAGGAGCCAATGTACCTTGGGCTTAGCTTCCCTTTCTTCTCGAATCACATGGCTCTCTTCCATGGAGATATTTGAAAGAAGACTTTATCTCCAACGTCGAACTCCAAGTCCCTTCGATGATTGTCAGCATAGCTCTTTTGTCGACTTTGAGCAGCTTTGATATGTTTCTGGATGACTTGAACCTTCTCTTTCATCTCTTGAACAAGATCAGGACCAAGTAGTTTTCGTTCTCTAACTTCATCCCAACAAGTTGGAGTTCTACATCGCTTCCCATAAAGAGCTTCATACGGAGCCATCTGAATACTCGAGTGGAAGCCATTGTTGTATGAGAACTCAACCAATGGAAGGTGCTGATTCCATCCACCTTTGAATTCAAGAGAGTAGGATCTTAGCATATCTTCAAGTGTCTGAATAGTCCTTACAGACTGGCCATCAGTTTGGGGGTGATAGGCCGTGCTGAAATTTAATTCAGTACTCAAAGCATGTTGAAGGCTCCTCCAGAATTTAGAAGTGAACATTGGATCACGGTCAGAGAAAATTAAGAGCGGAACACCATGCAATCTCACTACTTCCTTCACATATATCTTTGCAAGTTGTTCAAGTGAGAGGTCTTCCCGAATAGCGATAAAATGGGCAGTCTTGGTGAGTTGCTCAACCACAGCCCATATCACATTATTTCCTCTTGACGTTTTCGGGAGACCCATGACAAAGTCCATAGTAACATTTTCCCATTTCCACATGGGTATAGGCAATGGCTGCATCATACCTTTGGACTTTTTCCACTCAGCTTTAACTTGCTGACATATCAAGCACCTTGATATATATTCTGCAATCTCCTTCTTCATGTTATTCCACCAGAAGTGTTCTCAGAGATCACGATACATCTTGGTACTTCCAGGATGAATAGAGAAAGTTGAGCTATGTGCATTATCCAATAGTTCCTTCTTTATTCCGGGTGATGAAGGCACACAAAGCCGCGTTCCAAACTGAATCACACCATCATCATCGATATGGAACTCTTACAGCTTCCCTTCCTTTACTGCATTCACCCTCTTTTGTATCTCTACATCATCCCTTTGTGCTTCCTTAATCTTCTGTTGGATGGATGGTTGCGCAATCATTTGGGCAAGGTAGGATGTATCCCCTACCCTTACGATTCCCAAATCCATCCTTTGCATATCCAAGAAGATAGGGTCTTTCACAATCCTCAACATGGATCGAGTAGCAGGTTCTTTCCTGCTTAGAGCATCAGCTACCTTGTTCGCCTTTCCAGGATGATAGTGAATAGAGCAATCGTAATCCTTGATTAGCTCTAACCATCTCCTTTGACGCATGTTGAGCCCCTTTTGTGTGAATATATACTTTAGGCTCTTGTGGTCGGTGTATATGTCACACTTCTCACCATAAAGGTAGTGCCGCCATATTTTCAAGGAAAAAATCACGGCCGCCAGCTCTAGATCATGCGTCGGGTAGTTCTGCTCATGGATCTTCAACTGTCGTGAGGCGTAGGCTATCACATTATCATTTTTCATGAGTACACAACCCAAGCCTTTCTTTGAAGCATCACTGTATATCACAAAACTTTCTCCACTTTTCGGTAGTGTGAGTACAGGTGAAGTGATTAACCTTCTCTTTATCTCCTTGAAGCTTCCCTCACATTCTTCCGTCCATACATACTTTACCCCTTTCCTTGTTAACTTAGTTAGCGGGATTGACAATCGTGAGAATTTTCTCACAAAACGTCGATAGTACCAAGCTAATCCAAGAAAACTACGTATTTCTGTGACACTAGAGGGCCTGGGCCATTCTTCAATTGCCTTTGTCTTTGAAGGGTCCACAGAAATTCCCTCGCTTGTGATCACATGTCCCAAGAACGTGACTTGATTCATCCAAAAGTCACACTTGCTGAACTTGGTGAACAACTTCTCCTTTCTCAATGTCGCCAACACAAGTCTTAGATGTTCTTCATGTTCCTCCTTTCTCTTGGAGTAGATGAGAATATCATCGATAAACACTACCAAAAATTTGTTGAGGTAATGTCTAAAGACTCTATTCATCAAATCCATGAATATTTCAGGGGCACTAGTAAGTCCGAAGGGCATCACCAAAAACTCATAGTGCCCATACCTTGTACGGAAGGCAGTCTTCTGAATATCTTCCTTCTTCACCTTTACTTGATGATATCCAGAATAAAGATCCACCTTTGAGAAGTATTGAGACCCTCTTAACTGGTCGAACAAGTCATCAATCCTTGAGAGAGGATACTTGTTCATTATGGTGATCTTGTTGAGTTCCCGATAATCAATACACAGCTGCATGGTACCATCCTTCTTCTTCACAAAGAGCACTGGAGCACCCTAAGGTGATGCACTAGGGTGTATGAACCCTTTGTCCAGATGCTCTTGCAGCTGCTTCTTTAACTCTTCCAGTTCGATAGGAGCCATTCTATAGGGGCACATTGAGATAGGAGTAGCTCTAGGTATGAGTTCAATTGAGAACTCTACCTCACGATCCGGGGGAATTCCGGGTAACTCTTCAGGAAATACATCATCATATTCCCTTACAATGGGCATTTCCTCAAGGTTGGAACTTTCCCTTGACTCAAACATTTGTGCGAGGTATGCTTCTTCATAGGGAATCATCACCCACACCATTGAAGGATTTCTCAAAGGAGATTCATGATCTTCCTTGCATTTGTAGAGGAGCATGGGATGGTTCGGAATATGAAAATATATTTCCTTTTCCCGACAGTTGATATGTGCTCTATATAACGAGAGCCAATCCATTCCCATTATAGCATCGAATTCCACCAAGGGAAGTATTACGAGATTTTCGGGAAGAATCTTCCCACATACGTCAACAGGAGAAGAATCAAACACATGGGCTGCAATGATTGCACCACTTGGTGTTTTTACAGATATCTCTACTTCAAGGATTCGGGGATTCGATTCTATAGTTCTAGCAAACTTGCAAGATATAAAGGAATGCGTAGAACCAGAATCAAATAAGACTTTTTTCATTATTGAGTGAATAGGAAGTGTACCTTGTACGACTTCATTATTATGTTCCACCTCCGCAGTAGTGATGGCATAAGCCTTCCCTTGTTCTTTTGGTTTTGGTGGTTGTTGGTGCTGATTACCCTCTAAAGCTCGAGGTTTATTGCACTGGTTTGAATAGTACCCTAGCTCCTTACAGTTTTAGCATTGAACCACGAGTGGTTCTCTCCTTTCATCGGCTTCATTATCCTTCCTTTTCATGTCTCTTCGACATTCATGAGCTAGGTGTCCTTCTTTCCCACACTTGAAGCATTTCCCCGTCCCTTTGAGGCAATTCCCATTGTGCAACTTCCCACATTTTTGGCAAGTGGGTCATTGTGTTTTCTTCCCATCTTTATCACTAGACCCACCAACTTGAAACTACATCTTTCTTTTCTTATCACCATAGCCATGGGACCATTCTCCAAACTCAATCTCCACTTTGAGAGCATGCCGAACAACTTCTTCATAACTCCCAAAGTCTTGAATTGCAAGAGCCTTTCGAAGATGTGGTTTTAATCCACTAAAGAATCTATCAATTTTTGTATCATTGTTGATAACAAAACCCGAAGCATACCTTGCGAGCCTTTTGAAATTCGCTTCATAGGTTGTGACAGATTCTCCTTCTTTTTGCTTGAGTTCTATGAATTCTCTCTCCATCTTCGTGCGAAGAGTTCTTGGGAAGTACTTATTAAGAAACATTATCTTAAAGTCTTCCCATTCCATATCTTCAATTTCCTCCCTTGGCTTGGTGTTTTTAATCAAAGCCCACCATTGATCAGCTTCTCTATCTAGACGATAAACGTCTAGAGTCACCTTCTCCATCTCGGAACAGTGAAGAACAGAAAAGATATTCTCAATGGAGTTGACCCACTGTTCCGCAACTAGTGGATCGGAAGATCCAAAAAACGTCGGTGGTCGTTGCCGCATAAAACACTCGATAGCTAGTTGCTCCCTCTTTGGTAAAGGAGGAAATTCCCCATTATTATGGTTATTATTCATAACCCGGGATAATTGGGTAAGCATCGCCATGAAGTTTTGAACTCCACCTACAAAATCATTGGGGATGTCGTTCGGGCAATCGTTGCATTGGCCTTCGCAAGAGTTGTTGGCATGATTTCTCCTGGTTCCCACCATTTTCTAAAATAGAAAAGGTTCAAACAATACATAAGTAAACAAGTCATGAATAACTTATCCTTTTAAACAATTATACCAAAAACATAACATATGGGATCCCTAGGTAAATATCCTTGTGTGCATATTTGTACTTAGTCTCATGCTAGAGGTTTTCTTTAGGGTTCACTAATCCTAATTCCCAAATTAACTAAACCTTTCCTTTGATACCAACTATAGCGACCCAGCATTTTCTTACATTACTATTACATCATTTCAAAGATAAACAACATAATAGTATTACACATGGAGGATCCAGAGGTTTAGTGTCTTGGGCAAACTAGGACTACACATAACAAGTACAACATCAAGCATAAAAATTCATTTAATCTCTTCTTCTATAGATTCTTAGTAGCACTTGTCCTCTCCTTAGTACATGTAGCCACCTGAGGATATACCTCAAAAGGGGTGAGCTAAATTCCCAGTAAGAGGATAGATAACAACAATATAGCATGGGGTGAGCATAATCATGACATAGGAAGAAGATCTTGAACATGAGAGGAGCATATACAATAAACTTGAAATGTGGAAAAGTATAAAAATGAAACATCATGTCTTAGTGGTTAACTACCACACATACTTGTGAACAAATCTAGCATCATGTTAACGCATAATTTCACATTTACTCATGAGATTTATCACTTTACCCAATGCATTGGAGCGCTATATAATTCTGGGCGCACCCGTCACATCATAACATTATCATAATAATGCTTGCCACATAGAACACATATCAAACATGTACATAAATAACCCATGGAAAGGAATGGGTTTCATCTCATAATAACACATTTATACGCTTTGGGTTCCCAAAAGAAATAGGGAACAACATACTTGATATAAGAACCATCAACCTTGAATGAGAGGCAAAATGTGAGATCTTGAAAGAAGAGTTCTTTTGGAAAACATTTTTATGGACATAAAAACCAGTGACAAACATGTATATCCCAGAAAAGTAAAGTAAATGATGAACAAATGATCTTTAAGGAGTAACCATATCAAAAATGGAGTGAAAGAGGGAGAACCCAAAGGAAGAAAATTGGGTTCAAGATTTCCCCTTACCTTGTACTCGAATGCCTCCTTCTCTTTAATGTCCTGTATAATGACATTATATTCATTCTTTAGAAATTCCAGAACCTTTTATACATTAATAGGGTTCATTTTGGTTTCATTATTTCATATTATGTTCCTTTGGATGACTTATAGAGTTTAAAAACATTGATCGGGGATGTTTGTTTTCATGGTTTTCTTGAGCGGTTCACTTGTATTCTTAATTTGATGTTTGGGTATATCATGGGTAAACATCCAGAACTGATGTTACATGTAATTAATGATATTACATAAGCTTTAATGATTTTATAATGAGTTATATTAGATCCATGTGGCCAAATTATTAGATAAGAATTAAATGAAGATTATTTGGGCTAATTTGAGCGGGTTTTGGATCACAACCAACTCATTTTAACTTTTCACTTATTAGTATGGCCACAGGTTATTTCCAGAACTTAAAATAGAACATAATACATATAAAACATTCTTGTTCAACCATAAAAATGGTTTCATGACCAGATTAAAGGTATAAATGGAATAATAGAGCATGTTGTTTTTGAAGGTGATAATTTATCACCACATGAACATCGTTCTCTTTAATAAAATAAAAGGAAGGGGGAAAGGGTGTGGGGTGATATAATATAACATTACAATCATAATATTACATTATATATATAATACTGGATTTACAGAACAATCTGGATGAAGATAGATAGATAGAGATCAAGAAAGGAACTTGAACTTGAAAGGAAATTAAAGGAGAATAGAGAGAGAAATTACCTTTAGAATCCTCCTCTTGAGATCCTATTTAAGGAAGCTAGGATTGGTCTTTTGATGAGACCAGAAGCTTTTGGACGTGGGGGATGAGCTAGGGAAGGTGTTTGGGCAGAATTTAGAGAAGGCCTGGAGCTTGAGAGGTCTGAGGAAAAGAGGGAGTGAAGGGTGGCTTTTATAGTGGAGGGGAGAGGGGTTTCCTTAATATAAAATTGATTAGTTTATTAATTTCACCCAAGACAAGGAATAGTGAGTCTTGGATGAATAAGAATAGTAATTTTGACTTTTGAATTCCGGATTTGGGTGCTTAAATCACTTGTGATTTCAGGAATAGTGGGTTTTAATTAAAATGTATTTATATGATAAATTAATGTATTCTACTATTCATCAAAAATTCAAGTATCTTAGAAAAATCCCAAAATTTTACCCCAACCATTTTTCGACGTGTAGAATCCAAAAATGAAGTCAATTTTTCAAAAATAATTTTCTAAATATTATTAATTTAATATTTAATTAAAATCATAATTTACTTAAAAAAACAGTTTTTAAAATCAAAACTGATTTTTCAATTCTTTCAAAAATTACTTAGGGTCTTATAAAATTATCTAAACACTATTAGACATTGATTCAATAATTTATGAATATATTTCAGGAAAATAAATATTCCTTTAAATTAATTAATTTATTATAATTAATTCTTTATGACTTATAAAATACCAAAAAAGTTTACTAAGGTCAAATTATCACTTTCTATGATTTATAAATTTTATTTTATTATTCATAGGTAATGTTACTCTAATTTACTATTCATAAGGGTCATATTACTATTCATAAGGGTAGGTTACTATTCACCAAAAATTATTTTTGTTTCATTAGACTCCAAAAACTATCTTGAACACAACTATGTATGTAAGATTTTTAAAATTCCAAACATAGGGGTTACAAAATTATGTTTAAAGGTCACTTATCACTTAGTAGTTCATTATTTTGTGTTTTTATGACATAGATATAAGAAGGGAATTTCCCATTTAAAAACTATGGGTCGTTACAATAAAATTTTATATTTCAAAAGTGAAATCCATTTTTCAAAAAAAAAATTCTAAATATTATTAATTTAATTTTTAAATAAGGTCATAGTTAATTCGAAAAATAACAATCTTAAAGTGTAACTAGTTTTATTTCTCATTGAAAAAATAATTAAGATCTCATTATCTTATTTCCATAAGAAAATAAAATAATAATATTATTTACTATTCATAAGGGTATGTTACTATTCATATTACTATTCATATGGATATGTTAATATTCACCAAAAATCAAGTTTGATCTATCAGACTCCAGATGACTTACTGAACACAACTCTAGATGACCATTTTTCAAAATTAAAAATATAGAAGTAAGAAATTTATGTTTAATGTCTAGGTTTTAACTATCTCCTAAATAAACTAGTGTTGTTTCACGGAACACAATGATAAATAGAATTTAACTCAGTGATGAACATAACATAAAATGTTTGGGGTACTACAAAAATATTTTCCAGGGAAAATATAACAAAAAGGCCTCCCAATAAAACAGAATTGTCATGCAATTCAAAATGATTCAAATAAGAGGTGACAATTAATTAATGAAGATATTAATTAGATGGGTTGGAATAATTAAGAGAGAAGGGAGGTGAAAAGTTTAAAATTTAAAGAGAGTAGGTGGAGAGTTTTAAGAATTAATAAGGGGGTTTCATGGGAGTTTAAGGGGGAGTTGAGGGGTTAGGCTCTCATTATAGAGACCCAAAGCTTAACGTACATGGAAATTACATTACTTTTTCGGAATACTTAGTACATAACAAAAACACACACACAAGGACCGTAATAGTTTAGTGTCTTTGGAAACTTGGAATATAATCTTCTAATCGTGGTGAAAGATCTTCAACATCTCCCATAAAGATCTTCTTTTTTTTAAACCTAAATCCTTTATTTATGTCATGGGGAAAAGAAAACATAAAAGGGTGAGCTCAAATGATCAGTAAGGGTAAACAAAAGAAATATCAATCACATCATATTCATAAGAACATAACTTTTGGAAATCGTAACCAGCAAAAGAGATCATAATTTGATAACATGGGATAAATCATAGTAGTGAAAAGTAATCCCAATAATCATGACTTAAAACACGAAACTTTGTGGCATACACACATAATCATAGAGAATCATTTCTTATTAGTCAAGACGCATTGCCAAGACTATCTTAGTGGACAAAGTCCATTTCTGAACCGAGTTCACTCCTCGTTTCAGTCCTGTTTCACTAAACCGGTATAACCTACCGTTCCAGCCATGTCTATCTCATGAGATATAAAATCTTTACCCAATGAATTGGAGGGAGATATAGGTCCCACCCATCTCATAATGATACCATTCTTATGTGTGCCACAAAATCATAAATCATACATCATTGCATAACCCATGTAATAAAAATGGGAATCTTAAACATCATGACATCATAAAACAATTCATATAAGATAAAGGAATTCATAAAAATATTTCCATCACAAACATAATAAAGTAAATGTAATAATAGGGATAGAAACATAACCCTATATTATCTTAAATGGAAAATAATATTGATAAAACACTTGAACTCCATTCTTGAGGAAAATATCCTTTCTACTTCAAAAACACTTTTCCTTTCTTAACATGTCATACAATTCTAAACTAAATGAAGTTGATTAAAAATAAACTTGAAAACTTGTAAAGGAAGCTTCTTGGAAATAATGTTTTAAAAATCCATTCATGCCGTATAAGTTAAAAAAAGCATTCTTCTTATACTTTTGTCAGAAAAGTCAAAAAAGTACCTCATACGAAAAAAGACAAAAGATTCCTTTCATATCTTTTACTAAAAACTCACCGAATGGTAAAATAGGATTTAAAAAATTGTAGGTGAATGGAAATAATATTACATATTGAGGAAACATGAATGTGGATGATAAAATACACCCCAGTAAATACCAAAGTATAAACAATCTCGGATAAAAATGAGATTGTGATATTTTCCCTTACCTTAGGTATGATTTGCTTCGTATGTGTCCGAACCTCATGTATAATGATTTAAATAATGTCATTGACTTATTCCATAATCATACTCATTGTTATGATATAATATATGGTTCACTTACGGGCTTTATATTACCCGTTCTTTTGTAAATTCCATGTTAAAGAGCGTTTTGGGTAAAATCGTTTCATTTGTCGTCCGTGTTTTGACTTGTAATGATTCCTATCATTACATAGATCATGATTAATTAATTCCAGAATATAAAACATTATTTATATATAATATATATTCAGAATATACATATATATAATAGATCAATAAATGGAAAGAAATACATCGTTCATGGAGACGGTAGACCGTACGTACGCATGAACGCTATTTTCTTTTCCTTATTGAATTGAATGGAATTAAGTAGATGACATACATATATATAAACATAAATCCAGAATCATTATTATGTCATATATTTCATTATTACTTATTATATATACTTTATAATCATTCATGAATGGTTAATGTGGGGAATGAATCTCATCACGTCGGGGAGACGATAGTCCGTACGTACGCCCGAGCGATGATATCGTTCTCATGATCATGGAATTGTATTAGAGTGTATGTATATTATTTCAGAATCAATATCAATTTACAATAATCATATATAGTTATTATTTACACCATTATACCCATCCAAGTAAGGTGGTGGTGGAAAATAGATTACACCACGGCGTGGCGACGGTATTCCGTACGTACGCACGCGCGGTGATTTCATTTTCTGTAGGATGGATAGATGGTGAAATAAGGTTGTTTCATAATTATAATAATGTATCAGTATATAAGTGATACTGATGTTATTACTTCATAATGAAACAACCTAAGAAGAAGAAGTGGAAGAAGAAATAAAGATGAAATAATCGGTAATGGACATTACCTCTTCTTTGAAGCTCCTCTTTGAGATCTCTTTTTAGGGAACTAAAATTGGTCTTTGAGGAAGAAC
Organism: Viscum album; assembly: GCA_963277665.1. Taxonomy (NCBI): domain Eukaryota; kingdom Viridiplantae; phylum Streptophyta; class Magnoliopsida; order Santalales; family Viscaceae; genus Viscum; species Viscum album. The sequence continues at coordinate 481,764,885 of OY728139.1, forward strand.
AGAACCTCTAGGATGTTTCTAGGGAAGTGGAGAAGGGAATTGGGTAGGGGTTGGCCGAGATTGAAGGCTCAAAGTGGCGTGAGGAAGAGAGGGAGGAGGTGCCCTTTTATAAGGGAGGAGGGAGGCACCTATGGAATAACAAATAATATTATTTTATTATAAATTCAAATTCGTTTTTAAATAGATCAAAATTGATTTATTTCGAAGCTAAGGTGGGGATGGGTTGAAATACTCTCATCCAATAGAATTTATACAAGTTTAGGTTCCTATTTTAACCTTATCATTTAGATTTAACATTAAATTAAATAATTTTACTTTTACCGTGTCTTCTTGTGTTCTTATACTATAAGGTTAATAAACTTACTATAAGCAGCCAAACAAACCCGAAGTTGTTTATTATTAATATATATAACCTTATATAAGTCATTTTGCCGAAAATTAAATTTTTAGGAATAAAATAACAATTACTAATATAATATTTGTTTTAAAAACTATTTTAGGTCAATTTTGACACTATTTAGTAATTGATTTTTGTGAAAATCATAACAGAATGATTAGTTCGAACAAAGTTAATTAAATCAATACTAACATGTCATATTAACCTATAAAAGTAGTTTAATTCATAAAAAGTCATAAATTACATTTATTTTGGTGTTTATAACATCAATTATGTCAATATTTCATTAATAAGATAATTACTGCATCATATTTGTGTCATAAATAAATTAAATTATTTAAAGTCTAAAAATTACAAATAAAATATAATTATGTAGGAAATATTTTTAAATTTATAATTAATATTATAGCCCAATTTATCTTATTTATAACCCCATATTAAAAATGGTTTACTTATTAAACTTTGATTTTAACTATTTTAACCCTTCTTTAAATAAATTAATAATAAATGTCCTAATCTAATCCAAGTGGGCCTAAATGGTCATATGTTATTCCTAAGGTTGTTTTAGTTCGAATTAAACTTTTCCAATATAATTAGGACATGTGTTAGGGTAATAATAATATCATTTTCACCCTTAATTACCCTATTTACTTTTAACCGTGGTAAAAAAAGTAAAAAGTTACTATTCACCAAAAAATATTTTCATCTCATTGAACCACATTTTAGTCCTTGATATTAACCATGTCTCTCGTATTTTCGAAATTCCACTCACAGAAGCGGTAAAATTAAGTTTTATGAAAAATTCAGTTTTTTTAACTACCACTTAGTGGTTTCACTATTCATCAAAAATTGAAAGTTTTGAGAAGAATACAAAAAATTAGGCCTAAGATATTTTTGATATTATGAATTCAAAAATGATGTCTATTTTACCAAATTCAAAACATATCAGTTGCATTAATTAATTTAAAAATTAATTCCCGTCGTCAAAACAAATAGCCTGTTCTTAAGAGATAATAACTATCAAAATATTGACAGTTGTTTATTTCTCGTTTAAATGTGAAATTACAACCAATAACCAACATTATATTAAATTGTAAAAATATATTCTAAATATACTTTAAAACCAATCAAATTAATAATTTATCACTATTAATTATTTCTATTAAAATTTAGTAAATTTCACTATTCATCAAGAAATGAAAGTTATCTGAAAAGTTCCAAAATTTCACCCTAAGCTAATTTCGATATTAAGAATCCAAAAATGAAGTCCATTTTGAAAAATAAAAATTTCAAAATTTCAAAAAGTGGTTATTACTATTCATAACGGCTAGTTTTAATAACATTTTAATAGTATATCGTTGTTTAGTGAAACTCGGTATTGCGTACTACACACACTATCGAGGAAGGTCGCGATTGCGTGTAATGCAAGGCAAGTCAAGAATGCATGTTGTGCAAGCTCCTTTTGGTGTAGCATACAACACAAGACATTAATGAAATTAAAAAGAATATTTTTCATAAAATCTTGGGGTGTTACATTCTACCCCCCTTAAAATGAATTTCACCCTCGAAATTCATCGGGGTTATAAATGGTTTACTATTCGAAAGTTTCTTTAATAGAAACCCACATCGTAAAAAGGAATACCAAAACCAATATTTAAAAACAAAATTATGAAACGTAACAGTTACCCAAATAAACTAATCACTGGGTTTCCACATAGGTGAAAATATGGATATGGAAGAGAAATCTAACCATCATGTTCTGATGGTGAGTGGTAGAGAACATGGCTATGGAAAAGCCAGAAATCACAAAGCCATAAATTTTTGACGATATAAGGTACCATATGATTCATCAGATATAAGAGAACTAGGACAACATTTTTGGTTTTCAAGATCATTTCCCTAAAGTTGATGAAATTGGAATTAGAAGAAATATTTTCGTGATTTTGGTATAGTCTCACCGTTTGTCGTTCTTTGGACAATTTAAACTTCATATCTTAAAGAAATGAAGTTGAATTTGACATTCGTGATGTGTTAGCAGATCATGTGATAGAATGATGGGTCATTCCATCTGTCTCAAACAAAAGGTTAGAAAAGTTATCAAAAAATACATAAGTCCATCTATAGTGAGATTAATCATATATGGTTCCTAAAATGGACTTATACTTCATATATCATAATGCTTAATATAATAAAACTAGTTTCTACTAAACAGGGAATTCCTGTAGGCCAGTGGTAGGCGATAAAGGCCAGTCACACTTTGGTTGTGGGTTCGATTCCCACAGCCTCGTCCGACGTGATGGGCTGTCGCATGTCCTGCAGGTTGTCCTTCTTCTAAAACTATATTACTATCACATCCCATCAATAATATCAAAAAAAAAGTTCGATCCTTATACAATACTAACTTATGTATAACATAATTCATTCCAATCTTTAGGCTTATCTAAAATACTGCGGTCCAAGCTCATAGTATAAAGAAAATGATTACTTGAAATGTCATCAACCAAGCATGAGAATATCATCATTTATCCCCCATATTTCTTGTTGGTCACATTCCAATCATGTGAATACCTTAATCATGTATTCTCTTGAAAAATGAATACCCATTGAACCATAGTGAAAACATAAATGCAGTTAAAAGTTAACACTTTCCACATACCAAAATCCTCAAAATTCTATATACTCAAACCATGATATCACTTAGTCCTTATATCAATCATGAGCTCATGAATACTATCAAACATTTCATTTTCTCCTTATCCCTTCATTATGCGCATATCATCTGCTTTCCAAAATATTTGAATCACTTTTCATTGTTACCGGTACCTAAAAATTATTGAAAACCACAATAGACTAATACAAAAATATTCCAATACACAATAAAAGTACGTCAACAACATTATTCTTGAATACCAATACATAAACACTTCAATCATCCTCTTCAATGATTGTTCTGGAATAAGTCCTTCCTTGATTTAGAAGTAAATTTTTAGGTTAGGGCATTGAGTTGGGTAATGCCCATGTTCTCCACAAATAATACATTGAACTACATAACAGTCTGTCACTCTATGACCCTTTTCTCCACATAGATAACATCGGTCCCTCCATTTGAGGTATTCCTCAAGGTTCTTCTTCCCTTCTTTAGAAATCTCAATCTTCCTTTCTTTATGCTCCTCAACATGCGAACATGCATAATAGTCTATCTTCCTCTTATTTGATGAATTAGTCATACCACTAAATTTCACCTTGTTAATCATATATCGCGATGACTGATTCGACATAATCACAATATCTTTATCTCTAGGCATTACACAATTTTTTTGCTCATAGTCACCAATTTGTCAATTGGATTCAATGTTAACCGAATTCCTTCTGGTTCCCTCCATTAACTAAAACACAAAAAGAATTCTGTGAGAGGAAAAATCATGCTATAGAAAACAACATAGTAAAGGTGGATTACCCTCAATATCTAACATCTTAGGTTAAATTATAAGATCCTTAGAGAAATTCTAGGACTATATCCTATACATATACTTAACCTAAGAGACATCCATAGACATACCATAGAAATATCTCTAGGGATCTCACTAATGTTTTCGCATCCTAGTTTCCAAATGTTGACTAAACCTTTCCTCTGATACCAACTGTAGAGACCTGAAGCTTAACGTACATGGAAATTACATTACTTTTGCGGAATACTTAGTACATAACAAAAACACACACACAAGGACCGTAATAGTTTAGTGACTTTGGAAACTTGGAATATAATCTTCTAATCGTGGTGAAAGATCTTCAACATCTCCCATAGAGATCTTATTTTTTTAAACCTAAATCCTTTCTTTATGTCCTGGGGAAAATAAAACATAAAAGGGTGAGCTCAAATGCTCAGTAAGGGTAAAAAAAGAAATATCAATCACATCATATTCATAAGAACATAACTTTTGGAAATCGTAACCTGAAAAAGAGAGAATAATTTCATAACATGGGATAAATCATAGTAGTGAAAATTAATCCCAATAATCATGACATAAAAATGAAACTTTGTGGCATACACACATAATCATAAAGAATCATTTCTTATTACTCAAGACTCATTTCCAAGACTATCTTAGTGGACAAAGTCCATTTATGAACCGAGTTCACTCCTCGTTTTAGTCCTGTTTCACTGAACCGGTATAACCTACCGTTCCATCCATGTCTATCTCATGAGATATAAAATCTTTACCCAATGCATTGGAGGGAGATATAAGTCCCACCCATCTCATAATGATACCATTATTATGTGTTCCATAAAATCATAAATCATACATCATTGCATAACCCATGTAATAAAAATGGGAATCTTAAACATCATGAAATCATAAAAAAATCATATAAGATAAAGGAATTCATAAAAATATTTCCATCACAACATAATAAAGTAAATGTAATAATAGGGATAGAAACAGAACCCTATATTATCTTAGATGGAAAATAATTTTGATAAAACACTTGAACTCCATTCTTGAGGAAAATATCCTTTCTACTTCTAAAACCCTTTTCCTTTCATAACATGTCATACAATTCTAAAATAAATGAAGTTGATTAAAAATAAACTTGAAAACTTGTAAAGGATTCTTCTTGGAAATAATGTTTTAAAAATCCATTCAAGCCGTATAAGTTAAAAAAACATTCTTCTCGTACTTTTGTCAGAAAAGTCAAAAAAGTACTTCGTACGAAAAACAACAAAAGATTCCTTTCATATCTTTTACTAAAAACTCACCGAAGGGTAAAATAGGATTTAAAAAATTGTATGTGAATGGAAATAATATTACATATTGAGGAAACATGGATGTGGATGATAAAATACACCCCAGTAAATACCAAAGTATAAACAATCTCGGATAAAAATGAGATTGTGATATTTTCCCTTACCTTAGGTTCGATTTGCTTCGTATGTGTCCGAAACTCCTGTATAATGATTTAAATAATGTCATTGACTTATTCCAGAATCATAACCATTGTTATGATATCATATATGGTTCAATTATGGCTTTATATTACCCGTTCTTTTGTAAATTCCATGTTAAAGAGCGTTTTGGGTAAAATCGTTTCATTTGTCGTCCGTGTTTTGACTTGTAATTATTCATATGATTACATAGATCATGATTACTTAATTCCAGAATATAAAACATGATTTATATATAATATATATTCATAATATACATATATATATAATATATTAGTAAATGGAAAGAAATACACTGTTCATGGAGACGGTAGACCGTACGTATGCATGGACGCTGTTTTCTTTTCCTTATTGATTTGAATGGAATTAAGTAGATGACATAAATATATATACACACAAATCCAGAATCATTATTTTTTCATATATTTCATTATTACTTATTATATATACTTTATAATCATTCATGAATGGTTAACGTGGAGAATGAATCTCATCGCGTTGTGGAGACGGTAGTCCGTACGTACGCACGAGCGATGATATCGTTCTCATTATCGTGGAATTGTATTAGAGTGTATGTATATTATTTCAGAATCAATATCACTTTACAATAATCATATATAGTTATTATTTACACCATTATACCCATCCAAGTATGGTGGTGGTGGAAAATACTAACATGTCATATTAACCTATAAAATTGTTTTAATTCATAAAAAGTCTAAAATTATATTTATTTTGGTGTTTATAACATCAATTATGTCAATATTTCATTAATAAGATAATTACTGCATCATCTTTGTGTCATAAATAAATTAAATTATCTAAAGTCTAAAAATTACAAATAAAATATCATTATGTAGGAAATAGTTTTATCTTTCTAATGAATATTTATAGCAGAATTTATCTTATGTATAACCCCATATTAAAAATGATTTACTTATTAAACTTTGATTTTAACTATTTTAACCCTTCTTTAAATAAATTAATAATAAATGTCCTAATCTAATCCAAGTGGGCCTAAATGGTCATATTTTATTCCTAAGGTTGTTTTTTTTCGAATTACACTTGTCCAATAGAATTAGAACATGTGTTAGGGTAATAATAATATCATTTTTACCCTTAATTACCCTATATACTTTTAACCGTGGTAAAAAAAGTAAAAAGTTACTATTCACCAAAAATTATTTTCATCTCATTGAACCACATTTTAGTCCTTGATATTAACCGTGTCTCTCGGATTTTCTAAATTCCACTCATAGAAGCGGTAAAATTAAGTTTTATGAAAAATTCAGCTTTTTTAACTACCACTTAGTGGTTTCACTATTCATCAAAAATTGAAATTTTTGAGAAGAATACAAAAAATTAGGCCTAAGCTATATTTGATATTATGAATTCAAAAATGATGTCTATTTTACCAAATTCTAAACATATTAGTTGCATTAATTAATTTAAAAATTAATTCCCTTCGTCAAAACAAATAGCGTGTTCTTAAGAGATAATAACTATCAAAAGATTGACAGTTGTTTATGTCTGGTTTAAATGTGAAATTACATCCAATAACCAACATTGTATTAAATTGTAAAAATATATTCTAAATACACTTGAAAACCAATCAAATTAATAATTTATCACTATTAATTATTTCTATTAAAATTTAGTAATTTTTATTATTCATCAGAAAATGAAAGTTATATGAAAAGTACAAAAAGTTCACCCTAAGCTAATTTCAATATTCCGAATCCAGAAATGAAGTCCATTTTGAAAAATAAAAATTAAAAAATTTCAAAAAGTGGTTATTACTATTCATAACGGCTAGTTTTAATAACATTTTAATAGCATATCGTTGTTTAGTGAAATTCGGTATTGCGTACTGCACACGCTATTGAGGAAGGTCACGATTGCGTGTAATGCAAGGCAAGTCAAGGATGCGTGTTGTGCAAGCTCCTTTTGGTGTAACGTACAACACAAGACATTAATGAAATTAAAAAGAATATTTTTCATAAAATCTCTGGGTGTTACACTCATGTGGGCCCCACCACACATTATCCTCACATGAGAGGTTATGTGGGTGTGGGACCCACCTCTAACTTCCCCTTTTGGGAAATACCCACCACTAAAGAAATTAAATAAAATTTTGTACACTTATAGTAACACCACAATTTTATTTTAATTTTTTTTGAATCCCCAAATTAAAACTTCTACTCTCGACCAAACGCAACTGCGGTAAAGGTCCCCTTAAGAGAATACCAGCACTGCGAGTTCATCGGTGCCCTCAGATTTCAATTTCAAGCACTGGTTCAAAAGATAAAAAAACCCACACGTACGTTTACTGAATATACTCGAACAAAACTTCAGAAATTGATTCCGAACACACCGGGCCACAGAATCAGGCACCGTTAGAAACCACAGACTCGTAAAATTTTAAAGAATTTAAGGAAAAAATTTCTATGAAATTTATAGGCCTTTAAATTACCCCCACCTTACGGATTTATGTCCCTGTAAAGCTGCAACACACACTAGGGAAATAAATGGGGGTACTGAGCATGCATTTGTGCCTCCCGCTCTCATGTGCTCTCCTAGAGGTTCCCGTGCTGCTAGTGAATGTGCACCAGAGGAATCGACCATCCTCGTAGGAACCAATTTTGTTGATACTCGATCTCCACTAGGACCTCTGTGAATGTTGCCCCATCATCGATGTCTAGATTCTTTTGATCGATGATGTGAGTTGGGTCGTGCACGTATCTCCTCGCCTGAGATACATGGAATATGTAATGCACCCGGTGCAACTGAGGTGGAAGGGACAGGCGGTAAGCCACCTCGTCTACTCTACTAATAACCTGGAATGGCCCGAAGAAGTGCAAAGATAATTTGCCGCCCCGGCCAAATCTTCATAGACCTCATCGAGGTGAGACCCGTTAGAAGACGTGGTCACCATCCACAAACTCCTGTGGTCTCTGTCTCGTATCAGAATAGGACTTTTGTCTGCTATGTGCAGTCTTCATCTGGTCCTGGATGATCTACACCTTCTTCGTCGTAGCCTGAACCATCTCTTGTCCTACAAGTGCTGACTCCCTTGGGTCTGTCTAGCACAGAGGTGATCTGTAGGGTCGGCCGTACAGTGCCTCATATGGTGCCATCCCGGTGGTGGAGTGGTAGCAGTTGTTGTAAGAAAACTCCACTAAGGGTAAGTGATCCTCCCAGCTACGACCGAAGTCAAGGAAACATGCACAGAGTATGTCCTCAAGAGTCTGAATGGTCCTCTCAATCTGACCATTCATCTAGAGATGGAAGGCGGTGCTCAAACGAAGCTGCATCCCAAAAGCCTCTTGTAACCCCTTCCATAGCTGGGAAGTGAAATGAGCATCTCGATCAGAAACGATAGATGATGTAACACCATGAATCCATATGATCTTCTGAACATAGAGGCATCCCAAGCTCTCTAATGAGCCCTGCTCTCTGATCGGTAGGAAGTGGGCCGACTTGGTGAGTCGGTCTACGATCACCCAGATAGAGTCGTGTCCTCTGGATGTACGTGGAATCCCCATCATGAAATCCATGGATATCCCGTCCCACTTCCACTCTAGGACCTCTAAGGGTTGTACCAAGATAGCTGTTACATGGTGCTCTGCCTTCACTTGCTGACAAGTGAGGCATCGTGATACAAACCCTGCTACATCCTTCTTCATACCCGGCCACCAGTGTAGTCTTATGAGGTCCTGATACATCTTCGCCACTCCTAGATGTACCGCTAGAGGGGAAGTGTGGAACTCCCTCATCACCTCCTCCTGTAGTGCAACTGGTACCATGGTACGTCCCCTAAAGTGGATGATGTGCTCCCCTCCATCATAAAATTCATCAGGCACCTGCCCTGTGGATAGCTGAGCACGTCGCCTCTCACAGTCAACGTCCCCACGCTGTGCCTACCTGACTCGCTAAAGGAGTGAAGGAGTGACCATGATAGACTGAAGAAAGGTTTCTCTATCTCTATACACAAAGGATATCTGCAATGCGGCTAGCTGCTCTGTCGCCTCTCCCAGCAGCTGAGTGCCCGATCTCCTACTGATAGCATCTGCTAAAAAGTTCCACTTCCCAGGAGTATATACTATCACGAAGTCATAGTCCTGGGGGAACTCAAGCCATCAACACTGTCTCAGGTTCAATTACTTTTGCGAAAAGATTTACCAGAGACTCTGGTGGTTAGAGTAGACTATAATGCGCTCTCCCATCAGATAGTGCCACCAGATCTTCAAGGAAAAGACCACTGCTACTAACTCCAGGTCATGGGTAGCGTAGTTCTACTCATGCGGTCTCAACTTCCGTGAACCATATGCGATCACTACTATCTCTTGCATCAGGACACACTCGAGTCTGATCCCTGATGTGTCGTAGTAAACTACGTACCCTACGCCCTCCTCCGGTAGCCTCAAGATGGGCGCATTGGTCAATATATGTCTTAGCTCCGGAAAGCTCTGCTGGCATCTCTCTGACCATACGAAGGGTTTCCCATTCTTCATAAAAGCTGAAAGAGGTGTTGCAAATTTGGAGAAGTCTGGCATAAATCTTCGATAGTACCCATCCAGACCCAAGAAACTCCGCACCTCCGTCACACTCCTGGGTGGATCCCAAGCAAGTACTACCTCGATCTTCACTGGAGACACTATGACTACAACCTCCGAGATGATGTGTCCCAAGAAGTGAACCTCTCGAATCCAGAACTGGAACTTCGAGAGCTTACCATAAAGCTGGTGCTCTCAGAGTGTATCCAGTACAACCCGCAATTTGTAGGCCTGCTCCTCCTCAGTAGCTGAGTAAATCAGTTTGTCTTCGATGAAGAGTACGAAAAAACGATTGAGGTAAGGTTGGAAGATCCTATTCATTATACTCATGAACATTGCTGGAGCATTGGTTATGCTGAAGGTCATAACCAAGAACTCATAGTGGCCATACCGACACCTGAAGGCCATCTTCTACACATCCTCATCTCGAACTCTGAGATGATGATAGCCTGACCTGAGGTCTATCTTCGAGAACCATCGTGCTCCCTTGAGCAGATCAAAGAGGTCGTCAATCCTCGGGAGTGGGTACTTGTTCTTCACGGTCACCTGATTCATGCAATTGTAGTCGACACATAGTCGTAAGCTCCCATACACCTTCTTGGTGAAAAGAATCAGAGATGCCCAGGGTGAAACACTGGGTCGGATAAATCCCTTCCCCTACAAGTCCTCCAACTGTACCCACAGCTCACGAATCTCGGTGGGATCCATTTGATATACTAGAGTAGATATCGGTGGTATCCCAGGGTACAAGTCAAAGTAAAAGTCTACCTCTCTGCGGGGAGGTAGTCCTGGGATGTCGTCAGGAAAAACGTCCGCATACTGATCCACCACAACAGGAAAACTCCGAATCCTCACATCAATCACTCCGAGGATGAGACTAGCCAACTGATGTGTGATCGGTTCCCCCCTCCTCCATGTAAGTCCATCTTAAGCTACAAAGGCTCCCTTCTCGACGGTGAAGGTGAACCTGGTCCCATCCATGTGGACACATCGCACTTTGCGCCTAATAGAATCAATCTGAACATGAACTGTGGATAATCAGTCCATACCAAAGATGATGTCGTAAGGCCTCGACACCGCTACAAGAAGATCCCAACCAAATATCTCGCCTCCTAGAGTAAGCTCACACTACCGACACCAGTGCGTAATCATCGAGTCTTCTTCCATAAGAGTCTCTAGCCGTACGGATCGAGCCAACGGCTCTGTCAGAATCTCTGAGCTCCGAACAGGGGAAGCGACAATAAAAGAATGACTCGCACTTGTGTCTATAAGTACTGTAGAAAGGGTGGATTAGACATAGATAGTACCTCGAATCATCTCAGGTGCGCCGTGGTCGTAGGTCTTGACTGCCTAAAGCTGAGCCGGCCTCTGTACGCCATCTCCCTGTTGTCGGGGTGGACCGTTTAGTGGTGGTGGTGGTAGAGCCTCGAAATGTCTTCCACCACCCACTGCTCGGCTATCTCCTCTACCTCGTCCTCCTGCTCTTAATGAACCACCACAGTCAAACCTCTACCTCTACTTGGGAGGTCCCTCTACTATCTGTTGCTCTTCTACATGGCGGGTCGTGTAGTCACGAGCCATGTGTCCCTGCCTGCCGCATGCATAGCACTGCCTGCTCCTCGTAAAACTGACTCTGCTTCGTGGGCCCCGCACAATTGAACCTGTATCCTGAGGTCACCCAGCTGATGGCCTAGTCCGCCTGGACCTCTGCATCATCTGTCTACTGACGGCTGTAGAAGACTCCGCTACGTGTCTTCTTGTGGTGGGTCTCGCTACTGGTGTCTTCTCAGCAAGGAAACTCTCCACTAGAAGGGCTCTCTCCAGCACCCCTACCTACGTCAAAATACTGAGGGGAACTATCAGAGCTCTAATATTATTCCTGAGTCCCCTAATACAAGGTCTGGTCTTTGAAGAATGGGTCTCATACCATATCCATGGAGTAGTGTGAGAGGTTAGTAAACCTCACTGAGTACTGAGCTACTGTCATGCTGCCCTGCCGCAGATGTAGTAACTCCTAAATCCGCACCTCACAAAGGGTGGATGGAACAAACTCCAAGCAGAAGAGACTCTAAAATTCTGTCCAGAGTAAATATGCATCATCATGCACCTGGAGCATCAGGCTCCACCATCTACCTGCTGCTTTGTGTAGGAGACTCGTGACAAGGATCACCATAAGTTTGGTTGGGTTCCCTACCAATATAAAAACTCTGACAACAGCCTCCAGCCAGTCCTCAGCTGCTTGTGGGTCCATCTATCCATGGAACCTGGGAGGCCTATATCACTAGAACTTGTTCAATGCACTCAGGCGTCATGCACTCTCTGCTGCTGGAGCTGGTGGTATCTGTGGCCTAGCGGGTAGTTGTACCGCTGGTGCCTCCGCTGTGATGGGGCCCTACACTGATGCCTCTTCACTCGGTGAGCTACCATCTCGTACGTAACTCCGAACCCTAGATGGATGGCTTCATGGGTCCATCCTGGAAAGAAACAGGTGCTCCATGGTCAAACATTATACCTGGTGAGCTGACAGAAAGTAATCACAAGGAAAATTTTTGAAACACACTTGCAATCAGTGTTTTCGTGCACTGAGTCAGAAATCAGAGGTCAGGGTCTTGGTGTATGTATACGTCAGCTGCCACACCAACACTGGACTCAATGGACTGAAAACCACACTCAATACTCTTATCACTATTTTTTCATATAAAGAATGATCAGAGTCCTGAGTTCTGCGGTAGAACCGACTCCTCTGATACCAATTCGTCACGACCCATCCTCGGGGCCCATGCCATGACTACCCCAATCCCACCATCCATAGGCCAGGGGATGGAGACTACCAACAAAGGCATAAATTCCTAAGATGGGATGGCATTGAATTTATTAATGTAAATAAACACAACAGAGTAAGCAACAGGAAGTAAACAATAAGTGAAAAATTTATACAAAAAGTAGTGCTGAAAGTAAAGGGGCCAGAAATACAATCCCAACAGTAAAGTACAAGTACAATGGAAAGAAAGTACAACTGAAAAAGGGGAAATAGATAAGAAGGGTAGCTCCTGAAATGTCCGCCGAGTATCCTACCTAAAGGGTAGGTACAGATATCCACCTCAACACTCCACGTCTATCAGTCCACTCCGTGTACCATCTCACCATGTGGTCTACCTCCGGGTACTGTCCGGTCCAGGCTCGCTCTCTGCCTCTTTCAATGCTGTCCGTCATCTGCATCCAACACCATGAGGTGTGGGCATAGCCTGTTTAGGGGTGAGTATACGATATTCAGTAGGGACCCCAAGACCCCGAAGGTCTCCCAGAATCCACTAAGGATAAACCACAGAAGAAAGATACAACCACGAAGTATCAAAGAACCCTACTTAGGTATATTCCCATACATATACCTAAGTTATCAATCTCAGTTCGGCTCCAACTCTTGAGCCCAAGCACAACCCAGTCCACATAGGAAATAAGTCAATCAAATAGATGATAATGATTAAAAGTCAAGACTCAGCTCACACAGGTATACATCTTTCGTATAGCGATAGAGATGATCAGATGTAGTCACCGATTCATCTAAGCTGTCAGACCCACACAAGATACAAGACCAGATAAGCTGTCGGACCCACACAGGATACAAGAATCACTATTCTGTCGGACCCACAAAGGATACAAGTACAGAGGTCAATACTGTCAGACCCACACAGGATACAAGTATAGTAGTCATCGCCATCAAACCCACGGAGGATTCCAGTATGGTAGTCATCACTGTCAAATCCACGGAGGATTCCAATACTGTATTCGTCGCTGTTGTACCCACGAAGGATTCCAGTACAGTAGTTGTCGTAGTCGCAGCCACCTCTAGGGTTCCCACACACAACACACTCGATTCTAGGAGGGTCCTCTGTTCGAGCAAAGGGGGTCGATACATCAACTATCATGAAGTACAGATTTTATGTATCCCGAAGTTCCAACTCATCAAAAGGAACCCAATGCAATAGACGACGCATCAATCAGACGCCCGGTCTGAGAGTTATTAGTTTTTCCATTCTAGGGGCCCGGTTGGAATTACAATCATTCCAAACCCATCGATTTTCCAAAGTTGTCCAAAACTAAATTAGATTATTGAAAAAGGACCGCCTCGTCGTAAGGGTCCTAGTGCCGTAGATGGAGCATCGATCGGACACAGGGTCAAGAAGTTATTTGCATTTAAGAGAAACAAGCCCGACCCATCAAGCCCTGTGGGCTGGCGGGTCGACCCGTCCGGGCTCGGAGGTCCGACCCAGCTATGGGGTCAGCCCGGCCAGATGGGCCGTAGCCCAGCCCGGTGGGGCGCAGCCCGGCCCAGTGGGGCGTGGCCCAAACCGGCTGGCGCGGCCCGGCTGGGTGCGGTGCGGCCCACCTAGCGCGACCCGGCCTGGCTGGCGCAATCCGGCTCGTGGCTGGCTGTAGGTCAGCCAGTAGGCCAAGCGTATCGGGGGCGCGACCCTCAGTTTTCTGAAATGGAGGCACCGAGCAATGCCACCCCTCCTGTCCAGCCGGCCGGTCTTCTCCAGCACGAGCGGCCCGCACAGGCAGGCCGCTGTTCCTCCGCACACGGCACCAGTGGGTGCCGCGGCTCCCTTCAGCCTGGCTGGCAGGCGGCCGGCCGGTTCGCCGCTAAAACGGCCCGCAGAACGCGGGCTGCAGTCTTCCTGTAGCGTGGCACCAAGTTGGCGCTACCGTCCTCCAGCCCGGTCGGCAACGGCCCGCCGGTTCGTCCAGCAGGCGGCCTTTGGATGCGGGCTGCGGTCTTCCCCTCTCCACGCGGCACCCGGTGTCGTGGTCCTCCAACTAGCCGGCGCACGGCCGTCGTTGCTGCCGCCACCTTTGATCATCGCCACTCCTTCCACCCCATGGCCTCCTCCCTCCGACGCCAACATAAGCAAGATTCAACGGAGGGTTTTCGGGCCATGTTTGTTCAGCCCACACCCTCCGCGTTAGGTGATAAAAACTAAATCACTGCCAACCATAATCAATGCCAAGGTACAAGGAATACTACACATGTATAAAAAAATAAATATTCCATATTTCCCCTACTTCGATATCAAGAACTTGGCACGCCGACGAGCCGTGAAAGATGATCGTAATGGAGGTCGGGCGTCGCGGAAGACAGACACTGATTTCATTAATGTTGGGGTGCGTTTGAGGAGGAAGCGTAGTCGACATTCCTCACGGGCGGAGTCTTCTTCCTTGACATGGATGAAGAAGGATGAAGAAGACGATGATCGAGGGCCTTGAGTTCTTCATTGGAGAGAGTAATGTTCTTCATGGGAAGAAGGACCTCTCTTAATTCTCCACGAGTTCCACCACCAAAATATTTTCCAAGGAAATATAACAGAAAGGCCTCCCAATAAAATAGAATTGCCATGAAATTCAAAATTATTCAAATAAGAGGTTCCAATTAATTAATAAAGATATTAATTAGATGGGTTGGCATAATTAAGAGAGAAGGGAGGTGAACAATTCAAAATTCAAAGAGAGAAGGTGGAGAGTTTTAAGAGTTAATAAAGGGGTTTCATGGGAGTTTAAGGGGGAGTTGAGGGGTTAGGCTCTCGTGTGGGCCCCAACACACATTATCCACACATGGGAGGTTATGTGGGTGTGGGACCTACCTCTAACTTCCCCTTGTAGGTAATAACCACCACTTAATAAATTTAAAGAAATTGTGTACACTTAAAGTAACACCACAATTTTATTTTAATTTATTACGAATCCCCAAACTAAAAACTCTAATCTCGACCAAACACAATTGCAGTAAAGGTCCCCTTAAGCGAATACTGGCGTTGCGAGTTCATCGGTGCCCTCAGATTTCAATTACGAGCAACGGTTCAAATGATATAAAAACCCACACGTACGTTTACTGAACGTACCCAAACAAAACTTCATAAATTGATTTCGGGCACACCGGGCCTCGGAATTAGGCACCGTTAGAAACTGCATACTCATAAAATTCCAAAGTATTTAAGAAAAAAAATTTCCTTGAAATTTCTGGGTCATTACATAGTAGTCCTAAAAATCTATGATTCATCCATATTAATTACATAATGTTACAAATATCATTAATGATCCACCTGTGGTTTGATTTTAATTTTATAGTAACTATTGTAACCATATATTATGAAAATACAAAAAGACATGGTAAGAGTTAATATTTTTAAATGATTGTTAAAGGTAAAAGATAAGGTTAAATTTGTGCACTAAACTTGTGTAAAACCAATTGGTTAAGAGTATTTCAACCCATCCTCATCTTATCATTGAAATCACTTTGGAACTATTAGAATTCAAAAATAAATTTATAATAAAATAATAATTCAAGACTTTCCTAAAGGGCCCATTCTCCCTCTTATAAAAGATCACCACCTCTACCCAATTACTAACACATCTCAAGCCCCCTGTATCATCTAAATTCTGCTCAAATAAGCTCTAAAATCGCTACTTTATACTTAGAAGCATAAACATGGGAAGTAGGAAATTCAAAGAATCCTTTTGGATCAAATTAGAAGGATTTACCCAATTTTTAGGTAACCTCTTCTCTCAAGCTCCATTCCTTTATTTTTATTCTCCACCCCTTTGCCCCTTTTTTCCATTATTTTATAAAAACAATAAGATCATAAATATACCAAGATTTGTTTATGCTATTTGTTCGATCTACACTTAAACACACCTCCATCTAATGGATACAAATCATACTATTTCTGTGTATGACGAACTACTGCCTCATGAAATGATGATTGTTCAATTTCTCCTACCACATCTCATGGATTCTATTATGATGACACTATATTTATATATTAAATATATAATATTTATATTTTCTTTATTATTTTTTATTTTTTATTTACAATATAACTTTATGCTTTCCATGATGTGTAAATACGGTAATTTCATTTGAGGAAGTATGGACTACCGCTCCCTCAAAGTGATATGAATCATTAATGCTATACATGGAACAAATAATGGATGGTTTTATTAAACCTATGATACATACATTTAATAAATACAATACCGGTATTATAATATACATTTACATCGTATTATTATTATTATTTTAATATGAAAATGAATGAAAGTAGCGTTCATGTGTACGTACAACCTACCGTCTCCATGAGTGGTGCATTAATTTATTATCTCCAAATATTAAAGACTATTCATAAATACATATATAATGGAAATATATGATATTTAATTTTATAGAGAAAATGGACTTATGACCACATGGATATTTTTCATCAAAACAAGTTCATTTTTGACCCAGATACCATAAATCGATAGAACGTCCGATATGAACTCAAAAAATTAACTAATTTTTATAACATGGTAATAAGTGATATAAAATGAATAATAAAATTTTAAAAGGTTCTAAATCAAGTTTAAATTAAACTAATTTTATTATTCAAGAAATTAAATAATGAACAAGAGTAGTTATACTAAAGGTAAGTGAAATCTTAACTCAATCTCATTTTATTGAGTTAAATATCCATGTAATTGGTTTTTTTTACAAGAATATCTGTGAATTAACTCTAATTGTTTTACCTAGAATATCCACTTATATTGGGTGTATTTATATTTTTCACAAATAATTATGCCATTTATTTATCCTTAATCTATGGATACAATCTTTGTGAGGGATTTCATCTCAATTTATATTCCATTGCGACTTATTTGTTGTTATGCACCAATTAACTTTTATATGGTGTATATAATACCATTTAACATATTATATCATGAATCTCTTTATTTTCATGATATTATAATTTTTATGTAATGTTATTATTTAATTATTTTTTATTTTTTACTCAGGTTGTAAGGGACTATTTAACTAAAAAATCATTTTAAATGTTTAAATGATTTATTATTATGAATATTTCTCATTAATGTCCTTGTTTTCAAAATGGTTTTAAGGATTTATTTATACAAGATTAATGTTTTAAAATTATAATTCATTTTAAATTTTCAAAGTGGTATGTGACACTTTAATTCCAAAATATTCTTCTTAAAAATTTTAAATGTGTTTTTTAGAATGAAGCAATTATATCAATATCTTTAAATGATATCTTATGATTTCACTGTGTAAATTTTATTTTTCCTTTATTCATGTTTTATGTGTTATGATTATGTTATGGTTCATGGGAAATTTTTATGTATATGGGTGGTTCCAGGATAAAATGAGGGTGTGTGAGCCCATGATAACTCTCCAATGCATTGGGTAATGTGACAGAGGTAAAAGATAAGGTTTTTACTAAGATATTTTAGGAATATACTATGATGAGTATTCCAAACGTAAAAATAAATCTTAGTTCCTATATATCAGTGAAAGATACAATGTAAGTATGATATGTATGCCACAAGTTACCTTTATATTTTATGATTTTAATGAATTTTTGTAGGAATATTATGATTACATGATGTAAGATAAATAGTTTATGTTTTCTTGGAGATAAGTATGATCTTGTGAAAATTTTTTCATGGGTTTTAAATATTCACGGACTAACATTTTTTTCATTATTTTATATCCCTTACAAAGATTTTTATGTTAATCCCAATATTTTTGAAATGCTTTCAACAGGGTATAAGGATGGGTAAGAGAAAGGAACAAATGAAAAATATTTTAATCAAAAAAGTCATGTTTTATTTTAAAAAGTTTCATTTTGTGGAAAAAAAGGATAGTGAATGGAACAATCAAATTTGTAAATTTTTGAGTTATTATGTAATAATTATCGCCTAATTATATAAAACTCTGAACCTGAAAATATCCTCAATGTAAATTATTGACGTAACTCAAGATTATGTAATGTTTAAGGATGGGGCCTTATAACCACCCATAATGGGTTTCTAATAGAACAACCCATACATGGTTTATAATGGAACCACCCATCATAATAATCAATTTCCAAGAACAATTTCATGAATAAACTACATATAACTTTAATTTACTCATAAAAATCATAGAAAAAAATATTATTCCTTTCATAAATTGATTAAACCATCGAAAATATATAGTTTCCATGAAAATATATTTGAAAAAATCATTTTCTCTTTATAGAAATAATTCATATGGTAACATTAAAAAATATCCCCAGTGAATCATAAGTAACATCATGGGTTGTTGTCATTGGTGAATACGAATACCATTAAGAGATAATTAAATATATTTTTGATGAAAACTGTAACACCCGAGACTTTTATGTTATCATCAAAGGAATCTTTTTCTACACAACACTTGCTTGGCTTGCTTTACACGCAATCGCGACCTTCCTCGATAGCTTGCGTCGTACGCAATACCGAGTTTCACTAAACAACAATATGCTATTAAAACTAGCCGTTATGAATAGTAATAACCACTTTTTGAAATTTTATAAATTTTATTTTTCAAAATGGACTTCATTTTTGGACTCAGAATATCGAAATTATCCTAGGGTGAAATTTTGGTATTTTTCTGAAAACTTTCAATTTTTGATGAATAGTGAAACCACTAAGTGGTAGGTTAAAAACTGAATTTTGCATAAAACTTAATTTTACCGCTTCTGTGAATGGAATTTCAAAAATCCGAGAGACACGGTTAATATCAAGGACTAAAATGTGGTTCAATGAGATGAAAATAATTTTTTGGTGAATAGTAACTTTTTACTATTTTTACCGCGGTTAATAGTAAATAGGGTAACTAAGGGTAAATATGATATTAATATTACCCTAACACATGTCCTAATTCTATTGGACAAGTGTAATTCGACCAAAAACAAACTTAGGAATAAAATATGACCATTTAGGACCACTTGGATTAGATTAGGACATTTATTATTAATTTATTTAAAGAAGGGTTAAAATAGTTAAAATCAAAGTTTAATAAGTAAATAATTTTTAATATGGGGTTATACATAAGATAAATTCAATTGTAAATATTCATTAGAAAGCTAAAAAGATTTCCTACATGATGATATTTTATTTGTAATTTTTAGACATTAAATAATTTAATTTATTTATGACATAATGATGATGCAGTAATTATCTTATTAATGAAATATTGACATAATTGATGTTATAAACACCAAAATAAATATAATTTGAGACTTTTTATGCATTCCACTAATTTTCTAGGTTACTATGATATATTAGTATTGATTTAATCAACTTGGTTCGAACATATAATTCTGTTATGACTTTCAAACAAATCATATATCAAATAGTGTCAAAATTGACACAAAATAGTTTTTAAATCAAATATTATATTATTAATTGTTATTTTATTCCTAAAAATCTAAGGTTCGGCCAAATGACTTAGATAAGGATATATATATTAATAATAAACAATTTGGGGTTCGTTTGGCATGTTATAGTAAGTGTATTAACCATATAGTGAAAGAAAACAAAAAGACATTGTAAAAGTTAAATTATTTAACTTAGAGTTAAATTTAATTGATAAGGTTAAAATAATATCCTAAACTTGTCTAAATTCTATTGGTTGATAGGATTTCGACCCATACCCACTTTAGCTTCGAAATAAGACCCTTTGGAACCATTATAAACCGATTTTGACTTTAATATAAAATAATATTTTGAGATATTCCTAAGGTGCCCCTCTCCTCCCTTATAAAAGGGCACCTCCTCCCCCTCCTCCTCACACCAATTTGAGCACTCAAGCTCGGCCAACCCCTGCCATTTTCCCTTCTCCACTTCCCTAGAATAATCCTAGAGGTCCTGGTCTTCTCCAAAGACCAATCTTAGTTCCTTAAGTGGAGGATTCAAAAAGGCATTCCAAAGAAGAGGTAATATCCATTACCGATCTTTTCAATTTCTTTCTTCTTCAACTTCTTCTTCTTTAGTTTTTTCATGATAAAGTAATAACATCAGTATTACTTACATACTTATATGTTATTATAAATATGAAACAACCCTAATTCACCTTCTATCCATCCTACGGAAAAATGAAATCACCGCGCGTGCGTACGTACGGAATACCGTCTCCACGCCGTGGTGTAATCTATTTTCCACCATCACCTTACAAGGATGGGTATAATGGTGTAATCAGTAACTATATATGATTATTATTAAGTAATATTGATACTGAAATAATATATATATATACTCCAATACAATTCCACGATCATAGGAACGATATCATCACTCGTGCGTACGTACGGAATACCGTCTCCACGATGTGATGCGACTCGTTCTACATGATCTTCATTTCATAATGATTATATAAATGAATTGAATGAATGAATATGGTATATACTACACTAATACCATTCTGGAAATGAATTATCTATAACCTAAAGATAAGAATAAGAATTTATTCGACAAAACACGCATAAGAACAAAAAGTTATAAAGACCCGAGTAATAAGTAACAATGAAATATTACTAACAAGAAGCTAATAATATGACCATATATGATCTCATATCAATATGTATGATTCTGGAATAAGTCAATAACATTATTTAAACCATTATACAGGAGCTTCGGACACGAACAAAGCAAATCGGACCTAAGGTAAGGGAAATATCACAATCTCATTTTTATCCGAGATTGTTTATTCGTAAGTATTTACTGGGGTGTATTTTATCATCCACATCCATGTTCCCTCAATATGTAATATTGTTTCCATCCACTTGAAATAGTTTAAATCCAATTTTACCCTTAGGTGAGTTTTTAGTAAAGAATAAGAAAGGAATCTTTTGTCGTTTTTCCGTACGAGGTACTTTTTGACTTTTCCGACAAAAGTACGAAGAATGTTTTTTTTTAACTTATACGGCATGAATGGATTTTTAAAACATTACTTAAAAGAAGCTTCCTTTACAAGTTTTCAAGTTTATTTTTAATCAACTTCTTTTATTTCAAAGTTGTATGACATGTTATGAAAGGAAAAATGTATTTGAAGAAGAAAGGATATTTTCCTCAAGAATTCAATTCAAGTGTTTTATCAAAATTATTTTCCATCTAAGATAATAAAGGGTTCTGTTTCTATCCATATTTTTACATTGGTTTGACTATGTTGTGATGGAATTATGTTTATGAATTCCTTTATCATATATTAATTGATTTATGATGTCATGATGTTTCAAGAATCACATTTTTGTTATATGTGTTATGCGATGATGTATGTTTTATGATTATGTGGCACACATAAGAAAGGATTCATTATAAGATGGGTGGGACCTATATCTCCCTCCAATGCATTGGGTAAAGATTATATATCTCATGAGATAGGCATGGCTGGAACAGAAGGTTATTTCGGTTCAGTGATACAGGACTGAAACGAGGAGTGAACTCGGTTCAGAAAGGGACTTTGTCCACTAAGATAGTCTTGGCAATGAGTCATGACTAACAAGAAATGATTTTCCATGATTATGTGTGCATGCCACAAAGATTCAAGTTTTATGTTATGATTATGGGGATCTCATTTTCACTTCTATGATTTATTTCATATTATGATCTCTTTTGCAGGTTTTGATTTTCATAAAGATATGATATGATTTTTATTTCCTTTATTTGCCCTTGCTGAGCATTTGAGCTCACCCTTTTATGCTTTCTTTTCCCCAGGTCAGGAAGATGGATATTAAGTAGAATATGCTAAAAGGGACCCTTGATATGATGAAATAAATGGGAGACACTGTAGAAGATTTATGAACCAGTTGTTTATGTTTCCCAGTTTCTAAAGACACTATACCTATACGGTCCTTTGTGGTTTTGTCATATGTTGTAATAAGTGTGCTTCAATTTTGAAGTACTAACAATGTATGTAAAGTGTGGGTCGTTATAGTTGGTATCAGAGGAAAGGTATAGTCAACCTTTGGAAACTAGGATGTGAAAGCCTTAGTAATAACCCTAAGGATAAGTCTAAGCATAGAACACAATTTTAGAAATGGCCTTGAATAACCTAGGATAAGACCTTAAGCATGAAAATTTTATTCTTGAATTATGTGGTTTCCTATTATAATTAGTGTTGCTCACACTATTCTTCTTGGTTTTAGTCAATGGCTGGAACCCGAAGGAACCGTGTTAATGCGGAATGCGATGGGCAATGCAATGATTGTCCCCCTGAGCAACCAAACGATATGGGAGCTGGAATGCAAAATCTTGTAGCCATGCTCACACAACTTTCTCAAGCTATGAATCATGCAGGATTTCCAAACGAACAAAGAAGGGAGCAACATTCTGTTGAATCCTTCATGAGGCAGCGTCCACCATCTTTCAGCGGGTCTACTGATCCATTAGTTGCTGAACAATGGATTAGTACTACTGAAAAGATATTTTCAGTTCTTCAATGTTCTGAGCATGATAAAGTCATCCTAGCAGTGTATCGTTTGGAAGGAGATGCGGATCAATGGTGGAATCTTGTTAAGAATACGAGGCAAAGGGATGAAATTGAGTCTATGGAATGGGACGAGTTCAAGAACTTATTTTTCAATAAGTACTTCCCTCGTATTCTCCGAACAAAGATGGAGAAAGAGTTCCTTGAACTGAAGCAAAGGGATGATGAATCTGTTAGTACCTATGAAGCAAATTTTACAAGACTTGCAAGGTACGCTTCTAGTATTATTATCCAACCTGAGAGTAAGATCGATCGATTCTTTAGTGGCTTAAAACCAAGTCTTCGAAGGGCGTTAGCCATAAGGGACTTCAATAGCTACGAAGAAATCGTTCGATGTGCTCTCAAAGTCGAGATGGAGATTGGAGTAACCCATCAGTCACATGGGTTTGATAAGAAGAGGAAGATGGAATTCAAAGAAAAATCTAAAGAGCACACGGAAAAGAAGATGAACTTTCCCTTATGCTCAAAGTGTGGAAAGAAACATGGAGGGAGTTGTCTTAAAGGGACAAGTAAATGTTTTAAATGTGGAAAGGAAGGTCATCGGGCATTTGAATGCCGTGATAATGGGAAGAAGATGTCTAATGATGCAAACAAAGGAAGGGATACACAGAATTAACCTGCTACACTTCAATGTTTCAAGTGCAAGGAGATGGGGCATTATGCCAATCAATGCCCAAATCCAAGGGTTGATGATGATGGTCGACGTCAACAAACTCTTAAGGCTAAAGACAAAGGAAAGTCACATGCAATTTCTATCAGCGATGTGGAGTACGATAACGATGTGGTGAAAGGTACACTTACCATCCACTCTAAAGTAGCAAATGTTTTATTTGATTCTGGATCCACCCACTCTTTTATTTCTGAATACTTTTCTAAGGGTATCACCGTACTACCTCAACAATTAGATGTTGAGTTAGCTGTGACAACACCTAATGGCACATCAATCGCATCAGAAGTTTATAATTCTTCTCCGATCGAAGTTTGTGGGAAAGTGCTTCCTGCAAATCTTGTGATCCTTCCTTTAGTGGAATTTGATGTGATTCTTGGCATGGATTGGCTTTCTCTACATAGAGCTCATATCGATTGCCAAAGAAGGGAAGTCACATTTCATATTCCAGATCAATCTACGATCGTCTATCAATGCAAGGATGAACATAACCTTCCAGTGGAAATTTCTTCCATCTTATGGGTATTGATTCCACTAAATGAAGGTTATTTATCTCAAATGGTTGGTGAGAAACTCACGATTAAGAATATGCCCATTGTACGGGAGTTTGATGATGTCTTTCCGGAGGAATTACCGGGTCTTCCACCAAATCGTGAAGTTGAGTTTTCAATAGAACTCGTACCGGGTGCTTTGCCTATTTCAAAGACACCTTATAGAATGGCCCCAATTGAGTTGTAGGAATTGAAGAAGCAACTCCAAGAGAATCTTGATAAGGGATTCATACGCCCTAGTGCGTTACCTTGGGGAGCACCTGTTCTATTTGTTAAGAAGAAAGATGGATCAATGAGACTCTGCATTGATTATCGAGAACTTAACAAGATCACTATCAAGAACAAATATCCTCTCCCACGCATTGATGACTTATTTGACCAACTACGCGGAGCTCAATACTTTTCCAAGATTGATCTTCTTTCAGGGTATCATCAATTAAGGGTCAAAAGGGAGGATATACCAAAGACGGCTTTCCGTACAAGGTATGGACACTATGAATTTATAGTGATGCCATTTGGTCTTACTAATGCCCCTGCTATCTTCATGGATCTAATGAATAGAGTCTTTAGAGACTATCTTGATCAATTTGTGGTAGTCTTTATAGACGATATTCTTGTCTATTCAAAGAGCAAGGAAGAGCATGAAGATCACTTGAGAATTATATTGAAGACCCTGAGAAAGGAGAAGCTTTATGCCAAATTTACCAAGTGTGAATTTTGGCTTCAAAAAGTTGCATTTTTGGGTCATATAATCTCAAAAGAGGGGATATCTGTGGATCCAGCAAAAACAGAGGTTATCGAAAGATGGTCAAGACCAACAACAGTAACTGAGATCCGAAGTTTTCTTGGTTTGGCTGGATATTATCGACGTTTTGTAAAAGATTTTTCACGGTTATCTAATCCAATCACCAAGTTGACTCGGAAAGGAGTTAAGTTTGTCTGGACAGAGGAATGTGAAGAGAATTTCAAGGAGTTGAAAAGAAGGTTATCCAGTGCACCTGTGCTCACACTGCCTTGTAGTGGAGAAAGGTTTGTGATCTACAGTGATGCATCCAAGAAGGGATTGGGGTGTGTTCTTATGCAAAATGATATGGTGATAGCTTATGCCTCACGACAGTTGAAAATCCATGAGCAAAATTACCCAACACATGATTTGGAGTTGGCTGCGGTAATCTTTGCATTAAAGATTTGGAGGCATTACCTTTATGGTGAAAGGTGTGATATTTATACTGATCATAAAAGTTTAAAGTATATTTTCACACAAAAGGAGTTGAATATGCGCCAAAGAAGATGGTTGGAGCTGATTAAGGATTATGACTGCTCAATCCATTACCACCCTGGGAAAGCAAACAAGGTGGCAGATGCATTAAGTCGACAAGACCATGCTAGTTTATCCATGATGAGGATCACAAAAGATCCAATATTTATGGATTTACAAAGGATGGATCTTGGAATTATAATGGAAGGGGAAAAATCTTATCTTTCTCAAATGAATGTTCAACCATCTATACATGTGAAGATTAAAGAGGCATAGAAAGAAGATGTCGAGTTACAAAAGAAGGTGAGAAATGTTCCTGAATTCAACCTTGATTGTGATGGGATAATAAAGTTCAGGAATCGGGTTTGTGTTCCTCCCATCCCCGAATTAAAGAAAGAGCTGCTGGATGAGGCTCATAGTTCTTCATTCTCTATTCATCCTGGAAGCACGAAGATGTATAGGGACCTGAAAGAGTACTTCTGGTGGGATGGCATGAAAAGAGATGTTGCTGAATATGTCTCTCGATGCTTGGTTTGTCAACAAGTTAAAGCTGAGAGACAGAAGTCTAAGGGGATGTTACAACCATTACCCATACCCGAATGGAAATGGGAAAACATCACTATGGACTTTGTCACAGGACTTCCTAAAACATCCAAAGGCAATAATGCTATCTGGGTCATAGTTGATCGTCTTACAAAGTCTGCACACTTCATTGCTATTAGAGAGGATTTCTCTCTAGATCAGCTTGCCAGGATATATGTAAAGGAAGTGGTAAGATTGCATGGAGTACCACTTTCTATTATATCTGATCGAGATCCGAGATTTACCTCGAAGTTCTGGCGAAGTCTTCAGCATACTTTGGATACAGAGTTGAGTTTCAGCACTGCTTATCATCCCCAGACAGACGGTCAGTCTGAGAGAACAATTCAAACCCTAGAAGATATGTTGAGAGCTTGCTCTATGGATTTCAAAGGAGGTTGGGATCAACACCTACCTTTGGTGGAATTTTCTTATAATAATAGCTTTCACTCCAGTATTCAGATGGCTCCTTATGAAGCTCTCTATGGAAAGAAATGCAGGACTCCAACTTGCTGGGATGAAGTTGGGGAAAGAAAGCTATTAGGACCTGATCTCGTTGATGAAATGGCAGAAAAGGTTAGATCTATTCAACAACACATAAGAGCAGCTCAGAGTCGACAGAAAAGTTATGCCGACAACCGAAGAAAAGACCTAGAGTTTGAAGTGGGCGATAAAGTGTTCTTACGAATATCTCCCTGGAAGAGGGTTATGAGATTTGGAAAGAAGGGGAAGTTGAGCCCTAGATATATCGGTCCTTTTGAAATACTGGATCGTGTTGGGAAGGTAGCTTACCGATTGGCGCTTCCACCGAATCTCTCTCAAGTTCACGATGTGTTCCATGTATCTCTCCTGAGAAAGTACATACCAGATCCTTCACATGTACTCAGCTCAGAAGTTGTACCGCTGGAGCAAGATCTTTCTTATGAAGAACAGCCGATAGAGATTCTAGATCGTAGCGAAAAAGTCCTACGAAACAAGACCACTCGCTTGGTGAAAGTTTTATGGAGAAACCACCAACTTGAAGAAGCTACATGGGAGCTTGAGGATATGATGAGGGAGAAGTATCCTCATTTGTTTGTTGCAAAGTGACGAATTTCGAGGGCGAAATTCTTTTTAAGGGGGGTAGAATGTAACACCCGAGACTTTTATGTTATCATCAAAGGAATCTTTTTCTACACAACACTTGCTTGGCTTGCTTTACACGCAATCGCGACCTTCCTCGATAGCTTGCGTCGTACGCAATACCGAGTTTCACTAAACAACAATATGCTATTAAAACTAGCCGTTATGAATAGTAATAACCACTTTTTGAAATTTTATAAATTTTATTTTTCAAAATGGACTTCATTTTTGGACTCAGAATATCGAAATTAGCCTAGGGTGAAATTTTGGTATTTTTCTGAAAACTTTCAATTTTTGATGAATAGTGAAACCACTAAGTGGTAGGTTAAAAACTGAATTTTGCATAAAACTTAATTTTACCGCTTCTGTGAATGGAATTTCAAAAATCCGAGAGACACGGTTAATATCAAGGACTAAAATGTGGTTCAATGAGATGAAAATAATTTTTTGGTGAATAGTAACTTTTTACTATTTTTACCGCGGTTAATAGTAAATAGGGTAACTAAGGGTAAATATGATATTAATATTACCCTAACACATGTCCTAATTCTATTGGACAAGTGTAATTCGACCAAAAACAAACTTAGGAATAAAATATGACCATTTAGGACCACTTGGATTAGATTAGGACATTTATTATTAATTTATTTAAAGAAGGGTTAAAATAGTTAAAATCAAAGTTTAATAAGTAAATCATTTTTAATATGGGGTTATACATAAGATAAATTCAATTGTAAATATTCATTAGAAAGCTAAAAAGATTTCCTACATGATGATATTTTATTTGTAATTTTTAGACATTAAATAATTTAATTTATTTATGACATAATGATGATGCAGTAATTATCTTATTAATGAAATATTGACATAATTGATGTTATAAACACCAAAATAAATATAATTTGAGACTTTTTATGAATTCCACTAATTTTCTAGGTTACTATGATATATTAGTATTGATTTAATCAACTTGGTTCGAACATATAATTCTGTTATGACTTTCAAACAAATCATATATCAAATAGTGTCAAAATTGACACAAAATAGTTTTTAAATCAAATATTATATTATTAATTGTTATTTTATTCCTAAAAATCTAAGGTTCGGCCAAATGACTTAGATAAGGATATATATATTAATAATAAACAATTTGGGGTTCGTTTGGTATATTATAGTAAGTGTATTAACCATATAGTGAAAGAAAACAAAAAGACATGGTAAAAGTTAAATTATTTAACTTAGAGTTAAATTTAATTGATAAGGTTAAAATAATATCCTAAACTTGTCTAAATTCTATTGGTTGATAGGGTTTCGACCCATCCCCACTTTAGCTTCGAAATAAGACCCTTTGGAACCATTATAAACCGATTTTGACTTTAATATAAAATAATATTTTGAGATATTCCTAAGGTGCCCCTCTCCTCCCTTATAAAAGGGCACCTCCTCCCCCTCCTCCTCACACCAATTTGAGCACTCAAGCTCGGCCAACCCCTGCCATTTTCCCTTCTCCACTTCCCTAGAATAATCCTAGAGGTCCTGGTCTTCTCCAAAGACCAATCTTAGTTCCTTAAGTGGAGGATTCAAAAAGGCATTCCAAAGAAGAGGTAATATCCATTACCGATCTTTTCAATTTCTTTCTTCTTCAACTTCTTCTTCTTTAGTTGTTTCATGATAAAGTAATAACATCAGTATTACTTACATACTGATATGTTATTATAAATATGAAACAACCCTAATTCACCTTCTATCCATCCTACGGAAAAATGAAATCACCGCGCGTGCGTACGTACGGAATACCGTCTCCACGCCGTGGTGTAATCTATTTTCCACCATCACCTTACAAGGATGGGTATAATGGTGTAATCAGTAACTATATATGATTATTATTAAGTAATATTGATACTGAAATAATATATATATATACTCCAATACAATTCCACGATCATAGGAACGATATCATCACTCGTGCGTACGTACGGAATACCGTCTCCACGATGTGATGCGACTCGTTCTACATGATCTTCATTTCATAATGATTATATAAATGAATTGAATGAATGAATATGGTATATACTACACTAATACCATTCTGGAAATGAATTATCTATAACCTAAAGATAAGAATAAGAATTTATTCGACAAAACACGCATAAGAACAAAAAGTTATAAAGACCCGAGTAACAAGTAACAATGAAATATTACTAACAAGAAGCTAATAATATGACCATATATGATCTCATATCAATATGTATGATTCTGGAATAAGTCAATAACATTATTTAAACCATTATACAGGAGCTTCGGACACGAACAAAGCAAATCGGACCTAAGGTAAGGGAAATATCACAATCTCATTTTTATCCGAGATTGTTTATTCGTAAGTATTTACTGGGGTGTATTTTATCATCCACATCCATGTTCCCTCAATATGTAATATTGTTTCCATCCACTTGAAATAGTTTAAATCCAATTTTACCCTTAGGTGAGTTTTTAGTAAAGAATAAGAAAGGAATCTTTTGTCGTTTTTCCGTACGAGGTACTTTTTGACTTTTCCGACAAAAGTACGAAGAATGTTTTTTTTTAACTTATACGGCATGAATGGATTTTTAAAACATTACTTAAAAGAAGCTTCCTTTACAAGTTTTCAAGTTTATTTTTAATCAACTTCTTTTATTTCAAAGTTGTATGACATGTTATGAAAGGAAAAATGTTTTTGAAGAAGAAAGGATATTTTCCTCAAGAATTCAATTCAAGTGTTTTATCAAAATTATTTTCCATCTAAGATAATAAAGGGTTCTGTTTCTATCCATATTTTTACATTGGTTTGACTATGTTGTGATGGAATTATGTTTATGAATTCCTTTATCATATATGAATTGATTTATGATGTCATGATGTTTCAAGAATCCCATTTTTGTTATATGTGTTATGCGATGATGTATGTTTTATGATTATGTGGAACACATAAGAAAGGATTCATTATAAGATGGGTGGGACCTATATCTCCCTCCAATGCATTGGGTAAAGATTTTATATCTCATGAGATAGGCATGGCTGGAACGGAAGGTTATTTCGGTTCAGTGATACAGGACTGAAACGAGGAGTGAACTCGGTTCAGAAAGGGACTTTGTCCACTAAGATAGTCTTGGCAATGAGTCATGACTAACAAGAAATGATTTTCCATGATTATGTGTGCATGCCACAAAGATTCAAGTTTTATCTTATGATTATGGGGATCTCATTTTCACTTCTATGATTTATTTCATATTATGATCTCTTTTGCAGGTTTTGATTTTCATAAAGATATGATATGATTTTTATTTCCTTTATTTGCCCTTGCTGAGCATTTGAGCTCACCCTTTTATGCTTTCTTTTCCCCAGGTCAGGAAGATGGATATTAAGTAGAATATGCTAAAAGGGACCCTTGATATGATGAAATAAATGGGAGACACTGTAGAAGATTTATGAACCAGTTGTTTATGTTTCCCAGTTTCTAAAGACACTATACCTATATGGTCCTTTGTGGTTTTGTCATATGTTGTAATAAGTGTGCTTCAATTTTGAAGTACTAACAATGTATGTAAAGTGTGGGTCGTTATAAAAACGCCCTTTCCATTATGAAAATATCTTTTAAAAACGTAAAATCCACAAAATATTATGGAAATAAGTTTCCTTTAAGAATACCATGTAAAGTTATAAAGGGAACTTCATATAAATTAACAGTAATGAAGGTGGTGAAATCAGCTCATGTCATAAACATTAAAAATATATATTATTTTGAAATATTTCCTATTGAGAGTTAAAAGTTACACATATAGAAAATGTTAATAACTTTCCTTTAAAAACCTTTTAAAATACGGTCAAAGATCATGTAAATTAAATTTTAAAAATATCTTTTTAGATAATAACATTCTTGAAATTTTATTGTATTAATTAGTAAAGAGCTTCATAAAATAGTGAGAAATATCATTTCAAATTTCAGAAGAGAAGAAATAATATTCAAAAGGGAATATCATTACTCATCACTCTAATTCTTTGACTTTATAACTACATTTTGTTTATTTGATTCTTATTGATTATAATAAGAAGTTAAATAATATATTATTATCAAATTTAGTTAAGTTAAATATAATATATCATGTAACTTTTTATTTATTTTTCATCTTAAAAAGGGGGATATTTTTTAGATTGGATATCATACTTTACACTTTTTTTAAAGATGATAAATGGGTTACTCCATTTCTAATTTTTCCCCAGTTTTGTTAAAATAAAATATACATACTAAGTCTGAAAATGGTGTTAATATCCCTCACTTACATCAAGGAATCCACCCAAAATCAAATATTTCATAAGAATTTTTCTGGATTCACACTATAAGGCCATTAGAACAACACATGAGGGTAGGTGGAATAGATAGAGGCTACTACCTCAACCACAAAAATCTAGTGATCTACTTGAAAAATAAGGTGGATCTTAGACAAAAGCACTTCATCCAACTATTATCATTGAAACTATGGTGATTAATAGCAATACATAGGTTTATATTTCTATAAAGTTGAAATAGATAATTTTTATTGTCCCCAATGGATCTATCATTATTTTATTGACCCTGAAAACTATAAAATATTAGTGGGACTTTGAGAATCTATAAATTGTAACACCCTGAGATTTTAGAATATATTTTTCTTTAATAAATTCAATGTTTTTAATAGATTGTAAAGAATGAGACCATGAAATTATGATAATAAATATAATATATTATTATATAGATCACATTATCTGGTATAAAATCATTTAAAATAATTTATAATTTATTTAGGAAATACTATTGATCCTAAAGAACTGTTTTAAAGTATTTTGTTATTAAGATTTTTTATCATATATGTTTTGTTTAAAAATTAATTTAGAGTATTAAAATTATTTGAAAATATTATTCAAGAAATAATAGAATGAATTCAATGTTTATGAACTGGTTATAAATGAAAATAAAGTCATTTTAAGGTAAAAGTGAGGTTTTCTAAAAAACTTTTTTTATACACACAATGTTTTTTTATATTAATTAAATGAATTGATCACTATTTATAAATTAGTTTAATTAAATTTTAGGATAATATATTTAATAAAATAATAAATTATTCATTTAATGGTTTTTACTTGGAAAAGAGTGAGAATAAATTTTTTTATGCATAAAAATTCATTTTTCTAAAAATGATTTTCGTTTCGTTTTGTGTGATTATTTTAAAATGAATTTATAAAACTTATATAAATTTAATTTGATAATTTATTATTATTATTTTGATTCATAATTTAAAAATTTGGTAATGAGACCACTTTTTTTGTCATAATGAATATTAAATATGGTAAAAAGCATTACTATGATAAAGATTGAAAAGGGTAAACAAGGGGTTAAACTAAAGAGATAAGAGTTACAATATCCTGAATGCTTGTATAAATACTATTTAATATATTTATTTCATCCCAAAAATATCTAATATTTTAATTTGGTTTTCTTTTGTTCCACGTTTACTTGAATACAAATTTATTATATTTTAATGTTTTAAGTATTTACAAGTTTTCCACCCACCTAACTTAAAAAAGGAGGCCTTCCCCCCTCACTAATTAAATTTTTTTGAGCCATATATATCTGCCAAGACATTGTCAAAAACCATAATAAATTCCTTACACTTGTATTGCAGCTTCTATAATTTCCCTAATACCAAACTAAGAAGGATTAGGGTTTAATGCAAATGAGGTTTCCGAAAGGAGAGGTAGTTTTCTTTATTGAACCTTTCCGAGTTTCATTCTTCCTTAACATACTATTGAGATTATATAATCAAATTAAAATGATTAAATTACTATAAAAACTCTAATTAAATGTTTTTATGTTAATGTTATAATTATTTTATACCTCCTTTCCATTCTGTGAGAAATGCTAATATCATTTGTGCGTATGTGTGGACTACCACCTCCATGAAGCGTTTCGATTCATTTTTCATGTAAACAATAATTTTATTGTAATATTGATGGTTTTAATGAATATATATTTTATTTATGGTATTATTATTATTTTTAAAAAATATTTTACAATTTATCTTTATTTCATTCCATTCATTGAAAAATTAAAATATTAGTCGTGCATATGTATAAACTACTATCTATATGAAGTGATGTAATTCATTTTTCATCACCCCATTATATATATTATTATAAAGGTTTATATAATAAATATATAATATAATTATAAAATGGTAAATATTATATATATTATTAAACCACGAAAAAGGTTCAAGGACTTAAACCGTTGAACCAAAACAGGCATGGAAAACAAACTAGTTTCACATGAATGTGGATTTTAATAAAAAATCATTAATAAATGGGTTATCC
Organism: Viscum album; assembly: GCA_963277665.1. NCBI lineage: Eukaryota > Viridiplantae > Streptophyta > Magnoliopsida > Santalales > Viscaceae > Viscum > Viscum album. The sequence continues at coordinate 481,798,683 of OY728139.1, forward strand.
GAAATTAAAAGAGAATGTTATATTGTAGGAAAAAAATTAATATTTTCATTTTATATATTTATAATAAATCTAAATATATTATATAGGATCTTAATAATGCATATGATGAAATATACAACCTAAGGTAAGAGTTTATGTTGCAATCTCATTTTTAATCGAGATTTTTTATATATGAAAATAATTATGGAAAATTATATGATATTTATCTATAAAACCTAATATATTTTATTGTCTTAATTTAATTTCTAGATTTTTAGTGTTTTCCTTTAATTCTACACTCTTTGCAAATTAAAATTACAAAAACCATCTTTTTAAAAAAGCTGACCTTATTTCATCTTTGGTCAATGAAATATTTCTACCGTGTTCATGATATTTAAAATGTTTTCAAGAATATTCATTTAAATGATAAAATTATTATTTAAATTCATCTTCAACCATATTTTTCTTTCTCTTAAATGGTTTTAAAAATTACTTTTTACTATGTTTTTTATATAAGATATTTATAGCTATTTACAAAAAAGTGTGAAATGAATCTTTGTTTTAATAGTTATTGAATGAATAAATTTCCCCCCCATCATTATATTTATATTATTTAAATATTACTTTACATGTTTCCATGGTTATTTTAAGATAAAATATTTTTCTCAATATTTTGGAAATTTTGAGTTTTAAAGATACCAAAAAATAATATATTTTCCCCTATTTTTAAAGAAATGTTTAAATTCCATTTTGGAGGTAGTTTTCATCTATTCCAACATAATTTTATGTTTCTTATTATTCAATGGGGATATTATATAATGAGACTATCCATGTAATTTCTTTGGATAACATATTATTATTTTATTATGAAATGATTATGAGAACTATTTATTTTCCATGGGTTATTATATAATGAATTGATGAATGTTTTTATGATATTATAGAACACATATGTATGGTTTTCATTATATGATAGGTTTTTTCATTAAATACCTATAATTAATTGGGTAATGATTAATATCTCATGAGATAATATGGATTTAAATGGAGAGTGAACCCTATTTTATAAGGGGCTTTGTCCACTATGATAGTCTTGAGAGTATATGTTGACTAAGGAAATGATGGAATGGTGAGTGAACCCAATAAAATATTGTAATTTGTTCACTATGATAGTATTAAATGTGAACTTTGACTAGTGAAATTATTTTCTGTTCTTATGATTTTGCCGTTTCTATGATATGCTCTTATGCTTATGATATATTCTTATGGAACATGATTTATTAATGATTATTCCTCAATATTAGGAACCATGTATTTAAAAATGAAAAATATTTATACTTTGACTCATGATTCAGGATCTTTGAATGATTGGGTATATAAATCTTAATTTATTATCATTCTGTCATACCATTATACTTATCATATGCTTTCATATTATCATCGATTGAAATCTACCATGTTTACCCTTATTTATCATTTGAGATCAAAATTTATTATGTTTTAATTTTACTAGATTATGAATAAAGGTTTTATGTGTGAAATGTATAATAATGGTATTGTGCGAGAAGAAATATGTGGGAGATGTTGGATTTATTCCATTAAATAAGATGATTATGTATCTAGTATTTTAAAAAATAATCTTTTATGGTTATTAGGTGGGTATTATTGTAAAATGTATGAAATATTTATCTAAGATAATGCAATATTTCTATTTATTATGTTCAGGTTGTTATTAGAGAATTTTTTTGATTTTTTTTGAAATTTATTTATGATGAAAATGAGGATAAAACTTAATATAACCTTCGTAGAATTTAAAGTGATATAAAGTGAACCTAAAAGTTTCATATGTTGATAAGATGGTGTCATAATTTAAGACATATTGGTAATTATTTTCATTATTATATGATTTCTCACTCTCATTATTGCATCATGATGTTTAAATATGATTTTTGGTTTTATTCATGGATGGAACCAGAGGGAATCGTGTTAATAAATAATGTGGAGGATAATGAAATGATTGCCTTATGGAGAAACTAAATTACATGGGAGTTGAATTAAAATATCTTGTTGCTATTCCCATTGAAATATCTCAATCCATGAATCATTTTGGGATTAAAAATGATAAAAGTAGGGACTAACTCAGAAAACATCTGTATTCTTTCAGTATGTCCTCTAATCTAATAGTTTCCAAGAAATGGATCAGTACCACTAAAATTATATAATCCATTATTAACTACAAAAAGGATGAAAAAATTTTCTTGGGGGTGTATCAATTTTAATGAGAATAAGATAAATTGTAACACCCCAGGATTTTATAAACTAAATCCGTGTTAGATAACAAAAAAGATACACCACAACAAACTTAAACAAACCAAAAAATATTATTATTTTAATGTGACCATTATAACCTAGTCATTAAATTGACAGACATGAATAATGTTAACTAATTTATGATATAAACATATATATAAATGTTATACGAAACATATATTTATTGATAAATTTATAATAGATAATCAATCATTTTTTTGTAATGTAATTTTATTCTTCAAAAATGATTTTATTATTTTTTGTGAGAAAAATAATATTATTATATGTACAAATATTTTAGAAAAAATGTTTCATAAAATCAAATTATTTTTTAAGTCTTCATATAAAAATTAACATTGGGTAAAATTTTTGGGATTTTTTAGAAAATATTGATTTTTCATTAAATTGTGAAAATACCAATTATTCAAACACAATCATTTCTTTTCTATAAATTAATTATTTTAAAAGTAACATTATTATTTTAATTATATTTGAATTAAAATAAGTATTATTTATTTAAATTTAATAAAATAAATTACTTTAAAATCTGATTTATATTGTATTTTTAGTATAAGTTTTTTTTGGATTTAAAAACACATTTTTCGGAAAACATTTATAAAGAGCATAATATTTCTTCATTTTAATTAATTGAATAAACCACTAATGAATAATTATATAATTAAAAATTATGAATTATATATCTATAAATATTAATTTAAATTCATATAATGATAATTACTAGTCATAGAGTTAATATAAAATCTTTCAATGCTTGAAAAATACATTTCTTGAAAAACTATTTTTTCATCACATCTAACAGTTTAATTTAAAATTGAATTCCAAAAATTTAGGGAATTTAATTTGATAAAATAGATTAAATATTTTTAATAATAATAATTTATATTATATAATATGGTAAATATATTTTTTTATATAATTAATTGTTAAAATAGTAAAAATCTTTTTACATGGTTAAGGTGAAAACGAGTCTACTAGAGGTTAAAATAAAAATGTTAGGGTTAAAATGACATAAAAACTTTTCCAATTTATATTTTATGGAAATATTTAGAACTTTTATATTCTAAGGTTATATAATGATCAATTTTTAACTTTTTGTTTTGTGTAAAATGTACATATAACTTTTTATTTTTAAAAATTCTAATTGTTCCCTCTCCCCCACTTATAAATGGCCACCCCTCTTTTATCCTATTAAATCCTTAAAAGAATTATGATTCACCAAATTAATAAAAAGTTACATTCCAAAAATTACTCCCCCTTCCTATAATCCTTTTTTTATTATGAAAACCTCCTTGGGAGGATTTTAGTGCAAACATAAAGAGGTCCTCTGAAGAAGATGTATCGTTCTTAACGAAGAGTTTTTTTATTAATTCTTCAGACTCATTAAAATATTATTAAAACAAGATGATATAATAAAATCATTATATTAAAAATGATTATTTTTTATTATGTTAATTTAATAACCAAAATTCAGATCATTGTCCATCAAATGGGAAATGAAACCATCATTTGTGTGTAAGACGGACTACCGCCTTGCGAACCGATGTAATTTTTTTTATCATATCCTATCATGGTTGATTATAATGATGAAATTAAAGTTTATATATTATATTAATTGCATATTTTTAATTCTTAAATTATAATATATCATTAAATTTTTAGATTTACATTCATTGAAAATTGATAACATCATCCATTCGTACGTATAGACTACAACCTCCACGAAGAGGTGTGATTATTATTTCATCACCAAATCATATGGATGATATATATAAGTCAATTTAATGAAATAATTTGATATTTATGATATTATTATCATAATTTAAATATAAAATAACACTTACACTCTTTCAATAATGGTTGTAGAAAAATAGAAACATTACTCATGCGTACGTATGACCTACCATTGCCATGATTGTAACGTAGTTCATTTTTAATAACCATATTTTATAATTGGATTTATAAGTATAATTGATGTATAAATATGATACATATTTAATAATAATAATTATTATTATTATGTAACAATAACCACATTTACCATAGTCAAACTACGAATACATTTTTGACATATAATCTGAATACCATTAAAACATCTAAAGTGAACTTAAATTATTAACTAATTATGTATAAAATGGTAAGAGATAAGATAAAAGGACTAATAAAATTTAAAAAGTTCTTCAGAAAGTAAATATTTAACATAATTTTATTTTTTTTGATGATAAATAATCTATGAGATATTTATACTCAAGGAAAGGGATACTTTAACTTATAACCTCCCTTTAACTACTTATAAGATTTATTTTCTAAATATTTCTATTCCATGTACATGTTCTTCTAAATGGTTTGATAAAATTCTTATTTATCCTTAAATTAATGATAAAGGTAAATTTTTTACTATATTTCACGTTCTTTAGAATGTTTTAAAAATGGGAATCATTTTAATATTTTATGTAAGAGACATTCTTTTAAAAAAATTATTTCAAACCCATTCAATATTTCTCTTCCATGAAAATGTTTCTAAAATTATTTTATGAGTCGATTTTTATGAACATTAAAGAAATATAAATGTCAATTTTTTTGTCTCCTTTTAATTTCTTTCAATGTTTTTAAAAAATTAATATTTTTATAAATTATTTGAATTTATTTACAAAAGAAAAAAGGTATATTCTATTTTAACATACACAGTGAAAAAACTTTTCCCCCCACCATAAAAATTATTTAATGTTTGGATTACTTTACAGTATTTCATATTTTATTCAAAGAAAAAAACACAATTTCCATTTTTCTGGGTTTTTTGGTATTGAAAATGGGTTTTGAAAAGAAATGGTATTTCAAAATGCAAAAGTGTATTTCATATGTGTCCAGATGTATTTTTAAAAGGTTTTGTGCTGAAATTTTATAAGATTAAAATGTTTAATTCATGATATGAACATTGAATTTTATTTAAATGGTGGGTTTAACCCCATTATAGCTCAATATTGATCCTGATATAGCTTATATAAAGGGTTGAGCCCTATTATATCTCATTTGAAATGGGTGACCCCAATATATATTAAAGAACAAGTGAGACTCAATATTTCAGTATAATTAATTTCAAAATGATTATATTCTCCAGTGAATTATATTGAGAGACATCTAAAAGGTTATTCCGATCTAAAATGGTTCTATCAATATGATGTATAAAACAACCTACATGAATTTTCTACTCTTTTTAATGAGTTTTCGTGGAAATAATTTGTTTTCAAAAGGTATGATAAATATTATTTTTTAAAGAAAGATGATGCCCTTTCTCATTAAAAAGTTATGTTTTGAAGAAAAGGGGTTTTTATTATTTTTCATGTTTTTCACTAGTCGAAAAAAATTATTCTTTTTTATGTCCCTTAATGAGTTTTGTTTTCATATCCCTCATTTTTAAATTTTTTTCTATAGGGTTTAAGGATGGGTAAAGTAAAATAAGAAGTTAATTTGAAATCAAAGTATATTTTTCATGAAAATAAAACATTATTTATTTGAAAAGTTATATATTGTGAGAAAAATAGATATGGAGTAGTTGTGTACACCATGTAATTTATGGGTTATTTATGTAAGAGTTAGGAACTAATTATCTAAAACTATGAACCTAAAATATCATCTTGAAAAGAAACTAAATTCTTGTCTAAAGTCACTAGAATTTGTAATGTTAAAATCCATGCCCTTATATCAATAGTATAATTTTATTAAAAATGTGAGGAAAGATAAAGAAAATGAATCGATTGAATGATATGAGTTTAAGAGGGTATTTTTCAGTAATTAATTTACCCAAAATAATCATAAAAAATGAAAAGTTAAATTCTTGAGCTTATGCTAAAGGATGATAAATCTATTAGTACCTATGAGGAAGCAATTACAAGACCTATGAGACAGAATTCTTTTTTTATCATCAAACCTAAAATAAAAATTGATTTGTTCTTTAGTAGATTAAAACCATGTCTCTAAAATATTATATTCATAAGGTAATTTAGTTTATATGAATAAATAATTCTAAATTCTCTCAATGTAAAAATAGAGAGCGTTGATTCCCATCTATCACGACCCCCACCCCACAAAGTGTACCCCTCCTAGGCCGATAATGTGAAAAGGGAGATAATGACCCCCCGAGTCATGCATCCAATAGGCCCCGGGTTGGCGACTAGCACTGAGGGTATAATAAACACACAAATGGAATGCATTTCCCTCTAAGAGAGAACATGCGGAAGAGAGAGATAAGATAGACACCAAACAACTCCAAATAAGAACTGAAATATTAAGAAAACCCAAGTGCATATGTAATGTCAGGCAAAAGTATCACAACTAAAAGGGAAAAACTGCAAGTACCCAAAAGAAAGTAAAAACAGCAGCGACCACAAGCCCGAACAGCTCCTGCAACCACAAGCTAGTAGTAACCAGCCTGACCTCCAACCTACTCCAAGTGACCTGAAAAAAAGTTTATATATACGTAGGGTGAGTATAACAGTATACTTAGTAGGATCCTCCCCGAAGCCTCTCGTGCAAAAGTAAATAAATCATGCTAAAGCACAATGAACAACAGTGAAACTAACTCATCACCTAACAGGTATACTATGTTCCCAACCTCACCATGGATACTCTCACCAAGTAATGGATACAAGAGTATAGATTATAATAAATAATATCAGGGGTACCCCACTATTACTTCCCCATTGGTTTTCCACTTTTCCCCAATGACATACGTCCTGTGCATCTCTCTCCCAAAGCTTACCCGTATAAACTTGGGCTAAGCTCCACAATCTACACCACATGCATCACAAAGGCTTGCTCGCAGACACCTGGTCTAAGAACCACACCATCCTCATAACAAAGAGTAACCAGGTAGTTTCTGGGAGCCACCACAGCTCGCATAACATGTATCATACGTCGGGTATTATACCTCAAGCCATTACAACCCATACACCGAGTAAGGATCCTCAAGCCATCACAGCCCATACACGCTACACCTATAGTAGTCCATAGGACACCATATCCAGAATATATGTGTGTGAAATAAACACAAGCAATTACAACCCTCTATACACATATATGTGGAAACTAACTGCTGTGCCAATGGAACTAGTATCTACCAAGAGAAGAGAGCGGGGCTAAAGGGGGTAGTCACCCATTCATCCTCCCACCAAAATGTTGGGGAAAACACCCCCCCAAGGCTCAGAATCCCCAGGGTGTCAGTTTCCCTTACTGACATGGTGGAGTAGCATATAGAAACACAAAATTACAGAATATACTATAACTCACAACCACACTATGGGCATAACCTAGTCTTAGACACAACTGCAACTAACGTCTCTTGTACTCCAGGATGCCACTTCTAAGACTAGGTATCTTATAAGCACACAACCAATTAAAGAACTTCATTAGGTCAATTTATTCCCTTTTTCGTCAATTCCTCTTTATGTTAATTAATTCTTTGCACATTAATTAACCATGAACACAACCACATTAAACTTCATTGGCATCACATTCAAAATCAAATGTCCCTTAAAAATTTCTCAACCTCATCATTAAGTTTCATCAAACTCCAACCCCATGGGTTAACATCATTTATTCTAACATTCTTTACAGAATTACTTCCCATATTCCCAGGCATTCTAGAAAAGAAACCTATGATACTAAATACAAGGGGAATCAATATGGTGAGTAGACTCACTACCCATCAAGTCTTTGCCGCCTATAGCAAGAGCGTAGACCCATTCTCCCTCGAGAGGCTAAACATGGAAAGAACGTGGAATACCCCACGTGTCTTAGCCTCCTTCGGAATAAGGATAAGCAAAACCAGTTGCCTTGAGTAGTGGGGAAAATTAAAACAGGTAAGCAACCAAACAAAGAACCAAGAATCCAACAACCACATCCATCCCATTCCATTATCCCTAGTGTCCTCCATGGCACCCACATGAATAAACTGATGCATCTCACCACTCTAGGCATCATCCGCTGCCACAACCACAAGGCCTCCTTGCCTCCACATATCACAACACCCCTCTAGGGTTTCATCATAACACAAGATATCACAACACCCCTCCAGGGTCACAGCACAGCACAAGCACCAGGAAAACAAACATCACATCAAATTGGGCTCTTGGCCCTTTAACAAGGCATCTAGGCTTTAAACAACAAGCACCAACAGATTTACGGTTTACCAACCAACTAAGATAAACATGTACATCGACATCAATTTGATTAACATCAATTTGGAACAACATCCACAACAACAATAACCAGATTCATTTACATGCCTCTTAATCTTTATTTAATTAATTATCAATTATTTCCGGCTTTATGTTCTTTATAAATTTCATCAAGAACAACATGCTAACAAGCAAGGCATATATATCACACTATCTAGAAAATCAAGAGGCGAACCGTTATCACAGTACAAAGAAACAACCTGAGATCACCAATTCTTTTAATTCGGTTCAAGTATTTAATTAGGTCAATTCCATTGTGATCCAAAGGTCTAAATCATGATAACTCTACGATTGCACATAAACAATTATAGAATCCACGAATCCCCTACCTCAAAGGTTTTCGAGGGAAACCACAACGGTCGATGAGCGCCCAAAAAACCTGGTCTATTCTCCAAGAATCCTCTTTAGATCTCATCTCCTAACACAACCAAGACCTATTCTCATCATAAATGACATCTACACACTTAGATCTACCCATAACGGGCGTAGATCTAAGATCCCGAGAGAAGTGGAGCAGTAGATCTATGTATATTTAAGAAACCAAACAAAAGGATCACATACATTGAGAAACCATCTTCGATTCATGAAGAGAAGCCTCCAGATCGCCTCCAAAATTCTAGGCAGAGGATCTTCTACCTCCAAGGAAAGGTAATCCCGTGTTATGGACGATTAGGGGCTTAAACAAGGTGATTAAAGGAAAAACAAGTTAGATCCGAAATTTTAGGATCTAACTTCAAGTTCCCGCACTGTTAATCCGCACAGTTTAACAAACCGTGCACTTCCCATGCATTAGCTTCTGCCTCACCAAACACTCCTCGCACAGTTAGTCCGCAGAGTTAGACAAACCGTGCGCTAACTGTGCATTAGCCACTGCCTCCAAGACCAGCCTTACATTGTTTGGCCACACGGTTTAATCAAATCGTGCGCCTCCCATGCGAAGGCCATAACCCTATATATTTATTTAAAAGTCCATCCAAACTCACCCCCAAGTCACCTTGACCTCTCGAAACACCTCTAGCACCAAAATTTCACAAAGTAATGGACCAGAGATGTCCAAGGCATTACATCAGTTACCTCTCAAAACATTCTTGTCCTCGATAATCCAAAACCCACTTAAAGAGAAAAAGAAATAGGATTTGAACAACCACCCAATGAGATACCTCTCAAAAGAGATCAAGCCACCAATGAAACAAAGGATTCCATCTCATAAACATTAAAGTTCCACAGCCACATAAGTTACAACGATTCACGAAAAGAGTTAAACATCAAACAACTATGGGTACTGAGTGCGTATCTGTGACTCATGTTCCCAATTACTCTCTTCCAAGCCACTGTGTCGCCTCAAGACAAGAACTAAAGGGATGGATCGCCCACAAAACGCCTTCTCCTTGTGGTCTTGGATCTCCACTGGTCTCTCCTCAAAGGTGGAATCATCATCAACATCGATCTCTCCAAAATCGATGATGTGAGAGTCGTCATGAAGATAATGATGTAGCTGCGATACATGGAAAACATCATGTATCTACCTCATCATTGGTGGAATTACTACTCAATACGCCACATCTCCAACATGATCTAACACCTCTAAAGGCCCAAAAAAGCGGGGAGAAAGCTTACTCCCATGACCAAACCTTCGCTTCCCACGACGGGGAGTCACCTCCAGAAACACATGATCCCCAAAATTAAACTCTAAGGGTCTCCTTCTTTGATCAGAGTAGGATTTCTGATGATCTTGCGCTTCCTTCATCCTCTCAAGAATCACCTGAACCATCTCTATTGTATTCTGCACTAGTTCTGGTCTGATAATTGCTAACTCTCCAACCCCAGTCCAGCACAACGGAGAACGGCAAGGCCGGCCATACAAGGATTCAAACGGCGCCATACCGATGGCGGAGTGAAAACTATTATTGTAAGTGAACTCCAAAAATGGCAAGTGCCACATCCATGAACCTCTAAAATCAAGAACACAAGAGCGTAACATGTCTTCAAGAGTCTAGATGGTTTGCTCTGTATGACCACCCGTTGGAGGGTGAAAAGCAGTGATAAGGCATAGTTGAGAACCAAAAGCATGTTAGATACCCCTCCACACCCTAGAGGTAAAACGAGGATATCGATCAGAAATGATCATCCTTGGGACTCCATGAAGTCTCACCACCTCCTCCAGATACTGCCTCGACAAACTTCCATTGATCTCAACTCCTTGATCTCTATGAAGTGGGTCAATTTTGTTAAAAGATCCAATACCACCCAAATAGAATCATGTCCTCCCGGAGCTCGAGGGAAAACTGTAACAAAGTCCATTGGGATGTCCTCCCACTTCCACTGAGTAATCTCTAATGGCTGGAGAAGACCACTAGGAACACAGTGTTCGGCCTTCACCTTTTGGCAGACTAAACATCGAGACACAAACTCAGCAACCGCACGCTTCAGCCCGGGCAACCAAAAATGACTCCTCAAGGTTCGATACATGTTTGTCACACCAGGATGCATCGCTAAATGAGAACCATGTGTAAGAACCCAGTTCTTATTCTTTAGGTATGGATTTTCTCTTTTCTCTTTTCTCTTTTCCTTAAGTGTTTTTGAGAAAATATGGAAAATGGGGAAAAATCCTAAATTTTTAAAGTACATGCCGTGTACTTTTTCCACACATCTTGTACTTCTGGCCGTGTGGGATGAGTACACAGGGCGTGTGGCCATGCCGGAGATGAAGGGTGTAGGAACCGACTACACGCCGTGTAATGGTACTTTGCACTCTGTGTAGTTAGTCGGCAGGAGAATAAAAAGGTGGTGGCCATATGTGCGATAGCATACGACGTGTACTCTTGAAGACACACCGTGTAGTCATGTCGGAAGGTGAAAAGTGCCACGCTGGCGGGAATTTTCCAGAGGAACAGTTTAAAAAATGGGAAGTACACGCCATGTACTCAAAAGTACATACCGTGTACTTTGTTTTTTTCACTTAAAATGGGTAGTAGCCTCCCCTGTTAACAGGGAAGGCTTAGAACAGGAAGATGGATCTTGGTAGAGGAGGCCGAAGGTTTGATGATCTGCTGGGTGCACTTCTGGAATCCGTTTCTACCTCAGATGGTCTCGTTGGAACCACACGGGTAAGCCCTCCCTCCTCCTTAAGCAGTTCTTTCCAATTCTTCCCCTAATGGGAGTTATTTACATTTAAACGGAGTTTATTTTTCCTAATTTCTACGCCATTCTTGGGTGTTTCTAAACTCAACGTTCACATATAACGTTCGTTGGTGTTAAAGGTAGGTGGCTTGGTGTTTATTTTTCCAACTGTGATGCATTTTGTGTATTTTAGTGCCACGAACCCATATCGGGGTGTCGTGTGGCTGAGGCCGTGGCTATTTTAAATACCTAGAATTGAATAGGTAATAAATTGTGACATTAAAATTCTGTTTAGGATTGCTTCTTGGATCCAGGACCATCCTGGGGGTGCGTTCCTCTATTTAGCTATTTGGCCAGGATACTTGAGGGTATGCCTTGTTTATTTTATGCCTTTAAGGAAATGACTGTAGAATTTCCTTAAGAGGAATTTCTAGTTTAATGCTTGTGTACATGTTGGGCTCGACCCGATTACCTGTTTAGCCCGAGGGCAGTATTGTGATTAGCCTATGGGCGTGGTACTACTTAGCCTGTGGGAAACTTCTTCCATGACTGTGGGTAGCTAATTATATGCCTGTGGGCGACACTTCTTATGCCTGTGGGCACTATTCGTATGCTTGTGGACAGATTCTTGTGGTTGGATTCTCTTTACTTGAGGGTAAGAGTTGTACGTGTTTGAGGACATTGGCTGTTTACTTAGAATATTCACTGTGGTGGTATTTGAAATAGAATGATTAAATGGATAATAAAATGGAAATATAACTGGTTAAGTCAGTTACTTTCAGTACTACATACTTTATTGCATTTTATTATTGCACACTGTTGATGCTTGCTTCCACAAAGTTGGGAATGGGCCTTTGGTGGGTTCCTACTGAGATATATTTCTCACACTCTATTTGGGTCACGCTTTTCAGCCCAAACAGATTACATTTCTGCAGGTGTAGATAAGGGAAAGGGTCCTTTTACATGTACTTGATTGTTGTTTGGGTGTAGGAGAGCATGGGACTGAGCATTGGCTCATGATGTCGTTGGCTGTTCTGTTTTTATTTCCTGTACTTGTACTTCAGTTGTATTGTATTATATTGCAGTGTAACATGTTCTGGCTATTTTATAGAATAGTGACATGCTGCATTTTCACTTATAGATATATGACTGATGGTTTCCCTTTTTGTTTTCAGTTATCCATTTCAGTTGTGTATGGTTTACTGCTTCCGCTGTTGCTGTACGTATATTTTGTATTCTGCTGCGTGAAACTTTGAAAAATGAGGGCATAATTTCCCCACTATCAGACCTGGGCTCTTACTGCTAGTCGACAGCCTCTAGCATTTGAGGAAATGCGCTTGAGGTCATGTGGTGAACCGGGTTCGGGGCACCCGTTGAGTGGCACCTGGATCCGGGATGTTACAAAGTGGAATCAGAGGAGGAACCCAGCCTTAAGTGCGGTGCACTGCCTGGGTTGAGTTGTACGACCCACAACGAGGACGTTGTGCTCTAAAGGGGGTGATTGTAACATCCCCAAATGATAAAGGGTTAAATGACTAAATGATATAACTCATGTCGACAAGGTGCACCTTCCTTTTCGGGAGCCTGTCTGATTAGATTTCCATAGTTAAACGTGCTAGGTATGGAGTAGTGATCAGGATGGGTGACCTTCTAAGAAGTTTCCCAGGGTGTGTGTGAGTGAGGACAAAGCACACTTGAAATGATATGTGTTGGCCTGTGTGGACTGTCATTAGTCAGATGACCCGTTCAGGCATGTGGGTGGACCCTGGGGTGGGCCCCACATGTCTGCGGGGAAACTGGTGGTACCTGGTGGGCCAGGACCCGACGTCGTGTGCGGGTGTTACACGCTGTGTAGTGTCAAGACAAGTAGTCAGCCGTGCCACAAACGACACATACAGTTGGAAATAACACCATACACGCCGTGTAGATGATATACACGCAGTGTAGTTTTGTTCAGACGGAAGCCGTGTGGCTTAGCCGTGTCGAAGGACCCAGGCAGGGGAAGGGAAGTCAAGTACAGGCCGTGTAGTCATTATACACGCCATGTAGTCTTGTTTTAAAAATCTTAAAATAACTTCTTATTATTGTTCCCTTTGTGGTTCCTTCATTTTCTGTCCTTAATAATTTTAAATCTAAGGCATGTTGTTCACCTTGTATAGTCATGCCGCCTAGACAACCGTGTGTTGTTCACCAGGAGAGTGGCAAAGAGTACACTCCGGTGATGGTAGGCCATGGGCTACCAATGGATCCTCCAGCAGAGCCAGATGTGGCACCAACTGTTATACCATACATAGGCGCGGAGGCGCAGTTCCGTGAAGGCTTATTGCGGTTCATGCAGACCTTTCAAGGAGCACCCCAGGCTGCCACATCTATGGCTGAGTTGAATCGTATCTTCTAGCAGCAGCATCCGCCTACGTTTTCAGGGTATGGAGGACCACATGTTGTGGAGTCTTGGTTGGGATCAATGCAGACTATTTTCAAGCATCTTGAGATGCCTCTAGGGTGAAGGGTCAAGCTCGTGACGTATATGTTGTGTGATTACACCAAGAGGTGGTGGGATGTTACCACCCAGTCAGATCATCACAGGGACATGGCATGGGAATATTTCCAGATAGCCTTCTATGAATTCTTCTTCCCGGAGATGCTGAGGGAAGATAGAGCTCAATAGTTCATGAATTTGCAGTAGGGTGCTATGTCGGTGATGGACTATTCTGCTCAGTTTATCGAGCTTCAGCGCTTTGCACCCGTGCTGGTGGGTGATGAGATGCTGAGAGCCAGACGCTTCGAGGATGGTCTTCGGTATGACATTCGGGCGCTGGTGAATGTTTTTAGGTTGCCTACTGTACATGCTATTGTGAATCAGGCGCTAATTACAGAGAGAAACCTACAGGAAGATAGTGGTGTGGGCTAGGGCGGTTCAACACCTATTAATGGTACTATTTCAGCTGGCAAGAGGAAGAGACAGATGGGATTCTCTTGGGTTGGAAGTACCAGTCAGAAGAATGATTTAGGTGGATAGGTCATGTGCTACCCGTGTGGAAAAAAGGGGCACAAGAGGCCACAGTGTCCATGAGACCCACTTGAGTGCCGAGCTTGTGGCAGGATGGGTCATCTGCAGTGCTTTTGCAGGGCGTTTCCACCGTTGGCTAGTGAGAGGGGTTTTATGCAGACTCCGTATGCGAGAGCAGGACCTGCAGCTTCTTACCAGTCGGGGAACTGGAATACGTCAAGGCGTGCAGGCAGAGATGGTGGTCGTGGCCCTAGTAGCCAGACACCAGGATCTCAGAGGTAGCAGGGTGGGACAACTCAGGGTAGTCAGGTTGTGTCGCAGGGTCGCGGCACTAGGAAGGCATATGCGGTGCAATAGACCCAGCAGGAGCAGGATCCTGGACCTTATACAGTCAGATGTACTATTTTAGTAGCTTCTGTTTTATCTTCAGTACTTTTTGATACGGTTTCTACACATAGTTTCATATCTATACCCGTTGTGGAGTGCCTTGGGCTCTGTGTTTCTACTTCTTCTGATAACATGACGCTAGACACTCCGTTGGGGACTAGAACAACTGGTGTGCATCAGTGCAAGGAGTTCCCCCTCGAGGTTGGTGGGTGTCACTTCCTTTGGGACCTCTATGTCTTATAGATGACATCTTATGACGTCATTCTCGGGATGGACTCGTTGGTTCCCTTTCGAGCCTTTGTAGACTGCTATCTTCGCAGGGTAAGTTTCACATCACCAGAGGGCAGAGAGTTTCTATAAAAGGGTGAATGGGATGTTCAAGCGAGTCGAGCTGGACCAGAGCATCATGGGTGAAGTGGAGTCACAGCCCAGGTTACGAGTTTATATCTGGATGATCAGGGGACTAGTCAGACGGATTTACCACCAGTGGTTGATCATTTTAGGCAATTCTTCCCGAACGACTTTTCAGGTCTTCCTCCAGAACGTGAGGTGGATTTCTCTATTGATCTTGTTCCAGGAGTAGCACGAGTGTCCATTCCTCTTTATAGGATGGCCACACCTGAGTTGCAGGATCTTAAGAGGAAGTTAGAGGAGTTACCGGAAAAGGGTTTCATTCAACCCAGTACTTCTCCGTGGGGTTCTTTGGTCCTTTTTGCGAAGAAGGTAGATGATACCTTCAGACTCTATGTAGATTATCAAAAGTTGAACTAGTTGACGGTTAAGAACTGATATCCCTTGCCGAGGATTGATGATATTTTTGATCAACTTCGTGGAGCACGAGTGTTCTCAAAGATTGACATAAGATCAGGATATCATCAGCTGTGCGTTAGACCATATGATATACCTATCACAGCTTTCAGGAGCAGATATGGTCTATACGAGTATACAGTTATGCCGTTCAGACTCATGAATGCGCCAGCAGTTTTCATGGCTCTAATGAATCATGTGTTCCATCCTTATCTGGACTTTTTAGTGGTAGTATCCGTCGACGATATCTTGGTGTACTCTCATACTTGACACAACCATTCCACCCATCTTGAGATCGTATTGAGTACACCGAGAGAGCATAATCTATATGATAAGATCGTAAAGTGCGACTTTTGGATGGACCAGATTCACATCCTGGGTCATATCATCTCAGAGGCAGGAGTTGTAGTAGACCCAGAGAATGTGAGAGTAGTAGTTTCCTTGGAGCATCCTAAGAACGTGTTTGTGATATGAATTTTATTAGGGATGTCTGGTTACTATAGAAGTTTCATCTAGGACTTCTCCCTCTTAGCAGTGTCGTTGACGGGTTTGACTAAGAAGGGTGTAAAATTCGTTTGGACAGAAGCTTGTGACACAACCTTTCAAGAATTGAAGGGAAGGTTGACATCAGCACTGATCCTAATACTCCCAGAGTAGGGGAATAACTATAGAATTTACTGTGATGCATCAGTTTTTGGGCTGGGGCAGTGTTGATGCAGGGCGATCGGGTAGTTGCGTATGGGTCTCGGTAGTTAAGGCCACATGAGAGGAATTACCCGACACATGATCTGAAGTTGGTTTCAGTTGTGCATGCGTTGCGCTGTTGGAGATATTGTCTATTGGGAGAACATTTTATGGTCTTCACCGATCACAAAATTCTCAAGTATATCTTTACTCAGTGTGACTTGAATTTGAGGCAGCGAAGGAGGGTTGAATACCTTCAGTCCTTCGATTTTGAGCTTGCCTATACACCTGGTAAAGGTAAGCCAGTAGCTGATGCACTGAGTAGTAAGACTCATATATAGGCTGTGCAGGAGGCCAGTGGCGAGTGGCAGCTCATGGATTTTTTCTCTGAGATGCATTTGGAGGTGCACGGCAGTCAGGGGCAGACCTATCTTTCATCTTTAGCTGTGACTTCTATCCTCTTGGATAGAGTGAGGATGAGACAACTATCTGATTCAGAAGGACTAGTTCTACGAGATTCGGTGGCAAGTGAGGACCCTCCTCCTGGTTGGACGATAGACGATGATGAGGTATTTCGTTTCCATGGACGAGTGTGGGTTCCAGGGGATATACACGAGGAGCTTATGCGGGAGTTTCATGCTTCAGCTTGGGCAGTTCATCATGGGGTTACCAAAATGTACCGAGACTTGAGACGTCAGTACTGGTGGATGGGTATGAAGAGAGATGTAGCTAGTTTTGTTACAAGGTGTTCTACCTATTAGCAGGAGAAGTCGGAGCATCAGAGGCCAACCAGACTTTTACAGTAGTTACCCATTCTAGAGTGGAAATGGGATGATTTCACGATGGATTTCATGACTGGTTTGTCGAGGTCACCATGAGGCAATGATGCCATGTAAGTTGTTGTAGATAGACTCACGAGGGTAGCTCACTTTTTTCTGATCAAGGAGACCTTCAGTGTTGATGAGATCAGAAGGTTTTATATCCGAGAGATCGTACGTCTTCATGGGGTCCCTCGTTCTATCATTTCAGATAGGGATGCCCGTTTTATGTCTCTTTTCTGGAAGATTTTTCAGAGGGAACTGGGTACACAGGTTCTTCTGAGCATAGCTTACCACCCTCAGACCGATGGCAAGTCAGAACGTACTATACAGGTGCTTGAGGACATGTTGCATGCATGCGTCCTCGAATTTGGGGGCTCTTGGGAGAAGCACATACCCCTAGTCGAGTTTTCCTATAATAATAGTTTTCAGGAAACTATTGAGATGGAACCATACGAGGCTTTATATGGTAGGTCGTGCCGATCACCCATGTGCTGGTTAGAGGAAGGTGAGACAGCTTTACTGGGACCACGTCTCGTGCAAGAGACTTCTGAGAAGGTCCAGTTGATTCGGAAGCAGATGGCTACCACGCAGTCTCATAAGAAATCTTATACTGATCGCCATAGACGACCTTTGGATTTCTTGGTCGGGGATCAGGTTTTCTTGCGTGTTTCACTGGGGCTGGGACACAAGTGGATCAGGAGACAGGGTAAACCTTCACCGAGGTATGTGGGGCCATTTGAGATTCTGAAGAGAGTCGGGCTGGTTGCCTATCGGCTGCAGTTACCACAGAGGTACTGGGCCATGTACGACGTCTTCCATGTATCTCAGTTGCGCTGCTATCATTCAGACCAGCCTCACACCTTTCAGCCAGAGGAGGTTGAGCTTTAGATGGATGTGTCCTTCGAGGAGCATCTGATTTGTATCGTTGATAGGAGCACAAATGTTCTCCGAGGCTGGTTAGTTCCTCTCGTACGGGTGCTATGGCAGTATGGCCGAGTGCAGGATGAAACATGGGAGCTGGAGACCAACGTACATGCTCAGTGGCTAGAGTTATTCTCAGCTATATCTTCGCCACCCTCGGAAGGGCAATTCGGGGACGAATTGCTTTAAGGGGGGAAGTTTGTAAGACCCGTTTTATATTCTTGAGGTATGAGTTTTCTCTTTTCTCTTTTCCTTAAGTATTTTTGAGAAAATATGGAAAATGCAGAAAAATCCAAAATTTTGAAAGTACACGCCTTGTACTTTTTCCACACACCGTGTACTTCTAGCCCTGTGGGATGAGTACACGGGGCATGTGGCCATGCCGGGGATGAAGGGTGTAGGAACCGACTACACACCGTGTATTGTTATTTTACACGTTGTTTAGTTAGTCGAAAGTTTAATAGAAAGGTGGTGACTAGCTGTGCTATAGCACACACCATGTACTCGTGAAGACACATCGTGCAGTCATGTCGGCAGGTGAACAGTGCCACGCTGGCGGGAAGCCGCCAGTGGAACAATTTAAAAAATGGGAAGTACACGCCGTGTACTCGGAAGCACACGCCGTGTACTTTGTTATTTTCACTTAAAATGGGCAGTAGCCTCCCCTGTTCACAGGCAAGGCTTAGAACATGAAGAGGGAGATCGGAAAAGGAGGCCGAAGGTTTGAAGATCCACCGAGTGCACGTCTGGAATCCGTTTCCGCCTCGGACGGTCTCGTTGGAACCACGCGGGTAAGCCCTCCCTCCTCATTAAACAGTTCCTGCCAATTCTTCCCCTAGCTGGAGTTATTTATGTTTAAAAGGAGTTTCTTTTACCTCAGATCTATGCTGTTCTTGGGCATTTCTGAACTCGACGTTCACATATAGCGTTTGTTGGTGTTAAAGGTAGGTGGATTGGTGTTTATTTTTCCAACTGCTATGCATTTTGTGTATTTTACTGCCACGAACACATGTCGAGGTGTTGTGTGGCTAAGGACGTGGCTATTTTAAATACCTAGAATTGAATAGGTAATAAATTGTGACATTAAAATGCTGATTGAGATCGCTGCTTGGATCCCGGACCACCCCCGGGGGTGCGTTCCTCTATTTAGCCGTTTGGACAGGATACCCGAGGGTATGACTTGATTATTCTATGCCTTTAAGGAAATGATTACAGAATTTCCTTGAGAGGAATTTCTAGTTTAATGCTTGTGTACATGTTGGGCTCGGCCTGATTACCTGTTTAGCCTGAGGGAAGTATTGTGATTAGCCTGTGGGCGTGGTACTACTTAGCCTGTGGGAAACTTCTTCCGTGCCTATGAGCAGTTGATTTTATGCCTGTGGGTGACACTTATTACGCTTGTGGGCACTATCCGTTTTCCTGTGGGTAGATTCTTGTGGTTGGATTATCTTTACCTGAGGGTAGGAGTTGTACGTGTTTGAGGACATTGGCTGTTTACTTAGAATATTCTCTGTGGTGGTATTTGAAATAAAATTATTAAATGGATAATAAAATGGAAATATAACTGGTTAAGTTAGTTACATTCAGTACTTCTTACATTATTGCATTTTATTACTGCACACTGTTGATGCACGCTTCCACACAGTTGGGCACGGGCCTTTGGTGGGTGCCTACTGAGATATATTTCTCACACCATGTTTGGGTCACGCTTTTCAGCCCAAACAGATTACGTTTCTGCAGGTGTAGATAAGGGAAAGGGTCCCTTTACAGGTACTTGATTGCTGCTGGGGTGTAGGAGAGCATGGATTCGAGAATTGGCTCATGATGCTGTTGGCTATTCTGTTTTTCTTTCATGTACGTGTACTTCAGTTGTATTGTATTATATTTGTAGTGCAACATGTTCTGACTGTTTTATAGAATAATGACATGCTGCATCTTCACTTATAGATATATGACTGCTGGTTTCCCTTTTTGTTATCAGTTATCCTTTTCAGTTGTGTATGGTTTACTGCTTCCGCTTTTTTTGTATGTTTATTTTGTATTCCGCTGCGCGACACTTTGAAAAATGAGGGAATAGTTTCCCCACTATCAGAATTGGGCCCTCACTGCTAGTCGGAAGCCTCTCGTGTTTATGGAAATGTGATTGAGGTCACATGGTGAACCGGGTTCGGGGCATCTGTTGAGTGGCACCCGGATGCGGGACATTACACCATGGAACTCTCTGAGGACCGTCTCACTCATAACCAAGGGAAAAAAAGCCTTCCATGATACAACATTATGTGTTGTTCATCTTCAAACCAACCATCAGGGGACTCACCACAAACAACTAGGTCTCTCAAGTCCTCCACCTCAAGTTCCCCCAACTATGACTTTTCTACCTTCTGCATTAGGGATGAATGCACCGTCATCTGAAAAAGACAACCTCTACCTCTGACTTCTCCCATATCAAGATGTAATGCCGAATGTTCTTCCATTACCCTCCAGGAATCACTGGATTCACGCACAACATCAGTACGTGACTTTAGGATCAGTGCATCAGCTACACCATTCTATTTTCTAGGTGTATATGATCTTTAAAATTCGTATTTCTATAGGAACTCCATCCACCGACGCTGCTGCAAGTTCAAGACATGCTAGGAGAAAACATACCTCAAACTCTTATGATCAGTGAAAACCACAAAGCGTTCACAAATGAGGTAATGTCTCCACAACTTCAGAGCAAACACCATGACTGCCATCTCAAGATCATGGGTGGCATATTGCATTCATGGGGATGAAACTACCGAGACCCATAAGAAACAACTGACCTCTACTGCGTGAGGACCCAACCTAACCCCAGATGTGAATCATCGTAGAAAACATCAAACTGAACTCCCTCAACTGGATGACAAAGGACTTGAGCACTTACTAACTTCTCTTTTAGACACTCGAAAGATTTCTGACACAGATCAAACCATATGAAAGCCTGATCTTTCCTGGTCAAAGCTGTCAGAGGAGTTGCAAATAGGGAGAAATTGGATAAGAACCTCCTGTAGTAGCATGCGAGACCAAGGAAACTTCACACCTATAAAACTATCTTGGGGGATTCCCGAGACACAACTACTTCTATCTTCGATGGATCCACAACTACTCCCTACTGGGACACAACATGCCCCAAGAAATGGACTTCTTGAGCCCAAAACTCACTCTTCAACAACTTTTCGAACAACTGATGTTGACGAAGAACTCTGAAAACAACTCGTAGATGCTCTGCTTGCTCCTCTTTAGATGTAGAGTACACAAGGATGTCATCAATGAAAACTACAATGAACTTGTCCAGGAACTCACAGAACACATCATTAATCAATCCCATGAATACTGCTGGAGTATTCGTCACACCAAACGACATTACAACAAACTCATAATGTCCATGACGACAACGAAAAGCAGTCTTCAGGATATCTTCATCCTTCACATGCATATGATGATATCCTGACCGCAAGTCGATCTTTGAGAAACAACTTGCACCTTTCAGTTGATCGAATAAGTCATCGATCCATGTATGAGGATTGCAGTTATTTATTGTCACTTTGTTTAAGTGATAATAATCGATACACAACTGCAAACTACCGTCAACATTCTTCACAAATAGAACTAGTGCACCCCATAGTGACACACTGGGCCAAACAAAACCGCATTGAAATAGATCGTCAAGCTATATACGTATCTCTCGTAACTCAGAAGGGGCCATCCTATAAGGATACATAGATATAAGAGACGCTCCTGGCTGTAGCTCGATCCCAAAATCGATCGCTTATCGAGGGGGTAAGGCTACAAACTCTTCTGAAAAAATATCAAGGTACTCCTCTACGACCCGAGGAAACGCCAACTGCCGAAACTCTGAAGAACTCAACATTATCTCCGCCTCCATGGTTGATAAGGATGGAACTCGCCTATGACCCATCCGAGGATCTCTCTCACCAACAAACACCGCTTTTTCTCCTTCTACATCAAAGAAAACGAACTTCTTCCTATATAAATCCACAATATCCTGCACCAAATACAAGAAATCCATGCCTAGGATGAAATCATATGGTTGTATTCGTAAACATAGGAAATCTCCCCAAGAGCAGTGTTTCCCCAACACTAGCTCACAATCTCTACATACTTCAAACAAGTCAGCTCGACCTCCAACTGGCATAGTCAATGCCAAGGGCACTGGACGTCTCTCTACCTCAAGTCCCAAGGAATGGACAAGGGTAGGTGATATGAAGGAGTGCGTCGCTCCTGAATCAAACAAGGCATACACCAAGGTAGAAAACAACCAAAGGGTACCTCGAATGACGTCAGGCTCGTCTGGAGCTGGCAACGCAAGAGCATGAAGCTGACCACGGCCTCCTCTATGGCCTCTCTGGCCCTGATGACGACCAGCACCATGGCATCGCTCTACTCTCTGAGGACGGGGAGCGTCATGGGGCTGTCCTCTGCTCTCCCCATCTCCCCTCTGCTGATCAAAAGCTGGTGAAACCTACTGTTGCTACCTCAGTTGGAACTGCCTCAACAGAGGAACCTGGAGCGGAGCGCCCGGTTCATGATGACCGCTCTGAAAGGCCGGGAACTCCCATTGCTGATGACCACGACCACCACAAGAAAAACAAGCGCCTAATCCCTTGGTATAGGCCTGAGAGTTTCTGCCTCCAGAGAAATGAGATGTGAAGGGCTGGGACCTACCCCCGGCTGAACGAAAACTCTTCTGCCCGGAAAACTGGGAACCCCAAACCACAGCCTTGCTTCATGAGGAATCATGCCAATCCCCCTCTCGTGATGATCTGGTCCTTTCCAAAGTCCTCTCAACAACCTATGCCCTCTCCAACACCTCAAGATATGTGTTTAACAAAAATGGGGTGACCTGGTGTTGGATCTCTAG
Organism: Viscum album; assembly: GCA_963277665.1. Lineage (NCBI taxonomy): Eukaryota > Viridiplantae > Streptophyta > Magnoliopsida > Santalales > Viscaceae > Viscum > Viscum album. Next base: position 481,821,882 of record OY728139.1, read on the forward strand.
ACGCTAAGCCTCCTCGAAATGCCTCGCCCTGGCCTCCTCATCTGGTAATAGGTCCGGAGCATATCGTAAAAGGTTCCTAAAACAGATTCTAAACTCTTGGAGAGTAGAGCTCCCCTGTCGAAGGGTAAGAAGCTCCTGGCGACTAGACGCCTTTGCAGTCGAGGAAAGGAACTCAACTCTAAACTTGTCTTGGAACTCCTCCCATGAGATCGCTGACTCCTCACGATCCCCGAGGAACAAAAACCACCACTGCCTTGTGGCTCCACGCAGCATCATCACAACCAAGGACACCCAGTGCTCCTTCTGAGCATGGATCGAACTGAATCCTATCTCGACCTCCTCCAACCAGTCTTCCATGACTGCATCTGAAACGAAGCCTTCATACTTCTACAGACTCTGGCACTGAAACTCTCAGAGTGTCTTTATCCAAGTGTCGTCGTCGTTGTCAACCTCTACCCTACGACGACCTGCTGGAACAGCCTGCTGAACTTCTTCTACACAAACCTAATAAGGATGTCAACCTAGAGCAATACCTGCAAAATAAAAAACAATTAGAGCTCCTAAGCCTGAAATATGAAAGACTCAAAATTAATTAATTAATTGTTTTCTTTCATTTGGTTTAGGTTAACCTATCCCAAGGTCTACCCATTCAAAAACAGGCACAAAGAAGAATGATTCATGATCCTTTCCTTGGTCTCTACCCTGCAACCAGTATCACCCATTTTAGTAGCCAATGTAAAATTAACAGTCCGTACAACAGATCATAGGGGGCCCTAAACGCCTATGTCTCAGCCGGTATCCAGTGTTTTCCTTACTTTCTAAACATGAATGACACTGTTGCCCTACCAACCCATGAAACCTCACCTGTGCCTAACTTCAAACTCCATCATATCCCTCAACTTTCCTATAATACCAATCTGTCATGACCCCCTCCCCACAAAGTGTACCCCTCCTGGGCCGGCAATGTGAAAAGGGAGATAATGACCCCCGAGTCCCGCCTCCAGTAGGCCCTGGGTTGGAAACTAGCACTGAGGGTATAATAAAAACACAAATGGGAGGAATTACCCTCTAAGAGAACACATGCGAAAGAGAGAGATAAGATAGACACCAACCAACTCCAACTATGAACTGAAATATAAATAAAACCCAAGTTCATATGTAATGTCATCCAAAAGTACCACAACTAAAAGGGGAAAACTGCAAGTACCCAAAAGAAAGTAAAAACGGCACCAACCACAAGCCCGAACAGCTCCTACTACCGAAAGCTAGTAGTAACCAGCCTGACCTCCAACCTGCTCCAAGTGACCTGAAAAATAGTTTATATAAACGTAGGGTGAGTATAACAGTATACTCAGTAGGATCCTCCCCAAAGCCTCTCATGAAAAAGTAAAGAAAGAATGCTAAACCACAATGAACAATAGTGAAACTAACTCGTCACCTAACAGGTATACTATGTTCCCAATCTCACTATGGATACTCTCACCAAGTAACACATACAATAGTATAGCATATAATAATGAATATCAAGGGTACCCCGCTACTACTTCCCCACTGGTTTTCCCCTTTTCCCCAACGACATATGTCCTGTGTATCTCTCTCCAAAAGCTTACCTGTATAAACATGGGCTAAGCTCCACAATCTGCACCACGTGCATAAAAAAGGCTTGCCCGCAGACACCTGGGCAAATCACCACACCATCCTCACAACCAAAAGTAACCAGGTAGTTTCTGAGAGCCACCAAAACTCTCATAACGTGTATCATACGTCAGGTATTATAACTCAAGCCATTACAGCCCATACACCGAGTAAGGATCCTCAAGCCATCTCATCCCATACACGTTACACCTATAATAGTCCATAAGACACCATATCCAGAATATATGTGTGTGAAAAAACCACAAGCCATTACAACCCTCTACACACATATATGGGGAAACTAACAGCTGTGCCAATGGAACTAGTATCTACTAAGAGAAGAGAGTGGGGCTAAAGGGGGTAGTCAGCCATTCATCCTCCCACCGGAATGTTGGGGAAAATACCCCCCAAGGATCAGAATCCCCAGGGTGTCAGTTGCCCTTACTGACAGGGTGGAGTAGCGTATAGAAACACAAAATTTATAGAATATAATTTAACTCACAACCACACTATGGGCAGAACCTAGTCTTATACACAACTGCAGCTAACGTCTCTCAGACTCTAGGCTGTCACTTCTAAGGCTAGGTATCCTATAAGCACACAACCAATTAAAGAACTTCATTAGGTCACTTTATTCCCTTTTTCATCAATTCATCTTTATGTTAATTAATTATTTTCACATTAATTAACCATGAACACAACCACATTAAACATCATTGGCATCACATTCAAAATCAACTGTCCCTTCAAATGTTCTCAACCTCATCATTAAGTTTCATTAAACTCCAACCCCATGGGTTAACATAATTTATTCAAACATTCATTATAGAATTACTTCCCATATTCCCAAGCATTCTAGAAAAGCAACCTATGCTACTAAACACAAGGGGGATCAACACAGTGAGTAGACGCACTACTCGTCGAGTCTTTGTCGCCTATAGCAAGAGCGTACACTCATTCTCCCTCGAGAGTCTAAACACAGAAAGCATGTGGCATACCCCGCGTGTCTTCGCTTCCTTTTGATGAAGGATAAGCAAAACCAGCTACCTTGAGCAGTGGGGAAAAGTAAAATAGGTAAACAACCTAACAAATCACCAAGCATCCAACAACCACATGCATCCCATTTCATCAACCCTGGTGTCCTCCCTGACACCCACATGCATAAACCGATGCATCTCTCTACTATAGGTGTCATCTGATGCCACAACCACATGGATTCCCTGCCTCCACATATCACAACACCCCTCCAGGGTCACATCATAACACAAGATATCACAACACCCCTCCGGGGTCACAACACAACCCAAGCAGCAGGAAAACAGACATCAAATCAAATTGGGATCTTGGCCCTTTAACAAGGCATCTAGCCTTAAAACAAAAAGCACCAATAGATTTTAGGTTTACTAACCAACTAAGTTAAACACATACCTCGACATCAATTTGATTAACATCAATTTGGAACAACATCCACAACAACAACAACCAGATTCATTTACACGCCTCTTTATCTTTTTCCAATTAATTATCAATTATTTCTAGCTTTACATTCTTTATCAATTTTATCAAGAACAATATGCTAACAAGAAAGGTATATATATCACATTATCTATAAAATCAAGAGGCAAACCGTTATCATGGTACAAAGCAACAACATGCGATCACCAATTCTTTATATCTGGTTCATGTATTTAATTAGGTAAATTCCATTATGATCCAATGGACTAAATCATGCTAACTCTATGATTGCACATAAACAATTAGAGAAACCACAAATCCCCTACCTCAAAGGTTTTCGAGGGAAACCACAATGGTCAATGAGCGCCCAAGAAACCGGGTCGATTCTCCACGAATCCTTCTTAGATCTCCTCTCCTAACACAACCAAGACCAAAGATCATCATAAACCACATCCACACACTTAGATCTACCCATAACGGGTGTAGATATAAGATCCCAAGAGAAGAGGAGGAGTAGATCTACGTAGATATAAGAAACCAATCAAAAGGATCACATACCTCGAGAAACCGACTTCGATTCACGAAGAGAAGCCTCCAGATCGCCTCCAAAATTCTTGGGAGAGGTTATTATACCTCCAAGGAAAGGTAATCCCGAGTTATGGCCGATTAGGGGCTTAAACGAGGTGATTAAAGGAAAAACGAGTTAAATCCACAATTTTAGGTACTAACTTCAAGTGCCCGCATGGTTAATCAACACGATTTAACAAACTGTGCGCTACCCGTGCGTTAGCTTATTCCTAACCAAACACTCCTCGCATAGTTAGTTCGCACGGTTATAAAAACCGTGCGCTAGCCGTACATTAGCCACTGCCTCTGAGACCAGCCTTGCACGGTTTGAGCAAACCATGTGCCTCCCGTGCGAAGGCCATGATCCTTTAGATTTCCTTAAAAGTCCAGCCAAATGCACCCCCAAGTCACCTTGACCTTTTGGAACACCTCTAGAACCACATTTTCACAAAGGAATGGACCGGAGAGGTCTGGGCCATTACACCATCATTCTCATGGTTATGATATGAAAAGAAAAATAGAGCTTTGAGGAAATTATAATAATAGAACCCATGGAGGAAAGAAAATGAATCTTAATTTATACCAAATTTTTGGAAAGAATCATGAAGAAATCATCTATAAGGGAATGGTAAATGTTTCAGGTGTAGAAAAGAAGGCTATCAAGCAATTGAATACTGAAGACGTTTAAAGAGGCAAACCAATAAAAATATTGGAAAGAAAGCTTAATTTAATGAAACACCCACACTACAATTCTAAAAATACATGTATCATGAGAATTATTCCAACCAATGTCGAATTTATGGGTTAATGATGATAATAGACATCAGTAATCGCTTAATCCAATAGATAAAGGGAAATATCACATGATCACAACTGTTAAATTGGGACATGAGAATGAGTTTTGAAAGGTAAACTTATCATCCAATGTACAACTATAAATATATTATTTGATTCTAGTTTTACATACTATTTTATATTTGAATAATTTTTAAGGTTATTATATCACCATCTCAATGATTAGATGTTAAATTATTAATAAAAACTCTTAATGGTATGATGATCACATCTCAAGTATAAATCTCTTCTCTGATATATGTATATGGGAATATGCTTCCTGAAAATCTTGTGATTCTCTCTCTATTAGAATTTTATGTGATTTTATGAATGTATTGGTTCTATCTCTATATAAATCCCATATCAATTATTGAGTAAGGTATGTCACGTTTTATATTCTAAATCAACCAATGATTTCACATTAGTGTGAGGATGAATATGAACTTCCAATGGAAACTAATTATATTGTATCTTTGTAAAATGGTTGGGGAGAAACTCAATATTTAAGATATCCCTATTATGATAGAATATGATGATTTATCTCTTGAAGATTTTCATAGACTTACCCTAAACCATGAAGTTTAATTTCCAGTAGATCCTATACCTAGTTCTACACATATTTCAATGAATCCTTATAAAATGGTAATTATTGAGTTACAAGAATTAAAGAAGAAACCTTAAGAGAATCTTGATAATGGATTCATTCAACAAAGTTCATCATTTTGGGATGAACCTATTTTTTTTATTAAGAAAAAATATGGATCAAAGTGTCTTTGCATTGATTATCAAGAACATAACATGATTACTGTCAATAAAAAGTATCCTTTACCCTATATTGATGATTAATTTGACCAATTGATAGGATCTCAATACATCTAAAAGATTGAACTCTAATATGGATATCATCATTTGAGTATCAAGAATGAAGACATAGCTAAGATAACCTTCCATATAAATATATAAACTAGAAAGCTTAGTGATATTATTTAGACTTACAGATTCCACAACTATATTTATAAATCTAAAGAATAGAGTCTTTATAGATTACTTTGATTAGATCATGATTGTATTTATAGATTATATTATTATCTATTCAAATAGAGAGGAAGAGCATGAAGATCATTTGAAGATATAGTTGATGAACATAATAAAATAGAATCTTAATGCCAAATTTATAAAATATGAATTATATCCATAAAAAATATCATTCTTAGGTCATGTAATTACATGTGAGGGTATATCAATGGATTCTTCAAAGATAGAAGTTATTGAAAATAGGACTAGAATAACCATAATGACCAAAATAAATAGTTTTCTTGGGGTTTCTAGATATATCAATGATTAATGATAAATTTATCATGACTGTCAAATCTAAAAAACAATATTATGTAGAAGAGATATAAGTTTTCTTGGATAGACGACTTTAAAGAGAATTTGAAAGAACTAAAGATAATTTTGGTTAATTCACCTATTATCAATATAACTTATATTGTAGAATGGTTTTTGATATACATTGATGGATCTACAAAGGAGTTGGGTTGTTATATTATATATAATGACATAGTAGTAACTTATGAATCACAATAATAAATTGTTCTTGAGAAAAATTACCCGAGTTGTGATTTGGGTATGGGAGTGGTAATGTTTTTTGTTAAATATATATATGAATTATATTTATGGTTAAAGGTGTGATATATATATATATCGTGAAATCATGAAGTATATAATAAAATAGAAATAGTTGAATATATTCTAAAGTAGATGATTGGAACTGATTAAATATTACGATTTCTCAACACATTGCTACACTAGGAAGGCGAACAAGGTGACTAATGCTATGAGTTAGAAGAACTATACTAGTTTTTACAAGATAAGGATTAAAAGAGATATAATAATTATTTATTTTTAAAGGGTGTAACTTGATGTAATATGTAAAGGAGAAAAATCCCATATTTCTTAGATGAATGTTCAACCATCCATTAATGTGAAGATTAAATATGAACAGAAGGAATATGTAGATTTATAAAATAATGAAATTAATATTATAGAGTTAAACCTTGACCATGATACAATTTTTAGATTTAGTAACATTGTATGGTTCTATAAATTACAAAAATTAATGAATAAGTTGTTAAATTAAGCTCATAGTTTATCATTCTCAATCAATGTTAGAAATAAAGAGATGTATAGAGCTCTTAAAGATAATTTTTGGTGGCATAACATGAAGAGAGATATTGTGGATTATATATATTGGTTCTTGGTATTTCAATAATTTAATAATAAAATATATAAGTCTAAGGGGTGTTAGAACCATTACCTATACTTAATTAGAAATGAAAAATCATCACTATGGATTTCATTGTGGGACTCTTGAATAAATATAAATTGAATGATTCTATTTGTTTTGTAGTAAATAAACTTATGAAATCGTCACATTTCATTTCTATCATATAATATTTATCTCTTTATTAGCTGACCCTGTAATATGTTAAAGATGTTTTCAGGTTTCATGAAGTGAAAATATTAATCATATCTGATTGAGATATGAGGTTTACCAAGATTTTATTGATAAGTATTCAGTAGGACTTGAATATAAAGATGATATTTAACACTTCATATCATCCTTATACAAATAGTTAGACTGAGAGGACCATTCAAACCATATAAGATATGGGGAGATATTTTTATATGGATTTTAAATGAGGTTGGGTTCAACACCTTCCTCTGGTGAATCTTTATTATAATAATACTATTCACTCGAGCATTAAAATTTCTCCTTATTAATCCCACTATAGAAAGAAGTGAAAAACTCCAATTTACTAGGATGAAGTGGGGGATTAATTCTACTGGGACTAGAGTTAGTTCACAAAATGGCATAGAATTTTAGAACCATAAAACAAAACATCTCGGAAGCTTATAGTCGATATAAAAGTTATGCTTATAATCGTCGATGAGATATAGAGTTCAAATTTAGTGATATTGTATTCCTTTAAATATATACTTGGATGAATTTTATGATATTTGTAAATAATCAAATGGTAAACCCCCAATATATCAGTCCATATGAGATTATGAAATGCTTTGGGATAGTAGCGTATTGATCAACGCTTCCTCCAAACCTCTCATAAGTTTATTATGTTTTACAATTATCTATTTTGAGAAATTACACACTATATCCTTCTAATTTAATAAACCCAAAGGTTATACCTTTAGAGAACGATATTTCTTATGAAGAATAATCATTAAATAATCAGATCACAGAGATAGATTACTATGTAACAAGATCACTAACCTAGTTAAGGTCATCTAGAGGAATCATAAATTTGAAGAAGGGATATGGGAACCTGAGGATGTGATCAATCATAGGTATCATATTTTTTTTATCAAGGTGACATAATTTCGAGGGTAACACTCTTATAAGGGGGTATAATGTAACACCTAGGTATTTTATAATATATTTCTATTTAAAAAATTCTATATTTTCAATATCTTCTGAAGAACACAACCATTAAATTATGTCAACAATTCTCATATATTATAGAATTAAGCAAATTATATGCAATTTAATTTTTAAAAATAATCTCTAATTTATTTTAGAAATATATTGATCCTAGAGAACTAATTTGAAGTATTTTATTTATAAGAATTGTTTTTGTCATATATAATTTGTTTACAAATTATTTAAAAGTATAAAAATAATTTAAAATTTTATTTATACATTACTAAAATGAATTTATTGGTTAAAAATGAAAATAAAAACATTTAAAGGTAAAAGGGTTGTTTTTCTCTCAACACCCACTTTTTTGTGCACAATGCGTTTTTATTTTTATAAATTGAATTAATCACTATAGATGAATTATTTTAATAAAATGTGAAGTTAATATATTAAATAAAGTATTTTAACATTCACTTAATGATTTCTACTAGGAAATTAATGAGAATAAATTTAGTTTTAGGCTTAGAAATGTATTTTTATAAAAATGATTTTCATTGCGTTTTTTCCACTCATTTAAAAATAAAATTATGCCACTTATATGAATTGAATTTGATAAAGTGGTTTAATTTTTTTAATAATAATGTAATTTTTTTTAATTTTTAAACTTCCATTTTTAGGTCTAATAAATATTAACCATTGTAAGAAATCATTACTACTGTAAATGTTAAAAAGGGTTAATGAGGAGTTAAACTAGAGATATAAAGGTTAAAATAATATAAAAACTTGTATAAATACAATTGGTTAAGAAAATTTAAACCCAAAATTAACTTATATTCTAATATGGGTATATTGTTTTCCATTAGAACTTGAATATTCCTTAATTATATTTTGTTGTTTTAAGTATTTACATGTTTTCCACCCACCTCACGTATAAAATAATGTTTTTTCACCGTGACTCGTTTACAAATTTTGAGCCATATATCAAATAATATACAAAAAAACACCTTCTTAACTTAATTACCCATTTATTATAGATGTTTATTTCTTCCCATAAGACTAAACCAAGAAGGATTATGCTATAAACCAAATGAGGTTTCTCAAAGAAGAGGTAATTATCTTTACATGTTTTTTTGTGTTTCTTTCTTCCTAAACATACGATAAATCTTATATAACCATATTAACATGATTAAATAAGTATCATAAATATAATAAAAAAATTTAATATTAAATTTTCAACCATTTTCTAATTACTTTCCATCTTATAAGAAATGATAACGTCGTTTGTGTGTACGTGTGGACTACCACTTCCATGATGTGATGTCATTAATTTTTCATATCCTCTATACATGGATTTTCATAAAAATGTGTTTAATGAATATATATGATGTTTATTGTATTATTTTCATTATAATAATATATATTATAATTCATCTTCCTTTCACAACATTCATTGAAAGAATGAAAACAGTAATCGTGTGTATGTACGAACTACCATCTCCAAGAAGTGATGTAAATCATTTTTCATCACAAGATTATATGAATGGTTATAAAAGTGAATATAATGAATATATATGATACTTATAACTTAATTAATAATTTTTATATAATTAAAAATTGATCAAGGTGTAAGGAATTAAACCGTTGAACCAAAACAAGCATGGAAAACAGACTAGTTTATTTTCCTGAATATTGATTTTAATGAAAAATTGTTAATAAAGGGGTAGTTGGAATTTATAATGTAATATTTTTTTTAAATTATGAATATTGTTATGTTATATATTTAAAATAAATCTAAATTTACAGTACTGAGATTAATAGTGCATACAAAGAAATACATGACCTCATATATGGTTTTATGTTGCAATCTCATTTTAAAAAGTCATTATTTATGCTTGAATATACTTTGTGGGAATTATATGATATTTAACTCTTAAACCCCATATATTTTATTATACCCTATTTATTTATTTGTTTTTAATTTTTTCCTTTCATTATATTATTTTTTGAACTTCAAATGATCAAAATAATGTTTCTATGAAAATCCAATATTTTTTCCTCTTTGTTCGATGATATTTTTATAACATGTCAATGATATTTAAAATATTTTATATATTGTTAAATTTATGATTTAATTATCATTTAAAGTGATATTTAACGATATTTTAATTTCTATTCAATTATTTTTGAAATTAATTTTCACAATGTTTTCCAAATAAGATATTTATCACTTTTTGAAAAAAAGTGTGAAGGGAATATCTATTTTTACATTTACTGAATAACTAAATTATCTCAATGTATTGACCATTATTTTATTTTAATATCCATTTATAAGATTCTATAATTATTTTAAATGAAAAATATTTTATCAATATTATTTAAATGTTTAGTTTTATTGATACCAAAGAAAAATTTTATTTTTCACTATCTTCACAAACAAGTTCGAATACTCTTTTAAAGGTATTTTTATCTATTTCAACATACTCTAATGTTTATTATGATTCAGTAAGATATTATATACTGATACCATCCATGTTATTTCTCTATATGTATTATTATTATGTGATGATGAAATTTTTATGAAACCTCTTTATTTTATATGGGTTATTCTATGAATAGTTAATGAATGTTTTTAGGATATTATGGTACACGTAAGTCTGGTTTTAATTATATTAAGGGTGGGTCTATCAAATCCCTTCAATGAATTGGGAAATTATCGATATGTCATTAGATAACATGGAATGGAATGGGGAGTCTACCCAATTTGGTAAGGGACTCTTATTATATTACTGGGAGTTAACCTTGACTAAGGAAATGATGGAAGGTGGAGGGAAACCAACCAACTATAGGACTTTGTCCACTATGATAGTCTTGGAAGTAACCATTTACTGAGGAAATGATTTTCTATGCTTATGATTGTTCCAAAATTCCAATGACATTTTATTATACTTTTGATATTATCTAATGTATCATGATTGACTAATGATGAATCCTCACAGTTATGAATCATGTATTTTAAAATGATATAGATTTATCCACTGAATAATGATTTATATTCTATGAATGATTGGGTATAATATAATTTATTTATGATCATGATATTATACCATTATTCTTATATTATTATTTTATATGATTATCAACTGATATATATTGTTTTTAGCCTTACAAAGAATCTGATCTCACCCATTCAAGTCCAAATATCCATTTACTTTTCCAAGAAAAACATTAATTGTTCAATATATCTCATAAAAGATTTCATATGAAATGATAATTTAAAATTAATAATCATAATTTATTCTCATAAAACATTAAAACTCATGAATATATTTCCTTGAAAAACAATCCTTGAACCATTTTTTCTAAAATGAATGTTTATAGAATTTCTTTAAAAATTTAAGCTAATTTTCTTTATTTTTGAAACTATTATAAACCATTTTAATCATATCATGTAGTTACCTTAGGATATCATCCTTACTTTAAAATTTACAACAAATCTTTTAATGGAATCACCTAACTAGATAATTCCCAAATCTCTTAGAAGTAACCCATTAATGGTAAACTCTATCACTTTACCCAATGCATTGGAGAGCTATACTAGGCTCACCCATCATCAAAGCTGTATCAGGTTCATCCATCATTCATATAAAATTTCATAAAATAATATAATGAATAAAATACACATACATTTATATTTAACTATAAAACTAATTTAATTTGGCATTTAATCCTATAAGAAATAATACTTTTAGTAATCTCATAAAAATGATAAGAAATTTCTATTTCCATAGAAAATATTTTTCATTAAAACAATTCCTAGAAGGGTTAGAATAAAATATTAATTAAAAACCATGTTAAATTTTAGAGTAATTTTTATAAATATTAAGAACTATAATAGTGGGAAATTTCACTGAAGTTGTATACATTGAAAAAAAATTCTTTTTATACTTTTATAAAAAGTCAAACATAAACCATATAAAAAATATAAAAAATAATACTTTTTAATACTTTGTAAATAAACTTATAAATAATTGAAAAATAAATTTAAAAACATTTACATAATTTTGTATAAATTTATTGAAAATTTTAAAATAACTGTGACCAAGAAGAAAAATAGTAGGAAGGAAAACATTACAATAATATTTTTAAAATAAATCCTTTACCTCAAGTCTCGACTTATTTCATTTGTATGTCTACCATCCTAAGTAATAAAATCATATTAGTTTTATACTTTATAATTTTTTTATGTTCATTATATTATCATTTTCCCTTTTATTTCATCTGTTACCATGTTTAATTTTTCTACTAAAATCATTAAGCACATGTTGGATGTTTTGAGGATGTTCGATTTATATGTCCAAAATGAAATTGGTAAATTGACTATGGTAAAAGGGATAATGGTTCCATAATATAAATAAAATTATTCAAAATAGAATTATTATTTCTATAAATTAAAAATATTTTTATAAAAATCCATCTAAGGTGGATGTGGAAAACAAAATATGCCATATCATTGAGGCGGTAGTCTACATGTTCACACGAGGGATGTTTACATTTTTTTACCGAATGGAAAAGAAATAAGGTATATAATATTTCACTTTTCTAGAATAATATTTATTTTATAAATTTATAATTTATTAATTATTTTTAATTCTTATTACCAAACATATAAGGTGGTAATGAAAAACAAATCACATCACTTCGTGGGGGTGGTATTGCACTAACACACATACATAACATTATCATTTTTCTAACAGATTGAAATGTTAATAAGTTGGTATATTATCCTTAAATAATCATAAAAATTTAATAAGAATAATATATATATATTAATTATATATTTATAACCAGCCTTGTAAGGTGGTTATGGAAAATGAAATACATCATTTCGTAGTGGTGATAGTCCACACGTACACACAAGCGATGTTTTCATTTCCTCTAGGATGGAAAAGAAAAAGAAAAGTGTAGTTCCATTATAATAATATCATTTTTCATATATATAATATACTAAATTAATTATGTTATATTGGTTATAAGATAATTTTAATGAGGTATAAGAATCATGGAACGTGAAATATGTTGGTTAGGAATTTTATCCCCTCCTAGGATATCTCCCATTAGATTGCACCTTAATCTTTCATGGATTGGTATTTTGAGAATAAAAAATACTATAGGACATAGGGATGAAAGTTTGGAAGTTTTTTGGGTTGTTATATTTTAATATAAGTTGCTCAAAAGGTGTTAATAGGTTAGGATATGATGTGGCCCTTTATAAGTAAGGGGAGTGACACTCTTGTAAATACTTAAAACATTAAATAAATATAAATGAATTTCTCAAGTAAAGTGGATACAATTTAGTCATATTTCATAGAAACGATATTTTAAGGTATAAATACACTATAAAATCACATTTATCCATGATTTAGAGAGATTTTATTCCTTATCTCTTAGATTAATCATCATTAACCCTTTTAACCTTCACTTGGGTGATATATGTTTTACCATGGTAACTATTTATTATAAAAAATGAAATTAATGACCTATTTTTTTGAAAATAATGATAAAAAATATATAATATATTATTAATATTCAATTTTTATAAGAAGAAGAAATTAATTTAAATATATATCGATAAAATGCACTGAAAAATTTCATTAGAAAAATTTCATTTTTAAGAATATAAATGATTTTATAAAAAAATAAAATATAATAATAATTCCTATGGATTTGTTGATTATTATTTGTCAAATGGGAATAATTTATATTTTAAATCAATAAAAAAACAAATTATCCCTTCTAATTACCTGATAATAAATGATAGTTTTTTTAAAAATTAGCATTTTCCACTATTCACTCAAAAATAAATCTTTTTAGAAATATTATCAAAAAATCACCCTAAAATATTATACATATAATGAGTAAAAATATAAAGTTTATTTTTTAATTTATAAAATATAAAATTTAATTTTTAATTTTTAAATAAAACCATATATTTCATGGGAAATATTTCAACTAGAATAAAACCATTTCTTTTCCGACTGAAAAATCATATAAAATCATCATATTATATATGAATACATAGAATATTTTTATGAACATTAATAATACAATAAATTTATTTATTATTAACATTACCTAGATTGTCACATTTTATACCTTTTAAAATTACATTCCCACAATTTTAATCTTTACATAAAAAATTGAAGGTATTTTTTCCTAATAATATTTTATGATTCCAATGTTGTGTACTCAATATTGTTATTATTACATAAAAACATAACCTGGTGAATAATATTATTTCGAAATAAATATTATCTATGATCTATAATCTGAACTAAATTTTATTCATAATATATATTTTCCTCTAATCTTACTGCTTTAGGCATCAATACATGAGATGCATCTTTTATATATTTCCTTAGAAAAGAAACGTGGGACACATCATGTACCTAAGATAAAATCATAGGTAAGGTCACCAAGTAATAAAATAATCCCACTTTATTTAGAATTTCATGGGGTCTAATGAACCATGGTCTTAACTTCCCTTTTTTACTAGAATGCATTACTCCTTTCAATGGAGTTATTTTAAGAAAGAAATGACCACCTAGCTCAAATGAAGGGTCTTTCCTTTGGCCATATACATAACTATTTTCCCTACTCCATGCTTCCATAATATGGTGTGGAATTATTTTTACCTTCTAAACCATCTCTTCTAACTACTATAGTCCCAATAAATTCCTCTCACTACCTTCATCCCAACATGTTGGAGTCCAAAAACACTTTCCATATAATTCCCTAAAAGGTTCAATCTAAATATTACAATAAAAAATATTATTATAAATAAATTGAACTAAATATATATGATAATACCAAATACACTAATAATTTAATGATAAAACTTAAATAGTACCCTCTAAAGTATGAATTTTATACTCTGACTCTCCATCAAATTGAGGATGAAAAGATGTACTGAAACTTAATTCAGAACATATATACTTATGAAGTACTCTAAAAACAAGTCATTTAAATTTGAGATCATGGTAAAATACAATTAATAGGGGAACTACATATAACCTAACTATCAACTTAAAATAAATTTTGGAAATATAACCCAAATACATAGTATCTCAAACATTCATAAAACACTCAGATTTAGTAAAAAACTCCATAATAACCCAAAATTTCATTTTTATCTTAACATGTATTTGGTAATACCACCCTTAAATTCATGAAAATGTTATCCCATTTCCGTTTTGGCACAATATAATTATAATTCACCCCCTTTGGAAGTTTTCATTTATCTTTAATCTGCTATCAAGTCAAACACTTCATGGTAAAATTTGCTAGATCGTTTTACATACTTTACAACAAAAAAATTACATAGGGTCTCAATATATCTTATTACTTCCAGGATGAACAAAAAATGATGAGCTATGAGCATCAATAAATAATTATTTATTTAAATGGGAATCACTTATAATACATAAAATCATTTAAAATTTGATAATACCTTCTTCATCAACTTTAAACTTAGGAAACATTCCTTTTTTGAAAAATTCTATTCTTCCTTTCAAACCTTAATTTTTTTAGCCTCTTTAATTATTTATTATAATGATTAATACACTGATAACCGATCCAAAAATAAAGGAGTTTATGCATACATAATTTCTAGCCTATCACTAATTAAACCATAAAATAAAGGATTATATTCCAAACATAAAATAGATATTGATGCATTATCTTTTCAATTGAAAGAATCAACTACCTTATTTACATTACCTAGATGATAGTGAATTGTGTAATCATAATACTTAACCATTTTATCGATATTATATACCTCATGTTCAATTATTTATTGAGGGAATATATACTTTTAATTTTTATGATTAGTATATATTTCACATTTGTACCTATTTAGAAGATGTATTCATATTTTTAAATAAAAAACTGCTATAGGCATATCAAGGTCATGTGTAGTGTAATTATTCCTATTGGATTTCAATTAATGAGATGAATACAAAATAACTAAATCATTCTGCATAAACACACCACTAAGTCCTTTTAAATAAGATTCAATATAAATAAAAAACTCTATATTTATAAATTGAAAGGCTAAAATAGGAGCATTATCCAATGTTATTCTCAATTCCTAAAAACATTCATCTCATTCCTTTATTAAGATTAACATTACTCCTTTTCATGTTAATATAGTTAAGGGATAGATAAATAATATTTTTTTGCAAGAAAATTTGATAGTAACCCACTAATCTATGAAAAATTCAAATCTTAGTGTCATTTATAGGACATGTCCACTCTTCCACCATTCTATTCGTAGAATGATCAACAATTATTCCATTTTTAGAGACAATATCTCACAAAAAATAAATCTATGTATCCAAAAATTAAATTTTCTGATTTTTCCATACAAATAATTTTAATTTATTGTTTTAAAAACAACCTTATATGTTTCTCACGATCTTTATAGATTTTAGATTAAACCATAATATCATATATAAACACAACTAAATATTTATGAAAATAGTCCAACTCTATTCATTTAATACATAAATAAAGAGGGTGTGTTTGTTAACCTAAATGGAATAAAAAAAACACCTAACGGACATACCTAGTTCTAAATATTGTTCTTATAATATCATCATACTTCACCTTTAACCGATCATACCCTGACCTGAGATCAATCTTTATAAAATACTATGCTCACTGGAGATGATCATATATGTCATTAATATGAGGAAAATGACTCTTTTTATTAATAGGGATTCTATTAAGTGATTTATAATCAATTAAAAGTCTCATGGAACAATCCTATTTTTTAATAAGTAGTACAAGAGAAGACCAAGGTGAAGTTATTAGGGAAATCATTAAAAATATATATCTATATATTTATTTACAAGTGACACATCACTAATTTGAATAGTTTCCTTATTTTTAATAATATGTGCAATAAAACATTCATTCACTTATTTAATAAGTTTATTAGATTCTTGATATGATATAAAAGGTATAAATTCATTGCTATATATAAATTTAAATTCACTCTTTGGATTCAATATGACTTCTTTAGCTAGGAAATAGACCTTAGAATGATAAAATGAAATCCAGTCCATACTAGTAATAATATCAAACTATACTAAGGGTAAGAAATCTATATTTTCAAGAAAATACCTTAAAAATTTGATGATAGGAAGGTCCCCATAAATATATATTGATTTAATTCTTCCAATATGATTTTTTATGCAGATATTGTCTTTATTTCTGAAGTTTATATTTCTATTTCACTAGAAAATTTATCAGAAACAATATAATGTATATATCTTGAATTAAACAAGACATTTTATTATATAGAGTAAAACATTAATGTATCTTTGACCACTTAATTTAATGGATCAATAATAGAAATTTAATTTTACACACCTTAATGATTACATTCATGGTGATCACTATTCATCATACCTTTCTTTGGACATGAATTAAAATAACGACCCATATCATTATAATATAACCATTTCAATACCTACTTCTATTTATTGATAATAAAATTTCTATTTTCTTTATAGTTATGATAAATGTTTCCTATATTTAAAAATTGGTAACACTCCCCAGATCTAAAAAGTCATTCTACAAAATTCTTCCTACCACACTTATCACAATAAGGTGAATGAATTTTCTTACCTTCAAGCTTCTTCAATGAATGCTTACAAATTTCCTACCAAAAATATATCTTATTTTTCTTATTGTTTCAAAATTAAAAATCTCCATATTGAATTTATCATCATACTACACAAATTACCCATAACCTCCAAAGTCACAAGTAACTAGAGCCCTTCGTAAACATGGATTTAATCTCGAGTAAAATCGATCAATTTTACTACCATAATCCAAAATTAAATTTAGTGTATACCTAAATAATTATGTAAAATTGTATTCATATATGGAAATGGAATAATACTCTTTTTTCCGGAACTATAAGAATTTTATTTTTATTTAATTTTAATATCAGTAGGAAAATAGTTTTCAAGGAATAGATATTTAAATACCAACTATTCCATTGTATTAATTTCTTCCCTTTTCTTAGTGTTCTTAATAAAATACCAGTATTGTTCAAATTCACATTGAAAATGATAAATAGAAAAGGTGTACTATTATATTTCTATAAATATCCCATAACTTCAAATATATTCTCAAATGAAATAATCTATCCTTTATCTTTCACTAGGTTGGAGGATCCACCAAAAGACAAAGGGTGCTATTTCATGAAATGATTTATTATGGAAATATTATTATATGAAGAATTTGGTCACTAAATTACATTGGTACCTCTTCATTTATATCCTATATCATCTAAGTTTACATATATAAAAATTTCTTTTTTATAATTCCACCCATTCCAGGTTTTTTATTCTGAAGTACATTATCCTCATGATGATTTTCTGTATCATCTTCCGCTGCTCTATAGAATACCATTCTGAATAAATTTTGATTAGATGAAGAAATAAGAAAATACTTAAAATATATATCATGATATTATAACCATAAATTATAATTTCTTATGTTTATATTTTAACATCATCATAACCTCTACTATTATTTAAATCATTCCTCTAATGCCAATTGTAACAACCCATACATAATTATCCAATAGATTACATGATTTGTGGATTATATTTCTTACTTACATCCTGAATAAATTTTTACATCCATAGTATTATAAAATTTTGAAATCCATTTTATTAGAAAGTGAATATAACCTTACAGTGTCCATTTTTCTCAAGAAAATCTTTATTTATAAATGCTCACTTATTCGTTCAAGTTAACACCCATAACCAAAACTCTGAATTTACTAACATTCCTAATCATCAATAATCCCTGTTTATTTTTATGAAAATGTGGGATGAGAAAAAAATTCAATAAGGGAAGTATAATAAAATAAACCCTCTATTTCATTTTTAAACCATAGAAATCTTCAAGAAGGGTTTCCCTATTCATAACAAACTTCAGAGTTCAAGTATCCATGTACTTTTCCAAGAAAACAAATTAATTTATCAATATATTTTTGAAAACATATAATAAGAAATCATAAAGGAAAATTTATAATAATAACGGATTAATATAATATAATAAAACTCATGAATAACTTTCCTTTTAAAAACAATACTTTCACCATTTTTTAAAAAGGTCACAAACTTTCCTTAAAAATATAAGCTCATTTGGTTACTTTTTGAAACCTTTATAAAATCCCTCAAGTATATAATGTTGGTAACTTGGGAAATTATTTTTAAATTCACCCTTATAATAAATCTTATAGTGGAATCATTTTACAAGATAATCATTACATCTCTTATGAGTATGCTATAACTGATAAACTCCATCATATTACCCAATGTATTGAAGAGCTATACTAGGATCACCCATCATTGGAGCTATATAGGGCTCCCTAATCCTTAATATTAAATTTACAAGAACCATTTTAGGAATAAAACACATATATATTTAACATTAACTATAAAACTCAATTAATATTTTCATTTAATCCCATAAGAAACAAAACATTTAGTTATATCATAAGAAAGAGAATAAAATTCTATTTCCTTAGAAAATTGTTTTTAAAACTAAAAATTCATAGAATAGAGATAAAATAATATATCTTGATATAACATGTTATATTTTAGAGGAATATTGATAACTAATAATGTATATGATGATGGGAAAGGGCGGTCAATCCATAAATGTTATTTTTTTCTACTTTTGTAAAAAGTTGAAAATAATATATATAACTTTTTTTGAAAAGTTTTTATTTTAACACTTATTAAATAAAATAAAAAATAATTTGAAATGACCTTTATCATCATTTTAAGAATTATTAATAACTTTCTTGAAAAATTTATTGTAATAATTAAACTTCAATAACAATAAGTAAATATTTCATTATAATGAAACTATAACATAATGCACATAGTTTTATTGAAGAACACGATTAAAATAAAAATTAATAAATTTTATAATTAAATTTTATTCAATTAGTTTAATTTTTAATTTTTAATTTCAATATTATCATAGGTTTAATTTTTAGGTTTTTTTTGGAATGATTTGTTTTTAATTGAATAGTGAAAATACCGATTTTTTATAAAACTGCCATTTTGTTTTAAAAACATAAAGTAATTTAAAAGTAAAATTATGTTATGAATTTAATCATAAAGTAACATAAGTCTCATATAATTTTAAATACTCTAATTATTTACATGATAATCAAAATTAAAATTTATTTTTGCATAAGTTCATTTTTGGGCTTAAAAGCACATTTATCTAAATACTATTTTTTATTAAGTTTTAATCATTTATATTAAAATTGATTTATGAAAATGATAGAAATTTAATATTTAAAAATTTATTCCATAATATTAATTAGGATGTTTAAATTTTATAATAAGAACCCTTTTATTTTTTATCAATATGAATAGTAATTGTGGAAAATCATTATTACCATGGTAAGGGTAAAATTATTAAAATAAGGTTAAAACTATGGGGTAAGGCTTTAGTATCATTATAAAAATTGAATTTAACTTATTTTATGAGGTTTTTTTAAAACCCATCCCTTATATCTAAATATAGAAATTTATCTCAACTCACCTTTGATTATAACATTTGAATTATTTTAAGAAAATAATAAATACAAAATTCCACTATCTTGATTTAAATTTCTCTTATATGTATTAATAGAAATGAAA
This sequence comes from Viscum album, assembly GCA_963277665.1. Taxonomy (NCBI): domain Eukaryota; kingdom Viridiplantae; phylum Streptophyta; class Magnoliopsida; order Santalales; family Viscaceae; genus Viscum; species Viscum album. Next base: position 481,842,552 of record OY728139.1, read on the forward strand.
ATATGTAATGAATGAGTGTAAAATATTATTATGAATAAATATAAGTTATTTTTAGGATATTTTTTATTTTATAGTTATTATATAATTACCTTAAATTCTTACGCAACACTGATACGATTCTTGGGCAAGCAAACTAAAAATTAAGGAAAATGATTTTAAAAATAGTAAAATTAATATTTTTTGGTTGAATTATGGAATTAAAATAATTTAAAATTTAATTATAAATAATAATTATTAGTAATTTTTTTATATACTAATTCTATTATTTTCCTAATGTCTTTAAAGTCAAATTAAATAAATAGTTTAAAAAATGACTTTAATGTTATTTTATACTAAAAAATATTTTATAAATTGATTAAAAAGTTAAAACATATTGAAATAAGACAAATGAGGTGAGAAATGGTCTATAATGTCACAAATGAAACATTTTTTAGGATCCTGTGACCTTATAATAAAATTTATTACTCTTAAAGGCTAACTAATGTGTTACCAAGGTTATGGTAAAAAAGGGTTAATGAGGGGGTTAAACCAAAAGATAAGGTTTAAAATGAGACTTATGCATGTATAAATTTTATCGGTTTAATGTATTTATACCTTATCATGTCTTAAATTCTAAATTATTACAATTTTGTTCCACTTCATATTATTATTATATATATTATATTTAATTTTTAAGTTATTCAAAGTGTGTCCCTTCCCTCACTTAAAAAGGGGAACTAATATTATCTTTTATTCATAAATTTTGATCAATAGAGATCCCAAAGTCCATTACCAAATACCTTAATAATGTTTTCCCCATATCCTATATTTTATGGTTTTACCCTAAGACCATCCTTAGAAAGCTTATTGTGTAATAAAAAGGAGGCCTTTTAAAGAGAGGTAATAGTATTACCAAATTCATTAATCATTTACTTCTTGTTATATTTACTATAAATAAATTGTATCCATACTAAAATAATTAATAAAATATCAGAAATATAAATTGTGTTTATGATTATGTAACAATTATTTTCTACATGCTTTCCGTCAAATAGTAAATAAAATTATCCCTCGTGCGTATGTGTGGACAACTGTCTCCATGTAATGATATGATTAGTTTTCCACTACCATATTTCATGGATAGTTATTATAATGGGTTTAATGTTCATATATTATATTTATAACAGAATTATTATTTTTAATTATTATATATTATCTACTTTCTTACATTACCATCTATTGGGAAATAATAACATCGCTCATGCGTACATGTGGACTACCACCTCCACAAAGCGATGTGATTCATTTTACGTCATCACTTTATAAAAATGGTTATAAAAGTCAATGTATTTAATAAATATGATACTTATTTCTTGATTAATATTATGGATATTATAGATCCATGATCAATGTAAGATCCTGAAATTTGATGAGGTATGTTTCTATTTTAATTTTGGTTGAACTCCCTTAAAAATGGTTAATAGAATGACTCAATGGAGTAGGGATGGCCTCATGATTTTCCTAGGGGTATGGGACAAGAATTAGAGGTAAATAGGGCCATACAGTGCATGTTTCATGGTTAAATAATAGTTAGTACTAAACATTCACCATGACCATGCACCCTAGAGAAGGGGGATGCATGGTTTGTAAACTATACATGGGGTCACTTGAAAACTATACAGGGCTGGATATTCCCTTTCAAATTACTTCTGAATGTATTTTCAAAACTATAAAGGTGACTTAGAAAATTGTGAGACTCAGTTTACCATTATATGCATGGAACCGAATGATTGGTGTATAGTTTGTAAAATCATAGAGCCTAACCACATGCCTCATTAAAAGTGAAAAATTTATTGATTCTCCCTCCTAAAATTTATATGATTTCACTGAATTTCCACCCCAGTTCCATCTCCAGTAGTAAAGGGTGTGAACCAAACACTCACAACTCATCTATGAGTAGTTCTCCTTCGATTATAAAGAATTTTTGGTACTGTTTATTACAATTTGAATCCCCAAGTAAGTCTATGAATATGTTTACATCTAATTTTTGGAAGAATATACATTTGTTTGTTTCTATACTTTTAAATTTCATGATTCATAATTCCATGGAGTGATTTCATCTATGATTTCAACTATTATATATTGAATTAAGGGCTGGGGTTGGATGATTATGTGTCCATGACCATATTCTATGTGGTTTACAAGATTTCTCCCATAGTTTTGATGTTTTTCTTGTACATATTGTTGTTCCCTCATTATTTCATGTCACAAATTAGTTTCCCTAACATAGAAAAGTAATTTTCCCTTAAATTGATTTGTGTGACACTTCACTAACCATGTCAGGTCCATTGATGATTACGAGACTGGGCCTATGGGAACCCATGGGGTGGGACACTCCCTTGAAAATGGTCAAAGGAGTTATTAAATAAATAATTATAGGTTTTATAAGATTAAACCTTTTGTACTTGTATTTGACATATCAACTTGGTCTAATGGTATGTTTGGCTTGAGAAGGGAATGTTAAATGTGTAATGAGATGACTAAGGATAAAAGTGATAAAGAGTTAAAGGGTATTGTCCATATTATTAATTGGTTTTATGTAATTTCTAATGGTTGTGGTTATGAATAAATGGTAAAATGGAAATGTTATGGAATATTGTTAAACCTATCAAAATGAATGTACCATGTAAATGTTGATTAATGAAAATGTACTACCTTGTTGTTATTATTGATAAAAATTTCACTGATGATAAACCTTGGTATGATATGAATAATGGTATGGTTAGATATTAGGCTAAGGGTCTGAATCTTTCGGTTGGGTGAGACTGCTGCACTAGGACCCACCGATGTAATGCATGGTATGGGTAGATGGACTGATTCTCTAAGATCATATGGTTTGGACAAGATATGGTAAGCTAGACTGATGCTCCGAACTCCTATGGTTTGAACATGATATGAGAACCTAGAATGATTCTCCATGGTATGTTATATTAAATTTAATAGATTAATGAATACCCTTATGATGTAAAAAGTTAAATCCTTATGATGTATAATTTATGACTTCAAAATTAGATGAAGTGGGTTATATTAGATCAGGTGTCACTTGGAACCCAAGAGTTAATGTGGTTAGTTGATAACTGTTTAAATTAAGAAATCTGTTTTATTAACCTTATTCAATATTATTTATTTTTTACTTCTAAATACAATATTATTAAAATGAATATTACTTTATACACCATTTGTGGTGGTCTACCAAGTCTTACTCTCACCTTGATCATGCCTCCATTGGCACCCAATCATCTTTTATGGTTTCAGGAAATGATAAAAGAAAAATTCCCTATGGTAGATGGATGTGTAGAGATTTTGGGATGGAGCAGGGATGGGGGGACTATATTTAATGTCCGGACCCAATTTGTGGATTTTAAATATTTCTTTATTTTTTTGTTTTCAAAGACATATGGCACTAGTATAAAATGAAATGTTTTCCATTTTGGTTTGTGAGAACTTACCTAGTATTGGAGTCTTATTATGTGATGAATGGTTATTGTTGATTATTGATTCTTATTAAATTGGTTACTATTTATTTTTATTTCCATTATTATTTTCTCTATTAAAGAGGGAATAACATCAAAATGAACCTTGTTAAACACTCATTACTAGTTAGAAGCCTCTAGAATATAAGGAGGAATACATGAGGTCATCTGGTGAACCTAATTGAGGTGCTGATTTAGTGTAACTTCTGTCGGGATGTTACAATGTGGCATAAGAGGGGTTTAGTTTCTATTACTTTTCTATTTGGGAATGGTAGACATGAGAATAGGATGTGGTAGGCCTTTGTAATGATCTCATTCATATTAGTTAACCCATGTGTCGGGGGAAACCCAAGTTCCCATAATGGGATTGTTGATCTTGATGTTCGCCTATTATAGTTGGATATTATTTCACCATGGGTGGATCACTTGTTTTATGATGTTATAATTTTTGAGAGTTTTTAATGGCCCATTATAACAAGATATTTGTGTATAGATGCATCATATTTGGAACAAATATGGAAAGTATTTTGGGATCTATTTCCTTGAAATAAGGTAATTGAGTTTTGAGAAATAAAATGTTTTTTCTATTAATTTTATATTCTAAAAAAATATTTCCTAATAAAGGTGTTTTAATTGTTCAAGAATTTAAATACGTTAAATGAAGTGGTTAATTTTTTTTAAATGGGAAGATTGCAATTTGAAAGTTGGGTTTACCCTGAGTTATCTATGACCTAAGACATGGATAATTGAGGATGGTGAAAGTGTTACAGTTATGACCGTATGAATTATGTATACAGAGTGGTTTGTTTGTTCTTAGTTGTGACCCCTATTTTTTATAACTATAAAATGATATGTTTTTTCCCTAAAAAACATATTTGGAATTATAAAAGGAATCATCCACAACAACAACTACGAGTAGGGTGATGGGAGGGAATTGATGAGAATTTACCTCCAGCAGAGGGACCAAAGCCCCCATTGGTTCTGGGTGATAGAGTTTGTAATGCCCCAACCCTAGTTACCCAGAGTTGGTGTATTATTACATAACATTGGCATGACCACAAAAGACGAGGTCTCGAAAGAATGATTAGTTTAGTAGCCTTGGAAGTACTAGATACATTCATAAGGATAACATTACATCATAAAATGAGAAACTACAACAACATTGTTTCCATAGACCACAATCATATCCCCTTAGACTATCCCTATAGGTCATTCATAAAATACTTCTTCGCATCCTAAGAAAAATAAAACATAGAAAGGGGTGAGCTCGAATTCTCAATAAGTATAAAAATATAGCGGAAACATTCATAAATAAACATAAAAATTTAAGGAAATGTGTAAGACTAAAACAAAAGCCTTTTAAACTTGAAATTAAGAATAATATGGAAACAATAAAATCCAATAATTTCATTTAATTACTCACATGGATATTCTGCTAGTCGAATAATTACTTGCAATATCAATAGCCACTTTGATAATGATGGAAGGCATAATTCCAGACTTTCATAACCACATAGTCAAGGCCTTATGCCAAGACTAAAAATAAGATTTTTTCAAGGACCTGTGCCAAGACACAAGTTTGTCTCATGATACCTACCAATGCATCGATGAGATATGGTGGTCTCCACTCGTCACTTACTATGTATAATACATTCCTCATATGAACCCGTTTAAACATAACATAAACGTTCATATTAAAACTAGAATACAAAATTTCAATACTTTCTCCACAAAACATGAATGGAATAAAAATAACACATCCACAGTCAAACATATCACAAAAACTTGAATAAAACATGGAAGTTTTGTATCATAATAAATCAACTTCAAATGATCTTAAAATCCATCAAAGGATGTTGACATAGATGAAATCAAAACTATTTGATAGAAATATCACTTTTTTTAAATCATTTAAAAGTAAAAAAGTTATAAAAGAAAAATTTTATTTTGAAAATATTCTTATAATATTTTAAGGGAAGATTTGATGATTTTATAACGGCAAAAATAGTCGCATCTGCATTATAAGTTAAAAAAGACATTCTTACGTTAATTTTGTCAAAAAGGTTAAAAAGGACCTTGTTTAGAAAACGATGAAAAATTCCTTTATAAACATATTATTAAAAGTAAAACAAGGGTATAAATGACTTTAACCCATATTCAATAAAATATAAATAATATTTTGAAATACATTTTTAAGAAACATGGATGTGGATGATAAATAGGTCCCAGTAGATAATTACGTATAAACAACCTCGGATAATGAAGAGATTGTGAAATAAACCCTTAACTTGTAATTTTCCTTGATCTAGGGTAGGTTAACCTCCTTTATAATGGTTAAATAACTATTATTAAATTATACAAGAATAATATACATTAATATGATATCATATATGATCTTTTAATATTGATTTGTTAATAATATTTTAGTATTATCGTCGTTTCGAGTGTTCACTTAATCGTTTTATTTTATATGTTTTGTTACATAATCCGTGTTTGTTATGGATAGGTTTTATATTATTAATATTCATAATGATATCAAGTCCTTAAACATTATTTTTAATCATCAAATGAAAATTAGTCTTGAATGGACACGATGGAAAATGAATCTCATCACGTTCGTGGAGACGGTAGTCCGTACGTACGCAGGACCGGCAATATCATTCTTTTGATTTTAAAATAATATATAATTGGATGGTATATAATATATACATAATAATTATCAGGGTATATTTATTATTTACATCAATTACACATCATTATTATACCCATCCAAATAATAATGTATTGAATAACAATTACACCACGACGTGGAGACGGTAAGCCGTACATACGCACGTATGGTGACATGTCATTAAAAGGATGGATAGAATAATGAATTTGGTTGTACCATATTTATAATAACATTATAGTATATATAATATAATGGATTTATTATTTTATAATGGGAACAACAAAGAAAACGGAAGTGGAAGAAGAAATGAACTTGAAAGAGGTGGTGAGATATTTACCTCTTATTCAGGTTCTTCCTTTTGATTTCATCAAAATGGATACTTAGGTTGGATTTATCGCGAATGGAAGGACTCTAGGATGAAGGTAGGATAGTTTAAAGGGTATTTGGGTAGGGTTTTTCCAATAAAAATTGCTTAGAAGGTGTGAATTAGAGATAAGGGGGAGTGCCATTTTATAAGAGTGGTGGGGGCACCTTAGGAAAAGCAAGAAATATTATTTTATAATAAATTAATTTTCAGTTTCTAATGTCCCCAAAGTAGATTATTTATAGGATAATGTGGGGATGGGTCTAAAACCACTCAACAAATAGGTTTTATACATTTTGGGTCACTATATTAACTTTATCTTTTAGACTTAACTCTTAGTTAAATAGTTTGACATTTACCATGTCTCTTTGTATTTTTATATTATATGGTTAATAAACTTACTATATACGTCCAAAAGAACCCCAAGTGGTTCATTAATGATATACCTATCATTATATAAGTCCTTTGGCTGAACATTAGATTTTGAGGAATATAATATCAATTAATAATATAATATTTGTTCTAAAAACTCTTGTATGTCAATTTTGATACTATTTGGTATTTTGTTTTTTCTAAATTCATAACAACATTATTACTTAGAAAAAAATTTATCTAACTAACCCTAACATGTCACATTAACCTATAAAATTATTTTAATTAATAAAAAGTCTCAAATTACATTTATTTGCATATTTATAATATCGATTATTTTAATATTTCATTAATTAGGTAATTACTGCATCATCATTGTGTCATAAATAAATTAAATTATTTAATGTCTAAAAAATATAAATAAAAATCAATTATGTAGGAAATCTCTTTATATTTATAATTAATATTTATAGTTGAATTTATCTTATGAATAACCCTATATTAAAAATGTTTTTGTTATTAAACATTGATTTTAACTCTTTTAACTCATCTTTAAATAAAATAATAATAAGTGTCCTAATCTAATCCAAGTGGACCAAAGATATTTATATGTTATTAAAAAGTTTTTTTCGGTTGAAAATTACTTATAAAATAGAACTAGTACATGTGTTTTGGTAATAATAATATCATTTTTACCCTTAATTACCCTATTTATTTTTAACCATGGTAAGTAAAAGTAAAAGGTTACTATTCACCAAAAAATATTTTTATCTTATTGAACCACATTTTAATTACAAATATCCACCGTGTCTCTTATATTTTCTAAACTCCACTCACAGAAGTGGTAAAATTAGGTTTTTTGTGAATTTGCAAATTCTCATAGGAGCTGGGTAAAAGATGGTGAAAAGTTCAATAAACTTTTTATATATCTAAAATTATTATAAACTGACTCCAATGAATTAAATAGAACTTATATAAGTATTATTTATCTATTTTTACCAAAAATAAATTTAAAATAAATAATTATTTAAATAAAAAATCCGATTTTAAATAATAACTTAGTGTTTTTCACTATTCATCAAAAATTGAAAGTTTTCAGAAAAATACCAAAAACTCACCCTAAGATAATATTGATATTACAAATCCAAAAACGAATTGCATTTTGACAGATAAAATTTATAACATTTTAAAAAGTGGGTATTAATATTCATAACGACTAATTTGATTGGTTGTGGTGTGTTATAACTCAAAGTTGCGTACAACACACGCTACTGTATTATTCAAAGAGAATCGTATTGTGGAAACATGGGGTGTTACATTCTCCACTCCAAATAATTTTGTCCTCAAAATTTCTAGAGTATTACTGAGTAAAAAGACTCAGGTGGTTCTTCATCATAATTTCCTTGGGTTCCCACATTGCCTCTTCCATCTTATGGTTTCTCCATAGAAGTTTTACCAGAAGAGTAGTCCAGTTTCTCAACACTTGTTCTCTAGTTTCAAGAATCCTGACAGGCTCTTCACAATAAGACAGATCGGGTTCCAGTTCTAATTCCTCATATGTGAGTACATGCATTGGGCCGGGCATGTATTTTCTCAACAGTGATACGTGGAACACATCGTTAACTTTGGAGAGACTTGTCGACATTGCTAAATAGTAAGCTACAACCCCAATTCGTTTTAAAATTTCAAAAGGTCCAATGTACCTAGGACTCACATTACCCTTTTTACTGAAATATATAACACCCTTCCAGGGATATACCTTCAAGAAAACTTGATATCCTAAATTAAATTCCAAATCCTTCTATCCGTTATCAACATAACTCTTCTGCCTACTTTGAGATGCTTTGATGTGGGTTTGGATTACCTTCACCTTTTCCATCATTTCCTCCACAAGTTCTGGGCCTACCTGTTTTCTTTCACCAACATCTTCCCAACAGGTTGGTGTGTGACATCTCTTTCCGTATAACGCTTCATATGGTGCCATCTGAATACTTGAATAGAAGCTATTGTTATCAGAAAATTATACCAGAGGTAAATATTTATCCCACTTACCTTGGAAGTCGAGTGAGCATGATCTCAACATGTATTATAAGGTTTGAATAGTCCATTCTGATTGTCCATCAGTTTGAGGGTGGTAGGCAGTACTCAAATGAAGTCTAGTATCTAGGGCTTTTTGAAGAATTTTCCAGAATCTTGAAGTAAAATTGGGATCACGATCAGAAACAATCAATAGGGGTACTCCATGAAGTCTCACAACTTCATTAATATATAGTATTTCTCAACTTGCATGTGGTAAATCTTCTCTTATATCAAGGAAATGTGCAGATTTGGTAAGACGATCAACAATGACCCATATTGCATCATTCATTCTAGGATTCTTTGGTAGTCCCATGACAAAGTCCATTTTAATATTATCCCATTTCCACTCTAGTATAGGAAGAGGTTGCAAAACTCATCCAAGTTGTTACATTCCAGCTTTCACTTATTGAAAAACCATACATATTGACACAAAATCAGCAATCTCTCTCTTCATGTTGTCCCACCAAAAATATTCCTTCAAATCTCTATAAATTTTGGTGCTCCAAGGGTGTATAGAGAAATTGGATCTATGATCATCATCCAACAATTCTCTTTTTAGATCAGGTATATCGGGAACACGAAGTCACTTCCCAAATTTCAAAACTCCATCTTCATACACAAAGTCACTCAATATTCCATCATTCACAGCTTTAATCTTCTTTTGAAACTCCTCATCACTGGTCTGAGAACTCTTTATCCTTTCTAGTAAAGATGTTTTGGCAGCCATTTGAAAAAGTACTAATGTTTCACCTTCCATGGTTATCCCCATATCCATATTTACTAGATCCATGTATATAAGATCCTTTTCAACTCTCATCTTGTTCAAAACTCCATGATACTTCTTACTCAAAGAATCTAACACCTTATTTTCCTTCCCCGAGTGGTAGTGTTTAGTGAGTTCATAATCCTTGAGTAGTTCAATTCATCTCCTTTGCCTCATGTTGAGTTCTTTTTGTGAGAAAATATACTTCAAAGTATTGTGATCAGTATATATCTCACATTTTTCACCATAGAGATAGTGTCTCCAAATATTCAAAGAAAAGATTACGGTATCTAAATAAAGATCATGAGTAGGATAGTTTTTATCATTAATTTTTATCTATCGTGATTCATAGGCAGTAACCCTATCATTCTACATAAGGACACAACCATGTCATTTCTTTGAAGTATCACTATAAATAACAAATGCATCATTCCGAGATGGTAGTGTCAATATAGAAGAATTGACTAATATTACCTTCTATTATTCAAAAAATTCTTCACACACTTTTATACAAACAAATTTAACCCCTTTACATGTGATATTTACTAATGGGTTAGCCAACCAGGAAAAATTCTGGATGAAACACTGATAACAACTTGCTAAACCAATAAAACTGTGTACCTCAGTTATAATCATCCGTGCTAGCCATTCATGTATTGCCTTGGTCTTTTATGGATCAACAGAGATTCCATCCTTGGAGACAATATGGCCATGAAAAGAAATCTCCTGAATCCAGAATTCACACTTGCTCAACTTCCCATATAATTCGTGTCTTCTAAGAGTCTTCAGGATAATGCGCAAGTGATTTTCATGATCTTCATTGATTTTGGAGTATACCAAGATATCATCAATAAATACCACTACAAAGTCATCAAGATATTCCTTGAAAACATTATTCATTAGATCCATGAAGATAGAGGGTGAATTAGTCAACCCAAAAGGCATTATTGTAAACTCGTAATGCCCATACCTGGTTCAAAATGTTGTCTTCAGAAAGTCTTCCTTCTTCACGTACAACTGATGGTATCTTGATCAAAGTTAAATCTTTGAAAATTATTGAGATCAATGAATTTGGTTAAATAAATCATCAATACGTGGTAGGGGATACTTGTTATTTATTGTTATAGCATTGATCTCCTTGTAGTCAATGCACAACCTCATAGATCCATATTTCTTCTTAACAAAAAGGACAGGGGCTCCCCATGGAGAAACACTAGGGTGAATAAATATTTTATTACTCAATTAATCTAGTTGTTTCTTTAGTTCCACTAATTACACAATGGCCATCCTATAAGGGGTCTTTGATTTGGGCCTTGATCTAGGAATTAAATCAATGGAAAACTCAATTTCTCGTTCTAGAGGATTTCCAGGTAAATCTTCTAGAAACACATCAACATATTCTTGCAAAATAAGTATATCCTATATTTGAACATTCCTTTCCTCACCCACATCTATTTCATTCTCTTCCTCCACAATAATTGAATTTAGTTGAGCTACTGGGAGTGGATCTAGATAAGAATTAGGTGGTGACAAATATACTCTAAAGATAATGTGTTCTTAATCATCATCATCAAAAATAATAACATCCTTCTTCTTACAATAAATTTTTTCATCATGGTCCGAAATCCAATCCATACCAAGGATTATATAAAATTCAATCATGGGTATGATGATGATATCAGCAGACAAAAAACATTTATATGCCCTAATGGGGACCGATTCAAAAAAATTGTAGCAATGATACTTCCATTAGGAGTTTTGACTGAAAACTCCATTGTTAAATCAATTTGGAAATATCTATTTTTCTTAGAAAACTTAGAAGATATGAAAAAATGCGATTATCCAGAATCAAATAAATCATTTGATAAACATTAAAAAACCATAAAATTACCTACCACCGCGTCTTTCAGAGCTTCAACCTTAGTAGTAGTGATAGCATAAGCTTAACCTTGACCCCTAGTACTTTTCTAAGGAATGTTCCCCTAAGGATTAGTACATTCATTTGAATAATTCCCCCATTCACTATAATTGTAGTGTTCAACATCGACGACCTCTTTCTTCCCCTTGCAATCACGAGCTTGGTGGCCTTTTTCACCACACTTGTAACAGACTCTCATTCCCTTCAGGCAAGTACCAGGGTGTTTCTTCCCACATTTACTACATGATGGATATTCAACTTTTCCCTTCTTCCCCTTATTTCCATTTCAAGAGTGTTCAGAAGATCTATTATTCTCTTGATTTTCTTTAAAGTCATAAGACTTAAAGAATTATTTTGCTGTCTTGATAGCACATGAGACAATATCTTCATATGATGAGAAGGTTTGAGAGACTAATGCTCGACGAAGAAATGGTTTTAACCCATCAAAGAAATGATCAATCTTACTTCTTGGGTTACGTATATAATCTGCTGCATGCCTTTCTAACCTTGTAATGTTAGCTTCATACTTTATGACATTCTCATCCTCTTTTTACCTCAAACATAGAAATTGCCTTTCCATATCAGTTCAATGGTCACGTGAAAAGTATTTTTCTAATAAAATCTCTTTAAAATCCCTCCATTCCATATTGACACTTCTTCATATTCCTTTGCGTTTTGAATCAATGACCACCATTGATCAGTATCTCCAATGAGGTGGTAAACTGTCATGACAACATTTTCCCTTTCACTACTCCCCAAGGCATGGAATATTTTCTCTAAGGAATTTATCCATTGCTCAGCTACTAGTAAATTTGTACCCCCATTGAATTTTGGTGGTTATTTACTCATGAAGTAATCTAACAATGATCCTCCACGCTATGGATCAGGGTGCTCTATATGGGTAAGGTTATTATTCATAACCTGAGTGATTTGTCCCAGTATGGTGATTAGCTGACTAGCACCAGTTTGCATCACCAGCTTCACTATAATTATCTTGGGCAGGAGGGAAATCCCTACATGGAGTGCATGTATTGATACAGTTTCCATTCCTTCCACTAGGTTAAATTTCTAAACAATGGCGTAAACTAGATTAGTTTATGTATAGAAATACAAAATTTCAAACTTGTAAAACACTTAACATAAATTGAACAGTTTATGGATATAATCCATAATCATAAAAAATGTTTTCTTTGAGGAAGTATATACTCATAAACCCTTTATAATGTTTTATAAATAAAATGAGAATTATCCTAAGCATATCCCCCAGGAGTATCGTAACCAAGAGTGCAGTAAGGCCCGTTGCCCTACACCAGTTCCCGTTCGAGTGTTGCTCAAAGCAGTGTTTTCGAGTTTTACCCCTAGGTACATCTGTGCCAGATCCGCCTCTATTTACTCATATCCATACAGGGATGTATTTCTTGGAAAACTCACAAAATCTCTACAATACCTAAATTCTAGGAATTTATTCTATATTAATCCTCAATGATTATCGAAGGATAATGTGCTCTAATCAGAGTTTAACTAAATCTAGTTTCAAACGTTTTTACTAACATTCCTCTGAGACCAATTGTAACACCCTAACCCCAGTTAACCAGAGTCAGTGCATTATTAAATAAAATTGGCATGATCACAAAAGATCAAGTCTCTAAAGATCGATTAGTTTAGTAGCCTTGGAAGTACTAGATACATTCATAATTTTAACATTGCATCATAAAATGAAAAACTACAACAACATTGTTTCCATATAACAAACTCATATCCCCTCAGACTATCCTTGTAAGCTAGTCATAAAATACTTCTTCCCATCCTGGGAAAAATAAAACATAGAAAGGGGTAAGCTCGGATGCTCAGTAAGGATAACAATATAGCGGAAACTTTCATAAATAAGCCTAAACATTAAAGGAAATGTATAAGATTAAAACAAAATCCTTTTAAACCTGAACATTAGCATAATATGTAAAAGATAAAATCAAATAATGCCATTTAATTATTCACATGGATATTCTACCAGTTGAATAATCACATGAAAGATCAATATCCACTTTCATAATGATGCAATGCATAATGCCAGACTTTCATAACCACATAGTCAAGGCCTTGTGCCAAGAATACAAATAAGATTTTTTCAAGGAATTATTACAAGACACTAGTTTAACTAATGAAACCTACCGATGCATCTACGAGCTATAGCGAGCTCCACCCGTCACTTACTAAGTCCAATGCATTCTTCATATGAATAGATTTAAAAATAACATAATCGTTCGTTTTAAAAGTAACATACGAAATGTCAACACTTTATCCATAAAACATTAATGGTATAAAAATAACACATCCATAGTCAAACATTTCACAAAACCTTCAATATAATATGAAAGTTTTGTATCATAATAAATCAACTTCGAATAAGCTTAAAATCCATCAAAGGATGTTGACATAGATGAAATAAAAAATGTTTCAGAGAAATATATCTTTTTTTAAATCATTTAAAAGTCACATAATTATAAAAGAAAACATTTAATTTGAAAATATACTTAAACACATTTAAGGGAAGCTTTGACGATTTTACAATGGCACAAAATAGTCACACCTTCCGTATAAGTTAAAAAAATATATTCTTACCTTAATTTTTTCGAAAAGGTTAAAAAGGACCTTGTTTGGAAAACAATGGAAAGTTTCATTTATAAAAATCTTATAAAAAGTCAAAAAAGGATAAAAATGACTTTAACCTATATTCTATAAAATAGTAATAATGTTTTTAAATACATTTTTATGAAACATGGATGTGGATGATAAAAATGTCCCAGTAGATAATTATGTATAAACAACCTCAGATAATAAAGAGATTATGAAATAAACCCTTAACTTGTAATTTTCCTTGATAAAGGGTAGGTTAAAATCATGTATAATGGTGAAATAATTGTGATTAAATTATACAAGAATCATATACATTAATATGATATCATATATTATCTTTTAATATTTCTTTGTTAATAATATTTTAGTATTATCGTCGTTTCGGGTGTTCACTTACTAGTTTTCTTTTATATGTTTTGTTACATAAGTCGTGTCTGTTATGTATAGGTTGCATATTATTGATATCCAGAATTATATCAAGTCCATAAACATTATTTTTAATCATAAAATGAAAATTAATATTGAATGGATACGATGGAAAATGAATCTCATCGCGTTCGTGGAGACAGTAGTCCGTACGTATGCACGAGCGACAATATCATTATTTTGATATTAAAATAACATATAATTGGATGGTATATGATATATAAATAATCATTTTCATGTTATATTTATTATTTAAATCAATTACATATCATTATTATATCCATCCAAAAAATAATTTATTGAATAACAATTACACCACTACATGGAGACGGTAAGCCGTACGTACGCACGTATGGTGACATGTCATTAAAAGGATGGATAGAATAATAAATTTTGTTATGCCATATTTATAATAACATAACAGTATATATAAGATACTAGAGTTATTATTTTAGAATGGAAACAACAAAGAAAAAGGAAGTGGAAGAAGAAAGGAACTTGAAAGTGATGGTGAGATATTTACCTCTTCTTCGGGTTCTTCCTTGTGATTTGATCAAAAGGGATCCTTAGGTTGGATTTATGACTAAATGAATGCCTCTAGGATGAATAGATGATAGTTTAGAGGGTATTTGGGTAGGGTATGGTCGATCCAAATGGCTTTGATGGTGTGAATTAGAGAGTAGGGGGAGTTCCCTTTTATAAGAGGGGTGAGGGGCACCTTAGGAAAAGCTTGAAATATTATTTTATAATAATATAATATTCGGTTTATAATGGTTCAAAAGTGTATTATTTAAAGGATAAGGTGGATATAGGTTGAAAAACACTCAATTAATAGGTTTTAAATAGGTCTGGATCACTATATTAACTTTATCATTTAGATTTAACTCTAAGTTAAATAGTTTGACATTTACCATGTCTCTTTGTATTTCTATATTATATGGTTATTAAACTTGATATATAAATTCAAGAGAACCCCAAGTGGTTCATTAATGATATACCTATCATTATATAAGTCCTTTGGTCGAACCTTATATTTTTATGAATAGAATATCAGTTAATAATAAAATATTTGTTTTAAAAACTCTTTTATGTCAATGTTGAAACTATTTGGTATTTTGTTTTTGCTAAATTCCTAACAATATTATTACCTCAAAAACAATTCACCTAACCAACCCTAACATGTCAAAGAAACCTATAAAATTAGTGTAATTCATAAAAAGTCTCAAATTAAATTTATTTGGATATTTATAATATCAATTATTTTAATATTACATTAATTATGTAATTACTGTATCATCATTGTGTCATAAATAAATTAAATTATTTAATTTTTTAAAAAATATAAATAAAATATTATTATGTAGGAAATCATTTTATCTTTCTAATGAATATTTATATTTGAATTTATCTTGTGAATAGCCCTATATTAAATATGTTTTAGTTATAAACATTGATTTTAACTCTTTTAACTAATCTTTAAATAAAATAATAATAAGTGTCCTAATCTATTCCAAGTAGACCAAAAAGGTTAATATTTTATTTATAAGGTTTTTTGGTCGAATTATACTTATCCAATAGAATTAGGACATGTGTTAGGGTAATAATAATATCATTTTTACCCTTAATTACCCTATTTACTTTTAATCGTGGTAAATAAAAGTAAAAAAGTTACTATTCACCAAAAAATATTTTTATCTTATTGAACAAAATTTTACTTACTGATATCAACCGTGTCTTTCAGATTTTTTAAATTCCACTCATAGAGGTGGTAAAATTATGTTTTATGTGAATTTGCAAATTCTCTTAGGAGGTGGGTAAAAGACGGTGAAAAGTTCAATAAAATGTTTATATATGTAAAATTATTAAAAAATGACTGTAATGAATTAAATTGAACTTATATAAGTATTATGTATCTATTTTGACCTAAAATAAATTTAAAAATAAATAATTATTTAAATAAAAATTTGGTTTTAAACAATAACTCAGTGTTTTTCACTATTGATCAAAAATTTAATGTGTTCAGAAAAATACCAAAAATTCACCCTAATCTAATTTTGATATTCCAAATTCAAAAATGAAGTCCATTTTGAAAGATAAAATTTATAAAATTTTAAAAAGTGGGTATTACTATTCATAACGAATAGTTTGATTGGTTGTGGTGTGTTAGAACTCGAAGTTCCTTACAACACACACTTCTGTATTATTCAAATAGAAGTGTACCGTGGAATCCTGGGGTGTTACAGAGTTGAAGATTAGTTCAATGATATTTTTTCCCATTTTATGTAATTTATGAAGAAATACCTAGAGCAGGCTCTATAAAGTATGTTTAATATGATAAGGAAGTTTAATGAGTAGCATCCTCCAACATTCTCTGGTGAGGGAGGAAATGAGGCTACTGACTTCTAGATAGAATCTAGCGATATAATTTTGGAAAACATGGAAAATCCTCGAGATAATAGGTTCAAGTTAATAACTTATATGTTATGAGGACAAAAAATTTCTTGGTAGGATATTAATACTTTGGATGATTAGTTGGAGGGCATGGTATGGAATGACTTCTAGGAGAAGTTCTTAGAACAATTTTAGCATGAGACCGTAATGTAAGAGAGAGTTACAAAGTTTATGTATTCGATCTAAGGGACTATGTTAGTGATGGATTATGATATCAAATTCATTGAATTCAAGTTTTTATTTCTAATGTTGACAAGAGATGAGGCAGGTATGGAAAAAAATTTCAAGATGGGATTAGATTTGAGATCATGTCCCAGGTGAGTATCTTTTATTTTAAAAAGTTTAATGATGTAGTGAGTCAAGATCTCACCTATGAGGGATACCTGAAAGATGTCTCTTTCAATGGGTAGATAGTTTTAGTTGGGTTATCTAGTCATAAATCTTCCAATAGTAGGAAGTTTTTTTACGGGAAATTTTTCCAGGGAGGTAATGGATAGGGTACCAATGGGGGAGGACCAATCTCTCAAGGCAATGATCAAGTATTATACTATTAGTGTGGAGGACCATGTCCCATGAATGGTCAGTGTACTCAACCACCAATAAGGAGACCATATTGTAGTATCATGGTACATGTATAGAGGTTTTATAGAAAAACACGACAGATGAGTAGTGATGGAGGACCTAGGCTGACAAAGTGCACTGGGAGGGGATCTTCTACCCCGCATCAGGCTGGCAGTTAGAGTTCCACCATCTATATCAGTCAGGTCAGTGAATATGGAACTTCAGGATAAGGGAATACATATCAATAGAGTTTTGAAATGAATGATACTTAGATATAAGCTCAGGGTAGAAAAACAAGTTAGTTTTATGTAGTTCAACCTGCACTGGATGATAGCGAGGTTGGACTATCAATAGTCTAGGGAATAATATTTATAGATTCTACACGTTATAGTGATTTATTTAATACCAGATCATCATATAAATTTATATCTTCTTGTATTCATAATTATTTTGGACTATATGTGGAGTTATTTATTAGTGTTATGTCGATCAACATGCTATTATAGGTGTTATCTAAGGGTATCCATCATAGTAAGGAGTGTTCCCTTGAGATTTTTGGGTACCATATCCTATGGGATTTTTCATGATAGAGATCTATATATTTGAATTGATATTGAGTATGGAATTGTTGGTTATGAATTATGATCACTTTGATTTTTTTACTATAAGAGAGTGACTTTCCCATCTCTTAAGGGTGCCACTTATGTTCATCAAGGACAATTGGAGATCTATGTAGGACATATAGGGATATCCCATCAGAAGCTGGGTGAGCTCACCAAAAAAGTGGTGAGTCTAATTCCTGATGATGATAGAGTAGAGATTGATATATTCCATCCTATATTGGATCCATTTTAGGACATGATTCATGAGGATTAATTAGGGCAACAATATGACTGATAGGTTAAGTTCACATTTAAGTTGATGCAAGGAGATAATCTAGTTTCAGTTCCAACTTATAGAATGAAACTAGTAGAGATTTAGGAGTTTAATAATCCGCTAGATAAGTTAGAGGCTAAATGATCCATTTTTCTAAGAACACCACTGTGGGGATATCTAGTTTTTTTCCCAATAATGTTTACATAACATTGTGTTTGTGTGTCTATTATTGAATGTTTAACCAAATGATAATCAAGAACTGGTATCCTCTTCCATGTATTGATGATATATTTAAATAGATGAGGGGTTACTATATGTTCTCCAAGATTTATTTGATATCAAATTATCATCAGTTGGGGTAAGACCTTCAGATATTCCATGAACTTATTTCAACAACAGATATGGTTTGTATGTGTTCATTGTGATATTGTTCATATTGATTAATGCTGATACTATTTGTATGGCCTTGATGAACCTAATTCTTCACTTTTACCTAGATCAATTTATGGTTGTCTTAATTGGTGATATCTAGTGTATATATATACTCATTAAGATCATTCCAAACATCTTAAAATTGTCCTAAATATTCTGAGAGAGAATTGACTATATTCTAAGCTATATAAATACCATTTATGGATTTAAAATTCAAATTTCTTAGGTCACATATTCTCCAAGAAGGTGTTTTAGTGTACCCTAATATATTATGAGTGTTTTGTTTCTTCATAGAATCCCAATAATGTTTTTGATATTCGATAATTTTTTTGGTGGGTAATAACCAAAGGTTCATCAAAGAATTTTCTCACATGGTAGTGCTACTCTTGGGCATGACAAGGAAGGTTATAATGTTTGAATTTTCTAGAGAATTTGATAATGATTTCCAAGAGTGAAAGAAGAGTTTTACACCACAACAATTTTGATCTTACTCGATATGAGTAAGGTGTATACTCTGTTTTGTGATCCATCTTGGATCCGAATTTGGGAAGGGATGATGTAGGGAGATCAAGTCATGGTGTATTGATCATGATAGTGGAGGCCATGTGAATGGAACTATCATACAGATGATCATGAGTTGGCCAAAGTGGTTTATTCCTTAAAATGTTGGTAGTATTATCTTTTTGGGGATAGGTTAATTATTTACAGAAATCACAAGAGGATCAAATCTATATTTTCACAGAATGATCGGAATCTTTGATAGTATAGGTGGGTTGATTATATACAATCATTTTATCTTAAGATAGATTATATTCATGGAATAAGAAACAGTGTTACTGATGCAATGATCCATAAGATATAGACATAAGTAGTTCAAGAGTCACGTTTTGAGTGGAAGATGATGGAATTGTTCCCAAAGATGCATATAGATGTTTAATAGGAGTGAGAGAAGATGACACTTATATCCTTATCTAGTAAGAACTATCTTTTGAATTGGGTCAAGAAGAGGTAGTATGAGGATTAAGAGTGCCTTATATTGAGGGGATTTTTTTTGGATGGGAGGTACCTTTTGATTGGTTCATCAATTACAATGAGATTATCCATATTCATGGCCACATTATTGTGAATACTAGTATGAGAGAGGATTTTATGGGTGATTTTCATGGTTTATAGTGGGTGGTAAACCTTGGTTTGAAAAAACTGTAACATGATATTCGTAGAAATTATTAGTGTCCAAGATTGAAGAAAGAGATCTATAGTTTTGTGGCATGATGTTACACATGTAAGCAAGTGAAGTCTCAAAATCAATGGCCTTATGATCTGTTAAAGCTATTACCCATTCTTGAATAGAAGTTAGATGTTGTTAATATGATGTTTTTGGTGGGTTTTATGAGGACTATTTGGAAGAATGATACGATATGGGTAATTTTAGACTGGTTTCCAAACATTGTACATTTATTTCCGATTGGGGGGAATTTCACCATCAACCAGTTGGGTGAATTGTATGTTTGAGGGATAATAAATTTTCATGAGGTTATATAGATCATTGTTTCATATCATGATCAATGATTTATATCAGGCTTCTAGAAAGGATTATATAAGGGCCTTGGTAATTAGGTATTTTTTAGTACATATTTTCACCCGTATATAGATGGGAAATTGGAAGATACAATTAAGCTGTTAAAGAAAATGCTAAGATCTTGTATCCAAGATTTTAGTGGTATATGAGATAATAACATAGAGATTTTAGGGTTCACATATAACACCATTTTTTTAGAGATTATATAGATGAAAAAAATATGTTCCCATATATGTTAGAACATATTGACCATATTTTAATTAGATGGAAGTTGGAGAATCAGAGTTTCTGGGGATGAGACTTGTGTAGGAGATATTGGAGCATGTTCTATTGATTCGAAAGTATATGGATATGACCTAGAGTATAAATAATTCATATGATGATTGATTTTATTTACCTCTTCAGTTTATAGTGGATGAACATGTGTCCTTTGTATGTCAGCAATATTGGGTTACTATCAGATTAGACAACATGGTAAGTTTGCAACTAGGTATGTCAATCCATTCAAGGTTTTGGAGAAGATCATACCAAAAACATATTAGTTGGATCCTATAAAACAATATAGTGGTATACATGAAATTTTTCATGTGTCAATGATTCTAAATTATCATCCCTAACCTTCTCAGGTGACTGACATTGATGATAGTGAGAATAAAATTCGATTCATATTATGGATCATAGTGAGAAGAAAATTCAGCGTAAGGCCACACCTTTGTTCTGAGTGTTATGGTAGAATAGCCATGTTTAGGAGGAAACATGGGAGATAGAAGATGATATTAAATCCAAATGGCTTGATATGTTTTCCTTAAAGGCTTAGTGATGTTTGGGATAACAACTCGTGGATGAGAGGATATAAGTTGGGGAGGTTGTATGATCATGAACTTTGATGATGTATATTTTCATTTTAATTTTGGTTAAAATTCTTTTAGAATGATTAATGGAATGCCTCCTCGGATTATGTAAGGTTTTAAGAGTTTCTTGGGGGTATATGATAAAAAAAAGTGGTATGAATGGCCAAGAAATACATGATACACGGTAGGAGCACAATTAGTACAAACCGTGCACTATGACTATTTTTCTTAAAGATGAGGGATGCATAGTTTTTAAATCATGCACAGGGGACCTAAATGGTTGGTCAAACTGTGCATATTCCCTAACAAAATGTGTGACATTATTTACTTTGAATAGATGGTACTGCATGGTTGGATCATAGTTTGGAAAATTATGTGACCTAACCGTATACCTCAATGAAAGTGGAAAATTTCCAATTTTCCTCATGAACATTATATTATTTCCTAGGATTTTCACCCCCATTTATTCTCCAGTAGCAAGGGGTATGAAATGAAATCTCACAACTCCTATAATAGTAGTTATCCTTTGATTCTAGGATTTTTGAGGTGATATTCAGTGTGATTAAAAGCCTCAATTAAGTAACTAACTTTGTTTCCTCCTATTTTATAGAAAAATATTTTTATTCTTGATTCTCTTCTTCCAAATCTCATGAGACATAATTCCATGTATTTCTTCACATTGTGATTATGATCGTTCTAGCTTAAATTAAAGGCCAAAGTTGGATGATTGTGCTTTTATGACCCTAAGGTAATTGGTATATATACTGTCTCATATAGTATTTATTTTATTCTTGAGTTTGTGGTTGTTCTATTACACTTCCATTTTACTCATTTGTGTACCTAATGTGGATAATTAATTTATCCCTTAAAGTGATGTATGAGACTCTTCATAGAATATATAGGTCTATAGATGATCATGAGACTGAGTTAATGACCACCCATGGGGTGTCCCACTCCCTTACGAATGGTGAAATAAGTTTCTAAATGAACAATTATAGGGTTTATAATATTAAAACATCAGTATTTGTGCCTGACATGTCATGATGGTATAAGGGCCTATATGGATTAACCTGGAAATGTTAAATGGTTTATGATATGATTAAGGGTAAAAGTGATAAATTTTTAAGGTGAGTGTCCATATTTTTAAATGGTTTCAAATAACATCTAATGGTTTTGGTGATATAGAAATTGTAAAATGGGAATGTTATGGAATCGAGTTAATGTTTTCAAATGGATTATACGATGGAAATTCTGATAAATGGAAAGGTGGACCCTTATTGTTATTACTGATAAAAATGTACCTAATAATGAACTATGAAAATATATGAATAATGGTATGGTTAGATATTGGAATGTGGACTCTCATTTTTGGATTGGAATTTAATGATGCTATAGGCCCCAATGACATAAATCAAGGTATGGTTAGCAGGACTGATGCTCTAAGCTCATTTGTTTTGGACATGACATGTGTAGTTGGAATGATGCGCCCATATCCTATGGTTTAGAAATGATATTTAAACCTAGACTAATTATACAAGTTACACTAGGTTAAAGTGAATAGAATAAATTAATTTCATAGTGTCTTAAATAGTTAAACCCTTGTGGTGTATGGTTCATACAGTTATTATAGGCCAAAGATGGACAGATTAGTCCAGGTGTCACATGGAACCCGAGGGATAATGTGGTTAAATAATAACTGGTTAAGTTATGATTTTTTTTCCATTTACTATCTTGAATATTATTCATTTTTTACTTTTTTATATATTATTATTAGACCATACATTTCTTTAAACACCGTTGGTGGTGGCCTACTAAGTTGTACTCACATCCTGCTAGGGCCGCCATTGGTACTTGAGTAGATTTGATGTTTTCAGGATATGACGAGGTAAAATATCCTGTGCTAGGTGGATGAGTTGGTATTTTGGGATGTATCATGGATGAGGATACCAGATTTAATACAGAGACCTGATTTGGTAATTTTTAGCATGTCTTTATTTTCGGATTTTCCTTAACATATGACACTAGTATGCCAAAAAAAGTATTTGGTTTTGGTTTTAGGAATATACCTAATTTTTAGATATTAATAATTTATGAATTATTATTTATAATTATTGATCCATAAAATATTGGTTACTATTTATTTTTGATTTCCATGGTTTTCATCTCTGGTAAAGTGGGTATTATCTCCCCACATACCTTATTAGAGGCTCGATGTTAGTCAGAAGACTATAGTGTATGAGGAGGAACACCTAGGGTCATCAGGTGTGTCATATTATGGAAATAGTTTAGTGTTTCTTGGTCTGTTATGTCACAATCAAAGTATAAATACCACAACTTCTAAACTGAAACATGCCTGAAAAACGAAACAATTATCACTCAAAAAAAGTATTTTAATAAAGATTTTTTTTATAAATAGGGGACAATATATTATTAGTAAATAATAAATGGTATAATAAGGAATAATATAGTTATGGTATTGAATTAGAATAAACTAAAATTTGTTTTACCAAAGGTTAGAGTGCCTATACAAGAAGTCATACTTTTGGTTAGAGTTTTTTGTCTCAATTTTACTTCTTTGAGGCTTATGTTATATTATGAAACTAATTTATTTTATATGATGTATAAAAAACCCTTTTAAATATTATATATGTCAGGACCCGTCCTAGTGGGGCCTACACCGTGACTCCCCACGCTCGCCTTCAATAGGCCATGGGCTAGTGAGTAGCACCGAGTAGGCATATTACTAATCATGGGAGGCATTGCTTATGTACCTGTACACACACATTGATCTCCAAGACCACAAATTCTGAAATATAAAACCATTAATGAACAAAAATTCCTGAATACAACTAAATCCTACCAAAAGAGTACGATGGAAGGTAAAGTACTAAAAGTAAACTGGGCCAGAATACAATCCCACCAAAACAAAAGTCTGAAAATAGAAAAGTCCATCCTTTAAACACAAAAGGTACTGGGACTACCACTCATAGCAGAAGGAACGCCTCGGCCTATAGGAAACTCAGAAAGCACGGTCCTATCTGGGTCCACCCTGGACTCTGTCAAATGGCTGCTCGTCTGCACAAGACACGACACGTGCGGGCAAAGCCCGTGCAGGGGTGAGTATAACAATATATTGTAGAGGACCCAGAAAACCACAAAGAAGTACACAAATTAAAGGTACAGTCATCTATGCAAAGTATATTTCTACAGAAAATATAGCACAAACCTGATATACTCAAAACCCATACCCATATCCTAGAGATAAGTCAAACAACCTCATACCCCCAGCTAGGGGTTCAGTTTGAATATTCCACAAAGCACTCATTCCAGTAGAAGACACTCCACGAGTCTTATAGCTATGATGACGTTCGTCAGAGAAGTGCTATTTATCGAGAAGCATCACGAGAGGTAGTTTCATTCATTACGGGGGACACACTCTTGAGTGAGAAGGTTACGGTAGATAGATGCACTCATTATGGGTGACACACTTTTGACTGGGAAAGATCACGATAAACAGATGAGGATCACTTCCAAGGCCATGGCGGATACCGTGACTCATCCGGAATTCACCTACTAGGTAAAGGATTGACAACCAGTGGAGTTGGTCACGTCGATTCCAGACTCTACCTAGGGTCAAGAATGGATAGAGGATCTCGATATGGGCCTCTAGGATGGATACCTAACTCTATCCCAGAAAGTCATGCTGAAGGGATCATACTCTTGTAAAAGGAAATGATGCCTGACCTTCAGGGGAATGAGAAGAAGGGGCACTAACCCAAACAAAATATGTCCAAGATGTGGTGAACAAGAGTACCATTCCATTTTCCACGAAGTACACGACATGTAGAAAAGTTACACGTTGTGTTGTCTGACCCTAGGTACTGACCGTGTACAATGGCCCATGTCGTAAGTCTGGTCATGTAGAAAAACTGAGTACACGGCATGTAGTACAGTGTACAAGCTATATTCGAGTGACTGGGGTTGGCTCCATGTATGCTGGCCATGTGCCCATACACAGTCTTCCACTCGTGTAATCGGTACACGAGGTGACCCACGTTACTAGATTTGCTTGAACGTGTGATGGAGTACACGGTCGTGTACTCCATCCCATGTCTGTGTACCCCTGGATACACGCCAAGTCCCACGTTGCCACCTTTACCATGTTGTACACGTCGTGTTCTAAAGTTGTGTAGATCACACTGTGTATGTGAATTTCCCAAAATACATGCCAAGCTTTTGGGAAAGTCCAACATGCCGTGTGACCAGGATCACACTCCGTGTGATACCTCTCTAACCCCTGAAACCCTAGCCGCCGCTGCAAGTACTACATAGTGTCTTCCTCTGAAGTACACGCTGTGTATTTTTGAAATTTCCAGAAACACGAACCTCTTCCATCGTGCCTCCAGTGGTGTCTCATTCATCGATCTGGTCATCTGATCATCATGAAACTTCCGGGTTTTGGTCGCCCCGACACCATGAAGCTGCTACAGATGTTTTCAGACCTCCGATCTGCTCCAAAAACATGTTTTGATCTTCCCATGTGAAGAAAACTCGAAGAACAGACTTTTCTGATCTGAGAAGATTTGTTGTCCGCCATGGCTGTCACACCTCCATAGGGTCGCTATGATATCAGATCTTCAGTTTGGGATCATGGTGTCACAATATGGGTGCACAACGATCCATTTTACATCACCCTATGAAGAACGTGAAGAACGCGAAGAATGCGCGGGAGGAAAGAGGGAAAGAAATCCAATAAAACAACATGAGGAACAAACCACCTCCCTCATTTTTCAAGGTTATGATCCTCTCCCGTTAGTAGGATTAAAGGGAGTAGGAATAAACAATAATAACAAACAAGAAATTAATTACCCAAAATCATCCCAATAAAAACCCTTCTGCAAGAACGTACAAATCCATAGATCAACTTTTTCATGGTTGATTTGCGTTCGTCGTTTAAATCAAGAACGGGGAAAGGGAAAGGAAATAACAACCCCTACCTGAATTGGGATCTATCTCTGATGAAGGGTCCATGCTACCGTCATCGTCGAGATCCCCCAACACCGTTGGAACAATGATTCCCAAATTCGATCCACCGTCGTTCGTCACTGAGAGTTTGCTCCAATGCTTCGTGGATTCTCTAGAGTTTTCTCTCAATCATTGCCAATGAGAAAAATCGATTATCCTAATAAAAAGGGAAACGTAATTGACACCCAATAACATGGAGGCATTAATGAGTCAGCATTGCTGTTTCTGAGTCATTTTGACAAGACATTAATGGCTGAACAGCTTCCCTTTCACTGCGCTGCAGTGGATATTTAAAAAAGAAATAAAATAAACGTTGTGAATTTATTTTATTTTATTTTACATAAAACGTCCAAAAATTAACATTTTCCCTTGACCCGCACCGATCGATTTTAGGCTCATCATTAGGTAAATTCATCATCCCAGAAACAACAGTTCCCTCAGATTTTTAATCCGAGCATCCGTTTGGAAATTTCCACAACCACGCACAAGTGACAACTCACTTAACTTAAAAAAGTTCAAACCACCATTCTGGGCTAACTGGGCCTCGAAATGATGTGTTGTCTTTGGGCCTGGTCTCATAAAATTCCATGAAATATTTAAAAATAATACACAGAAAATCTGATACATTACATTCTCCTCACCATGGG
Source organism: Viscum album (assembly GCA_963277665.1). Lineage (NCBI taxonomy): Eukaryota > Viridiplantae > Streptophyta > Magnoliopsida > Santalales > Viscaceae > Viscum > Viscum album. The sequence goes on from OY728139.1 coordinate 481,869,713, forward strand.
GCTTTACGTCCTCGAAAATCCAAAATAAAGGCTACTCAAAAAGATGTGGGTACTGCCCACGGATCTGGGCCTCCCGCTCCCACGTTCTCTCCTAAAGATTCCCATGTTGCCACCGGATGCGCACCAAGGTAATCATTCACCCACGAAGGATCCTCTCCTTCCGATCCTTGATCTCCACAGGGTACTCAGTAAAGGTCACTCCATCCTCAATGTCCAGCTCACCCCAGTCGATGAAGTGCGATGGATCATTCATGTACATTTTTAGCTGTGACATGTGGAAGACATCAAGTACCTGATTCAACTGTGGTGGTAGAGTTAGGTGGTACGATACCTCGCCAACTATTCATAGTATCTGGAAAGGTCCGATGAACCTTGTAGATAGCTTGCCGCCTTGGAAAAATCTTTGTAACCCTCGTCGAGGCGAGACCTGAAGAAAGACGTGGTCTCCCTCTTCGAACTCCGGAGGTCTCCGTCGTCTGTCAGCATAAGACTTATTTCGTCTCTGGGCAGTCTTCATCCAATCCTGGATGAACTAAAACTTCTCAATGGTAGCTCGCACCTACACTGGACCCATTAGTGTTGGCTCTCTGGGGTCGGTCCAGCAAAGCGGTGACAGGAAGGGTCTCACATACAAGGCCTCGAATGGTGCCATAGAAATAGTGGAGTGGTAGCTATTGTTGTACACAAACTCCACCAGTGGTAGCCAGTCCTACCAACTGCAACCAAAGTCCAAGACACATGCTCACAACATATCCTCTAGAACCTGAATGGTCCTCTCCATTTGACCAGCTATCTGGGGATGAAATGATGTGCTCAAGCGTAGTTGAGTCCCAAAATGATCCTGCAATCCCTTCCACATATGGGATGTGATACTTGCATATCGGTCTGAGACTATTGTCAAGGGGACTCCATGAAGCCGAACTATCTCCTGCCTGTAGAGGCATCTCAAGCTCTCTATAGAACTCTACTCCCTGATAGCTAGGAAGTGGGACAACTTGGTGAGTCGTTCAATGATCAACCAGATGGAATCATGCCCCTTGGACGTCATTGGTAATCTAGTTACGAATTCCATCGATATTCTATCCCACTTCTAGTCTGGAACTTCCAAGGGGTGAGCTAATCCCACTGGAACCTTGTGCTTGGTCTTCACATGTTGGTATGTAAGGCATCGAGAAACGAACTCTACTACTACATTCTTCATACCTGACCACCAGAACTATCGTCGTAGATCCTGGTACATCTTTTCCAATCCAGGATGTACCACCATGGGGGATGTATAAAACTCCCTCAGGACCTCCTCTTGGAACGGCACCGGTACAACAGTGCATCCTCTGAAAAGAAGCACATGCTCCCCACCTTGTGAATATCTATCAGGAGCATGTCTTATGGATAACTGAGAATATAAAGCTCCATAGTCGACATCTCCTAGCTGCACCTCCCAAACCCACTTTAATAGTGGAGGGGTGACAACCATCAACTATAGGTAGGCTGCATCTTCCCTGTCCACAAAGGACAACTGCAACGTGGCTAACTGCTGTTTCGCCTCACTCAACAGCTGTGAGTTCAACATTCTTCTAAGAGAATCCTCCACCTTTTCCCCTTCCTCGGAATATATATTATATCAAAATCGTAATCCTGGAGGAACTCTATCCAACGCCTTTGCCTCAGATTCGATCTTTCTGTGAAAAGATGTACCTGAGGCTCTTGTTGTCAGAGTAGAAGATAAACCGCTCGCCCATAAGGTAGTGTTTCCACATCTTCAATGAGAAGACTAACACATCCCACTCGAGATCATGGGTCACATAGTTCTACTCATGTGTCCCAAGATGGCGTGAAACATAAGAAATCACGGCCTGCCTCTGCATCAGGACACGGCCAAGAACAGTCTCTGATGTGTCGTAGCAAACTATGTACTCGACACCCTCCTCCGGCAATCTAAAGACTGGGGTGCTCTTCAAACTCTATCTCAACTGCTCGAAAGCCCACTGGGACTTATCCTACCATATGAAGGGTTTCTCCTTCTTTGTCAAGGCTATCATCGGTGTTGATATCCTGGAGAAGTCAGGAATGAATCTCTAGTAATATCCTACCAATCCAAGGAAGCTTCTCACCTCCGTCACGCTCCGAGGTGGCTCCCATGCTAACACAACCTCCACCTTGGCTGGGTCTATTGCTACTTCAAATACTAAGATGACATGTCCTAGAATGTGGACCTCATGAATCCAGAACTGACACTTTGAGAGCTTCCGATAAAGCCAGTGCTCCCGAAGTACGTCTAGAATCATCTACAAGTGTCTCACATTCTCCTCTTCTGATGCCGAGTACACAAGGATGTCTTCAATGAATACCACTACGAACTAGTCCTTGTACAGCTGGAAAATATGGTTCATCAGTCCCATGAACACTACAGGGGTGTTCGTCATGCTGAAAGGAATCACCAAGTAAACATAGTGACTGTAGCGGAATCTAAAATCCGTCTTCGGTATATCCTCATCCTGTACTCGTAACTGGTGATAGCTTGATCAAAGGTCAACCTTCAAGAACCACTGTGCCACTCTCAGCTGATCGAAGAGGTCATCGATTCTTGGTAGTGGATACTTTTTCTTCAATGTCACCTGGTTTAGGCGACGACAATCCACGCACTACCTCAGAATCCCTTCTTCATTTTTGACAAACAAGACTAGGGCCACCCAGGGTGAAACGATGGGTCTCACGAAACCCTTGCTCTGCCAATCCTCATACTACACCCTCAGCTCGCAAAGCTCTGTGGGAGACATCCGATATGCAGATGAGTAAATTAGTGTCATCCCAGGGTGTAATTCGATGCAAAAGTCGATTTCCCAGTGGGGAGGTAATCCGAGTACATATTTAGGAAAGATGTCCTCATACTCCGCCACTACTGCTGGGAACTAGGAGCTCACAACATCCACTACTCTCAGGGAAAGGCTAGCCAACTCATGAGCAATTGGATGAACCCTCCTATGCATAAGCTCGTTCTGTGCTGCCTGGGTTTCCCTTTCTCCGACAAAAGAAAACCTTGTTCCATCCCGGTGGACACACCACACTCTTTGCCTAAAACAGTCAATCTGGGCATAGACTGAAGATAACCAATCCATACCAAGAATGATGTCGTTAGGCCTCGACGCTACCACTAAGAGGTTCCATCTAAAACTCTTGCCTCCAAGGGTAAGATCACACTACCTGAAAAGGTGCATGATCCTCGAGTCTCCTCTCGAAGGTGTCTCCAAGTGTAAGGATCGAGTCAAAGGTTCTACCAAAATCTCGAGGTTTCATACAAGACACGTGGCTATGAAGTAATGACTAGAACCCGTGTCTATAAGTGTGGCAGCTAAGGTAGAAAATACATAGACTATACCTCGAATCATCCCTGGAGCCCCGGGGTCGTAAGCCTCGATCGCATGTAGATATCCCCATCCCTGTTCTCCAGCTCTTTGTGCCTAGTTCAGGCCTTTTGAGGTGGTGGTGGAAGTAAGTCGAAGTATCTTCCACCACCCATAGCTCTCCCTGCTCCTTTGTCATGTCCGCCGCCTGGTGGGTCTGTCCGCTCCACTCTCTGCCTCTGCCTCAGTGGTCCATCTAGCACTTCCCTGTCTTCAGCTCGATGGGTTGGACAGTCTCTAGCGAGATTTCCTCTATCGTTGCACGCGTAGCATCGCTTCTCCCTAGGGTGACTAGATCTAGCCTTTGAGCCCTGGAGTGTCGATCCTCTGTCTTGGGTCCTCCTATGATGCCTCCCGCATCCAGATCCCTGTGTCTGACACCGGCCCCCTACTGCCGGTGTATCCACACCTGTCTGCCTGCTACTGACTATCGTCGGTTGCCTCTGCTCCTCCAAGAAGCTCTCGATCACCAAGGCTCACTCGAGCACTTCAGCATAAGTCGATATGCATAGAGGCATGACACTAGCTCGGATGTCCCATCTTAGACCTTGGTTGAAGGTCCGAGCTCTGAAGTACTGATCCCTAACCATATCCATCGAGTACCGGGTGAGGTTGGTGAACCTAGATGAATTGTCAGCTACTATCATACTACCCTTCTGGAGCTGGAGAAGCTCCTGGATGCGTACTTCTCTCGGTGTAACTGGAGAGAACTCCTCCTTGAAGAGTCACTTAAACTCCGTCCATGAAGGAGTCTTCTCATCGTGAGTCTGTGTGGTCAGACTCCCACATTGTCCCTCCGAACCCTGAAGAAGGCTCACTCTTAGGATCACTATCTGGTATGCTGGTGTCCTCACTAGATGAAAAACTCTGGTCACTGACTCAAGCCAGTCCTTAGCCACCTAATGATTGGGATCGCCTCGGAACCTGAGGGGTCTCTGTCTCTGGAATTCATAGAGCGTGCTAAGCCTGCGCTCCTCATCGGTCGGTACTGCAGGTACCATGGGGTGCTCCACTGGTTGTGGTATAGGAGGTGCACCACCTGGTGGAAACGCCTAGGGGAATGTCCCCTGTATCAAAGCCTTGTCACTGAGGGGGTCTTCCTCGGGATCACGCTACTAAATCCTAGAGGGTATGCATCGTGGAGGTATCCTGAAATGAAACATGATGTACCATTGCCAATGAGTATATCTAGATAGGTGACACAAAGGATATGGAAAACACAACCCATTCCTATATGATTCATGTACCATTATTTTATTTCCCCTCAACCAGTGTCTTCGTGTACCGACTCGAAAAGCAGGTTATCAGAGTCCTGGTGTATGGATACATTGGCTGCCGCACTAACATTGGAGTCTATGGCCTGAAAGCCTAACTCGAAACACTTAACACCATTTCCCCAAACAAAACTCATAGACTCTTGGCCCTAAGTTAAAACTGACCACCTATGATACCACTCTGTCACGACCCGTCCCAGTGGGGCCCCTGCTGTGACTCCCCAATCCCACCTCCAATAGGCCAGGGGCTGGTGACTAGCACTGAGTAGGAATATTACTAATCATGGGATACATCTCCTAAGTACCTGTAAACACACACACATCTCTAAGCCCACAAATGCGGAAATGTAAAAACACTAAGGAAAAAAATACATGCATACAACTAAACCCAACCAACAGAGTACAACAGAAGGTAAAGGACTAAAAGTAAACTGGGCCAGAATACAAGCCCACCAAAACAAAAGTATGAAAACTATAAAGTCCAACCTATAAACACAAAAAGGTATTGGTAATTTTTCTCATAGCCATAGGAATGCCTCCACCTCTAGGTAACTCATAAAGCTCGGTCCTGTCCTGGTCCGCCCTGGACTCTGTCAAAAGGCTGCTCGTCTACACAAGACATGACACGTGTGGGCAAAGCCCGTGCAGGGGTGAGTATAACAATTCTCAGTAGAGGACCCTGAAAACCACAAAGTAGTACAAAAAGTAAAGGTACAGTTATCTATTCACAGTATATGTATACATAACATATAGCACAAACCATATATACTCAAAACCCGGACCCATAGCCTAGAGACAAGTCACACAACCGCATACCCCCAGATAGGGGTTTAGTTCGAAGATTCCACGAAGCACTCATTCTTTGAGAACACACTCCATGAGTCTTATAACTCTGATGATATCTGTCCAAGAAGTGATGTTCATCGGGAAGCATCACAAGAGGTAGTTTCACTCATTACGGGAGACACAATCCTTAGTGAGAAGGTTACGGTAGATAGATGAACACATTATGGGAGATACACTCCTGAGTGGGAAAGATCATGATACAAAGATGAGGATCACTGCTAGGGAAATGGAGGGTACCACGACTCATCCATAATTCACCTTCTAGGTAGAGGATCGACACCCGATGGAGTTGGTCACATCGATGTCGCACTCTACCTAGGGTCAAGAATGGATAGAGGATCTCGATCCGTGCCTCTCAGATGAATGCCTGACTCTATCACAGAAAGTCCTGCTGAAGGGATCATACTCTTGTAAAAAGAAATGATGCTTGAACTTTAAGAGAATGAGAAGAAGGTTCATTAACCCAAACGAAAGATGTCTAAGATGCGGTAAACAAGAGTACCATTCCATTTTCCAAGAAGTACATGGACTGTACAAAAGTTACACACTGTATTGTATGACCCCGGGTACTGTCCGTTTACAATGACTCATGTCGTAAGTCTGGTCATGTAGAAAAACAAAGTACATGGCGTGTAGTACGGTGTACACACTGTGTTCGAGTGACTGGAGTTGGCTCCGTGTATGCTGGCCATGTGCCCGTACACGGTCTTCAACCCATGTAATCGGTACACGGGGTGACAAATGTTACTATCCTCGCATGGACGTGTGATGGAGTACACAGTTTTATACTCCATCCCATGTCCATGTACCCCTGGATCAAGGCCGAGTCATATGTAGCTTCCTTTGCCATGATGTACACGCTATGTTCTGAAGCCGTGTAGATCATCCCGTGTACATGTATTTCCCAAAATACTCGCTATGATTCAGGGAAATTCCAACATTCCATGTGACCAGGATCACATTCTGTGTGATTCCTCTCTGACCCTTAAAACCCTATCCAACACCGCTAGTACTACACAATGTGTTCTTTGGAAGTACACGCCGGGTATTTTGGAAATTTCCAGAAATGCAAACCTCCACCATCACGCCTTCAGTGATGTCCCGTTCATCGATCTGGTCGTCCAATCATCACGAAACTTCCGAGTTTTGGTCACCCTGATACCAAGAATCTACTCTCGATGTTTTAGGACCTCTGATCGGCTCCGAAAACATGTTTTGATCTTTTCGAGTGAATAATGCTTGAAGAATGGCCTTTTCAGATATGAGCCGGTTCGTTGTTCGCCATGGACGTCGCACCTCCATAGGGTAGCTGTGATATTGGATCTCTAGTTGGGGATTGTGGCATCGCGAGATGGGTGCGCAATGATCAATTTTCTATCACCCTGTGAAGAATGTGAAGAATGTGAAGAACACGCGAGATGAAAGAGGGAAATAAATACAATAAAACAACATGAGGAACGAACCTCCACTGTCATTCATCACGGTGTTGATCTACTCCCATTAGTAGGCTTAAATAGAGATGGAATCAACAATAATAACCAACAAGAAATTAATTCCCCAAATTTATCCCAAGAAAAACCATCCCGCAAGAACGTACAAATCCACGGATCAACTTGTTCGTGGTGGATCCGCATTTGTCATTTACATCAAGAAGGAAAAAAGAGGAAGGAAATAATAACCCCTACCTCAACTAGGATCGATCGCTGATGAAGGGTTTGTGATACCACTGTCGTCGATATCCTCCAAATTCATTAGTGCAGTGATTCCCAAATTCGATCTACTGTTGTTTGTCACTGAGAGTGTGCTCCAACGTTCCACAGATTGTCTAGAGATTTCTCTCAATCGTCGCTAATGAAAAAAATCGATTATCCTAATAAAAAGGGATTCATAATTGACATCCCATCACATGGTGAAATTAATGAGTAACTGTTGTTGTTTCTGAGTCATTATGACATGACATTAATGGCTGAACAATTTCCATGTCGCTGCGTTGTAGCGGATATTTCCAAAAAGAAATAAAATAATCTATGAGAATTTATTTTATTTTATTTTTCTTAAAAATTATGAAAATTAACTTTTCCCTTAACCCGAGCAGGTTGAGGTTAGGCTCATTCTTAGGAAAATTCATCATCCTGGATGCAAAGGTACCCACATATTTTTAATCCAGGAATCTGTTTGGAAACTTCCACAACCACACACAAGATCCAACTCACTTAACTTAAAAAAGTTAAAACCACCATTTTGGGCTCAGTGGGCCTCGAAATGATGTGTCGTCTTTGCACCCGGTCTCGAAAAATCCCATACAATATTTATAAATAATAGATGGAAAATCTGAGACATTAAAATATAATGGACCCATATTTATTCAATTTATTAGAAGTTGAAATCCAATTTTTTAGGGGGTTTGATTCAAAAGTTATTAAAGCCGTAAAGGTTGGTTTCACAATCTCATCCTTATTCAGGATTATTTATGTTTAATTTTTTATTGGGGGGAATTATATGATATTTGTATATTAAAATAGGTGTATTTTGTTTATTCTCTCGTTATTTATGGTGTTTTCAATTATTAGTTCCATTTTTCCATATTCTGTACTTGATATGATTGTGAAAATACTTTTTAATAAAATCCAACCTTATTTCTTCTTTGTTGATATGATTTTATTCCATGTCCATGTTTCTTAATTTTTTTTGAATAATGAACTTTTATATGATAAAATGAATATTTAAATTCATTTAAACCATATTTTAATTTCTTTTCAAATATTTAATAGAAATATTTTGATAAATTCTCTAAATAATTATTTTTCATATTTTTATAAAAGTTTGAAAAGAATTTTCTTTTTAATGAATAAGTGTGAAAAAGTTTTACCGACTCCATGAATTTTAGTATTTATTTATATAAACCTATATTTTTTGAGTTTAATCAATGGATATATATTTCTATGAATTTTGATTTGTAAATAAATAGGTATTAATTTTTAAAAGGTTTGAAAATAATTTTGGAAATAATTTATAACTTCAATTTTATAACATAGTTACAAAAGCTAAGGAATATTTTTATTAAAGTTTCATTTTCTGTTTCTTATATAATCCTAACAAATAATTTCCTTTATTATAAAACATTATTTATAGTCATCTACTAAACATTACTTATTTAGGTATTATACCTTGTTTTTTGATCATTCACTTTTTTGTGATCATGTTCTCTATCCCCCACCACTATTTATAGGACACTATTTTTATCCTTCATGTTCATATTTCTAGTATCATGCATATATTAATTATTTCATTAAACTTATATCATTTTAATATAATATGTTAATTGAAGAAATCTTATTAATTTCATTTACTAGGGAAATATAGACATTCCATATTCTTGGTTCAATATGATAAGTTTTAAGTCATTTTGAGAAAGAATGATTTAATAAATAATGATTTAATTAGACATTCAAGTGATAGGTGGGACCTGATTATATATATCCCATCGATACATCAACATTTCCCATGATACAAACAATTTTCTAAGTTAGTTGGGTATTTTGTGTACACCTATTTATTCAGTAAACTATCTTGTCATAAGGCATTGACAATAATTTTCATGATGTCTTAACATGATGCCTTAAAATTAAGATCATGATGTATAAAATTATGCATTTATATCATTAATATTTCATTTATCATTATCCATGTGATTATTATGATGATATTTTCCATGGATACATTTTAAATATCAATTTATTAATTAAATGGAATATGTATAGATTATCCACATTGCTATATTGTTAATTCCTTATTTACTCATGATTGCTTCCATTGTACACATTCCATTAATAAGTATATGAAAACACAATTATTATGATTTAATTTCTACAGGATATGAATCAAGAGTATTTTTATGACTTTTTAAGGATTGAAGAAATTTTTTCATGAAATGTTTTATTTTCTAAAAAAATATGGAATCATAAATGTATCTATTTATCTAAGACCAATAAACTAATAAATCCTTTATGGTGTCATCCCTTGTATCTTATACCAATTTAATAATGTAGAAACCAGATATAGGTTACCATATTTGGGCTTTTAACACTTAGAACAACCCTTATATGGAATATAAATAATTATAATTAAAACTTTGAAAGAATATTTCTAAAAAACACTCTCTCACCTCGAGTCCCAATGTGTTTCATTAGTATTCCTATCCTCATGATTAATATAATAATATTGGTTTTATAATTTCTTAATAACCTTTATCATGTTAATTCAATTATAATTATTCCCTTTATTTCTTTTTTTATACCATGTTTTATTTAGTTACTAAAATGTTTATGTTTACATTGGGATTTTCGAGGATGTTTGGTTTATATGTCCAAAATGAAATCCATGGGTTGACTATGGTAAAAAAGAACACGGTTCCATCATTTATAGATTATTAATTATAAAAAATTATTTTTTTATACATTAAAAATATTCTTTGAAACATCCATGTATGGTGGATATGAAAAATTAAATATGTCGTATCATGGAGGTGGTAGTCCGCATATACACATGAGTGATGTTTCCATTTTTTACCTAATGGAATATAAATAAGGTATATAATATATTAAAATTTTAAAATCATAATTATGTTATACATATAAAATTTATTCATTATTTATATCCTTTTTATCAACCATGTGATTTATTAAAGAAAAATGAATCACATCACTTCGTGGAGGTGGTATTTCACTTGTACGTACAAGTGACATTATCAATTTTATAATGAAAAATGGTAAGAAGGTAATTAATATCATATTTTTATAGAATCATTATAATATAATAAAATTAGTATTTATTTATTAATTCTTTATTTATAATAATCCACCTAAGGGGGTGATGGGAAATGAAATACATCACTTCATGGAGGCGGTAGTACACATGTACACACAAATGATGTTTTTATTACCCATAAGATGGAAAAAATATAGAAAAAGTTGTTAGATAAAAATAATAACATTTTAGTATAGATAATATACAAATTTTATTTTTTTATTGTGGATATAAATATATTTTAATGAGTTAAAATTAGAAATAAACTTGAAATAGGTTGGTTAGGACTTATACCACCTCCATAGATACCTCCCTTTGGATTACAACTTAAAGCTTCGTAGATTAGTATTTCGAGAAGACCAGGACCTCTATAATGTGGGGAAAATATATATAAAGGGTTTTGCATATATATTTGGTAATATAATTGGATCAAAATGTGTGAATATTTTGGAGAGGGGGTTCTCTTTTATTAGTGAGGATATCAACACTCTTGTAACTACTTAAAACTTTAAATTAATATAATTGTTTTTATCAATGAAATTGGATCTAATTTAGTTAGATTTAAAAGAAAAATTTGTTTAAGGAAAAATTATATACAAATAAAAATATTTATCTATTTTTTATAAATATTTTGTGCCTTATATCTTTGTTTAACCCTTTTAACCTTCATCGAGGTGATAAAGTGTTACCATAATAACTATTCAATATGAAGAAAAATGAAAATGAAAATATTTAAATATCTGAACCTCATTATTCCAACTATTGAATACCATTTTCAAGATTAAATTTGTACAAGTGTAAAAAATTACTTAAAATATATGTGTACAAAATGCACCAAAAAGATATATTTGAGAAAAAATGTCATTTTAAGTATAAAAAAGATTTTATACCAAAATAAAAAATTATATTGACTAATATGGAATATTTTTTATTTTTTTTATTTAAATGGGAAAAATTAACTTAAAAACCAGTCGAAAAACATATAAGTTATTGTGATTATATGAAATTAAATGATAAGTTTTATAAAAAGCGGTATTTTATGATATTCAATGAAAAATAAATCTTTGAAAAAAATTCCTAAATTTACCATAATCTAATTTGAATATGATGAATATAAAATTAAGTTCATTTTTTCCATTTAAAACTATATAATTTTTAATTTTTTTTAATAAAACCATATATTTCAGAGAAAAAATTTCTGTTAGAATAAAACCGTTTGTTTGGACTGAAAAATCATATAAAAATACCATGTTATCTATGAATCCATAAAATATATTTATGAACATTAATAAGGAATGAAATTTAGTTATTATTAGAATTAACTGGGTTTTCAGAAGAACTTTTTAGTAGTGATTTAAAATCAGTAGGAAATAAAATGATTATATATATAGTATCTAAAAAATCTAATCCTTTACGATTATTGGGAATGTATTATTATGAAAAGTATTGAATATTAATGTAAAATGATGATTTTTTTATATTTTATGCTAATGTATCATCTTAAATACAACTATATAAATCATTTACAAGGGATAAATCTTATATAAAAAATTTGGTTACTAAGAAATGATGAAAAATTACTGATATTTCATTCACTCTGTGGTTTTTTATGATCCACCATTCATATTCACCCTCCTCAAATTTTATCTCTTAGTATTATAATATTGACCCTTATTTTTATGAGAGAATATTGACTATGATTCAAATTAATTGTATTAAAGTAATTTAAACCTCTCTTTTTCATTTCTTAATGGTGATCACTACCACTAAAGTGAGAAATTGGATTTTATGATACAAACATTTAAAATAAAGTGAATATCTATATTTTGGTTTACATAGAATCCAATAAATCCAATTCATATATATATATATATTCATTTATGTGATCAATTTTTTTTACCAAACCTATTTTAAAAATTATTGTTTCATTTTTTTACTTTCCACTATACTCTTTGTATTTAGATTTAATTTATGTTTTAGATTAAATTTATTAGAATATTATATTTGTAAAATAAATTCCCCATAATTTCCATCCCACTAGTACTAATACTTTTATGTAATTAAAAACAATTAAGAGTATTAAAACCCTTTTGTTAAAGGATGGAAGAATCTTTAAATATTTGGAACTTTTATGTTTTTATGATGAACTCAATATCACGTTGATTGTAAAATGATTTATCAAGTATTTTCACCATTATATATTTTATTTAAATTATTTATAGGTTTTAATATCTAATAATTATATGGTTTTAATATCCCATCATTATTTCCTTTTTTATACCATACACATATTGAATTTTTTTGTCGAAAACACAATCAAACTGATTTTTTTCTTTATGACCTAAATGGTCATCATTTGTATATTATTATGACAACATGAAACATAGTAATGTGGAATAAAAAATTAATTTTTCAATATATTCATGTACTATTGGTGTTAAATTCATTAAACTGAACCAATTTTTAAATCGAATGAAAAAAACTGAGAAGAAGAAACTAATGTAAACTAATTATGAGTGAGATAGTGAAAGATCCTAGATTATTTCGTAAGGTATGTTCTTATTTACTATTCAGTTTCAGTGTTTTATTTTTATTAGATAAGTGTTTCATAAGTCCATGAGAATACTCATAGGTGTTCTGAGGGTTCGGGGCATGAAATAGGAGGAAAAAGAAGTTTTCTAGGAATGTTACACGATTTTCACACTGTTAGTGGAAACTATACAGAGCATCCCAGGTAACTATCCAGCCTTGGATATAGGATTACACATGGTTAGTGTACAGTTAAGCTAAATGTGTGGAATTACTAGGTAACCGTGTGAGCCAAATTTTCTTAGATAATATCATGCGCATGGTTTGTAAAATCGTGTGGGTAAATCATACAACATAGTAATGTTGGGAAAATTAAAAAATTTCTATTATGGGATTTTTATATTGCACCTAATTTAATCAACTATTCCCTCCATCTCAACCCTAAGGATTATCTAAATGGACTCAATCTTCCATAGGGTTGTTCTCCTTCAATTATTTTCCATTTGTAGTGTTGTTGGTTGCAGATCGAATCCCCTGGTAAGTCCAATGCTTCCCTTGATTCTATTTTATGAATTAGGGTATGTAGTTTCTTCAATCTCCTTACAAATCCCTAAAACCCTCTTTTTCTGATGAAACCTAGGTTGGGTCTTCCAGGGGTGTTTTAATTGAGATCCAAGGCCACAATTAAGAGTTATTTATTCTTTGGATTATAGGTAGGTGGTCTATAAGTTATATCAAATAATTTAGTTTGATATTTGTGCATTATTGGATTTATTTTTTGGTTACCCCTTATTTTTATTTTGAAATATTGATGATATTTGGTAAAATTAATGTATATGCGATGACTAAAAACCTTCTAGGCTCCCATGGGACACATATTGGGTGATGTGACCTTCGTAGGGACACCCAAGGGGTGCACAGATACTTTGCAGACCTAGAATTAGCTAAGTTAGTTTTCGGTTGGTGTGTGAAAATGTAGAGGTCTTGTTGAACATGCTAATATGTTTAGTTGAATTGGAAATGGAATTTTGTTTTTTATACCTAGTTTTGTAATGGATTAAGGGGTTGTTTATGATGACTTAGTAATGGGTTAATTGGGCTAAAGGGAATTGTGTAAAAAGGGTTATGAATCATGTGGAGTTTCCCAAAAGATCTAGTATATATATATATATATGAAATGATGAACATGTTATATTAGAAATAGACTATGAACTGAAGAACATGTGAATGGTTTTCATAATGGAATTGAGGAATATGTGGAATGGGTAAATACATGGGAATTATGTGGTACACCTAATGGGTTGAATGCGAAAAAGTGGTCTGGCTAAGTGATCTAAGAATTATACTTGAAATGTATAAGTAGGAAATTATTATGAAATGAAAAATGAGCTAATTGGGTTAATACATGGAAATTATTGAATTTTTTTATGGTGTAGAAATCTATGAACAGACTTAATGGGTTATGGAATCGTATTAATTCCTATGTTTATTATTTTGGATTTTTATTTCCATCGATATTGGTTATGTTTGTTTTGTTATGGCATGATTGTAATATATACTGTTTGTATTTGGTTGTGATATGATTTGTGTGGAAAATGGATGGATAATAATGTGAATATGTCTTTAAGTGTGGGATAAAGTATTGAGGATCCTCCCGCGGGTTGTGTTGGACTGATGCACTAACTCCACCAACAATGCATGGGTTTGAGAAGGGGACATAACTCTATTACCCTAATAGTTGCATTCCACTCAGACTGAGCATTCGAGTTTAGGAAATTATGATGTTGTGATGTGTTATCCTTAGTGAGATAGGTATTTGACTTATTATTTTATGTAGAATGATAAATTCCATGAACCTCTATTTGAATGATGTAAATGCCAAACCCATGAATTATATGTTGATGATGAACTAAGTAATAAAGAAGATGCAAAAGAACTATTTGGCACTATAATTTGTGATAGTTATGTAAAAATGTTTAACGAGTAGCCTGAAATATTGTTTCTTTGTTTTTCATTTATTTATTACTTGCATGCACTATCTGTTTAGACTAGATATTTTCTAGAATCTTTTGGTGGTGGCCTACTAAGTTGTACTCACACCCTGCTCGGGCCACCATTGGGTACTCAAGCAGATTTCATGATTGTTGGTCAGAACAAGCGAAAAGAACCAATGTTTGGGAGTTTATTCAGGCTTAGGATGTACATGTATGAGGTTCCAGACTTGGATTTAGGAATTTTTGGTGATTTATGTAGTTTTATTTATTTTGGGTTTCTTGCACTTGAGGCACTACTTGTATGGCATGACATAATTACATTTGATTTGTGATTTTAACCTGTTTGGGTGATAATTATTACGTATTTTATTGGTTATTAAATATATATTTTTCTATTTATATTGATTTATACTGTGTATTACTCGGGTAAAGAGTGTATTGTGTCCCCATGATACCTATTATACCCTCGATGCTAGTCAGAAACCTATGGTATATGGGGAGGCACACTTGAGGTCGTGTGATAACCTAGCTTGAGTCACCAATTTATTGGTTCCTAGGTAAGGGAAATTATAGATAAATTGGACTTAATTTTTATAAACAATCCATAAAATATTCTATATAGATCAAATAGGTAACATTCTACTTCCAATTGAAATATAAATCCATATCCCACAACTCCACAAAAATTAATGTCAAAATTTAGTGGGTATTCTAGTTATCCTGATGAATAATTATGGTGTTATATTTTATCATGGATAGATCCCCCAACCTACATAGACCTTGATTTTTCATAGATCCCACATGAAAAAATTTCCATTTAAATCACCCAATGCCTCATTTTCTAGTTTAAAATGTCTAGGTATGGGGTTTTATTATGATTTAGAGATTTCATTTTCCATTTTTTAATATACAATTTTGAATACATGTCTATCATATCTAAACCAGCATGCCAAAATCCTAAGGCACATTGATAATCACCACATAATGGAACAAGTTCTAAGGAAATCATATATGTGAAATCAAAGTTATTTACCCTTTAAAAATAAAAAAAATGAAACGAAACATAGAATACACATAACCAATACATGAATGAATCCATGGCTAGAAAAATTTATTAAATAAATAAATAAATAGAAAGTTGAATAACTATTATTCAAAACTCAAAACAACTAAAATGAAAATTTTAAGCATCTCTATGTGACATATAAACTCTGTAATATATCATCACCTCCACAATACTGTATCCAAGACATGGTTTAATATCTATAAAAAATATGATCATCATAGACTGATAATAATGATAAATAATAGTCCATATATACCTCAAAGGAATAAATACCAAGATCAAGGT
The DNA here is from genome assembly GCA_963277665.1 of Viscum album. Taxonomy (NCBI): domain Eukaryota; kingdom Viridiplantae; phylum Streptophyta; class Magnoliopsida; order Santalales; family Viscaceae; genus Viscum; species Viscum album. The sequence goes on from OY728139.1 coordinate 481,885,914, forward strand.
AAAAATCTCAATAGGTCACCACCATAATTATATAAAAAACCTCTTAAGACAATATGTTTCTCATTTATCACTAGTTTTTTGTAACTTTTTACAAATATAGTATAAATGTTAAATTATTATAAAAAACTATTGTTTTATATTTTATGAAAATAAATAATAAGATATTACTATGATCATATTTTACTTTTAAAAAACTATATGCTACCTGAGTTTAAAATACAACATAAAGTTTAAAATTGAAAAAATATGAGTTAAAAGATTAGTTATTTTCAAAATAGAAGAAGATAAGAAATAATAAAATATTATCACATTAAAATAAGAAATACTTAGATTTAGGAAAAAATAACTTTTTTTACATTCATATAAATTATTCATCCCAAAATCATAAATTAAATAATAAAAGAATAACATGTTTCAATATTGTTAATATTGGGAAAAATCATTTCTCACAAATCGTGGGGGAAACACCTTGGTACTAATGTGGAAATAAAGGTTATAAATATAGTGAAACTAATTTATTGTCTATACAATGTGATTATAACTACACTTACACCATTTTATCCCCCACCTATCCACCCTAGGTGAAAAATAATATTGCTAGAGAAAAATCATCTACTATAAGCAAAATATTTAATATGTAACCTAAACTACTATAGTAATTATCCCTCAAATTACAAATTTTATACTTAATTATTCCCATGATATTATAAATGGAGATTAAAAATCAATTCCATATGTAACATTATAACATTAAAATTAATAAGATCAAACCACACCTCTAAAAAACCTTTAAATTATAAATCCTTATCATAATAATTTCCATCATTAATTCATAACACATATGAAAATATAATTTCATTTTTATATAGAAAACACCAAGGGGCATATCTTTAGGGTAGTAAAAGAAATAAATGTTTATACAATCATGGAAATTTGGAAAACAGGGAATAATATTTGGAAAACAAGATGAAAAGAACAACGTATTATATTTCATAGTTTAGGTTAAAACATTTTATAACAATGAAAAATTAGAAACAAGAATATAGAATAAATTGAATATAGGAAATAAAATTTAAAATATCCAAACACACCTCTATATTTTTAAAAAATTAGCAAAAAAATGATTGTTTTATTTTAAAAGTCATATAAAATATTTTTATAAAAGAAATAATATTTGATGAATGGAAAGAAACAATTGTAATTTTATTAAAAATATTATTTTCATGATTTCTAGGAAGAAATATTTTAAAAAATTATATATGGAAATTCCACTTTAATATCAAATGAATTTGGTTATAAATACTTGAAATTCATAATAAAACCATTATGGTCAATTAACATGGCATTTATTTTTAAAGAAAAAATCTTATAAAACATCAAGATTCACAATTACATATATAAGAGGGGTTATATAGAACCAATTACTCATAATTTATTATAATGAAAATGAATTCATCAAATGAGGATTTACTAGGGTTAGATGAGGGGTTCACATCCTTTTGATACTAAAATGCCTATGAAATTAAAGGTTTTTTATTGATATAAAAACCTTAATATCACATAAATCCAAGGTGAAGAAATCAGTTCAGGGAAGGGTATTAGAGATAAGGAGGAAGGATAGAGAAAAATTTGAGGAATGAAGCCTTATATCCATAGGGAACATCAATTTAATGAGGAAGAATTAAAAATAACAAAGGAGAGGAATCCCCCTCCCATCTTGTGTTCAAAGCATGACCAAAATGATGGGAAAAGAGGTTACCAATCTCTTATTTCATTCGATATAATAATACTAATATTAAAATTTAATAATAATAACATCCCCTTTCAGAAATATCTATACACACACACACACATACAATTTCATCCTTTAATAATAACAACAATAATAATAATAATAATAATTCTATATTTATATTTTGATCAATAAACAAATGATATTATATAACTTTTACAATAATAACACCAACTACACAGAACACATAATTTACATGTATATATATTTTAAAATATAAATGAAATATTTATAAAATAAATCATAAATTTTTAATCATATTAAATTCCTAATAAGATACTTATAACAACTTATAAATTGAAAATAAAGTGTCTCTCTAAGTCATGATAAGAAAAATAAAGGTTTTAGGGACAATATTTTTAGGAGGTATGTTTAGTTCACATTTTCAGTTAGACTATGTGTCTAACTACGTGGATATACTAACACCAAAAAAAATTCATCCATTTTTATAATGCACAATCAATGAGATCATGAATATAAATGCAATACTCAGTAAAATTTCCAAAAAACTGAAAATTTTTACATAACTACCCAAAAAATTTATTAAATATAAAATAACTAAAAGTGGGGTGTCAAAAATTTGATCTATTATTGTTAAATTATATATATTATTTTAATGTTTATGATGATATTATAAACTATGAATTAAGGTAACATTAATTATGATGCATCCATGCATAAACAAGACCGTTTGATGGTTTGAGGTTTTTACATCTTCTTTCACCTTTCGCGTATGATGAATATTCTTATGTATAGGATAATTTGATCGAAAGAATATGTTTACACATATTATAATCCATGGTTTTTAATGATATCATGATAAATAAGGTTATAATTATGTTTATCATTTCATTTTGTCAGTGTGATTCCTTGATGAGTATAGATCTTACAAAAATTTGATTTTATAGATTTTGATTGTCCAACAGTAATCAATATCTCATAGTTGACCAAATAATAGGTGTTAACATTGCAGTAAATCATGTTAAATTTCAGTTCCATGTGGTTTAAACCAACGAGTCAATGAATTATCCTATATCACTTGAGAGAAATGACGATTGAGCCTCAATGTAAACTTACCCTGGTTGATCATGATTTCCCCAACCAGATCTTTCTTTTAACAACCTAATTTTAATAGTTATTTCAAAATTAAAACATTATATTTTGTTTTTCATTTTCAAAATTACAAAAAGGATTGGTTAACCCCATGTGATCAGTATTTTTCTTCATTTGGAAAATAACCTAGGTTATACTACACTGCCAACCTAGTAAACTATTTTGTTTCTTCACTTTTAAAACGAGATCACATGTGCAACAAAATATTGATATCATTGTTATGATGTAACATAGAAATATATTAGACATTAGAGCATATACCAATGATTTTGACATATGATATTGTTATATATAATAGGAAATATAGTAAGTTTACAAGATAAAGTGTTATATCACAAAGCTAATATATTGATATTACAAGATGTTATAAAGTTCAAATTTATGACTTAAGAATATCACATTGAGTGATATTAAAATATTTATCCTTATGAGATTACATCAAACCAAAAATTTACATTGGATATAATGTGATAAAATTAAATATTTATATTATAGTTTGTGATATAAAATACTATGTCCGGTGATATAATATATCATTATAGGTCCATATTAACTTCACATGACATTAAACAATACCAAAAGTTAATATGGATTATAGTGTCACTATCATGATTATATCTCATTATAAATATGTGAATTTTCATTAATTTATTTCCTTATTTAAATATTATTGAATATTAATTATTTATATATTGAGAATTTTTATATGCTAAATTAGATTTATTTAAAATTATTCTTATAAATGTTATGTTATTCAGTTAGAAAGATTCATTTTATATATATCATAAAATTTGTTTAATTAAACCAAAATTAGTGATTTGATTTGTTATAATTTGAAATTTAAAATATTTATAATAATAATTATTTCATATTAGGAGAAAAAGTAAAATTTGAATTTAAAACCCCTCATCAGTAATGATCCAAATATTAGGTGACTTTATATCAGACTTTAAATTAGTTAAGAGATTAGGTTTTATTCTAAAAAATATGGGGCTAAATACCTATTACATCATATATACCCTTGATTAATATTTTGGTTTTATATGATTTTAAACCATTATATAAAGGAGTTTCGAATACCATTTTCACTTGATGAATTTTTATATTATTTATATGATAAGTATTTTTTTATTAAAAATGAATAACAGAAATCATTAGTTTTATATGAGATATATATTAACATGATTGAAACAAGTTTATTTTGTTAATGTCAAAAAATTAATAAGTTAAATAATTATAGGTGTGCATACATATTGGGATTTCATGAGATACATAATTCATAGGATGCATATAAAAACTGAGAGCACTTTTAAACCCTTTAAAATACCAAGTGTTCGATTCCTTCAAATGTAAACTCATATTAAGCACACAATAAGTTTTTATAGAAGACCCAAGTTTTCGGAATCCATTGGTTTTTTTATGTAATGTGTGGGACATGAATAAAACTAAAATTTAGGGAATTATATCCTTATATATGATTTTTGTTTCCCTTCTTTGGTCGACTCAAAAATTTTGGTATGCAGATGAAATCATTAGTTAATTATGAGTAAGATGTTCACTTAATTAACAAAGAGTTATATATATATATATGATATAATTTGAATGATATTCAACCCGAATAGTTATGTTTTGATAGGAACAATAATGTATACTAAAAAATTAGATAAGTATATATCTTGGTCCACTAATATATATAGTGTAAGAGCTCATTATTTTATTGGGTGTATATTTAATAAAATTTATTATTAAATATCTATATAACATAATACTCACTTGATGACCATAATTATTTATAAAAATAAATTTTATAATTTTTTCACATGAATATATGATATTGATTATGCATCACACATATGCTCTAATGTACAAGGACTCAAAAATAGAAAATAAATGGTTAAATAATAAGTAGATTTACTTATTGATAATGAAATAAATATTTTTTAATTAGAGGTGTAAATATATGATATATATCCATGATATGTGAGAATTTTTATTATCCTTATATCAATAGTATCTATACAGAATTAGAGAATGAAATATATTATAAAACCCATAATATCTCTCAAGGAGTCTTGATAGTCACTCACTATTACTATTTTTACCTAAATTGTTTTTTGAAAATAGAGAAATTATGGGTAAAGTGTTTTTTGGGTTTTTTGTGATAAATATATAAATTAAATGGAAATATAACCACAAGATAATAAGAAGGAAAAGTGGTGTCCCTTAGGAGATTTCTTAAGTGAGTTCCTTCATTATTATTCTTAACGTTTGTTTAAGAATTTTCCTCACACAATTAATAAACTTAATGTCGTTCATTTAGTTACCCCAATCTATTTACTATTAAAATAAGTAAAACACTATGATAATTTTATGAGGTCATATTATATCCTCTTTTGTGTATTAGTATTGGTCTCTCAACCATCATCAAGTGATCTAATGACACCTTGGGTCCCACTAAATAAAATATTCTTGATTAAGAGACATGTATTTAAAGTAGTATAGTCACAGTCATTATGCCTCAATGCACATGGATTTAATTATACATTATTCTACATATAGTCACTTATGCCCATCATAAAACAGATATCTATAAAAGAGAAGAATCATGGTAAAAGTGAGATAGGGAATAATATAAATAGTTGTTAAGAGTATTAATAAAAAATCACTATACTATTCTTAAATAATTCAATGAAATATTCTTAGAGTGGAGATAAATATAGAATGAAATTACAATTTTATAACATAGGAACGACATAACTGGTTTCCCCTAGATAAGTATTAATGGTCATCCTACTATAGAAGGGGTACAATTAGGGGAAGAAAACATAAAAATTATAGATAAATGAAATCACATAAATGAATATAACAAAAATATTTCTAGGGATTTGTATTCTTATAATATTTATAATCCTAAATACCTTTCACTTTTAAAATAACCCTCATCTTCCTTGGGATCTTGGGATAATTTCCATTCATGTATAATAGCTTTAATAATTTTTCCACATGGATGTAAAGCTTCCACAATTACATTCATTCTCTAGTTGAATCATTTTCAAATCCCACCAAAAAAATATTCATAATTAACCCACAATTCATCAAATGTTTTTAATCAATGGCCACAAATTCCTTATATAAATAAACTAACCAATTTATTCAGAAAATTCATATGATGAGTATTTAATCTCTTTACTAGATATGTTTTTCATACTTGTGGAATTTGGTTCTCATCAAGTTTATTCCCCTCTTTAAATATTTGTATTTGTGTTATTTTTTTTAAAAATCATGTGAGGTGTTTAAGAAAACACTCATGATGAGTTGAAAACTTTTTAATAGTTATCTTTTTCTTACCTCGAACAGTACTTTAAAATTAGTTTCTTAGAAGCTTATGGAATGTTGGGATGACACTCAAAAAATATTAAACCCCTAAAATTTCATCAAACTCCCAGATCTTGGTCTGTTTATTCTTGGGAACTAATGACTAGATGTCTATATATTCACGATTAGTTCAATTGAACAAAAATAGTGGTCTATGATCACTTATAAAATTTCTTATAGTAAGTTTAACCTATAAAAAATAACCCTCCATATTCACTTAGTTTCCTTAAAATATTATCATCCATACATAATCAAAAAATAAATTAAGGTTTAATTATTTTAACTAATTCAAAATAATAATTAATTTTTATTAAAAGTAAATATTAAAATAAATTTTACAATTAATTACAAGAAACCATAATTTATAAAAAATATTGAAAATTATATTTATATATCTAAATTTTAGGGTTAAATAAAAATAAATTAAAAAAAATATTTAAAAATTTGGTTATATCAATTCACCCACACATAGTCTTTACACTCATGAGAAAATACTATCAATAAATTTAATGAAAAGATATACCCAAGTTAAATTTAATTTTACAAGTTAAAAATTTCATGTTTTTTATAATACCATGACTTATCATGCTTCATTTATAAACTTATTCCCTTAATTTACTTTTATATTTAAAATTAATTTATCCCAAATTCCAATTTCCTCCCATGTACATGTTTCCCATATTCATGGGAGTATTTTCTCTTGTTACCCTAATTAGTATTCTAAAATATTTTTATCATTCAAAAGAAATTGAATGTATCTCAATAGTATTTATATTCCAATTATATCTCACTTAAAGAGACAAACATTTGAATAGATATTAAGGATATAAGAATATTTCATTGAGTGTGAAAGTTTGGGTGTAAAAGTTTGAGAAAAGGATGAAATAATAATGACTAAATTTTTAGGTAAAAATAATGATTTATAATAGAACCCTAATTGAAAGTTTACATACTCATTTACCCTACATATGAATCACTCATAAAATCCACACATTCTTGTATTTACAGGTTCACACATCAATAATAAAATTTATTAATTTACTTTATTTGTCTATATTTTTTTCTTTTCATTTACTTATTCATTAAAATGTTTTTATAAAAATCTATTTTATTATTTTTTCTTGGAGAAATATAGAAATACTAACATTTCCAATATTTTTATGTGAAATATTCTACCTCCCAAAATGTATCTCATATATCCCCCATATAAATGTATTTCCTCACATGATTCTTATGAGGCAAAACTAACCCACACTTTTTTTCGACCATAATCATGTATATTATTTAATAATAAGAAGGTGAGAAAATTAACTGGTAATTTTTCTACTTATTAATCCGTTCATTGATCCTAAGGATTTATAATAAATCATTAAATATTTTTCCGGTTCAAATATTTTAACAAATATTTTTCAAAACAATTTTCTTAATAACATAGAAAAAGAAATAGTAGATCTCTAAAATAATTAAAATATAGTTACAAAAAGTTCTATTTTTCCATGTTTTAATTGAGTATCTTAAGAAAATAGGTAATTATCAGAATGCATAAAACATATAGAGGACATTTTGGGATTATAAATAAAAAACTTTATAATGAACATGGAATGCATTTTAATAATCAATGTAATTCATGTGAATATTAAAAAAATCAGGGATTGAGAATCAAATAAAAAATTATCTAAGTTATGCATATAAAATCAAATAAATTTATCACTGCTTATTATAATTCTAATTGATTTAAATTGGAAAATATAAAAATAATTTGTAAGAAATAAATAAACAAAAGTTTTAATTTCTAGTGGAAAAACATTAAAAGGATCTTATTCCCAGATATTTTTAAAATAATCTATAATCAAAAAATAATTTTATTAATTTTTTTAACAAAAATAAATAAATAAACCAAAACTAAAGAAATTTTTTTGAGATCCCATAAATTTTATTTCATTTTTATTGACTACAACTAAAAAATATATTGGTTATCTATAATTATATGAAGGATAAAATTTTATTGATAGGAACTACCACATACATCTAGATCAATAACTATATACTAAAAAAATAATTTAGAGTTCTCTATGCCATAAATTGTATATACCCAAATCCCTTTCCATAGTGAGCTTATAATGATGTGGGTGAGAAAACATGTATTGATCCCACATTGTATGAGTTGTATTTATTGTTTATGATATCCAATTAATATGGAACTCATTGATGTAAATATGTTGACAAATACATTATAATAACGTGGGAGAAGTTTTGAAATATATCTTGGAATATCTGATTAGTTAGAGAATTCAAGGCTATTAATAAAGGATAAGTTTCTTGTATAAATTGATCATAATTATGAATCACTGATTATAAATAATTAAAGATTATTGATGAAGTGTTCCCATGTAAGTGTATCCTTGTATCTACGTGTTTCAATAATGGATGATATATTTGATCATGCAGTTGTCATAGGCTGTATTCAAATAAGACTTCTATTTTATTCCTAATGCATCCAAGTGGCTGACTAGGGTCATCTCTCAAGAAGAAGGGTTTTAGATTCTCAATATCATATAACATATGTATATTTATTTTGTTTCCTTAAATTTTAAAACATTAATAAAATATTATTTTAGGTTTTAGATTTATGAATTAAAAATTTTAAAATTACAAACAAAGTAGAGAACATGTAAAAATGGGTTTTGATGGTGGGTTAAAAACATCAATTCTTCACCTTATATAGTTATCATACAAAAAATTCGTTAATATCATTTTCCATTGATATGTTGTATCTTATTTTAGATTCTAAACATACACAAGATAAATCTTCTAAGATACATGTAGTTATGCCTCCTCCATAGTGAAGAGGCAATGAACAAACTCAATTGAGGAATTCACTATCTCAACACCTTGCTCCATCATATTCTATTCATACCTCAATCCATAGTGATCTGCAATTATACATTGCGAACCACAAAAAAATAGGGATAAATGATTTGATAAATCTGGGTATGCAACAGATCATAAATTAGAGTAGATAAATACCATCAATTTTCTTTTTTTCTATTTATCTACTACATCAAGGATAAAATACATAAATAAATAAAGAACAATGTTCTTGTGTGATCCCCCCCATAAAAATAAACCTTGAGTAAGTTCTATTGGATCCAATTTTTAATAGATCACTTTACAACATGGATAATGGGTAATAACATGATGAAATATGGGTAAGAGAACAATAAAACATAATGAATAAAATAGAGAAAAATTAGTATTAACATGTAGAGGAAAATTATAGAAAGAAAGTTAAAAAAGAATAAAAAACCTTATGGTAGATTCCAAATGTCTCCATTGGGTGAGAGTGAAATATATTTATAGGTGATGTAATTATTTATCTTATTTATTTAGTGTCAATGTGAGAATAAATGGGTGTGACATGTCAGAGTCGACTATTGAGATCATATTTCTCCCATGATAGCATTTGTTCCCCTTCCATATTTATTCAGATAAAAATCAATTCATTACTTTTCAGTGTAGAGATAGAATTTTTGTTTTGGGAAATAAATTGTAGAGTTTCACATGTTGTTAATAAATATTTAGAATTGGGCCTCGTGTGTTTGAATTCAAACGTTTTTTAGGGGCCCAGTGGGTGAGTTTGGGACCGATGATGTATTACCTTTAAATAACCATCATAGGTAGAAAAAACATCAGAGAACAATTAATAAATTATATATATATATATATCTATTATTATACATATATACATATTATTTTTAGTAATTTTTTATGTTTTTGTTTTTTTCTTTTTATTAATTTCTGAGAGGGGGATCTCGGATTTATTATTCTCTATAGATGCTTTGATGTAGTTTAAAATATATGTTATTAGTAGATCTTGAGTTTTATACCTGGTTTTAAGGGTGGATTGACCCTTATAGAAGCTTACATAAACTCTATTTTAGGAAGGAGCTTCATTGGACCTCCAGGTAAGTTCAATAGTGGAAACTTGTGAGTTTTAACAACCTTCATCCTTGATCGAAATTAGATTTAGCTTCCATAACTGGTGGTAAGGGTTCTGTCTGTATAGGTGACATAGATGGTTGGTTTATTCAGTGGTTTGTATTTGGTTCATTAATTCTAAAATAGGTGCTCTCAGATTTATTTCAGGAGGAGGTGATGCTCGGGTATGATTATACTAGGTTGGATCTAGTGCCTAATTTGTGCATCTGGTCTTCTCGATGTCCAAGGGAAACACACAAGTTAAATTTATAGATCCGGCATGGTTGATGGTGGCCACAAGGGATGAAGGTGACCATGAGCACTACTAATGGTCATAAGAGGATGTTTCCATGGATATTTAGCTTACCAACTATATCATGGTAGGTTGGTGGAAGGGGGATTCATGGTCATTATAGTAACCATGAGTGGTATTTGCAACAAGGTGTTGGACATATGGTGGGTTATACTGTCAGTTGAAGATTACTGCATGTAGGACTCTTGATCATTGTACTGACCATAATTTGGGGTTTTCATAGATAGTTGAAAATGAATGCTCACAGTTAGTATGATGACCATGACACCATTGGTGTGTTGACTGTGAAAGGAATTTCCATTTTTCAACCTTAATTCCAAAAAATAATCTCATTTCAAGGTGTTATTTTTAAATAATAAATTTAAAATGATAAATTAATTAAATATAGTATTTGAAAAATTAATTTGAAAAATTCAAATCACTTCAAATTCAATATTTAATTATACCTTTTTAGGGCATCAATTTCCAATCATTTTTTCACATTCAAAAATTATAAATTGTCTTTGAATTAATATTAAAATGAGGCTTCAGCCCCAACCTTTAAAAAAAACTATATTGTCAATATAAAATCATAATTTCAAATTAAATTTCAAAATTAATTTTTTGGATTTAAGTTTATTGATCTAATTAATATTAAAATTTTAATCCATTTAGGAAATTAAGCCCATAATAAATTCAAACCATGTTATATCAACATTTAAAAACTAACTTCAATTTATTTATGTATTGATAATTTAACTTTAAAAAGAATAGATCACAAAAACTAGTAATTTGTTCCAATTATCAATTAAGTCCAAAATTCACAAAATTATAAAATATAAATATTTTATCTATGAATTGAATTAAAATTGGTAAATTTTAAATGAAGAATATATAATAAATTTTGAATATTTATGTTTACATCAATATCATAGATTTTTTTGGAAGACTGGTTCAAGGTTATTTCCTTGGAAGTTCTTGATATATTAATGGAAAAACTATGATTTGAATATTTGGAGCTCCATATAGATGATCATACTATCTCTATGATGAAGAAGAATGCAGTTGATCCATCCTTCATGGTTATTTAAGAACAATGTATTTAAATGTTTTTTTTGATATAAATATGATGATTCCATGTGAAATGTTGAAGATGTATATATATTATATTTGGATTCAATGATACAAGTTGATTTGGAGAATTATAAGTATAAATGTATATGATGAAGAGGATATTTACCATGTAAATGTGTAAGGGACCACACCGAATTGTCCTTGACAATTCCACAATGTTAATGGACACACTATAGAGGAGACTCCAATCAGGTTCTTCATTCCGTAGTGAGAAGTACACCCTATAGAGCCTTGCATGATGGATTTCAATGGTTCTGGATATTATGGTACCTGCACAACTTAGTGGGGGAAGACCATAATTTAGAGTGAATCAACTATTTTTTCGGTTATAGAAATATAGGGGCCTCCACTCCGTAGCACTGGGACCACGCCATAGTCATAGGAAATCGTGAATGACTAAAACATAGTAACTTATCGGTGTCAAAGAGTACTAGTAGAAGGATTTTAGTGGTTATAGAAATTATGAGACCTCCAAACCACATTTCAGGATTTTTCAGAATTCAATGGTTCTGGAATTATGAATACATCCACATTAAGGCTCATTTTCTACTCCGTAGATTGGGAATATCACACCACAATTCTCTAGTCTACACTATAGATATATGATGAAAATATTTTGGTGGTTATGGATATTTTGTGACCTATACACGACAAACATTGGACCATACCATATCCATGTGTATAATCTATATGAAAACATATTTAAATAAAATGGTTAAGCTGTAGGATATACGACTATGGGGTAGAATTGATTTCTAGAAAGATTTAAAAATGATTTGTGACTTGACATTATCTGATGACTTTGGTGGTTGTTTTAGTATAAAATAAATACCAACTCAAATTGGATGATAATGATCTATTGGGATAGATATATAAAGTCTAATATTTAATATGTTATTGATAATTTTAATTTGAATTTCAAATTCAAATTAAAAAAATATAAATACAGGGATACTGTGGAAACTACGATTTACACAACCAAATTAAACCATGATGTCTTTTCAGAGAATCCATTGAATATATATGAATTCAAAAAATATAAACTCTATAATATAAATTTCATATCTATGAAACATAGTAGAAGGTAGATCCAATAGCGATATTTTAATAGATCTTCTTTATGTTGAAGTCAGTGAAGAAATCTAGTGTAACTCAGTGATGCACTGAAGTTGAACAAAACAATTAGAAGAATGATTGATATGAAAATATGATTATATAGTGACGAATACATATTTATATCATTTCAAGAAATATAGTAACCATTTTTTTCTAATAAAAAAATAGTTGTGTTAATTTTTGTTTGAATACAAATGATGTGAAGGTCCTTGCATGATATTGTCCAAGTGAATGTAGAAGAAGAAGAAAAGGTAATAAACATATATACAATAGGTAAAGAGTCTTAATTGGTATTAGAATTTATTTTATTACACTAGTTTTTATACTATCTATATGATAGTATAAAGAATAATTATGGTTCTATGGAGTGAGAGATTTACTAAACTTGGGTACATAGATAAAATCTACCAAATTGTACCTATAGGTTGATACTAGTGGATTGTATGATAAAGGAGGAATCCATATCAACCCAAAGAATTACATTTAATTTTGAAATTTGAACCTTATAAATCTTTATGTCCCATATTTGTGTATTTTTTAACATTTCTTGAAAGAACAAAGAAAGGGGGAGAGAGAGAGATAAAAAGAATAAATGAATCACCACCTAATAGTAAAAGAGATAATGTGAGAAGACGGGATTAAAAATCTTATTATAGGACACCTAGACTAATTCAACCCCCTCTTAGTGTATAAAATATTGAAACCGATCCTCCTCAAGTGGAATCAAAGGGATATTTACAACTATTGGATTCTCAATTGGTATGATATCATTGAGGTTCACCTCTGATCATATTCTCAATCATTAAAGTATCCTATTTGAAATTTCATGATTATTTGAAGAAATTATTATGAAGTGAAGTTTTAGATAATTTATTTTTTAAAATATTAAAATTAAATTTTTCCATGATTTTAATAAAATTGAAGAATAAATAGAAGAATAATATAAAAAGAAGAAGATATTTCAAGTGATTTGAGAAAAAATATATATCCTTATTAGAATGTGATAAACTTGTTGTTAGATGTTTCAAAAATGACATGAAAAATTTTTCTACCTCAATTTCATCTAGGGATTCAAGTGATCCTAATATATTTTAATATTATTGTATAAATTTTCAAATAGAAGAAGATTTAAGTGGGTGTGATCATATGTCAATAGATTGATCTATTGATGCATTAAAAGAAATATGAATGGATTAAAATATTACCTTTTTTCTAAATTTTTTGGGATTAATGAAATATTTTAGGATGATATCACTCATCTTGAATATGAGATAAATAACTTATAGGTGCATTTGAGAGAAAGGTCTTAGACCTGCATCAAGATCAAAAAATAAGTTACAGTCAAAGAAGGTGAGAATAAGGAGCTCCTAGAAAGTTAATCTAATTTTGAAGAGGTTTGGATCAAAAAAATACAAGATACGGATCAATACATTGAATATTTTTAGAATCAGTTCCATTCATTGGAATGAAATATTAAAAAAGGAAATTTATTTCAATAATATATAATTGGATATCAAATCTAAGAGAATCAAGGAGATTGAAACATCAATGCAAGAAAAACATAAAATGCATGAAGAATAATTTTGTAGAATAAAGGCGTTTGTAGAATGGTTTAGGGTTATTAAGGTTGGAAAAATCCTTAATATGAAAAATATGGAGCTTTAAATTAGATTAAAAAATCTTAAAGCCATCCAAGCTTAGTCTGGAAAAAATATTAATGGAAAATGAGCTACTATAGTAATAAATTATAATAAGGATTCTTATGTTCAAATATAAATTTAATGTGATTATAAGTCCATGAAACCTTTTGATGATACCTAATGAAAGATCATAGAATAGGATACAATCCATATATTCATTTCCTGACATTTTAGAATCTATTTTTATGACAAGTGTAGGGTTTAAATCAACACCTATACAAGTACGTAAGAGAAAAACTGATGATAATACTACCATTACATCCATGGTATATTTAATATGGAATTAGGTTACTAGTTCCCTAATAATATTACAAAACAATTATAGATAAGTCCCTAAAAAAACATACTTCTGAATCTAAAAAATCCTAAAAGAATGTACTAAGGAGGAGAAGATCAAGGTTTGTGGGTCAATGTTGGTACAGAAATAGGTCCATACATTATGACTTATATTTATGGTATAATACATTAAATGATAAACCTAAAAGGAAACATATTTTAGGGTGACCAATCTTGGGAATATGCAATAATAATATATTAAGATAAACTTATCATATTCAAACAGATTTGATTCTTTTGATTGTATATTTTATGTTTTCAATAAATGTGGTAAAAAAGCGGTTCATTCTCATATAATGATGTATTAAATTCAAATAATCAGAAAATACCATGTGTTTTTGTAAAGAAAATACTTGGGAAAGAAGTTAAATTTTTTTATAAAATATAATGCCACTATGAATTTTAAGAAGATAGGTGAAAGATGCCTAGAAAACAAGTTGAAGGTAAGTTATATTTAAAAAAGTTTAGGAAGATTAGGAGTGTCACATGTGAAGGGTATGATGTGAAAAACACTCATGTGTTTTCAAGTATATAATCCAGAAAATATTTTAACAATATAAAAGATATATTAGTGGTTTGGCTAGAATATTTAGAATAGTCAAGAAAGTAAGAAGTAACACATGAAAAATGTTTTTCTAAAGACAAATAGAAGTATCTACACGAAGAAGTTTGATTTCATGAGAGGTTTTCAACAAATGAAAAAAAAAATTCTAGATAAGTTATGTTTGAGGGATGAAGTAAATATGGACATAGTTTAAAAAAGTTTCTAAAAGCATTTATATAACAAAAATAAGCTTGGATGATAATAAATATTACATCATGAGATGTATTTTATTTGATGGATAAAAGGAGAATAAGTATATCACACAATGAAATGAAATAAAGGATGAGATCTATGCTATCAAAGACCAAATTATATTTAAAAATTAGATGTGAAAGTATAAATATTTGAGAAAATAGAGAAAATTGGTTGAGAAAATGTCAACCTTGATATTCAAATTCAGGATCAAGGATATCCACCTTATTCCCTTTACAATTGGGTATTGTATATTTAATTACAATTTTTTTAAATGATGGTGAATAATGTACTAATGAGGAGAACCTAATAAAGAGAGTATGATGCCAATTTTAGTTATAAAAGATAAATAATTATCCATCATTGAATTATTCCTTAGGAAATATCATATTTGATGAATATTTGTGTAAGTGATTCTAATATTTGATAAAAAGAAGATGATAATCCTATCCTATATTGATATCATAAGTTTTTAGTATAAAGAGCATATTTTTTAAGTGATTATCATTGAAAATGATGTGAATGTAGTAAATATTGGACATCCAAATAAAGAATTGCATTTTAGTGTATTATTAATTCATAACATCTTGAAATCCATCCATGAAGAGATTAACTATTATGAATATGTTTAGGAGTGTTTCCCTTGAGGGAGATATATGTAAAGAATGATTAAAAGGATACTTGAAAATATTATCTCTTGAAAAATAGAATTTTTTAGGAATTTGTTGAATGTGGATTCATTGAAAAAGGTATGTGATCATAATCTAGCATCCTTAAGAATCTACATAATATTCTAACATAAATGGGAATTTTTTTAATAAATTAATAAAATGGGAAATATGATGAATTTATAAGACTATTTTATCTTGTTATTTCTACTTGAAATGTTTTCACCTATGTGTTGATGTGAGTACAAGAAATTCAGGATGATTATCTTCTTGAGAAATGTGTGTCAAAATTAGTATCTTAAGTGGTGTCATTAATTTTTTATCCTATAATTTTTTCAAATATATTAAAGATTTATTTTAAGTGATTTAATTTATACATAGTATAAAATTTAATTTATTATTGATAGATTAGTTTTCTAAATAAAACTCATTTTTTTCTACACCGAAAAAATATTAATAGAATTAGAGTGGAATGGTTAATTGAAATTTTCTATGTATTAATTGATAACCTTACCCAGTTAATTTGTATTTTTTTAACAAGTGGGAGAGAAATATTAATTAAATTATTTATGATAAATGGGGAGAGAAATGAAATAAGAGTTAATAAGAAGATAAAAACATATTAAAATATCATTTTAAGATAGTATTATTGTGGGTATTGAAATTAAATACAAAGGGGGACATTATTGAGTCCACTTTGTTTGAGTTATATTTATTGTCAATGGTAGTCAATTAATATAAAATTGATTGATTTCTATATGTTTATGAAGACATCCCAAGCTTGTTGAAGAATAATTTAATTATAACTTGGATTATTTGATCAATTAGAGAATCCAATCTTACTAATAATGACTAATTTTCTTAGATTTCATGATAAGAAAGAAGAAGTTTCGTAGATATAATGATAATTATTATAATGCATTGGGTATACCAAATTTATTCTTAACAGTGAAGTGTTATCAAGTATGTGTATCAATTTATATATGTGTTTCAAGGATAGATGATATATCTAGGATGATTTTTTTGGAATATTGGTTTGATGTTATTTCCTTGTAAGTATATGATATATTAAAGGTAAATGCGATTTTAAGATTTGGAGTTCGATAGATTTGATCTTGATATCTTTCTGATGAACATGTATGAATATGATCCATCCTCCATGATTATTGAAGAAAGAAGTATTTATATTATTTTTTTGATATAAATCAGATGATTCCATATGAAATCTCTATTGTGTCTATATATCATGTTTAGATTTCATAATTAAATAAATTTTGGAGAAATATGAGGATAAGTGGAGATAATGAAGAGGTGGTGGACCACGACATAATGTAAGGGATAACACCATATTTTCTTTGACCATGCCTCAATATTAATGGATATTCTATAGAGGAGACTCTAAATTAGTTCTCAATGCCAACATGTCTAGTCCATGATATAGTTCCAAACTTAATAGATTTCTGTGGTTCTAGATAATTTGTGACCTCAATGACATAGTGGTGAAGACCATGTAACAGAGAGAATCAAATCGATTTTTTGGTTCTAAAAATATAGTTCCCTATATTCGATATATGTAGAACCATACTATAGTCATGTGAGATTGTGAATTACTACACCACATCACCTTATCCATACTACAGACCATTGGTAGAATTATTTTAGGGGTTATGAAAATTTTGGGACCACCACATCAAATAAAAGGTTTAGTTAGAATTCAATGATACTTGAATTATGAATACATCAACTTCACATCCAATTTTCTAGACCACATAGAGAGAAGACCACAACAAAGATCACCAGTCTACAATGCATTGAAGAGATTGTTGAATTTTTGTGGTTTTGGAAATTTCAAACCTCTACACTGAATCCATTATACAATTCCACAAGCATGTGTATAAGATAGATGAAAAATTCTTTGAAACGACATAATTTTCCATATCCCCTATGACCACATCATACATGTGATTTATTCTTAGATTCAAATTAGATTGGTGAATATCCGTTATCTAATGACATTGGTGTCTATTTCAGTATATAATAACTGAAAATTAAAATTAAAAGATCTAGATATATTTATATAGAGATCCAAAGGCTAAGATTCGTTAATTTATTGATTTTTTGAATTTGAATTTAAAAATCAATGTCAAAATAAAGAAATGGTGGCCATTTGTGAAAAAAGTCTATATATATAGAATAATTGAGGACAAGAAAGTGCTATGAGGACTATTCAAATCATCCATGAAATATATATAAATGAAAAAAGAGAGTTTCTATGTTATATATTTAATATCTAAGAAATGGAGAAGAATATTGAACAAGAACTGATCATTCTAAAAAATGTTTATGTTTTGAAGTACGTAAATAAATCCAGGGAAATTTAATGGCACACAAAATTCGAAGAAAATGAGTATAAGAATAATTGTTACATAAGTAAGCATGTACAATGAAGAATAAGTTTTTCTATCATTACAATAATGACAAATGATCATTTTCTACTATGAATAGAAGAGTTGTGGGAATTTATATTTTCATAGAAAAGAAGTGAAATTACTTTCATGATGTTATGCAGGTGAAGATAGAAGAAAACGAAGAGAAGCAACACATCTAAAACATGTCAAGAGTCTCAATTATAATTATACTTTCTTTTTGTTACTATAAATTATTGCAACCTTTCTGAATGATATTATGAAAAATGAATGAGATTTTGTGGAGTGTGGGATGAAAGAATCTTGGGTACAAGAATACACCTTTACTAATTGTATCCACAAGTTGATACTAGTGGATTACATGATCTTGGTGGAATCTTGATCATACCAAGGACTAGCTTTTCATTTTGAAAGGAAAACCTTATAAATATTTATTTCACTTGTGTGTGTGTGTATGTGTTTTTTAGTGATTCAAGAAATAATAAAGAAAAAGAGATATAGAGAGAGGAAAAGAACAAGAGAATTATCCACTAAAAGTGAAAGAGGTAAATGAGAGAAGAAGGGATTAAAAAAGTTATTATGGGAAAGCTAGATTGATTCAACCCCTATTGGTGTATAACATATCCCTACCAATCCTCCCTAAGTGGTATAAAAGGGAGTTTAAACTCTATTGAATTATCAGAAAGTATGAGGCCTCCTCTTCAAATTTAGGAAATATATAGTCTAATTAGTGGTTCTTATTAATCTTAGGAACTATCTTCTCTTTTTTACTGTTGAGTAGATTCGTTCTTATATAGTTACAAATCAATAAATATTTCTTCATATTCCATGGTATAAAAATATAAGGTTTCTTCATTATCTCATAAAAATACACTACATCATATATTTTTAATTTTTTAATTTTTCTCCAAGGTTAAAAAAAAGTTTTTATGATTCAAAATTTTGAAAATAAGAAGAGTTAATTTTCAAATTATCCATTATAAAAGTTAAACAATATGAATTGAAGTTAATGAAAACTCCTTTAATCTCATTGTATTATATTTCTTTATCCTCATGTAATTCTTCTCTAAAATAGTTTTTATTCACTAGATGATACCTTTGTTATATAATTTCATCATAAAAATCAATTCCAATTTGGTATTTGTATTTTCAAAATCCTTAGAAAGAGACTAAAATAGGTGTTTAAAGTTTTTAATATAAATAAAAGAATGATTAATAGGAATTTTTGTTTTTATATAATTATAGAAATAAGAATAATAATTTCTTGCCCTCCCTTAAAAGAATCCTGGATGGATGTATTATATATATTGAATTTCTTTAGAAGGTATATCATTGTCATAAGTAGTGGATTAAACTATTCAATCTTCTCATCTAATTTTATAATATAAAAGGTTAGTAAAAAATCTTATAGTTCTTATTCTTATAATTTTTATGACCTCTTCTTTATAGGTTCATTAATGGCGGGGGAAATTTGTTCTTAACATGCCATTATCTTTTATATATTATTATTCAATATTTTAACTTATCACTCCTTATAAATCTCTTTAAACTAGTCATTAATGCATGGAATTGGTGCATTCCTGATTTAGGGAGGTTTTTGATCGTTTTTCTATGACTACTATTGTTTGTATCTATATAACTAATGATGATTAAGTTTCCTTCCCATCCTTTATTGTGAACTATTAGTTTTGGGTATTTTAACCATTGATATACTTTCACATACCTCTCTTTTATTTGAATCTATGGTATTTTTTTGAAAAAAAAAATTAATTTAATTCATGTTTTGAAACCAGAGCAATGAATTTATACAGTTTATTTTCAAAAATGGAGTCATCATGAGCTATATATAATAAACTAATGAAATTAAAAAAAACTAATAAAAATAAAAAAGGAATAAAAAATAGAGAAGTTATTTACAAAAAAAATAAGAATAATGACTGAAGGTATTTTCCTACATGAATGTTGTGACAAATTTATAAATTAATATTATCACAATTCTTTCATCAATAATATTTATAAATCCCCTATGAATATAGTATATTGAAAAATATGGGTCATTTCTCAAGGATAATTTCTAGTCACTTGCTATTCCTTTTATCACTTATTTATTTATGAATTTCTAGTTGGGGAAACAAGGTGAAAGCATTCTCGTGTTTTGTGTGATGAATATATAATGTAAATGGGGAAACATTCAATGAGAACGAGTGAATAACCTATGGTGATTTCCCAAGAACAATCCTTTATAATTATTCTTGATGATTCTTCAATATTTTCCTCACCTAGTTACTCTGATCAATATTCTTCATTCAGTCACCCCTCAATATTCTTCTCTCCCAAGAAGAAAAAAAATATATGATTATTTTTTAATGTTTAACTTATATCCTTCCATGTGAACTAGTCCATATTATAGAATATTCATTGATAGATCTAGTGACACATTATATCCCACTTCTGGAAATATACTTGATCGATAGATATGCATATCATATAATAAAGTTACATGTATTGTAACCCAATGCACGTGGATGAAATCATGCACCACTCCCTCTATAATCACCCTACTCCATCATATACTGTATATCATTGAAGGGGAACTAATTTGATACTATTAAGAGAATAAATAATATAGAAATTTTTTAAGAGTAATAATTGATAATTTCTAGGACATGGTCATGTGCTTCTATATATTATTCTTAGAGTGAAGATACAATAATAATAGAAATATAATTTCATAAACTTAGGAAATACATGACTGGTTTACCTACCATAATTAACACCAACAATCATACCTACATATAAGGATGTTAAAATATGTGATGAATAAAAAGAAATTATAGAAAAACATAATTTCATAAATAAAGCTATACTGATTTAACTGCAAGGATTTGAAGTCCTAAAAAGTATATACTCCCCCAAAGAAATTATATTTTAAAGGAAAAAACATATTCCTTGGGGTATTGGGATCATTCAATATAAAGTACAGTGGTTTGATTTTTTTCTCCAAGAGATAAAATATTTTAGATTCTCTTTAATTCTCTGGTAGCATCATTTTTAGATATCTCCAAAGAAAAATCACGATCAACCCATGATTATATTTATTTCTTTAATAGAATGAAACTTTTATTATAAATGGTATGTGGATCTCATTAATGACCATGAATCTATTTAAATATTAATATGTGAATTGATTTAAAATGATCACATGAGGTATTTTAAAAAATAATAGTTGATGGTTAGACCATTCTTTATGGTTATTTAAACTTACTGTAAATAGTGTCCCACACTAATTTGTTATTAGATAATAATTAGTTGATGTGATACTCATGATAGTTTAAACCTCATAATGTTTTGATTATAATGTACCCTTACCAAGTTCTCTATCACATAACTAAGTCTGGTTAGCTCATAGACCTAGAACATCCCTCCCCATATGCCAAAGCCTACCGACTAGTAATGAGGGTGTAAGGAAAATATTTGGGAGAATATACTCTCTATAATAGAGATATAATAACTTTGAAAATAATATAAATAAATAATAATACATCTCATATAGAATAAAAGAAAAAACCAAACATTCCAAATATTAATAAAAACAATGTAATGATAAGATGAATCCAATTAAATGACATGATGAATTCATACAAGTAAAATACGAAACAAACTCGATAAAAGAATCCAATACCATAGTCCCAAATCCCATTTTAGTCTCATATTAAAACTCCAGCCCAACTAGAAAGAAATTAACTAACTCATTCCCTCTTTTCCTTTTCTAGAATTCCATCCAGGAAATCTTCTTGAGTACAGAATGATGCTCAAACAAGGTGTGAGTAAAAAGTAGTAGGATGATGGCCACAATATAAAAAATATTAATTATGAATATATAGTGAATGAAATATTACAATAATCCTGGTATATTAATTTATAATTTAATACAACACATTACATAAACCTATTGACATTTGGGCTCTATGTTGACACCCTAGCCCATCCAAACCTGCTTCTACTCCATTCCAAATGTCTCTACAAAATGGAAAATCCTCATGTATTAGGATGGATCTCCCATGTATTATCTTAAGTAACCATGTAATGCTGAAATCCACGTGAATTCCTCATTTTAGAGTTTCTTATGTCTTCCTAGGGTGTAATACCATGCCAAGGTGGAGAGTAAACATATAATATTGGACTCTACACCAGGTTTGATCTACATACATGTCCCTATAGTGAACAACCAAACCAAAGGAAAATCTTAGTGTCTTGAAATATCATACGCAAATCTAATCCATTCTAGATCTACTTAAATGTTCCCTTGGTGCACTACTAGAACCAATGGTAAAACCAAGTATGAATTAATCAATACATTTTCCCAATAATCAAAATGTGCACAAATTGAAAATATATAAAAAATAACATGTAAGACATAATAATAAAATGGTATTTTCTATTTCATAAAAAAGAACCACCTATGAAGTGCATAAAGTAACTAAACAAAAATATGTTATCATGTTATTACAGTCAGGTTAGAAAATTATTCATATTACCAATGTATAATTCATTTATTCTCAATTGGAAGATTCAGTAATGTCAGGGTGAATCACTGATGTCATAATATTCCATGTTCGCAATTATTACATTTCATGAGTTATGGTAGGTTACCATTAATAAAAAGTCACATGTTGTTCCAAATTCATAGTATAAAAACTTTTAATTTCTCAAAATTTCAATGGTTGGATCACACCTAAATGGATAAAAATTTGGTCTCTATATCAATAGACCTGACAAGATCCAATGGGGGGAATAAGAATATAAAATTAATAAAGTAATAAATTATCCAATTAATTAGGCTGAACAAACACAATTATTTTGTGATCTCACATTTTACTTTTACTAGAAAAATTTAAAATATACATTAGGGAGTTTCTGTTGATGACCCACCACAAAAGAATATAGGGACATAGACAAACTCTAAATGTATGAGGTAGAATTAGGGTCCCTCATTCCTTCACTTCAACTGAAAAAAATGAAAATTTGTTAGCATATAGATCTAAACTTGATCCAAGTTAGATGGTCCCAATATAGGGTTCTCCTATTGGAAAAAACAATAAAATAAGAAGGAGAAAATGAACCAAAGGCATACATTTAAATTATTGATCCAGAACACTATGATCAAAAGGATTCATTTTATGGTTTAGAGAATAATTCTAAAAGGCATACACAAAAGGGATACAATTTAAGAGAGTTTCAAAAAATTAGAATCATAGGAACTAGATGTTGAAATGAAGTTGGGTGTGACACATTCACATCATGAATAGAAGATTCACACTGTGAATTGATCAACTTCCAAGTATGTCAATAATTTTTTTTTCTCGGCCTAGAAACAAATAAAATAATATTTATTTTTGTGAATAAATCTCATGATGTGTTTTTTAGATTCACATATAGCTCATTTTCATTCAAACCGTGAATGAGTTTCATGGGGATTGAGGAAGTGGCTCCACACTCTCCCAGCTCATGCTCTCAGCTCCAACTCCTCTCTCGGCTTCTTTTTCTTCCACCTAGGGTTTTGAGTTATCCCAATGATTATTGGATTATCCTTGTCCACTAGATTCTTTACCTTTCGGCTTCACTATCTTCCTCTCTGGGCTTCATTGTCTCCTCAATGGTTATGGGAACTTTCTCCTTCTACACCTTCTTTAGGCTTCCCCTTCATAGGTTCTCTCTCTCCGGTTTTTAAGGAGGTGTCCCATTTTACCCTCTTCCATCCCTAATCTACCAATTTCCCGACACACACAACCCTATATTGGATGGGTGTGTTGGGTTTTAAAATGGGTTTGGGACTGCGGTGGTGGAAGCCAGGGAAACGTGGTTTTCTCTATTTTGATGTATTCCTCCCATGGGTTCTCTCAATATTTTTGGGGTTTCTCATTAGGGTTTCAGTCTCAGTTTCTTTTTATGGTTTCAATACCGGTTCCAAATTCCTATTTCCTATTACTTCTCATTATGGGTTTCAATTTTTGTTTTCCTATATGGTTTATATCCTTTTTTCTCTATCTCTATCTCTCTTTCATTCCATGGCGGTTCATGTTTTTCTTTTCCCCTGCTCTTCCACTCCTCCATGATCTAGCTTATGTGTCCCTTCCTCCCTTATAGGTTGGTCGAGTGGATCATATACCAAAAGAGTTTTTGGGATATTTCTGAGGAGTGGTAAGAGTTTCTTGTAGGAACGATATGTGGTGGCTTTCTCTATTTACTAATTACTCTCAGATTTCATCTTTGATAATGGATCTGGTTTTCTATAAATGATGTCATTATTTTTCGTTCAATTATGGTCTAGTAATCTCTAGTGGATTTCTATGATTTTAATTTTTGGTATGTTGATTGACGTCAGTGTTAGTGGTGATGATGAGGGTGAAGCAACAACGTGGGGTGTTTTCCGTGATGTATGTTGTGGTGGGATTCTATGGTGGTTTTCGATGGTGATGTTCCTAGGGCTGGTGATGCAATGATACAGACATATTTTGGATGTGATGTGAATTTCCTCAAGATTGGTTCCTTAGGTGACTCACCGGATTTGACGTGATGATTCTGTGCCGCGAGATTTGAAATTTTCAGATGGATTTTAAATTTTGTATTACCTACTGTATATTGTATGTGATGGGTTTTGAATTTTGTGTTGTAGTTAAATTGTGTGTGTTTTGGAAGATGTGTGGTTCCAAATTACCCTAAAAGTGGTATTATGAAAATTTAATTTTTTTGGATGGGTGATTTAGTTTCATGGGTTCTACCCAAGACCTATTCATGCATTGCATAGATTTCCTTGGATCTACACAAAACAATTCTTGTGGTGAATTAAAAATTCCTGTTATGAATTACTTATATAAAAAAAATTCAGTTCATGTACTTCTTCCTCCCATAACCAATCCAAATAACCCACAAAATCTATTTCTATTGTTTAAACTATAAGAAACTATGCATAAATTGGGTTTAACCAAAATGAAAAGATGGATGTTCTTAGAAAAGATGGGATCTTACAGCCTCCCCTCCATATAAATGATCTTCCCCATGATTTTCTCCAAATAATCTCAGTGGTTATTTGATTAAAATTATATCCATTGTGTCTATATATCTGATTCACTCTCCTATGTATCCTATTCAATACACCCATGCTTCCACAATACCCATACTAAAGGTAAGGTATTCCCTCAGAGATTATTCTCACTATGGTCCATGATATGAATTAGATTCTATGAAAAGGATGCATCAAAATATATCATAGAGACATAAATTTAATATATGTGGGAAGAGATATAATGAAACATTTGAAGCTGTGACACATGAGACACATCATGGATGGTGCCATAACACCATGGAAGGGATGAGTTGTACATTACTAGAACGTAAATTTACATTATTTAAATTGCCCTAACAAACCAAGGTTATAACTTCATGTTCTTCCTAATTTGGCATTGAGACGTACTAGGTGACACCCAATGAAAAACATGATGACCAAATCAAACTCCATAGGTCGTCTCTGATGACCAATTCATGATTTCTGCCAACTTTACATGGTCACAGAATTCTTTATCATTAATTAGACCTGCTCTGGTGCCTCCTTCATGAGATTGGGTCCAATAAGCATTGGATCTTTTACCCATATATAGAAATTATTTTAACATCACATTATTTCATTAAAATAATCAAAAAGATCCATTTAGATTTATTCATGGAATATTTTGTTTTATGTGAAACTCAGATGTGCCAAATACTGCTCCTAAGAAAAGATAAAGTCCAAAACACATGCTCAGAACATATCCCCAAGAATTTGAACCCTCTATTAATATTTTATATTAGTCTGGGGATGATAGGTTGTGGTTAAAAGATCTTGTGATACCATTTACTTTGGAAGACCCTTCCAAAAAACATAACGTGAAATGAGTATCTCAATTAAAAATGATAATCCTTAGAACATTGTGTAGCCGAACTATTCCCCACACATAGAGACTACTTAGATCATCGACAATAAAGGTCTCATGAATGTAAAAGTTTTAGATACCATCATAAATCAATCCATTATCACACATACTACATAAATATTGTATGTTTTCCTGGGTAATCCTATCATTAAATCCAAAGTGACATCATGCCATTTACATTTTGGAATATTTAAGGGATACAACATCCTACAAGGCTTGTGATGCTCATCCTTCACATGAAGATAGTTGAAAAATCATATCAAGAATCCCACTATCGCCTTCTTTATCCATGGAAACCAGTACTAACTATGGAGATCAAAATACATATTTTTAGGCCGGTATATAAAACCCACTAAGAAGCATGAAACCCCCTCATCAGCTCCCCGTGGAAGCCCATAGGAACCCATGATAGACCATGGAAAAGAATAAAATTTCCCTTAATAAGTGACCATCTTGATGGTGTCTGCCCACCATATATGTTTCCCCTTAGAGATCATCCATCTGTATCAGATAACTTCTTTGTATTGATCTGATGAAAAAGAATAGGTATAATAGATTTCAAAGTTATAACCACTCACCCATAGGACTCGTAAACATCTAGATGTATATCTATAAAGATTTCCATTAGTAGCCACTCATTTCAAGACTACTATACTAACTCTGTCTTCATATTCCACCTCAAATCATCTTCAACGATGTTTTCTTTTATAGGGGTATAATCAAACTTGAAGTCTAAGACAGAAGATACCAGACCCACCCCCTCCATCAAAGGATAATATCTCATTAATAGAAGATATACTTGAGGTTCTTATATTCTATGTACAGTACAAAACTCTCACCCAAAAAAGGATTATCCAATATCTTAGGGTGTGTAAAGACACATCTACCACTAGATAATGAGTAGGGTAATTCCCCTCATGAGGTCTCAGCTGTCTAGAGCCATAAACAACAACTTGGTCCTCCAGTATCATAATAGCTCTGAGTCTAATTGTAAATGCATCATAATACATGGTATATACCATTCCTAATATAGGTAAGGTGATGATCTATTTTTAGTTCAACCTGATCCTCATCTCTTGAAAATTTGGCTCATAAGAATCCTAAGAAACTAACTTCACCCCTTTCTTGGCCAGTTCAAACATTTGCATTTCCATATAGGAGAAGTCCTAGATAAAACCAAATAATAGCCTACTAGACCCAGAAAAATTCACATCATGAATAAATTCTTAGGCAGATCCATGACACTATGGCTCAAACATTATTTTGGTTTACTAACACTCTATACATTGAGATGACATGAAATAATAAGTTCACTATATATTTCTAGAAACTATATTTAGATATATTGGTGTAAATATATTGCTCTCTCAGTTAACTTATTACAATGTCAAGATGTTGGGAATAATCATTTATAGAATGAGATTACACCATGAAATCATGGAAAAAAGACAATAAAACTAATCCAGAAATGTATGAAATATATAATTGATCAAGGCCATGAATAAAAATATCTCATAAGTTTGAATGAAATCACCATGAATTTATACAAACCAAACCTACTCTTAAAAGAAGTCTAGGGAATGTCAGATGGTCTCAATCTCAACTGATGGTACCTTTATCTTAGGTTGATATTAAACAAGATATAGTGTCTCTCATATAATCAAACAAATTTTCAATGTATGAAAGGGGATATAAATTTTTAACCATCATCTAGTTTATTATCAAATAATATACACACAAGTGCAACATCTCATCAACCATCCCGGTGAAAATAATCAGAGAATCCCATGAATAAGTACTAGGTTGTATGAATCAATTTTTACTTCTAGATCCTACAAATAATCTTTTAAATCAAGAATCTCTACTAGTTCTATATGTTAAGGTGGAATAGAAACTTCTTGTTCTCATCACACTAACTAGGTCATGAACTTGATCTCCCGATTGGGTGGTAAGATGGAGAATTATTCAGAAAAAATATCCTAAAAATGGTCTACCACTATAGGGAAATTATCTTGCAACATTTCACCATCACCTAGGACATGAACTTATATTTTATCCATGATAC
The DNA here is from genome assembly GCA_963277665.1 of Viscum album. Lineage (NCBI taxonomy): Eukaryota > Viridiplantae > Streptophyta > Magnoliopsida > Santalales > Viscaceae > Viscum > Viscum album. The sequence continues at coordinate 481,914,675 of OY728139.1, forward strand.
AATCAAATATGAACTAAATTGGTCATGCATGACTAACATAATATCCCACTCAAACAAGTAATGTCAACTTCCCCCTTCTAAAGATAAAAAGGTAAATCTCATACTATAAATGTTGATATGATCCTAGTACATAACTAGAAAATCCATACCTTGAATCAAATAAAAACTATTATTTCCACCAAAAAAAGATAAAGAAATGATATCCACCAATTTCAAGAGAATATTCCTTTCATCATTTGATATCCTATAATACAACTTTGTAATATACCCTGACCTGGTGTTCCCTTATGTGAATGAGATGTGATGGATACTAGATCTCAAGCACACCTCCCAATATGCTAGAGGTTTACCACTGGTAGCAAGGGTTTATGAAACATAGTGGGGATACTATACCCTTAGGAACAAAGATACAATAACAGTGGAAATAATATAAACAAATAAGTGTACTTCTCAAATAGAATAAAAGAACAAAATAAAACAATCCAAACATCAATAAAAACCATGTAGTGTATTTCTTAATCTATCCAAGTGACATATTTATTTCATAAAAGAAAAATACTAAATGAAATCAATAAAAGACTCTACATCCTATGACTTAAATCCCATGTGGTTCCCATATCCAAAATCTAACACATATAATAATTAATTAACTAATGTATGACATCTTTCAAGTGTCATAACCTGAATCCATGAAATCTGCCCAGGTACCAAATGACTACAAAATATGATTTAAGTATAACATTGTTTTCTAATACCCATGATGTATAAATAATCCAATTTTAATATATAGTGAATCAAATAATATGATAATCTGGTTTATTAATTCATAAATTTGTATAATAAATCACATAATCTTGTTAATCCTCAGGCCCCATGATGACATCCCAGGATTGAAAAACCTACTTCAAGTCCGTGATAGATGTCTATAATAAGTGGTAAATCCTCCTACATCTGAACAGATCATCCATGTTTTATCTAAAGAAACCAATTAGTGTTATGATAAATGTGAATTCCCCATGTTGAATTGACTTTTTTCTTTCTGTTCTGCAATACCATGCTAAGGGAAAGAGTAACCGTATCATAATATACTATAAAACATTATAGATCCGCTTACATGTTCCCTTGGAACACTTCCAAAGAAAGGAAAAAATATGTTTTACGACATATCATAATGGGCTCTTAACCATGCTAGATCCACTTATGTGTTCTCATGGGGCACTTCCAAACCAATGGAAAAACCAAGTATCAAGTAATCAATACCATGTCCTAGCAATCCAAATACACACTAACCATAAATATATCAAATATGACATATATTCCACAATAATAAAATAGTGTATTGTACTACATCAGGAAGAATCACCAATGGTGTGCATCGGGTAACCAAAAATCAACATGTTATCAGATTATCATATATAAGTTGGTAAATTATTCCAATTACCAAATTCTAAGTCATTTATTGTCAAATAATGGATTCTACAGCATCATGATGAATCACTAGTGTCATAATATTCTAGGTTCTAAATTTTCACATTTCAAAAGTTATTATAAGTAACCATTTACCATAAGTCACGCATTATGCTAAATTAATAGTATCAAAAATGCTATTTCAACATAAGTTCAATGGTGGGATCACCCATTAGTGGGAACATGTTTGGTTTTAATACCAGTTGACTTAATGTGATCAAACATGAGGTATAAGGATTTGAAATTCATTAAATAGTGAATTTTCCTATTAATTAGTCCATGTGTTTGGAATGTTAACACAATTTCAATTTTTTTACTTACTATAATAAATCAAAAATAACATTGGGGAGTTCTTCTATACCAAATAGTTTAAAATTAGAGAAGACGTAGAAAATCTATCAACATAGAAGGTCACACTAGGGTCCCTCATTGCTCTGCATCAACTAAAAACCAAGAAAAACTTTCAACACAAACATTCAAATTTGATCTAGGTTATACAATCCCGATATATGATTCTCCTCCAAGAAAACCATTGAGATAAGAAAGATAATATGAAACAAAGTATTACCTTCAAAATCTTGATCGGTAATTCTAGGATATAAGGGAACTCTACTTTTTTTAGAGATGAATTCTCAGAGGCATTGGAAGAAGGGATGTAGTTGAATGGAGGTGCATGGCATTAAAATCATATGAACTAGAGTTTTAAAATAAATTGGGTGTGATACATTCATGTCATGAATAAAATATTCATGTGGTAAGTGGTTTGGGACCTAGGTATGCTAATAAATTAGTCACCTCATCCATAAAAAGTATAAATAGACATTTAAAATTTTTAATACATCTCATGATGTAATTTTTGGATTTATAGATTTACCTTTTCAATTCAGGATGTGGATTATTTTCATGGGTTCTACAAAAACCCATTTATTCCTTGTATGGATTTGAGGGGGTCTTCCATGAATAATTCCCATAGTGAAGTAATAATTTATGATGTGAAGTAATTTTTCATCCGTACTTTAGTTCCTTTGATGTTTCCTCCCTGAATCAACCCAAATAGCTCATGGACTAGATTACCATGGTTTAAACATAAAGGAATCAGGATCAAAGAGGGTTCAAACAAAACTAATGGAGGGATGTACCTAGAAAATATGGGGTCTTACAACCTACCCACCATATAAAATCTCATCCCTACTCTATTCTCCATAAAATCTTGATGGGTATTGGTAGAAATGTCTGGAAACTCTGTTTTCATTTAAGATTCCCTCTCCCAAGTCTCCTTTTGTACACACCCATACTACTCCTGCACTACTAACAGAGGTATGATCATTCATCAGAGATTATTCTCACTCTGGTCAATGAATGAATCTGATTCTCATTATAGGACACATCAACATCAAGCTCCAAATAATCAATTTAAAACATGTGGGAAGGGTTAGGATGATATCTCTGATGCTGTGACACATGAAACATGTCATACATGGAACTGTAGAGGAATGGAAGGTCCAAACAATACTCTATTTGAATAACCCCATACATGATTTGAAATATCCCAACAAACCTAGGTGATAAATGCACTTACATCATGATTTGAAATTACCCCTTCCTTGGAAACAATTAATAAAAAACATGATAACCAGTATCAAACAATAGAGGTCACCTTTGGTGGTTAATATACAATTTCTAGTAGATCTATGCAGTTACTAACCACTTTCTTATTAAATGGACCTACTCAGATGTCTCCTGAATGAGACTTGGTCAAACGAGCATTAATACTATAACCTTTAGCCAAAAAAATATGTGAATGACATGACCTTCTATACAAATCCTTCAAAGGATTCATTTAGATCAATTCGTGGAATCTTTTCTCATAAAAACTCAATGTTATCCATTGGTTTCTCCCAAGAAACATCAATGTAAAAAAACATGCTAATAATATATCCTATGGAATCTAAATTATCTATTCAGATTGGATATTATTCAGAGGATGATAGGTTATTATAAAAATAACTGGAAATCCGACTACCTTATAAATACCCTACCAAAACTATGATATGAAACAAAGATCTCGATCTGAAATGATTCTCCTTAGAAATCTAAGCAATCAAACTATTTCCCATATGTAGAGACTGAACAGTTCATCTATAGTGACAATGACCTTGATAGGAAAGAAGTGGGATACATTCATCTTTCGATCCATGATCATCCAAATAAAATTATTCTAGTGATTCACCCTAGGTAATCCTATCACAAAATCCACAATGACATCATCCAATTTTCATTTCAGAATTGTTAGAGACGGAAACTACCGAACATTTTTCTGATGCATGACCTTCACATGCTGATAGGTGAAAAATATAAACACAAATCCCCCTATATCTTTCTTCATCCATGGACACTGGTACTGTAACACCCCCAGATTTTATGATACGTTTCATTTTCTTCTCTTCAATATCTTACTTTTCGCTAAACAGTGAGCTGAAACGAACTCTGAAATGTTATTATTTAGCTATTATAGTTATCACCTAGTTGTTGGAATAGAGGGAATGAATGACATTAAATAAATATGAAAAATATATATTACAAATGTTATTAGAATGAATTCATTGGTCACCAGTTAATTATAAAAGAAATTAAAAACCAAGTGAACATAAATGATTTGTGGTATTTTTTTCCCATAATGGAATTTTATATTAACAAATTATATTAATCACTATTAGTGAGATATATTAATGAAATTTCTAGGTTATATATTTTTTTAAATATTTTTAAATTCATTCTATATGTTTTATAGGATTATGATAAGAATAAATCCAATTTTATGCATACAAAATATATTTTTATAAAAATTAATTTTGTCACCTTTTAATAGAGAACCTATTTTAAAAATACATTTTAGAATTTTTATAATTTTAATTTGAAGAAATAATCATTTTTTGAAATAATTATGTCAAAATTATCTTAGTGTGAAATTTTGGTATTTTTCAAACAAGTTTCATTTTTTTGATGAATAGTGAAAAATACTGAATTTTAATCGAAAACTTTATTTTATTATAATTTATTTATATATCTCAATTATATTATAAATTATTTTTAAATTATAATTAGTTAAAATATTGATTAATAATTTTTTTTAATTCTAAATAATTTCACATTGAAATTAGAAATAAAAAACATTTCAAAATTTTGACCTTTTCACATAAAAAACTCATTTTCCATTGTGTCTGTGAGATTAATTTTAAATTTAAAATTTCCAATTAAGTGAATTGAATTTGGTAAAATATATTCCATATTTGGAATCATAAGGTTAAAATTAGGTTTGAAGTTCATTTTTATTTTTAGGTATAAAAACTTTACCGTGATAAAAAATGTTTTAACCAATGTATATGTAAAAAAATGAAACATGTTAAAGTTAAAAAGCTAAAGGCTTAAAATACCTAAAATCTATAATAATTAATGGTTTCATGAGAAATTGATCAACTCTAACCATCTTATATGATATTAATTTCCTTCCATAGTCATGGAAATTAATGGCACCTCAACGTTGTTGGCTTTAAATATAAAATAATCATTTTTAATCACCTAAACCCACCTCTCCTCAAGTATAAACACCACCCCTTACTACCTCATTTCAAATCAAAAGCCATTAAGTTACTCATATATATACAAAAACATATTCTCCTAATTCTCCTCACATAAAATTTCTTCTGTTCTCACCAAAAGTACAAATCCAAGGTCATTAAGGGTCTCTAAAGGAGGTTATTTTCACGAGGTAATTTTATCAAAGTACCTATCTAAATTTCTTTTATTATTATATTTTTTCCCAAATCATTCATACATAATAAAATAATTATTCCATAATAATTTAAATACTAAAATATTATGTTTATAATTGAATATGTTATATCAAACACCTTTATTTCCTCCTCTTATTCAAAGAAACAAAACTATTTTCCAAATTAGGCCCATTAATTGCCTCCATGAATAATGTTTTTGTTCATTTTCTCTTACCTCCTTACTGGATGGATATAGAAATATTATGTTTTATAAATGATATTTTAATAGGTTTATAATAACCTATTTAATGTTCTGTAACTAATATATATACATAATATTAAATAAAATGAATCAAGATCACGATTCTAAAAAAACCTGCTAACTTGAACAAAACATTTATCATTAACATTTTATCAAATTAATCATCCTAAAGTAAGAAATAAAAATGAAAAATGTGACCATTTATAATAGTATAAGTTCATTAATAACATTTCATTTAATTTATATTATTCTATATCCATTCAATACTAAAATCCACAATAATACACAAATGAACTGTTCCTGAAAACCGTGAAACAAATTCAACTAAAATAAAGAAAATCCTGTAATATTATTAATGAATGGGTGGTAATATATCATAAAAATATAATATATGGTATTTTAAACATGAAAATGATTCTTTAATTATTCAATAAAATTTTTTAAACCATTATACACGATGTTGATTTATGAAAAACTAAAGGGAAGTGCGAGGTAAGGGTTTCTCATCTCACTTTTTATTCTGTGAGATATATGCTGTATTAACCACTTATTTTTTGTATGTGGTGTATATACTCTTAACATCGCTATATAAAATGATGACCATAATTATATTAATACTATTAAATGTTTAATTTTATAATTATTAATTTTATGGTGCATTCAATTTGACTAACTACATAGTGGTAAGATAATTTTTAACCTAATTAACCTTCTTTGGGTTAAACTTATAATTCCTTGATTATGTCATACTAAGTTCATTTGTGATATAAATTTTAATTATCTCATATTGTATTTACACTTTTTTATGTGGATTTATATTTAATACACATAATATATTAATTAGTTATCATTTTAATGACCTGATATTTATAAGGGATTTTCCCTTAAGAATTATCCTTTTAAATTTTCCCTTAAAACACACATTTCTTGCATACTGATGTTTTTATAACATTATTCCTATTTTTTATTACTATTTTCTTATTATTTTTAATATTAATTTAACTCATGTTTTTTATTTTACAAAAATGAGTTTAAATTATTATTTTTTCGTTCTTTATGAGTTTTTTTGACAAAAATATAGAAGGAATGTTATTCAACTTATGTTTAATGAGAGGATTTTTCTAGTGTCATGATAAATTAATGACTTATACCTTCCCTTAGAATATTAAAAGTTTATTTTCAAAGAAAATATTTCTTTTATAATTGTAGGGAATTTAAAAAAATCAAAATAAAAAGGATATTTTAGATCTTAATTATTTCAAGCGATCTCTCAAAATTATTATCCATCTAATATTGCATTATTTGATGTTACTTATAATTTAATAGGTATATTATTCATGTAAATTGTCCTTATTTTTTTATTGTTTTATGTTTATTATGTAATTCTATTTATGAAAACCATTTCTTTTCCATGGGTTATGTTGTGATGATATATTTATGAAACCAGCTTCTTTTCATGGATTATGAAATGATGAATGATTTATGTTCTTATAGAACACTTATGTATGGTTTTAATTATGTGATGAGTGGTAAATATATCTCCCTCCAATTCATTGGGTAACTATATTATATCTCATGAGGTACAAAGAATGAGAATGATGATTGAACTCAGTTCAAACAAGAGGGGAATGGGAAGTGAAATCGGTTCAGTAATGAACTTTTTTTGCCATGATAGTCTTAGTAGTAAAACTTGAATACTATGATGGTTTGGGGTGTGAACCCATTTTACTATGATAGTATTGGGAAATATCCTTTATAAAATAATTAAAATATTTTCTATTCTCATGTTTTTTTCACAATTCCATGTTTTATACAAAAAATAGTCTTTTTATGATTCTTGACTTATGAATTTTTATAATTTTTTATGACTCAAGATTATGATCTTTGATAAGAAGGGTATAATTTTAAAATGGTATTATCATATTCGTATAAACTTGTATTTATTTTATGATTCATATCTCAATTTTTTACCCCTTACTGAGAATATGAGCTCACTCTTTCCTTAGGTTTCTTTTTCCCCAAGATACAAGTAAAGATATTAAGTTTGATATATATAAAATGTTTAAGTTATGAAATAATAATAGGGGGATGATTTATGAGTTTTATGAAACTATTGTTTATAAGTCCATTTTTTCAAGGAAACTAAACCCATATGACTTTTTCATGGTTTATTCATGTTATTTAAGGAATATTCATATATTTATATGTAATATATATCAATGAAAATAGTGGGTCATTATAATTGGTATTAGAGAAAAGGTTTTATTAAAAATTGAAAACTAGGATGAGAAACAATTTTTATGAAACCTAAGTGTAAGACTAGGTTATAATCCTATAGTTTTGTTAACAATCATTCATAACCTAGTATTAAACTTAAGGTGTCATCTATTGAGATTTTATAAGTATTTTCCCTTGAATATGTAGTTTTCCTAATATGATTAGTACTGATAACTCTATTTTTTTTGGTTTTGTCGATGGCTGTAACCTAAAGAAACCATATAAATGCTAAATATGATGGTAAATGAAATTATTTTCCTCATAATAAACTGAATATTATGGTATATGGACTGAAAAATCTTACTGCTGTACACAAAAAATATATGAATCAGGATGAAATTTACAATGAGAAATGGAGGGAATAATATTCTATTTATTCCTTCATGAGGAAATATATACCTTATTTTAGTGGGTCCTCTGATCCACCTGTGGCTGAAAAATGGATCAAAACAATTGATAAATTATTTCTTATTATTCTATGATCCGGAAATGAAAAATTTATCTTAACAATTTATCATTTGGAAGGAGAAGCAAATCAATGATGGAATCTTTTCAAGAATACGAGAAAAGAAGAAGAAATTTAATCAATGGAATGTGATGAGTTTATGGGGATATTCTTCAAAAATTAATTTCCTAACTTTCTACAGACAATTATTAAGATGTAATTTATTGAGATGAAGGAAAATGATGATGAGTCAACCAGTATATATGAGGAAAATTTTACAAGGATTGCAAGGTATGCCTCTGAATTAATTATCACATTGAAAAGGAAAATTGATCAATTTTTTAGTGGTTTAAAACCAAGTATTCAAATTTAATTATTTAGAAGATACATAATTACCTAGGAATAAATTATTCTATTTTCTATCAAGGTAGAGATATAAATTGGATTAACCCACAAATCAAATGGTTTTGATAAGAAAAGAAAAATAAAATTTGATGAAAATTATAAAAAACTATGGAGAAAAGAATATTTATTATCCTTTATGATTAAAGTGTGGGAAGAATCATGAAGGAAATTATCTCAAGGGGACTAGTAAATTTTTTAAATGTGGGATAAATGGTCATCAGGAAACTGAGTGCCGAAGTGAGGGGAAAAAGTTATATAATTATGATAATAAAGATAAATCTGCATGGAGTGCACCCCCAAACCACAATGATTCAAGTGTAAGGATAATGTGCATGATTCTAATCAATGCACAAATCCAATGGTTAACGATGATGATCACCATTAGAAACCTCTTATGAAAAAAAGTAAAATCTCATGCGATCACTATTGGAAATAAGTAGTATAATAATAAAGTGGTGGAGTGATGGAGTGTTTATGTATTAGAAATAACGAATAATGTTGTGGAAGTAATTTTATGGTACCATGGAACAATGAAACAAATAAAGATTAGTCCAATGTAGTTTGTAATTAAGTATTTTAAAGGATATGTTGAATAATGATGATGGAATGGAAAAGTGATTTATGGGATAGGTGATATTTTTGGAGAACACTTAACTAAGGGAAATTTAACCCTTAATATTTTCATAATTAGGGGATAATAATGAGATAAAGATATTTTTTTTTATAAAATAAATGGGGTTATATTTATGACATTGGAACTGATTATTATTATGCTGACAATGTAGTTTATAAATTTATTTTATTTAATTTTTAGATTTATGGTATGTGCAATGAGTTATTTTTGGAAATCATGCATGTTTTCACGAATGTGTTATGGTAATTTAGGTATTAAAGTTTTTTAAGAGAATATATTATAATGATCTTCACATGTTTAGAGCATGAACATTAAGGGTAACATCATGTTTTTAGTGGATTAATGATAATTTGATTTTGTAAATTTTGTAATCTACTTTAAAAAGTCTAAGATTTTAATCTTTTGGATGGTTCATCAGGGTAAAAATTTATGATTTTTTATGTTGAAATATTTATGAGGTTTTAAAGATTAATTTAATACAAAACTATATTAATATTTATGCATATTGAAGAAACTGTTCTAACCATTTTGGTTATGATGAAAACTAGAGACAAAAGGAATGAATTTTCATCCCATTATGGATATTATGATCCACTAGTTCTGTAGGAAGTGAAACTTCCAATAAATTTCATGGTGTGGGAGATGAATCATAATTTGATCAAGACACAAAAAATAGTGATATTGTACTTATAAGAGGAAATCAAGTATTTATATCTTCTCAAACTATTTTGAAATAAAATATTATCCTTTAATCATCATTCATGATGATATTAATGAAATTTTTTCGACCTATTTTGTCTATGGTTTTATAGAAATTAACCTTATAATTATCATGTTATTTATCATCCTCCATCAAAACTTGATATGTATAATTCTCTTCCATGTCCATGTTTTCACATTCCATTAATATTCTCTTAATCAAAATCCTAGTTATATTGTGATATTCACCTTTTACTTTACCTCTTATTAAGGGGATGTTTTATTGACCCCTTTTCGATTTGGTATTCCCAGAAATGGATTTTTAAACATCAATATTTTAATTTGGAATTGAACTTTAAAATTTTGATGATTCAATTTCTTGAAATTCCTGATCATTTTGAGAGGGTTTTTACTGTTTGGTGGTTTCATAGAATCTTTATCCAGTTCATTATGTGTTCCATGTATCTCACCTAAGTAAGTACATACATGATCCCTCAAATATAATAAAATTAGAGGTTATACTATTAGAGAAATATATTTCTTAAAATGAAAAATCACTATATATTTAGGATTGTAGAGATACATTTCTATGAAACAATACCACTTACTAGGTTATTTTTTTTACAGAAAACAAACCATTTGAGGAAGCTATGTGGGAACCTATGGATGTGATGAGGAAGAGGTATTACCATATTTTTATATCTGATTGATTAATTTTTATGGATATATTCATTTTAAGGGGGGTATAATGTAACAACCAAAGATTTTACATTATGTATCATTTTTTTCTTCAATATCTTACTTTTCACTAGACAATGATGAATATAATTCAAGTGATTTGGAATGGAATAACACATATTTATTGGCCAATTACAACTCTTTGGATGGAATGCACCCATTCTCTTATCGATCTTAACTATATCATCACACATATTTATCAAGAAGCAAACACGATTGTAGATGGTCTGGCCAACATGGGAGTAAATGAGGACATTATTTGGTTCGAAGACCTTCCTACTGATGTTATTTACTTTCATAAAAAATATTTTAATATGATACCTTATTTTAAAATCTTGTAGCATTTCATTCATAATATTTGTTATTTTGTCATTTTGGGACAAGACATCACCTTAAAAAAATTAAACACCGAGCTGAAACGTACTCCAAAATATTATTATTTAATAACTATAGTTATCAAATAGCCATTGGAATGATGGGAATGAATATGATTAACTAAATTATAAAAATATATATTAAAAATTTTAATAAACTAAATAATTTATTACCAATTAATTATAAATGAAAATAAAAACTAATTGAACATAAAGGCTGTGTTTTTTATAAAAAACTCTTTTTATGCGAAGAAAGAAATTTTATATTAATAAATTAAATTAAATAATATTAGTGAGATATATTAAGGAAATTTATATGATATATATTCAGTCAAATGTTTTAAATTTCATTTAATATGTTTTATAGGCTTAAGATAGGAATAAATCCAACTTTAAGCATAAAAGCTATACTGTTCTAAAAGGTAATTTTTATGCCTTTCAATATATCACCTATTTAAAAAATACATTTTGAAAATTTTATAATTTATATTTTAAAATAAACATAATTTTTGATATCAGGATTTCGATATTATATTAGGGTGTAATTTTGGTATTTTTTAGAGAAGTTTCATTTTTGGATGAATAGTGAATATTCTGAATTTTAATTGAAAACTGAATTTTCATATAATTTAATAATATAGTTCAATTATATTTTGTTTTGTTTCAAGTTTAATTAGTTAAATTATAAATTAATCAATCCAGTTTTATTAGTTAAAATCAATTTCACACTGATATTTTATGTAAATAATATTTCAAACTTTTGAACATTTTCAATAAAAAACCCACTTTCCTGCTGCATCTGTAAGATTAATTGTAAATGTAATTTTAAAACTTATTTGAATTAAATTTCATAAAATAGATTCCATATTCCAAATTAGGTATTATGTTTTATTTTTTTATGTATAAAAATGTTACCATGGTAAAAAAAATTATTACAGCGGTATTGGTAAAAAAAGGAAACAAATTAAAGTTAAAAAGGTTAAAGATTAAAATATCTAAAAACTAAAAGATTTAATGGTTGGATGATGTATTAATTAAACATTACCATAAAATACAATATTTAATTACATAAAATTAATGGAAATTAATTAGACCTCAATATGGTTGGATTTAAATATAAAATAATCTTTATTTAAATCAGCTAAACCCACATCTCCTCAAGTATAAATGACATCCTTTACCACCCCGTTTCGACTCAAAATAATTAAAGCTCATAAAATATCTAAAAAATATCATACTAACTATAACTATGTTCAAGTTAATGCATTCTCACTAAAATACGAAATTCAAGGTTCACAAGGTTCTCTCAATGAGGTGATATTCAAGAGGTAATTTTCTCAAAGTACATATCTTAATTTATTTTATTCTTCTATTTTGTCACGAAATTTTTCACATATCATTATATAATAATTACATAATCATATATATAATGTAATTTAATGTTTATAATTTAATATTTTATATCCATCAATTTTATTACCTCATCTTATTCGAATAATCAAAACCATTGTCCAAATTATACTGGTTAATCAACTCTATGAATACTGTGTTTGATTGTTTTACATTAGCACCTTCATGGATGGTTATAAAATTATTTTTATGGTGAATTAATATTTTAAAAATTATATTATAACTTATTTAATTTCATGTAAATAATATATATTCATAATATTAAATAAAACGAAACTTGTTTCTGATGGTCAGAAAAAAATGCCAAATTAAACTAAACATTTATCATTAGCATTTTATCAAACGAATAATTATCATATAAGAATGAAAAATTAAAAATGGAACCATTTAAACTTATGGATTTTCATGAATACCATTTATTTTTATTTTGGGAGTTTTATTTCCATTTTAAATGAAAAGACATAATTATTCAGAAATGAACCGATCATGAAAATTGTGAAACGAACTCACCCAAAACAATGAAAATCATAAAATATTATTGATTAATGGGTGGTGAGATGTTTTAAAAATGTTATTTAAAGTATTATAAACATTAATATGGTTATTTAACGAATTATTAAAATTATTTAAACCATTATACAGAATGTTGAGGTATGAAAAACTAAAGGGAAGCGTGAGGTAAGTGTTTCTCATCTTAGTTTTCTTCTGTTTGATATATGCCTTATTAACCATTTTAGTTTTGTGTACGGAATATATATTCTTAAATTAGATATATATTATCACTAATATAATAATATTCATGGTATTAAAAGTTTAATTTGATAATTATTAATTTTATGGTGCATACGATTTGACTAATTACAAAGTGGTAAGAGAATTCCTAACCAAATTTCCATTCTTTGGGTTAAAATTCTATTTCCATGATTATTCCTTACTAATTTTATTTGGGATATTAATTTTAATTTTATTATGTTTTATTTCCACTTTTTATGTGTATATAAAATGATACAAATAATTTATTAATTAATTCTCACTTCAATGATAAGATATTTATAATGGATAGTTTCATAAAATATATATTTTTAATATTTCCTTTAAAAATATTTTTCCCCCATGATGATGATTTTTCTAAAATTTTCCCAATTTTTTTACTATTGTTTAAATTAATTTTATTCATGTATTATTTTTTAAAAAAAATGGTTTTAATGGATTATTTTTGTTATTCTTTATGATTTTTTCAAAAAAAATATAGAAGCAATGTTTTTTTAACTTATACAGCAAGATCAGGTTTTCCTGTCGTTATGATACCTTAATTCCATGAATCTTTCTTTAAAATAATATAAGATTATTGTTAAATAGAATATTTTCTTTTACAACTATGTGTAATTTTTATAAAATGTTTTCAAATTATATAGGATATTTTTTGAAGAATTATTTAAAGTGATCTTTCTAAATTATTCTCTCCTAAGATAACATTATTTGATGTTAATTATGATTTATTAGGGATATTATTCGAGTAAATTATCTTTATTACTTTTTTGGTTGGTTTATTTTTATTATGTCTTGATATTTATGAAACCCATTTCTTTTAATTGGGTTATGATATAATGAAATGTTTATGAACCCTATTTCTTTTCACGGGTTTGGATATGATACATTATTTATATTCTTGTGGAACATATATTTATGGCTTTTATTATGTGATGGATGGTAACTGTATCTCCCTCCAATTCCTTAGGCAATGGTATTATATCTCATTAGATAATTTTTAATATAATAGGGATTGAAATCAGTTCAGATAGGATAGGAACAAGAAGTGAAACAATCTCAATAAATAACCTTATCCCACATGATTGCCTTGGGAGTGAACCTTGACAATTATGATGGTTTGGGGAGTGAACCAATTCCACTATAATATTCTTTTAAAATATCCTTTAATACTAATGAAATGATTCTCTATGCTTACGTGTTTTCCATAATTCCATGTTTTATTCCAAATTTATTCTTTTATGATTTAGGTATTATTAATTATTAAGATTTATTATATGACTCGAGGATATGATCATCAATATGAAGGTTATATTTTTTAAATTTTAGGTTCATATTCTTATACCATTATGTTTATATTAGGATTCATATATCCCTTTTTTACCCTTACTAATTATTTAAACTAACCCTTTTCTTATTTTAATTTTTCTCTATGATATGAATAAAGGTATTAAGTTTTATATGTAAAAAGGGTTCTAATTATGAAAGAATAAGAGGGATATGTTTTGGACATTTTATGAAACCATTTTTTATCTGTAAAAGTTTCCAAATACTCTAAAATCATTTGATTCTAGAATTGTTTTAACATGTTATGTAATTAATAAATCTATATTTAATATCTATGTATGGAAATATTTGTTCATTATATGTATTGCATATAGAGATCATGAAACAACTTTGTTAGACTTAGATGTGCCACCAAATTTGAAGCATGTGACTCCCTCACCAGCTCCTTTGAAAATCGTGTAGAAACCCATACTAGGACATGGATAAGAATAAAATTTCCAATTCCAGGAGACAATCATGATGGTACCCCCCCTCCATATAATATATTTCTCATAGATAATCCCTCGAGATAAAATAATTTATATATCATGTTTAGGTCTAAAAGAATGTGTATAATAGATGTTGATGTCATATAAACTCACCCCTATGACTCTTAAACATCTAGATGAATGTCAAAAAATTGTTCCATCAATCACCACTCATCATAAGACTCATATAATTTATCTGTATAATTATTGTGGCTCAAATAATTGGTAATTTCATTTCCATTTTCTAGGATATAATCCAACTCAATGTCAAAGGACGATATATACTCAACCACCCTCCATTTCCAATGGTTTAGGTATATCTAAGAAAATATATATTTAAGGCTCATATGGTCTATGTACACCAAAAAAATCTCACCAAATAGATATTGTCTCTAACATCTTAGGGCATGTACCACTATATCTAACTCTAGTTTGCGAGTCCGGTAATTCATGTCCTGTCGTTTTAGCAGTTTGAAGCAATAAGAAAAAGTCTATCCTTTTATATTAGAACTACCCTGAGTCTAATTAAAGATGAATTACAATACAAAATATATTCCTTTATTGATATATGTATGTTGAGGATCAATTCTGAGGTAAAGTTACTCTTCAAATATTATAAATCCCTCTCACATGCATCTGACCAAACAAATATCACCCCTTTATTTGAAAGCATAAAAATTAGTTCTGCTATATGGTAAAATTCCAAGATGAAATGATGATAATATCCTGCATTACTAGAATTCCTTGTTTCTTGAATCATTTATTGGGATTATCCCAAGATACCATGGATAAATACTTTTCTATTACCACTCACACTGTAGCCTCTAAGATGACATGATCTATGAAGATCACCCTATCAATCGACAAAATTAATGTAGAGAGATTAGCATATGTCCTATGAAATCTTAGTGTTCACAAGAAAATGTTAAGATATTGGTAATGATTGTCTATAGACTAGAATTACCCTAAGTTTTCATCAATAAAAAGATCCACAAACTGATGCAATAATGGATGAAATGTTCAATTCGTCAAGGCCTTGAATATCACCAGTGTGTTCATCCAACTAAAATGCATCACCATAAATTCATACAAAACATACCTACTCATTATTTTAGTATGTCATTTATCAAATGGTATCACCCTTAATTAATGGTAGCCAGATATAATGTCCATATTGGATAAGATCATGATACATCTTAGCTGATTGATGAGATAATCAATTTGTTGACGGTGATACCATTTTTGGATTATTATTTGGTTCTGTCTCAAATAATCCACACACATGTACAAAGTCCAATCAAACTTATTAGAGAAAATCATTAGAGAACCCTATAGATATGTAAATGGATTATGAATCCTTTTACTTACAAGTAATCCAAATGAACTATAGACTCAGAAATCTCTATTATTACCATCTTATAAGGTAGAATGAAAATTGGTTCAGATCCTGGAACCAATTTTATTATGAGGCTAATCTCAATCTTGGGTAGAAAGATAAAGATTTATTCAAGAAACAAGACTTTAAAAAAGTATAAAACTAGAGGAAAAGATGTTTCATTCCACCAACACCTAAAAAAGGCATGTTATCTGATCCATTTGATATTCCAATTTGTACTAAATTGATTTTTCGCAACCAGCCTAAATATTCCAACCACCCCATTGATGATATATTCCCCTTTACTTAGATATAAAGGAAACTATGCGCTAATAATAGTCAATATGAGAATGGTAAAAAACATTACAATCCACATAATAAATTGAAACTTATCATTTCTATCATAATTATAACCCAATGAAAATAGTGGCCACCAATTTTAGGATTAAATTTATTATAGAATTTTATATCCTTTGACATCACTTTTTAACTTCCCCGGACACAGTTCTACCTCATGTTATTGAGTTGGGTTGGCTACGTGACCTCAAACGTACCTCCCCGTATACCAGAGGCTTCCAACTAGTAGCAATGGTGAACAGACATAGTGGATATACTATACCCTCAAGAAAAAAGATATGATAATATTAAAAATAATATAAATAAAAAAGTAGTCATCTCAACCCCAATGAAAGTACAAAAAAATATATCTGAATATCAATAAAAAACATGAAATATTAGGATGAATATAACTAAATGAAAATATAAAATCATTCAAGTAAAAGACTGAACAAAATCGATAAATAAAGACTCCAAAACACCATTACTCAATTCAATGTTAGTCGAGTCTCTAATCTTCAAACCATCTCGAAGGAAATCAACCAATGTAAGGATGTTTTCCCTTTTCCATACCAGAATCCATGAAATCATATTAGGTATAAAATGACCGCTAAATGTGTGAATATAACTCAATAGGTCAAAACCCATGACATATAATTAATCTATTATGAGTATTTAGTACATTATAAAATATGATAAGTAGGGTTATTAATTAATAAAATAATACCACACATCACATAAACCCACTGACCCTTGGGTTAGGGTTGGCAACCTAGTACTGAACTTCAAGCTTTGGATCTATGCTAAATGTCTTTACCAAGTGATAAATCCTATTTCATTAGGAAATATTACCTACTCATTGCCTCATGTAACAAAGTAACTTTGTGCTCCATGGGAATTCCCCATGTTGTATTCTATTATATATTCCCTAGGCAGAATACCATGCTAACGAGAAGAGTAAATTTATCATACAAGAATCTAAACCATTCTAGATCCACCTACATGTTATCCTGGAGTACATCCAAACCATGGAAAAACCAAGTGTCATGGTATATAATACTAGTGTAACGACCCGAAATTTTGAATAAATCTTATTTCCTAATTTTATGTGTTATTTTATTTTATTTTTATACTCAACAAAAATGTTTCATTTGATAACATGAGTATAATTAAAATGAGACTGTTGGGTTTGGACTATTATTTGACCATTGGTCAATATGACAGCTGGAAACTAAATGTTTTGATTACTATCTCTAAATACAAGCAATCTTGGTTAATTAATATAGAAAGAAGATTCGATGGCCTCACCCAGTAGTCTTGGACCGATCGAAGCCCATCTAACAGAACTTGGGAAGGAGGTAGCACCACTGGGCTTTTCTCTGGACCAAACCCAAGCTGAACTTCATCATGTGAAGCTAGAACGGGATCGCCTTCGTGAGAAGTTCAAACTAATAGAAATTACGACTCGTGTGATGTTGGTCGAGCCTCCCTCAGATTCTCTCACCTTAGCACACCTTACACTTAGGTCTTATGCTAGTGTGATAAGGGGCTATGTAAGGAGACCTTAATTGCCTTGTGTAATCCTTTGTTTTAAATAAAAATTTGGATTTCTTCTTATGATGAATTTTATGAATTTTCAAATGTCTAGATAAATATAGTATTCATATTTTTGATAAATTTTAGAGAAAGGATATTTTAAAAATGTTTATGTAAACCTTAAATAAATAAAAATGTGTAATGATTTTCAAAAAATGGTCTTCTACAATTATGTTCACTACGAAATTTCGAGTCTAATAAGATCAACTTGATTTTTGATGAATAGTAAATTATGAATAGTGATTTTACGCTTAGGATTAGTAATGTGACCAAATGGATTAGTAATCTCACTTAAAGAAAGTATTAATATAATCTAGGCACCTTGATTAAGTAATGTGATTCAATAAAATGGTTAAATAACGGTTTCATAAATTATTATTCAAGTATTAGTTTTTTTGGGTGAATAGTGTTTTTTAATTAAAAATTTAATTAAAAATATTTAGAAAATTATTTTTATAAAACAGATTTCATTTTTGAACTCAGAGCATCGATATTATGTTAAGGTAATTTTTGGGGATTTTTATGAAAAAAATGAATTTTCGATGAATAGTGTTTTTATTTAAAAATTAAATTAAAAATATTTAGAAAATTATTTATATAAAATGGATTTCATTTTTGAAATCAGAGCATTGATATTTGGTTAAGGTGAAATTTTGGGATTATTCTGAGAAAGTTGAATTTTCAGTGAATAGTAAAAATACAGTTTTAGGGTTTCAGTATGTTTAATGACATCATAACTGTGTCATGATGATGTCATGAGATATTTCAAGGGGAGGCCGGCCAAGGGCGATGAAGTATTGTTATGGGGGCCCCATGTGGCCTAACTTTATGAAAAATATCATGAGAGAGCACATGGGTTTGAGAAAAGCACTTGTGAGGTGTCCCTTGGCCATTAATGCCTTGCCCTCTCACTTTCCCTATAAATACCCACCCTTTCCTCCTTTAGTTTTCACTCCCAACTCTCCCCCAACGAAGTTCTGGTCTCCTTACCTCCCAAAAAGTCCTCCCAAGGTTCCCCCAAGCCCTCAAGGTCCAAACCTTTGAGTTTCAAGAGTCACGTTTTAAGGTAAGGGATCCGACCTTGCTCTTTCATTTCAAGTAATCTCTTTTATGTCATTCCTTTTATGCTCCATGTTCTTATGTTGGAGGATGTTCTTTTATACTACTCTTACTTCACTTTTCATGTTCATATAATGAGAGATCCCCTCTTGCTCTCATTATTTCGTTTTATGAAGTTTTAGGTGGCGCCGTTAGTCTGCCGAAATTTTTGTAACGGATTCTTTCTCCCTTCTCATTTTTCAAGATCTATTTTCATGTAAAGTATTTCAAGTTATTTTTTGTTATGTTGGGGTATTATCTCTATATCTATCATACTGGACTCTTATGTTCATATGATGAGAGACCCAATTTGATCTCTTCAATTCAGTATTTTGAAGTTTTAAGTGGCGTCGTTAGGCTGCCGAATTTTTAAGTGGTTCTTCACCCTTCTCGTTTTGAAGTTCTACTTTCATGTCAATTCTTTCAAGTTCCTTTTTGTTATGTTGGGGTATGATCTCTATATCTATCATACTGTACTCTTATGTTCCTATGATGAGAGACCCCATTTTATCTCTTCAATTCAGTATTTTGAAGTTTTAAGTGGCGTCGTTAGGCTGCCGAATTTTTAAGTGGTTCTTCACCCTTCTCGTTTTGAAGTTCTACTTTCATGTCAATTCTTTCAAGTTCCTTTTTGTTATGTTGGGGTATGATCTCTATATCTATCATACTGGACTCTTATGTTCCTATAATGAGAGACCCCATTTTATCTCTTCAATTTAGTATTTTGAAGTTTTATGTGGCGTCGTTAGGCTGCCGAATTTTTAAGTGGTTCTTCACCCTTCTCGTTTTGAAGTTCTACTTTAATGTCACTTCTTTCAAGTTCCTTTTGTTATGTTGGTGTATGATCTCTATATCTATCATACTGGAATCTTATGTTCATATGATGAGATACCCCATTTGATCTCTTCAATTCAGTATTTTGATGTTTTAAGTGGCGCCGTTAGGCTGCCAAACTTTCATAAGAGAAATCTAATTTTTGTCTTCCTTCCATTTTTTTCATTTCAAATGTTATGTCCTTGAAATTTCATTACCATGATCATGTATCCTTATTATTCTGTCCATCTACTGTTTGATGGGTCATTTGTGAATGTTTGACCCATTTTCCCTCTCTTTTTAATGTCTTCTAAAACCTCGTAACATAGCCGTTATGCTGCAGAATTTCCGTCTCAAAATGTCTCTCTTTTTTTTAAAGTTCTTTTATATTATTAAGTGAATACTCAAAGCTCTTTATTATAAAGGGGTATTCACATATATACCAAAATGTTCTATTTTAAATTCTGGGATTTACATACATGAGACCCACCTTCTTTTTCTGTGGGTTTTAAAGTGACGTAAATATCATGTCTTTAAAGCAGTTTTTAAAACGTTATGATTATGAAATGAAACCCATTTATTTTATTCTATATGGGTTATTTATGAAATTTTTGATGATGATATATGTGGCTCACATGTTAATAAAGGAAAATTTAAGGGTTCTCCCTGATAGCGCTCCAATGCATTGGGTAATGATGTAACCATTAGAGATTACAATTTTCACGATACCTTGGTGAATAACCTTGGTAATTTTCAAATGACACCTTGGGGATGGACCTTGGTGATATGTTCATGATTGTCTATGTTAAATGATGTAGCCACATCATCAAGTAATGAAAAGGTTATTTTTATTATGATATGTCTCATGATTTCTTCCGGATGCCTTAAAGTTCTTTTCATGTCCTTATTGAAGTATCTCAAGTTCACATATAAAATGTTCATCTTGTTTCCCTTACTGGGCCTTTTGCTCACCCTTTCTTTTGATGTATATCCCCAGGTTATGAGATGCAGTAATGAACCTAGGATGAACATAAGGAGAAGCCTTTCAAGTGTTTAAGAGGAATGTTTTATGTTGTTTTCATGTATTATGTTCCTAGTTTCCAAGACACTAAACCTTAAAGATCCTCAGTTTTGTGTAATGTAATGAAAGTTTATGTTATAAAAAGGCGGGATGCTATAGTTGGTATCAAAGGATGGTTTAGTTATTTGTGGAAATTAGGATATGAAAACTCTAGGAAGAACCCTATAGAAAAGTTAAAAAATAGGAAATCTTCCTGGTATTTTGGTGAGTATTGAGTAAGGGGTTGCCAAGCAAATACATCCCTGTCTGGATACGAGCAGGTAGAGGTGGCTCTGGCACAGATGTAAATAGGGGTAAAACCCGAAAACACCGCTTTGAGCTAGACTCGAACGGGAACTGGTACACGACAACGGGCCTTGCTGCACTCTTGGTTACGACACTCCCGGGGGATATGCTTTGGTAAATTCATAAGCGTAGTATGAACCATTGTTAAAGGAACAAAGATAAAATAAAATAAATATTCACATAAGAATATAAGATCATGGATAACCTAGATGGGAACCTAGGGGATCACAAGTTTGGGTATACTTTTCTTCTACAAGGTATCCTTATATGCTTTCAGTTCCTTTTCATGATTATTGGCTAAGTACTTAAGCCCCTAATTATGCTTTATCTTCATAGTTAATAGTGGGAAATGGAAGAACATTTCCAAACAACCAATTTGATAGGAAATACGACGATTGTCGTATTAATATGACAAGGATGATTAGGGGATTAAAATATGATTATTATTTTGGAAGATTTTCACTATTTTGGGGACCCTATATGATCGAGGTAAATAGATTACTACGATATTTTCATTGAAGAGTACGGTTGACTTATATTTTGAAGAATCGATGAATTTAAGGTGGAATTATAATAATTTAGGTTACTTATGGAAATTATTAACCTATCTTGGGGTAAATATGTTTAGGTTAGTTACTTTTTTTATAAGACGTTAGGAGTGGTTGATGTTGTTTGGAGATAAATGATAAAGTTTAACTTGGAAGACTATGTTATCAAATCCTTCTTGTATTTGGGTTTCAATCTTAGTTTGGTTTATTTTGAGGATTTTTTAAGGACAGTTATTTATGGAATGGACTATGATGAACTTTGGGTAGTACCATGGAACTTTGAAGATTTAAAAGTAGTTTCCATTCCTATGGGATTATTTCTTTTTGAAGAGTTTTTTTACCTTACCCTTTCTATTTTTGGGATAATGTTTAAAGATAGAAGAAATAGATAGTTAATCTTTTGTGGATTATGAAGATGATTATTGTGTTTTTATGAGACCAAGTAGTTTTGAATGCTCATAATTTGGAGAAAAGATTAGTTTTGGGTAGAAACTTATTAAAGGATGAAACTCTACATGAAGATAGGTATATTTTCTTATGTTTTTGTTTTATTTTGTAAATGAATTCCTAAAAATTATGAAAAAGAACGTGAAACAAAAACGTTGTTGGTTTACGTTTCCTACTTGGTAATCAAAGACCGTTTACACACATCATAAGTTTGGGATTTTCTTATGGTTAACGTTCTCCTAATCATGTTCTCTATCACTCTCCCCCAGAAATTGACCCTTTGTTTTTCTTCCATGTCCATGTTTTCCTCCATGGAATCCTAGTATGGGTTAACTCAGGTGACCTTTGTACTTCCCTTTCTTTCTTTTAAAGTAATAGTTTTACTGACTCCTTTTCCGATGTGGGACTTTCAATGAAATTTCAAAACCCAATTTTAAAAATTGCGAGGACGCAATTTCTTAAGGGGGGAAGATTGTAACGACCCGAAATTTTGAATGAATCTTATTTCCTAATTTTATGTGTTATTTTATTTTATTTTTATACTCAACAAAAATGTTTCATTTGATAACATGAGTATAATTAAAATGAGACTGTTGGGTTTTGACTATTATTTGACCATTGGTCAATATGACGGCTGGAAACTAAATGTTTTGATTACTATCTCTAAATACAAGCAATCTTGGTTACTTAATATAGAATGAAGATTCGATGGCCTCACCCAGTAGTCTTGGACCGATTGAAGCCCATCTAACAGAACTTGGGAAGGAGGTAGCACCAATGGGCTTTGCTCTGGACCAAACCCAAGCTGAACATCATCGTGTGAAGCTAGAACGGGATCACCTTCGTGAGAAGTTCAAACTAATAGAAATTATGACTCGTGCGATGTTGGCCGAGGCTCCCTCAGATTCTCTCACCTTAGCACACCTTACACTTAGGTCCTATGCTGGTGTGATAAGGGGCTATGTAAGGAGACTGTAATTGCCTTGTGTAATCCTTTGTTTTAAAAAAAATTTGGATTTCTTCTTATGATGAAGTTTATGAATTTTCAAATGTCCAGATAAATATAGTATGAATATTTTTGATTAATTTTAGAGAAAGGATATTTTAAAAATGTTTATGTAAACCTTAAATAAATAAAAATGTGTAATGATTTACAAAAAATGGTCTTCTACAATTATGTTCACTACGAAATTTCGAGTATAATAAGATCAACTTGATTTTTGATGAATAGAAAATTATGAATAGTGATTTTACGCTTAGGATTAGTAATGTGACCATATGGATTAGTAATCTCACTTAAAGAAAGTATTAATATAATCTAGGCACCTTGATTAAGTAATGTGATTCAATAAAATGGTTAAATAATGGTTTCATAAATTATTATTCAAGTATTAGTTTTTTCGGGTGAATAGTGTTTTTTAATTAAAAATTTAATTAAAAATATTTAGAAAATTATTTTTATAAAACGGATTTCATTTTTGAACTCAGAGCATCGATATTATGTTAAGGTAATTTTTGGGGATTTTTCTGAAAAAAATGAATTTTCGATGAATAGTGTTTTTATTTAAAAATTAAATTAAAAATATTTAGAAAATTATTTTTATAAAATGGATTTCATTTTTGAAATCAGAGCATTGATATTTGGTTAAGGTGAAATTTTGGGATTATTCTGAGAAAGTTGAATTTTCAGTGAATAGTAAAAATACAGTTTTAGGGTTTCGGTATGTTTAATGACATCATAACTGTGTCATGATGATGTCATGAGATATTTCAAGGGGTGGCCAGCCAAGGGTGATTAATTACTGTTTTGGGGGCCCCATGTGGCCTAACATTATGAAAAATATCATGAGAGAGCACATGGGTTTGAGAAAAGCACTTGTGAGGTGTCCCTTGGCCATTAATGCCTTGTCCCCTCACTTTCCCTATAAATACCCACCCTTTCCTCCTTTAGTTTTCACTCCCAACTCTCCCCCTACGACGTTCTGGTCTCCTTACCTCCCAAGGAGTCCTCCCAAAGTGCCCCCAAGCCCTTAAGGTCCAAACCGTTGAGTTTCAAGAGTCACGTTTTAAGGTAAGGGATCCGACCTCTCTCTTTCATTTCAAGTAATCTCTTTTATGTCATTCCTTTTATGCTCCATGTTCTTATGTTGGAGGATGTTATTTTATACTCCTCTTACTGCAATTTTCATGTTAATATAATGGGAGATCCCATCTTGCTCTCATTATTTCGTTTTATGATGTTTTAAGTGGCGCCGTTAGGCTGCCGAAAGTTTTGTAACGGATTCTCTCACCCTTCTCATTTTTCAAGATCTATTTTCATGTAAAGTATTTCAAGTTCCTTTTTGTTATGTTGGGGTATGATCTCTATATCTATCATACTGGACTCTTATGTTCATATGATGAGAGACCCCATTTGATCTCTTCAATTCAGTATTTTGATGTTTTAAGTGGCGCCGATAGGCTGCCGAATTTTTAAGTGGTTCTTCACCCTTCTTGTTTTCAAGTTCTACTTTCATGTCAATTCTTTAAAGTTCCTTTTTGTTATGTTGGGGGTATGATCTCTATATCTATCATACTGGACTCTTATGTTCCTATGATGAGAGACCCCATTTTATCTCTTCAATTCAGTATTTTGAAGTTTTAAGTGGCGTCGTTAGGCTGCCAAATTTTTAAGTGGTTCTTCACCCTTCTCGTTTTGAAGTTCTACTTTCGTGTCAATTCTTTCAAGTTACTTTTTGTTATGTTGGGGTATGATCTCTATATCTATCATACTGGACTCTTATGTTCCTATGATGAGAGACCCCATTTTATCTCTTCAATTTAGTATTTTGAAGTTTTAAGTGGCGTCGTTAGGATGCCGAATTTTTTAGTTGTTCTTCACCCTTCTCGTTTTGAAGTTCTACTTTCATGTCAATTCTTTCAAGTTCCTTTTGTTATGTTGGGGTATGATCTCTATATCTATCATACTGGACTCTTATTTTCATATGATGAGAGACCCCCTTTGATCTCTTCAATTCAGTATTTTGATGTTTTAAGTGGCGCCGTTAGGCTGCCAAACTTTCATAAGAGAAATCTAATTTTTGTCTTCTTCCCATTTTTTTCATTTCAAATGGTATGTCCTTGAAATTTCATTACCATGATCATGAATCCTTCTTATTCTGTCCATCTACAGTTTTATGGGTCATTTGTGAATGTTTGACCCATTTTCCCTCTCTTTTTAATGACTTCTAAAACCTAGTAACATAGCCGTTATGCTGCAGAATTTCCGTCTCAAAATGTCTCTCTTTTTTTTTTAAGTTATTTTATATTA
Organism: Viscum album; assembly: GCA_963277665.1. NCBI lineage: Eukaryota > Viridiplantae > Streptophyta > Magnoliopsida > Santalales > Viscaceae > Viscum > Viscum album. The sequence goes on from OY728139.1 coordinate 481,940,630, forward strand.
TTAATTGAATACTCAAAGCTCTTTATTCTAAAGGGTTATTCACATATATACCAAAATGTTCTATTTTAAATTTTGGGATTTACATACATGAGACCCACCTTCCTTTTCTGTGGGTTTTAAAGTGACGTAAATATCATGTCTTTAAAGCAGTTTTTAAAACGTTATGACTATGAAATGAAACCCATTTATTTTATGCTATATGAGTTATTTATGAAATGTTTGATGATGATATATGTGGCTCACATGTTAATAAAGGCAAATTTAAGGGTGAACCATGATAGCGCTCCAATGCATTGGGTAATGATGTAACCATTAGAGATTACAATTTTCACGATACCTTGGTGAATAACCTTGGTAATTTTCAAATGACACCTTGGGGATGGACCTTGGTGATATGATCATGATTGTCTATGTTAAATGATGTAGCAAAATCATCAAGTTATGAAAATGTTATTTTTATTATGATATGCCTCATGATTTCTTCCGGATGCCTTAAAGTTCTTTTCATGTCCTTATTGAAGTATCTCAAGTTCACATGTAAAATGTTCATCTTGTTTCCCTTACTGGGCCTTTTGCTCACCCTTTCTTTTGATGTATGTCCCCAGTTTATGAGATGCAGTAATGAACCTAGGATGAACATAAGGAGAAGCCTTTGAAGTTTTTAAGAGGAATGTTTTATGTTGTTTTCATGTATTATGTTCCTAGTTTCCAAGACACTAAACCTTAAAGATCCTCAGTTTTGTGTAATGTAATGAAAGTTTATGTTATAAAAAGGCAGGATGCTATAACTGGACTTGTCTAAACCATGATAGGGACACTTATGTGCTCCCTTAGTGATCTTCCAAACCAAGGGAAAAACTAAGTATCAAGTAATCAACACCATGTTGAAGAAATATAAATGTGTACCATCCATCAATATATCAAACATGATATGTATTCCATAATAATCAAATGGTGGATTATATTGAATTAGGGTGAATCACTTATGGCATGCATTTAGTTACCAAACATAAACTTTTTATCTAGTTATCATAGAGAGGTCAGTAAAATTATTCTAATTAGTAATTTATAAGTAATTTATTTTAATCTTTTACATTTTCCTACATTAGAATGAATCAACAGTGTCACAATCTTCCATGTTCAATATGATCACATTTCACAAGTTATTATAGGGTACCATTTATCAAAAGTCACATGTTATGCCAAATTCTTAGTATCAAAACTTCTTTTACATCAAAAGTTCAAGGGTGACATCACCCCTAGATGTATACAAGTCAGATCTCAATTTCAACATTCTTGACAATATCCAATGAGAGGTATATGTATATAAAATTCACTAAAAATTGAATTATGAAACTAATTAGGTTATTTGTGTGTTGTTCCAACATGATTAAACTTATTGTACTTACTTGATGAAACCAAAACAGCCATAAGGGATGTTTTCTAGACCACACACCACAAACGAATAGAATCAACATTCAATACCTTAATGTATGAGGTAGCGCTAGGGTCCCTCATTCCTTACCTTCAACTGAAAATATATCAAAATTTTCAGCAAAGACAACCAAACATGATTAGGGTTAGAAAACCCGGATCTAGGGTTATTATCAAGAAAAAATAAATGAGACATGAAGGAGAATATGGAAAAAGTATTACCTTCAAATTCACAATCTGGAACACCAAGATCCAAACAACACTACTTCTGGTTCACATTGAAATTATCAGAGGCATCATGGGAAGGGATTCCATCGAAGGGAGTTAGAGGAAATTAGAATATTAGTCAATTTATATTTAAAAGACACTAGGAAAGGATGATTTCTGTCCTTAATAGAAGATTCATGTTGTTAATGGATAATATCCCAAGTATGCTGATAAAATGTTCACCTCGACATAAACACATAGAAAATGATATTTCATGCCTTGAATAAATATCACAACATGAGTTTTGGATTCACATTCTACCCATTTCCATTTAGGAAGTGAATGAATCTCATGGGGTTTTCCCATACCCATTCATGCCTTGGGTATATTTCATGGGGATACATAGAAAACAATCATTCCCTGAATTAATAGTTCAAGACATGAATTAATTGAACAACCATATTTTATTTCATTTGTTGCTTCCTCATAGAAAAAACCCAACTAGTTCCTAGACTCAATTACCATGGTTTAAACCGTAATAAAATAGGCTTTAAGTGGGTTCCACCAAAACCCAAAGAAGGATATATGTGGAATAGATGAGGTCTTATATGGATGAAATCCCAATTCATGATCAGTTAATTATTGAGAACCCATGTTTAGATGGTTGTATATTCATTTTTAGTTCCACTGACCATGAACAGAAGTTCACAACAACATCATAGAGTAGTCATTGTAGGTTTAAACTATCATGAATAACCCTCCACATTCAGTTGGATTACATGACCTCTCATCACCTACATATTATGAAAACAAATAAATCAAGATTTTGTTATTTTAATAAATTATAGTTTTTAATTAATTTTTCATTAAAATTTACTATTAACCAAATTTCATTATTAAATCCAAGAAACGCTAATATGTCAAAAATCAAGTGAATTCCATGTATATGTAAAAATATCAGGGTAAAGGAACAATGAATTATAATATATATATATATATATAAACATGGTTTAATCAATCTAAAAAGTAGATTAGTTCTATAATTAAAAATTTATTACCATGTTCGAACCATATAAAACATTTAATTTATGTCTCTTTTTTGAACAAGAATGTGTTTTTTTCAGGATTAATATTTAAATTTATTCTATTTATATGAATAAATCATTTAATAGAATTGATAACATGTTCAATGGTTTATATATTCTGGATATCAATATTTTTTTTCTAACATTCAAAATAATAAGGTCAACAATAATGAATTTAAAACCAATTATATTTAACATTTTAATTTTGTATATATAAATGAGAAATGTGTTAAAAAAGATTCATAAAGGTTGGTTTTTATAATCATTTTATTATTAAAAATGTTATACATGTGAATCTTTACTGTTAGAAAAATGTAACACAAACATTTTAATGGAAAATGTGAGAGAGTTGGTAGTATATTGGGCTCAATACACAATGATGTATGTGGTATAATGATTATATAATTAAATGGTGGCTTTAAGTACATTGTAACATTAACTAGTCCAATTTTTTAGAATGATTATACATTTCTAATGAGTCACAAGTTCCTGACTTATGAAAAGTTAAAAAAAAAATTCAATAATGAGTGAAGTAATTATCTTGGTAAGAATATTAAGAAACTTTAATCAGGTCGAGGTGGGGGATAGTTTATGGAAGGATTTATTAACAATTGGAAATATTAGTGAATTGTTTTATACCCCAGTCCTCTATGTATAATAAAATAGAATGGTGTGTTTGATAAAAGAAAGTATACCATTTTATAAATGGTTGAATTAATGATGAGTTATTATGAAATTCTAATATCTTTTTAGGGGTTAATGTCTAGATACCACTACATTCCCACATAATCACATTCCTCCCCATATAAAATATATAAATAGAAACATACAATGTTTTTAAAAAAATTAAAAAATTAGGGATGTGAAGAATATATAGAATGAAATATTTTAGATAAATTTCTCCACAAATATGATAAGTCTATTTTAATTTCACATCAAAAGTAAATAATGATTTCTTTGTTAATACTTTATTAGAATTATGTTTTTTAACTCAATATGATGTTTTCCTTGAAATGGAATATGATAATTGAGGAGTTTGTGTGTGTTTTTGGGGGGGTAGTGAACATAAAAAACTTCAAAACTAACAAACATGAATAATTGTTGAGATGGAAAGTCAATAAACTTCATAAGTGGATATGAAATATTAATTTATATACATATCATAATAACCTTAAATGTATGATAGGATTCATCAAGATCCTAGGAGATATGGATTTGTTGTGTGGAGAATGGTGATTAAGTTGGATTTTTACAAGATGAACCTAATACCTATCATGAGGATATTAGAAGTTTTGATTTATAGAAATGGTCAGATTCCATTAAATATAAAATGGATTATATGTATAAAAATCAATTTGGAACTAGTTTGAAAAACTATGAGGGGAAAAAATATTGGGTATATGTGGTTTTCTAAATGAAAACTTACATAGATGGTCATTTTTACCTATATGTATCTCATCGAGAAAAAAGATAAATAAATTTATAGTAGTTACTATAAAGAATAATTATTACTGGTATCTTGAAAAATTAAATTCAAATTATGATTTCTATAACAACATATTATAACAATGAGACATAACACGTGGATATAAAAACTTTATTTATTAAATGTAACTTATCTGAGGATGTGTATACGATTTAACCTAAAGTTTTTTATCATCAAATAGTATTACTAAAGTATAAAGGTTATACAGATCCATTTATGAATTCAATAAACCTTCTCAATACTAGAATATTAATTTTAATTAGGTTATCGAAGAGTTTTGTTTCATAAAAAATAAAGATGTATCTTGTGAATATAAGTGAGATAATGGGAGAACTATTTTATTATTAGTGTCGTTTATGAATAAAATGCTACTCATAAAAAATTATATCCAAAATTTAAAATCTCAAAAAACATGGTTGGAAAAAATATTTTAAATTAAAAATATGTTTGATATTGACTATATGCTTGGTATAAAGATCTATAGTGGATTCAGTCTAAACACATATAATAGTAAGTTCTAAAGATGTTTAACATGAATAAATATAAGGAGGGTTCTTTACCAGTGTTACATGGTGTAAGTATTACAGAGGCTTAACATCCTAAAAATAATTTAAAATGGAAACACATGAATGAGATTATTTATGATTATATATTTAGATCCATCATATATTCCATTGTTGACGCTCCTTTCGTCACAGGGTCTAAAACAAGGAAATTGGGAAAGATTTGAAGTCAAAGTGATTCAAGCTTATGAAGTAATGGAAATGGAATTTGGCATTGGAAACTTGGTTACTTTGTTTTATACAAAACCCTAAGATTTCCTTAGAAAAAATTTTAAGCCATATTGGGAGGCCAGCCAAGGACAAGTACCTCGAGCTCATGCGGGACCCGAGGGTCAACCGCGCTCAAGGGGTGTCCTCAAGGCCAAGGCGACACCCTGAGGCAGCACGCCCCCGGAGGAGCGCAAATGGTGGGCGCATAGCGCGCCCGAGGAGCATAGTGGGCACTTAGAGCGCGCCCGCAGAGGCAGGGGTGGGCGCCGCGCGTGACCGCGCGCGCCCACAGAAGAACACGGAGCGGGGCGGCACCGTGGAAATTGGAAGTTCAATCGGAGTGATACCGGCATCGTTACTTTGATAAACCGCGAAAAAAACTGGTATCCGCTTCGATGTGGGATGCGGGATTTTCAGCCGGGATCTAATCTCGGCCGTCCGCTTCATCCCGCGTCGATCCAGGCCGCATGATCGATCTCGCGCGAGATGATCTAATCGCAGCCATCCGACTTCATTAAATGGACGATCCGATGGCTCCCCGAACGTCTTCAACCTCAAGATCGAGCCGAGGACACCCCGTGCCACCCGCGGCCTCGTCGTGTACCAGGCGCCTCCCGAAGCCGGTTTTCGAGCATCCGGCTACCTCCGGCGAAGCTAAAGACTCCATCCGGTTCGTCTGGCCCTAAGGAACACAACCATGCATAAAAATAAGTTTGCATGCAATGTTTGGAGAATTTCGAGGTTGGCCGAGGCAAACGAAGTGCCGAGGCCATGAAGGTTCGTGTTTTTCATGGTTTGGACCAAATGAAGGCCGTGCATGCGTTCTAAGTCGCATGCACGTGAAGGAGGAAAATAATAAAAGGAAACCACGTTCAACAGAGGATATTTCAAAATTTGGAGGAAACCGTTAAGATCTGAAAATCGCGGTGGTTCAGGTTTTTTTTTTCTTACGCGGATGAACTACCCCTACCTTGCCTATAAAATGAGGCCGTGGGGATGGAGAAGAGGGCTGGAGTTTTGGCCGAAAACTTAAAGTCTCGTGAGAGAATCCATGCCTCGCGAAGAATACCCCTGTGCACACCACTTGCGCAGCAGAATCCCGAAGCCTCCTTTTGGCTTCGTTTTGTTCCATTTGCAGACTCCATGCACGAAAGAAGAAGGGGAGAAGACCCCCTGCATGCTACCCCTTGCGCGACAAGAAGAAGAAGGCTGCACTCCTTGCACGCCAAATTTGTGCACCGTGCCCCCAGCGTCGTAGGAACTTGCGCGCCCGCGGGTGATACACCCTGCGCGCCCGAGGAGGCAGTTGCTATCCAAACACCCTGCACGCCCTGCTTGTGCCCTTGCACTTGTGCTCCTGAGGACTTGCGCGACCCGTTGCTCAAGCATCACCTTGTGCGCCCGCGGTGCCTTGCACACTTGATGCTTAGCGGCTTCCTTGTCTATTGGACTTGCACGATTGAAGACAGGAAGATGAGCCTGCACCCTTGCACGGCGGTTGCACCTACGCGCTGCCTTGTGCCCTTGCACCCTGCGCGTACCCGAGGGCTTGTAGCACCATGCGCGCCCTTCTTGTTCCCAAGGCCGAAGCACCACTTGTGCGGCCCTTGCTTGTGACCCTACGCGGCAGTGTGTGTGCAATGTGAAGGAAGTATCCCGAGTCCATACCTTGTGTATGTGCCAAGTGAAGACACCCTACGGGTGGTTTATGTGCAAAAGAAGAAGAGGCCAAGCTCACGTGTGTGCAAGAGTGAAAGAAGTGTGTGTAAAGAGTGAAGAGGCCGAGACCAATCCAAGTGTGTGTGCATAGTGGAAGAGCACATTTTGTGTTTGTGCAAAAGAAGTGGAGGTCGCACTTTGTGTTTGCAAAGTGATCAAATTGGGTGCGAACAAGAACAAGGAAGGCCGAACCTATGTGTGTGCAAAGTGTACACATTTAGAAGGAGAAGAAGAAGATCCCACAAGCGGCGCGCAAGTTGCGCTATGGTCGCGCAAGTATACTTGTGCGCCCCCATATGGTCATGCAAGTACTTGCGCGGCCAATCGATTTTTTTTCCCAAGGTCTCCTCCAGCCTATAAATACCCATGGTGGGCCCCACATTAGTAAAAAGAGGATATTTTTCCAGAAACTTGGATTGAAGCTCCCGACCCTCAAGTCTCTTCTCAAAGCTTCCGGAACACTTCTAAGGTAATTTCTTACCTAGAATGGAAGATCTAAAGAGAAGAAGGAAGGCCTAAGTGTTGAAACTTATCAAACACTTGCGCGCCGACTTATTTCCTTCAATATAACTTGCGCATCCCTTTTCTGGAAGAAACTCAAGAAAATTCTAAAGGGTTTAAAAAAGAGTCGCTCAAGTATTTCAATGCTGGTTGAAAATCCCGCAAGTACACTATGTGTCGCGCAGGTATACCTGCGCGACCAACACTTGCGCGCCCACGGAAGACTTGCGCGCCTTGCAAGACTTGCACGCCCCTATCTTTTTGGGTGCCCATCTTTCCCACTTTTTACCCCTCTTAAGCCATTTCACCTTTCCTTTTCAAGATTCAGTCTTCAAGACACTCTTCAAAGCCATTTATGGCATGATTTCTTGATTTGACTTTCTTATCTAAAAGGAATTCTGTGGAATCTCTCTCAAAGTCTAGTGATTTAAATATCCTTATGTCACTAAAATACGGAGAGTTCATTCATTCAACCTCATCCTTTCAGATGAGAGAATCTTAACCTGAGTCTCCTTTTCAGGAATAATCCCCAGTTATAAAACCTTTAATCTGGGCATCTTCCTCAGGAGTAAGACCCAAACCTTAATCCCTAACCTGGGCCTCCTTTTTTAGGAGTAAGTCCCAGTCATAACCTTGGGTTTCCTTTTCAGGAGTAAGCCCCAAGTCCCCTAACCTGGGTCTCCTTTTCAGGAATAAGACTCAGTCATAACCTTGGGCTTCCTTTTAAAGAATAAGCCCCAAGTCCCCTAACCTGGGTCTCCTTTTTCAAGAATAAGACTCAGTCATAACCTTGGGCTTCCTTTTAAAGAATAAGCCCCAAGTCCCCTTAAATTTCTCTTAACCAGTCATAATTTACCTTTGATTTGGGTTTCCTTTTTAGGAGTAAAACCCCATTATAAGTCCCCTCCTAACTTGGGCATCCTCCTTAGGAGTAAGCCCCAAGATTAGAGTATTCAAATCTCCATGAAGCACATATAACTTTATGGACCCTGTTCATGGATTTTCTCCCTAAAAGTAAATCCTAAACCTTCATCTATCTGGGCAGTCATCCATACATAAGCCCCAAAAAAATTCTTATGATTTCATCTTTCATGGCACAATTGTCTAAATTTTACCAATACCTCTTGTTTCTCACACCGAGCATGATTCACGTGAGCTTAGAGTGTAAAAGTAATTATGACATTCATCTTTGAGCCATCAATCATAAACATCATACTCCATTTATCGAACTACGTGGGTTCTGATTCCTTTGCCAAAACAAAGGATATGTAGGTATCCCATTTATGGGTTCGATCCCAACTTTGAAATAATCTCTGTCCTTCTGAATGACGATAAACTTCAAGTGCCCCACTGAGTGGCTTTAAAATCAGCCCGGTCATCATAAATGACCAAGAGAATTTTATATAAATGTTTTGAAGGATACCATTGACCAAGAATCTCTAAACAGATATAGATGATTCTCTATTGATGAAGAACCTCGAATACATATAAAGGATTCTCTAAATTTCTTTTCATATTTAATCATTGATTGTTAAAACTAAAGGAAAGCACATTTTATACTTGGTAATGTAATAAGGATTCACGAACATAACTTAAATCTATAAAGAGAGTCCCGGAGTAGACAATAATTCCCCTCAAAAAGGTGTGATGAATCCGACCTCCCGTCCTCTCGACCAATGCGAATTCCTAAGCCTCATTAGTCCACAATCTAATGAGCGCATGCCTTTGGAAAGTAGGTCCAAACGGATGTGGAATCATTGGATGTTTTCAGTTCTACGAACAAACCCGTTAGAAACCGATCGGAACGTTTGAATCTCCCGTCCAGGAGGTCATCCCCGGATTCCGTGCGAAACAAAAATGGTGAACCCGACGTGAATCCTTAACCAAGTTAAAGTGATGTTCTTCTTATTTGTTAGTCCCCTTGGGCCAACAAAGCAGCCATTGACATGTGCTCATCCAAAAGATGTAGTGGCCGGATTCATCTTGATTATGTCTGTTACATGGAACATGCACTCTTTTCTCAAGATCTTCTGCAAAATGGCTTTCCTTAAATTCACCTCTGTGAATACTGCTCCTGTGAACACCTCTACAGTGAGGTCTGCTGCTGTGAAAACCAATGCTGCTACTCCTGCTGGAACGTCATCCGCTCTGAGGATGACATCACCAACTCAGCGTCTTCAACGCTGGGTTTCTAATGCACTGGTTAAGGAGTACCGTCGCAATGGTACTATCCCAACTCTGGAGGCCGTTCGTCAATCCCTCCAAGTTAACAACTCTACCTGGCCGTCCGGACAACGGCGGCCATCAATCAAGAAGCAGGCAGTGCTGACTACAGTCTCCAACCGTTTTGGGTCGTTATCCCCGGAACGCAATTTCCATTCACTCCCTTACTCTGAGGAAGTGAATGAGCAGGTCCCTCAGGGCCTTAGTTCAAAAATACAGGAGTCCTTCCCGAGGGCTCCCATCAACAATCGCCTCCAGACTCGTGCGGTAGTGCGCCCTCAACATGATGAGGGTACCGACTCCAGGCATTCAGCTCAGGTTCCTCGAACCCGAGTAGGAAAGATGAACCGCCAGAGACAGAATCCGGTTAATAATAAGCAGGTTGTCATCCCTGCCATCTCCGGAGAAGTCCACCAACCTAACTTGGTGGCAAACAACGAGCAGGCATACACACCTGTTCGTTTTAATTCCGTTGTCCAGCAGACTCGTCTGACAGCATCAAGCCTATCCCGCCAGGCAATTCCGACGGAGTACCATAGGCAGGAACATACACCTACTTATACATCACCAGTTAGTCAATAGGCTCGTCTGACTACATATGATGGATCTCGTCAACCGCGTTTGGCGAAGTATAATCAGCAGGCACATACACCTGCTAATACTAATCAGGCCTACCAATAGTCTCGCTTGGTAGCGCCCGGAGAAGTCAGTCGGAAAGTCCCGACGACAAACAAGAGGCAGACTCAACTCTCTGCCTCCACACTTGAGTACTGTCAGGATTCACTAACAGGAAAAGGAGGACAGGAGCAGGCACATACACCTACTCCAAGCCCGGAATGGACGTATATCCCCGTTCCGGCGGCTGAAGTCACCAAACATATTTTGTCAATGGTGAAAGAGAAGAAGCAAATTCCTGCTCATATTCTGGATGCTTTCCAGGATATCATAACAGCTTCAGTATCATCTCAGGGACAGACACATAAATCTATCCCTAGAAATGGAGTGACACATCAACGATTCACTCCGGAACAGACACACACATCTGTTCCAGTCCAAGAGGGTTATGGGGCATACTCTCCCATATCATACGGACAACCAAGTCAGGCACATACACCTGATTTGAGTGGAGATCGTCATCCTAACCTGACCATCTTTCCTGATCAGGCACATACACCTGCTCAGAGCAATCACTTTCGTCATCAAGTGGTTTCTAAAGCGAGTAAGAAGGCATCTAAGAAAAAGATCCGCCCAGCACAGTTAGGATATCAAAGGCCAATCTGCAACAAGGCCTTGCTCGATGCTGGAGTTCTTGAAGCCTTCAGACATTTATCTGTCGGAATTCAAGATTCTACTCCCTCAGTTCCCAATAATGGGAACATTAATTCTGAAGGTCTTCAACAGACACTTCCTCATGAAGACTTGCTTCATGAAAATTATGTCAATCTTGAAGTTTCTTCTTCAGATGAGAGCCACAGGAACCCTTTGTGTGGTCAGAAGACCAAGGAGCAAGAGATTTTATCTTTTGCTGTAACCCATCATGACGGTCCTCCTCATGGTGATGAACTTCGCTGCGAAATTCCTCTCCACAGTAGTGATTCACGTTGTCTCGAAAATTCTTCAGAAGGCAATGTAGTGACGAGAAAGCCCTCCTATCTCGAGGCACTTGCAAACGTAAAACCAGTCATGTCTGATGCTTTACTATCGGCAGGTGAAACTCTTTCTCCATCAGAACACAGCCTGGGGTTCAGGTTATTCTCCGAACCATCCCTAGGTCATTCATCTTCCAGCATGAATAGTGATTTCTCTACCAATCTTGTTGAATCCGATGAAGCAACAAGGAAACACCAACTCTGGTCCAAACAGGTAGAAGAATCTTCATTTAATGATAATGAGGAAATGCTAAACATGAGGAAATAACTGGAAAAAGGAGAAGTACCAGTCATGTTTTGGCCTTTGGATGACTCCCTGTACGACATTCCAAAGATGTTGACGGATGATGGAATCCATGATATTCGTCTCAACATATGGAAAACTATTTGTCAATTAAAGAAGAAGGTATTATCTTACGATGAATATGAAAATCATCTTAAGATAATAGAAGGGTTACAACGCCAGATTGATTTGGCATCTCTATCAGTCTCTCGGTATCCGAAGGCTGAAAAGCAACAGAGAACCCTTCAACGTTCATGCCTTGGCGCACTTAGAAAATTGCGTCAGTTAATTGCCAATGCTCCATATGATGTTCATATCAGAGGAAGTGGTGTTCATGGAGCACTACATTTCACAGTGCTTTCCAGTCAGCAAGGCCCACCGAAAATGGTCTCATGCAATGTTATTACCCATGGCCGGCCACAGTCAATGGGCTTTGTTCATAATCAAAAGCTTGCTCAAAAACAAGCTTCAACTAGTTCCTCTCAAAATCAAGTATATAGAGAACAGGTTGTTGAATTGATCCTACATCAAGCAGGCGAGAATATTGCACAAGCCTCTTGCCTGGAGCAAACACGTCATCAAATGGCAGAAGTTTCGGAAATCATCCAACGGTCTGTTGAACCAGGTGATAAAAGTGGATACAGGTTAATGCATCCAGCTAATTTTCGAACTAAGATTCGCAAGATCAAGAGAGATTTTAAGAAGATCTCAGACATAGCATGTCAAGAGACACCCCAGCTTGCCAGACTGGGGACTTCTCTAACCCAACCCTCAGAGTCAACGAATGGGATTCGAGGAGTTGAGCGGAAGCAGCAGGAACATCCCCAGTCCACCGGACTGGGGACTTTTTCAAATCCTCAATCCCTCCCTCAGAGAAAGTCAGTATTCTCTCGATTAGGGAATAAGCCTCAAGAGGAACGAAGAGCCAAGCTGTCAGTAGATTCTCTCCAAGTGACAGTTCTCCAAGAAATTCATGAGGGATCAAGTCAACGGAATGCCATGTCTCATCATGGACATGGAAGGAGACAATATCACAGAAATGTTGATAGAAAGGATTCCATGCAATATGCATCCATTAATGTCATCAATGCCGTTGTTGCTGATTCACCAGATGAGGCTCAATCAGAGGGATCAGAAGAAGAGGTTCCTGCTCAAGAAGTCGCGCACACAGAACTAAATGAAGAAGGTGTGCGCACACATAATCAAAGGCTTACCCAAAATTTGGGTATTCCTTCAAGTAACCCACTTCCCCCTCTCCGAAAAGGATCAAATAAGGGGAAAGGAAAGAATCAGGTTACTTCTCACCCTTCCTCTGAAGGAGGTAAATCGCTCTCATTAGAGCAAAGGTTTGCACAACAGGAGGAAGAAATGAAAGAATTAAGAAGGTTGAATGCAGAACTACTTCAGTGTAGTCTTCTTCTTAAGAATTCTGAAGTCCGACAGCCGAAGGAATTTGTTGTAACTACTGAGATGGATCAAGAATATCCTCCTTTATCAGTACACCCTCAGAGGTCTAATCCTACGGGTCAAACGCAACAATGGTTGGCAGCCCTACCATTAGTTGCAGCACCAACAACCACGTCTGTCCAAGCTCCATTCATTGCACCTACCCAAAACCAAGTTCAACCTGACGTTTCTCAAAAGTTAATAACTACTATTGAGTCATTAACAACTCGGTTAGAAACTATGGAAGGGAAACGGGCGCAAGTTCAACCTGAAAAAAAAAGTTTACCCTGAATGGGTAGATTCAATTTCTCCTCCATCCAGTTTTGGAAACCCAATTTCCCTACTTTCAATGGATTAGGCGACCCTGAACAACATTTGACGCATTACGTGTCTTGTTGTGATCCTATGATGGGAACTCCAGAGCAGCAAGAAGCAGTGAAACTCAGATGCTTCGTGCGAACCTTGCAAGGACCAGCTTTTGTCTGGTATACAAGCTTGCAATCCCGGTCAGTCATCGGATGGGAGGATCTTCGTCAAAAATTCCTTCTTCAGTTTAGCTCAACTTTTCCAAAAACGACAGTTTTCGATCTTACAAAATGCAAGCAAAGGGAGAATGAAAGAGTCTCTGATTTCGTTGCTCGTTGGAAGGGATTAACGTATTCCTTGAGTTTAGTACTCCCTCAGGAGGAATTGTTGCCAATCTGTGTGGAAAATTTGCGTGACGAATTACGCACGCCATTGATCCCTGTGAAATACACAGGAGTGTTTCGAGACCTTACTTCAATCGCTCAACAGATTGAAGATTCCCTTATACAGGCTAAGGTTAAATCTCGTGTAATTCCCTCAGCTCCAGGAAGAAGAATGGGTAAAGCAGAAACTGCTACAGTTATGCTTAAATAGGCACCTGTACCTATTTCTACTTCAAAACATTCATCTTCTCGAAGGGCTCCACCTCCCGAATGCCAACAACAAAGGCTGTTTCGTCCAAATTATCAAAAAGATCAACGACGAAAACAATTTGAGGATATGAAGAGTAAAACATACTCTTTCTGAAGCGAGCAAGTTCCTGGTTACTTCATTTCAGCTCTGGAAAATAATTTGGTTCAATTACCAGTGCCGAAGAGGCCAAACAAGGAAGGAGATGAAGACCGTCCCAATTATTGTCCCTTTCATCAAATGTTGGGGCATCCCATCCAGGAGTGTTTTGTCTTTAAAGACCTCCTGCAAAAGATGGTCGACTTGGGACAAGTCAAATTGAAGGGTTCTTCAGCTCATGTAGCGTGTATTACCGCTACAGATCCAGAGGAAGGAGGTGAGTGGCAGGAAGTCAAAAGCAAAACTGCGAAAAAATATGATGATTGGATGGTCATAAAGACAATCAATCGGACCCATTCCATTTTGCGAACACAATTGAAGAAGCCAATTGTGTCTCCTACAAAATCTGCAGTAAAGCCTCCATCAAAAGACAAATCCTCAAAAGGGCAGCGCAATTCAAAGAAGAAAGAGGAATCAAGAGAAGATGAGTATGTGGCAAAGCCTAAATTGTCTTTGACTCTGGCAGATTTCATGCCATCTACTTCGAAGCCACGGGAACTGTCCCACCAAACGGCATAGCCTAAACAGGTTAACCAGGCAGAGTCTTTATCAGACGAAGAGTTAATCTTTGGTTCTGTTAATATGATTCAATTAACAGATTCATATTCCAGTCTTGATGAGCCTGAATTCCCTGTATCAAATAAGGGAACCCGAGGAAGTTCTAGAGGTTCAGGATATAGGGGAAGACGTGGATCTTTCCGAAGCCACTACTCTAATTCTACCCCTTCTAGCACTGTATATGCAGCAGAAACTCATGGTAGAGCCCTTCAGCGAGCTCAAAAAGAACAGGCAAGTTCTTCTGCCAATGGCCAACTCAGTTTCGGCACAGTTATTTTGGAAGACCGATTAAAAGTTCCATATTCTTTATCTCAGCAAGTAAATGGATCTAATCAGTCTAATTTTCCAAAACCAAGGATGTTACCAACTTCAATACAAGATGCATCAGCTTCCAAAGCATCTGCTTCCAAGGTACCTGCTAAACCGCATATTCCTATTGGGAAACGCAGACCTCTAGATCAAAAGTATGATATATTGAAACACTTGGCCCAAGTACCAGCCAAGTTATCAATTTTGGATGCTTTGAATCTGTCAAGAGATCTTCGGGAACCACTCATCGAAGCTTTGTCAAGTCCTCAGGAGTTTGAAGCTGAAATTGCTGCAGCTGAAATCTATCACATAGAGAATAATCCTGCAGAATTCCATGCAGTGATATCTTTTACTGATAAAGATGAAGATGATGTTGTGCATGGGCACATAAAACCTTTGTACTTATCTGGCAAAGTCAATGGTATAGATGTTCGAAGAGCTTTCATTGACAATGGTTGAGGAGTCAACCTCATGCCCATTCGCACACTTCGTCGATTGGGCCTCACGAAATCTGATTTATCTCCTTCTACCATGATGTTGTAAGGATATGATAAAAATGAACAAGAACCACTGGGAGAAGTTACGCTCAGAACTCAGTTTGGAGATCTTGTTTCCAATTCGGATTTCATGATTGTTGATCAAGACTCAGCTTTCAATATCTTTCTTGGAAGACCCTGGCTACATCAGCATACAACTATTCCGTCATCATACCATCAATGTCTCAAATACTATTTCGATGGTCAAGTTGGAACATTGTATGGTGATAAGGCCCCGTTCAAGACATGTGAGTCTCAATACATTGAGGCGGAATTTTATCACATGAAGGGAAGAGAAAAATCTACAATGAAGGAAATTACCAAAGTTAATGCTCCATATGGTTTGGAAAAAATTCCAATAAATCCATTTTCACATGTGAGTACAGATTATGTGTTACCTATCAGTCAAATTGAAAAAATAGGCCCAAATCAAAATACTCTTATGGAAAGATCCATAATGTCAATTACGGAAATCAAGCCAGACAACATGGGAGAAATTGGTAACTTACCAAGCAGTGATGAAAGCATAAGTGGTGACGTTTTCATTTCGTCTGCTGAAATCCAACAAGTCTATACTTCGCTAATCAGGACAGAAGAAGTTATAGCAACACCAGAGGTGAATATTGATGTCGATTCTCAATCCATCATCTCCTCTTTATTTCCCAAAGAAGACCCTTTATCATCAATAGGGTCGGAAATGGAAGCTTCTTCTTCAAAATGTGAAAATTTTGACATCTCTTATGATCATGAGAATTTCGTTTTTTCATCTACTTTGCAAGTAGAAACGGAAGAAATAACACATGATGAAGAGGAAGAGGAAGATCTTAGAGATGCTCCTCCAGCATTTGAAGAGGGTATCTCTACCACTGTGGATGAACTCATAGAAGTAAATCTGGGTACAGAGAAAGATCCACGCCCCACTTTAATTAGTGCGGCCATGACCCTTGAAGAGCAAGAGATGTATCTTTCTTTTCTAAAGAAAAATAAAGATATTTTTGCTTGGAATTATACAGAGATTCCTGGCCTTGATCCTGATGTTGCCACCCATCATTTGGGTTTGCCAAAAGAACATCGAGGATTCAAGCAAGCCGCAAGAAGAACACACCCAACCTATGCTTCCAAAATCGAGGCTGAAGTGGATAAGCTTATCAAAGCTAACTTCGTCAGAGAAGTTCAATATCCCAAGTGGTTGGCTAATATTGTCCCTGTAAAGAAGAAGAGCAGACAAATTAGGGTTTGCATCGATTTCAGAGATCTTAATCGGTATTGTCCTAAAGATGATTTCCCAGTTCCGATTACAGAACTCTAAATTGATGCGACGGCTGGCTATAAAGTATTTTCTTTCATGGATGGATATTCTGGATATAATCAGATCCGAATGGCCCCAGAAGATGAGGAATATACAGCCTTCAGAGCTCCTCAAGGTGTGTTTTGTTACCGGGTGATGCCCTTTGGTTTAAAGAATGCAGGTGCAACATATCAACGCGCCATGCATCGTATCTTCAAACCTTTTCTAGGGAAATTTGTTGAATGCTATGTAGATGATTTGGTGGTTAAATACAAACAACGTTTTGATCACTTGGCTGATTTGGAAGTCATATTCCACAAGCTTCGACAACATAATTTGAAGATGAGCCCCTTAAAATGTGCTTTTGGGGTAACCTCAGGAAAATTCCTCGGCTTTGTTGTACGCCATCGTGGTATTGAAGTCGATCCTGAGAAGACCAAATCAATCCTTGGTATGTCACCTCCTCAGAATTTGAAAGAATTAAGAGGACTTCAAGGACACTTAGCCTATATTCAACGTTTCATCGCCAATTTGGCAGGCAAAAGTTTACCCTTTACCAAATTATTGAAGAAAGGAGTCACTTACCAGTGGACTGAAGAATGTCAAGAATCATTTGATGTTCTCAAGAAATACCTCTTGAGTCCACCAGTACTCATGCCACCTGTTGAGGGTAGGCCTCTTATCCTCTATGTGACAGCTTTAGAGCGATCATTGGGTGCCTTTCTCGCTCAAAAAAATGATTCTGGGAATGAAAATAGTCTCTACTATCTCAGTAGAACTATGCTTGAAGCAGAAACCCGGTATTCGAGTATTGAAAAGTGCTGCCTAGCATTAATCTTTGCAGTTCAGAAACTGAGACACTACCTGCAACATCACGAGGTCCAATTGGTATCTCGTAATAATCCACTCAAATTCATCCTTAGTCGTCCAATGCTTACAGGATGTCTGGAAAGGTGGGCGGTTATTCTACAGCAGTTCGACATCCAGTATGTGTCTCAAAAGGCAATTAAGGGCCAAGCTCTGGCTGATTTCCTGGCTGAACATCCTTCAGTGGAAGACACGTATTCAGATATCGAACTCCCTAATGAGGAAGTTTTCTCTATTCAAGAGAGTCCTCAAACATGGGAAATGTATTTTGATGGTGCTTCTAGAAGTCCAACAGGGAAGAAAATGGAAAATCCTAAATTCAACAAAGTTGGTTTAGGAATTGTGCTCATTTCTCTAGATAAGGCAGTGTTACCTTATTCCTTTTTGTTGTGGGAAGGTGGTACCAACAATGAAGCTGAATACCAAGATCTCATTACAGGCTTGGAGTTAGCGCTTCAAGCACAAGTGAATCACTTAAAGGTGAAAGGTGATTCAGACCTGTTAATCAAACAAGTCAATGGGGATTATGCCATCAGAAAAGAAGAATTAATCCCCTTGTATGATTATATCAGAGAGTTAATGTCGGAATTCCCTTCAGAACCGACATTCTCTTATGTCCCAAGATCACAAAATGCTCAAGCTGATGCACTGGCTAATATAGCCACAGCTTTAGCAGATCCAAATCGGGACGAGACAACCATCTGTATTGCCCACCGTCGTGCAATTTCACCTTATGTTCAAGTCAGAACCGAGGAAATTAATGAAATTAGTCCCATTCCTGAACCGTATGGTCATACTACAGGATGGATGTCACCTATCAAGGAATACCTTCAAAATGGAACACTTCCACCTGATAGAGCCGAGAAAGAACAAATTCGGCGACGTGTGGTCAATTTTACTCTTTATGATGGTCCAAACCACCTCGAGAAAATTCTCTACAAACGTGGTTTTGATGGAGTTCTCTTCAGATGTATTGATGGTGAAGAGACAATGGCTATTATAAAAGAAGTGCATGCAGGAGTCTGTGGTGCCCACCAGTCTGGACATAGATTTTCTGATCAAATTCGAAGGCTTGGATACTTCTGGCCTTCAATGATACAAGATTGTGTTAATTTCACAAAGAAGTGTAATTACTGCCAAGTTTATGCCAACTTCATTCATCAACCTCCAGAGTTGCTTCATACAGCTAAATACTCATGGCCATTTTCCACATGGGGAATGGATGTGGTGGGACCTTACCCTTCAGCTACGGCCAAGCAGTTTAAGTACATTCTTACTGCTACTGATTTCTTTTCCAAATGGGCAGAGGCAGTACCTCTCAAAGAAGTCAGTTCTAAATGCATTGTTAGCTTCATCAAGTCTAACATCATTACTAGATTTGGTGTCCCTCATACCATATTGACGGACAACGGCACCAACTTCTGTTCTTCTGAGGTAAAGAAATTGTATCAAGAATACAACATTAAGTCCAACCATTTATCTCGATATCATGCAACGGCTAATGGCCAGATAGAGGCCTTCAACAAGACTCTTTCAAATATACTGCAAAAGATGGTGGATAAAGATAAGAGGTCATGGCCTGATAAACTCTTTCATGCTTTATGGGCTTATCGGACTACCACTTGCAATGCAACGCGGTCTACTCCATATTCATTGGTATATGGAACAGAAGTAGTCTTGCCAATTGAAGTTCAATTGACCTCACTCAGAATAGCCATTTGTGATCAGTTATCAACAGATGAGCAATCCCAAAAGCGGTTGAATGAATTGGAACAGTTAGATGAGAAAAGATTGTGCACTTTGCACCACTTAGAAATATATCAGAATCGGATAGCACGAGCTTTTAACAAAAAAGTTCGTCTTCGTTCATTCATTCAGGGAGAATTGGTATTGGTTCTCAGAGCACCAATGATACCAGGAAAGAAGCCTCCCAAGCTTGAACCAAAATGGGAAGGACCTTATTCAATACATAAGGTCTACTCCAATGGAGCGTATTCTCTGATCTCAATGGATGGAGAACACATCCCGAATCCAACTAATGCCATATTTCTGAAGAAGTATTTTGTATAAACACAAAATATTGTTCCCAGATCCAAAACAATCACATTAGATCATAACTTTGTCCTACATGACATTAAAATGTTATTATGTCCTATCTACATGACATTAAACTATACAGAAGATCCTATATTTTGTCCGAGATGACATTAAACTATATTGTGTCTTAGAAACATGACATTAAACTGTGTGGCACTTCCAACGTCCAGCATGACTATAAACTGTAAAAAGTTCCCAGAACTGATATACTCATATTGGTCCACCTTAGTCCTAGCTACATGACTTTAAACTGTACAACACCAGTTCATCCTTGCTATATGACGTTAAACTATACAGCAATGGTCCAGTATGACTTTAAACTGCAACTTCGTCCCACACGACATTAAACTGTGAAAAAGTTCCCAAAACCGTCTAGCATGACCTTAAACTGCATCATCCCTGGTCCATGTATATGACCATAAACTATTTTCAAATCCCTTATGTACAGCAAGACGTTAAACTGTGACGTCCTAAACTACATGACGCTAAACTGTATAAAAGTCCCTCACGTCCGAAAAGACGTTAAATTATATAATCATCAAAGGTCCAGCATGACATTAAACTGCACCATCCATGGTCCATGCATATGACCTTAAACTATTCGCACTTTCGTCTGACATGACATTAAAATGGTACACCAGTTTGTCCCTGCTACATGACACTAAACTGTGCAGCACCAATAGTCCTAACTGCAAGACTTTAAACTGCATAGTCCCTTTTTTATATCCTACATGACATTAAACTGTGCATCGTTTAGGTTGTTATTACCTCTTGTTTCTCACACCGAGTATGACTCACGTGAGCTTAGAGCGAACATCAACCATAACATTCCCTTTGGGCCACTAACCATGTGTAAGTCCCAACAATATTTTTTTTATTTTATTAGATCATTGTCCACAAGAACAACTTGATCATTAATTCATTCTTTAATTGAACTACACGGACTTTGATCCTCGCCTTCCAGGCTGGGTATGTAGGCAACCTCCTAGGGTTCAAGCCCAAAAACAATCTCTTCACATCGGTTCACCACAACCTCATATGATGTTGATTTGTGAAACCGCCCCTGGAATCAATATCTTTACATTGATTCACTTTCGTCCTTGTTATATGACGTTAAACTATACAACACTTTTGTCCGGTACGACAATAAACTACAATATTCTTTGATTTCCTCATTTTAGAAGGAACCATTATTGACATTGATTTTTTTAAAAAAATCATGTTTCATTCTCAAAAGACTACGTGCATACATGGTAATGCCTAAAATTTTTATCTCAGGTTAAACCATCATTGCACTAAAGTCCCCTTTCACCCTCCACATGTACGAACCAAATTTGTACAAAGGGTAGTTCTAGAACTACGTGGACTTGATTCCCATCCTTATGGGATACGTAGGAACATTCGAGTGTCCCTCGAATCCAGTCCCAAGTCTTTTGGGCCTAACCCCAAATTTCACTTTCAGTCCCTTGGCTGAAAAGTCCTCATGAAAACACACACTGTGTATTCATTATTATGGTCCGAATTCTATGACCCTAAACTAAGATCACTCATACTTTCGTCCTGCACGACGTTAAACTGCATTTCATAAACTACGTATGGCTTGATTCTCATTCTTATGAGATACGTAGTGAAGTCCAAGTTTCAATTCAGGACCCAGCCACAACATGATTATGGTATTCATTGACCTATGTATCTCTATATACATTGGACAATACCCATCTTTATGTGTTATAATCCTAACCTTAAAGATTTTCAGATCTTCATAACCCTTTTCATGACTTCTAGTCACAAAAATGTCAAACTTCTGAGAATTATTTTGTCTGACTATCCAGCACGTGCCTATAGGTGGCCTTGCATAAGCAATCCACATAACAGACTTGTCAGCCAAAAAGTGTTATTCATTTGACCATGCAGCCAATGCCCATAGGTGGCCCTGCAGATTTCAACCCCCTAACGGGTTTTGTTAAATAATAGTAACTTCATTCTTGGGAAGAATGCATATTTTGTCCTTATTTGTCTTTAACGACAATATGTAGGGATCCGCAAAAAATAACCATCCTTAACATATTTGTCCCCTATCCTTTTTCATGATCTGAAAGTATTCAAGTCTATGGTTTATTCTTCTTCCCTACGTTTGGGTCAGACCTTTGTAGGAGTGATATTCATCCAGTTCTTCGATGTTCTTGTTCAGAAATATATTCTCCATATTCAAATACCTCTTTCCATACAACAAACTCTATGCTTTAGAAAATTTGAATCTCCATAAACTTTCACTGGCTTTTAGCACTAGGAAAGTAAATTTCTGGGAGTTCTTTTGCCTGACTATGCAGCACGTGCCCATAGGTGGCCTTGCATAAACAGTCCACATAACAGACTTGTCAGCCAAAAGATGCTATTTATTTGACCATGCAGCCAATTCCCATAGGTGGCCCTGCATATTTCAACCACCTAACGGGTTTTGTTAAATAATAGTAACTTCATTCTTGGAAACTACTTCTTCTAATGCCTTTTAGCTCTTTTTTCATATCATTCCTCAGATTCAAATATTCTTAAGCCATAGTTTACATTTTTTCCCTCATACTTGAGTATGATAATATGTTTTCAGATAAATTGTCAAGGAATTGAATCCATTTTTAATCCATTTTCGGTCAAAGCTATTTTGACCTTAAACATTAGCCCCTTTATGTCCGGCGTGCATGACTTTAAACTGCCCACACAAAAGACAAAGGAACTCTGAATAAAAGTCAAGTTCCAGCTCACTAAACATACATTCTGTATGATTTAGGTAATATTGAGCAAATATATGATTCAAAGCTTGATTTCCTCAGAGTCAAATCCTCTTTTCTCTCCGGATCCAACTCTGAGGGGGGACTTTTGTTGACGCTCCTTTCGTCACAGGGTCTAAAACAAGGAAATTGGGAAAGATTTGAAGTCATAGTGATTCAAGATTATGAAGTAATGGAAATGGAATTTGGCATTGGAAACTTGGTTACTTTGTTTTATACAAAGCCCTAAGATTTCCTTAGCAAAAATTTTAAGCCATATTGGGAGGCCAGCCAAGGACAAGTACCTCGAGCTCATGCGGGACCCGAGGGTCAACCGCGCTCAAGGGGTGTCCTCAAGGCCAAGGCGACACCCTGAGGCAGCGCGCCCCCGGAGGAGCGCACATGGTGGGTGCATAGCGCGCCCGAGGAGCATAGTGGGCGCTTAGAGCGCGCCCGCAGAGGCAGGGGTGGGCGCCGCGCGCGACTGCGCGCGCCCGCAGAAGAACACGGTGCGGGGCGGCACCGTGGAGGTTGGAAGTTCAATCGGAGTGATACCGGCAGCATTACTTTGATAAACCGAGAAAAAAACTGGTATCCGCTTCGATGTGGGATGCGGGATTTTCAGCCGGGATCTAATCTCGGCCGTCCGCTTCATCCCGCGTCGATCCAGGCCGCACGATCGCTCTCGCGCGAGATGATCTATTCGCAGCCGTCCGACTTCATTAAATGGCCGATCTGATGGCTCCCCGAACATCTTCAACCTCAAGCTCGAGCCGAGGACACCCCGTGCCACCCGCGGCCTCGCCGTGTACCAGGCGCCTCTCGAAGCTGGTTTTCGAGCATCCGGCTACCTCCGGCGAAGCTAAAGACTCCATCCGGTTCGTCTGGCCCTAAGGAACACAACCATGCATAAAAATAAGTTTGCATGAAATGTTTGGAGAATTTCGAGGTTGGCCGAGGCAAACGAAGTGCCGAGGCCATGAAGGTTCGCGTTTTTCATGGTTTGGACCAAATGAAGGCCGTGCATGCGTTCTAAGTCGCATGCATGTGAAGGAGGAAAATAATAAAAGGAACCCACGTTCAACAGAGGATATTTCAAAATTTGGAGGAAACCGTTAAGATCCGAAAATCGCGGTGGTTCAGGTTTTTTTTTTCTTACGCGGATGAACTACCCCTACCTTGCCTATAAAATGAGGCCGTGGGGATGGAGAAGAGGGCTGGAGTTTTGGCCGAAAACTTAAAGTCTCGTGAGAGAATCCATGCCTCACGAAGAATACCCCTGTGCACACCACTTGCGCAGCAGAATCCCGAAGCCTCCTTTTGGCTTCGTTTTGTTCCATTTGCAGACTCCATGCACGAAAGAAGAAGGGGAGAAGACCCCCTGCATGCTACCCCTTTCGCGACAAGAAGAAGAAGGTTGCATTCCTTGCACGCCACATTTGTGCACCGTGCCCCCAGCGTCGTAGGAACTTGCGCGCCCGCGGGTGATACACCCTGCGCACCCGAGGCGGCAGTTTCTGTCCAAACACCCTGCACGCCCTGCTTGTGCCCTTTCACTTGTGAGCCTGAGGACTTGCGCGACCCGTTGCTCAAGAATCACCTTGTGCGCCCGCGGTGCCTTGCACACTTGATGCTTAGCGGCTGCCTTGTCTATTGGAGTTGCACGATTGAAGAAAGGAAGACGAGCCTGCACCCTTGCACGGCGGTTGCATCTACGCGCTGCCTTGTGCCCTTGCACCCTGTGCGTACCCGAGGGCTTGTAGAACCATGCGCGCCCTTCTTGTTCCCAAGGCCGAAGCACCACTTGTGCGACCCTTGCTTGTGACCCTACGCGACAGTGTGTGTGCAATGTGAAGGATGTATCCCGAGTCCATACCTTGTGTATGTGCCAAGTGAAGACACCCTACGGGTGGTTTATGTGCAAAAGAAGAAGAGGCCAAGCTCACGTGTGTGCAAGAGTGAAAGAAGTGTGTGTAAAGAGTGAAGAGGCCGAGACCAATCCAAGTGTGTGTGCATAGTGGAAGAGCACATTTTGTGTTTGTGCAAAAGAAGTGGAGGCCGCACTTTGTGTTTGCAATGTGATCAAATTGGGTGCGAACAAGAACAAGGAAGGCCGAACCTATGTGTGTGCAAAGTGTACACATTTAGAAGGAGAAGAATAATATCCCACAAGCGGCGCGTAAGTTGCACTATGGTCACGCAAGTATACTTGCACGCCCCCATATGGTCGCGCAAGTACTTGCGCGGCCAATCGATTTTTTTCCAAGGTATCCTCCAGCCTGTAAATACCCATGGTGGGCCCCACATTAGTAAAAAGAGGATCTTTTTCCAGAAACTCGGATTGAAGCTCCCGATGCCCAAGTCTCTTCTCAAAGCTTCCGGAACACTTCTAAGGTAATTTCTTACCTAGAACAGAAGATCTAAATAGAAGAAGGAAGGCCTAAGTGTTGAAACTTATCAAACACTTGCGCGCCGACTTATTTCCTTCAATATAACTTGCGCGTCCCTTTTCTGGAAGAAACTCAAGAAAATTCTAAAGGGTTTAAAAAAGAGTCGCTCATGTATTTCAATGATGGTTGAAAATCGTGCAAGTACACTATGTGTCGCGCAGGTATACCTGCGCGACCAACACTTGCGCGCCCACGGAACACCTTGCGCGCCTTGCAAGACTTGCGCGCCCCTATCTTTTTGGGTGCCCATCTTGCCCATTTTTTACCCCTCTTAAGCCATTTCACCTTTCCTTTTCAAGATTCAATCTTCAAGACACTCTTCAAAGCCATTTATGGCATGATTTCTTGATTTGAATTTCTTATCTAAAAGGAATTCTGTGGAATCTCTCTCAAAGTCTAGTGATTTAAATATCCTTTTGTCACTAAAATACAGAGAGTTCATTCATTCAACCTCATCCTTTCAGATGAGAGAATCTTAACCTGAGTCTCCTTTCAGGAATAATCCCCAGTTATAAAACCTTTAATCTGGGCATCTTCCTCAGGAGTAAGCCCCAAACCTTAATCCCTAACCTGGGCCTCCTTTTTTAGGAGTAAGTCCCAGTCATAACCTTGGGTTTCCTTTTCAGGAGTAATCCCCAAGTCCCCTATCCTGGGTCTCCTTTTCAGGAATAAGACTCAGTCATAACCTTGGGCTTCCTTTTAAAGAATAAGCCCCAAGTCCCCTAACCTGGGTCTCCTTTTTCCGGAATAAGACTCAGGCATAACCTTGGGCTTCCTTTTAAAGAATAAGCCCCAAGTCCCCTTAAATTTCTCTTAACCAGTCATAATTTACCTTTGATTTGGGTTTCCTTTTTAGGAGTAAAACCCCATTATAAGTCCCCTCCTAACTTGGGCATCCTCCTTAGGAGTAAGCCCCGAGATTAGAGTATTCAAATCTCCATGAAGCACATATAACTTTATGGACCCTGTTCATGGATTTTCTCCCTAAAAGTAAATCCTAAACCTTCATCTATCTGGGCAGTCATCCATACATAAGCCCCAAACAAATTCTTATGATTGCATCTTTCATGGCACAATTGTCTAAATTTTACCAATACCTCTTGTTTCTCACACCGAGCATGACTCACGTGAGCTTAGAGTGTAAAAGTAATTATGACATTCATCTTTGAGCCATCAATCATAAACATCATACTCCATTTATCGAACTACGTGGGTTCTGATTCCTTTTCCAAAACAAAGGATACGTAGGTAGCCCATTTATGGGTTCGATCCCAACTTTGAAATAATCTATGTCCTTCTGAATGATGATAAACTTCAAGTGCCCCACTGAGTGGCTTTAAAATCATCCTGGTCATCATAAATGACCAAGAGACTTTTATATAAATTTTTTTAGGGATACCATTGACCAAGAATCTCTAAACAGATATAGATGATTCTCTATTGATGAAGAACCTCGAATACATATAAAGGATTCTCTAAATTTCTTTGCATATTTAATCATTGATTGTTAAAACTAAAGGAAAGCACATTTTATACTTGGTAATGTAATAAGGATTCACGAACATAACTTAAATCTATAAAGAGAGTCCCGGAGTAGACAATAATTCCCCTCAAAAAGGTGTGATGAGTCCGACCTCCCATCCTCTCGACCAATGCAAATTACTAAGCCTCATTAGTCCACAAGCTAATGAGCGCCTGCCTTTGGAAAGTAGGTCCAAACGGATGTGGAATCATTGGATGTTTCCGGTTCTACGAACAAACCCGTTAGAAACCGATCGGAACGTTTGAATCTCCCGTCCAGGAGGTCATCCCCGAATTCCGTGCGAAACGTCCATTTAATGTACTCCACCCAATTTCTCTCATGATTTGATCATAACTAGTTGATAATAATTAGATACATGAAAATGTATATGTATTTTTATTTTGGATATCTTTAAGTACATGGGAAGGACTAAAGATGGATTTTAGGTCTTTAAATATTAGGAAGATATTATTTTTGGATGTTTCATCGATTCTAGTTCCAAAATAGAATAAGGTGGCCCAAGATCTCAATCTAGAGTTTTCATCTACCTCTATAGAGGATTATTTTGTTAGAAAAGTTATAAGTTGACTACCCTTGATAATTATATAGTAGGAATTGAGTCTACTAGTTCATTAGATATTATGATGGATGTCATTTGGATCAAGAATTTAATTATCAGTACAAGGATAGTTCTTATCATTAATGACCCAATAATTGTCTCTTATGATTAAAATGAAGCTATTATACATGATAATGATCATTGGTCTTACCAAAGGACCTAAACAAACTTTTCAAATGCTATATCATCTTAGAAATTATTAAGTTGGTTAATGTAAATATTTTTAATAGGAATACAAGAATAAAATATAAAAAATAATTTAGAAAACCACTAATTATGTGAAAACATGATGAAAAATATAAAGTAACTGGGTTTTAGATATGTCAGTAATTGGATATAATGTATGAATTTTCCTAGTCAGGATCCAAGTATCACTGAGAGGGGGAGAGGGTGAATCAGTAATATATTTTTCTCTTATGTTTTCTTATGTTTAAAACAACATTCAAATCTTATTAAATAGTTCCTTCCCTACTGAACACAATCAAAACACACATCCATAGGAACCCAAGATTTACATGGTTCACTACTCAACAAGAGTAGCTACGTCCTTGGTATGGAACACAAACAATCTACTACCACACAATCCACTAAAAAAAATCCTTTGATGTGGAATACAATGAGATAGATATACCCTCACACTCTTGTAGCACTTGGAAAACAATCTGAAATTGTGTGTGCACCTTCTTATCACAAATAGGGTAATTTAATGTTTCTTTTCTTCTTAACAAACTTTCACAAATCTGATCTCTTAAAATAATTCTTCTCTTTCCTACCCAGAAGCTGATAAGAACTTCCAAGTCATCATAATGACTAGAGATCCTTCATAAAGATCCATCACAAATCTCTCAACCTTCTCAAAGCATAGTAGTACGTAGAGATCACTAGTTCATAAAGCTCACCATTTCACAGTTCTCAGGTTGACCTTTTCCAAGTACACTTCTTTTGAAAATCTCAACAGCCCACTGCAAATCTCCTTCATTTTGAAGAGCTTACTGCCTTCAAAGATCTCACTGATTTTATGAACCTTGTTCTCAATTCTAGAGTTCTAGTTTTTTTGTTGAGTCTTTCTACTCTTCTCAAGAGGGTAGAGACATATTTATAGGAATTTCCCCCTGACTCCAAAACCTTCCTCACTTATTCAGCACCACATAATCCCATTTCACAGAGCTCTAAAATTTTAGATGAAATTATCTCTTTTTCACAAAGCTCCATGTAAATTTTCCCATATTGAAAAGATAATCATAATTATAGAGAGTTCCATCAAATCATTTGTGCTACCACAATGCTCCAATCGTAATTCTTTTCGCATATACCATTCAATAATCTCATCGTAGTCATAGGGAACACCATTAATATTCTACATGTATTCTCAAAATCTCCATCATGAAGCCCATATTTTCAAAATTCATGCATTTTATATATTTTGGTGAGATCATTAAGAAAATAAAATTTTTTCAATGCTAGACAATTTCTAAAATTTGGACTCAAATTTTTTTCCAA
The DNA here is from genome assembly GCA_963277665.1 of Viscum album. Taxonomy (NCBI): domain Eukaryota; kingdom Viridiplantae; phylum Streptophyta; class Magnoliopsida; order Santalales; family Viscaceae; genus Viscum; species Viscum album. Next base: position 481,969,042 of record OY728139.1, read on the forward strand.
CACTGGAAAACTGTGCCACCTTAGACAACTGCTTATGTAAAACCTACCATGCCTATTGAGAGTAACATTTCTATCCTTTCCTTCATAAATATTTCATGACAAGTTCTCCAAACTACTTATGATTTTTGTGAAATACAGACTAGATAATCATCGTCATATATACCATGGAAAGTATTGTAACTTACCTATATTCCCTTATCCAATTATACAAAGTGATGTGATTTTATTTTTTCTCAAACTTCATTGAAAAAAAAATACCTGACTAAGATACTCTTCATTATCAGCTTGGTACTAACAATTTACCCCTTTGGATTTTGTTGTCAACCATGATTTATAAATCACTGAACATTGAAACCTCAAGAAATGGATTAATTATCAACAATTATAATGCTACATGTGTAGGAAACAAGAATTATTAACAACCAATACCATGCTGTCCAGATGTAGTGGCTATGAAATTTCATCATCATTTCTTCCTTATATTTCTCCACTTTTGAACTTTCCTGGATTTTTTTCCCTACAACCACTCCAAAAAATAGTTATAAATGTTCACTCACTTATATTTTGGTTCAAATCTTACCCAAAACTCCCCCTTTATAAATGCCCACTAGGATAGATTTATGAAATAATTCTCCCCCTTGAAAATACTATCCAAAGGTAATATGAGACAGCGGACATAAACACATACCTCAACCTTGATGAGAAGGAGGTTGGACTCCCATGTTCAACCTCAATTTATAAAATGGTTCCTTTGGTAAAGACTTCATGAAAATGTCAGCAACTTTTTCTGATGTAGGAACATACTCCAGATTCAAATCATTATTCTCCACATGATCTTTGATTAAGTGTTACTTGGTGTAAATATACTTTGAACGAGAATTTTGTACCATCTTATATGTAATAGTGATTGCACTTTGATTGTCACAACCCAAGAGAATGGTTAACTTTACTTCAATAAGTAGATCTTCTAACTGAGTATCCATACACATAAGTTGGGTAGAATCTTGAGTGGCAACAACATACTTAGATTCATCCCTGATAAGATTCACTAAATTCTCTTTCGTTGTTTTCCAACTAATAAAAATTTTCTGTTGAATGAAAACTCCACCAGATGTGGATCTTCTATCATCAACATTTCCTACCCAATCAGCATCTGAATATCCGAACAAATCAATACTCTCTGATCCATCATACCTGATTCCAAATTTTTTTTACCTTGATATATCTGATAATTATTTATCCAACAATAAAATGTGATTCTTTAAGAGTGCTCTAAAGTCTTTCACATAAGGTAATAACATAGAAAATGGTAGGTCTTGAGGAATTCAAATATACCAGACTTAAGATCATATTTTCAAACTCTTTCTAAACAATATCCTTGCCTTCTCCATATTTAAACAACTTTGTTCCCACTAAAATTACTGTGGAAACTAGTTTCCAAATTTTCATGCCAAAATTATTCAGAATTTCCTTCACATAATTTTCTTGAGAAAGAAAAATGTGGTTCTTTTTCTTTATGATTTGCATCCCAAGAAAATATTTTGTTTCTCCCAGCATTTCCATCACAAAAAACATCATCTTCTCAGCAAATATTCCACAATTTCTTTCATCATTCCTAGTAAAAATAATATTATCAACATAAACAATTATGATTAGATATAACTATTAACATTACATTATGTAAAGATTGACATCAAATCTACCTTTCTAGAAATTCATCTTCCATAATAAGTATCTAATTTTGAATATAATGCCCTTGGGGCTAGTTTTCGTCCATAAAAATCCTTCTTCAACCTACACATACTACTTTTATCTTTCCCATCAACAAATACATAATGTTGTTCAATGTGTACTTCTTTATCATGATCACCATTCAAGAATACAGATTTAATATAAATTTGAATGATATTTTAACCTTATTGTGTAGGAATAGAAAGAAAAATTATGGTTGTTTCTAACCTTGCCACTGGAGAAACATATTAATCAAAATTGATGCCTTCAACCTATGAGTAACATTTATAAACAAATATTTTCATGTTCTTTATCACTTCACCTTCTTTATTAAACTTGTTTTGGAAAACCCAGTTTATACCAACTTTTTTTTTATTTGGCTTGGGCCCAAGTTCCTAAGTACCATTATTTCAAACCTAATCAAGCACTGAATTAATAGCCGGAACCCATTTTGGATGCTCAAAAGCTTCATTCAAATCATTAGGCTCTACTTTTGACTACGAATAAGTATGTTAACAACATTCATTATTCTTCTAGTTTAAACCCTTTGATGTTGATCTCTAATAATGTTCGAAGCTTATACTTTCTTCCTCGTCATGGGATGAGCTATTTAGATTTCATCCACATCACTCGAAATTTTTGAGTTTGATTCTTATTCTTGAGTTGGATTACCATTGTCAGCATCATTATCATAATTTTTAACAAAACATTCCTTATCATTCTCAATTTTCACATCATCATAAGACTGCATTACTTTCTCAAAATTTTCAACAGATTTGACATTAGAGGAATGAAAAAGTCTCCCTATTTATTTATTAAAGAATCTATATCCTCTTCCTTATAGAGTATAACCATGAAAAATTCCATTATCTTCTCTTTGATCAAACTTTTTAAGGTTTCCACCTTTTTTCTTTATAATGCATGGACTTACAAAAACTCTTCAGTGTTTCTAACTTGGAATTTTTCCATAGATTATTTCATAAAAAGTCATATCAGAATCTGGCCTATATAAACATCAGTTATGAATATAAACAGTAGATCTCATGGATTTACACCAATAATAATGTGAAATATTATATTCAAGTAACATAGTTCTCCCCATTTCCACCATACTTCTATTCTTTCTGTCAATAGCCCCATTTTGTTGAGGTGTGTATGGTGAACTGAACTCATTCCAAATTCTTTGATTTTTAAGATAACATTCAAACTCTTTATTCTTATACTCTCTAACATTATCATTTCTCAAATTCATTACTGAATACTTACATTACTTCTCTACTTTCCTCATGAAATTCATAAACATTTTAGAGATTTTGGCTTATGTCTCATGTAAAAAACACAGGTAATGCGAGTAAAGTCATAAATGAAAGTGATAAAGTACTTATATCCATTTTTTTATTTCTTACTAATTGTCCCATAGATATCAGAATGAATAAGTTCTAGTAGCCATTTTGAACAAATGTCAGCTCTCTTATGTATAGAATTTGCAATCTTCTCTTTATGATAATTAGTGAAACACTAATATTTTCTTCTTGACATATGAGGAATATCGAAGATACTATTTTACGTCGATAACTTCCTTATGTTTCTTTAACACATATGTACCAAAATTTTATGTCACAAATGATTTTCATCTACCATACCCTTGTAACCAGACTTTTGCATTTCACCAACTTGGAACAAGTTCCCTTTTGTTTGTTGGCCTCTTGTGACTACCTTTCTGTCAACTTCTCTTTTCATGAAAAACCCATCCCTCTTGAAGATAAATTTTTTACCCTCATCACAAAAATGTGAAACAATCTATAGACTGTGTTTCAACCCATCAACATATAATTTTTTCCTTGATTTCATCTTTTCATTCCCGATAATGGTTGATCCAACACCTTTGATCCGTAGTGATTCCTCATTTTTAAAATTCACCATTCATTCTTTGAAGCCTCTCACATTATTAAAAATATTTATGACTCCTATAATATGAGAAGAACAACTACTATCATGCATCCATGGATACATTCCTTTTGTAGCTTTCAAATAGGTTTCAGTAATTAGATCTTTATGTTCTTCCTTTTCATTCATCACCTCCAAATTTTGAGATTTGTTAAGAACCTTTTTGTGTGATGGAAACAAAACACGATATCCCTTAAAAAGATGTCTAGGATTATCACATAATTCACAAATAGTTTCCAATGGTTAGAACCTATTCTTGACTTTCACACTATCTTTCTCAGTTTTCTTATGAACTTCCTTATCTTACTTCTTCTTTTAAGTGGATTGAATCTCCCTCAAAACTTGTCTTCTATAACTTGTGGAATAATATTAATATTTTTGGTTAGATAAACACATATTTTTCTTGTGTCTAAATCCACCCCAATACCAGTAGTAACCATATAATGAATATTTTCCCTATGAAACATCCATAGTGACCAAAGTTGTGAACATGATTCCGAACAACCTTCTTAACTGAACTTTGCTGACCATCAACCTTACTATTTTATATTGTCACATTCTTCTTCAGATCAGATTTTTGTTCATACTTTTTAGTACCATATGTATAATAGATGTTTCTGGAATCTGAAATTTTAGATACTTATAACTTTAATCATTGATAACTTTGGCCACATAAATATCCATTCCATATTTTTTCTTATCATAACCAGTTCTATATTTACTTTCAAACTTTGAAGGTAAATTTGGTTGATCCTTATTTAGTTTATTGTTACTAGAAATTTCACCAGCTTTATAGATAGAATTTTTAAATCTTATATTACTTTTAGGTTCAACAAGTTTCTATTGGACATGTTTGAACTCTTATTATTTTTTCCTTCAACTTTACTTTTAGATGATCAATATGATTCCTTTCACTCTCAAGAGAATTCTTCAAACAATAAATCTCTTTTACCAGCTTTAATTTCTCATCAATAAAACATTATTGATTAATTTATAAGGAATTTTAATTTATAAACTTCCTATTTTGCTTCTCGATCCTTCTAATATTTCTCAAACATTTTTTCAAATATTCTTTCATATGATTTTCTTGTTGAGTTTCTTCTCTTTCAGAACAGTTTCTCCCATAATCTTAATTATTTAATAATGTAATAAAGGTATTCTCCATAGATTTCTCAGTAAAATATTTTTCAGACTCATCTTATCTATCCTCTTCTTCAACATATTTATAAATAAATCATATTATTTTTTATTTCAAAAACTTTTAATCCTTGCCTATGGAAGAATATTTTTCTTTCTCACCATGTTTCTTCAAAGAACTTATTGGCCTTCTTTTATATTCATCATTGTCTTATTCTTTCCTTCTTTGAGGTGAGTTAGCATAAAAATTCCCAATAGCTCCATATTCAAAACATTTCAAGGGATGTTTCACCTTGTATTTACCAATACCTATTTCACATTCATAGAAAACAAGGATAAAATGTCATCAAAATTTTGACATACCTCATCTTCAAAATAAGATTCACCTGCCTCATCTTCAATAAGAATCTTCTTCGACATATCTTTATATTCATCCTTGAATGAAATTTCTATATTACCTTTTGTTTTTAACATCATAGTCTTCTCCCTTCTCGTTTCATAAGTTATGAGAGTGCTATAAAAATCATCCAGAGATAATGTTTCATGGTATATATCTTATAATAAAGAAAATTTAGCCTAAAACTTGTCAGGTAGAATTCTCAATATATTTTCCACTACTATAGAGTCCTACAAAATTTCCTTAAGACATCTAATTGTACTGATATTGTCATTTACCTTGGTAAAGAAGTCCCCAATAAATTCAGACTCACCCATTTTCATGTCTTCATACTTTAGCCTCCAGATTTATAGTTTTCCATTCTTTACTTTTGTATTTCCTTCATATATGTTCTTCTACTTATCCCAAATGACTTTAACTATAGAGACCCCATTCACTCTTAAAAACTCACACTCAGAAAGATATTATAGTAATGCATTTTTTTCCCTTCCATCATTCCCAAGATTCTTCTTATCAACAAGTGTAAGAGGAACCATGTCATCAATAGTATGGAATCCATTGGTTATAGATTTAAGAACTTCATACCCAAGATACATGAGATAATTCATCATTTTAACTTTCCAGATATGATAATTCTTCCCACAAAATATTGTAATCCCATTAATCTTCATGCAATTTAAAATATTTATGACAACCTCTCTTCAAAACATCAGTAAATAATATATGAAGGGAACCTGTCCCTCTAATACCTATTGAATTTTCCTAGTCAAGATCTAAGTATCACTGAGAGGGATAGAGGGTGAATTAGTGATATATTTTTATTTTATGTTTACTTCTTTTTGAAAAAACCTTTAACTCGGGTTAATGAGTTATTTCTGTGCTGAACACAATCAAAATAGATCCACATGAACAAAGGATTTACAAGGTTCAGTACTCTATAAGAGTATCTACGTCCTTGGAATGGTACAAAAACAATCCAGTACCACCCAATACACTAAAAAACAATCCTTTTATTTGGAATAAAATGATTAGGTTATACACGTACACTAATTTAACACTTAAAAAACAATCCACAAGTGCATGTGCACCCTCTTAGCACCAATAGGGTAAGAAAATGTTTCTATGATTCTTGAAAAACTTTGAAAAATTTGATCTATTAAAAAATTTATTCTCTTTACTAGCCATAATATGATAATAACTTCATGGTATTCATAATGATACATAGTCCCATGCCCTAGTATAATCTTGATTAACTTAGAAAGCACTTCCCAATTAAATTTGAGTACACAATTTTGCAACTCACAGAGGTTCTTCCCAAAGTTCCTTCACGAAGCTCCCAACCTTCGCAAGGAACACTAGTTCACAAATCTAACTAGTTCATAGAGATAATTGTTTTCTTGAGATCATGTTGACCATTTCAAAGTACACTTATTTTTTAAATCTCAACGGCCTTCTATGAAGATCCTTCCTTTCACAGAGTTTATTTTCTTCGTAGAGCTCACTACCTTTTCGAACCTTATTCATGATTAAAGAGTTCTAGGATTTTTTGAGTCTATATACTCTTCTCATGTGGTTAGGTCCTATTTATAGGAATTTAAAAAATAATCTAGAATCTTTATTACCTTTTTAAGCTTCATGTATGCCCATTTTACAGAGCTCTAAATTTTCAGCAGAAATTCTCTATTTTTCACAAAGCTCCCTGGAAAGTTTCCCATATCACAAAGATCATCATAATTGCATAGCATTATGTCAAATCCTTTACACTGGTGGGATGAAACCATCATAATTATCTTCACCCCATCCATTCATGAAGCTCATCGTATTTGTATGGAACATCGTCAACATTCTTCATGTCTTTGTAAAATATACTTCCTGAATCCCATATTCAAAAAATTCATTAATTTTATATATTTTGATGAGATATTCAAGGAAATACACTTTTAACAATGCTAGAAAGTTTCCAAATTTTGGACTCCAAAAATTTGGTAAACACTAGAAAATTGTGCCACCCAAGACACATACTTCTACAAAACCAACAATGTCGATTGACTACAACTTTACCCCCTTTATTTCATAAAGCTTGAATCAACAGTTCCCTAAACTACATATGGTCTTTCTGAAATTCAAACTAGAAAAGAATCATCAGATTAACCATGGAAATTATTGTATCTTCCCTATCTTCCCTCATCCTCTTATACAAAGTGAAGTGATTTTATTTCTTCTCAAACATCCTAAAAAGAAAAATACAATTCCTAAAAAAAGATTCTATTCATTATCATCAAGGTATTAACAATGTATTCAATTTTATGTTTGTATGAGTACCATAGATTTTTCATGTGTTGTAAATATTTGTTTTGTAAAAATGTATCTTGATTTTAATAATAAAGTAAATTTCATTGTTTCATTCATTCACGTGTGTTGCGATTAGACATTAGAATTTAATAATAAATAACTCATTAGAAGAAAACATTGATTTTTTTCTTTAATAAATGATTAGCATATAATGAAATGGTTTATAAAAATATTTTAATATTAGAGTGATTAAGGGTTCGTATAAAGATAAAAAGTTCACTCTAAAGATATATGTGTAACTTTTTTTCATGATTGATCTATTAGAGTATATCAAAATGAATGTTATACATAGTTTTATTGATATAAATAGGGTTTTATATTGTATATTTATCTAAATTACCCAATATTAATAAGGTACCCTTCATGTGAACCTTAATACTTTAATACATTTCTCATTCCAACACTTAGACTGAGCAAGTCATAGGATGGATGGGTATGTTATAGATCATACAGTGGGTTTTGATTAACCTTGTAGGATTTGTCCTCTGATCTAATATAAATGATATATGGTCCCTTAATTAAATTTGACTAAAAAAGTGAATGGGCACTGTAACATCTTAATCTCGGTTCACATTTACCATGAACTAACTAGGTTCCACATACATCAAGTGTGCCTCCCCATATTCTAAATTCTACAAACCAACAATGAGTTTCTATGTGTATTATGGGGTTAATATACCCTCTCTAGTATAGATTACCATGATTAAAAGTGTAAAAAATATATAAATAGTTTTTATAATAAAAATCCAGTTAAATGTGGACATCATAACAAAATTTTAACAATATAAAAAAAATTCGCATACCATAATAAAAGGAACTATTGAAATGCCATACAAGTCACATAGAATTAAAAAATAACACAAGTGGTCTGACCAGGTATAACATAGTCCGAAAACAAACAAAATATTTGACGTTTCACAAACTAAAACTAAAGACATTCCTAATCCCACCTCTTAGATCCAAACCATGCTCCAAATATTTATAATTACCATTATCATGGGATTTCCCCTTACATGGATCATAAAAAACAAATTATTCTCTAGTACCAGGGTGCTAGAGCATAGTGTGTGTAGAACTCAGTAGAACACCCTTAATGATGAACCTAAAAAAATTAGAATATATAAGTGCACTAATGAAGGGAAATTATAGAATAAATAAAAACAAAAACAATATCAATAACAAAATAAATTTATACCCTCTTGTGCTTAACTAGCCACCCAGGGTGTGACCATACCTTCATTGAAATGTTTTGGGGTGTCCCTGAACATATCAAAATAAAACATAAATACAACATGGTAGTATTATCCCATTACCATAAAGATCTTATGATATAGGAAATCTTAAATATCATGTATAATGATGTGGAGAGAATGGGATAGGTGGCTCTATGACTGTATTAGTCTCAGTCATCATGAATCCCAACTATAGATCCAAATAATGTAAAAAATGGATAGGTATCCCCAAATTCGTATTAGTATCATCTTATAAGAATGAAATCCAATTCATAGGGGTGTAAGATTAAGTATAAAGGTAGGCCCCACCTATATGATCTCATTCCCTAGCCATCGTAACACAATATCATCACAATATATGACTAATGTGAAAGAGTCTAACGTATATCGTGATCTTAATACTTGGTATCTAGATCAACACATATCAATATAAATCTAAATGGGAAAGGCATCCCCTGTCTATATTCTCCCACCCAAAGAGATACTCTTCCCCTATATATCAATGTTGAGATAATGGGAAGAGATTCCCTTATATATTCAACCTCAACCCATGTGCATATTAATCTCCAATCATGTTGGTAATATGAAAAATTGGAAAATTAGACCCATTATAGGTTGATCTAATACCTCAGTCATCTTTATACTAGGTCTAATCATTGCAAGGAAGATTGGTAAGGTGGCCTGAAATCTGTAATGGACACATATAAATAGTATCATGATCTATCTAATAATTATATGATGATAGTGGTAATGGTTCTCTGGTCTTACATCAATCACAAATTATATTTTTACCAAACCCAAAAATTACCCCTTTATGTTTATAATACAACAAGATTTAAATAATCATTTAAGGTTGGGTAAAGCAAAAAAACCTCTAAAATTAAAATTGGATTGGTTCTAAAATACCAAATCTATTTATATAATTAAAACCAAGGGTCGACCCCACCTTGGTCCACATAGTTTAATCAAGTTTATAAAACACCTCTTATATTTTCCAAATAAGATTAATAATCTTATAATGTAATCCTTAAGCTTGTTATATTGCTGACCATTACTAACCACAAGGGTATGCACACGTATATTTTTCAAACGAGGTTAACATCACCCAAAAAGGTCCATTATATATCATCTAACTCAAGGAAAATTCCATTGGGTTTAGAGTATAAGTTTTAACACACATTAATTTGATCCCATGACTATCAATGGTTATGGAATCAAAGAACTATGCTCAGTAGGTCCCCCAAGTCCTTAGACATCCTTACCCAACTCATTCATGGGAAAGGAAAACAATTTAGAAATTTATTAGGTAAAAAACACAAGGTTGGTATGACCAAACATCACACATCATAAGAAAAAACAAGTATAAAACAAAAAAAGGTTATAGGGACCTACTCAGTACACTAGGATCCTGCTCATTGAAAATGATAAGATGAATCAACTCTAATATATTGTTTTCCCAAAATCTGAACAACCCATAAATTAAATCATAATTCATGGAAATCGCTGAAAAATGATAAATCCAATGAATAATGTATATATTTGTTCTATCCTTAATGTAAGTGATCTACCAGGGTATACATAATTCCAATTTAATCTTAATCAAATATGATCTCGCACTTGGAGGATAAAGAGATGAAGGGGAGGGGGATAACGGTCATGTATTATACTAGGGAAATGAGGAACCAAAAAAGCTCATATTTTCACATGTTTTATTATATAATTAAATTTTTAAATCCCAAAAATGTTTTATCTTTCAGGAAGTTATTAAATTTTTAAGTTTTATTAATATTTTGGATTTAATTATAAATATTGTATAATTTTATATTTTTATATAAAAATCTTATTTCGAACATAAATTATAAAATGAACCAAATTGAAAAATTACTCATTTTATAAGAATAAATTATTTTTGGGATTCATTTCATTCAATAGAAGCAAGAGTAGAATATAAATAAATAAGGCCCAAATGAGGCTTACAATTGGGGCCTTGAAATCTTTGTACACATTCAGAGAAGTTTAAATATGGACACATATCTAATAAATTACTTTCCCAAATGAGCTTATTTTTTTAATTCAAATAGATAGGAGGTCTAGTATTTTTTTATTAAAAATGGATTCTTAATATGCATCCATTTTCAAAGCCATAAATACATAAAAATCGAAGGACGGAAATATGGACAGCCTGCTGGGTTAAAAAAGGTTTATTTATTAATTCAGTAATATTTATAGCTAAACGTTTCTAATAGAGATAACATATTTTGGGACTATAGCAGAAAAGTATCATGAAAACATAACAAAATAACACTTTATGATTTTAATATATGTAATATATGAAACACACTTAATTATTTAGAGGATAGATTTAGAAAAGCAATTGTTCACCCCTCTTGATTATAAATTTATTCCTCTATTTCCAATTGAAGGAGTTTGTCATTTTTCAGTATCCAAGTAGGGTTTTTATATTTCAATACACTTTTACATTTAAAATATGTTTTAGTTTATCATTATTTTTATTTTCTATTTTTAATTTTTTTTCTCCCTTTGTTAAACTTATCTCAATCAAAATAGAGAAAAAACTTCAACTATTATCCAATGGAGGGGGTAGGGATGTTTTTATTTTGTTTCACTTGAATGTTTTTTATTATTATATTATATGATTTTAGTAGTGGTTAAATTTATTTCTTATGTGATTTCATTTGTTTACTTTCTACTTTCATTTGGATTATATTTATATTTTATACTCTCCTTCGTCATCATAATTCTCTATAGGTTGGAGTAGAATTATTGTGGTTATTTGTATAGAATAGGTTTCTTAGTTATAGTTTAAGAGAGAATATTTTATATATAGAGGTATCAGTGTAGGATAATCACAACTCAAATAAATGGACATAGAGTGGTAGGTTTTGTTTTCTACATTGAAATGGTGACTGCGAATTACATTTTTATAAAAATGTAGAACATCATTGTGAACTCCCAAGGAAAATTGCATTCTTGTTACTAACTTATTTTATTATCATTTCTTATTTTTCATGAATACATACATACATATATATATATATATATATATATACCAATTTAATTTCATAAAATACTAATAAAAAATTAGTTTTTTTACCTTATTTTAATTTATAAATAGTGGTAATAGAAAATATGTGCTTGTGAGTGGCCTTTTTGTGAGACAGACCCTAATATTGAACTACATTTCCATATTATAGTAAGGATGAGTTTTTTAATGAATCATGTAAAATATAATTTCATAATACTAGAATAATTTATCAATCAAATACTTACCTTTTCAAATTTTTTTAAGGAAATAAAATATTTATGTTGGGAACAAAAAAATCATGTTATAGAATAAGTGAAGAACACCCAAATTTCAAGTTGGAGAACCCAACAAGGCTTATAAAAAATTATTGGATAATACACTTACCTTTACTATAAATAGATTCTAGGAGTTATATATTAATGATAAGGAAATTAATTCATAATTACTTAAGGGAGTTGAAGTTTCTTTTGAATTTGTTTTATTTTAATTTTCAATACCTTAAATGATATTAAAACTCATTTTTTTCTGATTTGATATCTATATAATCCCAATACTCTCCTACAAAATAAATAATAACATTAAGAAGACACCATTAAATAGAAAATGGGGCTAGAGGTTGAAATCATAGTTGATCTAGAAGAAGTTTTTGAGGATCCTATAGTGACGATATTTCATCTTCTATATAAAATTTCATATCGTATGTACCAGAAAACCATGATAGTCGAAATATAACCATAATATATTTTCTTCACCGCTATTAAATTATAGTTATCTCTTTTTTCTCTTTTTAGGGTTGTGATATTTCTTATTTATTATGAATTCTTACTCTTGGAATCAATATATGGATGTTGGGGGAAATAACATGTTGTGGAAGCTGAGAAAGAATCACCGTACACAATTAGATTAGGGATAAAGTTCTATAACATCCATAAAATGGGAAGTAAAAGCCTTATATCCACCAAAATGGGGGGGGGGGTCTAAACTAAGACTTATCCCACTTCTTTTCATCTTTTTTTCATTTTTCATTTAATAAATTACTTATATATTATTTTTATTTATTATTACAGCTTTGAAGTGGAAGAAACTAGGAGGTTAACCTAAGGATCCAATGAATCTAAATAAACTAGGTTGTATTTTTATTTCTCATTGGTTATGTTTCTATTATAATTTTAATATTTTGAGCTAAAATGTATAGTGGTTAAATTTTATTATGTGGGGCGGTGTCAAACTCCTTCTAATAATTTTATGAATTCATTTTGTTTTTCAATTTTTTGGAATTTTTGAGATTTAGTGAATATTTTTTTTATTATCATTTTTACCCTTTAATTGATTTTATAGGGTTTTAATTATTTTCGAAAAAAATGTATTTTAAATTATTGTTTACGTGGGAAATTTTCATGTAATTTTATTTTCAAAAAATTTTATGAGTATGACCGATTTTTTAAATTCGTTCTTACGAAACACCGACTCAATTTATTTTTTCTAGTCCTGCATGGAATTTTGATCCATTTTGACATATTATTCATAATAATTTAACCTTTATGAGAGAAGATTGGATTTTTTATGCGAACCAGAACTTTTTATTATTTCTATTTCAAATATTTTAAGTTATTAAAATATTTTTAATATAAATCGTAATTATTTTGGATCGTAACAGTTTTTAACTAGTGATCTACACTTTATGTCTACCATTTCTAGACCGTGTAAGCCAAGAATTTGGATATATGTAAAATCCAAATTATAAGATAATTATTCCTTACCTACAATTAATCTTATTATTATTTTTAGGAATATTTCGATTTTTATTATAGGGGAGGGACTTTATTAAGTTTTTAATTTAGTAAAATAATTCATTTTAGTGTAGTTTGATGTGTGTGTCATTATTAGAGAAAAATAGATAGAAATGGGAATGATTCATTATTCATTTTACTTAATTACTATAATCATTTTATCCTCAAAAATAATAAAAAATAAAAGTGAGAAGAAAAAAAAGAAATATAAATAAAAACGAAAAGATGGAAATGGGATTGAATTATTCATTTTACTTACATGAATGATTTTTCATTCAATCATTATTTCTCTTTTTCATCACATACTTTATAAAAAATGAAAATGATAAATTATAATGGAATCATTCATTAAATTCATTGTTTAACTCATGACCTATGTCACAAAAGGGGCGTGTAGTGCCATTTTTTAAGTGGAATTATGTTTGTACTTTCATGTAGTTACAATTAAATATTAATTAACTAATTTATGAGTTTAAAATTCTTTTTTCATGCATTGAATTTTTAAATTATTTACCAACAAACCTATTATACCCCAAAATCTCTTTGAAAATCACTTATTATTGGATACATTTTTCTGGATCTTGGTGTAAAGAGATTAAAATTTTTACAGTCTAAAAGTGACTCATGAATTTTCCTAGTATGGGAAAAAATCCATATTAAAATCTTTTTAATTTATGAGTGGAATGAACTTCCTTGTGAGGAGTTTTGTGATTGGTTTATGAATATATTTTTTAGGTAGAAAAATTCAAATTTGGGGGCTTAAAATAAAAAATAATTTCTTTAAATAGATGCAAAAAAGATGGAATAATAATTTGTAAATTATTTTAAAAAATTTATCCCTTTTTATTTTGTTGTGGATTTTGATTTAGAAATTTTATGTTTACAAATTAGTTAAATATTAAACTGTTGGGGATTGATAGAGCTCATATTTTCACATATTTTATTGTATAATTAGTTGTTCTAATCCCATTTTTTATTTTCATGCCAATTTTCACATTATTTGGTTTTAGGAATATTTTGAAATTAATTTTAAAAATAGCCTAATTTTTGTTTTTTATATCAGCTACTTATTTTAACCATAAAATTTTATAAAATGATTAAAATTAAAAATCCATTTTTATATTAAATTTTGGTTGAGATACATTTAATTCAACTATATTATTATCCTATACAAACATTTAGGGATTAAATGAAACTTAAAAACTGTTTATCAAAACCTAGGAAAAATTGTGGTTAATTTTAATGGTGATCCTGCATCTCAAAATTACGTATTCAATGAAGAAAAAAATATATTTTTGGTATACAGAAGAGGACAAGGAGAAAAACCATTGTCTATGGATTATTGAGATTTAATTTTGTAAGACCATAAATATATGGTAATGTAGGGTATGGGAATTTGAAGTGTCAACATGGATAAAAATATTTTCTCATGTAATTTAAACCGAGATATATGAATCCAATGGATCTAGCCTTTTATGGGTCAATATCAAAGCATCTCTGCACAAAATGTTAGATGACCAAAATCTATGATTTATCCATTTAATTATCAGAACATGTGTAAATTTTCATAGGATATATTTTGGGGGAAATTTTTCATCCCTCATGCTTATAAATTTGTACCTCCATTACCATTCATCATAGTGAGTCATTTTTCTATAGCTAAGGATAATTTATTATATTTTAAAACTCTTCTACATTTTAATATATATTATTTACTATTTCAATTTGATTTCTCTTTAATTTTATTTTTTATCCCCCCATAAATCTCATATATATGAAAATGGAGAACTAAATGAAGCTGTTGTTGAAGGAAGGGTATAATGATGTTTTTTGTTCACTATGATTCAATTTTTTATGTTGTTTTGTTCTAATATTTTAGTGGTTTTTAAATTGATTTATTTTATATTTTTATTTCTTTCCATGATATTGTATTCATCTTCCAATTTATCTTCTACATACTGCTTCATCATTACAATTTTTCATATAATGGGGTAGCATTATGGTGGTGATGTGTGGTGAAGAGGCTTCCTATCCATAGTTTATAAGATATTATCCTACATGAAAAGGTATCAATGTAGAATAATAACAATTAAAACAATCGAGTTTAATGTGATAGTTTTTTATCTTTACATTGAAGAGGGTATCGAGAATTACATTTTTAAGAATAAGGATAACATCACTATGATATCCAAAGGACAACAACATTATTCTTACTAACTTATTTTCTTATCATTTATTCTATTTCATACATATACATATATATATAAATTTAATTTTATAAAATCACTAATATTTTAGTTTTTATTTAGTATATATTAGTTTATGAATAGTGATAATATAAAACTAGTGTGGTGAGTGACTTCCTTGTGAGATTGAACCTAGGATTGCACATTATTTCATTCTTAAAAAAATAAGAAATATTTAGCATGGATTCATGAAAAAATTCTCTCATTAAATTTTCATCCTTTCTATGGTTGAGAATAGATCCCATAAAACTTTTTTTTAGAAAAAAATAAAAAAAAAATAAATTTGAAAAATTAAAAAATAGAAGTTCATTGTATATATTTTATTCTTTACACAATGTAGGATTGTTTCATTTATTTTTTGTATTATTGACTTGATGTTATGTATATCTAGGATTATTTATTAAATAATCAAGTGAAATAGAATTTCAGAATGACATAAAAATTATGAACCCAAATATTCACCATTTTTACTTCCATAAAGAAAATCATAACTTTATAGTGGGAATAGAAACAAAATAAAGTTGAAGAATAAGTGAGTCTTATTCCACCACAATTTCATGTTTAATATCCCAACAATGATGATAAAAAATTGTTATATGATCCACTAACATCTCCTACAAATATATTCCATGTGGCATAAATTCATGAGTAGGAGCTCAAGGAAGAACTACTTAAAAGAGTTTAACATTATTTTGAATATGTTTTTTTAGTTTTCATAGATTGAAATTACTTTTCACTCTCCTTGTTCTCACTTTTTAGATCTAACCAGGCCTAATTATGTGATAGCTCAACACTAGTAACCCAGAGCTAGTGTTTAATTTTGTAAATTCATATATAATACACTGCATCAAAACATATATAATCAATTAGTTCATCCAACTTAAATGACGAGATATATACATGTTTTTTATATTATAATGGAAAAGTAAAAAAAATACATGAAAATTTGTATTTCATCCTTGAAGAATATTAAAATATTTATTCTTTTCATCCTTGAGAAAACATAATAACGGGTGATCTCAGATTCTTAGTAAGGGATAATTTAAAACAAAAGCAATCACGAGTTGATAAGACATAAAAATATGGAAGACTGAAAATCAATATATATTCCATTTAATGAATTACATGAGTAAAAAATACTTCCATGAATGAATTTAAACACATGTATAATGATAAATGAATTCTCACATAAGTAAATGCATAATGTCATAAATTCATGATCTTATTTCCAAAGCCTTTTTTGAATACATCATAAATATTATGTTCAATGCCTTTATAATAGAAATTTTATAAAATTGGGTAGGTATACACCAAATACACAACTAATAAGGTTTGAAAACCAATATTCCTCTTGAAAGCTATTGATACATTGATGGGAAATCTATAACAATACCACACCTGTCCCATATATATGTCCAATTTATTCCTCATATATTGAATAGAGAATATAATACATAAACAAAATGACTTATAAAAAAATAAATATTATTATTAAATAAAAATATATATAAATATTTTCCCAAAAAATGAAATAACTTTCTCATTATACCTCCTTCAACTAATAACGTATATTAAAATTTTATACAGTTAAGGAAAATTAAAATTAATAAAAATGATATTGAATAAGAACATGATATTTAAAAGATGTAGATAAAGGATAAAAATAATGTTTAATTAATAAAGAAGAATTATCGAGAACATGATCACAAAGGATTTAACAGTCAAAAAATATGATTTAATACTTAAATCTATAAAGGATAATAGAAGAGAATAAATTTATAAAAAAACATGGTTTTTAATAAAATAAATTATTTTATTTATTATAGTGTATAATGAAATTGAAACATCAAAAAGAACATTCCTTAATGATTTTTTAACTTTTTTATAAAAAATAAGTAAGAAATCATTTCCAAAATTCTTTTCAACCTTTTTAAAAATAATGCATTTTTATGTTAATATAAAAACTAAAAATTCCATGAATAATGGGAAAATTATTTTCTTTAAAAAATATGAAAAT
This sequence comes from Viscum album, assembly GCA_963277665.1. Lineage (NCBI taxonomy): Eukaryota > Viridiplantae > Streptophyta > Magnoliopsida > Santalales > Viscaceae > Viscum > Viscum album. The sequence goes on from OY728139.1 coordinate 481,986,937, forward strand.
ATTTTGAGGAAGATAAATAATTTATAATGGTCTTAGTGATGGAAAAATACATTCACATAGTATATGTAAAAAATAACATTCCTTTCACACTTTTATAAAAAGTCAAAAACAACCTATTGATTTTTTTAAAGTTTTACACATAATTGTTATTAAATGAAGTAAAAGGTAGTGTAAAAAGAAATTTATTAATACTTTAATTATATGTAAAAACTTCTGTAAAACAATTTGAAGAACATAGACATGGAAGGAAAATATTCCCAACCTAAAAGAGAGAATAAAGTCAGTTTTTATTACAAAACATTATTTTTTTAATTTATGTTATGAAGAGAAGAAAAATTGGAAGAAAAAAATAGTAACACCAAAAACAAATAGTTTAGAAGAAAATATATGGGGTTTTAGAAGTTAAAGATTATATAATTCTTCTAATGTAAATATGAACATTACAAATCCTGAATAAGAGTGATATTTTAAAATATACCTTTATGTGTTTAATAACATTTGAATCAAAACCAATTAAAAGTGAAAAATTGAGTTGACCCATAAAATACTAATAATAAAGAGAAATTCATGATATAATATTTAGAATGTTATTGTATATATTCCATATATAATAAATTAGTTTCATAATATATAATTTTTCCCAATAGAGTATAACTGATATGAAAAACACCATACCTTCGTTTCCTACTTTTTCAAACATGTTATATCATCCTAAAAATAAATTTAAATTTAATAAATAATTTATTAATAGTAATTTTAATCTCCTTTTGTAACTATTTTATATCCAATCATTATATAGTTCTTTCTTACATCAACCACTTAATGTTGTTCAGTCAATTTATCAAAAACTCCTTCAGTATGTTGACCGTGGTCAAAGATGTTATGAAATGGTTCATCATCTCTATAATTTTAATAATTTAATGAATTTTTTTATTCATTATATATAGTTAATAATAATACAAAAAATATGTTAATGAAAAAATAAATCACATCTCTTCATGGAGGTTGTAGTCTACACATATGCATGAGTGACATTATCACTTTCCAAAAATGGTAGCATAAGTAAGTAAATGATATCGTATATTGAAATAATAATATTTTTATCATTAATATTTTATATATTTACATTAATAAATTCTTTATAACCACCCATGGAGATGAAAAAAACATTGCTATGTAGAGATGGGTGGTCACACGTACGCACAAGCGATGTTTTCAATTTCCATAGGATGGAAAAGAGATATAAAACAAAGGAAAAATTAACATAAAAAATATAATCACAGTAAATATACTTATTTAAATTTTCTAATATTGTTATGTAATATTTTGGGGGGGTTTAGGAAGAGATGAACTTGTAAAATCTTGGTAAAAAATATACCTCTTACTTTGGTAACCCCTTTTGGCTTACACCTTAAGCCTTATTGAAGTGATCATTTTGTGATAACAAAACTTCTATGTTTATAAAAATAAATAAGGGGATTTATTTTTATAGGTATTTTTCAATATAATTGCCTCAATTAGTGTGAATAATATAGGATATTAGGTTCCCTTTTATAAGTGGGGTGTGTGGAAAACATCTAATTACTTGTAAATTTATTATATAATACATATATTACTCAAGTAATGTGGAAACAATAATAAAATAATAAAATCTGATAATTTTAAAGTATATATATATAAAGTTATTTAATAATGTTTTTGTTATCTTTGAGCCTTATACCATTATTTTAACCACATTAACTCATTTTACCCTTAACCGAGGTGATAAAAATTTACTTTGATTACTATTCAATATGAAAATAATTAATTTGTACATGTTAGCTAATATAAATAAGTATGATTCCAAATATGGAATAAATTTTACATGATTCAATTCCTATAAGTTTAATAAATTAATTTTAATAAAAATTTTCAAAACATAATGAAAATCATTTTAAAAAAATGTTGTTTTATGCATAAAAATGATTTGCAGAAAAATAAATTATAATTTTGATTACTATGGAATTAATTATATTATGTTAACTAAAAGCATAATTATTTTACACTAAAATTGAATGAAAAAATAAATTAATATTTTGAATACATTATTAAGAAAAATGAACCAGAAACATATTTTATTTGAATAAGAACCTTACTTGGATTTCAAAAATGTTAAACATAAAATTTATAAATTCAAAATTATATTTTTAAATGAATTATGTTACCTAGTAATATATATTTTTTATCTATTTTTTTCAAAAACATTCAAGTTATTCCAATATCATTATAATTTCTTAAAAGGGATAATATTTTTAAAATCAGTATTTTTATCTGTTCACCCAAAAATCAACTATTTTTAAAAAATCTAAGAAAACATCCCTAAGGTAATTTTTTCATGGTGAATTAAAAAATGAAATTAAGTTACTAAAATTAAAATAATAAAATTTGGTATCTTAGGTTTTAATTAGATCCTTGAATAAAACTATGTGCATTGTGATTTAATTTCTTTAGAAAGAAAACCATACAACTATAGTAGAAGACCGGGTGTTATATTATTTCCCCCATATAAAGATTCTTCCTAAAAATTTACATAATGAAACCTCATGAAAATATGTGGGTGGTTCTTCATCATAACATCTCCAGGTTCCCACATTTCCTCTTTTATCTTATGTCTTCTTGAATGTACCTTTACCATCTATGTTTTCTGATACCTCCAAACATATTCTCTGGTGTCAAGAATCTAGATAGGATCTCCAAAATATAATAGATCAATATATAGTTACGTTTTTCAAAGGTGAGTAAAAGTGAAGGGTATTATATATATTTTCTTGATAATTATATATGGAACACATGACACACTTTATAGATTTTGGGTGGAATTTACAAACAATAATAAAAAACTACAATTCTTTCAAAAATATAAAAAGTCCAAATAAACATTATAATTTTTCTCCCTTATTACCAAACCTTATAACTCTCTTCTATAGTGATATCTTCAAGAAAAAATGATCTATAATTGAAATTGTAGATCCTACCTTCTAGTTATTGACTTAGTTGTTCTGCTTTCTTAGAAATACCTTGATATGACTCTAAATAGTTCTTATTTTTTCGATCATCTCCTTAATAGTTTTTAAGCCCAAAATATTACTTTCATTTAATTCATCCCAACAAGCTATTTTACAACATATTTTCACATAAAAATATTTATACTATACCATTTTAATTATTTAATGGAATCTATTATTATAATAAAATTTAACCAATATTAAGTACTGATCCCATTTACCATGAAAGTCATGTGAGAGAGACCTTGGAATGTATTTTAATATTTGAATAGTCCTTTTATACTTTACTTATATATGATGATGATAAGATGTGCTCAAATAGAACTTGGTATTGATATCCTTTTGAATAAATTTATATAATTTTAATCTAAATTATGGGACACGAACATATTCAATCAAAAGAGATGGAATATGAAGTTTAATGAATTCATTAATATAGAGTAATTTCAGGAAATCAAGATTTAGATCCTACCTTATAGAAAGAAAATTTAAAAACTTGGCAATATTATTAACAACAACTCATATAGAATTATTTCTTTTTGGATAATTTCTCATATAAACATAGTAACAAGAAGAGGGTCATGAATCCTTTAAAATATTTTATATTTTACTTAACCTATTAAAAAATAACACATCTTGATACATAATAAAAAATTCCCCACTTTATATTATCCCACCAAAAATATTCTTTTAAATCCCTATACATTTTTCCCATATAAGTGAGTATACTTAATTTTAATCTATGAGATGCATCTAATATCTCCATTTTCATCCCAAGTATGGATGGAACACAAAACATCTTTAAAAATTCTAGAACACCATCTTCATAAACAATGTTCCCCAGATTTCCACCATTCACGATATTTATTTTATTTTTCAAACTCTTATCATCATGCTATAACATTTTAATATTATCTATTAATTATGGAGGAACTCTACTGTAGTGGCGTTATGTGGTTTGTGGTCTCATCTGATGCTCTGGAGAAGCAGAATGGACTTCGGTGATTACTGGGTCAGATTCGCGGGTGTAAGTCCAGTCTTCATCGACATCATACTCTTCGTAGTGCTCCTGGTTCTGTTCTCTGCAGTTCTCTGTTGTCCTGCGGTGTGTTTCTCAGTGTTTGAAGGTCTCACTCATGCGTCGTCAGTTTGTGGGGTTCCGAATCTTCTCAGGTGAGTGTGTGGGGGGTTTTTTTGTGTCTGATGCGGTCGAATTGGTCAATCGCGATGGGATCTTCAGAAATAGGGTGTTGCTTGCGGTGATGTTTGTGCGCATTTTGATTCAGTTCTTGGTGAAACCTCTTCTGATTTCTTTGATCTGATTTTGTTCAGTTCGATTTAGGGGTTTTTTTCATTTCCTCTCGTGTCATGGCGGGGTGGATTTTATTTTGTTTTCCTTTTGATGGACTGGGAGTTCTGATTTTTGTGAGGCAGTGAAGCTATATAGTTTGCGTGGTTTTTTGTGGTTTTGCAAATGAATGAATTACTGAGGGGTTTTGATGCTAATGTTGACACAGAGGGGGATTCTAGTGGGCACTTACATCATTGTGATGTTGGAATGGTGAAGGTAGGGAGATCAGCGGTTTGATATCCTGTGGATGCGATGAAGATGGTGGTCTGTTCGGTTGCGCTGGTGACGACCTCCGGGTTTCTGTCGACCTCTCCGACGACCTGCAAGGCTGGTGACTCGTGATGATGGGATCATGGCCCGAGATGGGGAACGTGGTGTATGGTGGAATGTGATTGGTTTGCTTTTGAAATTTCAATTCCACTGGATTCTGGTTGAAGGTTGTCTTTTTCTTATACGGTTTCTGGTTTTCCTTAAACCGGTTTGGGGTACCGAAACCCATAAACCAGCTTCTAAAAATGAAAAAAAATGATTTTCTGTAGTAATTATGGTTTGAAAATAATTTGGAAAGGAATAATTTTTCTCATTCCCTAATGATTATTTTATAAAAAATTTATAAATCAATTAATACGTTATATTTTTATATCTACATTTTAGTTATAACTCTATGATATTTTCTCCTCAATTCATCATCAATATTTTTTCCTTCCTTGGGATGTAGTGTATTGATAAATCCTAATACTCAAATATTTATCTCCATATACTCTGTATCATGTTGAGAATATTTTGTAAAACTATTAATTTCAAAATTTTGTGATCCCTATATATCTTAAATTTTTCATCATAGAGATAATGAATCCATATTTTCAGGGAAAATATTATAGCTTCCAACTCAAGACTATGGGTTGGATAATTTTTTTTCATGGATCTTTAACTATATTATTCATAAGTAATATATTTTTAATTCTATATGAGGAATCATATTAGTCTTTTCTTTAATGTATTACTATATATCAGAAAACCATCCATTCCCAATAGTAATGTAAATATTGGTGAATTGACCAATATCTTATTCAGTACTTCAAAACATTTGTTACATTATTTTGACCATATGAACTTAAAACCTTTATATGAACAATTATTTAAAGGGTTAGCTAATGAGGAATAATTTCAAATAAATAATTGTTTGTAATATGATAATACCGATAAACTGTGTAGCTCATTTATGTTCATCGATTTTGAAAATTATTTAACAACCTTTATCTTTGAAGGATTAACTAATATTAAATCTATGGAGACAACATGAATAAGAAAAGAAACTTCCTAAATCTATAATTCACAATCACTACATTTACAATATAACTTATTTCCTCATAGAGTTTCAAGAATGATTCTAAAATATATCTTTTTGGTCATATATTTTCCAGTATAGCAATATTTCATCGATAAATACCACAATAAAATTATAAAGATAATATATGAAGACTATATTAATCATATAAATAATAATATTAAAGGGTGTATGAGCCAATATTGATGTCATTATTGTAAACTCACAATGTTCGAACCTTGTGTGAAATGCCATATTTAGAATATATTCCTTCCTTTCTAACAATAGATGATACCCATAAAATGAAACAATATTTGAAAAATATTGATCTCATTCATGTTGATCAAACATTTCATCAATGTGAGGTAGAGGATATTTATCTTTTTTATTTTTGGAATTGATTTTATTTTAATCTATGCACAACTTCATACAATCATTCTTATTCTTAACAAAAAGAATAAGATCTTTTCAAAGTGAAACACTAGGTAAAATGAATCAGTTATTACACAACAATTTCAACTGTTTCTCTAGGTAAACTAATTCTACTATGACTATTCTACATGAAGTGTTATATATAGTGTTTTCATTAGGGATGAAATTAATAGAAAACAATACTTCACACTTAGGTGTATTTCTAGGGAATTATTTAGTAAACGCATCAATTTATTCCTACATAATAGGTATATCTTCTATATTAAGGTTTCCTTTACCATACATTGGTTTAGTATTTTCTAATTCTATAAGAATTTAATTAAAGATATATTTTGGAGGAGGATCCATAAATGATTAATAAAATTAAGTATTTTTTCTAAAGATAATGGATTTAAAATCTCCATAAAAATCTTAATCTTCTTATGTTAGAAATAAATTTTCATATTATATTTTTAAATCCAATCCATACCAAGGATTATATCAAAGTCTATTGTATGTATAAAAACCAAGATTTTAATTAGGAAATTTTATGCATTATAATGTGGAATTATTGACATATCCTTATTACAATAAGGTTTCCAATATGATTCTTGATTTAAAACTCAATTATTATGGTTATAGGGAATAATTTATTGTTCTTGGAAAATATGGAAGGTATAAAAGAGTATGAATATCCAACATCAAATATGACTTTATGATAAAATTACCTAATAACACATCATTAGGAATTTCAACCTCAGTTATAGTAGTAACATAATATTGATCATTACCCCATTGGTCACTTCCATGGTAGGTTCTTTAGACTATTTCAACATTGTTTTTAATAAATCCCCATATCCATATAGTTGAATCACATAATAATAGTGGTTTATTTCTTTATATTTCATTTATGAGATAGATATACCTTATCTCTAAAATTATAAAAAACTAAAATTCCACTTAAGAAATTACTATGATGTTTCTTTACACAATCATTACATTAAACCTACAATATTTTTTTTGATTTTCATAATAACCACTTTTAAAGGGAAGTGGGGGACCCGTACAATAGATAACCAGATGAAAAAAAACTGAATTACAAGGATCAAAACATAAAATTAAAACAAGAAAAACAAGAATCCATTTCAAATTTCAAATTTCAAACCACTGCCAGGTGTGAGAAGTGACGCCCCGGTCACAGCGTAGCCACTATTCACCTCAATCCAATCATCTACATCCTATCTTCACACCCCTGATAAAACTACTCTCCATCAAAATCGTAAAACTCATCGACACCATCAATACACCCATATCGCCAGTAAACTAGACTTGTCAACCACTATCTTCGACAATACATACCAAACGATCACAAAATAGTAAACTAACATCACAAACTTCACCAAAAACACAGAAAAACGAATGCAAAACCCTAAAAAACCCCCAAAACCAACTTCATCATCGCCTCCATGAACCGAAACAACACAAATGAGAGAACAAACACCATTGTGATACTATTGTTTTTAAACACCTTATCTATACGTTGGCACATTATAAGGAGCCATCTAATGGAACATCCACTGTAAAATAGGACACAACGTATCTCCACCACTTCTCGGAGAAAGGGAAACCACCACCAAATCCATATTTGAATGTTGTGATGCACAACCTTCATCGAAGAATCAGCCATGAATCCCATATCTAACAAACATTCCATGAACATAAAGGAATGCCAGAAAATTTAAATGAAAAAGACTCTAAATAATAGTGTAACCATTGTCAAAAGCCTCGCCATCAGAATCCCAAGCCACCGCAAGACACCATCGCATCAGAACAAATATGGGGTCTTAATTATGCATTTTATTGAAGTGTACTTAATCTTTATATAAACTTATTAATATGAAAAAAAATATATCAAATAACGTGTCTTTAAAATTTCTCCATTCTACACTTTCAATTTCTTCATATCATTTAGTATTCGAGATCGATGACCACAATTAATCAAAATATACCTTTAAAAAATATATTTACATAATAACCTTTTCACATTAATTACATCCCAAATATAGTAATATTTATTTAAGGTACTAAATCAATTGTTTAGATATAAATAAATTATGATTTCTATTAAATTTTTTAGGAATTTGTTACATAACGTGATCCAACATAGGTGAACTATGATATCGAATAATAGATTTCTACATATGGGGAAAGATATTTTTCATATCCTGGTTCATTTTTAATAATATGACCACGACCTACTCAACTCCAACACTAACTATATTGACTTTATCATAAGGTAAATCCCAACATTGACAATGGATTTTGACATGATTTTCCTTGCTTCTGCTAGGGTCTATATTTAAATAATGGCACACACATGATTATCTTATTAAACAATTAATACTGATACATAACTTAAAAATACCTAATAATTTATGAATTATTCTATGTAACAATATTAATGATCTTGTGTTAGATATGTTCTTGTAATATCTAGTTCTCAGGTGTCCTACTAATCTTTTTTGATATAAACAATAACTACCCGACTCTAGTAACACAGAACTGGTGTTTAATTTATTAAATTTGAACAATATTAAAGGGATAAAAACATATAGGATCAATAATTTTATTATTATTGGGAGACCAGATATATATATTATTTGCATTTCACATTTAAAAAATAAAACATAGCATAAAAAATATATTGAATCATTTAATATCATTTAAATATTATTTCTTCATACCCTAAGTAAAGGAAAACAAAATAAAGTGTGAGCTTAGATGTTTGTTAAGTAAAATAATATGATATCAAATATCCTATGTTGATAAGGAATAACAATATGGAATATTGAATAATAAATACATATTCCATTTAATAAATAACTAGATCCTGAATTGAACCCATTAATGAAAGTAAACACATAGATAATTATAACCGAATTCTTATGGAATTAACTTCATAATGTTGGAAATTTATGATCTCACCACCAAGGAATTATTCCAAGACATCATTAATATTACCATAATGGTCTTGAGCCTAGAAACTGTCATTAATTTTGTATACATACGCAAAATTTCCATGCAATAAGACATTCTAAATAGTTTGTATCATGAGACATGTAGATACAAAAATGGGATATCTATAACCAAGTTTTATACACCACTTACATATGTATAATGATTTTTTTCATATATTTAATCAAAAATATTAAACATAATCAAATATCATTATCAATCTATTAATATCCAAATTTAATTAATAATATAAAAAATCAATATTTACCCAGTAAATGAAATTAAATTCTTAATAAGACTACTTCAACTAATAAAATATATTCAAAAGTTAAAAAATTAATACAACATCAAAGTAATAAAAAAAATATTGTTTTCACCCACGATATTTGAACATAGACATGAAGGAGAACAATAATTTATATCAAAAAATGTGGAGTGATAAATAACATGATCACAAAAAAGTGAATGATATCAAAACAAGGTTTAATTTATAAATCAGTAAAGGATGATAGAGGAAGTTGATTCATTAGAAATTAATGTTTCTAATAATTGAAAATTATTTTTATTATTATATTTGAAAATGTAACTGATACTTTAAAAATAATTTTTTTCAAGGTTTCATAACTTTCTTTGTAAAAAGTATTATAAATAATTTCTAGATTTTTTTCAACCTTTCAAAAAATGATTTATTTTTATTGTACAATAAAAAATGTTCCAAGTATAATAGAAAAAATATTTTCATTGAAAAACCATGAAAAATAAAATAGGAATATAAATATATAATAATGTTCATGGTGGTGTGAAAATATGTTCATATTGTATATGTTAAAAAGAACATCCCTTTCAAACTTTTATAAAAGGTAATAAATATTAAATTTGTAAAATGTTGAAAAGTTTACTCTTAAATTTTATTTAGTTAAATTAAAAGACATATAAAAATATTATTATTAATACTATAAACAGATTTAAAAATATTAATGAAAAAATTTGAAGAACATGGACATGCAAGAAAAATATGCCTAACCTAAAAGAGGAAATATAGTCCGTTTTTCTTACTAAACAATTATTTTGGTATTTGGGTACCAAAGAGAGGAAAAGTTAAAAAAAACATAGAAAACCAAGAAATCACTAAAGGTTAATAAAATATATGGTTTTAAAAAGATAAATATTATATAAGGCTACCAAATTAAATTTGAACATGAACAATCCCAAATATGACCGAGATTGTAAAATAGACATTTATTAATTAAATAACTTCTAAATAAAACCCTCCTAAAAGATAAAATCTAACTTAAAAAATCAAATACCATGAATAAATAGGAATTAATAATATAATATTTAAATTGGGAAATATATACATAATATAAAAAATTTATTTTATAATATATAATATGTCCCAATAGAGTGGAATTGAAATGAAAAAACCTTAACTTGTTTATCTACATAGTCAAACTCATTATATACTCATGAATAATAAATTTAAATTAATTAATTAATTTATTAAGAATTATTTTCATATATATATATTCCATTATTAAGTTCCCTTTTTAATCATTTGAAATACATTCATTATGTAGTTCTTTCTTACACCGACCACCTAAGGTTGTTTTTTTAATTTCTATAAAATTACTCCAGTGTGTTGACCATGGTCAAGGGTGTAATGGAATGTTTATATCATATCTAGAATTATAATAATTTAATTAACACTATTTATAATCATTATATAAAATTTATAACTATCCATGAAATATGATAATATAAAAATGAATCACATCACCTCATGGAGGTGGTAGTGCACACGTACACACACATGACATTATCATTTTCAAATGACTGGTAGGGTATAAATGTAAGGGATCTATTATATTTAAAGAATAATAATTATGTCATAAATATTATATATATTCATTAATTACATATTTATAAGCATCCATGTGAGTCAGTGATAAAAAATGAATTACACCACTAAGAAGAGATGGTTGGCCACACATATACCCGAAGAATGTTTTAACTTTCCATAAGAAGAAAAGGATATAGAAAATTGATGTACCATTGACATAAGAAAAATAAGTATAGTGAATATATTGATTTAATTATTTTAATATTTTTATTGAATACTTTATGGACTTCTAAGAAGAATGGAACTTGGAAAATCTTGGTAAGAATATATACTTATTCTTATAGTAATCATATTTTTCTTACATATTATGCTTTATTAAAGTGATATGTTAGTGATTCTAGGACCTCAAGGATGAGGAAAAGATTTTTTTTGATATTTAGGCAAGTATTAGTTGATTTATGTGGATAATAAGTTTTTATAGGATAGAATATGTGGTTTACTTTTATAAGTGTCATGGGTGGGAAAATTGTAAATATTTGAAACTCCATTATATAATATATATCTTACTCGATTAAGGTGGATATAAATTATAAAATTTTAGAATATGATATGGTTTAGTTATAAATACAACTATCTGGTGAGATTTAAGTAAGTTTTTTTGTGTTATATTGAATCATTATTAATTTATTTTAACCCTTTTAACTCATTTATCCCTAAACCGAGGTGATAAATATTTATCATTGTTACTAGTCACTGTGAAAAAATGTTATGTTATCCTTTTTAAATAATTTTAATTATTAGGATTCCAAATATTACATCAATTTTTTATGATTTAATTATTATAAGTGGTAGAAATTACTATTAATATAAGATTACAAAATAAAAGGAAAGTTGTTTTTAGTAAAATAAATGTGTTAAAAATAAAAATGATTTTGTAGAGAAATCATGTATAATTGTAATGAACTGAATTTTTAAAATTAAATTAAAAATTTAAATTAGTATATTATTATTAACAAATGAAATTATAAAAACACATGTGTTACTTTGGTTTATGTAATGTATTATGTTATATCCTATTGTGTTTTAAAGATAATTCAACATCATAACTATTGAAAGTATAACCATTATATAGATATTACATCATTAGTATATATATATATCATTATGATAAATTTAGTTAATACAGAAAATGGAAATGATAACCTCGACCAGTAAGAGTGTACCTTACGAATCTCATATATTAGAGCTTCTAAGGGAGTTAGTACCACTAAGAGTTTCCCTTGACCAATCCAAAGTTGATATTCTATAATTAAATCATGATTGAAATCATTTACTGGGGAAGTTTAAAATAATCAAGATCACAACCCCAACTATATTTGATAAACCACCCTATGAAAATCCAACTATCGCACACCTTACCCACATGGCATTCAGTGGAGTAATAAAGTTATATTTATATAGACCTTAATAGTATGAATTTTTATATTATTATTATTTAAAAAAGAATTTTTATTTTTATTCTATATTTTATTAAATCATAATGGTTAAATAATAATGTATGATCAAAATAATATTTTGATACAATGAAACATAAATTTAATTTTTAGAAAATGAAAAGTTTTAATCAAGACACTATTATTTATTTACTAAATAATTTTTGGAAATAGTTGATATTTTAATAAAATATTATCATTAAATAATATTTATTTACTTAAAATGATATTCTAATTTCACGAAGTCAAATATAATTTTTTAAATGGGTTGAATGTTTTTATTTTCATAAAACCCAATATTTTTTTATTAAATGGGTATTTTTGATTTAAAATATTAAATGTTCATATTAAAAAAATTCTATCAATAAAATTAATATCAATTTTTAAATTAGCATGTTGAAATTTTACAACATTGATTTGTTTAAAATTTTCTGGGACAATTTAATTTCTGGGTAAAAATTAAATACAATTTGTATTATGACATCATAAAATCCCTAAAAGTGATCAAATAAAAATAATATAGAGTATTCATGACCAAAGTTATGTTATCCCATTTAAATAATGTGTTTTGAAGTTATTTTTGTTAATTTTTTAACCCTTAATGAATCTTACAGATGTTATATTATATTTTATGGTTTTAAACTCAATTATTTATAAACATTTCTCACTTCCACATCACCAATGGTATTATTTTAAGGAATTTTGTTATTAAGCTTATAAAATAATAAAATAAACTCATATTTAGAATAAACCATTGTAAAAAACCATGGGATGCTTTTTGGTTTGGATTAATTAATCTTGTTGAGTCCAAAACCTATGTTTAGAAATTTAAAAATAATTCTCCTCCCATTTTCTACAAGAACCCACCAACCCTCCAATTTCTTTATACTCAAAAACCTTGTATAATGAATTTAACCTACCATTAACTCTCTATATCCCTCCCAAGGATCCCCTAAAGATATTAAAAATACCCTCCCAAGATTTTATAAGCACACTCTCAAGGTAATGAATCCTATCTACCTTCTATTTATTCAACAAAATAATTTTTACTATGAATTAATTATTTATAATTTATCATGTTGGGATATGTTTATTCAGATATGTTTTATAATCCTTATTGTGTAAAAATTATGAGATACCCCTTTCACTCTCATTCACCCCTCCCATAAACCTTTATGTACCCCGGTTATGCTGTCAAAAGTTTCCTATAATTTTCTATGCCAAATGTTTGTTTACTGAATGGCCATACCCACTTCCACTCAAGGGTATTCACCTATATGTAACTATTTTTAATTTAATGGGGACTTGTATACATTTAACTCACACTACCTCTTCATGGGTTTAAAAGTGATGAAACAAATCCTTATGTAGTATGATCTATGTGGTATACTTATGCATATAAAAGATATTAAAGTGACAGGTGGGCCTGAAATTATATAGACCTCTAATGAATTGGGTGATGTTATTATCTCATAAGATACCATGTATAGTACAAAATAGGTTATCCTAAGAACATTATTTTTTGATGCCTTGGTGGTTATCCTTAACTTATGCTTATGATGTCTTGTTTTATTATGTTTCCACATTCTCATATTGACTTTATGTGATAATATTATATCATGTAATGATATTTATGTTCATGATTGTCACCCCTCTTATATTACCATGATATACCTATAAAATATTCTATATTACATTCATCATGTTATTATTCTATTATTAACTTACCAAGATTTATAGCCATCCCTTTCTTATGTGCTTCCATAGGCTACCCTATGTAGTGTTAGAAGATAAATAGGTTTTTAAGAGCTTGTTATTTGGGTTTTGAATAATTCCATTGTTTTTATATTTCACGTTATTATTTAATGTACCTAATTAATCTTATATATTATACTTCGTAATTTTATGGGGCTTCATTAAGTTTATATTTATGTAATAAATAATTAAATATTTTTTATAAAAGTTATGGGATTTCATAATTGGTATCAGAGAAAAGACTTGTTATTTTTTGTATTAAGATTAGTAAAAAATAGTGAAATCCTTAAGGATAAGACTAAACATAAGAAGAAAACCTAAAATTTTTGGTAAAGTATACATTAAGTGGTTTCCATGTAAATAAATTATTGTATGTATTCTACAAGTGCATATGGATTTGACATAGTTATACCTAGGGGTAATAACCTAGAAGAATTCACATTAATATGCACTCAATTGTCACCTAGAGCAAGAAAAAGTTTCCTTCCAATAAACTATATTTTGACACTCTCTGGGGATATGCTTTGGTAAATTTTGAAAGTCCTTATGAACTATTTTTAAGGTGATAAGAATTCCTAGAAGGATTTTTGTTAGGAAATATTTCATAGATAACACAGATTTAAACCTATAAATTTATAGGTTGAGGAATATATTTCATTTATGAGTTATTCCTTTAATGTTTATAGTTTACCTTTTATATGATTAATATTTTTAAAATTTTCATCCTTAAGTCAATTTTGGATGAATATAATAATTTAATCCAGAATCGTATAGTGAAATATAGTCATATATTGCATTTGTGAATGTAAAATTCCCTATATGATTACGGCTCTACAAATTCATTCCTTTCATGCGAGTTTAGTATAACTCTTCAAATAGAACCTCAAAACATGATAGTTGAGTTATTCTTGAAGATGCAAAATAGGTCAATTGTTACATCACAAGTATATAAATCATCCCTTATCAAAAAATTTGGGTTGATACCCCCTTTTGTGGAATTTAATCCCATTCTGGGCATAGAATAGAATTCCCTATATACAACCAACATAAATTGCTGATAGAAGAATATCAAGTTTTGTTTTGAAAATATCCATCTAATTATATGCATGTTACTTGAGGAGGATTAATATCATTGGGTATAATTATATCAATAATAAATATCATTCCTTTACGTGAAAAAATATCTACTTCAAATTATTAATACTATGGAAAATATCATTTTAGATGACATACCCATTATAAGTGAATTTACAGATTTATTTCCTGAATAATTTCCTAGTCTTCCACAAAGTTGTGAGAATGAGTTCTCAATCAATCTCATACCTAGGGAATTATAAAATCCAATAATAAATATATAATTTCAGTTGTTGTCCTTAAAGAGATAAAGAAGTAACTATATAAGAATATGGATAAACAGTTTATACGCACGAGTGATTCACTATGAGGGGCACTGGTTCTTTTATTTAAGAAGAAGGATCGGTCAATGCACCTCTATATTGATTATTGTGAACTCAATAAAATCATGTAAACTAATAAGTATCCTCTAAAAAAGATTTATTAACTATTTGATCATCAAGGTGGATCCCATTACATCTACAAGATGGATCTTTGGTTAGGATATTATCAAGTAATGGTGATGAAAGAGGATATCCCATTAACTATGAGTTTATAGTGATTCCATTTGGAATCATTAATGATCTAGAAATATTTGAGGACATGATTAATAGAGTATGTTTGGATTTCCTTGAAAATTTCATGGTAGTATTTATATATGATATTTTTACCTACTCCAAAAGAAAGTATTAACATGGGGATAATTTGAATAACATACTAAAGAATTTGGGAAAGTAAAAGTTATTTTAAAATTAAATTAAATATGAGTTTTGAATGGATAAGGTTAAATTCTTGGGTATTTTATCACCAATAAAGAGATTTTTATAGATCCTTAAAAAATATATTCAATTTAAAGATGACCCAAAAAAACCTCTCGGATAAAAATATTTAGTTTTCATAGAATAAATGGGAAATATCATCAATTTTTGTGAAACGTATCACTATTTTTTGTTCCAATAACCATGATAAATTGAAATGGTGTGATGTGTTTTTGGAATAATGAATATGAAGAATTATTTAAAGTGATGAAGAGGAAGATAATTACTACAAATGTTCTCACATTACCAATAAGCGGGGAAGAATTTTTTATCTCTCGTGATTCATCTAAAAAATTATTGTCCTATGTACTAATTCTATATAAAAAGGTAACAGTATATACCTCCCTCTAATTAAAGATCAATGAGAAGAACTACCCAACCCATAATCTATAATTGGTTGTAGTGATCATTGTACTGAAGATTTGGTGACATTATCATCAAGGGGGAGAAGTGTGTCATAGATGTAGATTATAAAAGCGTCATGTATATATTCACACAAAATAATCTTAATATTAACAAATGAGTGTTGTAAGAAATGATTAAGGATTATGATTGTTCAATCAATTACTATCCTAGGTATTTAATCAAAGTGGAAGATGATCTAACCAGAAAAGATTCTACAACCCTATCCATGATGAGAATTGTAAGAGATCCAATATTCCTAGACATACTGAGGATGAGAGTGGGAATAATAAAATAATGCTCATCCATTATTTCTAAAAGGAAAACTCCACCATATGTTATTGAGAGGATCAAGGATTCTTAGAAGTATGATGATGTGATAAAGAAAAAAGTAGAAAAAATTTTAGAGTTCAACATTGAAAAAGATATATTTATAAGGTTTAGAACCTGGATATGTGTCCCATAAAAACCAAAAAATAAAGAAGAAACTAATGGTTGATGCACATAACTCATCCTCACATATTCATGCAAGAAACACTGAGATATATAGAAATTTGAAGATTAACTTCTGGTGGGATAACATGAAGAGGTATATTGAAGAATATGTATCATTATTCTTGGTATCCCAACAAGTCAAGGAAGAATGATGGAATTTTTATGGTATTATGAAACCATTTCCCATACCAGTATGGAAATGGGAAAGCAAAAAATGGATTTATTTATAGGACTCCCCATGATCCCAAAATCCAATAATTCTATATGGTTGGTAATCGATCACTTTAAAAAGTCATCTAATTTTATTTCTATAAAGGTAGATATTTCTTTGAACAACTCACCAAGATATACATAATAAAAGTGGTAAGACTAAATGGAGCTCCAATGTCTATTGTATCTAATGGATATATGAGATTTACCTTGAGGTTTTGATGGAAACTTGAGAATGTATCAGATATAGAATTGAGATTTAACACTCCTTATCACCTCGAGATGTATGGATATACTAAAATAACCATTAAAACTATATAGAATATTATGAGATAATGTTCAATGGACTTACATGGATATTGGGATCAATAACATCCCCTAGTAGAGTTCTTATATAAAAATAGTTTCCATTATATCACTAAAATTTCATTTTATGAGGAGCTGTATGGGAAGAGGTGTCATACTACAACACTCTATGATGAAGTTGGAGATAAGAAGTTTATGGGACATTATCATATCCAAGAGATGAAAAATAAGATTAAAACCATTTAGCGTCATATAAAGTCTGCATAATTTCAATATAAATTCAATGTAATCAATCATTCAAGAGACCTGGGGTTTTAGTTCGGAGATAAAGTGTTCCTTTATATGTTTTTTAGGAGAAATTTAGGAGGTTTGGGAATAATGGAAATATTATTCCAAGATACATCATACCCTTTAATATCCTTGATCCCATCATAGTAGTGGCCTACTAACTATAAGACCCACCTAACCCATCTCGAGTACATGATGTGTTCCATGTATCCCTCTTGGATAAGTACATACCAGAATCCCCACATGTACTTAATCCAAAGGTGGTACCATTGGATAAATATATTGTATACATGAATCATTTAGTGAAGGTCTTAGATCATAATGATAAGATTCTATGAAACTAGACAACATACCTGGTCAATGTACTATGGAAGAACCAAAAGTTTGATGAAGTGAATTAGAAATCATAAAAGGTGATGAAACAAAATCACCCTCATCTATTATAATGCATAAATGATATTTTAAGAGTGAAATTTATGAATTGTGGAATGAGGTAATGACCTAAAAATGTATAAATTAAATTCCCTTTTTTTAAATGAGTAAATTCCTTATTAAGAAATGATTTTATAGAAAACACATGTGGTAGTTTTGATTTTGGACCATTAAAAGATATATCCTTTCAGATTTAAAATACCATTAAATATAATAATTTTTGATAATAAAACCACTATACAATGATCATATGATTAGTATATATATATATATGGATATGGTAAATCCAATTTACACATACAATGGATGTGATGGCCTCAACCAATAGGATTATACCATAAAAATCCAATTTATTAGGTATTTTAAGAGGGATAACAACATTGGGATTTTCTCTTGAACAAGGGTAAGCTAAGACTAAACAAATAAAAATAAGTGAAAATTTTTATGGAGTAATTTCAAGCCCTATGAGATAACAACCCAAACCATGTTCTCTAAACCTCCTCATGAAAATATCAAAATCCAAAACCTTTCCCCTAGGGCATTTATTGATGTACTAAATGGATATTTATCTTGTACTTATAAGTATGATTTTTTATATTTTCATTTTTAACAAAATAATAATTATATTTATCCATTTTATTATCAATTTATAATAGAAAAATAATAAAATTTTATGAAAATAATATTTTGATAAAATGAAATGAAAATTTTATTTTTCGAAAATATATAGTATTAATCAAGACACTATTTTATGATGAATCAAGACTTTTTTAAATAGATGATGTTTTAGTAAAATATTATTATTAAATAATATTTATTAAATATGAAATATAATTTAATTTCAAGATGTCAAATATACTTTTTATAGGGTTAAAAACCGTTATCATTGTAAAACCCATTATTTTCCATTAAATGATTAATTTTTGTTTGAATGTGTAAATTTTCACATTTATAGAATTATTTTGGTAAAATAGATATTATATTTTAAATTATCATGTTTACATTATCTAATGGTGAAGTTTTCATAATTTTTCGAGACTTTTTAATTTTAAGGAAAAAATTTTATACGGTAACAATATTTAGTATGTATTATGACATCATAAAATTCCAAATGTGATATAATAAATACTATAAAGAGCGTACATGACCAATTTTTTTTCACATTTAAAATAATGTGTTTTTGAAGTTATTTTATTCATTTTATAATCCCTTAATGAAACCTTAGAAACTTATATTATATTTTATTATTTTAAAATAAATTATTTATAAACATGAATCATTTCCACATCACCGAGGGTATTATTTTACGAATTTTATTTCATATCCTTATAAAATAATTAAATCCACTAATATTTGGTAGAAACAATATGAAAAATCCATGGGATGGTTTGAAAATTGGATTACATTATCATATATAGTCCAAAGCACTTGTAGCATCAAGTTACTATACCCCTGCCCCTCTAGATCCCTCCCAAGGTTCCTAAAATCTTTTAAGAAGCTCCTCACATGATTTTAGATGTTCCCTCCAAAGGTAATGGATCCTCTTCTCCCCCTCTTTATTCAAGCATTTCCTTTCCACTATGGCTTTTGATTTCAACTTGTTCTTGTTGGGATATGTCTTTTCTCATACCCTTTACCATCCTTATAATGGAAAAGTGATTATAAACCCCTTTTACTCTCAATCACCCCTCTCATAAAACCATTATGTAGCACAATTATGTTGTTCAAATTATCAAATGATTTCCATGACAGATATTTTTGTAGTGAATACCAATCTCCATTTCCACTCAAGGGTATTCACTTAGATGTACCTATCATTTAATTGATTGGGGGAATTCAATGAATGTAATCCAAACTCCTTATTCATGGGCTTAAAAGTGATGGAATACATTATAATTTTGTATGATCTATGTGGAACTCTTATGCATGTATTTGATATGAAATTGATACGTGGTACTATAGTTATATATCCCTCTAATTCATTCGGTAAAAATTTTAACTCATGAGATATTATTTATGGTGCATGAGAGGTTACCCAAATCACATAATGTTATGATTTATTGGAGGCTATAATTTACTTATACTTATGATGTAATGTTTTATGTTACCTTGATATTCATATTGACTCACAAATATTACTTTCATCATGCTGTAATTTTTTTATTCATTCACTGGACATTATATATCACCCCTATCTTATGTAAATCCCCATGTTATCCTTGTTAGTTTTAGATATAAATGACTCCAATTATCTTTGGTATAGTAATAAAAAACTAAAATAAGATACCATTTAAGAGAAATAGGTTATATAATTTGAGTAGGTGGATTATCAACAAGAAGAGTTTGAGGAGTCTGTGGTGATTCTATTTCATTCTCTACATCAAATTTCATATCACATAGATGAGGAAACTATGATTTTTAAAGGGATACAATCTATATTTTCTTCACCCTTACACTTCTATTTCTCCCTATACCTATCCTATTATAGGGGTTCAGATAATTTAGGGGTTCCCGCTCTTAATATTCACTTATAGATTTTGGGATAAATAATATTTGGAGGTTTCTAAGAAATAAACCCTTTACACATTCAGATTGGGGATAAAGTTATATAACTTCTTAAAAAAGAATTTTAAATACCAAATACCCATTTATGGATCTAAACATGACCCATCACTCTTCTTTAATTATCTTTATTTTTATTTTATTTACAGAAAATGTATTATGTTTTTTTCTTTTGTTTATTATAGTTTTGAAGTGGAAACAATTAGATTAAAAACTCAAGGATTCCCCTATTTTAAATAAACAAGTTTTTATTTCTCATTCTACTAGGTTTTACAACATTATATTTTTATTCTGTTGATCTTAAATTAAGGGAAGTAAATTTTAAGTGCATAGTGGGAGGGGGAGTATTAAACTTATTAATAGTTACTATATTTTCCTTTTATTTGTCATTTATAAATAATTATGAGCTATAATGAGTATTTGTTATCATTTACACTCTTGTATTTATTTTTATAAGGGTTTCCTTTTTTTTAATATGTCTTATAAATTATCTTTATTTGGGAAATTTTTCAAAGAAAATTATTTTCAATATTTTTTATGAGTTTTATTAATTTTTGAAATCTATGAATTTGAAACACTGACCCAAAATATTTTTCCAACCCTATGAGATATTTTGATCCAATTTTACAAATTCTTCCAGATACCCTATATTTATTGAGAGAATCATAGATTTTGTGTATAAACCTGAAATTGAGACTATTTCTTGTTTAAATATTTTGAGTTCATAATTTTTTTTAATATGACTATTCGATTATTTTTTTGGGATAACTATATATTTAAATTGATATATACCCTTTATATCTACCATTTTTATCCTTATAAATACATGAATTACATTATAGATTTAATCAATATTTCAATAGAAAATTTCCATACCTAACTTCCCTCTTAATTTTTTTTAATGAATATTTCTTGTTTCGGTGTGGGGGAAGGTCATTTCAAGAGTGGGTTATTTAGGAATCCATTGATTATTGGGAAGTGTGAGGAGTGCTTTATTATTATAGGAAATGAATAGAAATTAAAATGGGTCATTATTCATTGTACTTAATTCATATAATCCATTTCTCAAATAAAAAAAATTGAAAACTTGGAGGAAAAAAGAAAAAATAAAGGTGAGATTAAATTATTCATTATGCTTACTTGCATGATTTTTCATGTTGTCACTACATTTAATTCTCATCCCATACTTCATGCTAAAAATATTAAATTTGAAAAATAATAATTTTTATGAAATAATTCATTTAATTTATTTTTTGATTCATGTACCATGTTATAGAATGGGGGTGGGTGTTGTACATTTTTAATGGGAATTGAGTGAACACTTTCATTTTGTTTCACTTGAATATTTATGAACTATATTTATGAGTTTAACCTCCAATTTTAGTCTCTTTAATTTTTAAATGCATTACCTAAAATCCTTTAGAAACAAAAATTACCTAGAAAAATTATCATGATTGAAAATATTATTATTTCTCTAGATGTGGATAGATGAAAATTTTTACAATCCAATGGTGTTACATTCAGTTTCAATGTATGGGCATAACATCATATTAAATTTCACTTGAGTGAAGAGTGATATGAACTTCACTATGAGGAAAGTTGTGATTGGACCATGAATAAATTCTTTAGGTTGAAAAAATTAAAATTTGAGAGAGGAAAATTAAATTTAATCGTTTTTCATGGATTAGTGAAGATGAAATTCTATTTTAGAAATGATATTTCAATTTTTATCAAATTTGATTTTTCTGTGGATTTTGGTTCATAAATTTGATGATTTCATGAGAGTGTAATGATTATGTGTGGGAGATTTATGATGCCCATGTCTTGAAATATTTTATTCATTATTTTTATAATTAATCCAATAGATTAGATATTTTAATATATTTTTCACATTTTTGATTTTAGTAATATTTTAGACCTAATTTTGAAGATGGTTTATTTTTTAATTTTTATATCAGCTACATATTTTAGCCATAATATCTTATAATATTTTCCATGTTAAATTTTTTGTGCTTAATTTTCATTGGATTCATTTCATTAAACTATATTATGAGATAAATATAAATATATTCATCCCAAATAAAGCATACAAGTGGGACCTCAATACCAATGCACAGTTTCAAAGAATTTTAAATATAAGCCCATATATCACAAAGTGATGGTTCAATGAATCTATTTTTTCTAAAAATAAGTAAAAATAGTATGGAAAAATTCATTAACTATTGATTCTTGATATTCATACATTTTTAAGGCCATAAATGCCTGAGAAATTAGAGAATTAGAATTTAAATAGTCTGTACATAAGGAGAAGTTTTCTTCAGTAATTCATACTTAACCTTATCTACATGTTTTTAATGGAGCTTAAATTTTTTTATTAAGAAACTAAGACATATAAAACCTACATAATAAAATAAATACTTTATATTTTTTTAATTTAATAGCATATGAAAAGGTTATATTTTTAGGGAATATTCAGAGAAAAAATTGATCACCCCTCTTTCTTACAAATTTTCACCTCCATTTACATTCCAAGAATTTAGTCATTTTTCAATAGCTAACGAGGTTTTGTAGTTATAAAAAAATTATTAATTTATAATATGTATTAGTTTCTATTTATCTTTTTATTTATATTTATTTTTGTTTTATTTTTTTATCCCTTTATTAATCTCATCTCTGTAAAAATTAAGGACTAACTTTTACTATTATTAGATGGAGGGAGAAGTGATGTTTTTGAGTTCAATACCCTTTAATATTTTTTCTTAATAATTCATAAGATTTTAGTAATGGTTAATTTGATTAATTTTATGGTTTAATTTATTTAACTTCTACTATATTCTTCTTCATGATTTTATTTTTTACTCTCCTTCATCATTAGGGTACTATATATGATGGATTAACATTGTGGCTGTGATGTATGGAGAAGTGGTTTCTTAGTCATTATTCTTAAGATACTATATAGTATAAAAAGGTCTCTATGTTAGATAATGATAGTTAAAATTTTATAGTGTTATATGATAGGTTTTGATATATATATTTAATAGGGTATTAAGAATTAGATTTTTTGAATAAAGAAAACATCACTCAGAACTACCAAGTACAACAAAATTAATCTTACTAACTTATTTTCGTAGTGCTCATTAAATGAATATATATATATATATATATATTACTTTCAATTCACAAAATCCCAAACATTATAGTTTTCTTATGTATATTTGTTTTTAAATTGTGATAATAGAAGATTAGTGTGTGTGTAGTCTCCTTATGAGATTCACCCCATGATTACACTACAATACATTCTTAGGTAAATAAGAAATATTTATTAGTGATTCAAAACAATACCTCCATAAAAAATCATTTATCAGGTTTGGGTTTTTGGATTTAATAAAACTACCCAGAGAGTACATTATAATATGAACCCCATTAGGTTATGGTGAACACCTAACTCATGTTCACTATATGACATGAACCATATGGTCATGATTTAGTGCACACCTTTAGGGAAAAACCTATAATATTAACCACTCCTTCCAACAGTGACTTTTTGATATAACTATTTATCTCGATGCATTCCAACCATTGATAATGTCATCATAATGAAACCACCATTAATTATAACGTGATAAAATAAATACACCAAAGGTAAATTTTTTTCATCCCCTCATTATACCAAAATTTCTTATTCTAGGGTGTGACCCTCATCCTATAATATAATTTCATCCCAAAACATGGGTTAAAAACTGAAGCACCAAACCCGCAACCTCCACCAACCCCTCCAACAACCCAAAACCATAAAAATTTACATGGTTTGAAAAATATTTAAATAGAATCATACCTCATGATTTATCGGTGTTATGAAATTTTTTATTTAAGTGAAAAGTGATACACTCTTTTTTTTGTATGAATGAAATCAAATGTATTGAAATGTATTTATAGCATAATTAAGTGAATACATAATATATAATGAAAACTATATGATACTGACATGTTTCATGTATTGAAGTTTTACTTGATTTATTATAAAAATAGATTATATGAGTTTGTATATGATATATAATGATATGTCAAGTGAACATAATCATTTGGAGATAATTGTGTTTGATGTACATTGTGAAAGATCCATTTTTTTCTTTATTATCTAGGATGTTTTTTAGAGGCTTTAATTTTATTATGTTTATAAATTGAAAATTGGTAATTAGTTATAATTATCAATGGATAATCTGGTCTCACATAAGGCTATAGAATGTGGTTGTATTTTTGTAAAATTATTTTTTTCTAAAATATGGGAGTTTTGTTTTAGTTTAATCTAAAATATATTGGATGTAATTTCAAAATATCTTGTGAAATATGAATAAATTATATGAATTTTTAATGTAATAAGTATACTATAAGATAAATGGACTAGACATCATATCACATGGTGTGATATAGACTATATCACTCTATATAATATGGGTGTATACATGTGACATATGATATCATATTATTATTGTATATGTATTTATTTAATGGTGTAAAGATCCAAACAATTATTATTTAGAGTTTTGAATTTTTAAAGGGATTTTATTAATTTTATTATCTATGATAAAAATATTAATATTTATTTAATAAAATGATCTAAAGGATAAATAAATAAATAAATATTAAATATTAATATTTAATTATTTATGATGGTGAAATAATTATGAAATCATAATAAATTGCTTATATTTTTTAATATGGATAAACTAAAAATAAATAAAAATGGTAATAATAATTCTTTTGAAGTGTTTATAATATTTTAAGTTTTTTAAATATTAATATTTATTTTTAAGGATATTTATAACATGTAGAAATATTGGGGTCCATCTTTTTAGTGAGTTCCTTTATTTTTATTTCATGGAAGTTGGAGAAGGTGGAGGGTGATGAAAAGTTTAGCTACGAGTGATTTTTTATTTGATGTAAAAATCACACCTCAATGGTTTTGATGACATAGTTATTTTTTCCAAGGATATTTTATTTTTTAATTATCAAATTTAAATGAATGTTTAATCACTAGTCATTTTTACTTAGGAATTTCACGATGGTCTATATTATCATGAAACCATGGGATAAATTGTGTTGTGATGAATATTGAGAAACAATTTAAATGTTATGGGTGGTTATTGTAAGTTTATAATTTTTATATAGTATTAAATTGTGAATTTCAAGGGGTTTTTTTACTAAACCACACTATTATATTTTGTATTATGATTATTAATAGGAAAGTGTGAATTTAAAAATGAAAGTGGGAATTTTATTGGAGATAGATCGGTAGGCTCCGTGAATCTAAAACAAATTACTTGATTTAGTAAACTTCAATATAATTCTTAATATTACACAGTTATGTTATTTCATATCTTTAAATTTGAAATTTTGGTGGTGATGATATTGAAGGAATATTAGGGGTGAATTATCCTATTATTTTTGGATTTCTAGATAAGATACCCCCATTATATTGTATTTAGTATCATTATATCATGGTTTTTGGTGTTCTAATTTTATTTATAACTTTATATCTTTTATCTTATTCTACTTGGATTTTTAACCCCTTGTAAAAAAAATTATAATAGTAGGGTTATTTTAGGAATCATTGAGCATTTATTAGTAAACTTTTTATTTTCATACTTTGAGACATTGTATCTATAAAAATTGAGGCAATCCTACCTTAATTATCAATTATTATATCCTTATACCATTTACCTTTAAATTAAAAGATAAAAAATGATGTATAATTGATATCAGATCAATGATATATATATATATATATATATGAGAATATTTTTAATGATGTGGGATTTTTAGAACCAATCATTTTCCTTTCATGATGCAATAATCTGAGCATTTTGTTTGAGGTATGTGATTTAATAACTCTCTATATTGTTCATAGCAATTGTCAATATGGGTTTAAAATGATTTATTATTAATTAGTTAAATTATTTATATTGATTAATTATGTAAAATTAATTGAATCTAAGATGGATATGGTGTTTTTTAATCACATGTCTTTTTATTATTACTGTTTCAATGTTTTTGTGATATATATGTAATTACAGTGGATATGTAGTAGTATCAAGCTGGTAGTAGTTTGATATTGTTTAATTGGTTTTGTCATATTATTTATGTCCCATAAATAATTATGAAATGAATAAAAAATAATTGAATAAGAAGAATGATATGGGTTATGTGTTAATGAATGTAATAAATAAATAAAGCACCAAAAAATTGATTTATGTGTGGATTAATATAAATAGTAATTAATAAATGAACATATAGTAAAATAACTAATAAAGTTAATGAAATGTAATTGGGATAATAATAAATTATATGGAAATGGTAAATGATTAAAAATTTCAAAAAATGAGTTGGTAAATTATTATTCCTGAATTGTGTGGGTAATGTAGCAAATTTCTTTTTTCGGTTAAAGGTGGAATAAATTTTTGCGTAGTAGTGATAATTTTGGTGACAAGATATAACTATAAATGTTAATTATTATAACATGGACCTAGAGATGAGATTATAGGGAAATATATGTCATTGTATATTTTTCTACTTTTTACACACTAAATAAGAGTTGGGTAAAGAAATCAATGCCCATATTAGGATTTGGGTACCATGTGAACTCCTGATATCCAGGATGTGGTGTGAATGGATGATTTAATACTATCCACATTACTTTCTTAATTTTTTCCACGGTTATGTTAGTGGTTCTTGTATTTGTGATATACAACTATGGTAAAAAAATTTGGCATGTGTCTATGGTATTCATTAATGGTATGTGGCTATAGTATGAAGTTATGGTATTTATACTTGGAAAGAGTTGAATGTTCCAATATTTAAGTCTTTGAGATAAAAGGGAGATTGTGTATGTGTGGAATAATGCAGAATCTACCTCTGAAGATATATTTTCATGATTTACTGTATTTATATTATATTCATATTAAGAGTGTGTGACTATAGTCTGATGGGTTTGTAGATGAACCAGTATGGGGCATGAGTTGATTTCATTATTTATTAATTAAAGAATTAATTTATTTCTTTCAAATTAGCATGTGTTTTTTCAAGCATAAACCTACCAAGTATAATTTTACTCTCAAACCTACTTTTATATAATATTTTAATAGATTTTTAGGATGGGGTTGGAGAATGTTTTGGATTACACTATCCCCTATGTGATGATTGATTGATTTTAGGGGAGATAATCTATCTAAATAGGATATTATATCTTTTATAGGCATTATGGTTGGATTTCTTATGTCTATAAAATATTACATACATTTTTATATTATTAGGATGATTGGTTTTTATTTATCACCCGTACTTGAAATTTATTAGGGCACTTATCTATTTTATTGGGATTAAAGAGTTTATTTCCTCCCATATTTGAGTTTTATATTCTTAATGATTTTTTAAAACCCATAGCCTAATGGATGATGTATTTAGGGATCACTCTCGACTTCATTATAGACATAGGATACACATTAGTGGATTTAGTTCATGAAAGAGTAATACGAGAGTTAGAGTTTCTTATAGGATTGAGTTTTGAGTAGGCACTTAATTAAAAAAATGAACAAATTTTTCATAATGAAATTAAATAAAAATAACCACATTTATGTTATAAAACATGAAAAATATATTTTACTTTGTTTTTAAAAATATTTTACATAAATTAAAAAATGGAGAATTTTCTTATTTGAAATTATTATTCATGAATTTGTGATTTTATTACAATGAACAAACTATAATCATGTGTTTTTTTAGTTAATATATTGAAGGTGTTGATCTTCACCCATGGAGATATTTAATACATAAAAATTATTGAAGAAAAAATAAATTCATTTGATTAATTGAGGAAATTATTACCTAGATATGAACCTATACATAGAAGAAAATGATGTTGCAGGGAAACAACATACAATCATCACTACCTACATCTTAATAACTACTAAAACTTTGTAATATCAATTCCTATGATTGATGTTTTCCCATAAAATAATATAATTTTAGTGGTTTATAGTAATAAAATGTATCAGAGGAAGGCCAATTGTATTCCACAACACCCACATGCGAGTGCCAATGATTACAATATAAGTTATGATATAAATATATCATAAATTAAATATAAAACCACGATTTTTTAGTAGTAATAAATAATTACATATATAACCACATTATTTTATAATAAGGATATATTTTCATTTAGGATATA
Source organism: Viscum album (assembly GCA_963277665.1). Classification (NCBI taxonomy): domain Eukaryota; kingdom Viridiplantae; phylum Streptophyta; class Magnoliopsida; order Santalales; family Viscaceae; genus Viscum; species Viscum album. The sequence continues at coordinate 482,016,026 of OY728139.1, forward strand.
AGGAAAAAGGAATTTCATTTTCTATGATATGCTATTGGTACTACTATATAATACGTAAGGTGAATTAATTAAATAAAAAATTCCCTTCCAAATATAAGAATTTTTCAATGTCCGAATCAATGATATCCTTGAGTGATTAATAATAGGTTACCACTGAGAGATATCACAAAACCTGATCGTCGCGTTTAGCTAAAAAATTATATATTATCATATATGATACCCATTTATTATATAACATAGAATATTATTATAAAATCATTTATCCATTACTAAAAATTCCAAAAAAAATCCACAATATCTAATAGACATTGGGTGATCATTATAAAAGACATAATAAGAACAAACTAGGGGAAATTACGTGATTATTAATGAAAGAGAAGTTCTGTTTGATTTATATATATGTCCAAGGGGACCATAAAGGTATATCAATGCTTACATATTTGAATTTTTTTTGGAAAAGTAGGTAACAAACTAAACATAAAGGGATAAATTAATAATATATAATGATAATAAATATAATAGTTTTGGGTCTTAATTTCTATGAATTCTAGTAGCTTAAAGATAATTTAAGATATTCTAAAAGATTCACTAACACATGAATAAATTACTTTACAGATGGTTTGTACAAGTGGATGTGATCCCAATACCAATTTATTATGTTTTTACATTAAAAGTAGTAAGTGAGTTATGGAATAAGAGTTCCCACCTATGGGATTGGATCCAAGATTAGGATTTCATTTCTAAATTTGTTTCCAAACTTTTCTATTTTTAAACACTCATTCTCTCCCATTATTTTATAAAATCTTGTTTTATTTAGTGATAACCATGTTTGTTTAGTTTGGGGGAGGTTTCTAGTCTAATTCATGGGTTTGTTATTAATTTTTCCAATTATTTTATTATCTATATGTCTTACTCTGAGGATTCAAGTTGATGATTTATGTGGGTGGGTAATAGTTTCTATCATTACTCTTCATAGTTTTACCTTATATAAACTATTAAAATACTCAACGATTATTAATTATATAGTATAATTAATATATTGGGTATTTAATGAGTGAATGATATATGAAGGAATCAAAATGATGTGATGTGTATAATAATTCCCACCTACTTTATACATACATTGAGAGAGAATAGAATAATATAAATAAATGATACTTATACACAACATAGTAGTTTATTCCATATTTACTAGGAACAAATTATTTAGTGTATTGTTAAATTAGGGTATTAATATTATATAACAAAATAGTAGATGTGGCCAAATTTAGAGTTGATACACTAAAGAGGAATATTTTTAGTATAACATTGAAATGATAACTATTATTGAAAAACATTTTTAATCAACCTAATAAAATCCAAACATTCATTGTAACATTATTTTCATTGCTATTAATATGAATCATTCTTTTTTGTTTGTAATTAAAATTCATCCCATATTTTATTTCCTTTAAAAAATAAAAAATGTAATAAAATAGTAAAGGGATTATAGTGTGATTTGAAGATTCCTGAAAGATGAAACTGCTATTATATATTATATCATTCCCTTATAAATTTTAGAAATATAATTTTTTCAAGGCTGTGGATATCCTAAAATCAAATTTGGAATAATTGTTGGAGATGACAACAATTTACATTTTTTCGTTGTTAATTATTTTATTTGTTTTATATTTTTTATTTCATTTCATCCCCACCTATTAAAATATAAATAATTGTGGGTGGGGAATTTTGAATATATTTTTTTTGTGGATTTTATAGACACTACTCTTGATAGTGTGGTTACAATTAGTTAAGTCAACCAATATACGAAGAAGAACACAAGGCAAATTGGTCTAAACATGAAGTTGATTTTATTTTTGATAAATTATAAGAGATATAGAGATGACAATAATACAAGATGAATGAAAAATAGAATATTTTTTTCCAATGGATGCAACGATAATTACCCACCATTCCAAATATTACTTTGTTTTGATTTTTCCATGCATACCTTGAATATAAATATAAAGAGATCATGAGGAACCAAGAGGAAGACTTATAATTACCTAAAACTACCATAAGTTATTTAGAGTATTTCCATAGGGATAATGAGTTATCATAGATAATAAATATGGTTATATTTTTTAATGTTAAATCCATTTTATTATAATTTTATTGAATCTGAATTTTATTATGATCTTCCTTGAGGTTATATTATAGAATCAACACATATAATTCTTTAGCTATATGTTTTAAAATAAAATTATAGATAACAGATAGAAATTATTGAATAATGGAAATAAGATACTCCTTATTTTCCAATTTATTTTGAAGATCAATTCACAACATAGATAGAATCACATAAAAAATTCAACTCTAAGTACAAATAGTAAGATCTGATCTTTGAAATTTATTATAATAATTATGTAGACACCATAGCTCCTTAAGAATAACAATAATAGGGCCCTTACATTATCCCACCCCAACACTCAATTTGTTTCTCATTTAATAGGGGTATACACAACAATTGTTTGGAAAGTGGATATCAACATGCAGTGAAATCAAAAGTGCACTAAAAAATAAGGACGTGGTGGTTATTATTCTATAAAACCGACACTCAATCCAATAATGGATAACTAAAACCACTATCTTGGTATAGAAAAGGAAAAATAAACATTGATTAATGGTTTAACCCAAGTTTCTATTTCCCTTAAATTTCAAATTTTGTTGTTTTTATTTATAGGTATAAAAAATAATAATTAGAAAATATATTTTCATGTTTCCCATGGAAGAATAACCCAGTTTTATCTGTCCTTTATATTTATTTGATTATTATCCTTAACATGTGTGTATACTATCTAAGAAATAATTAGTTATAATAATAGATAATTGTGTGTTTTTTGGGGGTGAGTAATATCAAATTTCTATCGGATTTTTTTTAATAAAATCAACATATTAAGCTTAATAGAATGACCAAAAATACATTTTTTATTTGGTGAAATAGGATAAACTAATTTTATTTTAATATAGAAACATTATTGGATTTATGATATGATTCTCTATCCCATATTATTTTTTTGGGAATAAATATAATTCTCTAGAATATAGAAAGCCATGCCAAAAGAACTATCTAATACTATATTTTACAGTCATGAGAAGTTCCTAAAATTTTTTTTAATATTATTATAATTATCCATTACTTGTTAGAACATGATTCATGTCATTATATCTAAAACATACTTTTATTTTGATATAATTATTTTTTAAAAACTGATATTATGTGTAAAAAATGATTGAGGAAACCCTTTTGAAGACCTCTGAAATATCTCCATTTTCAATCAAAAACCTTATATTTAAAAATTATTTTAGCCCCCAAGAATCAATGTTCAACCATATAGAGAAACAAATTAAAATAATTTTATCTTCACCTACTTTACTCAAAACCCATTTTTCATGGTCATAGTTAAAAATAAGTATGGGGAAATCTATTTCTTGAGGGTCATGGGAGTAATGTTTCCATTTTGGAAGGATACAGAAGAATGAAAAAATATTTTGGGTATGAGAGTTCTAGAAATTCATTATAATTAATATATCCAACTATTTCTCCAAGAAAAGTGAAAGAAATTTTTTTTAAAAATAAAAAAAGGAAATATTATGTAATAAAGGATGTATCATCAACAATTAAGATTGTTAGGTGAGTATCCATTATAAAAAGGGTAGAGTGTAATTTTTAATCTCATGTAAGGGGATTGATTGAGGAACATCAATGGATTTATACACTTATAAACCATGAATTATAGTTAAAGAATCAAATTTACTTGTTATACTATTTTCTTGATAATGGACCCACCTGGCTTCAAAGATATAACTACCATGAAAAATCATCAATATTGAAACCAAAATTGGATTGCTTATTAGATAAAAAAGCAAAAATATAATCCTATGGTGATTCATGCCTGAGATTAGGAATGAAAATTAATTTCTTAAATTATACTACGAGTGATGAGGGAAAATGATTACTAGAATGTAGGTGCACGTCTCTATTAATGGAAATTAAAGTATTGAATAACTTTAATGGGAAAGAATAAAATTAAGGAAAAAAGACAATAAAAACGATTATTAGAGTGGATACTATTAATGTTTATATTTTCCAATCTTCACTATTGAAATTAAATTTGACTTGGTTATATCAATTTTCACCAGAATTTACTGAGTATTACCATTGAATATAATAGGTTAATTGTACAGGGGATTGACTAAGGTAGAAAAGAAATTTTTAACATAGAAATTCAATGAAAATAACCCTATTTATGTCATAAAACCTAGGGAATATATTTCATTTTCAAAAAATTTGGAATTAATTTAAAAACTAGCCTAAATTAAGGATTTAATTGATTATTTATCAATTTTTGAATTTTTTATTGTAATGACCAAACATTAAATGTGTTTTTCATGATTAATAAGTTGGAGGAGGTGAGAAGAACCCATATAGAGGTTCAAAATAAAATAATTATTACTGAAAAGGGTAATCATATTCAATGAATTGGGGAATTCATGTCTTATGACTAAATCCATGCATTGACGAAATGGATGTCATGGGATAATGATATGACAATATCACTACCTCAATCCTAATAGATCAGTATGATATCATTATATCAGCCACTATGATGGAGGTTGTCCTATATGATATTACTAATTTTGGGAATCATAGTATAGAAATTGAATGGGGGAAGGGAAGTTATATTTTATGAGACCCCCATGTCAAATATATGAATTCCATTGCACCCTACAATATCGAGATATCATGGCTCAACCACAAGCATATATTTTTGGAGTGGAAATGAATGGATTTTTTTTGTTACACAGTATTTGTCAAAATTTATTTATCAATAACAATGAAATAAATAATATGGATGTCTATTTTCCATAATACTGTATTTTCAGTTTAGAACAATACACAAAGTGAAATAATTAAATGAAAAAGGTTCTCTCATATCTAATGATTTTACAATACATGTAGCTGAATTACATCATATTGTGGAATTGCTGGTTATAAAAGAGATATATCATAGTAGAAGATTTTCTGGTTGTACTGAATAATCCCATATGATCATGAACACTCCCCACTAGAACCCCTCCTAGGCTTTTAGTGAAAAGAGAGGTGACACTTAAATCCTACCTCCAATAATCCATGGGTGGGTGACTAACATTAAGGGTATAAAATACACATATAAAAGAATACACCATATTTTAGTCTCTAAAAAAATTTAAACATCCACAAAAAAACCAAATTTATCAAATATAAAACATATCCTATTACCTATAATAATGAAAAATGAATGATATATCTTACAGGAACATAACGTCTCCAAATAAAATAACAAAAGTAAACAACTAATAAGGGAGAAACTCTTACTCCAAGAAAGCACCGCACCATGATCTTTTAAATTTTATCTTGATTACTATCTGCATCTTAGAAATATATAAAAAGATTATATAAAAGTTCGGTTGAACATACTAGTATAATTAATAGGTTCCTCCCTAGAATCTCTCACCCCACTATAGAAGAACTATACCAAAGCCTCAATGAATAAAAAAATGATTCATCAACTATCCTGAGTCAATTATATCCCATATCACTAGATATTACTATCAAAATTCACATTCAAGTAATAAAATTTCATAAGTATGAGAATATAAAGGAGTCACCCCATAATGATTTCATCATTAATCTATTCACCCTCACACCTCAATGTTTTCATTGGGACTCCCATCCCTTCCATACCCACATACCATATCCATATACAATAACCACATTACCACATCCACAAACAACATAACTAACACATAACAACATAACTAAACAATATTTGTAATATATAATAGGAGAGGGGGAGTATTAGACCATCTGTATCAGCCAAATTCTAGATATTAGAGGTATACTGGGGCCCAAAACCATATATGGATGTCAGTCAGGTTAAATGAATTAGGTGGTGGTGAATAATAAATAACAAATCATAATATGATATATAGACACACCAAATCCTAACCCAAGTTCCACTTATAAACACAACATATTTATAAGAATAACTTATCACCACCACATCCCTACTTCACAACAAAAAAAACCACTTTAAACTCTAGAAAAAACTACCACAACTGATTATAACAAACACATAATAACAAAATAGCTTCTTCCCTTTTCATCTTTCATTACCAACCAAATTTATTAATAAAAACAATTATTCAAGATAACCATTTTTTCCTATAAATAATTCTTCTTTTCATCATTTGGTTTTTAATTAAAACATTATTTTCCTTGAATTTTAATTTACTATATTAATTTCTTCATTTATTCAATATAAACCCATTCTTTTCCACACTATTCAATTCATTAAATTATTATAGTATAATTCTATATCTTTCTCCCCGATAACACCCAATAAAAAATAACCACAATAATCATATAAAACCACCACAATTTTGAGACACATTTTTTGTCTTGAGAATGACCATATAATAACTCAAGGGGGGGGGGGGGGGTTGAATTGATTTCTTGAAAATTTTCTTCAATTTAAAACCAACCTCTTCAGGGTATAAAAATTATGATTTTTTATGAAAAAAAAGAGGTAGAAAAATTTATTGTTGAAGGAATAAGATCAAACATGAGATATTTATAGTGGTATGGGTAAAATATATCCACTAGTCCACTCCACATATACTATACTCCATGAGATTGTTGTTTTTATTATAACAGTCAATTTTCACAGGGCACCAAACTGAGTGGAAAAAACTGTTACCTATTATAATAGTACCCATGATTTTAATTGATATATCCCTTTATAAGACATATCCACGATTCAAACATACTTAATCATGATGAGTGAAAATATAAACAGAGATGTGTAAATGAATTTTGTAGAATTATACAACACATTATTGTAATTATAAATTGATATAAGATGAATAAATTCCTAGAGGAAATGAGGTTCTTATGAGTAAAACGTTTAAAGTAATTCAATTAAAAAAGATAATATTTTTTGAACAACAATTATAGAGTAGATTCAAGTGTTGTAATTTTTTTATAAGATGTATGTGTCACATATATTTTCTTATGTACAAATCAGTTACTTATTCCATGGAAATATCCTATATTTATATCTTATATTTTTAATTTGAACATTAGTAGCTTAATTATCACAATATTCAAGTGAATAATAATTTCAAAAGTTATAGATAAATTTTTATAATGGAATGTGTCCCTATTTTCCAAATATATAATAATCATATATGGTGAAGACGATATAAATATTCATTGTGAGATCTTTCCATTATAGGAAAAAATGATCTTTATCTATGTCAATCTTTTCATATTTAGAAAACTTATTTTCTAAGGAACTTGAAATCATTAGTTTACTTATCAAGAGATAATACCAATGTTAATAATATCATCATGATAATCTATAAGATATCTTGATCTTCAGAAGATGTACATATGGTAATACTATTCTAGTATTATAATTTTCACAAAAAAATAGTAAGATAAAACACTTGAGATAATTGAAACATTCGTGGCATAAGATATACTATAATTACTATTTGCATAAGATAAATCCTTCCTAATAGAATTCATAAGATGATATTATACTTCTGTAAGATAAAGTACTTCAACCAATTATTTTTATTATTTTAAGATAATTATTTTATAAATATCTTATTTATAAGATAAAAAACATCAATAAATTTCCTTCTGATTGAAATTTTTGATATTGAACATGTGAAATATAATTTAACATTTTTGTAAGATAAATTTTCAATACTAAGATTCTGTAAGATAAAGTACTACAAGATAAACTAAAATTTCAGTAATTTTACTAAGTTTCATTTGTAAGGTAATTATGTTATGTATAAGATAAACATCCAGTATAAGATATAGTCCTTTTAATAAAAAGAAAAATTTCATTATCCATAAAATGACTCCCTTTAAGCTTGTAAAGTGATTTGATCATATGATAATTCAATTAGAATTTATTCAATAAATCACACATGAATTATAAGAAGATTAAGAGATATAATTCGAAACAATTATGATAAATTCATTAGAATATGAATATGTATTTTTTTACTAATCAAAATTCCTAAAGTACTGATATATATTGGAATTAAATAATTCTATCAAAAAATATCTCCGATTTCAAAGATCACAAAACCCATTGAACGATAAATGTTTTTTAAAGAGAAAATTTTCAATAAAGAATGATTTAGTTTTTTTACCCTCTATATCATCTCCCCCTTTTGTGTCATAAAAACAGAATAATGATAAAAGAAAATAATGAAATTACTTCCATATATCAACATGTATAAATGTTTTGAATAAAATATATTGTATTTGAATAGAATTTATCATGGAATAATATGAAAAATATAATTGTTAGGATGAAAAAAGTAATAATAGAAATAAAAAAGAACAAAGAAACATATAACAATGATAATAGATGAATAATATAGAACAGTGAAAGATTATAGTTGAGAATATCCAAAAGGAAAGTAAACAACCATTGAAATGTAGGGAGAAATCAAAGAATATGAGTTCTATATAATGAGTACAGAAACAAATCAGTATTATTGTATAAGATGATGTTTAGGTGATTATTTCTCAAAATATTGTGGTTGATCTGCATTTAAGAGATAGGTACAGGGGAGTCAATACTCTCACCAACAAAAACTAAAATAGTGGAAAAAGATCCTCTAATATTGGTGTGATCTCCAGGAGTGGTAATTTTTGAACTAGATTGGATGTAGATAGAGGATTTATAAGATCTGTCCATGTTAGAGAAATATGTATGTGTGGAAAGTTTCCTAGTTAATGTGGTAGGAGAACAAAAATATTTTTTTAGGAAACATGGGATTTTCTCTTGAATAAATCTTGGTTGGAATAAAAATTTATTTAAATAATTTGGATGTGGTTTGATGATGATTATATATGGAAGGTCCTAAAGTATAACCACCTCAAGGGTGATACAACAAATCTTGACACATGTCAATTCACTTCACCATATAATTTTTGTAGTATTCTAATAGGGTTGTGAACCCATTCGACATTTTGTGAGAAATGTTACCAAAGTTGTTTTTAAAATCATATTTATTTTTGGAAACAAGGATCAAAATTTTCAAAACCCCAGATAGGATTTTAGATATAATAACTAAACTAGTTGCTAGAATCGAAGTAGTTAGTGTTCCTTGAGAAACATTAGAACATGCTACTTATTTAGCTTTGGAGGAGACCCAATACTCCTTTAGATAGACAAAGAATATTTTTATTTAGATAAAAAGTTTGATCTAATGTTTCTTAAACAAAGATTATATAGATTTCCAAAAATTCATTTTAACAAAAAAAAGATATTTTTTAAAATACTATCATATTTTTCATAACCTTGTGATGATAAAATTTTTATCCTTTTAGGTCTATACAGAGGCATCATGAAGGGTCGAATTTTTTTCCTCTATTAGAGTACTAATATCTTTCTGGAATACATCAATATTAGATATTATTCTTCTTGGAATGATCAAAATATTTAGGATTTTAGAAAACAAACTACATTGATGGTTTTGTGGAATAACGTTTTCTAGAATCTCACACTTTATAGAGACAATCCACGGAGACAACATATTTATTTCAGGATAGACACATTCCATATTCAATTATATCATAGAATGATTGAAATATTCTTAGTTCATGGATTCTACGATTGTTTATTTAAATACTCTATCCATAATGTATTGAATCAAAACTTTCAAATCATAAAAAAATTATTAGATACCATATTTGATTGAGCTATCCTTATCCTCTTGAGATAATAAAATTTACATAACATTATATTTCTAGGAGTGTCTATATTTTATTTTGAAAAATCTTGTTCAAGTAGATCCCTCAAATCTATTCGGGACTCAATAAACTCATTATTTAGTAAGTTAACTTCAGTCATTAGTTTATAATAACATTCTTGGGTTAGTTTATTTGTAACATTAAGATCCACTGAATGAATCTCAAAATATTCTATCATTTTCTATTGATGATATCAAAAACTATATTTGATTTAAGTTTACTGTATTGAGATCCTTTAAATCTAAAAAATAAAACACCATGGCCTCAAATAATTCATGAACTTCCAACTCAATGAAAAAATCCATTATTCTAAAATAAATAATGTATTTCTATACTTAGTGGTTGATTACATTCTTGAGCAGTATTTCAATCCTATAGAGCCAAATAAAATCAACAGATTTTCTTATCAACCCTTTCCTTACATATCTAGTGTCCTTGAAACTACTAGTAGTATCACTTTCTGGTCTCTTAATTTTCTTTATTTGTGAAGATTTATTGAAGGTAGGAAGGGTTAGGGTAAGGGTTTTAATAGCGAGTATACATGGGCCCTATAGTTTTTAAAGGGTTCATACATAGGATTGATTTATTTCCTTCATTTTAGGTAAATTAATGGTCACAGAATGTGATATAAAGGGTAATCATGATATAATAGTCTATCTTTCATGTTATTATGTGACTAAAACTATAAATAGAGGAACTAATTCTACAAAAAAAAAACAATTAAATTGAATAAATTACTAAATATAGGCTCGTTTTCACTAAAATGAGAAATATTTTAAACAGAATTAAGTAAAATTAATCCAAATTAATTTAGATTTGATAAAATAAATATGTTCAGTAAAAAATTATTTTATAAACTTTTATGATAATTTATATTCCAATAACAAACATTATAAAAAGATATCACCTTTTTGTTCATGATCTCATAAGAAATTATATATTAGATCAAGTTTATTTATTCAAGAGTGTTTATCATATTCTTTGAAATGTTGATATCACTTGAGATATCACATTTTATTGGAACACAATTATAATTTAACCAAGAATCCATCATGGTTTGTTTAATCTATATCACACATGCACAAAAAATATCATTTAGAATATATTAAACTATATAAGTTTACAATGCTATAATTTTTTTTACTACTAGGATATGATTTTAAATATTTACCTAGAAAATAACAAGTTCATGAGTTGACATTACTATTTAGTCTACACCCACCAATGTATTCATCTGAGTTTGAAGTTAAATTAAAATAATAGGTTTTTGGAAATAGTAGAGAAAGGGAAACAGTTCTTTTTCAATACTTCAATATTATTTTATATAAAATAAAAATAGTTTATTTTTTATTGGATTGAAATATAGCACAAATATATACCGAAAAAATGTTTTTCATATTTATAGTAAGATAAATCAAGCACCCAATTATTCCTCAATATAACTTTTTTTCAACTGGTTTTCCAGCCTCATACAAGTCAAGTTTAATATTGGGACTCAAAGGAAAAGAATAAGTTTCATTTTAAAGCCAAGACATTTCATGTAAATAAACTATGTATTTAAATTGGTTTAAAATATTTCCAACTTTTTTATAAATTTTAAATCCATGGAAATAGTTTAACTCACCCATAATACTGACCTGTAAATAGCTCTTCATGAGCTTTGAAAATTTATTATGTAATAGTTTTTTTTATGACCAAAAAATAACGTCATTAATATATATTTTCATAAAAAAAGTACATTTTGATGAATATTTCTTGAAAAGGGTGGGGTTTTTGAGTCCCACAATTAAACCATTTGTTAAAATAAATGAACTTAATATTTCATATTAGCATCTAGTTTATTATTTTAGACCATAAATGCTTTGTAAAATTTAAAACAATTGAAAATGAGTATCTTCAAAACTAAGAGGTTGTTGAACATAAACTTCTCCCATTAAATAACCATCAAAAAATAAATATTTTATGTACATTTGATATAATTTGAAATTAATATAAAATTAATATGCTAGAAGGATGATAATGTATTCTAAACTAGGTACTGGGGAAAATGTATCTTCATAATCCATTATTTATTCTTAGTTATAACCTTTTACAAATAACCTATATTTATTTATAGTGATCACAACATGATCATCATATTTGTTCTGAAATAACTGTTTAGATCCAATAATTGGATAGTCAGAGGGTATATCAATTAATTCCTATACCTTATTTCTCTAGAACTTGTGTAACTCTTATTTCATTTCTAAAATCTAACTAATAATAGATAAGGATTCTTCTATGTTTCTAGGTTTTAGGTTATATAAAAAGGAAGTATATTCTAAAATATTTCATAATCCTTTTTCTAGTAGTAACTCCCTCTTATAAGCTTCCAATAACTACTTCTAGAAGATAATACTTAAGATTTATAGTTTATCAAGGTAACAAACTTTCCATATCACTAATATATTTCCTTTTAGAGTTTTTTTAGAGGAATAAAGTTCCAAATCATCATCCTTTTAATTCTTAAAAAGAGGTTCAGGTCTCATGTCTTCAAGATAACAACTTAACTCATCAACTTGAGTCATTTTTTTTATCAAAAGGACCACTCTCATAAAATTTCACATGAGTTCATTCTTAAACAATACCAGAACTATTATTGAAAACTATATACAATTTGGAATTATTTTAATAACCAAGGAAGATACTTTCAACATCTTATGGATCTAACTTACCAAGATCTTCCTTACTATTCAAAATATATACCTTACATACAAACAATTTAAAGCTTCCTACATTTGGGTTTTTTATTATTCCATAACCCATTGGGTGTTTTTTATATGTTATTAATTATTATAGATTTTTAATGACATAATATTATATATTTTTTGCTTAATCCCAAAAGTGAATATGAAATTAATATTCACCTATCGTTGTTCTAGAAATTTATTTCATGGTTTTATTCCTCATTTAAACAAAACCATTTTGTATAGGTGACCTAGGGGAACAAAAATTATTTTTAATTCAATTATTTGAGAAAACTGAAATAAATTCATTATTATTAAATTCCCCTCTATGATCACTTAAGTCAAAAAAATCATCTTTCTCATTTTTCATAATTTTACAAAAATTACTAAAAATATAACATGATTAACTCTTAAGTATCATGAAACAAATCCGAGTAAATATTGATAAATTTTAACTAAAAAAATAAAGGATTTTTAGGAAGTCATTCTATTTTATTAGGTATGAAAAGATCAATGTTGGTATATTATAGGGGTCCTGAAGTGGAAACCATTTTAAATTGTTTGAAATATGACTTAGGTTTGTTCCCATTTCACATGCATGACATAGTTTCTTTATATCCAATTTAATTGTTGCTAAAACATAAATTAAATTCCTATTAGATATATTTATAAAGAATAAATATTATACTATCTAAGTATTCTATGAAAAATATAATATTAATTGATTTTAAAATTTATCCAATATTCATTATGTCTAAACTAAGAATTTATACCTAGATAATAGACATTATATGTTCCCAACGTTATAAACATAATATATTTTCCCTTAAAAACAAACCATGCATTGTTAGAAAATTAAACAAAATAACCATTATCAAAACATTTATAAATACTTATCTTGTTGTGCTTTATACCTTTACTAAAGATTAATTCATAGATGAGGATAGATTATAGATTTCTAAAATACCCAATACTAACTATCTATCCTTTTATTTTTTCCCCAAATGTGACATAACCACTATCAATATTAGATAATGATTGGAATTTCAAGAAATATCTACTCTTGTGCATTGAACAACCACTTTCCATAATCTATTTTGTAATAACATTAATGTGGCTAGTTATATACAAAGAAAAATTAGCTAACAATATTTTTTGGTACCCAAATAGTATTGGGTATTGCAATGTTATTTAAAAAATATTTCAGAACCAAAATTTATTTTCATTTTCCAAAACTAAGACTATAAATGGATAAAATTTAAAATTTAATATATTTCTTAATTACAATTATTAATATATTTATAAGGTATCATTCATTGGAAAAATGATATCTTATTCCACAATGAAATAAAGTAATACTGGACATAGTTTTATTTTTAAAATAAGGTATAAAATAATTTTTAATAAATCTTGGGTTGTTCAACCCTACCTTCTATACCATATTTATGCCTTTGGGGTAAGTTCTTACCAAGTATTTTATTTATGTAATCCCCCCTTAGTAAAAAACTCACAAAATATTTAATATCTTAAAGTCCCTTTTATAAACTCTAATTTTTTATCCCATTCAATACATGATGTATGAAAATTTTCTAAAATTGTTTTAAAATATTAAATTTTTTTATTAAGGTAATCTTCTTAAATAAAAATTTCATTGTAAGAATTTATAAGAAACTATTTTTTTTTCTAGATTTCATAATTGGTTTCCAACATGATACAATATTCATTTAATTGTTCATAATAGTTGTTTTCATTTTTAGATTCAGAATCATGATCAGAAAAATAATAAATTTTACATCATTAAAATTTTATATAAAACACATAATGGAATTCATATTATATACTTCATATTATTAATATGAATATGTATTATCAATGATTCTTTAGAAGTGTCTCATTTGTATTTCTTGGAATTCTTGTCTTTATTCTTATAGAAAAAATCATTGAAATAATTTTTCTTAGACTTCATATTCTCTTGTAGTTGAGGGATGTCTGGATTGATTATTTTGAATTTCTTGCACCCATAATATCTAAATTATTTAACATTACATATTGTTTTTTGTATTTATTGAATGATTTTTTTAATTATCTACTCTTATTATTGAATTTTTACCATTAATTAAAAATGTGTAGGTTCATCATCTGATTAAGAATTGGTTGAGTTATCTTCTTCTCAAGATAATTTACAAAAAATTAGAACTTTGTTTTTCTTGTAATATTTTGAAGCAAAAAAACATAAATGATTCATTTTCCTTATTACTCAATTTATGATTTCCATATTCAGCTTCTATATCATATTCATACATCAAAATAGATGAAATGAGATATTTTATTTTAATGTTTTTCACCTCTATTAGTTTTCTAACAGAATCTGAGATTCCACTCTATCAATGTCATATAATTTTAAGAACTTTTAGGGTTTGACCTGACTCAGTAATTGGTGAGTAAAATTAATGAAAATCTTAGTGAGTCATTAATTTAGTTCAGTGATACTATAACCTATATTCATTCCAAAATCATCAAACATTAGTTTTACATTATTATAAAAATTAGATCTAACAATTTTTATAATTTTATAATCTGAAGATATATTAGTCCACAATTCATGAGCTATTTTATATGTTAAGACTCAGTTGAACTCAACTATCCATAGTCCACAAATAATAATGATCATGGATTTGGATTTTAAATAATTGTTAGTTTAAGTATTGATGTCACATGTGTCATATTGTGTCTTTGTAATTTTACAAGGCTTCACATATTTAAGATAAACATTTAGACCAAGGTTATTCAAATAGATTATCATATGTGACTTCTGACAACTTTAATTTTCTCTATTAAATATGTTTCTATAACTGTAGATATAACTTATATTTTTTAAGCCACAACAACCATTTTAAGATGATATTAATACTTCAACATTTAAAAGATTATAAATGAAATGTTATAAGCCCTAAAACAAATTATTTTCTCAAGAAGGGTTGTATAAGGACTCCAGAGGGGATGAATTGAGTTCATGAAATTTTATTCACTTTAAAACCACCCTATTCGAGGTATGAGGATTTTTATTTTTTTATTAATAAAAAACTGAAGAAAAAATAATAAATATTGAAAAATATTAAACACAATATATTTATAGTGTTTTGTGGAATAAATGTCCCATAGTCCACTCCACCAACACTCTACTCAATGAGTTTGGTGATTGTCACTATATCAGTCATCTTTATAGGGGATCCCATTTGAGTGAAAGTAACAATTACTTGTTATAAAGGTCCAAGAGTTTTTAATTGAACTCTACCTTGAGAAACTATATCCCTGAAATTAACTCACTGAATCATAATGAGTGAAGATATAAAAAGTTATGCATAAATAATGTTTGGGGAACAATACTACACACAGTTTCAAGTAGAAACTAATAAAAGATTATCAAATTTATATAAGAAGTGATAATATTCTTATTATAGTTATATAAGTTCTTTTATTTTTAAAGATAATATTTTATTCATTACTGTGATATAGTAACTTCAAGTGTTATAATTATTTGATTGATGTATAAAGCACATACATTTTATTATGCACACAATAGTTACTTATGCAGTGAAAAACTCTTCTATTTATGACTTATCATTTTAATTTGAACTTAAGTAGATTTATAATCACAATTTAAAATTTAATAATCCTTTAAAAAGCTGAAGCAACTAGTTATTAATGGCTTCTGTATTTCTTTTAAAATTTTGGAATAAACCTCTCTGTAAAAGATGGAAAAATATTCTTTATCAGATATTTTTTATCTTGTAAAATAGCTCCTTTCTATAAATCTATTTTTCCTCATTTAGAAAAAAAAAATTTGATTCACTTTCATGAATAAGTTTATATATCAAGAGATCATACCAACTATAAGAATATATTTATGAGAATCTATAATACAGTTTGATCTTTGTAAGATAAACATTTAGAAAAACTATTCTCACAAGATAATTTTTGGAATGGAATTGTAAGTTAATACACTTGAGATCTTTGATATCTTTTTTTCATAAGAGAAAATAGATTCACTATTTTCAGAAGTTAGATCCTTCCTGATATACTTCGAAAGATAATATTCTACTTCCATAAGATAAATTAATTTAACCAATTTTCATGATGATCATAATATAATTATTTTATGAAGGTTCTTTTTATATGATAAAATACATCACATAATTACATTTTGAATAATATTTTTTATTTTAAACATGCATAAGATAGTTTTCATTCTTTGTAAGATAAATTTATTACATTGTATGATAACTTTTCTATAATAAGTTTCTGTAAGATAAATTACTTTGGCATAGATGAAAATTCCAAAATAGGTATTGGGTTTCCATCATATGGTAATTATATCATGTTTACAATAAAAATATATCATAAGATAAATTCATTTTAATAAAAACTAAAATTTACAATCCATAAAATTTATCTATTTGTTCTTTCAAGATGATTGACCAGTAAAATAAATTCCTTTGGAATTTATTCAATTAATATATCATGAATTCTATGAATAGTTTGATATATAATATAAAACACTTAAGATAAAATCATTAAATATAAATATATTTTTTTGAATCATAATAATGTATAAAGTAGTGAGATATTTTGTTACAATATATGTCTTTTCAAAAAAAAATCAACCCCTCCTCCACAACCACCACAAACAACTACACTAAACCTATATCACTATTTTTATATTTTATAAAAATAATAGTAATACAAGAATATCAAAATAAAAATTGATTTCATTATTTCTTATTTCATTTAATCATTTCTTACAAAACAAAACAATATAAAAAATCCCATTTTTATCATATTTCATATTTCAATTATTAACAAACATATTTCCAGCAAAATAAGAATCACTAAATCACAACAAAATGTTCAACATAATAGTCAATCATAAAAAATATAAATATTCTACCCAATTTTCCGTCAATTAAAATTCATTTATTTATCTTAATTAATTATATTTATAATAATTTACCCAATTAAAACTAAATAATGATAATTTTATACTAACATATCAATAAATAATAGAAAATCTAAAGCACCCACCAAAAACCAAATCTTGAAAGATATCAACACTAAAATGAGAAGGAAACTGAGGTCAAATGACAATAAACTCACAATAATCATCCACCAAAATTATAATAAACTACTCAAAAATCAAACCTACATTAACCCAACTTCTAAAAAATAACCTAGAAAACTCTATATATGTATAAGAGATGAATAAGATGAAATAATAGAAAATTACCTTGATCATTTGGATTCTAGATAAGAGGGAAGAAGAAATAAAATTTGATCTAAATCAAACTCTAAGTCACCTAAGAAATAAATAATTCCACTAAAAACAAGCGCAAAATCAGTGAAATAAAAATAAAAAATTGAAACACATTTAATTTATAATTGAAAAAAACTACCAAAAACCATAGTTTAATTATACGTGTTATTATAAATAAATATGTTTTCAAATAGAACTTCAAAAACCTCTGTGTTACTCCACCTAAATTATCCCTTATATATCGGTCAAAAACCATTAAAATTATATGATCCCAAATAAAATTATGGTTCAATGATCCTTGTTACTATATAATGAAAATAACCTTTATCTTTTATGGTGAAATTATAACCCTTCTGCAATTCTATAACTGTACCATCCTTTCAAATTGAAATCCAACTAATAACATCAAGGTGTAATGATAACCATCTTGACAATACACACAAATTTTTAGATTTCATGGCCTAAAATTACAATATAGTCATTCTCTCATAATTCCAATACATTACACCAAATCATTTCATCCTAATTCATTACTACATAATTTGACATATCATGCCACAATGATGAAAATCAAACCACAAGTGATAGACTACATTGATCAAAGGAAGCACCTACTCTATAAATTCACTGAGTAATAATTAAAGTCACAAAGTTAAATCATTATGACAAGGTTTATTTTCCTTATCTCAAATTATATTGTACCACCAACCCTTAAACTCATTAACAATTCTTCCATCCTTTCAAAATAAAAAAAATAAAGGACCAAGAAAATCCATGACTCTATATTTGATACCTCTCAAATGATTCTTATCCTCAAGAATACAAACAATTATAAGATGAAAAAATAGCTTAAAAATGAAACACCCTAGAATATAACTTCAAAGAAATAATTTCACCTTCATAAAAGAGTAAATATCGCACGAAATGGAAGGTGAAACTTTATCCATATTAGCATAAAATTGATCGTAAAATCACTAAAAGAATCAATATTTAAAAAACATTATTATGATATATATACATCATTTTTAATTTTTGGTCTCATATATATATTTGTCTAAGTCACCAAGAATCCAAAAAATTCATACCAAAGGAGTAATGCTTCCTCACATTACCTTTTCCCAATAAACCTAAATCTTAATAGGTTTCTCAAAATAATCACATCTTATTCAACATCTAAGTTACCCTAGTTAATGAAATTGGATCCATCGTGAAGATATTTATAAATGTGTGACATGTGGAATAAATTTGGAATATAATCCATTTAAGGCGGTAGATATAATTGATATTCTTCCTTATAAACTCTCTCCAAACCCCCTGAATGTTCTAACATACCACATAAAAATATTAATTATTGTACCAAAAATTCACTACCCATAAAGAAGAGAAACTTTTAGGAACACATAATCAACAAATTTAAACTCTAGTTGTATCCTCCTCTAGCACATATAGAACACTTGGGGGTCCTAAATGACATTTATTCACTAATGAAACACTAATACAATATTTTTCATTTTCTATAAAGAATTATTTTGAAGAATCACAAAATATTCAACCTCTTTATAGAATAAAAAATATATATGAGGCCACCCATTCAACACCTCAAATAGGTCCATAATAATAGAAGAAAGATAACTGTTTTTTTAGAAAAAAACTAACCAAAGGAAAATGATTCACCCATGAACCTCAAAAATCGAGAACACATGAACATAACATGTACTCTTATATTTTGGTCATCCACTCCATTTGAACATCCTTTAGCGATGAAATTTATTTATAAGAAATAATTTGGATCCAAGAAAATAATGAAAATTATGTCATACTCTCAATGTAAAACAAGGATATCGAATAGATATGATCACTATTGTAACCCCATGATGATTCACCAAACACTCAATATAAATACTCTCTAAAGTATCCACTATAATCAAATCCTCAACTTCTAATAAATGATATTTATTTATCAATATGTAAATAATAACCAATATAGAATCACATCCACATAGTTATTATGGAAAACTAGATAAAAATACATAAAAATATCTTCCCATTTCAACTATGTAATATTCAATAATTGCAAATGATCTTTTAAAATGTTGGTCTTGACAATCAGCCATTGAAAAATGAAACATTGAGGATCGAACATAGCCATTAACCTCTTTATATGCTTCTACCAAAACTAATATCTTTGAGCATGATATATCCTAAAGATACCATGATTCACTGCTAAAAGGTATTTATAAAACCCACAAAACACTAAATTACACTTCACTGATTGAATTCACAACATCCCATCGAATAAAAATTGTAAATAGTAATCATATATCCACCCGTTGGAGGAATATATTGTAGCCAAATGCTCTCCATACTATTCCACCATAGGATTTCCATGATTATACTCCTCCACCCACTCTAATAATATAGTATAAATTATCAACTAGTTCCATAATACTCTACTATTTAATTCATATATATCCTGATGTAAGGAAATAATGAAAAAGAAATCTCCTATAACTGTGACGAATCAATGGGAGGGGTAGGGGTGAATTAATGATTCAATTATATTTTAAGTTTCTTGGATGAAATAACCCCCATCACTGGTTAAAGGGATTATTTATTATTATAAAAAACACACACATAAAGGGAATATCAAAATTAGAAGGTCCACCACTCAAAATTATAAGGCTATTCCTTAACATGATTTAGATTTCAATCAGACCATACTAAACACTATTTTCAACATGTTGGTACAAAGAGAAGGGTTTTCTATTATAATCATGTTACATTAAGAAACCTGACAGTGATGGTGCTTCCCACATTGATATATTTATAATGAACATTATATCAACAAGAAGAAATACCTCTAGAAAACATCATCATTTGTTTATTTAGTGTTGTTATTCTTTTTCTTCTTCTTAAACCTGTAGAAGTTCAAGTAGGATCTCTTCCCTTTATAGCACTTTTTTAAATCACTTCTTATTCCTCATATATTATTATGCAATCTCCCTTATTATACCTCACTCACAAAACTCTCTTTTTTTAATTCACCTCTACACTTTATTCATTTTTTTCACAATTTTAATTACCATGTATAAGATCCAGTTTGATTTTTTCAAAATTAGAATTAAAAATCCAAATTTCTTCAATCAACTCAAATAATCCTAATTAACTTTTAGCCATTAGATCTTATGGATCTCCTATATATCATTTATTTTTCTAAAAATGACATTAGAGATCATGTTAAAGATTTAGTGAGTCATCCATGAATCCACATCATCACAATTTCTCAAAATAGAAATGATCCCCAAAACAAGGATTGCACCACATCTAGATGTAAAATACTTGGTAATTTTAATTTTTAAACACAAAAAACCATAGTCATAGTCTCATGATTCTTCCCATTTTTCCATGATAATATGCCTATAGAATATAGAGTCTTTTACCATGGGTGTGGTTTCTTCCCTATTTCTATTCTAGCAACTAGTTTCTCATTTTTACAACAACTTTTCAAATGATGAGCATGTTCCTTCTCCTTATTTTGAAAAGATACTTCTTTTATTAAAAAAAATCACCAATGGACACCACCAGAACCATTTTTGGTGTCCTTGTATTAAATAGTGAGAAAATATAACCATTGAGACCGTCCCTTTGAGAATTTTGGAATTGTCGTTTTTGCATAGGCAAAATGGAAGACTGTAACAGAGACCATCACATGCACGGTCCTTTTATAGTTTCCCATTTTAGTCATGGAATTCACAACATTCCCAAATCTATTGAGCATAAACTTTACTATATTCTCTAACAATATTCTTCCATTGGTGTGTCATTATTTAATTGTCCCTCATTTCTCCCAATTGTCTTCACCACTTCATGAAATGATTGAATAATGTTGAACCAATACCGATTTTTATAACCTTGAAGATCATTTTACATGGAATCATATAAATAAACATATAATATGATATATGTATTGAAAAAAATTCAACACTCTCAATCATATCCTCTTCACTAATACTTTAACCTTACTTATCACAACAACACTCTCAACACCTATTGGGATAAAAATACCCCACATTAGATTTTGTTGTCAATAAAGCAACATAAATCACTAAAAACATTATGAACATACAAATGGATCAAAATTAAATAATTATAAGTTTACATGTGAAAACATATTATAGGATATAAAAAAATTAAATAAATAATACCATTCTATCCATAATATTTTGATCTATTTATAACTTCCATAACGTGAACCTCAAAATATTCAATCATCACTTCACCATTACAACATCAACATTTAAAACATGAAAATTTTCTATAATCACTTATGACAAACTATTAAAATAGACCACATATAATAAAATCATAACTTAACCCTTCTAAAAAATATCTCTAAATTTATGCTTATATTTAATAAAAAGATAAAACATATCAATGGATACCCCCTATATTATATACTCCACCTTTGAAAAATAATAGGAAAAAAAATAAAGGAATCATTTATGTTGTCATTTTTATTACCATTCGAAAATAATATCTAACAAAAATAAAAGAGAGGGAATTGAAACACCATACCTTATCTCTATAATTAATGAGTTTGAACACATAAATTGAACCTCATATTTTGAAATGATTCTTTTGATAGTGGAGTGGTGAACATATCAACAATATGTTCCTTTTTAGGAACAAATTTCATTTCTAACTGATTCATCCCCACAAGGTATTTGATGTAGTGATATTTAATTTAAATGAAGTTTTATATTATATAATGAACTAAATTATTTTAAAGATTAATTTAACTTTTATTATCATATCTGAAATGTAATGAAAACCTCTCTTCAACTATTAAATATTCTAGTTGAGTATTTATCTATAGGGATGGGCTGTGGCCACATATTCAGCCTCGATAGTGCTTGAGGTGAAAAAAAATTTCTTCCATGAATTCCAAAAAACAAACCCTTTTCCATGATATGAAGCTCTACCAGATTTGGAACTCCTATCATCGACACATCCTACCCAATCCGTATCTAAATAACCAAATAAATCAAGATTCAATTTTTTGTTATATTTCAATCCTTTTTTCTATGTGACCTTACTGTATCATAATATTCTCTTTACATATATGAAATGAGACACTTTCGGTACACATTTACAACTATAATAAAGTGATACAACATAAAAAATATATGATCATAAAGCAATCAAGTAATGTAAACTTTCAATTAGCTTCTATAATTCTCTTAGATCAACTTCCTTTCCGTAGTCATGTTTAGTTAATTTTTAACCACTAAAATTCTTGCAATATAAAATATCAAATAATACACTAAACAATTCTCCCAAATTTCACTATCATACATTTATTGAGATGGAAAAATTTATTCCTTTTCTTGAGAAATTTTTAGGACAAGAAAATTTATCATGTCATCGAGTATAGACATTTCAAAATAAATCTTTATTTCTTTAGAAAAATCTTTATAAAATTATTCATCATTTAAAGAAAAAATAATATCATTTACATAAATAATAATATTTATATGTACCTTATTGTAACACCACATGATTTCATAGTACGTTATCTCATTAAAGTAATTTAATAGCTTGCACTACGCATAACACAGAGTTCAAGCGCACCACAATTTACCACATAACCCGTTCAAAAAGTGGTTAGGAATAGTATTAACTAAATATTGAATATTATATACTCTATATAATTTTAACATTCATATTATGTGTTTCTTAGACATAGTATAAGAACAAATTTATTTTTTCAGAAAAAAGTGGTATTTTTCAAAAAATGAAATTTTACCGCCTTTTAATGGGGAACCTTTTTTAAAACCAACATTTGACACTTTTATATATTTAATTTACAGAAATTATATTATTCTTTAGAATTGGGACATAAAAATTTCGTTTGGATAAATTTTTGGTACTTTTCTGATAACTTTCATATTTGGATGAATAGTGAAAAATACTATGTTTTAATTAAAAACAACGTTTTTAATCAGAATAATTTATAGTGTTCAATTATAAATTTGAATTTTTTGGAAGTATAATTAGATTATATTTTTAACATTTAATCCAATGTTGGTTATAGGAATTAATTTTACTTTTAAATTATACATAAACAAGTGTCAATATTTTGATAGTTATTGTTTCTTAAAAACTCGCTATTTGTTTTGGAAATGGAAATTAATTTTAAATTAATTAATACAAATTCTATGTTTTGAATTTGGTAAAATAGGTATCATTTTTGAATTCATAATATCAAATATAACTTATTCTTATTTTTTTTCTATTTTTCTAAAAAACTTCAATTTTTGATGAATAGTAAAACTACTTAGTAGTAGTTAAAAAAATGAATTTTTCATTTAAATGAAATTTTACTAATTCTGTGAATTGAATTTCAAAACTCAGACATACATGGTTGTTATTATTAAGTAAAATTTGGTTCAATAAGATAAAAATATTTTTTGGGGAATAGTAACTTTTGACTTTTATTTACCACAGTTAAAGGTAAATAGGATAATTTAAGGTAAAAAGAATAATATAATAATAAAACATTACCTTAACACTTGTTCTAACCTTATTGAATGAGTAATGACTGACCATGGGAATCTGTGGGTCGATTTTGGCACCCCATGGAGCCACTTAAGATTTATAATGACACTTTATTTTAATTAACATAAAATAAGACAAAAATGAAATTAACAAATATCTTTTAGTATATCAATTTTCACATGGGGTTTTATAAGACGTATTTTCGACTATAAATATTCATTGTAAAGCTAAAAATATTTAATACATTAGTGTATTTTTTATAATTTTTAGACATCAAAAAATAAATAAATTATTCATGACACAATAATGATGCAATGCTCACCTCATTAATAAATGATTTAAATAAATAAGATTATTAATATTAAAACAATATCCAAAACCTGTAAAATTCTTATTGGATGACTTTATTTCTAAAATGTGTCATCTTATCTTAGAATATAATTTGTTTTGGACCTTTTAAACTGAAGATGAGTTTATAATAAAATAACATTTTCAAACTTTCCAAAAGAGACCATCCTCTCCCTTATAAAAGGACACCACTTCTCACTCATTCCTCGCACCACTCAAGCCCCTTGGATCATCCAAACCCCGCCCAAATATGCTCTCCGGATCCCTATATTCCACTTAGAATCTTTAAATTAGGAATAATTTACCTCAAGAAGTCTGTTTGGCTCAAACCAAAGGTAATTACACAAATTAAATAATGAACAAGGAACATACAAGAAAAGTCGGACTTGAGGTAAGGGGTTTCTTATCTCACTTTTAATTCCATGATATTTCCATTTTTCTCCACTTATTGCATGTGGTGTATTGTGTAATTCCATTTGATATATATATATTATCATAATTCTATTTAAATTCATGGTATTCTGTGAATGATTTGGTGGTTACTAACCTTTAGTCATACGACTCGATTGATTACAATGTGGTAAGGGTTAATTCTACAATCTCTTTATTATTTGAGGTTGTTTTTACGTAAGTATCTACTGAGACCTCTTTATCATCCACATATATGTTTCTTAAAAACATATTCAAAAACGTTTTTACTATTTTCTAGACAATGGGTTAAAGTCATTTATACCCTTTTTTGACTTTTTATAAAATGGTTTTAAAGGAATATTTCTGTCATTTCCCAAACAAGGTACGTTACGACCTTTTCAACAAAATTAATGTAAGAATGTATTTTTTAACTTATACGGTAGGTGAGGTTATTTTCCACCATTATAACATCGTAAAAACTTCCCTTACAAGCTTATAAGAATATTTTCAAAATAAATGTTTTCTTTTATAATTACAAGACTTTTAAATGATTTCAAAATAGAAAGATATATTCCTATTGAATATTTTTCCTTTAATCTATGTCAACATCCATTGATGGATTTTAAACTAGTTTGAATTCGATATATTGTGATACAAATCTTCCATACAGTATTATGTTTGAATGTGGATGTGTTATTTGTATAGCATTCGTGGTTTATGGTTAAAGTATTGACATTTTTTATGTATTTTTAATACGAATTTTTATGTTATATTTCAACCTCTTATTAAGATGAATGATTTGGAATAGTATGTTCATGGTTGGGGATCGGTAAAATTAAGCCCTCCGAGTTGGGGTTCAGTTACAGTAGACCATCCGGGTTGGAGTGCGGTTATAGAGGCTATCTGGGTTAGAGTCCGGTTACAGAGGCTCTCCGGGTTGGGGTTCGGTTACAGTTCTCCCCTAAGTCAGGGCATGAGGCCATGACATAGGAATTAATGCCTAGAATTATGCATTCCATCATTATGAAAGTGGATATTGATATTTTATGTGATTATTAGACGAGTATAACACCAATGTGAATAAGTAAATGGTATTATTTTATTTTATCTTTGCCTTATTATGATGATGTTCAAGTTCAAAAGGATTTTGTTTTAGTCTTAAACATTTCCTTAAATTTTTATGCCTATTTATGAAAGGTTCCGCTATATTGTTATCCTTATTGAGCATATGAGCTCACCCCTTTTTATTTTTTCTTTTTCCCAGGATGCAAAGAAGTATATTAGGACTGACCTATAGGGATAGTCCAAGGGATATGAGTGTGGCCTATGGAGACAATGTTGTTGTAGTTTTTCATTTTATAATGTAATGTAAAAATTATGAATGTATCTACTATTTCCAAGGTTACTAACCTAATCAGTCTTTTGAGACATGATCTTTTGTGATCATGCTAATGTTATGTAATAATACTCTGACTCTAGGTAACTAGGGTCAGGGCGTTACACATATTATCATATTTAATGAAGTTATTACTATTAACTCTTCATTTTCTAAATTGAAACTTCTTCGAACAGGTGTCCAACATAGAATAGAAGGCTCTTGGGGATTGATTTTTCATATATAAATCCCTTTTTAAGCTAAAAACTCAATTATAATTCCTAATAAGAAATAAAATACATGTTTATTCAATATAAACCTCCTATTAAAATTCACCATTAAGGAAGGTTAAATTTATATTCATTTAAATTTTTTTTCATTACATTTTTGGTAGAATTGAAGGAAAGATACATATAGTTTCAAGCATTGAAACTGGTGAAAATGGTCTCATTCAAGTAAACTCCTTCAACCTGTGAATATAAATTACAAACTAATCATACTCTATTTATCAAAAGTTATCCATTTTAATTCATATTTATTTATAACACACACTTTTTCATGATAATATTAATATATTTGGTCTTGGATACAAACTCCAAAGTCTCATTAATTTCTATCTAAACTATATAATTATTAATTACATCAATATTATCTTCATTTATAATTTCTTATTTCATATCTCTAGGTTTAATTTGAGAAAAAATGACATGTCAGAGGCATTACAAAAATTTATTCTAGTTTGAATATATTATCCTTTATTTACAGTGATATTTTGAGCCTAAACTTACCTTACCAGCCTTGGATAATGTGAAAAATATTATTCTTCATCACATTAAGTTTCTAAATCAACTTATTGAACATGAAATTATTTAAAATGTTCACTATTATTTAAAACATTATCTTAATATTTCATTAAAATTGATTCATTAGCATCACTTTTGGAATATGGTTGTTCATGTGAGTTCACTTTATTTGTTTGTTCTGTCACTTTCACCCAAAAGATTCATCCATATTCCTCACTTATTTTTTGTAACAATTATATCCCCTTCCATTTGGCGGATAACCTATGAAGATACCATTAACATATATTTTTTCAATTTTTTTTGGTACATTTCCCTCTTTAACACTGAAACTTCAAGTGGTGAAAACACTATTCTATACTTAAAACATTGATATTTCATGTAATATATCTCATATGAAGATATATTTGAATTTTGGATAATATAAAAAATGATTTTGAATATAAACCACTGATCCAATATCTTTTTTCTAGAAATAATGATATGTTTTATTCTCTAAAAACATAATTAGAGTCATCTTCATAATAATTATATTATGTCTTTAATCCACACTATTTTTTGATGATTGTATGACACACTGAGTTCATGAAGGGTTCCTTGTTTTTAAATATAGGCTTCAAATCTTGTACTATTATACTAAAAACCATTATTTGTTCAAATAGTCTTCAAGGAGTTACCATACTCTTTCCCAAAACATATCATGAAATGCTTGAACATTTTTAGAAACTCTAATTTATGATTCATATAAAAAATACATGTAATGTGGGAAAATTCATCAATAATGTAAATTAAATAGTTATCTATATTTTTTATTTCTTCCTTAGGGGACCACAAACTTTAAATTTAATTAACTACAATACACATATAGATTTTATTTCAACCTTCTAGTTTACAGTATTCACAATCGTCCCATTTTTACAAGAGAAAAAAAATCCAATTACATTATCTTTTCAAAAAAGGAACATTATGAAAATTTTATCCCAAAATATGATTTTATATATATATATATTCATTTTTCAAAGACGAACATGTATTCTATTCAACCAGTCATTTTGTTCTTTCATGGTTAAAAAAAATATTTTCAGCAACACAATTCTAAAATGAATTCACTCTTATCCATTTTCCTATTGTCAAGATACATTCAACATTAAATATCTAAAAAAACAATACTTAAAAAATATAACTTCATTTACTTTATCAAACAACCGATACACACTAAGAAAATTGTTTTTATGCCATTCAATATACAATGTGCTCTTGGATGTCAGTTGATCTTTACTAATCTATACTGATATGCCACCTTTGATTTTATGTGACCCATAATTTCTAAAGGTTAAAAATACATATTTAAATGTTTCAATAACATTGAGAATATTAAAATATCTTCTCATATGTGAGGAATAACCACATTAAAAAATCCATGAATATTATATATTTTATGCTTGGTAGGAAGCTTCAAAAACCAAGTTTTTCTTTTTTTCTTTCTCATTAATCATATGATTCTTCTCTAAAATATACTCTAATAAATTATGGGATGTTAATATAAAAAAGAAACCATTTTTCAAGATGATTAATTTTCTCAAATATCTTTCATAAATATACTAAATCTTGAAATGTATTTTTAATTATTAATCCATATTTATTACGTTTCCTCTGAGTTGTTATCATTTGAATGGGGTGAATACCTCTCAATTTATTTCCTTAAAACCGTATAAATTAATCATTGTTTTGGTAATCAAATCAAAACAAAATTTCAATGTTCCTAGAACCTATCTACTTCCAAAAAATACCTTAAAAATAATATTTTGATTTAAAATCATCAGGCTCTCTATAAATTTGAATTATGAGAACCAGGATTCTCATACTTGGATATTAATACATTTTAAATGAATATTTATTATGTTATACAAACACGTTCTTGAATACTAAAATAATTTAGTGAATTTGGATAATTGGTGCACAATACCCTTAATTCATAAAATATTTTCAATGTCTCCCATAAAGATCTTCCCCTTTAGGACTCCTTCTTAAAACCTTTCTTCATAACCTGGGGAAAGAAAACACTAGAAAGTGTGAGCTTAGATGTTTTTCATGGGTAAACAAAGGAAATATGTAAGAATAAAATTATAATAATGGAATGATAACCTAAGGCTTACATTTTAAAACCATATATTGAATATCAGATATCATAATCTTGAGTCATGGAATAAATATTGGTAGTTCATAAGAGATGAATAAAAAATAAATCGAAGAACATGAACCGTGAGAGAAAAACACTGGCATAAGACATGGATTTATTGCAAACTAATTATAATAGAAACATTTATGTCAATACTACCAACTATGAAATTCATAACATATTGGGTTTGGGATAACCACTTGTATACCTACTTCGGGATTTGGTTAACTACATATGTACCCTATTTTTTGCGATTGTGATAGCCACTAGTGTAACCTGCTTTTCAATATTGAGATAACCACCCATGTTCCCTGTACTCTCATAGAACATTTTTCATTACCCAATTCATTAGAGGGAGAATGTAACACACCAATCTTCCAAGGTACGCTTCTCTTTGAATAATACAATAGCGTGTATTGTACGCAATGTTGAGTTCCAACACACCACAACCAATCAAACTAGCCGTTATGAATAGTAATACCCACTTTTTGAAATTTTATAAATTTTATCTTCCAAAATGGACTTTACTTTTTTATTTGAAATATTGAAATTAGCTTAGGGTGAATTTTCGGTACTTTTCTAATAACTTTCATATTTTGATGAAGAGTGAAAATTACTAAATTTCAATTAAAAACAACTTTTTTAATCAAAATAATTAATAGTGATAAATTATGAATTTGTGTGGTATTAAAGAATAATTAGATTATATTTTTAACATTTAATACAATTTTGGTCATTAGACGTAATTTCACATTTAAATTGGACATAATAAAGTGTCAATCTTTTGATAGTTATTATTTCTTAAAAACACGGTTTTTGTTTTGACAACGGGAATTAATTTTAAATTAATTTCTGCCAATTCTATGTTTTGAATTTAGAAAAATGGATTCCATATTTATAATCTGGAGGTAAAAATTGTGTAAATAGGTAACTTTTATTTTTAGACATTTTGAATAATTACTTCGGTAAATATTTTATTTACTATGGTAAAAGGGTAAATCCGGTAAATAAGGGTACAAAATAATATTATAATAATACTAACTTACCCAAAAATATGTCCTAACCATATTGGATGGTACATTTCAAACCATGGGCATCTTTGGGTCGATTTTGGGACCCCATGGAGCCACTAGAAAGTGATAATGACACATTATATTAATTAAGTTAAAGTAAATACAAAATTGACATAAGCATATATCTTTTAGTAAAACCATTTTTACATAGGGTTATACATATTGTCTCTTCAACTATAAATATTAATTATAAATATAAAAATATTTCCTACATAATTGTATTTTATTTATAATTTTTATACATTTAATAATTAAATTTATTTATGACACAATGATGATGCAGTATTTTCATTATTAATGAAAAAATAAAATAATTGGTATTATAAATGTTAAAATGAATATAATATGAAATTTTTGATGCCATCCAAGAATTTTATAGGTTCATATGACATTTTAGGATTTATTAAATGAATTTTTTTCGAATTAATAAAGTTTTTAGGACTTTAACAAAATCAATTATTAAATACTGTCAAAATTGACATAATGGAGTTTTTAAAACAAATATTATATTATTAATTGATATAATATTCCTAAAAAACTAAGCTTCATAAAAATGAATTATATAATGATAGTTGTATCATTAATTAACCTCATGCACTTGGACGTTTATAGTATGTTTATTAACCATATAATATAAAAATACAAAGAGACATTGTAAATGTCAAACTATTTAACTAAGAGTTAAATATAAAATATAAGTTTAATATAGTGACCCAAACCTGTCTAAAACCTATTTTTTGAGTGGTTTTCGACCAATACCCTAAATATACTTTAAATAATCTACTTTTGAGCCATTATAAAGTGAAAATGATTTTATTATAAAATAATATTTCTAACATTTCCAAAGGTGCCTCTCACCCCTCTTATAAAAGGGAAGTCCCCCTTCTCTATAATTCACACATTTAAAGCAATTTGTCACAGGCATCCTCTTCCCAAATACCATCTAAACTATCCTCCCTTCATCCTATAGGTCTTACATTAGTCAGAAATCCAACTTAAGGAGCCCTTTTGATCAAATCAAAAGGAAGAACCCAAAGAAGAGGTAAATATTTCATCACCTCTTTCAAGTTCCTTTCTTCTTCCACTTTATTTTTTTTCCTTTATAAAATAATAAATACAGTATCTTATATATAAATTGATGTTATTTTAAATATGGTACAACCAAATTCATTATTCTATCCATCCTTTGAACGACATGTCACCATACGTGCGTACGTACGACTTACCATCTCCACGTCATGGTGTAATTGTTATTCAATACATTATTATTTTGATGGGTATAATAATGATGTGAAATAGATGTAAATAATAAATAAAACATGATAATTGTTCTTTATATATGATATACCATCCAATTATATAATATTTTAATATCAAAATAAAGATATTGTCGCTCGTTCGTACGTACGGATTACCGTCTCCACGAACATGATGCGATTAATTTTCCATCGTGTCCATTCAAGAATAATTTTCATTTGATGATTAAAAATAATTTTTAAGGACTTGATATCATTCTGTATATGAATAATATGCAACATATTGATAAAAAACACTTCTTATGTAACAAAACATATAAAAGAAAATGAGTAAGTGAACACCTGAAACGACGATAATACTAAAATATTATTAACAAACCAATATAAAATGATCATATATGATATCATATTATTGTATATGATTATTGTATAATTTAATAACAATGATTTAACTACTATATAGTAGGTTAACCTACCCTCAGTCAAGGAAAATTGTAAGGAATGGTTTTATTTCACAATCTCTTTATTATCTGAGATTTTTTATATGTAATTATCTACTGGGACCTCTTTATCATCCACATCCATGATTCTTAAAAATTTATTTCAAAACATTATTAATATTTTATAAAATATGGGTTAAATTCATTTATACCTTTTTTGAATTTTATAAGATGTTTATAAAGGAATATTTCCATCATTTTCCAAATAAGGTCCTTTTTAACCTTTTCGACAAAATTCAGGTAACAATGTCTTTTTTTAACTTATACGGAAGGTGCGGCTATTTTTTCCCATTATAAAATCATCAATGCTTCCCATACACGATTATAAGAATATTTTCAAAGTAAATGTTTTCTTTTATAATTATGTTATTTTTAAATGATTTTAAAAAATTTATATTTCCCTTAAATAGTTTTGATTTCATATATGTCAACATCCTTTGATGAATTTTAAGTTTGTTTGAAGTTGATTTATTATGATACAAAACTTCTATATTGTATTAAAGGCTTTGTGATATTTTTTACTATGGATGTGTTATTTTATAGCATTCATGGTTTATGGATAAAGTACGGACATTCTGTATGCCATTTTTTATACGAATGTTTATGTTATGTTTCAAACATTTGATATGGGAAGGCATTGGACTTAGTAAGTGATGGGTGGAGCCTGCTATAGCTCCTCGATTCATAAGGCTTTGACAAAATCTTATATGTAGTCTTAGAATAAGGCCTTGACTATGTGGTTATGATAGTATGGCATTATGCATTCCATCATTATGAAAGTGGTTATTGATATTTCATGTGATTATTTGACTAGTAGAATAACCATGTGAATATGTAAATGGAATTATTTAATTTTATTTTTTCCATATTATACTTAAGATCAAGTTTAAAAGAATTTTGTTTTAGTTATACATTGCCTTAAAAGTTGATGATTTTTTATGAAAGTTTCCGCTATATTGTTATCCTTACTGAGCATCTGTGATCACCCCTTTCTATGTTTTATTTTTATCAGGATGTGAAAAAGTATTTTATGACTAACCTTTAGGGATAGTATGAGGGGATATGAGTGTGGACTATGGAGACTACGTTGTTGTATTTTTTTCATTTTATGATGTAATGTAAACCTTATGAATGTATCTTATACTTTCAAGCTACTAAACTAATCGATCTTTCGAGACTTGTTCTTTTGTGATCATGCCAATAATACGTAATAATGCACATACTCTAGG
Source organism: Viscum album (assembly GCA_963277665.1). Classification (NCBI taxonomy): domain Eukaryota; kingdom Viridiplantae; phylum Streptophyta; class Magnoliopsida; order Santalales; family Viscaceae; genus Viscum; species Viscum album. Next base: position 482,049,660 of record OY728139.1, read on the forward strand.
TAACTGGGATCGGGGTGTTACAGTTGGTATCAAAGGATGTTTAGTACAAACCTTAAAAGCTAGATTTAGATAAACTTTGATTAGAGCACAATACTCTAAGATAGACTTTGAGGATTAGTATAGAAGAACTTCCTAGAATTTTGGTATTGTAGAGATTTTGGGATTTTTCCAAGAAATATATCCCTATCTGGATACGAGGAAGTAGAGGTGGCTATAGCACAGATGTACCTAGGGGTAAAACCCGAAAACACCGCTTTGATCTAGACTCGAATGAGAACTGGTGCACGACAACGAGCCTTACTGCACTCTTGGTTACGACACTCCTAGGGGATATGCTTCGGATAATTTTCATTTTCTTTAAAAACCATTATGAAGGGTTTATGATTATACACTTCCTTAAATAAAACATTTTTTATGATTATGTATTATATCCATAAACTATTCAATTTATGTTAAGTGTTTTACATGTTTGGATTTATGTATTGTGATTCATAAACTAATGTAGTTTATGCCATTGTTTAGAAATGGTACCTAGTGGAAGGAATGGAAATCGTATCAATGCATACACTCTATGTAGGGATTTACCTCCCACCCAAGATAATTATAGTGGAGCTGGTGATACAATGGGTGTTAATCATCTTATCACCATACTAAGACAAATCACTCAGGTGATGAATAATAACCTTACCCGTATGGGGAACCCTGATCTGAAGCGTGGAGGATCAATGTTATATCTCTTTATGAGGAAATAACCACCAACATAAAATGGGAGTACAGATCCACTAGTAGACGAGAAATGGATAAATTCTTTAGAGAAAATATTCCAAGCCTTGGGAAGTATTGAAAGGGAAAATGTTTTCATGGAAGTTTACCGCCTCACTGGAGATGCGGATCAATGGTGGTCATTGATTCAAAACACAAAGGAAGATGATGAATTTTCAAATATATAATGGATGGAGTTTAAAGAGATATCCTTAGAAAAACTACTTTCCCCATGACCATCGATCGGATATGGAAAGGCAATTTCTTAGTCTGAGGCAAAAGGAGGACGAGAATGTTGCAAAGTATGAGTCTAACTTTACACGGTAAGAAATACATGCTATAGATTATATACATAACCCAAGAAGTAAGATTGATCGTTTATTTGATGGGTTAAAACCTTTTCTCCATCACAAATCAGTCTCACAATCCTTCACTTCATATAAAGATATTATATCATGTGCTATCAAGATTGAAAAAGAATTCTCTAAGTCTTACGACTTTTAAGAAAAGAAAGAGAAGAAGAGATCTTCTGAAAAATCTGGAAATGGAAATAAGGGGATGAAGGGAAAAGTTCAATATCCATCCTACAGTAAATGTGGGAAGAAACACCCTGGTACTTGCTTGAAGGGAATTGGAGTCTGTTACAAGTGTGGTGAAAAAAGCCACCAATCTCGTGATTGCAAGGGGAAGAAAGAAGCTATTGATGTTCAATGCTACAATTGAAGGGAGATGGGACATTATGCAAATTAATTTCATAAGCATCAAGGAAACTTACCTTAGAAAAGGACAAGGGATTAAGGCCAAGCTTATACGATCACTACTGCTGAGGTTGATGCTCCAAAAGACATGGTGGCAGGTAATTTAGTGGTTTCCTTAAGTTTATCCAATGCTTTATTTGATTCTGGATCATCAAATTGTTTCCTATCTTCCATGTTTGCTCAGAAAATTAGATATTTCCAATTTGATTTAATAAGGGATTTTTCAGTCAAAACTCCAAAGGGAAGTATCATCGCAACAATGTTTTTTTGAATCAATTCCAATTAGAGCATATAAATGTTCTTTATCTGCTGATCTCATCGTTATACCCATGATTGAATTTGATATAATCCTCAATATGGATTGTCTTTCAGACTATGATGCAAAAATTTAATGTAAGAAGAAGGAGGTTACTATTTTTGATTACGATGATAAAGAACGAATTATCTTTAGAGTAGAATCGTCACCAACTAATTCTTATATAGATCCACCCCAGTAGCTCAAATAAATTAAATTATTGGGGAGGAAGATAATGAAATAACTATGGGTGAGGAAAGGAATGTTCAAATAGAGGATGTGCCTGTTGTGAAAGAATATGTTTATGTGTTTCCAGAAGATTTACCTAGACATCCTTCAGAATGAAAAATTAAGTTTTCCATTGATTTAATTCCTGGTTCATGGCCCATATCGAAGACCCCATATGGAATGGCCACTTTGTAATTAGTGGAACTAAAGAAGAATCTATAGGAATTGAGTAATAAGGGTTTTATTCTCCCTAGTGTTTCTCCATGGGGAGCCCCTATCCTTTTTTTAAGAAGAAATATGGATCTATGAGGTTGTACATTGAATACAAGGAGATCAATGCTATAACAATAAAAAACAAGTATGATCTACCTCGCATTGATGATTTATTCGACCAACCTCATGGATCTCAATACTTTTCAATGATTGACCGTTAATTGGGATATCATTAGTTGTGTGTGAAGAAGGAAAACATTCCTAAAACAACATTTCGAACCAGGTATGGGCATTACGAGTTTACAGTAATGCCTTTTGGGATGACTAATGCACCCTCTGTTTTCAGGGATCTAACTAACCAAGTCTTCAAGGAATACCTTGATGAATTTTTAGTGGTATTTGTTGATGATATCTTGGTATTCTCCAAAAGCTACGCAGATCATGAAAATCACTTGCGCATTATCCTGAATAATCTAAGAAGACATGAATTATATGGGAATTTTAGCAAGATTGAATTATGGCTTCAGGTGATTTCTTTTATTGGCCATATTTTCTCTAACGATGGAATATCTGTTGATCCTTCCCATACCCAGGAAATCCAAGAATGGCTGGCACCAATGAGTATAACTGAGGTACGCAGTTTTATTGGTTTAGTAGGTTATTATCGACGTTTCATCCAGAATTTTCCCGATTGGCTAACCCATTAATGAATCTCACATATAAAGGGGTTAAATTTGTTTGGAAAAAACAGTGTAAAGAATTTTTTTAAGAACTGAAGATCAGATTATTCAATTCTCCTATCTTGACTCTACAATCGGGGAATGATGTGTTTGTTATTTATAGTGATGCTTCAAAGAAAGGACTTGGTTGTGTCCTTATGCATAATGATAGGGTTAATGCCTATGAATCACAACAGCTAAAAATTAATGAGAAAAAAATATCCTACTCATGATCTTGAGTTAGAATCTATAATCTTTGCTTTAAAGATATGGAGACATTATCTCTATGGTGAAAAATGTGAGATATATACCGATCACAAGAGTTTGAAGTACATTTTCTCACAGAAAGAACTCAACATGAGGAAAAGGAGATGGCTTGAAATACTCAAGGATTATGATTGAACCATACACTACCACTCGTGGAAGGAAAATAAGGTAGAAGATGCTTTGAGTAGAAAGTATCATGGAGTTTTGAACCAGATGAGAGTTTAAAGGGATCATATTTTCATGGATCTAGTGAAGATGGATATGGGAATTACCATGGAGGTGAAACATTGAAACTTTTTAAAATGGTTCCCAAATGATACTAACTAAAAATGATAAAGAGTTCTTAGACCAATGATGAAGAGTTTCAAATGATGATTATATCTATGAATGATGGGAGATTGAGGGACTTTGTGTATGAAGATGGAATTTTGAAATATGGGAACAGACTTTGTGTTCATGATATACCTGATCTAAAAAGGAAATTTTTTGATGATGCTCATAGTTCCAATTTCTCTATACACCCTGGTAGCACTAAGATGTATAGTGATTTGAAATAACATTTTTGGTGGGACCACATGAAGAGGGAGATTACTGATTTTGTGTCAATATGTATGGTTTTTCAACAAGTGAAAGCTAGAAGGAAACTGCCTGGAGGAATCATGAAATCTCTTCCCATAACTAAGTGGAAATGGGATAATATTATGATGGAATTTTTCATGGGACTACCAAAGACTCCTAGAAGGAATGATTCAATATGGGTCATTGTTGGTCGTCTTACCAAGTCAGCACATTTTCTTGCTATAAGAGAAGATTTATCACTTGAAAATCTAGAAAGAATATATATTAATGAAGTTGTGAGACTTAATGTAGTACCCCTATAGATTGTTTCTGATCATGATCCCCGTTTTACTTCAAGATTCTAGAAAAGTCATCAGAAAGCCCTGGATACTGAACTTCGTTTGAGTACTATCTACAACCCTCAAAGTGATGGACAATCAGAACGAACTATTCAAACCTTAGAATACATATTGAGATCATGCTCACTCAACTTTCAGGGTATGTGGGATCAATATTTACCTCTGGAAGAATTTTTCTATAAAAATAACTTCCATTAAAGAATTGAAATGGCACCATATTAAGCATTATATGGAACGAGATGTCGCACACCAACCTATTGGGATAATGTTGGTGAAATAAAACTTGTAGCCCCAGAACTGGTGGAGGAAATGATGGAAAAGGTGAAGGTAATCCAAAACCACATCAAATCAGCTTAAAGTAGGCAGAAGAGCTATGATGACAACCGAAGGAAGGATTTGGAATTTCTGGTAGGAGATCATGTTTTCTTGAAGGTGTCTCCATTGAAGGGTGCTAAAAATTTCGATAAGAAGGGAAAATTGAGTCCTAGGTACATCAAACCTTTTGAAATTCAAGAATAAATTTGGGCTGTGGCTTATTGTTTGGAAATGCCGCCAAATCTCTCCCAAGTTCATGATGTGTTCCACGTATCACTGTTGAGAAAATACATGCCTGATTCAATGCATGTACTCACCTATGAGATAGTAAAACTGGAACCCAATCTGTCTTATTGCGAAATGCCTGTCAGGATTCTTGATACCAGAGAACAACTGTTGGGAAACAGGAGGACTCGTCTAGTAAAAGATCCATGGACAAACCATAAGATGGAAGAGGCAACGTGGGAACCCGAGGAACTTATGATGATAAACCACCCGAGTCTTTTTATGTAGTAATATTCTATAGATTTTGCGGATAAAATTATTTGAAGGAGGGTAGAATGTAACACCCCAAGCTTCCACGGTATGCTTCTCTTTGAATAATACAATAGCATGTGTTGTACGCAACTTTGAGTTCTAACACACCACAACCAATCAAACTAGCTGTTATGAATAGTAATACCCACTTTTTGAAATTTTATAAATTTTATCATTCAAAATTTACTTCATTTTTGGATTCCGAATATCGAGATTATCTTAGGGTGAATGTATGGTACTTTTCTAATAACTTTAATATTTTGATGAATAGTGAAAATTACTAAATTTTAATTAAAAACAACTTTTTTAATAAAAATAATTAATAGTGATAAATTATTCATTTTAGTGGTTTTGAAGTATAATTAGATTATATTTTTACCATTTAATCCAATGTGGGTCATTGGACATAATTTCCCATTTAAACTGGATATAAGAAAGTGTTAGTCTTTTGATAGTTATTATTTCTTAAAAACACGCTTTTTGTTTTGACAGTGGGAATTAATATTAAATTAATTTCTGCCACTTATGTGTTTTGAATTTAGAAAAATAGATTCCATATTTAGAATCAGGAGGTCCAAATTATGTAAATAGGTTACTTTTATTTTTAGATATTTTGAATAATTACTTCGGTAAATATTTTATTTACTATGGTTAAAGGGTAAATCCGGTAAAAAAGGGGAAACAAAATAATATTATAATAATATTAAATTATCCTAAAACGTGTCCTAACCATATTGGATGATATATTTACCACCATGGGCATATTTGGGTTGATTTTAGGATCGCATGGAGCCACTTTTAAGTGATAATGACACTTTATATTAATTAAGTTAAAGTAAATACCAAAATGACATAAGCATATATCTTTTAGTAAAACAATTTTTACATAAGGTTATACATGTTATCTCTTCAACTATAAATATTAATTAGAAAGATAATACGATTTACTAAATAATTTTATTTTATTTATAATTTTTAGACATTGCATAATTAAAATTATTTATTACACAATGATGATGCAATATTTTCCATATTAATGAAAAAATAAATTTATTGGTATTATAAATGTTAAAATCTATATAATATGAGAGTTTTGATGCCATACAGGAATTTTATAGGTTAATATGACATGTTAGTATTGATTAAATGAATTTGGTTATAATTAATAAAGTATTTAAGACTTTAACACAAATCATTTACTAAAAAGTGTCAAAATTGACATAAAGGAGTTTTTAAAACAAATATTATATTATTAATTGATATAATATTCCTAAAAATATAAGGTTCAGAAAAATGACTTATATAATGATATTTGTATGATTAATGAACCACTTAAGGTTATCTTGGAAGTTTACAGTAGTTTTGTTAACCATATAATATAAAAATACAAAGAGACATGGTAAATGTCAAACTATTTAACTAAGAGTTAAATCTAAAAGATAAGTTTAATATAGTGACAAAAACCTTTATAAAACCTATTTTTTGAGTGTTTTTAGACCCATCACCACCTTAGAATTTAAATAATCCACTTTTGAGCTATTAGCAACCTTAAATTATTTTATTATAAAATAATATTTTCTAGATTTTCCTAAGGTGCCCCTCACCCCTCTTAAAAAAGGGCACTCCCCCTTCCCTCTAATTCACACCTTCAATGACATTTGGTTCGGCCTAACTCTACCCAAATACCCTCTAACATATCCTCCCTTCATCCTAGAGTAATTATATTAGACATAAAGCTAACTTAATGAGCCCTTTTGATCAAATCAAAAGGATGAACCCGAAGAAGAGGTAAATATTTCATCACCTCTTTCAAGTTCCTTTCTTCTTCCACTTCATTTTTATTTGTTGTTTCCATTATAAAATAATGAATTCAGTATATTCTATATAATGTGATTTTATTATAAGTATGGTACAAACAAATTCATTGTTCTATCCATCCTTTGAATGACATGTCACCATACGTACATACGTACAACTTACCGTCTCCACGTCGTGGTGTAATTGTTATTCAATACATTATTATTTGTATGAGTATAATAATGATGTGAAATTGACGTAAATAATAAATATAACAAGATAATGATTATATATATATGATATAACATCCAATTATATAAGATTTTTATATCAAAATAATGATATTTTCACTCGTGCGTACGTACGGATTACCGTCTCCACGAACGCGATGGGATTCATTTTCCATCATGTCTATTCAAGACTAATTTTCATTTGATGCTTAAAAATAATTTTTAAGGACTTGATATCATTTTGGATATGAATAATATATAACATATCTATTAAAAACATGGCTTTTGTAACAAAACATATAAAAGAAAATGAGTAAGTGAACACCTGAAACGACGATAATACTAAAATATTACTAACAAAGAAATATTAAAAGTGAAGAACCCTGGGACACCCTGAGAGGGGAGGGGTGAATCAGGGTGTCAAATTTTTCTTTTAAATTGATGGATATTGTTCTCACATTGGTATAAACTAGTTTAACCTATATGATGGATATAAGAAAAAATAAAAAATTCACATGCAAAGAGATGCCACAACACTTTTTAATTGGTTAACCACTAAGGGCTACGTCCAAGGAACATACGATGATAGGTTGTTAGTCGTACCAAATTCCACTATTCTTCACTCATTGTGGATTACAAAGGTTTGGGAATATTCACTCTATCCCAGGCTCACTGCCTTTACAACTGTTCAGGGATAGCCTACTGCGTCCCTCAGGTCACTCCCATTGACTCCACCTGGCTCACTGCCTTTTTTGAAGCCACACTCAGTTTATAGACGTGAAGATCTCTTCATCATCGTAGATGAATACATCCTCTATTGTATGTATATTCTCTATTGAAGTTCAACTTCTACCCAGAGTCTAATCTCACTTTGAACCAAGTTATCATGCAAAATTCCAGGATTCGCGCAACCCCAGAAAGACTGGCGTACTTCAACCACACCTAGCGTGCTTCTCCAATCCCAGCACGCAAGTTTCAATATGGCTCACAAGTTAACCTCTCCCACTAGTGTGACACTCACTTCTTCATCTTCAAACTTGCGCAACTCAATTCCTTTTACACCCAAACGAATTTTGGCGTGCAACTATGAAATTTAGTACTTCTTCAATCCTGGCGCACAAGTTTCACCAAACCACATGTTCAACTCCTCCTTCACAAACTCCAAACATGGGTGACTCAACCCCTTTCTCGCCTAAAACACCTTGGACACGCAGCAAACAACTGCCACACAACTTCAACTTGCACGACCCACCACCACTTGCGAGACCACAACACCTGCGTGACGGGAGCTCTGATTTTCTCTAAATCTGAACTTCATACCAAATGAGGAGGGGTCGACCTCAATTTATAGGAATTTGGATAGCCTATGAGACAGCGCGCAAGTCTTCCCTTGATGTGCAAGTTTCAGCTTGAAAGTCCCTGCCACGTAAATCACTTACATGACCAAACATAAAACTTGGGCTCCCTTCTCCCTTTTCCATATTTTCATGTTCTTATATTGAAAAACATGTGGTGCACAAGTTTCTTCTCCTTTAAGACAACGATGCACAAGTCTCTTTTCCAAAACCAATTTTCTCCATTTGTCAATTTTCATGCCCATAAATTGGGCAAACACGGGAAAATGATGCCCCCTTCAATACTATTATCTACTTGTTCTGTATGATCACTTTGATTGCACACATTCTAAACTTCCACCGAGGACTGAGGATTGACAACAAACACAAACCATACTCCAGTTCATGCATAGAACGACCATGGTTCCAACAAAAAGGTCGTATATGATATCATATTAATGTATATGATTCTTGTATAATTTAATAATGATTATTTAACTATTATACAGGAGGTTAACCTACCCTTGATCAAGGAAAAGTGCAAGGTAAGGGTTTATTTCACAATCTCTTCATTATCTGAGATTGTTTATACGTAATTATCTACTGGGACCACTTTATTGTCCACATCCTTTATTCTTAAAAATGTATTTAAAAACATTTTTACTATTTTATAGACTATGGGTTAAAGTCATTTATACCCCTGTTTGAATTTTATAATATGTTTATAAAGGAATATTTCCTTCATTTTCCAATCAAGACCTTTTTAACCTTTTAATCAAAATTATGGTAAGAATGTCATTTTTGTACTTATACGGCAGGTGTGGATATTTTACGCCGTTATAAAATCGTCAAAGATTCCCTTACAAGATTATAAGAATATTTTCAAATTAAATGTTTTCTTTTATAATTATGTGACTTTTAAATGATTTCAAAAAACAGATATTTCTCTCAAATAGTTTTGATTTCATCTATGTCAACATCCTTTAATGTATTTTATGTTTGATTGAAGTAGATTTATGATGATACAAAACTTCTATATCTTATTGAATGTTTTGTGATATGGTTGACTGTGGATGTGTTATTTCATACCATTCGTGATTTATGGATAAATTATTGACATTCTGTATGCCTGTTTTAATACGAATGTTTATGTTATGTTTAAACCTTTTCATATGGGAATGCATTGGACATAGTAAGTGGCGGGTGGAGCCTGCTATAGCTTCTCGATGTATCAATAGGTCTCTTGAGACAAACTAGTGTCTTGGCACAAGGCCTTGACAAAATCTTATTTGTATTCTTGGCACAAGGCCTTGACTATGTGGTTGTGAAAATCTGGCATTATGCATTTCATCATTATAAAAGTGGTTATTGATATTGCATGTGATTATTCGACTAGTAGAATGTCCATGTGAATAAGTAAATAGCATTATTTCAGTTTATTTTTTCCATATTGTGCTGAATTTCAAGTTTAAAAGGATTTTGTTTCAGTTATACATTTCCTTAAAAGTTTATACTTATTTATGAAAGTTTCCACAATATTGTTTTCATTACTAAGCATCTGAGCTCACCCCATTCAATGTTTTATTTTTCACAGGATGTGAAGAAGTTTTTTATGATTGACATACATGGATAGTCTGTGGGGATATTAGTGTGGACTATGGAGACTATGTTGTTGTATTTTTTTCATTTTATGATGTAATGTAAACCTTATGAATGTATCTAGTACTTCCAACACTACTAAACTAATCGACATTTTGAGACTTGATATTTTGTGATCATGCCAATGATATTTAATAATGCACAAACTCTGGGTAACTGGGGTTGGGGTGTTATAGAGAAATATTCCCCCCCATAAAATAATGAAAATCATAAATACTAGTTCTATAAGATAAAAAGGCATCAATCATATCATTACCCATTAAATGAAATGGGTTTCAAAAACATTTTGTGATATCATAACCAGTTGAAAAGAGACATGTTTTGTAATAATTTCATTATTTTGTCATATAATAACCTATGAAAATGTAGTGGGTTTTATAATAATTCTATAATGGTATAACCCATAGAAAATAATTGGGTTCCAAAAACATATTTTCATAATAAACCATTTAGAGAAACAATAAAAATGGTATCCCTAGTTTATATCCCATGTAAATTAGATGTAACATAAATGAATTTTATCTTAGATGGAAAATGATTTTGAAATATTATTTAACACATTTCATAAGGAAAATATCTTTTCCTTGATTTTTTTTAAAAACATAATACCTTTTTATAAATCCACTTTCTTATAAATAACCTATAAATTTTATAAAAGAATCATTGAAAATAATTTAAAACATTTTGTGAGAAAAATACTATTTATAAACTAAAAGAAACATTTTAAAACATAAAAAATTCCAAAAATTGTTTTATTTTAAGATAACCTTGAATACTTATAAAGTAATATTAAATGAAAATAATGGTCATAATGATGGGAAGTTTCATTCATGTTATATCTGTTAAAAATGAAAATTCCTTTCACATTTTTGTTTAAATCCAAATGGGAATTGTTTGGAAGAAGAAATGAACATTCCTTTAAAAAATTGTAGAAATTTATATATGTGTGAAAATGTACTTTAAAATCATAGTATAATGACAAAAAATTGAAACCATTTTTATAAAACATGGTTTTGAATGAAAATAGATTTGCTAACCAAAGAGTGAAATAAATTTATATTTTATTAAAAAATACATATCTATAATTATAAGTTCCAAAAAGTGGAAAAAATAGTAATATTAATTGAATATATCATGAATAAAAAATATTATACCAAAATTCATGTGTTTTTTGAGGTATGGATCATAACAATTTATCATTGGAAACATAATCATAAACAACAGTGAAAAACAATGAGGTTGTAACGTAAAATCATTACCACTTTGGTAAAATTGAATCATAATAATCATGAAGTAATAACATATAATTGAAATTAAACATTGATTAGGATAAATAAATTCTTGATATTACATTATAAAGGTGATATATATAAACCTCATGATTCAATAGATGTGAATAACATAACATACCTCACAAATAAGAAAAATGAAGACAAAACACCCTACTAATTTTTTAACTTTTTAATAGTAAACCCCATAAAAGAGAAATCTTAAAATATATATATAAATCCACAAAAATATAACGATTATATTAATAAAGAAAATTCATACATTGTATATAAATTACATAAAATAAATTGTTGGTGAATCTAGCATGTGTCTCACAGAATTAAACAGTGAGATGAAAATCCATTACAACTTAAGTAATCTTTTGAATCATAAAAACCAATAAATAATAAAATAAAATGAAACTTTAACTATCATTAAAATAATAATATTCATGATATAACATGTTTAATGTGTAGTATATAAACCACATAAATTGAAACTAGTGGTGTATTTTCAAATACCCCTGAGAAATAAATGATTGACTAGAAATCCCTTACCTTAAACATTGACTGCCATTGTACATGGCCAAAACCACTGAATAATAAATAAATTATAGAACTATATTTATATATATCATACAATATATTATTTTCTTATGGCCTTTTTATTTTCCATTTTTTAACAATTCCTTGTTAAAGTTACATTTCACGTAATAACTGCTTTGTATTTATATATGATTTCATTTTTAATTTATGATCCTTTTAATTTTATCATGATTTCATTATATAAAGAATTTTAATCATGATAAAAATATCAAATATATTCATTATAAATTTATTTATTCTAATCCCTAAAGTTAGTGATAGAAAATGAAATACACTGTTAATGGAGACGATATGTTGTACGTACTCATGAACGATGATTCAAATTTCTTGTCGGATTTAATGAAAGCAAGGTAAATTATATATTATCATTAAATAACAATTATTATTTCATATATATCATAAAAATTTATTAAATCCATCCTTATTACCTTCCACGTAAAATGTAGACTAATCACATCACTTCACGAGGCGGTAGTATGCCTTACACAAGAACGTTGTTATCGTATTACAAAAAATGGAAAGAATGAATTTATGTGTGATATAATAGATAAATAATAATAATAATTTCATAGATATCATATATATTCATTAAATATATATTTATGTCCAATCATGATAAGAGGTAGTTCAAAAATTGAAGGCATCGGTTCGTGAGGCGGTAGTCCGCCGTACACATGAACGATGCATTCGTTAACCATTTAAAGGAAGTGGATATGGTTTTAGGTCAGTAACATAGAATAAAAAATATAATTATATTAAATATAAATATTTTATTATATCATCACGATATAATAATAATTTAAGTAGGTGGATGATGAAATATAACAAAAATGCTTGTTGATGAACATTTCCTCATCTTCATGTATCCTCTTTAAGATTGAACAAAAAAGAATTCCTAGAACAAATATATATATATATAAAAGCTTATATAACGAGATAAGGTAAGATGGGAAGTTATTTGGTCAGATCATTAACTAACCCAAATGGTTTGATGTCATTAGTAAGAGAGGATAAGGGGTGATCTTTAATATGTGAGTGGAACTCTTGTAATATTTTGAAAATAAAGAGTTCCAACCACGGTTGTTTTCATGTAATAAGGTTCCAAAATAAATTATTATATAAAAATAAAGTTATAAAGTTGAAATATGGTCATCAATTGGGTTTTTTAAAAGTTTTGGGTCATTTGTTCCCTTATATTTTTATTTTAACCCTCTATAATTTCATTTTTACCATAACCACGGTAAATAGTTTTTACTTATTTTACTATTATATTTTGGTAAAAAATTAATTTAACCATATTATATATTATAAATCATTTTAATTATAAATATTAAATCCATTTTTAAAAATTTCGTTCAAATAATTTGAAAATTTTAATTTAAAATTAATCTTCTAAACGTGATGAGAAATCAGGGCTTTAAAGACAAAATGTACAAAAGTTTAAAAAGTTTTTATATAAAAATTAAATATTAAGGTGATTGAAATGAAATAAATTGTATTTATTTATATATAATTTAACTAATTTTAATTTAAAATATAATTTACCTTTATAAATAATTTAACTAAAATGGAAATTTTCATTTAAAATTCAATATTTTTCACTATTCATCAAAAAGTGAAACTTTTCAGATAAATCCAAAACATTTGAACTAAGATAATTTTGAAATTATGATTTCAAAACTGATGATTTTTTTATCATATTTGTTTTAAATAATATTAAAATTTTAATTTTATTATTATTTACAAAATGATAAAAAATCAATTTTTGAGAAAATAGTATTTTTGAAACATATAAAGACTTTATTGAAAATTATGTATTTTGTTACCAGTATTTTTTTAATTATATTAAGGTATTATAATTAAAATTACTCTTTTTATTACTATTTATATCACTAATTTCAATGGATATGTTATAGGTGTCAGGTTAAAATTACTACTTTAATAATATATCATTTTTTAACCCAGTGTCGTGTGTAACAAAAGATAACCCGATGTTTTGTATAGTGAAAGATTAAATTTGTGTTTTTTATGATGCATGATATCAATGAAATTTAATTTTTTTTTAAAAAATCATTAAAACTGTAGGTGTTAAATTCTACCCCCCTTAAAGTGAATTTTAACCTTGAAATTTATCACTTTGGTGCCAACAAATGAGGATACTTATTACTCATTACATCCTAAAGTTCCCATGTAACTTACTAATGATTTGGGTTTCACCAAAAAAACATTTAATATGTGAGTGTTATTGTTTTGTAGCACTTTTTTTGTATGATCCATAATATCAACTGATTATTCCATATAAGAAAGAGAAAACTCTGGTAGTATGTCCTTTAAGTTCATCACATATGAAAGATCATATATGTACTTCCTCATGAGTGGTACATTGAACACATAGTAAACCTAGTAGAGGGTTGGTAGAAGAACTAAGTGATAATATAATATCATGATACGATCAATAATTTCAAATGTACGGATATACCTAGGTTTTAGTATTCCCTTCTTTCTTCCATGAATAAATTCATAGAAATACCTTCTCCCTAATATTTAATTCTAAATCACATAAGTAATTATTAACATAACATTTCTATCAGATTTTTGGTTTCTTTATATATTTTTGAATGGTTCTAACCTTCTCCTCTTTCTTATTATCTTGATTAAGTCCCAATATATGTCCTTTTTAACATCATTCTATTATATTGGATCTCTATACTTATTTCAATAAAGGTATTTATAAGGAGCCTTCTAAATAATCAAGTGAAATATATTTATATAATGAAACTCAAAATTTGAAAGGTTTTTATCAGAAATATATTTTAAATCCATAAAAAGAGATACTAACTTATTCCTTAGGGAATTTATTGTTCTATGAGAGTGACCATCTATCCAAGGATGATACACAATGATGAAACTAAACTCTGTATCAATAGATGATGTATGACTTCACCGAAACATTGAGGTAAAATATAGATTCTAATAAAATAAAATTTAATGTGGTAATCCATGCAACCTTACTATTTCCTTAATGTATATACTGGTTGGAGGAACCAAATAAAAATATACTTTTATAGTAATGAAGTGTGCTGACATTTTATGATGATCCACCACAACCCTTAATTACCTTAACATCCAATATAAGATAAACCCAAAAGGTTAACAGGAACATCAATCATATATACATAATGTGTAATTGAATTCTTCTGAAAAAAACTTTTTCACTATGTACAATACAAAATTGTTTCATTCCCACAATTTTTTTAAAGTATCATAAATCTTGATAAACAACCATCATATAAAACTTTAAATGGGGTGTTAATTAGTTTTAAAATTATTATCAATACTAAACTAATAAACTCGTGATGGTATCTATAGCTATAAATTTAATTATACATGGAGACATAAATGCTTCAAAATGATAAATCACTCATTATCCTTAAATAGGAACGTATCTGGGATAAAAAATTATATTGGAATCATGGTTTTAAAGTTTCACTAATAGAATATCAAATGTGATTTCCTTTTTATATAATTCATGTATAGAGAGATAATCACATGAAATTTCATTAACGTATGAAAAATAATATTTTAATAAGTTCATTCATACAAAATAAGAAAATGGAATTCCCAACTAAGTAGGGGAGGATAAGTTTTACATAATTATTATGATTCACATTAACTATGATGATTACACAAGCTTTCACTTTTTCCTTTTATTTTAGAGGTTTTTGGAATTAATTATCATTATTATACCTCCGATTTGGGAACTTGTTAGCTAAATTATCAAACTAGATTCAATTTAATCCCTAAAGTTTGAGAGATGTATTCTTTGGAGATTTCTTATTATTTTCATTATTTTTTAACTTATTCCTTTCAATTCGACATTCATCTATAAGATAATCTTCCTTTACACACATAAAACATTTATAGTACCCTTAAAACATTTTCCTATATGATTTTTCCTACACTTTAAGCATAAATTAAATCTCATATTTCTCTCTCCATGGTTCCAATATTTTCCATTGATTTACATTTTCATATTCATATTAAAACCATGAGATTTATACATAACTCCATCATCTATTTCCACCTTCATATCACAATAAAAAAGATCATCATATCTGCTGATGTATCTTATTTTTAATTCCATTCAGAGACATGGTTTTAATCTACTGAAGAAATGAATGACCTTAATTTTATATTGGATGATAATATTAGAATAATACCTCAAAATTCCTGTAAACTTTTCCTCATATAAACCAACAGATTCATAATCCTTTTTCTTTAGCTCATGGAACTCATTATCCATATTCATATAAATAATATGAGGAAATTGAATATTGAAAAAAATTTCTTGAACTCATCCAAATCCATGGAGAAAATTTCATCCCTTTGCTTAATATCCTTGATATGATTCCACCATTGATCTAATTAGCATTCTAAATAGTATACATCTAAAATGACTTTCTCATTCAATGAGAATTAGAGGATGGAAAATATATTTTTAGTGGTACTGATCCATTCCTCAGCAACTGGTTGATCATAAGATGCACTAAAAGAAGGTTTATATTATCTAATAAAATACACTACAAAATGTTGGTCCCTCCTCTACTTGTTTAGAAGTCCAAAATGATTAATATATTGAGATAGTTGTGTGAGAATAAGAACAAGCTTTTTTTACATCTCCCGTAATGTTTTGTTTCTCAGGGGGACAATCATTGTATTCTCTATCACACTCGACATTAACATATTTCATTTGGGTTTCAACCATCGACTAAAACCAAAAAAATATTTTGAGAACAACTAATCATTTTAGGACACCACATAATCATGAAAAATCACTTATATAATGAATAAATATTAATAAATTTTTTTAATAAATGAAACCTTAGGTTTTTCCAAGGTTATTCATAGTCATAATCTATTTGAATCCTTCATGATGGTTCATAAAGACTTCGTGAATTTCTAAAGAATATAACCTGAGTGTGTCAAACTAAGTGTTATTAAAAGACCATTTTTTGTACCAATTTATTATCAAGTCCATCTCAATGAACCATTTTTCGATTTATTACCTCTAGATACCTCTCTTACAAATCCATATCCACTTGTAGTATGCAAATAAGGATGTAATTTCTTTGAAACTCCTAGATATATCCTTAAAAAATACTACCATAAATTTTAATATACCTTGATGCATCTTCAGAGTCATCCTTATAGATATCCCTAGACATATCCTTAGAAATTATCTTAGTAAATCACTATACTTTTATCACCATAATTTGAAAAGGTTAAGAAAACGTTTCCTTTAATACCAAATGTAGAATCCCTAGTACCTCATACATGGATATTACAAATTTGTAGATGAATATTATTTACATTACAAAAAATACCTAAGTATCATAATAGTTTAAAACCTTTCGAGACTAGGTACTTAAACTTCTTAATTCATGAAAAATATTCATTGTATTGCACAAATAGCTTCCCCTTTAGTACTCCTAATTAAAAAAATATTTATAACCTAGGAAAATGAAATATAAGAAATAGTGAGTTTAGATTCTTAGTAAGGGTAAACAATTAAGATACATAATCATAACATTAGAATAATGGTGTGAGAATATGAGCATAACATTTTAAAACCATGCACTATAAATCAATGATCACAATCTTGATTCATGAAATAAATATTTTCAGCTCATAAGACATGAATCCACTACTAGAAAAATTATCTATCCATAGATCTATATCCATATTTTAAATGATCTGTGGATAGAGGTAATATATATCCACACCCAAATAGCTAGGCACGTAAATGGGTTATGTGAATATCATTTCAACCGGGCTATCCTCCCTCTTACATCACGATTCCTCCTCCCTCGTCATCCTCATCGTTCCTAATCCCCTCAATATTCCTCCTCCCTTGTACATCCCTCTCCAATCCTTCTCCCCTCCCCTCGCGACTCTTCCTCCCCCTTCAGCTTCGATGCAGTCAGAACACCTCCCTACCAGCTTCGACACCTTCCGGTTGACGTGGCTTTAGCACTGCTAGCACACCTCCCCACCGACATGACCTACCCACCTTCCTGTGGTCACCTCACCTCCCAATCAATTCTGCTCTGAGGCTTCCTCCCCATCTCCTCCTCTGGAACACCTCCTATATGGTGATTTCAGGTAGGAATATTCATTTATTACCTTCATTATTGGTCGAGTGGTTCATTATTATCGATGGGGATTCGTTGGAGGAGATAAATTATCATATTACTAGGTGCTACACTATGTTAGTATATTAACTCTGAGTAATTTTTATTTAAGTAACCTTAGCTTATATTACTCTTATTTATTCTTGGTAGTCATAAAATTACTAGAAAGAGGCTCAATGTTTTTAGGTGACAATAGGATATGGATGCTGCTACACATTTCCCATTATACTAAGTTGAATTTTATTGAGTTTGAGACAATGGGGTTATTTTTAAGGGGCACCAAAATCATGAGTCTTCCCCTAATATCTAGTGAACCATACCACTTTATTAATTTTAGTGTGTACCAAATTCCAAATGGATGCATCCATATTATGTACATAGGCATTTTTGTCAAACTCTTTGTCATATATTAGGATAGAATCAACAATATTCACTAACTCATATCCTATAATAGGATTCCAATACTCACCCACTGTAGAGTAATAGGGAGGGGGTGATAGTTTTATTCATTTTAATATATTTTGTTCGAAAAATCCGACAACCTTGATTTGAAATCTCTTTATAGAATATTTTGACTTGAATCCCATGTAAGATTTTATTATCTCTCCTTGATTCCTCATAAGAGTGGTTTGTTGATGGTAATCTCTATGGAGTCCCTAAAAACATTCACTAAGATTTATCTTGATTAAGTTGATGAATTATGAAACCTTAATGGAGGAAACCCTAGGGGTAATTCTTATTAATCTACTTCCAAACTAGAAAATATAAATTTCCTCAGAAGAGGGGGAGGAAAAAATACTCCCAGTATTAACATTTAGGGAATATTTTTCTCTACTACTATCATATAGACACCCTTTTGTAGATTTTAGGATTTTTAGGGTGATAGTGGAGCTAATAATTCACCCATCCATGTGGGATGATAAAATGAACCAACCCACTAGCCTCTACCCTGACCTATAATATACAGAGTGTCCTACCCCAATCTTTATTGTAATATCCAGGGGGTTGTGAGTAGGAATGAGTAGAATTAAAAGAAATAAGACCTATAGACCTGGGGTTATTGCCACATGTGGGATGTCCATGGTCATAGTATATCCTATATATATGGTATATGAGTGTCCATGTGTGTAGGGGATATATTTACACTATAACATAATGTTTTTTATCTTGGTTCATGTGAGAAATAATTTTAGATAAATAAAATGGTGAAAAGGGACTATAGAAATGGGATGAATGTATCTGTAGCCCCATGTGGGTGTGAGAAAATATATTTTTCATGGTAGGGGACCCGTATATCCAGGGTTATAGGCCTTTGTATAGGGATCCAACAACAAAAATCATATATTCCCATGGATATAAGCCTCTGTATATGGAATATATTTCCATGGAAATATATTCCTGTGGCTATAGGCCTTCGTATTATGATCTCTGAGAAACATCATATTTGTTTGTGGCTATAGGACATTATAAAATGACCCCATAACCATGGTAATATATGTATGTGGATATAATACTCTATACTAGGCCCATAAAACCATGGTAACTATGTTGTGGATATAGTTTTTTCCATGTGGGGTCTGATTTTATATTCTAAATATATATCAATTATAAATATTTAGTAATTTCTATCTTAAATATTTCCAAATACATATAATAATATATGTTTATATAATTATATACAAAAAGATTAATGTGATATATTTATAATTTGTTAGAAAACTATGTATCTGATTTTTTGTTCCAAACCTTGTATTTATTATTTTTATTTAGCTATTTCCATGGATAGAAAACCCATATAAATAAAGTGATACAAGGAGAAGCCTATGGACACAACTTCCTATCATGTGAAAATAGGAATGTTCCACATGGATGCGTATATGTCCATGGGCCTAACACCCATATAAATAGGCTTCCACAAGTACAAAGTCATTGTAAAGGCTTATTTTCACTCTTACTCTACTCTAGCTTCATGTAGAATCTGTCCTTCTTGAGTCATTCTGGCAAGGTGGTTTTTATAGGATCTTTGGAAGGTGATTTTTGAGTGGATTTCAACATTCTAAGAGTCATGATCCATACTAGTCAGTGTTTTAATGATGATCATGATGTTTGAATGGCGACAACATTAGTGCTGAAGGTTTTGGAGTTGATGAAATTCTCGATGTGGGTGCTGACGACAGTGATGAAAATGTTTGGTTTTGGCGGCGATGGTGTTTGGTGTAGGTGGTGTACATCAGAGAGAGGACGATAGTGATGAGAAGATGAGGTTGATGACCATGGTGATGTAATGACATGATGGATGTGATTGTGTTTTTATTGAAATGTGATGTGGTCCTCGTTTTTTGGTTTCTCAGGTGGCACGCCCATGAAGAATGTGGCCTAAAATCTGTTTTTGGAACTTGAAATTTAGAAAATATACCATGCATGATTTTTGAACTCTGATCTGAGTGGGATTAATTTTATTTTCTTAATGGGTTGAATCTGGTAGTTTTAATTTAGGGTTCATACATATCCCTTAAAAGACTCATTAGAAAACACAATAAATATGTATTATGGAACACATGAAGTCCTCAGGATGTAAATATTTACAAGTAATATCCAATATAATCATCAAACTCCATAACCCACAAGTAACTCATGATGCTCGAAGTAATGAAAGAAAAAAAATTATAAAGTTTATTGTTTAACTATTATCACATATTGAAGGTAACCAAGGAAACCATGTTTATTCACAACTATTAAAGTATCTAAATCTCCCATATATTTTCACACACCACCACTATAATCTATTAAGTGGAACGCACACCTAACCAAAGTATGAAAGTCATTAAATGTATTACCACACCTTACTATCCCGTGATATTAGGTTATTCTTAAACAAACCTATATTGGATCCACACATTCTCTAAAAATAGTTTTCATTTAAGTGAATACTACTTTTTACCATTATAACTACCTTTCCATGAACAATAACACACATATTATAGATTTTTTTAATGTGGAACCACACCTCTTCTAGTGATACACATCAAATAAGGGTGTTCCAAACTCCTTGTATAGATGCATTGCTTCTAAAACATACAGAAGAGTATAAAACTATATCAATTATGTGTGGGAGACCCACACCTCATCAGTTCTGAGGGAGTACCAAACTCAAACAAATATGTGGGACCCACTCTCCATATATTTGGGGGAGTAACCAACTCCCAAAATCATATAGGGGACCCTCACCCTATCACTTAAATGATACTAGAGATGTATGAATTAGATGAAACCTCCAATCATATTTCCCAAACCCATTCAATGACTGCATGAATATAAGAAAGATAAACGACGTGCACCACAACACCTTGAACCTCTAATAATGAAGGGAAATGAACAATGAATTTCGATGTGAAAAAAATACTTATAATGGATTACATAGACATCAAAATACAAGTTCTAATATAAGAGATCTAAAAATACACAAAGGATAGAATAGTCCAGATCATAGATTATAGGGGTACAAGATGTGTATTTCTACTAGAGTAGACTTGTTGTGAACTTCCCATTACATGGTGTCCATAGTAAACCTACATGGGGTGTATTACTCTATAAATGGTGCGTGGGACCAATGAGGTAAAAGGAACGTATCCCTAATACATGGGTACCCATCATCTTAGGGTAAATGAAATATTTAATGTGGAACAAAATTTGTAGTTCATTTATGACAACTTAGTGTTCACCACTAATCAGTTGAGTCATATAGATTATGACTATAGTATGAGCCTCCATAGTCACAAAATGTGTCATTTATAATTCCAATATGGTTTTTTTCTACCTCAATCATTTTGAGTAGGCCATACAAGATGTGTATCAAAACCACATGTTATGTTATTGGGAATTTACTTAGCAACCCATTTAAATATACAAACAATGTAAATCTATATCACAATTCATGTTATATTGATAAATATCAAAAACCCTAAAAATATTACCAGGGATGTACATAGTGTGTGGTCTTCTAAACTACATACCATTTAGACATGTACCCCCCCCCTGAATTGAATAATTTATTGTTTATTTATATCAAAACCCAAGCTTCAGCATTAGTCATTTTGGAGAACCATTGATTACCATACATGACCACCCACAGTCCTTCCCGACACATAATCAAGAACTATATTCCATGCCATAAGGAATTTGTGTGAAGAAATTCCAAAATAACTATATAGACATATAAAATATAATTCTTTAGTGCTACTATTTCGGATGTTTCTCATCATGGAACTGGTTGAATTGTTTCCCCCTCCCCCATGCTCATAATTTTTAGGGGTATATGATCTATAACACTGTTATTGTTTTAAACTTTTATTATATATTTGGGGGGGATGATGCAGGGGGTGGGGTGGGTGGGCTAGTGGGGGTGGCAGGGGGTGGTTGGTGTAGGGTGGGGGGCTGGTGCGGGGGGGGGGGGGGGGCTGGAATTCATATATAATATTATTTCTGTCACTCGATGTTACTCATGTCATAGAGTGATATTGATTCGAAGTGATGGGGTGTTGGTGGGGTTATATTTATTGGATGGTTCATGTATAAGGAAATTATATATATTTGAGGCTTATTTTTATCTTTGATGTAATCACACTGATGGATTATAGGTGGAAAATATAAATATTGTATTCCTGTATATTAGTAGAATTGACTCTATAAGAGTTAATGAATTTTATAATAGGAGAATTATTTTCTCTAGTTGTGGTGGTAGGTAGATTATAGAAGCATTATAATAGTTTATCCAACCACATAATCTTTATAGTACTACATCTTGATTCATGTACGATTCACCCAATTTGTGCATGCTATTTTTCTTATATATTTTTTATATATCTTACCATACTAATTAGTTTTATGGTATCTTTTAATTCTTACCAGGTGCATGTCGGTATTGGAACCTCATGTTATAATAGTGGAGTTGTAAAGTTCATGAATTCAGTTATCTAGACTATATGGAACCCATATGATATGCACTCAGACTTTATAGTTCATTCATTTGGTTTAAAAATTATTCATCATCACCTGTTATATTATTTCCCTTCTCACTAATCATGAACCTCCCAATTCAATTTTTAGGTTTAGTTAATAATGATTTTTCAAATCACTGGCATTTTGTTGAATTATTCAAGGACCGGTTTCTGTGTGTTGCAACAACTATCTCTAATTGCGAAGAGGTTCAGTCCGATTTAGTTTTACAACAATGGTTTAAGGTGATTTTTTCCTTTGTTCTTTGATGTCTCTTAATTTATAATTGGGTGTTTTGTAATTTTAGATCCCTTGGTAATTTTATTATAGTGTGTTGATCATCCTTTAGGTGGTTTCATGTCACCAGAGTCAAAGGCGACTCACCTCATATGCATAGGTAATCATGTATATAATACGTTTTCCCATTATGTGTATATCCTCCCATGGTAGTGTTATAACATATAAGGGGCTAGGTGTGCTTATGTATATATATGGAAAATGCATAAGTGTGTGGGTGATAACGACCTTATGCATGTGAGAATATATATAAGGATCCTCTTGTTCATGTTCAAGGCCATGCAGACACGTACATAGGGTTTTGGGTGTCCTTATGTATATGAAAAGGTGCATATGCCCGGAGGATAGATGAAGCATCTTAGAGTTGTTGCTGATAAAAGGGTCAAGCACTGAGTGTGGCTTGGCTTCATTAAGGTAGGGTCCCTCTCCAAGACTTTTTATATCAAGAATGTTTTAAATTTCATTTATGTGCCTTCTAAATTATGCTTTTATTAAGTTACAATTCTTGAATAAGTGTTAGTTAAGATAATTGTTTTGTTTGATAAACAAGTTGTGGTTTTGTAATAAAACCCCTCCAATGGAGGTGCACTATCTGTGAAAACTCACAGTGGTATACCTTTCTTGACATTATTACATTGATGTTTTCCTTATACTTGATGTCTTTGTTAGTCATGAAGCACACATCATACTTACCCCACTTATATCCCTATAGGGGGTTCCCCTCTTTTTATTAAAACAGTTTTTTGAACCAAAACACCTTTTAAGTGCCATTAGACCTCTAAGATGGAATTTCCCAAGTAGGCAAGTGGTGTAATGACCATGTCACCACTAAGTGACCCGCCATTGATCTTATTAACAGAAAGTCTTATGCACAACAATTTCATATGACATTATAAGTCATAGGATCATCAATGTTGTATAACATAACCACAATTTCCATATCATTTTGAGTGCTTCTTTGGGCTTCAATACCAATATGAATAATTAATATTTCCATCAAATCTTTCCAGTAATCACAATCATTTCCATTAACTATGGGTGATCTTTTATGATTAATATTTTTAAGATATTCTACATGGAATCCTTACACCATAAAAAAGGAAAATAGATTCTTCACTATAGGTTAGTGAAAGGAATCTAATATGATAAACAAATATGATATATTAAGGAATATTTAGAATTATTATGTATAGCTCAGTATCAAACACATAGACATACTTTGATACTAAATGTTATCCCAAAATATTGATTATATTCACATTACACGGGGTTAATATTATTTTAAGAAAACTAACATTTTTTCTCCATCTCATGTATTAAATATATTGAAAATATAAAGTTACAATATACCCAAACAATTAGAGAAAAATAAAGGTAAATGTATTAATAATAAAACAATCACTATATCATATCTAACAATAAATATAATAAATATTGTAAAAAAATAAAATAATGGTATTATAACAACAACCACTAAAAGAATAATTTCATTATAAATAAAAAACACACAGTATTGATTTACTAATCAAGTAACTAGAAGTTGGGATTTTAAGTCATTTTAAATCCTCCTTAAAAGAGAGTTTGGCTTCTTGATGGAATTTCCTTTTCGTTCATTTGTTGATTTTGATTACTTGTATTGGTATATAAGATATGGATGTATGCTATGCAGAGAACCAACAACAAAACATAGTCGATGCAATTGATTTACTTTCACGAATTACAACCGGGATTGACATGAATATAAAATTACGGAGGTAATGGTTATTTTACACCATTTTTTTCAAGAAATTAGTAACTATTTGTTGCGTTTTTAGTCAAATTGACTTGGTATGCACTTTTCCTTTAGAATTAATGATTTCGAGTTTACATCTAAGTTTGAAATATTTGATCTTTTGGACATTACTCTGTATCATGGTTGGATAGTTGATCCCAAAGTATGCACTTTTGAATCTTGTACCTTTATATTTTTTAGAAAATATATTTTATACATTCTCTTAGTTTACAGTTTTCTTTTTTCATTTTTCTTCTTGGCTTTTCATAATATGCATGTATATGCATGTGTGGGGGTATCTCGAGGGGGAGGGAGGGGGTTTATGGGGGTCTAGTGGGGGGGGGTCCAGGGGGTTCCACTGGGGGGTGTCTAGGGGGTCCAGAGGGGTCCGAGGGGGGGGGTCTAGGGGTTGTACAGGGGTGTGTCCAGTGGGGGTGTCCAGTGGGGTGTCCAGGGGTGCTTTCCAGAAAGGGGAGTGGTGGGATGCTGCGGGAGGGTGGGGGTGCTGCTGTAGGGTGGGGGGGCTACTGCAAGGGGGTGGGGGCTGCTGCAAGGGGAGTGGGGTGGGGATGTCCAAGACGGGGATTCATGGGCTACAGATATGGGGTGGGTGGATTATTAAATCGATCATTGGCTTTCTTTTTCGTCATTTTTCACCACAATTTAGAACCAATTACATTGACCACACACCATTCATTACTATCTAGGTTTGTTTTCTTCAACTCTCCATTCTTACTCACATGTTTTTACCCACCACTTCAATGCTACTCCATCCCAGGTTTCTTCTTGTTGACCTCCCATTTATTTTATTGCAATAACCCCTATATTTTATATTTTGGTTTCTATGTTTTCTGTGGTAGTTAAAGTATCCCCGATACCATCTTAAAGTCTTGCATAGAAATTACCTAAAAGTATCTAGACATTGAGCCTTCATTTTATCTATAACAACCAAGGTTCCTACATCATCGATCACAATCGGTGCTCTACATAACCTGTTGTTTTCTATTTTCTCACCCCTTTCTGTTGGTTCTGACTTTGAATCAAGATGCTTTCTGATTGGTGTTAGTGAAATATTTTATAGATTTAACATTGTATGTGGCATAAGAATCAATATTGGATTGGTTTACACTCTTCTTCACCATTCAAACATTTACACCTTTCATTTTGTTGTTGGATTGGTTCTGATTATGTGGTATGTGAGTTATTGATGTTATTCGTTTTATAAGTATTCTAATACATCCACATATACATATATTCAAGTGATTTATGTTGGTGGGTGATTTTATTAGGAATCGTAACTTTTTGGGAGACTAAGAAATGTTTATTTAGTGTTTCTTGGTATTTTTCATGATTTATGGTTGTCTTTTTGTAATGCGTGGTTTATGATAAGTACAAATTAATGATGGTTTTCCTTTTACATTGAAGATAGTTTATATTTTAAAGATAAATAGCTTAAAATCATTGGCTCCCTATAATTTTTTTGCTTTTATATCCATGTACTTCTTTTATATGTTAATAAATTATTACAAGCATTCCTTTCAAAAGTTATTGAATGCTTGCAAGCATTGATATGCAACATCTATGGCTCTAACAGACCATCCGAAAAATCAATAGTTTGCACTATAGATTATATTATAGCATTAAAGGATTTTCAAAAGGATATTTTAGTTGATGAACATGGTATAAATCTTTATACATTAGAATAAATTTCCGTGATATGTTTTAATTTCATAAAAACAGTATGTTTCTTACATTTTATATGTGTAATGACAAATACTTTATAATTTTTATTCAATTTATTTTATGATATTATTTAATAACATGATATTTCATCCAATTTAGTTAAATTAGACATTTAATGAGTATTTTATTATATTATTTCATAATATTCTTTGTCTTACATTTTATAAGTTTCCATAAGTGGCCTTCCATTTACATAATTGTAGTTTATACCAAAAAAATTAACTATGGATAAACCATAATATTTAAAAATTGAAATTATTGGTAATGATTCAATGCAAATATAGTTTTACATGACCACTCATTTATCAGTACAATGCACTATAACAAACACCTTTGAATTGGACCATCATGGACACTCTTTTCCACCATAGACTTTGTTTTTTTTTTAACTTAAATGATTTAATCTCATGTTTATTTTGTTTCATTTTAGTTACTTCAATGAGAATATCCACGTTGAGTGAAAAATATAAAGGATGTTTGGCTCATTAAAAAGAATAAAACTACATCATATTAGTACATGGGAGTACATAATTGTTTTTTACTTGTTTAGAACAATTCTTTCATGCGGCCACTTGTTGGAAATATTTTGAAATTTTGGATTTTAGGATGTTATAACTGTTGATTGTTTATTCTTAAACTGTGAAATACTTTTCATGGTAATGTTATTTACTGGAATATGTTTATGATGGTTATTGAAAATATTCTTGATTATGGTAAAACATCCTGAGTGTTGAGTTTTAATGTATGATGATATTTATTGTAAAAATTACATTTCATGATTTGTTTGTTGAAGAAATGTTAAATATTCCTTAATGTGGGTAGAGTGGTAATATAAAAACTATTTTTATGGTGATTTTAATGTTAAATGTTCACTGTATTTGTCTCTTATCCTTCTAAAAAGAGTTTCTTTACATTTTGTTTTGCGTTTTTTGACTATAAATCATGAATTAATTCATGTGCACACTGAATTTTCTTTTAAAAGGGATTAATATTGTTACTTTTTAGAGGAATGATAATGTTTTCAACCTTCCTTTTACATTATTGATTTGGTGCCATATTTTCATTATCTTTCGTTTTGGAGGATATTTTGGGATTAGGGGGGGTCTAGAGGGGATATCTAATTTGGGGCGATGTCCAGGAGGGAAGGTGTGTCCAGGGGGTGCAAGGGGGTACATAGGGGGGATGGGGTTGTGTAGGGGGGAGGGGGAGGGGGTCTGGGGGTTGCTCCGGGGGGAGGGGGGCTATTCTAGAGAGAGGGGGGTATCCAGAAAGGGTGCAAGGGGGGGGGTCTGTAGGGTGAAGGGGGCTGGGTATAGCCATTAGCATTTGAGCATATTCTATATATAATTTTAGTCCCGAAATATCATTTTGGGAATAGCCATTAGCATTTGAGTATGGATATTACCCAGTTGAGTATAGTCCTAGATAAAGGGTGTTTTGTAGAGTTTTTTTTATTTCCAACATGTAGTGATTTGAGATATATAGTTGAGGATTTATTCCAAATATCTATTGGTCTATCTTCATGATTATATAAGGAGTTATCCTAGAATATGAATCTCATCGAGTTGGTTTATTTGAGAAGTTAGGTTCATCTACTTTAGATTTTTGTTTAATATATCACTAATGTTATGTTTCTAGGGGTAGTCACTGGGGGGTCCAAGTGGCGTCTCGGGGGGGGGGGGGGTCCAGTGGGGTTGTCCAGGGGGTGTTTGGGGGAGGGGGGGTTGGTGGATGCGTCTCGGGGGGGGGGGTGTCCAGGTGGGAGGGGTTGTCCAAGGGGGGTGTCCAAGGGGGTGTCCAAGGGGGGAGTTCTAGGGGGTCCGGGGGGGTTCCAAGGGGTGTCTGGGGGGGGGGGGTTCTAGGGGTGGTGTCTAGTAGGTGGTGTCCAGGGGTTCCAGGGGGTGTCCAGTGGGGTGTCCAGTATGGGTGTCCAAGGGGGGTGTCCTGGGGGGGGGGTCCAGTGGAGGGTGTCCATGGGGGTCTAGGGGGGTGTCCAGTGGGGGTGTTTGGGGGGTGCTACAAGGGGGTGGGGGCTACTACAAGGGGGTGGGGGTTGCTGCAAGGGGAGTGTGGGGGGGTGTCTATGAAGAGGTGTGGTGGGCTGCTACAGTGGGGGTTGTGTAGTGAGGAGGGTGGGGTTTTTTATGAAATGGGAAGGTATTTAGCCATGGTTTAAAACCATGGCTAAAGCCCTATAGTAATGGGTTGAACCGTGGCTAAATCCCTATAGCCACGATTTGGAACTGTGGCTATAGGCAATGTGTGGCTTGAGCTTCTACCGCAGTTTAAAACTGTTGCTAAATGGATTTATACATGGTTTAAACCATGGATATAGGCTTTTAGACATGGTTTCAACTGAGGATATATGTTTTTAGCCACGCCAATACCATCCATGGTTCATTAAAACTATGGTTATAACCTATATCCATAGTTTTTGGGCTTATATCCACAATTTAAAATCATGGCTATAGCCTAAATTTCTAAAAGTGATCATAAGTAAATCAAAGAACCTGATCCATGGAAGAATAACCTTGTCATAAGACATCAATTTTTATGAAATTACTAATCAAAGAAAATCTCATGTCAAGGTTATAGAACAGGATAATCATAACGTGTTAGGATTGAGCTAACCACCAGTGTACCTTCTTTGGGCTTTGGCTAACCACCCATGTACCCTATTTTTTGGGCTTATGAGAACCACTATTGTACCCTCCTTTTCAGGCATGGGATAACCACCCGTGTACCCTATGAAACCATAGAACATTTATCATTACCCAATGCATTGGAAGGAGAAATATGCCCCTCCCATTAAAAATTGAAAATTATACATATGTGTTCCCCAAGATCATAAAACATTCATCACACCCTACTCCAAACTGATTTTATCCAGCGTTAGGGATTTAAAAGTGCTATTAAAGACTCCCTTGGTTAGCACCAAAAAACACTATTAATGGGGGTCTTTAAAAGTGCTAGAATTATCACTGTTACGGGGGGGGCTTTATCAGTGATTTTTAAAAAACACTGACAAATGTGGTCTTTTATCTACAATTTTTCAAATGCAGTGATAAAGGGTATATTTCAACCAAAATTATATTCCATTGAAAATAATATAATAATATATAAATGTATTTATATTAATATAAATAGTATATATATATATTAAATATGTTTTAGATAAGGTAAATAGAAATTTACACTTAATATAAAATATATTTAGTGAAAATGGATTATAGAATAAATAAAAAAATATTTTCAATAAATAATTTTATAATAATTATTTATTAATAGTTATTTAGTATTAATTAGATGATAAAAAAATAAAAATCAATAAAATATCTAAAATATGTTGAAAACGTAACTGAAACATCAAACAGACACAACATTTGATTCGGGTGTCTGTTTAAGCTTTACAACATATCAAATCGAAGCCTAAGATGATATTTACACCATGATCACTCAAGGTAAACCTTTTGTCACATTTTTCAAGAACAAAAACGCTCATAAGGCCTCATAAACGGATTTTTTAGTTGGGGTACCATTATTTTTTATAATTTAATGGATTTTCAGCCTCGTTTAAGGGGGTGTTTTTGTACTTTTTCTGTGGGGACTGAATTTATTCATTAGGATTACATTAATATTGATATTATGGATTTAATATTCTACCATTTTTTTCTCAATGTACTTTTATTTATTATTTAATATATGAATATTTTTTATTATATTTTCTTATAATAAAGCGCTTATATAAATACAAATATCAACATATTTATGTAGAAATGTACATTTTAATATATGTAAATAAATAAATATTCAAAAAATGTCTTTAAAACAATATATAACAAATTTTTACATTATAAAAATATATTTATATTGTTTATATATACATATATGTGTGTATTCATAGACACACATATATTTTTATTTGATTCTAATATATATAAATGAATATAATATGTAATATATTTAAATAAATATAAGTACATAAATATAACACACACAAATATTTTATAAATGTATATAAATTTTTTTTGATAAATATATGAATAAATAATATATTTGTAAATATATATATAAATAAATAGAAATATTAATAAACAAGAAACAATACATCATGGTGTAGTGGTAAGTACATTCTATCTTAAAAGGGGAGGTGTAGGGATAAAATTTAGGAGGGTGCATATGAGTCGAGAAATTCGTAAAGTACTGATGAAAGGGGTGGTGGGGTGAAATGTGCTGATAATGGATGGGGGAGTGTTGTTAAAGGTGTTGTAGAAGCACTGATAAAGGGGGTCGGGCTCATGGATGTCTAAAAATATATAATTTTACCCACTTTAATAGAATGACCATTATCTGTGCTAAAAAGGAACTATTAAAGTCCCCCTTTAATAGTACTAAAAAGCACTGTAAAAGGGGTCCATTAATAGTGATTTTGTAGTGCTGATAAAAGATTTTTCCTTTTAACCACATTATAATTTTCAGTGGGTTTTCAGCAATGATAAAGGCCTATTTTAGCACTATTATATGCCATTTTTTACAGTAGTGATATCATAACCCATGGAATGAAATGAGGTTAATAAAAATTTCATCATATCAGAACTTGTGAAAAAGATATCATAATTATAATCATTTCATTATTTCATCAAATAATAATTTATAAAAAATAAGTGGGTTTCATAACAATTCTCTCATGGTAAAACTTATGAATTATAAATTGGTTTTATAAACCTCTTTTTATTAGAAATAATTTTGAGAAATAATTAGAATGATATCCTTTTTATATATATATAAAAAACTGTGGGTAACATAAATTGATACTATCTTAGATAGAAAATTATTTTGAAATATTATTTAAAACATTTCATGAGGAAAATAAATTTTCTTTTAAAATTATTTTTTAAACATAAAAACCGTTTTAAAAATTTTTTCTTTTCAAAAAAACATTAAATCTTTTAAAGGATGTTTTAAAAATCATTTAAAATATTTATTAAGGTAAATATACTTACCCCTATGGAATTTTTAGAAACAATATATTTTAAATTATTTTATATGAAAAAAACATGTAGACTTATAAAGTAATATTCAAATAAAATAATGGTCCTGACACTGATATGTTTCATTCATGCCTTCTTGTTACAAATAAATATTCCTTTCATATTTTTAATAAAATCCAAATGGGAATTGTTTAAAAAACAACATGATGATTCCTTTAAATTATTCTAAAAAATTAAAAACTGGGTAAAAAGGTATTTTATAAATAATTGGAGAAAAATGAAACTTTTTAAAAAAAATTAGAAAACATGTCTTTGAAAGAAAATAGGTTTCCGACTGAAGAGAAAAATAAATCCGGATTTTATTAAAAATATTTTCTACTGAAGAGTAGGAAAATAGTACTATTACATGAAGATATATAAAATATTCATAGAATAATAAAATTAATTAGTTCATTTAGATGTTGATAATATAATTTCATCCTTGTAATATAATTATAAATAATCCCAATAAATAACGAGATTGTAACATAAAATCATTAACACATTGGTAGCTTTCAGAATCTTAAAGAAGTTATAAAGAAAAATGGAAGGTAAAATATAATGAATATAAATAAATTCATTATATTACATATAAAAGGGTATATATATACATATTATTAAATAATATAGGTTTATAACATAGTGTACATCTTAAAAAAGAAATTTGAGAAAAAATCGTTTACCGATTTATAACCTTTTGAACTGTAAACCCCATGAAAGGTGATCCTAAATTTGATATGTAAATGAATTTAATTTTATTTATAAGAATCATAAAATAAATTCAATGAATTTCTATTAACTATAAAAATAATAATGGTGGTTAATGTGGTATGTGTATCATAAAAGTAAAAGTGATGCATAAATCAATTAGAGCTTATATAAGCTTTTGAATAATAATACCAAATAAATAATAACATAAAATGAAAAATTAAATATCACTAAAAAAATTATATTCAAGATATAAGTTTCCAAATTGGTAGTATATACACCATGCATATTAAATTAGTGGTGAATTTTCATATTTCTCCCAAAAATAAAAGAGAGACGGTAAATTTATTACTTAAGCCTTGAATTCAGTCATATACAATAAAAAATATAATATAATAATTATAATATTATTATAAATATATTATATAACAATATTAAAATATTTAATACCATATATTATTTTTATATGACCTTTTTATTACCCTTCTATTAACAATTCCCAGTTAAAGTTACTATTCAGGTAATATCGGCTTTATTTTTCGTATGTGTTTTGATTTATAATTTTGGGTAATATTACCATGATCATGATTTAATAATCACAATAATTTTGAAAATGATATAAATATAATTTATATTCATTATATATTTATTTATAGTAATCCCTAAAATTTAGTGATAAAAATGAAATACATCATTCATAGAGACGGTAGGTTAAACATACGCCTGAACATTGTTTCTGTTTTCTTATTGTATTGAATAAATTAAATTTAAAATATATATTATCATTAAATAATAAGTTTTATTTAATATATATCATCTATTTTTATGAAATTCATCCTTATTACCTTCCATGTAAAGCATGAATGAATCACATCGCTCGTGAGGCAGTTGTCTTCTGTACACACGTACGTCGTCATCATATTTACAAAAAATAAAAAAAATGATTTTTTGTGTGATATAATAATTCAAAAAGAATAGTAATATAAAAAATATAATATAAAAAAAATATATCCTTATTTATAACCTTTAGATCTGGTAATTGAAAAATTAATGACATCGGTTCGCGAGGCGGTAGTCTACTGTACACACGAATGATGGTTTCATAACCTATTTGATGAAAGGGGAGATAGTTGTAGGTCATTACCTTAATATAAAAAATATTAGTATATTTGAAATAATGAGGTTTTTATATTAGTCTGTTATAATAATAATTCAAGGAGGTGGAGGATGAAATTAAACAAAAATATTCATTGATAAACATTACCACTTATTCAGGTATCCTCCATAGGTTTTCACGAGAATCCTACAATGGTTGGATTTATGTATAAAATATGGGTTCTAGGATGAGAGGTTGGAAGCAGGTAAGTTATTTGGGGGGGGGGGGTATTTTCCTAATAAAAATGGTTTGAAGGTTTCAGAAAAGAATTGAATGGTTGACCTTATATAAGTGAGGAGAGTGACACACTTGTAATATATTGAAAATAAAGAGTTCCACCAAAAAAAATTTCGCCCCAAAAAGTTTAAAAAAAATATTATAGATAATATAATGGATTAGTTTTAAATATTTAAATAAAATGGGTTTTGAAAAAAAAATTGGTTATTTTCTTCCTTATATTTTTAGTTTAACCCCATAATAAATCCATTTTTACCTTAATCACGGTAAATAATTTTTAATATTTTTGCTATTAAATTTTCTCAAAAAATAAGTTTAAATTATTAAGAAATATAAATTATTATAATTAAAAAATGGAATCGATTTTTTCATATTCCATTCAATGAAATGGAAAATTTTAAATTAAAATTAGTTCTATTGGAGCGATGAGAGAGTAAGTTTTTAAAGAGGAAATGTTCAAAAGGATACTAAGGTTTTGTGTAAAAATTCAATATTAAATTGATTTCAATGACCTAAATTTTTTTAATGGACATATAATTGAACTAATGTTACTTTAAAACCAATTTAAAATCTAATTTATATTTATAAATAATTTAATCGATAATGAATATTTCAATTAAGATTCGTTATTTTGTACTATTCATCATAAAATAAAACATTGAATAAAAATAAAAAAAAATCAAGAAGGTAGTTTTGGAAACATGATTTTAAAATTAATTTTATTTTATTATATTATTTTTCAAAAATGATAAAAAATTAATTTTATTATTGTTCACAATAAGACCTAATTTGTTTGAGAAAATAGTAATTTTGAAATATATAGACTTTATCAAATAATATATAATTTAGTACCAATATGTTTTAATTATATAAAACAATTATAATGAATATTTAAAATATATCAATTACTATTCATTTCCCTAATTTCAAAAATATTTTTATAACAGTCTCTTTTAAATAACTATTTTAATAATATATCGTGGTTTTTTTAAAACATAGTGTAATGTGTAACTAAAGATAACCAAGTTTAACATGTAGTGAAAGGATATCCTGGTATTTAGTATAACAAAATCTATAAAATAAATTTACCAAGAAGATCCAGGATCTAGGCCAAGCCGATCCTTAAAATTATCAAAAGAAAATTTAAGTTATACAAGACTCGGCAATGTAAGGGAGTTTACAATGTGTTGAATGAATCACCCCACATATGTCATCATCCACGAGTACAGTGAAATAGTCTAGAATTCTGAAAGTCCAAATAATACTTGTCTCAATGATAACCTTCTTAGATAGAGAATCTACCACCTATTTCACTTCTCTATAAAAATGAGTGACAAAAAGATTGAGATGAGTAGCATGATTAATACATTTAATTTATTTGGGTATGAGTATCCATTGAACATTTTCAGTTCTAGTTTGAAGTTCCATGATAGCATTTTTAGAATCAGATTCAATACAAAGGTTCAAACTTGATGTTGGAAAACATGATTTATTGTATAATCCATTTCCCTTAATTCTTCTTTATAGGCTGTTCAAATACCAGTAAAATGATAAAATTTGACTTTAAAAAAGACAAGCTAAGTTTGAAAAATACCACCACATCCCAAAAGTCTATAAATCTCTAAAGATGCACCATCAATATTGAATTTAATTTGTAGGTCGATCATAGAAGTCTACATTACTAACTTGTTGACCAAAGGTTGTTTGGGTCTTCCTGCAACACCTAGAAATATGATAATCTATAGATCATGCAGTTTGTTGCACATTTCCCCTAGTATCGCTCGGGTAGAATAATGAATGTATCTATGAAGGGAGGATATTGTGAAACGAATAGAGGTGTCCTAATCTTAAAATATCTTCCCATTACCTTCTCTCCAAACAGAACAAAAGATTGAAACTACTGCTACCAAAAGTTTGGTCTTTATCTTATCACTCTGCCTAGTGATATTGAGAAATATCATTAATTCATCAAGCCTCTAATATAAATTAAATTCAAATTAAAATACATTGGATACATAGTTCTACAATTTCTTTGAATAAGCATTGTTTATGAAGATACGATGGATTTTTTATTTAGCTTTAGGAGAGATATGTAATTCTGAGATGTTGCAATTACCATCACACTTCATTTCACCATGTGTTGGTAATATATTTTTCCATATTAACCATAGAAGAGTGATCCTAGAGGTATGGATGTATTTTTACTTGAAACTAGGAATCCATTCTGGTATAATGTTTTCACTACCAAATAAGTTTCTGTTAATTGAAAAAATAATTCATAAAAACTATTGGTGTTATAGAAAACCTATATTTCAATATTCATTCTATTGTTAATATTGTATCCTTTTTGAAAACTTTTTGGTGGACTACTAAACCTTTATTATTTATATCTAAATTATTTTTAGTTTTTTTCCTTTACAATTTTCAAAAAATATTTCATTAAATGAGATGCACTCATAATTTTCTCAAATCTGGAAAATCACTTGAATTTTCTAAAAACCTAATCTTATTGACTTGATTATTCATCTCAGACATATAAAAAGTTCTATTATTGTTTTTTATTAATATGTGACTATTATTTCCTGATGTATATGAGTCCCTTCATTTATTTAGATTTCCCCAAATTCATGAAATGAGTTCTTAATATTCAACATAAATTAATCTTATTCTTTTCCCATACTCACTAATTATTACTGTAAAAGATTGAATTTATTCTCCTTTTCTTTGAATTCTTCTTCTATATTGATTATTGAATTCTTCTAATCAGTAAAAACTTTATTAAAATCATGCACTTATTTCTAAAACTTTTATTTCTCTTTAATATGAACTGATTCATTACTTATAGAAGATTGGTTTTCCTTCATCATATTAATTAAATCTGTTTATTTTTTTGATATTTGTGATTAAATATATATGTTATCATTTCAAAAATAATTATATATAAAATTATTTATTTTAATCAAATTCATTAAAACTTTCACTAGTTAATTCTTCTTCATTAATCTTAGAAATAAGATTTTATTCATCGACATCTTTCAAAATGCCAATTTCTTCTATTTTATCACTCATATCAAAGATTTCACACTTAGATTAGAAATTTCATTTAACGAATTTTTAGAAATTATTTCTCATCAATTTTGAAGAAAATACTAATTTTTCAAAAGTTTATGATCCCTTCTCAAAGAGTCTCTTTGGGGCTTCTTATTTATCCCTAACTCCATTTTCTTTAACTTATGGAAATTAGAAAAAAAATGTAGAACTATACCAAACCTAAGGGATTTTAGTGGAACCATTACTTTTAACCTTACCTTGACAATTCAAAAAAATCTATAGATTTTTGAAATAATCATATCAAACTATTGATATAAATCAGAATCACAATTAAAATAATCAAAATATTTATCATAAATACTATTCACTTTCTTCTCTTGTTTTAAGGCATTAAAAGATATTTATTTTTTTATCATTAACCTTCTTCTTGATAGAAATATATTTATTCTTTTAGTATGATATTAAAAACAATGAAAATAATAACACTCTTTGTTTTTATGATTTTTTTCAAATAAATTTTATTTCTTTGATAGCATGTGTTACATACAACACCGATTTTTAATGAACCGTGATATACTATTAATATTATTATTTAAACATGAAAATTATAACCTAGATATTAAATTTTTTAGTATGAATATGAATAAATAAATTTTTAATATTCATTATAATGGTTTTTTATAAAGAAAATATATTTAAAAATAATTACTTCATTTTAATAAAGTCATTATATTCATTGAAAATATTTTTTTCTCAAAAATCTGTTTTATTGATTTTTGTGAAAAGGTAATAAAATTAAATTTTAAAACTTTTATAAAATTTATTTCATAAAATACACTTCATTTCTTTAATGAAAATATCAAAATTATAATATGTTGAATTGTTTTTAATTTTTTAAAATGGTAATTTTTTCAGTGAATAGTGAAAAATATCCTTTTCATTTAAAGAATTTACGATGTTACATATTGCTTAAAATTATTTAAAAGAAAACTTAGTTAAATTATTTTATAATTGAACAAATTTATTTCAATGTAATAAATTTATTTTTTAATTTTTATATTAAAACTTTCTATACTTGTGAAAATTTTCTCTTTGAAAACTAATGTTTTCATCATGTGTACGTGTTTTATTTTTAATTATTATTTTCCAATTTTGTTATGAGGGGTTGTAAAAATGTATTAAATAATTGTAATAATAACTATTAATTTTATTAAATAAAGTCAATTTAATTTTTATTCAAAATTAATAGTAAAAATAGTGAGAATTAATTTCAGTTTTTAAGGTTAAATCGAGTTTTGTGGGGGTTAAACTAATACGATAATTTATAAAATGACTTAGAAACCTGTTAGATTCCTATTTTACATCCAAAATTCAACATTATATCACATAAGTTTTTATTATTTTCCATTTTAAAGCTTTTTGAATGTTTTAAACCTGACTACAGGTTTTACTTTTCAAATATTCCAAGTGTGTCCCCTCCCCCACTAATAAATTGTTACCCCTATCCTCTCATATTCACACTAACAAAACTATTTGGTTCATAAAATACCAAAAAAAAATATATTCCTTCCTCCCCTAATCATAGAGGTATAATTTTAATTTGGAAACCCCCTAAGAATGATTTTGGTGCTAACATAAAAATGTTGTCTGAAGAAGACGTATCGTTCTTAATCGTGAATTTTTATTTATTTATAATTCCACATCCATCAAATATTATTCAAATATTATGATATAAAAACATAAGTATAATACATATAATGGTCCTTGTTATTTTAATGTTATGGACTAAATCTATCCCCTTTTTCTTTAATTGAGAAATAAAATAATCTATCATGTGTATGGAGGACTACCACATCTCGGACATATTTAATTCATTTTCTATCACTACCTCTCAAATATGGATATAATGATGTATTTAAAGTGTATATATAAATATGATATTTATGAAATAATTATTCATATATAATTATAATATGACATCTACCTTATTACTTTCCTATCTGTTGGAAAATGATAACATCACTCGTGCGTACATGTAGACCATCGACTCAGTGGAGAGATATGATAATTATTTCATTTTATTTCTATATAGATGGAAATAAAGATATATTAAATTAATATATTTGATATATATTATATAAAAACTATTTTTTAATGTGAATTAATATTTTTCTTTGTTTTGTTTCATCTTTCGATAAAATAGGAACAACATTCATGCGTACATACGACCTACCATCTCTATAAATGATGTAATTATATATATATATATAATATTAATCTATAGAAATAATAATGTATATAAATTATATTTATATAATATTTACAATTATGGATAATAATCAACCATTATCAATGTAAAATAATAGAAAATATCAAACCAAAACATGCATAAAAAACAAAGCAGTTATTACCCGAAACATGATTTTAATAAGGAATTGTTAATAAATGTGTAATAAAAAGATGTAAGTAAATAATATATTGTCAAAAACCAATTAATCATATAATAAATCAATTTGATTTTAATTAATTGATTTATATTTATTATAAAAATATTAAGTAATTTATTTAAATAAAAAATAGTTTTAATTGTACACTTTTATCATTCGGTTTTATTTATAAGTTTAATTTCTAAATTTTATAATTTTAATTTGAAAAGGTGAATATAAATTTTTAAATAATTATGGGCGTTTTATTGATTAGTAGAAAAATTTTAATTTTGTAAACAATTCATTTTTATTTAATAAATTAAGTAATTTAAAAGTCACATCATGTTTTGAAAACGATTTCACGTAACAAATGTATTATTTTGTTAGCATTAATACAAATAATTAATTTTTATCATATTTATATAGGATTTTAGAATAATATTATTTTAGGTTTTAATAAATGGATTTTTCGGAAAGCATTTTTAATGTTGATAACGTTTCTCCATTTTAATTAATTAAAATAATACCTATTAAGTATTTTTTTAAATTAAATGCATAGATTATATATCAATAAAAATTAATTGATATAAATGGTATATTTTTATATTAATGATATATTTATCATTATTAAAATATAATATATCATTTTCTCTATTACATTAAAAAATTATAATGTAATTCATGTAAATATAGACCACCGCCTCAATGAAGTGATGTGATTCATTTTTCTTCATCACCAAATTACATGAATGATGTATATAAGTATATTTATATAAATAATAATTTTTATATGATATTTTAATAATTATTTAAATGAAAAATATTACTTTCTTTTTTTACATAAAGATAGTTGAAACGTAGAAACGTTACTCATGACTGACTACTAACATTTTTTTTAATTTTATTCTTTAATAGGGATTTTGATTCAAATATTTCCAAAGTGATTTGAGATTCTTCTTTAAAAAAATCTATTTTTATGTTTTCCTTCTAAGTCTATTTTAAATCAATGTACATGATTTGAAAATGATTTTCTTATAGAAATTATGGTTTTATAAAAAGGTGTTTTCCATATTTTAATTTTCTAAAAAAATTAATCTTTGAATGGAATGTGTGACATTCATCACAAAAGATAAAAGTAATTTCCTATTTCAACATATATAGAGAAAATGAATTTTCTACCACTATAAACAATTTTCTAATTTTGGATTACTTTACAATATTCTATGTTTTATTGAAAGAAAAACCCACATTCCATATTTATGTGTATTTTATATTCATAATGGGGTTTTAATGGAAAATGATATTTTAGCATCTAAAATTGATTTTCATATAAGTTTAAAAGTGTTTTTTAAATGGTTCATAATGAAAAAAAACAAGAATAAAATTTTCTAATCATGATATTGTACTTTAAAATTATATTTTAAATCGGTGCATCAAGATATCTCTAGGTGATCTCAATATATCTTACAGGATGGGTACACCCAGATAGTGCATGTTGGGCCTAATATAGTACATACAATGGGTAAATCTAGATAGTGTCAGGTGACCTCAATATAAATTATAAAATTGGTGTGCCATGATAATATTCCCATTAATTATTTAGTGTTTCTTTTATTAATAGTAAATAAGTAAGTAGTTACCAAATGGTTTCTCTTATGGATTTAACTAGGCTCTAGTTTCTTCTAACACAGGTTTAAAACAGGTTTTGGTTGTTATTCTCTACGTTTCCAAATATAGTTCTGATTTTCTTGCTATGGGTTTTAATTATTTTTATTGATAAAAAAGTATCTTTATTTTCATGTGCATAGGTTTTATTTCATTCTCTTGAATAACATTTAGATATAGGTAAAAAAATTCATGGGTTTTCATGTTTTCGACTAGACTAACAATTTTTATTTCTTTTATGTCCCTCAATGAGATTTTTATAATAAACCAAAATTTTAAAATTTCCATCATAGGGTTCAGGGATGGTTATGTGAAAGTAATAAGTATTGTTTAATTTCATGACTTTTTCATGAAAATAAATCTTGCATTAATTTAATTTTTTTATATTATTGTAAAATGGATACTACTTGGAAGTCAACACTGTATAATTTATGGTTTTCATTATGTATGAGTTGTGACATAATTATCTAAAACTATAAACCTAAAAAGATCTTAATGTTAATGATTATGAATTATTTACATACAAATAGATATTATGTAATGTTTAAGTCCATGTCATTCTATTAATCATTAGAGGATAATTTAGATAAATTTAGAGTTTAGTATAACGATAATAATATACCCATGAATGATTTTAATTTATGGTTATGTTGAAATGATATGACATTTATAAGGATTATCATATTTCTATATATAAACTATGTTTGTTCAGAATGGTTTTCCACTGAGAAAATATGGAATCTATAGTGGTAATGCTCTGAGGGAAAAAATGTCCTTCCAAATTAATATCCCACGATGGTTAAAATTGGAATAGAACAGTTTGTTTTAGGGATGGAGCAGTTGAAAAAATCTATCAATTTTGGTGTTATCCATAATATAGAAGATCCCAATATACCATGATGGAATATGTCTATAGTGTATCATTTCATGAAATAATATCCCCCCTAATTCAGTAGTTCGTCTAACCCTATTGTATCTAAAGTATGGATCAATTACCTAGAGAACATTTTTTATATCACTGTATGTTCAGAATGTAAAAACATAACCCTTTTTGTTTACCATTTTAAATTTTACGTTGACAGATGGTGGTAATTAGTTAAGAATTCCATAGGGAAATATTATCCTGATTCCATGGAATGGAAAAAATTAAAGGATATTTTCTAGGAGAAATATTTCCCTAATGTTGTTAAACTATGGATGAAAAAAATCTGTAATCGAGGAAAGAAGATGAATATTCTATGTATGTGTTTGAAGAAGATTTTACCAGACTTGTTTGGTACATTATTTATTTTTTTGAGACACAAATTTAAAATTAATTCATTTTACACAGGATTGAAACTAAGTCTATTAAGATATTTAGACACATAAGAATTTAAAATCTATGAGAAATTTTTTCCCTTACTAAAAAAGTTTAGATGGAGTTTTATGACACCTATGTGCCTCATGATAATAATATTAAGAAGTTATAAGAATGACATGCAGTGGGAAAACATACAAAAAATAAATATGGATGTAAGAAAATGAGGTTCCCATATTGTGGTAAGTTTGGTAGAAATCAACTTGGATAATGCTTTATAAAACTAAGTATGTGTTACTAATGTAGAATGGTTTTCTATATATC
The DNA here is from genome assembly GCA_963277665.1 of Viscum album. Lineage (NCBI taxonomy): Eukaryota > Viridiplantae > Streptophyta > Magnoliopsida > Santalales > Viscaceae > Viscum > Viscum album. The sequence continues at coordinate 482,092,456 of OY728139.1, forward strand.
CCTTGATTAGAAGGAAAAAACATATAGAAGAATAAAATAATAGGGTTATCAATAGACATCTAATGGAGTAGTGTTTTATTTTCAATGAGTTGGGTCATTATAATAATGTGTACGAAAAGTTAGTAAATCAGGCTAAAAACCATCAAGATCCAAATAAAAAAGATATGCTAAAATATTTTACTACTAATATGGTTGATGTTAGGCCTTTAAATGAAGTGGTAAAGTGTATGATACTTGTGTATTCAAATTATCATAATAAAATATTTGAATACAGATCTTCACATTCTTTTATTTATAAGAAATTTTCAAGTAAAATGGGCATGTCACCTCCTGAATGTATGATATGAATTTTGGTTAAACAATTGGGTGGTGGAATTTAAGGAAACAATATTTATAGTTATATTCTTAATTTCATCAATAGTATATTATTTAAAATAAATCTTATTGTCCATAATATAATTTTATATCATTAATGTCATAGATTGGTTTTTAGTTTATCATGATAATATAGATTGTAGATCCATCAAAATTTTATCCAATAATTTCATATCATGTATAAAATACCCAAAATATGAGAAATTGATTAGATATGGAACTTAAATTTACCTATATCATATTATTGAAATAAAGAAATCGTTTAAATTAGTGATTCACTAGTAGTGAATGAATACATGGATGTGTTGATTGATGATTTTTCTAGTGTTATTCTTGATTAATAGGATTAATTTATTTTTGACTTAGTGCTGGAAGATAAGGCTATTTCTAAACCACCTTTTCAAATTGACCAAGTTTAACTTTTAGAATTGAAAAGGTAATTGAGGTATTTATTAGATAAAGATTTCATTCAACATAGAAGATCACTATGGGGAGCTCTTGTTTTGTTTATTAAAATTAAATATGTTTCAATGAGACTTTTCATTGATTATCAAGCCATGAATAACATCAATATTAAAAAAAATTCCTTTTCCATATATCGATGATTTGTTTGATCAGATCTTGGGAGATCAGTATTTTAAAAGTTCTGTCTATGGTTGGGGTATCATCAACTAATGGTGAATGAGGATAAAATTTTGAATAAATTATTTAAGAATATATATGACCACTATGAGTTTATAGTTATGTTGTTTGGGTTTTCTAATTCACCTTCTGTATTTATGAAAATTATAGATCAAGTTTTCCATGAGGTATAGGATAAGTTTTTTGTTTTTTTATTGCTGAAATTTTTGTACATTATAAATTTTATGAAGAACATGAAAATATTATTAGGATTTTTGTTCATACCTTTAAGGAAAAGAAAATGTATGATAAATTTAGTAAGTGTAAATTTTGGTTATAAAAAATTTATTTACTTGGATAAATTATTACCAATGATTGAATAAATATTGACCCTACTAAAATTAAATTTGTTAAACAATGTAAAAGACCCACCAATATCATTGATATTCACAGATTTTTGGTATTAGATGGTTACTACTGGTAGTTTGTTTAATAATTTTATTTTTTGTCTAGACAACTAATTTAGTTAACTCAAAAAGAGTGGAATTCATCTCGAAAAAAATGTGATGATTATTTTCAAGAAATAAAAATAATATAGGTGAATTATATATTTTTCCATGCATTCTATAAATGGATAATTCCTTATCTATAGTGATGGTTCATTTAACTGACTTGGTTATTTCTTGATGAATAATGATCAGGTAATTTATTATGCTTCACTTTAGTTAAAAACACTTGATTAAAATTACACTACAAATGATTTGGAATTAGATATTATTGTTTTTAATTTTACATTTTTAAGGAATAATTTTTATGGGGTAAAATATGAGATATATAGGGATAAAAAATTATTTAATTATTTATTCACTCAGAAAAAATTGATTACATGTAACACCCCGAGAGTTTATGAAAAATATTATTTTAATTTCATTAATGTCTTGTGTTGTATTCTACACCAAGATTACCTTGCGCTATACGCAACACTATATTAGCTTGCAGTATACGCAACACTATTCTTGGATCATGTTACACACAATTTTGATAATAGTTATTCTACGTAACATTGAGTATATATATATATATATATATTAAATGTATAAATGAAATATGGTTGGATTCTGTTATATGAAACAACGAAGGATTCTTTCACAACACGCAACCCTGACTTGGCTTGCATTACACGCAATCGCAACCTTCCTCGATAGCGTGTGTTGTACGCAATACTGGGTTTTAATAAAAAACGATATATTATTATAATATTTTAATGAACTAGGAGTTATGAATAGTGTTAACTAAATTTAGAATTTTATAACATTATTATTCATCTTACACATTTTCTAGAACATGGTATAAGAACAAAATAAATTTTTCGGGTAAAATAAGTATTTTTCAAAAAATGCAGTTTTGCCGCCTTTTGATGGCGCACACACTTTAAATCTAGTTTTTGACATGTTTATAAGTTCAATTTGAAAAAATAAAATTCTTCTTTTGAATCAGGATATAAAATTTACATTAGATAAAGTTTTGATATTTTTCCGATAACTTTCATATTTTAATGAATAGTAAAAACACGCTATATTTTAATTAAAAACAACTTTTTTCATTATAATATCTTATGTTGTTAAATTATAATATTGAATAGTTTTAAAGTATAAATAGAATATATTTTTACCATTTCATATAATGTATGTCATTAGCATTGAGTTTACCTTGAATTCATAGGTTAAATCAATTCAATCTTTTGCAATGTTTTAAAGAAAACCCCGTTTTCTTTCGACAACGGGATAAATTTTAATTTAATTTCTGAATCTTTTGTGTATTGAATTTGGAAAAATGGATTACATATTTGGAATCAGTGGGTCCAAATTATGTTAATAAGCTACTTTTTATTTTTGGGCATTATGAATAGTAACTACGGTAAATTTTATTTACCATAGTTAAAGGTAAATCGAGTAATTAAGGGTAAATATAATATTTTAAAATTACCCTAAAAAATGTCAAAATCCTATTGGATGACTAAAAGACGACCCATATCACCTAAGGCTCGTATTAGATTCATTTAATTAAATTTTTTCAATGAAAATAATTTAATTATTATTAAAACCAAAGAATGTGACAACATGTCACTTTCTTAAATCCTATAAGTATAATAATTTTAATCTAGTGATAAACTTCATGAAACTTCTAACATGAATAGTCTCCAGAAATCTAATAAAATTATCTACATCATAGGAATTTATTTAGAATTTTAGGGATTAAATAATTATCATTTATTATGACACAAAGATGATGCAGTAATTGTCTTATTAATGAAATATTGACATAATTGATGTTATAAATGCCCAAATAAATGTAATTTGAGACTTTTTATGACTTACACTAATTTTCTAGGTTAATATTACATGTTATTGTTGATTTAATTAACTTTGTTCTAACTTATAATTCTGTTATGAATTTCATAAAAATCATGTACCAAATAGTGTCAAAATTGACATCAAATAGTTTTTAAAACAAATATTATATTATTAATTGTTATTTTATTCCTAAAAATATAAGGTTCAGCCAAATGACTTAGATAAGATTATATATATTAATAATACACAACTTGGGGTTCTTTTGGCTTGATATAGTAAGTTTATTAACCCTATAGTGTAAGAAAACAAAAAGACACGGTAAAAGTTAAATTATTTAACTTAGAGTTAAATCTAATTGATAAGGTTAAAATAATAACCTAAACATCTCTAAACCCTATTGGATGAGATTATTTCTACACGTACCCACCTTAGCCTATAAATAAATCAATTTGGAGCTATTTAAAACCGAACTTGACTTTATAATAAAATAATATATTTAGTTATTTCAAAGGTGCCCCTCTCCTCCCTTATAAAAGGGCACCTCCTCCCTCTCTTCCTCACACAACATTGAGCCTTAAATCTCGGACAACCCCTGACAAATTCTCTTCTCCACTTCCCTAGAAACATCCTAGAGGTTCTGGTCTTCCTCAAAGACCAATTTTAGTGCCCTAAGAGAAGGTCTCAAAGAGGCGCTTCAAAGAAGAGGTAATTTCCGTTACCGATTCTTTCACCTTTATTTCTTCTTCCACTTCTTCTTCTTAGGTTGTTTAATTATAAAGTAATAAAATCAGTATCACTCATATACTGATATGTTATTATAATTATGAAACAATCCTATTTCACCATCTATCCATCCTACGGAAAACGAAATCACCGCGCGTGCGTACGTACGGAATACCGTCTCCACACCGTGGTGAAATCTATTTTCCACCACCACCTTACTTGGATGGGTATAATGGTGTATATAATAACTATATATTATTATTTTAAAGTGATATTGATTCTGAAATAGTATACATACACTCTAATACAGTCCCACGATCATGAGAATGATATCATCGCTCGTGCGTACGTACGGACTACCGTCTCCACGACGCGATGAGATTCATTCTCCACTTTAACCATTCATGAATGATTATAAAGTATATATAATAAGTAATAATGAAATATATGACATAATAATGATACTGGATTTATGTGTATATATATTTATGTCATCTACTTAATTCCGTTCAACTCAATAAGGAAACGAAAACAGCGTTCATGCGTACGTACGTCCTACCGTCTCCATGAATGGTGTATTTATTTCCATTTACTGATTTATTATATATATGTATATTCTGAATATATATATATAAATCATGTTTTATATTCTGGAATTAAGTAATCATGATCTAAGTAATGATATGAATAATTACAAGTCAAAACACGGACGACAAATGAAACAATTTTACCCAAAACGCTACTTTAACATGAATTTACAAAAGAACGGGTAATATAAAGTCATAAGTGAACCATATATGATATAATAACAATGAATATGATTCTTTAATAAGTCAATGACATTATTTAAATCATTATACAGGAGGTTTGGACACGTACAAAGCAAGTCGGACCTAAGGTAAGGGAAATATCACAATCTCATTTTTATCCGAGATTGTTTATACTTTGGCATTTACTGGGTTGTATTTTATCATCCACATCCATGTTTCCTCAATATGTAATATTATTTCCATCCACCTACAATTGTTTAAATCCAATTTTACCCTTCGGTTAATTTTTAGTAAAGGATATGAAAGTAATCTTTTGTCGTTTTTCGTACGAGGTACTTTTTTGACTTTTCCGAAAAAAGTACGTAGAATGTTTTATTAACTTATACGTCATGAATGGATTTTTAAAACATTATTTCCAAGAAGCTTCCTTTACAAGTTTTAAAGTTTATTTTTAATCAACTTATTTTATTTTAAAGTCCTATACCATGTTATGAAAGGAAAAATGTTTTTGAAGTAGAAAGGATATTTTCCTCAAGAATGGAGTTCAAGTATTTTATCAAAATTATTTTCCATCTAAGATAATAAAAGGGTTCTGTTTTTATCCCTATTATTACATGGATTTTATTATGTTGTGATGGAAATATTTTTATGAATTCCTTTATCTTATATGAATTGTTTTATGATGTCATGTTGTTTAGGAATCCCATTTTTATTACATGGGTTACGGTATGATGTATGGTTTATGATTTTGTGGAACACATAAGAATGGTATCATTATGAGATGGGTGGGACCTATATATCCCTCCAATGCATTGGGTAAAGATTTTATATCTCATGAGATAGACATGGCTGGAACGGTAGGTTATACCGGTTCAGTGAAACAGGACTGAAATGAGGGTGACTCGGTTCAGAAAGGGACTTTGTCCACTAAGATAGTCTTGGCAATGAGTCTTGACTAACAAGAAATGATTCTCTATGATTATGTGTGAATGCCACAAAGTTTCATATTTTAAGTTATGATTATTGGGATTTCATTTCACTACTATGATTTATCCCATGTTAGGAAATTATGCTCTCTTTTGCAAGTTAAGATTTCTAAAAGTTATGTTCTTATGAATATGATGTGATTGATTTTTCTTTTGTTTACCCTTACTGATCATTTGAGCTCACCCTTTTATGTTTTCTTTTCCCCAGGATATAAAGAATGGTTTTAGGTAAAAAAAAAAGGGAAGATCTTTATGGGAGATATTGAAGATCTTTCACCATGATTAGAAGATTACGTTCCGAGTTTCCAAAGACACTAAACTATTACGATCCTTGTGTGTGTGTTTTTTTTTATGCACTAAGTATTCCGCAAAAGTAATGTAATGTCCATGTACGTCAATCTTTGGGTCTCTACAGTTGGTATCAGAGGAAAGGTTTAGTCAACCTTTGGAATCTAGGATACAGAAACGTTAGTGAGATCCCTAGAGATATTTCTAAGGTATGTCTAGGGATGCCTCTAAGGTTAAGTATACGTATAGGTTATAGTCCTAGAATTACGCTAACGATCTTAGAATTTAACCTATGATGTTAGATATTGAGGGTACTTCCCCTTTACTATGTTGTTTTCTCTAGCATGATTTTTGCCTCTCACAGAATTATTTTTGTGTTTTAGTTAATGGAGGGAACCAGAAGGAATTCGGTTAACATTGAATCCAATGGACAAATTGGTGACTATGAGCAACAAAATTGTGTAATGCCTAGAGAGAAAGATATTTTGATTATTCCGAATCAGTCATCGCAATATATGATTAACAAGGTCAAATTTAGTGGTATGCCTAATTCATCAAAGAAGAGGAAGATAGACTATTATGCATGTTCGCATGTTGAGGAGCATAAACAAAGGAAGATTGAGATTTCTAAAGAAGGGTAGAAGAACCTTGAGGAATACATCAAAGGGTGGGACCAATGTTATCTGTTTGGAGAAAAGGGTCATAGAGTGACAGACTGTTATGGAGTTCAATGTATTATTTGTGGAGAACATGGGCATTACCCAACTCAATGCCCTGACCTAGAAAGTTACTTCTAAATAAAGTAAGGACTTATTCCAAGACAATCATTGAAGTGGATGGACTGAAGTGTTTATGTATTGGTATTCAAGAATAATGTTGTTGAGGTACTTTTATGGTGTATTGAAACATTTATGTATTGGTATATTGTGGTTTTCAATAATTTTAAGGTACCGGTAACCATGAAAAGTGATTCAAATATTTTGGAAAGTAGATGATATGCGCATAATGAAGGGATAAGGAGAAAATGAAATGTTTGACAGTATTCATGAGTTCATGATTGATATAAGGACTAAGTGATATCATGGTTTGGGTATATAGAATTTTGATGATTTTGGTATGTGGAAGGTGTCAAATTTTAACTGCATTCATGTTTTCACTAAAGTATTCAAGAGAATACATGATTAAGGACTTTGAATGTTTGGAATGTGACCAACAAGACATATCTTATGATATATGGGGATCAACGATGGTATTAAATCTCTGATAATTGTTTTCACTATATTATGAGAGTGGACTGCAGTATTTTGGATAAGCATAAAGATTGGAATGGACTATGTTGGACATAAGTTAGTATTATTTAAGGATAGAAGTTTTTTTGATATTATTGATGGGATGTTATAGTAATGTAGTTTTAGAAAAAGGACAACCTGCAGGACGGGCGACAGCCCATCGCTTCGGACAAGGCTGTGGGAATCGAACCCACAACCGAAGTGCGACTGGCCTTTATCGCCTACCACTGGCCTACATGAAGTCCATGTTTAGTAGAAACTAGTTTTATTATATTAAGCAGTATGATATATGATGTATAAGTTTATTTTAGGAACCATATATGATTAATCTCACTATAGATTGACTTATGTATATAATTTTTTCTAACCTTTTGTTTGAGACAGATGGAATGACCCGTCATTCTATCACATGATCTGCTAACACTTCACGAATAACAAATTCAACTTCATTTTTTTAAGAGATGAAGTGGAAATTTTTCAAGGCACGAACAACAGTGATATTGTACCAAAATAAAGTAAGTATTTATTCTAATTCAAGTTCTTTAACTTTAGGGAAACGATCTTGAAAACCAAAAATGTTGTCATAGTGCTCTTATATCTGATTAATCAGATGGTACCTTAGATCGTCACAAATTTATGGCTTTGTGATTACTAGCTTTTCCATAGCCATGTTCTCTACCACTCTCAATCAGAACATGATGGTTAGATTTTTCTTCCATATCCATATTTTCACCTATGTGGAAACCCAGTGATTAGTTTATTTGGGTAACCGTTACGTTTCATACTTTTGTTTTTAATGATTGGTTTTGGTATTCCTTTTTACGATGTGGGTTTCTATTAAAGAAACTTTCGAATAGTAAACCATTTATAACCCCAACGAATTTCGAGGGCGAAATTCATTTTAAGGGGGGTAGAATGTAACACCCCGAGAGTTTATGAAAAATATTATTTTAATTTCATTAATGTCTTGTGTTGTATTCTACACCAAGACTACCTTGCGCTATACGCAACACTATATTAGCTTTCAGTATACGCAACACTATTCTTGGATCATGTTACACACAATTTTGATAATAGTTATTCTACGTAACATTGAGTATATATATATATATATATATATTCAATGTATAAATGAAATATGGTTGGATTATTTTATACGAAACAACGAAGGATTCTTTCACAACACACAACCCTGACTTGGCTTGCATTACACGCAATCGCAACCTTCCTCGATAGCGTGTGTTGTACGCAATATTGGGTTTTAATAAACAACGATATATTATTATAATATTGTCATGAACTAGCCGTTATGAATAGTGTTAACTAAATTTTGAATTTTATAACATTATTATTCATCTTACACATTTTCTAGAACATGGTATAAGAACAAAATAAATTTTTCGGGTAAAATAAGTATTTTTCAAAAAATGCAGTTTTGCCGCCTTTTGATGGCGCACACACTTTAAATCTAGTTTTTGACATGTTTATAAGTTCAATTTGACAAAATAAAATTCTTCTTTTGAATCAGGATATAAAAATTTACATTAGATAATGTTTTGATATTTTTCCGATAACTTTAATATTTTAATGAATAGTAAAAACACGCTATATTTTAATTAAAAATAACTTTTTTCATCGTAATATCTTATGTGGTTAAATTATAATATTGAATAGTTTTAAAGTATAAATAGAATATATTTTTATCATTTAATATAATGTATGTCATTAGCATTGATTTGACCTTGAATTCATAGGTTAAATCAATTCAATCTTTTGCAATGTTTTAAAGAAAAACCCGTTTTCTTTCGACAACGGGATAAATTTTAATTTAATTTCTGCATATTTTGTGTATTGAATTTGGAAAAATGGATTCCATATTTGGAATCAGTGGGTCCAAATTATGTTAATAAACTACTGTTTATTTTTGGGCATTATGAATAGTAACTACGGTAAATTTTATTTACCATAGTTAAAGGTAAATCGAGTAATTAAGGGTAAATATAATATTTTAAAATTACCCTAACAAATGTGAAAATCCTATTAGATGACTAAAAGACGACCCATATCACCTAAGGGTCGTATTAGATTCATTTAATTAAATTTTTTCAATGAAAATAATTTAATTATTATTAAAACCAAAGAATGTGACAACATGTCACTTTATTAAATCCTATAAGTATAATAATTTTAATCTAGTGATAAACTTCATGAAACTTCTAACATGAATAGTCTCCAGAAAGCTAATACAATTATCTACATCATAGGAATTTATTTATAATTTTTAGGGATTAAATAATTATCATTTATTATGACACAAAGATGATGAAGTAATTGTCTTATTAATGAAATATTGACATAATTGATGTTATAAATGCCCAAATAAATGTAATTTGAGACTTTTTATGACTTACACTAATTTTATAGGTTAATATTACATGTTATTGTTGATTTAAGTAACTTTTTTATAACTTATAATTCTGTTATGAATTTCATAAAAATCATGTACCAAATAGTGTCAAAATTGACATAAAATTGTTTTTAAAACAAATATTATATTATTAATTGTTATTTTATTCCTAAAAATATACGGTTCGGCCAAATGACTTAGATAAGATTATATATATTAATAATAAACAACTTGGGGTTCTTTTGGCTTGATATAGTAAGTTTATTAACCATATAGTGTAAGAAAACAAAAAGACACGGTAAAAGTTAAATTATTTAACTTAGAGGTAAATCTAATTGATAAGGTTAAAATAATAACCTAAACTTGTCTAAATCCTATTGGATGAGAGGATTTCGAAACATACCCACCTTAGCCTCTAAATAAATCAATTTGGAGCTATTTAAAACCGAACTTGACTTTATAATAAAATAATATTTTTAGTTATTCCAAAGGTTCCCCTCTCCTCCCTTATAAAAGGGCACCTCCTCCCTCTCTTCCTCACACAACTTTGAGCCTTAAAGCTCGGAACCCCCTGCCAAATTCACTTCTACACTTCCCTAGAAACATCCTAGAGGTTTTGGCCTTCCTCAAAGACCAATTTTAGTGCCCTAAGAGGAGGTCTCAAAGAGGCGCTTCAAAGAAGAGGTAATTTCCGTTACAGATTCTTTCACCTTTATTTCTTCTTCCACTTCTTCTTCTTAGGTTGTTTCATTATAAAGTAATAACATCAGTATCACTAATATACTGAAATGTTATTATAAGTATGAAACAATCTTATTTCACCATATATCCATCCTACGGAAAACGAAATCACCACAAGTGCGTACGTACGGAATAACGTCTCCACGCCGTGGTGAAATCTATTTTCCACCACCACCTTACTTGGATGGGATTAATGGTGTAAATAATAACCATATATTATTAATTTAAGGTGATATTGATTCTAAAATAGTATACATACACTCCAATACAGTCCCACGATCATGAGAATGATATCATCGCTCGTGCGTACGTACGGACTACCGTCTCCACGACGCGATGAGATTCATTCTCCACTTTAACCATTCATAAATGATTATAAAGTATATATAATAATTAATAATGAAATATATGACATAATAATGATACTGGATTTATGTGTATATATATGTATGTCATCTACTTAATTCCATTCAACTCAATAAGGAAACGAAAACAGCGTTCATGCGTACGTACGTCCTACCGTCTCCATGAACGGTGTATTTCTTTCCATTTACTGATTTATTATATATATGTATATTCTGAATATATATATATAAATCATGTTTTATATTCTGGAATTAAGTAATCATGATCTAAGTAATGATATGAATAATTACAAGTCAAAACACGGATGACAAATGAAACAATTTTACCGAAAACGCTACTTTAACATGAATTTACAAAAGAACGGGTAATATAAAGTCATAAGTGAACCGTATATGATATAATAACAATTAATATGATTCATTAATAAGTCAATGACATTATTTAAATCATTATACAGGAGTTTTGGACACGTACAAAGCAAGTCGGACCTAAGGTAAAGGAAATATCACAATCTCATTTTTATCCGAGATTGTTTATACTTTGGCATTTACTGGGGTGTATTTTATCATCCACATCCATGTTTCCTCAATATGTAATATTATTTCCATCCACCTAAAATTGTTTAAATCCAATTTTACCCTTCGGTTAATTTTTAGTAAAGGATATGAAAGGAATCTTTTGTCATTTTTCGTACGAGGTACTTTTTTGACTTTTCCGACAAAAGTACGAAGAATGTTTTTTTAACTTATACGTCATGAATGGATTTTTAAAACATTATATCCAAGAATCTTCCTTTACAAGTTTTGAAGTTTATTTTTAATCAACTTATTTTATTTTAAAGTCGTATGACATGTTATGAAAGAAAAAATGTTTTTGAAGTAGAAAGGATATTTTCCTCAAGAATGGAGTTCAAGTATTTTATCAAAATTATTTTCCATATAAGATAATAAAAGTGTTATGTTTTTATCCCTATTATTACATGGATTTGAGTATGTTGTGATGGAAATATTTTTATGAATTCCTTTATCTTATATGAATTGTTTTATGATGTCATGTTGTTTAAGAATCCCATTTTTATTACATGGGTTACAGTATGATGTATGGTTTATGATTTTGTGGCACACATAAGAATGGTATCATTATGAGATGGGTGGGACCTATATCTCCCTCCAATGCATTGGGTAAAGATTTTATATCTCATGAGATAGACATGGCTGGAACGATAAGTTATACCGGTTCAGTGAAACAGGACTGAAACGAGGGTGACTCGGTTCAGAAAGGGACTTTGTCCACTAAGATAGTCTTGGCAATGAGTATTGACTAACAAGAAATGATTCTCTATGATTATGTGTGAATGCCACAAAGTTTCATATTTTAATTTATGATTATTGGGATTTCATTTCACTACTATGATTTATCCCATGTTATGAAATTATGCTCTCTTTTGCAGGTTAAGATTTCTAAAAGTTATGTTCTTATGAATATGATGTGATTGATTTTTCTTTTGTTTACCCTTACTGAGCATTTGAGCTCACCCTTTTATGTTTTCTTTTCCCCAGGATATAAAGAAAGGTTTTAGGTAAAAAAAAAAGGAAGATCTTTATGGGAGCTATTGAAGATCTTTCACCACGATTAGAAGATTACGTTCCGAGTTTCCAAAGACACTAAACTATTACGATCCTTGTGTGTGTGTGTGTTTTTATGTACTAAGTATTCCGCAAAAGTAATGTAATGTCTATGTACGTCAAGCTTCGGGTCTCTACAGTTGGTATCAGAGGAAAGGTTTAGTCAGCCTTTGGAAACTAGGATGCGGAAAAGTTAGTGAGATCCCTAGAGATATTTCTAAGGTATGTCTAGGGATGCCTCTAAGGTTAAGTATACGTATAGGTTATAGTCCTAGAATTACGCTAACGATCTTAGAATTTAACCTATGATGTTAGATATTGAGGGTACTTCCCCTTTACTATGTTGTTTTCTCTAGCATGATTTTTTCCTCTCACAGAATTATTTTTGTGTTTTAGTTAATGGAGGGAACCAGAAGGAATTAGGTTAACATTGAATCCAATGGAAAAATTGGTGACTATGAGCAACAAAATTGTGTAATGCCTAGAGAGAAAGATATTGTGATTATTCCGAATCAGTCATCGCAATATATGATTAACAAGGTGAAATTTAGTGGTATGCCTAATTCATCAAAGAAGAGGAAGATAGACTATTATGCATGTTCGCATGTTGAGGAGCATAAAGAAAGGAAGATTGAGATTTCTAAATAAGGGAAGAAGAACCTTGAGGAATACATCAAATGGAGGGACCGATGTTATCTGTTTGGAGAGAAGGGTCATAGAGTGATAGACTGTTATGGAGTTCAATGTATTATTTGTGGAGAACATGGGAATTACCCAACTCAATGCCCTGACCTAGAAAGTTACTTCTAAATCAAGGAAGGACTTATTCCAAGACAATCATTGAAGTGGATGGACTGAAGTGTTTATGTATTGGTATTCAAGAATAATGTTGTTGAGGTACTTTTATGGTGTATTGAAATATTTATGTATTGGTATATTGTGGTTTTCAATAATTTTAAGGTACCGGTAACCATGAAAAGTGATTCAAATATTTTGGAAAGTAGATGATATGCGCATAATGAAGGGATAAGGAGAAAATGAAATGTTTGACAGTATTCATGATCTCATGATTGATATAAGGACTAAGTGATATCATGGTTTGAGTATATAGAATTTTGAGGATTTTGGTATGTGGAAGGTGTCAACTTTTATCTGCATTCATGTTTTAACTAAGGTATTCAAGATAATACATGATTAAGGACTTTGAATGTTTGGAATGTGACCAACAAGACATATCTTATGATATATGGGGATCAACGATGGTATTAAATCTCTGGTAATTGTTTTCACTATATTATGAGAGTGGACTGCAGTATTTTGGATAAGCATAATGATTGGAATGGTCTATGTTGGACATAAGTTAGTATTATTTAAGGATAGAAGTTTTTTCGATATTTTTGATGGGATGTTATAGTAATGTAGTTTTAGAAAAAGGACAACCTGCAGGACGGGCGACAGCCCATCGCTTCGGACAAGGCTGTGGGAATCGAACCCACAACCGAAGTGCGACTGGTCTTTATCGCCTACCACTGGCCTACATGAAGTCCATGTTTAGTAGAAACTAGTTTTATTATATTAAGCAGTATGATATATGAAGTATAACTCCATTTTAGGAACCATATATGATTAATCTCACTATAGATCGACTTATGTATATAATTTTTTCTAAACTTTTGTTTGAGACAGATGGAATGACCCGTCATTATATCACATGATCTGCTAACACTTCACGAATAACAAATTCAACTTCATTTATTTAAGAGATGAAGTGGAAATTGTTCAAGGCACGAACAACAGTGATATTGTACCAAAATAAAGTAAGTATTTATTCTAATTCAAATTCTTTAACTTTAGGGAAACGATCTTGAAAACCAAAAATGTTGTCATAGTGCTCTTATATCTGATTAATCAGATGGTACCTTAGATCGTCACAAATTTATGGCTTTGTGATTACTAGCTTTTCCATAGCCATGTTCTCTACCACTCTCAATCAGAACCTGATGGTTAGATTTTTCTTCCATATCCATATTTTCACCTATGTGGAAACCATTGATTAGTTTATTTGGGTAACCGTTACGTTTCATACTTTTGTTTTTTAAGATTGGTTTTGGTATTCCTTTTTACGATGTGGGTTTCTATTAAAGAAACTTTCGAATAGTTAACCATTTATAACCCCAACGAATTTCGAGGGCGAAATTCATTTTAAGGGGGGTAGAATGTAACACCCCGAGAGTTTATGAAAAATATTATTTTAATTTCATTAATGTCTTGTGTTGTATTCTACACCAAGATTACCTTGCGCTATACGCAACACTATATTAGCTTGCAGTATACGCAACACTATTCTTGGATCATGTTACACGCAATTTTGATAATAGTTATTCTACGTAACATTGAGTATATATATATATATATATTCAATGTATAAATGAAATATGGTTGGATTCTGTTATACGAAACAACGAAGGATTCTTTCACAACACACAACCCTGACATGGCTTGCATTACACGCAATCACAACCTTCCTCGATAGCGTGTGTTGTATGCAATACTGGGTTTTAATAAACAACGATATATTATTATAATATTGTCATGAACTAGCCTTTATGAATAGTGTTATCTAAATTTTGAATTTTATAACATTATTATTCATCTTACACATTTTCTAGAACATGGTATAAGAACAAAATAAATTTTTCGGGTAAAATAAGTATTTTTCAAAAAATGCAGTTTTGCCGCCTTTTGATGGCGCATGCACTTTAAATATAGTTTTTGACATGTTTATAAGTTAAATTTTACAAAATAAAATTCTTCTTTTGAATCAGTATATAAAAATTTACATTATATAAAGTTTTTATATTTTTTCGATAACTTTCATATTTTAATGAATAGTAAAAACACGCTATATTTTAATTAAAAACAACTTTTTTCATCGTAATATATTATGTGGTTAAATTATAATATTGAATAGTTTTAATGTATAAATAGAATATATTTTTACCATTTAATATAATGTATGTCATTAGCATTGATTTTACCTTGAATTCATAGGTTAAATCAATTCAATCTTTTGCAATGTTTTAAAGAAAAACTCGTTTTCTTTCGACAACGGGATAAATTTTAATTTAATTTCTGCATCTTTTGTGTATTGAATTTGGAAAAATGGATTCCATATTTGGAATCAGTGGGTCCAAATTATGTTAATAAGCTACTTTTTATTTTTGGGAATTATGAATAGTAACTACGGTAAATTTTATTTACCATAGTTAAAGGTAAATCGAGTAATTAAGGGTAAATATAATATTTTAAAATTACCCTAACAAATGTCAAAATCCTATTGGATGACTAAAAGACGACCCATATCACCTAAGGGTCGTATTATATTCATTTAATTAAATTTTTTCAATGAAAATAATTTAATTATTATTAAAACCAAAGAATGTGACAACATGTCACTTTCTTAAATCTTATAATTATAATAATTTTAATCTTGTGATGAACTTCATGAAACTTCTAACATGAATAGTCTCTAGAAAGCTAATACAATTATCTACATCATAGGAATTTATTTATAATTTTTAGGGATATAATAATTATCATTTATTATGACACAAAGATGATGCAGTAATTGTCTTATTAATGAAATATTGACATAATTGATGTTATAAATGCCCAAATAAATGTAATTTGAGACTTTTTATGACTTACACTAATTTTCTAGGTTAATATTACATTTATTGTTGATTTAAGTAACTTTGTTCTAACTTATAATTCTGTTATAAATTTCATAAAAATCATGTACCAAATAGTGTCAAAATTGACATAAAATAGTTTTTAAAACAAATATTATATTATTAATTGTTATTTTATTCCTAAAAATCTACGGTTCGGCCAAATGACTTAGATAAGATTATATATATTAATAATAAACAACTTGGGGTTCTTTTGGCTTGATATAGTAAGTTTATTAACCATATAGTGTAAGAAAACAAAAAGACACGTTAAAAGTTAAATTATTTAACTTAGAGTTAAATCTAATTGATAAGGTTAAAATAATAACCTAAACTTGTCTAAATCCTATTGGATGAGATGATTTCGACACATACCCACCTTAGCCTCTAAATAAATCAATTTGGAGCTATTTAAAACCGAACTTGACTTTATAATAAAATAATATGTTTAGTTATTCCAAAGGTACCCCTCTCCTCCCTTATAAAAGGGCACCTCCTCCCTCTCTTCCTCACACAACTTTGAGCCTTAAAGCTCGGACAACCCCTGAAAAATTCTCTTCTCCACATCCCTATAAACATCCTAGAGGTTATGGTCTTCCTCAAAGACCAATTTTAGTGCCCTAAGAGGAGGTCTCAAAGAGGCGCTTCAAAGAAGAGGTAATTTCCGTTACCGATTCTTTCACCTTTATTTCTTCTTCCACTTCTTCTTCTTATGTTGTTTCATTATAAAGTAATGACATCAGTATCACTCATATACGGATATGTTATTATAAGTATGAAACAATCCTATTTCACCATCTATCCATCCTACGGAAAACGAAATCACCGCGCGTGCGTACGTACGGAATACCGTCTCCACGCCGTGGTGAAATCTATTTTCCACCACCACCTTACTTGGATGGGTATAATGGTGTAAATAATAACTATATATTATTATTTTAAAGTGATATTGATTCTGAAATAGTATACATACACTCCAATACAGTCCCACAATCATGAGAATGATATCATCGCTCGTGCGTACGTACGGACTACCGTCTCCACGACGCGATGAGATTCATTCTCCACTTTAACCATTCATGAATGATTATAAAGTATATATAATAAGTAATCATGAAATATATGACATAATAATGATACTGGATTTATGTGTATATATATGTATTTCATCTACTTAATTCCGTTCAACTCAATAAGGAAACGAAAACAGTGTTCATGCGTACGTACGTCCTACCGTCTCCATGAACGGTGTATTTATTTCCATTTACTGATTTATTATATATATGTTTATTCTGAATATATATATATAAATCATGTTTTATATTCTGTAATTAAGTAATCATGATCTAAGTAATGATATGAATAATTACAAGTCAAAACACGGATGACAAATGAAACAATTTTACCCAAAACGCTACTTTAACATGAATTTACAAAAGAACGGGTAATATAAAGTCATAAGTGAACCATATATGATATAATAAAAATGAATATGATTCTTTAATAAGTCAATGACATTATTTAAATCATTATACAGGAGGTTTGGACACGTACAAAGCAAGTCGGACCTAAGGTAAGAGAAATATCACAATCTCATTTTTATCCGAGATTGTTTATACTTTGGCATTTACTGGGGTGTATTTTATCATCCACATCCATGTTTCCTCAATATGTAATATTATTTCCATCCACCTACAATTTTTTAAATCCAATTTTACCCTTCGGTGAATTTTTAGTAAAGGATATGAAAGGAATCTTTTGTCGTTTTTCGTACGAGGTAATTTTTTGACTTTTCCGACAAAAGTACGAAGAATGTTTTTTTTAACTTATACGTCATGAATGGATTTTTAAAACATTATTTCCAAGAAGCTTCCTTTACAAGTTTTCAAGTTTATTTTTAATCAACTTCTTTTATTTTAAAGTTGTATGACATGTTATTAAAGGAAAAATGTTTTTGAAGTAGAAAGGATATTTTCCTCAAGAATGGAGTTCAAGTATTTTATCAAAATTATTTTCCATCTAAGATAATAAAAGGGTTCTGTTTTTATCCCTATTATTACATGGATTTTATTATTTTGTGATGGAAATATTTTTATGAATTCCTTTATCTTATATGAATTGTTTTATGATGTCATGTTGTTTAAGAATCCCATTTTTATTACATGGGTTACGTTATGATGTATGGTTTATGATTTTGTGGCACACATAAGAATGGTATCATTATGAGATGGGTGGGACCTATATCTCCCTCCAATGCATTGGGTAAAGATTTTATATCTCATGAGATAGACATGGCTGGAACGGTAGGTTATACCGGTTCAGTGAAACAGGACTGAAACGAGGGTGACTCGGTTCAGAAAGGGACTTTGTCCACTAAGATAGTCTTGGCAATGAGTCTTGACTAACAAGAAATTATTCTCTATGATTATGTGTGAATGCCACAAAGTTTCATATTTTAAGTTATGATTATTGGGATTTCATTTCACTAATATGATTTATCCAATGTTATGAAATTATGCTCTCTTTTGAAGGTTAAAATTTCTAAAAGTTATGTTCTTATGAATATGATGTGATTGATTTTTCTTTTGTTTACCCTTACTGAGCATTTGAGCTCACCCTTTTATGTTTTCTTTTCCCCAGGATATAAAGAAAGGTTTTAGGTAAAAAAAAGGGAAGATATTTATGGGATATATTGAAGATCTTTCACCACTATTAGAAGATTACGTTCCGAGTTTCCAAAGACACTAAACTATTACGATCCTTGTGTGTGTGTTTTTTTTTATGTACTAAGTATTCCTCAAAAGTAATGTAATGTTCATGTATGTTAAGCTTTGGGTCTCTACATTACGAGATAGAGAATATGACTGTAACTGATTAAGTATTATGATTTCATGATTTATTACCATCATGGAAAAAAATTGGTAGATTATTTGAGTTAAAAACCTGATGCTACATTAACTATGTTACATTTGTAATATGACTCTTTTGTTAATGATTTCATGATTTTTTTCTTAAATGTTTCGGATGCAGGGATATCCTTTATTTTGTTTCATGTTTCAATGTGATCAATATTATTTTATATAATTAAGCAATCACAAAATTAGGATCAAGATTGGTAGGAAAAAGTAAAATCCATTAGGAAGGGTAAGTTTCCTGATTTTAATATTGATAAATTAGGTGTTTTATGATTTGTAAAAATATTATGTATACCATGGGATTACCAGTTGAAGAGAGTGATGTTGATTGAAGCTTATATTTCTCCATTTTCTATTTATTTGGGCAGCATAAAGATATACTAAGACCTTCATGAGTATTATTGGTGGGATGGTATAAAAACAGATATTGTTAAATTTACCCTAAAGTGTTGGAATTTTCAGTAGGTTAATGTATAATTCCAATTACCAAAGGTAATACTTTAAAATTTCATAGTTTTTTAGTATAAATGGGAAAATATTAATGAATAGATTTTCTGGTGGTATTACTAAATAATTCATGAGGAAAAAATGTTATTTGGGTAATTGTTTATCTATTAAAAATATATATACACATTTATTTGTAATTCAAGATAGTATACCTTTGGATAAGCATTATTGAATTTATATAAAGGATCTAGTAAGGAAACATGTATTTCCCCTCTCTATAGTATCATACAGTTGAACTAGTATAACATTTAATTTTTGGACAATTCTTCAGAAATATTTGGAAAGTGAATTAATTTTTAGTACAACTTTTAATCCTCAAACCAATGGTTAGTCTGAGAATATGATTCAGACCATGAAAGATATTATTAATTTTAGTTCATAGGATTATAATGGAATTTTCGGTGAATATCTATAATTGGTTGAGTTTTTTTTATAATAGTTTTCATTCCAGTATATATATGGAATTATTTGAGGAATTATATAGAAAATGTAGTTCAACAACATTTTTTTTTGTGATGAAGTAGAAAAAAGGAAGTATATGGGTCCAAATTTGGTAGAGTAAATATCTGAGATGGAATAATTTCTTTATCAAAATATGAGGATTAATTAAAGTAGAAAAAAAATTAGGCAACTAGTCAGCGGAAATATCTATTTTCCAATGTAGGTGTTTAGATTTTTCCCAATGTATCACCATAGAAAAGTGTTGTTCATTTTTGTAAAAAGGTAAATCTATGTCCATGGTTAATTGGACTATATGAAATTCTCGATAAATTAGGATCGGTTTCCTGTTGAGTTTTCTTTCTCCTGAAATTTTCAAAGGTACCCAACGTTTTTAATGTCTCCATGTTAAGAAAATATGTAATAGATTTGTGTCATGTTTTGAGCCCTAAGTAAGTTTAGTGTGATGGGAAACATTTTTATATGGAATATCCTATTCAAATTATTAACCTTATATAAAAATTTATAAAAAATAAGGAGATTCACCAGGTTATGTTTTTATGGGATAACCATATGGTGGATGAGGTAACATGGGAATCTAAAACCGCTTTAAGAGAAATATAACATCACTTTTTTAATCAGAGAATAGTATTAAGATAAAATAATTTATGAAATGTAGAAGAAAATAAAAAAAATAGGTATTTATAGAATAATTTACTTTCAGGTTTATTAATATTTGTATATTCATTAAAAAAATATTAAAAAAATAAAAAATAAAAATTGAAATAATATTAATTTAACACGTATATTATTAGGTTTTATTGAAAAGTTTAATTTCAAAATTTTATAATTTTAATTTAAAGAAATTAATATCATTTTTGAAATAAAAATATCATAATTTACTTAGGTTGAGATTTATGGAGTTTTTTAAAATAATATTTTTTTCAATTAATTGTGAAAAATACCAATTTCTTTAAAAATTCATTTATTAAAAAATTTGGTAATTTAAAACTACCATTATGTTTTAAATGTGATTTTAAGTAACATAAGTAATATTTATTTGTATTTAATGTACTTAATTCTATCTAGATAAACTTTATATAGGATTTTAGAATATGTTAGTTTTTGGGTTTAAAAACGGGATATTTCTTAAAACAGTTTTAAAGTGCATAATGTTTTTCTATTTTAATTAATTAAAATAATACCTAATAAGGAATGTTTTAAAATATTTTTATAGATTATAAATAAATAAATATTAATTTATATGCATGAAATAACTATGATATTAATGAAATATTTAGCATTCTGAAAAGATAATAAATCATTTTATTTCTTACCCTGAAAAATGATAACTTCATTCATGTACATGTGGACTAAAACCTCCACAAAGTGATATAATTAATTTTATTAATCACAAAATTAGAATAATGATAAATAATAGTTTTTTAATGAAAAAATATTGTACATATTTTATTATTATAATTTTGTAATAATAAAATATTACTTACCTCTTTTCCACAATGATCATTGAAAAATGGAAATTTTACTCATGCGTACGTACAACCAACCATCTCCATGATCGTATTGTAGTTCATTTTTCATGAAAATATTTCTTTACTGAATTTAAAATTAAAATTTTTATATAAATATTTTAAATATTTCATGATTTTTGTTTTATAGATATCGAAATAATGACCTCTTACACCAATGTTCAACCTACCGAAGTCCTTTTGACACCAAAGCAAAAAAATCTATGAAAAATCCGACGTAAACATAATTGATTAAGTAATTATATATGAAATGGTAATAAGTGAAATAAAATAAATTTTTTTAAAAAAATTATCATAATAAAGTAAATAATTAATATATGTTTCTTATTTAGGAATATAAAGAACAAGCATGATGAATCAAACTTGAGGTAAAGGACTTCATCTCAAAATCCGTTCATTGAGGTATTTTTTTATTTTATGGACATATATTATTTTAAAAGGTGTATATAAATCCCACATAACTATTTATATCATGAATTTTTCTATTCTTGTGATATTTAAAATAATATTCAATTTTAATCATTCATGTGGATGATGATTCAAGTATTTGCAGAGTAATAAGGGACATTTTATCAAAGAAAATATCTTTTATTTATTCTTTCTAAATCTATTTTTATTCCTTGACCATGTATTTAATATTATATTATTATGTACATGAGAGTTTTATAAAGGCAAATTTTGTCTTTCCTTCAAAAAATTTTTTAAAAAAAGAGAATCTTTATATGAAATGTGTGACATTAATTACAAATGAAAAAACAAATGTACAATTTTAACATATACAAAGGAAATGAAATTTCTATCTCCATAACCATTATTTGATGTTTGGAATACATTACAATATTTCATATTTTATTCACATAAAAACCCTCATTTCATTTTTTTTGGTATTTTTGTATTGAATGTTTTTAAACAGAAAAGTGTATTTTAAAATCCAAAAGTGATTTTTATATGAGTTTAAAAGAGTTTTTCAAATGTTTTATAATGAAAAAAAAAATCAAACATAAATTTTTTTATTCAAGATACGGTACTTGATAATTATATGATAAATGGGTTCACCCATTTATCACCTAGTGAGGCTGATATATCTTATATGATTGGAGCTCCCAAATAGTTCTAGGTGAGCCTTATATTTCTTATTCAATGGGTGTGCCAAGATATCATTGGGTGATCCACCTTTAAACTATATAATGGGTGAGACCAGATAGCACTCCAATCCATTAGGTAATATTACTTACCTTAATAATAAAAAATAATAGAGTTACTAAGGGTTTCTTCTAAGGATTTCACTATGATACAATTACTTATGACCCAGTTTAAAAATAGAATATGGATGTGATTCTATATGTTTCTAAAAAGGGTTTTTATATTCTTTCTATGAGTTTTAATGATTTTATTTGAGAAAAATATTTTATTTTTCATGTTATAGATTTTTATTTATTTAGCTCAATGAATGTTGAGATAAAATTAGAACATTTTATGGGTTATCATTTTTTCACTAAATTCATTTTTTTTCTTTCTTTCTTCCCTCTTATTTATATTTAACTTCCCATCCAACTTTTTTAAAAAAATTCACAGGGTTTAAGGATGAGTAAGGGAAAGGGATAAGTTAAGTATAATGTTATAAAGATCTATCATAAAAATAAATCATGATTTATTTTAAAAGTTCTATATCATGAATAAATGTACACTAATCAGAAGATTCCACTTTAGGAATTATTATTATTTAGATGATTAGTGATGTAATTATATAAATATACAAACCTAAAAAGATCCTCAAATGTAAGAGAATGAATTGTTAACATAAATATGAAGATTATGTAATGTTTAATTTTGTGTCATTATATATAATGTTATATATAAATGAATTTGGTTTAATAATATATTTATAATAAACTTATATTTATTATACAAGAGGTAAAAATGTGTTCAAAAAAATGTGTGACTTGAGAAATGGGATTTTCATCCCACTTTCATTTTTATAGTACAAATTACATATTCACCACTTACTTATTTTATGTGGTGTATATATTGACCATCAATGTATTTTATTATTATTCACATGAAAATTATGGTATATACATATCCATATATGGTTCTTTATTTCTTGGTTCTTTCGGCTCAAAAGTTACAAATGTGGTAAGGTTTTTATGATACAATATCATCGTTTATCAGGAATGATTATGATCATGATTTCAATAGATAAATATTATGATCTATATCACAGAAATCCCATGAATTTATTCTCCTCTTATTATTTATGGAGAATACATTTTTTATTTAATTTTATCTCTTTTGTAACTAAAGGGACTAAATGCCTATTTTTAAGAAAAAGTGACTTTATCTCACTCTTTAGTCAAAAATACTTCTTCTTCTAAGTCCATGTTCTATACAAAGTTTTAAAAAATATTTATAATATTCTCTAATGATTGTTTAATAGAAATTTCATCAATTTTTTTTGAAAATGGATTAAATTGATTCTTATTTTCATTTACAAAACAAACCCCTTTTGGATTTTACCGAAAATGTCAAACGAATCTTCATTTTAACGTGCATGGCCTGAAAGGTAATTTTTTTCACCATTAGTACAAAATGATTTAAATATTTATTAATAAATATTCAAGGTTATTTTCAAATAAAAAATTATATATATTATTTGGTATGTTTTTAGACTTTTGAATAAGTTATTATAAAGTGAAAACAACATTTTCCTTTAGAAATGTTCTAGGTTATCTTTCAGAGTCATTTTCCATCGAAGATGACATCATTTAATGTTTTGTTAAGAATTATTATGGATATAATAAATGGTTATATTTTATATTATTTATATGTATGGTTTATTTTTATGAGGAAATGATGTTTATGAAACCTATTCCTTTTCTACAGGTAATGTTATGATGAAAAGATGAAATGTTTATTGAACTTGTTTCTTTTCAATGGGTTATGATATGATGAAATATTTATAAAAACCATTTATTTTCATGGTTTATCATATGATGAATGTTTTATGATATTTCAGAACAAAAATTCATAGATTATGTGATATGTGGGACCTATATCTCAATCTAATGTATTGGGAAAATATGGATAACCCATGAGTTAATAATGTGATTCATGTACATAATTTCTTTTTCACAATTTCATATATCACCTCATTTTCATATCCATAACAGCCATGCATGGTCCTGTATTTTATACCTATAAGACTAACCATGCAACATGTTTTCATGTCCATGAGTTTATGTGAGTTTATTATTTCATGTCCCTAACATAATAAATGAACCTGTTTTTATTTATAAATGTTTACAATGTTATGATCTTAGGATTTTCCCACATTCTTATGCTTATTTTTTTATCTCATGGATTATGTTCATTGGTTTATTTTATGAATTATGTCTATGAACTTCCATGTTTTTTTCAATCACTCAATTTTTTAATCTATGATATGCATGGTATAGTTTTGAAATCTTATTCTCATTTTCCTCTACCCTTATGCTTATCTTATATTGATATCTCCCTTGTTTATCCTTATTTATCCTCTAAGCTCACCCTTTCTTATGTTTAATTTCCTAGGTTATGAATAATGATTTCGATTAAGATATATATAATAAGAGTACTATGTGGGAAGATCCTTATAATAGATGTTATATATATTTCAATAAATAAGGAAATTTTGTGTCTAGTCTCCAAAGAAAATAAACATTTATAGTCATCCTTTTCATTTTTTTTGTAATACAAAATGGATATTCACCTATTAATACGTAATATTTATATATGAAAATATTTTTCATGTATATTTGGTATTATAAAAAAGAATTGTTAATATTTTGGAAACAAATATAGGAAAACCTTTGTGAGATCCATACATATATTTATTAGGATAAGTATAAGGAAAATTCTAAGTATTAGAAAATATCCTAAAATTTTTGTGAATGATATAGTGAGTGGTTTTTGAGAAATTACATCCCTATATGGATACTACATGTGGATTTGGCTATATCATGTTTTTACCTAGGGGTAATAACTCTGAAAAGGAAACATTAAGATGGACTTGATCATCACCTGTCGCATGACAATAGAGACTACTAAAAACCTCATTTAACAGTCTTAGGGGGTATAATTTTTAAATTTAAAAACTATTTTAAATCCATCATGAAGTGTTTGAGTAATGATCATGAATGACCTAGTTTAAGAGTATGGTTTCATGTATAATAATGAATTTTCCATAATTTAGATATCATAAATGTGATTTTTCATGATTATGTGGTTCCCTACAATGATTATTATTTCATAAACTATGATTATTGGTTTTATTCAATGGAAAAAAGTGGGAGTAACTGTGTTAATTCTGAATGAATTATAAAATGAAATGATTTTCCTCCTGATAAAACAATTTTTTTGGGATATAAAATGAAAAATATTGTTTCTACGATTACACAACATTATGAGTTGATGAATCATGCTGAACATTCCAATGAACAAAGGAGGGAACAACATTATATTGAAACCTTCATGAGGAAAGATTAAATTTATTATAGTGGATAAACTAATACATTAGTTATCGATTATTGGAACAGTCCCAATGAAATGATATTTTCTATTATCCAGTGTTTGGAGTATGAAAAATTCATTTTGGATAGCTATTGTTGGGAAGGAAAAGAAGATCAATGGTGGAAACTTATCAATAATATGTGGAAGAATAATGAATTGACTAGAAAAAGTGGGATGAGTTTAAGATATTATTTTTCAATAAGTACTTCATTATATTATTTGTAGAAAAATAGAGATGAATTTCTTGATTAGAATCAGAAGGATAATTAATATGTTGGTACCTACGACAAATATTTTAGGATAATTGAAAGGTACACTTTTTTAATTATCACCCAACTTGAAAGTGAGGTTTATTAAATCTTAAGTGTCTTAAAACCAAGTCTCTTAAGGGAATTGGTGATAAGGGACTTCAGCATCTATGAAGAAAATATTTGACGTGCTGTCGATGGGGAAATATAAATTGAGTTTAACTATCAATATCATGGTTTTAAAAATCATATAAATTTGGAATTAAAGATAAATTATAATAACCATGGAATGAAGATGATGATATTTACTTAATGCTCAAAGTGTGGAAGGAAACATTTAGGAACATGTCTTAAAGAGATTGAAATATGTTTTAAGTATGTAAAAGAAGGATATTTGAGCGGTTAAATGCCAAAGTGATGGGAAGAAGTAAGATAATGATAAAAAAGAGATAAATCCACACAAAATTCACTACATACACTATAGGGTTTCAAATGAAATGAGTATGTGGAATTTTCTAAATATTTTTCAAATATTAAGGTTAATGATGATGTTCGACATGATTAACATCTTAATATGAGAGAAAAAGGGAAATGTCATGTGATCGCTATTTACGATGATGGGTATGATAATGATATGGTGAGAGGTACACTTACTATACATTATAGTATTAATGATGTTTTATTTGATTCTTTATTATCCCACTCATTTATATCTAATGAATTTTCAAAGGTTATCACAATACCAACTCAATGACTTGATGTTGAATTAGTAGTGAAAATGTAAATTGAATAACGATTACATATCAAGTCTATAATTATTCCCCAATTTAATTTTGTAGGATTATGTATCCTAAAACTATTGTGATTGTCATTTTGGTTGAATTTGATGTAGTGTTAGTCTTTTATTGGATTTCTATATATAAATCTCACATCAATTGATGGGGAAGGAAACTCATGATTGATATTATAAATTAAACTATGATCTTCTATCAGTATGATGATAAAAATGAACTTCGAAATAAAATTTCACACATTATATGGGTCATGATTCCCATTTAAAAACTTGTTTTTATCTCATGATTGAGGGAAAACTAAATATTATTGATATGGATATATTTTTTGGGTTTTTTGATGTATTCACACAATATTTTTCAATAATTAAACTGTATATTGAAGTTGATTTATCAATAGAACTCATATATAGTGAAACTCTTATATCAAAGACTCCCTATAGATTGAACCTGATTGAGTTGAAATAATTGAAGAAGAAAATCCAAGAAAATCATGACAAGTGAATTATCAGGCCATGTGTGTCACCATTGGGTGAACATGTTCTTTTTTTGAAGCAGAATCAAGGATCAATGCAACTCTACATTTATTATTAGTATTTTAACAATATCTAAACCAAGAAAAAGTATCATATACATTATATTTATGACTTATTTGATCAACTAAGAGGAGGCTAATACTTTTCCATGATTGAACTTTATTATGGATATCATCAATTGAGGGTCAATAAGGAGGATATTCTGAAGAAAACATTTTGGACAAGGTATGGAAACTATGAATGTATTGTGATTCCATTTTATCTTAATAATGTCCCTAGTATCATTATGGATATAATTAATAGAGTATTTAGGGATTACCTTGATCAGTTTGGGGAAGTCTTTATAGATGGTATTATAATATATATTCAAATAGAAAGTAAGATCATAAAAATCACTTGATAATTGAATTGGATCCCCTAAAGAAGGATTATTTATATGAAAATATTATTACGTGTGAATTTGCATGACAAAAGGTTTCATTTTTAAGTCATATAATCTTAATTAAGGTTCTATTGATGAATCCAAAAAAACCGGGGCCATTGAATGTTGGCCCCGACCAACCTTGGTGACTGAGATAAAATGTTTTTCTTATTTCGGCTAGATATTATTAGCGTTTTATAGATAATTTATAGTAAATTTATAATACACTCACCAAGCTAACTTAGAGGGGATCCACATTCCTCTAGATAATTGAATGTGAGAAAAATTTACAAGAATTGAAGAAAATATTAGTTAGTGAACATGTTCTTACATTACCCTGTAGTAAAGATGGGTATTTGATCTATAGTGATGTATCGAAGTGGGAACTATGATTAATTATTATAAATAATGATATGATGATATCTTATGCATCATAACAATTTAAGATTCATGAGAAAAATTAACTAACTCGCGATTGGGAGTAATCTATAGTAATTTGGGCATTTAAAATTTTGGGGTGATGCATTTATAGAAAAAATTGTTATATATGTACTGATCATAAATGTTTAAAGTATATATTCACACTAAAATAGATTAACATGCACTAGATAAAGTGGTTGGAGGTAATTAAATACATTGACTTCTCAAAACATTACCACCCTAGGAAAGTGAATGGGGTGGCTAATGTTTTGAGACAAATAGATTATAATATATTATCTATGATTATGATCATAAAATATATAATATTTGTGGATTTACAAAGTATGGATTTAGAAATTTTTAAGGAAGGTGAGAAATATTATAATTCTCAAATGATTTTTCAACTATATGTCTAAGTAAAGATTAAAGAGGTACATATGGTGGACATAGATCTAAATAAAAATGTAATTAATGTTCTTTATTTTAACCTTGATTATGAAGGAATGATAAGGTTCAAGAACATTGTATGTGTTCTGTATATACCCGATTTGAAGGATCAACTAGAAGAAGCCCATAGTTCTTCATTCACTATTTATATTGAACATATAACGATGTACTGGGACATTAAAGAGTATTTATGGTGAGATGGAATAAAAAGAGATATTGCAGAGCATATATCTCGATGCTTGGTATTTCATAAATATAAGGAAATGAGACCAAATTATTAGGGGATGTTAGAAACATTACCTATTCTAGAATGGAAGTGGGATATATAATTGAATTTCAACACTAAACATCAACCAAATTTTTATGGTCAGTTAGAGAGAACCATTCAAACCCTAGAGGATATATTAATAACTTATTCTATAGATTTCCAAGTTCATTAGGATCACCACTTCCCACTAGTGAAGTTTTATTATAATTGTAAATTTCACTCATGAATTCAAATAGATCCTCTTAAATACCTTTATGGAAAAAAGTATAGAGCTCCAACATGTTTGGAGTAAGCTAGGAAAATAAATATATTGGGACTTGATGTGGATAAATAAATGGAATATATGGATAGATCAATTCTTTAACGTACATTGGAAGCACAATGTTGATAGAAAAGTTATAATAATAATCATCGATGTGATCTAGAATTTGATGTTCAGAAAAAGGTTATTCAACGAATTTATTCAGAGAAGAAGGTTATGAGATTCAAAAACAAATGAATTTTGAGCCCTAGGTATATTAAAAATTTAATATTCTTAATCAAGTAGTGAATTTTTCTTTTCCCCTAGTGTTTTTATCAAACTTCCCCTAAGTTCATGATGTGTTCCACATAACTCTTTTGAAGAAGTATATACTTAACTTGTCATGTGTACTAAACTTAGGGCTTATACCACCAGAGAAATAAATTTATTATAAGGAATAACGAGTTGATATTTTATATCAAAGAGACAATGTACCATGAATAAATACACTATCATGGTCTATGTTTTGTAGTGAAACCACCAACTTAAAGAATCAATGTGGGAACCTGATGATATGATGAGGCCGAAGTATCCATATTTTTTTATTTAAGATTGAATAATTTTGAGGGTGAAAATAATTTTATGTTGGGTATAATTTAATATTGGGGGATTTTATGATTTTTTAAAAAATAAATTTAATTTTTTTAAAGAATTTTTTAACCGCAACATCGAGTTTTAATGATCTATGATATACTATTAATTTTATTTTTTAAACATGACCATTATAACGTAGATGCTAAATCAGGCTATATGAATAGGAATAAAAGAAATTTTAAATTTAATTATAATGTTTTTTAATAAATAAATTGTAGTTATATTGAAGTATTTAATTATTAGTAAATTATTTATAGCTTTGAATATACTTTTTTCCTCAAGAAATGATTTTTACTGTTTTATTGTGAAAAAAAATTTAATTTTTAAAAAATATATAAATTTTATTTTAAAAAATTCAATTCCTTTTTTGAATCCACATATATTAATTATCTTAGTGTTAATTTTGGATAATTTTCTGAAAAGATAAATTCTTTAGTGAATAGTGAAAAATACTGATTTTTATTAAAACTATATTTTGGTAAAAGAATTTAAAAGGTATTAAAATTTTATAAATAATTTCAAAATTAAAATCATTCCTATTATTTTGATATTAAAACAATTTTTTTTAATGGAATAAAATTTCTGTTTAACTTTAATATTAAAAAAATCTATACTTATGAAAAGTTTCTCTTTGGAAACCTGATTTTTCATCATGTCTACTTGTTCAATTTTAAATTAAAATTTTCCACTTATGTGAATTTAATTTATAAAAATTGATTAATTATTTTTAATATGTAAAATTAATATTATATATTAAATTATACTAATTTTTTGTTCAAAATAAATAGTAATAATAGTATAAATTAATTATCCCGGTTAAGGTTAAAACAAGATTATGAGGGGTTTAAACTAAAATAATAATGGGTAAAATGATATAAAAATTTATAAAAATCCCATCTTATCAAAATATCTAGACCGTATTCCATATAATTATCAATAATGATCACTTTTTATCCTTTTTTCATGTTTAAAACTTCGATACACCTTTTTCTTTTAAAAAATATAAATTGTGTCGTCTCCCCCACTAAAAAATGTAACCACCTATCCTATCCTATTCACACTTCCAAAACCCTTTGGTTTGTCTAAGAACTATTTAAATACATTAATTAATTTCCTCCTGATATCTTATAGTCATTATTTTTATTAGTAAAACCTCCTAAGAAATATTTTGGTGTTAACATAAGGAGGTTTTCTGAAGAAGAGATATCATTCTAACCCTAATGTTTTAATTTTAATTCATCATAAAAATCCTTCAAATATTCTTATACTATGATAATATAATTAAAACAGTATCTCCATTATAATTATATTTTATTATGTTAATTAAATAACCTACATCCTTCTCCTCTTTCATCAAATGGGAAACAAAACTGTCAATCGTGTGTACGAAAAAATACAACCTCATGAACAGTTGTAATTATTTTCCAATCGCCGCCTCTCATGGAAGAATGTAATGATATATTTAACGTATATATTTGATATTTAGGACATTATTATACTTATTTAATTATAATATCACATATACCTACTTACCTTTAATTTTATTGGAAAATGATAACATCGCTCGTGCATACGAGTGGACTACTGACTCCACAAAGCAATGTGATATATTTTCCATTATATTTTTACATGAATTTTAATTATAATAGATTAAATGAATATATATTATATATATGAATTATGGTTTTTGTAAAGGTTAATTAATATTTACCATTATTTTGTTTCATTTTTCGAGATAATGGAAACAACGTTCTTATGTACATACGACCTACCATATTCATGAACAATCTAATTCCATTTATATCAATAAAGTTAATGGATTAATATAAAAACATATATAATTAAATTATATTTTATTTATATAATTTTAACATTTTGAATATGATGGAACCATTATCAAAATAAAAGTACTGAAAATTCTAAACCAAAACATGCATGAAAAACAAAGTCGTTATTATCAAAAGCATGATTCTAACAAGAAATTATTAATAAATGGGTAATAGAAGGTCATAATTAAATAATATACGGAATTATATATGTTATTATGTTTCTATAATATATTTATAGCATGTCTATAATGATTATATTTGAGGTTTTAATGTGTATGAATAAAGTAAATACTTAAGGTTAGAAATTTTCATCTCACTTTTATTTCCATGGGACACATGCCATATTCAGTATTTTTTCTTTTGTGTGGTGTATATAATTCCAATAAATGTATGTTATGATTATTATTTTGAAATTTATATTATATACATATCCATATAATATTATTTATTTAATGGGGCTTCTGATTCAAAATTTACCAAAGTGGTAAGGTTTTTATGATACAATCTCATTGTTTATCGGAATTGTTTATGTGTATACTTCCAATGATGAAATATGATGATCTGTTTCTCAATAAAATCATGAATTTTATTATCCATCAGAAATTTTAATTAGACTCAGTTTTTTTCATTTCATTTTCCTCTATTTAATAACTAAATATAACTAAATATAATTTTAAAGAAAAATCGAATTTATCTCTCTCTTTAGTGAAAAATAACTTTTCTTAAATAATCATGTTTTATGAAAACATTTTAAAATAATTTATAGTATTATAAAATTATTTTTTAAAGGAATTTTTATCAATTTTTTAATTTTTAATTTTTTCAAATGAAAATTATTTCATTTTCTAGACAAATCCCTTTTGGATTTTATTAAAAATGTAGAAGGAATCATTATTTTATTGTGTGTTAAATGGATAATATTTTTCTCTACAATGGATTCTCAATTATTTAACAAATAAATTACCTTTTTTTAGGTAATTTTAAAATAAAATATTTTCTTATTGTTTTTTTCATTTTTATATTTTAAATAATTTATTTGAAAGTGAAAATTATGTTTTCCTCAAGAAATGATATAAGTGATCTTTCAAAATAATTTCCCATCTATACTGAAATCAATTCATGTTACTTAATATTTTGAGGGGATATGAACCTTGGATACCATATTTATTCTTTATATGTATAGTTTATGATTATGAGTACAAAATGCTTACGAAACCAATTCTTTTTCCATGTGTTATGTTATGATTAAATAAAAAAACAATGTTTACTAAAACATTATATTTTCCATGGGCTATGATATGATTAAATGGTTATGAAACTCATTTATTTTCATGGGTTGTAATAGGTTGAATGATTTATGATATCTTTAATAAAAGTTAAAGGATTATGTGAGGATTTGGACCTATATATTCCTTCAATGAATTTGGTAAAGATGGATAACTAATGAGTTAATTATGTTATGTTTGAACCTAATTTATTATTAACAATATAATGCATGGAACTAATTTCATGTTTATAAGATTCATCAAATGACTTGGTTTTTGTGTCCATAAGAGTAAGCATGGATATGGTTTTCATGTCCACAAGTTTATACAAGGAAATGATTTAATTTTCATAATGTAATGATTGAACATTTCTCAATTTATACATATTTAAAATGTTATGAACATATGATTTTTCTATATTCTTATGTTTAGGTTATGCTCTCCTAGATTATATTCATTGATTTCCTTTCATTGTATCCTACTTCTTATTCTGTGTTATGCATAAAGAGCAGATTAGTGATCACCTCTTCTACAAAGGTGAATGGGCTAGGGAGGTCTGGCATCATTTCGGCTACTTTGCTACTATCCAGGCACACCCTCTATTGGCTTGATCCTTCTATAAACGTTTGTTTAGTGGCTCGGGTAATGCATGGGTAGAATGTCTCACGAGAGTGTTAATTCTCCATGCGGGCTTCTGGAGTCTCTGTCAGGCACGAAACAAAGCGAGGTTCAAGGGAACTGTTTGCACTGGGAGATCCATAATTACTCGTACCCGAAGTCTGCTTCTCAATCTGATTAGAAGTATTGAAAACTGGTGGGATGATCCCTCCCTCCAGTTTCGGCAAACGGCATCCCAGGTGAGTCCTGCTCGCCCTATTTTCCGTGGCCAATGGATCAGATGGAAACTGTCACGCTCAGGACTGAAACTAAATACTGATGGCTCTTATATTGCGGTTGTTATGCGGGGAGGTGGGGTGATCTGAGACTCCAGTGACACCTTCATGTTATATTTCTCGGTGTACCTTGGAAGTGGCTCCTCCCTGCATGCGGAGGCCGTTACCTTTCTGCCAGTCCTTACCCTCTCTAATTAAGGTGGTATTGAGATTGCGGAAGTAGAAACGGACTCCGAGATTCTTTTAAAAGCAATCCTGGGCATCGGAAAAATTCTCTGGTCGATCATGTACCCCATCAGGAAGAGTCATGCGATTATCTCCAACACTATCTGGTTGAGTCACACACACCGTGAGGGAAACAAGTTGGCTGATCATATGGTGAAGCTTGCGGTGCATGGTCCGGGTACGTCCTATTTCGACAACATTAACCATTTTGATACCAAGGGGGTTAACCTTATTAGAGGTGATTCCCTCAGTCTCCATTACTTCCGACCCCCTAGGCCACTCACTCGCAATGTACACTTTTAATCTTTCCTTTTTAAATAAATAATTGATGATGATGATGATGATGATATCACCTTTTTATATGTTTCCTTTACTGAGTTTATGAATAATTTTTTTAAGTAGGGTATGTCTAAGAAGAGTACTATAAGGTAATATACTTATTTTAGAAATATAATTTATTTCATGAAATTAGAATATAGTGTTTCTAATCTCCAAAGTCACTAAACCTTTATGGTCCTCAGGCTTGTTTTTTCTAAAATTATATAGATATTAACCTATTAATTTGTAATATTTATGTATAAAAATCTTGGGTACATATAGTTGGTATCAGAGGAAAGGTTTAGTTAAACATGGAATCTGGGATGAGAAAACATTAGTGATATCCTTATTGACATGTTTAAGGATAAGTCTAAGTGTAACTCAAAGTATAAGAAAAAAATACAATAATTTTAGTAAAGGATAAATCATGTGGTTTCTAAGAAATTACATCCCTATATTGACATTACAAGTGGATGAAGATCTAACACAGTTGTACCTTGGGGTAATAACTCCAAAAATGGTTCATTAAGCTGAAATTGATCATCACCTGGTACATGACAATGTTCCTTACTCCACATCTGGTTTGACACTCATATGGGATTGTTGGCGCCAAAATTTGGAGAAGGACTGAATCTCGTGGATAAAAGAGCAACGAATGAATTTGGTAGAAAAAAGAGGACATCTCAGGGCACGGGAGGTGGGAGCACGCAAGATTCGGAAGGCGCACACAAGAGGACTTCTAGCGTGCAAACTGGTGTGTTCTGACATTCCCTTCCACACCCAAAACACTGTCCTCCGCAACAGGCTGCACCCGACACTGTTTCCGTGCACAAGTAAATGATGACAGGACTTTTGTACGCCCGTCCATGTTTCTGTGCTGAAGGTGATGTTGAACAGCCATTTGAGTGCCCATCCCCATTTCTACACCCAAAGTGATGTCGAACAGGAATTTGCGTGCCCGACCCCATTTCCGCACACAAGGCGACGTCGAATAGGCATTTGTATGCCTGCCCCCATTTCCGCACACAATGTGACGTCGAACATCCCTTTGCGCGCCTGACCCCCACTGTGTGAAAAAGCCGGCAACCGACCAGAGTTTTTGTGCATAGCCCCAATACGCGCACAAGCCGACAACAGACTGGAGTTTGCGCACCAGGAACTTGCGCGCCACTCTAAGGACTTCAGCTATAAAATAAACAGTATCCCCTCCCTTCAGAGGGGGTAACCGAAGATGAATCAACGTACTGGTATGAAAAAACCCTGTTTTCTATGAACACACCAAAAACCCTAGCATCCGTGACCACGCGAAAGACCCCAACTTCCGCGACCTCATGGAAAACCCATGGCCTTCAGGTATGGGTTGTTGCGGAATAGGTTCCTCAGGGGTGCCTTCAGACGAGCCCTCTGATCCTCATTAATTTCCTCTCTTCTTGAAGTTATTTTCATGCAAGGGGTCTCATCTTGCATGCAAGTTCCCTCTACGTCAGGCATTCTTGCGCGCAACCCATCCAAACTTGCACGCAAACCGTCCGTCTTCAGCGCAACCCCTCGGGCTTACGCGTCACTGATCCAACTTGCATGAAAACCATTTGTCTTGCATGTAACCCCTCCATATTGAATGCCACCTATACCTCTTGCATAGAACCTCTTCATCTTGCACACAAACTTTTCATCTTATGTGGGAACTTCCTATCTTGCCCCGACCCATTCTCTTACGCATGCTCCATGTGATGCCCTCACCCTGAGGAACTTTGTTTGAACCTCTCTTATGCATGACACACCATTGTCATGCACTCTTTTACCATTTCCCCCCTTAGTTTTTCACCGAGCTACTTAAAAATCCCTTGTATGGTACTTCATGTTGCATTGTTTTGCATCATGCTCCTTCAAATAGGCACGCTAACGGCTATTGCTTCTTCACATAGCCACACTAACATGGACCCCCCAATGGTTTTCTCCGTAACACCCCTTCTCAATGAAATTACTGATTCCGTACTTCCCCCAATGGTGTGTGGGTATCGGTTATGTAAGTCCTACGGGTGCGGAGCGCACCCACCTCGTCCGAGCTACATGAAGTTAAACTGCCAAGCACCTTCATCCTCAGCACATAACGATAAACTGCGACCTCGCCGTATGCCTTGCATGTAGGATTCCCTATCTCGTACATTCTCTACAACAACTGGTCACCATAGTAGTGAAATCATTATTCACATGGAATGACATCCTCTTTATCAAATCGTTTTCTCTCTGCGGGAAAAGGGCAGCCACCCTAGTGTAATCCCCAAGCTTTATTTGCAGGAGGCAGCACCACTACTCCTCTCTTCTTGGGTGACAAATCCCTCTCCCACTGGGCTTTGTAACTGCCCAAGACTCCACCCTAGAGTAAGTCCCAATATCTATCTCCTATTTGGGCTTCTAACCACGCATATGCCCCTATTTCCTCTTTGGGTCGCTAACCACACGTGAGCCCCACTCCACTTCCCACGGATGCACCTTTCACGACGTGATCGTCAGGTCTTTGCTATATCTTGTTTCTCACACCGAGCATGACTTATGTGGGCTTAGATCAAGCGTCAACCATGAAATGCCTCTCTGGTTAGCGTAGAATGTAATCCCCACACCCACCAGAACTACGAGGTCTTTGGTCCTTTCTAATAAAATGTACGTAAGAAGCCTCCTTGAGGTTCAATCCCAACACCAATTGGTCTTGGCCATCTTTATTTTGGTTAACCAAACACCCCCTTAACTACAAGGCCTTTGATCCTTTCCAAGGAGAGATACATAGGAAGGATTCTTGAGGTTGAACCCCAACACCCAGTCACTTTGACCCCCTTCACGTCGGTTCACCCAAACCCACGTGAACTATAGGGTCTTTGATCCTTGCCAATACGAGGTACGTAGAACACCTCGCTGAGGTTCAATCCCAACAACCATTTGACCCCAGGTCCTCCTCCATGTTGGTTCACC
Source organism: Viscum album (assembly GCA_963277665.1). Taxonomy (NCBI): domain Eukaryota; kingdom Viridiplantae; phylum Streptophyta; class Magnoliopsida; order Santalales; family Viscaceae; genus Viscum; species Viscum album. The sequence goes on from OY728139.1 coordinate 482,130,213, forward strand.
GACCCCCATCCTAAAGGAACTATGTGGGTTTCATCCTTGTCTCTTAGATAAGGTATGTAGGAAGCCTCCCTGAGGTTTGACACCATCTAGCGGTAAGTCGTTACGACCCCATCCGATGGTAAGCCATTGTGAAACCATTCAGTGGTAAGCCGTTGATATTCCCATCCAGTGATAAGCCATTGTGACCATATCTAGTGGTAATCCATTGAAATCCCCAATCGGTGTTAAGACGTCTTCAGATGAACTATGTGGACTTTGATTCCCTATAATAGGGACATGTAGGAAGCCTCTTCGAGACTCAAGCCCTACATCACCGTCGTCCTCGAGATGATTCCATCTCATTATCCATCCACTTCATTAAACCTTACATAATCCATTCTAATTCTTACCTGGGCCACCACATCCCAGTGGGATCATGCCAGCTCATTCCCCAATCCTCTTAACAATAATCAGAAGGCTAACCACACGTTGGCTGCAACATCAGGGTTCCCTCCAAAGATTGCACCCATCTGATTCACTCTAATTAGTGTTCTGATCAGTCCGATCCATCTCATCTAGATGTTAAACCTATTGCATACTCTGGCTTAAACATGGGGAGCTGAGGAAAACCTCATATACATACCCATGGCATAAAATTTCTAGTGTTCGATGTGGGATACCTTGAGCTTCTATTCCATCAAGAAGCCCTATAATAAGAGGAAGAAACCCAGACGTGCGAGTGTCCTAACATCCAGACATTCCAGTGATGTCCAACATGAATACTCCCCTGAACGAAGGTTGCTTCCCTGACCAGACTCTTTGGAATGTCCTGAAAAAAGCAGTGTAATTAGTTGGTGTCTGTAAAGATAAGGCACTAGGAAGAGTTTCACAAACAACAACTTAAATCTATAAGGGAGACCTGTACTAGGTGATGAGTTCTAAGTAAGAATCCATGTAAGCAAAAACTGACATCCCATCATCCCATTTTTATTGAGGAGCAAACATCCCTGAACAAGGAACGGATGTCGCCCGCCTTTGGAAAGCAGGAATGCGGGGCAACAAAATAGTGTCCATGTCCCCCATCAAGATGGACGTGCACACCCCAATGAAAGAATCGGAACAAAAATGGTGAACCCGACATGAATTTATTCTACTCAACATAGAGACTAGTAGAGTTCGAGGCATCAATGTTTTAGAATGTCACCAGATCTAGTTATCCAGTACTGGGTCCCGTCAAGAAAATAGCGGGCCTAGCGTGAAACTCATCAGAAGTTGGGCTAGTAGAGCATTGGACATCCCAATCTGTGACATTGTTAGCATGGACCCCTCTTACCGTTCATGGAAGACGGGATGGCGATGGCACACTGGTTGTCAATTCCTTTATTCTTTCAGCACTAATGAGTTAATATCCCTACTTTCAGGAACCAAGTATTTGCACTTGGAACTCGATCATCACCTGCCCACCGACGCAAGGGTAGGGGAAGTACCAGTGCGGGAGTCCCATGCAGTTCTGCCTCTTCTATAACTGTCTCAATGGCCGTGACCATGGGGTACCCATGCCCCATCTCCCCGCCCGAGGTTGTTCATATGAGGGTGATCAATGACATCATATGTCGGTACAAGGAGGATGGGATCATCCCCACGAGGGATATGGCCCACCTGGATTTAGAGGCTTCTATGACTCATCGTCAACGCCACCCCTGAGGGCCGCATATAGAGCCACTACTCCCCATTCCAACATATAACCATTTTCGAAGACTCTCCTCGGAACTTTGCGATGACACATTGCCTTACGCCGACGAGGTAGGGGATATCTGGGTCAATCCAGTCTGGATCCCATTCCAGGGGCTCCCAACAAGGGCTCCCAACAGGTCGCGTCAGCACTGCCACCCAGTCTTACTCGTTAAGGATTAGGTAATCCATGTACCATCACCACCGACTCCGGTCTGTCTAACTCAATGACAGCGTTGGGTGCAATCCGAAGAGGTCATCCCCCAAGGGGTGACAACATCAGCGGCTACTATGGCCTGATCCACCACTGACGCATATCACCAACTACCTGTATACACTGAGTAGGGACATTCATATGCCCGACCTGGATTGAGGCCCCAACCACCCCATGGGCCGGCTGGGTTGACTATCTAGGCCACCAGCACAGGCAGTGGCCACCGCAGACTATCCCGTAGCGATGCCACCCAGTACGGAGGTCCTCTCCATACTACTACCATGGATAATGCGGGCCTTCCCCACTTATAGGCTCGGTTTGAAGGTCTTCCCCGTGAAACCTTCAATCCAAATGAGGTTCTCCCCATAGCGGTGACTCTCAGTATAGACGTCTCTCCCATGCCCACTACACTGGATATAGAGTCATTCCTCCCGCCACACACCGTTGGTATGGGGACGTTGCACATCTGGTCACTCTCCAATGTGGGGACCCTCCTCGTGTCCTCGTAGCAGCTGTAAAAGGTCCTCCTCATCCCATAAATCATAAGAGTGAATGCCAGATTCACTTCATCAGCGCCCAACATGGAGGTCCTACCCGTGTTCAGCTTGTCCAGTATGAGGAACCTCCTCATACTAATGTCACCAGGGGAAACAAGCTTGGTGCCCCCCCCCCAATGCTCCTATTGGTTACAGAGGAGGTATCACCCACTCTATAGCTACCCATAGAGGTCCTCCACATGTCCTCTTTGATATCTGTCCTGGTGCTCCTCGCACCCCATCTTACTCAGTCAGAAACCCTATCTTCCCCACCACCAATACGGCCAAAGGACATCCTCATGTTAGAAATATAACTTGTCCTGAAGAGCCATCCAGGATAAGGAAGAAAGGTCGTCTCCACCATAAGAATAATTCAGGGAAGGATTGGATAGAGATCAAAACATTCCACTTCTCAAACTCTGAAGCAGAGTATGACTCAGCCCGAGAACCCTCCCCTCGGTCCTCTGAGTCAAGTGATGTGGCAAGAACGAGGTGCATTATCCTAGTACTCCTATAATACAAGGTCTATCGGATTCCCACGTCCCTCCACAGGTATATCCAGGAGGAATAAAATTTGGAAACCCACAGGTTATGGTCATACAATCACCAATGTCGTCAACAGAAGCAATCTCTACCTTGACTAGAGATCATGAAGAGCTATTCTGAGGACCAATGGTGGGTGAGCAAAAGCACGGCCCATCGCCAGTAGCCCTATCTCATGCACTAAGAACTTAGACCGTCATCCCATCCTATCATGATGTGGTGGATAAGTTTCTACACTCTTTGAAGAATAGCCAAAGATATGGTGGTTTGTCGGCTCACTCGTCATACTCTCCACCGTCCAGTCTACAGTCCCAATGGTCTACTTCGGTACCTCTATAGGTTCCTTAGCTGCCTCCGGTTGATGATTGGGGTAATGAAGGGAAATACCCTAAATCTGATCCAAGGAACTTATGGAATATCCTCACATCGGACTACTTCCCTGAGATGTTTTGGCCCGTGGCAGTGTCGAATTTCTGTGCACCGGAATCCCTCACCCCAGAGAAATTTGAGTGTTTCCGTCAAACCCTCTGGGCAATGCACTTTCTCCTTCATCATCAAGGAGTGGTTTATCTCAGGATCCAATCACATTTTGAAGACATTGGCAGGAAAAGAATTCTAGTTGATTTGTCCGCACTCTCTATGGCCCAGCGCCTTGAGTCACCAGGTCTTCATAAGGCCCTCCAACAGCAATGCATTCGGAGTTTCAAGGTACTCTGAAATATTATCAAGGAGGATTCCCCTCACCTACAGATTTGTGGCTAGGGGAAATATGTTGCCCTCCTCTTCAGTCATATTCGAAGGCAACCTGACTTTCTAGGTGAAACTGAGGACATGCCCCCAGGTAGAGTCATGGTAAACATGGCCATCCGATCATAAGTGGAAAATGAGATGGAGTTCATAGATGGCGACCTTCTTCCTGAAGGTGTTCCAGAGCTACTGGACCCCTCGAGGAGGGTTACTCGTCAACATAGGAGCTTACTGGGTCTCCCGGTGCCCACTAAGGCATTAGTCTTTAGTCGAAATCATAGTAAGGGTAAAGAGAATCTCGAAGATGCCAAACACTCTGACCCATCCGGGTTAGTGCAGAAGATGGAGGAAGACCCCAAAAATTCCATGTTGCGTTAGAAACATGCCATACAGAAGAAGTTGATTGAAGAACTCCTAGCTGAATGGGCTACCAAACGATGGCCAGACGACGACAATCCTAGGCCATGGCTACAGGGGCAGGAACAACTTCCCCTTGGCGAGCAACCACCAGGAGACCCTAACCATCCTTCCCCCATGGACAGGGTTAAAGCCGTAACTTATGGCATGAGGGTGTGGTATGTCTCACCAAACCCTCAGTAATGGCACGAAAATCCAAGGGACCCAGCTCAGGTTCCCCTAGCTACCCCAAGGGTCAGGCCACCAGTGGCCCCACAAGCTGCTGGGCCTGCTTACCATGTTGAAGAACCCGTCAACGCACTCGTGGTTAGGTATCCCCATCAAGATTGGGACCCTCTACTAGATGACCCAATGGAGGCACTCATTACCCGCCTTGAGGCATTGGAAATGCGACAGGTGGCACTCCCACCTGATGGTATACCGTATCCGGCATGGGTGGATGATATTCCAGCACCCCTGGGTTTTGGAAATCCCACATTCTCCCCCTTTAATGGGACTAGGTACCCGTCACAGCACCTGACCCAAATTACCTCAAGGTGTGGCCCCTTTTTGGGAACTCCAGCGCAGAAGGAAGCCGCCAAACATCGATGTTTTGTGCAGACATTAGAAGGCCTTGCGTTTGTCGGGTAAAACCAGCTCCCCATCAAATCGGTGACTGTATAGGAGGACCTTCATAGGAAATTCCTCTACTAGTTCTGCTCCACCAAATAGAAAACGAGCATCACGGACCTCTTCAAGTGTAAGTAGAGGCCTGATGAGCACGTCACTGAGTTTATCGCCAAGTGGAAAAGACTCATGTATTCCCTCAATATGCCACTTACTTGGGAGAAATTAATGAATATATATGTGTGAAATTATAAGATGGAACTGGTTACCTCTATGATCACCCAGAAATATCTTGGGGGTTTCGAGAATTCTCCGATAAGGCCCAGTTCCAAGAAGAAGCTTTACAGCAGGCTAAGTAGGCACTTTTGTTGCCTCCTGAAATCCTTGCAAGAAGGGACACTAGAGTTGAGCCTGCCGCAGTGGCCCAAATAGAGGCCCCCAAGTGATTAGAGGTATTTCCAATAGATCCACCTCCACAACCTCGCAGAGGACCGCCACCACAGGTGTAGCCTCTAGCTCAGCAGCAGCCGCATCCAAATTGGCAGGTACCCTCGTGCAATGCGCCACCACCGCCTAGGAAATATTACTGAGTTCCACCTCCTTGAATGACTCATCCATCCCCCCATCAGGGTCAGGATCCAAGGGACCCCTTTCCAGACAAGAGAAACCAGACCTACCCATTCAACGATACACAGGTCCCCGGTTACTTCTGTAGTGCCCTGGAACAGAGCATTGTGTGTTTTCCTGAGTGTTGAAGGCCGGAAGAGGAAAAACTTACCAATCACCCTAATTACTTCCCCTATCAGTGGATCTTGGGGAACAATCTCAATAAGTGCTAGGTGTTCAAATATGGGCACCAGGACCAGGTTGACAAAAACATAGTCAGGTGGGGCCCAACCGTAGCGCAGGTAGCATGCGTCTGTGTGAGGCCAGACAACAGCAGCGATAATGAGGGAAAGTGGCATCAAGTTTCCAGTCATAGATCCCAAAAGTATAACAACTGGATGGATCGTAAAACAGTCATCTATGCCCATGGTTTTATCTAGGAATGCATGAATCATCCAAAGCCTTCAGAATCTACAACCACCACTTGTGCATCATCGTCTCAGTCGGCCTCTTCCCCAAAGAGAAAACACTGGCGACGTAAAGGAATACAAAGTCCACCATTGATGCCATGATCATCCCACACTCTTGGTGAATTCATGCCTGTGGAGATGGTGATCCCTCCCAGAATCTTTTTATTAGTGGATGAATCTTCAAGTGACGGTCAAGGGTACGCCTCGGTTAACACCATAGATCTGGTAAATCCCTACATGATTCCTAATGACGAGGAGCTCCAGACGGATCTTCCCAACGTCCCCAGCCTACACCAACGTCGGTGGAGCCATGACCATATGGGTTGTCGAAGCACATTAGTTGTCACTTCCAGCCAGGTCGTGCATTCCACTAAGACCAGACAGTAGGCCCAGCGCAGAGCTCTGCACGTGCAACCACCCATATGGTGTCATTAGGTCCACCTCCACTGCCGTTTGTGCTACTGGACCAAGAAGATCCACCTATGACTCACCATGGTCAACCACAATCCACCCTAGACCGGTCCTGGTCTGCTAGCCCCAGTACGACTATTTCTCTACAAGCATCGAATAGTGACCAGTGGGATATGCCCAGCACCAGTCAGCCGTTGGTCCAGCCAGCAGGGCCCAACATGCCTCTTGTCACATAGTGGCCTCCTTCAAGAATAATTTCATGCCTAGAACAGAAGTACGGTGTTATTACACACCTTTGCAGAATCTCAATAAGGATTTCCATCATTAACGCCCTTCGCCTATCGTCAGATACGCGTGAGGCCCTCGATGAGGCTTTAAGAAGCCCCCTGCAGTTTGAGATGGATGTAGTAGTCGCATAATCCTTTCATTCTGAAGCGGTTGAGACTAATGAATGTCGGCCCATTATCTCATTCTTTGGAGAAGATGAAGGATCTCTCATATAGGGTCACATTCTCCCACTATACATCACTAGACAATTTAATGGTGTGGAGCTTCCCTACTGTCTTGTTGACACCGGCTCCAGGATTAACCTTATCCTGACATGTAAACTGTGGAAGATGGTGTTATCTGGAGATGATCTGAGTCCCTTTGACCTAAGAACCCAAGGTTATGACAAGAAGGAATAGAAATTGGTCGGTAATATCCACATGAAGACCCAGTTTGGTGTCTTAGTTTCCAGCACCGAATTTATGGTAGTCTCCCAGGACACCACCTACAATGCGTTTATGGGAATTTCATGGCGCCACCTACATGTGGCGGTTCCCTCATCATATCAACAGTGCCTCAAGTACTCCCTTAATGGTCGATTGGGCATGCTTCGAGTTGACACAACTCTATTTTCTTCTTCTAAGGCCTCCAATATGGATGCCAACTACTACAAGAGCAATGACAATTAGATTCAGACCAATGAGGTCGAGCATGGAACGGTTGCAACCAACCCGTGAATAGATCCAGATGATGCCTATATCTTTCCAATCCACCGATTGGAGGCTATAACACTGGGCATGGGACAATGCTTCATTGTGTCTGGGATGAGGGGGGAAGACATTCCCAGTTATAAGTGACTAGGAAAAATCACCTCGTACTCCTATAAAAATCAGGCTCAGGTGATCCCAGATCCTCCTACCCCCATAAGGTATCGGGATGTCCACCATGTGGAAACAACAATATGTCATATGTACTTCTTTTTCCAGGTTTGAATTAATTGGCTCAAGCCAATGTTCCATTATTGCTTAGATATCATCAAGTGTGGCCCCTTGGGCCAAAGGCCCAATGGTATTGGATCAACAGCCTTCATCTCTATGGTTGTGGCAGCACATGTGTCTTCTGATGCGGTGTTTGTTGCTGCTCAGGCGGGTACCGACTTCTCGTAGGGATCTATCGACTTAGAAGTGACTCCTCCCACTGAGGATTCCCCCTCTACAAGTAGATATGAAGATTTAGAGGATTCCCCTTACCTTTGAAGAGGGCGTCTCTTCCACAGTCTATGAGTTGTCTCAAGGGAACCTCGATAGGGAGGTAGACCCGAGACCCACATTGATCAGTGTCGCCATGTCATTCATGGAGCAAAAACAGTAAATAGACTTCCTAAAACAACATTGTGATATGTTCTCCTGAGGTTATGATGAGATGCCAGGACTAGATCCCCTGGCATCTATCCACCCCCTAAATCTCCCTACAAATCATCACGGGTTCAAGCATCCTCCCAGAAAGATACACCCTTCTCACAGTTCCATGGTAGAGGTAGAAGTTTATAAGATCATCAGATCCAATTTCATTAAGGAAGTCTAGTACCCCAAATGGCTAGCCAACATTGTGTCAGTAAGGAAGAAGAATGAACAGATAAGGGTCTGTATCGACTTATGAGATCTCAACTGTTAGTGCCTGAAGGATGATTTTCCCCTTCCAGTGATAGATTTTCTGATTGATGATATGACTGGGATCCAAGCCCTTTCTTTCATGGATGGGTATTCCAGATATAATCAGATCCGAATGGCCCGCATGGACGATGAGTCGACAGCCTTCATGGAACCACAAGGTACATTTTGTTACCAAGTCATGCCCTTCGGCTTAATGAATGCAGGTTCCACCTACTAGTGGGATATGAATCACATATTTAAGAAGATCCGTGGAATGTTGGTGGAATGCTATGTGGATGATCTGGTGGTGAAATCTCTCCAGCGTTAGGACCATATCAAAGAAGTTGAGATGGGGTTCATCTTCCTCCATTCCCATCACCTGAAGATGAACCTATTGAAATGTGCCTTTAGGGTAACCACTGGGAAGATCCTCGACTTTGATGTTAGATACTAGGGTATCGAGATTGACCCTGAGAAGATCGAGGCCATCAGCCATATGTCACCCTCGAGTAACATTCGGGAACGTCGGGGCATCCAAGGACACTTGGCCTACATGTGCTGATTCATTGTGAATCTGGAAGGCATGTTTAAGACATTTTCTCGGCTCATGAAGATAGGCACCACTTACAAATGGGACAAAGAGTGCTAGACTGCATTTGATGAAATCAAGTAGTATCTACTCCAGCCTCTGGTCTTGATGCCAGCCATCTCCGTAAAACCACTGGTCTTTTATGTGACTGCCCTGGAATGATCTCTCAGCACCCTTATCACACAGAAGAACAATGAGGGGATGGAGAACAACCTTTACTACCTCAGTCGCATGAGACCAGATACTCCCCCATCGAAAAGAGATGCCTTATTCTAGTACTCACAGTACAGAAATTGCGACATTACATGCAGCACTACGAGGCTGTCTTGCTCGGTGTGTAGTGATTCTCCTGCAGTTCGATATTAGGTTTGTACCTCGAAGAGATATTAAGGGGAATTCATTAGAATAATTCCTTGCTTCCAATCTGGCTCCTGCTAACCTGTCCTTGGATCTTGATTTCCCCGATGAAGCGATCCTATCGATAGACCAAGCCATGTAATGCTAGAAGATTCACTTCGATGGTGCTTCCTAAAGCCCCACTAGTAGGAGGCTCAATGATCCCAGGCTCAACGGGGTAGGATTGGGTGTCATCTTTATCACCCTATCACAATCCATTCACCCATACTGATTCCTGTTGTCAGAAGGCTGCACCAAAAATGAGGTAGAGTATTGGGTTCTTATCATTGGCCTCGAGTTGTCCATCCAGATTGATGTGCCCCATTTTCACGTGAATCGGGATTCCGAAATAGTCATCAAGAAGATAAATGGTGACTATGTCATCAGAAAGCCAGAGATCATACCATTGTTGGAGCACACTCTCCAGCTAATGGCCTAGTTCCCATCTCGGTTGGAAGTTACTCATGTCCCTCGATCTTAGAACGGTCGAGTTGATGCCCTGGTCGGCCTGGCTGCATCATTTTTAGATCCCAAGCAAGATGACCTGATTATCCACGTGGTACATCGGAGATTCATTTCCCATGTATCCCCAGGTGACGACGATGGCCTGTGTGTGAGCCATTTTACCGTTGGAGCCTGCATGTCAGGACACCCATATGCAGTGGTTGAAGTGAATCTTGACTAGAGATCCCCCTTTTTTGAATATATCCAAAATGGATACCTCCAAGCTGATCGAGCTGAGTGCGAGCGAATCCGACATCACGTGTTACATTTAACCCTCCCAGATGATCATAATTGTGATGTGATCCTCTACAAGTATAGTTTTGATGGTATTCTCCTCTATTTCATCCAAGGATTTGAGATTTCTTAGGTCATGCAGGTGGTTCATTTTGGTTCCTGCAGCACCCACTAGACTGGGCTGAAGCTATCTCACCAGATCTAGAGATTATGGTACTTTTGGCCCTCCACGATCCATGACTACATTGAGTTAACTAAGATATTCCATGCATTCCAAATTCAGGCTAACTTTATGCATCGGTTGCTAGATCATCTCCACTCCACCAAGTACTCTTGGATATTTTCTGTATAGAGACTCGATGTCGTGGGACCATATCCACCGGTGACAGCTCGCCAGTGTAGATTCATCCTTACGACTACATATTTATTCTCCAAGTGGGTAGAGGCAGTGCCACTATGGGAGGTCAAGGCCTGGTCCATCGTTGACTTTGTGAGTTCCAACATCATCTACCTATTTGAAGTCCCTCACGCTGTCCTCACTGAGAACAACACAAACTTCCAAGCAACTGAGCTGAAGAAATTGTATGCTAAGTACAACATCCGTTCGAACCATACCTCCCTCTATCATGTGCATGAAAATGGACAGATCGAGGCATTCAACAAAACCCTCTCTAACATTTTGTAGAAAATGGTAAGTCAGAATAAGAAGAGTTGTTCAGAAAAGATCTCCAACACCCTCTGGGCTTATCAGACAATGACTCGTAATTCCACCTAGGTGACCCCATATTCTTTGGTCTACGGAACTAAGGTTGTCCTACCCATCGAGATTTAGTTTCCTTAGTTACACACAACAGTCTATGAACAACAGGCGCCAGATAAGGTAGTTGAAATCCATCTGGCTAAAATGGAAGCACTTGATGAGAATAGGCTTCATGTCCTGCACAATCTGGAAAGGCATCAAAACAAGATAGCCAAAGTTTCAACAAGAAATTACACCTCTGCTCATTCTTGCTGGGTGACTTGGTTATGGACCTGAGGGAACCAATGATACCTATCAGGAAACCACCCAAGTTGGAACCGAAATGGGAAGGACCTTATATCATTCACAAGGTTTACTCCAATAGCACATACTTCCTGGTTATAATGGATGGTGAGCGTATAACTCCTCCCACCAATGCCAGGTTTCTCAAGAAATACTTTGCTAGATCCATAGGGTCCTACATGACCATAAACTGTATGGTTCTACATGATCTAAAACCCGCCAGTCCCACACGAACGTAAACTACATGACAGTCCTGCATGACCTTAAACTGAACGGTCCTACATGACCTCAAACTGTGCATTGTCCTGCATAACATTGAACTGAATCTCAAGAACTACGTATATCTTGATTCCCATTCCCATGGGATATGTAGAAATTCTCAGATGCCGCATCTTGAGTCTGGACCCAGTTTCTTCTTTGTTTATCCCCTACGGGGCATAGTTTTATTGGGGGATCACACATGGTGTCATTTAGGCTTATTAGGACCCACCCATGTCAGGGTTATGATGATTTCACCATGTTCCATCTTTTCTTCTTCTAATCCTCCCACATACTTACCACATAACGATAAACTGCATGGCCTTTTAGAACTATGTGTGGCTTGATTCACATATTCATGGGATACGTAGGAACACACTGACATTTCATCCATAGGCCCAACCCCAAAACTTCGGGTCCTTACATTGGGATGAAACACATGGTGTGGCACATTCCTTTTCCCTCATTCATGTCAAGTTCGTCATAACTGTACCATGTATCTCTCTCCACTGAGGATCTCTATCTCTTCTCATGTCCAAATTCATTTGAAATTTCACAGGTGCATTCATGTTCCACACACCCCTTCATTTGGGTTTCCATTATCTTTCACACCGGAAGGGACCCCTAAATGGCATGGATGTTAGGCCTAAGGAATCTCCTACCATTATGGGCCAATGTCCTGGAGTGTTTCAGACAACAAATCGATACAAGTACTACATTGAGAATATGATCAGCGGTCAATTATAATTTGTTTTTCCCATTTCAGGTTACACGATATAGATGATGTGTTTTGAATCTGGTCAACAAATATCCATTGTCCTTGCCACCACCCCCATATATCCCAAACAATGAGTGTGATGGTTCATGTTGTCTGCTGTATCTTAGGGTTATGATTCCCTTTGGGTGATTCCAGCTATCAGACCCTTATATGATAGGTAAAGCCGAATCTGGATCCATGTTTCCCACACCTAGCACTTCTCATGTGGGCTTAGGAGCTGTTATAAGGCAGTAACCGCACAAGAGGTCATACAGATACAGTTGTTTGGGACGCCCAACCTCAGGTCCTTCGACCTCTTCGGGACCTTGGACCAAGTTCTCTTTTAGGATTGTGTGGTGTGATACAGACTCATGTCCTCATTCACATCAGGCTTTTTAGACACGCCACACACATCCCCCTAAGATATCCCTCCGATGATTTATCATTTGTCCCATGATCATGGGCCCTGCCACGCTTTGCAAGTCCCATCATTTGGGCTTTCATCGCCTTCTATATCTAAAAGGGACCTAAATGGTATGGATTCTTTCCCCGAGGTCTCTCCAACCATTATGAGATAACGCCCTCGAGGATTGCGAGCAACAAGTTAATACAAGTCCCATGTTGCGAATATGGTCAACGATTGACACCAAATTGTCCCCCCCCCTTCTGGTCACACAAGGGTGGATACTGTGTTGAAAACCTGGTCAACAGCTGTCCTCCATCATCATTTTCACTTTGTGGTCTTGCATAAGCACAATGATCCACCCTCTCTATCCCACACATATGACATTAAACTAGGCATATACAGTCCGAGCTCTATGACTCTAAACTATGATCACCTTTATCCACACTACAAGATGTTAAACTAAAATTTGGCCATGACATTCTGTCCATGGCCCAGCCTCAGGCCCCTCAGCCTTTTTGGGCCCCTGGCCCAAGTTCTCACTTAGTTTTGTATGGTGTGGTGCGAGATTATGTCCACATTCATGTCGGGTTACTTGTCATTTCGTAAACACCCCGAGACGAGATACCTTACCCCTACCTCTGTCCTCACTACAAGACATTAAACTACAAGCAGACCATGACATTCTGTCCATGGCCCAGCCTCAGGCCCCTTGGCCTTTTCGATCCCCTGGTCCAAGTTCTCACTTAGGGTTGTACGGTATGGACTCATGTTCTTATGCACGTTGGGTTACGTGTCATGTCGTAAATTCCCCTCGTTGGGGTATCTGGACCTTTTTTTCACCATCCCTCTTCAAGAACTACATGTGGATTTATTCCCATCCTAATGGGATACGCTGGACTCCCTGAACATCAAGACTTCGAGTCTAGCCCCATCTCTTAGAGGAATCCTTGTAATCTAGGCCCCTTGGCCTGGATTCTTCTATGAGAGGGATATATGGTGTGGTATGGTATTATGTTCTCATTCACATCGGGTTTGAACAACCACACCATGTACCTCTTTCTCTTGAGAGTTCTCCAACTATGTGTTCTATACTCATATTTCCAAATTGGCTACTCTCAAGTTGAGCCCCTAGACCCTCTACAACGATTCACCAATTGGCCCATGAGTACTCTGGTCAAGAACCCGGAGTGTCAGATTCTATGTGGACATGCATTTGCCTATTTTTCAGGCTTCTTGTTCCCCTTCATTTGGGATTCCATAATCTTTCACACCTAAAGGGACCCCCAAATGGCCTGGATTCTATGCCAAAGGGCTCTCCTACCATTATGGTCCAACATCCATGATGGTTTCAAACAATAAATTGATACAAGTTCCGCATTGAGAATATGTTCAGTGGTCGATGCTCATTTATTGTCCCCATTTCAGACCACATGATAAGGATGTTGTGTTTCAAACATGGTTAATAGTTATCCTCCATCGTCACACCAGCCCCTTCAAGCCTTGAATTTTGGTTACATGATTCATATTATTTTCCTCCCCATAATGACCAAATGTAATTTTGACAATCCTTACACTATCCCTCAGTGTGCATTTGCACGTTAGGAAGAAAAAAGCCACGGTAAAGGAAAAATTTGGGTCTCCACACCGACTTCCCATTGGCATGCATTCTAGGTATTGAAAAAAACCCTTCCTCCCTTGTTTACCACATCATGTTTGACTCATGTGGGCTTAGGGATCTGGTTGAGGTCCGCACTTACATGGAAGGATTTTGGCCCTCTATGGTCTGAGCTCTAAAACCATAAACTAAGATATCTTTTAGAACTACGTATAGCTTGATTACCATTCCCATGGGATACGTAGGAACGCATAGACATATTGTCTTTCGGTCTATCTCGAGTTCTACTAATTTATCTCTTCTATTCTACCTTCATGGCTTTAAATATTTTGGGACCGCGTGGTGTGGTATGGGATTATGTCCTCATTCATGTCGGGGTTTCATTAGCTACACCAAGTACACCCCTTTCTAGGAGATATCCCCCCTTAATTCCTTTCCCACATGACATTGTCCCACACTACGTTAAAAGGAACCTTGAAGAACTACGTGTGGCTTGATTCCCATTCCCAAGGGATACGTAGGAACACCCAGACATCTCATCTTTCGGTCCAGCTCAACTAGGGGCCAGCCTCTCCTGCCCCATATCCTCTAACCTTTTCTAGCCCCTTGGCCTAAGTTTTCCTATCCAGAATCATGAACGGTGTGATTTGGACCTTATCCTCATTCACATTGTGTATGCTTTATCACACCATGCACATTCCATGATGAACCACACCTTCCATATATATATTCAATCCATATGACTTTAAACTATGCTGCCTAGTCCCACATGACATTAAAATTTTGTATCTTTACTACACGATGTAAAAATCCATGGTTGGTTCCATCACATGACACTAAACTGTAACAATATCGTCCTAGCCACATGACAAAAAACGGTGCTAAATTGTGGTGTCCTCGCTGAAGGGACATCATGTTTGGTATCAGTCAAACACCATACCTTTTTTAATGCCTTAATTTGGCTTGATTCATGTTGTGATTCATGTATTCACTATTCTAGGTCCATCACCTCACAAAAAAACACACACATCCATTCACCCTAAAGGACAAACAAGACCTATCAAATGCAGCTTCTTTTGGTGCGAGGTACAGACCCACACGCCCCTTTTATCTCTAGGAGAGGTACCTTAATGTGACATCTCCTAGAACTATGTATGGATTGATTCCCATCCTCATGGGATACTTAAGAACACCCAAGCATCTTGCCTTTGGGTCCAACCCCATGAATTGTAAATCAGGTTCCCCTCTTTTTTGGCCCTTGACATGAATTATTTCTGGGAACCTTGCACCTATAGCTTTACTTTGAAAAAGTATAGGATACCCCACAATAATGATGGGATGCACCAAATTACTCACTAGATAGGTCTTGTCTAGGAATAGGAATGATCCATGATCAAACCAGTACGTCCACCTAACGTGTCTCTACCACGGTGGAATAATTTCATGATTTTTGGACTCCATCCAAACAACTCGCCACTCCACGCTTTGCGTGCCCTTTATTCGGACCCTCATTCCCTTTCACATATGAAAGATCCCCCTAACAGAATGGATGCTCAACTATGGCTCGCCTACTATCCTGGGCCAACATCTTGGAAGACTAATGGATGCCATTCTGAGTTGGGTCCCGTGTTTCAAACATGGTCAGCGGTTGACCCTCTTCTGTTGTCACCATATAAGGCTAATACAATGTTGATATTTTGTTTTAAACATGGTCAATGGCTATCCTTTATTGTCACGTCACCCCCCCCCCCCATGGGGTTCTGAATCTGGGGTATTGGGATTCATACTTTGCATTCCATTATGTTTGGGTTCATTTCAAACGCGCCTGGCATTACCCTAATCGTGAACTAGAGCACATTGGGAAGACGAAACGTCGATTGTTCTAAGGTCATCATCCACTAATAGGGCCTCTCCATTATCTTTCTGGGAATTCGGATTGGTTGTTCGAACCTCGGGTGCCCGAAGCATGGTTGGAACTCCTATATTTAAATGAAGTAATAGTGTGAGCATCCATTGTTTCTCACATTGGGTATGACCCACGTAAGCTTGGGAATGGATTTATATTTATTTCATGATTGTGTATTAATGCATTAAACCAAAAAAATAATAAAATAAATCTATCCATACATCTATCCATACATGAAGTTCAGAACAAGAGGCAGTAAGGAGAAATGAGTTTATGATTTTGACCAAAACAGGGCCCTTAAGGATCAACATCTTGGATAGATCATTCCAGTGCCACTACCTTTTGGATTGTGGCCTCCAGGATTTCTTCTCGCCCCCTGAGAACCCTCTCTTAATTAGCGGCCATAGAGAATAGTGAACTTTCCCTAGCCTGTGCTTACACCTATTCAGTTTGAAATTCAGTCATTCGGTGAACCGATTCCACTAGCTGCTCTTGGGCATCCCCAGTTGGGCCCTCAATTGCTCCACAAGCTCGAAATAGTTGGAAATGTATACCTCTTTTCATTCATCTATTCTTCAAGGTGTTAGACCTCTTGTTCCACCTTCAAGAATTCATGGGTACTCCTTGACTCTTTCTAACACTGGGAAACGTCAAAGCATCGGCTGCTCTCGCACAGCTTCTCAGCCATGTAGTCATGAACTATTGAATGAAGATGGTGAGCATCCACCCCTCTAGCATAGATAAAGTGAATCCAGGTGTAGATTGATACCGTCCATTTTAGACATTCTGTCTGACACTGAATGGGAAAGCGCTTGATACACTTCCACCATTTACGTTGTGTCATATGTCTCTCATCAGCCACCTCCAAATAAGAATAATCTATCTCCTTAGGAACTGCAGGCCGATAGTCGGGGAAAGCAGTGAGGAGTTCAGCAGCGGGGTCTTCTTTGAGGACCTCCACCCCATCAGCGACTTCACTCTCTTTGGGCTAGAGTTTTACCTCGGCGGCATTACCATCCCTCATTGCAATCTATGGTTCATCGAGTACTGAGGTAGGGTCACCTAGAATGGTTTTTTCTGTATAGGATGACGCAATTTCTTCCCATCTCGATCTTACAGATGTTCCAGACTCGACAATTTTTTGTGCTTCTAACCCTATGATCACTACATCAGGCATAAATATCTCGATTAGCTAAATTCTCCAACAAAAAGGGAAAACCAATGAGAAATGAATTACAGGACCCAAGTGCAGCAGTGTCCAATGCCTGTGCCATGGCGGGGGCCCTCCCCATAGGAGATTCTTCGACGCTTGTCAACACGATCACCAATATCAGCTCCTCTTAGAAAATGGGGATGGAAGGGGTCTCTAATTCTAGCTCATTATTTCCTAATCAAGATAAAATGGGTTCCCCACTATGTCTGTTCCCGAAGCTTGGCCCCTATGGTTGATCCCATGTCTCTATAGGTGTACCTGCGCCCCTGGTGGGGAAGGATTCCTGGATACCCTCGCCCACATGTTCCTAAATAGGATGGGGTTTGGTTTATGGATCAATACTATAAAAAGATGAAGGACAATATAAGGTTTAAACCATACCTCAAATTGCTCTGCCAGTTCTGCATCGGAGCCAACAATTTCGCCACTCTCCCGGGAATTCTGCTGGTGAGGGGGAACTTTTGAGGTTCCCTCTCCTCCAAGACCCTCAACTTGGTCCTCTTCCTCCAATCCTTATTCTTCTTCTTCTTCTTCCTATCCTAATCCTTCTACTTCTTCTTCTTCCTCCTCCTCTACACTTTCGTCGTCAGATGGCAGCCTCTCTGGGTCATGCTCCTGGCCAAGCATTACTTTCACTAAGAGATGCAGTTTTTCATACCATCCCCATTGGCATGTGTACATTTCCATGGCTATCAGGTATGTATGCCAGTGATGAAAGTTTACTCTATCCAATATCTGGATGTTCCATATGTCCGGAAGATCGAGACCGGTGCGAATCAACCTCTTCCATAACTCTTCGGTAGACATGGACTATCGCATCGTTCTCCAAGCAGACCACAGAGAAGGGAAGATAAAATCGGCGGGCGACGTCAAGAGGTACTTGAGTTGCTTTCTTGGGAGTTCCCTAGTTGGACCCCGGGGTCATGCATGAGACGACCCTTCCTCAGAGGGTAGAGGCACATTCTCGGTTTTCACTTCCCCTACCGATGAAGTACCGGCCTATGTCATGCTAGCTACATGACCTGTTCTTTGCCTCAATTCCCTTGTGGAACCTCACCTACCCTCTTTCTCTTTGGGATCTGCACTAGTTGCCTATATCTTCCAAATGCGTTTCCAAAGAATCGCCTCAAGGTACGTTCCCGTCCAGTGTTCGGCATAGTCTATTGACAGTCGGTCACTAACATCGGTGGGTGGGGGGGAAGAGTGATGATTTCGCTCAGGCCTGCCATTATGAACATAAGTCATAGCTGGCAGAGAATGTAGGGATTCCACTCTTCCCAAACCTATGTGTATACTTTCTTGGGAATCTATTGCATGCACCTGAACTTCCTAGTGAACCTCATCAGCGCGTAGGGTTCACAAAACATTTTTCCATCAATTAGGGCCACCAGCATGCTGCCCCGAATACTCTAAAGGTACTCCCTCTGTACTTGTGGAACCCGCCCATCATCTACAATCTGTTCGACTGGTGTTCGGAATGGGTGGAAGTTGAGGTTTGTGTGACTACCGATCTTGAGATTGATTCTGTCATCCATGAGCGTCAATGGGATGATCCCAGCAATGTTCAAGAGGGATGGCCACATCCCGTTGCCAGGGGGCAGATGGAATTTGGGAAGTCATACTCACCACAGTGGGCTGCGACACAACCATGGAGAATATGGAACATCCTTCATATCCTCCTGGGCGTACTTCCCCTCTAAATGCACCCTAGAATACTGCCTAGGCTAGCCAACACTGGTACCCATATGTTAACCTTGTTCTTTGCCGCCATAATCCCGACCATCAGTAGCGTCCTCGGGCGGACTCCCATCTGCGTGTCCCTCACAGGTAATAACCATCTGCTCAAGAACATGGCGAGGAACCTGGAATATCTCACATTTGGGTCTCGACCCTCATTGATGCCAATGCCACATGATCAATACTCTCCCGTCTCCAAAATCTTCCAATATGATCCTGCTTTTCCCCTCTGAGATATGTTCAGGAATTGCTTCCCTCGGCCTCGAATCTTCATGACCATTTCCTAGGTTAGGAAGAGAATAAAACACCTTGACTAGGGTATGTCATTTAGGATATATTTTATTCTGAGTTCCTCTTTGGTCATCTCTAGCAGATGCCATAATAGGATTGGGGTGAGGGTCCTATCCCCCCAGACATTCTCCATCAGAATGAACTCATCATACTGATACCCATCCGAGGGGATTCCACTGATATAGTGTACATCCCAAAGACTGATTCCCACCTCCCCATGATGGAGGTGAAGAGTGTAGGTATCAGGAGAACAGTGACTGAATATCTCTGTTACCAAGTCCTGCCGTCATTAAAAGTGGAATTGAGATGTCTAAATATACTTGAAAATCCCAATGGCCTACAACTCTAACCCAAATTCCTCGCATGTTTGATGTACCCAGTACGTACATGCGCATTCATTGGTAAATTTTCCCCTGTATCTGAATTCTCACTTCTTCCAGCCCTTCGTCTCGTCAATAATGTTCCTTCTAAAAATACTTGCATAAATAGTGGGTGATTCCTCGAGAACTAGATAACTTCACACAACCATCCTGGTCATCCGATTTAGGAAATAGATGGTTGTGTTCTATGTTTCTCTAGAAGGATGGTAGTTGTTGGTAATGTCGAATTGTGGAAGACTATCCTCACGTGTCACCCATGACCACGGTGTGTCCATCTCAAAACTGGACATCAGTACCTCTTCTAGAAGACCGAAGTTCCATAGCGACGAGCTACCACTCAGGACGTAATCCTTTTGAGCTTGTGTAACCATGCCGAAAGGAATTTGGTTCTCAGAAACAACCCTCCTTGTGCGAAGAATATGAGGGTTTGCAATCATTTGGGTTCTTCTTGCAGCAGCGGAAACTTCCCTCTCAGCATCAGTCAGTTGAGCGGCAATTTTTAGAACTTTGAAGGGGTCGGCAAGAAATAATGAGGATTTGGCGCACAAAAGCAGCAGTGACTTGAAATAAGGAAGATTCGGTGTGCAAAAGTGGCGGTGACACGAAAGAAGATCGATGTGCGCGGAAAAAAATTTCGACGGTGTGCAAAACATGGATTCGGTCACAGAATCTTATGCGCGGATCATTACTGTTTTCACGCATGAGAGAAAGAAATCCTATTGTGCGAAAAAATCAAATTAGGGCCTAGGGGGGACCTTGGCCTATTTATAAAGTGCTGACATGTCTTCTGTGCCTGCACAACACTCTTGCGTGCACAAAATGCATTTTTGCGCCCCATCGAAGATGTGTTCTATTTATCGGTGTACCCTCAGAATTCAACCTTCAGGTTCCCTTTCGGCTTTGATTCTGAGGTAGGGCATTTTTTGATTCCAAAATTTGGAGAAGGGCCGCATCAGGCAGATAAAAGAGAAATGAAGGAATTTAGGATGAAAAATAGGAGATCTCGGGGCTAGGGAGGTGGGCGTGCGCAATAGGACTTCCAGCATGAAAACCGGTGTGCTCCGGCCTTCCCTTCTGATCCCAAAACACCATCCTTCACGACGATCCATGTTCGGACCTATTTCCATGAACAAGGTGACATTGACCAGAATTTTGCGTTCCTGACTTTGTTTTCATGATGAAGGTGACATCGAAAGGATGTTTGCACACCCGACCCCGTTTCCACGCCTAAGGTGTCGTCGAACGGCTGCTTTCTCACCCAGCCTTGTTTCCATGCACAAGGAGATGTTTATTGGGTGTTTTCATGCCCAGTCCCGTTTCCGCGAAGAAGGTGACGTTGAACGTCCATTTGCACGCCTGACCCCACTGCATGCACAAGACGTTGACCGATCAGAGTTTTCATGCCAGGTACTTGCACACCACTCTGAGGACTCCGACTATTAAATGAACTGTATCCCCTCCCTTCATAGGGGGTAACTGAAGACGAATCGATGCTCTGCTATGTGAAAACCCCATCTTCCACGACCACGTGAAAAACCCTGCCTTCCGCGACCGCGTGAAAAACCCCGGATTTGGAGACCACGCGAAAAACCCATGGCCTTCAGGTATGGGTTGTTGCGTAATAGGTTCCCCGGGGGCACCTTCGGATGGTCCCTCTGATCCTCGTGAATTTCATCTCTTCCCAAAGTTATTTTCTCTTAAGGGGTCCCATATTGCATGCAATTTCCCTCTACGTCAGGCGTTCTTGCATTCAACCCGTCCAAACTTGTGCGCAAACCATCTGTCTTACGCGCAACCCCTCAGTCTTGTGAACCATGAGTTCAAATTGTGTGTAAACCATCCATCTTGTGTGCATCCCCTCTATCTTGTGTGCCACACATACTTCTTGTGTGCATCCTTTTCGTCTTGCGCGTAGACCTTGCATCTTATGCGCAGAATTCCTATCTTGACCCGACCCATTCTATTACATGCACTCCATGTGCTTCCCTCACCTTGAGGCACCTTGTTCGACCCTCTCTTATGCACGACACGCCTACACCATGCACTCTTTTCCCATGTGGCACCTCAGGTTTTCACGGATCAATTTCAAAATCACTTGGACGACACTTACCATTGTGTTGCTTCACCTCATACTCCTTCACATAGGAATGATAATGTCTATTGCTTCTTCTCATAGTCATGCTAACATGGACCCCCCCCAATGGTTTTATCCATAACACCCCCTCACCATGGCATTACTGATGTCTTCCTTCCCCCAAGGATGGGTGGGTATCAGTTATGTAAGTCCTAGGGTTGTGGGGCACACCCACCTCATCCGAGATGCAGGATGTTAAACTGCCAAGCACCTTTTTCCTCAACACATGATGTTAAACTGCAACCTCTCCCTATTCCTTGAACATGGGGTGCACTTTCTCGGACATTCTCTACACTCACTAGTCTCCATAGGAGTGAAATAATTCCTCAAAATGAATTAAATCCTCTCTTATTGAGTGAAAAATCCCTCACCCATTGGGCTTTGTCACCACTCAGGCCTCCACCCTAGAGTAAGTCCTAATATAAATCTCTTATTTGGGCTGCTAACAAGGCATAAGCCACTATTTCCTCTTTGGGACGCTAACCATGTGTGAGCCCCACTCCACTTCCCATGGATGCACCTTTCACAACGTTACCATCAGGTCTTTGTTGTCTCTTGTTTCTCACACCGAGCATCACTCACATGGGCTTAGAGAAAGTATCAACCATGAAATCCTCTCCGAGAAGCCTAGTGTGTAAGCCTCACACCCACCAGAACTACGAGGCCTTTGATCCTTGCTAAGGTGAGGTATGTAGGAAGCCTCCATGATATTAAATCCCAACACTCCTTGGTACCGTCCATCTTCACGTCATTTCACTAAACACCCCCTAAACTATGAGGTCTTTGATCCTTTCCATGTCTATGTACGTAGGAAGCCTCCTTGAGGTTCAAGAACAACACCCAGTCGCTCCGACCCCCTTCTCATTGGTTCGCCCAAACCCACATGAACTATGTGGTCTGTGATCCTTTCCAAGGAGAGGTACGTAGAACACCTCCTTGAGGTTCAATCCCAACAACCATTGGACCCCAGATACTCCTCCACATTGGTTCACTGACCCCAATCCCATATGAACTATGTGGGTTTGATCCTTGTATCCAAGATAAGGTATGTAAGAAGCCTCCATGAGGTTCGACCCCGTCCAGCAGTAAGCCATTGTGACCCCATCCGACGATAAGCCGTTGTGACCCCATTCAGCGGTAATCCATTGACATTTCAATCCAGTGATAAGCCATTATGACCCCATCCTGTGTTAAGCCATTGAAATCCCCAATCGGCAGTAAGTCCTCATAAGATGAACTACGAGGACTTTGATTCCCTACCATAGGGATATGTAGGAAGTCTCTTTGAGACTCAATCCCAACATCACCGTCGTCCTTGAGACGACTCCATCGCATTCTCCATCTACTTCATTAAACCATCCATCATCCATCCTTATTCTTAACTGGGATTCTACATCTCAGTGGGATCACGCCACCTCATTCCCCATTCCTATTAACAACAATCGTGAAGCTAACCACATGTTGTCCCCAACATCAGTGTTCTCTCTAGAGGTTACACCCATATGATTCACTCTAATCAGTGTTATGATCATTTTGATCCATCTTCAAAAGATGTTAAACCTATGTAATAACCTGTGTTAAACATGGGAAGCTAAGGAAAACCTCATATACATGCCCATGGAATAAAATTCTCCATGTTTGAAATGGGATTCCTCGGGCTTTTGCATCCTCGAAAAGCCCTATAATAAGGGGAAGAAAGCCAGACGCGCTAGTGTCCCAGCATCCAGACATGCCAGTGATGGCCATTATGACTACTCCCCTGACCGAAGTTTGCTTCACTGACGGGACCCTTTGGAATGTCCGGATAGAAGTAGTGTAATTAATTGGTGTCCATGAAGTCATGGAACTAAGAAGAGTTTCACGAACAACGCCTTAAATCTATAAGGGAGACCCAAACTAGGTGACTAGTTTTGAGGGGGAATCCTCAGAAAGAAGAACTGACATACCATCATCCCATTTCGATCAAGGGAAAAATGCCCTAGAATAAGGAATGGATGCCACCCACCTTTGGGAAGTGGGAACGCAGTGCAACAAAATAGTGTTGTCATCCCCCAACAAGACGGACGCACGCGCCCCAGTGAAAGCATCAAAAATAAGGATATACTTTAAAAATTCACAAAATCTTTATAAACCATTACAAATGATTTGATAAATGACCACGAATGAACAAGGATAATCCTAAGGTTTCATAGATTGGAAAACACATTTCAGGGTTTATACATATTATAAGTGATTTTTTTAGTTCTATACATTAATTATTATCGGTCACAATATGTTTTTTTGGTTTTATTAAATGGATGGAAACTGAAGGAAAAATTTTAATTCTGAATATAATAGACAATTCATTGATTGTTCTTCTGCGTGGAAAAATGTTATGGGAGTTGGAATAACCATTATTATTTCTATTCTCATACAAATTTCTCAAGATATGAATCATACTGAACATGAAAACAAGAAATGGAGAACTATTGAGTATCTCATGAGGAAACATCAACCATATTTTAGGGGTTCTTCTAATCTACTAGTAGCCAAGGAATGGATCAGTACCATTGAAAAGTTATTTTTTTACTCCATTTCTTTAGATCATAAAAAAGTCATATTGAATATCTACTATTTATAATGACAATTGAATCAATGATGGAATCTTACCATGAATACAAGGAAAATGATGAAATTGATTCCATTTAGTAAGATTAGTTTTAGATAAAATTTTTTAATAAGTACATTCCACATATTCTTCATAAAAAATTGATAAGTAACTCCTTGAGTTAAAGAAAAAGAATATTGAATCCATTGATAATAATGAGGAAAATTTTAAGAGGCCTTCAAGGCATTCTTCCCTCATTATCACCCAACATGAAAGTAAGGTTGATTCACTCAGAAGTGGAATGAAATAATGAATATAAAGGGATTTTTCCATAAGGGACTTCATTAGTTATGAATAAATCATTAGATTTTATATCAAGGTGGAAATGAATATTTGAATTAAAAAACAATATCATGGGTTTGATAAGAAAATAAAATGGAATTTGGGGGAAATTCTAAAAACCATAGATATAAGAATATGAAATTTTATTCATTATTGATGTGTGGATGGAAATGTGGTGGAAAGTTTCTTAAGGTTACTATAAGATGGTTTAAATTTGGGAGAGAAGGTCATCAAGATGCTAAATGATGAAGTGATGGGAATAATTAAACTAATGAAGTGAATAGCGATAATGCTCTACAAAATGAACCATCCAAATGCATGTGTTTCAAATATAAGGAGTGTAGGTATTATTCTAAAAATATTTCAAATCTAAAGGTTAATGATGATGTTCAACATTATAAAACTCTTAAGATGAAAGAAAAGACAAATCTCAGGAAATCACTATATTTGATGAGGGGTGTGATAAATAAATGGTGAAAAGAACACATAAAATCCACTCTAAAATTAGGAATATTTTAATTAATTTTGGATATAAACACTCATTTATATATGAATAATTTTTTAAGGGTATCACAATAACAACTCAACAAGTATATGTTGAATTAGTAGTGAAAACCACTGATGGAATGATAAACACATCAGATTTCTATGATTCTTCCCCTGTTGAAGTTTTTGGGAATGAGGTTTTGGAAAATCTTGTTATCCTCTCATTTTTTTAATTTTCTCTTATCTTATGCATGGATTGAATATTTCTATATAAAGACCACATCAATTTCTAGGGAAGAGACGTCAAATTTTCTATTACAACCTAATCTATAATTTTATATCATTATAAGGATAAATATAGACTTATTAAAGAAATTGAACTAATTTTTTAGGCCCTGATTACCATTTTAAAGGGGTGTTTATCTCAAATGGTCAGGGTAAAAATTAGTATTTATGATGTGCCTATTATGTGGAGGTATGTTGATTTATTTTCTAAAGAGTTTCATAGTCTTCAATTGAATCATAATGTTGAATTATTTGTAAGACACATACCTGGTGTTATTCCTATTTTAAAGATTCCTTATAGAATGACCCCAATTGAGTTTCAAAAATTGAAGAATAAAATCTAGGAGATTATTGATATGGTATTTTTTTGGGCCAAGTGTGTATCCTTTGGATGAAAAAACTATTTTTATTAAGATAAAATATGGATCTTTTTGGTTCTTCATTGATTATCAAGATCTGAGAAAGATCACAATCCAGAATTAGTATCATCTACCCCTTATTGATGGTTTTTTTATCAACTACAAAGAGCTCAATAACTTTACATTATTGGAATTAATTTTGGAAATCATTAATTTTGGGTTAGAAAGGAGGATATACCCAAGTAAAAATTTCTTATAAGCTGTGGAGGATATGAATATACAGAGATTCTATTTTTTATACTAATTCCCTTATTATCTTTATGGATGGAATGAATATAATCCGTATAAATTACCTTAATTAGTTTGTAGTAGTATTTATACATGATAATCTTATATATTCAATGTTAAAGTAATATCATGATGAAAAATTAGAAAATTTTAATAAAAAACTAAGGAATGGGAAGTAGTATGAAAAATTTACTATGTGTGAATCTTGGAATATTATATTCAAATCATGGTAATATAATCTCAAGAGAGGGTGTGTTAGTGGACCCATAAAAGATGAAATCTACATATCATTGGCCCAGACCTACCTCTATTACTGAGATATAATGTTTTATTGGTTTGATTGGATATTATTGATTGTTGTTAGATAATGTCTCAAAACTATATAATCTACTCACTATGTTAACAGAGAAGGGATCCAAGTTACTCTTGATAGATGAATTTGAGGAACATTTCATGGAATTGAAGAAAATATTAGTCAGTTCATCTATAAAGTCAATATCCTATAGTAAAATGGATATGTAATATATAGATATGCATCGAAGATGGTATTGGGATGAATTATTTTGTACAATGATTTTGTAATAACTTATGTCTCAAGACAACTGAATATTCATGAGAAAAATTACCCAACTCATGATTTGGACTTAACCATTATAATTTTTTCATTGAAGATATAGAGGCATTATATTTATGATGAAACGTTTAATATATATATTGATCATAAATTTATAAAGTATATATTCACAAAAAAGGAGATAAATGTGTGCTATATAATATTTTTGGAGCTAACTAAAGACTATGACTACATAATCCACTTCAACTATGGTAAAGAGAAAAAGGAGGATGATATTTTGAGAAGAAAAGCATAATTACAGATTATCTATGATGAAGATCATGAGTTATCCAATTTATATGGATTTTCAATGGATAGATTTCAAAAAATTTAAGGGGGGAAATATTATATTTCTCAAATTTGATTACAACCATTTATCCAATTTAATATGAAATAGGCATAAAGAAATGATATAGAGATGTAGAATAAGGTTAAAATTTTTACTAACATCAACTTGGATTATGAGGGAAATATATGGTTCATGATATGTGTACATGTTCCATTTATAATAGATTTGAATGAGTTGCTAGAGGAAGCTCATAGTTATTTATTATCTACTCATCTAGGAAATATAAAAATGTATAAGGACCTGAAAGATTATTTTTGTTGGGATGTAATAAAAAGAGATATTTTAGAGTATCTTAGTTCTTGGTATTTTATTAATTTAAGTATGAGAAAAAAATTATAAGGGGTATTTTACAACCATTACACAAATTAGAATAGTAGTGGAAAAAATAATGATGAATTTTTTCACTAGACCCCCCAAAACAACAAATTGTGATATTATTTTATGGGTTACATTCATTATTATTAAAAATTCATCACACTTCATTTATATTATAGAATATTTATAACTTTATTAGATTTACATAATATACATTAATAAAGTGTTATGAGTTCAAGGATTACCACATTCAATTGTATAAAATCAATATCTAAGGTTTCACTTGATGTTCTGGTGAAGTCTTCAACATACTCTTGTAATAGAATTGATTTTTAGAACTACATATCATCCTCTTATAGATGGTTAGTTTGAGATAAAAAATTAAAATCCTATAGGATATGTTGATATATCGTTCTATGGATTTCAAAGGTGTTTGGGTTAAACACCTCCCTCTACCCAAGTTTTCATACAATTGTAGCTTTCAATCATGTATTTAAACGGATCCTTATGCAGACCACTATATAGAAATGTTTATAACATCAAAATGATGAAATGAAGTTGTAAAAATAAATCTATTGGGAGATAAACTGGATGATGAAATTCCAAATAAGGTTAGATCCATTTTACAAAACATCGGGGTTTTATAAAGTTGATAGATATGTTATATTGATAATCATCGACATGATCTAGAATTTAATGATAGTGATAATGTACTTATATTAATTTATATATGTAATAAGGTTATGTGATTAAAAAAATAAAATATGATCCCTAGTTATATTGGCCCTTCCGAGATTCTATATCAAGTTGGGATAGTTTCTTATCACATGGAGTTTGAACCGAGTGTCCCTTAAGTTCATGATGTGTCAAACATATCTATTTTGAGTAAGTATATACCAAACCCTTCACATGTTTGGAACTCAGATGTAATACCAATAGAGAAAGATATTTCTTATAAGGAATAACTGGTGGATACTCTAGATCATAGAGAGAAAGCGCTACAAAATAAGAGCACTCACCAGGTTAATGTTTTGTGGTGAAACCACCAATTTAAAGAAGCTTTATGGGAAACTAAGGATATGATGAGGTAGAATTTCCTTCAATTGTCTTTTAAGGTAATAATATTTAGGGTGAAATTAATTTTATGGGGGGTAGAATGTAAATTACCTTGTTTTTATAAAATGTTTTTTTAAAATAAATAAAACTTCTTCGATTGCTTGCATTACATGCAACACTCAATTTTAATGAATCATGATATAATGTTAATATTATTATTTAAACAAGAAAATTATAAAAGAGATGTTAAATTTTTTATTATGAATATTAATTACAACATTTTTAAATTAATTATTAATGTTTTAGATAAATAAATAATATTTAAAAATATGTTCTTAATTTTTAGTAAAGTCTTCATATGGTTCAAAAACATTTTCTTTTTCAAAAAAAAAATCTTGATTTTTTGGAATAAATATAAAATTTAAATTAAATACCTAACCATAGTAGTTCAGAGCCATTGGTTACTTTATTATATTAGTGTAATATTTAATAAATCACATCATGAGGCAAAATATAATTTAATAGTGTTGGTAAATTTGATACATACCAGAGTCTTGAATTACATTTGAATACAAGAATTATAAAATAATTTATTTTATAGACTATAATTTTTCCATGTAGAATATTATTTCATTTGATTCAAATTAAACTTATTTTATTTTTGGGTAAAAAAAATAATTGTGATCTCAGATGCATTGTAAGAGTTACGTAAAGAGGAGGCTATCATGAATCAATAAGCATAATAAAAGAGGAAAGGAAAAATAAATGAACACATATTCCATTTTAAAATTTTTACTATCATGATTAGACAGACAATAATCAATATATAAAGTTAAATAACTGAAAAAACATTCCATTTAAACAACTGGAATATCATGAATAGATAAGGCATAATCTATATGGTAATGTAAATAACTAAATACATATCCCTAGTAATCAATACACTAATAATGAAATGCATCCAAAGATAATATCATTGTGATATTATAATAGATAATAGTTAGAAAAATATTAATGAAGGAAATTATAAATTATTATATATCATTATCTTAGGAGTAATGATACCTTTATTGTTAATAAATATCATAATATAGTTTAAAAATGATGTATAGGTATACTCTAGAAACCCATTTCACTAAATATATCCAATATATTCATCTCATTAGACTACAGATGAATTTGGGGGATATCAATAATTAGAAAAAATCCAAATGTTCTTGTGCAAATCAAGCCTCATATATCAAATAATCTATTTAATTCATGAATAATGTGACTTTTCATCAAATATTCATAATGAGTAAAGATTTCATATTTACAAATATTTTCATAGATAATGAAATAAAATTCAATGTATAAAACCATATGTATAAATTTTATATGGTTTATGAAATAAATATACCCATTATAAATGATATGGATATTTTGGGGGAATTTTAATATTCAATTATCATAGGAAAGTAAATATTTCATGGAAAAGTTAATGACTAAAAAATTAATGAATAAAGTGAATTTAAATACCTTTCTTTGTCAAATTTATCATAAAAAATTCATATAAAGATTAAGGATGAAATCAATATAACATATATAAGTTTTCGTATAATTAAAAAAATTATTATTTTCATTGATTTATAGAAATACAATAAAAATTTCACTAAAGAATTCTTTAGAAAAAAAATATCATTTTCTACTTTGAATAAAATTGTAAATCTAAAAATTTAATAAATTGTTTTTAAAACAGTTTTCATTGAAAATATAATTTTAAAAATATAAATTATTATTTAAAACACTAAGTGGTCATGACTGTGGGAAATTTCATGCATGTCGTAAATAATAAAACAAAGATCCCTTTAACATTTTTGGTAAAATAAAAATTGGACTTGTTTGTAAAATTACAAGAAGATTACTCTTAAAACATTTTGTAAAATGTAAAACATGGGTAAAATTCCTTTTAAAAATTATTTCAATAATTTTGAAAACAATTTTGAAAACAATTTTTTTTTCAAAACATGATTTTATAAGAAAAATGATTATCGACCAAATGGGTAAATGAGGTCAAGTTTTATTAAAAACAATTTCTCAATAATATTATATAAAAAAGAGTGCAAAAGTGATGAAATTAATTCAAGAATTAAGGAATAACAATTGTATAATAACATTGTAGGGGTTTATTATAAAATCATTAAATAATTTCTTTCAATGGGAATTCAAGCATAAACAGTCTGATTATAATAAGATTATGAAATAAATCCTTAAAAAGATCATAAAATTGATGTGATAATTACCCAATAAATCAATTATATGTATCAAATGTAAATCTACATAAATTAAGTGTATATAAAATATAATATATTAAAAATTCATTCTGACATAATCATAGAATATCAAAGACAGTAAAGAAGTAATATAACTTATTAAAAATAAACCGAGTTATGAAATTATTTACCACTTAGTGATATTCAAGTAAAATACCCATGGGTGAAATAATTCAACTTGAAACTTAAAATACCATGAAGTGTTAATGAATATTGATATCAATTTCATATACTCATTATATACAACATATAAACGAAATTATGTGAAAAAAATTACAATACAACTCCATAAATGGAAATTGAGAGAAAATATCATACCTTATGATTCTTTTTGGTTGAAAGTGATTTAACATTATTTATAATAGTTTTAATAATGATATTAATTTATAAGAGAACTGTATTTATATTTATAATAACATACACAATCCTCTTATAACATTTTACTACCCATTTGTTAATATTATTTTCTTATTTTAATTGTTTTAGGTGTTAATTTCCTCATTTTCTCATGCGTGTTTCGTTATGAATGTTTCGGTTATTTTGAATAAGATATAGATCAGTCATATAAAGAATTATAATAATGTTATTAATATAATAATTAATAATTATATACATATTAATAATCATTCTTGGAAATTGGATATAGAAAATGAATCATATCGCTTCGTGGATTTCATAGGCCATACATACGCAAGAGCGACGATGTCATTCCATTAATGAGTGGAAAATTAAGGAAATTAATAGTATATTAATTTATTATAATAATTAATAGCTAATATATATCATCTATATTAATTATATTTATCCTTGTTAACTTTTATGTAAAGTGTAATGGAAAAATGAATCACATCTCTTCACAAGGTGGTAGTCCATCGTATAAATAAGCAACATTATTGCAATTTAAATAACATGGAATGTAAGAATGAATATATGAAATAATAATTAAATATTTATAATAATATCATAAATATGTCATCATATACATTCATGATATGTGTTGATGTAAAATTAGTTAGATCACTTCTCGAGGCGGTAATCCTCCATATACAAAATTGATAATTTTGTTTCCTATTTAATGGATAAGGAGATGAATAATTTTTTTAAATAATCATAATAACATCTAATTATATAAGAGGTAATTTTTTTAATATCTTTTATTTTTTAATACATAATTTAAGGTGGAAAATATGAAAGAAAATGAAAGACGCCATTAAGACAATTACCTTCTTTTAAAGAAACCTCCTTTGGATCTTCTCTTAATAACCATAGGGATAAAATTTTGGAAATAACAGATGATATATAATGTGTATAAGAGTTTTTAATGTTATTTTGGTAGGATTTTGTTTATACAAATGTCTTGAGAGATTAAAATAATTAAATGGAGGGAGTGGTCTATTATATGTCGGGGATAAGACACACATGCAATTTTTTAAAAGAATACACTATAACCACATTTTTCACAAGACATAAGGAATTAAAATGGGAAATTATAAACCCTTATAAAATATATGGTCTAAATAGGTCTATAAAATAGGGCATGGACATATTTAATGTCACTTTAACCCTTATAGTTTTAGTCTAACCCCCTAGTGAACCCATTTTTACCCTAATCAAGGTAATTATTTTTTTTACTATTTTTACTGTTTATTATGGTAAACAATTATGTTGAAATTATTAGATAAAATAAATAATTATAATTCCAAATACTGAATCCATTTCTCCAAATTTAATTCACCTAAGAGGAAAAAATCAATTTAAATTTAAACATGTAGATACAATAAAAACAATTTTCAGAAGAAAAAATTTGAAATGTTTAAAACAATTTTATATCCGAATTAAATATTAAAATGATTCCTATTATATAAATTACTTAACGTCTAACATAATTGAACTAGTTTTACTTTAAATACAATTTAAAATATACTATGACTATGTAAATATATTAAAAAATTAAATATTTCATTAAAAATCAATAACTTTCTCTATTCATAAAAATGAATATTTTCAGAAGAAATACCAAAAAATTCACCCTAAGATAATTTTAAAATTATTATTTGAAGAATTAAATCATTTTTTTTGAATAAATTTTATCAAATTTGTAAAAATTAATTTTATAATAGGTGAGAAAAATGCAACAAAACCATATTTTAGAAATATACAGTTTCGAGAAAATAATATTTTCTTTAAAATGTTTTTTATTTATATTTATATTGAAGATATATCCAATGAAAATGTGAAAACTACATATTTTATTGAATTATTCTTTCATATTCATACATATCAAATTAATTTCTAGGTTATAATAACTACATTTAAATAATAATATTTCAATAGAATAATGTGTTTTATTTAAACTTGAGGTTTTGGGCATCACTGGAAATAAAAGAAATTTAGTTTTTTAAAAAATAAATATAACTGAAACTCTTATGTGTTATATTCTCATATAAGAGCTTTTTTTCCTTTAAAATGCACTATCAAGCCTTATTTTCTTCTTTTAAAATCATGAGGTGTGACATTTTTTCCCTTAAATAAATTACATCCTGGAAATTAAATATTGATCATTGTAATCAAGGGTTTGACATTTGAAATATCTTTGTTGTAAACCCACAACGAAAAAATGGTCAATAGATTATGCTCTTAATGAGAGATAAATGAAAGTATAAAGGAAATGTAGAATAACACATAATAGGTTTCCAAATAGAAGAATATTGATGCAATGTAAAGATATGGACATGAAAGAAAATAATATATAACTTGATATTATTATAGAGATTATTGATCATAAGAAAGTGAATGATGAATATAATGTTAAGAATATGAAATCCATAAATCGGTTATGATTTAAAAGACGATTTTATTCATCATATATAAATGTAACGACATATCATTTTTTCTTCAAGGTCCTTTTTTCTAAAGTTGAGTGATTCTTTTCCCATATTGACTATGAATATAAGAACATATAATTACTTATTATCTTAGAATTTCATAAGAAGAATTATATCCTTTGGTTTTCATTTGATAAATTTACACTTCATCTCATACTCTAATAAATGAACACTCAAAAATGAATTTTTCATTCCTAAATCACTGAAATGTAATTTTAATAGATTACAAGATTCATAAAATATTATCAAGTATTTCCTTCTTTCTATAGATATTTTACAACACCAATATGGTTAGCACATATTATCTAATATAATTCATTAATAATTAAATATCAACAATAATTTAACTAGTTCAGCATTAATATTTATCTATCAAATCATTTATTGAAAAACAATGATATATTAACCAAACCATTACATAGGCCAATGGTAGGAGCATCACCCTTATCTCCCTTTGGTTATATATTCTAGTCCCGCAACCTTTTCAGATGTGTTGACTTGTCACCTAGTATATAGGTTTTCCTTTTTATAATACCATATAAATATAAATCATAGAAAATTTCCATAGTGTAATAACCCATAATTACCTCAACATAAAAGATAATATAAACCCTAATGGTTACCAATACATTAAAAGTATTACCATAAAAATTAAGATAATTCTTCCTTAAATAAATTATTCAATAAAATATAAAAAAACAAATGGGTTGTATTTCCATAAATTTCTCCCAAAATATTCTTGATCTTACTAGACTCACATCATAAAAAACATAAAATAAATGTTAAATACTTTGAACTTACGATCAATCTTAAACTCATAAATCCATGATGGTATCTATAAATCATTAGTTAATGTAGAATTATATGGTTATAAAATTTAACACATTTCCTAGATGTTTTATGATTATTATAACCAAAAAAACCTTCGTAAAAACACTTATACAATATAATTATGGAATAATAATAAATAAATAAGTAAACCATTTTATTTAAAAAAAATTACTTTCTTATTCTATGTGTTAACCATGAGGAGAGGTGATTTACTTAGATAATTCCTAAGTTCTCCACATTTATGATAACAAACATTAATTGGATCCTTATGATGAAATTTATATCCTTCCATTTTAATCATAATTTTCCTCAAAATTTTATTACTTTATGCCCTTCTTTTACAAACATAAAATATTTTACCTTTCCATTGAGACAAATTATTGTGTGAAACATTCCACATTTCAGACATGAATGAAATCAATCCTTCTTTCCACTATGGTCTCCACCACTATAGATTTTGGGGAACTTTATCCTTCCCTTATTTAGTGAGTATGAGAGTTGGTTTAGGTATATTATGTTAATCATATTTCAAGATATTTGAGTAGGCATAATCATGATATATTTCATTACTGTCAACATCTCATTTGGTTTCATATAGTCACCACATTTCACTTTATATTAAAATTTAACATGACTCTTTTAGTTTCTAGCCATTGGATAAAACTAAAAAGCATATTGTGAGAAACAATAATAAGAAATTTAATCCACCTAAAAAAGAATAATAACTTATGGAAATTCTAAATCATTACACACTTTTTTTAATATAAGAAACATTAGTATTAAAAAAGGTCATTTATTATTATCAATAATTCAAATCCTTCAAATATTTTGTAAACAAAATGTAAATTACCAAAATCATATCCCCCTATAGTATCAATTCTGCTACACAGTAAGGCCAATTATGTTGTATTGGGTAATGCTCGAGTCAAGCATGGCATTACTTTTTTAGAGTTGTTACTAGTAGGTACATATATGATATAACCATTTCCACTTTTAGTATCCAAACATGGATGTATTTATAAGAAAAACTATACAATATATAACTTACTAAAACTTTAGGATGATATTCTATACTTATCTTAGAAGTTCGTCATAGGGTAATGTTACCTAATCTATGTTTTCCTTAATCTAGTTACCATGGTTTCTATTGAAATTAAAATAATACCAACTTTTCATACCGTGGCCCCAGTAGCCCAGAGCCAGTGGTTACTTTTTTTATTGGCATAACAAATAGGAAATCGCACCCCAAATCCTAGAATAGTTTAGTATTTTTGGTAATCTAGATATTCACTTGAGTCTTTTATTAAATTTGAATAAAAAATTACAACATAATTATTTTGAATAATATAATTATTAAACCTAGATTATAATTTTATATCAATCAATGTGGAATTCCTGGATTCTTGGGAAATGAAAAAAATAATATTGATATCAGATACTCATTAAGAGTTATGTAAAGTGGAATCTATCATATTTCAATAAGAAAAAACAACATGGAATGGTAAATAAATAAACACAAATTACAAATAAATAATTTTACTATATTGATTAGATAAGGAACAATCAATAAGGAAATGTAAATAACAGAACACACATTCCATTTAAACAACATGGCTATCATGAATATATAAGGCTTAATCAATAAGGTAATGTAAATAAATGAAAACAATTTCTATTTTATTTAAAAAGTGATAATGAAATTTATCAAAAGACAATATCATTAAGAAAATATCATGTATAAAAATAACTAAATTATTAATGAATAAAGTGATTATTTATTGGCTTTCAGTATCTTAGGCATCCCAAAAACTCTACTATCAATACCTTTCACATTATAGTTTAAATCTGATGGGTAGGTATGCTTCAAAAACACATTTAACTATGGCTATCCAACTGATTTGTATCATGAGACAACTTATGCATAAAGGGGCTACTTATAGCTAGGACGCACATGTATATTCATGTACAAATCATTCCTCATATATCTAATAATCGATTTAATTCGTGAATAATTTCCCTTAACATCATATATCCATATTGAGTAAATAATACAGATTTATCAGTATTTACACAAAAAATAAAATAACATCCAATGTATAATACCATATATATAAATTATATATATTTTAAATAATAAATATATCCATGACAAATAATATTTATATTTATGGGAAATTTAATTTCTAATGGTCCTAAGAAAGTGAATATTTTAGGGGAAAGTTAATGACTACAAAAAATAATCAACAAAGTGAATGTCAATATATTCTTGGGTTAAAAGGATCCCATAGCATCCATATAAATAATTAGGATGAAATCAACACAACATATATTTAGTTGATTATAAGAAAAATTAAGGGTTTTTTCATTGATGAATCAAAATACCAAAAAACGTCACTTAAAATATTCTTCAGGAAAATATCATTCTTTACTTTCAAATAAATTTCAAACTAAATGTTCATAAACAAATTTAAAATAAATTTATTTTAAAATAACCTCTTAAATTTATAGAAAATAATTAAAACATTGAGTGTTCATGATGATGTGAAATTACATAAATTTTTTACACATGA
Source organism: Viscum album (assembly GCA_963277665.1). Taxonomy (NCBI): domain Eukaryota; kingdom Viridiplantae; phylum Streptophyta; class Magnoliopsida; order Santalales; family Viscaceae; genus Viscum; species Viscum album. Next base: position 482,167,132 of record OY728139.1, read on the forward strand.
AAATAAAGACTCTTTTCACATTTTAGGTAAAATCTAAACATGAAATGTTCAAAAAATGACCTAAATATTCCATTATTTTTTTAAAAGTTAAAAATTAGTAAAAATGATTTTAATCAATCTTTTTTCTAAATAGAAAATTTATTTTATTTTTAAAAAATATTTTTTTATAAGAAAAAAATATTTTTTACTGAAAAGAGAAATGAAGTAGTATTTTTTTAAAAATATTTTATCAATAATTTTAAGAACAAAAGAGTAGGAAAATGGTACTATAACTTAAAATTTTAACAAATAAATATACGGAATGAAATAAATTGGTTTATTATATAACGGTTATATAATTTCATAGAATGTAAATTAAATCATAAATAATCCCAATTAAAATGATATTATGAAATAAACCATTATAGAGATTATAATGTTGAAGTGAGAATTAACCAATGAATAAATTATGTGTAAAAAATTTAAATCAACATAATACAATTTTATATAAAATATAATATATTAAAAATTAAATATGAATATAATCAGAGAATATCAATGATAATGAAGAAGTAATATGACCCAATAAAAAGATATTGAGTTATGAAATTCTTTACCACCTGGTAACTTTCAAGTCAAATCCACATGATTGAAATAATTAAAATTAAAAATATAAATACCCAAATAATTTAATTAATAATTATATTACATGTCAAAGCGGAATTATATAAGCTATATAAAATAAATTGGCTTTACAAAATTATAATATTCTTCAATGAAGGGAAATTCAGAAGAATTCCCTTACCATATGATTCCTTTTGGTTGAGCATGATTTAACCTCCTGTATAATGGTTTTTAGAATGATATTAATTTGAAATAGAACAATATTAATATTTATAATGTCATATATTATAATATTATAACATTTTACCACTATTTTATTAATATTATTTCGTGTTTTATTATTTTTGGTGTTAACTTCCTTGTTTTCTCATCTGTGTTTTATCATGGAAGTTCTGGTTATTTTGCATAATATATCGATCCATCATCTCAAAAATGTTAATAATGTTATTAATATAATATTTAATAATTATAGAAATCCTAATAATTAGTATTGAAGGTTATACATGGAAAATTAATCACATTGCTTCATGGATATGGTAGGTCGTATTTATACATGAGAGACAATATTATTCCCTCAATGGGTGAAAGGGTAAGGAAGTGGATGGTATATTAATTTTTTAGAATAAATATAATTAAATTTCTATCACAAATAATCATTATATTTATCCATATTATATTTTATGTAAATTATAAGTTATAACTGAATCATATTTCAATGTATGGTGGTAGTTTGTTGTACGTACAAACAACATTTTAAATTTTAAATGACATGGAAAGTAGGAAGGTATATGTGATATTAAAATTTCATAAGTAAAATAATATCATAAATATTATATATAAATATATATAAATTAAATATATCAATATATATTATCAAGGGATGTGATGATAGAAAACAAATTACATCAGTTCACGAGGTAGTAGTCCGCTATAAACATGCTCGTCGATTTAGTTTATCATTTGACCGCGGGTGAGATGGAAGAATATTTTGAAATAAAAATAATAAAATATTATTTTATAGAAGATACTAGTCTGATTATATTGTATTGTTTTAATACATAATTTAAGAAGGAAAATCAGGAAACAAAATGAAATAGCTTCTTGAAGATAATTACCTTATCTTAGAGAAACCTCTATTGGATATCCTCTTAAGGACCATAGTGGTTGTCTTTTGAGAATAATAGAAGATGTATAATGTGTACAAGGTTATTGGTGACATATTTTTTAATGTTTTGGTCGTGCAAAATAGATTTATAGGTGTGAATAAGTGATTGTAGGGAGTGACCTTTTATTAGTGGGGGAGATGACAGACATGGAATATTTGAAAATAATAGATTGTACCATTGTTTTTTTCATCAAAAAAGTATCCAAAATGGGTCATTAGCAAACCATAGAGGTTTTAAGGTATATATATGTACATAAAATTGGCAATGGAAATGTTTTATGTAACTTATAATTGTTATCTCTTTAGTTTAATCCCTCTAAAAACCAATTTTTACATTAACTATAGTAATTAATTTTTTCATGTTCTCACTGTTCATTATGATCTAAATTTAAGATAAAATTATAATGTAATATTAATTATGTGTATTAAAAATATGGGATCCATTTTTCGAAATTAACTTCCTACCAGTGGTAGAATTCAATTACAAATTAAACCCATAGATGCGATGAAAAAAAAAAGGCTTTCTAAAGAAACAATTTCAAAAGATTAAAAAGTTTTTATATAATAATACAAAATAAAATTGATTAAAATGACGTAATTTAGTTAAATTTTAATTTAATTAAATAAATTTTACTTTTAAACCAATTTTGTATATTATTTAACTTTTTGAACAATTTAAACAAAAATATAGGTTTCATTAAAAATAAATATTTCTCACCATTAATAAAATAATGAATCTTTTCAAAAAAATACCCAAATAATAACCATAAGATAATTTTGAACTGATAATTTTAAAAATTAATATAATTTTTTAAAATAAATATTATAATTTTGGTGAAAATTAATTTTAAAATAGGTCTGAAAAACACAAAAAAAATTATAAAAATATATTTTTTTCAAAAAACATTTATCTTTAATTATAATTTTTTTTATAAAATAAATATACCACAAACAATTTTTTTAAAACCATATAGTTTCATACATTATTTATCCATATACATAACCCCAACATAACATCTAGGTTATAACCTTGATATTTAAATAGTAATATTTTAAAATAGTATTGTGTTTCATTTAAACCTGATATTTTTTTCATCATAATATGTTGAAGAGATTTAATTTATTTAAAAATAAATATATCATAATGTATTAGGGTGTTATATTATCATCCAAGCTCGGTGTCGTGTGTCATATATGGCATCAAACCCAATTTTATTCTTTTAAAATCATGATCTATTAAAATTAATTTTCGAAACTTATATAAAATTTATTTGAACAAATTAAATTATTTTTTATAATACAAATATAAAAATTATCTTAGGGAGATTTTTTTATGATTTTTTGAAAAGACAATTTTTTCTGTGAATAACGATAAATGATGATATTTATTAAAAATATGGTTTCTGTTTAAACCATTTACAAGGTTATATTCTGTTCCAAATTTTTTAAAAATAAAATTAGTTAAATTATGTTATGATTAAACCAATTAATTTAATTAGAATAAAATGTATTTTCAGTTTTTATATTTAAAATTTCTATACATATGAAAATCATCTCTTGGGAAAATAAATTGTTTGCCACAACTGTGAGTTGAATTTTAAATTAAATTTGGTGATTTATGTGAATGGATTTTTAAAAATTGATTATATATATAAAATAATTATTATTATATAATATCATCAACATATTTTTTGGTCAAAATTAATTGTAAAAACATTAAATATTACTTACTGTATTTGAGGTTAAAATTTGTTCACCGAGGGTGGGTAAACTAAAAGGATAAGGGGTAAAATGACCTAAAACAATTTTCAACTAAAACAGTTTGGCCATATTTTTCAGTTATCACATATAAGGTCCAATAATTATACTTTTTTGGACCTTTTAACTTATTTGAAACATGGTGTTACATTTTTTAAACATTTCAACTGTTCCCTCTCCCCGACTTATAAAAGGATACCGCTCCCCTCTCCTCTTCACACTTCCAAAACTATTTGGTTTAGAAAATACGTACCAAAATACATCCCTTAATTAACTAAAATCTTCATACAAGCATTATTTTTAGTAAAAAACCCTCTTAATAAGGATTTAGTTGCTAACTTGAGGAGGTTATCTAAAGAGGAGGCATCGTTCTTAACCCAAGTATTTTTTTTATTTCTTGTTACACAACCTTCAAATATTCATAAAATATTATGATATAATAACATCCATATCTAACATATATTCAGACTTTATTATGTTAATGGGAAAAACTATGTCCATATACTCTTCCATCAAATGGGAAATAAAACCATCGATCTTGTGTATGACAGACTACTGCCTCATGAATAGATGTAAATATTTTTCCATCACCACCTCTAATAGATGGATATAATGATTGATTTAACGTTTATGTATATAATATTTATGAAATAATTATACTTAATTAATTATAAAATCACATCTACCTTTTTACCTACCCAACTATTATAAAATGATAACATCACCCGTGCGTATCTTTGGACTATCACTTTCACGAAGCGATGTGATATGTTTCACATTTTATTTTCACATGTATCACAATAAGGAGATATTAAATGAATATATATTATATTTTTGATGTAAAAATTATAATATAATGGTTAATTATTATTTTCCATTATTTTTTTCCATCCATCGTGAAAATGGAAACAACGTTCATGCGTAAATACGGTCTACAATCTCTGGGAATGGTGTAATTCATTTTCCATATCTAATTTTAACAGATGAAACTAAAAATTAAATATAATTAATTTATATTATATTTATAATATGGTTAAAACTCAAGACATTATGGAACTATTATGAATGGAAAAGGGCCAAAAATAAAAAACCAAAACATGCATGGAAAACTAAGTTGTTATTACCTAAAACCTGATTTTAGGACGGAAATATTAATAAGTGGGTAATAAAATGTCATAAGTATATAAAATATGGTATGATATATATAATTATATATATTTAATATTTTTACAATAAAATTATATTTATCAAATATGAGGTTCAAACATGCATGAAGAATTTTGAGATTTGATGTAAAGGATTATCTTCTAACTTTTATTTCTACTAGACACATGTCATATTAACCAATTGTTTATTTTCTATGATGTATACACTAAAAATGAATGTATTTTATGATTATTTTAATAAAAATAATAGTATATAAATGTCCATATAAGTTTCATTTTTTAAAGTGTCTCTCTACTGAAAAGTTACCATTATGGTAAGGCTTTTATGATACAATCTCATTGTCTAAAGGGTTTTTTTGTGATTATATTTTTGATGATGAAATATTGTGATCTATCTCTCAAGAAATTTAGGAATTTATTATATTTTAGTTTTTTGTATATAATAAATTTTTTAGTTCCATTTTCTCTCTTTAAGAACTAATGAGACCAAAATAATGCTTTTAAGAAAAATTAACTTCATCTCTCTCTTCAGTCAAGAATACTTTTTCTTCAATTTCCATGTTTTATAAAATATATCAAAAAAGTTCATAATTTTCTACAATTATTTTTAAAGAAATTTTTATGTATTTTTGGTATTTTATAAAATGTTTTAAAAGTTGTATTTTTGTGTTTTCCAAACAATTCCATTTAGTATTTTTTCAAAATGTTAATGAATCTTCATTTTAATATATACAATATTAATAGTATTTTATGCCACTATTAATTCTAAAATATTTAAATATTACATTAAAAGAATTATCATTTTTTCAAAATATATTTTTTTGTTTATTGTTTGGGAAGTTTTTAAATTTTAAAGATGTGATTTAAAAGTGAAAAAAAATTCCTCAAGAAATTTTTTAATTGATCTTTCAAAACCATTTTCTATATAAGATCAAATATATTTATGTTACATAAGATATACTGAGGATATGATCTAAGGATACCTTCCTTATTTTTTCTATGGATAATTTATGTGTATGAGTAAATATTGTTTATGATACTTTTTCCTTTTATAAAAGTTACATTATGATGAAATGATGAAATGTTTACCGAACCAATTTATTTTTATATGGGTTATGTGATATTGAAATATTTATGCTATCCATTTTTTATATGTTATAATATAATAAATTTTTTGTGATCTTTTGGAATAAAAATGTATTTAATATATGATGGGTGGGAAAAATATCTCCATCCAATGTTTTGGGTAAATATGAATAACTAATAAGTTAATTATAATATAAAGGAACATGATTTTGTGTTTATATTTTCTTGCATGGATCTGGTTTTAATATTCTTAATATTCATCATTCAAACCCATTTTCATTTCCATAAGATTATTCATAGACCTAGATTTAATGATCATATTTTTATTTGAGGACTATATTTCATTTACATAACCTAATGAGTGAACCTATCTTTATTTATACATGTTCAAAATGTTATGATCTTATGATTTTGTCATATTCCAATATTTAGGTTATGATATCTCAGATTATGTTAAATTATATCCTTTATTATTCATGTCAAATAAAATACCATGATTTATTCCTTAACTCAAGTTTATGATCTACGATATGTAGTGTATAGTTTTGAAATTTTATTCTCAAGTTCTCATACCCTTAGCCTGAATGGCCCGAAGGCCTTCATTTTTATTGATTTTTGATAACCCCCCTTTAAAGGGATGAGGAGGAACCCTTACAAGGCCTATAGTATCAGATATTACATGGCCCGTAGGCTTAGGATATTACATGACATGAAGGTCTTAGGGAATTTAACCAGACTATCAACAACGAACTGTCCCTCCCCAGTATCTGCATTATGATAGCAGCTCTCCAACTTCTCCTGGCCATCTGGCTAAGCTTCCCGTGCAAGCACAGGCTGGACCCAATGTCATAGCCATACCCTCTCATTCTGAAAAATCTATTTGGATCTTCTCTGGTGAGTGCATCTACTCTGAATCCTCTTCTGGGGATGGTCCTTTTTTGTAGTGTGTCTGGAGAAATTATATGATGCCTAAATGCCTTGGGGTGGCCCGAAGGCCTTAAAGGTGGCCCACAATCCCTACTGATTCATTTCATCTTTTCTTATGATTCATTTCCATAGGTTATGAAGAATGTTTTTAAGTAGTTTATTTACAATAATAAAGTACTATATGGAAAGATATTTGATGAAATTATAAGATTGTGTGTCTAGTATCTAAAGACACTAAACCTTTATTGTCCTCAAGTATGTTTTTCTAAAATTATATGTATATTAACCTATTAAGATGTAACATTATTTACAACAATTTTGGATTGATAGAGATGGTATTAGGAGAAATTTTTAGTTAACTAAGATGAGAAAACTCTAGTGAGATACATAACGATATATCTTAAGAGAAGTTTATATATAGGAAAAAATCAAATAATCTTGGTGAAGGATAGAGAAAGTTATTTTTAAGGAATTAAATCCATATCTAGATACTAAAATTTAATGTGGATCTAGAGAAATTATACCTAGGTGTAATAAATCTGAAAATGATGCCTTCAGATAAACTCATTCATAAACTGGTGTAAAATAATGTCCCTTACTGGACACCTAGTTTAACACTCTTAAGGGATATTATTTGTAAATTTTAAAACTCTTTACAAACCATCATGAATTATTTGTGTAATGACCATGAATTATATTGGTTAATCCATATATTTCATTGATTTGAAATATGGCTACATGATTTACACCTCTAATATGTAATATTCTATTATTATTTGGTTCCCTACTATGATTATTATTACTCCTACTATGATTATTGATTTTACGTTATGGATGGAACCTGAATGAACCATGTTAATGATAAATAAAATAAAAAATTCATTGATATACCTCTTGAGAAACCAAATGTTATGAGATATATAGCGAAAAATACTTCTCACAAAACTTTCTCAGGCTATGAATCTTGTTGAACTTCCAAATGGTAAAGGGAGGGAACAATTCCATGTTGAGTCCTTCATGAGGCAAAATCCACCTTATTTTAGTATATTTCTTGATCCCGCTATTTTAAGAAATAGATCAATAGTATTGAGAAGATATTTTCCACTCTTTAGTGTATAAATCACAAAGAATTCATTTTTTATATCTATAATTATTAAAGGAGAATCAAATTAATGGTTGAATCTTTTCATGAATATGAGGAAATAAGATGAAATTTACTCTATAGAGTTTGATTATTTTATGAGATTATTTGTCAATATGTAATTTCATCATACACTTTTTTAAAAAAATGGTGATGAAATTCCTTGAGGTAAATAAAAAATAAAATGAATCCATTGGTATCTATGAGGCTAACTTTTTGAAAATTTCTTCTTTGTCTTCTCTAATCATCCCCAAACGTAAAGTGAGGTTAAACGATTCTTCAGTGGAATAAATCCAAGTTTATTAATGGTTTTTTCCATTAGAAACATTATTTTTAAAAAATAAATAATTTTATGTGCCTTCATAGTGTAAATAGATATTGGAGTTACCCATCAATATCATGGTTTTTTTCAAACAAATGAATTCAATAGAAATTCTAAAAAGGAGAGAGATAGGATAAAGATATCTTATTAATTACTTATGTAACATCACAAGTTTTTATGAACCTTTTTTTAAAATAAATAGGTTTTCAATGACATATTTCGTTTCACAAAGTCAAACATTCCTTTCATATGACATCGACTTAGCATGTGCTACAAGAAACACTGAGTTTCTACGAAACAACATTATGTTGTAATAATTATTTAAATGATATAGTTATAACCTAGAAATTAAAATTAGTAATATTAATAGTAATATCTAATTTTAAAATATTTTTTAAAATTCTTTTATATAAATATAACATATTTATAATGAAAAGTATAATTTTTGGTAGTCTTTATATGTTTAAAAATACTATTTTCTCAAAAACAATTCTGTTTATATTTTGTTGTGAAAAATAATAAAATTAAATTTAGAAACTAGTATAAATTTAATTTTATAAAATAATCTTCATTTTTGAATTTATAATTTTGAAATTAGATTAGGTAGAAGTTTTTGGATTTTTATGACATTTTTTTGGATTAATAGTGAAAATACTAAATTCTAATTCAAAAATGCATTTTCATTTAAAATATTTATATAGTTCAATTATATTTTAAGGTTGTTTTAAATTCAAATTATATCTATTATACATATATTATAGAAATTTAGGAATTTGTAATCTTTTTATATTGAATTTAAATATAAAATCTTAAATGAACTTTTAAACATTCTCACTTTAAAAACTTGCTTTATCACCACATTTATGAGATTAGCATTAAAAATAAGTTTGACACTAATATTAATTAAATTTTAAAAATATGATATATAAATTTATAATCAGTATAATATTTATAGTCTGATATGATCAACTTACTTTTTGAAGAAAAATATTTGTGAAAGTGGTTAAGATTAATTATAGTGATTTAGGTAAAATTAAGCTTAAAAAGTGAATAAAATATTTTCTTATGGTATCAAATGTCCTGAACACTTTTATATCACCCATTTTATGGCCATATTTTAGCCATATTCCTTTAATTATTTTTTAGGACTTTTTTAGGTAAAAACATGGGAACACCTAACTTGTTTTAAACAATTCCATGTGTATCCAATCTGTTCCCTATAAAAGGGTACCATATCTCACCCTTATTCACATATCTCAAAAAAATTTATCATGGAAAATATTATCCAAATACACTTCGAAAAATCCATCCCTTACTCCTTGAATCCTCCATTTGGGAATAAAGACATCTAAGGAAGCCCTTTGGTACAAACCAAAAAATGTTACCAAAAGAATATATAACATTCTTCCCCAAGCTCCTTTATTTTTTTATTTCTTTGCCACATCAATTGTTATTATTAATTTCAAACATAATATAATCAATATAATTAATATATTCAGATTTGGTTGTGTTATGTTTTTTACCTTCAATTACACACACTTCCATCTAATGGTTAATAAACATACCATTCTTGTCTACAACAAACTACCGCCTCATGAAATGATGTTGTTCATTTTACCTTTACCACCTCTTATGGTCAAGAATCATGATGGATAATATATTTATATATATGATATATATGGTTTATTTATATATATGTATTTATTATATAAATACTACCTCCATGCTTTCTATTTTCTGCAAATACTATAACTTAATTTGTGGAAGTGTGGACTACCGCCTCCTCAAACTGATGTGATTCATTCACACTTTACATGGAATGTATTAAGTATGGGTTTAATAAACTTATATGATATATATGGAATAATAATGTTACATTAATGATAGTATATTTACATATATATATATATAACTATTTCATTTACTTTTTTTCTTTCAATACGACATGAAAATGGAAATAATATTCTTGCATACATACGGCCTACCATCTCCATGAATGATGCATTACAGTTTGTGTATATATATATATATATTTTATAGAATATTACAAATGTTTATATAATGAAAATATATCATATATAATTCATTTTTACATTCTTTATTTATGTCAATCATGATTTTAGTAATAGGATCAAGAATGACAAGTCAAAACACAAGTGACAAACAAATTAGTTATTACCTAAAATGTTACTTTTACATAAATGGGTAATATAATGTCATAATAAAATCATATATATAGTATTATATATATTAATATGGTATTTTATATATGTATAATAATTTGATACATATTATAAATGAGGATTTTATGATTATGATGAAACTTAATACATAAGGTAATGTAATTTTATCTCACTTTTTATTTCTATGTGATACATGTCTGGTTAACCACTATTTTCTTTTTCCTGATTTATATACATAACTTATTTTTATTATATGATTATTATTCATTAATTTATGGGTATTTAGATATCAATTATATTATCTCTCTTTCATGGGGTTTATGTTCCAAAAGTTACCAAATCTGTATGTTAGTTTTGTTTCAATTTTCCTTCTTTGAGACACATGTTTTATTATGCACCGACATTCTTTTTTGATGTGTATATACATACATTTTAAATTTTATAACATGAATATCCTTATTTTCATGATATTTTAAGTTTCATATAATTTTATTTTCTTACATGTAGAGTGTGATCCCAAGATACCATGTGGTGAGAGTTTATTAAAACAATCTCATCATTTACCAGGATTGTTTTTTTAAAGGTTGGGGTCTAAGCCTCAATTTATTAATAAAGAAAAGACCTCTTTAAGTCTGGTAGAGGGAGACCCATTACATATCCTGAAGGTACAAGTCCAAGTGTCCTGAACACAAATCTTGAAAGCCTATTTCTTTCCCAAAGGACCCCTCAGTGAACAATACTGCTACAGTACCTGCACTGCTACAGTCCTGCCGCCGCTAGAGTCCCTTCTACAGTGCCTCTGCTGCTATAGCGTCACTACTACTATAGTTTCCCTACTTCTACAGTCTACTATAGTATACTATAAATATGGTATGGGGAGTGAACCCATACTAATATTATAGACTAGGAAGCAATGCCTTGACTACTTTGGAAATCTTATTATATGCTTATGTTTTTTCCACAATTCCATATATTATTCCTATGTTATGATTTCATTTATTATGTTATTTATTTTCTTAAGATTTGTGTATTATAAACTTTCAAGATTTATGTCATGGTTCATGTTTATTATATAATGATATGTAGGGTATGATATTCTAATGTTCTGATCACATTCTCATACCTTTATGTTCATTTTTATGCTTACATGTCTCCCTTGTTTAACCTTAATGATAATATGAGATCACCCATTTTTAATCTCTCCTTCCCCATGTTGTGAAGATATGTATTATGTTTTATTTTCCTAAGATAAGTGTTAGTCAAGAAGAACCTACTGGGAGATAATGTAGCTCACTTATGTACCAGTTTTTATATTTACATGTTTCTAAAGGAACTAAACTAGTATGGTCTTCGCATGTATGTTTGTATAATGTTGTAGGTATTCCTCAAAAGGTATGTAATATTAATGTATGATAATATAGTGTCTCTATAGTTGGTATTGGATCAAAGTATTAGTTAACCTTTTGAAGCTAGGATGAGAGAACCTTAGTGATACCCCTAAGGGTATGTCTAAGGATAAGTCTAACGATAACAAAAAGTCAATGAAAATGCCCTGGAATCTTGGTAAAGAAATGGGTGAGTGTTTTCTTAGTAATAAATCCTTATTTGGATACTACATGTGAATGTGAATCTGGAACAGATGTACCTAGGAGTAACAACTATAGGATGGTGTGTCAGACTTCACTTGATGTAACCTGGTACATGACAATAGGCCTAGATATGCACATATTTTGACACTCCTTGGGGTTATGCTTTGGGAATTTAAAAACTATTCATGAACCATCATAAAGGATTTAAATAGAAGTTGGTCATAAACAACCTAGGATAATCCAATGGGGTCATATACTAAGGAAGGTTTCATAAATTATACATCTGATAAGTTATTTTCATGATTATTTTGTTCCTCATTATGATAACTATTTCATACTATTTTAATTTTGTTTTAGTCAATGGCCAAAACCCGAAGAAACCACATTAATGGTGATTGTGATGGAAAATACAACGACTTTCCTATGGAGAAATTGAATTATAGGGTTACTGGAATGAAAAATATTGTTTCTTTGCTCACACGACTTTTTCAAGCTATGAATCATAGTAGACTTCCAAATAGAAAAGTAGGGAACAACATTCTGTTGAGTCCTTCATGAGGAAACAACCACCTTCTTTCAATAAGAATTCTGATCCATTTGTTGATGAATAATTGATCTGTTCTACTGAAAAGATATTTTCCATTCCCCAGTATTAGACAATGAGAAAGTAATTATGAATAGTTATCGGTTAGATGGAGACATGTACTAATGGTGAATGCTAATCAAGAATATGAGGTAGTAATATGAGATTGAATCAATGGATTGTGATGAGTTTAAGAACTTATTTCTCGATAATTAATTTCCATATATTCTTCATACAAATATGGAGAATGTTTTCGATGAGTTGGGGAAAATGGATGATGAATTACTTTTTACCTACATGGGATAATTTCATAAGGCTTGTATGGTACGCTTTAGGAAATATCATCCAACCCAAAAGTAAAGTTGATAAGTTCTTTTGTGGCTTAAATCCAACTCTCATAACGTTGTTAGCCAAAATATACTTTAGTAGTTATGAAGATATTGTGCATTGTGCAATTTAGGTTGAAATGGAGGTTGGATTCACAAATCAATCCTATGGTTTTGACAATAAGAGGAAGATATAGTTTAAAGAAAAATATAAAACCCATGAAGATAAGAATATGACATTTTATTTATGTTCTAAGTGTGGTAAGAAGCATGGAAGAAATTTCCTTAAGGGGTTTAATAATTTTTTTAAGTGTGGAAGGGAAATCCACCAGGTGTTTGATTAACGAAGTGACTAGAATAAGTTAACTAACGGTGCGAACAAAGAAAAAGCAACATATAATGAACCTCTCATGATTCAGTGCTAAAAGTGTAAGGAGAATGGGCATTATGCTAACCAATTATAAATCTCAATTAATGGTGATGATTATTGACATCAACAACCTCTTAAGCTAAGGGAAAAGGGTAATTTCATACAATCACTATTTATGGAGAGGGGTGAGATTACAACATGGTGAAAGGTACACTTACCATCCACTATAAAAATGCTATTGTCTTATTTTATTATGGATATACCCACTCTTTCATATCTAATGAATTTGGTAAGGGTGTTGAGATTCCACCAAAATTATTATATATGGAAGTAGTAGTGCAAACCCTTAATGGTACTATGATTTCACCCCAGTTATATGATTCCTCTCTGGTTGATGTTTATGGGAATGTGATTCCTGTAAATCTTTTTATTCTTCCTTTTCTTGAATTTTATGTCATCTTAGGCATGGATTGGAAACCCACGTCAATTTTCAAGGAAGGGATCTTATGTTTTATATTTCAATACAAACCTATGACCTTCTATCAATGTGATTATACGTATGAACTCCCTATAGAGAGTACATACAATGTATGAGTCTTAATTTGCATTTACAAGGGTTGTTTATCTCAAATAATTGGGGAGAAAATATACATAAATGATATATTTTTTGTTCACTAATTTTTGGAAGTATTTTTAGAAGAGTTTACTATACTTCCACAAAATGTGAAGTTAAGTTCTTATTAGAACTCATATCTGGTTCCGCACAAATTTCAAATACTCCGTATAAAATGGCCCTGATTTATTTGTAGTAATTGAAGAAGAAACTCCAAGAAAACCATGATAAGGGATTCATTTGGACATGTGTGTCACCATGGGGTGCACCTATTCGTTTTTTTTTTGAAAAAGAAATATGGATCAATTAGACTCTACATTGATAAGCGAGAGATGAACATGATCAAAATCAAGAACAATTATCCTCTCTCCCATATTGATTACTTGTTTGATCAACTACACAGAACTCAATCCTTTCCCTAGATTGAACTTCATTTAGGATATCATCAATTGAGAGTCAAGATGGAGTATATACCCAATATGACATTATGTACAAGGTATGGACACTATAAATATATATTAATGCCTTTTGGTCTTAATAATAACCCTTCTGTATTCATGGATTTTATGAATAGAGTCTTTATATATTACCTTGATATATTTGTTGTAGTATTTATATATGATATTCTTATCAGTTCAAAGAGAAATGAAGAGCATGAAATCCACATGGGAATTGTAATAAAGACCCCATAAAAGAAGAAACTATATGAAAAATTTAAAAAGGGTGAATTATTTCTAGAAAAGGTTTCATTTTTGGGTTAAATAATCTCAAGATATTATATTTCTGTAGATCCATCAAATATGAGGTCGATTTAACAATGGCCTAGTCCAACCACAGTGACTGGGATTTATAGAATTATTAGTTTATCTGGATATTATCAATAGTTTTTGGATACTTTATCACAAAAATATAATCCTCTCACCATGTCAAATATGAAGGGTTCCAATTTCTTCTATATAGATGAATGTGATTTAAATTTCGAGGAACTGAAGAGAATGTTAGTGAGTGCACCTGTGATTACATTACCCTATAGTGGAGAAGGGTTTTTAGTTTATAGTGATTCATCCAAAAATGGATCTGAATGATTTATTAAGCCTAATAACATGGTTATAGCATATTACTTATAGTATTAGAAGATTCATGATCAAAATTACCCCTCTCATGATTTAGAGTTAGAAGCAGTAATATTTGCATTAAATATATAGAGGCATTATCATTATGCATAAAATTGTGATATATATACCATTCAAAAAAGTATGAAATTTATATTCCCACAGAAATATTTGAACACACTACGAATAATATGGTTAGAGCTGATAAAATATTACTACTCTCAATACATTACAACCATGGGAAATCAAAAAAGATGGTTGATGCTTTGAGTTGAAAAGATCATGGTAGTGTATCCCAGATGAAGATTGAAAAAGGTCAAGTATTTATGGATTTTCAAAGGATGGATATAGAAATATTGACAGAAGGAGAGAAATATTATCATGATTAATTGAATGTTCAACCCTATATCCATGTGAAGATTAATGAGGCACATAAAAAAGATATAGAGCTACAAAAAATGTCAGAAATGTTCCAAAGATTAACCTTGATCAAGATTGAATGATAAGATTTTGGGATCGTGTATGTGTTCCTTCCATACCATATTTAAAGAATGATATATTAAAGAAAGCTCATTTTTCTTAATTATCAATTCATCCTGGAAGTAAAAAGATGTATAGAGATTTGAAAGAATACTTATGGTGGGATGGCATAAAGAGAGATATCACAGTGGTTGTATCTCGGTTCTTGGTATTCCAACAAGTTAAGGCTGAAAAAACATCTAAAGGGATGTTTCATCCATTACACATACCCGAATGGAAATGAGAGAACATAACTATGGATTTTTTCATTGGAATACCCAGTTCCTCCAAAGGGATTAATTCTATATGGGTGGTAGTTGATCTTTATACAATGTCTGCTCACTTCGTCTCTATTAGAGAATACTTATCTCTTGATCATCTAGATAGGATATACATTAAGGAAGTTTTAATGTTTCATAGATTACCACACTTAATTATATCATATTGGGATCCTAGGTTGACCTTTATATTCTTGTGAAGTATTCTCAGAGAACTTGATATAGAATTGATTTTCACACCCTCTTATCATCCTTAGATAAATTTTCAATCTGAAAGAACAATTAAAACCCTAGAAGATGTGTTGAAATCTTTATCATTATATTTTAAATGTATTTGGGATCAAAAAATTCCTCTAGTAGAGTTTTGTTATAAAAATTGCTTTCACTCAAGAATTCAGATGGCTCCATATGAAGCCCTTTATTGTAAGAAAAATAGAGCATCGAAGTTCTAAGATAAAGATGGAGATGTAAATATTTTGGTACCTAAGATAGCTGAATAAATGATCGAGAAGGCTTGAACTATTCAGTAGCATGTCATGGAAGCTCAAATATATATGAAAGGTTTTGCTGATAACCATCGGAATGATCTATAATTTGAAGTTGGTGAAAAGTTTCTTCTAAGAATCTATCCCTGGAGGATGGTTATGAGGTTCATAAAGAAATGGAAACTAATCCTTAGGTATATCGATCCCTTTAATAATCATGATCGTATCAGGACAAAATATTATTACATGGAACTTACTCCAAATATATCTCAATTCCAAGATGTGTTCCATGAATATCTCTAGAGGAGGTACATACCAAACCCTTCATGTGTGCTGAACATAGAGGTCATACCGCTAGAGTGGGAACTTTATTATGAATAACAACCAGTTGAAATTCTGGATCATAAAGAAAATGTTCTATGAAACAAGACCACTCACCTGGTCAATGTTTTCTGGAATGATCCCCAATAATTGGAAGCTAAATTGGAACTAGAGGATATATTGATATATAAGTATCCTCATTTCCTTACTCAAATAATGAATTTCTAATGTTAAATTCACTTTAAGGGGGTAGAATGTAGCACCCTGCGTTTTTATAAACCTTTTTTCTAAATAAATTAGTTTTCATTGATGTATTTCATTTCACTAAGTCAAAATTTCCTTTCACAAGGCACCTACTAGGCATGCACATCACACAAAACCAACTTGGCATCCATTACATGCAACACTGAGTTTCTATAAAACCTCATTTTATTGTTATAATTATTTAAAAATGATAGTTAAAACCTAGATATTAAAATTTGTAATATTAATAGTAATAAAAAATTATAAAAGATTGTTTATAATTTTTTTTATATAGATAGAACATATTGATAATGAATAATATAATTTTTTTATATAGATAGAACTTATTGATAATGAATAATATAATTTTTGGTAAAGTCTTTGTATGTTTAAAAATATTATTTTCTCAAAAAAATTTCTATTTATGTCTCGCTATAAAAATTAATAAAATTAATTTTACACATATTTATAATTATAATTTTTATTAAAATGAACTGCATTTTTTAATTTATAATTTTTAAATTATATAAGGTTGATTTTTTTTGGATTTTTAAGAAACTTCATTTTTCAATGAATAGTAAAAAATATAGAATTTTAATTCAAAACTACTTTTTTTATAATTTATTTATATAGTTATATTATATTTTAAGTTGGTTTTAAAGTCAAATTAGATCAATTATACATAAATTAACCCAATATATTTAATTTTAATGTTTTTTATATTGAATTTAGAAATAAAAGCTTAAATGAACATTGGAACATTCTCACTTTAAAAACCTACTTTCTTGACATGTCCGTGAGATTAGAATTAAACATAACTATGAATTATATTTAATAAAAGTACATAAGTGGTTGTAATAATTATGAAACTTATAGTTTAATATGAAAAACTTAATTTTTTTCCAAAAATATTTGTGAAAGTGATTGAGATTAATTACAGTGATTAAGGTAAAATTATGCTTAAAAAGTGAATAAACCTTAATCATAAGGGCCCAAATGACCTATCCACTTGTGAAATACCATTTTTATGACTATATATAGCCCATAAAACTTCCATTATTGAGTTTTTTGTTTTTCATGATTGTTTTTTGGTAAAAACATGGGAACACCAAATTTGTGTTAAAAAATGCCAAGTGTGTCCCCTCCCTTCCCTGTAAAAGGACATTGTCACTCCCCATTCTTCACACCTCTAAAACTACATATTCTTGGATAATATTTACCCAATACACTTCCCAAAATCCCTCCCTTACTTCTTGAATCATCCCGTTTGGAATAAATCCATCCAAGGAAGACCTTTGGTGAAAGCCAAAAGGAGTTACCAAAAGAAGAGGTAATATCTTTCCTGAAGCTCCTTTCTTTTATTGTCCTTCTCCACCACCAAAATTTTAATTATTCCATGAAAAAAATAATATCATCACTATAATTAATATACTGAGATGTTTTTATGTTATGGTTGCTTCCAATAATTATAGACACTTCCATTTAATGGGTACTGAACATACCATTCTTATGTACGGCAAACTATCGCCACACGAAATGATGTTATTCATTTTAACATTAAAACAACTTATAGTAGGTATTTCTTTATGGAAAATATATTTATATATGACATATATGACATATATTATTTCTTTATAATTATTTATTTATTATATAAATCCTACCTTTAAGCATTCTATTTTGTGTAAATATGATAACTTCATTTGAGGAAGTGTGGAATATCACATCCTCAAAGGGATGGGATTTGTTCACACATTAAATGGAATTTATTGAGGAGAAGTTTAGTAAAATAATATGATATATATTAAATAATAATTATAATAAAATTATATTATAAAAATATATACATATATTTCATTTACTTACATTCTTTCAATACTAAATGAAAATGGAAACATCATTCATGCATATGTATGACCTACTGTCTCCAAGAACGGTGTATTCATTTTCACATATCTATATTTTATAGATTATTATAAATGTTTATATACTAATATATATGATATATAATCATTTTTTTAAATTATTAAAATAATTAAATCATTATTAAAGAAAGAGGATCATGGTTGACATGTCAAAACACGTACAATAAACAAAACAATTATTACCGGAAATGTTACATTAACATTATTGGGTAATATAAGGTCAAAAAAAGTAATATATAGATTATTATTTATGTTAATATGGCTATGTTATATATTTATAATAAACATATACTTATTATACAAGAGTCTTATGCGAGTATGACTAATTTCAAGATATAAGGTAATGAAATTTCAACTAACTTTTTTTATGAGATACATGACACATTCACCAATATTTTATATTGCATGGGGTATATAAAATCCATGATTGTATTATAATATTATTATTATTAAATTTATAGGAATTTACATATCCATTATATTATCTTTCTTTCATGGGTTTTATGTTTCAAATGTTACAAAATCGGTAAGATACTTTTGCCTCAATTTTCCTTTTTTGAGATATATATTTTGTTATGCACCAAAATTAATTTTCATGGTTTATATAATTCCATTTGACATGTTATATAATTAATCTACATAGTTTTAATGATATTTTATGCTTCATTAAATTCCATTTTATTACATGGATAGTATGATCCCAAGTTACCATATGGGAAAAGTTTATTGAAACAATCTCACCATTTATCAGGATTATTTAATATTATGATTCCATTGAAAAAATAATATATTCCATCTCTCAGGAAAATTAATGAGTTTTATTATACTATTATTACTCAATATATCAGAATATAATAGTACCATTTTCCACACTTTTTTACTTAAGACAATTAATAAAAAATTTTGAATAAAAATATTACCATTTTTCTCTCTTTAGTTGAGAAATATGTTTTATTTCAAACCCCATGTTTTCAAAAAAAATTAAAAATTTTTTTAAAAAGATATTTAAAGATAATTTTCTAGGAAAAAGGATTTTAAAAATGTTTTATGGTTTTCAAATATTCCTTTATTGGTTTTCAAAACTATTTTCCAAGAGAAATATTTTCAATTTTTTTTGTTTAAAAATATTTTTTCAATGATGAATTGATATTTTCCCCAAGAAATATTTTTAAAAGATATTTTAAAATCATTTCCCATATAATATAACATCAGTTGGTGTTACTCTTTCCATTACATAAAAATTATTCAATGTTTCTATTAATATTATTTCGCTAATGGTTTATGTTTTGATGGAATGATGTTTATAAAACCCATTTCTCTTTCCCGAGTTATTTACTTTTGGAATGCACTTCTTTTCACGGGTTATGAATTTTATAGAATGATTTTGAAACCTGTATCTTTTTCTATAGGTTATTATATGATTATATGGTTATGATACCAATTTCATTCCATGGGTAGTTATATAATGTGTTATGTTCTTGAGGCACATGTATGTTGGATTTCATTATGATATGGGTGGGACATATATATCCCTACGATGAATTAGGTAAAGATTTATATCTCATGAGACAGACTATGATGGTCATGGGAGTGAACCTTGACTACTAATTTGTCAATGGGAGTGAACCATGACTACCAAGCAATTATTTTGAGTAAACTCACACTACTAATATGGACATGGGAGTGAACCATTACTACCAAGATTGTATGGGGAGTGAACTTGTACTACTAATATGGTATTGGAAAAAATTCCTTGACTATTATGGAAATCATATTATATTATTATATGTTTTCCACAATTCCATTTATTATTCCTATATTATGATTTTATAGTGTTTTTTCTTTATTTCCTTATGATTCATGTTTTATGGACTTATAAGATTTATGCCAGGATTATTGTTTATGATCTTATGATATGCATGGTATTATATTATAATGTTATAATCATGTTCTCATACTAATATTCTCTTGTTTATTCTTATATGTCTCCCTTGTTTACCCTTACTAAGAATCTGACCTTGCCCATTTTTTGTTTACTTCCCCATGTTATGAATATATGTATTATGTTTGATGTGTCTAAGAAGGGTGCTAGTGAAAAAGTACCAAGGGGAAGATAATGTAGCTCAGTTATGTACCTGTGTTTATGTTTCCATGTTTATAAAGGAACTACACTAATAAGTTCTTTATGCATTTTTGTGTATAATGTTTTATATATTCCACAAAAATTATGAAATGTTAATGTATGAAAGGAGAGGTTCAATATACTTGAAGTTTTTAAGGAAGCATGAAGAAAAATTTTCTTAAGGGAAGTAATAGATGTCTTAAGTGTATAATAGAATTTCATAAGGTTTCTGAATAAAGAAGTGGTGAGTAGAAGTCAGCTAATGATGAGAATATAGGTAAATATCCATAAAATGCACTACTCACACTCCAGTGTTTCAAATGAAAGGATTTTGGGAATTATTCAAACAAGTGATCAAAACCAATGGTTAATGAAAATATTCAAAGTCACCAACATATTAAGTCAAGATATAATGGGAAATATCACATGGTCACTATTTTTGATGAGGGGAATGATAATGACATAGTTAATGGTACAATTACCATCTAATATAAAACTAATAATAATTTATTTGATTCTGGATATACACACTATTTTATATTTGATGAATTTTCTAAGGTTATCACAGTACCACCTCAAAGATTATGTGTTGAATTAGTAGTGAAAACCTCTAATGGAATTATTATTATATCTCCTATTTATGATTTTTTCTCTACAGATGTTTTGGGAATGTTCTTCCTTCAAATATTTCTATCATCCCTTTAGTTAAATTTGATGTCATCTTTGGAATGGATTTACTTTTTTGTTTAAATACCAAATCAATTTTCATGGAAGGAAAGTCACATTTTATATTTGAAACCAATATATGACCATATATTAGTGTTGTGATAAATATGAACTTTTTATTGAAATTTCACACAATATATTATTCTTGATTCCCATTAAAAATGGGTGTTATCTCATCTAGTTTGTAAAAATCTCCACATCGACGATATTCCAATTATCTGTGAGTTTTTAATGTATTTTTAAAATATTTACCTATAATTACAACAAATAAGAATGCCTTTTTCTCAGTAGATTTCATACCTTGTGATATTCCTTTCTTAAAGAGTCCCTATAAAATGGAATTTATTTAGTTTCATGAATTAAATATGAATATCCCAGAGAATCTTGACAAGGGATTTATTTATCCATTTGTGTCACCTTAGGGTATATATATTCCTTTTGTTATTAAGAAATATATATTGATGCGTCTTCATTGTTTGGATAGATATTATTGATGGTTTTTGGATAATGTCTCAAAATTATCTAATATAATCAACTTGATAACTTGGAAGGGATCCAAGTTCCCCTGGAAAGATGAATGTGAGGAAAATTTCACGGAAATTTAGACAATATTATTTATTAGACCAATTCATACATTACATTATAGTGGATAATGGTGTGAAATATATAGTGAATTATATAAAATGGGATTGGGATGAATTTTTATAAATAATGATACAGAGATGTTTTATGCCTCAAGGCAATTGATTGTTCATGGGAAAAATTATCCAACTCCTGATTTAAAGTTAGATATGTTAATTTTTTATTTGAATATATTAGGTAATTATATCTTTGGTGAAATTTATCATATATATAATCATTATAAAATTTTTACATATATATTCACAAATAATAAGTTGAAAATGTACTCTATAATATAATTGGAGCTAATTAAATATTATGACTGCTCAATACATGACCACTCTGAGAAAGAGAACAATGTGGATGATTAATTGAACCGAAAGGATCATTCCAGCTTTTCTATGAGGTGAATCATGAAAGATAAAATATTTATGGATTTATAAATGATATATATGGAAATTTTGATATAAGTTGGAAAATATTATCTTCCTAAAATGAGTGTTCAACTATATATCCAAGTGAAGATTAAAGAGAAAAAAGGATGATATAGAGTTATAGAAGAAGGTTAGAAATGTTCATGATTTTTAACCTTAATTATTATGGAATGATAAGGATTATGAATCATGTATGTGTTCCATATATACCATATTTGATGAAGGAGTTGTGAGAGGAACCTCATAGTTCATCATTCTTTGTACTTCTTAGAAGTAAGGAGAAATATTGGGATATAAAAGAGTATTTATGGGTGGATATAATGAAGAGAGATATTTTAGTGTTTGTATATTGATTCTTCTTATGTTATCAAGTTAAGTTTGGGAGAAAATATTATGAGGGGATGCTACAACCATTACATATACCATAATGAAAGTGTGAAAACATCCCTATGGACTTTAAGGTAGAACTCTCTAAAATATCTAAAGGGAACACTAATATATGGGTTTTAGTCAATAAAATTACAAACTTAGCTCAATTTAATACTATTATAGAAGATTTATCTCTGGACCATATTTCTATAATATTCATTACAAAACTGTTTAGGTTTCATTGTGTACCACATTCTATTATATCTAATCAGGATCTGAGGATTACCTTGATGTTTATACAAAGTATTAAACAAGTTATTGATATGGAATTGATTTTCAATACTATGTATCATCCCCAATAAAATGGTCAGTCTGAGAGAAAAATTTACATCCTAGAGGATATTATGAGATGTTGATTTATGGATTTCAAATATGGTTCGGATGAAAACCTCCCTATAGTTGATTCTTCTTACAATAATAGATTTCACTCCAACGTTTAGATATCCCCTTATGAAACCATCTATTGATAAAAGTGGAGAAGTCACAAAATATAGGATAATGTTGTATAAATAACCTTTTGGGACCTAATATGACTGAATAACGGAAGAGAATATAAGATACATTTTTCAACTCATAAGGGAAACACAAATTCGACAGAAAAATATGTTGATAATCATAAATGTGATCTAGAATTAAATATATATGATAATGTGTTTCTACAAATTATATATTAAATATGGTTATGAGATTAATAACGAAATAAAATTTGATCCCTAGGAAATATATTTATTATCTATTTGGGATGTTTTTTTATCACATGGTTCTTTCACCGAACCTCTATCAAGTTCGGATGTGTTCCATGTATATCTCCTAAAGTACATACTCGATCCTTCATATCTACTAAACTATAAGGTCATACCACTAGAGAAAGATATTTAGTATGAGGAAAAACTAATTTTGAATCAGTATTATAGAGATAAATTTCTATAAAACAAGGCAACTCACCTAGTTAATGTTTTTTGGTGAAACTGCCAATTTGAAAAGCTATATTGAATCTTGATGATATGATGAGAAACAAGAATCCACAATTTTTTTATTTTTGGTTCATGAATTTCAAGGGAGAAATTAATTCTAACGGTATTATAATGAAACCCCTTAATGTTTTTATAAAATTTATTTTTTTTTCCAGAAAAATTAATTTCAATGATAAATTTCATTACACACAAAATCAAGTTTTAACGAACCAAAATATACTATCAATATTATTATTTAAACATGGAAATCATAATATATCCATAAATTTTGGTGGTATTAATAGGAATAAACCCATATTTAAAATTAATTACAAATGTTTTAAATAAATAAAATATTATTGTAAATAAGTACACCTTTTTAGTAATGTTTTCATATCCTTCAAAAAACTATTTAAAAAACAATTTTTCTTTATTTTTGTGAAAAAATAAAAAAAATAGAAACCTTTATAAAATATACATAAATAAATTAAAATTAATTTTGGAATCAACATGTAAAACATAACTAAGGGGGAATTTTTTATAATTTTTTAAAAAGTTATTTTTTTAGTGAATAGTGAAAATTACTTATTTTTATTAAAAACATCCTTTTGCTTAAAGAATATTAAATGTAATATATTATTAAAAAATGTTTTAAAAATAAATTTTTAAATATTATTCTATTATTAAAATAATTTATTTAATGTGAATAAAATCCATTTTGAAATTTGACATTAAGAAAATCTATACATAGGGAAGTTTTCTCTTTGGGAAACCATTTTTGCGTTGCGTTTACAGGTTTTATTTAATAATTATATTTTTGTAATTATATGAAAATAAATTTAAAAAAAGGATTAAATATTTATAAATATAATAATTAACATTATATAATAATTTCAACTTAAATTTTGGTCAACTTTAATAGCAAAAATAGTAAAAATAAATTATAGTGGTTATAGTTAATGCAAGAATATCAGGGATTATACTAGAAAGATAATGGGTAAAATGACCAAAAAAACTCGTTCCAAATCCAATTTAATTACCATATTCAAAATTTATCTCATCTAATGTATTATAATGATCCATTTTTAAGCCTTTGGGTATTTTAAAATGTGCGCAAACATTTTTTTATTCAAAAATACCAAGTGTGTCCTTTGTCGAACATATAAAAGGGGACCTTGTCTCCTCTTATATTCACAATTCTAAAAACCATTGGTATGGAAAATAAAAACTAAAATACATTTATTAATTCCATCCCCAAATCATAGATTCCTTAGTTATATTTTTAAACCCTCTTAATGTGTATTTCGGTGCTTACCTATGGAGGTTTCCCAAAGAATATGTATTGTTCTTTTCTAAGCGTTTTGATATTATTTATTCTTCCATATCAGTAAAATATTATTAAAATATCATGATATAATATCAAAAGTATATAAAATATAATGTTATGTTATTACATTAATCTCTTCTTCTATCAAATGAGAAAGAAAATTGTCGATTTTTTATGGTGGACTACCACCACGCAAATAGATGTAATTTTTTTCGATCCCCACATATTATGGATGAATATAATTATGGATTTAAAGTATATATATATATTATATTTATAGAATAATTATAATTATATAATTATAAAACCATCGACCTTCTTACCTTCTAATCCATTGGGAAATGATAACATCACTTGTGTGTACATGTAGAATATCACCTCTAAGAAGAAATGTGATATGTTTTTCATTTTATTTTTACATGGATGGTAATAATGATATACTAAATGAATATATATCAAATATATGATATAGAAATTATTTTTTAAAGGTGAATTAATATTTACCATTATTTCGTTCCATCCATCAACAAAATAGAAATTACATTCATGTTAATGTATGAATTGCCATCTGTATTAAGGGTGTAATTAATTTTCTATCATTAAATTTAATGAATTGTAATAAAAACATTAAAATGAATACATATTATATTTATATTAGGGTTTTAAATACCCTATTTATTCCTTGTATTAATTTAAAATATATTTGGAAATAGTTTTTTAGCTAGGGGCTGAGACGACATACGATTTTGAGGCCTAGTGTTCCCATATCTAATCTTATAAAAACATTAAATATATTTTATATCATGTGAATATTTGTATTATAAATAATTTTATATCTCTTAAACATATTTTTGAATAAAATATCTAAGTACGTGTTTGAATCCCGAATGTGAGGTTTACCCTGAGTGCGACCTAAAATTAGTCGCCACATAACGTTCAAATAAAACAGTTATCGGCAAGTGCATTTAGTGGATTAATTAATTAATTAAACAACCTAAACTTAAATAAACTTATATGTACACCATTATTTATGATCTTAAGGGTTATCTACATAACTTTTGACCATTTAGAGGATAATTCCACATTTTTTATTGGTGTATTGAGATCGGATGACAACAAGCCTCCAGATAAAGAAAAATTGGGATGCAATAAACAAAATGAATCCTCCTTATTTGTTGGAAAAAATTTTATTCATCAATAAAAGATCAAAATCAAGGTAAGATACTTAATTTTTTATTTCCATCATTTTGATTAAAATTATTGAACATGATCATTATATTTTCTTTATTTTTTATCAAATTGAAACCTTTTTATGCGCACATGTATGTAATTTAATTTATTTATTCAATTAATCCCCATTGTTCCATGTTTCTCACCCAGAATATCCCCAATTTGAATTCTTTTTCCAAGAACATTTCTCCAACCATTGTCTCACCCTTTTTAGATGATTTTGCACCACCATTCTTCACATTATTCATTATTGGACCATGGGGTTGTGATTCGACTATTGTCGGGTGGGGCCGAGCATGATCAGACCCCCAGTTTCAAGGAAGATTTGTGGTCAACAAATGCTTCGATGATTTGTAGATGGATCAGGATGTGTTGTGGAATTTAGGTGTTGTTTCCCATGGAACTAGGATTTTGGACCAACCTCTGATGACATGATATGTGTGAGGCATACGACAGACCACCATGGATCAGAAGATATGGATTTTAATCCACAGGAGGGGTGGAATCGATGAATGATATCCTTTATTACTGACTTCGAGTGATCATTAAGAAAAAACGGAAATTGAGAAGCTGTATCTGGATCATAGGTAGAGAACCTAGGATTCTGTTAAAAACATGACTACACTCTATGTATTCTGAATAACACATGACTTGTAGTACCCTTATATCAACCTAGTCTTCTCATATATGGATTTTACATCATTTAAGATGAATATTCAAAACATTTTAATGTAAATTTATCAGGAAAGAAATAGTTTAGTGTCTTTAGAAACATATAACAAAACCTTCTAACTTGGTTAGTTATGTTTAATATTTCCCAAAAAGATCACCCCAATTAGTACTCCTAATTAAAACCTTAATTCATAATTCAGGGAATGGAAACATAATATAGGGTGATCTACGATTCTCAATAAGGTTAAAGAAAAGAGATACAAATTCATAATAAGAACATAAGTGTATGAGAACATGATCATGACATTTGAAGATCATACCCTACATATCAAATATCATACATATGGGTCATGGAATAAATTTTGGTAGGTAAAAAGGCGTAAATTATAAGGGAATAAATATAATAATACATGAGAGAATAAAATATAAAAATACATTGAATTTTTGGAATAAACATCAGCTTATAACATTGTGAATAAATATAAATAAAAACACATTGACTCATTTTGTTAAGGATGTAAAATTGGGCCATCACATAATCTTAGTGACATTTCACTAGGTCCACACATATCATTATGGACATGAAAGATATGTCCATGCATAACATTGTGAACATCTAATTGGGTCCACACATAAAAGTGTGAACATGTAATCAGTATAACATTTCCACCATGTAATATTTTTCATGCATAACATCGTGGACATGTAATCAGGTTCACACATAAAATTTTTATCATGTAATCGGGTTAATATATAATATTGTGAACACTTAACTACGTTAACACATAATATATATACTCAAGATTTATCCATCATTATCCAATGCATTGAAGGGAGATATATGTACCACTGATCACATACGAAAAACCATTTTTATATGTTCCACAAGATTCAAGAAGAATTCATCATATCATAACCCATGAAATGATATCTATATTATAATGGTCTTATAATATAATAATCTATGGAAAAGATATAGGTTTCATAATCATTTCATTATTACCTAACCCATGAAAATAAGCGGCTTTCATCGTGGTATAACCTATGGAAGAGAAACAGTTTTCATAAAAACCTTTTCATCTTAAACATGAAAAAGGTCAAATAATGGATAAGAATAGTGTTCTTGGATCCTATCCATAGTAAATCCATAAACTATATCAAAATATTTAATCATTTATGGAGGATGATTTTGAAAGATAAATTAGAAAATTTCATAAGGGAAATAAACATTCTATAAAAATCAAATTTTAAAACATAAAACATATTCAAAACCATCTTAATTGAAAAAAACTTTAAAATATTATAAATTAATGTTTAAAAATCATTTAAAACATTTCTTGAGGTAAATATCATTTCCTTTGTGAAAAAAACGTTTTAAAAAGTAAATTTAAAAAAATTATTTAATGTTTTTTGAAAAATAATCAATTTATATAATAATAGGGAAATTTTTTTATTTTGAAAATAATCTTTTAAATCTAGAAAATAATGTTAAAATAAATGATGGTCATGGGGATATATTAATCATTACAAGTCGAGTATTTTTTTTTTCACGGTAAAAAGATTTTGAAATGCATTGATCAGAAAATGACAAGAAGATTAATTTTATAACCATTTTTTAAAAATTTAAACACATAGAAAAAAATTTATTTTAAAATTTATAGGAGAATAGTATAAAAATTTAAACCATGTTGATAAAAAATGGATTTATAAGAAAATAGATTTACAATCGAAGAGAGAAATCCATTCAGATTTTCTTAAAAAGATATTTTTAATTATCTTAAGTACCAAATAGTGGAAAATGGCACCATTAAAGTAATATTTAATAAATAACCAGAGAAGATGAAAATTAATTAGAATTATTGAGTGATGAATAATAATATTTCATCAGTAGAATCATAATTACAAACAATCCTGATAAATGATGAGATTATAATAATAAACTCTTACAATTTTAGTAACATTGAATCATACTACCCATGAAAGAATAAAATTAAATGAATCATAAAATATCATGAAAGAAATATGATTCATGATAACACATGTTAAAGGGGCAGTTTATACAACTCATAAATGAACATAGGTTCATAACATAACATGTCTCTCAAAGAAGGAAAATTGAGACAAAATTTCAATACTACTTTGGTAACTTTGAAACCGTAACTGCATAAAGAGAGATGCTCAAATGGATGTGAAATTAAAAATAATTTTCAATATAAGAATGAAAAATTACATTCATGGGTATTATATACACCACATAGAAGAAAGAGGTAGTGAAGACAACATGTGTCTCGGAAAAGTAAAAAGTGAGACAGAAATCCCTTACCTTAAGACTTGAGTCTCATCGTACTCATCAAAACCTCTTATTTAATAAATATATGTTTAGTAAAAATATATTAAATAATAATACTAACATATATATAATTAAATATAATATTTACTTATGGCTTTATATTATTTTTTTTATTTACAATTCTATATTTATGTTGCGTTTTGGGTAATAATTACTTTGTTTTTCATACATGTTTTGACTTTATATTCTTAGTCATATTACATAGATAATGATTTAATAATATAAATAATGTAAAAAAAATATAAATATTATTTGTATATTCATAACATATGTATATATAATAATCTATCAAATTTAGAAATATGAAATGAGATACAACGTTCGTTGAGGCGGTAAGCCGTACGTATGCATGATCAATGTTTTATTTTATTTTCTGTATTAAAATAAAAAAAATTATGTGATATATTATCATTTAATAATATTTTTTATGTCATATATATCACATATTTTTATTAAAACCATCCTTAACACATTCCATGTAAATTTTGAATGAATCACATTTCTTCACGAGGCGGCACTCCTCCACACACACGAACTGCATTATCATATTCCCAAAAAAATCAAATCATGGAGTTATGTGTCATATAAAAATTAATGGATCATAATAACATAATAAAATAAATAAATATCATATAGAAACTATAAATCTATCATTATTCAAACTATGAAAGGTGGTAATGAATGAATGAATGACATCAGTTCGCTAGGAGGTAATCCACTGTACACATGAACAATGATTGTATATCCCATCTGATGGAAGTGTGAGAATTTTTACATTATAACCATAAAATAAAAACATATATTTTTATTTATTATATTGTTGTTATTATTTAACCATGATAGAAATACAATTTAATGGGTTTGAAGAATAAATAAAACAAAAACATTCATTGATGAACATTACCTCTTCTTCGGGTTTCTCCTTTTGGTTTGCACCCCAAGGACTTCCTTGGATATATTTATACTCAAAGGAATGATTTTTTCTAAGGTAGGGAAGTTTGGGAGATATTTGGGAAGTATTCAGCAAAACCGATGTGATCTGAAGGTGTGAAGAGAGAATAAGAGGTGGTGGAAATTTATAAATGAGGGAGAGGACACACTTGGAATTTTTGAAAAGAAGTTAAGTGAGCCCACGTTTTAACCTAAAAATAGGACTCCATAACACTAAATATTCTCTAATATAAGATTAATGGTTGATATATGTCCATAAAATGGGTTTTGGACATGTTTCTATGTAATTTTACCCCTTTAGTTTAATGTTTAGTCCTTTGGTAAACTTGTTTTTCTCTTAATCATCGTGATAAATTTTAACTTCTTTCACTAATATTTTAAGTAAAAATTTAATATTTAATTATTATAAATTATAAATTTTTATGATTAAAAATATTAAATACATTTTTCCAAATTATGTTAAAAATGTAAGTAATTAATTTAAAATTAATCTCGTAGATGGAATGAAACAACGAGTTTTTAAAGTGGAAATGTTTAAACTTGTACTACGTTATTATGTATAAATTAAACATAAGAATTATTGAAATGGAATTAATTATATTAATAGATAAATAATTTAACTAATTAAATATTAAAAAAAGAACAATAAATTTTAACGCTATAAATTATTTAGATGAAAAGTGAGTTTTTAAATAAAATTAATTTTTAAAATGGAAAAAATTATATTAATAGATATATAATTTAACTAATTAAACATTAAAAAAAGTACAATAAATTTTAACGCTATAAATTATTTATATGAAAAGTGAGTTTTAAAATATAATTTAGTTTTTTCATTATTGATAAAAAATGAATCTTCTCATAAAATAGAAAAAATTCAAACTAAGATTATTTTGACATTAAAATTTAAAAAATTGAGTTTATTTTTTCAAATTAACATTATAAAATTATACAAAATAAGTTTTCAAGTAGGTTCAATATCAAAAGGTGGTTAAACTACCTTTTAGAAAATTAAATTTTTTATGCCTAAAATTAGATTTTTTATTAGATCTTATATAGAAATAATATGATGAATATTAGATAGTTTATTTAATATATAATATATAATTTTTTATTGAAATCATTCATCAAAAGTGGTTTATTTAATTTATTAATATAAAATGTGTATGTTCATAGAAAAATAGTTTTAAAATAAATTCTTTATTTTCAAAAAGATAAGGATTTAATTTCTAAATAATTGATTTCCAGATAATTCATTTTATAAAAATTCATAAACCATATTTTCATAATTTATTTAATCTATTTAATAGCCACTACTCAAATGGATAGGTGGTAACTATAAAAATATTTTATTAATAATAATAATAGTATTTTGTTGCTTGGTAAAACTAGGTCCTGCATGTAACACAATATATTCATGGGAATCAGTATTGAATATACTAAAAGATAAACTCAGTGTTTCATGTATTGAAATCCTAAATTGATTTATCATGAAACACAATCCATAAAATAATTTTGATTTATTTAGAAAAAATAATTTATAAAAAATTATGGTGTTACATTATACACACCTTATAATGGATTTCTCCCTTGAAATTTGTCTGGTTCATCGATGTTTTAATAATTAAAAATTAATTGAATACAAACCCATGTTATAAAAATTAATTCTATAACTTCATTTCAAATGGGAAAGTTGAAAACATAATGGTTACCCCAAGTAACTAATAACTAAGTTTCCATATAGGATAATAGAGGTGATAAGTGGAAACATGAACTTAGAAGAGAAAACGAACACCCATATACTGATAGAGAGTGATAAAAATATTAATCAGAAGAAGTGGATGATCTTGAGAAATATAATGACCACATGTCTATAAACCAAAGAGACATGAAAAAGGTCATTTATATCATAAAAAATGATGATAACTGAGCAACATTTTATTTGAATATAATTTCCTTAGTTGAAGAATTTTCATGAAAAGATATACTTAATTCATTTCATTCCCAATGAAAAATATCACCCTTTAATTACTACTTGACCAATTCCACTTCAACTCTTACTTAAATAAATAAAGGTAAATTTTTTTATACATAAAGAACTAATATATCATTTGATCCATAAATAGAAGGACAATTCATTCAATATATCTTTTGGTATAATAATAAAAAAATGGTTAGCATGAGTTATCATTATGAATAAGTCCTATTATGGTGGAATAATACATCCACATTCAGATTTTTGTATAAACCATTCAATAAACTATTTTACTTATAATCCTTTCAAAATATTTTAAAAAAATCAAACTTTAGAAAGAACATGATTAAATTTCCCCTTTGAATGTGAGTTGAGGATTTCTTGGTTTCCAGCCTTTGTATCTAAAGGTTTCATTCATTTTTACCCCCACCCTGGACCTACCATGTAAGGTTATTATATTCCTCAAAATGAGCTCAACATTGTTCTCTTGTATATCATAATAAAACACTCAATTGTGAAACAAATAATATATTAATAACTTAATAATGTATTCTCTAGAAACATGGTAATAAACTGAATTACTATAAAAACATACTGAAAACATATATGCATCTTTATTAATTACATAAAACATAGATTATTGGATGTATTATTTAAATCCAAAGTGATGTAAGCTCCATAGATGAAAATGAAAACCACTTTGTTAAAAAATCTATTATTAATGTTGCAATCTTAAATACTAGCCAATTTACTATATCCATATCAGTAATCTATTTATCTAAAATAACCACCATTTTTGGAAAATTAGGATCATATCAAGGGTTACGTTCCCTTAATCAGGTGTTTTCTAGAAAATATAACATTTACTTTTATATAAAAAATATTCAACATATTATTGCATGTCTTTAATGAAAACATTATCCTGAAAAATCCTTATATATTTCACAGTTCATATAACATAATTCTTGAATCCAAATACGTGTACACTTCAATTATTCCACTTCATCATTAATCCATTAACTAGTCTTCCTTATCTTCTTATTTAATACCTATTTCCTTTAATTTGTCATTCTTATTCTCTCTATTATCAGAATTATAAACTTTACTCATGCCAGTCTATTGATTATCATCATGAGATTTCCCTTTATGACATCAATTTTTATAATTCTCATACTTTACACACATAAACCATTCAACTATATATGATACTTTAGGGATACAAATATTACCATCCATTTCATTAACTAAACGATTCATTTGTACTTGATTTCTTACTTTATGGCCTTCTACACCCCAAATAAGACATCTTCTCATTCCTCTTAGACATTCTCTTAAGTGATTCATCCTTCATTATTGACATATAATAAGATGAATCTTTTTTCTTCCATGGTCTCCACTACACAGAATCTCAGTGAACTATTTCCTTCACTTCTTTGGTATGTTTGAGAGTTGGTTAAGGTACACATTGTTAATAATTTTTTACAAAACATAATTAGGAATAATCATAAAATCTTATTCTCTAATCATTATCCCAACTGGATGCTCATCATTAAATCATCAGTCACATTCAATATTGACCCAATTCATTCTTTTTCCATCCATTGACTAAAATCAGAAAGCATAGTGTGATAAATTATAATAATAGTGGAAAAACATATAATACTGAAAATCACATATATGATGTATAAATCATAACATATTCATTTTAATCTATGACATAATATGTTCATCATTGATTATTAAAAGTAATAATATATTTAAATCCATCATAATGGTTCATAAAGAGTTTGTGAATTTCCAAAGCATATCCCGTGGGAGTGTCAAAATAGGTGTGTAGTAAGACTCGTTCTTATGCACCAGTTCTTGGTCGAGTCAAGATAAATATGGTATTTTCATGATTTTTACCCTTATGTACATATATTCCAGTTCTAGATCCACTTTTGGTGCCCATATATGGATGCATTTAGAGGAAACTGTTTGGTCTACCCTTTAATTAAATTCCAGGAATTTTTTATAAACATTGACACTTCCTTAGATTTATCCTTAAATAAAAACCTATAAATTTATTTAGAAGTATTCATAGGGATCTCAATGATGTTTTCTCATCATAGTTTCCAAGGTTTGACTAAAAATTATCTTTGATACCAACCATAGGGGAAAAGGATTCTGATAGATGGATGTTATGTAATTTTAGATGAATATTCATAATATTCCCAAAGTAGATGCCTGAAGACTGTAATAGTTTTGTCACTTTTGAAACATTAAAAAAAATATTCTAACTTGGTGACATATCTTCAATTTTTTCTAAAAACATCATCACATTTAGTACTCATACATAAAAAATTTTATCCAAACCTACAGAAAAGAAACATAATAAATTTTTAGCATAGATGCCCAATAAGGGAAAATAAAGTAAAAATATATAGATAACATGAACATAAGGGTATGAGAACATGATAATAAAATTTTAAGATCATACCCTACATATAAAACATCATACACATATATCATGGTATAAATATTGGTTTATAAAAATACATGAATCATAATGGAATTAAGAGCATAAATATAGATCCCCAGACCCACGCTACACGATTCAGTACATATAATGATTTATATTTTTTTATATTAAAATAAACAAAAAAATATATAAAAATTTCCAAATGAGGATCTTTTATGGATTAGGATTTGGGGGTAAAGGACCACTTTTACATATTATCAAAAGATTAAATTGTAACTAAAAGGCAGCGATGAAACTTTTCTTAGACTAACTTCTTATTGATCTAAACTCAATTAATTCTCTATTTGAATATAAATTTTTTTATAAAAACATAGGGTGAGAAAAATATTTCCGGTAAGTGTTTTTGGAAAAGTCAGTGAAAACCCTTTTTGAAACAACTTATACCTTTTGAAAAATGATTTTGAAAATACTTTTGAAAATAGATTTTAAAAATACCTTTAATAAATAATTTTAAAAATAACTTTTAAAAATAAATTTGTTAAATAATTTTAAAAATATATTTTGTAAATAAATTTGATAAAAATATTTAAAAAAATTGGAAAAAAATAGAAATCCTTTTGAAAAAACTTATAATTTTGAAAATATAATTTGGAAAACACTTTTCAAAATATAATAGATTTTTTAAAACTATTTTTATAACCCTTTGAAAATTATGATTTTGAAAATTCCTTTAAAAATAATTATGCCTTTGAAAAAAAATAAATATATTTTTTTGAAAATACTCACACTTTTGGAAATGCTTTAAAGACACTAAAAATAGTTACAATTTTGAAAACATTATAATACATTTGGAATGAGGGACCAGTGAAATCACTTTGGAAGCTCAACATCCCTAAAAAAATACGCCACTTTTGGTGGTAGGTATGCATAGGCACCCTCACTACCATGAGCCTTCTCATTTACCGACATATGTCCAATGCCGTTTTCTTCCCTTTCTACCCGAATATCCTAGAGAACCATTTTCATGCCATCATTCACTTCCTAGAAGCTAAGGAAATTTGGAATAAATGGGGTCCATCTCAAGATGCATCACTGGACATGGATTCTGACCTCCCCGCTCTCCTGATTCACTGGTTCTCCTCTCTCTCACTAGCTAATGGAGGTTCACTCTGCACCCTGGGCTGGATCATCTGGGTCTGGTGTAATGATGCAGTTTTCCATCACATGCATAAACCTCCTGAATTCTGGACTGAATGGCCCACTTCATGTATTGAGGGATGGAAACACCATAATGGATATCAAATACCAGAATTTCCTCCCTCCTTTCCCCCTCATTGGAACCCCCCAATGGAAGGGATTCTTATGATCAATGTGGATATGTCTCTCCCCAAGTATGGACTTGTCTCCCTCGGTCTCCTGGCCCAAAATCATCTGGGGAAAATCATCGCTGCAAAGTATGAATCACATCATGCCTTTTGGGAACCTGCTGTAGCTGAGCCTAATGCCATCCTGGTAGGTATGATGCTGGCTTTGGAAAGTGGATGGGTTGATATCAGTATTGAGCCTGACTGCCTCAACGTGATTGATGCCATTAACCACAATGATGGTGGACTTCAGTCATTTGGCCTCATCATCAAGAGAATTCCCTCGCTCCGCCAATGCTTTTCATTCTGCACCATCTCGTTTACCAAAAGGTAATGAAACAATGCAGCCCACCAGCTGGCGGCATCTGGCCCCCTCGATGCCAACCAGCTATGGCTGGAAAATTTCCCTTCATGGCTTTGCATATGTACGTCTAATGATATTCGTCACTAATGATATCTTTCTTTTCTCAAAACAAAAATAAACAAGTGGTTTTTCAGAAATTCTAAGTAAGCCCTTAAAAACAAAAAAAAATTGGGTCACTTAAATATTAAAGTTTTTTTTGGGCTATACACCTGGTTTGGAATGAGTTCAGTCATCATATCCTTATCCTTTACGATGGCAAATTTACAACCATTTTTATAACAAAATTTTTAGCTTGCTTCAAATATATATAGTTTCCACTATGGTATTTAATTTTAAAACAAAAAAATTCTTTGAATACACATGAAAATTTATAAATATATAAATATTTATTTTCTTAGGTAAATCACTTGTTAGATTTGGACCTACAAAATCTATCATGAACTAACTCGGGTCAACCCCAAAATTGTCACGTGAGTCGATCCACGACAAGACCCAAAGGGCATTCCCAGTCCCCACAGGCTGGCACAAGTTATCGAGTATAAAATAAAATAAGAGGGAATGATTTACCAAAAAATATAGTCATAATAAAAAAATTAATAATTAATTAAACGAATCTGAAAATTTGAACAAAAAAAGCCTCAAACAATTTTCAAAATTGTGTTACAAATATTAACCTAAAAAGGAATACGAAAAAACAATAAAACAATCACAACATTACCCCAAACCTCTGTGTAATACGAGTAGAAACATACTCAATCCTCCACCACCACGATCTATAGAAAGTTCCACTAGAGATCCAATATACCGACAATACATGATTTTTATTAACTTGAAACAAATTGACAACATGATCTTCATACTACCAAACGTGTATGCATGGTATGAGGAAAATCCTAATAGGATGATACCCGAAATAGATTCCATGCCAAAAAAATTAATAAGAAAATCTAACATGCCCATTTAAATAAATGCTTTTAATACATTTCTATGAAATCATTTGTGAGTAAACATTTTTAGGAAAACAAAACACTTACAAAAAAACCAATACCTCTATTTTCATTAAAGAAAAAGGTATTTCTAAACATTCACACACATACACACAAGACATCCACCATATACCGATGTTTGACACCACATCATATAAGTTAGAGTGTCCCATGTAAATCCCTAGGGTCAAACTAGATTAAGTGGGATACTAGGAACCTCACATCTTAATGAAAATGTTGAATGGGAATCACAACCATCAACATTATCGTGAATGAGACACTAGTAGGGGACATCCTCATAACCATGTTAGTCTCTAATCATCATCAAAATATTTAGTTAGTGTTTTAGTTGTAAATACCGCAATGTGAAACCAGGATATATCCACTTATGAATTACTAGATAGCTAGTCCTAGTCCATCCACATAGTTATAGAGGATTCCCTTTTTGTGCTCATGTTCATGTTCACATATCTCTATTATAGCTCATTTATACACAAAAGTCAATAGAAACAAGGTAAACATATCGTTCCATAAGTTTCACAACCAAACCCTATTTTAAAATCATACACACACAAAAATATTTCACAAACATGACTCAAAACTCTTATATAATTTAACGATTCATTTAAAAAGTTTTTATAATAATCCCTAGAGGCACTGAAAGTCTTTATACTCAAGGAAGTATTCAGAATCCACTTCTTAGAGAAAACACACATAAAAAACACTCCATTTAATGATTCACATTACAAAAATAATTTAATAAAACATTTTAACATTTTGTAAATAATTAACAAATGGCGCAATAAGGTTTTATATCAAAAACATACTAAATTTCACAAGAAAATTCTACTTTAAAATACAATTCACAACATAAACATATCAAAAGACAATTTGCAACACCTAAATAATTTAATAAATTATTTAAATAATTTATAGAACACTTCATATTAGCACAATAAGATTTTTCACCATTTCACAAACAATTCCGTGGTAATCCCCTTTTTAAAAATTTGTACAAAACCCAAAATCATTTTTAAAACACGCCTTCCATATTTTAAAAAAATTTAGAATTCATATTGAGAAATGCGCAATATGTTCAACCTGAAAAATTATGTCATTTTCCTTAAAAAAACATACTTCTAAACATATACACACCTTAATTACCTTTGAAAACATGGTTTTCACCATTCAAAGAAACCATAACACTTTTCCAAGAAACACCACAGTAAAGCACACACACAAACAAAAGATATCTAATTTCTGTTATAAAATCCATTCTCAACATTTAAACATACCAAACACCTTAAAAATATATTTCACACCATGCAATGAAACCATAGCACACTTTTATAAATCTAAACAAGCATATTAAATTCATCAAATAATGGTATGGCTAGGAACCAGCAACCTCAAGTGGTGGAGTTGTCGAGAAATGGTGAAAACCCCCATTTTCTCCACAACCTCACCTCAAACAAACCCTAAAAAGGTAATATTTAACCAAAACAACAAGATTAATACCAAATCTTCCAGAACTAACCTTAAATCTAACACCCTACTCACTGAAAAACCAAATTCCCAAACATGAGGAAGAAAATACTTACCCAAAGGTAGACCGCACCCTTGGAAGAGGAAGAGGGGGAGCAATGATTGACTAGGAAGGTCGAAGGTACGAGAAGGGTGTTGATAGAGGTGATCCATACCTGAAAAGGGGAGAAGGGAATTGAAAATCATACTAGAAAGAGGTGTGTGTCTAGGAGGAGCCCTGACTGACTCATTCGTTCCTAAGAGTAAAGAGGGAACCAATCTGATGGGGTCACTGGAGGAAAACCATGCCAGATTTCTCGTAACAGTTTGCTCAGAAGGGGTCTGCATGCTAGGGAGGCACAAACCGGTGGTGGCGCTCCGCACAAGGGGGACCACCAGTTAAGGGTTCACGTGAGTAGGGGTGAAAGGTGATTAGGAGGTTGTCTTCTGAAGAGGTGGCCAGAGGAAGGGGGGTTGGCAAGTGGTGGAGGAGGGGAAGTGCGCGAATAAAAAGGGGGAGAAGGGTGGTTTGTGGAGGAGGGGAAAGGGGGAGAGAATGGTAAAAAAAGTTAAACCTTATTAATATAACTAATAATAGTTATAATCATAATAATAAAAGTATTATTATTTTTATAAAAACAAAATTCTTAACAGGAAAAATGATAAGCTAAATAATTTTAATAATAACATTAATATTATTAATATTGATAATAATAACAATATTATCAATAATAATAATAATATTATTATTATAACAATTCTTTAAATTCTATTTCATTTTTCTCTCATTTTATTTTATTTAATTATTCCTTAAATTTAATTCATTTCTAATTTTAGTTTACTCTCATTTTAATGCTTTAATTATTTTTAATGAAGGGTAATCACACTATTACCCTGCACATATTAAGTGACAATGCACGGGCTTTGCGGTGGCTTTTTCCCATTTCAGAAATTACCAACCAAGTAACTGGGATGAATGCATAGATTTCTCTAACCATGTGGTAACTTCACACCAGCCTAAAACCCGCAAACTTTCCATACATCATGAATTTATACTAGGGTCCAATCTCAAACATCGAAAAATTCATCCCAAAACATCGTACCCATCACACCCGGTTCCTATAAAAAACAACAGAGACCTAAATCATTTCGAGAACAAGGGTAAATTAAAAACCCACATGTCATAATTCTCCTTATAATAACGCTTTCTTCCCTTGGAAATCCATCCAAAGATTGATTAGAAAATAGAATTGGTACACCCTCTTAGCTCAAATATGTTCTTGATAAACCACATGATTTAGAAGCAAAAACACTATCAACAAAGAGAAAATATTTGAAAAATAAACTTTGGGGACCAAAAATGGACTCCACGACAAGGTACACCCACCCCCAAAAGTCAACACACCTCCAGTTGATAATCTAAAGATAGAACATCTCACAAATAACCATTAAATATTCTATGACAAAACACCATAAACATTTCCAAAGAATCCCATGCATTATATCAAAAACAAAAAACAAACTCAATGAGGATACCAACACCATACTTCACCATACCATTAGGTGCATGGTTCGACCCCAACATTTACTCCATAAAGGGGCTTGGGTTTGGATAGCTCTGAATGAGACCACCAACAGCCAAACTAACAGCAGGGGTAAAACTGAATTTTCGACATGAGGAGGTCCAATCAGACTCTACAAAATAAGAGGCAAATAACACCCAAGAGAGGATTGAGATACCAATATGGGGAGGACCGAACAGACTTCCCACTATAACAAAAGGACTAACATTGATTTTTTTTAGGGGATTTAGAAAAACCCATGGTGTGTATCCAAACCATAAAGGCCAACGAGCTTAACTGAACAACATGTATCAATATAGAAATCCTAGAATGAGCTAATTTGGGAGCTTCTCTCACAACATAACACCCTATTGAGAAATATGGTCCACAGGCTCCCTCCATCTAGTGGGACCTTTCAGGAGGGGATGGGTATGTAGAAAGCATAAACTATCCCCATTTCCCAAACTGAATACATACATTTAACCAAGGTCCCTTAAAACCCTAGGGGTTCTAACTACATTTCAACTTTACTCCGAGACCTACGTCTGCAGCTTTGATGATTAAATCATCACCTGCCTCAAAACCTGACACCAAAAACCCCCAATCAAAAATTCTTCTTCTACTACCACCAGTAACCACACCACGATTCAACTACACCAGTAGAACATGACACACACCCAACACACATTTCCTCAATATCTCAGTTCACCATTAATGGGAATTACAATATTCCAATGCATTATCTCTTTTGACTTTGAGTAAGAAACTTCAAAAGGAAGGTCACATAAAAAGTGCATCCAAGTGAAACAGAAAAACTCATACTTTACAAAATGGAAAACTTTATTTTGGTAAAACAGAGGCTCTCTAATTGTCCTAAAACATCCAACTTCCCATTTAGTAAATAACACTACACTAAAAAATTCCACATAACATGACCATTGTAGCCTAAGATCCCTTATAAGGGAAGGAAACTTAAATCGACTCCCGAACATCATGTGATTCTTTCAAATGATCATAACTGCCTCTTATGTCCAAACTTGCCACATTGGTGGCCTAACATGAATATCCTCTTATATGAACCCAATTAGAGGACCAAGGCCTTTTTCAATATATCCAACACCAACAACCTAGACCTCTTTTATCTCCCTTTAATGGAATTACTTTCACCGCTTTCAAATTGGAAATTCATGCTAATAGGTGTCAAACATCACCATTGACAACCCAAATGACTCAACAAGAGAAGGTCTCTTTTAACCTTCCACAACAACTCTTTCGCTGCAATATGATCCTCTTAACTGAAAAGAAGGAGAGGTAGACTCAATTTATGAATCTTAAGAGGAAAGTCCTTACGTTGGTCTATTGGAGGGTCTACCAATGGTGAATCACGCAAGGCCTCACATCAAATGTGCATTGATTATCTATAGGGGCATTCACTAGCCAAGAAATAAATCCATGGACCCAATAAAACTTGTCCATTGGGGAATACATACCAAAATCGAACACCAAGCGTATAGAGGGAACCACCGCAAGGGCTTCCAAGAGCTTTTTTTTTAAGGACCAACTAACTACACATTTTCACACCAACCTACCAACAAAAACACAAATGAGGGACACAAGTCAACCATAATAGATTCTTAGCTAGAATCTCCTTACAAAAAACATTCCCAAAATAAAAAAATATACACCACACAATCACCATTTATCAAAACACTAAATTTTCCATATAAAGTTTTTTTAAAAATAAACACAGTTGTATGGTTTCAAAATCACCAATAGTGTCTCATGGACCTCACACATGCATGGTTTCGTGCCCCATTGGGCACCCACCTCATGTCCATCCAATCACTCATCCACTAATTCTATTTTCAATCGACCTTTCCATATATTCCCATGCAAGTGGTCACCAATGAGAACATAAAATACCGAAACAAAACTCTTCCACTTTTCAAAACTAAAACTTCAACCCATACTTTTAAAACCTTACACATCAATTTCAAAGTATTTCCATTTCAAAACATTTTCCATTGTGCATCAAACCCCACTTTATTCTCAACCATTTAAATAAAAACTCACTATTCCTATTTAAAACATGTTTCCAAAACCATTTTGAAACTATTACCCCATTTTCCAACAAAATATTTTTCCATAAATTCCAAAACATTGATTTTGAAAATTCAATCTCATTGAAATCATTTTCATTTTTACACAAAAATCATTTCTTGTAATCCCACTTCTCTAATATCTACTTTAATGTGATTTTAAAAACTCATTTTCCTCTACCAAATTTCAATCATATTTACTTTAAAATTA
The DNA here is from genome assembly GCA_963277665.1 of Viscum album. Taxonomy (NCBI): domain Eukaryota; kingdom Viridiplantae; phylum Streptophyta; class Magnoliopsida; order Santalales; family Viscaceae; genus Viscum; species Viscum album. Next base: position 482,210,208 of record OY728139.1, read on the forward strand.
ATTTCCCTAGATTCCAAAACAAAGAGACATAGAATGATGCAAGAGGAAACTAGTTTCGGTGTGTAACATGGACATATGGATGGAGGGCATACACTAATCACTCAACCATCACAGAGAGTATTCTAAGACAACATCCCCAGATCAACATGGATTACCAAGACCTATGAGCTCACTGAGATCATTGAACCAATTACCAATTCATTTCCCAAACAAAATTCGACTACAAGAGTCAAAGAACTCATATGGAACACAACCTCCCATGGAAACTTGAGTCCCATCACGAGGTGTGTTGGTCTAATGCCTTACTCATAACTAGAACGTCATGTCATCAAAATCCTAGCTTTAGTATACTTAGACTCCTCTCTAAGGAACATGACCCAGAATAGTGTGACTCGCCTCTAATACCATTTTTTCCTGAACCAACTGAGGTTGGCCACAAAATGGTCACCTGAGTCGATTTGTGACAAGTCCCAAAGGGCGTTTCTAACCCCCATATCCTGTCACAAGTGCCTGGGTATGAAATAAAACTTTAGGGATTGATTTACCCATAATTTTAATCATAAGAAACCCAACAATTATTCATAAAACGAATCTAAAAATTTAAACCAAAAAAGCCTCAAATTAATTTTAGAATTGAGTTAAAAAAATTTTAAACCAAAAAACACTACGAAAAAACAATGAAAATTTGAACATCTTCCCAAACCTCCATGCAACAAGTGAAGAAACATCCTCATGCCTCCATCACCAAGATCCAAAACAAGAGACACTAGAGACCCAATCTACCACCAATACACACCTTTCCTTCAACTGAAACAGATAGACAGTAGAGTTTGCATAATCCCAAATGTGTATGATGGGTATGAGCCAAAGCCCAGTAAGATTCCACCCAAAAATGATTCCATAGAAAAAAATAATATGATAATATAACACTCCCAATTAAATAAATGATTTTAATCATTTGTGAATAAACATTTAAATGAAAAGAAACCACTTACAAAGAAAACCAATATCATCATTTTCTTAAAAGAAAAACGGGTTTCTAAATTTCCCACACATAAAAACACATAAGAGGTCCACTATAGGTCAACAGTTGGAAACCCTTCAAATAATCTAGAGCAACACAGGTAAATCCCAAGGGTCAAACTAGCTCAAGTGAGATTCTTGGAACCTTTCATCTCAGTGAAAATTTCATATACGAACCACATCCATCGGTGTTATTATATACGAGACACTGGTAGGGGAAATACTCAAAACCCTAGTGGTCTTTAGTCTTCATCCAAATATTTATTTAGTATTTTAGTTGTCAATCCCGCTATTTGAAACTGGGTCATAGTCACTTCTAAATCACTAGCTAGATTTTCCTAGTCCGTCCAACTAGTTACCCAGGATTCAATTTTTATGCTCAAGTTCATGTTCACATATCACTAACATAGCTGATTTATACACACAAGTCAAGCCAAATAAGGTACACATATTATTCTACTGCTTGGACACCCAAACCCCATTTTAAAAATAAACACACACCAAATAATTTCACAAACATTCCTCATACCTCTTATGTAATTTAATAACTCATTTTAAAAGTGTCTAAAATATTCCCCAAAGGCACCACAAGGCATTACACCCAAAGACATACTCAAAACCCACTTTTTAGACCAAACGCACATCAAAACCACTCCATTTAATGATTCACATCCTAGAAATAATTTAATAAAGAATTTGAACAATTTATAAAGAATTAAAAAATATAATAATATGGTTTTACATCAAAACACACCCAATTTCACAAGAAAATGATACTTTAAAATCAGTCGTACAACAAAACCCTATCAAAACAAAAATTTCAGGACCTATATAATTTAATAAATCAATTAAATAATTTGTATAACAATTTCAATTAGTACCATAAGAGTTTACACCATTTTTCAACCAATTCCATGACATGCAACTTTTTATAAATTTGTACACAACCTAAAATTATTTTCAAAACATGCCTTCAAATTTTTAAAACAATTTACAATTCATATTGAGTAATAAAAAATATGTTCAACATGGAAAATTTTGTCATTTTCCTTTAAAAATTTACTTCTGAACCTATCCACACCTTAAGTACCTTTGAAAACATGGTTTTCATCATTCAAACAACCCATAAAACTTTTCCAAGAAACATCACACTAAAAAACACACACACAACCTAGCCAATTTCCATTATAAACTCTATTATCAACACATAGGCTTATGTAAAACCTTAAAAATATATTTCGCACCATGAAATGAAACAGTGGAACACTTTAATAAATTTAAACAAGCATATTAAATTCCTCAAATAAAGCTAGGGCATGGAACTGCCTACCTCAGGTAAAGAAATTGCTCGAAAGTGTTTCAAAACCCCATCCTCACCACAACCACACCTCAAACAACCCACACAAGGAAATATTTATCCAAAAAACAATAAGATTATCGCCTAATAATCATGAACTAACCTTAAATATTACACCCTACTAGATGGAAAAATGAAACCCCAAAAAAGAGGAATTAAAACATTACCCAGAGGTAGACCACACACACTATGATGGAAGAGGGAGACCAGTGAGTGACCTAGAAGGCTGGTTGTGTGAGGATGGGGTTTTTGGAGGGGATTCACACTAAAAAGGTGGAGCGGGGTTCTAGAAATCATGCCGAAATGGAGTGCGTGCAGAAGAGGAGTTGTGGCTAGGTCGTGTGTGCTGGAGAGGTTGGAGGGAAGCCGACCAGTGTTGTCATCAGAGAAGAAGCGCACCAGATCACATGTGATTGTCTATCCAGCAAGGGTCTACACGTCAGGGAGGCACTACCTGGTGCTGGAATGCCACTCAAGGGGGGCCACCAGTCAGTGGTGTGCATGAGCAAAGGTGTGGGGTGACCTGGATGTGGTCACCATATGAGGTGGCCAGAAGAAGAGTTGGGCATGTTAGTTGGAGGAGGAGGGGGAGGGACTATAAAGGGAGTATAGGAGAAGGTTATTGTGTGGAGGACGGGAAAAGGGAGATAGAACCTTAAAAAAATCTAAACCTACCAAATAAATGTAATAATAATTATCATCATAATAATAACAATATTTTTAGCTTATTAAAATCATAATTCTTAACACTAAAAATGATAACATTAATAATATTAACGATAAAATTAATATTATTAATACTAATAAAAATAATAAAAACACTTTCAATAATAATATTATTAATATTATAATAATTATTTAAATTCCAGTTCCTTTTTTCTGATTTTATTTAATTTAATTATTCATTAAATTTCATCCATTTCTTATTTTATTTTACTCTCATTTTAACATATTAATTATTTTTAATCTAGGGAAACCACGTGGTTACCCTGCATGGCTAAAGAAATCATGTGTGGGACGTGCAGTGGCTTCTGCACATTCTAGAAATGACTGCATGAGTATTTGGGATGACCACATGGCTTTCACTATCCATGTGGTGCCCGCACACCAACCTAAAACATATAAATTTTCCAAACTCTAAGAATTTTAACCACGTCCCAAACCTGAACATTGAAAAAGTCATCCAAAAAACTCAACCCATCACACTCAGTTCCCAAGAAAACCAATAGAGACCCAACCCTGGCAGGGACTAAAGCTAAATTAAAAACCCGGGTGTGACAAAATCTCTTGCCATTTTTCTATTTCATATTCTTTCAACAAAATAATTAACATCCATGTAATTAGAATCCTTGAAGATTAATTTTCATTAAAACTTTTTCTTTTAAAAATCCTCCTAATATGAAAGTATTAAATACTCATTTTCTTAAAATATATTAAATAATATATAAAATATTTAAATATAATGATAGCTATTGTAAATTGAAACTCACATGAAATAATAGATATTTAATTTTTCTTTATTAGAATAATCACGAGCACATAAAATATAATGATTTAAAATAATTGATTCCATAATATTAATTGTAAAACTAATATTTTTAAAGAATAATTCCATTAACAATATATGCATAAATATAATCTTACACTCATGAGCAATTATATGTAAAAGTTAATATACCCTTAACATATATATTTAAAAGAAAAACTATATAACACATATAATAAATAAAAATTTAATATTCTCAAAATAAATAAAACATAATTGCTTAATTTAAAAATATTGAGTTGGATGATTTCATGCTTTGAAATGGATTATATATTTGTTTTGAAAACTGGAATGGTAGAAAGGAATATATATTTATATATATATAATGAATAAAAAAATGGAAGGTTTTGAGAATAAAGTATCCCATGCACACCACAATTATTTAAACATAAGTATTAAAAATAATTATATCATATGAGATATATTATCATAAGTACATACATAAATTCTGTTGATATAAATTCAATGACGTGTATGTATAGATATACATATAAATACTAGATTAAAATTCTAAAAGATGAACAAGATGAAATTGAAAATCATATACATGTATAATATATACCTATATATGTTTGAAAACATGTAATTACAATAAATATAATAAACATATACATACATATACATATACTTATATATTTGAAAAATATAAATTTAAAATTATAACATGACACACCCTTACATGATAATAAATTTAAAACTAGAACTATAGAATAAATGTGTTATACTAAAATTGATAAATATAGATGAATATAAAATAAACAAGTAATTTGTATCTAACATTAGTATATATATACATAAAATGATAATTTGGAAATAATAGTGTTCAAAAAAATTATTCTATTTACCTGATATTGGAAACCAAAATGAGGCTTCCGCCTTCTTGGTAGGAGTGCAATTAGGGGTTGGCAGTGGACTTATGATTTGTTTTAGTTGGATTGAACCTGATAAAATTAAAAAGGAATGAAACACATGTAGAGGCTTTAATCCAATTTATCCATCCATGGGTTCTCCCCTAAGAAAATGGTGTTTATATATCAGTTCAGCTACTTTTGATGCCTTTGAGTAGAAGGAGGCTATAAATACATGTCGAATTGGGGAATGGGACGATGATTAGGGTTGCAGTGTCGGCTTCAGCATGACTTGTGGAATAAGTTGATGGACATTAGAGGGTGGTGGCGATTATTGGCTTAGCTCATGGGTTCATTGTCTGGTGACCATTTGGGAGTGCAGAAGAATCAACTAAATTCCACATTGAAGTAGAATATGATGTGAATGGGGGAGGATCGAATAGCTAGTGGTGATGGGGATTTCTGATGTCAGCAGGTTGAACAGAAACCTAAGGGAAGAGGACACGAGTCTCTTCATTTTATCTTTTTTGGTTTTCATTTTACCCTTTTTTAATTTTTTTTTGCATATTGTTTTTTTATTATAGGATCATACTTATATATATATATATAAGACTATATAAAATAGACTCATTTTTTTATTATGTTTTAAATTAATTCTAAGAAACTATATTATTATTTTACCATTAATAATTTAAACTATTTCATTATATAATCAAGCATTATTATTATTATCATTATTATTATTTATTTATTTTCAATATCATTTAAAGTATATTTGATAATTTAAAATTGATTATTATAGTTTTTTTTTAAATTACCAAAAATGAAAATAAATATTTTTTATAGGGTTTAGAAAATTTATTAATTATAAAATCAGTATCCTATTACTTATATATTTACTTAGATTTTGAGTTGAAAATTGGCTTTTTATTAAAGTTAACAGTGAAAACTACTTCCAAATGAAATATTCATGTATATATATTATTTAACAGGGAAAAATACATCCAAATAAAATATTCATGTATATATATTATTTATAAAATTATTTCAATGGATATATGTTCCTTTAATCATTACTTAATTTTAAAAAAACCTCAATGGTTATGATTCAATGGTCTGAGACATTTGTTTTTATATAAATAACTCACATATAAGGAATTTTAGTATTTTGAATCTATAGATATTAGTACTCTACTTGTTACTATGATGCATATGTTCAAATTATTTTTATTTTTATCATCATAATGTTCAGAGGGCTCCTACTGATAATGGAACCAGATAATGCAAGATACAATATCTTAATTGGCATGATTGTTTTAATTGGTCTAATTCTATTCTTAATGGTTGTTTTATATTTAAAAGTTTCAAGTCTTTAGTACAAATAGGTGTTCTGCTACAAGGTTTGATTGTATCATCCTTATGTTAACCAAGATATTGTTGTTCAGAAGTCTCATGTATTGTGTCTAATACTATATCATAAATTATCATATATTTAAAACATGTTTTTATTAAATGAAATTATTTAATTCCAAGAATATTAAAAAATTCATCAGTAGATTTAAGTTATAACCAATATAGAATAATAAATATACTTACCCATAAAGGTAATATTTTATATAAATTTATAAAACAAATAATCAAATAAAATTTTATTAAAAAAACAATTCTTAAAATTTCTTGGGTGTTATAATAATCCATGAGAGCATAACAAAATAATAAGGCATGGTATTTTTGGCATACACATCAGCTTAAATCATTGTGACATGTAAAAATAGAATAAATTTTACTCATTAAAGTAAGGACCTAAAGTTAGTACCTCAATTAAACTTATGGAAATGAAACTAGGTCCACCCTTATCATTATGTACATGAAGGAAAGGTCTATGCATAATATTGTGAACATGTAATAATGATCATTTATAAAATACTGAACACGTAATAAGGTTCATGAATAACATTGTTAACATTGAATTAGGTTCACAAATAAAATTGTGAACATGTATTTAACTTCAATCATAATATTGTGAAAATTTATTTAGGTTCATACATAACCTTTTTAATCTGTAACCATGTTCACGCATAACATATATAATCAAGATTTATCCATCATTATCCAATTCATTTGAGGGATATATAGGTCCCACCCTCCACATAATGAAAACCATAATTATGTGTGCCTCAAGATCATGAAAAATCAATAATATAATAACCCATGAAATGAAATGGGTATTATAAACATTTCATAATATCATAAACTATGGAAAGGGATAGGTTTCATAATCATTTCATTATAACATAACCCCCAAAATAAGTGGGTGTCATCATGGCATAACGAGTGGATAATAGACAAGACTCATAAATAACATTTCATTTTAAAGATAAACCATTAAAATAAGAAATAAGAATGGTGTCTTTAGATCTTATCCCATGTAAAATCATAATCTATATCAAATCATATCATTTTATATGGAGGAGGTTTTTGAAATATCGCATGGATAGTTTCTTAATCTAAATAAACTATATTTGAAAATTTCTTTTTAAAACATAAATCATTTTTAAAAATATTTTTCCTTGAAAACCTCTTTGAAAACTTATAAATTAAGCTTTAACTAATCATTTAAAACATTTCTTGAAGGAAATAAACTTTCCTCCTTGAAAACACTTTTTAAAACATAGAAATTTTTGGAAAACCTTTTTCTTTGAAATCCAATTTAAAAATAATTAATGTAGAGAATAATAGGGAAAAAATTTCTTCAAAAACATTTATAAAATTTAAAATAAATATTTAAATAAATGATAGTCGTGATGACATATAAATACATACATGATAAACATTCCTTTTACACCACAAAAATATTAGAAAAGTTCCATGATTGAAAAAAGACAAGAAGACTACATTGAAAATAATCTTTAAAGAAGGTAAAACACAAGTACAAAAATTCTTTTAAAAATAATATTATAATAGTACAAAAATTTTTAAAACATTTTTATAAAAATTTGTTATGCTAGAAAACAAATTTCCTTCTAAAGTTGGAAATAAAGTCATATTTTCTTAAAAATAATTTCTTAATTATATTAAGTACCAAAGAGTGGGAAAATGGTTCCATTAAATGAATATATCATGAATAACTATAGGATAAGAAAATCATGAGAATTATTGAAATAAGTATCATAATATTTATATAATGGAAGCATATTCATAAGTAATTTAAACAAACAATGAGATTGTAGCAACACACTCTTACAATTTTGGTAACTTTGAATAATAATTCCAATGATATAATAAAATTACTTGAAGCTGCAAATATCATTAAAATAATTATATTCATGATATAACATCTCAATGGGGAATTATACACACCACTTAAAATAATATAGGTTCATTACATGACATGCATCTGAAAGAAGAACAATTGAGGCAAAATTTCCTTACCACTTAGGTAACATTGAAACTATACCCCCATGAAAGTGATATCCTAAAATGGATGTGATATTTCCAAAAAGAAATTAATTTCATGTGAATTATATACAACACATAGAAGAAAGAGGTGGTGAATGTAACATGTGTCTCACAAAAGTAAAAAACGAGATGAAAATCTCATACCCTAAGTTCTGAATCTCATGGTACTCATTATAGATTATTCAATAATAAATATAAATATATTATAAATCTATAATTTAACCATATTAATTTATATAATACCATATATTATTTACTTATGAATTTATGTTAATCATTTATAAACAATTCCATGTCATGGTTATATTTCGTGGAATAACTGCTTTGTTTTTCGTATATGTGTTGACTTTCTATTCACGGTCCTCTCACATATATAACGATTTTATCCTATAAATAATGTAAAAATTCTTTAAATATCATTTATATATTCATTACATATGTATTTATAATAATTTATAACATATTGAATATGAAATGAGATATACTGTTCGTGGAGATTGTAGGTTGTACGTATGCATGAACGATGATTTAATTTTCTTGTCAGATAAAATAAAATAAAATTATATGATACATTATCATTAAATATTAATTTTTATTTCATATATATAACATATAATTATTAAAACCATTCTTAATATAATCTATTTAAAGAGTAAATTAATCAAATAGCTTCACGAGGCGGTAGTATGGTGCACACATGAACTACATTATCATATTCCCACAAAATGGAAAGCATGATGTTTTGTGTCATATAAAAATTTAAGAATCATAATAAAATAAGAAAAATAATAAACATAATATATAATCTAAAAATAAATAATGATTCCCAACCATTAAATATGGTAATGGAATAACGATCACATTAGTTAGCAAGGTGGTAGTTCGTCATACAGACGAATAATGAATGTGTGTCCCATTTGATGAAGTGTGTCAAGTTTTATGTCATAACATTAACATAACAACATATCGATATATTTATGAAAAATAAGGTTTAGTATAATATTACTATAAAAACAATTGAATGGGTTTGAGGAAGAAATACAACACAAATGTTCATTGATGAACGTTACCTCTTCTTCGGGTATCTCGTTTTGGTTTTCACCAAGGGACTTACTTGGATGGAATTATTACAAAAGTAATGATTCAAGGATGAAGGGATAAATTTTTTTTGAGCTATTTGGTTACTTATTTTCTAAAAATAACTTTTTTAAAGGTGTTAAGAGAGGGGAAGACATGGTGGCCTTTTATAAGTGAGGGAGAGGGCACACTTGACATTTTTGAAAGAAAGTTATATGAAACCACATTTTTACTTAACTTGGGGATTAAATGGAATAGATGATTTGAAAATATAGTTTTAATTTTATTAATATTTGAAAACAATGTATATTACAAATGTTTCTAGTTCATTTTTCTGTTAAATTTAAAGTTTAGTCCCTCGATAAACTTTTTCTCTCTTAATCATCATGAAAATTTTAACTAATTTAACCATTCCTTTTGGTAAAGTTTATTGTTAGACTTGTTATTCATTATGAATTATGATGATTCCAAATATATAATAATTTAAAAAAAAATTCCTAGAAGTGTCATAAATTAATTTAAAATTAATCCTCTATACGTGACAAAATGATGAGTTTTTTAAGTGAAAGCATTCCAAAATTTACTCAGTTTTTATATCTAAATTCAGTATAAACAAATTCAATTATGTTCATTGGATTAATAGATTTAAAATTTAACTAATTAAAATTTAAATCCAATTAAAAATATAATTTATCATTATAAATTATTTTAATGAAAAGTCGTTTTTTAAATAAAATTCCATATTTTTTAGTATTCGTCAAAAAATAAAACTTCTCAGAAAAATATAAAAAAATCATCCTAAGATAATTTTAATGTCCCTACTTCATAAGTGAATTTATTTTTTCAAATAAAATATATAAAAGTCACAAAATTTATTTTTAAAATAGTGGCACCATTAAATGGTGGTAAAACAACCTTTTAGAAAAATACATCATTTTTATTCCTAAAATTGAATTTATTCTTATGTGTTATCAAGAAAAATATGATAGTTAAATTGTTGATTGAATATATAATATACATTTTTCCTTAAAATTGTTCATCTATTTTTTAAAAATTTATTGAGATAAAAAACATTTGTTAATATAAAAATTGTTTTGAGAAAATAGATTTCATTATTTTCAAATAATTATTAATTTTATTACCGATTAATTGGTTACCTAATAATTAATTTTATAAACATGAATAATCTATAATTTAATATTTTATTTAATCATATTTGTACCCACTATTCTAATATCAAGGTTATAACAATAATTTTTAATAATTATATTAATTGTATTCCGTGGTTTGGTAAAACTAGGTCTTATGTGTAATGACAGATATCGAAGGGACTCAACACTGCATATAATGAAAGAAAAAATCAGTGTTGCATTTACATAATTCATATAATGTTGTATCATGAAATTAAATCCATCAAAGAATGTTAATTTATTTGAAAAAAAAATAATTCATAAAAACAGAAGGTGTTACAACCCTGGCAACGACAACTAGGGGTTTTAGGTGAGTTAAATATCACATGCCATGTGGTAACTCCACACACCATGTGATTCAGTGCAAGATATCCAACACTTACTCTGTATGTACATGGACATAAGTAAGCCCAAGCACATTCCGTCTACTGACACATGGCTAGCGTGAACACACACAACTAGAAGGACACATGCATGACTCCGTATAGGAGGACTCACAATGTATTAGAGTACATTGTAACAAGCATGATTACACAAACATGGACAAGAGTACCAATAGAACCTTGGGTGTATGAGGCACTTTGTGTATTCCCTTATCACATCGTGTAGTGCTACATGGGTAGTGAGACTTGTACTTGAAGAGACATTGTTAGGGAGAAGGGTGGACACATACCCCATGGGTCCCCTTAAATGCTGTGTACCCAAATTTTTGGGGAAACATGTACCCCAAATTTCTCATTTTTTGGACCTGGATTTTGGTTTTTGAGTAGCCTATCCTGATTTTTTTCTACGTAAAACATGATTCTAGAGTTTTTAGTGGCTTTGGAGATACTATGAAAAATTTTATGGGATGAATATTATTTAGGTGATGCTCAATGAGGGAAATGATTAGGCAGGATCATCAGACAAAATATAGTGAACCCTCCAACTAGGATAGGGCATGTTTCCTCTATCACATATCAAAGTTTCACCCTAATGAGGTGGAAGGGCATGAGTCCTCATCAATTATAGTGGAAACCTCCTGTGGAGTTAAGTCATGTGATGTCTACCTATTGAGGGACACCCTCCTGCACAATCAAGGTATGAGTCCTATATATACTAACTGACACCCTCTTATGCATTCAGGTTAATGGTTATCCATCTACCAATAGAGTGGAACCCTTCTTCTTGGATAGGTAATGATTCCTCTATCTGCCATTAGAGTGGAGCCCTCTTGTAAAGTCATTTTATGGTCCCTCTATATACCATTAGCATGTCACCCTTCTTCTTAGATAGGTAATGGTTCCTCTATCTACCATTACAGTGGTACCATCATATAGAGTCAGGCATGGGTCCTTGAACATCAGAGTATCACACTTCTACCAGGAGAGGGAATGTTTCATCTATCGATTGTTATAGTGGAACCCTCTGAAAGAGTTAGTGTATGGGTCATATATCTATTAAGTGTCACCCAAATATTATACTAGTAAAGGTTTCTTATAGATATAGATTTTGACCTTTGACTTTGTGGAATAATAGAGACATGTGGAATTACATGGATGATTATTTGGATAGACACGTGAGATGATGGAAATCATTGATGGACCTTAGGATATGATCGTATATTCTTTTCCTAATATGGGATAGGATATGAATATTCCATTTCTATCTCTTCGGGGTTTATTTTAATGTGAATATATATTTATCTATGTTGTTTTATTTTCATTACACTCCTGATATGGGTTGAGATTTTTATTCCAATACTGTCTCTTACCACTCCCCCATTAGCATTCAGGGAACCCTATTTGGTATGTATATACTCACCCCTACATGGGATTTTCCGGAATGTTTCATTTCATATTTAGATGACAGATATGTTTTTAATGATTACATAAGATAATAGGGATTTACTAGTGCATTAAACTTTGTACAGTGTTCCAGGCTTAGAGATCTAGATTCAGGATCTCTCAGAACATTACTTTCTAGTTATTTTCATGTTTGAACACATTTTTTGTTGGGTGTGTATTTCCCCCCTTTTATTTTCCAAATTACATTGTTGTGCTCTGTAATTTTATAAAGGTTTTACATGCATGGTTTATTCTATAGATGTTTCATAATTTATTATTATTCGACTTCACTTCTGCACAGAGATATTTGGATATAGGTATACATGTACATTAGGAAAATACTTCTCATATTAGTTATAAATTTTAGAACTTCTCATCATACCCTGGACTATGGATGAAGGCTTTGGGTAGTTGCGTCTTGAGACATGTTTTGTCGGGTCCTAAAATATTGGTATCAGAGAACTTCTTTCCTTAAGACAATGTTGGGATTTTTCCCCTTATAAAGATTTTTTTGGGATTTTGGGAAATAATTTCAAAGTATATCAAGAGTGTCTTTCATGAAAGGTAACCTAGGGTTGGTGAGAAGACTGACATATACATACATAAATAATTTGACTACAGTTATCTAAAATCAGAATATCAAGACATTGGTTATAGAGAATATTAGTGCATACATCATATAAGATTGTGACTTTTGATTTTACCACTTGAGTCTTTCCCCTATATATATTTGTTTATTTATTTATCTGATTGTGGAATATCTTGATTAAATTGTTAGGATTCCTCCATTGAGATATCAAACCATGTTACAAAATATAGAATGTGACAGTGATTCGATGAGTGATGTGGCCACAGAACTAGATGTCATTAAGGTACCACGATGGGTCAAATCCCCAAGAAATAGAGGATTGGATAGAGTTAGTGATCCGAGTTTTATGGCTTATCTAGACACCACTACTACAAATAGATATTTTAATAGCGCTAAAACCCACATTTAACTATGTTAGAAATGCATTGTTAATTTTGGATAAGATAAAGGGGGTCCCCTTTATCAATGCTCAAAATAGCGCTGACAAAGGGTCACCTTTAATTGCTCTAAAAAAGATCTTATAAAGGTCCCCCTTTATCTGCGCTTGTTTAGCACTGATAAAGGTGGTCTTTATCAGTTTTATTTTGAGCACTGATAAATTTCCCCTTTATCAATTCTATTTTGAGCGATGATAAATATTTAATATATGAATTCTAAAAATAGTGCTAATAAAGACCACCTTTATTAGCGCTAAACAAGAACTGATATATTAGACATTTATTAGCGCTTAATTAGCACCGATAAAGGCAAATTTGCCTCAGCAAACCCAACACCTGCACAACACCTTCACACCTAAGGAAACACATGTACACACAACACAAACAACACCTACACACAAAGAAAAGAAGAACAAAAATTCTATATACATTTACTTGAAATCATGAATAAAAAAACACACTAATATCTACATTTCAAACAATGTTTAATATGGTTATAATTACAATTATCCAACAAATAGTTAAAAACATCAATGTTTCATCATTTTTGAATCCATGATCCGCTCTCAAAAATTGTCATCCATGGTATTAGTTTTCAAACAAATCATTCGAACTCAAGAAAAAAAATCGCCTATATAAGAAAACAAATATTATGTTAGTAATCAAATTATGAAATAAATTAAACATTTATATGAAACAATACATTAATAAAATGTCAATTGTTTCCTATTACAATATTTACATGTCCATATTTTATTAGAGTTAATTAATATTTTAGTATAGGCTCAACATGATTCATTGACTTATAAATACTGTTTTATTAAGATTACATGGATGTGAAAAGAAGATGAAGAAATGTCAACAACAACATGGAATCCAAAAGGTTTCATTTATTGACAATAAAAAAAGGGAGCAATATCCACAGGTTTTATAATATGACGCATACATGATGGGGTATTCAATTTCATAGTATTATTCATTTTTAGAATAAATTATAACATTTTACTAGTGATACCACCATCCTGGATAGGTTATAAACCTAATAGTTACATATATCAAGATCCTCTAAGAGTGTACTCTCCCATACCAGGTCAAAGGGAATGAGTGCTAGCACGTCTGCATCAGACATTGGGTCCAACCCTACATGTACCCTGACCATTTATGCCTCACCAAGGACCCCATACAATATCTATGGTCTTATTGAAGGTATGGAAGGAATGAATTTCTCAGTTTTAGAGAGGGATTGATGAGAACCTACACAATTAAATAATCCATGATCATACTGGTTCACATTTTTCTTGATCTCCTAGTTCTTTAGTGTGATTATCCAGACCCCCCTCCATCCCCTCCCTGAGATAGCCCCCCTAGACACCCCCTACCCCTTGATAGCCCCCTCCCTACCCTTGGACACCCCCCCCCACTCCACCTATATCCCCACTCCCTCCTCCTAAAAAACCCCCTCCCTCCCCTTGAATCCCCCTCTCTTTCCCCAGATAGCCCCCTTCGTACCCCTTGGACAGCCCCCTTCCCACCCTCTGGATATCCCCCATCCCCTCCTGGACACCACCCCTACTCTTAGACACCACCCTGCCCCTAGACAGCCCCTCCCTACCCCTATACATCCCCCTTTTTACCCTTGGACATCCCCCTCTGTCCTCTTGGACAACCCCCTCCCTCCCCCCACAGCCCCTCCCTTTCCCTAGAAAATCCTCTTCCCGCCCCTTGGACAACCCCCTTCCCAGCCCATAAACAGCCCCCCTCCCCTCTTAGACACCCCCACACTCCTAGAAACCCCCCACTCCTGGACCCCCTCCCTCCTGGATAGCTCCTCCTTCCTGGACACCCCTTACCCACCCTCCCACCTGGACACCCCTCCCTTCTGAACACCCCCTCCCTCCTAGTTCTTTATTGTAATTAGCCAGACCCCCCCCCCCCCCTCCATCCCTTCCCCGAGACAACCCCCTCCCTACCCCTAGTCAGAACCAACACCCCACCCCCACCACCACCATCACCAACACTCCACCTACAGCCCCCTCCATCCCCCTGGATAACTCCCTCCCTTGCAGACCCCCTCTATTTCCTTGGGAACCCCCCCCCCCCCACCATCACCACTCCCCCTATAGCCCCCTCCCCCTCCCACCCCTATAAATAATGTATCAGACAATTAAAATAAAGTATCAGACATTCCTAAAATGATGTATATACGAAAGGGATGAATCCAGTGTATACCCATTAATAACCTTATTTATCCAACTGTATTATCATCATCTATTTGATAATGGAATAAATATTATTCATACAACAACATTCAATAATGTGAATTATAAAATCGTATATAATTTTAGAAATATCCTAAGTGTACTCAATTTATAATCCTGTATGGTTTTTAATATTGATCCATCCATAATCATAGACAAATAATCAAGCTCCACCCAACTCCATCGTATTTTTTCATGTACCTAAGTTCCTCCATCGTATTGGGTATAATGAGAGCTAGAACAAATGGTATATAATGGATTTTTAAAGTTTATAAGGAGACATAAAGATCATTATAGAAATTTATTTTTCTCTAAAGAAAACATGAATAAACTTTTCTACATCCTCTCAATTGAATAAGATATTCAAAATTAGAAAATTTGATTGAAGTACTTAGTGTCTTCCTCTTGGAATTCATGAACTTGGATTAGAACTCCAATTTCAAAATTTTTGAAGAGATACAGTTCAACAAATCAAGGAAAAACATCCGAAAAATAATATATTAGAGGAATAGGAATGAAATTTCACATAACATTAACAAAAATATAATTTAACAATACATAAAGCAAAAACATAGAGATCCTATGACACAACTGGCAGACGCTAATCCAATGGAAAGTGAGAGAAGGGATATATATATAAGTAGCCGGGATACATCTTCTGGAATTCAGTTTCTGGTAAAAAAAAATATCATTCTATATATTTCATCCACATTCCAGGATGGAGGGTCAACATTGATTTAGTTGAGAGTGTCCTCACTATACTTCTAGATAAGAAATTACTCCTTCCATAAAACTCATATATCATCAGTAATTTTTCTAGTAGATGTATTCTACAATAACAATGTTGTAGATAAAAAGAATTTTTCTTAGAAATATAATGTGATAATGTTAAATGGTGCATATGTTGGGTCTTTATGACCTTAAATAAGATATATAGGGCCTCAAATTGAACTGGAATATAATTCTTGGTCCCTTACATGGGCTTGGAATTGGTATTGTTTTTTTTGGAACTTTTGATGCCTCATTACGTACCCACTTCAGGATACACTATAATTGATCTACCCATTATAAAATATTAGTATTGAATGTATCTCTACCTATACACACCCTCCCTCCTTGAAACACAATCCCTTTAGGACACACCCCCTCTCTCCCCTCCTGGACACCCCACTCATGGACACCCCCTGGACACCCCCTCCCTTTTTGAAACCCCCACTTCTGGACACCCCACTCCCTTCGAGACACCCCCTCCTTCCTAGACACCCCCAACCACCTGGAGACCACCTCCCTCATATACACACCCTCCCTCTTGGAAACCTCCCTCCCCTCCGGGACACCCCCCCCCCACGCCTAGACACCCCCACCCCCACTCACACCTGGACACCCCTCCCTCATAGACACCCCCTCCCTTTTGAACACACACCCCGCCTCCCCTCCTAGAAACCCCACTCATGGACACCTCCCTGGACACCCCCTCCATTTTGGACACCCCCCCCCCCCCCACTCCTAGACACCCCCTCCCTCCTGTAGACACCCTCCTTCAGGGACACCCCCACCCTCCCACCTAGAGACCCCCTCCCTCCTAGAGGCCCCCTCCCTCTTGGACACCTCCCTTCCCTACTGGACACCCCCACTCATGGAAACCCCCTACCTTCTGAACACCCCCACCCATATATAAGGGAAACTAATTGGAAAATTCAAAATCTAAGATATTTGTTCCCATCAACCATATAAGATGCTCATGAGTGGACTGAATGATTGTGCATTAGTCAACTTCCACAATATTGACCATTGTAGTCCTATGAACTATATCCTCCTCAACTTGAACTCTTGAATACATTTGTATCGTAAGAAATAGAAATTTTTTATTAATTTTGAAAATGGAGGATTTTGGGTTAAAAATATACTTGATTAAGAAAGGAGCACGTGACTAATTAGAAATATCATATTAAGTGCATGAATTGTTCAATGTCGTGTGATCACATGACCATCATTGGATCACATGATCAAATGAACTTGGAATATTTATATGATTAACAGACTCTTGAAGATTTATGTGATCATGTAAATAAAACAGGAATATATGAATCATAGTTCAAATGAATTTCCTTAATTTATTATGTGATTTGTTTATGTAATTTGATCATGTGATGAGATCATAGGATTAGTTCACATGAAGCATTCATACAGAGGAGATTATGTGACACGATCACATGAATAGGCTTATGTGAAGTAGAGGAAAAACCTAAGAGTTCTCATAGAGCTATGAAATATTGAGTCATTAGTGAAATAGATTTCCCATTACCTATATGATTGACCAGAAATAGTGTCGTTTATCTTCTTGAAAAGTCATGTCACATGGATAGAAATCTTCTAAAATAAACTAACCCAGCAAGGAATAATGAAAATCAAATAAAAGTTTCATTATATAAATTTTTGTTAAAATATACATATTATATTGTAACATTACCTTTACATGTTTTCAAATGGTTTCTATTGTCCAAATATAATCTAATAACAAAACTAATGATTCTTAACGCACTTTACTACTGTTGGTTAAATACTGCTTACCATAGAATCTGATCTGAACAGGGACAACAGATCAGAAGTTCAGATCAGATGTTATGCTAAGTGGTAGTTAACCAGCAGTAGTAAAGAATCCTTAGTTTTGTTTTTAAATTTGTGAGCTTTTCACAACCAATATTCTTCCAACACACTACATTAGTAGAAACAGCTACATAAATGACCAAAATATAGAATATAAATGATCCATGCCATAATAGTGTAGGTCTAGTGATTGTGGAAACATATAAACATAAAGAAATAGTTCATAAGAGTCTCTCATTTAGTTATTCTTTACTAGAAAGAAAAATCATTTCAAAAACCATTATTTATAACCTAAGGATATTAAACTTAAAAAGGGTGATCAAATATGCTCAATAAGTATAAAAAATGGAGATATCAATGATCATATAAGGATACATAAGTAGTAGGAATTCAGCTTCATCCTATTTGTGTACAATATTCCATCAAGTATAATGCCCATTCATTGCTAAAAGCATCTATATCATCTTGTGAATATGAGTATTTACAATAGTCATGGTAGTACTGAAAAAATATAAATACACCGAGGATTAATAAATATTTTAAATTAACTCATAATTATTTTCAAAAATACCTTTTCATGGATGCTAGTTTTTGATGAAATATGATCTCTTTCATAAACTTTCAAACATAATAACCACAAAATTTTCCATTTATAAGTTTTGGACACTACAGAAACATTGAGAAAAATAAGTAATTTTTTTTATATGTGTTTAGATAGTGCGATGTTATTATATATACTAGCATACTTTTATAGTTGTAGTTATGTAGGATTTCTTGTCCTTAGACCCTGGATTCATTCCATGAAGTAGACGATATTGATACACCTTTTTATCATAATATAATCCTCATTAAAATATAATAAAAATTATATAATGAGATTTTTAGATCTAAAATATTTGATCTGGTGTATTACAAATAAAAAAATGCCATCATCTGTGGTCAGTTTGTTGCATATCCATGCATTGAATCCAAAAAATAAATCATTGGAGTATCCAAATTGACTGCAATCAGCATCAAATGCTGCCTAAAAACAAAAAAAAGATTATGTAATGAAATAATTGAAAATATAGTTGATATGATTAAATTTTAGAGTTTTACCCCTACATCGTTGGTATTAAAAAGAGTCTATCATCCATAATTTGTTTTCAAACGAATTGAGCATGGATGAAATTATTGCAGCCTCTTTATGAGAATCTATTTCTTCTCTTGAAGAGGTGATTTGAGGATTAATGAGTCCAAATTTTTGTTCATGGGGAAATCCATTCAATTGTTTTTCATATATGCCTACGAAAAATATGAAATGCATTTAGTCATAATTATCAGAGTATATCAGCTTTTGTAAAATCAAATCATGAAAACGTACCTCATGTATACATTTAGAACGGAAGTGCCTAGCCATTCATACTTAAGGATTTCATTTACATTTTCAGCACTAATGAAATCTAATTCTTCCTCTCCATACATACTATTTTCAAAATAAATTGTGTGAGTATTTCTGTCTATTAACTTTGTATTCACATGAGCCTATAATGATATTAACTGTGGATATAGAATGGGCGGTGTGAAGGTGCTCTCAGTAGACAGTTTCAATCAGTTGGTTGATCCTTGAGATATTTTTGAGTTTATATTTCATTTCACCGCCTTCTATTTGTCATTCTATAATAAAATTAATTGGTTCAAGCCTTTTTTCATTAAATTTTAAAGGTCCATCTTGAAAAATAAATTGGAAATGGATACCTCCTTGTTGACATTTTTTTACAAGAATTAACGGTCATGCGATGAATGTTCCAACAACTTGGTCAACCGTATGAATGTCTTCATCGTCATTTGGAATAGGTCACTCAGATCATTAGATACTTTAATTTACACTTTGAAATGGTTTGTTTGAATTTGTCTATTGTAAGAACCCAGATCTTCGTTTCAGGTACATTTTCCCTTTTTCTAGAGTTGTTAAGAAAAATGGAGTTTCTGGAAAATTTCAAAGTACACACCTTGTACTTTCTGAGGACACGCCGTATACTCTTCTCCAGATTGAAGTCATATACTGGCCATGCCCGGACCACACACACGGGGTGTAGCGGTGACGTGGAGGCCAATTTTGCTGGAGTACAAAAAGACCCACTACACGTCATGTACATTAAAAATACACGTCGTGTATTTTTTTCACTAAATGGACCAGGGTCGCACCTTATCACCATAATCACCTTCTTCTAGGTCTAGTTTGTCTGAGAGTGACCCATATGGCCAATTCTTACCCAATATCCCCCCTCTCCGTCCGTTCTCCGATTCGAGCACGGTCGATTGCGTTGGAAGCACAGCTGTGAGTTCTTCCTTCTCCTTGATCTTTTTTTTTTCAATTTTTCCTCTTTCTCAAGTTATATAAGGTTGAATGTTTTGTGAGTTTTCTCAGATCTACAATGTTCTAGGGAGAATTATCCATCGTGGTTCAACTATATCGATCTCCTAGGATCGAGGTATGTGGTTTGTGCCTTACTATTCAATGTCTTTGAGTTTTATGTGAAAATTCCACCAATACCCATGAACGGGGTATTGTGTGTTTACCTTTTTCCCCTCGTTGTTTTCCTGCCTTGCTTGTATGATTGTGTGGAGGTAATTTGACCATGTTAGAGGATATTTTTTTGTTCTCGGATGTTGTTGCCCATGATTTGTTCTGTTTACGACCTTTGGGTCTTATTTGCCTTTGGCTGCTACACCTGTTTTCATGCCTCGTGGTTATAGGTTGAACTGAAACTCATGACATGATTGTTTCTTGTAGACTGTTTAGCTAAGTAGATCTATAGGTTTACTTTGGTTTTCCAAGTAGCTCTATAGGTTTACTTTGGTATTATATCATTATTATGCACTGACTGGCACGGGGTTGAGAGAACCTGGTGCTATAGACTATAAGGGATAGACCGAGTGAGATTTCCAGAGAGTCTTAGATATTACAGACTACAGAGTGGATGGACTGAGTGAGCACCCAGAGAGTCTTGTATTTTATAGACTATAGGAGGGTAGACTGAGTGAGCTTCCTCAGAGAGTTTTACTTTGTTTTATTTTTTTAAGAACCTTCCCAGACTAGAGGAGGAATTGACCGAGTGAGCTTCCTCAGAGAGTATGTGGTATACCTAAGGCTATAGGAGGAATTGACCAAGATAGCTTCCTCAGAGAGTCTATAGACCTTGGGACTAAGAGTGTTAGACCACGTGATCTTCCTCAATGGAGTCCCTAACTACCCTAGACTATAAAGGGAATTTATCGAGTGTGTTTCCCCAAAGAGTCTCATAAATTCATATGACCAAGATAGAGGGGTTAGGCTGGGTGCATTGTCCAGAGGGTTGTGGTACTTCTTGGATAGGACCAGAGGGGATGGCTGCGAGTACTTACCAGGGGGTTTCTGGCTTGTTAGTTGTTTTTCTCACTTCTATTGATTTGTTGTGGATTGTTTTCTTCTATGTATCATCCTATTTTACTACTTAATATTTACTGCCTAATGCTTGTTGTTGTTTTTTACTGCATATTGTACTTTTACCTACCACATACTCACTGACTTTTAGGCACATATCTTCGGGTGAATACCTACTGGGATTTTATATCACACCCTGTTTGGGCCATTCTTTTGGTCCCAAGTAGACGATGTGGTTATAGGTGTAGACAAGGGCAAGCACCCTTTGACTTCTAGAACTTGATTGCTTGGAGCAGGGGAGCATGGGACCAAGCTATGGCTTGCGATTCTGAGGAGCAGTTTACTTTTCTTTTGTACTTGTTTTGGTACTGTAGTGTTTTCCAGTATTGTGACTTGTATGGCTGCTTTCCTAGTTATATCTCATGCATCATTTCATATATATACATATGTGCTCCAGTTTGTTGAATTTTTATTTTGCTTTTTATATTGTTGGTTATTACTGCTTCTGCTATTGCATGTTTATTTTCTTCCATTGTGTACTCTGCCAATGCGGGAATAACTTCCCCACTATCACAACAAAGGCCCTCGCTACTAGTCGGTAGCCTCTGGCATTTGGGGAAATGCGCTTGAGGCCATGTGACCAACCAGGTATGGGGAGCCTCTACGTGGCTTCCAGAACCGGGACGTTACAAAGTGGTATCAGAGGAATTCTTTTCTCTTCATAACTATTTGGAGATTTTAGTCAGGGATAGGAAGGATTCGGTACTTGGTAATAAGCTATGCCCAGGAGTACCTGACTCGTGTACAGGGAAAATCCATACTACCTCGTTTATTGTAGTTTTCTGGTTTTGAGATTTTAAGGTTGATACATTTTCACCTAGAGTGATTCACATGCTTGTACGGTTATTGTTTTTATATTATGGTTCAATTTCTATCGCAACCCGATGAGATGAGGGTATGCCATCTCATGCATCATATAGGCACTTGTAGAAATCACATTCCATGGATTCTTTCCATGCCATTTAGGGCGCATTAGCAATTTCATGTTTTTGTGATAGACGTTGTGTAGATTATGCATGATGTTGTGATAGATGCTTGATAGAATCTATGCTGCTTGTTAGAGAATTGTTTGTATTGTACTTTGTTTAAATGAATGAAAAATTTTGATTCTTGAGGTGTTATGGGCCCTCTTGAATCGGAAATTGGTGGATCATGATCCTGTTTTCTCTTGTACATGACTGTAGGGGATGCCAAGATTTGATTCACATGGAGTATGGGCCCTCACGGATCGGAATTTGGAACCTCTTTGCCTTGTTTTCCGTGTTTCTGGGATTCTGTGCGGTTTCTGAGCTACTACCCAGAAAAACCCAGAATACACGGTGTGTACTTTCTGGTTACACACCGTGTAGTTTTTAGGCCGTGTTACTGACTGTGTGTGTCGGAACACGGTGTTATGAAAATAACTTCAGGCATAGGCCGTGTACTACATGTACATGCCATATAGTATAGAGCCTTGTACCCGGTCGTGTCACTAACAACACGGTTCGGGGAAGCTCGAGTAGAACATGCCATGTTGTAAATGAACACGTTGTGTAGTTCTTTCTAAGTACCCAGCCGTGTCACGAATAACACGGGTCGGTGTGAGCTTCTCTAAGACACGCAGTGTTGCTTTTGGAACACGCCGTGTAGTCTTGCCCAGGTACCCGGCCGTGTCACGAACAACACGGGATGGTGTCACCTTCTCTTATACATGTCGTGTTTGTTCGGAACACGCCGTGTAAGGGCCAACCATGTAGACGGCCATGTAACTAACAACACGGGCCTCCAAGTCAGTGTATAGTACACACCGTGTCCCTAGGGAACACGCTGTGTATTATGAGGATAGTTTGAACCGTGTGAGTTAGCCGTGTAAAGAGACTTGGGCAGGGGAATAGTTTTCATGTACACGCCGTGTGTTGGGTCAACACACTGTGCAGTTTGAGGTGTTACACGACCTGTATGGCATGGGTACACGCCCATGTCAGTGGCTTAAGAAGACACGCTGTGTAGTTTTTATACACACCGTGTAGTCGTGTTTTGTAAACTTGTGTGTTTTTCTTCCCCTATTCTTGTTTGTACTCTTGTGTTCTATGTCCTTGTTTTTCTGATCTAAGGTATACTTTTGATCCTTCAGAGATATGCCTATGAGACGTCCTCCGGTTGTATGTCTATTTTCAGGCAGTGATCAGACGCCAGATATGGTTGATCAGGGACTTCCTACTGATCCTCCAGTCAAGACAGCCTTGGCACCGACTGTCATACCCGTTGCAGGCGCTGAGGCGTAGTTCAGGGAGGACTTCCTGAGGATGATTCAGACCTTCTAGGGAGCACCACCACCTGCCCCATCGATGGCTGAGTTGACGCGGGTTTTCCAGCAGCAGCATCCTCCTACTTTTTCTGGGGATGGAGGACCCCAGGCTGCAGAGTCTTGGATAGAGGCCACACTGACCATATTTGAGCACCTAGAGATCCCTCCTAAGAAAAGGGTAAAGATGGATACTTATATGCTCCGGGACACTGCCAAGATGTGGTGGGAGGTGATCACACGGTCAGGGCATTAGCAGGGTATGTCTTGGGACGAGTTTCGACGCACCTTCTCTGACTACTTCTATCCGGAGACCCTGAGGGATGATCGAGCCCAGGAGTTTATAAGTCTACAGCAGTGTACTGTCTCTATTATGGTGTACTCGTATCGCTTCACTGAGCTGCAACGTTTCACACTGATCCCAGCAGGTGATGAGTTGTTCCTTGCTAGGAAGTTCGAGGACGGTCTCGGGCAAGAGAACCATTCCTAGGTGAATATCTTCCTGTTGACTTCGATATCCTCCATCTTCAATCAGGTGCTGATCACTAAGCGCAATCTGAGGGATTCTGGAGCAGTGAGCCATGGCGGTTCAATATCCAGAGCAGGTGTTCCTCCTACGGACAGTAGGAAGTGTCGCAGAGAGTCTTCTCGAGGAGATCGAGGTTCGCGGGATGCGTATTTTGGCAGCCAGGTTGTATGCTACCAGTGGGGTAGGAGTGGGAATTCTAGGCCCCAGTACCAGAGGGATCCGATGGAGTGCCGTTCTTTTGGAAAGATGGGACATCTTCAGCATTTCTGTCACATCTTCTCACCTTCAGCTGGTGGTAGGGGTTCCTCTATGACCCCGTGTTATGGAGATGCTACCCCAGTTTCCCACCAGTCAAGGAACTGGAGTTCTTCCATCCATTTAGGCCGATGTGGAGGTCGTGGACAAGGTGGTCAGTCACCAGGCCATCGGCGAAAGAAGAGTAGATCAGCTCAGAGTGGTCAGCCAGGGGCGCAGGTCCGCAGTGCAGGCTAGTCTTTCACCGTGGAGTAGACCTATCAGGAGCAGGATCCTGACCTTTCTTCAGTTCGTGGTATGATCCTAGTAGCCTCAGTTTTATCTTCAGTTCTTTTCAATACTAGTTCTCCCCATAGCTTTATCTCTATTGCGGTTGTGGAGAGCCTTGGGCTTTATATCTTTTCGTCTACCAACTTGTTGAATCTTGACACACCATTGGCAATGAGGACATCTAGCGTACGTCAGTGCAAAGAGTGCCCTCTCGAGGTTGCGGGGTTTCATTTCTTATGGGACCTCTATGTCCTAGAGATGACGGGCTATGACTTCATTCTCGGTATGGAATGGTTGGTTCCCTTCCAGGCAGTCGTTAATTACTATCGTCGCAGGGTGAGCGTCATGTCACCAGAGGGCAGATCATTCCTTCATAGAGGCGAGTGGGATGTCCAAGAGGGTAGAGCTGGAGCAGAGCATCATGGGCTAGGGGAAGTGACGGCCCAGATTTCTAGTCTTTATCTGGACGACCAGGGGACTTCACAGTTAGACTTTCCTCCAGTGGTGGATTGTTTCAGGGATGTCTTTCCAGAAGACTTTTCAGTTTTACCTCCAGAGCGTGAGGTAGACTTCTCAATTGAGCTCGTGCCAGGAGTGGCACCAGTGTCCATTCCTACTTATAGGATGGCTACACCTGAGTTATAGGGGCTCAAAAAGCAGTTGGAGGAGTTGCAGGAAAAGGGTTTCATCTGACCCAGTACTTCTCCATGGGGTTAGTCTATCCTGTTTGCGCAGAAGGCAGACGGTACCCTTCAGCTTTGTGTGGATTATCGGAACCTGAACCATTTGACAGTCAAAAACCAATATCCCTTGCTGAGGATCGATGATCTCTTTGATCAGCTTCGAGGAGCCCAGGTGTTCTCGAAGATCGACTTGAGGTCTGGTTATCATCAGTTGCGTGTTAGACCATTAGATATACCTCTAACAGCTTTCAGGAGCTGGTATGGTCTTTATGAGTATACAGTCATGTCGTTCGGTCTTACGAATGCGCCTGCAGTCTTCATGGCACTGATGAGCCGAGTCTTCCATCTGTACTTGGACTATTTTGTCTTGGTCTTCATGGATGATATCTTGGTGTACTCTAACACTCGACACGACCATGCCACACATCTTAAGATCATTCTGAGTAAACTGAGAGAGCATCATCTGTTTTTTAAACTCTTGAAGTGCCACTTTTGGATGGATCAGATTCACTTCCTGGGCCATGTTATCTCGGAGGCAGGAGTGTCAGTGGACCTAGAGAAGGTGAGAGATGTAGTTTACTGGGAGCAGCCAAAGAACATCTTTGAGGTGAGGAGTTTCCTAGGGCTGGCAGGGTACTATAGATGCTTCATTCAGGACTTCTCGTGCCTAGCAGCACCATTGACAGGTCTGACCAAGAAGGGGGTGAAGTTTGTATGGTCATATTCTTATGAGTTAGCCTTTCAGGAGCTGAAAGGGAGGTTGACGTCAGAACCGATACTAGTATTTCCAGAGTTGGGCAAGGGCTACACTATCTACTGTGATGCTTCATGTATCGAGCTAGGAACTGTGATTATGTAGGGAGATGAAGTCATTGCTTATAGGTCTCGGCAGTTGAGGCCACACAAGAGGAACTACCCGACACACGATCTTGGGTTAGCAGCTGTTGTTCATGCCTTATGTTGTTGGAGACACTATCTTTTGGGAGAGTACTTTGTGGTTTTTACCAAACACAAGAGTCTCAAGTATATATTCACTAAACGCAATCTAAATCTGAGATAGTTTAGGTGGGTCGAGTATCTTCAGTCCTTTAACTTCGATCTTTCCTATACACTGGGAAAGGGCAATGCAGTGGATGATGCTTTGAGTAGAAGAACTCAGATTCAGGCAGTTCAGGAGGCCAGCATTGAGTGGAAGCTTATGGATCAGTTCCCAGAGATGCATCTGGAGGTGCACGATGGGTAGGGAAAGACCTTTCTTTCATCTGGGGCTGTTACCTCTACACTTCTTGATCGGGTATGAATGAGGCAGCTATCAGACTCAGAGGCCATAGCCATGTGGGAGAGTGTGTCAGGAGGGGACCCTCTTCCTGGATGGACAGTAAGCGAGGATGAGATCTTTCATTTCCAGGGATGCATATGGGTTCCAGCAGACATAAGTGAGGAGATCATGCGGCATTTTCATTCCTCAGTTTGGCCAGTACATCCTGGCGTCACCAAGATGTATCAGAATCTTCACCGCTAGTACTGGTGGCCAGGTATGAAGAAGGATGTTGCTTGTTTTTTCATGAGATGTTCTACTTTTCAGCAGGTGGAAGTAGATCATCATCGACCAACGGGGCTCTTACAGTAGTTAACCATTTCGGAGTGGAAGTGGAACAATGTCACGATGGACTTCATGACTGGGTTACTGAGGCCACCCCGGGGAAGTGATGTTGTTTGGGTTGTCGTCGACAGGCTTACGAAGGTTTCTCACTTCTTACCGATCAAGGAAACCTTCATTTTTGATGATCTGGGACGACTATACATCGGAGAGATTGTACATCTACATGGAGTTACACACTCCATTGTTTCAGATAGGGATGCGCGATTTACCTCTCGGTTCTGGTAGGGACTTCAGAAGGCTTTGGGTATATAGGTACTTTTGAGTACAGCATACCATCCCCAGACTGATGGCCAATCTGAGCACACGATCCAAGTGATTGAGGATATGCTCCGAGCATGCGTTCTAGACTTCGGAGGTTCTTGGGAGAAGCATAAACCTCTTGTGGAGTTCACCTACAACAACAGTTTTTAGGAGACCATTCAGATGGAACCATACGAGGCTATGTATGGTAGGCCATGTCGATCACCCTTATGCAGGCTGGAGGTAGGAGAGGCAGCTTTTCTAGGACCTCGTATTTTTTAGGAGACCTCAGAGCAGATAGAGTTGATTCGAAATAGGATAGATAAAACACAGTCTCGATAGAAGTCTTATGCTGATCAGCGGAGGAGACCTCTGGAGTTTGAGGTCAGAGATCAGGTTTTCCTGCGTGTTGCACTGAGGTTGGGACACAAGAGGATTCAGAGATAGGGTAAGCTTTCACCACAGTATGTCGGGCTGTTTGAGTTGTTGGAGAGAGTTGGGCTAGTTGCCTATCAGTTGCCTCTATCTCAGAAGTACCAGGCTATGCACGACTTCTTCCACGTCTCTCAGCTCCGACATTGCTTTTCAAACTCGTATCATGTCTTTCACCCCAAGGAGGTTGAGCTCGAAGTAGATGCGTCATTTGAAGAGCATCCCATCCGGATTGTCGATCACAATATGAAGGTTCTCTGAGGCCGGTCTGTTCCTCTGGTATGAGTGCTATGGCAACACGGGCGAGTACAGGACGAGACTTGGGAGTGGGAGGCCGAGGTTCGATCGCAGTGGCCGAAGCTGTTTGGGGATCGTTCTTCTACACCCACCTAGGGAAATTCGGGGACGTATTTCTTTAAGGGGGGAAGTTTGTAAGAACCCTGATCTTCGTTTGTGGTACGTTTTTCTTTTTTCTGGAGTTTTTAAGAAAAATTCAGTTTCTAGAAAATTTCGAAGTACACGCCGTGTACTTTCTGAGTACACGCTGTGTACTCTTCTCTGGCTCAAAGCTGTGTACTGGCCATTCCTGGGCCATACACACAGGGTGTAGGGTTAACATGGAGGACGATTTTGGCGAAGTATGGAAAGACCCACTACAAATCATGTACTTTAAAAATACATGCTCTGTACTTTTCTTTTTTTTCACTAAACGGACCGGGGTCATGCCTAATTTCCATAATCACCTTCTTCTAGTTCTGGTCCATCCGAGAGCGACCCATACAGCCGGATCTTCCCCGAGCTCCTGCCTCTCCATCCATTCTCCGATTCAAGCACGGTCGATTGCGTTGGAAGCATAGCAGTGAGTTCTTCCTTCTTCTTGAGCCTTGTTTTTAAATTCTTCCTCTTTCTCAAGTTATCTAAGGTTGAACATTTTTTGCGTTTTCTCAGATATAAAACATTCTAGGGAGAATTATCCATCGTGGTTCAATTATATTGATCTCCTAGGATTGAGGTAGGTATTTTGTGCCTTACCATTCAAAGTCTTTGAGTTTTATGTGCAAATTCCACTAATACCCATGAATGTGGTATTGTGTGTTTACATTTTTTCCCTCGTTGTTTTCCAGCCTTGCTTTTATGCTTCTGTAGAGGTAATTTGACCATGTTAGGTGATATTTTATTGTGCTTGGATGTTGTTTCCCAATGCTTTATTCTGTTTACGACCTTTGGGTCTCGTTTTCCTTTGGCTGCAACACCTATTTTCATGCCTCGTGGTTATAGGTTGAAGTGAAACTCATGACATGCTTGTTGCTTGTATACTGTTTATCTAAGTACCTCTATAGGTGTACATTGGTTATCCAAGTAGCTCTATAGGTGTACTTTGGCCTTATAGCATTATTATGCACTGAATGGCACGAGGCTGAGAGAAACTGGTGCTATAGACTATAATGGATAGACCGAGTGAGCTTCCCAAAGATTCTTAGATATTATAGACTACATAGGGGATGGATCGAGTGAGCTCCCAGAGAATCTTGGATTTTATAGACTACAAGAGGGTAGATCAAGTGAGCTTCCTCATAGAGTCTTACTTTGTTTTATTTTCTTTAAGAACCTTCCCAGGCTAGAGGAGGAATTGACCGAGTGAGCTTCCTCAGAGAGTCTGTGGTATACCTGAGGCAATAGGAGAAATTTAACGAGATAGCTTCTTCAAAGAGTCTCTAGACCTTGGGGCTAATAGGGTTAGACTGCTTGATCTTCCTCAAGAGAGTCCCTGACTACCCTAGACAATAAGGGGAATTGACTGAGTGTGCTTCCCCATAGAGTCTCATAAATTCGTATGACCAAGCCAGGGGGTTAGGCTGAGTGCACTACCCAGAGGGTTGTGGTACATCTTGGATATGACCAGAGGGGATGGCTGCGAGTACTTCCCAGGGGGTTTCCGGCTTGTTATATGTTTGTCTTACTACTTTTGATTGGTTGTGGATTGTTTTTTTGCTATGTATCATCCTGTTTTACTGCTTACTGTTTTCTGCCTACTGCTTGTTGTTGTTGTTTACTGCTTATTGTAATTTTACCTACAATATTCTCACTGACTTTTAGGAACAGATCTTCAGGTGAATGCCTACTGGGATTTTATCTCACACCCTGTTTGGTCCATGCTTTTGGGCCCAAGTAGACTATGTGGTTGCAGGTGTAGACAAGGGAAAGCGCCCTTCGACTTCTGGAACTTGATTGCTTGGAGCAGGGGAGCATGGGACCAAACATTGGCTTGCGATGCTGAGGAGATGTTTACTTTTCTTTTGTACTTTTTTTGGTATTGTAGTGTTGTCAAGCATTGTGACTTGTTTGGCTGATTTCCTAGTTATGTATCATGCATCATTTCATATATATAAATATGTGCTCCAGTTTTTTGATTTTGTCTTCCACTATTTATATTGTTGGTTATTACTACATTCGATGTTTCATGTTTATTTTCTTCCACTGTGTACTCTTCCAATAATGGCATAGCTTTCCCACTATCACACCCAAGGCCCTCGCTACTAGTCGGCAGCCTCTGGTGTTTGGGGAAATGCGCTTGAGGCCATGTGACCAACCGGGTACAGGGTGCCTCTGGGTGGCTTCCGGAACTGGGACCTTACATCTATTGTGTAGCTTGATGTTCTACATATTGAATACTGTATCCCTCACTACATGGCGATAGGTGGGTGTTGATAGATATAAATCATAGTCTTTTTAACCCTATAAAATATTAGTACAGGAAAGGTATCAGTGTCTATGTGATTCACATTTCACAGAAATAGTTATTAGAACATTGATTACCTCAGCTAACTCAAGTTTTTAGGGGAATGGCTCACCTCAAAGCTGGTGGGGGTGGGGCAGGATCTTCATGCATGGATTTTTGTTGAGTTGTTTCTTCTATTTTCCTCTCCCCCATCAACCATTATATCATCTCTCTCTAGTATTTTAATTCTTCTCGAAAATAGCTATTTGTCTTGCATCTTTTTCATTTCCACATTTTGATCTTTCACTTGTTTTTTTAAAATATTTCATGGGTGTCACCCCAAAACCCGCATCTCTAATGTGACCATACAATTCTGGCTGCTTCAAGGCCGCTGAAAGTATGTCTGCATCTGGTGAGGGTGTTGTTGACTCCTTTGATTGCGTTAGATAAAAAAATATAGTAAAATAAGTAGTCATTGTATTATAATGGTGATTTAATGAAAATCAAATTTATGTTATGTCATACTTACACATATTTCCCACACTTTTTGTGTGATTTCATCTATCAGTATCCCCACTTTATTTACACAACCCTCCTTCCATAACACATGGTGTGGGATGGATATGGGTTTCGATTTTGATTCATCAATCTGCATATAAACAGAGAAACATGGTTATGGTGTTGTTTAATGTCACATGAACGTAGTATGGTATATTTAGAAGATGTACCGATTTTTTCTCAAGTGAAGCGTTCTATATCATTTCTTTACGGTAGGGGGACGTTGGTTTTGTTGCTCGTTCATTAATTTCATCACTTAGTTGTTTTTTCATAAATAAAAATTGTTAATAAAAGTGATGAATACAAGCAACGTCAAACAACATATTACCAAACACAATATACTTGAAAAGTCTTCTCCCCACGACGGTTTCTAAATTCATACCATGCTCCTTGGGATATCAGGTGTGCATAAATAGGAGGTATAACGACCCATACATTACCTACATTTTTATTACATCAAAATTGAAGCACACTTATTACAACTAATAACAAAACCAGGAAAGGACCGTATAGGTATAGTGTCTTTAGAAACTGGGAAACATAAATAAATGGTTTATAAAGCATCAACATTGTCTCCAGTTTATTTCATCATATCTAGAGTCCCTTTTGGAATATCCTACTTAATACCCTTCTTCCTAACCTATGGAAAATAAAACATACAAAAGGGTGAGCTCAAATTCTCAGTAAAGGCAAAAGAAAATAAATATCAATCATATCATATTCATAAGAAAATAACATTTTTAAAATCTTAACCTGCAAAAGAGATCATAATATCATAACATCGGATAAATCATGGTAGTGAAATGTAATCCCGATACTCATAACATAAAACATGAAACTTTGTCTCATACACACATAATCATAGAGAATCATTTCTTAGTAGTCAAGACTCGTTGCCAAGATTATCCTAGCGGACAAAGTCCTTTTTTGAACTGAGTTCACTCCTCGTTTCAGTCCTGTATCACTGAACCAGATTAACCTTCTATTCCATCCATGACTATCTCATGAGATATAAATATTTACCCAATGTATTGGAGGGATATATAGGTCCCACCCATCTCATAATGAAACCATTATTATGTGTACCAAAAAATCATAAATCATAACATAACCCATGTAATAAAAATGGGATTATTAAACATCATCCCATCATAACATAATTCATAAAAAGACATTATAAAAATAATTCCATCATAACATAATCAAATCAATGTAAAAATAGGGATATAAACAGAACCCTATATTATGTTAGATGGAAAATAATTTTTAATAAATGCTTGAACTTTATTCTTGAGGAAAATATCCTTTCTACTTCAAAAACATTTTTCATTTCTTAACATGTCATACAATTTTAAACTAAAAGAAGTTGATTAAAAATACACTTGAAAACATGTAAAGGAAGATTCATGGAAATATTGTTCTATGAAATCATAAAAATTCATTCATGTCGTATAGGTTAAAAAAAACATTCTTCTTGTACTTTGGCCGAAAAGGTCAAAACATTCCTCATACTAAAAATGACAAAATATTCCATTCATATCTTTTACTAAAAAACTCACCAAAGGGTAAAATTGTATTTAAACAATTTTAGGAGGATATCAATAATATTACATATTGAGGAAACATGGACGTGAATGATAAATATGCCCCCAGAAAATTTTGAAGTACAAACAATCTCAGATAAAAATGAGATTGTGAGATTTTCCCTTACCTTAGGTCTGATATGCTTCGTATGTATCTGAACCTCTTGTATAATGATTTAAATAATGTCATTGACTTATTAAATAATCATATTCATTGTTATGATATCATATATGGTTATATTGTTATCTTCTTATTAGTAATATTTCATTGCTACTTGTTATTCGGGTGTTCATTGCTTTATGTTCTTATGCGTATTTTGTCAAATAAATTCTTAGTATTATTTTTAGGTTATAGATACATCATTTATAGAATGTTATTAGTATAATATATATCATTTTTATTCATTCAATTCATTTATATAATCATTATTCAATTAAGATCATGTAGAACGAGTCGAATCACATCGTGGAGACGGTAGGACGTACGTACGCACGAGCGATGATATCAATCCCATAATTATTGAATGGTATTGGAGTGGATGATGGAATGTCTCAGAATTAGTATCATGTTATAATAACCATATATAGTTATTCTTTACACCATTATACCCATCCATGTAAGGTGGTGTTGGAAAAACAGATTACACCACAGCGTGGAAAAGACATTCAGTACGTACGCACGCACGGTGATTTTGTTTTTCATAGGATGGATAGAATTTGAAATAGGGTTGTTTAATATTTATAATATCATATCAGTATATGAGTGATATGGATGTTATTACTTTATTATAAAACATCAAAACAATAATAATTAGAAGAAGAAATGAATTTGAAAGAATTGGTAAAGGATATTACCTCTTCTTTGACGCGCCTCTTCTAAACCACCTCTTAGGGCACTAAAGTTGGTCTTTGAAGAATACCAGAACCTCTATTATGTTTCTAGGTATGTTTATAAGGGAAATGGGCTGGGGTTTTCTGATATTTATGGCTCAAAATTGTGTAAAGAGGAGAGGGAGGAGAGGGGCACCTTTGGAAATAATTAAAATATTATTTTATTATAAAGTCATATTTGGTTTATAATAGCTCACAATTGATTTATTTCAAAGATAAAGTTGGGATGGGTCGAAAAACTCTCAAAAAATTGGTTTTATAAAAAAAATTACTATTTTAACCTTATCATTTATATTTAACTCAATGTTAAAAAATTTAACTTTTACCGTGTCTTCTTGTTTTCTTACACTATATGGTTAATAAACTTACTATAACAAGAAAAACGAACCCCAAGTGGTTCATTATTAATATATATAACCTTATCTAATTCATTTTTTTGAACCTTATATTTTTAGGAATATAATAACAATTAATAATATAATATTTGTTTTAAAAACTATTTTATGTCAATTTTGACACTATTTGGTAATTGATTTTTGTGAAAATCATAACAGCATGATTAGTTCTAAAAACGTTAATTAAATCAATACTAACATGTCTTATTAATGAATAAAATTATTTTAATTCACAAAAAGTCTCAAATTACATTTATTTGGGTACTTATATTATCAATTATGTTAATATTTCATTAATAAGGTAATTACTGCATCATCATTGTGTCATAAATAAATTAACTTATTTAATGTCTAAAAATTATAAATAAAATACCATTATTTAGTAAATCTTTTTATCTTTATAATGAATATTTATAGTCGAATTTATCTTTTGTATAACCCTATATTAAAAATGTTTTAGTTATTAAACATTGATTTTAACTCTATTAACTCTTCTTTAAATAAAATAATAATAAATGTCCGAATCTAATCCTAGTGGACCTAAAGGGTAATATTTTATCTGTAAGGATTTTTTTGTTCTAATTACACTTATCCAATAGAATTAAGACATGTTTTAGGGCAATAACAATATCATTTTTACCCTTAATTGCACTATTTACTTTTAACCGTGGAAAATAAAAGTAAAAAGTTACTATTCACCAAAAATTATTTTTATCTTATTGAACCACATTTTACTCTTTGATATTAACCGTGTCTATTGTATTTTCTAAATTCAACTCAAATAAGTGGTAAAATTAAGTTTTATGTACAATTATAAATGCTCTTAGGAGGTGGGTAAAAGACGGTCAAAAAGTTCAATAAAATTTTTATATATCTATATTATTATAAAATTACTCCAATGAATTAAATTGAACTTATATAGGTATTATGTGTCTATTTTGACCTAAAATAAATTTAAATAAAATAAATAATTATTTAAATAAAATTTTGGTTTTAAACTATAACTCAGTGTTTTCACTATTCATCAAAAATTGAATGTTTTCAGAAAAATACCAAAAATTCCCCCTAGGGTAATTTCGATAATGAGAATCCAAAAATGAAGTCCATTTTGAAAGATAAAATTTATTAAATTTCAAAAATTTGGTATTACTATTCATAACGTCTAGTTTTAATAATATTTTAATAACTTATCATTGTTAAGTGAAACTCGGTATTGCGTACAACGCAAGCTATCAAGGAAGGTTGATCTTGCATGTAACGCAAGACAATATAGTTTTGGGTGTAGTGAAACATTCCTTTGGGGATGCATATAACATAATACATAAAAACAAAATATTTCTCATAAAATCTTGGGTGTTACAGGAGGTGTGTGCGGCTTGATTTTCCCTTCAACATCATTAAGTTGATATTTCATTAAAATTGTGTGGAAGCCTCTATGAATCATTCTTACAACTATTAATACATATTCCATGGTCAAGGAATCTACTATAAATGCACTCTACAATTGATGATGAATATTAACTCAATGTTTTAGTATTTTATTTTATTTTAATAAATTAAATAAATGATATCATAATGTTACCATAATCCCTTCCCACATTAGGGTCTTAATCCCGGGGAACACATGGTGCCACGACTGTACATAAATCGGCATGTGTTGCCGAGTAAATATTCCAATGTAGCTACTAAATATGGCTTTGTTGGGGTTAACATGTTGGCCTCGCTTATTCCATCCCACCTCAAATTTGATGTCGTTTTCTTTTGCCTTTAGGATTTTGGCTAACACTATCAAACTACGGTGCTCTTGGTTTTTTTGCACTGTCAGGGTTTCATTTCCAACCATTACCTTAGAAGCATCTTCATTGTGTTTTTTCTAGAGCACTAGTATCTACACTGGGACTAGTAGCAATAGGTTGAGAAACTCATTTTACCTCATCATTGGGACTAGCACTAGCAATTTGAGAAACTTGTTGTTGATCTGCACTAGGACCAGCTGATGCAGGTTGAAAGACCTGTTGTTCCTCAGGATTTGGTGCATCTATAGGTGCAGAAGTCATTATCTGCAGATGTGGTTTAACATTTAATTTAGATTACATAAAATCAGTAGTGAATAGATAATAACATAACATAACACAATGTATATTACAATAAAAAAATAACCTGATTATTGAACTCTGTTTTTTTTAAGGCTGAAGATATTTAACCCCCCCCCCCATCGACTATGTAAATCTCTTCATTGTGGTCTCCTATGACATAAAAAATGTTGTCTACATTGGGACCATTGGGATATGATTGCAAAGTCCCTGTGTAGGGTTCAACATCTATTGAACTTTCATCTGACCCTTCAGTTGTTTTGTTCGATAACAGAACAATTGACCAGTTTCGGTTTGTGGGGTCTAGAACATAAAATACTTGTATGGCCTATGATTCCATTATAAATGTTTTTTCTTTCTACCCTTCCTTACTGAAATCAAAATTCATGAATCCCAATTCATCTATTTTAGCATCCCTCCTATTATCAACCCACTTTCATTTAAAAAATCGGTACTTGGAATTTTGTATAATCTAACTACCAAATTTGTTTGATGATGCCAAAGTATGAAATATTCGTCTAAATTGGATTTCTGTCCTTAGCACCAGAAACATGCATCGCTTCATCCACAAGTGTATTCCCACTATTCTGTATGGTATTGTCTTCATCATGTTCCTTAGTATAGAATGTATAACCATCAACTACATAAGAATTATAAGATAATACATGCAGACTTACTCCTCTGACTAACCATAGAAGTCGTTCTGAAATTGATTCTAGATTTTTCTCTAACTTCATAAAAATATGGTCCTAAAACCATCCTATAAACTATCCATTATGTGTATCTGATATCCATTTTTTAGCCCTAGATCGATTAAAATGCCTATGATTTTATTTTTGCATTTGAACATATGTGTCAACGTCGAAAATGTTATGAGAAACGTAAAGGTGGTCCTTCTTCTGATCTGTAATATTGATTGTGACAACCTCTCTTCTAGAAATTCCTTCACCCTCAAGCCCCCCAGTGTGACATGATTTCGGTAGGTCAACGTTTTCCACACTAAACAGGTATTCGGTATAGAATTCAATGGCTTCCTCAACAATATATTACTTTGCAATAAAACCCTCTAGCCAACTTCCATTTTTGACATACCCTTTCAAAATCTTCATATACCATTCAGTGGGGTACATCCATCTATAATGTATAAGACCACATAGTCCAATCTCTCTCACTAAATAAACCATCAAATGAACCATCATATCAAAACATTTTAGTGGGAATAACATTTCCAATTCACATAATATAACGGAAATTCCTCTTTCCATAGTTGGCAATTTTTTCAGGTCTATAACTTTGTTGCATATAGCTTTGAAGAAGAAGCAGAGCTTCATTAATGTAAGGCAGACATTTTTAAAGCTATAGGAATTAAATCTTGCATCAAAACATGGTAGTCATGTGATTTCAGACACTTTGTTTTTAAATCACTCATTGGCACAATGCTCTTGATATTTCATGAATACCACTCTAGAACCTTTACGTCATTCAGGATGTTACAAAACTGATATCTCTCCTGCCTGGAAAAAGAGTAAGCAGCAGGAGGAAGAAATGTTCATTTGTTACCCTTCACTAGTGCCAACTCTTCTTGTATTCCCATCTCAACCATGTCCAATATAGCCTTAATTCCATCCTTTGTTTTTTCAGGTGCATTTAGCAATGTGCTGATGACACTATCACATACATTTTCTTCAACATGCATAACATCAAGAAAATGTCAGACATAAAGACAATTCAAGTTTGGTAATTCAAAAAAAACTGATCTCTTTTTCCAACTAGTTTTTGTAAGGTTTTTCAAAAATGGTTTATCAAAATTAGTGTCAACATATTTTACTTTCTCAAACAATTGATAACCTATTAGTAGAGATGGTGTTGTACATTCTTTTGAACATCTATCGAATTATGTCTTCTAAGATCGATACTTATGCCGTCGGGGTAGAAATATACGATTTCCTAGAAGCACGGTTTTCGATGAATATTTCAACCTAATTGACGGTGTACCTTGTTAGAAAATGGGACACCCTTGAGTTCCTTTAATTCTATATCCTAAAAAATTTCCATAAGCAGGAATGTCATTTATCATCCCATACAACATGTATTTCAAAGTGAAATCTTCATTGTTGTAAGCATCATACAATGTAACACCTGAATCCCTCAATAATTTCAAATCCTCAATCAATGGATCTAAGTAAACCTAAATATCATTACCTGATTGTTTTGGTCCTGATATAAGAATAGATAACATTATGTATTTTCATTTCATGCATAACCACGGTGGTAAGTTATAATTTATCAACATAACCAGCCATGTACTATAACTGCTACTTTGAAAACCAAAAGGATTCTCCCCATCTATAGATAACACAAGATGAAGGTTTCTCGGATCATTTCCAAATTTAGGATACTCATGATCAATTCTCTTCCACTAAAGAGAGTTTGTTGGGTGACATAGTTTCCCATATTTAATTCTTGTATCTTCATGCCATGTCAATTGTCCTGCAGTATCCTCACTTTAATATAGGTGCCTAAACCTTGGAATGATTGGAAAGTACTGTACCACTTTCATAGTACTGGAATTATCTTTATTGTATCAAGAAGAACCACACTTTGGTCATTATTTAAGTGTGGTCCTTGAGAAACAATATACAGTCATTTGGGCATGTGTGTATTCTTTCAGAGATCATACCCATCGAGCATAGAATTTGTTTGGCATCGTATGTTCGGCTTGGGAGGTCATTATCTTCTGGGATCAGGTCATTTAAAATAGAAAGTAATTCTGTAAAACTAGTGTCACTCCTCCCATTTCCTTCTTTCAAATTATACAGCTTTAGTATGGATGACAATGCTGTATATTTAGTGCAACTAGCATACAATGGCGTTTTTTCACAACTCTTTAACATCTCAACCAATTTTGGGAAATCACGAAGTTCATCTTCAACTGTCCTTGTCATTTCTTCAATAGGATCTGCATCATCATTCACATCTATAATCACATTCTCTATACGATTGTCTTTATTGTTCATGCTTGTAATCATATCAGATGATCCATAAAACACCGTGTTATCTAAGACACTACCTATATTCATTTTTTTCCATTTTTATTCCAAAATGTATAACTTAGATCTATTCTGTGATAGATCAGGTGTTCTTTTAAATCCCCTACACTAATTTTTATTGAATAACAACAATGTAAACACAGACAAAGGATTTGAAAAGGGTCACATGCATGATCTTTTGAAAACTTGATAAACTATTTCATGACATCTTCATACTCTTTTGTCAACCAATTTTCATTCATCCATTCTTTATTCATATTCATACTATTTGATATAGTAATATTAATATGTAAAAAAATAATTACACAAAATATGTTCAACAAGCTATGAGAATACCTTACACTAAAATGTTTTAGTATCCCATATGTGATCTATATACATTGTTTTAAACTGGTTTTCTAGTGTTTATATAGAAACATAATGTATATATTCAAGAACTATGGTACTAAACTAATAATAGATGGTATGATTCTCAATAGAGTTCTTGCAGGTGGATGGATTCATTACATGTGTTGTTATGGTTATTTGACTAGGGTGTCCATAAAGTGTCTCATAGAGTCCTCTAGTGAAGTGTTTTTCTAGGATTCAGTGGAATTGCACTAGTAACAAAGTGGTGGTGCCATTAAAATTGGTAAAGTTTGGATTTATATTCAATGGTGGAAGAACTACAACATGGAAACAAATGGCATACCAATCATTCCCACAATAGCAACACCATACAAACACACAATCGTTCTCACAATCGCAACACCATACAAACCAAACAATCACAATTTCAGATTTTAAAAAGCATCACTTATTCAATTTTTTTGTTAATTCAAGGGTTATCTCAAACGTTTTATCATCCTGTGGTGTTCATTCATAATTCAAGTATACATAAATTAAAAATTTTTATCTTTAAATGTTCACTAGGAACCAACCAACATGCAATTCATTAAGTGCGCAAACAAGGACCACCAACGACCATGATTTTCAGTACGGCATTAAGCATGTACATTTCCCATTATAACCATCAATATCAAATATAAATAACATTATAAAAATAGGAAACCAATTAGTAATAGGATAAAACTCATAGTGAAGGTGGCATTCAGTGCATGGTAGAGGTGCGTTCCGGGAAGAGGAGAAACACATAGCAAAAGAGATTTCCAACTGAAAAGGAAACATAAAATGAGAACTCATATGTTATACCTATCTGAAATAGGTCTAATAAGATTTAGGAATGCGACATATCGGGTTAAACATCATTGAAACCTAAATATGATAATCCCTGAAACACATCCATTCAAGGGCACAATTTTTTCACTAAACACATCATCAGGTTCATGGTGATACCCACCACGATCCTGATCCAAAGTTCTCCCCACCATCGTAAACGCCAATTGTAACACATAATTCAGTAGTCCAGCAGCCCACTTGGTGTGGTTTACAACTAGCCAAACCAAAAAAACATATGAAAAAACCCCCCAAAATCTAGTACTAGTTGTCATATTTTATTCTAAATAGAATCAAACAAGTATCTACATCTTATGAACAAGGCCCTAACATGCTTACTTTCCCAAAAAAAGTCTTATTCATACCTCAAAATGAACTTGTCATACCCAAAATGAAGTAACCATTTCCCCCTATTGTTTACAACATATAATATCAGGGAAAACACTACCACTATATTTATTCACATGATTCACTCCTTGAATCATGTGAAGAAATAGATCAACCCCCTAAAAAATGTGATGAATGTGTTTCACCCCCAAAATCATAGGATGAATCATGATTCACCTCATGAATCACCATTGGATCACATAAATATTATCCAGATCATTCTATAAACATATAAAATTTATATAGTACATCATTTAAAATCTAAATATAGTATTTATGTGGGACCAGATAAATCAGATTCACTAACTCAATGACAGACAAATGCCATATCAACCATTCAATAACCAGTCCCATTATACTGAAGACCCTTGTAACATGAGGTTCATACCTCCATATTGAATGATCCATCTATTATCATAGATATTTAATATATGTGATCATATTTATCATACGTAATCTCTAACATGAAATATCAAGTGCCACATATTCCATGATCATTGAAATATTATACCCATCACCCATTAAAATTCATCTGAAATGAAATTTTCACCCTCAATAACCATTGGTTCACTACCCACTACATTTTTATTTTATAAAACTTATCGAGAATCACCTCAACATGTTCTATCACCAAATTTGTGTTTCTTATCCTGATCCATGATCATTTATCCAAAGAAAAACTTGTTTGGGATTAACTCTCGGATCAAACATGACACTGTATTTGATCCATTTGTGATGTATCCTCCACCATAGATTGAAATTTTATATTTCATCCAAAACCCCAATAAATGGAGTCTAAAATAATTTCATCAACTCCATTGGTCATCCTCTCACACTTTATAACTCACCGACCTAAAATTTAAATGGGTACCACACATAACCATCATGTACCATTCTTACATCATCCAATATAATGGGTGTATAATATTGTACCACCTGATCAAATTATATGACTCATGATCCCACAAGTAGAACACCATTTTTTTATACTAAAATATTGTCAATAATCAAAAAAATAACCAATGACCATGATCCATGGTATGTTAATCATCAAAATAAAGAACTTATGTGCTACTTTCCAATAAGATTAAAATTCTTAATATTTGTATGAAAAAAGCACTAATGCCTTTCAACCGGTATCATCTCAAAATATAATCTGTCCATACATAATATAATATCTACTCCACTAAGAAAAATATAAAGAAATAGGGAAAGGAATCACACTAATCTTACCCTCTAAGAAAATCTTGATACCAAAAACATCGACACTCAAGGTGCCCTTCTAAAAAATATTACAAGGAATATCAATGCCTATACAATCTCAAGTCAAAGAAATTACCCATACCTTTCACATTACCAATGTCTAAGGTAGAACCATGCATATATCCTATACTTGGCATGACACCACTTATGATAATAATAACTCAAAGAATATACATTTTCTTCATGTTTCTAAAGATTTCACAAGACTAGGCTAACCTCTAACATATTTTACCTTCATAAAACTCATTCAATATCATAAATATTACCTAAAACACCCAAAGAATATACCTTTGCAGCGGAGGCAGTGGCGGCGGAGGCAGAAGTAGTAGAGGAAGCGGCTACAGAGGTAGCAGCGGAAAAGGTAGCGATGAAAAGGCAGAGGTGGCAGAGGCAGCGGTGGTGGAGGAAGCGGCAGGAGAGGCAGTGGCGGTGGAGGCAGCGGCGGAGGTAGTGGCGACGGAGGAGGACGACGGTCACGGTGGAGGAGGAGGAAAAGGTAGTGGCGGTGGAGGAGGCGTGGGAGGAGGAGGTGGAGGGGTCGTGATGGAGGAGGGGTCACGATGGATAAGGGGTGGG
Organism: Viscum album; assembly: GCA_963277665.1. Taxonomy (NCBI): domain Eukaryota; kingdom Viridiplantae; phylum Streptophyta; class Magnoliopsida; order Santalales; family Viscaceae; genus Viscum; species Viscum album. Next base: position 482,252,977 of record OY728139.1, read on the forward strand.
GTTCAGCTTCCGTGAAGGTTTCAATGCATGCGAGAGAGGAAGGTCCTATTAGGGTTCTTTTCTAAAAACTATTAAAACCTTTATTAGTTCTAGTTAAAAGTGCTGATAAAGGTATGTTTCTTCATTACTAAAATAAAAGAGCTGATAAAACATACCATTATATATGCTAAAAAAACAATGATACTATATCTATTTATCAGTTCCAAAATTATAGCACTGATAATAAATAGGTTTTTTATCATCACTTTTTGAGCATTTATAATGGTCTATCTTTATCAGCGCTAAAAAAGCGCTAATAAAATAGCTATTTATCAGTGCTAAAATTATAGTGCTTATAAATACTTATTTTATAAAAGTATAATTTTATTAATTTATTTATATTCTTAAATATTTATTTAAAATGGTATATAGGATAAATATGTTTTTATTTATTAATAATTATAACTATAAATAGTATATATTTATAAATATTGGTATATAATTTTTAATTTATACAAAAAACATTATTTTGGAATATAAATATAATAATTGTGTATAAATTAATAATAAAAAATTTTATCAGCACTAATAATAGTGATGATAAATGTACCCTTTATCAGTGCTAAAAAATGCTAATAAAGGGTACACCTTTATCTGTGCTTGTTTTATCACTCATAAAGGTTACCTTTATCAGCACTTTTATCTAGTACTGATAAAGGCACACCCCTTTATCAGTGCTTTCTGTTTAGCACTGATAAAGGGCAATGCTTCCCTTGCCCTATTTTGTAGTAGTGCACTGACAAATTAGGTGGTTACACTAATAACCATCCTTTTATATGAAGAATCTAGGAACTAATGGAGCCTTGTTACTCATATATATTATGTGTTATCATTATCATGGACCTACTTCCATCACTGATTTCATGAGGATTATTATCCATTGTGATGTTGAATAGTTCAGATTTATGAGGATTTGGAGTTGCAATAGGGAGATATGATAGTTTCCAAGTATGTTGTAAGGTTAAATAACAATATGTAATACTCACTTGACATGATCTTGGATGGATACTTTTTTGTGGGGATATTTGATAAAGGTATCCATAGAGGTTTACATACTAGTGTGGTAACCCAATTCATTCCCACTTATGCCAAAGTGTTGGAGTGGGAATTAGTGTTGGATAGATTCCCATCTGAGGGATGATATGTAGATGGAGCTAGAAGTCGGAATTATAGGACTGATTCATCTCCAGTAGCTTGTAGGTCCTAGTCTGTAGGATCTTAGTGCAAGAGATATTATGAGGATTAGACTAAAGAATGTTATTATATGATAGAAAAATTATGTAGGGGGATAAGGATTCATGGATAGGGTGGTAAAATTAATGTGATGGTAAAGCATAGATGGAATGTAATTTCATGACCCAACATTTTGATGATTGAAGGAAGATATCAGATGGACCACCATGATAGAGGTAGCATCGTCGTCATGGATCTTAATGGAGAGAGAAGGTTGGGCCCCAGATAGGTAGAGTTGGTACATAATAAGGTGGAACTCTGGTATGAGGATCTATGGGTGGTGGAAGACATTATAATCCTCTTATACCCCCATCACCACCATCAGGAAGCCCACGCCAGGCATAGGGAGATGGCGGTCCAGGTTGTGGGTAGCTGCAGACTATGGAGGCATATGACCCACCAACACATGATATGATTAAATTTGTGAACTATGTTTATTATAATATTTCATCAGTATTAGTATACACAGGTTTGAGTCAATCCTTCATATATTTACTCTCAGTGTGAGATATGGAGTTCCCAATTGAGGCTTTAACCCGATAGCTTTGTCTTGATATTCCTAAAGGGAAATCCTCTTCTATATATTTTATCTAATGGATGTGCATGAAATCACTTGGTAGATACTATATCTCAAGGGTCTATTTGATCATAACAATGAGAACTTATGTTTTCATCTTGGGTATGAATTGGTTTTCTATGGTATAATCCCAGATTAATTGTCACCATAGATGATCCATATTCCTTCCCACTAATGAGATGAGATTCTTATTTTTTAGTGATATAGGTATATTAGAAGAGTTTTGGGGTTTTTAGATTAGTTACCTACCACCCATTACCCAATAATTTTTTAGTATTTCCCTTGGTGTAGTAGGATCTTTAGGCATCTATATTCTTTCTATTGTGGAATATGTTTTGGACGTATTCTCTGAGGATGTTTCTAGACAACCATATATGTTGGAAATGGAGCTTTTCATCAACTTTCACCATGGTACCACCTTTATATATTCCATGGAATGTGATATGTCCCCTAAAAAGCTCTAGAAGTTGCATTTTTAGTTAGATTACCTTTGAGTGAAGGTTTTTATCTGACCCAATGTGTCCCCCTGGGAAGCTCCAGGGGGTTTTTTTTATGAAAAAGGCATACATGAGAATGCAGATTTGTGAGGATTCTCATCACATGAACTATTCCACTATAAATAACAAGAACCCCTTTCTGGTTATTGAAAACCTATTTGATCAATTTTTATGTGCATGTTTGTTCTTGAAGATTGATCTTAGGCCCTAACTACCATTAGTTGAGAGTTCGCAAGGCTGGTAGTTTGATGTTAGGATTTCGATGTCGCTGCCAACATGATGTGTTCCCAGTGATTCCTTTTTGTTTTTAGAATTCCCACATGGTGTTTTTGGAATTGATTAACCTAATATTCTAACCATATATGGACCAATTTTTTGTTGTTTGTATTGATGAAATTCCCATATACTCTACGATAGAGGTGGATCATTCAGAGTACTTGAAGATGGTCTAAGACATTCTTTAAAAGAACTAAAAATATGGTATGATCTCGAAGTTTCAATTTTCAATTCATGAGGTTCACTTCCTAGGGCATGTCACTTTTGGGTATGGATTAGCTGTAAACCCATATAAGATTGATGTGGTGCTTTCTTAGGAGCCACCCAAGAGCATTTCAATGGTGAGAAGTTTTCTTGGCTTGGCATGGCTCTATAGAAGGTTTTTGGTAGACTTCTCCAAGATTATATTCCATTTGACTACCCTGATTCCAAAAGGTAATTCATTCACCTAGACTCAGTAGTAACAAAATTCCTTTGAGGAGTTGAGTCTGAGGTTGAAGACTGCTCATATTTTGAGACTATCGAAGGAGGGTGTGGGGTAAGTAGCTTATTATAATGCCTTAAGAGATTGTTTTAGCTATGTGTTGATGTAGTTGTATATTGTTATCACATATGGTTTAAGGCTGGTGAGACCCCATGATATGAACTATGAAAATCATGACCTATAACTGGTAGATGTAGTCTTCTCTATGAAGATATGTAGTTTCTATCTTGTAGGAGAGCACTCTGTATTTTTACTAAAACCATCAGAGTATTAGTTATGTATTCATGTAAAGATACATAAACCTATCAAATTGGGTTTCATTAGATTTATAGTAGGAATATGACCTTGAGATAATATTTACTCATGAGAAGGGAAATGTGGTGAAAGATTCCCTTAGCAGGTAGTCCTAGGCTTGTTTGGCATATGAGTCATTAGAGTAGTTGGATACCTTTTAGCTAACCCTAGTTGACGATGAGGGGTATATTTTCTTTATTCGATGGTGTTGAATACTACACTCCTACAATTTTTGAGAGATTATCAGTTTGAAGATATCCACTATGATTCCTAACATTAAAATATATGATTTGGAGATTCACCCGATGCATTTTATGAAGGAGGGGATCACATCATCCTTTTCTATGGATGGATGGTGGTCCCAGTCATAGTGTTGAAAGAGGGGATGAGAGATCTTGAAACATGCAATTTTTTTTATATCTCGGTTTAGGGAATATTTATATAGATCGTTAGTAGAAGTTTTGGTGGGTTGACATGGGATGGAGTGTAGTTGAGTTCATCACTCGGTGTCTCACATATCAACAGGTGATATCTAAGCAACATGTTCTAGAAGATTTTGTTGCATCCTCTTGAGATATTGGAGTAGAAATGGTAAATCATACCCATGTAAATTGTGATGAAATTTGGGTTATTATTGACCAAGTTATGATGCTGGTTCACTTACTTACTATCAAAGAGAAATTTTTGGTGGAGAGTTCGGGGTAGTTGTATGTATGGGATATTTTTTCCCTAAAGGGTTCCCTTAATGATTGTCTTTCACTGTGTTAGAAATTTTACATCATTGTTATAGAGAGGCATGTATGGGGATTTCAGGACCTATATAAGGATGAGTATATCCTTTTACCCCAAAAAATATGGGCAATCTGAGCACAATGTCTAGGTGCTGGAGGATATGTTGTGGGATTATATGTTAGACTTTATCCAGAGTTAGGAGGATCACATTCCATTGTTAGAATTTATATAAAATAATATATTTCACTTTACTATTAGCATGGAACTATGTTACGTCCTATATGGGATACACAAAATGTCATAGTTATGTTGGACTATGATTTATGAGGAATCTATTTTTAGGATAGAGATAGTGTAGGTGAAAATAGAGACGTTTCACATGATCCATGACTAGATGAGGAAATCACAAATCATACATAAATCATATATAGATAGACATCATAGGAACTTTTATTTAAACTAGGGAGACCTAATTTTCCTGAGAGTCTCCCCACTATGAAGATTGTGGAGATTTGGTTGGTCTGGTATTCTATCCCTGAGGATTATTGGGTCGTTCAAAATCTTCCAGAGGGTTCGAATGATTGACTACAACTATTTCTTACCCCCGTAGTCGGATTGGGTGCACAACATCTTACATCTTTGATAGGTGAGGAGATTTATGAATGTTCTTATATACATTTTTGATTGGGGAAATATGGACATCAAGGATAGATCCACATTTGTGGAGCACCCAGTGGTGATTGAGGATTGGAAGGAGGGTACCTTATATGGATGGTAAATCCCTATGATTTGTGTACTATGGAAAAATATGAGTATGTGGCAGAGATCCTGGGAGTTGTAGAGCAAGATACGATCACATTACCCCTACGTTTTTTTGTAGTTCTTTTAGTTTTGAGGAAAAAATCATGAAGTAAGGGATAATGTAGAATACTTATTTTTCCTTATAAGAATTTGAAATAATTCAATAAATATTTTTGGAGCTAGGCATAGACAAGACATAAGATTATGAGGTCTAGTGTTCCTGGAATTAATTTTAAAACAATATTAAATATATTTCATATCACGCACATATAGGTTTTTAGAAAAAATTATATAACTATTAAAAGGAGTCTCAGATAGAATATATGAGACCGTAGTTGAATCCTAAATGTGAGTTTTACCATAGATATGACCTAAATTTATTTGGTATGGGGCATTCCAAAAAAATATCCAATGGCAAGTGCATTTAGTGGATTAATTAATTAATTATATTATTTAATTCATTAAATAAACTAAACCTAATTCTCTTTATAAGTATCTATTATGGACTATATCCAGGGTTAGTCATATAACCTTGGGAAAGTTGAGTAGAGAATTCCACATTCTTCATTGGAGGTTTTATATTAGACAACAATAAGTCTCATGATCAAGGAAAATCAAGATTCAACGAATGCAAAAAATATTCTTCCTTTATTGTCAAGGACATTCATTGTCAATAAATGATTTGAGTCGATGTAAGACTCATGATTTTTGTATTTTCTCACTTATGAGAAAATGGATTGAGTGTGATCATTTCTATTTCATTAATGCATGTAAAATTGGAACCTCTTTATGAACCCACATATTATATCAAATTTATTTATTTGATTAATCCCTATTGTTTCATGTTTCTCACCCCAGATATCCCCAATTTGAACTCATTGGAAAATAATACTTGTAAAATTATTATTTCACCCTTGTTTTTTTTACTTTTCCTCCACTTTTCGTTTAATTATTCATCAATTGATCATAGGTCCTTTATTATACTATTATTAGGTGAGACTAAGCGTGATTGGACCCCCTAATTCATTACATATTTGTGTGTGATGAAAGGATAAATGATTTGGGGATGGTTCAAGATAAGTTGTGGGATTTTTTTGATGTTTCACATGGATATAGGATTTGATACCAGTCAATGATAATGGAGTGATGTAAATCATGCAAAGGACCACCATGGATTGGGAGATATCGATTTCTAGAAATTCGGGGTCCGACTTGATAAACATTATCCTTTCTTACCAATTTCAAGAAAGCATTAGTTTGAAACAATAGTAGAGAATATAGATCTTGATCATGGGGATAAGATATGAGATTTTGTGAAAAACTTGACTACACACCATGCAGTATGAATAATACATGACATGTAAACCCCTAACTTTTTTAGTTAGGGTTTTCATGTGAGTTAAATATCACATCCCATTTGGGTCCCCCACATGTCGTGTGATTTAGTTCTAGAAACCTAGTGTGTAATATGTGATTACACAAACTCAGGCATGGAAATCAATATTTTGTGTATTGGCACATAGACATGGTACATATACCTGGAATGAACAACATGGGAAAGACCCTATCAGAGAGGACACACCTTGTATTATAGTACTGAGGCATGAGAAAGATTACATGAATCGGGATGGAACCATGGGTATTAACCTATGTGGATGAGGCATGCCATGTAATCTCTTTATATGTTTTGTAGGGATACATGGTTAGTGATCCATGAACTAGTAGAGACTCAGTCAAAAGGATGGTTGGGAACACTCACTGTGTGGGTACCCTTACTGCCTCATGCCCTCCTTTTTTAGGAATCTTCTACCTCACATGTCTTCTTCACTTAGACTCATATTTTGGCTCAATAGTAGCCTATATTTTGTGTTTATTCAGGTAGAGTGTGATTGTGTAATGTACAATGGATTCAGAGATATGATTTTATAAGTTCTAAGTGTGAATATTCTTTATAAAAAGCTCAACAAGGGCAGTGATCCGATTGGATCATAAGAGACAATAGAGTGGAACCCTCCTTCTAGGACGTGGCATTGGTCCTCTATCTCTTATCAAAGTGGCACTCTCATGTGGCTGTAGGGCATGGGTTTTTGACTATCATAGTGGAACCCTCTATTGGATTTAGGGCATGTGTCATCTACCTACTGAGTGGAACCCTCCTACAGATTCAGGGAATGGGTCCTCTATATACTAAATGACACTATCCTGTCAAGTCAGGGTATGGTTCCTCTACCTAAAATTAGAGTGGAACGCTCCTTATAAAAAGTGCATGGGACCTCTATATACAATCAAAGTGGTAGCCTCCTACATTTTTAGGTTATATTCCCTCTATCTAACATTAGAGTTACACCCTCCTTCTGGGATACAGAATGAGTCCTCTCTATAAATATGGTGGAACCCTCTTATAGAGTCAACGCAAGGGTCATCAACCATTAGTGTACCCATCCTACTAGGATAGATCATGGATTCTATATCAGCTATCAGAGTGGAAACCTCTTGCAGAGTCAGGGTATGGGTCCTCTATCTATTGATTGGTACACTACTACTGTACCAGGGAATGGTTCCTCTGCATAGTGATTGTTCCCCTATAATATGAAGCATAATGGAGAGGTGTATATTGACATGGTAATTTCACTAGAAACATGTGCAGGATAATGGGAATCATTGATAGACCTCTGTAACTGATGGAAGAATCCTTTCCTAGGATGGTCTATCAGATAGTGATCACCTTTCTCTCTTGTTTGGGTTTATTTGAATGAGAATATATAAATATATATATATATATATATATATATATATCAATATCAATTTTGTTGTATTTTTTTCTCTCATGATATGGGCTGAGCTTTCTATTACTATTGTTTCTCTTACTAATCCCCCTTTAGCTTTCGGAGCATTCTAATAGGTTTGTATATACTCACTCCTTCATAGGCTCTTCCCGTATGTGTCACATATCTTGTGGATTATGGATAGGTTGGTAGTGGTTATATAGTATAATAGGTATACCCTGATGTGTTAGACTATGTACAATTATTGAGTCTTGGAGATCTTGAGACAGTCTCTCTCTGCACTTTACTTTAACGCTTTTATCAAGTTGGGAAAACTTTCTTATTGGGCATGTATTTTTACCCTTTTTTTGATTATATTTTCATATTCCAATATTATATACATGTTTTATATTATTATTTTAATCTCTATATGCTTCATATTTTATTATTATTCCACTTCACTTTTCCATGGATATGGTTGGGTGCGCACATGTACATTACAAAAAGGCCTCCCATATGAGTTATTTCTTTTAGCACTTATCGCTAGCCCCGAGTCTATAAAGGCCGGCTTGGGGTAGTTGTGGATTAGGCCTCATTAGGTAGAGTTTTAAAAATAGTTAAATTTCTTAGATTATTTAACCCCGATCAATAAAAAATAAGTGAAAATACCAATCCAAAACATGTCTGAAAAACAATGTAGTTATTACCCAAAACATGATTTTAATAAATAATTATTAGTAAATAGGAAATAAATGGTCATAAGTAAATCATATATGGCATGATTTATATAAGTATGGTTCTATAATATATTTATAATAAACTTATATTTATTATAGTTGGGTTTTGTATGTGTATAATGAAATTTGAGACATAAAATAAGCAATTTTCGTTGAACTTTGTTTTCCATGAGGCACATGTCATATTCACCACTTAGTTCACTTTTGTGGTGTATATACTTCACATGGATATATTTTATGATTATTATCTTGAATATTATAGGATATATATATATTAGATAATTTATATCATGGGTATGTCAACTCAAAAGAAAACAGTGTTTTAAGGTTTTTATGATACAATCTCATTATTAATCAGGATTATTTATGATTATTTATCCAATGATAAAATATTATTATCTATCACTTGAGAAAATAATAAATTTTCTTCCCGTATAGTTATTACTATAGAATAAATTTTTTACATAAATTTTAATCTATTTATGAACTAAAGAGACCAAAATATGTTTTCTAAAGATAAATTGAATTTATTTCTATCTTTAATCAAAAATCATTTTTCTTCGATGTCTATGTTTTACAAAAATAATGAATGTTTATACTAATATACAATTATTATTTAATGAAATTTTTAAACCATGTTTTATTTTTTTCAAAATTATTTAAAAGGAATCTTCTTTTCATTTTCTATGAAAATCCCTTTTGGATTTTACTGAAAATTGGAAATGAATCTTCATTTTAATGTGTTTGACATGAATTGGTATTTTCTTCCACCATAAATGCTAAATGATTTAAATATTACTTTACAAGTTTTTAAGGGTATTTTTTAATAAATATTTTTCTTTAATATTTGGGATATTTTATATTTAAAATAGGTGATTTCAAAGTTAAACAAATATTTTCCTTAAGAAATGTTCCAAGTGATCTTTCAAAATCATTTTCCATCTAAGATGAAATACTTTAATGTTACATAAGCTTTATTGGAGATATGTTCTTATGATATCATCCTTATTCTTTCTTTTTATGATTTATTTTTATGATGAAAATCGGTTTACGAAATCCATTCCTTTTCTAAGGGTTATTTTATGATGAATTGATAAAATTTTTATAGTAGATTTTTCTTTTCCATTGGTTATGATATGATGAAATGCTTATGAAAACCTATTTATATTCATGGGTTTTGATTTGATAAATGTTTTATGATATTTTGGAATAAAAATACATAGACTATTTTATGTGTGGGACATATATCTCAATACAATAAATTGTGTAAATAGATAAATCTTGAGTTAATTATGTTATGCATGAACCTCATTTCATGTTCATAATTTCATGAGTGGACTTGGTTTTCATTCCCACAAGATTCATGCATAGACCTAATTTTCATATTGAGAAGATTAATTATGGATGTGGTTTTTATGTCCCTAAATTTACATGAGGACCTGATTTCATATTCTTAACCTAATAAATGAACCTTTTTTCATTTATACATGTTCAAAATGTTATAAGCTTATGATTTTTACACATTCTTATGTTTAGGTAGTTCTCTTGTGTATTGAATTCATTGATTTCCTTTTTTTATTCAATACTTATAAACTAACAAGATATATGATATAACTCAAGTTTATGATATATGATATGTGGGATATATTTTTCAAATGTTATTCTCATATTCTCATAATGTTATTATTTTTTATGTTTTTATCACCCATGCTTTCCCTTACTAAGTATCTGAGCTCACCATTTCATATGTTTACTTTACCCAAGAAATGATGAAAGGATGTAAGTAGGGTATGTCCAAGAAGAATACTATGTGGGGAGATCATTATGATATATGTTGAAGATAATTCATCAAATAATAATAATATTTATCTATTATACCAAGACACTAATTCTTTATAGTCCTCAAGAATTTTTTTTAATATGATATGGATATTCACCTACTAATATGTAATATTTATGAATGAAATGTTTGGGTCTCTATAAAATTCATCAAGAAAAATTTCACTTGGATATTTTTCTTCTAAATAAGAGGATTTAGAGTTAAACGTATCTAGTTGGATACATAAGTTCTTTTCAATAAAATCATCATATTCTAAATTCTCACTATAGACTCTTATTTTTCTAACCTAATTCACCATTGTAAAGTGATTATCAATAGTTTAGTCATCATTCATCCAGATAATTTAATACTTAATTCTACAAAACTAAAATTTATCTCACTTTATTTTGGTATTCATTACATAGATATTCTGAATTTTATCATAGATTTCTTTTCTAGTTTTTAGTCCTTTCACTTTAAAAATTCACATTCTGAGAGTGATGATAGAATACCATTATTTGAACAATCATCATTTTGAAAATTCCACTTATCTATTTCTGTCATATAAACACATTCATATTAGAGAACCCACTAATCTGTTTTTACTTTAGAAAAATTATTAATGTTAGATAAATACAATGAAAACATCATGTCTTTCTATATGTGATATATTTTCCCATAAAATGTAGACATCCCCATTCCATTAACTGAGTTATGATTGTATATGAAATAAAACATAAATTTAGTTCCAAGAACTATATATATTGAGAAACGTATTCTAAAATTTAAAAAATCTAATCAATAATGAGGGGAAACTTGAATATAATACCACTTAAAAAGTCACTTTCTCAATCATTGAAGAATCAATGAGATGGGGGTGATTCAATGATTCAATTATTTTTTATGTTTAATTAATGAAACATCCCACTTTACTACTTAATAAAAATCCTGAACATATTCCAATACACACATGAAGGGTAAATATGATTTAAAACGTTTACCTCTTAAAATTAAAAAACCAATCATTAGAAGGTCCTAGATTTCATCCAGACTATATAGACTAATATTTTCAACACGTAAGTGCAATGAGAATGGTTTGTCCATAAAATCATATTAAAAAATATATCCCAACTTTTTTGGTTCATCCTGAACTATTATAAAGACAATGAACTTAGTATCAAAAATAATAAATACTTCTAGACAATGCCTTAATTTTTTGATATGTGTTTCTCTTCCACTTCTTCCTAAACCTATAGAAATTAAGGAATAATCACTTAACTTTGTACCAATTTCAAAAAAAATTATTCATCTTATTATATTGTTATTATTTCTCTCTTTGTATACCTATCCTTTAAAACATTCTTATTTCATTTCACATCAATAATTCACACATTATTTACATATTAGAAATTACCAGTTATAATAGCCAATTCATTTTTTTATTTTGAATTCAAACCTTCAACTTCCTTCTACAAAATCAATTACCCCCACATAATCTTGAGCCATTGTATCTTTTTGATCTTATATATACCATTTTTATGGATTAAAAGGACCTTATAGAACATGCTAGAGAATATTTGAGTCTTCTCTAAAGAAACATCATCAAGACTACAGTATATCGAAATGATAATTTGAACACAGCTTGCACCACATCCTAGTGAAAAATAATAGCCCATTTTCCTATGGAAATTCCAACCAAAAAAAGTGATTTCATCATGATTTTTCCAATTTTTTTCTTTTACTATACCTATCAACCATGAGTTATTCTACAATGGGTGTGGTATTTTCATTTTCTTATTCTAGGAAGAATATCCACCTGTGGACCACATCTTGTCCTACCATTGTTGTGGTCCTTATCCTTGGTAATTTTGATAATTTGATTATTCGATCAACTATGGTCACAAAATGACACCTCCAATACCATTTTGGGAATCCCGATTTTTCATAGAGTGATAACATGGGCACCAAAACCTTCCCCATGATAATCTCAAATAAGGCTAGTTAATACTTGCACAATGGAATACAACTATTGGGACATATACATGCGTATTCATTTTCCCATTTCCCATTTTAGACATGAAATTCTCAAAATGACCAATAATATGGGAAAGGCCTTACCTAGATTCTCTAACATTACTTCAAACATAGGAATTTCATTCATGGTTTGGCCCTCCTTTACCCTACATAGTTTCACCACTTTATGAAATGCTTGAATTATGATAAACCTATCCTGATATTTATAAACATGAATATAATTTCTCAATAATTTTTATAATTAAATTTATAATATGAATTATTTATTGAAAAACAAATCAAAAACCTCAGCATTTTTCGATGTGATTCTTTTTCAATAAATTTAACATGTTTGATAGCTTGAAATACAAGCAGCCCAAAGTCTAAATGTGATTTAATATGGTATACCATAATAAACTAGTTGTTAAATTAGTGGTTATGAATTAGAATAACTAAATTATGAAACATATATGGTTTATAAATTTATAAAATAAATTTATTATTTATCCATCGATTAGAAAAAAACCATTTTAATGTGAAAGAAATTTTCTTCTAAAAAGAGTTTTTATGAAAACAATGTGTATTTATCTTAATGAATTAAATTTATCAGTATTAGTGAATGATTTTAATGAAATTGATATATTATATATTCATTTAATTTTTTATTATTAATCTGATTTTTTGTTATGTTTGGGATAATAATAAATCTAGTTTAATGTTTAAAACTCTATTTTTATAAAAAGTGGTTTCGTCGCGTTTTCCACACTTATATTAAAATTTATTTTTTCCAATTCTATAAAATTTATTTGAAAAAATTAAATTTATTTATTAATAATAATTCCAAAAATTATCTTAGAGTGAATTTCAGAAAATTTTCAAAAAAGGACAATTTTTTCGAAGAATAGTAAAAAATAATGCTTTTAATTTTAAAAAACCCTGTCACTTGAAACATCTACAAAGTTACATTTTGTTTAAAAAAAAATTAAAGGTAGAATTATTCCATTTTTATTTTTATTAATTCAATTTAGATCATTAGGATCAATTATAGGTTTAAAATTAATTTAAAAATATTATACTTAAGAAAACTTTTCTATGGAAAATCGAATTTTCATCATGCTCGTAGTTTTAATATTAAATTAAATACATCCACTTATGTGAACTAAATTTAGTAAAATGAATTATATAATTTTAATAATAATAATTAATATTATTAAATAATTTAATCATAATATTTTGTTCACAGTGAATGGAAAAAACAATAAAAATTAATTACAGTGGTTGTGGTTAAAAATGGGTTTTCTTGTTACATGAGACTGTGATATAATTAATTTTAGACACACATAAGAGTTTTATTTGATAAATTTCCTTTAATTTTTTTAATAATTTGGTATAAATTATCTAATATTGATCATTTTTTATTCTTAAAGGATAAATTGTCTAGCTAAATAAAAAAATTGTAGTGGTAAAAACTAAAATAGTTAAAGTAAACCGAGTGGATAAGGGAATAACGTATTTAAAAAACGATGGTTTTTTTGTTTTGGATTCATGGATTAACCTTAAATTCCGTTAAATAAATTATTTATCAATTTTAGAGGCACTTAGGTTGATATTTAATTTCCATTATTTAATAGTTGTGGGTATATACAAAAAATGTCACTCAACCTCAATTATAAAAGATAACCAACTCCACTCACTTATCCAAACCTATTAAGAAATCTTTTTTTCAAAATATAACCAAATATATCAAATAAAGACTTATCCACAATCTATAGCTTCTGTTATTCCCAGAAGTTCAACCCTAAGGTCCTTAATAAGATATCTAAATGAGGTTTGTTTAAGAGAAGGTAATTGCCTTCACTATGTCCTTACTTTTTTTACATCTTATATTACCACCTTCACTCATGTATTAGTAATTACAATATAATAACATCAATATCAACCAAATATTAATATTTTATAATTTTTATGTAAAAAATGATATTATTTCTCTCGTCCATCAATGAGAAATGAAACTATCGATCCTTTGTATGGAAAACTACAACCTCGTGAACAGATATATTTTTTTCCATAACCTCCTATCATGATTGGATATAATTAAGTATTTAATTTATATATATTAAATTTATGAAATAATTATACTTATATTATTATAATATCATATCTACCATATTACCTTCCAATCTATTGGAAAAAATACAATGTCCCTCGTGCATACGTGTGGAGAACCAGCTCTACAAAATGACATGATTTATTTTAAATTTTAAATTTACATGGATGGTAATAAGGTTTTATTTGATGAAAATATATGATTTATATTACATAATAATTATTCATTAATGTTTAATTATTATTTAACTTTATTACATTGCATCTTTTAAAAAACGAAAACAACATTCTTGCTTACGTACAAACACCCATCTCCTTGAACGGTATAACTCATATTTCTATCTAAAACTCATATAAACTATTTTAAATACTTAAAAAATGAATATATATGATATTTATATCATTTTTAAAATTATATATATAATTTAAACAACTTTTAAGTACAATTACATAAACTACTGAGCCATAAAATACAAGAAAAATGAAGCATTTATTACAAAAAATAATGATTTTTGAAAAGAATTGTTAATAAATATGTGATAGAAAATTATAAGTAAATAAAATATGGTATGATATATATATATATGATTATGGTTATATTATATATTTATAATATCAATAAATATTTTATATAGGAGGTTTGAACACATATAAAGGAATTTAGGCCTAAGGTAAGGGTTTATTTCACAATGCTATCATTATTTGCGATGGTTTCATTTAAAGTATCCATCGAGAGAATTATTTGATAATTATATCTTAAAAAAATTCATATCCCCCACTTATTCATAATATTTCCATGTAATATTACAATTTTCCCCTCTTGGGTAATTAAAATGATTCAGAAAATGTTTTTATTAAAAGCTGACTTTATTTTTGTCTTCGATCGGCAACCATTTTTCTTCCATATCCATGTTTCATAAAAAAAATTCAATAATTTTTTTAATATCATCATATTATTTTTAAATCCTTTTTACCCATGATTTGTTTTAAAAAAAAATTAAAAGTAACATTCATTTTGTTTTCAAAATGAGGTGCTTTTATATTTTTTACCAAAAATGAGAATGAAATCATTGATTTAACATACTCGAGATAAACCTAATTTCCTTCCATAATGAACAATAATTTATTTAAATATTATTTTATATTTTCCTTGAGTATATATAATGAAAAAAATTCCATAATATTTTGGATATTATTATTTCTTGAAACTATTTTTCAAAGTGAAAAGTTTATTTTTCCCAAAAATGTGTTTTATGAAAATTTTTGGGTATTTATATTCATAAATAAAAAAACCCTTATATTAATTATGATATAATGAGGATATGATTTAATGATACCATTATTATTAATTCTCTATATTGGTTATTATTATCTTGACTAAGGATGTACTATTTTGAAACCACTCACCATGTTACTCAGGATGGTTTATTATTATGTTTATTGACTGGGTAATTTATTAACATTTCATATTATAGATTTTTAATATTAATTTTTAGGTTTATTATGTTTTCCCCTTTCATATGTGGAATGAATTTGAATTAGTAAGTGACATTTAGATCTTGTTATACCCCCTTTATGAATCAGTATGTCTCATGAGACAAACTAGCTTTGGTTACTAGAGGAACGAATTGGAATTGTATCAATGCATGTAATACAAGTGGGGATTTCCCTCATTGGAAAGATAATGAAACTGAAGTTGGAGCCATAGCTGGAGCTAAACAAATTAAAAATATATTGGGGAAACAGAATCATGTTATAACCAATAATCATGGACATATGGAGATACCTAATAATCCAAAAAAATCCTATAAAAATGTTATATCTCTTTATGCGCTAAAAAAATCTTTCATTTAATGGGACTAAAAATACATTAATAGATGATAAATGGATAAGATCCTTGGATAAGATATTTATTTCTCTCAAAAGTAATGAAAGGGTGAAGGTTTTCATGGAAGTTTATATTCTTTTAGAGGATGTGGATCAATACTGATCATTGATTCAAAAAAATATGGATGAGGAGGAAATAAAAACATGTAATAGAAAGAAATAAGATAATTTCCTTGGAAAAATATTTTCCTCAAGAAAAATAAGAAGATATTGAGAGAAAATTTTGGAGTGTTAGATAAAAGGAAGATAAAAATGTTTCTATGTTTGAAGAAAACGTTACAAGGTTATCAATACATGTTTCAAAATATATAAATAATCCAAAGGGCAATGTTGATTATTATTTTTATGGGACTGAGCTGATGATTTTAAAGATACAAGTCTCCCAAGCATTCTCATCATATGAGTATATAATATCATGATTTATTAAAGATTTATAGAATTTATATGAGTTATAATGAATAAAATATTATAATAGGGTCACTAAGCACTCTGGAAAAGTAAATATGGAAAAAGGGAATAATGGAAGGTTATAATTTACAACTTATAATAAATATAGAAAACAAAATTCTGGTGTAACATCCCAGATAAACAAAGAAAATAAATTTCTCATATTTATTAATATTTGTAAATTAAATATTAATTTTACTTTAAAGGGGATTCTATGATCGATGGAATACCTGATACAGAACAATGGGTTTCTTTAAAAACTTACGTTGCACACAACTGTGAGTTATACTGAAAAATAATATAATAATATTATTAATTTAAATGGTAGTTAACGTCTAGCTGTTGTATTGGCGGGAATTAAAAGAACTAAATAAAATATGATTCTAAATGTTTTTTAAATGTTTTTACTTTTATCCAAAAAAACATTAGAGGCTTAAAATGTGAATAAATCCAATTTTAAGCAAAAATACTCTAATATTCTTTAAAAGGTTGATTTATTTCCTTTTAATGGCGAACCCGTTTTAAATTTAGTTTTTTTCACTTTTATATGTTCTACATGACAAAAAAAATAATTTTTTATAATCCTGGCATCAAAATTTACTTTGGGTAATTTTTTGGTATTTTTTTGATAAAGTTCATTTTTATAATATATAGTGAAAATACTATATTTTAATTCAAAACTAAATTTTAATATAATTTATTTATATTGTTAGATTACTTTTCTAAATGGTTTTAAAGATTAATTATATTATATTTTTAAAATTTAATCCAATGTTTGTCATCGGAAGTAACTTCACTTTGTATTTGGACATAAAAAAATGTCAATCTTTTGATAGTTATTATTTCTTAAAAACACGCTTTTTATTGTAATAGTGGGAATTAATTTTAAATTAATTAATGCCACATCTGTGTTTTTGAATTTGGTAAAATAGAAACCATTTTTAAATTCAGAATATAAAATATATCTTAGGCTGAATTTTTGGTATTTTTCTGAAAAACATCAATTTTTGATGAATAGTGAAAACACTGAGTAGTAGTTGAAAATTTGACTTTTTCATTTAAAGGAAATTTTACTGCTTATGTGAATTGAATTTAGAAAATCTGAAATATATGGTTGTTATTAGTAAGTAAAATTTGGTTAAGATGAAAATAATTTTTTGGTGAATAGTAACTTCTGACTTTTATTTGCCGCGGTTAAAGGTAAATAGGGTAATTTAAGGTAAAAACAATATTATAATAATATAAAATTACCTTAACACTTGTCATAAAATTATTGTATGAGTAATGGCCATCCAATGCAATCCTTGGGTGAAACTTTTGTCCTTTGAAAACCATTTGGGTAAGATAATGACATTAATAACATTTTATTTAAAGTAAAAATAAAAATCTAATAAATATGTAATGTTTTGATAAAACAATTTTAATGTGGGATTATATAATTGATATATTTGACTATAAGTATTCATTAGAAAGATAAATTTATTTCCTACATCATGGAATTTTATTTACAATTTTTAGACATCAAATAAATAAAGTTATTTATGACACAATAATGATCCAGTGTTTACCTCATTAATGAATTATTTAAATAAATAAGATTATAAAAACTAAAAAAATATCTAAAACTTTTCCAATTCTTATGGGATGATTTTATTTCGAATGTGAGTCATCCTATCGTCTACTTTAATGAGTTATGGACCGTTAGAAACTGAAATTATATAATAAAATAATATTTTCAAACTTTCCTGAAGAGCCCCTCCTCCCCCTTATTAAAATCCCTTAACTCTATCCCATTACTCACACCTCTCAGGCACCTTGTCTCATATATACTCTACCAAAATAAGATCTTAAGATCCATCTCTTCCACCTAGAATCCTTACTTTAAGAATAAGTAACTTCAAGAAATCCTTTTGGTTCAAACCAAAGGGAGTTACCTGATTTAAAGGTAACATCTTCTCTTAAATTATTTTTTTATTTTAATTATCCAACCCCGTAACTATTTTTATTACTTTCTTTTATAACAAATCCATTATCCTCAACTTACTAGGTTGTTTTTATTAAAATTATTCTAACTATACTTACACACACCTCCATCTAATGGGTAAAGAATAGATTGTTTCTGGGGACGGTGAATTACTGCCTCACAAAATAATGATTGTTCAATCTTCTCCTACAACCTATTATAGTGGAAATTATGATGGAAATGTATTTATATGAGAAATATTTTATATTTATATTGTCTCTTTACTTCTTTTTTTTATTTATAGAATTCCTTTATGGTTTTCATAATGGGTAAAAGCGATAATTTCATTTGAGGAAGTGAGCGGACTACCGCCCCCTCAAAGTGATATGACTCGTTCATGCCATATGTGGGACGTATAAAGGATGGGGATAATGAAATTATATATTGTATTTTACTGGTATTATAATATACCTGTTTATCATTATTATTTTTTCAATCTATTAAAACACAAAATAGAAATGAAAGTAGTGTTCATGTGTACGTACGGCTTACCGTCTCCATGAACGGTGCATTTCATTTATTATCTCCAAATGTTATGTACTATTATCAATATATATATATTAGATATATATGATATATATGATATTTAAATAATGAATGGGATTCTGGATATAATATAATTTTTACCACATGGACAATTTGTAGTTATAACAAGTTCATTTTTGACTCAAGTTCCGAACAACTAAAAAATGTCTAATATGAACTATAATAATTAACTAATTTCTATAAAAAGATAATAAGTTATATAAAAGGAATAATAAAACTTGAAAAAATTTCTTAATCAAGTAAAAATTAACTTAAGTTTATTATTCTGGAAGAAAAAGAAACATACAAGACAAGTCAGACTTGAGGTAAGGGGTTTCTTATCTCACTTTTAATTTTGTGAGATTTCCATTTTTCGCCACTTATTTATTGATTGTGGTGTATTATTTACTTCCATTTGATATATATTATCATGATTTTATTTATATTCATGGTATTTTGTGATTCATTTTGTGGTTATTAACTTTTGTTCATACAACTCGATTGATTACAATGTGGTAAGGGGTTTTCATCTCAATTTTTTTTCCTGTGAGATTCATGATATATTTTCCACTATATATTTTGTGTGGTGTATGTACTGCCCATGATTTTATTCCTTTTGTAATATAATTTAATTTATTTGTAATTAAATATTCATTTTATGATCCTTCTTTTATGTGGGGTATGTTTTGTAAGTTACCAAATCGATAAGGGAACCTTTCACCCTCCTCTATTTAAAAGACTTTTTTCTATTACGTCTTTTAATTTACATCTTATTATGTTTGGATAAGTTATACTATATCTTTATTAGTGAAAATTTTATTTCCATGTGATTAGATACCATTTTCTCTCTCATCAACTCAATTTATGAATTTTAAAGTGATGACATTAGGCTGTCGAATTTCTGTAAGAAAACTTCTTAACCCAATTTCAATTCTTTGGGAAAAAACTTCTACTTCTTGATTATGTCATGATAAAAATATGTGTGGATGACCACTAATTATTTTACAATTAATATACACTTATATTGGGTATATTCTTATTTGTCACATATAATTATTTCATTGATTTATCCTTAATCTAAGGATATGATCTTTCCAAGGGACTTTGTCTCAATTTACATTTCATTAAAACTTATTTCTTTTTTTATACACAAATTCACTTTTATATAGTTTATATACTGCCCTTTGAAATATTATATCATGAATCTCTTTATTATCATGATATTATAATCTTTGATTGATGTTATTCCTAAATTATTTTTATTCAACAGTCTCTCATTTTTTAGGAACTCTTTAACTAAAATATCATTTTAAATGTTTTAAGGATTTATTCATCAAAATATTTCTCATTAATGAAAAAGTTTTAAAAATGGTTTTAAGGATTTATTAATATGTTCCTTAATTTTAAAAAATGTTACTTCCTTTAAAAGTTTCAAAAGTGGTATAGGACACTTTGATTCGAAAATATCTTTATTAAATGTTTTAAATGGTTTTGAAAATGGTTTAATAAAGCATTGATTTTTTCAATATCTTGAAATGTTTTCTTGCGATTGAAAATGAAATGTTTTTAGTGAAATTTTTATATTTTCAATACTTTTTGTGTTATGATTTTATAATGGTACTTGGACATTTGACGGGTGGTTACATGATAAACCAAATGACGGGAGTTGCCGTGATAAACCAAGACGGGCGGTTACGTTATAACCTCCAATGCATTGGGTATGGAATTCAACCGTATGGCTATTCCATTTAGTGATATATATGTGGAAGTCAACTGTATGGTTATTCCATTTAAGTATGTTTATGTCCCAAGTTAGATTTATTTGTTATGTGTTCTTTATATGGGTTTTATTGTAATCTTTTGGTTACAATAGGGAAAGAAGTGATCTTTTATTTAGTATAGAGTATTTACTATTTCATAAAGGTGAAACGTAATACTTATAATAAAATATTCATGGTTTACTTGTTTTTTTTTTGAAAAACTAACAGTTTACCTTCTTTTTGTATCCCATACTGAGCTTTTTTTCTCATCCCAAGTATTTGAAATTTTTCACAGGATATAGAGTGTAATTGGATCAAGGATGGGATCAAGTAAAAGTCATGTTGTCTAAAACATAGAACTAGACAAATTTTTTTAATAGTTTTTATTTTATGAAAAAATGGATACTGAGTTGTAGTGTCTGCATGTAATATTCAAGTTGATATGTAATAGTTATGGACTAATTATTTACAACTCTAAACCTAAAAAGATCCTCAATGTGAATTCTTGATTTAACTCAAGATTATATAATGTTTTAAGGATGGGGCCATATAGTTGGTATCATAGGTCAGTTTAGACAACTTTAGGGATTAAGAGTATTTATTAGACGCATGGTTAGTCTCTATGCCAATTTTTTACATTAAATCCTTACTTTGTAACTTTTTCAGAACAATGAAAGTTTGTTACAAATTGGAGGAGGATCTCAAATGGCATTCCTATCTCTTCCTGGTGGCTTTCTTGCAATAATTATTGCAAAGTCATGTCCAGAAGACTCTGAAAAATTTTCTAACATTTAACTCTCATGCAAGTAATTGTTTGAGAATATCATCATGGATCATGGGTTGTATTTAATCAAATACTATTTTTACAATATTCTTATATTTTCAAAAAGGTCAATATTATCAAAGAATTTTTAAATATTTTACCTTATCATAAGATTTTGAGGCATATTATGATTTTGAAAAAGGTATTGAAGAATGAGACCCCTGCGCAAACTATTTACATTTTCTTTAAAATGGTATTCTTTCATCACATACTTATGGTATTTTAAAGAAAAATATGATTGAAAGTTTCAACTAAAACTCGGTCCGACTGTTTTATAAAATCATGTTTTATGAGATTTTTTTAAATTATGTCATACATGATTATTTTCCAAAACTATTTTTTCTACGAACAACCATATGACCCAAGTTTTACATGGGGTATTTGGATCAAGGAAGAAAATGATTTTGAAGGATCTCTAAATAATTTTTTCAATGCATAGACCTTCTACCTATGTGAAAAAGATGATGATGAAACCATATGGACACCATGATCAAGTTATGATGTTATTTCTATTCGGAATAGTTTTATTTTATCATATGGAGGTGAAAAAAATATATAACATGTCCAGGTCTTAATTGTCACACCCCAGCTTCTGAGTACCCAGAGCCGGTGCCATGCAGAGGATCGAATTCGGTTCAGGCTCTGAGAAACCAGATACATTTGAAAATACTTCTTTAGTAAAACCCAATACCTAAAAAATTTTAATAAAAAATGTAGGGTGATCATATTAATTCCTAGTGAGGGGTTTTAAAATAAACCAATATAACTTTTTAAAACATTTGTTAAATAATTCCATAATACATTTTTCTTAAAGAAAAGCTATAACACATGTAACATATCAAAGAAGTTTTCAATTATAAACATGTTAACATAAATACAAGGATTCATGAATCAAATATATGAATGCTCATTTGGAGTAACAAATAAAATACATTCTAAACATGTATGACATAAGAATATGTAAGCACAAATTAAACAGCTAAGAGTAATGAATAATCAGAGTTGTGCGTAAAGGTAATTACTTAAATTTCATACATTGAATACTAAATCACTTAGTGCTAAATATATTTCATTCCATAAGATTTTTTGGATACTCAAAAGTACTGGCTCTTAACCATTGAAATTCTACTAGTCGACTATCAATTTAGTTAATTAATTTTTGTACACATAATGAAGGAATGTATAATATCAGACTTTACTTTCTGTGTCAAGGCCTCGTGCCAAGACCTAGGGGCTAGCTGTAACCGAACCCCAACCCGGAGAGCCTCTGTAACCAGAATCCATCCCAGAGAGCCTCTGTAACCGGACTACAACCCGAAGGTTCTGTTGTAACCAGACCCCAACCCGGAGGGCTTACTTTTACCAGTCCCCAACCCAGAACATACTAGTCCAATACATTCATCATATGTTTATTAAGGTCTTGTATCCAAAGTGTCCCATACCACTTTGAATACCTAAATTATGTGTCTTTTATTTGGGGTATCCCATACCACTCAAAATAATTAAATTCTAAATCCATTATTATAAGTGTTGAATAATAACAAGATCGATTTATCACATAAATTAATAACATACAACTCCTCTATAAATATTCAATTCTTTACATTTCATGTTAATAACTTATAAAATGCATTATCCATTCTCAATTCATGTGCTGATAAATAGTAATGTCATTGAACTAGACCAAAATATTTGAGATATTAATTAAATAATAATCTTCTCAACAACATGCATAAACTAGTAAACCTTCTTTGCGCATGTGATTTTAATTTAAAACACGCAAGTAATGGGGTTACCATATAAAATGATAGTTATTTTTTTTCTAATCCATGATTCATGGAAATGAATATGTATAGTTTAAAATGACCAATTTTTAAATTAAGATAGATGTCATTTGTACACAATAATGCATCATTGAGTGCAACTATAAATAAAATGGAAAATGAAACCATTTATCCAAATATACATAATATAACACATTACATTGAAAATAAGACCGTCTAAGTTTATCGAAGGTATATATGGTTTTTTACACATTTTTTTCACATGAGAAAATTAATGAAGCATATCAAATAATGGGTAAAAAGGGTTTTACATATATCAAGTCTAATATCATTAAAGGTTCTTTAACTTAAACGAGTTTGACGTAGGACATATGTATTTAAAAACTAACGTTTTTCATAGTATTACAAATCCACTTGAACTCAAAAATATATTCGTATCCATGTATTTATTTAATAATTTTAAATCAACTTTATTAGCATAGAATAGAACTAGTTTGAATTATGTGTATATGTGCGAATATATACTAAGTGTTTATCCATTTTTGATTAATTAAAAATCCATACCAAACATACCCAAATATAATTTTAGACCTTATAAATATTTACAAATACAAATTTTAACCTTCAAAAAACCTGGATTTATTTAGAGATGGTATATGTAACTATGAACCATATATATATAATTAAGTATATGAACATTTCATTTCACAACCAAAACAAGTACTGCTTACGTTGGTTAAACATTGATAAAAACATTTAGAAACAAATAATTGGGTTAAGATGGAAAACTATAGGAATACATATATATGTGTGTATGAACATATACATGACTGTAAATTCCAACTGTGTATATATGATTTCTCACAATAAGGACCAAGCATAAAAAGTAAACCCTACGAATTAACGAATACCTTTTCAGCATTATTTAATCACCAAAACTCATTTGTATGAAAACTTATTTTGGATTATTATAAAAACCTATAAGTATAGCATTATATATGTATATATACAAGAACATACATTATTGGTTAAAATTTTTGTACAAAATATGGTTCTTCATATGTTAAGGTTCTTAAATTGACCTCGAACTCAAATTTAAAAAAATCTTAATTTTAGACATAAGGGTTTTATGAAAAACTATTGGGTTGTACTTTTTTATATATATAGTATATATATGTGACACGTAAAGAAGTTACATGGTATAATTAAGCTTCAGATCCAATAATTAAGCTTTGGATCCACTAATACCCTTTAATTATGAAATAAAACTTCTAGTTTTTAGAAATCTCTATATTGGTTACGAATAATTGAGTTATCCCATTCATGAAATATAGATGTTATGATAAAAATACATTTGGATGACTAGTTACATAAGTTGAGATTTCTAGACAAATATATTTCCATACCAATGTTTCACCATGATATGGTTATGTGAGGATTATTACCCCAGTGCAAAAAAATTAAATGCAAATTTAGAGGATTTTACTTGTATAAAAGTTTTTAATCAAAGGGTTTTTTATTCAAAAATTATTTTTTAAAGATATCATGTAGGTTATTATTGATTCGGAATGTGGGTTTCTATCAAATTTTCAATTAAATAAGATATATTTGTATCAAGAAATATTATCTAATTGATCCCATTTCCAAGGTTTCCTTTGAGTTGTTTTATCTATGTTTTTAAGAATATTCCTTTTAATTAATTTTGGAAATTCTATTATCTGTAGATTTATATAACGGGTGTCCGGGTTTAGATAGTTATAGTTACGTTCATATTAATAGTTTGTGATTTTATTTTCATTGTTGATGATTACAGATGTTCATTATTAGTAATATATATTCATTGGTTTTCAGTAAGTGTAATATCAGAGGTTTTGGTGTTCTTGTAATTTTTTTATTACTAATTTTTTGTTATTATATATATTTTTTTATTTCTCTATGTTATATTGTTATTATTTTAAAAATTAATTGGAATGAAATTTGAAATTGTAACTATAGCGGAGAAATGTTTTTAATGTGGGAAATGTGGTTAGTTGATATTAAGTTTTTACATAATAATATCTAGTCAAGCTTAGGGATCTAGACGGGAAGTTAGTGATAAGTGATATTATCATGATTGGGCTTTAGGTGAGAGGAAAGACTTCTGACTAATAGGTAACTACTAATGGATTTTAATCCCTTGATGTTTATTATATTTTTATATTTTATATTATTATTTATATTAATGATATATTTTTATATATCACATTTTGTTAGGAGTTATTAATCAATTATTTTGTATTTTTTAATTATTGATGTAAACATATTGGAAGACTTGTATAGTTAATAAGAGATGATTAATTACATTAATTCTAATATTATTTATCTCCTAATTTAAATTATTTATGGTCTCATAGATTCAGTTGTTTACATAGATGTATAAATTTTTCTATTATTTTAACATTGACATTGGTTTGTTTCAGAAGATGAACCTAATGATTATATATTAGTTACTACTCCAAATATTATTATGTTTTTTAAAGATAAGGAATTGTAGTTTTTAAAAAAAATGGTCAGTTATATATTGTAGAATCATAAAGTCAGATGAGTAGAGGATGTTTTAAGGATGCATTGGAGTCTTCTAACAGAGTAAACTATGTTTACTGTTTTATATTACATGATTTAGGGTTGTATAGATTAAATTTAGAATTTATATCCTTATATTTTAGGATTTACTTTTTTAATATGATGGGAAATTCCTATTATAAATGTGAATTAATATAATTTGTACTAATCCCAAACCTTTTGTCTACACGGGGGAGGCTTTATGGATCACACTAGGTTTTATCACTTACTTAAATATAGGTTATGTTAGAGTCATTTCATGATAAAATACTGTCAAAGTGAAGTGTTCCTAGAATTTCAGTTGGAATTATACAAAATATTATTATTTAATGTTGTAAAGAAAGTAGTAAATCTAATCATAGGATTGAAAGTAGACCATATAAACTAGCTATGGATTCAAATTACCACTATAATCATATGAAAAAACCTTGATGTTCTATTTACTATAACTCGAGTATGAGATTATATACAGCATGGGTTATTTTTAGGTATAGTATTATGAATTATATAGATTCATTTATGTAATACTTATTATCTATGTGCCATTTTATATATTTATGATTTTAAATCCAATGGATGGTTGTAATGCATTTTAAAAATTAAATGAAGGTTTAATATATTCTAATTTCAGTTTTGGAGATAAAACCAAGGAATCATTATAGAGGTGGATATAAGGATGAGGATAATGAATATATTGTGTCTCTATTATATATTTAGCGTTAGGTTGTGTTGAGTTTATTTTAAATACTTGAAGAATCATTCGAAATTTTTTAAAGAAGTTTCAAACAACTCAATGATTTTTAAAAAGCATTAACATGTTAATATTGGTGAATTCTATACTATTAGTCTGTAATCATAATTTATTGGTGGATAAAAAATTCATTGTATAATTATAAATATATAATATTTGGTTTGTTTATGATTTTTAGGATCAAGAAACTCTATATCATTAATAAATAGACCATAAGGCTTCATTTGATTATATTGAAATTAGATTGGAAATCAAAAGAATAATGATAATTTAGCTCAAGATAATCTATTTATTGTTATATATATTTTAAATATATTTTTATAAGTAATATTAATACTTTTTAGTGATAGTTGGATGTATATTTCCTTTTTTTCCTTTCTGGGGATTTATTTCATATGGTTTTAGAAAATGTTGTTCCATATTTTGATTAAATGTATTATAGGTGAAATATTTGTCCTATAATGGAATTAGTAAGTAAATCATCTTTGAATCATATCATAATTGATGTTTTGGATATGTTATTGAATTATTTTATGTGAATAAAATCTTCTTCCAATTGAATACCCACTTTTAAAGTGATGAGAGTGCTGAGTTATTCTTTTACGGATTTAAGAGATTTGTCTTCTGATAAATGTGGGAAATGTTACATAATAAATAAAATTTATTCTATAGAATATATGGTGATAGTTCAGGATTTTTAGGATGAAAAGTTATTAACTAGTATGTAATTTTTAAATATATGTCATGTCACCTTAAATTTTATTCTCCCCCATGTCTAACCTTGATTAAAATCTCAAGATTACACTTTTTTGTTTATCAAAGGGGTTATTCTCTCATTAACAGTAATCTATTTGGTTAAAGATTTTATAGAATTATTTATGTTTAATGTTGTTGAGGATAAAAAAATTAAAGGGGTGTGTATGATAGAGATATAAAGGTTTATTTATAGTTGTGAAAATTTTAAAGGCATGTGACATTTTTATAATGTGTAGAAAATATTTTATTTTTGATTTAATAAAATTATGAAAAATTATATATATATATATATATATATATTGGAATATAGTTATTTAATAATAAATTATGACATAATGATTGTGAAATCATGATAAATTGTTTATATTTTTTGGTAATGAGAAAATGAATATCAATAATAATGATAATAATATTATTTTATAGTGTTTAGTTGTAACTATCTTAAATTTCAATATTTACGTTTAATGGAGAGTTATTATATTTAATAAAAATTATTTATTTGTGAAGTTAAATAAAAGAAATTTAAAATTTTTATCATATTTATTCAAGGATCAATTATTTTTTTCTTCGATTGTGGAAAAAACATAAAAAAATAAAATTTATGAGTATTGAAAAATATATGTGTTAGTGATATATATATATCTGTGTGTGTGTGTGTGTTTGTGTGTGTAAAATAAAAATTTGGACTAATGGGGGTTGGTGTTGTGTTTCTTCATAGGAGGAGGTCTACCAGTTGGTCGAACAAGAGAAGGAAAAAAATTATATTATAATTCATGAACTTCCCATAATATTTAGTGATATATATATATATCATAGAACCCACTAAGTCATGAGGTTTAAGTCTCTAATGGGGAAACCAAATAATAACAGTAATATCTGACGATTTAAATTTCTATTGATTCATATAGAAGATGATAATTAGATATCAATGATGATTATTTTATTGAAATGAGCCACTATAAATGGTATATCCTTTATCATGGTGATCAAGATATTCTTAAGGTATCATAAAATTAATTTCAAGGGTAGTTCAGGAAATAGTTTCTTTTATTTACCCTCATGTTAACTATTATATATTGATGATTTAGCATATGTAAATTTATATTATAATTCATGAACTTCCCATAATATTCATAGGATTTCCATTTTTATTAAAATATAAGCTAATTAAATTAGTAGAGGACCTTATGTAATGAATTGTGTCATTACAATTTGTGGTTGTCATAGAACTTTTGAATTTTTTTAAATGAAGTATGGGAGTTTTGTGATAGTGTATTCTGATCAAAATTTCATGAGTAGGAAAATCCTAATGGTTTTTTTTGTGTTTAGGGTGGTATGAGTGGTGGATTAGGAGTTTGATTCTGGAACTAACCATGGACACCCTGAATCCATACCTGATGTGGTCTATGAAATGTCTAGAAGGTCATTCCCAATCCCCATAGTCTAGAAACTAGTACATGGCGATCACTGAACAAAATTAAGAATCATTTTTCTTAATTAATAAAAATGAACATTAAAACATATACTATAAATACATAATGAATATTATGTATGTCGAGCTACCATGAAAACCAAAATTACAATTTCAAAATAGAAGACTAACCATATTCAAAATAAAAAAAATTAAGAAATCATCTCACATTAATAATATAAAATAAATATATCCAGACTAAATAAAATCACACTATACAATAGAGGCTGAAATTTATGATAGAAACTAAATATATAATAAACCAAATAAATCCTAAAATACTAAATTAATGATATCTATGGGACCCATGGTCACCATCCGACCACATAACAAAAACTTATGCCAAGAATAGCCTAAGTAGAATATTTATAACATGAAAAAAGAACTGTAAAAACCATTTGATGTATAGACACCGAGCTGTTTGAGTATTTTGTTACCCAAATCATAGTAGGATTTTTCCAATAAAATTCTATATGCGACCTCTATGATAAGTCAACCTATTAATTATAGTATGAAATACATTTTATAAAAATAAAAAACTTTTTAACATTTGAGTAAAAGAAACATGTAAGTAAATACAACCCCTTTTCCATTTGAAAAATCAAATTGTTTCCTTTAAGGATAACGCAAAATTTATAAGAAATTTATATAAAAACTAATTTTAAAGAAAAATAATATTTTTTTTTCAAACTCTATAAAAGCTAAACTACTTAATTTAAATCCTTTATTTACTTCCTTACTTAAAAAAATATGATTTTTATTTAAATCAATGTAAATAGAAGGATATTAAAGGCATAAAATAAACATATATAAAAATCCCATATATAATAAATATAATAACACACTACAAAAAAAATAAATACTACATGTAATAGAAATGACCATCAATAGTAGTAAATATTCTATAATATATATAACCAAATGTAATAAGTAATATATTTATCTCTATAAAGGAAATAAAATCAATATACTAAGAATAACCCAAAGGAACCAAGTTCAAGGCACTTTAGGATCCCTATAATCTATTGATGATCATAATATCTAATTCCATTTATCATCCACTGATGAGTTCCTAGGTTCCATCAATTTGTTGGAACAAGTTTATGAGTTTATTAGTGAAAGTATAAAGCTCTTAATCTTAGAAAACTGATAGAAAGTAATATATATGAAAGGAGTCCAAAGTTTTAACCTAATGAAATCCTAAGAAACATACCCTTAAAAACATTTATTGATTTTTATTTCAATTAAAATCATAAATATTGATAAAGAAAACATAAGGAAAGGTAATATTTTAGTAAAAAATATAGATACAGAATGTTGTCTACGGGAAGTAAAGAATTTAAATTTAAAAATAGATTATAAATCAGTTTTAGGGGGTAAAAGATACCATGAAATAATGTTAAAAATATTGAAGTGAAAAAGGTGATGGTTAATTTCATAGTTTCTAAACAAGAACTAGTTTTACCTTTTATTTCAACTAGTACTATCAAAATCTACTAATTCATTTTTTTTTGAGGTGATTAATTAGATTTAGATTTATTAGGTACATTCCCATACAAAATGGTGTGAGGATGTCAACTTTCACTATCATATTCCACTATTCTGATCATGGGTTCATCTCTTGATCATAACCCCTTTTGTTAGATGATAAATTAATGGTAATATTATAATGATAAAAGATTATTATAAATCTCTCTCCATTTATTCCTAATAATTTTATTCATTCAATAATTAACATTTACCCCCCCTACAGTTGATCCATTATACCAAAAATTATTACTCACTCATGGTATATTTATTGTATTATATGAAGTGAAAAAATAATTTTGGGGATGGTGGATTTATAATATATAAGATTATAATAGAGATAAAATAAAAAATAGAGATTTCACATTAAAATATGATGTTGTCTCTACATGAAATAAAATAACTGATTCTTTAAAAAGAATTGGAATTATCTCATGTAATGATCATATTCACTCTATACTACATATTGCACAAATTTTTCTCTTCTATTCTTCTAAAAAAATTCATACCGTTAAAATATATATGTATCCTTCACTAAATATCTTAGATATCCCATAATAGAATATCATCATTATGGTGAAAGAGTAAGGAAAGTCCACATTGACCATGGTTCAAACCAAACCTCTTTGGAATTGTGATAAATTTTAAATTTTTAAATTAAAATGGTTGAACATAATAGCTTAAGGAACCCTAAAAATATGGCTTTGGTTGGGCCAATGTTGAATGAGTCTCAGGTTCCCTATAGTGTGGTTGTGCTTCTGTGGTGTGTGTGATTCACAGATAACCACTTGAACAATTCTAAAATGTAACCCTCCCTAATATAGGAATGAGGGTACATTCTTTAAAATCATGGATTTCAATCATTTTTTTTTCTCACTTTGTGGTGTATAAGAGGATGTTGTGGAATGGGCTCAAGAATTATTTCCCACATCAAACATTCCAACTATGACCCTATTCTATTTAAGAGATTCTCTTTCTTTAGATTGTTTTCACCTCAGATTGTAGTAATAGGACCCCTAATTCCATTGTGTGCTACCCCACAATAATGAATTTGACCTCCCACTTCCATATTGACCTTCCTCCTGCACACTGGTGCCCCAACTCAACCTTCCTCTATTGTGCGTATGGGTAGGATGTCGATGCTACTTGACCAGCCTCCTCTACGGATAAGCAATGTTTTCTGTGAATTGGTTGATGTATAACCCTAGAAATTGAACATATTTTTTAAAATTTTTAATTTTTAAGTGATTAAGTATGTCATATGGTTATGAATTATATGTTTTGGTATCAATGAATCCATTACACATGTCTTTTATGGAATATGGAGTGATTTTTAACAATGTGTCGTACGAATCTGTATTCCACATACCACACCCCCAATGATTTTTCAATATCAGGGTGAATCATTTTTTTCAATAATCTTCTCATTCCATAATTACATCAAACATGATTAAACATGAAAGTAAAAAAAGAACAAAATTAAAGAATTATGTTCAAAATATTTGTAAAATGAGGATGAAAAAATATAGGGAATATAGTTATAAAACTCCCCCATACTTGAATCATTTTTTCTACCTAATAATAATCCTCAAATTACATAATATAGGATAAAAACTCTCCCAAGGTAGTATCTCACACCATGATTCAACAAAATTAAAAACAACTTTGCCTGAATATTATGAATGAATATAAATTAATCCAAGACTAAAAAGTCAAATCATGACTTATCATTTTCCAATATAATAAAACACCATATTTTTAGTAACATAGTTCAATGTCTCATTAATTCTATTTCAAGACAGATTACCTACATTACTATAAAATAAGATTCCACTCAACAAAAAAATTAATTTGAACATGAGTAATTCCCATCTCAATCCATTTGTACTCTATCTATATTCATGAAAATGTACACTTAGAATTTTGACTGAAAACTCATGTGATACTTCTAATTTTGGTTCAAATTTACTCTGATGCATGTGGTGGGTTGTTTATGATGTGAAAATAAAATTCTGAGTATGAAGAGTGGTGATAAAATCTTTAATCATAATTAATAAACTTTAAGTAAAACACAGTACAAAATTCCCCACCTTCAACTCCTCCCAATAAACAACTTACCACTCCATAAGCATAGATTAGGTCTAAATGATAATCAAATCACTAAAAAATCCAATATATATATTTCTTTATTTTTTTCAAAAATATTTTTCTAAGATAAGTCTCACATATACTACCGAACCCCAAAGGATGAATATCATTGGTCAAGAAATGGTGATATTTAACCCTTTAGAGACACACCCCATATCTCATTTTACCACAATATTTTTCATGAGAACACCAAAATCAACTATAAAATCAAATGGATTATCATGGAATAATACTCAATGAAATAGGGTAGGAAGGTTAAATTGGATTGTAATGTTTCTTCCTATGAAGGCATTTCATGGATTCTATTGGTTTCACAAAGGATTTATGTGAGGTAGGTATCATGGTAAAATATAAAAAAGAAATCAATTGAATTCCTAAATAATGCAAATGTAATCCATGATCATCATGTTGCTATGATAAATATAATATAATTATTATAGTTTCACCCATCGTGATTTGTCTCAAGAAAAGGGATAATGGAAAAATAAATTTTAAAAATATTTAATAATAGTCACAAGATGGAGAATTAAATAGTACTAAAATAAATTTATCAAATTGACATAAAAATTATTGTAAAAAACATGATTTTATGAGAGTCAAATTCAAGAATTGAAGGCACTATCAATAATCTTTTAACTGCTTCCAAGAATAAGACTAAAATTGATGTTGCCAAAATTTTCACTTTAACTTCTAAATTTTAGGAATATAATGAATTAATATGTTATAACATGCCAAATAATATATCATATGTGATGATGTCTCATTGGACAGAAAAAGTTGAAAAATGAAAATGGAACAAGAAGAGGCCCCCTCACACTTTAAAAACACAATAATATTAATATATGTGAAACAATAATAATGAAATCTAGAAAAAATATAAAGGTATAGGAAGTAAATAAGTAATAAATAAAACTCCCTAAATAGTGTGAAATTAATTCACAAAAAAGATATCCAATGAGTAAACATTAAGAAGAAATTGAACTATAAAAACACTGAATAAAAATAATAAGATTAGAAATTCCATTAATTAATTTTCATAGTGAATTTGAGAAGAACAAAAATTTGAAATTACATCCAAATATTGAGGTAAAACACTAAAAATGATTACATTATAAAAAACCGCAAAATATGGGAATCCTAAGGCTCTGAGGAATTCTCTTGTGACTCATGAAGAAGTTTATCCTAGGTCTCTATTGGGTGTAAAGGTGGGGATGAAATATAATGAGTAATCTCTAGCTTCACATTCATTGATTATTGATGTGAATTATAGATCTAAAATGGAATTTAGTATTGGGTAGAGTTATCAATAAAGGTAATCTCATAATTTTTCTTCTAAATGTTCTCCTTTCCATTCACCAGGATCTATAATTTAGTATTACCCTAGTCCATTAGTGACTCTAAGATTTATGGAGTGATAACATTCCTAGTTTATTTATGATATGTTTTGTCTAAATTGACTATAAGAGACCATTATATAGAATCATGTGATGTGTTCATGTCTTGTTGATCTATAATAATAGGGGGAAAAGAAAATTGGGGGATACTGGGTGGTGTATTAGCAATCATAATTGGTTGTGATAGAGAGGGATATGTGTCACCCTAAATCATCATGTAATGAAAGATTTGTCCCAGAGTACTAAATATGAATTAGAATTAATCACCACAAAATTGATTTTAATCCCTATTAAAGTGGGCCTTGGATGAAGTGGTGATATCCTATATAGAATCGGAAGGATGTAGCTATGGTATATAGGTGAATTGTGAGTGAATCTCAACATGATCCTCCAATTCTATTGAGGCATACTCTGTATCCTAAAAATTATCACCATCCTTATAAAGGAATCCAATATTCATAGATAATATAGGATCAATAAACTCTAAAGGACCTATGGAAGTGAGAGGGGTAAAACCATTTAAATAATTAAGTTGTGTTTCTATATTAGTAATGAAATTACCTCTTATTAGGGTAATATTTTTCCTATTCCTTGAGACTCAAAGTAAATAGAAAATTTGTGGGCCATATAGATTTTTTCAATTCCCTAAATTTGGAATAAAATCAAGAAATCCAATTATATTTCTGATCCCAAAGAATAATATTTGTAAAGGCACTAATATTTGATGCCCCAATAGATAATACGAAGAAGGTAATATTTTCTCTGAATGATTTTAGTTCATGTAACATCATTGGGAATGATGGGGTTGACTAAAAAATGTCCCCACATATTTTTTACATTATCCTAGTTGGGTTCCTCAACCCATGTCTCTTATTTTTTAGAAGAAACAAACTCTAAGATATAAATACCAATTATAACACTAAATTTTGTAAGGGTGAGTCACTAATTCTCTAAAACTATTCTGAAAAGGATATGCCCAGGATCAAAATCATGAGTAGCTAATAATTCTAGTAATAATTTTAAATAACACTCCTCTTGAAAATTAAGGATATGTTCCAAATTTATATCATCCAAGTAATAAAAGAACATTAGGATCCTTCCAAATATTTAAAAAATAGATAAATCCAAGGTATTATTGAATCCCATGGGATTATACTACAATGCCTCTAATTTTAGAATATAATCATCATACTTAAAACAATTTAAAGGGAGTTTATAGGGAGAGATAATAAGTTATGGGACAAAAAGGTGGGTAAGGATGGTGGTTTTTGGGGGTTTAGTGGATGTAGAAGAGGCTCACTTCCTTAGACAAAGATATTGAATAAGCTGTGATTTTCATTTCGAAAAAGTTATGGGTTGATTTGCAGCCTTGGATTTAGAGGGGAAGGGTGATGGTGTTTAAAGGAGTAAGTGGTTTTCTAGGTTTTTAAGGATGGGATGTAGTTTAGTTATCCTTGTAGGATGAGGGTATTATTTTAAGTAGAGAGAGTGGTGGTAGTATGTTTAGAGAAAAGAGGGGGATCAGAGGGTTTGGTTAAATTTTTAGGATTAGAGGAAGATTGTTTATTAGTAAAAGGAGAAGTTGAATGACCACACTTCCTTTGCACAATGATAGTTATTGAAAAATAATTAAGAATAAAATGGATTTAAATTAATGGATTAATAATGTTTCGAAGGAAATGGTAGTGACTAAAACACCCACTAAAAATAGATAGTGTGATAGTTTTAAGGGATAGGGGAATATGGAAGTTGGCGAGGATGAGAATGTGGGGGTAGAGGTAAAATAAGGATAAAACAAAGTAAATGAATGTATTAACTCATTTTAAATCAAAATAATGAATCCCCTAGCCTTGGAGGAGGATCCTAATAGTCGCTTTCATAAGAGAAGTGGAGGTTTGGGAGGATGATACATTGAAAATAGTGTTTATTCCATAAAAATAAAAAGTAAACACACCATATGGTGTGAGATTATCATTATGGAATAAGAGGTTTTAAATTTCTAGTGGCACAAAAAAATTTAAAATGAAACTTGATAAGAAACCTACGGTGTAACCTGAATTCTTTGATGTGTAGGTGAAAGAATTTCTAGTGGTCTAAATCATCTTATCTTGTATAATATGACATAGTCGCCCCACTACATCATGGTAAAAGTGAAAATAAATTAAAAATCTAATATATGAAATATCTTTTAGTGTGGTGTGTATGTTATGTCATTGAGGTCATGATTTTTCCAAAAAACACTGAAAATTGAAATTCAAACATCTATAAGAGTTTTTGGGGTAGATTAAATATAATGACCTATAAATAGTTATTAAAAGAACACTATGGAATTGAAAAGTATTTCACATCACATGAATTATTACTCTATAAAATTATATTATCTGAATGTATTGGATACGAAAGGGGCGATTTTAGGTAACTAAACTCATAGTCCTAGGATTCCCACGACTCAACAAGAACAAAATAAAATAGAAGGAAAAACATAGGAAATAATCAAATTAAAAGAGAAAACATACATGGGTTTCCTCTCAGTAAAAACTTTATTTTCATTCAAAAGATTGGTGTTTTTGATACTTTTTCACTCAAATTAGTGGTAATTTATGATTCCTATATGAGAATTATTGAGATTAATTTGAGACAATGTTAGTTGACCTTGAAATATAGATCATTTTCCCTTTAAATTTTCATATCTCCATGTAGAAGAACAAGAATGGTGGTTAATGGTTCAGACCATCTCGACCCCATATTTATGAGAAACAGACATAAACTTGAGTTAAATATAATCACTTTATCAAATGGTTGAAAATTACTCCTTATAATAATCATTTATTGCCACATTTTTTTCATTTTTCATAAAATTTATATCCTCGAATGAGCTTATCCCAAAATCTTTTTAAGCTCACCTAGGTTCAGCAGTTTATTCCTTCTTACAACATCCTCATTCCAGTTCACAACAATGATTTCCAAAAAATATTATTAGTAATGCTCCACTAGATGATGATAGGATTTCCATCTTACTAAATTTAATAGTGATATCCATAATGTTGTCTTGAATGTTGTTCAGTAATCCCAAAAGTTATTATCAAAGATTTATTGAATAATCATTCTAATTAAAACTGACTACATCCTATAAAATATTATATATCTCGTAATTTTAGTGTTCCAAATTGAATCTCATTTGTGGATGATATGGAAGTATCATATTGTAACCGAACCCATGTCTCAAAATCACTTCCTATAGTAAATAATTATTAAAGTTGGTGTGTCTATCCCAGATAAAATGTTTGGTAAAAACAAATTTAGCATCAATATTTCTTTTTAGAAAAATTATGACCACTTTTTTACAATTAATAGTAGTGGCTTCATCCATGAACACTTAGAATTAAAATACACACAAACAAAAATGTATGTGTTCCCCATAAACATGGTAATGACCCCATAAAACTAATTACCTATATATAAAATAATTCAAATTCCATATTATAAATCTAATGAATTTTATAACATTTACTAATGTTCCCTTATCTCTTGAAAAAATAACATATAGTTACCTATTATCTGGAATCCTTGTGTAAACTAAGAAAAAAAATCAACTGCATAAAAATTTATTTGTTTTTCTATAAGTACCTTGATTTCCTATTTTTTTATTAAGAGTGGAAAACTCCAAAATCCTGTCAATCTAATAGTTGTGTACACACATTCCCAAAAGTTCATCTCCAAACTACTTGAAATGCAGTAGATCATCAAAAAATAATATCCAAAATAAAATAAAAAATTATTTCTCTACTAGTATGATAAGTCTGGGTAAATAAATATAGTGTCTTTTTAGTTAAAAAAGTCAGTATACAAAGTATTTACTGTTATTTTGATAATCAAGAGATGTTTATCTGTGAATAAGCATGAATCTAAACCTCTTAGTCCCATAAAGTGTAAAAGAAGGCAATCTGAGAAGAAAGGGCAACTGCCGCATTGTATAATCCGTTATTTTCCTATAATTCGATAAAAACCCATTTATATAGAAAAATATAACAGATCAAATGTGGGTTTAAATTATTTTTTGTAATAAATTACTTTATTAAAATATGGTTATTGTGTGCTTTTAACTTTGAAAGACTAATATAACTAAAAGTTCCTTTTTTGTGGTACTGTAATTCAGTAATGATTTTTCAAATGTATGATGGAATAAAAAATAGTAAAAAACATTCTATATTTATTTTTTACAAAATATTTTCCTAATTCGTAATCACTAGGACCACACATTTGTTCAAATGTTTCCTCCCAGTTGAGAATATTCATGATTATAGAAGTGATTATTTTATTATTTAGATCATTTAAATCATACATTAATAGAACATCAAAGTAAAATTCAACGTATTTTACTAATAAATGAATAATAATCTAGGATATTTGTGAACAATATTTTATAAACCATCTATAAAACATGGAATAAACTAGAATTATTCTAATTTAACACATTTTTCTCGGATCTTAAAATTATTAATCTATTATCACCTTAACCAGATTAACATAAATTCCTTCCTTGGATATACAATGAATGAGAAAAATTATCTCCATATCCATAAACAGACACTTATCAAAATTATGAATTAGAAATTTATCTTCTGATAATTTAAGTCATAGGTCATGGTTTCTAAGAAGCACCTCAAATGATCTATCATAAACCTTGAAATCATCCTTAAATATTTCTAATAATTATTCTTTTGTACCATTGAAAATATGTGTCATGCACCACTAAAATGTAGTTGGTGAATTTCACAAACAAGATTATATATATTAGTAAGATAAAGTTCCATATGGACGTCTAAATGTTGAGTTTATTGATCCTTAGGTGTAATATGAATCTAATTATAGCTCAAGTTACCATATAAAAAGAAATATAAGCCGTGTCCATCAAGTCTCTCTAATATATATTCAATAAAGGGAAGGGGAAAATGATACATTTTTTACTTCATTAAACTTTAATCTTTCAATATAGAATATCCATCATGCGAACACTTTAGTAAAAATGAGTTCACCATCATTATTGATCACCATCATCCCTCATTTCTTTGGGAAACGATATAATGGACTCACCCAATCACAATCATAAATATGATAAATAATTACTGTATCAAAAAACATAAAAATATCATTCTTCTCAACTTCCTTCATTAGGTGAGTGAGTTTTCATTTGGTATTTCATTTCCACTTCTTTAAATCTTCAAATATAATATTTTGATTGGAATTGGAATGACTTATTACCGTGAGATCTGTTATGCTCCGACAAAAAATTTTCCCCATTATTTCAATACATCGATTATAAGTACCCAGCCTTAAACATTACATAATATAGTTAATAAAACTATAATACACTTTATTATATTCCCGAATATATTTTTGGTATATATTTTTAGATAATTAGGTCATAATTTATGAAAGCATACAAAGTGATTACTACTAAAATAGTGTCCATTTTTTCCATTACGGTCAATTTCACACATAAAAATACACAATGTATTGGAGGGAGATATGGTCCCAAAATTCATTATAAAAAAGTTACCAAGAACTATAACATAATAATAAAACTTGAATAATTTCATCATAAAAAAATTCCTTTTTAATTTTTTAAAAATATAATTTCAAAAGAGTTTTTTTTAAGAAAGGTTTCTTATATAGGGTGT
This sequence comes from Viscum album, assembly GCA_963277665.1. Taxonomy (NCBI): domain Eukaryota; kingdom Viridiplantae; phylum Streptophyta; class Magnoliopsida; order Santalales; family Viscaceae; genus Viscum; species Viscum album. The sequence continues at coordinate 482,292,928 of OY728139.1, forward strand.
GACTTACTTCAATAATGTTCAATCCTATAGTATTATACAGTGTTAATAATATATTTTATAACTACATTCAATTATATAATAACTTATATGATACTTTTATAATAAAATTCTCCCCATTTATAATGTTTTTTTCTTATTTACATTGTTTCGAGTGCACTTATTTCATGGTTTCAATGGTTGGTTCATTATGGATCTTCTTATCAAATGAAAGAAAAACTAAAAAGGTGGAATTAAATGGTATTAAAAAATTTAAATAATTTTAAATTATACCATATATCATTTTTTCTAATATGAGTATGATTTATTAGATTAAACATTAATTATAAAATATTGATTTATTTTTGGCGGGTTTTTTCAACCATCACAAACTAGTTTTGATTTATTGAATGTTATGTATATAAATTTGTTACAGAAAACTAAAAAGTTATAATATACATGTTGAAATATGTTTTAACCATAATAATGGTTTTATTACCATCCTTTAAGGTGGTAAAATATGAAGTGCCCAGATCAGTGTGAATCACTGAGAGGGGGAGGGGGTGAATCAGTGATCCTTTAAAACTTTTTACTAATTGATTCTTAATCAATTAAACCTCTATGGCTGGTTAAAGCCTCGATCCACTCTTCTTGTATCTCTCACCTTTCCTCGAATGATGCAGTAAATATAAAGCCACAGGACACAAGGATTTACAAGGTTCGGCACCAAAGGCCTACGTCCTTGACATCTTGGTTATGCGCCCCAACATGGTTTCTCCATTATAACTTGTTAGAATTACAATGGTCGATACAGAGTCCCACTGTATCTCTCTTGAGTCCCACAGGAGGGTCTTTATACTGCGTCCCACAGTGTTACCAGAGTCCCACTGGCCTGCTCCAGAATCCCACTGAAGACTTCTTCTCCCTGAGTCCCACAGGGTCTTCTCTTGGCGCCTCGAGTCGCACGAGTAGCTCTTCTTCACTTTAAGCTTCTTCAAGTATCTTCAGCAGTCTGGGATAAAGACTGCTGGCCTTGATCTGTACCTCTTCTCACTTTTGATGAACAGGTCTTCTCATCTTTCTCAGGCTTTATCACCTTCATCTAAGGATGACCTGGCTTCTCTCTTCAAGAATCTTCAACAGCCTCTTATAAGGTCTGCTGGTCTTGCTCAAAACTTCTGATCACTTCTGTTGATCAGGGTCTTCTCAATTACTGAAAACTCAGGCAGCGGATGTCTTTAACTTCAGTCTGGCTTCAGTCTCACTTCACATCAACTTCATGCACTGAGTGCATGGAATCACAATATCTTCAATATCTCCTGGTCTTGGACTCCTCAAATGCACACAACCAGATTCAGACTTGTTCACGTGTGCACGTGCATGCATGCAAGCATGCACTCCCCTTTCTTTCTTCTTGGTGCAATAAACCCTCAAAGGGTATATTCTCTTTAAGCACACACCTTCTCACTCCTTCACACGTTTTAATTCCTTATGATTACACACACATAAATGTGTGTTATACTTTGTGTGAGTGTCCTTCCTTTTCTTCTTCTAAATGCATACACACTTCTTAGTGCACACACATAGGTTCGGCCTTCTTGTCTCCTTGCACACAAAACTTCTTCACTTTGGCACACACTTGAGCTTGGCCTTCACACTTGTTAAGCACACACAAATTATATAAATTTTTTCCACATGGGTGCTAGACTTGGCCTTGTTCTTTCTTTGCACATACTACTTGATGTAGTCTTCCTCCTTATGCACACACTAGGGCCACGGCCTTCTCTTGTTCACTTTGCACACAAGGCACTAAGGCCTCGGCCTTCCTCTTGTTTTGCACACACACAATGAGTGTGTATTTGGCCTTCACAATTTTTGCACACACCCAAGCTATCCTCGGCCTTCTTTTCAAATGTACACACATACAATGTGTGGTGGTCTTCACTCTTCAAGAATGCACACACAAATGCACTAAGGCCTCGGGTCTTCTTTGGTGCACACCCACTGCAGCCGCGCAAGTCTCGGGTGCAACCGGTGCAAGGCACGCAAGGCCTCGGGTGGCCACTGCCGCGCAAGTGCTTACCGCGCAGGGGGCCGCGGTGTACAGAGGGAGCGCCCAAGTTCGCGCTGCCCAACCCTCTCTTCTTGTCGCGCAAAGAGGTTGCGCGCAAGGAACTTCAGCCACGCAAGTGGTATTTGCGCGGTGGCCTCAAAACTTCGCGAGGCACATACGGCACTCAAGGGACTTCGAGTTTTCAACAGATCAGCAAGCAAATTCAAGAGCAAGGCCTCTCTTTATATAGGCAGAGGCATCTCATTCAATTCGCGTGGATATAAATTCAAACTCCTGAATATCTCGGGTTTTCAAGATTTCCAAAATCTTATTTCTCCTCTGTTTCACGCGGCTTAACTCATTTTTAATTTCCTCTACCTGCATGCGACTTAGAACGCATGCACGACCTTCCTTCGATCCAAAACATGCAAGCATAAACACCCAAACCTCGGCAACTTCTTCTTGCCTCGGCCGGATACCAAAACTCTACAAACATTGCATGAAAGTGTATTTTTAAGCATGGATCGGTTCGTCTTGGCCAGACGATCTTAATGATGTCTTCGGCATGATTTGTAATGGCCGGGAGCTCGAGATCAGTCGTCGGGGAGGCGTCTGGATCAGCGGGAGACGTCGGGGAGCCTCGGGGTGGCTCGAGGTTGAAGACAACCTTTACAGCCGTTGGATGGAGAGTTTAATGATCCTCGACAGCTGCGATTAAAAGATCGTCGCGCAGATGGATCGTGCGGTGGAGATTAGACGCGCGATGAGATGTGCGGCTCAGATTCAATCCCAGCGAAAAAACTCGTTCCCACATCAAAACGGACTCCGATTTTTCAGCGCCTTATCAGACTCGCGCTGCCACCATTCGTTCAATAATCTCTCTTCTCCCTCCACGGTGCCGCCCCGCACCGTGCCTCTGCGGGCGCGCTTCTGCGCCCACCCACGCCTCCTGCGGGCGCGTTCCTAGTGCCCACCATGCATGTCACGGGCGCGCTCCTCGCGCTCATGCTGTGCGGGCTTCATCACCGCGTGGCCTCGGGGCTTATACACGGCCCCGGCCTCTCTCGGGCTAGCCCCATGGGATCCCCCTTGGGCGTGGCGACCTTGAGTCCCACATGTGCCTTGGGGTTGAACCCTTAAGGCTGGACCTTGGTGGCTTCTTTTTTTGCTAGAGTAGAGACTTAGGGACTTTGTATAAAAACAAAATAACCCAAGTTCAAATGCCAAATGCCACTTCTCCCTTCTTCTTAATAATTCCAAAAATGCCCTCAACATATAATCATTACTTAGGAATAGAATTCCCGAAGGTTCTTCATCAACCGAAGCTCCTGAATCACATAATTATTCAATGTTCTTCATTGATCCAATCAGAGATCAAGTTGGATCTTCTTCTGATTTACATGCACTAAGTGATAGTGCATGGACTTCATTAGCACCACTTCATCCACATAGGAGTTGTGGATGGTTCTCCTCATCTCCTCATGCATTGTGAAGACAATGCATGGTCTTCTAACATTGTTGTGACTTTGTATCATCAGGATACAAGTTCTTGGAACTTAAAGATCAGCTCATCAATCGTCAGATATAATGATGCTCCATCATCATTCCTCAAGTGTTGTCACTTAGTATCACCTTGATACAAGTATTGGAACATTAAGAACAGCTCTACAATCGTCTGATACACATATAGAATGTTTCAACCACAACATCCTATGTCACATAGTGAATCTCCTAAGTGACATGACCTTAGTACCACGGCCATTCTCCTTTCCTCACCAACACCATCACATCCTTTGTCATTCACATATTGAAACTCCTTGACATCCATCCATTCATTCCTTGACAACAACATACCTTATTGACAACAAATGCAACACAGTGCATTTCAATCTCCCCCTTTGTATTTGTTGTCAATACACTACTTCTGCACATATGAATGGGTCAATATGTGTGCCAATATTTTCTCCCCCTTATTGGAAATCAAATGCAAAGGTGTGGTGTGGTTCTGTTCAAAATATTTCTTCCTCCCTTTGAATAGAATCTTCTTAAAAATCACTAAGAGAGGGATTATGTCACATGTTCTTCTTTAGAAAAGAACCTTTAGTAAATCATCTCTAAGTCTACTTGGGCTAACCCGGTGTAGAAAACAAGAGTGATGTAACCAAGGAACTCAATGTTTTCCAACATTCACTGTACATGTGAAATCATGCTTCAGGGGTTTGAAATTTTTCAGATATAACAATGAATTGCTAAATCCTGCACATACTTCACAAAACTCATTAGAAAGTTCAGGTGCAAAGATAAAGCTCCCCCTTTCATTCATTTGTCTTCAATAAATACTCCCCCTTAATTGTCATGATGAATACAATTAAGAAACAAGGGATGAAAGTATGATTGGAACACCTTCAGCTTTTCTCAAGATGGTATTAAATCTTAGAATACCATCTTCTACAGATTGGCTCCCCCTCAAGGGGTGCACTCCATTCCTTCCAAACCATCCTCCAGCTGAGAATGATCATCATATTCAATTCCCTGCAGTGTTAGCACATGTAAATACAAGTGATTAGGGAATAAGATGGAACCTCCTTGGTTTATCAATGTGAACAACAAGGTTGAGAAGATTCTCTCAACCGAGATGTCCCATTTTCACCATTCTTCGCACTTACACAGTTGATCTTCAATGATGTTTGTGCCGGTGTGGATCTCAAAACCTCTTTAACTTATTTGTGTGTGACTCCTCTATTTCTAGGTGCCTTCTGAGCACTAGAGTCTCCTGGTGCAATCTTCATTCTTTTGAATAATCCCTTCTGAGCTGGAATGAATATCATGCATTTATCACTAGTATTTCCAGCTTGATTGCACCTCACACACAGAACTTGATCTTCATGTGAAATGTTCTTCTTCCCTTTTTCCTTAGCTACTACCAGTGCTTCATCTTCAACTCTTTGTAGTTCTATGGCATGTTGCAACTGATTAGGCCATATGACTATTAAGTCACTTGGAAGTGTGGCCTAAGTTCTGGAAGTTCCACATGGTTCTTTTGATTTTATCAAGATACCTTTCTTAGGCAACTTGTTTTCAATAAATCCCTTCTTGGATTTAGACTCCAAGGTCTTCTCTTCCGTTTTCATAATCTTCTTGGGAGCATCTTCCACTTTCTTATGCTTGCTTCCCAAGGATTCTTTCTGAGCCAGGTTCTGTGATCTTTTCTTCTTTTGAGTTCTGGATACAATTGGATATTGACATGTATCTTTTTGACCACTTTTGCAAACATCCCAGATTTTATCAAGCAATCCAAATCTATTTGCAGTAAACAGATGTCTCTGGACCTGTGGATGCTGCTTCTTTTCTTCTGGCTTGCTCCCCCTTGGCATGGGCTTCCTTTGTTCTTTGACATTCAGTGGATTGTACCAACAATCCTTTGCACGGTGCCCATACTTATTACAACACCAACACTGACCCACAAATCTTGACCTCTTCAGTCCTTCTGATTGTTGGGTACTTTTCTTGACTTGCTGTGTTGTTTCAGGAGAGCATTCTTTCTTCACTTTCTTTATCCATACTTGTTTGGATTCATTCTTCCATCCTGCACTTTTTGTGGAAACACATTTAGAAACATGAGTACAAGATGGGATGGATGCTACCTTCTTTTTAGAAGTTGTTGCCCTTTAATTAGAGGATGTCTTTCTTTTAGAATCATCCTTCTCAAAGCTCACATGAGTAGCAACATTTCTTCTTTCAGCTGACTGGGAGGCTTCAGCTTTGGGTGGTTTCAGATTTTTCAATATCACCTCCAGTTCAAAGCATTTCATGTTGAGGGAGTTCTTCTCATCCTCAACCAATCTTAGCCTACCTTCCCAATTCTGTTTCAGCTGTTCCATCTGGTTATCATGCACCTTCTTTATTTCATGCAATGAGTTGTCAAGCTCCTTCACCATTTTGACTTTGTCTTCAATTTGAGCATCTATGACAATCATTGAAACTTTGTTCCTCTTTTCCAGTGCATGAAAAACTTCTTTAACCATTATCATAAATAATTCTTTCTCAGAAAGGCTTCTTTGCAATTCTTCAGTAGTGTCTTCATATCTTTCATTGCAAAGGGAAACAGTTTCATCTTTAGCCTTCACCAGCTTTCTGAGAGTGTTGGTTATGCCAACCCTTTTTGCCAATTGATCTTCCATTGCATTGGCTTCTTCTTCTAACTGTGATTTTTCTTCTTGAAGATCAAGGATTCATGTAGCTATACACATTGCCACTTCCTTGGGGACTGTCTTCTGAAGATATTCGATTGCATTTTGAAGATCATTCATTATTCCAACTTCATCACAGCTAGGACAGGCTTCATCAGAAGAATGATAAAAGGAATTGTCATCTGATGTGACTTTCACATTTCTTTCCATAGAAGGAGTTTCTCTGATTGCAGCAACCTTCTTCCTCATCTTCTTTGCCTGTTTCTTCATTCTGTTTTTCGGAGTCTTGGCAGATATCTCCATTGGAGGCTGTTCTTTCATTTCCTCAAATCTGCACTCCATATAGACTCCCTTGGATCTTTTAGAGGTAACCTTCCTCTGATACCAATTGAAGTGCCCAGATCAGTGTGAATCACTGAGAGGGGGAGGGGTGAATCAGTGATCCTTTAAAACTTTTTACTAATTGATTCTTAATCAATTAAACCTCTATGGCTGGTTAAAGCCTCGATCCACTCTTCTTGTATCTCTCACCTTTACTCGAATGATGCAGTAAATATAAAGGCACAAGACACAAGGATTTATAAGGTTCGGCACCAAAGGCCTACGTCCTTGCCATGTTGGTTATACGCCCCAACATGGTTTCTCCATTATAACTTGTTAGAATTACAATGGTCGATACAGAGTCCCACTGTATCTCTCCTGAGTCCCACAGGAGGGTCTTTATACTGCGTCCCACAGTGTTACCAGAGTCCCACTGGCCTGCTCCAGAATCCCACTGAAGACTTCTTCTCCCTGAGTCCCACAGGGTCTTCTCTTGGCTCCTCGAGTCGCACGAGTAGCTCTTCTTCACTTTAAGCTTCTTCAAGTATCTTCAGTAGTCTGGGATAAAGAATGATGGCCTTGCTCTGTACCTCTGCTCACTTGTGATGAACAGGTCTTCTCGTCTTGCTCAGGCTTTATCACCTTCATCTAAGGATGACCTGGCTTCTCTCTTCAAGAATCTTCAACAGCCTCTGATAAGGTCTGCTGGTCTTGCTCAAAACTTCTAATCACTTCTGTTGATCAGGGTCTTCTCAATTACTGAAAACTCAGGCAGCTGATGTCTTTAACTTTAGTCTGGCTTCAGTCTCACTTCACATCAACTTCTTGCACTGAGTGCATGGCATCACAATATCTTTAAGATCTCCTGGTCTTGGACTCCTCAAATGCACGCAACCAGATTCAGACTTGTTCACGTGTGCACGTGCATGCACGAAAGCATGCACTCCCCTTTCTTTCTTCTTGGTGCAATAAACCCTCAAAGGGTATATTCTCTTTAAGCACACACCTTCTAACTCCTTCACACGTTTTAATTCCTTTTGATTACACACACATAAATGTGTGTTATACTTTTTGTGAGTGTCCTTCCTTTTCTTCTTCTAAATGCATACACACTTCTTAGTTCACACACATAGGTTCGGCCTTCTTGTCTCTTTGCACACAAAACTTCTTCACTTTGGCACACACTTGAGCTTGGCCTTCACACTTGTTAAGCACACACAAATTATATAAATTTTGTCCACATGGGTGCTAGCCTTGGCCTTGTTCTTTATTTGCACATACTACTTGATGTAGTCTTCCTCCTTATGCACACACTAGGGCCACGGCCTTCTCTTGTTCACTTTTTACACAAGGCACTAAGGCCTCGGCCTTCCTCTTGTTTTGCACACACACAATGAGTGTGTATTTGGCCTTCACTATTTTTGCACACACCCAAGCTATCCTCGGCCTTCTTTTCAAATGTACACACACACAAAGTGTGGTGGTCTTCACTCTTCAATAATGCACACACAAATGCACTAAGGCCTCTGGTCTTCTTTGGTGCACACCCACTGCAGCCGCGCAAGTCTCAGGTGCAACCGGTGCAAGGCACGCAAGTCCTCGGGTGGCCACTGCCGCGCAAGTGCTTACCGCGCAGGGGGTCGCGATGCACAGAGGGAGCGCCCAAGTTCGCGATGCCCAACCCTCTCTTCTTGTCGCGCAAAGAGGTTGCGCGCAAGGAACTTCAGCCACGCAAGTGGTATTTGCGCGGTGGCTTCAAATCTTCGCGAGGCACACACGGCACTCACGGGACTTCGAGTTTTCAACAGATCAGCAAGCAAATTCAAGAGCAAGGCCTCTCTTTATATAGGCAGAGGCATCTCGTTCAATCCGCGTGGATATAAATTCAAACTTTCGAATATCTCGGGTTTTCAAGATTTCCAAAATCTTGTTTCTCCTCTGTTTCACGCGGCTTAACTCATTTTTAATTTCCTCTACGTGCATGCGACTTAGAACGCATGCACGACCTTCCTTCGATCCAAAACATGCAAGCATAAACACCCAAACCTCGGCAACATCGTCTTGCCTCGGCCAGATACCAAAACTCTCCAAACATTTCATGCATGCGTATTTTTAAGCATGGATCGGTTCGTCTTGGCCAGACGATCTTAATGATGTCTTCAGCATGATTTGTAATGGCCGGGAGCTCGAGATCAGTCGTCGGGGAGGCGTCTGGATCAGCGGGAGACGTCGGGGAGCCTCGGGGTGGCTTGAGGTTGAAGACAACCTTTACAGCCGTCGGATGGGGAGTTTAATGATCCTCGATGGCCGAGATTAAAAGAACGTCGCGCAGATGGATCGTGCGGTGGAGATTAGACGCGCGATGAGATGTGCGGCTCAGATTCAATCCCAGCGAAAAAACTCATTCCCACATCGAAACGGCCTCCGATTTTTCAGCGCCTTATCAAACTCGCGCTGCCACCATTCGTTCAATAATCTCTCTTCTCCCTCCACGGTGCCGCCCCGCACCGTGCCTCTGCGGGCGCGCTTCTGCGCCCACCCACGCCTCCTGCGGGCGCGCTCCTAGTGCCTACCATGCATGTCACGGGCGCGCTCCTCGCGCTCATGTTGCGCGGGCTTCATCACCGCGTGGCCTCGGGGCTTATACACGGCCCCGGCCTCTCTCGGGCTGGCCCCATGGGATCCCCCCTTGGGCGTGGCGACCTTGAGTCCCACATGTGCCTTGGGGTTGAACCCTTAAGGTTGGCCCTTGGTGGCTTCTTTTTTTGCTAGAGTAGAGACTTAGGGACTTTGTATAAAAACAAAGTAACCCAAGTTAAAATGCCAAATGACACTTCTCCCTTCTTCTTAAGAATTCCACAAATGTCCTCAACATATAATCATTACTTAGGAATGGAATTCCTGAAGGTTATTCATCAACTGAAGCTCCAGAATCACATAATTATTCAATGTTCTTCATTGATCCAATCAGAGATCAAGTTGGATCTTCTTATGATTTACATGCACTAAGTGATAGTGCATGGACTTCATTAGCACCACTTCATCCACATAGGAGTTTTGGATGGTTCTCCTCATCTCCTCATGCATTGTGAAGACAATGCATGGTCTTATAACATTGTTGTGACTTTGTATCATCAGGATACAAGTTCTTGGAACTTAAAGATCAGCTCATCAATCGTCAGATATAATGATGCTCCATCATCATTCTTCAAGTGTTGTCACTTAGTATCACCTTGATACAAGTATTGGAACATTAAGAACAGCTCTACAATCATCTGATACACATAGATAATGTTTCAACCACAACATCCTATGTCACTTAGTGAATCTCCTAAGTGACATGCCTCTTAGTACCATGGCCATTCTCCTTTCCTCACCAACACCATCACATCCTTTGTCATTCACATATTGAAACTCCTTGACATCCATCCATTCATTCCTTGACAACAACATACCTTATTGACAAAAAATTCAACACAGTTCATTTCAAAATAAAATAAAAAAAATCACCGTTCATGAATGCTATAAATTAACACATAACATACAATGTTTTCATTTGTAAAAAAAGGGGAGAGGAAGAGAAATAATGATGGGTTACTAAATTAACACAACAAAATTACATTATATAAAAGATAATATAGATATAATGTCACATGGATAAGGTGAAGTGATGAGATGAAAATTAATTGAAATTAATTGAAATGAAATTAAAAGAATGGGAAAGATATTTTTACCTCATGAATTCTTCTCCTTGAGAACCTCATTGAGGCTCTTGAGTTTAGTATTCTATTGGGAGAAAAGGCTCTTAGACATGGTGTAGAGACTTGATAAGAGTATTAAGTAGAATTTGGACAAGATTCATTGATTTTTATGTCTAAGTATAATAGGTGGTGAGGGTGGTATTTATAGGGGAGGATAGAGGTGTTTTTTGATAATTTTATCCATTTTTTTATTATTTTTCTTTAACCAATGAATAGTGTGAATTATTATGAATAAATAAAGTAAATAATTCAGGTTATCTATAACAAAAGGTTCTTACATCATCCATGAATCTATAATTCATGTATTTATCTTACACCATAAATTGTTGCATTTCACTATTTACTAAAAATTCTACTATTTTAGAAAAATTCCAAAAACCCACCCTAAACAATTTTTAATATTAGAATTCAAAAATTAATTCCATTTTATGATTTTTTTCAAAATATGATATGTTAAATTTTTAATTAGAATGATCATTTATTTAAAAAATACCAATTTTAATGTTAAAATTGATTTCATGACACTTTGAGAAATTAATTAAGGTCTCATAAAATTATAATATAATAATAATACAACAAAATATTAATTTATGAATATATTTTATAAGGATAAATTCTACTTTAAATAATTATTTTAATTATTAAATCGTAAAAAACATTTATGTTTCACAAAAATTCATACACTTAATTTATCATTTTCAAAACATTTATTTACTTATTCTAAGATATAAATATATCAAATTTTCACTTATAATATAGATAAATTTTATTTATAATCTCAAAGGTATGGTTAATATTTTATTTATATAGACTAAATAATTTCTATAAATACCACTTATTTCATTATACATTTATAATGAATTTAAATATTAAATTCCTGATTAAAAATAAATTATTTTATAAGTACCTTGGTTTTTATATTCTATAACCTATGGAAATTATGTCCTTTAAATATTTATTTACTTATTAAATAGGTTAGGATACCTTTCTCTCATATTATATTCATATTCACATGTTTCTTCTTCAACCATGTGATTTCTCTATAAAACCTTAACCTAGAAAATTACCTAATTCCGCAATACTTTTCCTCTACAGTCAAAAATCGTAACATGCTTTTCCTCATACGAAAGGTTATCTTCCATATGAACTACTTCTTGGCTCAGAACAATTTTTTAATATAGAAAATTATTTATTGACATTAAAACATGAAAAACATTGTGTATCTAAGATAAACGTGGAGGAAATTCCACTTAGTATGAAATGGACCGAACATTCTCTAGGATTTAATAGGGTAAAATGAACAATGGACTCAACTTACCCTTATTACCAAAATGAATAACACTTTTTCATGGAGAAAATTTGATAAAGACATTATCACCTACCTCAAAAGAAATATAACTCATCCAGTTATCTTCATAACTTTTCTCTCTTCTATATGATTTCCTCATATGTTACAAGATCAACTTTAATTTTTTCGCCACTTCCTCTAGTAATTATGGTCCCATTAACTTCCTTTTCCAAAATTCATCCCAAAATTATAGAGGTAGATATATTTTATATATAATGCATCCAAAGGATACATTTGTATAATGGAATAAAAAATATTATCATAAGAAAGCTGAACTGGAGAAATATGTTGATCTCAACTTCCCTAGTAATACATTAGACAATAATGAACCATTTATTCCATGATATCAATTGTTTGGTTGGTCTGTCAAACATATTGAGGATGAAAGGATGTGTTGAAATTTAATTCAATTCCCAATGAATTATAAAGGCATTTAAAGAAGTTAGAAGTGAACTTGGGATCATGGTCAGAAATAATGGAGAGGAGAAATCCATGTAACCTAAAAGTCTCTTTGAGGTAAAGTCAATAATTATTATATAAATATTGAGTATCTTGGATAGGAATAAAATGTGAATATTTATTCAGTCGATCAATAATTACCAAAATTTCATTATTACATTGATTAGTCTTTAGTATTACCATGAAAAAAATCTATTGATATATTTTCCCATGTCCAATATGGAACCAAAAAAGGTGGAAGCATCCCCTTTGAAAGTTTTTTCACTTCTTTAACCTATTGAATATTCAAACATTTCATGGTAAAATTAAGAATATATGTTTTAATTCCATCCAGCCCATAATATTCCTAAATTTCTATGTACATCTCAGTACATCTTGGATAAACTAAAAATAGGGAATTATGAGCATTACTTAATAGTTATTTCTTGATATGGGAATCACAAGACACGCATAATCTCTTTCTAAATATCAAAATAATAATCTTTATCAACCTTAAATTCAAGAAACATACCTTTATTTAAAGATTCTACCTTTTCCTTTAACTCAGGATCTTTATTTTATGCTTTCTTAATTCAGTCTGAGAGAGATGACTGCAAAGACTCCTAAAACAAAACTGATGAATTTCTTGCACTAAAAATTCCAAGTCAAAATTTACAAATCATTAACCAAAGGGTAATGTAACAAATATAACATGGTCAATGTATAATTATGTTTTTGACTCAAGGAATCCCTCACATTATTTTCTTTTCTAGTATGGTAATTGATTGTTAAATCATAATCTTTTATCAGTTGTAGATATCTTCTCCCCCTCATGTTCAATTCCATTTGTGTAAATAGATACTCAAAACCTATATGGTCCGTTTATATTTCTCATTTGGATCCATATAAATGATGCCACCAAATTTTCAAAGTTAAAATCACATATTCAAATTCTAAATCTTGTTTAGGGTAATTTATCACATGAGGTTTCAGTTTTATTAAATCAAAATCAATTACTAGATCATTATACATCATAACACAACTCGGTCCCTTTAATGAAGCATCAATGTAGATAAAACAATCACCATTTTTAGAAGGTAGAACCAAAACTAGAGCATTCAAAATTCTCCTCTTTTGTTTCTTAAAAGAAACATAACATTATTATATCCAAATAAATTTAACCCCTTTTTTGTTAACATAGTTAGCATGCTAGATAATCGTGCAATGTGCTCAACAAACCATCAGTAAAATCCTACTAATCCAAAAAAAATTGCATCTTAGTAACATTTATTGGTCTTGGCAATTCATCACGCATTTTTTTATAGGATCAACTATTATTACATCCTTATTGAAAATTTTCCCAGTTAATGAAATATTTTTTAACCAAAATTAACATTTTCTAAATTTTCTGTATAACATTTTTTTCATTGAGAGTTTTTAGAACAATACATTAATGTTTTTTAGGATCTTAATAACAATTTAAAAACACCATAATATCATCAAAATATATTAGGGGAACAAAATATGGTTTGAAGGAAATTTATTTCCATAGACAACAACAAGAAGATTATTTTAATTTATTTTTCTGTAATGCTTTCCCTGGGTGTTTTAACCATAAGTTATGGATACATTTCTTGTGTTGAAATTTCGAATTTACTAAAAACTTATTTATAAATAAAGGAATGTGTAGACCCCTTATCAAACAAAGCATTAGAAAAATATGATAAAATAAAAAATGTACCTAATACTACTTTATTAGATGTTCTAACATCTACTGACATAGTCTAAACGGATTTCATTATACCTTTTGTATTATAATTTTTCTTCTTTCTATCATTATGGTCTTTATTTTGGGAAATATTTTCATAATTCCATGTCTCACCAAATTTTAAAAACATTACAACTCATTTATCAACATTAAAATTAAGATCATTTTTAATACAGTCTCTAGACATTTGTGAAAAATCACCACATCAAAAAAAACTTCCTAAATTTCTTAAGGCATTCCACAGGGTGATTTGTACCCCACTTTTTGAAAAAATGAAAAATGGATTTTCTTACCTTCTGATTTATTTGATTGATTTTTACCCATTACCTACCATCGGGACCTTTTCCTCGACTTGTTTTGAAAGTAAACAAGATCATCAACAAAAACCATTTCTACCCTTTCATCGCATCGAAAAATTTTCTAATAACTTTTGAATTCATGGGAGACCAAAGCCCTTCAAAATATTGTCTTCAGTCCAAAGTAAAAATGATTGATATTACTATCAAGATGTTGAATATTATTTGGATAATACCTTTCCACAAGACTAAAGTTTACTTCATACATGGACACTAAATATTTCAATTTTTTTAAACTCACCAAATTTCTTTTTCATCCCAATTCAACCCACATTAGGAAAATATTTTTCAAAGGATAGATTCTTAAATTCATCCCATTTCATGGTACCAATATCCTCTCTATCTCGGATAATATTGACCATTAACCCCCACTAGCCAGATTCACCTTCAAAATAGTAAATAAAAATTCTGAACTTTTGATTATCTAAACACCAAATGACATTAAATATCTTTTCAAGGCCATTAATCAACCCATCACCCACTACCCTGTCAAAAGATCCACTGAAAGTAAGAGGGTGTTTCCTCATAAAATGTTCTAATCCCGACATATTCCTTTATGGTAGCTCTATTTGTTCCATTACAGGGATTCCACCTCCATTAATATCCTATTTCAACTTATCTAATGTTGTCACAAACTATTTGGTTCTAATTCCTACCATTCTAGGCTGCATATTCAGAAGGATATCATTCTCTCAGTTCCTTCTTACATTAGCTTCCCTATTTCTTCTATAGAAAACTGTTCTGAACAAAGATATATTAGATAGAGAAACATGGTAATTTTCAAAAAATATATCATTTAAAGATAAACATATATTAAAAAATCATTTATTTAATTTTATTATCAACATTATAACCCCTAAAGTGATATAAATTTTTCTCCAATACCAACTATAAGAACCCGACGTTAAACATTACATACTCAAGTTAATTCAACAAGAATTCAATTTAAATCATTCCCAATGACCATTAATATTTATAGATTTAGAAAATTATTTCATAACTCATACAATCATACAATGTCGATACTACTAAAATAGTATCAATTTTTTATAATACAAATGTTTTTAATAAGACAATAATTTTTCACAACATTCAGATTTTCTTCTTCTTTTCTCTTAAAAATCCTTAATCACAATGATATTTTTTAAACATAGGATGATCAAAAAATATTATAAAGGGACGTGTAAACAAAAAAATAAACCATAATATCATGAATAATTATAAAAATATGAAATCATTTTCACAAATACATCTTCCCACCCATAAAGTATCATATACTTTTTGGAAACAATAGATTTCCATAAAACATAGAAAGAATAAAGAAATTTATAAATGTAACTTGGGGAATTAATTATATAAAATTTTAATCCTCATAGATACCATATAATTTTTAAACCTCATGGATACATTATAATGAAACCCTCATGACTACCTTATGATACAGCCCTCACGGCTACCTTATAGTGTAACCATCACAGTTACACTTGGAATAACCATTATGGTTAACTTCAAACGTAAACATAACCAATGAAATGGGGGGAGATATAGGTAACAACCTTAATCATAACAAATTCCTTTGAAATATAATATAGTCATAAAACAGAAATACTTCCATCATAAAAACATTCTATTTTTATTTTTGTAAAAAAATGATTTTTAAAATAGGATTTGTAATGAAATGTCTCTTACCTCAGGTTTGTCTTACTTCCAACATGTTAAAACCTCATTTATAATGATTTAAATAACTATATTAATATATTATAGAACTATATTCGTATCTATAATACCTTATATGATCCTTTTATAAAAAATTTCCACCCATTTATTAATAATATTTTGTTATTTTTATTGTTCAAAGTTCCTTTATTTCAGGGTTTCCATGGTTGGTTCATTATAGATCTTCTTATCAAATGGAAGAAAAACTCAAGAGGTGGAATGAAAGGGTAATAATATTTTTCAAAAAAAATTAAATGATAACATATTTTTTATGATATGAGGATGATTCATTAGATAAAACATTATTGATAAAAGTTTGGTTTATTTTAGGTGGGTTTTTCCGACCATCACAATCTAGTTTTATTTTACTTAATGTTATGTATATAAATTAGTTCCAAAACATTTAAAAAGTTATAATATAAATATTGAAATATGTTTTAAAAATAATAATGGTTTTATTACCATACTTGAAGGTAGTAAAAGAAAATTAAAACTCATCATCCTTGATTGTGATAAATCAACACATCACGAATGATGTTTTCATTTTTACAACAAAATGGGAAGGGAAGAAAATGATAATCCGTCATTCCATTTAAAAAATAAAATTATAGTATTTATAAGATAAAATATTTATCACTACACTTGGATAAGGTGAGGTGAGGATAGGAAAATAAAATAAGGGGAATTAAAAAGAAATTGAAAGAAAAAGAAAGAGTTTGTAACGTCTTGAATTCTTCTCATTGAGAACCTCCTTGAGGCTATTGAGTATGGTGTTTTATTAATACCAAAGGTTCCAGGAATTAGAGGAGAGAATTGGGAATATTATTTTTTATAATTTGGACAATCTATAGGTGTTTTGTGGTGTGAGGAGAAGAGGTGGTGAGGGGTGGTATTTATATTGGAGGAGAGGGCCATTTTTTCATTATTTTATCTATTTGTTTAATATTTTGTCTCCAGACTAGGAATAGTATAGATTATTATGACTAAATACCATAAATAATTAATTTTATTTTGAACCATAGGTTCTTATATAATTCATACATCATCAATGAATCAATAATTCATGTATTTATCTTATACCCTAAATTACAGTATTTCACTATTCACCTAAAAATGTAACTATTTTCAAAATATCCCAAACAGTCACCCATACAACTTTTCATCCAGAAAAATTCAAAAATGAACTAAATTTTATGAAAATAATTTAATTAATATGAGAAATTTAATTTTTAATTAAAATAATCAGTTATTCGAAAAATACTGATTTTAAAATTAAAACTGATTTTATAAAACATTGAAAAATTAATTATGTCTCATAAAATAATCTTAGAATAATAAAAAAATATTAATTTATTAATATATTATATTAATATAAATTTTGTTTTATATCATTATATTAATTAAAAAATTGTAAATAAACATTTATGTTTCACAAAAATACCGACACTTAATTTATCATTTTCAATACATTTATTTACTTATTCTGTGATATAAAGATATCATATTTTCACTTATAATATACTTTAATTTTATTTATACTCTAATATGTAAAGTTACTATTCTATTTTAATAGATTCCTTAATTTCTATAAATTCCACTTATTTCATTATATATTTATAATAGATTTAACTTTTTAATTCCAAAATGAAAAAAATGATTTTACTAATACATTAGTTGTTACATAGAGTATCCTATTCTTATATTAACTAGAAATAGAAGCTTTTATAATGAAATAAAGTGTCTTTTCTTATTTTAAGAAGATATAAAATATGTTTCTAGGAAGTTTCTACAACTTCAACTTAGGACTTTGAAAATTGAGGGGATTAGTTTTGAAAACCATTCCCTATTAAGATGATTCATACTCTATAAATTTTAAACAACCACTAGGATTATAATCTATTTAACATCAAACTATTCTTAATTTTTCTTAAAAAAATCATCTTCTTCACCTATATATTTCTAGAAACTACTTATCTCTTCAAAATTAGTGATAACATATAAATATTCACTCTCATATTCACACTTCATGGCCTCATTTAGATCATACTCTATATTTTCATCTCCCACATGATAGATTAGTTGACCATCATTTACATCAATATGGTATTTTATATTTTCTAAGAATTTTCAAACCAAAATGTTGAACAGTTTTCTTTCTTTTTCCATTCCCAAGAGAAGAAAATTAGTTGGAAAAATAAACATTCCTACTTTCACCAAAATTTATTCCAAAATACCACAAAGATATTTCCCTAATATATCCACCAATTGTAGTAAAATATGTGTCGATTTCAAATCAATTAATCTGAGATACTTAAACACATTCAAAGGAATGAGGTTTATGTTTCTTCATAATTTAAACAAGTATTTTCTAAAATTTCATGACCAATTCTACATGGTACTGGAAAACTACCTGGGTTGTGCAATTTAGTAGGGTGTTTCCTCTATGCCACTAAAAATCACTCCTCACTCAGATATCATGCCCAATTATTCCATTTTCAACTTATTAAAGAGAAAAAATTTGATATATTTTGTATAATTAGGAATTTGAGTATGTTTCACAATTAAAAGGATATTAATTTTTATTTTTGTGATCATTTAAATAATTTTTTTTATTTTCTTCTTACATCCATTGGTACATCCTTTCCAAAAAAGGTAGGTGTGGCTGATACAATGATACGTCAAACTTTTTCTCTATTTGATTATCAACTTGGTTTTTTCCCATATCTTCTTTACCACCTTAATCCACATGACTTGTTTTCTTATCATATTTTTGTGGAACATCATGCACTTCACTATCATTTTGTTGTTACTGTTTGAATTTATTCTCATGGGTTTGAAATTTTTCTTATAGTTTCCATCCACTTAATTAATAAATTACCTTCTCCTCTTCTCTAGGGGATTCGGTATTCCCTAGTAGAACTCCTAGTTGAAACACATTCCATTTTTATGAAATTAATCCCATATGTTACTCTATGTTCTATATGTCTTCTCACTAAATATTTCTCATGATTCTATATGTTATTTCACATTATCACCATATTTTATTAATATTTTTCTTTATATATTTCAATATCAATTTCTTGAAATACTACTAGTTATATTTTTTAGTTTTTTCAAAAATTTTGATTATGGGTTTTGAAACTATTATTTAGTAGGTCTCTACTACAGCTAACATGGAGGAAAAATTGCTGGGAATTGATTTAGAAAAGTATTATACCAAGAATTTAATCATTATCCAAAATTTGTTTAGTATATCCTCATTCCATAAGAATAATAATTTTGGATGTTTTGTAGAGGATAGTTATAATTAAAAAATATTATTCAATGGTTTCAGTTTCCTCTATAATAGATTGATAATATTTTAAGTGGTGTGATCCACAAAAAATTTCACATGATAAAGCATGAGGTGGATCAAAAGAAAATAATTGATTATGGAGGTTGAAAAAATAATTCAGTTTCTTAAACATTGCATCTATTTGATCAGCCAACATGGAAGTATCTTCAACCTGATGATCTCCTCTCGTGATCGGTCCTCTATCTTCTTTACATAGTGAAATAATATCCACTATATCAGCTATAATTTCTTCAGCCTTTGTAGGCGTCTTTTTCATCATTCCTTCACTTGATTATGAATCAATAACTATTCTTGAATTATATTTAAACAAAAATAGAAAGTATAAAGATCCATACATTATGTCACTCTGTTTTGTAGGAAATGTAAAAAAATCTTCTTCTTCCTTTCTTAACATTCAGATGTTGACTCTCCATTATGTTGGGATAAATTATGAATACCACATCAAAGATGGGTTTTTTTGGATGGGTGAACACAATTTTCCAATAATTTACAAGAATGAATCTATAATGTCATGATGTATCTCAAGGAATATGATTTATACCAGTCTCTAGCAAACCTCATCTGTGATAAAGGGAATTACCTCAGCCTAATTACATCATATGAAACTCCATTTTTATTTAATGTGTAGAAAATATATAATAAGTTACAGAGAGAGTAATGAGGATCATCAGTTTCAATCCTCTAATTTTTCTATCATTGTATCATCTGAATAATGTTTGGTTTCAACAAAACATTAATGTAATTGATGTTTACCTATAGAATAATTAATGAATCTACAATTCCAAATGGATTTATTTAATCAATGTGGGTTATTTTATATCATTCTAGTTTTGATACCTTAACTATATTTTCAAACTCTTATTAGGCTACAACATCATATTCACTTTTTATTTTGTATTTCTACTCTTAAGTGACCAAAAATATTCAATTCAATATTTGAGTGGAACTGTAATGTTTCTTCAAAAATTAGACTCACAAACCTCATATAAGTAGCATAAATAATACTAATGGAACCTATTTATAGGATTAAAAAATTAATGTGTGCATAAAAATGAAAAAAAATAAAAATAGATGAGGGAAAGTAAAATAATGAAATAAGTATTCAATACTATGTTTTGGGGGAAGTTCTGCTACTAAAGGGACCAAAAATAGAACTAAAGATAATACACATTCAAAGGTGTCATCAATTTGTAAGAACATGGTTCATAGTTTATAAATTAAAACATGAAACTCTTAATCATATTATACTAATAAAAAGGTAGTATAGATGTAGGGAGTCTCAAGAAATATCACAAAGGACCCCTATAGAGCCTACCAAAACCAAATATTCTAGACTATTATTTCAATTTAAATCATTAATGTTAATGGATCAAACACAAGTAAAGGTAAAATTTGAGGGGAAAAGGTAATGGAAAAATATAGTTCATGGGGTGTAATAAATTTAATTTAAAACAAAAATAATGGATCAGTTTTAGGGGGAAAAGATACCAATAAATTATGATAAAAACTGTTGAAGATATAGAAGTGATGGTTAGTTGGATAGAATCTAATAAACTTTTTTTCCTTCCATTTCAACTAGTACTATCTAAATCTAAAAATCCTTTTTTAGTTGATCAATTAGATTTATATGAATCAATAATATCACATAAAGAAAAATATGGAAGGTGGTTAGCTTTCACATTCCTATTCCCCTATACTAAGCTGGGGTTTATCTCTATATGATCATCAAATTCATTAGATGATCCATTTATGGTAACTTTTCAATTAAAACTTCTTAGTATTAATCTCTCACCATTTATTATATATATATTTATTAATTCAATCATTCACATTCATTCCCCATTATACATGACCCACCATCCACAAAATGATAACTCACTCATACTATATTATTTATCTTTTATGAAGTGTGTATAAGACTTCATGGATAATTTATTTATAATGTATAAGATGAAAAAGGTGATGAAATAAAAATATAGAGATTCTAATTCAAAATAAAATTTCATCTTTATATGAAATAAAATAATTTATTATTTAACAAGAATTAACTTATCCCCTGGAATTATATTCTTCTTCCATTACTTGATATCCCACATCTTTCTCTCTCCTATTCTTCTCCAAATTTCCTCTCTTTTAACAGTTGATTAAGTGTTTAATTAAATACCTTAGGTATCTCACAACACTACATCGTCATTATGGTGCAATAAAAATAACTATCCACACTGACCCGGGTAAAATCCCATCCTCTATTTAGTGGATGAAATTTTCAATTCTAAAATAGAAATAGTTGAAGATTATGTCCTCAAGAACCCTTAAACCATGTCTATGATTAGGACGAGGTTGAATGAGTATCATGTTTCCAACGATATAGTCATTTTCCTATGGCATGGGAACTTAACACATAACAATTTTCAAGACTACTAAAATTTAACCCTCCACAGAACATGCAAGAGGCTATGGAATGAAAAGGCTTGGATTTTAATCAGGTCATTTTGATTCACTTTGTGTTATAGAGGAGGATGTTGAGAAATGGGCTCAATAATGTTTTACCACATTGAACATTCAAATATTTTCCTCCACTATTTTTGTGATTTCATTTTTTAGATGAATATCAAGTCGTACTGGAGTCATAGGACCCCTAATACTACCACATACTTCCCCACACCAATGAATCTATCATTCCAACACCGCATATACCTCACCCCTTCCCATTCACCACTAAATATATTCAGTCTTCATCTTCTATGCCTATTAGCATGATATCCCAACTTCTTGGTCGACCACCCCTACCGGGGAGTTATGTTACATGTGTCTAGGTTATGTTCTAGACATGGTAATCAAAAATATTTTTCTCTACTTTTCCGTTTTTAAGTGTTAAATTCTATGACATGGTCATGAATTATATGACCCAAGATCTTGAAATGATTCACACATTTCTTTTGAGGGATATAGTGTGATGGTAAATAGTGCGTCGTTGGAATATGTATTCCTCATAGAATACCATGGTTATGTGGTCGCGACACCATGGATTATTTTCTCTAACAATATCTCAATCCAAAATTACATCAATCCTGATAAAACATGAAAGAAAAAATGTCATAAAATGGAAATATTATGTTTAAAACACTTATTAAATTAGTAATAAAAGAATATAAATAAATTAGTTTTCAATCACTAGGGATAAAAATATCAAGGTCGTAGTGGTAATCATATCCATATCATGGAATGAAATAGTTAGTGTGTTGTATTCTAAGGTTAGGTATGACATGACATGAAAAATCATAATTAATCATAATCTTTCCAACCAAAGTACTTTGGGGTTCCCATGATTAATTTACTATAGGTGAGTACCAATCATAAAATCAAACACATAAAACATCAATGAATATTAGAATTATATCTTTTCCCACCTCTAAGAATCCCTTCATATAAAAACCCCTTTTATTAAAATATAATATACTACACAAGAAAATAAAACATCCCAAAAACTATTAATCTCAAAGCATAACATAATATGGGGGGATCAACCACAACCACTTTTATAAAATGACTATAAGATCATTTGATAACTATTTTAGAACTCAAATTATGAAATAATTTTAAAAAGATTCCAAAATGATCCTTAATGATTTAAACCATGGTTTTTAACATAGAAGTATATTTTTTAAACTAAATACAATTTAATGCTTCAAAAACAACACATTCAAAACAAAATTAAACTCACAATCATGATAAAATGATCTAGTAGTGTTAATTTAAAACCTATAAATCATTCAAAATATCACTAAAAATAATTAGAATCAACAAAAAAAATAAGAACCATAAATTGATAAATAAGGAATTACAAGTTATAATAATAAGAAAGGTTCTTTGAAATACCACATTTAATTCAATGACTAAGTATAATTCTAAAGTTTTTACTTCTAAAAAACATTTAAAATTCATTAAGTATCCTATAAATTACTTTTAAAACCTGAATTTGAATTAAGTAGTTAGTGAATCATTTTATCAAACACCTAAAGTACTTTAGAAATATATTTTAAATACATACCATTGAAAATACATTAGAAACCTATTTTATCAACTTACAACCCACCAAGATAAGGAAAACAAATTTTGTAACATTGAAATCTATCTTCACATCATATATTGAAAATATAAAAAAAAATCTTTAAAGAGATAAAAGAAATAATTAATATCAAACAAACATAATAGAATAGAGATGCCTAACTTAATACAAAGTAATTACACCAACTTTAAAAAAAGATATTATTGAATATGTCTCAAGAAGATCATTACAACCCCTAGAAACCAAAAATACTATGTCAATACAAGCCCCGTGACTAAGGGTTTTTTCACCATGGCCTCCAAATGAATTATCGGATAATAAATAATAATAGATATCGATGAAGAAAGAAAAATAACCCAAAACCTTTTATAATATGATTGAAAACAATAAAGATATAATGAAATTAAAGGATAATAACTGGGGGTATTCTACATATCTCTTTAGTTGAGTCACATGAATGGGATGATAAAGATACACATTTGGGATCTTAAATTCAATTTAGAATATAAAAATTTCAAAGAATTAAAATTCACCCCAGGATAGGTCATGACTGTAATTGCTTCATAATGGTGTGAAATCATTCAAGACCAGAATGGTTGCAAGGTGACAACCTATATCATGGTCTTGGAATCATGTGGACATAAAAACTAAAAAATGGGGTAATTTTCTATTCTTGTTATTATATCCCTCGGTCATAATATGATTGGTTTTCATTCCAAAACTATAGACCTATCAACATATTGAAGAAATAATAAAACCCATGAACTTCCAAAAATTTGATAAAAATGAAGAAATATGAAAAAGGAATATGCTATAAAAAATAATAAAATAAAACTAGAAATTAATATTGTGGTTGGGATAGTTTTGAGCTAGGTCTTCTAGGCGGTGAACTCCAAGATTTCTAAAATTACCCTCGAGTACCCAGTGGAAAACATGGCTCTGTAGGGTGTGGATCCCTATCTTCTATCCAATTGGGGTGCATCATGTGGCCAATGGACAACTAGGTACCAAGTGATTGTTCACTAAAACACCTCAATAATATGTATGTATTTCCTTTGAAATAAACATAAGGTATTGAATAGAATTCCTTACACACAACCCCAAGTATATATAAACCATTATATGGTAAAAAAATTATAACATAGCCATTAAATTCTTAGGTATGAATATTAATAAATAGTGTAAATTTACTGATTAATGTATAATAAATAATTACTCAATTTTCAGTAATGACCATTCATCTTCAAAAATATGTTTTATTCAAAGATGTTTGTATTGGATTATTTATAAAACATTATAATTAATTTTAACAATATCTAAAAATTTTATTTTATAAAATTGAAATAATTATTAAATATTCATGTCAATATTATCTTAGGGTGTTTTTAGTATTTTTTTATAAATGTTTTATTATGTGCTAAATAGTAAACTATACATATTTTTATAACAACTATCATATATGTTCAATTAAATTTACCCTTGAATTTTAAAATTTAATATTAAATTAACATAAGACTTATTTAATTATAAATAATCTAATTAATCATATATTAATCATCATTATACTTGATTTCGGTATAAGTTCATTTTTCTTCTTAAAAACTCACTTTTCAAAAATTGTTTTTACACGCTCAAGGTGTTTTTATCTTACTAAATTAATATAATATCTATTGGTAAAAAACATTTAATTAAATTTATAGATTAAATATTCAAATAAATATTTTAACATTCATTTAATTTTTTTTATAAGGAAATTAATGAATGTAAGTTGTGTTTTCGGCTTAAAAATTCATTTATCAAAAATAAGATTTCATTACAGTTTTCACACTTATTTAAAATTTAATTCTAAAATTTTAGATATTGAATCAATAAAATTTGATCCCATAATTTTAATAATAATAATAATTAGTATAATTTAATAGGTTCAAATTTATATTTGGTCATAGTGGATTTTTAAAAACTATAATTTTTTCCATAATTAAGGTTAAAAGGGGTTTACTTAAGGGAGAGGTTAAAACAAGAGTTAATGGTAGTATTGGAATAAAAAAATTTATAATTTTTATTTGTTTAATAAATTTCATCCATATATTTTCCTAACTTTTAATCCCTATTCATTTGGGAACACTTTCCTCTAAAAGTTTCCTTATATCATCAAAATATTTTTCAAAATTCCATGTGTGTCCTTACCCTCTCTTATAAAAGGGAATATATTCTCCTACTTTATTAAAAAATATTATTAAACATCATAAATTACCTACTATAAAACTATCCTAGATCAATTAATTTCATTCTAGATCTTCTATTATTCCTCTATAACAAATCCTTCAAGGATTATGGATTAAGCCAAAGTAGGTCTCTCAAAGAAGGGGAATAGATCATAACCAAGCTCAACCAATTTTATTTACTCTAATACTAAATTTAAACTATTTGTATCCATAAAAAATTATTAATATATTATCATTAATATACATATATTTAATTATTATTACTTAAAATACTTTTGCCCCTTCGTCTCCATCAAATGGGTGGTAAATCAATTTCTCATTCCAAAGTGTGGACTACTCCCTCCACCCAACGATATGATTAATTTTACATATGAATATTTCAATATTGGTTAAAGTATTAGATTTAATGTATATATGACACTTAAAATATAATATTTGGGTTTTAAAGATGAATTATTATTTTCCTTTTTTTATATTCTTATAAAAATAGTAATATTACTCATGCATACATACATATTACCATCTACATGTAATGATTTCATTCATATTTCATGGAAAATTTATATTTATGGTTAAAAATATGTGTATAATGAATTTATATAATATTTATAAAATTATTAATATTATGTATATTTAGGAATTGTTGTCAGAGTACAAGGACCATAGCCATCAAAAAAAACTTTTAAGAAAAATGAAGAAGTTAACACCTGAAATGGAAATGATAATGAATGATTCATAAGATGTTATAAGTAAAACATGTATGGTATTATGGGATTTATTATTGTTTTATCATATAAGTATAATAAATTTAAATTTTTTATATAGTTTCATATTGAGATTCTAAATAAAATTAGACTTGAGTTATGAGTTTTATGTTACAATCTCTTTTTACAAGAATTTTTTGGGTTTAAAATTCCAATAATAAAATTATGTGATATATCCATAAAAAAATCATATTTATTTTCTTCCAATTGGTTATTTTTGGAGATTAAATATTTTCACCTCATTTTATACTATTTAAGTATCTAAAATACTAAAATACTATTTTTATGCAAAACCAACCTTGTTTTTCACTTCAGGTGGGAATCTTTTGTTCAATTTATATATTTTATTTAAATTTTCACAACAATATTTTTACTATTATACGAATATTATTTATAATAATTTTTAACTATATTTTTCATTATCTACAATGGTTTTAAATGAATCTTATTATCATTTTACATGTTTGGTACTCTTGAATTTTTACATAAAATGTGAAAGGACTATTTTCTCAAACTTGTTTTACAAGAACAACTCTCTCATCCATACTGCATAATATCTACATTAAAAATTAATTTTTAAGTTTCTCTTTTTCTTTTTTTATAAATTTTTTCCTTTTTTTTTTGTAATTTTTTATATTCAATATAAGTGATTTCAAATGAAAATGCCATTTTCTACAAGAAATTATTTTGTGATATTTTATTTTTATTTCAGTCTATAACAACATAATGTGATGTTTCTTTTAATATATTGGGGATATGATCTAATTTAACCATCCTTTTTATTCATTTACTTGGTTTATTATGATGATCATGAAATTTTTTTGAAACCCATATCCTTTCCACAAGTTATGATTTGATGATATGATGCATGTTTTATGTTCTTATGAAACACATATGTATGGTTTTCATTATGTGATTGATGGGATAAAAATTATATATCCCTCTAATGAATTCAGTGATAATGGATATATCATGATATAATTAGGGAAAGATTGGGGATTGAACCTTATTCAGTAAGGTAATTCATCTTATAAGATAGCCCTGGGAGGGAACCTTGAATAAAAAATGATGGAATATGGATTATACCCCAATAAACTATGATATTCTTTGAAGTTATCCTTATCTAAGGAAATTATTTTATATTATTATGTGTAGGGTAAACTTATATTTTATGCTGATGAAATTTTCTTATGGATCACAATTAATTATTGATGAATATGTACTCTTATGTCTTATGTCTTTTGATTGAAAACCTCATATGCCATGTTTCATGATTTAATATCATTGATAGATTGGGTACATAATTTAAAGTTACGATCATTTTCTAATACCTTTATGTTTATCTTATCATCACTTATGATCATTGATTGACACCTCTTTTGTTTATCCTTACTGAGCTTCTAGGATCACTAATTCTTATGTTTCTCTTCCTTGGGTTATGAATATAGGTTATAAGTATAATATGTCTAGGAAGGGTGATGGTTATCAAGAACATTACGAGAAATGATGAAAATCATTTATGTACCACCTGTTTATGTTTCTATATTTCCAAATAAATTATTCCTTTTTAGTTATAGTGTTTACCAAATTGATATGTAATGAATTTTTCTACTAATAAGATGTAGAATTTATATATGTATTGTTTGGTTTTTCATAGTTTGTATTAGGTAAAGGATTAGTTATTTTTTGAAACTTGGATGAGAAAATTTTAATCGGTACCCTTAGTATATGCCTATCTATTTGATGAAAGCCTAATTAATAGAAAATAAAGGTGTTTTGTTTTCTTATAAATTCATATCTTTTTTATTACTATATATGGATGTGGATTTATAATAGATTATTTTATGTTTAATAACCGTGAAAAGAATTTTTTGAGTATATATCAACCATCATTTTGGTGTATGGTGAATGTCACTTGACTGTGAACCTAGTTTGGTACTCTCATGGGATATACATAGGTAAATTCAGATTTTCAATAAATTATATTTTGAATGATTTGAATAGATAATGACCATGGATGGCCTATATTTAATATATGATGTCATAGATTAAAAATAAGTTATAAGATTTAGGCAACTAATAAATTATTGTAGTGATTATATGATTTCCCACTATGATTATTATTATATATATTATGTTTTTTTGTTTCAGTCATTGTATAGAACCAAAAAAACCAATGTTAATTCTGAATGTGATGGATAAATCAATGATATTCCTCATGAGAAACCAAATGATTTATGACCTCTAATGTATAATGTTATGATTCTACCTAACAAAGTGCCTCAATATATGATTAAAAAACTCAATTATTATATAATGAATTACTAGTAAAAATTTATAATGATATATTGATCGTAAATCGAGTGTATAAATCATGTTCATTTAAACATTACGGGAATTTGATCCCTCAAAAATATTTTATTCACTATCTAGTTAAATTTTATGTGATTTTGGTCATGGATTAACGTTTTTTTTATAAATCCAATTTCAATTTTCAAGGAAGGGTAGTCAAATTTAATATATGAACCAGCCTACAATTTACTATCGATGCGATGATAAATATAACCATTAAATAGAAATTAAATCCATATCATGGGTCATGATTACAATTATAATGGGGAATATATCTTAGATAATTGGGGATAAAGTCAATGTCAGATATATTCTTATTGTATAGAAGTATGTTATTGTTTTTTAGAAGATTTTCCTAGTATTTATCCTAATATCTGAGTAATGTTTTTAATTTAATTCATAGATAGTTATATAAATACTTCAAAGACACCATATATAATGGACCTATATGAATTACAATATTTGGATAATAAAATTCAAGAGAATCTTGAAATGTTATTCAGTTGTCCAACTGCTTAATCTTGTGGAACACCAATTCATTTTATTAATAATAAATATGGATTAATGTGACTGAGAATTGATTATCAGGAATATAAAAAGGTAAAAATTAGGAATAAATATCCACTACCACGTATTGATAATTTGTTTGATCAATTGAAAGGATATAAATATTTTTCCAAGACTAATATTCAATCAAGATACTATCAATTGAGGGTTAAAAATGAATACATACCCTATAGAGACTTCTATTCAAGGTATGGTCAATATGATTTTATAATGATTCTATTTGGTTATATTAATTCCCTTGATATCTTCTTGGATTTAGTGAATAAATAATTTAGGGAATACCTTGATCATATTGGGGTAGTCTTTAAGACGATATTATTATATTCCCTAAGACTGAGGAAGATAATAAAGATCACTTGAGGATTATACGAAAGACCCTAAGTAAGAAGAATCTCCATGTATAATTTACCATATGTGAATTATTTCTACAAAAAAAGTGTAATTTTTTGTCCATATAATCTCATGTGATGGTATATCAGTGGATCCATCAATCTAGGAAGTTATTGAACAATGTCTTAGGGAAAAAACTATGAATGAGATCCATAGATTTCATTTATTGTATAGATATTATTGATTCTTTGTGAATTATTTCTCATGAATACCTAATCTATTCACTAGGTAAACACATACAGGAGTTAAGTTTTATTACATGTATGAATATGTTGAAAATTTCGAGGAACTGAATAGATGGTTGTTCCATGAACCTATGCACACACTACCCTATAGTGGTGAATGTTTTTCTATATACATCAATCCATTAATTAATTTGTTGGGTTGTGTTCTCATGAAGAATTATATAGAGATAGATTATTCCTTACACCAATTAAATATTCAAGAGTAAAATTAACTAACCTATTATTTAGAGTTATTAGTGGTAATCATTGAATTAAAGATGTGGAGGGATTATATTTATGGATAAAGGTTTTCTATAAATATTGATCATAAAAGTTTAAATTATATATTCACACAAAAATATTTTAATATGTGGTCAAGGCTACGATTAGAGTTAACTAAATATAATGAATACTCAATACATTACCAACATAGGAAAGAGAACAAGGTGGATGATTATTTGAGTCAAAAGTATCATGCTTCTTATATATGATGGGGATAAAAAAATAAAAATATTTATAACTTTCAATGGATGAAACTTTAAATCTTGATGGAAGGGTTGGAATCATTTATTTTGAAAATGAGTGTTAAATCGTCTATCCATGTAAAGATTAAAGAGTCACAGAAGGAGGACGTGGAGCTACAAAAGAAGTTGAGAAATGATCTTTAGTTCAACATTGATTGTGATGAATTGATAAGACTCGAGAACTTAGTATGTGTCTTGTTAATACTATACATGAATATGGAAATATTGGAATAATCTCATAGCTCATCATTATCTATTCATATTATAAGTACAAAGATACATAGATATATTAAAGAGTGTTTCTAGTGGGAAAAAATTAAGATAGATAAATCTTACTATGTATCTCGGTGTGTTGTAAGTTATAAAGTTAAGTGAGGGAGAAATATGTCTAAGGGGATGTACAACCATTACTCTTACAGGAATGCAAATGTGAAAAATTACGATGGATTTTATCATCAAAATCCCTAAAAAATATAAAGTCCATAATTCTATTTTTTTAGTTGATCAACTTATAAAGAAAAAACACATAATTAATATTTGAGAAGATTTATCTCTTGATAAAATTTCAAGGTTATACATTAAGGAGGTGGTAATATTTCATGAAGTACCACATTCTATTGAATCAGATCAGAAAAATATGTTTACCTAGAAGTTTTGGATAAGTCTTATACAAACTCTAGATATATAGCTATATTTTAGTACACTTTATCATCCTTATATAGTTGTTCACTCCGAGAGGACCATTCAAAACCTACATGATATATTGATATCCCATTATCTATATTTTAATAGTGGTTGGGACCAACCCCTTCATCCAGTTGAGTTTTTTTTAGAACAATATCTTTTAATCAATTATTCTGATGGCTCCTTATGATGCCCTATATGGAAAGAGGAGTATAACTATAACATAATGAGTTGAATTTATTAAAATAAAGCTATTGGGACTTGAGATAGCTGAGAAAATTGTGGAGAAGGATAATTTCATTTAACATCATATCAAGAAATCATCGAGTATACAGAAGAGTTATGATAACAATCATCAGAGAGATCTCGAATCTGATGTTAATAATAAGGTCTTATTATGAATTTCCCAATGAAATAAAGTTATGATGTTTTTAAATAACAAAATACTGATCTATTGGTTTATTTTTCTATTTGATATTTTCGATCAGATTTGGATAATTGTTTATCAGTTGGCTTTCCCACCAAACCTCTATCAAGTTCATAATGTGTTCCATATATATCTCTTGAGGTATTAAATACCGAATACATCAAATGTAAATAACTTAGAGGTTACAAAACTAGATAATGATCATTCCAATGAAGATAAACTAGTATAAATATAAGATCTTAGAAATAAATTTCTATATAACAAGACTACTCCCCTAGTTAATGTTCTTTAATGGAATTATAAATTCAAAGAAGAAACATGTGAACCTAAGGATGTAATAAATAAAATATATCCTCATTTTTTTATGTGAAAGTGGTATAAATTTGAGGAAAATTCATTTTAAGGGGGTTATAATGTAATTCCCCGTGATTTTATGTGTATTTTCTTTGAAATAAACTAGAGTTATTTAATAGTTTTCTTTATATGTGACCCTGAGTCTATATAAACTGTGATATAGTAAATAGATATAACATAGTTGTTAAATTGATTAATATGAATAGTAACAATAAAATTATGAAAAATATTTATTGCATTTTTAAATAGTGTTTATTTATTTATTAATTAATAATAAATAAGTACTCAACTTTTAGTAAATTCATTTTATTCTTTAAAGATTTGTATTCTTCAAAAATAGGTTTTAACATATTTTTTCACGTGAACATTATACTTAATTATTAATATTTTTATGAATTATATTTTATGAAACTAATATAATTTTTTAAATTATAATTTCAATATTATCCAAGGGTGAGTTTTTATGAGTTTTCTGAAAATATATATTTTTCTATGAATAGTGAAAAATACAGATTTTTGTAAACATTTTCATTTATTTTCAAGTAAATTTCACATTATGTTTTTAATTAGATATTACATAAAATTATTTCTCCTTTAATTATAAATAATCTATAATTTAATACATTTTAATCAAAACTATACTTGATTTTGTTATAAGTTCATTTTGCGCTTAAACCACATTTTTTCTAAAAGTTGTTTTTCTATGCACAATGTGTTTTTATCTTAATAAATAAACATAATATATATTAATTAATGGTTTTAATTAAAATTTTATAATATATATTAATTATTATATTTTGAAATTAATTTCATTTTTTACATGTAATTTAATTAAAGTATGTTTTGTTTTATTCTTAAAAATTAATTTTTCTAAAAACATGATTTTGTGGTGGATTACAGGCTTATTTAAAATTAAATTATGATAGTGGTAGAAATTGAATAAATTAAAATGTATTGAATATTTTTAATAATAATTATATATATATATATATATAATATATATATTTAAATAATTTTAACTTCATTTTTGGTCATAGTAAATATTAAAAAAAGTAAACTGTTATTACCACTATTAAGGTTTAAATGAGTTTACTATGGGGGTTAAACAAAGATATGAGGATATGAGGACTATATTGACATAAAAACTTGAATATTTTTTATTTTAAAGATATTTTAACCTTATATTATCATAACTTTGAATGCCTATCCATTTTGATCAATTGTTCCCTGAAAGTGACCTTTTATCAATGAAATATTTTAAGAAAATCAATGTGTGTCCCTCCCCTCACTTATAAAACAACACATATTCTCCATCATTATTCACAAAACTTTAGAGTCATAGACCATAAAATAACTTCTCAAAAACCTTTCTATATTCCTTTCATTTATCCTATATCTTCAGGTATTCTCTTAAGACCAATCCTTTAAGGCTCAAGGAGTAAGCCGAAGGAGGTTTCTTATAGAATAAGTAGAGATCTTAACCAAGATATTCCAATTTAATTTCATATTATACTTCCACTAAACATGTGATATACATAAAAAATAATTAATATTGTATCATTAATATACTTATATTTTATTATTGTGGTGAAATAACCTTAAACCACCTCTTCTCCATCAGATGGAAGATGAAGATATCATTCATGTGTATGTGTGGAACTCTACCTCTAAATATTGATTTGATTCATTTTCCATCACCATATTCCATGTTTTATTATTATATTATATTTAATTTATATATATGATATTTATAATACAATAATATTTTTGTAAAGTATTACTACTATTTACCATTCTTTCATTCCTTTCATCAAAAAATATAAACATCGCTCATGCATATGTACAAACTACCGTCTCCATATAGTGATGTCAATAATTTTTCATAACTAATTTATAATAATGATTATAAATAATGTTTATAAATATTCATATAATGAATATATATATATAAATTTTATCATTATTAAAATTCTATAGATGAAGTAACCATGGTCTATGAGCATGGATTATAACCATCTAACCAAGATATAAAAGAAAACCAAGCAGTAAACACAAAAAAATATTATGATAATGATTGATTGTTAATAAATATGTGATAATTTGTTATAAGAAAACCATTTATTATTTAATAGGTATGATTTTGTTTCTAGTATATAATTATAATAAATTTAAATTGATTATACATGATATTAGAGTTCTTAAAAAGTAAGATAGACCAGAGGTAAGGGTTTTATGTAACAATCTATTTTTACCAGGTTTGTTTATGCTTAAATTTTTTATAATGATATTATATAATATCTCTATCCAAAATATTATGTATTATATTATACTCTAGTTAATTCTATATATTATATATTTTATAGTCATTTTCCTCTTTTTAAGTGCCCAATATACTAAAAGTAAAATCATTTTTAACTATATTTGACATTATTTTCCAAGGTTTAAATGGAAACTTCTTATTATTTTCTAAATATTAAAATTTTGAATATTTACCAAAAATGTGAAAGGATGTTATTTTTAGCATATAATGTACGGAAATATTTCCCCAAGATCATGACTACTCTTTTATTTAATTATTCCTTCGTAATTTTCATTTTCTCTTTTTAATAAATTTTTTTCCTTATTATTTTTAGAAATTTTTAGATTCTAGATAAGTGGTAGAAATTAAATGGTCAGTCTCTTCAAAAAAGTGTTTTGGTACTATTTTAAATTTATTTTTATCTATAACATCATACTTTTATGTTTATTGTGATTTACTAGGGATATG
The DNA here is from genome assembly GCA_963277665.1 of Viscum album. Classification (NCBI taxonomy): domain Eukaryota; kingdom Viridiplantae; phylum Streptophyta; class Magnoliopsida; order Santalales; family Viscaceae; genus Viscum; species Viscum album. The sequence goes on from OY728139.1 coordinate 482,327,557, forward strand.
ATACAATGACACTATATTTATTATTTCTTTGTATAGTTTATGATAATGTTGAAGAAATGATTATAAAACCTATATCCTTTTCCTGTGTTAGGATTTGATAATATGATGAATGTTTTACGATATTATGGCACACATATGAATAGTTTTTATTATCTTATGGGTGGTACTGGAATTATATAACCTCAAATTCATTGGGTAATGATAGATATCTCATGATATAATAAGTACTCAAATGAAGAGTGATCCCAATTTAGTATGTGACTTTTTTCAATAATATTGTCAGGGGATATAACCTTTATTATAGAAAATATGGAATGGGGAAAAATCTCAAATCCATTATGATTGTCCTAGATATGATCCTCGACTAAATAAATGGTTTTCTAGGCTTATGTGTATACTAAGAACTTTTTTTATGATTATGATATGTTCACATGGATCATGGTTGATTATTGATGATTCCATAATATTATATATATATATATATTTTTAAACCTTATTCGTTATTTCAGGATTAACAATCTTTGACTGACTATTTATAATTTTTATGAGTCATGATAATATTCTCCTAACATTATTCTTATCTTTTTATCACTTATGATCATTGATTGATACCTATTATTTCACCTTTAATGAGTATTTAATCTCATGTTTCCTTATGTATACCTTCCCTAGGTTATGAGTAAAAATTTTTAAGTATAATATATATAAGATCGATACTATTTTTCAAGAACATAATTGGAATTGATTTTGATATTTTATTGAAAAGTTGTTTATGTATCTATGTTTCAAAAGACTCTAAACCTTTTAGGTTATAACATGGATTTTATTTATATGTAATGAATATTTGGTCAAAAAGATATAGTATTTATGTATTTAATTTTTGGGTTTCTATATTCACCAAGTACTTGGTAGTCCCATGTAGCCTTTTTGGTGAGAGGTAAAGAGGTATTTTCGAAACCCCCTATTTGATCTCCACTCAATGGTCTTCTCCTCTCACCACATGAACTGTTAAGATACGATTCTCACTTTACCTATACTCAACCCTCCCCCCCTACTACAAAAAAATCAGTATGGATCATGTTTGTTTTTTCACACAAAACCAAGGTAGTCTCTTTATCTTTTTCTCTATTATTCTTCCCTCTTGTTTGATTTTTTTTGAAACTATATATAGGTATTTGATAAATATTATATAATTCAATGGTGGAATTATACCAGTGTGATGGGTCTTCATGGTGAAATGGCCTGAGGATGTTAAAAGATTAAAGATACTATTTTTTCTCACCATTTTGTTGGATATATGTCACCTAGTGATTTTTCATATAGTTTTTATTTAATTGGAATGAATTATGTAACCAATTGAGTTTAAAATGATAAATATTATTTTCATATGTGTGTTGAAATAATTACATGGTCTATTGCCCACCATTTCTTGAGGTTATGGTCATTGGAGTTTATTTAGTTATATTTCATAAATTATTCCTCATTAGATCAAATTAAATAAATGATTTTATATGTATATAATTAATTTTTATTTTAGATGAATTGATACAATGGATTGAGAGTGTAGATATTCTTAGTGTGGTATTGGTATGAGGTTGAACAATTTTGGATTATTTATGGTAATCTTGGATCATTAGTATGTGGACCCTTTAATACTAACCTATATGTGTGTCTACATGTTCATTACATGTGTGTGACGATGGTTGGGTTTTGAAAATTTATGAAGGGGATAAGTGATTTTAAATATTTTTGATAGGATAAGGTTAAGAATATTAAGAGTGGACCATGCTTTCCTCTCTTGGGTTTTACATTTTAAAACTCCTTGGATATTATTCGTCTTTGTGTAATGATGACTAGAAAAACATAAGTTACCCTAATGTGGTCTTGGATCCTGGGATGATTTGTCTTTGGTATGTTTAAGCCCTAGTGAGTTAATAAAGGTTATTCTAGGTGTATGTCAATTAAGGAATGAACTAGTCTATGTTGACCTTTATAATTTCCTGATAATGGATATGGTAATATCCTTGGAACTCCTTAACTAAGATTATTGGGAAGTTAAGGATAGATCTAGTGGACTATGGTAAGAAATTGAGATTAATGAATACATGTTATTATGTTATTAATGATAATAATCAACCCCTTTGGAAGTTCCGAGTGACACTTAGTGATTGTAAAGTATGAATATGGGATCTCTGGAGTGTGCCCCCCCCCAAATGGAGTGGAACAAAACAACTAGATGAGTAGGGGTGGTCAGTATGATGTTCTGTGAGGGTTACATAGTATTTAAATTGATATAATTATGGGTATACTAAGTGGGATCTGGTTAGTATGCACATGTATATATCACATGTGAAGTGTTTTTATAGGGACTGAGTATTCAGTGAGTCACCATGGGTTGTGTTTGGGTATTAGATATGTTCTAGAGATGGATAATAGAATTATGATGGTTTTCCTGAGGCCAAAAGGGGTATAAAATGGAATGTGTGAGTGGTTTAGTGTTTAGTGTGATCAATGGGTTGGGTCTATGAGTTGGAAATGTCCTAAGGGTATGTAATTCATGAGAGTATTATATATCCATATACTAATTTTGTGGTTGTGTATGAATAGGTTGGTTAGGGTGATAATGTTGGTTTTTATGTGCTACCCTCTATTGTAAATTTAAATGGGGATGTGCATGCTCTTAACCAAGGGTTATGTTATGGGATTTGTCCCCTATGTTTTTAGTTATTTTTATACACTAAATTTGTTATGTTGTAGTGATGACATGTGATATGTGATGCGGTAATGAACCTCACCCTAAGTGAGAGGGTGGCTGTATGAGAAGTGATGTATGTTGGGTATTATATCTAACCCTAAGTAATAGGGTTGTAGTAGAAGATGTGATATATGAACGGTATTAAAACTTATTATATGTCAGAGGGTGGTGGTAAAAGATGTGATATATTGAAGGTATTGGAACTTATTCTAAGTGATAGGGTAGTGGAATGTGATGTGATATATGGCTGGTATTCTACATAACCTCGAGTGAGATGATGGAGGTATATGATGTGGAACAAGATTTAGTGTGAGACCTCACCATGTGAGAGAGGGTGTAGGTATGTGAATTGGGATGAGACATCACCTTGAGTGAGTGGGTTAAGGTATGTGATGAGTTATGATACAAGTTAATGGCCTCACACTGAGTGATATAGTGTAGTTAAAAGATAAGGTGTGATATATATCATGTAACCACACCTTAAGATGGATAGTGGTAGTATTTGATCAGATGTGATATCAGGACATGAAATATTAACTTGAACTTAGTGATAGGGTAGAGGATGAAACTTAGTTATATGGACCTTAACCGTGTTACATGGTATATGTTTTAGTTAGTGTTGTGAGATGAATTGTATTTTAACATTGGATGATGTAGGGAGATTAGGTATTATGGTGGCCTGGTTAGCACATAATGACCTAACATGACTACATTCTTTCTATATATTTTATTATTATTCATTTAAAAAACATTAATAATCTATATATTAAGGTATATATGAGGAGAGCATTGTGAGACAACCTTTTAGACACATACCCAGCCTGGGCACCCCTATATGCGAGTGATACTTGTTTTATGCTTTTGTGACCAATATGTGTTCATATTTTTATAACATTAAATAATTGTTTTTTAATTTTTTTTATTTATATTGATATAATTCTATGAATCTAATCAAATGATATATGACACATATATTATTTATCCACTATATTATGTGTTGGTAGTAAGAGTATTATCTTCCCATGTTGTTTGTAAACTATCGCAAATAGTCGATATCTACTAGTATATACGGAGGTATGCCTGAGGTCATGTGTATAATGAAATAAACTAAACATATCTTTATTTTACATTACGTCTATAATTTAAAAATTATAATTCATAATATAATCTCACAATGCCAATAATAGAAGGATTAATGTCTTCGAGGACTACCTATATAATCAATTTTTATTACAATACATGTAACAATTTCCCTATAATTGAGCCACAATAGACTCATTCTTGACTTCTCATAAATTATAATCACCTTTATATCACATGTAAATGGAAACTTAGGAAAGATATGAGTGAAGATGCTCAGTATGGGTAAATATAAGAAATAATAATCGAATTTCATTACTTAGCAAAAGTTGAGAATATAATCAAGATATAAAAAAACTATACCTAAGAAATCATAGATCATAAATCATGAAATATATCTTTGAATAAAAAAATTCATGAATAAAAGGAGTTTAGAATAAATATTTAATAGACATGATCTATGAGAGTATAACATAAGAAGAAGAATGAGCATAAAACTGTGACATATTTCAAAAATGGAACAAAATATTATTATAAGGAAAAATTAACTTCATGAGTCACACACACTAAAAGACAATATTTTGAGGAAAATTTATTATATCCATGTGTAAATCAGAATTACGAGTCACCAACTTGAACCAATTATTTCAAACAATTAGAATATTCCCTGATATACATATCTCATAAGTTTTAATATTTTAACTAATGCATTAGATGGAGATATAAGACTTGACCCATAACCATCCATATTTATTAGTTCCCTTATAAAATCATTCACTTATCACATCATAAAGTACACATGGAAATAAAATGGATTTCATAAAATATTCAGATTAAAGTCATGCACTTTTTTAGAATAAATAAACCATGGAGAAAATGTGTTTCATATTCTTTTACAATGGAATTGTAAAAAATATTCTATATTCATAATTAGATAAACTCATAAAAAATAAATGGGTATCCAAATATATTTAGAAATATTCTAGTTAAATACTTTTCAATTAAGACACTAAAAACATGGTTTTTACACTATATTGATAATGGGTATACAATTAATTTGAAAATTTCTCTAATCAATCGAAATATTATATCTAGGTGAACGCCATTAAATCATTTTAAGTAAATTTATATTATTCATAGTGGAATAAAATTTTAAGATAACTCATATTTATACCCACTGGATGATTAGTCAAGAAAATGGAAGTGATGGGTCTTTCCTCCAAAAGAGAATGTAATTAAGAAATATTTCAGAAGAAATAAGGTAGATGGTATAGAATATATAACATCCCAGATAAAGTTGATCATTTAATTGTTTTTATAAATAATTTATAAAAATAAGAGAAGAATAAATTATTTTATAAACCATGAAATAATAGAGGGAAATATTCATATAAAATTAAAAATGGTTTCATAATTATGTTTCAACATATAAAATGTTAAAAAGACATTCTTTTCACACTTTGATGAAATCTCCCCAAACAATAAACATTAATTTTTTTTAAAATATTAAATAAGGTAAAGTAGAAGAAAAATAACTTAAAAAATTATTGAGGTGTATATAAAGACATTTTTAAAACAATCTATTTAATATAGACCTGGATAAAGTGATCTCCCTATCGATAAGAAGATATATGGATAGCTTCAATTATAATAAACCCTTTGGTTTTAATATGACTCAAGTGGAAATGAACATTATTTGGGACATGTAGGACACCATTAATATCTAATTAAAATTAAATGGTGTGATATATAGGATACTAAATCCCCAAATGTATTATCATTAAAAAATATTTATTTTATAATATTATTGTCAACAAAACTCGTACACATTGAAAACCATTTTAATCAAAAAACAACATTCCTCTTATGTATCCTTAAATAAAAATACATTTAAAATATTTAATGATTTTGAAAATAAAAAATCCATGGATGTGGTAAAAAAATTCATTATATAGTAATAATTAAATATTAAATGTAACATGGTGCACAATAATAATTACATCTTAGAAAGTTAAATTTGAGACAAAGAACCCCTAACAAATTTTATAATTTTTGTGTCAAAAACATTCGAGAGAAAGAAAATGGAATAAAACATCAAACACCTTGAAATATAATGGGATGAAAATAAAAAAAATTAAAAGAAATTATATACACCTTTCTAAATAAAAAATATTTTATAATATGAAGTATATATTGTGGGATTGGTAGTTGGCAAAAGAAACACTTACCAAAATTCCCGACTTCCACTAAAGCACTTAAATATCTTATATAAACAACTAAAATAATAAACCTATATTTAGGATACTTATTTATATATATAGCCTTTTATAAAATTTATTTATATTAAATTTTAACAGTTATATTAGTTATTGATTATTTATTTTCAATATTAGGTGTGTGTAATCTTGATCATTTAGAACAAGTTTCATAATTGCAATGATGTTCTTCATTATTATCCCAAATTTTATCATTCCTATATCATAAAAAGGTACTATAATTTAATTTTTAAAATTTTTTATAATGTTATAATTTAATTTCTTATGTATTTTTGTTGTTATTCATATTGATGAAGTCGGGGATGGGAATTTGTAATTTATAAATATCAGAAGATGTTATATTAAATTATTTATTAAAAGATTATTTTATATTTTTAGAAAAAATATACCATTATTAATATCCAATATTAATTTTACAAATACATATTTGATTAAAATTTATTTCACTATTCATGTCAATGGATAAACTGATCCAACTAGAACATGTTAAAATCTATGAGTGAGTATGGTTGTAAAAGAGATTATTTTGTTATAATATCATTATCATAGTTGTACAATGAAATTATTATGATTTTATCATTTTTATGAAATATATTTGTGTTCATTAACAAGAATAAAGTAAATTAAAAGTAAGTTGTCACTTTTAAATATATTTCTTTTCCTCTGGGTAGGTTCCTTTTAAGCATTTAGTTTTACAATTATCATTTATTGGAAATATTACTTATATAAGGAAAAAATGAAAATTACAAAATATAAATCTGGATATAAATAAAATATATGTTCACTAAAAAATACCTAAAATCATTAATTAGTGGTGGTGGTGAAAAAATAAACGTGTCATTCATGGAGCCAGTAGTCTGGAAACACACATGAGAAACATTTTCATTATTTTATTGAGTGGGAGGGGAATAAATAATGGTTATATAATCAATATAATACTATTTTATTATTATATTTAAAATTATATAATGATATAAATATGGTTATAATGGTTTGTAAAATGGTGTATGGGAAGGATATATTAAGTAAGTAGAAGGGTAAATAATAGAAATTTTGAGAATTTACATATTCTCTTCAAGTATCTTTTGGAAATGGAAGGCATGAGCAAATGTTTTTGAGGATATAGGATACCAAAAATGTAGAAGAAATATAGAATAAGTAAATTTTTCTAACATTAATTTTAATTTCAAACTATAATTTTGTCTTGAGGTGGGTTAAAGTGGGATCCCTTTATATGTGAAAAAGAGGGATAAATCATTGGAAAATAATGTTAGGTAATGGGTAAAAATAGAATTTAATTAGAGTTAGGTGATTGAGGCTAGTAAATGTTGGTGAGACATGTAGGTATAAATATACAATATAAAAAGGTATTTTATAAGGTATATGTGTCAAATTAATATAGAAAAATTTCAGCCACATTTGATTACCCATTTTAATAATTAATAATCTTGATTAAAATTTAACCATAACAATTAATTTTTCACTAAAAATATAAAATAGAACTTACCAAAAAAATATAACTATTCTAAATATTAATTTAGACTCTATTTAATCTAATTAATTTTCTAAATATGATAAAATTATCTTTTAAATTAAAACATATAATATGTTCAATTATTTTTTTTGTAAAAAAATCATTTTAATAATTGAGAATTCTTAAAAATAATTAACATTTATTACTAATTAAATGAGTGTTAATTTTTATTTATAAATTTTTAAACACCATATTAGAGACTTTATGTTAAAATATATTAATTTAATTTAAAATAATTATATTTAGAAAAGTATCAATCCTTGAAAAATAATTGTTTTACCATGGTAATGAATATTTATCACAGTGAATAATTTTACACCAAAAAATGAAATTGATCCAATTACATAATTTATTTATTTTTATTAAAAATATTAAAATCATTTCATAAGATTAAATTTATAAATGTACTAAAAATAAAATTCAATATATGTGCTTAAAAATATTTTTATGAAACATGTATCCTTTAATAATAAAATAAATTTATACGTGCCTCGTAATAACTATTAGATGGATATTAACTTATTGTGTTATATATATTATCAATATTTTCCATTTAAAACATTATTTTTAAATAATATAATAAACATCATAATTCATGAACTAGGAAATGTTTATGAAAATATATTTTACACTTAACATGATTTTTTTCTATTTAGCCATAATAATTGAAATATATAAATGAAATAATATTTTAAAAAAACAATATTTTTTCCTAAATATATTTCATAATTTATTTACTTCTATATTTACCATCCAATTCAACTACTACAATTCAACGGTAATATAATATTATATGTTTTTTTTGTTTGGTGTTCTATGTGAATCAATCAAGTGAACATAGTATCAATTTAAGGAAAATACACAGCGATATCTTAGGTCATTACAGTCTCCCATATAAATAAATTATATCCTCACAATTTTCATTATTCCTACATAGTGGAATAGATAAATGTTTCCATAATATCAGATTTAATTTAAATTTAAATTTCTAATGAGGTTTAATCCCCACTATCATTGATTTGATTAGTGGACTAATATTTTACATCATAATAAGAATACAAATAATGTTATGTTTTTCTCTGAACATTTTTTATAAACACCCCAATATAATGTGGGTGACTTTTTCATATAGAGTTTATAATCATCCTTGTATTAATGTGTGGTCATTATTCTATTTTTAAATGTGATGTTTCTATCCTAGAAATTATCATTATCAAGAGATCTAATCCATGCTTTATATCACATAATATTTGAATAAAAGAAGGATACCATAATTTTATAAAGCACAATCCTATAAACATATATTATATGATATTTATTTACTTAGGATAAAATAATCATACCTCTTGAATTCTTTACTAAAAATTAAACATATAGTCATTGGGATGTACATTTTTATGTTCTTAGAAAAATACTCAGTATAACGGAGTCTGTTAAAGAATATGCAATATCAACAATCAAAGTTATGAGGTAGATGATCAATATCCTTCACATAATTTTTTAAACATACATCAATTTTTATAGTTATATATGCCTTTCCTTGTTCTTTTGGTCTTGGAAATTTTTGATGCCTATTATCCTTGTTATCCCTTATATTAGAGAATTGATTTGGGTAGAACCTATGGTTTCCACATTTATGACATCAAACTATTATTGGTACCTCTAGAAAAACATAATTATCTTTCACAATATACTTCACTATCTTCACTTTTCCTAAATAATTATTTTCTCAATTTCACCTTTGATATAGAAAAAACATCTCTAAATTCCTTTAAGAAATTTCCCTTTATGATTATTACCACATTTTATAAATGAAGAAAATTGAATATTCGTTCCATCATCATATTAATCACTAGAACTTCCATTAGAATTAATCCTTAAATTCCTTTGTGTGTTTAGAAACTCAACTAAGTCCATGTTGTTAGTCGTGAATCGTGATAACTGGTTTGGAATAATCACAAGTTTTCCCATCCCAAATTTTATCATATTTGGTTTCTCATTGGTAAAATCTCATCATTTTCCACACCATCCATTATTACCTTGATTAATTTTAGATTCATCCATTAATAAAACCAAATAGAGTTAATGTAACTGATAAAAACACAATACATTTATTATAAGATAATTACATGATAAAATCAACAAAAAATGTTTTTACACTTAGAAATTATAACATTAACTTTAAGTTCAAAGTAAATCACTCTCTATTCAATCTAGTTTCCTTATGTTTGGTTCTATTGTATTCCTTAAACTAATTACATAACATAATAAATCATTAATAATACCTTGTAATGATAATGTTATTAACAAAATCATATCTATTTGGAGTGCCAAGTTAGGTGTGTAGTCTTTTTACCACTCATCATGAACCAGAGTAAAGATCGATTAAATTTTCAACCAAATTTTTTTTGGGGATTAAACCTTGGTGAGTCACATAATCTCCCCTTTACCAAAACAGTATGATATTATCTTGTACTTAGACTCAACCCTAGGGTTTTCACTAAATTTATCTAATCATAATCTCTCAAAAAACTAAATCATTTTAAAAAAAACTAAACCCTAGTCTAATAAAACTATAGAGACCCCAACAAATAATATCATTATTTTACTTAATTTTTATAATTTAAACATTAAATATAACAAAAAATATGAAAATCCCAAGAGAAAAAGGTTTAGTGTCTTTTGGGACAAGGTATATAGTCAATTTTATTTTGAAATACTTATGAAAATTTCTACATAATTGAGCCACATGGGATTCCTTCTATACTTCTCATAATCTATGTTCATCTTCATAACATGGGGAAATGGAAATATAATAAAGAGGTGAACTTAGAAGCTCAATATGGGTAAACATAAGTGATAATAGTCGAATATCATTACTGGTCATAAGATGAGAATATGAGAATAGCAATAATACATAAGAAACATATACCTGATAAACCATTGAATATTAATCATGGAATAAGTCTTAGAAAAACATAATACATAAATTAAAAAAGAGTAATAACTTGAGTCAACAAACTTATCATGAGATCATAACATAATAATGAGAATAAGAATAAAACTATAACATCATTCAAATATTGAGGAAAAATTATTATTGAGAAAAATTACTTTCATGTGTAACACACACTTACACACACGATTGTGATAGAACTTAAGTTTACCCATGTATAAATCTCTTTTGCGAGTCACACACATTCACCCGCATTTATGAATAAGTATATTTTTTCAAATATATATACCTCATGAGCTTTAAACATTTGACCATTTTAATGGTGGGTTATATAGGACCACACGATTCATAATTCATCATTATGAGTTCCCCTAAAAAATCATTAACTTATCACATCATAAATAACCCATAGAAATAAAGTAGATTTCATAAAACATTAAAATGAAAATAATTCACTCTATATAACATAAATAACCCATGAAAATAAAATGGGTATCATATCTATTTCAAATATATCATTCCTAATCATAACAAGATGAACCCATGGAAAAACGGGTATCAAAAGATGTTCAGTATGTTTATAGGTAAATACTAATGAAACAATATAATAAATCACATGGTAGTTACATCATATTGATAAAGGGTGTATATTTAATTCAAAAATTTCCCCAATAAATCTATGTATAACATCTAGGAGAACATCCTTTAATTAGTGGAAGGAAATGTATAGTGTTTATAAAGGAAAAAACATTTGAATAAATTTTATAAATATACATAGTGGATGATTTGTCAAGATAAAGGTTGTAATGGATCATTCTTATAAAATAGAAGGAAATTAAATAAGGAATACAAAGAAATATAGTGTATAATATCATTTAGAGAGTATCATCAATTAGGTTTAAGATATATTAAAGACTAATGACATAGATGAGAACATTTTTTTGAGTTTTAGAGAAATCATTTTGAAAATAGTAATTATCCTTGATCTATTAAATTTTTTTGGGAAATTATTTATAAAATATAGATAAGAATAATTTATTTTAAAAACCATGAAAATATATAGATAATGATTCATATAAAAGGACATCATCTATGTAAATACATGTTAACATGTAAAAAATTAAAAAATTATTGTTTCCACACTTTAACGAAAATAAACTATATGGTAAATGCCGAACTTTTATTTAAAACTTTTCAATATGATAATATATTAGAAAATGAAATTAATAAATTTTTTATTTATAGATAATGAAATTTTAAAAATCATAAAAGGAATAAAAACTTGGAAAAATGGAAGTTCTCGACCGATAAGAAGAGATAGGGTTAGTATCACTTACAAGAAACCCTTTGTGTAAAATATGAGATTTAGAGAAATTAAAATTTTAGGATACATATAAAACCACATGAATATAAAATGGATATAATGCATATTTTAGAAAGAATAATAAATTAATAGATTTATAATCTTTGAAAAACAATCTTAATATGAAAATAACAATGAAAAAGAAACCCTTATGGTTTGAGTAACATTTTAATCAAAACCCCTTTTAACATTAGTATATTTGAATTGAAAACCATTTAAAAGAGAAAATGATATGGATATTAAAAACCCCATGAATATGGTAAAATATATTCATTATTTATTAATCACACCACCTTAAATGTATCAGGGTGATATTAAAAATTATGTATCAATAAGTTAAATTTGAGAAAAATAATCCCTTATAAATTTTAAAATTTTGTAGTGAAAACTCAATGATAGAAAGAAAATGTAATAAAATATTGAAAATCATGAAATATATGGTAATCCTGATACAAAATATTAAATATCATTATGTACACCATTCTCAAGAAAACAATGTGTATAATCATAAGTGTTTCTCAAGGGATTGAACATTGAGACAAGAAACCCTTACCTTAATTCCTAACATACATTAAAGAAATTGAATATTTTTTATAATAGAATAAATATCTTAATAATATATTTTATAACATTATTCATATATAAAACCTTTTAAAATATTCATTTATTTTTACATTAAACTTGTATGTTAGTTAGTTTTTATTCATTTTCAATATTAGAAGTATGGAATCATGATAGTTTTGAACTAGTATCATAATAGCAGAATTTTTCTTGATCATTATCCAAAATTTAATCATTAACAAATCATAAAATTTATTTTAATTGATGATTTTTATTTATTTATAAATTTATTAAATCATTTCAAAAGTATTTTAGTTTTTATTATTGATGATGAAGTCGTTGATGAGCTTATTTTGATAATTTATAATAAATGGAAGGTGTTTTCTTAATCAATGAGTAAAATGTTTATATTACGACTTCAGAGAGAAAAAAATTATATAATTATTAATATATAATATTATGTTTTAAAATATATATTTGAAACATTATTTTCATGGATGTGGTAGCCTGCACACACACATGAGCAATATTTTTTATTTTTTTGGGTTGAATTAATAGGGAATAGATTATGGTTATAAAATTAATATAATAACATTTCATCGTATTATTTATACGTATTTTATCATATAAATATAGTTATAAATATTTTTAAAAGGTTGTATATAATGATAATAAGTAAATGTGTCTGCAATACTTATATTCAGAATCTTTCTCTTATCTTGAGTTATATTTTGGAATTAACAAATGGGAGGCACTTTACTGAGTATAGAGGCTTCCAAACATATATAGAGGATATATAAGAATAAAATAAGGTATATTTTCATGGTAATTTCTAAATATATGTGCTGCATGAAGTTGGTGGAAGTGACAACCATTTATAGGTGAAGAAGAGGGATAAATATTTAGAAAAGAATTTTATGTAAGTGATAAGAATGAAATTTCATGGGGGTTAGGTAAGATAGGTGGTAAAATGTTTTTGAGACAATTGTTTTGTTAATTTAAACCAAACAATGTTATTTTAGAAGCTCCAAGTGTCAGTTAGATTTAGTAAAATTAGATCCACATTTGATTACCCATGTTAACACTTATTAATATTGATTTAAATTAAACCATTGTAAGTATTTTATCAAAAAATATATAATATGAAACTTCAGACCAAATTTTAATGCATTCAATATTAATTTGGGATCCATTTAATTATTTTCAATTTATAATTTCGATAAAATAAATAATAAATTAAAACAAATAATGGGTTGAAAAATATTTTTGTAGAAGAACTCATATTAAACATTAAGTGTTCTTAATTTTATTTATAATTTAATAAAAATTAAATTTATATTAATTACTATATATATATATTAAATATCATATTGGATTCTTTATTTTTAAATAGATCAATTTAAATTAAAATCACAATATTTTGAAAAGTATCATTCCCTGTAAATAAACTATTTTTCTCTATTAACTAAAATTTACCTTGGAAACTTAATTTTATAAATAAAAATGAACTCAATCCCATTATATTATATTAAAATTCTATTAGAATTATTTTAATCATTTCATATGATTCAATTTCTAACTATGAGAAAAAATAATTTTTTTATAACAAAATAAAAAACAATTTTACGGCTCATGTATCTTTTAAGCATAAAATAAATTTATTAATTTTATAGTAATAACTATTAAATTGAATTAATTCTATTTGATTGTATATATTATCATTAGTTTCCATTTAAACCTTATTTAACCATAATATATTAAAATTCATATCATATGAAAATTGAGATTTTTTAAGAAATTTTATTTTAGGGAAATATTTATTTTATTTTTCATTTACCTATACTAGTTGAATTTTATCTATTAATAGGTATTAATAAAATGAATTTTATTTTTATTTTGTTATATGTTTTATAATTGAATTACCTCTATATTTACCCATCAATTAGATGACTACATTTCAATGGTTCTATAATGTTTTTGGGTTCATTTTGGTTTGGTGTTTCATGTGAAGTAAGATATTAAACATAAAATTTATTTAAGTGAAATAATTATTGAAATATGAGTTCATTACAATGTAAAACTCTAGATGGAGTACAATAAGGTAACTTTTAGCTTGGGTGTTACAAATTAAACCTTGAATTTCTTTTATTAGTTATCCATTTCAATATGAATATTTTAAAAAGGTGGGTACAAAAGATGGAGTGATTAAGAATAACTCATTTAAAATAGATTCATTTTTATAGGATATTCATTATATGACTTCCCTAAGTAGAAGAATAAATACAAGTTCTATATTTTTGGGACATTATTCCCTTTGAAATTTGAATAAAAAATAATAGCCATGTCTATATCATTCATTATAGGTCAATAGTTTTTGAACTTCAATTAGATGTTCATATGTGATATGTTTCCTCTTTGTTTTACATGGAAAATTTTAGCTATTATTTCTTTATATTGAAGTTTTCATCATGATAATAGTGATGTGGAAGCTAATGGACCCTATTGATTCTTATGATCCACTACATCAATATGTTTCTACTTAACCACACCCATAGTTATAAAATAGATGGAAGATACAATCACTTATTCATAGGTAAGAAATACAGGCAGTCTTAACCTAAAATGTTTGACATTAATTATCCCCAATGCGTTTTGATACAATTTTTATAAATAATTAAATTTAAAATCTTGGTAAATTAGTCATATATCTCAAAAAACCCCACAAAGAATCAGATATATTTTTTGAATATTTAATTAAAAAAAATAATTTATATAATATATATTATAGAAAAATTTTATTTATTTGATTGTATTTTTATAGTCTAATATCATTATACTAGTTTGAAAACTCCCTTGAGTCGTATATTTAAAGTTTCATAAATTTGATATCTATTTTTGGGTTTAATTTAATTCCATATAGTGGTATAAGGGAAGGGTCTAGGGTGCAGGGTGGGGGATCAAGGGAAGGGGGATGCGATAATTATTGCAAGGGGGATTAAGGAAATAAGGATAAGATAGGGAGTAGGAGTGACCCAAGATAGTATATATAGGGGAATGGTATTTATTTGTATAAATGTGAAGGTGTTATAGGAATAGTCCTTGCTGGGATACAACTAACTAATGTTTAAAATTTGAAGAAAAAATTGATCCTTTGGTCCATCCCCTAATTTTGTATGTTTTCACAAACAGATAAAAACTCAATTTCACAAATCCATTAAATAAATATTTAAAAATAGGAAAAATTTATTAGGGATAAACCATTCCATATCTATAGGTTTTCACATTGTCTTATGTCTATTTTGGCATCTATATATATACAGGGTGGTGTGGGGAAAATAAAAAATGTAGATATTCTTTATCCTTAGAGAGCTGGATAAAATAAATGATGATTTGGAATTATACATCATAAGTATTGAGTTTTAGGAATTGGATGTAGAAAACTTTGGGCAATGTAGTTACAGTCCCTAGAGGGAGCTAAGGTTATCAAAGGTACTATTTAACTTTATTATGTTTTATCTTATATATTAATAGACACTAAAATTTCTCATTATTTTATCACCACCACTAGTTAGTGGATTGTGACTCAAGGTTATAAGATTTAGAGAATATTAGTTTTATCAACCTCATGAATAGTTGGACTAAGTTAATCAAATTTCATCATTGTTGTGAATTGTTTATTATGAGATATCAGTTGACATGGGAGTTGATCTTTCTATAGGTATAATAAAAAAATTCATTCTTTGCATGGATTACTTACACATTTCATTATTGTATATATTTTTTCTATTTCAGGATGTTTCTACTATTATGGAAGGTGATAATATAAATTTCCTTGACAAGTGATATTGTTAGATAAATAGTAACTGAATAAAAATTATATATTTTTATTACAGAAATCATTAAATGACAAGTAAAAAATAATGAAGTTCCAAAATGGTGGATCCTAAAGGAATATCAATATATAATGATCTTACTATCCTATGATAAAAGAACAATTCTAAAATATGTAATCATCACCTCAGTCTGATCACCTATGGATGATAGATGATTGGATGTTATATTCTTCTTCTTCCACATGGGTATTTTATATACTTCTTGGTGAACCAAAATACTTGATGGTATAATAATATATGAAATTATCTAGTTATTAGGGGATAGCCCTAATAAAAAAATTACCACTAGGGATAAATTTTATTTAACCTTAGAGAGAATTATTTTGTTCAAATTACAAAGAGATAACCCAGTTAACATAAAAAATGATTCTGTTAGAAAATTGATTCTATAATCATAGTAAGTAGAGTATTCCATAATGATGGATCCTCGGTATTACCAAATAATAAATACTCTTCCTGTGATTTCACTGTTATATGATCAATCTGAGTTGATCTTAAGACCTTGACTGGGTGCTTTCTAGCACACCCAATACCCCTAGACCTCTCTCTTAACTACTACTTCTAACTAGATAGTATGGGGAATTTGGTTTTTTATATTCTGAGGGAGAATTGTATTCTTTCACAGATAGCTGAGAGAAACTACCATAGAGTGGTAATTATATTTGATATTTGATATATTTGTTTTCAACCTATAGGTCGTATTATGATATAGTTGGATGATTTTTTTTCAGTTGTGGAGTAAATAAAAGAGATAACACGGTTTTTTTAATACTTTACTGATTTTTTCATAATTAGGTTGTGTCATTACCTCCCTATCAAGAGTGTATATTTAGAATATAATTATATCTTGATTTATATACTATATTTATTCACCCTAACTAATATAACTTAATGACCTTTGGTTGTTGTGATTTCTAATTGATGATTTTTAGCATAAGAGTTTCATTCATCCTGGAAACTTCATGGGGATCTATTATTCTTTTTTCAAATAATTCTAAACGAATATTAAGGTTTTTTTCCAATTATTTATGGTTTAATCTACTAAGGATAATATATAAATATCATTTACTAATTATTAGTGGATTATCAGTTCTAGAGATATAGCATGTATTCAAGGGTAAATTTTGTGTCATGATATCAACAAAAGAGGTCAAATAAGGTGAATATTAAAAAAAGTACATTCAAATTTCAATATATATATTTCTATTCTTTGATGTTGAATTTTGGAGTTGCAATTAAACTTTTTTAATTTATGGGGTTGTTTCATTAGTTGTTCTTTTCTTAAATTAACATGTTTTTTTTAGTATTCATTAATGAAATCTTTTTCAATTCATTGTTAGAGGAAGAATATAAAAAGTATTTGAATATTTTTTGGGACTTCCTTATATGTAACAATTATATTATAATATATTTAAAAACATATTTTGGATATGAAAAGTTTATTTTATTAGCCATGTTATTTCTTAATAGATTATATCTATTGGTCACTTAAAGTTAGAGGCAATTTTTCTCTTAGGATGTACTTTTATAATGTTTTAGTGATGAATATTTTACTTGTTTTAGTGTGTTATTATAGGAGGATTGATTCTTATTTTTATCATATTAAAACTACGACACCAGCTAATAATGATTAATCTTTTATATGGAAATAGTGATTTGAGACCACTATTGAATATCTGAAGGAATGTTTCTCAATATCCATATCCTTTATTTTAATTAAGAAATTATGTATAATGTTAAATATGATAGTTTTCATATTTTATTGATTTTCATGGAGAGGAAAAAGATAGTAGTCATATTTTATGGGTCTAGATAGTTACTAGCTCATGAATATAACTATACTACCCATGGCCTTAGGAATATATCTATAGTGTTTTATTTAATGTTTTTTATACATAACATGAGTTTGTATTGATTTATGCTCTTCATAAATCATAAGATTTTATGTTATATATTATGATGATGATATTTGAACCATTGATATTGTAGAATGGTGTAATTCCTTTTTGATTATTATTTTAAATATTTATATATTCCAAGAAAAAATAATTTGGTTGCTAACACATTGAGTTTGAAGACCCATAGTGACATTACATA
The DNA here is from genome assembly GCA_963277665.1 of Viscum album. Lineage (NCBI taxonomy): Eukaryota > Viridiplantae > Streptophyta > Magnoliopsida > Santalales > Viscaceae > Viscum > Viscum album. The sequence goes on from OY728139.1 coordinate 482,346,072, forward strand.
TAAATAAGGTGATTAATGGAAGATTACTAAGTAGATTATGACATAACATATTTACATGAATGTAGTTAATGGTAAAATATTCTTACTTGAAATGACAGTTCACTCTGTATTTTTATATGTAAAATAATCTCTATTAGGGATGACGAGTTATAACTAGGGAGAGAATAAATATTTATTAAAAATTATCCCATTGGTTTTGAGGATGATGATGAACATAGAGTGTTGCTTTATGGAAGAGAATATTTTCATCAGAACATTATTTATGATATTGTTAATGGGTTACATAGAACACATTTAGTTTCTCATATAATCATTTTTATGATGTTTCATCAATTGATGAAAAATTTTAGTCGGCTGGGATAAATAAATAAATTGGTGAGTTTTTATCTATGTATCTTGAATTCCAGTAGGTGAAATTTTAATATTTGGTTCTATCAGGTTTGTTACATCATTTTAGTATTCCACATATAAAGTGGGAATATTTCTCAAAAGACATTATGAATAACATTCCTCATGAAATTTTAATAAATCATTTTATGAGATAAATATTATAACTATTAACAAAATGACCCTGTTTCATTCTCAAAAATAAGTTGGGATAATAGGATTCATTGACAATAATTTATAAATAATATGTAGTGAAACATAATGGAGTTTTTAGAATGATAATTTCATATTATGGTACTTTATTTACCTCACAGATATAGAGGGGATTAAAAATTATTTTGGTAACATTTTTAACATAGTAAAACATTTTACCCTCAAATTTATCGTTATAACAAGTGATAAATTCAGATGTTGGAGATGTATAGAGAGATTTCTTCCAGTATTTTTTACAATATTGGGTTGAGTATCTACCAATAGTTGTTATAACCCATCCATTAATATAACACCATTAATGAAAATTTATGGGAAGACTCTAAATTCACCTTTATGTTGGACCGATATTGGTGTGGAAATGATTATTAGACTATATTTGGTACAAGAAATGAGAGAAATAAAAAAGATGATTTTTAAGTGAATGAAGACTACTTTGGATTGTTTGAAGTCATATTTTGAATAGAGGATGAGACCACTAGAATTTGATATTGGTGATCATGCATGCAATATTGGTTTAATATAGGTGGATATATTTTTGAAATACTTATTGGTCCATTATAAGTGTTAGATCATATTGGATAAGTGACACATCATCTAAAATTTATTTCAGAGTTGGAGGAAATTCATGATCTTTTTCATGTCTCACAAATTTGGAAGTCACACTGTGATCTTTCTCATGATCATTTTTGGAGGATAATCATATGATTAATATAGTTTATAAAACCCATAATAATACCCAATCTATCAAATGGAATAAACATGTTGCATGATGGTCAATAAATATAAATAAGAATAACACATATACAGTTTTATCTATCTCTATTGTGATTGACATAGTATACTTGATGGAGACCACCAAGATATATCCAATGGACTATTACATCCATAGGTTTTATATCAGCCACTATAATCCTCGTACACTATAATAGGATAGTCGAACACCAAAGGTGTGATAACAACTTATTCATGAAGATGAGTACTAAACTATTCTAAAGAGATCTTCAAATATGGATAAACAGTATCATGTATGCATCCAAAACCTAATAAGTGGGTATCCAACCTTTATATATTCCCATTCAGGCAATGAAGGAGGTTGAGGGTTATATGTCAATGCATAGTATCCCACATACATTATGATAATGTGTGTCCATTGGGATTTAATAATTTGTTAAAACATCACCAATTGTTATATTTTTTTAAATACAAAAAATAACTAACCATTATGTCATAATAAAAGAGAAATTGAGTGGGATATGTGAAAGTTTACATGAACTTGGTATTATTAGACTATACTAATGACATGAATCACATGAATATAATAGGCTATGATTAAAGAGATATCATATAATACAATATCCCTATTTTAGTTCATTTACAAAAAATATACCACTTGCACTAAAATCCCATAAGAACATTATAAAAAACCAAAAAAAATTATTTATAAACCAGTATAATATCCTATTGATATCATTTATGAAACTCTATTAATCTTTGAAAAAAAAATTCTGAAATTTAATCCTTATTCCTATACTTAACTATATGATCCTACAGGCCTTTATAGAGTTTAAAAATATATTAAATACCAATTTCATAGATGATAGAATATAATTCCCTCTAAGAAAACATATTCACCCATAAATATAAAAAGGTGTGTGACATGATATCCATTAAACATACTCATATATCCATATGAACATTTCCACCATAATATTTATCAAATGCATCTTATATATACCTATATAATCCATTTATCCATGACATCAAGTGAAAATTATATATGGAACATTTCAATATTGTATACGCCATCTCATTTATTCAGGATTCCTTATAATATATTGACCCTATTCATGAACACATCATACTTCATTCATCTAGAAGATGATCACATCACATGTCCCACATCCAAGTAGCTGAGTACACCATATGTTACTCAACTAAGAATGGACACATATTTCCTCATTCTAATTCAATCATTGTCTTAAATTTATTTACTCATAATATGAGTGGATAAATTCCATATTTTTTTAGCACAAACTGATGATGTGATCAATAATATACCCAACCACCACATGATTAGTTAATACTTGAATATTTTATCAAAAACGTATGAAAGTATAAATTTTTCTAGGTCAGGTGTCCTTCCAAAATTAATTAATGGAAAATTATAATAGGAAACCATCCTTAAGTATATCAATGACCATATCAAATTCCATGTGATATTATTTGGATTGTTAGTCTAGATAATAGTTATCCACTTATTATATCATGATTTTATTACTTATATATCATATACAACTATTTTTATAGATTAAAAGATTTTACACGTGCCGATATTAGTATATCATCCCAACCCATACTCTATGATGAACACCAAGTAGGGACAACTCAAGTTTTTTGCTTTGAGGTGATAGGTGTCATTACACCATATAAAAAATACATAGATAATGTGAAAGATTGATAAATAGGAAGTATAGTAAATTTTTTATTCATAATCTCATTTAAGAAAGCATAACAAATACATACAAAAGATCTCTTATAAAATATCATATATAATAGATTACTATATCAATATTATATTTACTTCACTTTTAGGGGACTAATTAAACTAGTTATATATATATATATATGTTGTTACAGTCACATATCTATGTGACCAGGTGATGAAAACCTCCCAATAAAATCTTTAGTATGTAATATATTTATAGAAAGACAGCTTAAATAATTATGATATTTAGGAATCATATTCCCAATGTTCAACTCCTTAAACATATAAATATAAAACCACAATATTTCAATATGTATTTCTCCTTCAAATAAATATTATTTTTGACAGATTGTGACACACACAACTTCAAAATAAAATAAAATGTGAAAATTTTAATGAGATGAAATATTACAATAAAATATAGAAACTAATACACTATGAGGTTTCAATATTAAACAACATGAAGAAAAGTATAAGTGGAGTAAATTAATATATATATATATATACCACAAACATAAAATATTCATCCTCATGATCCGCTAGAAATATTGTGAACCCAACTAAAATAATAGAAACAATTCATGTAATTAAAATTTTAATTTACATGATGAGATATATTTAAAAGAATAAATTTCAGAAAACCATGTATATATATATATATATATATAAGAATGTAATATAACCATTATATATATATGGTTGTTGGAAATATAACCATTATATATATATATATATATCACATCATTAAATGTATAGATGGTAGGTATTTTTATTTCTAATTGGTATATAATTTTTTTATGAAAAATTAAAAAAAATCAAAACAATCATATAATTATTAGTTTATATGAAATAGATTAATGGAACATAAAGTTATAAATGTTTATTTTTCAATAAATGTGGTTTAGATTTATATTTTTGAAAAAAAATAAGTTTTATATCTTAAATTTCATAAAAAGTACTTGACTTTTTCTTTTATCATATCAAAATTATCTTAGAGTGATTTTTTAAAAATTTTCTAAAAATTTTTATTTTTTAACGAATATTGAAAAATAATGATTTTTACAAAACAATCATTTATTTTTCTTAAATTAAGTAATTAAAAAGTCCCATTATATATTTTATTCAGTATTAATGTAATATGATAAACTTTTAATTTTAAAAAATGCAATTAGTCACATAAAAATCAATAATATATTTTATTGTGGTATTTCTTAATTTTTAGGATTAAAACACATTTTCCAAAAAACTACTTTCAATGCATTTTATAAATTTTTATCAAAATTGATTTATGGAACATCAATAAATTGAATCCTAATTTTTTCATATTTTTATTTATGAGGTCCAAATTTGGTAAATAGTTCCATTTTATTTTTTCTCATTATTAATAGAAACTCACGTAAATATTTGTCACCATAGTCAGGGTCGAATGGGTAAAATATGGTTAAAAATATGATATAAGGCCTAAATATATCCCAAAAACTTGTTTTTATTTTATTTTCGGATTTTTTTTACCATAACCATAAAATCTTTTAAAATGTTGTAATTTCAGACAACCATTCTTCGATCAAAGCGATTATATCATTTTAAGTGATGGATAATTGCAAAAAGGTCACTCGTAAAATTTTAATTCTTATTATATGTTTTAATTGAAATAAAAACATGTTATGATGTAATATTAAAAGTTATTTTGAATATAAATAAGTTATTTTTTTGATCTTTACTTTTTAGTGATGATATAATTACATTAAATGCCAATTCAATGTCGATACATTTCTTATGCAAGTAGTAGGGAAATAAAAGAAAACGATTTTAAAAACAATAATATTAACAAATTTTGGATGAATTTTGGTATAGAAAAATTTTAACATGTAATTATAAATTATATTTAATGATAAATTTGTTTATATTGAAATTATATTCTTTTCTTAAAGTCTTTAAATGGAAATTAAATGAATGTTCCTAAAATAACTTTAATGATATTTTATGACAAAAAATATTTTATAAAGTGATTTAAAAATCCCCAAAATCATTAATTAGGAAAATAGGAATTATAAATGTCATAAAATTACATCAATTTACCATTTTTGAACCACTTACCGGAATATATTTATAGTTATAACCCGTAAACGGTGAAAAATGTGTTACCCTAGTAAAGTATAAAAAGGGATAAAGAGGGGGTTAAACCAAAATAAAAGGTTTAAAATGTGGAAAAAAAATATAAATTTTATTTGTTTAATGTATTTTAACTTTATAATTTCCAAATTTTGAAATTAGTTCCCTTATGTTCTACTTTACATGATAATTATATTTATTTTATTTTAATCTTCTTCATAGTTGCAATGGTTCCACTCCCATCACATATAAAAGGGAACCACCTCTCATATCTTCATTTCACTTGATGAGACACTTATTTTTACTGATATCTTCCAAAATACCTTTATAAATTCATTTTACACTTTCTATATATTCATATTTTCCCCTAATTCCATCTTATTAAGGCATTAGGTGCAAGATAAAGGAGGATATCCAAAGAAGAGATGTAAATCTTAACTGAGTTCTTTCATTGTATTTATTCTTCTTCCACAACAATTATATCCTAAACATGATAAAATAATAAAATAAATATATTTAATATACTTAAATGTTATTATTATGATGTTAAAACCCCTATTAATCTTCATTCCCATCCTATGGGAAATGGAAACATCACTTGTCCGTACATACAGACTACATCAACTACAAAGTGATATGTTTCATTTTCCATCACTACATCACTAGTATAGTTATTATGAAGGGTTACAAGAATATATAAAACATTTATGAGATAATAATGATTCTATAAACGTAATATATTACTTAAATTTTTATCATTCCACACTTTAAAATAATAATAATGTCGCTCGTGTATACGTGTGGACTACCACCTCCACGAAAAAAATGTTATTTGTTTTTCATGTCAAAATTTCAGAGATCATTATAAAATTGAATTTAATGTATGAAAATGATTATTATTTCATGATATATATTATGTATATTTGGGAACTGTAAACCCTTTGACCATGGTCATCCTACCCATGTTGTTTTGTGATTATGACCTAACCGTCCTCAAAACGTTGACATAAACTTAACTGATATAATAAAAGTATGAGGAACTGTAATAAATAAAATAAAAGAGGATCATAATAAGGTAAAAACTATTAAAAATTTTCTTAAGAAATTATTAAATTAATATAATTTTATTATACATGAGATAATGTATATACGTTGAAAGCTTAACTCAATGTAAGGGATTTCTTAACTATTTTTCATTGGGTTATATAACATATTTATTGTATATGTTATGCCAAAAATATTTTTTAATTACCAATAGTTATTTTTATATTTTTTTATAATTGTGTTATTTTTATTTACATTATTAACACAAAATAAATTCATTGATTAATTCTCACTTTAAGATTATAATTTTTTCAAGGATTTGTCATCTCAATTTTATTTCTGTGAGACATATGCCATATAAAAGAATTGTTTCTTTGATCTGGTTTATATAATTATCCTTTTATTTTTTATATAATTAATCTATTTATATTTAGTGTATTAAAATTTCATATTATGTTATTTATTTCATGGAGATATGATTCAAAAGTTACCAAAATGGAAAGGGTTCATTTCACAATATCATCCATTTTTAAGATTGTTTATGTTTAATTTTAATTGGAGGAATTATATAATATTTTTATCTTAGAGCCTACAAATTTTATTCTAATATGGTTATTTTTGGAAATAAAAGTTTCCATTTCATTATCATCTCTCAAATTACTCAAAATTCAAAAATAATATTTTTATGGAAAACCATATTGTTGTATTTGGTTAGGAATATTTTTATTCCATGTATATATTTTAATTAGAATGTTTACATGAATGTTTCTACTATTATAAATTTATTTATTAAAGTAATTTTTACCTATGTTTGAATTTTTTTGTAAATAACCTTGTCATTATCCAAATGATGTAATTTTAACAGAAGGTGTGACAAAAATAATTATTTTAACATTTACCACACACACAGATTTTCCCACCATCTTGACTATAATTTTAATTGAAACTTCATTTAAAATTTTCTATAGTACCTTTAATATAAAATTTTCATCCTAATATTATGATTTTTTAGAATTTAAATAAGTTATTAGAAAATTAAATGGGTATTTTCTTCAAGAAATGTTCCAAAGACCATTTAAAAGTTTTTTCAAATATAAAAAACACATTGATGAATATTATGATTTACTATAGACATACCTTAATGATTCTATCAACCATATAACTTTTTTATGACTTATGATCATGTTAATACAGTGATTTATTAGAGATAATATTAATATTTTCTTTTATATTTGTTCAATATTAATTTTTCTGTTGACTATATATTAAATTTCTATTCATTTCATTCATAATATTAATGCATTGGACTTAATAAGTGATAAGAGGGGACTATCATTTCCCCTCAATTCATCAGTATGTCTCAAGAGACAAAATATATTTGGTATTTGGCATACTCCATACCTATTTATGTATGATATATTGGAAAAAATCCTTGATGATAATATTATGATTCCAAATATATATATTATTTTATTGCGAATTTAGTTATTGATATCCATCAAATTATTATTTTTATTTCATCCATTGCTATATTCCCCATTTTTGTTATTAGTTATATAAGATGTTTTATTAAGGTTTATCCCTTCCATATTATTCATGATCTATTTATTTTATGATAGCTTATTTTGTAAAAATTTTTTAATGATCCTTTTAACTCACCCTTTGTTATGTTTAATATTCCCCAAGATACTAAGAAGGGACCTATGAATTATTTTAGGGATATATTAGAATAAATAATAATGTTATCATAAGAATCATAAGTTATATTTCATGTTTTAAAGTGTAATTTGAGTATTATGTTTTTATATAGTCACCCAAGAATAAAAAATTATTTTATCCTTCAAGATATGATCTCAATTATCATATACAAATGTATTAAAATAACCAAAAGATCTGGGTTAATGGAGTTGGGGAGCTGCATTCTAATTCCTTAACTATACAAAATATAATGTTAAGTTGTTAATAACATCTATTTTCAACATAGAACTATTTTTAAGTACATCATCATCCTTAAAACCCTTTTAATCATAATTTTCCCTTGAAAATATTCGATAAATAATGTTACTATTTACAGTATCGCTTACCAAAACATCCAAAAAAAATTTAGAATAAAGTGAAATTCACATTATTATGGTAATTAAATAAAACTCATTATATTTCTCTTTAGTTCCACAACCTAAATCATTTTATGATATTAAGTGAAATTTACTTTGAATTTTGACTGGAATAATCATTTATTTTTTAACATTGGACTTATATAAGTTCAAACATACTACCATGAGTCTCTTAGTCACTATATTATATTTGAAATATAATTCTATGGTGCACAAAATTCTTATATAAGTTAATAATATTTATTTTCTTTTGTTGTAATATTTAAAAAACAAACTATTGTATCAAGATCATATAGGGTATTCTATGTTTTTAGTGAAATTTGTTAAAAATAAGATTTTTCTTTAAAATATTCCACTAATGGTGGTGGAATATCAATTTTTAATATAGTAATAAACACCTATAAAAGTAGGTTTATCCTAGATAAATAATTTTTAACCTTATATTCTTACCAAAAAAGTATTGTATAATCTGATAAATCATAAAGAATGTGTATTGTATCAATTATCTCATATTTTATAGAATAACAGTTTATTAATAAACAACTTGTCATATGATATGAGAGAAATGGGATGACTAAAAATTCTTTACTAGTATCTATCAATGATTGATAAATTCATTTTCATTTAATTCCATGACTTTGTAACCCTTTTCTTTATCATTTGAATGAAAACTACATGATCTATCAATTCATCCCTTGAGCTTCAACTTCTGTATATATATATTGTTAGATGTTAACTAAAATGTATATAACAACATACAATATCAAGGGTGTTTATGGTGTGGTATGAATGAGATGCATATCACACCATATGATATGTATATATTATACTATTTTACACTATCATAGAGTAAGATAAGTCTTACGATATTGAATGTGTGTGATGTGAGTACCTTCCATATTTTCCTCTATAGTCTCATCATATAATGAATTAATGGGATGTTCCATTATTTTCATTAATGTAATTTTAAATGTTTGAAAAACTAATCACTAACATGACATAATGTAAATGACCTCCATGAGATGACAACTGATGCTACCACATTATGACTCTCTTCATTAAATGAAAAACCCATAAAATTGGATATGATCCATCCCATTGTTGCACATTTGTTATATTCATAATAAGGATGATACTCAATTTTTATTCTAAACTCTTCAGTCATCTTCACCAAATTAGAAACTACACCTTTGAAGAATGGGAAACCTATTGATATGATTGAGGATCCGCTGGTTGGTGTACCACCCTCAAAGGTAAGAGGATTATGACTGTTTTTGGTGATCACATTCAAAAATCAAGTATATCAAATAAAGGCTACATCATTTAACAAATATCATATTTATGTTATTTATTTTCATATAACATTGAAACTCTTGAATATATATTGATTATATCGTGGATTTATCTATTTACAAATATCATAGGATGATCCCTTATAACACATTAGTGTTATCATAGACTTTTTAATCATTAGATTAACATGATATTGTATCTTTTTTAATAAACATTCCAATCATAATCCATTTAAGACAATATCATATTGTATGATATAAATAAACCCTTCTATTTTTGTTATCCTTATAGTACGAATGATCTATATTTTAAGGTATGGAATATAGGAAACACTGGTATTTAAAATACTCCATAATATATGTTATATGATATAATAAAACATAATTCCCTCCTAGAATTATGATATATATAGAATCATGTCATATTGATGATATAAAATATATATTCAAACATGAATGTATCATTACAACCTCACCATTCATAAATAATGATAGAAATCATATCATATGATTGAAATTTATATCATAGAATATTATTATCACACACACAATTTTACTACTGTATTAATCCTACTTTAAGACTAATAGTCACATTATCATTTATAAAATATGATATAGGTAAAAAATTTAAAATTTCATATTTTGATATTTTTTATAATGTTTTATAAATTATAATTTTTGTTCCATGTAAAATAATATTTTTCTTTCCAAAAAAAATTATAATTTAAATTTATATTAGATTATTTTTTAAATAACTAAATATTTTTCTATATAATAATTTTTTAGAATCTTCATATATAGAATTTTTTTGAAATATGAATATTTTCTTTTCCCTTTATTTGGGATAAAAGTTTTCCTATAAAATTTCAAGTCTTACATTATATTATAGTAATGATATTATATGATTTATTTTTTATATACCTTACCTATAACATCATGTCACTATGTTGAGGTACTCATCAACCCCTATTTTGATCATGCTTTAGTTGGGGGTTTTATCAAGTTGTTTTGGGAAGAAATTTCAAAATGTTGGATGGATCTTGAGCTGTGAAAGATTGGTACATGATTTTCCCAAACGGTGTTCCCCTAAAGTGTAAACCATGTTGAAAGAAGTAAGGGTTTCCATGGTTGCAACATGTTATGAGAAACTGTATGGCCCTTCCTAACTAATTATGTGAATGGGAAAATTTAATTATGAAAATTATTAAAAAAAATATCAAAACCCATTTTCACCTCTCATTCAGAAAAAACTCTACATATCATGATTTCAAAGGTTTAGATGGCTATCAAGGACCCTTTTTAGATTCTTCAAAATCCTTTATAAGAGGATCGAAGTGCGAAGAAACATGTTCGGACTCCTCAAGGTATGAAAATATTATCTTCTTGGTCCCTTCCTATATTTTCCTCTCTCTTAATTAGGGTGTGTTAGATATCCATGTTATTGGAGGATCTAATCTCTCTTGTTTTAGATTTTGAATCTGGGTTTCATTCTTGGATCTCCATTTCTGAAGTTATTTTCTAGATTTTCCTATTACGGGTGTAGGGATATGTGATCTTATGATCCAGGGTAGGTGGTTCCATATAAGTTTGTCCAATTTATTTAAACCTAAATTGATTGACATAAATTAAATTTCTTCTAATTGGTTTAGGAAACCCAAGTTTTCATTGAATCAGGAAATGAATTTTCTTTGAAAATATGATATGGGGAAACCTCCCAATTCTAGTGAATTGGGGTGTGATTTCGATTTGATAGAAATTATAGAATTTCATTTATGGAAATTGAATTTTTAAATTTAATTTTAGAAAATAGATTAATTTTATTTGATAATAACCCATTATTTTTATCCTATAAAAAGGAATTAATTTATAAAAAACCCATGTATTTGTTTTTATAGAGAAATTGTAATATTGATATGGAAAATGGAAAATTTTATTTTTCCCAATTTTGAAGTAATTCTCCATTGTTTTTGTTGTTTGAGGACCTGAAATCCTAGGTAGTTAGTGAGTTATTTGGGATAACCATTCTATGTTTTAATTTTTCAAGAATCATATCAATGCATCACAAATCTAACTTTAACTTATTGGAAGATCATATCCCAAGTGGGATGTTGGTTAGTCTTCTTTGGACAGATTTGGAGAGACATATATACACATTACCATTATAACCATATAAGTGTTTGAGGATCCCATAACCTGTAACTATCATACCTCTTAGAAGATTAACAAGTTTCTCATTTGTGGTTATTTTGATACATATTCCATTGTTTGTAAAACTACTTCACACATGCTTCGATAATTTGTATAAACTATTTTATATAAAATATTTATTAAGCCATTGTTTTGAAATATTTCCATTAATTGAAAATAAATGCATTTTTTGTTTTAAATATGCCTCTATAATATCATCAAGGTTTATTTAAAATTAATATAAAAATTTTGTTAATTATTATGACATCTTACTATGGAATCATTATAGAGACCCTAATGATATTTTAGATCACACCCTACATGTGCCTTCAGGTCTTTATTTATTTCCTTCTACAAAGTTCGAGTAAGGGGAAAATACCACTTGACGGTGGTCGTTATTGATCTATCTGGTCTTATAGAGATGTGTACCTTGGGAATTGGTTTGTTTATCTGATTATTTATAGTAATTTGTGGTTGTACATTCAATTTATATACGTATTTTACTTCTGGTAAAGTTCTCTTTATCAATTTTTCTTTTGATTATAATGACTTATATCTATTTCTTCCATTTTTTATGTGGAAAAAAACATTCCCACATTTTCATATATGATTTCTAGTGCTAGTGGCTGACCCACGATGATTTGGAACATCCTTTGAGCCATGTTAGAACAGTATCAGGCATTCTAGTACTAGGGTATCTAGGATGGTTCATGAAAGAGTGGCATGAGAGGAGTTTATGAATATTTCCTTGATGTTAGTATGTAATTTATACCTTGTGGAGACATAAGAGGTAGTTATGAGTGATTTCCAGGATACCTCTTGTTGTAATCAGCCTTAAGTCGTGATGATTGGTATGGGAAATGCATCTTAAGGATTATTTATTCTTTTATATGCTTTTGATTTTCATATATTGGAATAAAATTATTGTTTATAGATTTAATGGGATTAATTTCCCCCATTTCTCTTGTTGAGTATCAATCTGAGTATCCTTTCTGATGTCTTCAATGTTTTTTTTTGTGTAGCATCATGCCTCCAAGAATACAAACAAATAGGATCTAGGAGGATGCTACTGATGAACCGTAGTGAGAAAATCCTCCCATGGACTAGACTATGGTTGAGGTTGTTTGGAATTATTTCCACGCTCTGGGATATGCACCAACACATTTTCCCATACGAGATCTAGATATGTAAAATTAGATGGATGAATTTAGGATTTGTGCTCAGGAATTCCATCATCAGAAGTCACTGATGTTCTATGGATCAAATTATCCTTAAGAGGTTGAGGATTAATTGAGAAGGGTTGAGATTTTATTTGAGTTCTTGTAAACGATTGATTCTATCAAGGTGAAATGTTTTTCCTTAAAGCTAGATTAACTTAAAACGAATTGGTGTGACACAATAGAGATGATGAAGAATCATGAGTTATTAGAGTGAAAGGACATTAAATAACTTTTCACCAACTAGTTTTATCCAAAGTCTATAGTGTTGAAAAGGCTACAGAGTTTTTTAAACTCAAAAAGGATGAGAGGACCAGGACATAATATTACAATCTATTTTTTGATCTTGTGAAATTTTCACAAAAGGTAGAATTGTTTGAAAAGACATAGAATTGACAGTCTGAGATTGGATGTTGATCTGGTATTCATTCTTATGTTTTCTTGCTAAAGCTCCCATTTTATTTCGATGTGTTAGATAAATAATTAATGTTTGATATAGACCTTGTAACACCCCAAGATTTTTTGAATTATTTTTTTCTCTAATTAGTTTAACATTTGTGATATTTTTCATTTCACATAACATTGAAAATAATTTATTTTATATTAATTCTCTATTTTTGGATTTCATTACATAAAACACCAAGTTAATAGTGCACTATAAACCACATAAATTTTAATTTTCTCTACATATAACAGCAAGGATATCTTGTGACATGGAATATGTTACATGTAACACCAACTTGGCATATGCAACACTGACTTGTAATATGTTACATGCAACACCGAGTTTCTAAGAAACATCATTTAATTATAATAATTATTTGAAGAAGTTAGTTATAACATATCCATTAAAACATAGAAATATAAATATTAATAAATACTTTTCAAATATTTTTATAATGGTTTTATATAAATAAAGGATATTTATAGTGAAAAGTCTAATTTTTTTAATGTCTTCTTATTTTTTATAACACTCTTCTCTCTGATGAACTATTTTTCATGTCATTATATGAAGAAAAAAATTAATTTTCGAAACATCAATAAATTTTTCATGATAAAATAAAATTATATTTCTAATTTATAATTCTAAAATTATGTTAGGGTGAATTTTTGTTATTTTTTTGAGAAACATCATTTTTTGATGAATAGTGAAAAATACTACATTAGAGTTAATAAATGCCTTTTGTTTAAATAATTATTAATATTAAATTATACTTTACAATTTTATAAGGTCAAATTAGATAAATTATACATATATTAATAAAATATAGTCTATTATAAAAAATTTAACATTGAAATTGAATATAAAAACTTATCAAACTTTTGATCATTTATTTACTTTAAAAAACCCATATTTTGTCTCAACTCTAGGATTATAATTAATCTAAATTTTGGAAATTCTATGAATTGAATTTTGAAAAAACTAACTAAAATAATTTTAATAAGTATAATATTTATATTCTAATTATATATTGTTAATTTCTTACCAAAAAAGATTTGTAAAAGTGATTAAAATCAATTATCATTGATTAAGGTCCAATTAAGCTTAATTAGGGAAAACCTTAATATTAAAGGACCAAAGGACCCGTACAATTTTTCAAAACCACATTGGATGACCATATATCTTCCATACACCTTCCATTATTTAATTTTAGTTAGTTTTTTATGAATTTTTTTAGGTATGAAAATGTGTTCTCCTAACTTGTTTTCAAAAATTCCATTTGAGTCGTTTTTCTTCTCAATAAAAGGGCACCACCACTACCTCTTATTCACACATCTAAAACCTTTTATATTCAGAAAATACATGTCAAATTCACTTCCGAAAATCCAAACATTTCTATTATAATCCTATCCTTGTGTATAAATCAATCTAAGGAAGCCTTTTGGCACAAACCAAAAAGAGTTTCCCTATTAAGATGTAACATCTTCTCTCAAGCTCCCTTCTTTTAGTTTCCTTCTGCACCCCCTCCACATTCATTATTCCATGATTATTTTAACTTCATGGTATACTCAATATAATATTTTGTTTTTCGGTTAAGGGTTTAACCTATAATTATACACACCGCCATCTAATGGGTAATAAACCTACTATTTATGTGTACGATGAACAACTGCCTCATGAAATGATGATAGTTTATTTTTCCTTTACTGCATCTCATGGTGGACATTATGATGGAAAATATGTTTATATATGTTACATATTATATTTATTATGTCTTTAATATTCTGTAATTATTTTACAAAACATGTGTAACACGCCGCCCCTACCTCATTGGCTTGGGGAGGTGGTGAGGGCTACATGGCCATAATCGACATTCCAAAGATTCCAAAGGCTAGAAATAAATGGCGAGGGATTCAAGATTAAATTTGGGAATGATTTTCCCTTAAGAATAAACCAACCGAACCATCTATTAACCACCACTATATGATGCATGTCAATAAAACATTTCAACATGAATTCCCAAAAGACAACCAAGTTTTTCCACCATACAACCCCAATCCAAAACAACAACACAATATCAGAGTACTATGGGAAGACCAAACAAAAAAGCACCACGTTCCATGATACCACCACAGTTATACACCAAGCTCCAAGCTCCAAGCTCCACTAGGACATCACAATGCACCACTAAAAGAGAGTGATGCCTTACCTTAGCCCAAGTCACGGTACACATCATCTGCAAAGACACCAACGTGCCAAAGCAGGGGGTGAGTACTAGAACTCAGTATTTTTACCCAAATTACTTCCCTACACATGCCACTAGGATAAAACCATTAGAACATTTATATAAAACATTTTATATAAAATAATCACATGTGAAACCATTTCCATAAGCTAAACATGCCCTTACTAAGCCATCAAACCAAGTCAACAACCAAAGGAAAATCCAACCAAACATGCCACAAGACATTTAATCATTCACACACTAGAAAAAAAATTTCCAACTTGCAAATAAATGAACAAAAAACAACCAAAACAACCCAACGGTGGAGCTTCCGTCCAACCCATTCAACCATTCACAGCTAGTGGTACTTCTCATCCACTTATCCTTTGATGGTGGCCCTTCCATCCACTATCCATCCCCTTTTTATAGTGGTATTTCTCACCACTTCCACAAAACATTCCAATAAATCCATAACCAAGAATATAACCCACCAAGGTCACAACAAAATGCAATCAACCAATTCTATTGCATATCAATCAACTTCAATAAATCACCCATTTATTGAAAACCATTTTCCATGGCAAACCACATTTCAATAAAAATAACATCTTTATTGAAAACCATTTTTCATCAACCATTTTCCCAAATCAATCTAAAAAACCAATTTCAAAATCTCCATTTTAAAATCCATAACAATAGCCTTTCACCATAAAACTCCTTTTTCCCAAAAATCCCCAAACATCACCCAAGGGATTTCCAACAAATTTCGCACAACAAAACACAAATAATTTTTCATCACAACAAATTATTTGTAATAAAGAACCTCTAGTTCTAACCAAGTGGAGTTGAGATAGAATCCACCTACCTTTAGGGTTCCCGGGAAATCGACCCACGAGCAACCGCACCTCCAATCTGGTAAACACACCACTGAAACCTATCAAGATCACTTTCCCTAACATTCACAAGCCCTAAAATCATCATCCAAGGAAACCAAAACCCTAGATCTACACACAAACAGTGTAGATATAGAAAACCAGGAAATATAGGGATGTAGATCTAGAGTAAAATACAAGGAAACCAAGAGGAGAGACTTACCTAGGAGAAACCACCTTCAATCTGCCAAGAAACCTCTTCAAAACGCTTCCAAAACGAGTGGAAGAGCACCCTCAACCCCTGAGAACCCAAAATCCTGAATGAGGATCAAGTTATAGGAAGTTTGGAGTGTTTTAGGTCATGCCCGAGGGAGACCAGACTTAAAATCTCCAACTTTAAGTAGCTGCACGGTTATCCTACACGGTTTGACAAATCGTGTGCCAATCGTGTGTGTGATACTGCCTCGAGAGCAATGGTCTGCACAGTTTCCTGACATGGTTTGGAAAACCATACATAGTCCATACAAAGCCTATTGTCTCCCCTGCACAGTTTCCTAGGGAATCCGTACGGTTTCCACTAACCGTTCTCAAACCGTGCTCCCTAAGAAAGCCTCTGAACTCATTCAAAACCATTCCAAACTCTCCAAACCTCTTCCCAACTCATCCCATTCCCTTTAAACACATAAAAAGGCATAAAAAAGCTACATACCTCAAATCGGGGGTACTACATTCTCCCCACCATTGGACTTTCCATCCTCGGAAAGTCGTGAACCCACCCTTTGCTAAAAGAGCTCGGGCCACTAATCGACCATCTCTTTCTCCCGCTCCCAAGTCTCCTCTTGAATCTGACCATGCTGCCACAAAACATGAACTAAACCGATGCTTTCAACACACAAGAATTTCTCTTTCTTATCCACAACCCGCACTGGAATGTGCACCAATGAAGCATCTGGTTCTAGTTCAACATGATCCCATCGCATCACATGGTCATGATCCGGCTGATACTTTTTCAACTGTGACACATGAAACACATTGTGCACCTCACTAAACCTAGGTGGAAAATCTAAACAATAAGACACCTCACCAACCAGTTCAATAATCTCAGAAGTCCCAATATACCTTGGTGATAACATTTCGTGCTTCTTAAACCGACGATGTCCTAACCTAGGAGAGATCCTCAAGAACACCTGATCACTCACCTCGAACGACAACGACCATTGATGATGATCCGCATATGACTTCTAATGACTCTGACCTATCTCTATTATCTTCCTGATCAACTTGATCTTCTTTGTAGTCTCATGGACAAGGCTCGGTCCAACCATCAAGGAATCACCTGTTTCCACCCATCATAGTGGAGAACGAAACGACCTCCTATACAACGCTTCAAACAGAGCCATATGTATGGATTCCTGAAAATTGTTATTATACAAAAACTCAACCAACAACAAGTGCTCCTCCCACGAGCCAACAAAATCCATAACACAAGCTCGTAACATATCCTCCAGAGTTTGTATCATCTTCTCGCATTGACCATCCATATGAGGTTGATACGCCATGCTCAGAGTCAGTTGTGTCCCAAGGGATTTCGGTAAGTATTTCTAGAAATAAGATGTAAACCTCGGATCTCTATCTGATACGATCGAAACTGGAACACCATGCCTCTTTACCACCTCCAGAATAATGATTTTGGATAGATCCTCCAACGTGTGAGATTCACGAATCGGGGTGAAATGGGATGACTTCGTTAGCCGATCCACTATCACCCAAATAACATCATTATTTCTAACCGTTCTTGGGAGACCTGTGACAAAATCCATCACTATTTTCTCCCATTTCCAAATAGGAATTGGTAAAGATTGAAACATTCATGCTGGCTTCTGATGCTCTACCTTGACCTGCTGACAAGTCAAGCATCTCGAAACAAACTCATCCACACTTCTTTTCATACCATCCCACCAAAACTGTGCTTTCAACGCTTTATACATTTTCTGAATTCCATGATGAATAACCCATCTGGAATGATGGTACGCCCTAAGAAGATCCTCCTGACATGCAACTGATACAACCATTCGATTACAAAAACACAACACTGAATCTCTATTCAGTTTCTAATCCTCAATGGTCTCCCCACCATTGAGTCTCGATCCCATGGTCACAAACTCAGAATTGGATATATGTGACTCTTTAGCCAGGCCAACCAAGTCAGGAATCAAAAAAACCGGAAAGAAGAATGCTTTATCGTCCTGGTCCTCACATTCCAACTGCATATCAGCTATAATTGACATCAACTACCACTGGTCTGATTCCTATTTCACCACCTGAGCATATGATTTTATACTTAATGAATCTATCACTAAATTTCCCTTACATGGTGTGTACATTAAGTCAAAATCAAAAATCTGTAGATATTCCATCAATCTCCTTTGCCTCAAGTTCAAATCCCCTTGTGAGAAAATGTGTTTCAAGCTCTTATGATCTGTATATACCGTGAATTTCTCACGAAATAGATAATAACGCCACACTTTCAAAGAATGGACCATTTCTGCCAAGTCCAAATCATGAGTTGGGTAGTTCTTCTCATGAACCCTCAACTGTTGTGATCCATATGCAACCACATGATTCCATTTCATGATAACGCACCCCAACCTTGATCCTGATGCATCGTAATACACCACGTACCCTCTTCCTTGATCTGGGAAAACCATGATGGGTGCTGATATAATTTGACCCTTTATCTCTTCTAAAAATTGCTGACACAGTTCATTCCACTGGAATGGAACATTATTTCTTGTCAAATTTTTCATCAGTGAAGCCAAACATGAAAAATCCCAAACAAAATTCCAATAATACCCAGCTAGACCGAGGAAACTTCGTACCTCAAACACATTTTTTGGTGGTTTCCATAAGATAACAGCCTCTATCATTTCTGGATCCACTGAAACATATCTTTCAGAAATCACAAGGCCATGAAAATGGACTTTCTGTATCCAAAATTCACACTTTGACAATTTGGCATACAACCTATGATCCATCTAGATCCCCAACACTGTCTTCAAGTGTTGATCATGCTCCACCCCTGTCTTTGAATACACCAGAATATCATCAACAAAAACCACCACAAATGAATCCATATATCTATGAAATATCCGATTCACAATTCCATGTACACTGCTGGCACATTCATTAGACCAAAGGGCATAACCACATATTCAAAATGGCCATATCTACTTCTGAAAGTTGTTTTATGAATATCATCCTTCCTCACCCGAAATTGATGGTATCCCGACCATAGGTCGATCTTGGAGAACCACTGGGATCCCCTCAACTGGTTGAACAAATCCTTAATTCATGGAAGTGGATATCTATTCTTTATCGTAACTTTGTTAACTCTATGATAATCAACACATAGTATCAATGTTTCATCAACCTTTTTCACAAACAACACCGGCGCTGCCCATGGAGAGGTGTTAGGCCAGATAAAACCTTTGTTTTCTAACTCTTCCAACTATAATTTCAATTCCCGCAATTCAGCTGGTCCCATCTAATAAGACAGAAGTGAGAGAGGACTGGTCCCCAGAAAGAGATCAATCGTAAACTCCACTTCTCTTATGGGAGGTAACCAAGATAATTCTTTGGGAAAAACATCCATAATGTGATCCACCCCTGCTGGAAGAACACTCTGCTCAACACCCATTACTGATTCCAACGACAACACTACCAACTGACACGATAACGTGCCTACTGCTGGTTCCGAAAAACCTGTTACACCTTGCCTTTCATGCCTCTTTCTTCTAAAGAGATTCCAAATGCCATCGTGTATCGTAAAAGCCACTGTTCGTGCATCACAGTTGATGTGGGCCATAATAACCACCAGCTAATCCATTCCCCGGATTACATCATACCCATCCATCTCAAGAATTGAGAATTCCACATTAGCTCAACCTCTCCCACAACAATACAACATGCTCTACACAAGAAGGCTCGACACTCTCTTCGACCCAGAAGAGTTTGAAGTTTTAAAACTAAGGGCATCATTTCTACCCTTAAACCCAGAAAATCAACCACACATGCAGCAATGAAAGAGTGTGAATCACCAGTATCAAACAGCACTTGCATAAAGGTATAATTTAAAAGAATAGTATCTCGCACCGTGGATGGTCCTGACTGATCATATACCATAACCTGCTCAGCTCCAAACACATGTTTTCTTGCTACGCTCTGCTCTTTATTGCCTTGCTGAGGATTCATGGTATTCTGAGGATCACCATGATCTACTTTACTTTACAGATGAGGTGTGTGATGATGTCCTCATCCCGTTGAAGTATACGGTGTGTGCGATCTCTGAGGAGTGTCACACACACCCGACCTCGGAGCATTCTGACAATAACACTGTAGATGCCCCATCTTTTTACAATTATGAAATGCTCGAGTTTGTGCCATATAATCCTGATTGATGTGGCTCGTTGAACCATAATGAAAACATCTCAGCTTGCTCTCGGGCTTCAGAGGAAGATTCATCGATCCTGTCATCAGATTATATGCCATATTCCCACCCTGGGAATAAGTGTCCCTCTTTCTCTTGAACCAATCGTTTGAGTTCCCACAATTCCCCATGGGTACCACCATGCTTCCTCTGCCTGGAGCGCCCAACAGATCCCGCTCAGCCATTGAGGCTCTATTCACCATCTCTGTGTAATCATCTATATAGAGTACTACTATCTTTGAACGAATTCCTTGCCTTAACCCCAATTCAAAGATCCTTTCCTTAAATAACGTGCTACCCGCCACATCGGGTGAAAACCTCACTAAGTTCATAAACTTAGCTTCATACTCCATCGCAGACATAAGATCTTCCTTCAAACTGAAGAAATCAGTCGTATGCTGAATTTTGAACTTATGTGGGTAGAATTATTTATTAAACCATTCTTCATATCCTTCCCACATCATACCCTGGTCCTTCCCTTCTTGGACTACCAACTCCCACCACTGAAGGGAAAGATCTTCTAACATATACGTGGCCAACTTCAATTTCAATTCTACTGGAATTCCCAAGAACTCGAAGATCTTGTTCATTCTATTCAACCATACTTCTACCCTCTCCGGCTCTAAATCACCCCTGAAGATGGGTGGATTCTGCTTTTAAAACTAAACCACATGATCCACATGCCTTTGTTCATCCATTTTATTTCCACCTTCCACATCTTGGAAATCTTACACTATACTCTGCACAAATTGCTGTTTCACATGAGGCTCAAGTGAAACCATGTTCTCATCATCCACTTCTGGTTGGTCTCTACGACACCTACCCGATGCCATTTCTATAAACAGAAAATAAAAACCCATGAGTCTCACTTCCATGGACATCACGAAATCCCATTTCAAATCACATTACACAGTATTATGACAACAAGGCTTTCCACCTTTCCACATTTACCATGTTTCACCATTTTTGAAAACCAAACCATTTTCAAAAAACCACCAGTTTCCATGTTTCAAATCCTTCTGCTTTGAAACCCAATTCATATTTTTCAAAATCCACACATTCATATCACATCATAAATCATTATACCCCAATGAAATATGCATCCTAGAGGGAAGTCATTTCTACCTTATATGACATGCTCATCTCATTGGCTACACCCATGACAATGAGATTTCCAATGCCAATAAGTGTCTCCAAAACACTTGTGTACCCAACACCCTGGTAACTTGAATTTCAGTATTATAGGGTTAGCTATTTCCTTTTATGCTATACATTCCACGTTCTGACATTCCTACACCATGCTACCATCCCGACTCAAGGAATATACCACAATGAATGTCAATACCAAAATCAATGATCAACACCATTGATCGAGCAACTTATCTCACTTGAAATATAAGGACCGAAGAAACGGATACCACTTGTAACACCACGCCCCTACCTCATTGGCATGAGGAGGCAGTGAGGAAAAATTAGCCTTAACCGACGTTCCCAAGATACCAAAGGTTGGAAATAAATGGTGAGGGCTTAAAGATTAAATTGGGGAATGATTTTCCTTTAAGACAAAACCAACCAAACCATCCATTAACCACCACTATATGATGCATGTCAATAAAACATTCCAACATGAATTCCCAAAAGACAACCAAGTTGTTCCACCATACAACCCCAATCCAAAACAACAACTCAATATCAAAGTACTATGCAGAAGACCAAACAACAAAGCACCACGTTCCATGATACCACCACAGTTCTACACCAAGATCTAAGCTCTAAGCTCCACCAAGACATCACAATGCACCAATAAAGGAGGGTGATGTCTTAACTTTTCCCACATCATAATACACAAAATCTGCAAAGACACCAATGTGACAAAGCAGGGAAGAGTACTAAAACTCAATAGGTTTTCCCCAAATGACTTCCCTACACATTCCACTATGATAAAACTGTTAGCACATTAATATAAACTATTTTAAATAAAATAATCACAAGTGCAACCATTTCCATAAGCTAAACACACCATTACCAAGTCATCACAACAAATCAACAACGAAGCAAAAATCCAACCAAACATGCCACAATCTATTTTATCATTCACACAATAGCACATAAATTTCCAACTTGCAAAGCAATGCACAAAAAACAACCAAAACAACCAAACTTTGGAACTTCCATCCAACCCGTTCAACCATTCACACCTAGTGGTACTTCTCGTCCACTTATCCTTTGATGGTGGCCCTTCCATCCACTATCCATCCCCTTTTTATAGTGGTACTTCTCACCACTTCCACACAACATTCCAGTCAATCCATAACCAAGCATATAACCCACCAAGGTCACAACAACATGCGATCAACCAATTCCATTACATATCAATCCACTTCAATAAATCGCCCATTTATTGAAAACCATTTTCCATGCCAAATGACATTTCAATAAAAAACAACATCTTTATTAAAAAACATTTTTCATCAACCATTTTCCCAAATCAATCTCAACAAACCATTTTAAAATCTCCATTTTGAAATCCATAACAATATCCTTTCACCATAAAACTTCTTTTTCCCAAAAATCCCCAAACATCACCCAAGGGATTTCTAACAAATTTTGCACAACAAAACACAATTAAATTTTCAGCAAAAAAAATTAATTGTATCAAAGAACCACTAGTTCTAGCCTAGTAGAGTCAAGAGATAAGCCACCTACCTTTAGGGTTCCTGAGAAATCGACCCACGAGCAACCGCACCTCCAATCCGGAAAACGCACCACCGAAACCTCTCTAGATCCCCTTTTCTAACATTCACAAGCCTTAAAATCATCATCCAAGGCATCCACAACCATAGATATACCCAAAACAAGTGTAGATATAGAAAACCAAGAAAGATAGGAGTGTAGATCTAGAGAAAAACAGAAGGAACCCAAGAGGAGAGACTTACCCGGGAGAAACCACCTTCAATCCACCAAGAAACCTCTTCAAAACGCTTCCAAAATGAGTGGGAGAGCACCCTCAACCCCTGAGAACCCAAAATCCCGAGTGAGGCTCAAGTGACAGGAAGTTTGTAGTGTTTTAGGTAAAGCCCGAGGGAGATCAGACTTAAAAACCCCAACTTTAAGTAGACGCACGGTTAGCCCGCACGGTTTGACAAACTCTGCGCTAACCGTGCGCACACTACTACCTCAAGAGCAAGGGTCTACACGGTTGCCACACATGGTTTGGAAAACCATGCGTAGGCCATGTGAAGCCTACTATATCCCCTGCACGGTTTCCTAGGGAATCCGCAAGGTTTCCACTAACCGTACTCAAACAGTGCTCCCTAAGAAAGCCTCCAAACTCATTCAAAACCATTCCAAACTCTCCCAACCTCTTCCCAACTCATACCATGCCATTTAAACACATAAAAAGTCATAAAAAGGCTACATACCTCAAACTGAGGGTACTACAACTTGTCTTTATAATTTCCATTTTGTTTTAATACTATAATTTCATTTGAGGAAGTGTGGACTACCTCATGTTGAAAGCGATGTGATTCGTTTGTACACACAAAATGAAATGAATTAATAATGGGTTTAGAGAATATATATGATATATATGTGTGTGATATGATAAATATAATTTAATAATGATATATATACATATATAAACATTTATTTCCTTTATTTTCTTTCTTTCAACGTGATAATTAAATGGAAATAGCATTCATGTGTATGCACAGCTTATCGTCACCATGAACGGTGTATTTCGTTTCATACATATATATTCTAGGGATTATTATAATACACATATTATGAATTTAAATTATATTTAAATCTTTTTTTACATTCTGGAAGTCATGATATAAGTTTAATGACCAAAGATATAACAAATTAAGATACATGCAAACAACAATGTAGATATTACCCTAAGAGAATCCTTAACATAGAATTATTAACAATTAGGTAATATAAGTCCATATTCAAACCATGAATTGTATTATAATTAACAATATTATTCTTTAATATATTTATTATAATTTTATATTTATTATTCAAGAGGTTTTAATGAGTATGATGATATTCAATACACAAGGTAAGGGGATTCACCACACTTTTTATTTCCATGAGATACATAATTTATTTGCAATTCATTCCTTTTGTGTGGTGTGTAAAATAACCAAGGATGTATTCAATTATTATTATACATAAATTTATTGGTATTTACATATAAATTTTAGGATCTTTCTTTTTTGGTGTTTAAATTTGAAAATTTACCAAATCGATAAGATATTTTTGTCTGAGTTTACCTTCGTTGAGACTCATGCCATGTTATGAACCTATATTTTTATATGAGGTGTAAATACACTATTTGATATGTTATATCATGAATCTCATTCCTTTCATGATATTTTAAGCTTCATTTAATCTCACATTCTTGTATGGGGATAATGCTTCAAAGTTACCAGGTGGTAAGATTTTATTGAAACAATCTCATCGTTTTTTGAGATTTTTTATGTTCATGCTTCAAATTATGAAATATTATGATCCGTAGATCAATAAAACACATTTAGTTTCATATAATATGGTCATTAATGATATATTCTTGTATTTTTACAATTTTCTAGAATTTTTTAAATGAAATAGTTAATAAAGTACTTTTACGAATGCCTGATTTTAACCTCTCTTTAGTCTTAAATCTATGCTCCATCAAAACCATGTTTTCTAAAAAGGTATTAAAAATGTTTTAAAGAATTATTTATATATTTTAAATTTATTTTAAATAAAAATGTTTTAAAAAAATTCAAGATTCGTTTATATGTTTTCAAAGTATATTCATATAAATGGTTTTCAAAATGTTTTCAATATTTTTTTATGTTTTCAATGTATTTGTAATGAAATGGATTTCAAAATATTGTCATGATTTATTTATAAGTTTTAAAAGAATATTTCAAGAAAAAAATTAATATTTTTTGAATATTATTTCATAATTTTTAAATGAAAAATGTTTTAAAATTATTTTAAATCTCATTTTTATAAGTTTTAATGGAAATTTTTTTAAAAAAAATCAAGCCTTCCTTATAAGTGTTTAGTGGATTTTAAAAGAAAATGGTTTTCAAAAGGTGTTATTTTTTAAAATATCCTTTTTTAAAAAAGAAATGATTGTTTTCCGGAAGGGATTATTTTAAAATATCATTCAATATTATTTTCCATCTAAGATGACATCCTTTAGTGTTACTCATGCCTTTATGGGGAAATGATTAAATGATTACATTCATATTATTTCTATAGATGTTTAATGTTATGATTGCAGGATGCTCCTGAAATTTATTTCTCTTTTATGAGTTATCTGATTTTGAAACCTGTTTCTCTTTCATATGTTATATGTCAATGAAACCTGCTTCTTTTCATGGGTTATTATTTGATGAAATGATTAAAAAATTGTTTATTTTTCCATTATTTAATGTAAGATTTCTTGTTTATGAAACCCATTTCATTTCATGGGTTATGATATGATTGTTTAGGATTTTGTTATACATGTGTTTATGATTTCATTATTTTATGGGTGGGACCTATATACCCCTCTAATGCATTGGGTAATGATAAATGTTTTATGATCTCAAAGGGTATACGGGAGGATATCCTATGCCAGAAACAAGTGGGTATATGGTAGGAAATCCCAATCCTAAAACAATAGGATACACAAGAGGACATCCCAAGCCTGAAAAAAGAGGGTACACATGAGGACATCCCAAGACCGAAATAAAAGGGTACAAAATAGTTCATCCAAATACCAAGGCAGGTCACATGTGATTAAAAAAGCATAACATGTTACAAAGGCCTTGATAGGCCACCTTGAAATAGTTTTATTATATTCTTATGTGTTTTCTATAATTCCATATTTTATTATCATATTATGCTTTAATGGATTGTGTTATCTATTTTCATATGATTCATGTTTTATGATATTCCCATCTATATTATGATCTCTAATATGCAGGGAATGAAATTTAAATGTTATACTCAAGTTACATACCCTTTTTGTTCATGTTATGCTTACACATTTCCTTTATTTTTCTTTTACAGGGCATTTGAGCTCACCCATTTCTTATGTTTCCATTACCAAGGTAATAAAGAATTGTTTTAGGTATAATTACTAAAGTTGAATATATTTTTGGGAGATGTTGAAGATATTTCACCAGGATATAAATTTTTTTCCATATTTCAGAAGACACTAAACTATTATGATCCTTAGGAAGGTACTTTTGTAATGTACTAAATATTCATCTAAAATATTTTAATATCCATGTATGTTAAGCAAGGGTTCCTATAGTTGTTATAATAGGGAGGTTTATTCAACCTTTAGAAAATATGATGAGAAAACATGAGTGAGAACCCTAGGTATATTTCTAAGGATATGTTTGGTGATGTCTCTAATGATAAGTATAAGTATGAGTTAACATTTATGAAAATTTCCTAAAATTTTGGAAAAGGATAGGGTGAGTGGTTTCCTATAAATACCTCCATGTCTGGATACTACAAGTGGATGTGTATTTCAAACAAATATAACTAGGGGTAAGAACTCGGACAATATGTTTTGGGCCTAACTCCGGGAAATTTGGTACACAACAATGAGCCTTATGGCACACCTAGTTTGACACTCCTAAGGGATATGATTTTAGAATTAACAAGCTCTTCATGAACCATTATAAAGGATTTAAATGGAAGCTACCTATGAATAACTTAGGATAAACCTGAGGTGTCATATTTTAAGGAAGGTGTCATAATTTATAAATCTTATAAGTAATAATTTTTCATGATTACATGGTTTTCCATGATGATAAGTATTGATCACACTTTGTTTTATGGTTTTAGTTAAAGGAGAGAATTACAATAATCACGGTTAACATTTAATGATTCAGATTTGGAAAGTATTTTAATTATGAGAATTGATTTCCCAATTGGAAATCTCATAAATAAAATCAGGATGGTGGTATGAGTATTGGTTATACTTCTAAAGTTAAAGAAATTGAAAACGACATGTGAAATGTATGTGATGTTCTTCTTTTTTAATTACATTAAACATAAGATTCATGATTAAATTGAGATTAAGGAACCTTAATACATAATTTATATTTCATATTTTAGGAAATAGATATTAAGTAATAAGTTGATGAAGCCTAAGGAATGGTTTAAGAATAATGTTGGATGGATGAAGTATTTAGGTTTTGGAATTCATAGATTATGGTATATGAATCATGAAATTTATATAATTATTTTCAGTATAAGTTTCCATTGAGGATTGAAAACACGTGTTTAATGGTGATGAAGACATAGAAAAATGATTTCATGGAAAGGTGATATTTCGATTAAGGGAAGGTAACCCTTAATTAATGTCTAACTTTGAGATAATGATGTTTGGATAAAGATATAATGGATATGAATATATAAATAGGAAGGTACAGATTATCCTAAATCTGATTATTAACAAAGTTTTCTATGACATCAAGGATTAAGTTTACAACTTCTTGGATTTAACCTTTGGAATAAGAAATCACCCATGTTTTTTAAAAAAACTTATGGTAATTCAGGTTGTTACCATGTTTTAAGAGAATATATGACGATGGTATTCACATCTTTGGAATGTGACAACCAAGAGTTACTTTTTAAAATATGGGGGATCAATGTTAATCTGATTTCATTACCTTCTTTATACTATTTTGGATTTTCATCATTCAGAAGGGTTATAAGGTTAACTATTCATGAAAGATTAAGTTAAACTTTGGAGAAAGTATTTATGTATTTAAAACCTTGGTGAAAAGTCTATTTAGCGATTAACCATATTTTAAGGATGTCTATTGTATTTTGAAAATTATATTATCATGGTTTTATAATTGTACATCATGTATGTTGGGTGAAAACCAATGAAATCCAGCAAGGTCACGGGTCTTGAACCCAAGATTGAAAGATGATAATGGTTTCATACCTACAGGTGGTTTATGTGATGTCCTGGTTAATGTATAATTAATTTTAATGAATAATTATTTGTAATAAAATAGTAGTGATTATTTTTATGTTCAGAGATTACTATATTAACCATATTAATTTTGAATAATATTTAGAGACAAATATTTATACTTTTCATTTTTTATGGGCCTTAATATTTGTTAAAAGTGTATTTTAGTACTTCAAGAATCGAATATAATTTCATGAAATCCATTTATTGAAGTAATTTAATAATAGAAATTGATAAAATCACAAAAAAAAAGATATAAATTTTATTTATTGAAATAAATAGATTAGGTATATTTCCTCATATTCTTGTTCCATAAAACAATTACTCAATGATAGGATAATGATCAAAAAATATGTTTTCCAAAAACAATATTTTTTTTGATTTAATGGCCTTACAAATCATCACAGATTTTTGACTTTTAGACACTCAAAATTTTATTGATCATTCACTTTTTTGTGATTGGTAACCTCAATCTTCGCTATAAATATTTTTTCATTTCCTCCATGTCAAATATGTAATCCCATCCTATGTTTTCATATGTGGAAACCTAGTTATAGGTTACATTGGGTAACTATTATGGTTCTAAATTTCTATTTTTAAGGGAAGTTTTAGTATTCATTTTTATGATGTGGGTTTCAATGAATGAAGCTTTAAAGTTTTAAAGCTTTGATAACCCAGAAGAATTTAGAGAGAGAAATTTATTTTAAGGGGGGTAGAATGCAACACCATGAAATTTTGTGAATTATTAATTTTTCCAATAAATTTATCCTTTTCGATGTTTTTCATTTCACATAACAATGAAAATAGTTTATTTTATATTATTGCACTATGTTTATATTGTGTTATAAACAATAACAATTTAATCATGCACTACACACAACATAAATTTTAGCTTGCTATATACTAAACACCAAGGTAAGATTGTGGAATTTTGTACTTTACACTAAACAGAAACTTGGAATATGAAACATGAAACGCTAACTTTCCATATGTTACATGCAACACTGAGTTTCTACAAAACATCATTTTATTATAATAATTATTTAAAAAATTTAGTTATAACATAAAGGTTAAAACATGGTAATGTTAATAGTAATAGAAACATTTAAAATATTTTTATAATGATTTTATAATGTTTTTATATAAATAAAACATATTGATAATGAAAAATATAATTTTTTTCTAAAGTACTTATATGTTTAAAATTACTATTTTCTCTAATGAACTCTTTTTCATGTCCCTATGTGAAGGAAAAAAATTAATTTTTGACACATCTAGAAATTAAATTTGAAAAAATAAAATTTATTTTTTATTTAGAATTCTGAAATGATATTAGGGTTAATTTTTGTTATTTTTATGAGATACTTCATTTTTTGATGAATAGTGAAAAATAATGCATTTTAGTTAATAATTGCCTTTTCATTTAAATAATTATTAATATTAAATTTAATTTAAATTTATTTTAAGGTAAAATTAGATAAATTATACATATATTAATAAAATTTAGTTCATTATAATTAGTTTCACTTTGAAATTGAATATAAAAACTTACAAACTTTTGAATATTTTTCTACTTTAAAAACTCATTATATCGTCCCATCGGTCGGATTAACATTAATATTAATTTTGATTATTATATGAATTTAATTTTCCAAAATGGACATAAACCATTTTAATCAATATAATATTTATATTAAATTATATCATGTTAATGTTATACCAAAAAATAGTAAAAGTGATTAAAACTTATCACAGTGATATAGGTCAAATAAAGTTTAATTGGGGACTAACTATAATATTAGGTGGATAAATGACCTTGAAACTTTTCAAACACCCATTTTAGGGAAATATTTATTCCATAAACCTTACATTATTTTTTTTTTGTGTTTTTATTACTTTTTTAGGAAACAACTTGTATACACCTAACTTTTTTTCAAAATTTCCAAGTGAGTCCTTTTATTTCCATATAAAAGGATACCACCTATCCCTCTTATTCACACCTCTAAAAGCTATTATGTTCAGAAAATATCTACCCAATAGACTTTATAAAATCCCTAAATTCTTTCTATAAGCCTCTTATTTGGCATAAATCAAACTAAGTAAGTCTTTTGGTGAAAACCAAAAGGAGTTACCTGATTAAGAGTTAACGTCTTTTCTCAAGATCCTTTATTTTAATTTTCATATGCACCACATACACTTTATTTATTAAATTATTGTATAATAAAAAATTTATACTCAATATAATAATATTTGTTTATGTTAAGGGTTTTATCTACACTTACACACACCTCCATCTAATGGGTAACGAACAAACTGTGTATGTGTACGGAGAACTACCACCTCATAAAAAGATGATTGTTAATTTTTCAATTACTACCTATCATGGTGGTAATTATGATGAAAATTTCTTTATATATGTTATATATTATATTTAATATTTATTTAATCTTCTGTAATTATTTTACAACACATTTCTTTATACTTTCCATTTTGTGTTAATACGATAATTTCGTTTGAGGAAGTGTGGACTACCACTCCTCAAAACGATGTGATTCGTTCATACAAAACATGGAATGTATTAAGTACGGGTTTACTAAATATATATATTTTATATCTATCATATAATAAATCTATAATAATAATGATATATATACATATATATATAAAATTTCTTGTAATTTCTTTCTTTCAAACAGATAATTAAACGGAAGTAGCATTCTTGTATACATGCATCTTACCATATCCATGAATGGTGTATTTTATTTTATACATATATATTTAGTGTATTATTATAATAAAAATATATTGAATATAAATTAAATTTAAATAATAGTGTAAATTCTGGAAATCGTTATATAAGTATAGTGACCAGATATATAACAAATTAAGACACATGCATGAAACAAAGTAGATATTACTTGAAGTAAAACTTTAACATAGAATTGTTAACAAGTGGGTAATATAAATCTGTAATAAAACCCTATATAGTATTATAAGTAATAATATGTTTACTTTATAGATTTATAATAAATTTTTTATTATACAATAGGTTTGAATGAGTACTATGATAATCAAGACATGAGGTAATGAGATTTCAACTCAATTTCTATTTTCCTGACATACATTATTTATTCACTACCCATTCCTTTTGTGTGGTGTGTATAGTACCATGGATATATTCAATGATTATTATTATTAAATTTATTGGCATTTACATATCCATTTTATGATCATTCTTTCATGGGGTTTAACTTTCAGAATACACCAAATTGGTACGATTATTTTGAATCAGTTTACCTTATTTGAGACTCATGTCGCGTTATGCACCATTGTTTTCATATGTGGTGTACATATTACCTTTGAATTGTTGTATCATTAATCTCATTCCTTTAATGATAATTTAAACTTCATTAAATTTCTATTTCTTATATGTGGATTATGGTTCAAAGTTACCAAGTGGTAAGAGATTATTGAAAAAATCTCATCATTTTTCGAGATTGTTTATGTTCATTCTTCCTCTCATGAAATATTATAATACATCCACCATGAGAACTCATGAAGTTTATTCTACTTTAATTATTCAATATATATTCATGTATTGACAATATTTTTTCACATTTTGGTAGATACTAATGTTAAGAAAGTGTTTTTAAGAAAGCCCGACTTTACCCACTCTTTAGTCAGAAATCTATTTTATTTCAAAACCAAGTTTTCTAAAAAGGTTTTCAAAAAGTTTTTAAGAATTATTTATATGTTTTAAATATATTTTAAAATAAATGTCTTTAAAAGATTTTTTGATATTTTTTTATAAGTTTTCATTTTATTTTCAATTATGTTTTTTTTCAAAAAGTTTTCAAGATTCATTTATATGTTTTCAAATTATTTTCAATGAAATGGATTTAAAAATGTTTTTATAGTTTATTTATAAGTTTTGGAAGTGTTTCAAAGAATTTTTTTTTAAATTTTTTAATCTTACTTTATATGATTTCAAGGAAAATGGTTTCCAAATTTTTTCAATCTTGTTTTAATAAAATTTAATGGAAAAAATTTTAAAAAAATTTCAAGACTTCTTTCTATGTTTTCAAAGGATTTTTAATGAAAATATTTTTCAAAAGGTGTTATGTTTTAAAAAATAGTTTCTAAAATAATAAAGGATATTTTACTCAAGAAATTTTTTTCAAATATCTTTGAAAATTATTTCCATTTATGATTACATGCTTTGGTTTTACTCATTCCTTTATCGGGAAATGGTTTAATGATTACATTAATATTATTTATATGAATGGTTAATATTTTCATGGAATAATGTTCATGAAACCCATTTCTCTTTCATGGGTCATATGTTTTTGAACCCGACTTATCTTTCAAAGGTTATATTTCTATGACTGAAAATTATATTTTTTATTTTATTTTTTAAAACCGCTTTATGGGTGAGTGGGAACCGAGCCATACACGAAATTACAAAAACATAAAATTCAAAAAATCGTACACAAAAACCAATATGATTCAAAATTCAAAATTCATGCTAGCCAAGACGCCTCGGGACACGTATTCTCAACCAATGAGCCTTCTCGATCCATTCCCCCGATAGAGAACACCTCGTCGTCACCAGTAACACCTTCGTTAGACATCACTGGTGAGAAACCATCCAGAATCATCACCAAAACTTCAAAAAACATTACAGAAAAAACCTTCACCCGCTTCATCAAACACCATCACAGAATAACCAAACTTATCAAATGATTTAATGAAATTATTATGAAAACTATTTCTTTTTCAAAGGTTAAAGTGTGAATTCATTTTTTGGAAACCCATTTCATTTCATGGGTTATGATATAATTGTTTATAATTTTGTTCCAAATCTCTTTATGGTTTCATCATGAGATTCTTGGGACCTATATCTATCTACAATTCATTGGGTAGTGATAAATGTTTTATGATATATAAGGGTACATGGGAGGGAATACCATGCTCGAAATAAGAGGGTGTATGGGAATAAAACCCAAGCCTGAAATATGTGGGTGCGTTGGAGGAAATTCCAAGCTTGAAACAAGAGGTTATACGGGATTACATCCAAATCCTAAAACAAGTGGATATATAGGAGTACATCCCAATCCCTAAATAAGAGGGAACATGGCTGGAAAATGAAAACCTGAAATAATAGGGTACATGGGAGGTTATCCCAAGCCTAAAAGAGGTACATGGGTGATTAACCCAAGAATAACATTTTACAAAGGCCTTTTTAGGCCTCCTTGGAATAGGGTTATTATATGCTTATGTGTTTTCCACAATTCTATATTTTATTCTTATGTTATACTTTCATAGATTATGTTATCTACTTTCTTATGATTCATGTATTATGAAATACTCATATTTATTATGATCTCTAATATACAGTTATGTTCTTAAAATGTTATGCTCAAGTTATATACCCTTTTGATCATGTTATTCTTATGAATTTACTTCATTTACCCTTAATTATCATTTGATCTCACCCCATTCTTATGTTTTATATCCCTGAGTTATAATGAACGGTTTTAGGTATAAGTACTAAAGGTGGAGATCTTTATGGGAGATGTTGGATATATTTCACCAGGATAGAAGATTTTGTTTCAATGTATCCAAATTCACTAAACTATTATGGTCCTCGGGCATATATTTCTATAATGTACTAAATATTCATATAAAATTATGAAATATCCATGTATATTAACAATGGGTACCTATAGACCTAGCTGGAATATCAAGGTTTATAGGAGTGCCTTTTCTCTTTATGGTAGTTCTATGAGTTCTCATAAAGGTAAGAGGAAGTGTGTTGCTTATAATAGTGGTTATGGATAGTGGGGTTCTTCTAGACCTCTTGTAGTTCTTGACATAATCCCTTTGATTTTCTACTAGTGTGGAAAGCCTAATCGCTCCAAATGGGTTTGTACTGATGCAACCAAGGCATGTGGCTCCATTAGAAACATAGGTAACTTAAATAAGTTCTATCGTATGTATTTTTTTCTCCTCATAGTGGAACCAGATAACCTATTTTAAAATGTTCTATGGTGAAATAAGATGTTTCAAGGACTAAGGGTCTCTAAACACATGAATCAAGAACGAAGCTTCATCATATAGTGGAAGAGTATCCAGAGGAAGAATATATTGGTCAAATGACTATGATAGGTAGTATCACTATTGTTTCATCATTAGTCATAGATTTATTCGATACTGGTACATCTAATTCCTCTTTTTCAACCCATATTGTGAGTCTTCTAAATCTTCCCAATGAGATTTTATCTTATTTGATTGATACTACTACACCACTCAGAACAAATAAAGAGTAGGGTTTCCATTTTCCTACTCATTTCTTCTCTTTATTAGATATTTATCTTTATTGGGAGATTCTAGTTATCAACATCAAACCTATTGATTTCATATTTGGGATGGATTAGATCATTACTAATAAATCATGAATTGTTTTTATCTTTAGTGGGTCTCCTTTACTAAACATGATGGGGATTTCCATATATTTCAGGAAGAATGTGACATGAGGTCGAGTAGAGCTAGAATTTCTTGTCTATAGTTGGGGAAAGTGATATTTGGGTTCTATTTTGATCAAGATAGAGAATATTTTATCAATGATATCCCTCCAGTTATCTTCGATTTTCCTGATGTTTTTTTTGACATCTATAGTTTTCCACCAGTAAGGGAGGTAGAGTATTATATAAATTTAGTACCTGGTATTGAATTGGTATTTGTTACTTCTTAATTCATATTACAAGATGAAATGAAATAGTTGAAAACTCATTTGGATGATATTTTTATAGAAATAATTTATATTCTCGAGTGTGTCACCTTGGGCAGCACCAGTTCTCCTTTCTAAGAAAGATGATGGTTCACTTTGCCTTTATTTTTATTACCAAAAACTCAATAGAGTAATGATAAAGAAAATGTATATGATGTAATGGATTTATGATCTAATTTTCTTGTTAAATTGGGAAAGTTTTTTTGGCAGATTCATCTTTGATCTTGTTTATCATCAATTGTGAATAAAAGAATATGGCATTCCAAAATCTTCCTTCTCAAGAAAGTATAGCCATTATGTTTACATTTTCATTCCATTTTTAAAAAAATTCTCCTATGCTCTCTATGGGTTAATAAAAAATGTTTTATAGTATTATTGTGTCACTATCATGGCTATATTTGTGGATGAAATCCTTGTATACTCTAATTCTGAGGCGGACCATGTCCATCATATAAGATCAGTTCGAGAATTTTTGATAAATCACCAAATTTATTCCATGCTATCTAGATTTAATTTATGGATTCATGAAGTGATGTTATTGGGACAGATGTTGTTAGAACATGGTATCATAGTTGATTATGGGAAGGTGAAAGCTACTATGAAATGGGAACACCTGCATAATGATTTTGAGATTTAGAGATTCTAGGGTTTAGCTGGATATTATTACTATTTTATAAAGGGATTATCAAAGTTGGATTCTCTAATGACTTCTCTAACTAATATGGAAGTAATGTTTTCTTTGGATGATAAATGTTAGAGTTATTTTTCTATGATTGAACGTCTTTTAAAAACTTCTATGGTATTGATTTTCCATATGTTGGGAAGAGAAATGTGGTCTTCTATGATGCATTATATTCAGGTTTGAGATATGTTCTTACGCAGGTTGATCATGTCATTGCATATGGATCTCAACATCTTATTCTATATGAGAAGAATTATCCCACCCATGACCTTGAACCCACAGCCATGATGAATTCACTTAATAGTAGAAGGATTTACCTTTTAAGAGAAAGGTTTACAATTTATTCTGACCACAAGAGCTTAAGTTATATCTTCTCTAAAAAATATTCAAATCTCAGCTAGAAGAGTTGGGTGGAATACCTAAAATATTTTTACATTGACATCACTTATACCCAAGGTAAAGGGAATGTTTTTGAAGATGATTTTAGTAGGAAAATTCTAACCCATGATGTGAAAGAATCACTAGAGGAGTATAACTTGATAGAGATTTTTTCAAATATGAATATTAGAGTTCAAAAAATAGGGACCAAGGTTTCCTTGTATACTGTTTAGTTTAACTTTGATATTCTCAAGATGATTTTATAGGAACAAATATATAATGATGAATTACATAGAATTAGGAACTCTCTTTATGGTGGGCATACCATTGTTGATTGGTAGTTCTCCACAAAGGGTATTAATTGTTTCTGGAACCGGTACATAGTACCTTTTCCTATGAGAAACGTTGTTATGAGGTATTGCCATAATTACTAGGGGAAGTAAACCTAGGAACCATAAAGATGTTCTATGACATGAGGTGATGATTATGGTTTCTAGGTATGAGACAATGCATTAATTATTTTGTCTCTCATTTTTATACATTCCAAGAGGTTAAGATCAAGCACCAGAGACCATCAAGTGGAATCCAACCGCATCCAGTTCTGATTTGGAAGTTGAGTGATATCACTATAGTCTTTTTTGGGGGGGTTCTTCGTACCCATAAAAAGGAAGAATGTGATATGGGTTTTGATCAACAGGATGTCTAAATTAATTCACTTCTTACCCATTCATGATACAACCAAATTTAAGGATCTATGAAATCTCTTTGTGAAATATAATTTTTATTTTCAAAGAGTTCCATATGTTATTGTAACACCCAAATATTTTTTTTATAAATTTAATATTGAATTCATGAAATAATGAGTATGTATAAAACACCACTTTTTATAACCTCACTAGTAAACAATATTTTCCACCTCTATGATTTGAATTTTGAAAAACTAACATACATAGTTGCGTTCAGTAAGATATTTAGAGTCTGAAAAGACAAAAATAATTTTTGGTTAATAGAAACATACTCTTATGAATATTAATAGGAATAGTAATATGGCCTTTATGAATAGTAAATCAATTATTATTTTATTTTCTTATGTTTATAAGATAATGATATCTTGATTAATTTTTCCAAGTGATACAAATGAATTATTGTTTTAAAATTGTTATTTTTTAATAAATAATGGTTTTATTAAATAATTAAATTAATCATATTTAGAAAAAAAAATCAAAAAATAGAGTTTATTTTTTAATTATACACGTAAAAAATGGTTAGGGTAAATATTTTGGATTGTTCTGAGATACTTTCAATTTTTATGAATAGTAAAATATGGTAATTTACCCTATATATACATGATCAGTTAAATACACAATTCCAATCATCATGGATTATATAAGAACACATTTTTTGAACTCACATTCACCTATTACTATTATGGGTCACATGAATCAACACTATTAGTTGTCTTGAGGGAAATAATAAAATAATGAATAAGATATTCACAAATCACCCCTCTCCCCCACTATAACCCCCCCCCCCTCACTCCCTCTTCTCTTCACTCCACTAAAGCCCTATTCCTTGTCTAAATTATACTCAAATATCATACCAATATCCTAACACATGTCTAAAATACCTTGTTCTCATAAAAATAACAAAACCTATCACCTAAAGAGTCTCTCAAGGAAGATTACTTCAAGAGGTAAATTCCTCTTTCATTTCTTTTATTTCAAGTTTCTTTTTTTTTATATTTCCTAAACCCCTTTAATACAAATTTTGTGATGAATCAATTACCTTAAATCTACTATAATTTTATTATTATAAAGTAATTATTCTTCATCATCTCTCATTTCCCCTTCTTTTATAACAGAAATGAAAACACCATCTGAGAGTTGTTAATTTATCATATTCAAGGATGACGGTTTTTCAATTTCTATTACCATATTAAATTATAGTCAAGAAAAAAATTTGATGGATGAACAAGACTATAATATATATATCATAACTTATTTAAGGTTATGTTATTATTTTTTAAACATGATATTAATTTATAAATCAAAATTAGTTCGTTGTGATCAAGAACCACCAATTAACCCAAACAATTATCATTAAAGTTTTATATAATGATTCATCTTCACTCCCAATAACCAAACAAATTTTATGACCATGTAATCTTATGGTTGTTTCCTAATAACATGCAACTTCAATTATGAACAACCATTCTCATCCTACAAGTTTTAGCATACATGAATATAAGAAAACTGATCGTGAAAAGGTGAGGAAGAAAACACACCCAAACAATAAAATTGAATATATTAACCCATAAAAATTCCATTCATGATCATAATATGACTAATCAATTAAATATTGAGATGGTTCTGGAATCATTAATTTATGAACCAAAATTTGATTATTTAGGTCACTAAGATCAAGTGAAGAACACCTTCAG
Source organism: Viscum album (assembly GCA_963277665.1). Classification (NCBI taxonomy): domain Eukaryota; kingdom Viridiplantae; phylum Streptophyta; class Magnoliopsida; order Santalales; family Viscaceae; genus Viscum; species Viscum album. The sequence goes on from OY728139.1 coordinate 482,385,424, forward strand.
ACTTAAGGTAAGGGTTTTCTACTAGAACCTCCATTTTCATTCAGGTTACACATTATCCCTCTTAACTCCAATTAAATTCTTTTTTATTATTATTTTATAATCATAAATTATGTGTTAATATTCTATATATTTGTACCAACCATAATCCTTCTTTCTATTATAGGGAGCTGCATGTTTTAAAAGGATATTTCCAAAATCTTTCCTAATAAAAAATCCCATTTCAAGGGAATTTCTCAAATTCTTACCTATTTTCTGAGGAACCCTATAATATAAAAATAAAAATACTACCTTAATTCACTTATGGTTTTATATAAATATTTTTCCAAAATAACTCTTATTTTTATAGTAAAATAATATTTATCTTAAGAATTACTCAATGATTTTGTAAGAGTATCTTTATATATTTCAACACACTTGTTGATTATTATGTATCATTGGGATTAGTATTTTATGATATCATATACCATATTTCATTTAATTTTTATTTATTAGTTTTTCTTTGGATGTTATATCTTAAAACAATTCACCAATTTACTTTGAATGGTTAGTGTTTATGCTTAATGTTCAGGGAATGTTATTTGAATTTCATATATTAGTTTCAATTTGAATATATATGTTGTTTATATTTATCATTGTTCATATGAGGAATTCATTGGACTTAGTAAGTTTCAGGTGGGGCTCGATATAGCCCCTCAATGTATCGGTAGGTCTCATGAGACAAACTATGATATTGGAAAATGGCCTTAACAAAATGGATATTTAGGGTCTTGGAACGAGGCCTTGATGGTATAGTTATGATGTATCACATAATGAATTCACTCATTAGGAAACTAGTATTGATAGTTCATGTGGTTTTTCAACTATTAGAATACCCATGATTGCTTTTATGGCATTATTTATTCAGATCTTATTCCTGTCATAATGTGTTCATGTCTAATTTTTTTAAGGAATGTGTTTTCAATTATTCAATATGCCTAATGTTTATGTCTACGATATCTTCTATGGTATTGTTTACCCTTACTTAGCATTTGGGATCATCCCTTCCTTATGTTTCATTTTCTCAGGACATGATGAATTTTATTATGAATAACCACCAGGGATAGACTTATAGTTGTGGATGTTCCCAATAAAACAATATGTTTTAATTCATTTCAAGTTATAATCTTGATCTTATGTATGTATATAGATTTCCAAACCTACTAAACTATTCGTTTCTTCGAGATATGACTTTATTTTAATTATTACAATGTAAAGTAATAAGGCACCAACTCCAAGAAACTGGGTATGGGTCCTTACAATTTGTATCAAAGGAAGTTTAGTAGAAAAAAAGGAAACTAGATTTAGGAAATGTAGGTTAGGGAACAAAACCCTAAGATAATATTAAAGGATAAATAGATAAGAACATCCTGGAATTTTTAGTGAGGAGTATATTATATGGATCTTTCTAGAAAATAAATCCATGTCTGGATATTACTAGTGGACATGGTTCTGGAACAGATGTACCTATGAGTGGAAACTCTAACAAGGAGTTTTGGGCTTGAACCAATGTATCCTGGTATACGAAAAAGGGTCTTACTGTGCACCTAGTTTGACACTCCTGGGGGATATGCTTAGGATAATTCACATTTTCTTTACAATCCATTATGAAGGATTTAAATCAAAATTTATCCTTAAACAAACCATGTTTGTGATTATGGGATTAGCCATGCATATGATTTCAATTTATGCTAAGTGTTTTTCTAGTTTTAGATTATACATTATGATTCATAACCTAATCTAGTGTATGCAATTATCTAGAAATGGAGCCTAGTGGAAGAGATGGATACTGTATGAACACATGTATCCCATGTAGGGATTTCCCTCTGATGCAAGATAATGATGTTATCTCTGAAGATATGACTGGTGTTGAGAAACTTATAACTATATAGGTACAACTGACTCAAGTTATTAATAATAACCTTACCTATATAGATCATCCTTTTCCACAATGTAGAGGAACAATGTTGGATATCTTTATACGACAACATCCTCCATTATTCAATGGGACTACAGACCCATTTTTAGATGAGTAGTGGATAACTTACCTAGAGAAGATATTTCTCTCTTTGGGATGTAATGAAAGAGATAAGGTTGTCATGGAATTTTATCATCTATTAGTAGATCCAGATCAGTGGTGGTTGTTAATCCAAAACACAAAGGAGGAGGAAGAAATAGAAGAGATGGAATGGAGGGATTTTAATTAAATATTTCTAGAAAAATATTTTCTTCATGAACAATGACTATATATTGAAAGGTAATTTTTATATTTGAGGAAGGAGGTGGATTAAAATGTTCACAATTATGAATACAACTTTACAAGTCTGGAAATGCATGATGCAGACTATGTACATAATCCAAGGAGCAAGATTGATTAATTATTTGATGGTTTAAAACAATTCCTCTGAAGGGATCCAGAAATCCAATTTTTCTCATCATATGAAGATATAGTCTCAAGTGTTATCAATATGGAGAATGAATTTTTTAAGTATTATGACTTTAAAGGAAAAAAAGAGTAGAATAGGGTTCCTAAAAACTTTGTAAAACAAAATAAGGAAACGGGGAAGAAGGGAAGAGTTGGCCTTCTATCCTACAGTAACTGTGGCAAGAAACACCCTGGCACTTTCTTGAAGAGAATGGTAGTCTGTTATAAGTGTGAAGAAAAAGGCCACGTTTCTCAAGATTTTAAGGGGAAGAAAGAAGCAACCAATGTTCAATGCTACCATTGTAGGGAGATGAGACATTATGCACATGAATGTTCTAATCATCAGGGAAACGTTTCCCAAGGAGGAAAATGGAGTAAGGATATGCTTATTTAGTCAAAAATACGGAGGTTGAAGTTTCTAAAGATGTATTGGTAGGTACTTTAATCATTTCCTCAAACACAGGCAATGATTTATTTGATTCTAGATCATCACATTATTTCATATCTTCCCAGTTTTCCAAGAAAATGAGATATTTCCAATTTAATTTAATAAGGTAGTTTTAAGTCAAAACTCATAAGGAACGTATCATTGCAAAAATGTTGTGTCAGGAAGTCCCCATTATGGTATATAAATGTTATTTATCTGCTGATTTTTTTTTCATACCCATGATTGAGTTTTATATAATCCTAGATATGGATTGTCTTTCGAACCATGATATGAAAAGTTATTGAAAGAAGAAAGAGGGTTAAATTTTTTAGGGGGATGTGAAACCCCATATCGTTAGGGTAGAAACATCAACATATGATTCTCATCTAGGTCCACCCCCAATAGATCTACTGAATTAAATTATTGGGTAGGAAGGGAAAAAATATCAATGGGTGATTAAATGAAATTTCAAATAGAGGACGTACCTATTGTGCAAGAATATGTTGATGTGTTTCTATAGGATTTACCTAGACATCCTCTAGAGCGGGAAGTTGAGTTCTCTATTGATTTAAATCTTGGTTCAAGGCCTATATCAAAGACTCCTTATAGAATGACCACAGTGGAATAAGTAGAAATTAAGAAACAACTAGAATAATTGAGTGATAAAGGATTTATTATTCATAATTTTTCCATATGGGGTTCCCCTATTCTTTTCATTAAGAAGAAATATGTATCCATTAGGTTGTGCATTGACAACATAGAGATAAATGATATAACAATAAAGAACAAGTATCCCTAAATTTTCATTGATGGTTTATTTGATCAATTTCATGGAGCCCAATATTCTTCAATGATTGATCTATGATCTTAATATCATCAGTTTCATGTGAGGAAGGAAGATATTCCAAAGATAGAATTTAAAACCAGGTATGGGCATTACGATTTTATAGTAATGCCTTTTGGACTGACTAATTCACCCTCTATTTTCATGGATCTAATGGATAGAGTTTTCAAGGAATATATTTATGAATTTCTTTTGGTATTTTTTGATGATATCTTATTATACTCCAAAAGTTACGTGGATCATGAAAATCACTTGCACGCTATTATGAAGACTCTTAGAAAAAATGAATTATATAGGAAGTTTAGAAAGTTTTAATTTTGGATTCAATAAGTATCCTTTCTTGGAAACATCGTCTCAAAGGATGGAATATATATTGATCCTATAAAGATAAAGATTGTGTAATAATGGCCTATTCCAACAAACATAACTAAGGTACGTAGTTTTATAGTCTTGGTAGGTTATTATCGGTGTTTTTTCATAACTTCTCCCATTTAGCCAACCCAATGACCAAGTTTACAAATAAAGGGGTTAAGTTCATATGGAAAAAATAATGTGAGGACTGTTTTGAATAATTGAAGAGAAGATTAGTGTATTCTATGATCCTAACTCTACCATTAAGGATTGATAGGTTTTTAATCTATAGTGATGCATCAAATAAATGACTTGGTTATGTCCTTATGTAGAATGATAGAATTATTCGATATGAATCAAGGAAGTTAAAAATTCCTGAACAAAACTATAATACTCATGATATTGAGTTAGAAGTGGTAATATTTTCTTTAAAGATATGGAGAAATTATCTCTATGGAGAAATTTTTGATATATATAAATTCAAAAGCATCTAAAATATATATTCTCATAGAAAGAACTCAACATGAGGAAAAAGCAATGGCTCAAACTACTCAAGGATTATTATTCTTCCATACACTACCACCCAAAAAAGTAAAACAAGGTAGTTGATGCATTGAGCAGAAAGGATCGTGGAGTTCTCAAAAAAATGTTGATTGATAAGGATCCTTTTTACATGATTCTAGTGAGGATAGATATGGGAATTATCAATGAAGGTGAAACATCATTAATTTCTCAATTGTTTCCCCAACCATATTTATTAGAAAGGATTAAAAACTCTCAAACTAATGATGAGAACCTTAAAAAGAAAATTAATGTTCTGAAATATGGGAATTTTGATGACTTCATATGTGAAAATGGAATTCTAAAATTTGGAAATATTTTATGTGTTCCCTCTATAACTGAGCCGAAAATAGAGTTATCAGATGATTCTCATAGCTCCAATTTCTCTATACACCCTTGTAGCACTAAAATGTATAGATAATTGAATGAAAATTTCTACTGGGACAACATCAAGCTGGAAATTACTTATTATGTATCAAAATGTTTAGTCTGGCTACAAGTGAAGGTCGAACGACAACATCCTAAAGGATTCATGAAACCTATACCAATTCCACCCCTATGATTTGAATTTCAAAAAACTGACATACACAGTTGCATTGAGTAAGATATTTAGAGTCTGATAAGATAAACTTAATTTTTAGTGAATAGTAACATACCCTTATGAATAGTAATATGACCCTTATGACTAGTAGATCAATTATTATTTTGTTGTCTTAAGGTTACAAGATAATGAGATCTTGATTAATTTTTCAATGTGATATAAATGAATTATTATTTTAAAATTGTTATTTTTCGAATAAATAATGGTCTTATTTAAAAACTAAATTAATAATATTTATACAATTATTTCTGAAAAATGGATAACTTTTTTGAATTTTACATGTTGATAAATAGTTTGGCTGAAGTGTTTTGATTTTTTTAAGATACTCTCAATTTTTATGAATAGTAAAATATGGTGATTTACCATATATATACATTATCAGTTAAATCCATTATTTCTAGCATCGTGGACGATGTAAGAACACTTGGTTCAAACTCACATTAACTTATTACTATTATGGGTCACATGAATCTACACTATTGTTTTTATTGAGGGAAATAATAAAATAATGAATAAGATATTCACAAATCACCCCTCTCCTCCACTATAACCCCCCCCCCCCCACACACACACACACCCTCTTATATTCCCTCCACTCAATCCTTGTTCCTTGTAAAAATTATTCTCAAATATCCTCCATATATCCTCTCTAACTTCCAACATCCCTTTTTCTCATAAAAATACCAAAACCTCCTCCATAAATAGGCTCTCAAGGAAGATTATTTTAAGAGGTAAATTCATCTTTTCATTTCTTTTATTTCAAGTTTCTTTCTTTTCTTTTTCCTCACCTCATTTCATCAAATTGTTGTTATGACTTTAGTTCCTTATATGTGCTTGAATATTTTTGTGATAAAGTAATAATTCTTCATCATCTCCCCTTTCCCCTTCTTTTATACTAGAAATGAAAACACCATCCAAGATATGTTAATTTATCACATTCAAGGACAATGAGTTTTCAATATCTATTACCATATTTAATTACGGTCATGAAACCATTTTTATGGTCAAAAAAGACTATAATATAGTTATTATAACTTATTTAAGGTTCTTTAATCTTTTTTGAAACATTATATTAATTTATGAATCAAAATGAGTTCGTTGTGATCAAGAATCGCCAATTAACCCAAAAAATTGTCATTGAAGTTTTATATAATGATTCATATTCACTCCCAATAACCAAAAAAATCTTATGAACATGTAATATTATGTTTGTTCCCTAATAAAATTCAACTTATATTACTGAAAACCATTTTTATTCTACATATTTATCTATACATAAATATAAGTAAACTGATCATGAAAACCAAGGAAGAAATCGCCCCCAAACAACGAAATAGAATCTATTAACCCATCAAAGGCCATGAATGATCCTAATAAAATTATACCATATCAATTAAATTTTGAGGATATTATTTAATAATTAATATATTAACCAAAAATATATTATTAAAGTCACTAAGATCAAGTTAAGAACACCTTCGTACTCAAGGTAAGGGTTTTCTACCTGATCCTCCATTTTCTTTCAGGTTACTATTTTTCTCTCTTAACCCCATTTAAATTATTATTTATTCTTATTTACTCATCATAAATTATGTTTTAATATTATATATATTTTTACCAACTATAATCCTTCTTTATTTTTTGGGGAGTTACATTTTTTAAAACCATATTTGAAAAATCCTTCCTGAAACACAATCCTGTTTGAAGGGAATTTCTCAAATTCTTACATATTATCTAGGGTACTCTATAATATATTTCTAGAAACAATTATCATTATAAGATCTATCATTTCATTATGAAAATAATGTCTTAATTTACTCATGGTTTTATACAAATATTTTTCTAATACAACTCTTCTTTTCAAAGTAAAATATTATTTTCTCAAGAATTACTCAATGATTTTATATGAGTATATTCATCTATTTCAACACTCTTGTTGATTATTATGTATTATTGTTATTAATATTTTATGATATCACCTGCCATATTTAATTTAATGGTTTTTGATTAGTTTAACTGTGGATGTTCAATCTTAAAATCATTCACCAATTTACTCTGATTGGTAAGTGTTTATACTTAATGTTTAGGGAAAGTTATTTACATTTCATATATTCATTTCAATATGAATGTGTATATTGTTTATGTTTATCCCCATTAATATGAGAAATTTATTGGACTTAGTAAGTATCATTTGGGGCCCACTATATTCTTTCGATGCATCGGTAGGTCTCATGATGTAACGCCCTGACCCCAGTTACCCAGAGTCGGTGCATTATTACATAACATTTGGACAATCACAAAAGATCGAGTCTCAAAAGACTTAGTAGTTTAGTAGCCTTGGAAGTACTAGATACATTCATAAGGTTAACATTACATCATAAAATGAAAAACTACAACAAAATTGTTTCCATAGACCACACTCATATCCCCTCAGACTATCCCTACAGGTTAGTCATAAAATACTTCTTCGCATCCTGGAAAAAATAAAACATAGAAAGGGGTGAGCTCGGATGCTCAGTAAGGATAACAGTATAGCGTAAACATTCATAAATAAAGATAAACATTTAAGGCAATGTATAAGACTAAAAAATCCTTTTAAACTTGAACTTCAGAATAATATGGAAAGTATAAAATCAAATAATTCCACTTACTTAATCACATGGATATTCTACTAGTCGAATAATCACATGCAATATCAATATCCACTTTCATAATGATGGAATGCATAATTCCAGACTTTCATAACCACATAATCAAGGCCTTGTGCCAAGACTACAAATAATATTTTCTCAAGGCCTTGGGCCAAGACACTGGTTAGTCTCATGAGACCTATCGATGCATCGAGGAGCTATAGTGGGCTCCACCCATAACTTACTAAGTCCAATGCATTCCTCATATGAACAGGTTTAAACATAACATAAATATTCGTATTAAAAATAGTATATGAAATGTCAATACTTTCCCCACAAACCAGGAATGGAATAAAAATAACACATCCATAGTCAAACATATAAAAAACCTTCAATACAATATAGAAGTTTTGTATCATAACAAATCAACTTAAAATAAGCTTAAAATCCATCAAAGGATGTTGACATAGATGAAATCAAAACTATTTGAGAGAAATATCACTTTTTTTAAAATCATTTAAAAGTCACATAATTATAAAAGAAAACATTTACTTTGAAAATATTCTTATAATATTGTAAGGAAAGATTTGAAAATTTTATAATGGCAGAAAATAGTCACACCCACTGTATAAGTAAAAAAAATACATTCTTACCTTAATTTTTTCGAAAAGGTTAAAAAGGACCTTGTTTGGAAAACGACATAAATATTACATTATAAACATCTTATAAAAATTAAAAAAAAGGTATAAATGACTTTAACCCATATTCTATAAAATATTAAGAATGTTTTGAAATACATTTTTAAGAAACATGGATGTAGATGATAAAGAGGTCCCAGTAGATAATTATGTATAAACAACCTCTGATAATGAAGAGATTGTGAAATGAACCCTTACCTTGTAATTTTACTTGATAGAGGGTAGGTTAACCTCTTGTATAATGATGAAATAATTATTATTAAATTATACAAGAATCATATACCTTAATATGATATCATATATGATCTTTTAATATTACATTTTTAATAATATATTAGTATTATCGTCGTTTTGGGTGTTCACTTACTCGTTTTCTTTTATATGTTTTGTTACATAAGCCATGTTTTTATGGATAGGTTTCATATTATTCATATCCCGAATTATATCAAGTAATTAAACATTATTTTTAATCATTAAATGAAAACTAGTCTTGAATGGACACGATGGAAAATGAATCTCATCGCGTTCGTGGATACGGTAGTCAATACGTACGCACGAGCGAAAATATCATTCTTTTGATTTTAAAATAAAATATAATTGGATGTTATATCATATATACATAATAATAATCAGGTTATATTTATTATTTACATCAATTACATACCATTATTATACCCATCCAAATAATAATGTATTGAATAACAATTACACCACGACGTGGAGACGGTAAGCCGTACATACGCACGTATGGTGAAATATCATTAAAAGGATGAATAGAATAATGATTTTTTTTCTACCATATTTATAATAAAATCATTGTATATAGAATATACTAGAGTTATTATTTTATAATGTAAAAAACAACGAAAAAGTAAGGGAAGAAGAAAGGAACTTGAAAGATGTGGTGAGATATTTACCTCTTCTTCAGGTTCTTCCTTTTGATTTGATCAAATGGGCTCCTTATGTCAGCTTTATGACTAAATTAAGGCATCTAGGATGAAATTAGGATATTTTATAGGTTATTTGGGCAGGTTCTATCCAAGAAAAATGGCTTTCAAGGTGCAAAATAGAGAGAAGGGGGAGTACCCTTTTAGAAGAGGGGTGAGGGGCACCTTAGGAAACTAGAAATACTAATTTATAATAAAATATTTTTCACTTTCTAATGACTCAAAAGTGGATTATTTAAAGGCTAAGGTGGGTATGGGTCTAAAACCACTCAACCAATAGGTTTTAGATAGGTTTGGGTCACTATATTAACTTTATCTTTTAGATTTTAACTTTTAGTTAAATAGTTTGACATTTACCATGTCTCTTAGTGTTTTTATTTTATATGGTTAATAAACTTACTATATACTTCCAAGAGAATAAAAAGTGGTTAATTAATGATATACCTATCATTATAGAATTCATTTGGTAGAACCTTAATGTTTTAGGAATAGAATATCAATTAATAATATAATATTTGTTTTAAAAACTCTTTTATATCAATTTTGACAATATTTGGTATTTTGTTTTTGCTAAACTCATAACAGCATTATTACTTTTAGAAAAATTCATCTAACCAACCCTAACATGTCACATTAACCTATAAAATTAGTGGAATTCATAAAAAGTATCAAATTATATTTATTTGGATATTTATAATATCAATTATTTTAATATATCATTAATTAGGTAATTACCGCATCATCATTGTGTCATAAATAAATTAAATTATTTAATGTATAAAAAAATGTAAATAAAATACCATTATGTAGGAAATATTTTTATCTTTCTAATGAATATTTATAGTCGAATTTATCTTATGTATAACCCTATATTAAAAATATTTTAGTTATTAAACATTGATTTTATATCTTTTAACTCTTCTTTAAATAAAATAATAATAAGTGTCATAATCTAATCCAATTGGACCAAAGAGGTTCATATTTTATTCATAAGGTTTTTTTTGGTCGAATTATACTTATCCAATAGAATTAGGACATGTTTTAGGGTAATAATAATATCATTTTTACCCATAATTAACCTATTCACTTTTAACCGTGGTAAATAAAAGTAAGAAGTTACTATTAACCAACAATTATTTTTATCTTATTAAACCAAATTTTACTTACTGATATAAATTTTTCCTCTCATATTTTTGAAATTCTACTCAAAAAAGTGGTAAAATTAATTTTTATGTAAACTTGCAAATTCTTCTAGGAGGCGGGTAAAAGACGGTGAAAAGTTCAATCAAATTTTTATATATCTAAAATTATTATAAACTGGATCCAATGAATTACATTAAACTTATATAAGTATAATGTATCTATTTTGACCTAAAATAAATTTAAAAAAAAAATAATTATTTAAATAAAAATCCGGTTTTAAACAATAACTTAGTGTTTTTCACTATTCATCAAAAATTGAACGTTTTCATAAAAATACCAAAAATTCACCATAAGCTAATTTCGATATTCCGAATCCAAAAATGAAGTCCAATTTGAAATATAAAATTTATAAAATTTCAAAAAGTGGGTATTACTATTCGTAACGGCTGGTTTGATTGGTTGTGGTGTGTTAGAACTCGAAGTTGCATACAACACACGCAATTGTATTATTCAAAGAGAAGTGTATTGTGGAAGTTTGGGGTGTCACATTCTCCCCTCCTTCAAATAATTTCATCCTCGAAATTTCTAGATTATTACTATGTAAAAAGACTCAAGTGGTTCTTTATCATAAGTTCCTCGGGTTCCCACGTTGCCTCTTCTATCTTATGGTTTCTCTATAGAACTTTTACCAGACAAGTCGTCCGGTTTCTCAACACTTGTTCTCTGGTATCAAGAATACTGATGGGATCTTCACAATAAGACATATTGGGTTCCAGTTCTAATTCCTCATATGTGAGTACATGGTTTGGGTCAGGCATGTATTTTCTCAACAGTGATACGTGGAACACAACGTAAACTTTGGAGAGACTTGGCGGCATTGTCAAATGGTAAGCTATAGCCCCCATTTGTTCTAGAATTTTGAAATGTCCAATATACTTGGGACTCAATTTACCCTTCTTACTGAAATGTATAACACCCTTCCATGGATATACCTTCAAGAAAACATGATCTCCTACCTAAAATTCCAAATCATTCCTTCGATTATTGGCATAGCTCTTCTGCCTACTTTGAGCTGCTTTGATGTGGGTTTGGATTACCTTCACCTTTTCCATCATTTCCTCTACAAGTTCTGAGCCTACGAGTTTTATTTCACCAACATCATCCCAATAGGGTGGTGTGTGACATCTCTTTCTTTATAATACTTCATATGGTGTCATCTGAATACTTTATTGGCAGCTATTATTATAGTAAAATTCTACCAGAGGTAAATATTGATCCCACATATCTTGAAAGTCGAGTGAGCATTTTCTCAACATGTCTTCTAAGGTTTTAATAGTTTGTTCTGATTGTCTATCAGTTTGAGAGTGGTAGGTAGTCCTCAAAAGAAGTTCAGTATCCATGGATTTTTGAAGACTTTTCCAGAATCTTGAAGTAAAATGGGGATCAAGATCAGAAAAAATTGATAGGGGTACTCCATGAAGTCTCACAATTTCATTAATATATAGTCTTATAGCAATAAAATGTGATGACTTGGTAAGACGATCAACAATGACCCATTTTACATCATTCCTTCTAGGATTATTTGGTAGTCCTATGATAAAGTCCACCGTATTATTATAATATTTCCACTCAGGTATAGGGAGAGGTTGCAAAACGTCTCTAGGTTGTTTCCTTCCAGCTTTCACTTGTTGAAAAACCATACATCTTGGCACAAAATCAGAAATCTCCCTCTTCATGTTGTCCAACCAAAAACATTCCTTCAAATCTCTATACATTTTGGTGCTCCCATGGAGTATATAGAAATTGGAACTATGAGAATCATCCAACAATTCCCTTTTTAGATTAGGTATATCAGGAACACAAAGTCTCTTCCCAAATTTCAAAATTCCATCTTCATAAACAAAGTCACTCAATATCCCATCATTCACAACTTTAATATTCTTTTGAAACTCTTCATCACCAGTCTAAAAACTCTTTATACTTTAAAGTAAATATGGTTTGGAAAGAATTTGAAAAATAACTGATGTTTCACCTTCCATGGTTATCCCCATATCCATCTTTACTAGATCCATGTATATAGGATCATTTTCAACTCTCATCTTGTTTAAAACCCCATGATCCTTTCTACTCAAATCATCTTCCACCTTATTTGTCTTCCCCGAGTGGTAGTGTATAGTGCAATCATAATCCTTGAGTAGTTCAGTCCATCGCCTTTGCCTCATGTTGAGTTCTTTTTGTGAGAAAATATACTTAAAACTCTTATGATCGGTATATATCTCACATTTTACAACATAGAGATAGTGTCTCCAAATATTCAAAGAAAACATTACAACTGCTAAATGAAGATCATGATTAGGATTGTTTTTCTCATGAATTTTTAGTTGTCATGATGCATAGTAAATAACGCTATCATTCTGCTTAAAGACACAACCAAGTCCTTTATTTGAGGCATCACTATAAATAACAAACCCATCATTCCCCGATGGTAGTGTCAATATAGGATCATTGACTAATCTTCTATTTAATTCTTCAAAACATTCTTCACACTCTTATGTCTAAACAAATTTAACACCTTTATGTGTGATATTTGTTAATGGGTTAGCCAACCGGGAAAATTTCTGGATGAAACTCCGATAATAACCTGTTAACCAATAAAACTATGTACCTCAGTTATACTCATCGGTGTTGTCCATTATTATATTGCCTTGGTTTTTGAAGGATCAACAGAGATTCCATCCTTGGAGACATTATGGCCAAGAAAAGAAAACTCCCGAAGTTAGAATTCACACTTGTTAAACTTCTAATATAATTCATGTCTTCTAAGAGTCTTCAGGATAATGCATAAGTGATTTTCATGATATTCGTATCTTTTGAAGTATACCAATATATCATCAATAAATACCAATAAACGTTCATTAAGATATTCCTCGAAAACTCTATTCATTATATCCATGAATAAAGAGGGTGCATTAGTCAACCCAAAAGGCATTACTTTAAACTTGTAATGCCCATACCTGGTTCAAAATGCAGTCTTCAGAATGTCTTCCTTCTTCACGCACAACTGATAGTATCCAGATCGAAGGTCAATCTTTGAAAAGTATTGAGCTTCATGCAGTTGGTCAAATAAATCATCAATGTGTGGTAGGGGATACTTGTTCTTTATTGTTATAGCATTGATCTCCCTGTAGTCAATGCATAACCTCATAGATCTATCTTTCTTCTTAAAAAAAGGACAAGGGCTCCCCATGGAGAAACACTAGGGTGAATAAATCCATTATTACTCAATTCCTCTAGTTTTTTCTTTAGTTACACTAATTCCATAGTGGCCATTCTATAAAGGGTCTTTGATATGGGCCTTGATCCAGGAATTAAATCAATATAAAACTCAATTTTTTATTCTAGAGGATATCCTGGTAAATCTTCTGGAAACACATCAACATATTCCTGCAAAATAGGTACATTATCTGTTCAAACATTCCTTTCCTCACCCAAAGTTATTTCATTATCTTCCTCCCCGATAATTTAATTCAGATGAGCTACTGGGGGTGGATCTAGATACGAATTAGGTGGTGATAATTCTTCTCTAAAGATAAGGTGTTCTTTATCATCGTCATCAAAAATAGTAACCTCATTCTTCTTACAATAAATTTTTTCATCATGGTCTGAAATCCAATCCATAATGATGATTATATCAAATTCAACCATGGGTATGACAATGATATCAGTAGATAAAGAACATTTATATGCCCTAATAGGGACTGATTCACAAAACCGTGTAGCAATAATAATTCCATTAGAAGTTTTGACTGACAACTCCCTTGTTAAATGAAAATAGAAATATCTAATTTTCTTAGCAAACTGGGAAGATATGAAAGAATGTGATGATCCAGAATCAAATAAATCATTTTCTAAACTTGAGTAAACCATTAAATTACATGCCACCGTGTCTTTAAGAGCTTCAACCTTAGTAATAGTGATAACATAAGCTTGGCCTTGATCCCTTTTCCTTTTCTAAGGTAAGTTCCCTTGATTATTAGGAAATTAATTTGCATAATCCCCCCTTTCTCTACAATTATAGCATTCAACATCGATAGTCTCTCTCTTCCCCTTGCAATCATGAGATTGGTGGCCTTTTTCACCACACTTATAATAGACTCTCATTCCTTTCAGGAAAGTACCTAGGTTTTTCTTCCCACATTTATTGCAGGATGGATATTAAACTTTTCCATTATTCCCCTTATTTCCATTTTTAGAGTGTTTGGTGGATCTCTTCTTCTCTTTCATTGCTTTAAATTTGTAAGACTTAGAGAATTCATTTTCTGTCTTGATAGCACATGAGACAATATCTTCATACGATGAGAATGATTGGGAGACTAATGCTCGATGGAGAAATTGTTTTAACCCATAAAATAAACGATAAATCTTACTTCTTGGGTTACGTATATAATATGTTGCATGTCTCTCTAACCTTGTAGAGTTAGCTTCATACTTTGTGACATTATCATCCTCCTTTTGCCTCAGACTCAGAAATTGTCTTTCCATATCAGCTCGATGGTCACACGGAAACTATTTTTCTAAGAAAAACTCTTTAAACTCCCACAATTCCATATTTGATACTTCATCATCTTACTTTGTGTTTTGAATCAATTACCACCACTGATCAGCATCTCCAGTAAGGCGGTAAACTTCCATGACAACTTTTTCCCTTCCGCTACTTCCCAAGGCATAGAATATTTTCTTTTAAAGAATTTATCCATTGCTCAACTACTAGTGGATTTGTACCCCCATTGAATGTTGGTGGTTGTTGCCTCATGAAGCGGTCTAACATTGATCCTCCACGTTGCGGATCAGGGTGCTCCATACGAGTAAGGTTATTATTCATAACCTAAGTGAGTTGTCCCAGTATGGTGATAAGTTGATCAGCACCAGTTGTATCTCCAGCTCCACTATAATTATATTGAGTAGGAGTAAATCCCTAAATGGATTGCATTCATTGATACAGTTTCCATTCCTTCCACTAGGTTCCATTTCTAAACAATGTCATAAAGTAGATTAGTTTATAAATCAAAATAAATAATTCCAAACTAGTAAAACACTTAACATAAATGGAACAGTTTATGGATATAATCCATAATCATAAAAAAATTTCTTTGAGTAAGTATATACTCATAAACCATTCATAATGGTTTGTAAAGAAAATGATAATTATACTAAGTATATCCCTCAAGAGTGTCCTAACCAAGAGTGCAGCAAGGCCCGTTGTCGTGCACCAGTTCTCGTTCGAGTCTAGCTCAAAGCGGTGTTTTTGGGATTTACCCCTAGGTACATCTATGCCCGAGCAACCTCTACCTTCTCGTATCTAGACAGGGATGTATTGCTTGGAAAACTCACAAAATCTCTACAATACCAAAATTCTAGGAAGTTCTTCTATACTAATCCTCAAAATCTATCTTAGGATAATGTGCCCTAATCAGAATTTATCTAAATCTAGTTTCCAAGGTTTGTACTAAACTTCCTTTGATACCAACTGTAACGCCCTGACCCCCATTACCCAAAGTCGGTGAATTATTACACAACATTCGTATGATCAAAAAATATCAAGTCTCAAAAGACCGATTAGTTTAGTAGCCTTAGAAGTACTAGATACATTCATAAGGTTAACATTACATCATAAAATGAAAAACTCCAACAACATTGTTTATATAGACCACACTCATATCCCCTCATACGATCCCTGCAGGTCAGTAAAAAAATACTTTTTCGTATCCAGGGAAAAATAAAACATAGAAAGGGGTGAGCTCGGATACTCAGTAAGGATAAAAATATAGCAGCAATTTTCATAAATAAGCATAAACATTTAAGGAAATGTATAAGACTAAAACAAAAGCCTTTTAAACTTGAACTTTAGCATAATATTGAAAAGATAAAATCAAATAATTCCATTTACTTACTCACATGGATATTCTACTAGTCAAATAATCACATGCAATATCAATATCCACTTTCATAATAATGGAATGCATAATGCCAGACTTTCATAACCACATAGTCATGGCTTTGTGCCAAGACTGAAAATAAGATTTTGCCAAGGCCTTGTACCAAGACACTAGTTTGTCTCATGAGACCTACTGATGCATCTAGGAGCTATAGCGGGATCCACCCATCACTTACTAAGTCGAATGCATTCCTCATATGAATAGGTTTAAACATAACATAAACGTTCGTATTAAAACTAGCATACAAAATGGAAATAATTTCTCTATAAACCATGAATAGTATAAAAATAACACATCCATAGACAAACATATCAAAAAACATTCAATAAAATATTTATTTTTTTGTATCATAATAAATCAACTTCAAATAAGCTTAAAATCCATCAAAGGATGTTGACACAGAGATGAAATCAAAACTATTTGAGAGAAATATCTCTTTTTTTAAATCATTTAAATGTCACATAATTATAAAATAAAAAATTTACTTTTAAAATATTCTTATAAGCTTTTAAGAGAAGATTTTCCTATTTTATAATGGCAGAAAATAGTCTCACCCACCATATAAGTTAAAAAAAGACATTCTTGCCTTAATTTGGCCAAATAGGTTAAAAAGGGTCTTTTTTGGAAAACAAGAGAAACATTCCTTTATAAACATATTATAAAAAGTCAAACAAGGGTATAAATGACTTTAACCCATAATCTATAAAATATTAAGAATGTTTTTAAATACATTTTTAAGAAACATGGATGTGGATGATAAAGAGGTCTGAGTAGATAATTACGTATAAACAACCTCAGATAATAAAGAGATTGTGAAATAAACCCTTACCTTATACTTTTACTTGATCGAGAGTAGGTTAAACTCATGTATGATGGTGAAATAATTGTTATTAAATTATACAAGAATCATATATATTAATATGATATCATATATGATCTTTTAATATTTCTTTGTTAATAATATTTTAGTATTATCATCGTTTCGGGTGTTCACTTACTCATTTTCATTTCTATGTTTTGTTACATAAGCCGTGTTTATTATGGATAGGTTGCATATTATTCATATCCAGAATAATATCAAGTCCTTAAAAATTATTTTTAATCATCAAATGAAAATTAGTCTTGAATGGACACGATGGAAAATGAATCTCAACACGTTCATGGAGACGGTAGTCCGTACATACGCATAAGTTACAATATCATTCTTTTGATATTAAAATAATATATAATTGGATGTTATATCATATATAAAGAATAATTATCATGTTATATTTATTATTTACATCAATTACACATCATTATTATACCCTTTCAAATAATAATGTATTGAATAACAATTACACCACGACGTGGAGACGGTAAGTCGTACATACGCACGTATGGTGACATGTCATTCAAAGGATGGATAGAATAATGAATTTGGTTATAACAGATTTATATTAACATAACAGTATATAAAAGATACTGGAGTTATTATTTTATAAGGGAAACAACAAAGAAAAAGGAAGTGGAAGAAGAAAGGAACTTGAAAGAGGTGGTGAGATATTTACCTCTTCTTCGAGTTCTTCCTTTTGATTTGATCAAAATGGCTTGTTATGTTGGATTTATGACTAAATTAAGTCCCCTAGTATTAATGGAGGATGGTTTAAAGGGTATTTGGGTAGGGTTTGGTCGATAAAAATGGCTTTAAAGGTGTTAATTAGAGAGAACGTGGAGTGCCCTTTTATAAGAGGGGTGAGGGGCACCTTAGGAAAATCTAGAAATATTATTTTATAATAAAATCATTTTCGGTTTCTAATGGATTAAAAGTGGATTATTTAAATTCTAAAGTGGGCATGGGTAGATAACCACTCAACCAATAGGTTTTAGATAGGTTTGGGTCACTATATTAACTTTATCTTTTAGATTTAACTCTTAGTTAAAGAGTTTGACATTTAACATGTCTCTTTGTATTTTTATATTATATGGTTAATAAACTTACTATATACATCCAAGAGAACCCCAAGTGGTTAATAAATGATATAACTATCATTATATCAGTCCTTTTTCTGAACCTTAGATTTTTAGGAATATAATATCAATTAATAATATAATATTTGTTTTAAAAACTCTTTTATGTCAATTTTGACACTATTTGGTATTTTGTATTTGCTAAATTCCTAAAAGCATTATTACTTATAAAACCATTAATCTAACCAACCCTAACATGTCACATTAACCTATAAAATTATTTTAATTCATAAAAAGTCTCTAATTACATTTATTTGGATATTTATAATATCAATTTTTTTAATATTTCATTAATTAGGTAAATATAGCATCATCATCGTGTCATAAATAAATTAACTTATTTAATGTCTAAAAAAATATAAATAAAATAGCATTATGTAGGAAATTATTTTAGATTTCTAATGAATATTTATATTCAAATTTATATTTTTTATAACCCCATATTAAAAAAGTTTTAGTTATTAAATTTTGATTTTAACTCTTTTAACTCTTCTTTAAATAAAATAATAATAACTGTTCTAATCTAATCCAAGTGGAACAAAGAGGTTCATATTTTATTCCGAAGGTTGTGTTTGGTCGAATTATACTTATCCAATATAATTATGACATGTTTTAGGGTAATAAAAATATCATTTTTACCCTTAATTACCCTATTTACTTTTAACCGTGGTAAATAAAAGTAAAAAGTTACTATTCACCAAAAATTATTTTTATCTTATTGAATAACATTTTACTTAATGATATCAACTGAATCTCTCATATTTTTTAAATTCCACTCATATAAGTGTTAAAATTAATTTTTATGTGAATTTTCAAATTCTCCTAGAACGTGGGTAAAAGACGGTGAAAAGTTCAATAAATTTTTTATATATCTAAAATTATTATAAACTGACTTCAATGAATTACATTGAACTTATATAAGTATTATGTATCTATTTTGACCTAAAATAAATTTAAAAATTAATAATTATTTAAATAAAAATTCAGTTTTAAACAATAACTCATTGTTTTTCACTATTCATCAAAAAATTGAATGTTTTCAGAAAAATTCCAAAAATTCACCCTAAGCTAAATTCGATATTATGAATCCAAATATGAAGTCCATTTTGAAAGATAAAATTTATAAAATTTCAAAAAGTGTTTATTACTATTCATAACGGCTAGTTTGATTGGTTGTGGTGTGTTAGGACTCAAAGTTACGTACAACACACGCTACTGTATTACTCAAAGAGAAGCGTACTGTGGAAGCTTGGTGTGTTACACATGAGACAAACTATGGTCTTAGAACGAGGCCTTAACAAAATGTATATTTATGGTCTTGGTGAAAGGCCTTGACGGTATGGTTATGATGTACCACATTATGAATTCCCCCATTATGAAACTAGTATTTATAGTTCATGTGTTTATTAGACTAGTAGAATACCCATGATTATTTTTTATTATGGAATTATTTATCTGGATCTTATTCCTGTCATAATTTGTTTACGTTTTTTTAAGGCATGTGTTTTCAATTATTCACCATGCCTAATGTTTATGTTTATGATATCCTCTGTTGCATTTTTTACCATTAATAAGCATTTGAGCTCACCCCTTTCTTATGTTTAATTTTCTAATTAAATGAAGAAATTTATTTTGAATGACCTACAGGGATAAACTTATAGTTGTGGATGATCCCAATAAAACTTATATGTTGTAATTCATTTCAAGTGGTAATGTTGAGATTATGTATGTATCTGGATTTCCAAACATACTAAAATATTCATTACTTCAGTATATTAATTTATTGTAATTATTCCAATTTAATTTAATAAGGCACCGGCTTCAGTAAATTGGGGATGGGTCATTACACTTATATTGTCTGATAGGGATCCTTGGTTTACTTATCTCTTTTATAGAGGCCTTCAGGAAGAACGAAGATCTTAGGTTCGTTCCAATATGTCATACTATCCATATTTAGATGTACATATAGAAGTATCTATATATATTATTGATTATATTCTATCTACATACATTCTTGACTTTAGTGGAGCTTGGGATGAGCATTTGGGGCTGGTTGAGTTTTCTTATAATAATAGTTACTCATCCTTAATCAGGATAGATCCTTTTGAGTATTTGTATGGACGGACTTATAGATAACCATTATGTTGTTCATAGATCGATGAAAGTTACTTGGTTAGAACAAGCATGGTTCAAGAGATGAAAAAAATTATTTAGTAGGTTTTCTACATAATTTTTATGTCATAGATCCAGTAAAAGTCTTATGTTAATCTTTGTTGTAAACAGCTTGAATATTTATTTGGTGATCAGGAATTTTTAAAAGTTTCACCATGTTTGTTTCATCACCATATTAGGAGTCAAGGGATGTTTTCTCCCCATTTTTTGGGGACCTTTTGAGGTTTTCGGGAATGTGGGGAAAGTTGATTCTCAATTATCACTTCCTCCACAACTATCATTCACACATACCATGTTCCATGTAGTTTATCTCCAAATGTATCTTTCTAATCCATCACATGTTCTGAGATTTTGTGTCCTTGATGGGGAGCCAGATTTATCTATGAATGGTCATCCATTCAAGATAGTTGATTCTAAAACCAAGGTATTCATTAAAGGATGATGCCTTTAGTTCGAGTGTTGTTGCGGAAAGGTTCTGATACTCAGGATATGTGGGAGAGGGAGGCACTGATGAGAGAGAAATGGCATCAAATTTTTTATCATGTATACTTATTAACAAGATTTATGGGGGGAAAGGAGTCTATGGTGGGGAGATTGTAATAATTTGTTACTGTTTCTAGTTACACCTCAATAACTCTTTTTATCATGATTTAGTTGGGGTTTTTCTTATGCTGTTTCAGGAAGAAATTTGAAAATTTTGAAAGGCACTTGGGTTGTACACGGTTAGCGCATAGTTTTCCCAAAATTTCTTCCCAGCTAGTGCAAACCATAAAAACCCCAATAGTTAGGGTTTTCATAGTTGGTGAATGGTATGAAAAACCGTGCACCCACATAGAAGAAACCACTCACCCATTTAGAGAGGTACACCATGTGGCCCTTCCCAACTAACCGTAAGAACAAGAAAATTTAATAACAAATTTTAAAAAAAAATATTGAACCCTAATTTTCCCTTTTTCTTATCCCTAACTCCCCATATCATGATTTCCAAGTCTGAGAAGTCCCTCAAGGAATCTTTTTGTCTACTTCAAACCCTTTCAAGGAGGATCAAAGTGTGGAAAATCATGTTCGATCTTATCTGGGAATGTTAATATTATCTCCCTAGTATCACTCTTCCTCTCTCCTGCTTAGGATTTGTAAGATCTATGTGTTGTTGGAGGATCTAATCTCAATTTTTTAGATCTTGGATCTAAGTTTGATTCTCTGATATCTATTATTGAAGTTATACACTGTAGATTCTCATTGCGGATGTTGTGATACGTGATCTTGCAATATAAGGTAGCTTGTTCAATATAAGTGCGTCTAATTAATTTAATCCTAAATTGAATCATTTAAATTAAAATTATTTTAATTTACTTATTTAAAGAAAATTTAAGTATTAGACATAGTATAAAAAAGCTTATTTCCAACATATACTTGATGATTTTTTTTATCTTTGACGGCCAAGTACAGACATTGAACATGGGTTTAACCTGGGGGAACCCTCAGATGACCACTAAGCTTATAAAACGGGCAATCATGCCAAAATATATTAATTCAATTCCACGAGTAGATAGGATTTACTTATAGAGGATGCTATAGGGTTTTTATATGTCACTCTTTATAAATAGGTCTTCATTATTTTTTTCTTTTCTTTCATTATTGTAATGTTGATTTATTTATATTTTTAATTCCAATATCTTATTTTTCTTCATTCCCTTTATCAATTCATTCATCTATTTCTACTTCCTTCATAGTTTATTTGTTAAAATTAGTTTTAAATCAATATATCATTATTTCAATCATGTGTTTCCTTGTTTTGAATCATTTAACCATTATTTAGAGCATGCCGTTTATTTCTATTGTTTCATTCAATTCTGTCATGCACATCAAATCATCTTAGGGTTAGGGGTCAAGAGTAGGGGTTTAATTAATCAGGATGAATTATAAATCAATCCATATAAATCATAGTGATAGTATTTAGGTTAAAAATAATTTTTCATCACATTCATTTGCACAACCTAGATCATGGGAAGTGCAATTGAATGAACTCAACCTAATTGGATTTGATTAGGATTATGATCATTAACCTATGTCACATCCTTCATAGAAGGTTAGAATAATACACTTAGCTTGTTATATAAAACCTTATAATGTGATAGTTTATGCACAGGTAGATCCAATTGGTTTGAACAAAACCAATTGGTGATCCTTTCACTACTTCACGGCCTATGCCATAGGTCTACTCCAATCTTGATTTAGTATTATCTTTTTCCTTTACCCTAAACATAACCCTAGTACCTTATTTTCTTTCTTATTTAATTTTATTTATTTAATTTGTGTCATTTAATTCATTTGATAAAATCAACATGAAATTGGAATGATCTTACCTTTAGTTAAGAGTTTTCATCTGTGTATTCCCTACTCTCTATGTGATGGACCCCACCCTTCTACTATACCAATTCATTGTATATAGTGTTTTTTAGGATAAAATATAATTAATTTGATTATAAAAAAGGGAAATAAAAATTTCTTTTTGTGATAGTAATATGAATTTTATCATCTATTAGGTAAACCATCACTGGGTATAGTGTATTTAATTTGGTCTTCCCACTATCCTATAGTCTCATTACATTATCTAGAAAGATAGGGGAGAAAAAACTTCTTTGAGATTAGATAAGTGGATTTTTTAAATCTCATATAATTCTAAAAATTTACTTAGAAATTCATATAAATTTTTCATGTGATGCAATAAGATAAGTATGAACATGTTTAGATTTTTTTTGGGTGAGTGATAAAAACATGTGGGTTGTGTAAATATTTATTCATTAATGAGGTGTGAACATATTAATTTGTCATATGGAAAAAGGATTCAAAAACTAAACATTTAGAATTAAGAATACCAAAGGTATAAAAATGAGATAATAAATATTTTATATTCTGTAACAGTTAAATATTTGATATGAAAGTGATTCATATTAAACTGGTGATACTTTAAAAATAAAACCCTTTACATACATTGTTTTATATTCTTTCCTAATCACATGTCAAAACCTCGTTCATCTAACCATGTAGGGTCATGATAAAGTGGGATACCCAAATATTATCTTCTTTAAGTTATAGTGAAATTCAATATTCCTAAAGGTTAGGAAACAAAATTACTCTTTTAGTTTTGGGTAACACTTATCTTGTGATACCTAAGAGTTAGAATACTAGAGGAATAATGATGATTTTACATATCCATATTTTGGATTTATTAAAATTGTTTTCGACTCAACTATTTATGATTAATATATGATATGATTCAAAAGTAATCTTATTTACATTTCTATTCTTTGATATCAACACTATAGGGGACTCAAAACATAGTGAAATGTGTATTTTGTCTCACTAAATAGACATGGTGTATGAGGTTATCATTTTTAGTGATAATAATTCATTAAATTTTATTGATGAAAAGATAAGAAACATGAAACTCACCTATATATATTTCTTTGTTACATATTATTTCATACATCATAATAATCATTTTAATTTCACATAGTTATATGACCTATAAAATAGTTATATATTGGTATATAAGGTCTATAAGAGTTTTAAAAAAGAATCATTCTGAATGTTAATGTTATAGAGGTCAATTTATCCACCTAAATATATTGGTTTTTGGATAATAAGTGTGTATTAATATTTTTTTATGATAAAAACATACTCATAGACATAAGGGAATTGAAAAGTGGTAAAGTATATCTATGAGTTATTAATATACAAAGAGTTTTTTCATTGGAAGTCAACACTTATGATTTAACCTTACCGAGTGGATTAGTTCTATAATTAGATAATCGTTATTATGTTCCCATTATAAATAAAAATTGTATTTAAATATCTTGTTTATACAACATGGGGGTTTCATTCATTATTAAGAAAAATATTTATTTTATATATAACAATGAAATGTTTTTTGTAATTGGAAATATGTTAAATGGATTATATATTCATAATATTTATAATATTATCTATAAAATTTAGAATAATATGGACATGGTTTATTCTAATCCCATCCACATTTTTAATTTTTCACCTTAGACATATAATTGGAAAACATGTATAGAGAATCCATATAGATGGATTTTTGAAACCATTCGATTATTCCTCATTTGAGAATTTTGTATCTTGTTTATTTAAAACAAATGATAAAAGAAAATTTTAACTGAAAATATAAAATGGATAGTGAGATTTTGGATCTCATACATATTGATTTATGTGTACCAATGTGTACTCAAAGAAGTAGTGTTTTTCAGTAATTTGTTACCTTTAATGATGACTTTACTCAGTACAGTTATGTGTTTCTTACAGGAAACAAGTGTGAAACTTTGGAAAAGTTTAAATAGTTTTAGAATGAAGTGGAGAAAAAATAGAGAAAAATTATTAATATTTTCTTATTAGATAATGGTGGTGAATAATTGATCTTATAATTCTATTGTAACATGAGACACCATTAGAGGGGAGGGGTGAATATGGATGTAATTTTTTTTGTCCATGATGGATCTTATCCCCATGTTGGTAGGACCTAGTTGAACTTGAAATTAATAGTTTCACATTAACCATGATAAAAAAAATTTATAAATTAAAACATGTCACATTAATTTTACTTGGTTCACCAATATGGGATAATGTAAGGTGAATAGATTAATGATGTGTCATTCATAACATAATCCAATGTTCATCACTAATATTGATAGATTATATTTTCAGTAATGTTCACTCTTTTCTAAGATAATTTTATTTATAATTCAATTATATATATCTCACTTCCTCTCTAATGTCTCCTCCATTGAGTAATTTTTTGTCACTACATTGAATAAATTTTTCCATAGTTTCATTAATTGAATGTTTCTTCATTTTAATCAAAATATCATGCTTTTATTTTCATATTAACAACCTAAATATGATGAACCACTATGATTCTCAATATCTAAAAAAACCCACGAGAAAATAATACATAATAAATTAATTCATAAAACTAAATTTCACTTCATTCCTACACAAACCACGATTTACTATGTACTGACCAAGATAACAACCCATGGGAATATCTCTTATAAGTAATACAATTTTGTGACACCTACTTCATAAACTAAACCACATGAATCTATTTTAAAAAAAATTATTCCCCCTTAACGTACTATAATCTTAAGTTTTCTTACACCTATGTGAACTAGATTTGGGATTTAGTTCTCTACGAACTAGCTTCATGATCCAGGCCTTATACACTAAATTCACTAAACCTCCTTCATGAACTTCATCAATGGAACAACTAATTTATTTACAAGTGATTCTAATTTTTTAATAATACATAGTTTAGATTACAAAATATTATTTTAACTTCTCATTAATATTTAATAAAAGGATACACAGTTTCATTAATGGAAAATCCCTAAAAAACTCACTAATCACAAAAATTATTGGTAAAACCTTCTATGAATCAAATTTTCATACTTCTTTCATGATCCACAAAAAAACTATACTTATTTACAAATAACAACACCAAATATTGAATAAATTTTTTATCAAATCCATTTTATGAACTATTCCCTACATTCCTTCTTCAGGAACCATCTATAGTTAACCTCCTTCATAATTCACTAAAAATATCCTCCTTTTCATCACAACTAACACCAACACTTACATACTTTCCTTACTATTGAAAAGATACTTCCTCAAACAACCAACCATGGAAAAATTATGTAGGATTTATACATCTTATTTAAGCTCCAAACATTCTTCATAAATCAAAAACCTCATATTCTAAAAAAATACATTTGACTAGAAAAACATGCAAACCTCCATAGAATCCCCTAAAGTGTAGCACCCAAAAATATAGAAAACACTGGAAAAAACATTATTTTTCAAACTTCATTAATTATTTTTCATATTTTCCATTTCACATAAATATAATTTATTATATTTAAAATACCTTGATCAATATATAAATATAATTGATAACAAACCCAATCCCATTTTTGGATCAGCTTGGAACCAATATTATATTCTTTGGTTATATAGGCATTGTAATGTGAAATTAAATTCCACACACATTATCTATACCTTCAAAAATATAATTGAAAAATAAACCTACCACTCTAAGTATATGTGAGATATTTGTGGTGTAGAGAAGAAGTGATCAAGAGAGAATTTCATGCATCATGTAATTCCACCTCCCCCACCCCAAAATATCATACCATGAACACCTATTTGTGAGAGAATATTATACCTTAAACAAATTGTTAGGAGGGA
Organism: Viscum album; assembly: GCA_963277665.1. Taxonomy (NCBI): domain Eukaryota; kingdom Viridiplantae; phylum Streptophyta; class Magnoliopsida; order Santalales; family Viscaceae; genus Viscum; species Viscum album. The sequence goes on from OY728139.1 coordinate 482,412,535, forward strand.
ACTCCCTTTCATTTTCCATTCTCTAATTTCATTAGTCCTTATCTCCCTTTGATAGTAATCCCAAAGGGAAAGAATAAATATCCTTCTTTCAACATAGTACACCCCATGGATCTATCTCCCCCTTAATCATGCACCACTTCACAACCATTTAGAAACATTTAAATAAAATGGGAGATAAGTAATTTTAATCTACCTCTACCTAAGGGAGGTGGCTGAACACCAAGGTTCAACCGATATGTTTTAAATGAAGGAGTCTCTAGAATCTAAGTCATGATGTGTTACACTTTCTGAATTGTTTTGATATATTCCAATATTATATTTCCATGTTAGAAATTTTACTAGATAATTTGATACAAGATCTTGATATTTTTAGTATGAGAGTTCTGTATGAGATTATTTTTGAGTTTTATTAAACTATTTTTATCAAAATAGATCACTATAGACCATTTTATTTCTACACCAATATCCTCAAACTAATTCTTCATAAAGAAAATATGAGTGCATAACTTTATTACTATAATGTATTGTTCTTCTTATATACTCAAGGAAGTGATTTACTATCTCTAACTCAACTAAAAATTACATTTACTTTCAATAAATAATACACCACAACTTTTTTTACTTATTCTATCCCACATAATTAACCTAATACAAATTCAAAAATTAAAATAAATCATTATCCTTTCCTATTTGAAAATAAAATCCATAATTTATTTTACCTTATATGTTCCTCATGATTAATTTAACTTCTATGAGATTCCCATCATTAGGGTTACATTGGAAATGATATGCTATGAATATTTCAAACACAATATCCAATTGAGTTTCTCTCAAGTATAAAATGTTTCCTATTATACTCCCATATTATTTAGGATATTTTTAATTTCAATACACATGCTTCCCAAGATTTATTATAACCACAATAAAATCTAACATTATTTTTGAATCGTGTATATTTGATTAATTGAATATACCTCTTACATAATTAGTATGAGATAAAAATGTATAATCGGTTCTTTGTTTAACTTTTATCCCTAAAAAATGAGTTCACCTATCAAATTAATTTCAATATATAATCTCATTAGCTTATAAAATTCTTATATAGAATTCTATTTTCTTCCACTAATTATGATGTCATCAATGAACACAAGAATCATAAATTATTAATCCCTATATTTTTTCACATATAGATTATGGTAAAAGTTACCTATTTTTAATTCCATCTTCCATAATTACGAGTCAAGTTGAATATACTTTGATTGTAATGCTTGATTGAGACAATACAAAACTTTCCTAAACATTCACAGTTTATTTTCATCATCTATAATATGTAATCCTACGGGCTATTTAAAATAAAATAATCTTAGGAAAACACCATTAAAAATATATTTTAACATCCATCTTTTAAATTTTCAATCCTCTTAAAATTTCTACAAATAAGAAAATATATATTTTCTCAAGTTGAGCCATTGTAGAAAAATTTTCATTAATACTAAAAACTTCAATTTTAGAATATCTATTACACAACAGATTAACCTTGTTTTGTACAACATTTAAATTTAAAAAAAATTATTTTTGAAGAACCGCTTTCTTCTAATAATATCATGATGTTCAGGATTATTTACAGGCTCCAATGTTTTATTCATTGTTAATTTGTTCTATTTCATCAATCATGGATCTATTTAACAATTTATATTTTTTTTATTCTTCAAATTAAGTTATTTTAAGTGACAAACATGATCTAAATTCCCCATTATTAATATTTGATTAGGAGTAGTTCTATCCCAAGTAAAATTTAATAGATCAATTTATATTATTAAATTCCCCCTTAGAGGTGTGGTATAGAATTATCCAGGAATCATATCTTCTTTCTATTTATCGTTAGAGTTATCATCATTAGAATAAAATTTATAAATATTATGATTTGAATTATTTTGAATTTCTTATTCTTATTATTATTCATTGAAAACATCATCATCTGGGTTTCTAAATATCTTCACATATCCCTCTATAATAAATTTGTCATAACTTCTCTCCATAACTTTACTCATACTATTTTTGTTTAATTTTTAGTCATTAGTCTTCATCAAGTAGACTTGAAAATATCTTTCATTTGTTGTATCTCCGTACTTTCCATTATTTTCTATCTGATTTGAATGAATCAACTTCTTATAAAACTCAAAATTCGTCAATGAAGGCTTCCATTCATTCCATATTTCATTGGGTGTTCTATCTTCCCTATACCTAAGCAAAATCATGTTTAGAGAATATACTATAACTTCTATAACTTCCTTCCAGTAATAGTGATAAACAACACTCTCAATAATCATTTTTTTATTATATTTATTAGAAATTTTCTTTATTAAACCAATCAATTATATTATGGAGTTATAACATAAGATACTCATGTTTGATGCTGTATTTGTCAAGGTAGTTTTCAAATTGTATTGATGTGTATTCTATTCCATTTTTTAGATCATAAGTTTATAGTTTTAAAATTGGTTTCATTCTCCACTCTTATCTTATACCTCTTTCGGAAATCCATCAATTCCCTCTTGATTTAAATAAAAATTATTCAATCTGTTATAAAATAATTCTCAATAAAATAATAAGAAAATATCACTCTCTATATGTTTATGATATATTAATTATCACAAAAACATTGGTATTCAATATAACTATGAGATTGAATTCCCATTTCGTCTTTTTTATAATATATATTTCAAGCCATTTTTTCATACATACATGCATCAGAAGTATTTTTATAATCTCATTTAAAATTTGGAATATCCACTATATCCTTTAACTTGGATGAATTCTCCATGATTTGATAGTGAATGTAGAACAACCTTCAATGCAACTGGATGTTCTCTTCTTCCACAGAAAATAAAAAATTATTTTCTTTACTATCTATATAGTATAGATTAATATATTTATTTAATACTTTCATTAATGAGTTACTATTAATTTCATTGATTACACACACCAAATGATTAAATATCACATCAAGTATAGAGTTATATAGTTTATTCATAATCAATATTTTTTGTATCTGGTAGTCTAAATATTGAACTTATATCTCATTAAAATCATCAACTTCTAATTGGGTATCTACACATCTTTTTTTTCAATGAATTGTCATTACTAAAATGGATTATTCCGTAAAACATTCCTTTAACTTTTTTTAACTGGTTCATTTTCCTAGTAATGTGGAACAAACAACCACTATTAAGGATCTATGTGTTTTGGTTCCTTGTAATATTTCGAGAAAATTGATATAGATTATCCTTCTATATCTTATCCTTTTTCTTTTAGGTGATTATTGGTTGAGTAGAGGAATATGGTTTCCTATTTTCTTTCTCTTAAAAACTAGAGGTAAAATCATACCCATCTTCTTCCTCTAACATAGAGTATGTATTTTCCAATAGAATCTGGCTGGGTTATATTGAATTCATTATTCCTTGACATCCTTTGTGGTAAATATAATTTCTTCTTTTCCAATAATATTTTAATTTAGGTCTAAAATAATAACACTAATAACAGTATACAAAGAAATAATTTATTTTATGAGATATAGGATATGGGATAATTAATATTTTCTAACTTATGAATGATTTATTATTCAAATAACACCTTTCCTCTTCATAATAAGACATATTGTGTCCAAGAATGCCAAAATATGTATATTTGATAGGGTAAAATATTTTCTCCATCAATGTTCCATATGTCTCATTATTTCTTAATGATCATCAATCATTTATTATTCCTCAATGATTAATAAGTTTTCTAAAACCTTGTATTTTTTTCTGAGTGGGTTTAGATTAGATTGATTTATTAGTTCTTTATTATTAAATAGAATTTCCAAACTTATATTTTCATTTGTTTTGGATAATTATTATTAATGACTTTGATATCATAAAATTACAACCAATTCAATTATACCCGCTAATTTGAGCCTTTTTTATTCAAAATTTTCTTGATGCCTTCATATAATTTGTTTTTCTCAACCTAGCAATTCTCTATCTATAAACCTTCTAAGATAAAGCCTTTTCTAAATATCATAAGATTTTATTTTATAAAAACAATTTTGTCAAGATAACAAATTCTACATTATGTTCTCAAAATCTAATTTATCTTTCTTAAAAATGTGTAATGAGATTATGAATCATTTTTTCATCATTCAATCATTATAATAATATTTTTCATATGTTCAATGTTCCCCTAATATATTGATCAATCTGAAAATTCTTTAAACAACCTTTAAATATGATCTTCAATCTGATCAAAATTATCATATGAATCATTTACAAGGACACAAATCCTTTTATTTTTATTTCTATAAAAATTTAGTTCTTTGAGTGATCCATTGATTTATACCTTAATATAAACTACACCTTCTGGTTAACCATATTACTTATTTCTAACATATTATTTTTTAAAATTAGCTATCATAGAGTCTCTTGTATCTGATTTCAATTTTTTTATACTTACTCCAAAAATTCTTCATCAATATCCTCTTATTTACACACAATTATATTCTATTGAAACCTCATTCTTGGTTAATTTTCCTATTTGAAGACCCTTTTAGAAATAAAAACATTCTTGAATGTTGTGAAAATTCATTATTATATCTATTTTAATAAAAATTCATTTTACACCTTGCTATAATGTGACAAAATTTACCACAAAAAAATAAAAGGTAATCTTGGATTCAAATCTACACATTACCCTCTTGAATTTTCTATGAAAAAGGGATAAAAAATAATCACCCACATCCTCATCGCATTGATCAACTTTATCAATATACAAATTATTAAAATTAATATCCCTATTTGAGTTATATGGAATTACTCAAGGATTTTTACATATTTAACACACAACTAGACTTATTTACATATCATTCAGTGAATGTTTTTTCAATTTCCTCTCATTGACAGAATTATCCTTCCAATTGTAAATAGGTGGAAGTCTATATATGATCTACATTCCAATATAAATATCTTTGATCTATTATCCATTGTTTCTAATTTCTCCAACAACATTGATGAATCTATTGATTAATCCATCAAAAAAATCATCCAAGAGAAACATTCGATCCACATCAGCTATGGGATGCTCCTGTGAAATGCAAACCTTTATCGCATGTATTGTTGTATAGAAAATATAAAACCTATGAGATTATAAGTGGTATCTCATTATACTTTTAAAAATAATATAATTTATTCCTTAACAAAGATAAAACCATTTATCATTCACTATGTTATCTATATAAAGCCTCTGTTTATAGATTTAACAACTATAACAATGAATCGCATGTCAATTCTTGAAAACCAAGACACTTTGGGAGGGTAGAGATGAATTATGGTGTCAAATTTTATTTTTTGAAATGATGGATCTTGTCCAAATAATGGTTGGAATCATTTAAACATATCATTGTTATTTTCAAATTCACTGTGATACTAAAAGAATAAATTCACACAAGGGGCTTCAATTTTTCTTAGTTTAACACTAAGGGATAATCGAAGGAGAATATTTCGATGCCATGTTAGTCAAACTAGAATCTAAAATGAATCACTAGTATTAGTTGATTATAGTTTCTATTCAGAATAACTCAGTGAATTTTTCACTAAATTTATAATGAATTTATAGATAACAAACTTCCTCCCTTAGATCAACTTTTTCGACTCCACTTTTATCACAACATTAGATAATTTCACATCCAGTTTATTGATATAAATTCCTATTCTCTTTTATAAACTTATAGGATTTAATTTTCATCCTAAAAACTTAAATATGATCCTATAATACACTCCTTGGTCTCCATAATACCTAATAGAAATTTCCACATGAGAAATTACAACTTAAAACTTCATTGCACATAATTCCAACCCAAACCACTATTCACAGTGTAGTGACCACATGAACTACCTTAGAGACTAAATCCTCTACATATTGCCTTAGAATGACTTTTCCTTCATGAACTTCAATTCACATAGATCCTCAATAATCTTCCTTCCACGTTTAAAAAAATAAAACACAAGATACCATTCAATTTAGTAAACCTAATTTTAATTTTAGTGATTTTTGAACTGGATTTGCGAGCTACACCTTGTGAACTAACATAATAAAACCTCCTTCATGAAAATCCTTCATAAAACAACCCTTTAGTTCCAATTGTGTTTTATTTTTGAAAATATATTCGTTTTCAATTACCAAATATTGTTTTTTACTTCTCATAGATACTCATTTGAATCATCGAAATAGTATTTATAGGTAATGTCCTCTAAAATACAAATTATTGTTCAATCATTCACCAAATCCTATTAACACACTTCCTTCATGAATCACTAAAAACTACAACCTATTAATCATAAATGAGACTGGACATCAAATATTATCCATCATGAACTTCTTTTTTAAATAAACTATTGAATTCCTTCTATACAAATAGGCCATAATGATCCTCCTTCCTAATTCCCCAAATAATATCTACTATTTCCAAAATAATGACATCGACACATGAATACTTTCATTTTTGTTTCAAATATAATTTACAAAACAACTTATTATGAACACCCAATAAGGGATTCATATTTTCTATAGGGGAAAAATATATCCTCCATTAACCACATCCTTCCTACATGAAATAATTATCTTAAAGAAGAAAAACCTCACAAACCTCTATAGAAGCTACCAAAAGTTCACACCCAAAATTTTAGAGAACATCAAGAAACAACACTATATCTTAAACTTATCCAAATCCTATTTTAAGATTTCATTTTCTATAAATCATCTTCCTTATAATAAAAACTCCCTAATCAACTAAGAATTTTTTTTAAAACAATAAAAACACATCCTAAATTACCATATTAGTTCACCTTGGTTAAAAAAATTACTAATCATTTGATATATTATATAATTGTTCCTCAAATCACTCCTCATATAATAATATTGTAGAATGATGTAAATGAGAGGGGGAATCATACCCTCTTTGAAATGGTTTAATTGATGATGAATTTGTGATACCTTCCAATTAAATTGTGATGATATTATATAGAAATGTTTTTATTCTTATTAAACCGCATTCTATCTAAAGTGGTCATAATGGAAAACATAATATATGGTATGGGAAATATCCCAGTTTTTATTTTATGAGGATTTTTTATTGTGTAGAACTTTTAGGATGATTGAATTCTAAAAATATTTTCTATATGTTAGAAAAATGTTTATTGGTTGGTTATCTCAATGAAGATATGAGATTTTATTAGTATTATCGTACTAAAAACAATATATTTACAGACCAATATGGTGTTTTCTTATATACAGATCACATGAATATATGTTTTAGTGGGATTAATGTTCAATTTGGAAATGTTCAAGACTAAAAAGAAGGAATTGTTACATAGATAAGGGTTTTTATGGCTCTATATAAATTTATAGTAGAAGAACCTACTCAAATTAAATAATAATCTTGAATATTTTATAAAATTATATTGGATCCAAGGAGATATGGATTTCTAATATAAAACTATGATGGATTAATGTCCATAAAACATCAACCTACTACCCATGAGTAAATTATTAGTGGTTTTGATTCTGTGAAATATTTAAAATACATGGAATCTAAATTAGATTCCATGTAAACAAACCATGTTTGGAACTTTCTAGATGTACCTAAAGGGGGTAATACCCCTTGGGTGCAAGTGCGGTTTCCATACAAAAAATTTCATGGATGGTAGTGTGTCTATATATAAATCATACTTGGTGGTAAAAGGTCACAATCAAATTCATGGTATTAAATATGAATAAATTTTCTCACTAATGGCAATAATAAACTCAATTTGGATATTTATTTCCATAAAAACTCATTTAAATTATCAAATTTATCAAATTTATGTCAAAACTAATTTACTTAATTTAAATTTATTTTAAGATATACATATCATTAAACTCTATTTTTTTGAAGTTCCAAATTATTCTGCAAAGTTATGAAAGTTACAATAGTCCATTTATGGATTTAATTAAGCCTCTAAAAGCTAGAATATCTGATTTGATGATGAAATAAAAGAGTTTAGTTTCATCAAAAAATATTAATGATTAATGTTTATATAACAATATTAGTGGTATTTTTTATAGCTTATTTGATATTATATATAGTTGAAATAATTCTTATAAAAATAAAATCCGGACTTTAAATTTTGTAAATATGTAATTAAGAAAATGATTCTCTATAAAAAAAAATATGGTAATAGACTACACACTGGGTAAGATGATCTAGTGAGATGGTTATAAGAGGTTTCTTCTATTGAGTAAGGAAACATACATAGAATAAATATCAAGATGATTTAGGATCCTTTATGGAGTTAAAAATAATGGGTAGAATTCAATATGTGTATTCAAAATGCATTGTGATGTATTCAATGTTATTTAATCAACTTTATGTTCCCTATTATCTTATTAAAAATATTATATAAAAATTTAATCCTTATAAGAGTCACTATATTTCTATTACTAACATGCTCAAGTACTTTATTGCATGTAAGGATATATTCTTAGTCTTTAGAAGAGATAATGATCTCTATGTAAGGGGTTACATTGATGCTGATTCTAAATCTGATAAAGATAATATGATATCCCAATATGGTTTCATGTTTTTCTAGATAGTGGAACTATTAGTTTTAAGATTTACAATCAATCTACAATGGATGACTCAAAAATAGAGGTGGAGTAAATATCTATGTTAAATTCCAACAAGAAAGTTATTCATATTAAGAATTTTATTTCTAAACAAGAGGTTGTTCTGAGAATCTAGGGATCAATCATGATTTAATATAGAAATAATGGTTATATTTCATAGGGTATGTAACCCAAGTCTCACTAGAGGATCAAAAACATCATTTGAAAATACCATATCATATTATAGATCATTGAGTGCTGTGATACTTAGGTATGTTAGTTAGAAAAATATAGAAATGTGGTGGATCCATTGATGAAACCATTAGTGTAGTAGATTAATGGGGTTCCTGATGAGTCTCTTGGTAAACAATACATAATATATTGATGTAATTATTGAAAAATATATGAAAATTTTATAATAAAATCTAATAATAACTTATCATTCATTAATGTGTGCTATAATTTATTTAACATGAATAATGGAATGAAAATATCCATTTAAAGTGTGACATTGAGTTGTCTCTAATAAATGTTCGTCAAGGATTATTATATATTTTGATGATATATTAAAATTAACATGAGTAGTGGAATTGTTAGATAATAAGTGGATACTTATTATTTGTATATACCCCCCAAAATATATACCATGGAATGTCATAAAATCATTGTACAAATTAGAGTGTATAATTATTATCAATACTTATATACTAAGGTTGAAATGATACTTAGAATGGGATCCTTCATACTTTTATATAATTCTTAAGCAATCTTTGAGTATTTAATATTCAGGGGTGGTTGGGTATGTTGTTGGTCATGTCTGTGGTTATAGATCAACCAAGATGGAATTTTTTCACTTATATGATGAGTAAATAATTATAACACTTGATTGAATTAGATTGAAGAAATACATGTCCATTCTTAGTTGAGTCACATATGATTTTTTCAGGTACTTGGATTAAGGGACATGAGATATACTCATCCGCTAAATAAATTACATGTTATGAATTCACCAACTAAGTCAGTCTTCTTCAGATAATCAAGAAAGTATTACCTAAACTATACTATATTGACAGTGTTTAATGTTTAGTGGTAACTATATATTTTGTGAAAATGGATTATATAATTATACACACTAGTTATATAATACATATTGTGGTAGAGATGTTAATTTGAAGATATAAGTATGTTCAAGGGAGATCACACCAGACTTTATAGTATCTTTAGTATATCAGATGCTTTAATAAAGGCTTCACTTTTCTTAAAACTATGAAATTGGGATTTTATATATTTTTTCAATATTAATATGGCCTACATGGTCTCACTATTAGGCCTTTTGATAAGGATTACGTTTTACACAAAATTTATGACCCAAAATAGATAGAGTCCAATAAACTATATCAAAAATATATTTTGATGGAATCACAAAGAGTTTATAAGTTTTTTATAATGTCCTTTTAGGGTTTTTTTAAATGTGGGATATTATTATATGTTCACAAAAATGAAGATTGTATCTTATGATATATCTATAGTAGTGAGATATGTTATACATGGGGTGATTATTTTACTTTTGATGTGTATATAACATAAAGGGAATGTGGATGGTTTTGATTTACACTATCTTAGAGTACAATACGACTAATGATATTTCATGAATGTGATGATAATTCTTTCTATGGATTCATCTATGATTTTATTAAATTATAAATCAATGAGATTGATTCTTCATTTCATGGGATTCATTTAAAATAATATAATTGATACAAACCAATGATACATAATTTAATAATATTCCATAAGATAGAAGTTGATGCTACCACATTGCAATTCACTTTATTAAAATAATATAGTCTATAAATGGGGATTTTATGCCACTCATCATATCACACTGTTTTCATGCAAGATAAGTTCAACAATATATCTCACTTAATTTCTCTTCATTGATCTTTATTGAAGTGTAGAGACCTGAAGCTTGACGTACATGGACATTACATTACTTTTTTGGAATACTTAATACATAACAAAAACAGACACACAAGGACCGTAATAGTTTAGTGTCTTTGGAAACTTGGAACGTAATCTTCTAATCGTGGTGAAAGATCCTCAATATCTCCCATAAAGATCTTCCACTTTTTTTCTTACCTAAAACCTTTCTTTATATCCTGGGGAAAAGAAAACATAAAAAGTGTGAGCTCAAATGCTCAGTAAGGGTAAGCATGGATAAAATAAAACATACCATATGCGTTCGAACTTAAAAACATGAACATAATGTTTAAACATCAAAAGCTTGAGCAATGACATAAAACAGGGAAGTACATAAGGAATAGATCATAAAGAAACATTAATCATGATAAAATAGCATGGGAATAAAACATGTAATTGTGGCAACCATTAAGAACATTATATGATTTCTATATTATCCAAGGCATTGCTGCCAAGACCATCTTAGTGGAAAAAGTCCCTTTCTAAATCGAGTTCACTCCTCGTTCTAGTCCTGTATTACTGAACCGGTTTAACTTGACGTTCCAAAAATGTCTATCTCATGAGATATAAATCTTTACCCAATTCATTGGAGGGAGATATAGGTCCCACCCATCTCATAATTAAATCATTCTTACTTGTTCCACAAAATAAACATACATCATTCATAATAACCCAATAAATAAAATGGGTTACATAAACATCATCCCATAATCACATAATCCATATAAAACAAATGGATATAATTTCATAATAAGAAAAGTGAAACCATGTAAATCATAGAGACTTTATACTTGAAACATACACATATGAAATAATGTCATCTTAGATGGAAAAAGGTTTTGATAAAACACTTGAAATGACTTCTTGAGGAAAATATCCTTTATTATTCAAAATCAATTTCTTTTCACAAAATGTCATGCTATTTTAAAATAAAGAGATTTTGTTGAAAATAGTCATGAAATATTTTGGAGTAAGCTTCATGAAAATATAGCTTTATAAAAATGTAAAATTCCGTTTGTGCCGTATAAGTTAAAAAAAACATTCTTCTCGTACTTTTGCCGGAAAAGTCAAAAAGTACCTCATAATAGAAAGATTCCATACATACCATGTAGTAAAAGTCAAAAATGGGTAAAAATGACTTTAAACATACATGAAGACACTTTTATAAAACATGGACATGGATGATAGAAATAACCCCAGTAAATACTGACGAATAAGCAATCTCGGATAAAAATGAGATTTACAAAAGTATCCCTTACCTTAGGTATGATATGCTTCGTACGTATCTGAACCCCCTATATAATGATTTAAATAATGTTATTGACTTATTAAAGAATCATATTCATTGTTACGATATCATATATGGTTTACTTATGACTTTATATTACTCGTTCTTTTGTAAATTCCATGTTAAAGAGCATTTTGGGTAAAATCGTTTCATTTGTCGTCCGTGTTTTGACTTGTAATTATTCATATGATTACATAGATCATGATTACTTAATTCTAGAATATAAAACATGATTTATATATAATATATATTCAGAATATACATATATATAATAGATTAGTAGATGGAAAGAAATACACCATTCATGGAGACGGTAGGCTGTACGTACGCCTGAACGCTGTTTTCGTTTTCTTATTGAGTTGAATGGAATTAAGTAGATGACATAAATATATATACACATAAATATAGTATCATTATTATGTCATATATTTCATGATTACATATTATATATACTTTATAATCATTCATGAATGGTTAACGTGGAGAATGAATCTCATCGTGTCGTGGAGACGGTAGTCCGTACATACGCACGAGTGATGATATTGTTCTCATGATCGTGGAATTTTATTGGAGTGTATGTATACTATTTCAGAATCAATATCACTTTAAAATAATCATATATAGTTATTATTTACACCATTATACCCATCCAAGTAAGGTGGTGGTGGAAAATAGATTACACCACGGCGTGGAGACGGTATTCCGTACGTACGCACGCGCGGTGATTTCATTTTTCGTAGGATGGATAGATGGTGAAATAGGGTTGTTTCATACTTTAATAAAATATCAGTATATGAGTGATACTGATGTTATTACTTCATAATTAAACAACTAAATAATAATAAGTATAAGAAGAAATAAAGTTGAAAGAATCGGTAATGGACATTACCTCTTCTTTGAAGCGCCTCTTTCAGACCTCCTCTTAGGGCACTAAAATTGGTATTTGAAGAATACCAGGACCTCTAGGATGTTTCTAGTGAAGTGTAGAATAGAATTTGGCAGGTTTCGGTCGATCTTGAAGGCTCAAATTGGTGTGAGGAAGTGAGGTAGGAGGTGCCCTTTTATAAGGGAGGAGAGGGGCACCTTTGGAAATCTTAAAAATATTAATTTGTAATAAATCTAACCCCACTTAAAAACCTCAAAAAATGACTCATATTCGAATATAAGATGATATAGGGTTGTAATATCATCATCCAATAAAATTTAGACATGTTAGTAAATTATTTTAAACATTATCAACTTGATTTATCCTTACTTAATCAATTTAATTTTATTTGTGGTAATAATATTCTAAATTTTAAATTATAACAAATAATTACTTATTTGTTGTGAATTTTCCATAATTGGATACTTTATAACATTATAGACCATATAAAGTTAAATTTATAATTTTTATATATTTTTGTGATTTTTAAACAATTTTAAAATATGTTATTTTTATAAAATAACAATATTGTCAATTTTGACACTATTCATTTATTTGAATTTAAATAAAATACATACAGAATATATGTTCGAAATAAAAGCTTTAATAGATTAATAAAAGGTCATATGTATCTATAAAATTAGTGGAGAACATTAAATAGTTCATATAATATTTATTTTATTATTTTTAAAACCATTTATTTGGTTTATCTCTTAATAAAATAATTACAACAACATTTTTGTATAATTATTTAATATACTTATTTGTTGCATAAAAATTAAACAAAAAATCCTATGATGAAAATAAATCTATTAACTTTCACAATAATACTTTTACTTGAATTTATCATCTTAAAATCACAATATTTAAATTTTTATATTTATTAAATTATGAAGGTGACAAATTTGGCATCATTTAAAATAAAATAATATAAGTGTCATAATCACTATTATAAGACTCCAAACGGTTATATATTAGGTAATTGGATGATTATGGTGTATATATATACTAACAATAAGTTTTGGTCAGGTTTGTGGAACTTTTAATGGGTATTATTATTTCAATAAAAACTATATTACTGATTTTTCACTTAATAAATAATTTCTGCATCATTAATGTATCACCATTAATGATAATTATTTAATCCCTACAAATAATAAATAAATTATCATGATGTAGATAATTTTATTATATTTCTGTAAACTATTCATGTTCGAAGTTTCATGAAGTTTATCACTAAATTAAAATTAATATACTTATAAGATTTAAGAGAATGACATGTTGTCACTTTCTTTGGTTTTAATAATAATTAAGTTATTTTCATGGAAAAAAGTCCACTAAATGATTCTAATCTGACCCTTAGGTGATATGGGTCTACCTTTATCCATCAAATAGAATTTTGGCATGTGTTAGGGTAATTTTATAATATTATATTTACCCTTAATTACCCGATTTACCTTTAACTATGGTAAATAAAATTTACCGTAGTTACTATTCATAATTCCCAAAAATAAAAAGTAGCCTATTAACATAATTTGGACCCACTGATTCCAAATATGGAATCCATTTTTTCAAATTCAATACACAGAAGTTTCATAAATTAAATTAAAATTAATCCCGTTGTCGAATGAAAACGGGTTTTTGTTTAACACATTGCAAAAGATTGAATTGATTTAACCTATGAATTCAATGTTAAATAAATTATAATGACATAAATTATATTAAATGGTAAAAATATATTCTATTTATACTTTAAAACCATTCAATATAATAATTTAACCATATAAATTATTGCGATGAAAAAAAAGTTGTTTTTAATTAAAATATAGCGTGTTTTTACTATTCATCAAAATATGAAAGTTACCATAATAATATGAAAAATTTATCCAAAGTAAATTTTTATTTCTTGATTCCAAATAAGAATTTTATTTTGTCAAATTTAACTTATAAACATGTCAAAAACTAGATTTAAAGTGGGTGCGCCATCAAAAGGCGGCAAAACTGCATTTTTTGAAAAAAACTTATTTTACCCGAAAAATTTATTTTGTTCTTATACCATGTTATAGAAAATGTGTAAAATGAATAATAATGTTATAAAATTCAAAATTTAGTTAATACTATTCCTAACGGCTAGTTCATAATAATATTATAATAATATATCGTTGTTTAGTAAAACCCGGTATTGCGTACAACACACGCTATCGAGGAAGGTCGTGATTGCATGTAATGCAAGCCAAGTCAGGGTTGCATGTTGTGCAAGAATCCTTCGTTTTTTTGTATAACAGAATCCAACCATATTTCATTTATACATTGAATATATATATATATATATATACTCAATGTTTCATAGAATAACTATTATCAAAATTTTGTGTAACACGATCCAAGAATACTGTTGTGTATACTACAAGCTAATATGGTGGTGTGTATAGCGCAAGATAATCTTGGTGTATCGTACAACAGAAGATATGAAAGAAATTAAAAAGAATATATCTTATAAAATCTCGGGTTTTTACATGAAGTCTTTAACTCCGATTTGAAGAGAAGCAATCCTTTATATATGATCAAAGATCCAATGGATCATGTACCACCATATAAGGAAATATCTTATGTCTGTTTCATTAATGATCAACATTAGACATTCATAAAATGACATCAAGGATACTATATTTTAGGTACACCTATTTATGTTCATCATTTTCATATAATATTGAAACTTTTGAAGACAGTTTGAGTGTATCTTAGGTTGTTTCTAATGCCAAAGATCATGGGATAACCCCCTAAACCCCATTATTTCTAATAGTCATATTTTATACATTTGGTATCGCATGATATTCAAAACCAAATAATTCATTTATATAGCATTGAAACCTGACCAATAAATTCCCTGAAGTTTCCTTATACTCTTAAGTTGTTTCAAGAAATTCAATAATATTGAATCATTACTCATCTTTCTTGATAAAACCTTTAGGATTAAATCACCTTGACTAGAAACCAAAATAAACACTGTTGGATATTCCAAATAAATTTTCATCATTTGGTTTGAACTTTTACCCATGTTTATTATTAACACCTTACCAAAACCTAGACATCATATGCCTAGTTCATATATTAATGACACTCTGATAATATCACATAAAAATTTCTTAAATATATTCATATTTTTAGAACATTCCCATCAATGGAAATAGAATAATTCCAACAACTAGAATAGTCCCTGAAGAGTATTATTTAGTCTCACCAAGTTGCTAGCGTACTCAGTCATATTGAGTATCTCAATGGACACTACAATTCCTTTGTTAATTTTTCATCTAATTCCTTTGAAACCTAAAGTGAATCATTCTAATATCTTTAAAATAATCATGATTTAAATATTGAACAAATTAAATTATTGGTTACTCAGGAGGGTATTATTATATCATAAATAATTTCCATGCTTAATAAAAAATTAATCTATAGGTCCTTAGAGTGTTACATTATGATTAAATTTTTAAATGTTCATTATCAAAGTTAATTTTGATGATTATTATTATATTATCTATAATATAATATTTTATTATATTTTTATCATGTCTTACAAAAATTTAATATTAAATTTTATTAAATGTCATCCCACTAAAATGATGACCCATTTTAAAATCATTATATCCATTAGCGGGACAATATGTATATTAATTCTTGACTTACACAAGGTATCATGTAAATATACCATGAAAATTTCGGATAGATAACAATTATAAAAAATATCATATACGACTCTTGGATAGATGAGTGGATAACTATTTTCCCAAATACATCATATGGATTCACTCAACTATATTCTTATGATATTCTAATGGCTAGGGGTTCCCATAAAAGTATAACCCAAATAAACATCTATGAACATGTCACATAATGGTGAGGGTCACCTCATTAATTTCTTACCTTAAAAAAGATAATCCATAGGCACATAATGGTTAGGTTTACATTCACTGAATGAATGAGGTCTTGATATGTAACGTCCTGACTCGAGAGCCACTAAATGGTGCTCCGAGCCGATATTTCACAAGACCCCAAGCGCGCCTCCCAGTATGCCAGTGGGTGCCGACTAGTAGCGAGGGTCTAGTAAGTCAATCTTGGGGAGACTATACACTTTGTTATCAGAATAAAATACCAGCAGAAGTAACCAAGCAATAATATAAACGTATATAAATATAATAGTACAATGTCACTAGCATAATCAAAACCAGAAATACAATACTAAACTGAAAGGTAAAACATGCTATGACTATGCAAGAGCCAATTGTATAAAATGAAACTGAAAGTAAGGACACAACGACATAAATTAGGTCCTGACCCATGTACGGTTCCCTCTTCTATGCTCCTACCCCAAAAAACACTCTAACCAGGGATCTTTCCCTTTTCCTGTCCTGCAACAACAAAATCTATTCAGGTACCAATCAGGCAGCCCGAGTAAGGTGTGAGTACGACTCAGTAGATCACCACCAATAGTGTCAAAAACAAATCTAGTCATAAGCAGTGTATGTAGTTGCATTAATAATAAAGCAAGACAATAGCGAAACCAATTATATTTATCCAATTAACCTTTCTTTAATACGTTAAACATCCAGGTTTCCGAGAACACCCAAAACACAAAGCCTACTTCAGCCCCTGTAGGAGCCTAAACCATTTCCCCTATTCAATTTATATTTACAATGTAACAATATTAAGTTTATGAATAGCCAAATGAAACCATAGTACAAAATAAATGAAAGTGTGTAGAATGTCATGTCTATCAAACATGTGAGTATTTGGAGCATCAGTCCCTATCTAACAACCCCATGGGTATTTGGAGCATCAGTCCTTGCCCCATAAAATTTCAATTTCATGCATGTCATTGGTTCTAGAACGCCATGTCTAAGACCTTTGTGGGTATTAGGAGCATCAGTCTATGTCCCACAACCCTTTTTCTAATCAAATATCCAATTCACATATACAACCATATTCAAATGTTTAATCGTATTTATCCTTCCATCATAACTCTCACCCATATTCAACTAGATCAACAATTCATAAAAAACCGCATAACCAAACCACCAATTAATTATTTATTCCATGACATTTATACAACTCTATATGCCGAACAAGATGAGACTATAGGATTGTATTTTAAACCACCTACCTTGATTTATTGATGGAAGTTATCCCAACGAAAATCCCTAAAATCCAAGTGGCACAACGTCATCGATCAAGTTCGGCATCTAAATCATTAAAACCAAAAAAAAGATCAAAGGCATCAAGATATTGCAAAACTAGATCTAGATCCACAATCCGAGATCTATACCTTAACTTGTAGGTTTAGATCCAAGGAAACTATGGAAATATCCCATGAAAAGATCAAGGAAAGTTAGAGGAAATAAAAGAAGAAACAATATGATGAAATTAACTTACAGAAAGGAGAGCGGAACTTCAATTAGATCCTTCAATCTTGAGAAAAGGTGTTCGGATCACCTTGAAATCTCTACAAGAGGCTTTAGAAACACCTTCAAATTGCCAAGACCAAGCCAAGGTCAGAAAATAAGGAAGTCCTAGGGTTCAGGTGGTTTTAAAAAGGAATTTCGGAATTAAAAACCACGTACACGGTTTCCTGGACAGTGGCGCATAGTTTGTCAAACCGTGTGCAAACCTTGCTGACCTCCCTGTCCAGATTTTCATGGTCTAAACGGTTTGGTCGCACGGTTTGTCAAACCATGCGTACCTCTTTGTCCAGTTCTGCTTTGTTGGCACAGTTTGGTCACACGGTTTGTCAAACCATGCGCAAACCGTGCACAATCCACTTCCCTTTTGTTTTACATAAAAGTTCACCCAAACGCACCCCAAGTCACTACTCCAAAACAGAGGTGCTTAAAAATATCAAAAGTACCTGAAAACATGCCTGAGATTGACTCTAGAAAAGATCAGGATCTTACATTCTCCCCACCTTATAATAGCTCATCCTCGAGCTGTACTCCCGAACTTCTCTGAGATTCTGAGCTAAAAATATTAGGCCACTGAGTCCGTATATCTGACTCCCTTTCCCATGTTTCTTCCTACACACATCCATGCTGCCATAAAACAAGAACTGTTGATATGGTCTTTCCCCTCAACACCTTCTCACTGCGATCCAATACACGTATCGGATGCTCCTCAAAGGACGCATCTATCTCTAGATCAACGTCATTCACATTGATCACATGAGAAGGGTCAGGGTGATACTGTCGTAGTTGTTATACATGGAAAACATAATGCATATCACTATATTTCTGTGGAATATCCAATATGAATTCTACCAGTCTGACTCTCTTCATGATCTCAAAAGGTCCAAAAAACTTGGGTGCCAACTTTCCCTGGCTCTATATCCTGCGGTGACCCAACGGAGGTGACACCCAAATGAAAACATGATCACCCTCTATAAACTCTAATGGTCATCTCTGTCTATCAGCGTATGACTTATACCTACTCTGAGCCATAGTCATACGTTTCTGAATTAGATGAACCTGCTCTGTCGTCTCCTGCATGAGACTCAGTCCCAATAACTCTGACTCACCTGCTTCAATCTAGCATAGTGGTGATCTACATGGACTACCATAAAGAGCCTCATATGGTGTCATCTATATAGTTTCCCGATAACTGTTGTTATAGGCAAACTCCAGTAAAGTTAGGTGCTTCTACCTTGTACCACTAAAGTCATGTACACACGCCCTCAACATATCCTCAAGAACTTGTATAGTATGCTCTGATTGTCCATCTGTTTGTGGATGGAAAGCCATACTCAATAAAACTTTCATACCAAGTGCCTTCTGCAAGCCCTTCCAGAAGCGCAAAGTAAACTGTGAATCACGATACGAAACTATAGTTTGTGGCACCCTGTGTAATCGAACTATCTTCTGTAAATATAGATCTCCCAACAGCTCAACTGTAAAGGTTTCTCTTATAGGCAAGAAATGTGCCACCTTTTTCAGTCGATCCACAATGACCCAAATAGAATCATTCTTCTTAAGTGTCTTTGGAATACCTATCACGAATTCCATGGTCATGTCATCCCACTTCCATTCTAGAATGGACAAAGGTCATAGTAAACCTCCAGGTCGTTGATGCTATGTCTTCACCTGCTGACAGGTAAAGCATCGTGTCACAAACCCTACTATCTCCTTCTTCATGCCTGGCCACCAAAACTATCATCGCAGATCATGATACATTTTGGTCACACCAGGGTGAGCTGCCTATCTTGAGCCATGAAATTCCCGTATGATCTCTTATCGCATTCTTGTAGTAACAATAACCTAATTATTCATATAAACGATATCATTCTCATGTATCTTCCAGTCTGATGGTGTATCCCTGCCTTCAAAGTTTTCCCTCAAGGCTAAGCATCCAGTGTCCTCATATTTCTTGTCCCTGATCCGTCTCAAAAGTGTAGAATTCACTACAATCGAC
The DNA here is from genome assembly GCA_963277665.1 of Viscum album. Classification (NCBI taxonomy): domain Eukaryota; kingdom Viridiplantae; phylum Streptophyta; class Magnoliopsida; order Santalales; family Viscaceae; genus Viscum; species Viscum album. Next base: position 482,432,859 of record OY728139.1, read on the forward strand.
ATGAGTGCTATTTCCTCCTGTCTCTCCTGAACCACAATGTGCATTTCAGATATCAATGACATCATCCTCCACTCAGAACTAGATTCTTGAACAATATGAGTCTGAGTCTTCCTACTCAAAGCATCATCCACATCGCTTCCTTTCCCAGGTGTATATGCCAGCTCAAAATCAAAAGACTGTATATACTCAACCCATATCTACTGTTGAAGATTCAAATCATGCTGAGAAAAGATGGAATTCAAGCTCTTGTGATCAGTATAAACTATAAACCTTTCCCTCATGAGGTAGTGTCACCAACACTTCAAAGTATAAACCACCGCTCCCAACTCAAGGTCATGATTTGGATAATTCCTTTCATGCGGTCTCAACTGTCGATACCCGTATTCCACAACTTTATCTCTTTTCATTAACATAGATCTGAGTCCTATCCCAGAAGCATCACAATACACTGTGTACTCTTCACCTGACTCAGGTAGAACCAAAATTAGTGAAGATTTAAAATACTTCTTTAACTCGTGAAAAGATGTCTCACAAGCCTCTAACCATTCAAACTTTACTCCCTTTTTGGTCAAGTGTGAGAGTGGTGTGGCAAAATGGGAAAATTCTTGGATAAATCTCCTATAATATCTAATTAACCACAGAAATCTTATAATATCGAAAATATTCTTGGGCTGCTCCCAAGAAATCACTGCTTGCATCTTCTCTAAAATCCACTGAATCACCATTCTTTGAGATGATGTATCCCAAGAAGTGTACCTGATCAATCCAAAATTGACACTTAGATAGATTGGCGTATAGCTGAATCTCTCTCATTGTACTCAGGATGATTTCAAGATATTGGGCATGATTTTCATTAATCTTGGAGTACACTAAGATGTCGTCCACAAATACTACCACAAAATGATCTAGGTATGGAAGAAAGATCTTATTCATAATAGCCATAAACATTACTGTTGGGTTTGTTAACCCAAATGGCATTACAAAAAACTCATAAATCCCATATAGACTCCTGAAAGAAGTCCTCGGTATATCAGAAGTTTGAACTCTCAACTCGTGATACCCCGATCTCAAGTCGATTTTTGAGAAAACAAAGGCTCCCTTTAACTGGTCAAACAGATCATCAATACGCGGTAGAGGATATTAGTTCCTCATAGTAATCTTGTTCAACCTCTAGTAATCGACACACAAATGTAAACTCCCATTAGCCTTCTTTAAAAACAGTACAGGAGATCCCCATGGCGACGTACTTGGATGGATAACTCCTTTATCCTTCAAGTCTTCCAACTAATCTTTGAGTTCTTGAAGCTCTATAGGTTCCATTCTATATGGTGGAATAGATACTGGCTCAGCTCCTGGCATGATTTCAATAGTAAATTCAACATCTCTCTTAGGTGGCATCCCTGATAAGTCTTTTGGGAATATATCCTGAAACAAATCAACCACTAGTGGAAGGACATCTTTCCTAACACCTTCATCATCTAGTAAAAGACTAGAAACCTGGGCTGTGAGCTCTCCCAATTGCCGAGTAATTGGCCCTGCTTGGCCTGCCTAGATATCCCACTCCCCATGGTGAATGTAATGGTCACCCACAGGCAACATAAATTTCACCCTCCGACGATAACAATCAATGTGGGTTCGGTATGTGACTAACCAGTCTATACCCAGTATTAGGTTAAATCTTGTCATATCAAGGATATAGAGATCCCACAAGAAATGGTACTCCCTAATCTTAAGAGAACATCCCTTGCACATACATATGTCTCTAGACTGTACCCCCAAAGGTGTGAATATCGTTATAGCCCCGCTCACAAACTCCACCACCAAACTCAAAACATTCACAATTTTTGTAGATATAAAGTAATGAGAGGCACTGGTATCAAATAAGGCATTAGCTAATGTAAAATCCACAAGAATAGTACCTCTCATTGTCGATGGTCCAGCCTCACTATCCACAAGTGTAGGTTGTACTACATGCAACTATTCTACTCCTCTTCCCTATGATGCCATTTGACTCCCCTGACTTGTACCACTCTACTGATATGGTTGTTGCTTCCAAAGAGCACCACGTCCATCACCCTTACCACCTCAGCCAGTAGAACTCCAACTTTTGGACAGAAAGGGTGTATAAGATCCCCTTCCCACACTCTGACTCTGTTTAGCTAATCCATCACCACCTAAATCCTTTGGGTTCCAACATAACTTATGGAGATGTCTCATCCTACCATAGGATCTGCATTCAACAGGGGGTTGGGTACATTGATTACGATAATGTTGCAATCTTCCACACTAGGGGAAAAACACTCGGGTAAGGTCCAGTGTAACCGACCACTTTTCCAGGTTACTCTATCTCCCACCTCCCTGGATGACATTCTCATAACATCGCTTCTTGCTCTAAAAATTTGCACCACCTGACCGTCCAGTAAAAACAATTTTTCCACAACTAGAAGCCTCTTTCTGGTTACCCTCATAGATGGGATCCTGATTTACAACTTCTGGAAACTTCTTCAACCTGAAAATATTCACTTGAGACTTAATTTCACATTTAAGTACATACTGAAATTGTCTTGCTGAAGTGGCATCATCTGCTTCCAATGCTGGAGAAAAATGTTGTAAGTCTATAAAGAGTCCGACATAGTCCATTATAGACATATTACATTGAGTTAGCCTCATGAACTCAGCCACTTTCTCTTGTTTGAGCATCTCTGGATAGAAGTGCTCAAAGAACTTCTCCTGGAATTCCTTCCACTCTATAGCTTCCAGCTACCCATTCAGAGTCTGGATGTACCACCAATGTTTTTCTTGACCGCACAACATGTAAGCTGCCAACTTGAATCTCTTCTCAATAGTTGTATTCAAGTAGTCAAGTATAGTCTGGGTAGATTCAATCCAGAACTCATCTTTCTCCGGACCACCCTCTCTAGTAAAAGTCGGTGGGTGCTGCAACTGAAACTCCCTCGTACGATCAAACATACTTTTCACAACCCACCCTCGGTCTCTTTCCATCAATTATAGGAAACGGGTGAGATTCTATCAAAACTTTTTCCCCGCTTCTTCATTTGGTACTATTGGTTCCTCAGGTTCACCCATTAGGGACCATTTCTAACTATACCCCCCACTCGCCCTCTCAACAAGCGTCGTGGAGGCATAATTCTACAAATCCAAACATGCAGCTTAGAAAACAGTTCACAATGTTACCAAAATTACACACAACCAAATTATTCATATAAATTCACAATTATTTCTTTCAATTTCAAAATTAGACACCATTTTCATTTCAATTTCACAAACAAGGAAAAGAAATAGTTTAAGTTCAACAATCTACCCATAATCTGTTTTCTCATGCGTTCCTAACATGATGCATGTCACAATAATCTTGAGTGCCTAGAATGATGCATATAGATGAGACACTCATTCCATTCTGGGCCATGAATCAATACTTAAAAAATTCCAGAAATAATAATCACACCACAAAACAAGTGCATCACTCAAGGAGAAATAATATTCAACAGTAATGACAAACAGCAATAACAGCAATCCCACCTTGAGTACTTGAGTTTTCCCCCATACATGGGTTTTTAATTACCATGCACGAGCTCATTATCAAGCCCCGACTTTCCCTAATTCCCTGTCTACCTTCCCCAAAAATTAAGAAAAAATTGGAAGAAAGAAAAGCCTCACGTTGATACCACTTTGTAACATCCTTACCCAGGAGCCACTGAATGGTGCTCCGATTCGGTTGGCCACAAGCCCTCAAGTGTGCCTCCCCATACAACAGAGGGTGCAACTAGAAGCGAGGGTCTAGTAAGTCAGTCTTGGAGAGACTATACCATCTGCTATCAAAATAAAATTACAACAGAAGTAACCAAGCAATAATGGAAATGAATATAAATATAATAGTACAATGTCACTAGCATAATCAAAATCGGAAATACAATACTCAAATGAAAGGTAAAACATGATATGACTATGAAAGAGTCAAGTGTCTACAATGAAACTAAAAGTAAGGACACAATGACTCCAAACGGGTCCTGACCCACGTCTGGTTCCCTCTTCCATGCTCCGACCCCAAACAGCACTCTAACCAAGGCTCTTGCCCCTATCTTGTCCTGCAACTACAAAATATATTCGGGTACCAATCAGGCATCCCAAGTAGGGTGTGAGTATGACTCATTAGATCACCACCAACAGTGTAAAAACCAAATCCAATCATAAGAATTGTATGTAGTTGTATTAATAATAAAGCAATACAATAGGGAAAACAATTATATTTATCCAATTAACCTTTTGTTAATACGTTAAACATCCAGGTTCCTAAGAACACCCAAAACACAATACCTTCTTCGGCCTGTGTAGTATCCTAAACCATTTCCCCTATTCAATTCATATTTACAATGTCACAATATTAAGTTTATGAATATCCAAATGAAACCATATTACAAAATAAATGAAAAAGTGTAGAACGTCATGTCTTGCACACAAGTGATTATTTGGTGCATCAGTCCCTATCTCACAACCCCATGGGTATTTGGAACATCATTCCTTATCCCATAAAATATCAATTTCATGCATGTAATTGGTTCTAGAACTCCATGTGTAGAACCTATGTGGGTATTAGGAGCATCAGTCTGTGTCCCACAACCCTTTTCCTAATCAAATATCCAATTCACATATACAACCATATTCAAATGTTTAATCATCTTTATCCTTCCATCATAACTCTCGCCCATGTTCAACTAGACCCACAATTCACAAATAAACACATAACCAAACCATCAATTAATTATTTATGCAATGAAATTTATACAACAGCATATGCCTAACAAGATGATACTTTGGGATTGGATTTTAAACCACCTACCTCAATTTATTGATGGAAGTTAGCCCAAAGAAAATCCCCAAAATTTGAGTGCCACAATGTCATCGATCAAGTTCTGGATCTAAATCCTTAAAACCAAATAAAAAAGATCAAAGGCATCAAGATCTTGCAAAACTAGATCTGGATCCACAATCCTTGATATTTACCTTAACTCATAGGTTTAGATCCATGGAAACGATGGAAATCTCCCATGAAAATATCAAAGTTAGAGGAAAGAATGGAAGAAATAATAGGATGAAATACACTTACCGAAAGGAGAGCGGATCTTCAATCTGAGCCTTCAATCTTGAGAAAAGGTGTTTGGATCACCCTAGAATCTACCCAAGAGGCTTTGGAAACACCTAGAAATTTCCAAGCATGAGCCAAGGTTGGAAAATAAGGAAGTCTCGAGGTTCGGGTGGTTTTAAAAAGGAATTTCAGAGTTAAAAAACGCACACACGGCTTCATGGACAGTGGTGCATAGTTTTTCAAACAGTGCACAAACCGTGCGGACCTCACTATCTAGATTTGCACGGTCCACATGGTATGGTCACATGGTTTGTCAAACTGTGTGTAAACCGTGTGTACCACTCTGTCTAGTTCTGCTTGTTTGGAACGGTTTGTCAAACCATGCGCAAATCGTGCACAACCCACAACCCTTTTGTTTTACTTAAAATTTCACCCAAACACACCCCAAGTCACTACTCCAAAATAGAGGTACTTAAAAACATCAAAATTACCTAAAAATGTGCCTGATATTGACTCCATAAAAGTCTGGGATCTTACATGATAGTTACCTCTACAGATGAAATCTCACAATTATTATTTTAAAGGGGATTTCATTTCATGATATAATATCATATTTTTCACTTTATTAATTCCTAATTAAAGGGATTTATATTGGAATCATATCAATATGTTAAAACCATATTGATTAAAACTCTTTATATAGATTATAAATTGTGTTACTAACTCAAATTAAGATCTAACTATATATATATATCTAAATACTTCTTATGAATGTGGTACATTAATCTCATTTGTGAAAAGGTTTAAAATTTTATGAAATCAGCAATCTTCAAAAGAGTAATATTAGAGACATATATAGTCAACCCCAACAATTATATAATAAGACATAGGAATTTAGGCTAATGGGATGTCTGGCCCGAAGTCCCTCTACCTATGGATACTTTACCTAATAGGGATCGCAATTCCATTATAAGTATAACACATAATATTTATAATTCATAATTAATTACTAAATTTAAAGTCATAAGTCAATAAAATCAAATGTCAAGGTAAAAGAAAACTAAATTAATTACCACACATAGAATTTCACTCCTTATATGCATGCATAAAAATAACTAAAATCCATTTAAAAAATTAAAAAAATTCACACACATAAAAAATTTATAATATAGAAATTATATCTATGAATAATAAAAAAGGAAACAACTTTTAAATAAATCAAAAACTCATATAGCTAAACATATGATAAACATTTATGAACAATTAAAAAATATATCTAAAAATAAACATTTTATAATTTATCTATTAATTACGGATAATCAAAAAATATGAATATAAATAATTTATATTCATTTCCTAATATGAAATCATTAATATTATTCATTATATTTTTTACATAAAATATATGATATTACATGAGATAAAAACATTTTTGTTTCGATTAATAATATGATATATATTTATATAATCCAAATATCACATATTAATTATTATTTAAACATTTTCAAATCCTTCATCAAAACTCCTTTTGATGTGGCTTAAATAAGATCCTTAAAAATGGCCATTAATTTGATCAAATGAAATTATTAATTATGAATAATTTTTTTATTTTACATACAAACTGTTTTGTATTTAGAATTGTTTTCTAATCTATAAATACATTATAATTTACATTATAATTTCAACATAAAAATATTACATCTAAACTATAATTCATTTCATATAAGATTATCCTCTTTAATATACATCATATGCATATAAAATCCATAACTACTACATCTAATATAGTTTTATTATATTTTTTTATTCCACTATGTATGTTTACCAATCTATATGTTTTAACTTATCTACTAAATTAATCCATACATAATATTCAAATTATAAAAAAATAATATATTTTAATATTTAAAGGGATTAAAAAATAATTTTTTTAATTTTACAGACGTGAGATAAAAATATGAACATTTCATATTTTATTTAGGCATGAAAATATAATTTTTACAATTCCCAACACCTATCATTTATAAAATTGTATAAAATATAAGAAAATTTTCATAAAAATAATTTTCTATTTTTTAATCTTTAAATAATATATTATGATTAATAAGGGGTTATCAATAATAAAACAGAAAATTCAATCCAAAAAAAGTATTCTGGGATCCTTATGTGGGTAATATTTTTATAATCCTATATAGGTCCTATTAAATCCTATGTAGGTATTGAAAAATATAAGAAGATTCATATGCATCTTCCTATCATAAGGCGTAACTCATCCATATAAAATGATGTGTCTTACTTGCAAAAACGTTAGTATAATATGAGGTAGAGGTTGTTCAATTTGACATGGGTCTCCTTCCTTTCCTTATTTGAGATTACATTCATAACCGATGATAGGATAAGTGCCAATAGTTTCCACTCATTACACCTTACATGAGATTAATTCGATTAATCTTACATAAGGGTGAATTATAATTGGTATCTAGGTAAGTGCTATAAATTAACACCAATTTCAATTTATGAATAAGTCTATATGAATATTATAATATTATAAGAATGTCTCTAAAAACTTTATAGAGCTCCCAATTGTATTCATCAATTGGTTTTATGATAACACTTAGAGCTATTATAGTACCACTCATACGTGAGAGTTGTACAAACCATAAATTATGATATACATATTATATAGTTATTACTAAAAATACACTATATTTTTGGAATCCAATTTATCTAACATTTCCTATGATATCACACATCACATCTTAAATACATAGAAAAATCAAGGATTTTTTATATCATACACTATGATACACACCAGTCATTCCCTATGACTTTAGAAAAAATAGAATCACTCGCACATTATGATTCCAATGTTCTTAAAAAAATATATATAAAACGTGTGTATTAAAGGATTAAAATAGTTTTGATACCACATAAGGTTATTTTTAATATCATCATAGGATCAACATAGTAGAACAAACCTATAATAATTCCCAGACATTCATCTTGAATAAACATGCAATATGAAGAATATGAAATATAAATAGAAGTAACTCATATGTAGTGTGATCCATCTCTATCATTATTTATGTAGTATTCTTGATGAAGATAACCATGTGAAAACAAAATGAATCTTTCCTCCATAGGTGGTTCATCGACCACAAGAATCCTTATACGCTATGAGAGGACCCCCAAAAATCAAAAGAGTGACAACTCCTTCTCTATGTAGATAAATAGTGAAATATAATAAAGAGAGTTTCATCAATGTATTATTATAATTAAATATGAATCCACCACCAAACTGGAGGTTATCCACTATTTATATAGACCCCTTCATGCAATGAAGGAGGAAAATGGTTAGATTCCATCATAATTATATGATATAAATTATTATAATGTATTCACATTATGTTTAATAGGAATTTAACACACCAAAAAATGTTATATATTTGTAATTACATAAATTATTCAACCTTTGATTCATAATCAAAGATAAATTTAGTAATATATGGGAGTGTCCATGCACTTGGTATCATAAGTTCATATATATGATATGCATCACATGCATATCATAGGCTATGAATCAAAGGATTTTGTAAAATGAGATAACCGTACATTAGTGTATTTACAATATATTAAAATATTGATTAGGTTGATCTATATATTATGGATGATATAAAATTGCATGAGTTTTCAAAGGAAATTAATGATCATTGAGAGTATATAACATCCCAGTCCAAACCAAATGGATTATGTAATACCAATTTTACAATAAATTTAGTTCAAAACCCAAGACACCAAAGGATGGAAATAAATTCTAAAGGTATAATAAATAATTTGATGATAATAACCCTTATAAAAAATATGGAATACAATAGAAAACCACGATAGTTTAAAATAAATAAACATAATGTATAACAGAAAACCATGCAACCAAATTCCAATGAAACATAATAACATTGTTATCATAGAAACAGTGTACTTAGTAAAAAAAATGTATCGATAAACCCATAAATCCCAAAGATGACCAGGGTGTTGACTTCTGTATGACACCATACTCTACAACATGACTAACTCTAAGCTAAAAAATCAAGCAATAGTGACTAATGAATCATGTTTCTATGAAAAAATTTAATATAATATTCCCTTACCTATATCATGATAATCAACATCTTTATATGAACCAATATACATTTATAGGGGGTGGTATAAAAACTAGCAGAAAATCAACCAGAGACTTCCCATACAACCCACTATGACAAGAGTACATTATCTTATATAAATATATTTAAAATTAAGAGGAATGGAATAACCAGACCATATAAAAACATATATAGGAAACAAATAGATTCAATAACAATGAGATTCACACAAAACCAGCCATATAGAACCATGCAATGCATTTGATGAATCCCTAGTCCAAACATGATTCATATAATTGACCAAAATTAAGTGTAGAACCCACGTTACTACATCCCATGTTCTCACTTGGTGAAGTCACCCAATGTTCACATCCATGCTTTAATAAATAATCCCCTTTCCATAATATATTGACCCATATTAGTCATGTACTCCTATCTAGTTCACACATACAAAAGGATTTCTTCATAAAACAAATAAAAAGAACCATAATTTCACTAAAATTTGTTAATAATATTTCTTTGAATCAAAATGACTGACTATAGGTATATAAAACATTAGGTTTCTTAGTAAAATATAGTGGGAGAGGAACCAAAAGACTATAATTTATCCATACAGTAGATTTTAAAAATGAGAATATCATATTGTGGAGATTCATCAAAAGTCTTATATAGGATTTTCAAATTCAAGTATCCTGGTGAGGATAGAAGGATTTAGGGGTTTTCTAGGGATTATTCAAATAAAAATTTATGTTAACCCCCCCCCCCCCCACTCTAAATAGCACACATAGTTTCTTATTCAAATTAATATCTATCCCAAAAATGGGTGGCCATTTTGGACATTATTTAAAACAATCTTGACCATCAAAAAAACATATTTTAATGACTCTTTACACCTCCACACCTTACAAACCTATAATTTTAGTATCCCATTTTTATTTAGGAGAATCGCCCCAGGAAGAAAGCTAATAAAAATACCTAATGAATTGAAGTGGTTCCCCTCATTGTAAATTAAGACTCATCTATAAATTATATAGCACCACACTTAGGACCATGGAATTTCACTTCTCTTATTTTCTTATAATAGGACATCACCTCAAAAAATTCCAACTGAAATGGTCATATTGAGTGTTTTACTACACGTGGTGAACTAAGAACCAAATGATCTATCCCCACTTCCTCTATTCTAAAACTCTTATTCAAAAAACCTACTCCCCATCCCAAACCAATAAATTACCTAGGTGTAGTGGAACTTAGAAATATCAAACACGCTTTTACAATAAAGAATCCCTCCCAATATACTAAAACTAAATCCATCCATGAGAAAAAAAAATCAAAAAATCAAAAAATTAACTTACCTCAAAACAAGGGTGTCGCATTCTACCCACCATTAGGATATTCATACTCAAGTGGTGTTTTGGAAATGTTTTTAACCTTTATCATTCATAAACAATTCCAATTCCATAGTCTCTTCCTAAATGTGACCATGCTTCCATAATATTCATCCTAAATAGATATATTTTCCTTATAGTTCCTATCCAGAGTGTGTATCAGGGTTAGAAAGATTGAAGTATCCATATATTGTGTCACATAACCAAACCTAATTAGGCGATTTTGATATTTATGGTACTTATTCAGTTGAGATATGTGGAAAAAATAATGGAATGAACTGAATATTAGTGAAAAATAGAGAAGATATTATACTATACCAATGCACTATAGAATCTAATATAGTCCCATGCATATGAATATTTCCTTCCATATGTAACCATTAATTGTATCCCTTAATAATGAGATACTCAAAAGAAAACATTATCACCTAGTTCAAAAGATAAATGGTGAAAATGGTGATCTCCATATGAATTTGGATAGGTTTAGTCCATTAAGAACCATTTCTTAATCTTATGGACCTTTTTTTATTTCCTAGACCAGAATATAACTGATCGAGTAGGTTTATCTAGTATCTACCCAAAAAAGTGGATGTTTACATGGTTTTTGATACAATGATAAATATGGATCCATATGTATCAATACCTAATAATTATCTTTATATGAAAACTCCACTAATGGAAATTGATCCTCCCATGAACAACAAAATTATACCACATATTCTCTTAACATGTCCTCTAATGTCTGAATAGTACACTCATATTGTCCCTCAATTTTAGGGTGGTAACTTGTGTTCTTGGTCAATTGGGTCCCATGGTATTTTTGGAGATACCACCAAAATCATGTTGTATATCTCAGGTATTGGTCAGATATAATTAAAATAGGTACCACATGAAACTTCACCCCCTATTGGATATAAATCTTTTCTAACTCATCATTTTAATATGTTTCATTTATTTGAATAAAGTTAAATTGTTAATTCAATGAAAAATTACACAAATAACATTTTTCTTCTAAAGTATCATCAATAATTCAGTGAAAAGAATCCATAAAAATATTCACACATTTACATACATGTATGGGTAGAAATTAGAAAATACTCGATGGTTGATGGTATTTAGCCTTTACCTACTGACATGCTAGGAATATTCTAATATAAATTACTACGATTAACTTAATGGTTAAACACAATTACTTATTTCGTGATATATGTTTTTAATACCTGGGTGGATAACCCACTTTGAATAATGAGAAGAAAAAAGGACGCATTCCTAATAAGGAGGAAATATAATCTGGCCTTGGATACGCAACACAGAATTATCATCTATTTTATATCCATCAATGATCTTCCCAGTATTTATGTTTGACCTAATGGTAAGTCATTTAGGGTCCTACTATCAATATTCTTTGACTTTATCAACTAATTTAGGGATAAGTGTGACTGGAATGAAAATGAGGACATCATTCTATTTCATACAATACATGTAAATGTTAACGATTTCCCCCATTTGTTTCTACTGATTATAAGATTCATTGACCCCTTATTTATATGATTTAAAAATCAATTCATCGAATACAAAAGTTCATTTCCTAGGAATTAAACCAAGTTAGCAACAAACATATGGAAATATTCTATCTAATATCATTACCTTAGGTTCAATTCCATTTGTGAAAATATCTATTTCAAGGTTTTATGATTAGTGAATATTATAAACTTATTCCTGTATTGGTAGTGCCTCCTTTTTTTTAATCCATAGAATAAAAAATCATATTCCAGATCACGTGTTGGATATTTATTTTCATGTTCCTGAAGTTATTGTAAGACTTCAGTTATGACTTAGTGTTCTTATGAGAGAATACAACTCAATATAGATTCGGATAAATCAAAATATACCATATCTCCATCACCTAGTTATATAAAAACTATAATTGGTGTTGTGGTAATAGGACTATTTCTATTGAAAATATTCATGAAAATTATTCAATCACTAGAATAGAATACCCTTCCTAGTTAATTCTGTTATCAGTTAGGATTAATGTGATAAATCATTAATAATTCATCAATAGTAGCATGTTAACCCTAGGATGATTCATATATTGAATACAATATTATGTGGTTACCACAACAGGAAATATACAATTTTATCTAGACTAACTGATATTCTTGTTTCAGTTATGACATGTCCATGTAATCAAACTTCTTATATCTATAAGTCACACTTAGAGAAAATTCCATATATATAATTTTCTAATAATGTATTCATCACAATATCTATGTGGCTTCTATGGTAACTTATTTTTCAACAATTCACTAAAATGTGATAAATAAAAACAACCAAAAATGAGTAAATATACCTATGAAAAATAAAATTCATCAATGTTATGAATACTATTTTTTATTCAGAAGACCCTATGTAAATACCCAGACCCCAGTAGAAAAGAGTTAGTGCCTTACTCAATTACATTGGTATAATAAACAAGGAAGTTACATCCTGAAAGATCGAATAGTTTAGTAGCATTGGGAAACCAGATACATATATAAGTTTTACATTAAAAATTAAATGGAAAAAACATATAAACTCTATTAGAAACATCCATAAACTCTTAGATTATCCCTAAAGGTCATTCATAATATACATCTTCATAACTTGGGTAAAAATAAAACATAAGAAAGGAGTGATCTCAGATGTTAAGTGAGGGTAAACAATACAGTAGAAGCTATCATAAATAAACATAAAAAATAATTCATATTGAATAACTGAAAATTAATTTCATTAAAACATAATCTTTATCATAATGTGATGGGAATGAAACCTAAATGCATAATTTCATATAAATAATCACCTGATAATTACACATAACCATATATATTCTACTAGTTAAATAATTGCATGTTTTATCAATTACAAATATCATAATGAGGAATTAAATAATGATAGATATCATAAACAAACAATAAATTCCTTAGATAATAAGTCTACATAAATTGTTAAGTCCTCATCAAAAACCCGGTCTAGTTTGTCTCATGAGACCTATCAATGCATCGAGGGCATATAGTGGGTCCCACCGATCACTTACTAAGTCCAATTAATTCCCCACATCTCAAATAAAAAGATATATTTAAATGCAATTCTCCCATAACACTTTTAAATATTTGAATCATAATCATATATGAAAGTACTCTAATAAAATCATTGGTAAGTTCTTGAGAGAAATAACCTTTTTCTTTGAAAAGAAGAGTTCTTTTGGAAAATAATTTTTATTTTTCATAAAAAACATATTGTAAAAATGTGTAACCTAAAAAATAAAAGTGCTGGAAAATGAAATTTTGTTTGATCCAAAAATTATATCTTACTGATGTTAAAACATGTAAAAATTGTTTTTAAGAATCTTAAAATGGACCACTTTAGTGTGGTTTGAGGGAAAATATAATAGAGTCTTTAAAGTGGATATAGGGATAACTATTTACATAAAATGAGAAATGATCTAATATTTTTTTATGATAAAATGAGTTATTTTAGAAAAATATTGGTTTAATATAACATATTATGAAGTATACTTGAACATGGGTATGAAATTGGTAAGTTCATTTTAATCGGGCTTGCTTTTTGGGAGGAATTGAGAATGGATCCATATAAAACATGTACACAACATAAAAGAAAATTGAATGGATTTGGAAACATGATTTTGGTAAATATAAACATAATTTAAAGTAAATATACAAAAATAATGAATAATTTCCTTAGGGTAAAGGTAGGTAGATAGTGTAACCTAAATGAAAAATGTTGGTTTAGGAAGAAACCCTTACCATAATGAAAACGATTGAACTGTATGCCCCATAAAATTAATGATAATAAAATGAGACATTGAATAAAATGAAGATAAATAGATTCATGATATTATATAACAAATTTCAGTATACATACACCACACATAATAAATATTGGTGAATAATTCATATCTCACATAAATAAATATGTGATGAGAAAACCCTTACCTTATGACTGAATGTGTTATTCACTTGATATTAATGTCATGGATAATAAGATTAAATCCCTGAATTATTTAATTAAGAAACCTTTATAAATTTATTTTATTTATTATAATTTTATTAAGCTCATTTATGGATTTGTTGATGAGTTAAATATAAAATTTATTATTTGGGAGTGTTCGTTTCCTTGGTTTTCCTGATCGATTAACTTTAATACACAAATAAAATATCATATGATATGAAAATAGTTTTATAAAATTGAAATTATATTTTATTAATTATATTCTATAATAATAAATGTTTATATAATTCATTTGGTAATTCGGGGTGAGGATGAATCACTAGATAAGAGGTTAGTGTAAATCGTTTGGATTCTTTTGGCTGGTTTCAATCATTAAAAACTAGATCGGTTTCAATAATTAATTTTTTATATATATAATAGCTCCATAACATTAGATAAGATTTAATACATATATTATAGTATGGTTTAGCCATAAAATGGGTTTATGATAAGGTTGGAAGACTTAATTGAAAAACAAAAACACATCTTCCATAAAGGTGATAAATCGGCACATCACATATGATGTTTTTATCTATAAAATAAATGAAAATGGAGAAGAGACCTGATGGTGGATTTTACAAATTCATAAAAAATATTACAGTATTTAAACGATACAAGATTAATCATGTTGCTTTGGATTGGGGAAGTTATGGATAGATAAGAATAGAATAGGCATTTTTTAAAAAATATTAAAAGAACGAAAGGGAATTTTACCTCTTGAATTATTCTCCTTGAGAAACTCCTTAAGAAACAATGAAATTATCTTTTGGGTGATAACATCAGGACTGTAACATGTTAAAGTTGTTTGAGAGAGGTGTTGGGAAGAAATTTTACAAGATGCAAAGCTTTGTTGGTGTGAGAAGAGGTGGTGAGGGGTGGTATTTATAGTGGAGGAGAGGGGTGTTTTTTCTAATAATATATTCATTTTTTTATTATGATTTCTAAATACAAGATGCAAAGCTTTATTGGTGTGATAACTTTAGTGTGAAGTGAAAATATGGTATTTCACTTTAGTGTGAAGTGAAATTGTACTTTGAAAAATCAATAGTTGATACTTCAAAATTCTTTTTTAGGAAACTCACATCGAAGGTAGGGTTAATAAAAAATCCTATTAATAAGAGGGAACTGGAAATGGATAGGCTACCATAAAACTAGGTTTTGGAATAGGATAACTTTAGTGTGAAGTGAAAATATGGTATTTCAAGAATAATATAACCATCCTGTTCTGATAGTGATTAATAGAGAACATGGTCATTAAGAATTTAACTATCACAAACCTGTAATTTTGTGGTCTGTTAAAAGACCTTTGATTTCAAAATAATAAAAGTAAATAGATAATTTTTTGTTTCAAAATCGTTTTCCTATAGTTGAGCGAATTTGTAAACATTCATACAAGAACATTATAAAATAAATTTCCCTAATTAATTTTCATGTCATAATAATAATATCATACTTCGGTTGTTCTTTGATCTATTTTCACATCATCTGTTACACTTAAAAATGAATGTTCATGATGAATTTTTCACGCCTGAAGAAATTTTAAGGAATTATAGGGTCCTTAAGTCATTCCTTAGAAAATTAAATGTTTACTAAAACCAATAAGGTTAGAATATGTTATAAATTTAAAAATATTTTCAAAGATTAACTTGATCCATTCACAAAAATATCTAATCTTAAGACTCGTCTAAAACATGTCTTTCCACATTCAATGACCAAAATTTAGAAGGATAGTCACTAAATTAGCTTAACATAATATTCTCTAAATAATGTAGCTCTGAATCCCACATTCCAAATATATGAATAAATTAATCTACTTTAAACCTCTATATAATCTTAATGATTCCAAGAGTAAAATATCAAGTTTTTCATTAAATCCAAACATCTAATAATCCCCACATAACATAAACTATCATATCACTAACCACCTTCATGGTCACCAGTATTATCTCATAAACATCTATTTAATATTATCTAAACATAAAGTACATATTTAGGGTTATCTTTCCCAAGTCATTTGTTTTTTAGAATATAAAATTATAGCAGAATTACTTCCCTGGATTACTGGTTTTATTCATTACATGCTTCAAATTCCTTAAAGAATAATTTCTACAGTATGATCCTTATATAAGTTCTCGACCATAAACATTACTTAATCTAGTAAATTTATTTATAATCCACATCCTTACTTTCCCAAAGTTCTTATTGATTTAGAGTTTTATAAAATTAGAACACATTTCACACATATAAAACCATAAGCATACAAAGTTATTACTACTAAAATAGTATCCATTTCTTCCATAATAGAAAATGTTTTATTAAAAACATGAAATATTTGCATAAAAGGTCATCAAAACATTTAGCTTGGATTATCCTTTTATCTACACATCCATAAACCCAGTGAAAAATATTTTAGAAGTTGGGATAAGAACAAAAAGATCAATGAGGTACATAAAAATAAGTAGAGAAACCATTAGTCCATGAATACTCTTAAACATATGAAAACATTTCCAAAAAAAAAATTCTTATCACCCAGTAAGTATTATATAGTTACTTTGTGAAACCATGAAGTCTCCATAAAAAATAAGAAACATAAATAATATCATAAAGGATATATAGTAAATTAATTACTTGAGATTATAACCATTGTGGATACCATATGATTTTTAACCCTCGTGACTATATTTCAATGTAACCCTCAAAGCCCCCTTACTATGTGACCCCCACAGCTACCTTACTGTGTTACTATCACAGTTACCCTTAGAGTAACCATACGGTCGACCTAAAACATAAACATAACCAATTAATTGGAGGGAGATATAGGCCCAATCCACACTCATAAAAAATTCCCAATAACCATAACATAATCATAAAATAATAATACTTGTATCATAAACACATTCCCTTTTGAATTTTGTGAAAATATAAATTTAAAATAGGATTTTTAAAAGAAAAATCCATTAAAAATATAATATATTTGAAGAGATAATTGATAAAAGGAGTGAAATATATTCATACACTATAAACACACATAATAAGCATAATATAATCAAGATTCATTTCACAAATAATCTTAGTACCACATAATCAATGAAGTAGAAGGTTGTCCCAAAGAGTAGAAATAGGTTAAAGAATTCCCTTACATTGGGGTTGCCTTAATTCAAACCTATTAAAACCAAATGTATAATGTTTTAAAGAGTGTTATTAATAAATTAATGAATCATATTAATATTTATAATTACTTATATAATATTATTATGACATCTTTCTACACATTTTTTCATAATTTTTTGTTATTTTCATTGTTTTGGGTACATTTATTTCATGGTTTCCATGGTTGGTTTATTGATGAATTTCTTATAAAATGGAATAAAAACACCATAAGTGGAAATAAATTATGTTAATATGTTTCCAAAATTTTAAATGATACCATATATCATTTTTTCCTGACATTAGGATGAATCATTATATAAAACATTAATGAAAATTATTTAATTTATTATGGTGGTTTTTATAACCATCATGAACTTATATCATTTTGTTCAATATAATGTTTATATATTGGTTCCAAAACAATAAATAACTTACAATATTTAAAATAAAATATTATTTAACCATAATAATGGTTTTATGAACATACTTTAAGTCAGTAATGAAAAATTAAAGTGTATCATCCACGATGGAGGTAAAGTGACACATTAGAGATGATGTTCTCATTTTTAGAATAAAAGGGATAGGTTAAGAAATTTGATGATGAATTCCTATATATAAAAGATAAAATTTCAGTATATATATGATACTATAATTTTAATTCCATTTATATATGATAATGTGATGATAGTATAAGAAAAGAAAAGGAAATGAGAAGAAAATAAAAGAAAAAGAAAGAGGATTTTACCTCTTGAATTCTCTTCTTTGAAAACCTCTTTAAGGCCCTTAGTTTTGGCCTTTTGGTGAGACAACAATGTCTTGGACATGGGGGAGAGGATTGGGAAGGTAATTGGGCTGAAATTAAACAATATATAAGGATTTTACATGTGAGGAGAAGAGGTTGTGAGGGGTGGTATTTAGAGTGGAAGAAATGGGTGTTTTCTCATTATTTTATACATTAATTTATTATTTTGGCTCAAGACTATAAATACTTTGAGAATAATCACAAAATATATTAATATAATAAATTAGAGTTTGAGATTATTGTCTTACATCATCTATACACCATCTATGACTCAATAAATCATGTATCTATTAAATATCGTAAATTACAGTATTTTACTATTCACACAAATTCAACAATTTCAGAAAAAATTGAAAAATTATCCCAAAACATGTATATAATTTAAAAAAGAACTCCATTTTATGAAACTGGTTTTATAAATATTATAAATTAAATATTCAATTAAAATCATCATTTATTCAAAAAATACCAATTTTAAAATTATAACTGATTTTATAACACTTTTAAAAATTAATTAAGGTCTCATAAAATAACATTATAACCACAAGAAAACAAAATAGTTATTTATGAATCTATTTTTTAAAAATATATTTTCTTATAAATAATTATATTAATTATAAAATTTAAATTACATATTTATGAATTACAAAAAATACAAAAACTTAATTTATAATTTCTAAAAAAAATTATTTACTTATTCCATGATATAAATATATCATTATTACAATTTTAAGATATATAAATTTTATTTATACTCTCATAGGTGATGTTACTATTCTATTGGCTATATTATTATTCCTAATGGTAATGTTATTATTCCTAAGGTCATGTTACAATTCCATCAGTATAAATCCATAAATTTCTATATATATATATATATCACTTATTTCATTATAAATTTATAATGAATTTAACTATTTAATTACCGAATGAATACAATTTATTTTATAATTACCTGGTTTGTTACATTCTTCCCACATTCTTGAAATTTCTTTCTCACAATTTATTCACTTATTAAAAAATTTAGTGTACCTTTCCCTTATATAATTTTAATATTCCCATGTTTCTTCTTTAATATGGTTGTTTTTCGAAAAAAAACATAACCTTGAAAATTACCTTATTCCTCAATACTTTATCTCTCTGATCAAGAATATGAACAAGTTTCTTAGGATAAGAAAGCTTTTCTTCCAGCTAAAAGAATTATGGGCTCAAAACATGAGATGAATCTAGAACATACATTCTCAATATATAAACATGAAAAACATTTGTGTACATGAGATAAAATTATTGTCCAAGATACTTAGTAAGAAGCTGGTCCATATTTATCCAATATTTTATATGGTTCAATGAACCATGGGCTTAGATTTAATTTCTTACCAAAATGTATAACACTTTTCCATGGTGAGATTCTAAGAAATAAAGCATTTCCTATCTTGAAAGAAAATAATTTCCTCTTATTATCCGCATAACATTTCTTCTTTCTCTGAGTTTTCCTCATGTCTTGTTGGATCATCTTCACTTTATCAGCCACTTCCTCTACTAATTTTGGTCTCATCAACTTCTTTTCCCCAATAAAATCCCAAAATGATGGATTTCGACACCAATTACCATATAACACATCAAAAGGATCCATATTTATACTAGAATAAAAAATATCATTATAAGAAAAAAAACTAAAGAAAGATGTTGATCCAAATTTCCTTAGAAATCCATTGAACAAGATTGAAGCATATTCACTAAGGTATGAGTTTTTTACTCGAAATATCCATCAGATTTGTGATTAAAAGTAGTGTTGAAAATTAATTTTGTGCCCAATGACTTTTGACGGATGTTCTAAAAGATATAAGTGAACCTAGGATCTCATCCAGATAGAATGGAAAGAGGAACTCCATGTAACCTAACAATCTTTTTGAGTTACAGTCAATAAAGTTGATCCAAAGACATAGTATCTTGAATAGGAATGAAATTTGATTATTTAGTCAGTCAATAAATAATAACCCAAATCACATTGTTAACTTAAGAAGTATTTGGTAGTCCTACCATGAATTCCATAGATATATTTTCTCATTTACACTCTAGAACTGGCAAAGGCATAAGCATCCCTTTTGGTATCTATCTCCCTATTTTTACCTATTGACATGTCAAACATCTCAATATAAAATCTGAAATATCTATTTTCATTCAATCCCACTAGTAATACTCTCAAAGGTCTCTGTATATCCTAGTACTACTAGGATGAACTAAAAAAGAAGAACTATGAGCTTCATATATCAATTCTTTTTTCATTTGGGAATCACAAGGCACGTATAATCTATTCCCAAATAATAAAACACAATCTTTATCAGTATTAAATTCTTTTAACATACCCATTTATCAAATTCTACCTTTTTCTATAACTCATGGTATTCATTATGTGACTGTTTAATTCAGTCTGATAGAGACGACTACACTGATAGCTGAAACAAAAAAGAATAATTTCTTATAAAAACAAATTTGAAGCCAAAATTCATTAACTAATTCATCAAGGGGTCATGTTTCAAATGTATCATGTTTAATGTAGCATGATTTGTTTAACTCAAGAAATCTACCACATTTTTTTCTTTTATAGGATGTAAATTGATTATGCAATCATAATATTTTATCAATTCAATCCATGTTCCCTACCTCAAGTTAAATTCCTTCTGATTAAATATAAGATTCAATATTTTATAGTTTTTATATATTTCACATTTTTCTCCATATAAATGAAGCCTCCAAATTTTCAAAGTAAAAAATACAACTTATAATTAAAAATCATGTGTGGAATAAATTAATTCATGATATTTCAGTTGTCTAGAATCAAAATCAATTACCTGATAATTATACATCAGAAAAAAAACCAATACCCTTCAAATAATCATCATTATAGATGAAAAAATATTCCCTTCTCAAAGGATGGACAAAAACTAGTGTAACATCCCAAGTAAGTAATGAATAATAAATATTATTATCTATGTCTACTAATGATTAAGATCGTGTTTTAGAGGCTTAAAATGAAAATAAATACAATCTTATGCATGGAATACACTAATATTCTTAAAAGATTGTTTTACTGCCTTTTGATGGAAAACAGTTTTTAAATCAAACTTTTGACAATTTTATAATCTATATTTGTCAAAATAAACATATTCATTATTATTGGGACATTGAAATTTACATTGGATAAATTTTTGGTATTTTTCTGACAATGTTCATTTTTTTAATGAATAGTGAAAACAAACTGCATTTTACATCAAAACTGCTTTTTCATTTAATTTAATTATATGGTTAGATTATCCTTTTAATTGGTCTTAAAGTGTAATATGAATATAGTTTTACCATTTAATACAATGGTGGTCATTAGGATTAATTTCACTTTGGAATTGGTCATAAACTAATGCCAAACTTTTCATAGATATTGTTTCAAAAAAAACCCGCTATTTGTTTTGACAACGGGAATTATTTTTAAATAAATTATTGCAATTTATGTGTTTGGAATTTGGTAAAATGGATTAAATATTTGGAATCAGAAGTTCCAAATTATGTAATTAAGACTATTTTATTTTTGGACATTATGAATAGTAACGATGGTAATTATCTTTAATTATCATGATTAATGAGTAATCAGGTAGTTAAAGATAATAAAATGATATCATAATAATACAAAAAGACCACAACATGAGTCCTAAGGCTACTGGTTGTCTCATGTCCGACCATGGAATGCCTTGTTCCAAACATGGGGGCCCCATGGAATCACTTTTTTTGAGAAAGTGACTTTTTATCTTTTTATTTTTAAAGAATGTTAAATGTGACAAAGAATGTATCACCTAAGTAAAATATTTTTAATTTTGTCTAAATAAATGATCTTTTGGACTATAAATATTCATTAGAAATATAAAGAGATTTCCTAAATCATGATATTTTTTTTATAATTTTTAGACATTAAATTTATTAAATTATTTATGACATCATGATGATACAGCGATTACCTCATTAATAATGGATTTAAATAAAATGAAATGATAATGTGAAATATATGACCTAAACATGTCCAAAACCTATTGGATGGATGGATTTCGAACCCTTATCACCTTACCCTCGAATTATATCAATGTGCGACCTTTTGAATCCGAAAATCATTTTCAAATAAAGTAACATTTATTTACTTTCCAAGAGTGCCCCCCCCCCCCCACCTCTCCTCTTATAAAAGGCCCCCACCTCTACCTCCTTACCCACACTTCAAAAGCCTTTGGCTCGGCCAACCCCTGCCCATTTTGTCTCTCCACATCCCTTTATTACTCATTGAAGCCTCACTTTGGGCCGAAGTCTTCCCAAGGAATCCTTTGAACTCAAACCAAAGGGCGTTACCCGATTTTAAGGTAATGTCTTCACTTGAGTCCTTTGGTTTTATTTTGCTTCTCCAAACCCCTAAACTCTTTTTATTCATTTTTTTTGTAACAACTCCAGTATCTTAAATATACTAGGATGTTTTTATAAGAAGGATTCGAGCTACACTTACACACACCTACATCTAATGGTTAAAGGACATACTGTTTCTGTGGATGGTGAATTTATGCCTCCCAAAACGATGATTGTTCATCATTCTTTTAACACCTTAAAAAGTGGCCATTAAGATGTCACTATATTTATATATGATATATAATATGTTTATGTTTTCCTTAAGATTCTGTATTTTTCATTTTGGTTATACCTTTATGGTTTCCATTATGGGTAAACGCGATATCTTAATTTAAGGAAGTGCGGACTACCGCCCCCTCAAAGTGATTTGATTCGTTAAATACCATATGTGGGACGTATAAAGGATGGAACTATGATATTATATATGATATTATACTGGAATTATAATATACCTTTATATCATTATGATTCCATTCTATAAAATATGAAATAGAAATGAAAGTAGCGTTCATGCGTATGTACGGCTTACCGTCTCCATGAACGGTGCATTTCATTTCTTACCTCTAAATGATTATGTAATATTATAAATGCATGTATATACTGGATATATATTATATATACATCATGATTATAATTTTGGATATAATGGATACATGAACAACTTGTAATTATAAAGGGTTTATTTTTGACTCAAGTACCATTGATCGTTAAAACGACCGTTATTAACTTAAATAATTACATAGTGTTCATGACATGGAAATAAGTGATATAAAAGGAATAATGAACTTAAAAAAGGTTCTTAAGCAATTAGAAATTAACTTAGGTTTATTATTCAGGACATTAAAGAACGATCGAGTCAAGTCGGACCCGAGGTATGGGACTTCGTCTCAATCTCCTTTCATTGTGGCATATTTTGTTTTATACACAACCTTCTTTTATACGATGTATAAACCCATTTGACTTTTACGTTTATCCAAAAGGAATCTTTTTTATATGTAGCATTTTACTAAATGACAAAAGGGAATGTTTTGGTCATACGTATGCGGCGACAACGACTTCTCCTCCGCTGTGACAATTATTTGAGTTTCGGCTTCCTCTACAAGCCATACCTTTTTTTAAAAGAAAAATAAATACCATGTTTTAATTTTCTTTTATTTTGATATTGAAAATGGTTTTCATAAAGTTTTTATATTAGTGTTTTGTATTGATATATTGTGATTGAAAGGTTGAAATGTTATGTTTCCTTTATGCATGTTTTATGTGATACGATTATGTTGAGGTTCTTGTGAATTATTATGAAGACGTGTGGTTCCGTGATAAACTAAGGGTGGGTGAACCCGATATAGCTCTCCAATGCATTGGGTAATGCGAAGGAGTGAAACGTTAAGGTTTCTCTGAAGAGATTTAGGGAATATACTGTGATGGGTATTCCAAACGTAACCAAGAGGGTTACTCCCTATGTAAGAATGTTATGAATGCCTCAAGTTACCTTTATGTCTTATGATTTCTATGATTTATTCATGATTTGATGAGTTATGTTAAAGTGCTTATGTTTTATGGGTAAAGTATGATTTCATTCTTATGTGTATATGTACCCATGTTTCCTTTCCATATTTTTATATCCCTTACTGAGCTTTTTATGCTCATCCCAAGTTTTTGAAATGTTTTTCACAGGTCAAGGGAAAGGTACATGATATGATGATAGTGTTAAGGAAGTGTCAAGAAAGAATCCATGTTTTATTTTAAATATGTTTCTGTTGAAGGGAAAAATGAATACTATCTATTATGTAACCACTTTGTTTAAATGTGGAATGTAATGCAAGTTTTATGTTCTAATTCTCTAATACTCTAACCTGAAAAGATCCTCAAGGTGTAATCTTGTAATAACTCAATATTAAGTAAGGTTTAAGGCCAGGGCCTTATAGTTGGTATCAGAGGTCGGTTTAGATAACTTTAGGAGTTATAATTCTATTAAATGATTATCCAACAATATATTTTTTTTGAAATGATATAGCATTTGAAGATTACCATGTTGCTTCATCTAAGACATGTTTGTTCAGAATGGTTTTCATAGAGGAAACAGAACAGATTTTTTTGGGAAGGCATACAGAGGGAAATGACCGTTCAAATCAGCAACCAGAGATGGTCAGAATCAGAACTAAACAGTTTGGTTGCAACAAATTTCTTTCCTTGGTCACATTGTTTCTAAATATGGGATAACTGTTGATCCTGCAAAAACAAAAGTTGTGGAAGACTGGCCAAGACCCACAAATGTAACTAAGATTCATAGCTTCCTTGGTTTGGCAGGCTATTACCGAAGGTTTGTTAGAAATTTTTCACGATTATCTAGTCCAATGACTAAGCTAACTCAGAAGGGTGTTAAGTTTATCTGGACAAAAGAATGTGATGATTGTTTTCTGGAATTGAAAAGAAGATTGGTGAATGCTCCAGTTTTGGCACTACCTTACAAGAATGGTGAGTTTGTTATATACAGTGATGCTTCATTGAAAGGAATTGGTTGCATCCTAATGCAGAATGATCAGGTAATTGCTTATGCTTCACGACAGTTGAAAACTCATGAGGTAAATTACCCTACACATGATTTGGAATTAGCTGCTGTTGTTTTCGCTTTAAAAATTTGGAGGCATCATTTGTATGGAGTAAAGTGTGAAAGATATACTTATCACAAAAGTTTAAAGTATATATTCACTCAGAAAGAGTTAAACATGAGACAGAGAAGATGGCTGGAATTAATCAAGTATTATGATTGTACAATTCATTACCATCCGGGAAAAGCAAATAAAGTGGCTGATGCTTTGAGTCGAAAAAGTAATGCTTCATTAGAAATGTTGCGTTTGGAACGTGATCCTTTGGTTAAGGATTTGATGAACTTTGGAATAGAAGTTGTTGGTGCAGGAAGTTCTTCTGTTTTGTTTCAGGTATCAATTAGATCATCTCTATCAGATAGAATCAAGCAAGCACAGAAGCAAGACAGTGAGTTGCAGAAAAAGGTAGAGCTGGTTCAGAAAGGTAAGTTGCATGAATTCAACATTGATAATGATTGCGTTTTGAGATTTGGGAAGAGATTGTGTGTGCCTTGTGATTCACAGTTGAAGAGAGAGTTGTTATGTGAAGCTCATAGTTCTCCGTTTTCAATTCATCCTAACAGTACTAAGATGTACAGAGATCTACGGAAGTATTACTGGTGGGATGGAATGAAAAGAGATATTGCTGATTTTACTGTGAAATGTTTGACATATCAACAGGTTAAAGCAGAGCGGCAGTTACCGAAAGGGATGCTTCAACCTTTACCAGTACCAAAGTGGAAATGGGAGAATATATCCATGGACTTTTTGTGTTATTATCGTAGACCCCTCGAGGTAATAATGCAATATGGGTTATTGTTGATCGTTTGACCAAGTCTGCTCATTTCCTTACTATACGAGATACTTTTTTCCTAGATCAACTTTCTCGTTTGTATCTTAAAGAGATAGTCAGGTTACATGGAGTTCCCCTCTCCATTGTATCTGATCGTGATCCCAGGTTCACTTCTAACTTTTGGAAAGGCCTTCAGAAGTCGTTGGGTACTGAATTAAATTTTAGTACAGCTTTTCATCCTGGGCAGTCAGAACGAAAAATTCAGACCTTGGAGGATATGCTACGAGCTTGTTAGATGGATTTTCAGGGAAGTTGGGAACAACATCTTTCTTTGGTTGAATTTTCATATAATAACAGTTTTCATTCCAGTATATAGATGGCACCATTTGAGGCGTTATATGGGAAGCGGTGTCGAACTCCAGCTTTCTAGGATGAAGTGGGTGAGAGGAAGTTGATGGGACCAGAATTGGTAGAAGAGATGGCTGAAAAAGTTCAGATTATTCAGAAACACATGAGAACAGCTCAGAGTAGGCAGAAGAGTTATGCAGACAACAGGAGGAAGGATCTAACTTTTGAGTTAGGTGATCATGTTTTTCTCAAAGTCTCACCATGGAAAAGTGTGATGAGATTTGGAAAGAAAGGAAAACTAAGTCCAAGGTTCAGTGCACCATATGAAATTATGGAGAGAGTTGGATCAGTTGCATACTGTGTGGCTTTAACTCCGAGTTTATCTCAGGTAAACAATGTTTTTCATGTTTAGATGTTGAGAAAGTATATGCCAGATCCATCTCATGTTTTGAGTCCAGAGGTAGTTCAGCTGGAAGAGAACCTATCTTATGAGGAACAACCGGTACAGATTCTTGACCACAGGGAGCAAGTGTTACGAAATAAGTTGATTAATCACGTAAAGGTTTTGTGGAAAAACCACATGATGGAAGAGGAAACATGGGAATCTGAAAATGCAATGGGGGATAAGTACCCCCATTTATTGGATAAGTAAATAAATTGCGGGGACGCAATTTTCTAAAGGGGGGAAGGATGTAACATCCCAAGTAAGTAATGAATAATAAATATTTTTATCTATGTCTACTAATGATTAAGATAGTGTTTTAGAGGCTTAAAATGAAAATAAATACAATCTTATGCATGGAATACACTAATATTCTTAAAAGATTGTTTTACTGCCTTTTGATGGCAAACCATTTTTAAATAAAACTTTTGACAATTTTATAATATTTATTTTTCAAAATAAACATATTCATTTTTATTGGGACATTGAAATTTACATTGGATAAATTTTTGGTATTTTTCTGACAATGTTCATTTTTTTAATGAATAGTGAAAAAATACTGCATTTTACATCAAAACTGATTTTTCATTTAATTTAATTATATGGTTAGATTATCCTTTTAATTGGTCTTAAAGTGTAATCTGAATATATTTTTACCATTTAATACAATGGTGGTCATTAGGATTAATTTCACTTTGGAATTGGTCATAAACTAGTGTCAAACTTTTCAGAGATATTGTTTCAAAAAAAACCTGCTATTTGTTTTGACAACGGGAATTATTTTTAAATCAATTATTGAAATTTATGTGTTTGGAATTTGGTAAAATGGATTACATATTTGGAATCATAATTTCCAAATTATATAATTAAGACTCTTTTATTTTTGGACATTATGAATAGTAACGATGGTAATTATCTTTAATTATCTTGATTAATGAGTAATCAGGTAGTTAATGATAATAAAATGATATCATAAAAATATAAAACTACCACAACATGTGTCCTAAGGCTACTAGTTGTCTCATGGTAGACCATGGTATGCCTTGTGCCAAACTTGGGGGGCCCCATGGAATCACCTTTGTGAGAAAGTGATGTTTTATCTTTCTATTTTTAAAGAATGTTAAATGTGACGAAGAATGTATCACCTAAGTAAAATATTTTTAATTTTGTCTACATAAATGATATTTTGGACTATAAATATTCATTATAAATATAAAAAGATTTCCTACATCATGATATTTTTTTATAATTTTTATACATTAAATTTATTAAATTATTTATGACATCATGATGATGCAGCGATTACCTCATTAATAAAGGATTTAAATAAAATGAAATGATAATGTAAAATATATGACCTACACATGTCCAAAACCTATTGTATGGGTGTATTTAGAACCCTTATCACCTTACCCTCGAATTATATCAATGTGGGACCTTCTGAATCCGAAAATCATTTTCAAATAAAGTAACATTTCTTTACTTTCCAAGAGTGCCCCCCCTCTCCTCTTATAAAAGGCCCCCACGTCTACCTCCTTACCCACACTTCAAAAGCCTTTGTCTCGGCCAACCCCTGCCCATTTTTTCTCTCCACATCCCTCTCTTACTCCTTGAATCCTCACTTTGGGCCGAAGTCTTCCCAAGGAAGCCTTTGAGCTCAAACCAAAGGGCGTTACCCGATTTTAAGGTAATGTCTTCACTTGAGTCCTTTTGTTTTATTTTGCTTCTCCAAACCCCTAAAATATTTTTATTCATTTCTTTTGTAACAACTCCAGTATCTTAAATATACTTGGATTTTTTTATAAGAAGTATTTGAGCTACACTTACACACACCTACATCTAATGGTTAAAGGACATACTGTTTCTGTGGATGGTGAATTTATGCCTCCCGAAACGATGATTGTTCAACATTCTTTTAACACCTTAAAAAGTGGCCATTAAGATGTCACTATATTTATATATGATATATAATATGTTTATGTTTTCCTTAAGCTTCTGTATTTTTCATTTTGGGCATACCTTTATGGTTTCCATTATGGGTAAACGCGATATCTTCATTTAAGGAAGTGCGGACTATCGCCCCCTCAAAGTGATTTGATTCGTTAAATACCATATGTGGGACGTAAAAAGGATGGAACTATGATATTATATATGATATTATACTGGAATTATAATATACCTTTATATCATTATGATTCCATTCTATAAAATACGAAATAGAAATGAAAGTAGCGTTCATGCGTATGTACGGCTTACCGTCTCCATGAACGGTGCATTTCATTTCTTACCTCTAAATGATTATGTAATATTATAAATGCATGTATATACTGGATATATATGATATATACATCATGATTATTATTCTGTATATAATGGATACATGAACAACTTGTAATTATAAAGGGTTTATTTTTGACTCAAGTACCATTAATCGTTAAAACGACCATTATTAACTTAAATAATTACATAGTGTTCATGACATGGAAATAAGTGATATAAAAGGAATAATGAACTTAAAAAAGGTTCTTAAGAAAGTAGAAATTAACTCAGGTTTATTATTCAGGACATTAAAGAACGATCGAGTCAAGTCGGACCCGAGGTCTGGGACTTCGTCTCAATCTCCTTTCATTGAGGCATATTTTGTTTTATACACAACCTTCTTTTATACGATGTATAAACCCCTTTGACTTTTACGTTTATCCAAAAGGAATCTTTTTTATATGTAGCATTTTAATAGACGACAAAAGGGAATGTTTTTATCGTACGTATGCGGCGACAACGACTTCTCCGCCGCTGTGACCATTATTTGAGTTTCGGCTTCCTCTACAAGCCATACCTTTTTTTAAAAGAAAAATAAATACCATGTTTTTATTTTATTTTATTTTGGTATTAAAAATGGTTTTCATAAAGTTTTTATATCAGTGTTTTTTATTGATATATTGTGATTAAAAGGTTAAAATTTTATGTTTCCTTTATGCATGTTTTATGTGATACGATTATGTTGAGGTTCTTGGGCATTATTATGAAGACGGGTGGTTCCGTGATAAACTAAGGGTGGGTGAGCCCGATATAGCTCTCCAATGCATTGGGTAACGCAAAGGAGTGAAACGTTAAGGTTTCTCTGAAGATATTTAGAGAATATACTGTGATGGGTATTCCAAATGTAACCAAGAGGGTTACTCCCTATGTAAGAATGTTATGAATACCTCAAGTTACCTTTATGTCTTATGATTTCTATGATTTATTCATGATTTGATGAGGTATGTTAAAGTGCTTATGTTTTATGGGTAAAGTATGATTTCATTCTTATGTGTATATGTACCCATGTTTCCTTTCCATATTTGTATATCCCTTACTGAGCTTTTTATGCTCATCCCAAGTTTTTGAAATGTTTTTCACAGGTCAAGGGAAAGGTACATGATATGATGATAGTGTTAAGGAAGTGTCAAGAAAGAATCCATGTTTTATTTTAAATCTGTTTCCGTTGAAGGGAAAAATGAATACTATCTATTATGTAACCAATTTGTTTAAATGTGGAATTTAATGCAAGTTTTATGTTCTAATTCTCTAAAACTCTAAACCTGAAAAGATCCTCAAGGTGTAATCTTGTAATAACTCAAGATTAAGTAAGGTTTAAGGTCGGGGCCTTATAGTTGGCATCAGAGGTCGATTTAGATAAATTTAGGAGTTAGA
Source organism: Viscum album (assembly GCA_963277665.1). Classification (NCBI taxonomy): domain Eukaryota; kingdom Viridiplantae; phylum Streptophyta; class Magnoliopsida; order Santalales; family Viscaceae; genus Viscum; species Viscum album. The sequence continues at coordinate 482,463,790 of OY728139.1, forward strand.
ATTCTATTAAATGATTATCCAACAATATTTTTTTTTTTGAAATGATATAGCATTTGAAGATTACCATGTTGCTTCATCTGAGACATTTTTGTTCAGAATGGTTTTCATAGAGGAAACAGAACAGATTTTTTTGGGAAGGCATACAGCGGGAAATGACCGTTCAAATCAGCAACCAGAGATGGTCAGAATCAGAACTAAACAGTTTGGTTGCAACAAATTTCTTTCCTTGGTCACATTGTTTCTAAATATGGGATAACTGTTGATCCTGCAAAAACAAAAGTTGTGGAAGACTGGCCAAGACCCACAAATGTAACTAATATTCGTAGCTTCCTTGGTTTGGCAGGCTATTACCGAAGGTTTGTTAGAAATTTTTCACGATTATCTAGTTCAATGACTAAGCTAACTCAGAAGGGTGTTAAGTTTATCTGGACAAAAGAATGTGATGATTGTTTTCAGGAATTGAAAAGAAGATTGGTGAATGCTCTAGTTTCGGCACTACCTTCCAGGAATGGTGAGTTTTTTATATACAGTGACGCTTCATTGAAAGGACTTGGTTGCGTCCTAATGCAGAATGATCAGGTAATTGCTTATGCTTCACGACAGTTGAAAACTCATGAGGTAAATTACCCTATACATGATTTGGAATTAGCTGCTGTTGTTTTCGCTTTAAAAATTTGGAGGCATCATTTGTATGGAGTAAAGTGTGAAATATATACTGATCACAAAATTTTAAAGTATATATTCACTCAGAAGGAGTTAAACATGAGACAGAGAAGATGGCTGGAATTAATCAAGGATTATGATTGTACAATTCATTACCATCCGGTAAAAGCAAATAAAGTTGCTGATGCTTTGAGTCGAAAAAGTAATGCTTCATTAGAAATGTTGCATTTGAAACGTGATCCTTTGGTTAAGCATTTGATGAACTTTGGAATAGAAGTTGTTGGTGCAGGAAGTTCTTCTGTTTTGTTTCAGGTATCAATGAGATCATCTCTATCAGATAGAATCAAGCAAGCACAGAAGCAAGACAGTGAGTTGCAGAAAAAGGTAGAGCTGGTTCAGAAAGGTAAGTTGCCTAAATTCAACATTTATAATGATTGTGTTTTGAGATTTGGGAAGAGATTGTGTGTGCCTTGTGATTCATAGTTGAAGAGAGAGTTGTTATGTGAAGCTCATAGTTCTCCGTTTTCAGTTCATCCTAATAGTACTAAGATGTATAGAGATCTGCGGGAGTATTACTGGTGGGATGGAATGAAAAGAGATATTGCTGATTTTACTGTGAACTGTTTGACATATCAACAGGTTAAAGCAGAGCGGAAGTTACCGAAAGGGATGATTCAACCTTTACCAGTGCCAAAGTGGAAATGGTAGAATATATCCATGGACTTTTTTGTGGTATTATTGAACACCCCTCGAGGTAATAATGCAATATGGGTTATTGTTGATCGCTTGACCAAGTATTCTCATTTCCTTTCTATACGAGATACTTTTTTCCTAGATCAACTTTCTCGTTTGTATCTTAAAGAGATAGTCAGGTTACTTGGAGTTCCCCTCTCCATTGTATCTGATCGTGATCCCAAGTTCACTTCTAACTTTTGGAAAGGCCTTCAGAAGTCGTTGGGTACTGAATTAAATTTTAGTACAGCTTTTCATCCTCAATCAGATGGGCAGTCAGAACGAACAATTCAGACCTTGTAGGATATGCTACGAGCTTGTTAGATGGATTGTCAGGGAAGTTGGGACCAACATCTTTCTTTGGTTGAATTTTCATATAATAACAGTTTTCATTCCAGTATATAGATGGCACCATTTGAGGCATTATATGGGAAGCGGTGTCGAACTCCAGCTTTCTAGGATGAAGTGGGTGAGAAGAAGTTGATGGGACCGGAATTGGTAGAAGAGATGGCAGAAAAAGTTCAGATGATTCAGAAACACATGAGAACAGCTCAGAGTAGGCAGAAGAGTTATGCAGACAACAGGAGTAAGGATCTAACTTTTGAGGTAGGTGATCATGTTTTTCTCAAAGTCTCACCATGGAAAAGTGTGATGAGATTTGGAAAGAAAGGAAAACTGAGTCCAAGGTTCAGTGCACCATATGAAATTCTGGAGAGAGTTGGATCAGTTGCATACTGTGTGGCTTTAACTCCGAGTTTATCTCAGGTACATAATGTTTTTCATGTTTAGATGTTGAGAAAGTATATGCCAGATCCATCTCATGTTTTGAGTCCAGAGGTAGTTCAGCTGGAAGAGAACCTATCTTATGAGGAACAACCGGTCCAGATTCTTGACCACAGGGAGAAAGTGTTACGAAATAAGGTGATTAATCAGGTAAAGGTTTTTTGGAAAAACCACATGATGGAAGAGGAAACATGGGAATCTGAAAATGCAATGGGGGATAAGTACCCCCATTTATTGGATAAGTAAATAAATTGCGGGGACGCAATTTTCTAAAGGGGGGAAGGATGTAACATACCAAGTAAGTAATGAATAATAAATATTTTTATATATGTCTACTAATGATTAAGATAGTGTTTTAGAGGCTTAAAATGAAAATAAATACAATCTTATGCATGGAATACACTAATATTCTTAAAAGATTGTTTTAGTGCCTTTTGATGGCAAACCATTTTTAAATCAAACTTTTGACAATTTTATAATATTTATTTGTCAAAATAAACATATTCATTATTATTGGGACATTGAAATTTACATTGGATAAATTTTTGGTATTTTTCTGACAATGTTCATTTTTTTAATGAATAGTGAAAAAATACTGCATTTTACATCAAAACTGATTTTTCATTTAATTTAATTATATGGTTAGATTATCCTTTTAATTGGTCTTAAAGTGTAATCTGAATACATTTTTACCATTTAATACAATGGTGGTCATTAGGATTAATTTCACTTTGGAATTGGTCATAAACTAATGTCAAACTTTTCAGAGATATTGTTTCAAAAAAAACCCGCTATTTGTTTTGACAACGGGAATTATTTTTAAATCAATTATTGAAATTTATGTGTTTGGAATTTGGTAAAATGGATTAAATATTTGGAATCATAAGGTCCAAATTATGTAATTAATACTCTTTTATTTTTGGACATTATGAATAGTAACGATGGTAATTATCTTTAATTATCTTGATTAATGAGTAATCAGGTAGTTAAAGATAATAAAATGATATAATAAAAATAGAAAAATACCACAACATGTGTCCTAAGGCTACTGGTTGTCTCATGGTAGACCATGGCATTCCTTGTGCCAAACTTGGGGGCCCCATGGAATCACCTTTGTGAGAAAGTGACTTTTTATCTTTCTATTTTTAAGGAATGTTAAATGTGACAAAGAATGTATCACCTAAGTAAAATATTTTTAATTTTGTCTACATAAATGATATTTTGGACTATAAATATTCATTAGAAATATAAAAATATTTCCTATATCATGATATTTTTTATAATTTTTATACATTAAATTTATTAAATTATTTATGACATCATGATGATGCAGCGATTACCTCATTAATAAAGGATTTAAATAAAATGAAATGATAATGTGAAATCTATGACCTAAACATGTCCAAAACCTATTGGATGGGTGTATTTCGAACCCTTATCACCTTACCCTCAAATTATATCAATGTGGGACCTTTTGAATCCGAAAATCATTTTCAAATAAAGTAACATTTCTTTACTTTCCAAGAGTGCCCCCCCCCCTCTCCTCTTATAAAAGGCCCCCACCTCTACCTCCTTACCCACACTTCAAAAGCCATTGGCTCGGCCAACCCCTGTCCATTTTGTCTCTCCACATCCCTCTCTTACTCCTTGAAGCCTCACTTTGGGCCGAAATCTTCCCAAGGAAGCCTTTGAACTCAAACCAAAGGGCGTTACCCGATTTTAAGGTAATGTCTTCACTTGAGTCCTTTTGTTTTATTTTGCTTCTCCAAACCCCTAAACTCTTTTTATTCATTTTTTTTGTAACAACTCCAGTATCTTAAATATACTAGGATGTTTTTATAAGAAGGATTCGAGCTACACTTACACACACCTACATCTAATGGTTAAAGGACATACTGTTTCTGTGGATGGTGAATTTATGCCTCCCAAAACGATGATTGTTCAACATTCTTTTAACACCTTAAAAAGTGTCCATTAAGATGTCACTATATTTATATATGATATATAATATGTTTATGTTTTCCTTAAGCTTCTGTATTTTTCATTTTGGTCATACCTTTATGGTTTCCATTATGGGTAAACGTGATATCTTAATTTAAGGAAGTGCGGACTACCGCCCCCTCAAAGTGATTTGATTCGTTAAATACCATATGTGGGACGTATAAAGGATGTGTAACGACCCGAATTTTTTTTAAATAAATTTTGTTTCCTAATTTTATGTGTTATTGTTATACTCAACAAAAATGTTTTATTTGATAAACATGATTATAATTAAAATGAGATCAGTGGGTTTTGACTATTATATAACCATCGGTCAATATGACCGCTGTGAACAAAATGTTTTGATTATTGTCTCTAAATATAAGTAATCTTGGTTAATTATTATAGAAAGAAGATTCGATGGCCTCACCTAGTAGTCTTGGACCGATCGAAGCCCATCTAACAGAGCTTGGGAAGGAGGTAGCACCACTGGGCTTTGCTCTGGATCAAATCCAAGCCGAACTTCATCATGTGAAGCTGGAACGGAATCGCCTTCGTGAGAAATTCAAACTGATAGAAATTACTACTCGGGCAATGTTGACTGAGCCGCCCCAAGCTTCTATCACACTAGCACACCTTACTCTTAGGTCCTATGCTGGTATTATAAGGGGTTATGTAACGAGACCGTAACTACCTTGTGTAATCCTTGTTTTAAATAAAAATTGGGATTTCTTCTTATGATGAAGTTTATGAATTTTGAAATGACCGGATAAATATAGTATGCATATTTTTGATGAATTTTAGAAAAAGGATATTTTAAATATGTTTATGTAAACCCTAAATAATTAAAAATGTGTAATGATTTTCAAAAAATGGTCTTCTGCAATTATGTTCAGTACTAAATTTAGAGTCTAATAAGATCAACTTGTTTTTTGATGAATAGTAAATTATGAATAGTGATTTTATGATTAGGATTAGTAATATGACCAAATGGATTAGTAATCTCACTTAAAGAATGTTTTAAAATAATCTAGGCACCTTGATTAAGTAATGTGATTCAATAAAATAGTTAAATAACGGTTTCATTAATTATTATTCAAGTATTAGTTTTTTCGGGTGAATAGTGTTTTTTAATTAAAAATTTAATTAAAAATAATTAGAAAATTATTTTTATAAAAATGACTTTATTTTTGAACTCAGTGCATCGATATTATGTTATGGTAATTTTTGGGGTTTTTTCTGAAAAAAAATGAATTTTCGATGAATAGTGTTTTTATTTAAAAATTAAATTAAAAATATTTAGAAAATTATTTTTCTAAAATGGATTTCATTTTTGAAATCAGAGCATTGATATTTGGTTAATGTGAAATTTTGGGATTTTTCTGAGAAAGTTGAATTTTCAGTGAATAGTAAAAATACAGTTTTAGGGTTTCGGTATGTTTAATGACATCATAATGGTGTCATGATGATGTCATGAGATCCTTTGAGGGTTGGCCGGCCAAGGGTGATGAATTATTGTTTTGGGGGCCCCATGTGGCCTAACTCCATGATAAATGACAAGGGAGAGCACATGGGTTTGAGAAAAGCACATGTGAGGTGTCCCTTGGCCATTAATGCCTTGTCCCCTCACTTTCCCTATAAATACCAAGCCCTCCTCTCATCCATTCGACTCCCCACTCATTCCCAACGAATTTCTGGTCTCATTACCTCCCAAGGAGTCCTCCCAAGGTGCCCCCAAGCCCTCAAGGTCCCAACCTTTGAGGTTTAAGAGTTACATTTTAAGGTAAGGGATCCGACCTCTCTCTTTCTTTTCAAGTAATCTCTTTTATGTCTTTTCTTTTATACTCCATGTTCTTATGTTGGAGGATGTTCTTTTATATTCATCCTACTTCCTATTTCATGTTCATATGATGAGAGACCCCCCCTTGCTCTCATCAATTCGTTTTAAGAATGTTTAAGTGGCGCCGTTAGGCTGCCAAATTTTTAAGGGATTCTTTCACCTTCCTCGTTTTCAAGTTCTATTTTCATTCAAGTCTTTCATGTTCCTTTTTATTATGTTGGGGTATGATCTCTAAATTATCATACTGATCTTTTATGATCATATGATGAGAGACCCCATTTGATCACTTCAATTCAGTATTTTGAAGTTTTAAGTGGCGCCGTTAGGCTGCCGAATTTTTAAGTGGTTCTTCACCCTTCTCGTTTTGAAGTTCTACTTTCATGTCAATTATTTCAAGTTCCTTTTTGTTATATTGGGGTATGATCTCTTTATATATCATACTGGACTCTTATGTTCATATGATGAGAGACCCCATTTGATCGCTTCAATTCAGTATTTTGAGGTTTTACGTGGCGCCGTTAGGCTGCCGAAATTTTAAGTGGTTCTTCACCCATCTCGTTTTGAAGTTCTACTTTCATGTCAATTATTTCAAGTTCATATTTGTTATATTGGGGTATGATCTCTATATATATCATACTGGACTTTTATGTTCTTATGATGAGAGACCCCATTTGATCGCTTCAATTCAGTATTTTGAGGTTTTACGTGGCGCCGTTAGGCTGCCGAAATTTTAAGTGGTTCTTCACCCATCTCGTTTTGAAGTTCTACTTTCATGTCAATTCTTTCAAGTTAATTTCTATTATGTTGGGGTATGATATTTATATCTATCATACTGGACTCTTATGTTCATATGATGAGATACCCCATTTGGTCTCTTCAAATCAGTATTTTGAAGTTTTACGTGGCGTCGTTAGGCTGCCGAAATTTTAAGTGGTTCTTCACCCTTCTCTTTTTGAAGTTCTACTTTCATGTCAATTCTTTCAAGTTCCATTTATTATGTTGGGGTATGATATCTATATCTATCATACTGATATTTTATGTTCATATTATGAGAGACCCTATTTGATCTCATCAATTCATTTTTTGGTTGAAGTTTATGTGACACCGTTAGGCTGTCGGATTTTCATAAGAGAAATCGTATTTTTGTCTTCCTTTCATGCTCTTCATTTCATATGGTATATTTTCAAATTTCATTACCATGTTCTTAAATCCATGATATTCTTTCCCTCTACTGTTTTATGGATAATTTATGAGTGGGTGACCCATGTCCCCTCTCTTTTCAATGTTTTCTAAAACCCCGAAACATAGCCGTTATGCTGCAGAATTTTTGGTCTCAAAATGCCTCTCTCTTTTCTCAGAATTATTTTATGTTATAAAGTGAATACTCAAATCTCTTATTTCTACAAGTGTATTCACATATATATCAAAATGTTCTATTTTAAATTCTGGGATTTACATACATGAGACCCGCTTTCCCTTTCTGTGGGTTTAATGTGACGTAAGGATCATGTCTTTAAAGCAGTTTTTTTTAACGTTATGATTATGAAATGAAACCCATTTATTTTATTCTATGGGTTATTTATGAAATGTTTTATGATGATATACGTGGCTCACATGATAATAAAGGAAAATTTAAGGGTGCGCCCTGATAGCGCTCCAATGCATTGGGTAATGATGTAACCACTAGAGATTACAATTGTCACGATACCTTGGTGAATAACCTTGGTAATTTTAAAATGACACCTTGGGGATGGACCTTGGTGATATGTTCATGATTGTCTATGTTAAATGATGTAGCCACATCTTCAAGTTATGAAAAAGTTTTATTTTTATTATGATATGCCTCATGATTTCATTTTCATGCATTAAAGTTCTTTTCATGACTTTATTGATGTATCTCAAGTTCATATGTAAAATGTTTCACTTGTTTCCCTTGCTGGGCCTTCTGCTCACCCTTCCTTTTGATGTATGTCCCCAGTTTATGAGATGCAGTAATGAGCCTAGGGTGAACATGAGGAGAAGCCTTTCAAGTGTTTAAGAAGAATGTTTTTTTTTGTTTCATGTTTTATGTTCCTTGTTTCCAAGACACTAAACCTTAAAGATCCTCAGTTCCGTGTAATGGAATGAAAAGTTATGTTATAAAAAGACGGGATGCTATAGTTGGTATCAAAGGATGGTTTAGTTATTTGTGGAAATTAGGATATGAAAACTCTAGGAGGAACCCTATAGAAAAGTTTAATATAGGAAATCTTCCTGGTATTTTGGTGAGTATTGAGTAAGGGGTTGCCAAGCAAATACATCCCTGTCTAGATACGAGCAGGTAGAGGTGGCTCTGGCACAGATGTACATAGGGGTAAAACCCGGAAACACCGCTTTGAGCTAGACTCGAACGGGAACTGGTACACGACAACGGGCCTTGCTGCACTCTTGGTTACGACACTCCCGGGGGATATGCTTTGGTAAATTCATAAGCTTGGTATGAACCATTGTTAAAGGAACAAAGATAAAATAAAATAAAGGTTCACATAAGAATATATGATCATTCATAACTTAGATGGGAACCTAGGAGATCACAAGTTAGGGTATACCTTTCATATACAAGTTATCCTTATATGCTTTCAGTTCCTTTTCATGATTATTTTCTAAGTACTTAAGCCCCTAATTATGCTTTCTCTTCTTAGTTAATGGTGGGAAATGGAAGAACATGTTCCGACAACCAATGTGATAGGAAATGCGATGATTTTCGTATTAATATGACAGGGATGATTAGGGGATTAAAACATGATTATTATTTTGGAAGACGTTCATTATTTTGGGAACCATATTTGATCGAGGTAAATAGATTACTACGGTATTTTCATTGAGGAGTAAGGTTGACTTATATTTTGAAGAATTGATGAATTTAAGGTGAACTTATAGTAATTTAGGTTACTTATGGGAATGACTAACCTATCTTGGGTAAAATATGTTTAGGTTAGCTACTTTTTTATAAGATGTTAGGAGTGGTTGATGTTGTCTGGAGATGAACAATGAAGTTGTTTTGGAAGACTATGTTATCAAATCCTTATTGTATTTGGGTTTCAATCTTAGTTTGGTTTGTTTTGAGGAATTTTAAGGACCATTATTTATGGAATGGTCTATGATGAACTTTGGATAGTGCCATGGAACTTTGATGATTTAAAAGTAGTTTCCATTCCTATGGGATTCTTTCTTTTTGAAGAGTTGTTTTACCTTAACCTTTCTGTTTTTGGGATAATGTTTAAAGATAGAAGAAATAGATAGTTAATCTTTTGTAGATTATGTGATTCTATAGAAGATGATTCTTGTGCTTTTATGAGACCAAGTGTTTTTGAATTCTCATCATTTGGAGAAAAGATTAGTGTTGGTAGGGACTTGTTAAAGGATGAAACTCTACTTGAAGGTAGGTATATTTTCTTATGTTTTTGTTCTATGTAGTAAATGAAATCCTCAAAATTATGAAAAGAAACGTAAAACAAAAATGTTGTTGGTTTACGTTTCCTACTAGGTAATCAAAGACCGTTTACACACATCATAAGTTTGGGATTTTCTCATGGTTAACTTTCTCCTAATCATGTTCTCTATCACTCTCCCTCAGAACTTGACCCTTTGTTTTCTCCTCCATGTCCATGTTTTCCTACATGGAACCCTAGTGTGGGTTAACTCGGGTGACCTTTGTACTTCCCTTTCTTTATTTTAAAGTAATAGTTTTACTGACTACTTTTCCGATGTGGGACTTTCAATGAAATTTCAAAACCCAATTTTAAAATTGCGAGGACGCAATTTCTTAAGGGGGGAAGATTGTAACGACCCGAATTTTTTTTAAATAAATTTTGTTTCCTAATTTTATGTGTTATTGTTATACTCAACAAAAATGTTTTATTTGATAAACATGATTATAATTAAAATGAGATCAGTGGGTTTTGACTATTATATAACCATCGGTCAATATGACCGCTGTGAACAAAATGTTTTGATTATTGTCTCTAAATATAAGTAATCTTGGTTAATTATTATAGAAAGAAGATTCGATGGCCTCACCTAGTAGTCTTGGACCGATCGAAGCCCATCTAACAGAGCTTGGGAAGGAGGTAGCACCACTGGGCTTTGCTCTGGATCAAATCCAAGCCGAACTTCATCATGTGAAGCTGGAACGGAATCGCCTTCGTGAGAAGTTCAAACTGATAGAAATTACTACTCGGGCAATGTTGACTGAGCCGCCCCAAGCTTCTATCACACTAGCACACCTTACTCTTAGGTCCTATGCTGGTATTATAAGGGGTTATGTAACGAGACCGTAACTACCTTGTGTAATCCTTGTTTTAAATAAAAATTGGGATTTCTTCTTATGATGAAGTTTATGAATTTTGAAATGACCGGATAAATATAGTATGCATATTTTTGATGAATTTTAGAAAAAGGATATTTTAAATATGTTTATGTAAACCCTAAATAATTAAAAATGTGTAATGATTTTCAAAAAATGGTCTTCTGCAATTATGTTCAGTACTAAATTTAGAGTCTAATAAGATCAACTTGTTTTTTGATGAATAGTAAATTATGAATAGTGATTTTATGATTAGGATTAGTAATATGACCAAATGGATTAGTAATCTCACTTAAAGAATGTTTTAAAATAATCTAGGCACCTTGATTAAGTAATGTGATTCAATAAAATAGTTAAATAACGGTTTCATTAATTATTATTCAAGTATTAGTTTTTTCGGGTGAATAGTGTTTTTTAATTAAAAATTTAATTAAAAATAATTAGAAAATTGTTTTTATAAAAATGACTTTATTTTTGAACTCAGTGCATCGATATTATGTTATGGTAATTTTTGGGGTTTTTTCTGAAAAAAAATGGATTTTCGATGAATAGTGTTTTTATTTAAAAATTAAATTAAAAATATTTAGAAAATTATTTTTCTAAAATGGATTTCATTTTTGAAATCAGAGCATTGATATTTGGTTAATGTGAAATTTTGGGATTTTTCTGAGAAAGTTGAATTTTCAGTGAATAGTAAAAATACAGTTTTAGGGTTTCGGTATGTTTAATGACATCATAATGGTGTCATGATGATGTCATGAGATCCTTTGAGGGTTGGCCGGCCAAGGGTGATGAATTATTGTTTTGGGGGCCCCATGTGGCCTAACTCCATGATAAATGACAAGGGAGAGCACATGGGTTTGAGAAAAGCACATGTGAGGTGTCCCTTGGCCATTAATGCCTTGTCCCCTCACTTTCCCTATAAATACCAAGCCCTCCTCTCATCCATTCGACTCCCCACTCATTCCCAACGAATTTCTGGTCTCATTACCTCCCAAGGAGTCCTCCCAAGGTGCCCCCAAGCCCTCAAGGTCCCAACCTTTGAGGTTTAAGAGTTACATTTTAAGGTAAGGGATCCGACCTCTCTCTTTCTTTTCAAGTAATCTCTTTTATGTCTTTTCTTTTATACTCCATGTTCTTATGTTGGAGGATGTTCTTTTATATTCATCCTACTTCCTATTTCATGTTCATATGATGAGAGACCCCCCCTTGCTCTCATCAATTCGTTTTAAGAATGTTTAAGTGGCGCCGTTAGGCTGCCAAATTTTTAAGGGATTCTTTCACCTTCCTCGTTTTCAAGTTCTATTTTCATTCAAGTCTTTCATGTTCCTTTTTATTATGTTGGGGTATGATCTCTAAATTATCATACTGATCTTTTATGATCATATGATGAGAGACCCCATTTGATCACTTCAATTCAGTATTTTGAAGTTTTAAGTGGCGCCGTTAGGCTGCCGAATTTTTAAGTGGTTCTTCACCCTTCTCGTTTTGAAGTTCTACTTTCATGTCAATTATTTCAAGTTACTTTTTGTTATATTGGGGTATGATATCTGTTGGAATCACCTGTTTTGATAATCCCAAATCATGCTTAAACATTAATTATGATGTATTAAAACCTTGCATTAATCTTATTATTCTATGCTTAAACGTATTTTATTCTAAACAGTTCATATTCTTACTCTCATAACTTTACTGTAACAGCTTACTGTAGTATTTACATAAGTTTGGTATTGTTAGCTAACAGTCAGAGTTTTCTTCTCAAAGTCACAGTTACAGTTAACTGTCACCTTAAGTTACTGTTGCAATAAGTTCACAGTTACAAGGTTACAGTCGAAGACTAATACAAGCTTACAGTTACAAGTCTACTGCTATCTATTGTCAAAGCTCACAGACGAAGGTCACAGATACAAGACTTCTACTCGAAGTTTTCTCTGCTCAAGTTCACAGTCGAACAAGTCTACAGTTGGAACAAGTTCACAGTCGAACAAGCCTACAGTCATAAGCCTACAGTCAAGGTTACAGTTAGACAGCTTCTGTCGACTAAGTCTACTGATGTTACAAGTCTACAGTTAGAGAGGCTACAGTTACATGGAGTAAAAGCTACTATTGCAAGCCTACAGACAGCAAGCCCTTTGTTGAAGTCAGCAGTCAGAAGGAAGTCCACAGTTGGAAGTCCACAGTTGGAAGACCACAGTTGAAGTCAACAGTGACATACATTCTCGACTCACTGTTTTAATTTCTTTATTTCCTACATTTAATTTATTTTACTTATCTAACGGTCATATCATACATTTTGATGATTTGTCAAATATCTGATAAAGGTTGTCGGATGTCAGGAACCCGTACCTCGTACCTGCTGAAAAGAAATCTTTTCTGTCCCCTGTCGGGAGATAAATACAAGAAGACTACGCTGCCCAAAGATAGCGCGAATGCGAACCAGAGAAGTGCGTGTTGGACGAAATATACCAGAAACACAAGAAGATAAAAACGAGCTCCATCAAGAACACAGAGAAGCACATAGACAATCAAGTATACTCTAGAAGTGTTCTGTGCATACAAGAAGAAGAACTTCATCGACTACATTCTCACTACCTGTGAACCTGAAGCATACGACACTCTGTTTCTCAAACAGAAACGAGAAGAGGACTCAAACTCTCTTCTGATCAAATACAAGAGCTACACTGAGATCACCAGAACCACCTCTAAACTCTACATCTCTTGTTCTGTGATTTATTCTACATTTTGAGCAGTGTGTGTTATCTGCTGTATTAAACACACACACTGACTCCTGTACTTTCACTGGAGGATCTGTAAATCCTCAGCAAATCTTTTTGCACTCCATTTCCCACTGTGGATAGTGGTAGAGGTCTTGTGACCTGGACAGCTTGCCGCTGTTGTTTGTTTTCCCACGAAGAACTGTGGTAGAGGTCTTGTGACCTGGACAGTGTGTTCACTGTTGTTAACCCCGATCCAGGGTGTGGATCATTCCTATATAAAATTTGAGAGGACTAAGTCTCGGCTTGAGACTGAACCTCTTGGTTAATTTTCTGTGCTTATAGTTATACTCTATATCCATACTATACATATTTATTTCATATTCCGCTGCTATTACTTTGAAATATAATCTATCTTCAAAGCTCTTTGATAATTAAATTCGCAAGTGTTTATGTTTGTTATAAATCAGTAAGTTAGTTTCAAAAGTTAATTTAATCATAAGATTAAGTTAACTGAGAATTAATCAATCTTTGAGAAACTAATTGAACCTTTATAATCTATATAAATTCACTACAGTTTAATTTGTTTTTGAAATTGGGGGATTTTAAATAGAAATTGTTTTTAACAGAAATTTTAATTGGAACTCAATTCACCCCCCCTCTTGAGTGTCCACTCCGACCAACATTTGGTATCAGAGGGTGTGTTTAGCTCTGTTATACTTGCTCAAAGTTTTATTTTAACTCTCTGTTTTTAAACTGTGATTGTAGTTTTATCTAAACGATCTTAAATTTCTGTTAGTTCTAAATTTTATCTCTTTAAAACATTTTCTAGAATTTCCTTATGGATAATAGACTAGAAGGTGCTGCTACTAACAGGTCACCCTTCTTTAATGGTGTGAATTATGCCCAATGGAAGCTCAAAATGAAAATTCATTTGGAAAGTATGGGTTTTGATATTTGGACTGCTATAGAGTCTCAATACAAGATTCCAGAAACTGAAAGAATAACTTGGGATGAACCTACTAAGGTAGCTTACAATAATAATTGTAAGGCTGTGAATGCTCTCTACTGTGCTCTAGGAGATGAGGAATTCAATAGAATTTCTGCATGTAAAACTGCTTTTGAAATCTGGGACACCTTAGCTGTTTCTCATGAAGGAACAACTAATGTCAAGGAAATGCGGTTAAACACTTATACTATCAAATATGATAACTTTAAGATGAAAGCTGATGAACCTATTTCTGATATGTATCTCAGGTTTAATGAGATAGTCAACACAATGAGCTCACTCGGGAAGATTGTTCCAGCAAAGGAGCAAATCATGAGATTATTGAGATGTCTGCCTGACAGATGGAGAGGCACATCCGTTTCAATTAGAGAATCCTGTGATATTGGAACTTTGCCTGTCAAGGAGTTAATTGGTAAGCTGATGATGTACGAAGAAGAGCTAAAGGTGAATAAAGAGGAAGATGAGGAACCAAAACGAAAATCTGTAGCTTTTAAGTCTACTGCATCAAAAAGCAAAGACAAGGAGAAAATGCATATACCAACTGAAAGCTCATCTAGTGAAGACTTAGATTCTGACAGTGATGCCGAGATGGCACAAATAGCAAGGAGATTCAAGAAGTTCTATAGGAAGAAGAAGTTCTTCAGAAAACCAAACTACAAGGGTAAGTATGATAGACAAGGTAAGTGGAAGAAAGATTGGAAGAAAACTGATAAAGAAGAAGACATAGTTTGCTATGAATGTAAAAGGAAAGGACACATCAAAGCTGACTGTCCTAAGTTAAAATTCAAGAAGAAATATGAGTACAAGGACAAGAATTATAAGAAAGCTATGAAGGCCACCTGGAGTGCTTCAGAAGACAGCACAAGTGAATCAGAGTCCAGTGATTCTGAAAGAAATCGTGCTAATATGTGTTTCATGAAAAACACATCTGAGGTAACCTTAGACACTCCCACTTTAAACTCTTATTATTCTGAAGGTGAAGCAGAATCTGATTCTGATTCTGAAAATATGTCTAAAGATGAATTGACTGAATACTGTAATATGTTGGAAGAAACGTGTAATGAACTAAAGGATAAATATAAGTCTTTAAAGAAACAGCATGCTCTTACTGCAAGTGTCAAGTCTGCACTTGATGTAGAAAAAGAGAAAAATGTTCAATTATTAAAGGAGAATACAGAACTGAAACTATCTAATGAACAACTTAGAAAGGACTTAGAAACATTCACAAATGGAAAAGATACTCTAACCCAACTGCTAGGAAAGCAAGTTGCACCTAAGTATGCTACTGGCTTGGGATACCAACCTGGACAAAGACAGTTTGCTAAAACCCGATTTATTAAGTCTGGAAAAAATCCTGCTAGTTCCAGTTTTGGAAATTCATATGCCTCAACTGGTTATTTAAATAGTTGTAGATCAAATAAAGTATATCTCTCTAAATCTGTTGCATCTATTAATTGTATGGGACCCATAAGACAAATCTGGGTACCTAAATCCTTGATTGCTAACATATCTGGACCCAAGAAAATCTGGGTACCAAAGTCATTTCTTGTCTAATCTGTTTTGTAGGAAATCTGTTTGAAAAACAATTACAAGAAGGTATGGTACTTAGACAGTGGATGCTCAAGACACATGTCTGGGGACTATTCGTGCTTCAAAAGCTTAATAAAGGTTGATGGAGGATATGTCACTTTTGGTGATAACTCAAAAGGAAAAATCATCGGCTTAGGCCAGATTGGTAACACTGACTCAGTATTAATTTCCAAAGTTTTATTTGTCGATGGACTTAAGTACAACCTACTTAGCATTTCTCAATTGTGTGATGATGGCTTTAATGTCAAGTTTGAAAACAATTCTTGTGATGTTTATAATTCCAAAAATGCTTTAATATTTTCTGCCTTAAGAAATGAAAATGTTTATGCTGTTGACTTAAACACTTTAGCTAAACACAATGTTACTTGCTTAAATGCTTTTCATAAAGAGTCTTGGATGTGGCATAGGAGATTAGGACACTGCAACATTCACTCACTTAGAAAACTCTCTAAGAAACACCTAGTTAGAGACTTACCTAAGCTTGAATTCCCAAATGACAAAGTGTGTAATCCCTGTCAAAAGGGAAAACAACACAAAGTTTCTTTTAAACCAAAGAAAGAAGTCTCAACTTCTCAACCACTTGAACTGGTTCACATGGATTTGTTTGGACCATCAAGAATTTCAAGTCTAAATGGGAAGCACTATGTTTATGTTCTTGTAGATGACTTTTCTAGATATACTTGGGTATACTTTCTACCTCACAAAAGTGAAGCCTGCTCTTCCTTTGTTAAATACTCTAAGTCTGTAGAAAATCTTAGTGGACTTAAGATTAAGACCTTGAGGAGTGATCATGGCCGTGAGTTTGAGAATCAAGAATTTGAATCTTACTGCTCACACAATGGCTATGCTCACAATTTTTCTGCTCCTAGGACACCTCAACAGAATGGTGTAGTGGAAAGAAGAAACAGAACCCTGCAAGAAATTGCTAGAACTATGCTTAATGAATATGACCTGCCAATTTACTTTTGGGCTGAAGCTGTTAATACAGCTTGCTATGTCATTAATAGAGTCTTGATCAGGCCTGTTCTAAAGAAAACCCCTTATGAGTTGTGGAATAATAGGAAGCCTAAGGTTAATTACTTTAGAGTTTTTGGTTGCAAAGTCTTTATTCTGAATACTAAAGATAATCTTGATAAATTTGCTCCAAAAAGTGATGAAGGAATTTTCCTAGGTTACTCTATGTCTAGTAAAGCCTATAGAGTGTTCAATAAGAAAACCAAATGTGTGGAAGAATCTGTTCACATCAAGTTTGATGAGACTGATCCACATGAGTCTAAAACTTCTCTTGAAGATGTTGAAGAAGACTTATCTGTTCTGAACCTAAATGACAAATCTAAAGAACCTGCAATAAAAACATCCAGTTCTGGACTTTTTCCAGAATCTTCCTCTGTGGAACCCGAACCTATAGATGAACCTGAAATCTCTAGTCCAACCTTTACCAAATCAACTAGGATTCTAAAGAATCATCCTTTAGATGCTGTTGTTGGTAATCTTGATAGAGGAACACAAACTAGAGCTTCTCTAAAAAATCAGGTTGAACATCAAGCTTTTCTTTCACAGCTTGAACCCAAAAATGTCAATGATTCTATCAGTGATGAATTCTGGGTAATGGCTATTCAAGAAGAACTAAATCAGTTTGAAAGAAACAAAGTTTGGGAATTAGTGGAAAGACCTAAAGACACTCTTACCATAGGCACTAAATGGGTGTTTAGAAACAAAGTTGATGAGTTTGGTAACATAATCAGAAACAAAGCTAGGCTAGTTGCACAAGGGTATAGTCAGGAAGAAGGAATAGACTATGAGGAAACCTTTGCACCCGTGGCTAGACTAGAGGCCATTAGGATATTACTTGCTTATGCTGCTCATCTGAATTTCAAACTATATCAAATGGATGTTAAAAGTGCTTTTCTAAATGGATATATAATTGAGGATGTATTTGTGGAACAACCTCCTGGTTTTACAAATCCCCATTTTTCTAATCATGTTTTCAAACTATCTAAAGCTTTATATGGTTTAAAGCAAGCTCCAAGAGCTTGGTATGATAGGCTCAGCTCTTTTCTTATTTCAAAAGGATTTACTAAAGGGATAGCTGATCCTACTCTTTTTATTAAATGGATTTCTAAAGATGTCTTAATAGTACAAATCTATGTGGATGATATTATTTTTGGATCTTCAAAAAATTCTTTATGTGTTGATTTTTCAAAAATAATGCAAAATGAGTTTGAAATGAGTTTAATGGGAGAACTCAAATTTTTCCTTGGATTTCAGATCTTTCAAAATAAAAATGGTATTATTTTGAACCAAAGTAAATATATTAAAGATCTTCTAAAACGTTTTTCTTTGGATGGCACCAAAGGCAGTGACACACCTATGAGCACCACTTGCAAGTTGGACAGTGATGAAACTGGTGAACCAGTGGATCAAACCAATTACAGAGGTATGATAGGTAGTCTACTGTACCTTACTGCCAGTAGACCTGACATCATGTTCAGTGTATGCATGTGTGCTCGATTTCAAACCAATCCAAAAGAGTCTCATTTGACTGCTGTTAAAAGGATTTTCAAATATCTAAAACATACTCCCAATTTGGGATTATTTTATCCAAAAGGACAATCATTTGATCTATTAAGTTATTCTGATGCTGATTTTGCTGGCTGCAAGTTAGATAGAAAGAGCACCTCTGGAACATGTCACATTTTAGGCAAGTCACTAGTATCTTGGTGTAGTAAGAAGCAGAATTCTATTGCATTGTCTACTGCCGAAGCTGAGTATATAGCTGCTGGTAGCTGTTGTGCACAAATCTTGTGGATGAAACACACTTTACTAGACTATGGATATCAATTCAAACATGTCTCTATAAGGTGTGACAATACAAGTGCTATTAACATTTCAAAAAATCTAGTATCTCATGCTAGGACAAAACATATTGATGTGAGACATCACTTTCTGAGGGATCATTATCAAAAAGGTGATATCACTCTTGAGTTCATTGGCACTGAACATCAGTTAGCTGATATTTTTACAAAGCCTTTGAATTCTGAGAGAATAAGTTACATCAAACATGAGTTAGGTATGATTAACTATAGCACAGTTGAAACCTCACAGTTGAAACCTCACAGTTGAAACCTCACAGTTGAAACCTCACAGTTGAAACCTCACAGTTGAAACCTCACAGTTGAAACCTCACAGTTGAAACCTCACAGTTGAAACCTCACAGTTGAAACCTCACAGTTGAAACCTCACAGTTGAAACCTCACAGTTGAAACCTCACAGTTGAAACCTCACAGTTGAAACCTCACAGTTGAAACCTCACAGTTGAAACCTCACAGTTGAAACCTCACAGTTGAAACCTCACAGTTAGACCTCACCGGTGTACCTCGCTGTTACATCTCTCTGTAGGCTGTTTCGCTGTTTAATCTTATTTTATTTTTGCGGGAATTCGAACCGTTTCTTTTCTTTATTCTTTTATTTCTAAATCCCTAAATGATAAAATTGAGAACATCGAACATATCTCAATCCACTCATCTCGACCCTTTCTCTCTCAAGTCCTAGACCCTAAACCTTCAACCGAACCTCGAAACCTCATTCAGTTCCAATGGCCAGAACAAAGCGACCCCCGACTGTTAACGAAGATGCACCAATGCCGAAGAGGACTCAAGTCGAATCCAGTGGCACCGGGAACGCCTCGATAAGACCTGTTAATCCACATCTGACTAAGAGAGAAATAGTTGCTGAGAAGGAGCTAAGTGAAGAGTGGATTTTATCGAGCAGATCATTAGTACTGGCAGTGCTTAATGATCAAGGATGGACCGAATGCTTCGCAAGCAATAATGGACCGTACTACCCGAAGCTGGTGAAGGAATTCTATGAATATCTACAGTTCGAGGAAGAGGATGATCTGCATAGACTAATATCCAGAGTAAATGGCAATGAAGTCAGTTTTTCATCCGCTGAATGGGCTGCTTGTTTAAGAGTTCCTCATGAGGGTATTTACAACTACTATTCTGGAGCGGCTCCTCCAAATAGTAGAATCTTTGATCATGAGACAGCTCTGGAAGAATTGACAGGCAATGGCACTGTAAGGAAGATTATTGCTACTGAAATGAATGGAGAGGACAGGCTTCTGTTTAAGTTTATTCAGCATGTACTGAGTCCTAGAAGAGGAGATTTTGCAACTCTAAAGCATCAGGATATTTACTTGATGTACTTATTAAAACATGGAAGGAAGGTCAACCTTTTTAGGTTGCTGATGGCTCAGATGGAGGACATGATAAAGGCAAGCTCAAAATCAAGTGCCTTGTTTCATGCTAAACTCATTTCGGTTATGTTGAAAGTGAAAG
Organism: Viscum album; assembly: GCA_963277665.1. Taxonomy (NCBI): domain Eukaryota; kingdom Viridiplantae; phylum Streptophyta; class Magnoliopsida; order Santalales; family Viscaceae; genus Viscum; species Viscum album. The sequence goes on from OY728139.1 coordinate 482,483,786, forward strand.
GTGCAGCTGGAAGTCAGGAAGAGTTGATAGTGGCAAAGAACAGTGTATGTATCTCGAAAGTAATCTGCAAATTCATGAAGATCAGTTGGAATCCCTGGAAGAAATCATGGGTGAATGATGAGGAGAGAATCTATGAGAATTTTAGCCCTTCTACTCATCCCTCTAGACCGAGAGATAGGAGAGATCCAGGCTTAAAGCCTGATGAGCCTGAACCTGTATACTCAGATGATGAACAGACTGCAGTAGTTGGTGACTCTGCAAGAGAGAACACTCCAATTGATGAAGGGAGTGATCCTGATACTACTCACAGTCCTGTCAGGACAGTGACGTTTGGAGCAGCAAGCCCTCCAAAAGAACTACCCAGTAGAGAACCTGTTCTAAGAGACAGTGAGACTGAGACTACAGAAGAAGAAGAAGAATCTCAATATTTTGTCAAGGACACCTCTGATGAGGGTGATACAGTCGAAGCAGAAGAGGCTGGAGCTTTAAATGAAAATCAAGAAACTGTTGCAGAAGAACTCAGTATGAGCCCTCTGATAGGGTATATAGACAAGTCAGTGTCTGACCAGGAAGCAGGAGTGGTCTCTACTACTGTTGTCATGGAAGTGGTTGATGACCCAACAGAGAAGGAGGCTAACCTCACTGCTGAACCTACAGAGGAAGCAAGTATGGAACCTGCTAGAGCTACAGAAGAAAACTTAGAGTTACCCAGAGTTGAGCAGATAGTAGAAAGTGTTCAGGAAGGACCTCCAAGTGAGGGGGAGCGTGTTGGTTCAGTCTCTGTACTGTATGATATAGAAGGATGGACCTCAGATCCAGGATACATGGTGTTAGGACTCAATTATGAGGATTCAGATGAGGAAAACCAACCACCAAGAAATCCAGTCATCCTACCTAACAGCTCTCCAGTGTTAGAAACTGAAAGATTGGCCACCAAGGAAGACCTTGAATCCTTAAAGAATGAAATGAAGGAGACCATCAGACAGTCTGTTGCTGAACTGAAAACCAGTCTTTTTGATGAGCTGAAAAATGTGGAACAGTCCTTAGAACTATCTCTAGGATGTGTTGTAGGAAGTCCAATCAAAGAAGTGATGGATGAAATGAAAGTGTGCCACACCCAAATTGAAAGCTGGACTGGAGCAGTAGTGGCTCTCAGACAATCAGTTGCTTCTTTAACTGCCCTGTGCAGTTCTCAGACACAAGTGGCCAGTGAGATTCGATACATCAAAGAAGTGGTCAAGCAGTTTGTGGAAGTATTTGAGGCTTTCAAGAAATCAGTAAAAGAACACTTTAGCAATCAGGATGCTGTCATTCAGAAAGTGATTGGAAATCTGACTCAGTCTTTCAAGGAGACAGTGGCATTCTCAGTCAAGTCCCTTCCTTCATCTAGCTCTCCTGTGGACCTTGAGCAGTTTAGAAGCCTGCTCAGAGAAGAGCTTACTCAGGCCCGTGCAAATGACACATCAGACCTACAGATCCTTGCTACTACAAGAGAAGTCAGTGGCTTTGTTCGTGAGCACCTGCAGGCTGCTACTGCTTCTCAAGAGGCCATCAAAAGTAAAGTGGATTATTACTTTGATCGGATTTTCACCAAGCATCAGCTGAACAATCACTTCAAGCTCATGCTAGAGACTATGAAGCTGCCTCCTGTAACTCAAGCCTTCAAAGAACAAGTTAGCAAGCTACGAGAGTTGACTCCGGCTTTGGATAAATTCTTGGAAAACAAAGATGACTTCTTATCTTCCATGGACAGAGGAGGAAACATTATCATGGATTTCAGGAATCTGCTCCTACCTTTTCTTCATGTGGACTGCACACCTGTTATAGTTCCTCCTGCCCTACCTGTCTCCAACCCCAGTGGTTCTTCCATAATGTCTCCTGCTGATGCCCTCAGAAGCCTTAGACCACTGATCCCTCGGCAAGCTACTCACTACCGGCCTTCAGGAGCCTCTGTTGCTGCCCCTCCAGACATTCCTGCTGCCATTCCTCAGCCTGTTGATCCTTCACCTCCTGCTCCATCTTCTTCCTCCAAAGGAAAAGATCCCTTACCTCCAGATGAAGAGGATTGAGTCTGTTTATTTTTTTTGATAGGGATCATGTATTCACATTTTGGGTCATGTAATGTACTCCTTATTAATACAATGTTTCTTTTCTCTCATTCTGTCTTTCTTTTTTGTTAATCACAAAGGGGGAGAAATAAAGAGAAATTGATAGGGGGAGAAATAAAGAGAAATTGATAGGGGGAGAAATTGGGAGAAATAGGGAAACTCAAGGGAGAAATGAACCTATACAGAGAGGAGAAATCCTATACAGAGAGGAGAAATCCTTGCGGATTATACCTCATTTTTGTGCTCATATTGCTAATACTGTGGTTTGCACACTTCTCTCTGATACTTCTATATTTCATACTGACATAATTTGTGATTATCAAAAAGGGGGAGATTGTTGGAATCACCTGTTTTGATAATCCCAAATCATGCTTAAACATTAATTATGATGTATTAAAACCTTGAATTAATCTTATTATTCTATGCTTAAACGTATTTTATTCTAAACAGTTCATATTCTTACTCTCATAACTTTACTGTAACAGCTTACTGTAGTATTTACATAAGTTTGGTATTGTTAGCTAACAGTCAGAGTTTTCTTCTCAAAGTCACAGTTACAGTTAACTGTCACCTTAAGTTACTGTTGCAATAAGTTCACAGTTACAAGGTTACAGTCGAAGACTAATACAAGCTTACAGTTACAAGTCTACTGCTATCTATTGTCAAAGCTCACAGACGAAGGTCACAGATACAAGACTTCTGCTCGAAGTTTTCTCCGCTCAAGTTCACAGTCGAACAAGTCTACAGTTGGAACAAGTTCACAGTCGAACAGGCCTACAGTCATAAGCCTACAGTCAAGGTTACAGTTAGACAGCTTCTGTCGACTAAGTCTACTGATGTTACAAGTCTACAGTTAGAGAGGCTACAGTTACATGGAGTAAAAGCTACTATTGCAAGCCTACAGACAGCAAGCCCTTTGTTGAAGTCAGCAGTCAGAAGGAAGTCCACAGTTGGAAGTCCACAGTTGGAAGACCACAGTTGAAGTCAACAGTGACATACATTCTCGACTCACTGTTTTAATTTCTTTATTTCCTACATTTAATTTATTTTACTTATCTAACGGTCATATCATACATTTTGATGATTTTTCAAATATCTGATAAAGGTTGTCGGATGTCAGGAACCCGTACCTCGTACCTGCTGAAAAGAAATCGTTTCTGTCCCCTGTCGGGAGATAAATACAAGAAGACTACGCTGCCCAAAGATAGCGCGAATGCGAACCAGAGAAGTGCGTGTTGGACGAAATATACCAGAAACACAAGAAGATAAAAACGAGCTCCATCAAGAACACAGAGAAGCACATAGACAATCAAGTATACTCTAGAAGTGTTCTGTGCATACAAGAAGAAGAACTTCATCGACTACATTCTCACTACCTGTGAACCTGAAGCATACGACACTCTGTTTCTCAAACAGAAACGAGAAGAGGACTCAAACTCTCTTCTGATCAAATACAAGAGCTACACTGAGATCACCAGAACCACCTCTAAACTCTACATCTCTTGTTCTGTGATTTATTCTACATTTTGAGCAGTGTGTGTTATCTGCTGTATTAAACACACACACTGACTCCTGTACTTTCACTGGAGGATCTGTAAATCCTCAGCAAATCTTTTTGCACTCCATTTCCCACTGTGGATAGTGGTAGAGGTCTTGTGACCTGGACAGCTTGCCGCTGTTGTTTGTTTTCCCACGAAGAACTGTGGTAGAGGTCTTGTGACCTGGACAGTGTGTTCACTGTTGTTAACCCCGATCCAGGGTGTGGATCATTCCTATATAAAATTTGAGAGGACTAAGTCTCGGCTTGAGACTGAACCTCTTGGTTAATTTTCTGTGCTTATAGTTATACTCTATATCCATACTATACATATTTATTTCATATTCCGCTGCTATTACTTTGAAATATAATCTATCTTCAAAGCTCTTTGATAATTAAATTCGCAAGTGTTTATGTTTGTTATAAATCAGTAAGTTAGTTTCAAAAGTTAATTTAATCATAAGATTAAGTTAACTGAGAATTAATCAATCTTTGAGAAACTAATTGAACCTTTATAATCTATATAAATTCACTACAGTTTAATTTGTTTTTGAAATTGGGGGATTTTAAATAGAAATTGTTTTTAACAGAAATTTTAATTGGAACTCAATTCACCCCCCCCCCCCCCCTCTTGAGTGTCCACTCCGACCAACAATATCTATATATATCATACTGGACTCTTATGTTCATATGATGAGAGACCCCATTTGATCGCTTCAATTCAGTATTTTGAGGTTTTACGTGGCGCCGTTAGGCTGCCGAAATTTTAAGTGGTTCTTCACCCATCTCGTTTTGAAGTTCTACTTTCATGTCAATTATTTCAAGTTCATATTTGTTATATTGGGGTATGATCTATATATATATCATACTGGACTTTTATGTTCTTATGATGAGAGACCCCATTTGATCGCTTCAATTCAGTATTTTGAGGTTTTACGTGGCGCCGTTAGGCTGCCGAAATTTTAAGTGGTTCTTCACCCATCTCGTTTTGAAGTTCTACTTTCATGTCAATTCTTTCAAGTTAATTTCTATTATGTTGGGGTATGATATTTATATCTATCATACTGGACTCTTATGTTCATATGATGAGATACCCCATTTGGTCTCTTCAAATCAGTATTTTGAAGTTTTACGTGGCGTCGTTAGGCTGCCGAAATTTTAAGTGGTTCTTCACCCTTCTCGTTTTGAAGTTCTACTTTCATGTCAATTCTTTCAAGTTCCATTTATTATGTTGGGGTATGATATCTATATCTATCATACTGATATTTTATGTTCATATTATGAGAGACCCTATTTGATCTCATCAATTCATTTTTTGGTTGAAGTTTATGTGACACCGTTAGGCTGTCGGATTTTCATAAGAGAAATCGTATTTTTGTCTTCCTTTCATGCTCTTCATTTCATATGGTATATTTTCAAATTTCATTACCATGTTCTTAAATCCATGATATTCTTTCCCTCTACTGTTTTATGGATAATTTATGAGTGGGTGACCCATGTCCCCTCTCTTTTCAATGTTTTCTAAAACCCCGAAACATAGCCGTTATGCTGCAGAATTTTTGGTCTCAAAATGCCTCTCTCTTTTCTCAGAATTATTTTATGTTATAAAGTGAATACTCAAATCTCTTATTTCTACAAGTGTATTCACATATATATCAAAATGTTCTATTTTAAATTCTGGGATTTACATACATGAGACCCGCTTTCCCTTTCCGTGGGTTTAATGTGACGTAAGGATCATGTCTTTAAAGCAGTTTTTTTTAACGTTATGATTATGAAATGAAACCCATTTATTTTATTCTATGGGTTATTTATGAAATGTTTTATGATGATATACGTGGCTCACATGATAATAAAGGCAAATTTAAGGGTGCGCCCTGATAGCGCTCCAATGCATTGGGTAATGATGTAACCACTAGAGATTACAATTTTCACGATACCTTGGTGAATAACCTTGGTAATTTTAAAATGACACCTTGGGGATGGACCTTGGTGATATGTTCATGATTGTCTATGTTAAATGATGTAGCCACATCTTCAAGTTATGAAAAAGTTTTATTTTTATTATGATATGCCTCATGATTTCATTTTCATGCATTAAAGTTCTTTTCATGACTTTATTGATGTATCTCAAGTTCATATGTAAAATGTTTCACTTGTTTCCCTTGCTGGGCCTTCTGCTCACCCTTCCTTTTGATGTATGTCCCCAGTTTATGAGATGCAGTAATGAGCCTAGGGTGAACATGAGGAGAATCCTTTCAAGTGTTTAAGAAGAATGTTTTTTTTTGTTTCATGTTTTATGTTCCTTGTTTCCAAGACACTAAACCTTAAAGATCCTCAGTTCCGTGTAATGGAATGAAAAGTTATGTTATAAAAAGACGGGATGCTATAGGATGGAACTATGATATTATATATGATATTATACTGGAATTATAATATACCTTTATATCATTATGATTCCATTCTATAAAATACGAAATAGAAATGAAAGTAGCATTCATGCGTATGTACGGCTTACCGTCTCCATGAACGGTGCATTTCATTTCTTACCTCTAAATGATTATGTAATATTATAAATGCATGTATATACTGGATATATATGATATATACATCATGATTATAATTTTGGATATAATGGATACATGAACAACTTGTAATTATAAAGGGTTTATTTTTGACTCAAGTACCATTGATCGTTAAAACAACCGTTATTAACTTAAATAATTACATAGTGTTCATGACATGGAAATAAGTGATATAAAAGGAATAATGAACTTAAAAAAGGTTCTTAAGAAATTAGAAATTAACTCAGGTTTATTATTCAGGACATTAAAGAACGATCGAGTCAAGTCGGACCCGAGGTATGGGACTTCGTCTCAATCTCCTTTCATTGAGGCATATTTTGTTTTATACACAACCTTCTTTTATACGATGTATAAACCCATTTGACTTTTACGTTTATCCAAAAGGAATCTATTTTATATGTAGCATTTTACTAAACGACAAAAGGGAATGTTTTTGTCGTACGTATGCGGCGACAACGACTTCTCCGCCGTTGTGACCATTATTTGAGTTTCGGCTTCCTCTACAAGCAATACCTTTTTTTAAAAGAAAAATAAATACCATGTTTTAATTTTCTTTTATTTTGGTATTGAAAATGGTTTTCATAAAGTTTTTATATCAGTGTTTTGTATTGATATATTGTGATTGAAATGTTGAAATGTTATGTTTCCTTTATGCATGTTTTATGTGATACAATTATGTTGAGGTTCTTGGGAATTATTATGAAGATGGGTGGTTCCGTGATAAACTAAGGGTGGGTGAGCCCGATATAGCTCTCCAATGCATTGGGTAATGCGAAGGAGTGAAATGTTAAGGTTTCTCTGAAGAGGTTTAGGGAATATACTGTGATGGGTATTCCAAACGTAACCAAGAGGGTTACTCCCTATGTAAGAATGTTATGAATGCCTCAAGTTACCATTATGTCTTATGATTTCTATGATTTATTCATGATTTGATGAGGTATGTTAAAGTTCTTATGTTTTATGGGTAAAGTATGATTTCATTTTTATGTGTATATGTACCCATGTTTCCTTTCCATATTTGTATATCCCTTACTGAGCTTTTTATGCTCATCCCAAGTTTTTGAAATGTTTTTCACAGGTCAAGGGAAAGGTACATGATATGATGATAGTGTTAAGGAAGTGTCAAGAAAGAATCCATGTTTTATTTTAAATATGTTTCCGTTGAAGGTAAAAATGAATACTATCTATTATGTAACCACTTTGTTTAAATGTGGAATGTAATGCAAGTTTTATGTTCTAATTCTCTAAAACTCTAAACCTGAAAAGATCCTCAAGGTGTAATCTTGTAATAACTCAAGATTAAGTAAGGTTTAAGGTCGGGGCCTTATAGTTGGTATCAGAGGTCAGTTTAGATAACTTTAGGAGTTATAATTCTATTAAATGATTATCCAACAATATTTTTTTTTTGAAATGATATAGCATTTGAAGATTACCATGTTGCTTCATCTAAGACATGTTTGTTTAGAATGGTTTTCATAGAGGAAACAGAACAGATTTTTTTGGGAAGGCATACATAGGGAAATGACCGTTCAAATCAGCAACCAGAGATGGTCAGAATCAGAACTAAACAGTTTGGTTGCAACAAATTTCTTTCCTTGGTCACATTGTTTCTAAATATGGGACAACTGTTGATCCTGCAAAAACAAAAGTTGTGGAAGACTGGCCAAGACCCACAAATGTAACTAAGATTTGTAGCTTCCTTGGTTTGGCAGGATATTACCGAAGGTTTGTTAGAAATTTTTCACGATTATCTAGTCCAATGACTAAGCTAACTTAGAAGGGTGTTAAGTTTATCTGGACAAAAGAATGTGATGATTGTTTTCAGGAATTGAAAAGAAGATTGGTGAATGCCCCAGTTTTGGCACTACCTTCCAGGAATGGTGAGTTTGTTATATACAGTGATGCTTCATTGAAAGGACTTAGTTGCATCCTAATGCAGAATGATCAGGTAATTGCTTATGCTTCACGACAGTTGAAAACTCATGAGGTAAATTACCCTACACATGATTTGGAATTAGCTGCTGTTGTTTTCGCTTTAAAAATTTGGAGGCATCATTTGTATGGAGTAAAGTGTGAAAGATATACTAATCACAAAAGTTTAAAGTATATATTCACTCAGAAAGAGTTAAACATGAGACAGAGAAGATGGCTGGAATTAATCAAGGATTATGATTGTACAATTCATTACCATCCGGGAAAAGAAAATAAAGTGGATGATGCTTTGAGTCGAAAAAGTAATGCTTCATTAGCAATGTTGTGTTTGGAACGTGATCCTTTGGTTAAGGATTTGATGAACTTTGGAATAGAAGTTGTTGGTGCAGGAAGTTCTTCTGTTTTGTTTCAGGTATCAATGAGATCATCTCTATCAGATAGAATCAAGCAAGCACAGAAGCAAGACAGTGAGTTGCAAAAAAAGGTAGAGCTGGTTCAGAAAGGTAAGTTGCCTGAATTCAACATTGATAATGATTGCGTTTTGAGATTTGGGAAGAGATTGTGTGTGCCTTGTGATTCACAGTTGAAGAGAGAGTTGTTATTTGAAGCTCATAGTTCTCTGTTTTCAGTTCATCCTAACAGTACTAAGATGTACAGAGATCTGTGGGGGTATTACTGGTGGGATGGAATGAAAAGAGATATTGCTGATTTTACTGTGAAGTGTTTGACATATCAACAGGTTAAAGCAGAGTGGCAGTTACCGAAAGGGATGCTTCAACCTTTACCAGTGCCAAAGTGGAAATGGGAGAATATATCCATGGACTTTTTTGTGGTATTATCGAAGACCCCTCGAGGTAATAATGCAATATGGGTTATTGTTGATCGCTTGACCAAGTCTGCTCATTTCCTTTCTATACGAGATACTTTTTTCCTAGATCAACTTTCTCGTTTGTATCTTAGATAGATAGTCAGGTTACATGGAGTTCCCCTCTCCATTGTATCTGATCGTGATCACAGGTTCACTTCTAACTTTTGGAAAGGCCTTCAGAAGTCGTTGGGTACTGAATTAAATTTTAGTACAGCTTTTCATCCTCAATCAGATGGGCAGTCAGAACGAACAATTCAGACCTTGGAGGATATGCTACGAGCTTGTTAGATGGATTGTCAGGGAAGTTGGGACCAACATCTTTCTTTGGTTGAATTTTCATATAATAACAGTTTTCATTCCAGTATATAGATGGCACCATTTGAGGCGTTATATTGGAAGCGGTGTCGAACTCCAGCTTTCTGGGATGAAGTGGGTGAGAGGAAGTTGATGGGACGAGAATTGGTAGAAGAGATGGCAGAAAAAGTTCAGATGATTCAGAAACACATGAGAACAGCTCAGAGTAGGCAGAAGAGTTATGCAGACAACAGGAGGAAGGATCTAACTTTTGAGGTAGGTGATCATGTTTTTCTCAAAGTATCACCATGGAAAAGTGTGATGAGATTTGGAAAGAAAGGAAAACTGAGTCCAAGGTTCAGTGCACCATATGAAATTCTGGAGAGAGTTGGATCAGTTGCATACTGTGTGGCTTTAACTCCGAGTTTATCTCAGGTACACAATGTTTTTCATGTTTAGATGATGAGAAAGTATATGCCAGATCCATCTCATGTTTTGAGTCCAGAGGTAGTTTAGCTGGAAGAGAACCTATCTTATGAGGAACAACCGGTTCAGATTCTTGACCACAGGGAGCAAGTTTTATGAAATAAGGTGATTAATCAGGTAAATGTTTTGTGGGAAAACCACATGATGGAAGAGGAAACATGGGAATCTGAAAATGCAATGGGGGATAAGTACCCCCATTTATTGGATAAGTAAATAAATTGCGGGGATGAAATTTTCTAAAGGGGGGAAGGATGTAACATCCCAAGTAAGTAATGAATAATAAATATTTTTATCTATGTCTGCTAATATTTAAGATAGTGTTTTAGAGGCTTAAAAGGAAAATAAATACAATCTTATGCATGGAATACACTAATATTCTTAAAAGATTGTTTTACTGCCTTTTGATGGAAAACCATTTTTAAATCAAACTTTTGACAATTTTATAATATTTATTTGTCAAAATAAATGTATTCATTATGATTGGGACATTTAAATTTACCTTGGATAAATTTTTGGTATTTTTCTGACAATGTTCATTTTTTTAATGAATAGTGAAAAAATACTGCATTTTACATCAAAAATGATTTTTCATTTAATTTAATTATATGGTTAGATTATCCTTTTAATTGGTCTTAAAGTGTAATCTGAATATATTTTTACCATTTAATACAATGGTGGTCATTAGTATTAATTTCACTTTGGAATTGGTCATAAACTAATGTCAAACTTTTCAGAGATATTGTTTCAAAAAAAACCCGCTATTTGTTTTGACAACGGGAATTATTTTTAAATCAATTATTGAAATTTATGTGTTTGGAATTTGGTAAATTGGATTACATATTTGGAATCATAAGGTCCAAATTATGTAATTAAGACTCTTTTATTTTTTGGACATTATGAATAGTAACGATGGTAATTATCTTTAATTATCTTGATTAATGAGTAATCAGGTAGTTAAAGATAATAAAATGATATCATAAAAATAGAAAAAGACCACAACATGTGTCCTAAGGATACTGTTTGTCTCATGGTAGACCATGGGATGCCTTGTGCCAAACTTGGGGGGCCCATGGAATCACCTTTGTGAGAAAGTGACTTTTTATCTTTCTATTTTTAAAGAATGTTAAATGTGACAAAGAATGTATCACCAAAGTAAAATATTTTTAATTTTGTCTACATAAATGATATTTTGGACTATAAATATTCATTATAAATATAACAAGATTTCCTACATCATGATAGTTTTTTATAATTTTTAGACATTAAATTTATTAAATTATTTATGACATCATGATGATGCAGCGATTACCTCATTAATAAAGGATTTAAATAAAATGAAATGATAATGTGAAATATATGACATATACATGTCCAAAACCAATTGGATGGGTGTATTTCTAACCCTTATCACCTTACCCTTGAATTATATCAATGTGGGACCTTTTTAATCCGAAAATCATTTTCAAATAAAGTAACATTTCTTTACTTTCCAAGAGTGCCCCCCCTCTCCTCTTATAAAAGGCCCCCACCTCTACCTCCTTACCCACACTTCAAATGCCTTTGGCTCGGCCAAACCCTGACCATTTTGTCTCTCCACATCCCTCTCTTACTCCTTGAAGCCTCACTTTGGGCCGAAGTCTTCCCAAGGAAGCCTTCGAGCTCAAACCAAAGGGCGTTACCCGATTTTAAGGTAATGTCTTCACTTGAGTCCTTTTGTTTTATTTTGCTTCTCCAAACCCCTAAACTCTTTTTATTCATTTCTTTTGTAACAACTCCAGTATCTTAAATATACTAGGATGTTTTTATAAGAAGTATTTTAGCTACACTTACACACACCTACATCTAATGGTTAAAGGACATATTGTTTCTGTGGATGGTGAATTTATGCCTCCCGAAACGATGATTGTTCAACATTATTTTAACACCTTAAAAAGTGGCCATTAAGATGTCACTATATTTATATATGATATATAATATGTTTATGTTTTCCTAAAGCTTCTGTATTTTTCATTTTGGGCATACCTTTATGGTTTCCATTATGGGTAAACGCGATATCTTCATTTAAGGAAGTGCGGACTACCGCCCCCTCAAAGTGATTTGATTCGTTAAATACCATATGTGGGACGTATAAAGGATGGAACTATGATATTATATATGATATTATACTGGAATTATAATATTCCTTTATATCATTATGATTCCATTCTGTAAAATACAAAATAGAAATGAAAGTAGCGTTCATGCTTATGTACGGCTTACCGTCTCCATGAACGGTGCATTTCATTTCTTACCTCTAAATGATTATGTAATATTATAAATGCATGTATATACTGGATATATATGATATATAAATCATGATTATAATTCTGGATATAATGGATACATGAACAACTTGTAATTATAAAGGGTTTATTTTTGACTCAAGTACCATTGATCGTTAAAACGACCGTTATTAACTTAAATAATTACATAGTGTTCATGACATGGAAATAAGTGATATAAAAGGAATAATGAACTTAAAAAAGGTTCTTAAGTAAGTAGAAATTAACTCAGGTTTATTATTCAGGACATTAAAGAACGATCGAGTCATGTCGGACCCGGGGTATGGGACTTCGTCTCAATCTCCTTTCATTGAGGCATATTTTGTTTTATACACAACCTTCTTTTATACGATGTATAAACCCCTTTGACTTTTACGTTTATCCAAAAGTAATCTTTTTTATATGTAGCATTTTACTAAACGACAAAAGGGGATGTTTTTGTCGTAAGTATGCGGTGACAACGACTTCTCCGCCACTGTGACCATTATTTGAGTTTCGACTTCCTCTACAAGCCATACCTTTTTTTAAAAGAAAAATAAATACCATGTTTTTATTTTCTTTTATTTTGGTATTGAAAATGGTTTTCATAAAGTTTTTATATCAGTGTTTTGTATTGATATATTGTGATTGAAAGGTTGAAATGTTATGTTTCCTTTATGCATGTTTTATGTGATACGATTATGTTGAGGTTCTTGGGCATTATTATGAAGACGGGTGGTTCCGTGATAAACTAAGGGTGGGTGAGCCCGATATAGCTCTCCAATGCATTGGGTAACGCAAAGGAGTGAAACGTTAAGGTTTCTCTGAAGAGATTTAGGGAATATACTGTGATGGGTATTCCAAACGTAACCAAGAGGGTTACTCCCTATGTAAGAATGTTATGAATGCCTCAAGTTACCTTTATGTCTTATGATTTCTATGATTTATTCATGATTTGATGAGGTATGTTAAAGGGCTTATGTTTTATGGGTAAAGTATGATTTCATTCTTATGTGTATATGTACCCATGTTTCCTTTCCATATTTGTATATCCCTTACTGAGCTTTTTATGCTCATCCAAAGTTTTTGAAATGTTTTTCACAGGTCAAGGGAAAGGTACATGATATGATGATAGTGTTAAGGAAGTGTCAAGAAAGAATCCATGTTTTATTTTAAATATGTTTCCGTTGAAGGGAAAAATGAATACTATCTATTATGTAACCACTTTGTTTAAATGTGGAATGTAATGCAAGTTTTATGTTCTAATTCTCTAAAACTCTAAACCTGAAAAGATCCTCAAGGTGTAATTTTGTAATAACTCAATATTAAGTAAGGTTTAAGGTCAGGGCCTTATAGTTGGTATCAGAGGTCGGTTTAGATAACTTTAGGAGTTATAATTCTATTAAATGATTATCCAACAATTTTTTTTTTGAAATGATTTAGCATTTGAAGATTACCATGTTGCTTCATCTAAGACATGTTTGTTCAGAATGGTTTTCATAGAGGAAACAGAACAGATTTTTTTGGGAAGGCATACAGAGGGAAATGACCGTTCAAATCGGCAACCAGAGATGGTCAGAATCAGAACTAAACAGTTTGGTTGCAACAAATTTCTTTCCTTGGTCACATTGTTTCTAAATATGGGATAACTGTTGATCCTGCAAAAACAAAAGTTGTGGAAGACTGGCCAAGACCCACAAATGTAACTAAGATTCGTAGCTTCCTTGGTTTGGCAGGCTATTACCGAAGGTTTGTTAGAAATTTTTCACGAATATCTAGTCCAATGAATAAGCTAACTCAGAAGGGTGTTAAGTTTATCTGGACAAAAGAATGTGATGATTGTTTTCAGGAATTGAAAAGAAGATTGGTGAATGCTCCAGTTTTGGCACTACCTTCCAGGAATGGTGAGTTTGTTATATACAGTGATGCTTCATTGAAAGGACTTGGTTGCGTCCTAATGCAGAATGATCAGGTAATTGCTTATGCTTCATGACAGTTGAAAACTCATGAGGTAAATTACCCTACACATGATTTGGAATTAGCTGTTGTTGTTTTCGTTTTAAAAATTTGGAGGCATCATTTGTATGGAGTAAAGTGTGAAAGATATAATGATCACAAAATTTTAAAGTATATATTCACTCAGAAAGAGTTAAACATGAGACAGAGAAGATGGCTGGAATTAATCAGAGATTGTGATTGTACAATTCATTACCATCCGGGAAAAGCAAATAAAGTGGTTGATGCTTTGAGTCGAAAAAGTAATGCTTCATTAGCAATGTTGCGTTTGGAACGTGATCCTTTGGTTAAGGATTTGATGAACTTTGGAATAGAAGTTGTTGGTGCAGGAAGTTCTTCTGTTTTGTTGCAGGTATCAATGAGATCATATCTATCAGATAGAATCAAGCAAGCACAGAAGCAAGACAGTGAGTTGCAGAAAAAGGTAGAGCTGGTTCAGAAAGGTAAGTTGCCTGAATTCAACATTGATAATGATTGCATTTTGAGATTTGGGAAGAGATTGTGTGTGCCTTGTGATTCACAGTTGAAGAGAGAGTTGTTATGTGAAGATCATAGTTCTCCGTTTTCAGTTCATCCTAACAGTACTAAGATGTACAGAGATCTGCGGGAGTATTACTGGTGGGATGGAATGAAAAGAGATATTGTTGATTTTACTGTGAAGTGTTTGACATATCAATAGGTTAAAGCAGAGCGGTAGTTACCGTAAGGGATGCTTCAACCTTTACCAGTGCCAAATTGGAAATGGGAGAATATATCCATGGACTTTTTTGTGGTATTATCGAAGACCCCTCGAGTTAATAATGCAATATGGGTTATTTTTGATCGCTTGACCAAGTCTTCTCATTTCCTTGCTATACGAGATACTTTTTTCCTAGATCAACTTTCTCGTTTGTATCTTAAAGAGATAGTCAGGTTACATGGAGTTCCCCTCTCCATTGTATCTGATCGTGATCCCAGGTTCACTTATAACTTTTGGAAAGGCCTTCAGAAGTCGTTGGGTACTGAATTAAATTTTAGTACAGCTTTTCATCCTCAATCAGATGGGCAGTCAGAACGAACAATTCAGACCTTGGAGGATATGCTACGAGCTTGTTAGATGGATTGTTAGGGAAGTTGGGACCAACATCTTTCTTTGGTTGAATTTTCATATAATAACAGTTTTCATTCCAGTATATAGATGGCACCATTTGAGGCGTTATATGGGAAGCGGTGTCGAACTCCAGCTTTCTGGGATGAAGTGGGTGAGAGGAAGTTGATGGGACCGGAATTGGTAGAAGAGATGGAAGAAAAAGTTCATATGATTCAGAAACACATGAGAACAACTCAGAGTAGGCAGAAGAGTTATGCAGACAACAGGAGGAAGGATCTAACTTTTGAGCTAGGTGATCATGTTTTTCTCAAAGTCTCACCATGGAAAAGTGTGATGATATTTGGAAAGAAAGGAAAACTGAGTCCAAGGTTCAGTGCACCATATGAAATTCTGGAGAGAGTTGGATCAGTTGCATATTGTGTGGCTTTAACTCCGATTTTATCTCAGGTACACAATGTTTTTCATGTTTAGATGTTGAGAAACTATATGCCAGATCCATCTCATGTTTTGAGTCCAGAGGTAGTTCAGCTGGAAGAGAACCTATCTTATAAGGAACAACCGGTCCAGATTCTTGACCATAGGGAGCAAGTGTTACGAAATAAGGTGATTAATAAGGTAAAGGTTTTGTGTAAAACCACATGATGGAAGAGGAAACATGGGAATCTGAAAATGCAATGGGGGATAAGTACCCCCATTTATTGGATAAGTAAATAAATTGCGGGGACGCAATTTTCTAAAGGGGGGAAGGATGTAACATCCCAAGTAAGTAATGAATAATAAATATTTTTATCTATGTCTACTAATGATTAAGATAGTGTTTTAGAGGCTTAAAATGAAAATAAATACAATCTTATGCATGGAATACACTAATATTCTTAAAAGATTGTTTTACTGCCTTTTGATGGCAAACCATTTTTAAATAAAGCTTTTGAAAATTTTATAATATTTATTTGTCAAAATAAACATATTCATTATGATTGGGACATTGAAATTTACATTGGATAAATTTTTGGTATTTTTCTGACAATGTTCATTTTTTTAATGAATAGTGAAAAAATACTGCATTTTACATCAAAACTGATTTTTCATTTAATTTAATTATATGGTTAGATTATCCTTTTAATTGGTCTTAAAGTGTAATCTGAATATAGTTTTACCATTTAATACAATGGTGGTCATTAGGATTAATTTCACTTTGGAATTGGTCATAAACTAATGTCAAACTTTTCAGAGATATTGTTTCAAAAAAAACCCGCTATTTGTTTTGACAACGGGAATTATTTTTAAATAAATTATTGAAATTTATGTGTTTGTAATTTGGTAAAATGGATTACATCTTTGGAATCATAAGTTCCAAATTATGTAATTAATACTCTTATATTTTTTGACATTATGAATAGTAACGATGGTAATTATCTTTAATTATCTTGATTAATGAGTAATCAGGTAGTTAAAGATAATAAAATGATATCATAAAAATAGAAAAAGACCACAACATGTGTCCTAAGGCTACTGGTTGTCTCATGGTAGACCATGGGATGCCTTGTACCAAACTTGGGGGCCCCATGGAATCACCTTTGTGAGAAAGTGACGTTTTATCTTTCTATTTTTAAAGAATGTTAAATGTGACAAAGAATATATCACCTAAGTAAAATATTTTTAATTTTGTCTACATAAATGATATTTTGGAATATAAATATTCATTAGAAATATAAAAAATTTCCTACATCATGATATTTTTTTATAATTTTTAGACATTAAATTTATTAAATTATTTATGACATCATGATGATGCAGCGATTACCTCATTAATAAAGGATTTAAATAAAATGAAATTATAATGTGAAATATATGACCTACACATGTCCAAAACCTATTGGATGGGTGTATTTAAAACCCTTATCACCTTACCCTATAATTATACCAATGTGGGACCTTTTGAATCCGAAAATCATTTTCAAATAAAGTAACATTTCTTTACTTTCCAAGAGTGCCCCTCCTCTCCTCTTATAAAAGACCCCCACCTCTACCTCCTTACCCACACTTCAAAAGCCTTTGGCTCGGCCAACCCCTGCCCATTTTGTCTCTTTACATCCCTATCTTACTCCTTGAAGCCTCACTTTGGGCAGAAGTCTTCCCAAGTAAGCCTTTGAGCTCAAACCAAAGGGAGTTACTCGATTTTAAGGTAATGTCTTCACTTGAGTCCTTTTGTTTTATTTTGCTTCTCCAACCCCCTAAACTCTTTTTATTAATTTATTTTGTAACAAATCCAGTATATTAAATATACTAGGATAGTTTTATAAGAAGTATTCTAGCTACACTTACACACACCTACATCTAATGGTTAAAGGACATACTGTTTCCATGGATGGTGAATTTATGCCTCCCGAAACGATGATTGTTCAACATTCTTTTAACACCTTAAAAGGTGGCCATTAAGATGTCACTATATTTATATATGATATATAATATGTTTATTTTTTCCTTAAGCTTGTGTATTTTTCATTTTTGCCATACATTTATGGTTTCCATTATGGGTAAACGCGATATCTTCATTTAAGGAAGTGCGGACTACCGCCCCATCAAAGTGATTTGATTCGTTAAATACCATATGTGGGATGTATAAAAGATGGAACTATGATATTATATATGATATTATACTGGAATTATAATATAAATTTATATCATTATGATTCCATTCTATAAAATACGAAATAGAAATGAAAGTAGCGTTCATGCGTACGTACGACTTACCGTCTCCATGAATGGTGCATTTCATTTCTTACCTCTAAATGATTATGTAATATTATAAATGCATGTATATACTGGATATATATGATATATACATCATGATTATAATTCTGGATATAATGGATACATGAACAACTTGTAATTATAAAGGGTTTATTTTATACTCAAGTATCATTGATCGTTAAAACGACAGTTATTAACTTAAATAATTAAATAGTGTTCATGACATGGAAATAAGTGATATAAAAGGAATAATGAACTTGAAAAAGGTTCTTAAGCAAGTAGAAATTAACTCAGGTTTATTATTCAGGACATTAAAGAACGATCGAGTCAAGTCGGACCCGAGGTATGGGACTTCGTCTCAATCTCCTTTCATTGAGGCATATTTTGTTTTATACACAACCTTCTTTTATACGATGTATAAACCCCTTTGACTTTTACGTTTATCCAAAAGGAATATTTTTTATATGTATTGTTTTACTAAATGACAAAAGGGAATGTTTTTGTTATACGTATGCGGCGACAACGACTTCTCCGCCGCTGTGACCATTATTTGAGTTTCAGCTTCCTCTACAAGCCATACCTTTTTTTAAAAGAAAAATAAATACCATGTTTTACTTTTCTTTTTTTTTGGTATTGAAAATGGTTTTCATAAAGTTTTTATATCAATGTTTTGTATTGATATCTTGTGATTGAAAGGTGGAAATGTTATGTTTCCTTTATGCATGTTTTATGTGATACGATTATGTTGAGGTTATTAGGAATTATTATGAAGACGGGTGGTTCTGTAATAACTAAGGGCGGGTGAGCCTGATATAGCTCTCCAATGCATTGGGTAACGCGAAGGAGTGAAATGTTAAGGTTTCTCCGAAGAGATTTATGGAATATACTGTGATGGGTATTCCAAACGTAACCAAGAGGGTTACTCCCTACGTAAGAATGTTATGAATGCCTCAAGTTACCTTTATGTCTTATGATTTCTATGATTTATTCATGATTTGATGAGGTATGTTAAAGTGCTTATGTTTTATGGGTAAAGTATGATTTCATTCTTATGTTTATATGTACCCATGTTTCCTTTCCATATTTTTATATCCCTTACTGAGCTTTTTATGCTCATCCCAAGTTTTTGAAATTTTTTCCACAGGTCAAGGGAAAGGTACATGATATGATGATAGTGTCAAGGAAGTGTCAAGAAAGAATCCATGTTTTATTTTAAATATGTTTCCGTTGAAGGGAAAAATGAATACTATCTTTTATGTAACCACTTTGTTTAAATGTGGAATGTAATGCAAGTTTTATGTTCTAATTCTCTAAAACTCTAAACCTAAAAAGATCCTCAAGGTGTAATCTTGTAATAACTCAAGATTAAGTAAGGTTTAAGGTCGGGGTCTTATAACTAGAGCATTTACCAACCTATACTTTAGTTCCTAAAAACAAACATCACATTCTTTTATCTAAATAAATTTATCCCCATTTCATGTTAAATTAGTCGTCGGGCAATATAACCATTAAATTTTTTAAAAAAAATGTCATTAATATCCTGTTAATCTAAGAAAACTATGAATCTATATAACATTTATAGGTTATGTCCATTCATCAACCACTTTTGTTTTTGTGGTATCAACTGTTATTCCATCCATATTTATAATGTTCCAAATAAAAGAAATCATTTGAAACAAAAAATCACATTTGATAAATTTTCCATATAACTTTTTTTCTTTGAGAGTTTGCAAGACAATCCTTAAATTTTTTTCATGATCTTCATTATTTTTTAAAAAGACCAAAATATCATCAATAAAAAAACAACAGACTTATCCAAATACTCATCGAATATTATATTCATAAAATCCAAAAATATAGTAGAGGAATTTTTCAAACAAAATGGCATAACAACAAACTCATAATGGTCAAATCAATATGAAAAGATATTTTTATGATTTTATCCTCCTTCACCATCAGTTGATGGTTCCTAAATCTCAAGTCAATCTTGTAAGAATAAAAATCTAAATAGACCTAATCAAAAATGTCATTTGATAAGGGGGTTTTGAAATTTTATTAAAATTAGGAACTAATTCAGTAGTAAATTCATCTTTATGATTAGGTATAAAACTGGGAAAATCATTAGGAAAAACTTCAAGGTATTTATATAAAATTGGAACATGATTTATCTGATCAGTTCCCCTATTTTCAATAATATATTCAAGATAATTTTCATTTACATCTTTTAACTATTTCTCAACTTCCTAATATGTTATCAATGGTATGGGTTCATTCTTCTAAAAAACTAAAAATCTTTCTAAAACACAACTTATTTCGTTGTATAATCAACCTTATCTTGATGAACATAAATACAATCCATACCCAAAATAAAATCAAAAACTAATATGGGGAAAAAGTTCTTTAGGTAATGAATTTCCACAAACAACAACAGGAAGATTCTTATAACTCATTCTTACTGCAATATTTCCCTCTGGTTTTTAAAAATAAGTTCCAGTCTCATTTATTAAGGTGAAATTTCATATTATCCAAAAAAACTCAGAAATAAAGGAATTTATAGACCTCGTATCAAACAAGACATTATAAAAATATGAGTAAAAAAACAAAGTACATGATACCACTTCATTAGAGGGCCTAAAATTTATTGATGTAGTCACAAAGGATCTCACTTCACCTTTTTGCTTATAGTCTGGTTGATTTCTATCATTCAGTTATTTATTTGGGTAGGTATTGTCATAATTCACCATCTCACCATATTTATAATAGTTTAAATTTTGATTATAATAATTAATTTTAATATCGTTTTAATTCCAATATCGGGCCATATGTCCAAAATTACCACATAAAAATAGTTCCCAATTTTGTTAAGGTATTCCCCGTGGATCTTTTTAACACACTTTTCACAAATTGAAAACTATAATTTCTTAACATTATATTTTTTTGATTTATTCATACCCATTTCCTTCCATCTGGAGCTTTTCTTAAAATTATTTTCAAAGTGAATGTGGCCATAAAAAACCTCCATTTTTAAACTCTCAACACATTAGATAAGTTTATCATAACTTTTGAATTCATGGAAGGTCAAATTACTTTGGTTTCTTAGATTCAATCCTGATTAAAAATGATTTATTTTACTATCAATATATCGAATAAGATTTTGAACATACCTTGCCAACCGGGTGAAGTTTTCTTTATACACGACCATTGAGTCCTCTAATGTTTTTTTGAATTTAAGAAATTTATCTTCCAGCCTAATTCAAACCACCAGAGAAAAATATTTTCAAATTCATCCCAATCTAATGCATAAATATCCTCACTATCCCTGATATTATTAACCATTAACCACAAATGTTCAGATTCACCTTAAAAATGATAAATATAAAGACTAAAATTTTGATTTCCTAAACAAACCATGACATAAAATATAATTTAAAGGGATTTAATCCACCCTTCACCCGCCATTGGGTCAGAATATCCATTGAAACCAGGAGGGTTTTGCATCATAAAATGTTCAAGTATCATCATTTTTATTTGTGGTAGCTTTGGTTGTTATCTTTCATGGATTATGAGACCATTTATAGCATGTGTCAACTGATACATTACTATAAAAAATGGTTTAGTTCCAATTCCCACCATTCCAGGTTTCAGATTTAAAATGATATCATCCTCTCAGTTCTTTCTAACTTTTGCTTCCCATTTTTTTCTGCGGAAAACCATTCTAAACAAAACATATCTTAGATGAAGAAACATGGTAACCTTAAAATTCTATATCATTTAAATATAAAAATAAGGTAAAAATAATTTATGTTATTATATTAACATATTCATAACCCCGAATTTTATCTAAATCATGCTCTGATACCAACTATAATGTCCTGGCCTTAAACATTACATAATTTAGTAAATTCCTTTATAATTAACAACCTTACAATTCCAAAGATATTTTTGGTTTAGATTTTTAGAAATTTAGGACATATTTTTTACATATCAACCCACAATCATTCAAATTGGGTACTACTAAAATTGTATCCAGTTCTTCCATAATACAAAATATTTTAATAAAAACATGAAATATTTTCATGAAAAATCTTAACAAAATTCATCTTCGCTTCTCCTTTTATCTTACCCATTTATAAACCCTATGGAAAACATTTTAAAACATGGGATGAGAAAAAAATATCATTAAGGGACATAAAAGGAATGAGAGAAACCATTATTCAATGAATAATCATAAACATATGAAATCATTTTTCACAAAGACATTCTTCTCACCCAATAAGTATCATGCAATTACTTTGTTAAAACCTGAGATTGCTATAAAACATAGAAAAATAATAATACCATAAAGGTAACTTAGAGGATTGATTACTTAAGATTATAACCATCAAGACTACCATATGATTTTTAACTATCAAAAAAAACCTTATAATTTAATCTCCATGGTTACCATATAGTGTAGCCCTCACAACTACATTACGGTGTAACCATCATAGTTACACTTGGAGTAACTATACGGTTGACCTCCAATATAAACATACCCAATTAATTATAGGGAGATATAGGTCCAAAAAATAATCATAAAAAATTCCCAATAACTATAACAAAATCATAAAATAATAATTCTTTCATCATAAAAACATTCCTTTTGATTTTTTTAAAAATAAAAATTTAATATAGGGTTTTTAAAGAAAATTCCCTTACAAATATCATATATTTAATGTGTGAATTGATAAAAATAATAAAATATATGTATGAAATATAAATACAAATAATAAAATTTAATATAATAAAAAATAATTTCACAAATAATATTAGTACCGCATAATCAGTGAAGTAGAAGGTTAACCCAAAGAATGGAAACTGCATTAAGAATTCCTTTACCTCAGGCTATTTTTGCTTAAAACATTTTCAAACCTCATATATAATGGTTTAAAGAGTGATATTAATATATTAAAGAATTATATTCATGTTTATAGTTCTTTATATTACATTATGATAACATCTTTCTATATATTCATTAATAATATTTTGTTATTTTCATTGTTTCTGGTGCATTTAATTCATGGTTTCTGTGGTTGGTTCATTAAATATTTTCTTATAGAATAAAATAAAAACAAAAAAAGTGGTATGAAATGGCTTTAATATGATTCCATAATTATAAATGACACCATATATTATTTTTTATATGACTATGAATCATTAGATAAAACATTAATTAAAATGATTTAATTTATTTTGGTGGTTTTTATGATCATCAAAAACTTATATCATTTTATTCAATATCATGTTTATATATTGGTTTTGTATAAATAAATAACTTATAATATGAATAATACAATATCATTTAACTATAATAATGGTTTTATGACTATCCTTGAATGTGGTAATGAAAAATTAAATTGTATCATTCACGATAGAGGTAAATCAACACATCACGGATTATGTTATCATTTTTAGAATATAAGGGAGAGGAGAAGAATTTTGGAGATTGATTTTTCCATAAACATGATAAAATTAAAATATATATATATATGATAATGGATTTTTATTTCCCCCTGAATAAGGTTAGGTGAAGATAGTATAATAAAATAAAAGGAATGGAAAGAAAATAAAATAAAATGAAAGAGGATTTTACCTCTTGAATTCTCTTCCTTGAGAACCATCTTTATAATCTTGGTTTTGGCCTATTGGTGAGACCAATAGGTCTTGGATGTGGGGAAGAGTCTTGAGATGTTAATTAGAATTAAATAAAACATTATACAAGGCTTTGAGGTATGAGAATAAGAGGTGGTGAGTGTGGTATTTATAGTGGAGGAGAGGAGTGTTTTCTCATTATTTTATTCATTAGTTTTTTATTTTTGATCAACAATATGAATAGTTTGAGAATTATCACCAAATATATTAAAATAATGAATGGTAGTTTTAGATTATGTGCTTTCATAATCCATACATCAAATAATACTCGATAAATCATGTAGTTGTTAAAACCCAAAAATTATTGTATTTTACTATTCACCAAAAATTCAACTATTATAGAAAAATACCAAAAGTATAGCCTAACTATTTTTATATGTGAAGAATTAAAAAATGAAATCCATTTTTTGACATCAATTTTCTGAATCTGAAAATTTTAATTTTTAATTATAATCATCATTTAATCAAAAATACCAATTTTTAATTATAACTCGTTTTACAGTACTTTCAAAAATTATTTAAGGTCTCATAAAATTATCTTGTAAGGAAAATATGACAAAATATATTTTTATGAATCTATTTTATGAAAATATATTTTATTTTAAATCATTATATTAGTTATAAAATTTTCATTAAATACTTATGACTTACAAAAATACCAGGATTTAATTTATCACTTCCAAAACATTTATTTACTTAATCCATGATATACATATATCGTGATTATTGTTATAAGATACATAAATATTATTTATACTCTCATAGGTGAGGGTATTGTTCTATTGGCAATATTACTCTTCCTAATGATCATGCTACTATTCCTAATCTCTAGATACTATTCCATTATAATAAATTATTTAATTTATAAATACACCACTTATTTCATAAGATATTTATAATGTATTTAACTATTTAATTATAGAATGAAATAAAATTATAAGTATTTGGGTGGTTACACCTTGTATATCTCATGATTAATATAACCAAAGAATTATTGATAAAATAATAAAATAACATAATTCATGAATCTAAACACAAGAACATTAATCATTACTATTCATCTATGGTAGTAGTTTAATCTTGAACATGATCCATTATCCTCTTTTTTGTGTATATTCCTTTGATTCTTGAGACATTGATTTTCATATTGTTTCATCCCCTTACAGTTTAAGCACTAAACATTGGAAAATTATTTCCTTTCCTTATAATCATGAGAATAGTGGTTTTTTTCTACATATATGAAGCAAATCATTTTCCTCTTACATATACAACAAGTTGTTTCTATATAATATTATCACATGTGGGAAAATACATATTTACCTTCTTCCCGTTATCTATCTTTCTCTTAGATTTCCTCTTATTATATTGGTTCCAACTGAATCCATAAGACTTGGATAATTATTTCTCTATCTTATTAGAAAATGATTTTATTTTCTCATATGATGAAAATATTTGTGAGACTACTCCCATTCAAAAGATTGGATTAATCCCATTGAAGGACTGATCATTAGTACTCTTTAGATTATATACATTGATGTAGTTACCATTCCTTTCCCTAGGTTCCATTTATAAATAATGAACTTCACTAGATTATATCATAAAATTATGAAACATAATGTATAATCTAAAAATTATCGAAATACTTAACTTAAGTTGAAAATTTTATGTGTATCTAATCTCATACTAATAAACATGGTTTCTTTGGGGACACATTTATATTAAATCCATTATAATGGTTTATAAATAAAATTTGAATTGTCCTAATCATATCTTCTAGGGGTTTCAAACTTGGCACATAGTGAGGCATGTTGTCATGTACTGGGATACATCAAGTTAATCCTAACACACATTTTTAGAGTTCTTACCCCTAGGTATATTTTTGTCAAAACCACATCCATATATAGTATCTAGGTAAGGATTTATTGGTTGGATGACTCACATAATCTATAACTTATCAAAATCATTGGATTTTATCCTATTAATATCTCTAAAGACAATATTAGGGTTAATTTATCTAATATGGGATTTCCTAATCCTAGTTTCCAAAGTCTCTACTAAATTTCCTTTGATACTAAATGTAAAGACCCCAACTATAGTAGCCTAAAGTTGGTGCCTTACTTAATTACATTTGTATAATAAACAAGGAAGTCACATTCATAAGGGTTGAATAGTTCTGTACATTGAAAAACCATATACATATATAAGTTTTACATTACATATTTAAATTAAAAACAACATAGAAAATTCTTTGGAAACATAAATAAACTCCTAGATTATCCAGGGAATTAATTTATAATATACATCTCCACATCCAGGGAAAAAATAAAATATAAGAAAGGGGTGATCTCAATTTCTTAGTAAGGTTAAACAATACAACATAAGCTATAATAAATAAACAAAAACAATAAATCACCATGAATAACTAAAAACACATGTCATTAAAGTATAATCTTGGTCATAATATGGATGAAATAAAAGATGTATAAATAATTCTAGGTAAATAATCACATGAGAATGAAACTTAATCATGGATATTCTACTAGTTAAATAATCACGTGGTATATCAATTAGTAATATAATAATTAGGTAATTTATTATGATGGAAATCATAAACATACAATAAATTCCTTGGCTAATAAGTCTACATAAATGGGTAAAGTATCGGCCAAAAACTAATCTAGTTTGTCCCATGAAACCTATTGATGCATTGAGAGACTATAGAGGGACCCTCTTGTCACTTACCAAATCCAGTGAATTTATCATATTTAAAATAATAATATATATTTAAATAAAATTTTCACATACCACTTTTAATTATTTTAATCATTATCATATAAGAAATAACACTATTAAAATCATTGAGAAGTTCTTGATATAAATAATATCTTTTGATGAAAAGAATAGTTCCTTTGACCAATCATTTGAGTTTTTCATAAAAATCAGATTGTAAACATGTATATCTTAAAAATGAAAAGGTATGGAAAATAAAATTATGTTTTAGGCATAAATATTATCCAACTAAAGTGAAAACATGTAAAAAAAAGTTTTTAAGAAACTTTATAATTGGACCACTTTAGTGCGGTTTGAGGAAAAATATAAGAGTCTTTAAAGAGGATGAAATATTAATTTTTTTACATAAATACAAAAAATGAGATAAGATAGTTTTTAATTATAAAAATTTAATTTATAATAATATTGGTTTACAAAAATATATTATAGACTATAAATAAAAATGAGTAAGAAATTGAGATGTTCCTTTTAATTAGGCTTTCTTTTCAGGAGGAATTGAGAATATATCCTTATGAAACATGTAATTACACATAAAAAAGATTAACTTATTTGGATAAATGATTTTGGGACATATACATAGAATTTATATGATGTATATAAAAATAATGAATAATTACATTAGGTTAAAGGGAGAGACAACATAACCTGAATGAAAAATTTAGGGTTGGGAATAAACCCTTACCACTATGAAAACATTCAAACTATATCCCCCATTAAATTAATGATAATAAAATAAAACATTTAATAGAATAAATAGAAATATAATCATGATATTATACATCAAAGTTCATTATACATACACCACACTCAATAAATGCTGGTGAATAAGGAATATCTCATAGAAATAAAGGTGAGATGATAAAACCCTTACTTTATGTCTGAATATGTTCTAAACATGATATTAATGTCTAGTATAATCAGATTAAATTGATTGATTAATTAATTAATAACATTTTATTTGTTTATTATATTTTTTATAATTTTATTAAGTTCATTTATACCCTTTTTTATAAGTTATAAAATACAATTTTGTCGTTTGGGAGCATTCGTTTTCTTGGTTTTCATGATCGGTTTACTTTTATATGCATAGGGAAGATCATGTAAAATAAAAATATTTGAATAGAATTGAAATTTTATGTTATTAATTATCTTATATAATATTAAATTGTTATTTAATTCATTTTTTTTATTTTTAGTTAGGATGAATCATTAGATAATACATTAGTGTTAAAATTTTAGATTATTTTGGCACCTTTTCAATCATTACAAACCATATTTATTTCATTAATTAATAATATATATATATATATATATACTGGTTCTAGAAAATTAGATATTATTTAAAACATATATTATAGTATTTTAATAGTAAAAATTTTTTATGACCAGATATGAAGGAAGAATTGAAAAATGAAAACAAGTCGTCCACGAAGGCAGTAAATCGGCACCTCATAGATGATCTTTTCATCTTTAAAATAAAATGAAAAGGGGAAGAAATATGATGGTGGATTTAAATTTTCATAATAAAATTACAATATATAAAATAAAATTTTTTTATCATGTCACTTTGTACAGGTTAGGTGACGGAAGGATAAGAAAAGAAATAAAATTAAATAAAATTAAATAAATGAAAGGGGATATTACCTATTCAATTCTTCTCCTTGAGAACCTTCTTAAAGAACATTGAAATAGTAATTTTTTTAGGCTAGAAAGACCAATAATTAGGTTATGTGTTTTATAGAGTTATTGGGAAGAAAATATACAATATTCAAGGCTTTGGTTGTGTGAGGAGAAGAAGTGGCGGTGGATTGTATTTATAGTGGAGAAGATGAGTGTTTTTTTTAATATTTTATTCATTTCTATATTATTTTTTCTAAATAATATGAATAGTTTTTTAATTCTAAATAAATATATTAAAATAACTAATTAGAGTTTGAGATTATGGGACTATATCATCCATACATCATCTATGACTCAATAATTCAAGTATTTGTTAAATACTGTAAAATTCTGTATTTCACTATTCACTAGAAATTCAACTATTTAATATAAAAAATCACCCTAAACATTTTTTAATGTTTTGAATTATAAAATGGACTCCATTTTATAAAAATAATATTCTAAATATGATATATTTAATTTTTAATTAAAATTATCATTTACATGGAAAATACTACTTTTAAAATTATAACTGATTTTATAACATTTTGAAAAAATTAATTAGGGTCTCATAAAATTATCTTACAGTCATAAGAAAAAATAATATAAATTTTTGAATTAATTTTATCAAAAAAATTTATCTACGATACCCAGGTTCAAAAGCAGGCAGGGGCATAATTTTGGGATACTATAGCAATACTGTAGCAGTTACTGTAGCAAGAACCATAGCAGAACTGTAGCATGTACTATTTGGTATTGTAACAGTCGTAACTATTAACCTTGGGACACCGGTTTGGGCTTAGAGTCCTTAAGCCCTTCAGGCCACCCAATCCTTCGGGTCATTAAGTCTTTCTGGCCACCTTATGGCATTCGTTCCACCTCAAGGCCTTCAGGGCCACCTCATTTGCAGTTTCACAGACAGATTCAACAAGGAAACGCTCCAGAGGAGGAAAGAGTGGGGTAAATCCCCCAAAGTAGGGCTAAAAATACTTTATAAGAATGAGAGGGTATGGAATTTTCCATCAGTATCATGCTTGTGCACCTTTTCACATGGACATGCTAGCTGAATAGTCATGCAAAGGTGGAGATCTGATCACGATGCAGATGCTGGGGAGGAGCAGTTTCAAGTAGTCATAGTCCGTATGATTTTCTTAAGACCTACAGGTCATGCAATGTCTCCAAGCCTATAATAAATATAATTCCTAAAGCCTACGGGCCTTGTAAGGGTTCCCCCTCATCCCTTGAAAGGGGGGTTATCAGAAAATCAATAAAAAAGAAGACCTTCGGGCCATTCAGTCAGTTAACACTTTGTTAATAATTTCTAAAAAATTTATTTACTTATACTATGATATAATTATATCACATCACCATTTATAAGATTCATAAATTTTATTTATACTTTCATAGGTAAAGTTACTATTGAAATCATAAATAGACTACTAATATAATAAAAATGATGTTGTTATAAAAGTAAATATTTTTAACTTATTCAATAGAAAATAAATATTTTCAGAGAAAAACTAAAAAATCACCCTAATATAATTTTTAAATTAGGATTTAAAAAATTATGTTTATTTTGTTTAAAATAATTTTTCAAAGTGTCAAAAATTATTTTTAAAATAAGTAAACCATTAAAAATTGGTAATACTGCCTTTAGAAAAATATAGTCTTTTAATGCGTAAAAATGAATTCATTATTATATTATTCCTATAAAATCATTTGGATTAATGTAAAAGAATTTTATTAAATATATAAGTTTTATAATTTTGTTAATACTATTCATTCCCACAAATTAAACAGCTATGTTATATCGTTCATTTTAAAATAATGATATTTAATTGTATATCATTGTTTGATTAAGCCTGGTGTTGTGTGAAAAGTATGAGGAAATTAAATTTAAAAAGATACATACCATTAAATATTGGGGTGTTATACCTAATGTAAAAAATATTTTCTCTCAATGTATGTACTAACACTAAAATCTAGAATTTGAATATCCTTATTTTTAACTTAGAGTTGGTGTTATCCTAAACAAGATCAATCTTGGAAAACCATTTGGATCACTTAAATTGATCAAATAGATAATCAAAATGAAGAATAGGATATCTATTTTTTATTTTAATTTTATTCAGTTTATAATAATTGACATAATTTTTAACAATATCATCTTCTTTATTTACAAATAACACTAGAGTGGTCCAAAGTAATGTACTTGTCCTAATAAATCTCCCCTATTTTCAACTTTTCTAACATGAATTTTAGTATTCATAATTCCCTTTTTTACATTATATATTATGGAAGAAAAATATGTCTTATTCTAGGTAATAGGACGATAGAAAATTCCACTTCTATTTTAGGTGTAAGCCTTGAAAATATTTCAGAAAGTCATCAGGGTATTGATCCACTATTTGGGTAAGAAACTTACTTTGTATCTCATCAATAGACCCTAAGGTTAGGGTGAAATAAATTCCCCCTTTAAGTGATCTAATTAATGACAACAAAAGAAACCCAATTGGTTGGTACTTCATGGATGAAGAGAAACTAACTCTGAATATTGGTTACTATGTGTTTTATTACCATAGGGGTAGCTATCACTCCTATGTTTATTTCCCAGAATGGATTTTCAACCTATGATTATATATATAATAGTTCACCATTCCCTAGGGTTTCCAAAATTGTCTTTTTCTTCCACAAAATCATTATTTACCATGTTTCTATAATTTTTAATACAGAACATCACCACTCTAGAGTGTATATACACTCATAATTCTAACTCAAACATGAAGGATTTAAGAGAATAACTAGCTTAAACTTATGATTCAAAGTGATATAGGTACATGAATCAATATTTGTATTCCAAAACCAAATGATAATCTTGATTAAGATCTAGGAAATATATCATTCATAATACATAGAATATATTCATATATAATTGTTTATTAAACAATTCTTTAAAACCTTCCTATATGAAGCCTCGATCAACCTTCACTTGAAAAGATTGGTCCAACCATTTCCTTTCCTGGTCTTCAAGAATATACACCACTAGAATTACATTGATGTATTATGGGGTACCAATGAAGTTGAGTATCTAGTTCATATAATCTATACATGCATTATATTTCTTGGCCCCATAGTCTCCATGAATGATAGATTAAATTTTATTTTGGATTTATAATGAATAATCCAAATAGAATGTCTCATCAGTCCCATATCCAGTTTTAATATCTTAAAAAAATTCCACAATACAGTGACTGAGCTATTGGTTTACTTTTGGTTCATGTGGAACCATATTCTCTATTGATCGCTCTTTTAAATTTCTATGTTTCTAGGACGGTGACATTTTTATATATCCATATAAGAAATCACCACTTTGTCACCATCCACACTCTAGTTATAGGTTTTTTCATTTAAAAAATGAAAGGGAAATCATATTATTTGAGTTTAAAATCCAGAGCCCTAAAATATTATATGAATGATGAATTAATTATTGGAAGTCTCTCACAAATCAATAATACACATGTATCATCTACTAACCTCGTGATGATGAGGTGATGACACACATAGAAATGTTTAGGAAAACCTTTCTACCTCAACTACCTTGGTAACATTATGTTTAGTATAAATAGGATAACATTGCATTTATATACTCAACGTTTTATTTCCTAACACATCTTATCTCCTTGGATACCATCCAAATTAATGGACCATACCAAACTAATACCATATGTTACGTCCTATTATGAACCAATTGGATTATGTAAGACTAAGGTTCCACTAACCATAGGTGCATACCTCAGATATTAGAGGCTAATAATAAATTCCAAGGGTATATGAAATAATTTGGGGATGATTTACCAATATACACAAAAAAAATATAATTTATAATGACTATGGTATAAAATAAATAAACATGATGCATGATAGAAAACAATAAAATCATACTCTAATTAAATAGAACAAGATAGTAATCAGCAATGCACCATACTCATTACCAAAAAAATTATCTATAAACCCATGAAACCCAAAGATGACATGGGTTATGATTGTGGAACTACACCATACTTTTCACCATAACCAAATCCATCCTCAATCATCTTATAATAGTTAAATTTTTATCAAAGTGCTTTATTAGAAAGGTAATAGATCTTTCCCTTTCCAACTTCATGATAGATAACATCTATATATAAACTAAAATTCATATACAGGGGGTGAATATACAATCTAGTATTAAATACACTAGAGACATCTTGAGCACACCATTAGGACATGAACAAGTTATCCCATAATAAATATAAATAAAATCAAAAGTAGAAAAATAAAAAATATCAAAAATAGTTGTACACTAAAAAAATAGAAGAAATAACCATAACATTCTCCCAAAACATCATATATTAAACCATGAAATGAATTTATTGAATTTGCTATCAAAAAATGATTCCTAGAACAAACCCAAACCCTGAGAAGAACCCCTATTCCTCCAACCCAAGCTATCACATAGCAGAGCAACCAATATGACTCAATTGGAATGAAAATGATGTTTAAATTAGCTTACCCCTTCTTATAAAATATGAATACAGGAAAATTCCATTCCCATATCCATCCCACACACATCAAAGGATTTTTTTTAAATATAAATAGAAATAGAATTTCTATAGAATTTCTATAGAATGTTTCATTAAAACAAAATAAATAACTTTAAATACAAAAACATTAATGTTATAGATAACATCAGAGAGGAATATAATCCACCTACCTCTAATGTGATCATTCATTAAAGTTTGATAAGAAAAACTTAAGATGGACAATATTCATCCAATTTCACCTCAAAAATCATCTGATTCAATCACCCTAGAAATTAGAGGAATAATGTGTATTTTTCTAGGAATAATTGAGTTAGAATTCAAGCTGGGACCCCATTAAAAATATAATATTTGTTTCTCAATTTTAATGTGAATCTCACCCACAAATCATTATAAGTTTCATTATTTCTTAAAAAAAATATGCTTGATTTCCACTATGGTCTCCCCTATATCATAGATTTATTATCCTCTTTATTTTTTCCCACCATACACTCACCATTGCATGGGATGAAATTTATTAAATCCAAAAATTATTTTTATAACTCCATAACATTCTTAGATCACCATTAATATTACTTCCACCAAGCCTTACAACCCAAGAGTTATAACATCATTATTTTATATAATAGGATCACACCAAGTGAATTGATAATCAAAATAACCACATTCCACAGAATGGTGTCCCTCAAACCAAAGGAAAACTCATCTGGCACCCATAGAAGAAAATTACTAAGAATATCGCATGATAAACCTACTTGTTTATCATAATAGAAAACATCCTCTAAAAACACTGACCAAAATAGAAATCATGGGTTTTTCGTTTCTTATGGTACTATAAAAACTAAACAACCAATCCCAAAAACCTTTATTCCAAAACAACCTTCCCAAATGACATGCACCATCACTAATGCTATATTATTCCCTCCATGACACCTAACACTATGGTGTGGTGGACCTCATAAATCCCAAACTCCCTTTTTCCAACCAAGAACCTCTATAAACCATTGGAAACCAAAGTGAACCATGAGAAAATATAAAATAACATAATCAAATAGAAACAGACCTAAAACTAAGTGTTCCATGGAGAATTTATTGTAAGTATATATCATTACATTAGAGTACATGTAAAATAATTCCTAGAAAAGAAAGATATAGAATATGGAACACTTCCCCCAAACCCTAGACAAATCCTAAATTTATCCTCCTAGCCATCACAAAATTTCCACCAATGCCACCACTTCCATCCAATATCCACCTTTATCACTGGAATTGAGTTTTTTTATTAAAATCATATTCACATCCTCTTAACATTAATAACCTGATGTATCCCAATGCAATACCATGTCTCTATGATGTAGATATTTCCTCCCAATTTTATCATATCCCAACAAATTTCACCTCCTACCTAAACTACCATGACCCTCTATAACCACTCCTCCCTTCCTTTCCTCCCCACTATCCTCCCCCCTCATCTGATGTAATAAACCCACACAACTACCTACCTATTTTATATTCCCCTCATTAGAATCCATTTTTATTTCTATCAATTCAGCCTTTATCGCTTTCCTCGATGAGCATTAAAGGGTTAGCCCCTGCACCTATCACCCCTTCCCTTCAGGTTCATCCTTTCCCTAACCCTAAAAATACTTCTCGTTGAGTCTCAATAGATACTTTCAATAGTATATAGTTAATTATAAGAGATTTTTTAGTTGAGTTTTGAGTTTTAGTTTTGGAATCAAATATTAATTGGTCTTTAATGATTTTAGTTTGGATTTTAGGGAAATTTATCTATGAATTCTTGTTAATTTGAATAAAAAAATTACTAATATTAATTCAGATTAATTACTAGGGTGGATATTACTAAGATTAATTAATATATAGATGTATAATTTCTATTTTTAGGGATAATTACATTGACCATGTTCACATTTAAATGGTCAGATTTGATGATCATTTGGAAATCAAAACTGTGTTTATAATGAGGAAATTGTGTTATTTGTTAATGTTGTGGTTACTTCTTAAGACTCATATTCACAATCAAAATACATTCATAGTAGCTTATTTTTTTTATTCCATTGAGTTGTTATAACTTATAACACTTTTTATTGTGATAATTTTCTATCGGGAGTTCACTTATCCTTCCTTACCCAATGTGAAATAGAAATTTAATTTAACTCACCTATTATTTTTACATGTTATAATTTTACCTTTTAGGATTTTTATAGGCTATCAATTTTCATGCTACAGTAATGTGCTCTTACTATAGTCATACTTGACAGTCCCATTGCATCATTTTCTTGGTACATTTATAAGTATTATTTTACCTTATTTAGTGACTTAAAATAAATTATATGGACTATCTATAATATCTCATAATGTTAATGAGTTTTCTATTTGAATTAATTATAAGGATAGAATATAGTTAATTTATGCTATATATTCTGAATATTATATATTATTTACATATATTTAATTTGTTCAGTTTTGGTACACTATTGATATCAATTTTTTGTTTCATTTATATATAATTAATTTATTTTGTTTAGAGAATTAATTTGTTAAAATTATTATATTAATTATTTAAATTTAAGTATTATTTTTGTATGCAACACCCCATGCTTCCATGGTACGCCTATCTTTGAATAATAGAGCAGTGTGTGTTGTACGCAACCTCGAGTTCTAACACACCGCGACCAATCTAAGTAGCTGTTATGAATAGTAGTACCCACTTTTTGAAATTATATAAATTTATATTTCAAAATGGACTTCATTTTTGTATTCTGAATATCGAAATTATCCTAAATTTAATTTTTTGTAATTTTCCGAGAACTTTCAATTTTCTATGAATAGAAAAATACTTAACTTTTTTAATCCAAATACTTTATAGTGATAAATTATACAATTGAGTGGTTTTAAAGTATAATTAGAATATATTTTTACCATTTTATCCAATGGTGGTCATTATAATTAATTTCACTTTGAAATTGGACATAAACAATTGTCAATCTTTTGATATATATTGCTTCTTAAAAACACGTTATTTGTTTTGACAGCGGGAATTAATTATTAAATTAATTAATTCAACTTATATGTTTTTAATTTTGTAAAATATACATCATTTTTGAATTAGGAATATCAATTGTATCTTAGGGTGAATTTTTGGTATTTTTCTGAAAAAAACTTCAATTTTTGATGAATAATGAAACCACTAAGTGGTAGTTAAAAAACTAATTTTCGTTTAAATGAAACATTACCACTTCTGTGAATTTAATTTCAAAAATCTGACATACATGGTTGTAATTATAAAGTAAAATGTGGTTCAATGGTATGAAAATAATTTTTGGTTAATAGTAACTTTTAAGTTTTATTAATCATGATTAAAGGTAATTAGTGAAATTTAAGGTAAAAATGGTATTATAAAAATATAAAAATATAAAAATATCTTGAAACTTGTCCTACACTTATTTTATGAGTCATGGAAGACCAAGACAATCCATTGGTTCACTTGGGGACCCCATGGAGCCACTTGGGTAAGAAAATGACATTAGTAACTTTTTATTTAAAGTAAAAATAAAATTGTCACAAATATGTGTTCTTTTACTAAAAAAATTATTACATGTGGTTATATAAGTTAACTTTTTTACTATAAATATTAATTGGAAAGATAAAACTATTTAATACATCATGGTAATTTTTTTATAATTTTTAGACATTAAATAAATTAAATTTTTTATGACACCATGATGATGCAGCGATAACCTCATTAATTAACGATTTTAATAAAATGGAAGGATAATGTAAAATCTAAAACTTAAACATGTCAAAAACCTATTTTATGAGTACATTTAGAACCCTTATCACCTTATACTCAAAATATATCATTGTGGGACCTTTAAAATCCGAAAATAATTTCATAATAATGTAATGTTTCATGACTTTCCAAGAGTGCCCTTCCTCTCCTCTTATAAAAGGCCCCCACCTCTACCACCTTATTCACACATTAAAGCCATTTTTCCCCGCCAAACTCTGCCCAAATACTCTCCCAACTTCCCTATATTACTCCTAGAAGCCTCACGTTGGGCAGAAGTCTTCCCAAGGAAGCCTTTGGCTCAAATCAAAAAGAGTTACCCGATTTTAAGGTAATGTCTTCTCTTGTGTTCTTTTGTTTTATTTTGCTTCTCCAACACCCTAAAATATTTTTATTACTTTATTTTGTAACAAAACCAGTATCCTAAATATACTTGGATGTTTTTATTAGAAGGATTTTATTTACACTTACACACACCTTCGTCTAATGGTTAAAGAACATACTGTTTCTGTGGGTGGCGAATTACTGCCTCACGAAACGATGATTGTTCAATCTTCTTTTAACACCTCTTATGGTGGCCATTATGATGACACTATTTTTATATATGATATATATTATGTTTTTTTTTCTTATAATTATGTATTTTTCATTTATGGCATACCTTTATGATTTCCATTATGGGTAAACGCGATAATTTCATTTTAGGAAGTGCGTACTACCGCCCCCTCAAAGTGATTTGAATCATTAATTCCATATGTGGGATGTATAAAGGATGGAGTAAATGGTATTATAAATTATATAATACTGGAATTATATTATACCTTTATATAATTATAATTTCATTCCATTAAATATGAAATAGAATTGAAAGTAGCATTCATGTGTACGTACGGCTTACCGTCTCCATGAACGGTGCATTTCATTTCTTACCTCTAAATGTTATGTAATATTAAAAATGCATGTATATAATAGATATATATGATATATATGATATCTACATCATGAATATAATTCTGGATATAATGTATATTTCACCACATGAACAACGTTTAATTATAAGAAGTTTATTTTTGACTCAAGTACCAAAGATCGACAAAATGACCGTTATTAACTTAAATAATTACATAATGTTCATAAAATGGTAATAAGTGATATAAAAGGAATAATGAACATGAAAAATTTTCTTAAGCATATAGAAATTAACTCTAGTTTATTATTCAGGAGATTAAAGAACAATCAAGTCAAGTCGGACACAAGGTAAGGGAACTTCTTAACCCTATTTCCGTTCTTTGGGTTAATCTCCTACTTTAAAATTATGTCATGATATTATTATGTCCTATCTTGTATTTTTACTTTATTTATGTGTAATTATAGTGAATACACATAATAGATATATTTTATTTAAAAAATTATCTTTGTAAGGACTTCGTCTCAATCTCATTTCATTGACGCATATTTTGTTTTATACACAACTTTCTTTTATACTATGTATAAACCCCTTTAACTTTTACATTTATTCAAAAGGAATCTTTTTATACGAAGCGTTTTACTAAACGACAAAAATGAATGTTTTTGTTTGTCGTACGTATGCGGAAATAACAACTTCACCGCCGTCGTGACCATTATTTGAGTTTCAGCTTCCTCTACAAGCCATAACATTTTTTTAAAATGAAAAATAGATACCAAGTTTTAATTTTCTTTTATTTTGGTATTGAAAATGGTTTTGAAAGTGTTTTTATTACAACAATGTGTTTTATTGATATCTTGTAATTGAAATGTGGAAATGTTATGTTTCCTTTATGTATGTTTTATGTGATACGATTATGTAATGGTTTATGATATGTTTAAACCTATTCATATGAGGAATGCATTGGACTTAATAAGTGACTGGTGGAGCCCGCTATAGCTCTTTGATACATCGATAGGTCTCATGAGACAAACTAGTGTCTTGGCACGAGGTCTTGAAAAAATATTATTTGTAATCTTGGCACGAAGCCCTGGCTACGTGGTTATGATAGTCTGGCATTATGCATTCCATCATTATGAAAGTGGTTATTGATATTGAATGTGATTATTCTACTAGTAGAATATCCATGTGAATAAGTAAATGGAATTATTTCATTTTATTTTTTCCATATTATGCTGAAGTTCAAGTTTAAAAGGCTTTTGTTTTAGTTATACATTGCCTTAAATGTTTATGTTTATTTATGAAAGTTTCCGCTGTATTGTTATCCTTACTGAGAATCTGAGCTCACCCCTTCAATGTTTTAATTTTTCCAGGATGTGAAGAAGTATATTATGAATGACCTGCAGGGATAGTATGAGGGGATATGAAGACAATATGTTTTTGTAGTTTTGTTTTACTTTATGATGTAATGTAAGACTTATGAATGTATCTAGTGTATCCAAGGCTACTAAACTAATCGGTATTTCAAGACATGATCTTTTTTGATCATGCCAATTTTATGAAATAATGCACCGACTTTGGGTAACTGGGGTTAGGGCGCTACAGTTGGTATCAGAAGCAGTTTAGTACTAACCTTGGAAGCTATATTTAGATAAACTCTGATTAGAGAACATATCCCTAAGATAGACTTTGAATATTTGTATAGAAGAACTTCCTAGAATTTTGGTATTATAGAGATTTTTTGAGTTTTCTGATCAATACATCCCTATCTGGATGCGAGCAGGTAGAGGCAGCTCTGGCACAGATGTACCTAGGGGTAAAACCCGAAAACATCGCTTTGAGCTAGACTCGAATGGGAACTGGTGCACGACAACGGGCCTTACTGCACTCTTGGTTACAACACTCCCGGGGGATATTCTTAGGATAATTCTCATTTTCTTTACAAACCATTATGAAGGGATTATGAGTATATACTTCCTCAAAGAAATTTTTTTATGATTATGGATTATATCCATAAATTGTTCAATTTATGTTAAGTGTTTTACAAGTATGGAATTATGTATTTTGATTCATAAACTGATCTAGTTTATGCCATTGTTTAGCAATATCACCTAGTGGAAGGAATGGAAACCATATCAACGCATACACTCTATATAGGGATTTCCCTCCTGCTCAAGATAATTATAGTGGAGCTGGAGATACAACTGGTGTTGATCAACTTATCACCATACTGGGACAACTCACTCAGGTTATGAATAATAACCTTACTCATATGGAGAACCCTGATCCGCAACGTGGAGGATCAATGTTAGACCGCTTCATGAGGCAACA
The DNA here is from genome assembly GCA_963277665.1 of Viscum album. Taxonomy (NCBI): domain Eukaryota; kingdom Viridiplantae; phylum Streptophyta; class Magnoliopsida; order Santalales; family Viscaceae; genus Viscum; species Viscum album. Next base: position 482,523,522 of record OY728139.1, read on the forward strand.
ATCACCAACATTCAATGGGAGTACTAATCCCTTAGTATCTAAGAAGTGGATAAATTCCTTAGAGAAAATATTCCATGCCTTGGGGAGTAGTGAAAGGGAAAAGGTTATCATGGCAGTTTACCGCCTCACTGGAGATGCTGATCATTGGTGTTCGTTGATTCAAAATACAAAGGAAGATGATGAATTATAGAATATGGAATGGAGGGAGTTCAAAGATATTTTCTTAGAAAAATACTTTCCTCATGACCATCGAGCAGATATAGAAAGGCAATTTCTGAGTCTGAGACAAAAGGAGGATGAGAATGTCGCAAAGTATGAGGCCAACTTTACAAGGTTATCAAGACATGTTGCGGATTATATACATAACCCAAGAAGTAAGATTGATCATTTATTTGATGGGTTAAAACCATTTCTCCGTTGATCATTAGTCTCACAAACCTTCTCTTCGTACGAAGATATTGTCTCATGTGCTATCGAGACAGAAAAGGAATTCTCTAAATCTTATGACAATAAAGTTAAGCAAGAGAAGAAGAGAATGGTGGAACAAGAGACAGATAAAGGGAAAAAGGGAAAGAAGAATTTCCCATTATGTGATAATTGTGGGAAGAATCACCCCAGTACTTGCCTAAAAGGAATGGGAGTTTGTTATAAATGTGGAGAAAAAGGTCAACAGGCTTGTGATTGCAAGGGAAAGAAAGAGGCTATCAATGTTGAATGCTACAATTGTAGGGAAATGGGGAATTATGCAAATGAATGTCTTAAGCATCAGAAAAACTTACCTCAGAAAAGTCCAAAGGATCAAGGACAATATTATGTTGTTACTACAGTTGAAGTGGAATAATTAATGTATTGGTGCTTTTGGACTCAAGGATTATATTATGGTTATAAGAATAATGTGATATATATAAAGATTGTACTACAGTACTTGTTGTTTTCATTAAGGTTTTAATATGATGAAGGTAATCATATTTTTGTATGTTAAAATAAGAGAAACTTTACTTTGTTTGGGGAATCTAATGATACAATTGATTTTGGAATTTAGTGACCTTTTAGAAAAAGTCTGGACAGAGGTATTTTGGATAACTATAAATGTTGGAATGGATTAAGTTGAACTTTGGGTAGTATTGTTTAAGGTTAAAACATTTATGAAGATTATTTTTGGAATATTATAATACTATAGTTTTAGGAAAAGGACAACCTACAGGTTGGGGGATAACTCGTCACGTCAGACAAAGCTGTAGGAATCGAACCCACAACCATAGTGTGACAGGCCTTTATTACCTACCACTAGCCTACAGGAAGTCCCTGGTTATTACAAAATAGTTTTCCTAATCTAAATGGTATGTTTTAATATTTGGAACCTTATAAGATTAGGATAAATAGAATATTTTTGAGTTTTATTACCTTTTGGAGTGAAAGATGGGTTTGTGGAAAAACATTTAGTAAGGAATGAATGTCTACATGACAAGTAAGTATATTTCCTTACATTATTAGTAAATCTCATAAATAAATTCTTCAACTTTATGAAAGGTAACTTAAAACAAAAAAAAATGTTGTCGGTTAACATTTCCTACTGTGGAATCAAAGACCGTTTAACTAATCAAAAGTTTGTGATTTTCTTGTAGTTAACTTTCTCCTAATACTGTTTTCTACAACTCTCCATCAGACCTTGATGGTTTGTTCCTCCTCCATATCCATGTTTTCATAGAATCTTATTATGGGCTATCTCGAGTGACCTTTGTACTTCTCTTTCTTTCTTTTAAAGTTATATTTTTATTAACCCAATTTTTGATGTGGGTTTTCCACAAAGGTATTTTCTATTTTCAACCCTTTATTTTCAAAGAAAAAATTCAAATTGTGAGGACGCAGTTTATTGAAGGAGGGGAGAATGTAACACCCCAAGATTCCATGGTACTCTTTTCTTTGAATAATAGAGCAGTGTGTGTTGTATGCAACCTCGAGTTCTAACACACCGCGATCAATAAAAATAGCCATTATGAATAGTAATACCCAATTTTTGAAATTATATAAATTTTATATTTCAAAATGGACTTCATTTTGGTATTCGGAATATCGAAATTATCCTAAGTTTAATTTTTTGTAATTTTCTGAGAACTTTCAATTTTCTATGAATAGAAAAATACTTAAAAACAACTTTTTTAATCCAAATATTTTATAGTGATAAATTATAAAATTGAGTGGTTTTAATGTATAATTAGAATATATTTTTACTATTTTATCCAATGGTGGTCATTATAATTAATTTCACTTTGAAATTGGACATAAACAATTGTCAATCTTTTGATATATATTGCTTCTTAAAAACACGCTATTTGTTATGACAGTGAGAATTAATTATTAAATTAATTAATTCAACTTATATGTTTTGAATTTTGTAAAATAGACATCATTTTTGAATTAGTAATATCAATTGTAGCTTAGGGTGAATTTTTGGTATTTTTCTGAAAAACTTCAATTTTTGATGAATAGTGAAACCACTAAGTGGTAGTTAAAAAACTAATTTTTTGTTTAAATGAAACATTACCACTTCTGTGAATTAAATTTAAAAAATCCGGAATTCATGGTTTTCATTAGTAAGTAAAATGTGGTTCAATGGGATGAAAATATTTTTTGGTGAATAGTAACTTTTAAGTTTTATTAATCGCGATAAATGGTAATTAGTGAAATTTAAGGTAAAAATGATATTATAAAAATATAAAAATATATTTACACTTGTCATACACTTATTGTATGATTCATGGCCTACCAATACAATCCATTGGTCAACTTGGGGACCCCATGGAGCCACTTGGGTAAGAAAATGACATTAATAACTTTTTATTTAAAGTAAAAATAAAATTTTCACAAACATGTGTTGTTTTACAAAAACAACTATTACATGGGGTTATATAAGTTAACATTTTTACTATAAATATTCATTGGAAAGCTAAAAAGATTTAATACATCATGGGAATTGTTTTATAATTTTTAGACATTAAATAAATTAAATTTTTTATGACACCGTGATGATGCAGTGATTACCTCATTAATTAACGATTTTAATAAAATGGAAGGATAATGTAAAATCTAATACTTAAACTTCTCAAAAACCTATTGTATGAGTATATTTAGAAACCTTATCACCTTATCCTCGAAATATATCATTTTGGGACCTTTAAAATCAGAAAAGAATTTCATAATAATGTAATGTTTCATGACTTTCCAAGAGTGTCCTTCCTCTCCTCTTATAAAAGGCCCCCACCTCTACCACCTTATTCACACCTTCGAGCCATTTTTCTCGGCCAAACTCTGCCCAAATACTCTCCCAACTTCCTTATATTACTACTAGAAGCATAACTTTGGGCATAAGTCTTCCCAAGGAAGCCTTTGGCTCAAATCAAAAAGAGTTACCCGATTTTAAGGTAATGTCTTCTCTTGTGTTCTTTTGTTTTATTTTGCTTATCCAACCCCCTAAAATATTTTTATTACTTTATTTTGTAACAACACCAGTATCCTATGTATACTTGGATGTTTTATGAGAAGGATTTTATTTACACTTACACACACCATCATCTAATGGTTAAAGAACATACTGTTTCTATTGGTGGCGAATTACTGCCTCACGAAACGATGTATGTTCAATCTTCTTTTAACACCTCTCATGGTGGAAATTATGATGAAAATATTTTTATATATGATATATATTATGTTTTTTTTATGATTCTTTATTTTTCATTTATGGCATACCTTTATGATTTACATTATGGGTAAACGCGATAATTTCATTTTAGGAAGTGCGGACTACCGCCCCCTCAAAGTGATTTGAATCATTAATGTCATATGTGGGATGTATAAAGTATGGAGTAAATGGTATTATACATTATATTATACTTGAATTATATTATACCTTTATATAATTATAATTTCATTCCATTAAATAAGAAATAGAAATTAAAGTAGCGTTCATACGTATATACGGCTTACCGTCTCCATGAACGGTGCATTTCATTTCTTACCTCTAAATGTTATGTAATATTATAAATGCTTGTATATACTGGATATATATGATATATATGATATCTACATCATTAAAATAATTCTGTATATAATGGATATTTCACCACATGAACAACTTTTAATTATAATAAGTTTGTTTTTGACTCAAGTACCAAAGATCGACAAAATGACCGTTTTTAACTTAAATAATTACATAATGTTCATAACATGGTAATAAGTGATATAAAAGGAATAATGAACATGAAAAATGTTCTTAAGCAAATAGAAATTAACTCTAGTTTATTATTCTGTAGATTAAAGAACGATCGAGTCAAGTCGGAGACGAGGTAAGGGAACTTCGTAACCCAATTTCCCTTCTTTGGGTTAATCTCCTACTTTCAAATTATGTCATGATATTATTATGACCTATCATGTATTTATAATTTCTTTATGTGTACTTATAGTGAATACACATAATAGATCTATTTTATTTAAAAAATTGTCTTTGTAAGGACTTCGTCTCAATCTCATTTCATTGATGCATATTTTGTTTTATACACAACTTTCTCTTATACTGCATATGAACCCCTTTGACTTTTACATTTATTCAAAAGGAATCTTTTTATACGAAGCATTTTACTAAACGAAAAAAATGAATGTTTTTTTTTGTCATACGTATGCGGCGACAATGACTTCTCTGCCGCCGTGAACATTATTTGAGTTTCAGCTTCCTCTACAATCCATAACTTTTTTTAAATGAAAAATAGATACCAAGTTTTAATTTTCTTTTATTTTTGTATTGAAAATGGTTTTGAAAGTGTTTTTATTACATCAATGTGTTTTATTGATATATTTTTATTGAAATGTGGAAATGTTATGTTTCCTTTATGAATTTTTTATGTGATACTATTATGTAATGGTTTATGATATGTTTAAACCTATTCATATGAGGAATGCATTGGACTTAATAAGTGATGGGTGGAGCCTGCTATAGCTCCTCGATGCATCGGCAGGTCTCATGAGACAAACTAGTTTCTTGGCATGAGGCATTAACAAAATCTTATTTGTAGTCTTTGCACGAGGCCTTGGATACGTGGTTATGATAGTCTGGCATTATGCATTCCATCATTATGAAAGTGGTTATTGATATTGCTTGTGATTATTCTACTAGTAGAATATCCATGTAAATAAGTAAATGGAAATATTTCATTTTATTTTTTCCATATTATGCTAAAGTTCATGTTTAAAAGGATTTTGTTTTAGTTATACATTTCCTTAAATGTTTACGTTTATTTATGAAAGTTTCCGCTGTATTGTTATCCTTACTGAGCATCTGAGCTCACCCCTTCAATGTTTTAATTTTTCCAGGATGTGAAGAAGTATATTATGAATGACCTGCAGGGATAGTATGAGGGGATATGAAGACAAGATGTTGTTGTAGTTTTGTTTTACTTTATGATGTAATGTAAGACTTATGAATGTATCGAGTGTTTCCAAGGCTACTACATTAATCGGTCTTTCGAGACATGATCTTTTGTGATCATGACAATGTTACGCAATAATGCACCAACTCTGGGTAACTGGGGTCGGGGCGTTACATTGTAGAATTTTATTTAGTTTTTATTTTTTTTATTTTTTTGAATTAATTGTGTCACTTATTATATTTAATTTCCTCTAATTATAAAATTGATTTTTCTTGTTTTTTATATCATTTTCATGAAATTTTATTTGTTTGGAATTTTTTCTGATATATTTTTTCTATTGTATTATTTTGATAGTTTACTCTTGAATATGATATGTAACAACCCCAACTCTAGTAACCAAGATCAGGTGTTTTCTTTCTTACATTGAAATTAAATACAATCGATCACATCCTAGAAGACTAAAAAGTTTCGTAGTCATGGTAAATAAGATACCAACTTGAATCTCACATTATATTCTAGAAGATAAAATTAAACGCAATATTTTATTTGATATCATCATTATTCTATTTGGAATACCATTGAATATCATTCATAGTGAAAATTTTATGATCCTAGGGAAAAGGGAAAATAAGTAAATTATGAGCTAAAAATCTCAATAAGGATTACATACTGACAAATATATCAGGAGTAAATAGGTAATAATAAATATGTAAAGGTAAATAACTAAAAATAAATTCCATTTAATCAATAACATGAGCATGAAATGCATCCATGGATAATATCAATGAAATAATCACATGGATAATAATAAATAAATTCTAGATGAAGGAAATTATTAGTATTGTATGTCATGATCTCATAAATCATGATATATTTTCTATCAAATCCATATTCCAATAAATTTTAATTGATTGGTAGGTGTACCCAAGAAATATAATTAATAATACTATCCAACTTATTTTTCTCATGAGACCCATCAATAAATCAAGAGGATATCTAAAACTAATCCCCATCCATGACTATAATTCTAATGAATTCCTCAAATATTATTGGACAATTTAATTCTTAAATAATATTCAGTTAATAAAATAACAATTAGAGTAAAACACTATATATTGAAATGGTATATTATTTAATAAATAATAAATTCCATAATATAAGGAATTTGGAAATTTAATATAAATTTAATGTCAAAAGAAATATTATCACAAGAAAGTGAATGTTTCAAGAGAAATTTAATAACCACAAAATTAATAAGAGATAAAAGATAACCTTAAATTCAACACATATAAATTTTTTTTAGTAAAATCAATTATTGTAGAAAATAATAAGGGAAATATTAAAATAAATTTTTATTCAAAAATTTTATTTGTAAAACAATAGAATACTTATAGAATAATAAAAAATATTGGTAAATAATTATAATAGAGGGAAAATATGTTAACATAATATACGTTAAAAAGAAACATTTTTTTTGAATTTTTATCAGGAAAGTAAAAAAAAGAAACTTTTAAAAAATAATAAAAATAATACTTTAACAACTATAATAAGTCAAGGGATACTTAAAATTTCCTTAGTAAATTATTTCAGAAAATGAAAATTACTTTTGTAAAACAATTTTAAAAAATAAGGACATGAAAGTAAAATATACATGATGAAAATATAAATAAGATGGGTTTTTATTTTAAACATATTTTCCTTGATTCAAGTGACAAAGAGAGTAAATGTTGGAAGAATTAATGAAACTCATTAAATATATAAAGAATTAGAAAATTTATAAAGGTTATGGAAGATAGATTTTAATAATCCTTAAAAAAAGAAATCCTATAAAAATGAGATTGAAAAATATATAATTACATACTTGCTAACATTTATATTATAAACCATTGAAATTGTAGACATGAATTGAATATTTAATCACCATTAATAAATAAATATTCATGTTAAATATTTAAATGTGGAAGTATATACACCACATAAAATTTAATAGGTTCATAATAAAAAATATTTCTTAATGGAGTGTAAAATGAGATGAAATCCCTTAAAAAGATTGTATCATTGAAGTGAGAATTAATAAATTATGTGATTATGTGTAAAAATTTAAATTAAGATACAAATATTTTTAATACAATATAATTCAATCATAGGTAATTTGACACATAATCATGACATAGTATAGTCAATGAAGTAATAAGTATAACTAAATGAATGAAAATTGTGTTAAGAAACCCCATACCACTTGTTAACATTCAAGTCAAATACCCTTGGATAAAATATTTTAAATTAAAGGTTAAAATAACATGAAGTATTATGTATTGATGATATAGCATTCATAATTACAATATATACACTATACGAATGAAATTAGGTGTATAATATTAAAATATGCAGTAATGAAGGGAAATTGAGATGAAATCCCTTAAAACGATCATATCATTGAATTAATAAATAATCAACGAATTGAATATGTGTAACAAATATAAATCTAAAAAAACAACTGTAAATAAAACATAATACAATTATATTTCATTTAACACATAATTATGGCATATCATAGTCAATGAACTATAAGTATAACCAAATGAATGTTAATTGAGTTAAGAAACCCCTTACCTCACTCTTCTACATAGATGAACGTGATTTAACCTTATTCATAAAAAAAATTAAATTTATTTTAATTATCCTAAAAAACCTAATACAAACTTTTAATATCATATATGATTTACTTATAACATTTCATTAACCTTTAATTAATAATAACTTATTAAAAACATCATTTTAGAGTATTAACTTTCTCATTAGTCATGCAAGCTTCAGTTTGGTAGTTTTGGTTCTTACATCTTGATAATGGTACCATTATCTCTATAATTTTATTCTTGATAAAATATAATATATATTCAATATATATATAATTATTTATTTACATTCATCTCTAAAATATAAAGGTAGAAAAATTAATTACTCTGTACATAGAGACATTAGGTCATATGCTGATATGAAAAATATTTTCTCTTTTCAATGGATTGAATGAAATAAAGGTAAATAATAATTCAGAGTTAATGAACAATAATAATATCATATATATCTTATATATTCATTAAATCGATTACCATCCATGTAAATATGAAATGAAAAATGAATCACATTGCTTTATTGAAGTGATAGTCCACATGTATGCACAAGCGCCTTTATCATTTTCCAATAGATGGGAAGGTAAAAAGGTAGACACAATATTATAGTTAAAATGAATAATTATTCCTTAAATATCATATGTATTTGTTACTTATATCATTATTACCATCCATGTGTGGTGGTGATGAAAAAAGATTACATTGGTTTATGTGGTGGTAGTCCTCCATACACCCGAGTGATGTTTTTGTTCACCATTTTATGGAGAAGGAGATTGATAAATATTTTTACATAAAGATAATAAAATATAATTATAGAAAATATGCTGGTGTTATTATTTTATAATTTTTTTTACATAATTTATATTTTTAAAAACAGGAAGTAAAAAAAGAAAGAGCTCAGTAAAAATGATAACTCTCTCTTAGAGGAACCTCATTTGGAACGTTTTAAAAGGACCCTAGAGTTAGTCTTTGGGGAAAACCAGAACCTCTATAAAATGGTTAAGGATTTTTGGGAAAGTTTTTGGTAGGTTTTGGTTGAGCTAAATTGATCAATAGGCACAATTATGTGAGGATAGGAGGGTCCCTTTTATATGTGAGGGGAGGGGAACTATTGAAATTACTTGATGTAATAAATTATTAGAAATTAATTTTCAGGAAAAAATGTATCCAAATTAATATTATTATAATTTAAGGTGATTAAAAGTCTAAATAATCTAATCTAATAAAATTTTCACAATTTTTCATTATGTTTTTACCATTATATCTTAGTTTTAACCTCTCGTCAACCCTTTAGTCGAATACCTTAGTATCAAATTTTTTATACTTTTGGGGTAAATAAAGTTACTAGAAAGTTAAATTTTACACATAAAAGGACCATGTTTGATATTATAAACCATATAAAATAATATTCAAAAAAATTAGGATTTTTATTATTTTTAAATATTTTAATTTAATTTTATTTATTATAAAGTATCATTAATGTCATTTTTGGAAATTCATGAACTATTAATAATATAATATATTTATAACTTATATAAAATGGTTCAAAAATTAAATTTATTTGATTTTAAAGAAACTATGATATTAATATTAATATATAATATAATTTTTATAGGTCTAGATATCATTTTAAACATACATTTTTATTTTACCCCTAGGTTAACTAATTATAACCATAATCGTGTTAATAAATTTTTCAATATTAATGGGTAGTAATTTTAAATATAAGGTTACAATTAGATCATAAATTGATAATTAATGAGATTTAATTAAATTTATTATCTTAATTTTCCCCTTGTAATACTTTTATGTTTTTTAAAGAAATTAAAAAATATATATTAAACATAGAATACTATTAATGTCACTTTAAGAACCATACACATAATTTTAATTTGAAAACAACATAAAAGAAAAGGAATTAAAAAAAAACTTTATCACATATATAATAAGTTATATTAATATTTTAAATTCTCCGAAAACTGTAACTCATGAAAAAATATTACTTTTATAGTTTTTAAAATTATTTACATGATTTTTATACTACTTTCACAAGTACAATGTCAGTATTGAGTAAGCATTTAATGTAATTATTTCATCAGTAACAACCTAAAAAAATTACCATCACAAAAATCCATTAATTAAGTTAAAAATAAAATTTTAATTCATTTAATATTCTCATTTACTAAAATCTATCTCCTGAAAAATTGTTTAATATGTTACTTTGACTTATCTTGCCTTGTGTACTCAGTGCACAAGAATTTGTATAAGGAACTAATAATATAACAATACAATTCATATATATAAGTAAAATAATCAATAATAATTCATATTTAATAATAAAAGAAGTAAAATACTTAATAATTATAAAATATTATTTTTATAACACCAAATTTTACTTTTCTAATGCTGCTTAAACACTGCATCGACACTAAAAATATTTTGTATATTTATCATGAAATAAATTATAATTTATATGAATGAAATTAATTTGGTAATAATATTGTGTTATATCAGCATACGTGATTTATTCCAAAATTTTAAAAAAAATTATATCATATTTATATCAAGGAAATATCATTAAAGATACCATATTGCATAAAAACTACATTTTCCCTTATTCACTAAAAAATTATCTTCCATTGACAAATATGAAAACTTAATCATTGGTTAAATTTTACTTTATAAATTTAATAATTAATTCAATGAAAATGTAATTATTATAATTTTTATAATTCAATTTTTATATAAATCCATCAAACATACTGAAAAATAGTTTTTAGGAAAATGTGTTCTTAAGAAAAAAAATTAACTTATGTAAAAATTACAGAACATTTATGAATCAAAAATAATAAATTGGATTATTATAAATTAAATAGATAATATTTAAGTTTAATACCAAATAAATTGGACTTTTAAATTACTTGATTAAATGAAAATAAATGATATTATTTGAAAATTTTTTATTTTTTACTAAACACTAAACAATTCATCATTTCAGAGAAACCCCAAAATTTCACCCTTGGATAATTTTAATATTATAATTTAAAAAATAAATTTCATTATAAAAAATAAAATATTTTAAAGTTTAATAGATAAATTATAATTTTCATTCACAAAATCAAATAATGTCATTTTTGAAGAAAATGTATTTTTAAAGCATAAAATGAATTCCCTGTAAATTTATATTATTATTTCCTAAGAATTCATCAATATATTTATATTGATTAGTACCACTATAATTATATTTTATAATATTGTTATTCATATTCATTCCTTCTAATTCAATGGATTTTTTATAATGTTCACATTTAAAATATAATATTTTTGTAATATATATCAATTCACATAAATCTCAGTGTTATAGTTAAAAAATATATATAGATTATTATTATTATTTTAAAATAACTTTTCTGGGTGTTATATTATACCACCTTTAACTAAATTGCACATTATCAATTTCAAATTAGTTATCAAAGGTTCAATATTTGAAAATATTGTTGTTGAAAACTCACATCGTATAGAGGGATAATAAAGCTTCCTTTTGAATAGGGAAGTAGAAAATATAATGGCTTTTTGAATTATCATATATTTGGTTTCCTGGATAATAATAAAATTGGTGATATGTTAAAATATATACATGGAGGAGAAAACTAGCATCTAGGGTTTAATATCTAGAGATATATAACGTGTTCATTAAAAAGATAAAAACCACAAAATCATAAATCAGTGAGGGGTAAAAAGGCCATCAATTCATCAAAAATGAAGATGAAAGGATAAATTTTTTATTTGATGGACCTTTTCCTAATGTTAATAGATTTTTTTTTTATTATGATAGATAACATGATAAAATGTACATACTTGATTTATTTCCATTTCATAAGCACAATTTCAACCTTTGGTTTTGTTTCAATGAATTTCTACTACATATCATATTCCAAGAAATAAATACTCAAGATGAATTTTTAATGGTCGAATAAAGGAAGTTAATTTTTAATAGATCGTGAGATCCCTAAAAATGACAAGGAACTCCAACTTTTTATAAATATTTAACATAATAAAATTTGTCATCCAAAGTTATCCAATGTGGATAAATACAATAAATATATCCATCAAAGCTTAAAAATAACCCCTAAAGTTTAAATTAAACCATTATATAAATATATAACCTTAAGTCTTATTCAAAATATGTCTGACCAAATTGAAAAAGTCAAAATATAAAAGATTTTATCGCATATATTTTTAAAGATCTCCTTTAACCTTTATCCCCTGGAAATATGAAGTAGTTCATAATTTCACATACCAATCTTGTGAATACCTTGATCATATGTTCTCTAAAATATAATAATATACTAAATGACAATAATACCTCAATTTAAAAAACATATGCTTCCAAAAATTAATGATATCATTATTACATAAATAAAATCATTGACTATTGAATATATTAACTAAATTCAAAAACATTTTAAACCACTTTTTTCATCAAATCACTATTCAATTCCAATGTCATCAATACTATCCAATTTAGTTTTATTGATTTCAATCTTCTATTTATCCCAAATAAACATTATTAACTCAACAACAGGTATATATTAAGTGTTATATTTATATTAATAACGCGTAATAAAAATATCACCTTAAAAATAAATCATTTTTATTTTTTATCATTAGAATTCAACATAGTATTTTCAAACCCTTAATGAAAAAATACTTTAGAATAATCCATATATGATTTATTATAATTATTACATGAATATCATTGATATAACAGTTCTAAAACAAAATTTATGAATCCCAATACACAAATATCTATCATTTCACTCAATGATATAACATAAGTATATCCTATATCAAGGAGTTAATCCTTGGATTATGGAATTGACTCAAATAATGATTGTGTTCCCCATGCATAAGAAATTTAACTATAAATGGTACATTAGGATGAACTTTATATTCCTCCATTGAACTCTTAATTATTCGTCAATAATTACTTACTCTATGATCTTCTTTTCTGCACATAAAACATCATCACATTCCTCTGATATTTTTCCCTGAGTTCTTACTCTAACATACATAACATATAGGAAAATAAATCCTCTTCCCTTTATGGTATTCCTGAAATTAAATTTTTTTTCTTATTAAGTGTGTTAGGAAACTCACCCATGTTAAAAATTTTAATCATGTATTGATATAAATGATCTTGAATAATCATAAGGTTTCACCTTATAGCTACCATTTCATTTGATTTCCCATGAGAACAAACATTACATTGTCTATCGCATTCTGTGTTCACACAATTCCCCATGGTTCAATCCATTTCTTAAAAAAATAATTGTGTGTGAAAAAAATTAATAGTAATAAATCTTGATAGTTTCTTTTAAATATATAGAATCATAGTTTTAACTAAGGCGATCCTTGATCATCATCTATTTTAATCCATTATAATGGTTCATAAATAAAATTTGAATTAACCCAAGAATATCCTTGAGGTGTGTCAAACTAGATGAATAGTAATTTCACACTCACTACGCACCAAAATGATGGTTGATATATACTAGACTAACTCTTTTTATGGTTATTAACCATGGATACATCTATATCAAAACCACATCAAATTGTAGAATCTTGATAGGTGTGCATTTCTACAAAAATTAAAATTCGCTACCATATAAAAAAACATTATATTATTATTCTAAAATCATATATATCCTCAATTTTTGTTATAGGGTATTGTTTTATTATCTAGATATACCTAACTATATTTCCCAATGATTCTACTAAACTTTATTTTATACCAATTGTAACATCCCCTAATATAATAACCTAGTTTTGGTGTTTTACTTATTACATTGGAACTAGATACATGAGATCACATCCTTAAGGACCAAATAGTTTTGCTTTCTACGTAAACTATATTCATACTTGAATCAAACATTAAATTTTGAAACCTAAAAAATGTAACACCATATTTTCATTGAAAGAATTATTATTATGTTCAGCATATCCTTGAAAATACTTTATAGTAAATATCTTGGGATACTTGGGAAAAGGAATCATAATAAAATTGTGGGATAAAATGGTCACTAATGGATACATATAGCATAATATATCATGAATAAATAACAAATATTCAATTTGGAAAGGTAAATAACTAAAAACACATGCCACTTAATCAATAAAATGAGAAAGAAATTCATCCATGGGTAATATCAATTAAATAATGTCATGGATAATAATAATTAAATTTTAAATGAATTAAATTATTAATATTGTATGTCATGATATATTTACCATCAAATACTTGTGCTAAAAAAGATTAATTTACGGGCATGTATACATCAAAAAATGAAATTTAATGAGGCTAGATAATTGATTTTTCTCATGAGACTCATTAATGCATTGAAGGGATATCTATAATCAGTCCCCAATCATCACTTCATGTTCAATTCATTCTATATATATTGAATGATAATTTTAATTCATGAAAAATGCATCTAATCAATAAATATATGTATTGAGTAGAGAATACATAATATCATGATTTCCCAATTCAATCAAATAACAATCATAATAAAACACCATATATAGAAATGGTATATGTTTTATGTAGAAAGAATATTCTTCATATAAATAATATTGGTATTTAAGAGAAATGTATTGTCCAATAAATTGTGATAATAATAAAGTGAATATTTCAATAGAAATATAATGACCAAAAAAATCAATAAGAGATAAAATAAGAACTTAAATTCATCAGAAATAATGGTTTTCTTAAAAATTTATATCTTTTGTAAAATGGAATAAAATATTAAAATAATCTTTCATTAAATATTTTTATTTGTAAAACCATGTTAAACTCATTAAAATAATATATGATAGAGTAAAATGGTTATGGTGGTGAGAAAATATGTTAATTTTGTATATGATAAAAACATTCCTTTTGAATTTTTATAATGAAATTTGAAAATATTTTTTTTATATAATTAAATATGATTTAAAACTTTTTAAAAAGTCAAGGGTAACTTAAAATGTCGATAATAAATCAATTGGGTATATAAAACATTATTTTTAAAAAAAATTAAACTTATGTGCATTGAATAAAAGTATACCTTATCAAAAGAGAAATAATATTGGTTATTCATTTAAAAATTTATTTTCTTTATTTGTGTTCCAAAGAGAAAAAATGTTAGAAGAAAACAATTATGCAACTTAAAATCATCATTTTAGAGTGTGAAATGTCTCGTTTTTCATGTATTATTTTGTTTTATAGTTTTAGTATTTGAATCATGATCATGGTTTCAAAATACAAATAATTTTATCCAAGGTAAAAATATAATATTATATATATATATATATTCATTCATAAAATATAGAGATATAAAAATGAATTACACCATTCATGGAGATAGTCAGTCGTACATAGGCCTGAACGCTATTTTAAAATTTTGAATGATAGAATGAAATATAGGAAAAAAATAATTAGCCTTCATAAAACCATAATAATATCATATATATATTATATATTCAATAAATATATTACTATCCTTGTAAATATTAAATCAAAAATGAACCATATTGCTTCATATGGGTTATAGTCCACACATATACACAAGTGACATTATCATTCTCCAATGGATAAGAAGGTAAAAAGGTAGGTATGATACTATAATTATAGAATCATAATTATTTTAAAAATATCATATATATTCATTAGTTCTATCATTATAATTATCCATTCATGTAAGTGATGGAAAACAATTAACCAGGTTCATGAGGTGGAAGTCCACCTTACACACGAGTGATGGTTTTATTTCCCATTTGATGGAGAAGAAGATGGATAGATATTATTTTATAAACATAATAAAATCTAATTTTATATAATATATTGGTGTTATTATATTTAAATTTTTATGACATAACTAAATTTGGTAAAATAATAAGTAAAAAAATAATGAGTTTGGTTGCGTTGATTAACTTATATTAGAGAAATCTCATTTAGACCTCTTTTAATAGACCCTACAGTTGGTATTTTGGGAAGAAAATAACCTATATAATATGGATAACGATGTAAGGTATAGTTTTATCATGTTTTTTTATTTCTAAATATCATAAAATGTGTGAATAAGTGAGGAGAGGAGGTGCCCTTGAATAAGTGCGGGGAGGGGAAATCTTGCAATTACTTAAAGTATTAAATTAATATAAATTAATTATCATGTAAAAATAGTTTACATTTTTATAATTAGAATATAAGTTGATTATTCATCCAAATACACTGATATATTAAAATTTGGTCAAGTTTTGGTAATGTTTTTAACATTATTTCTCAGTTTTAACCCCCTCTTGTCCCTTTTGATGATTACAGTGATATCAATGTTTTTTACTCTTTAGGGTTAAATAAAGTTATTATATAAGGATAATGGGAATATAAATGGAATATGGTTGATATTATAGAATATATAACCATGAATTTACCCAATATTTTATTGGTATGAAATTTAAATCATTTAATAAATTGTTTTTTATTATAAAATATCATTAATATTTTTTAGAAATATATCAAATATTATAATATAACTTGAGAATAACTATTGTAAAATAGTTCAAAAATAACATGGATTCAATGAAATGGAATTTAATTTATTAAAAAAATAATCTAGTCAAATTTTAATAGATTTATATATAATTTTAACATTAATCTTTTAGTTTAACACCTTGGTTAACCAATTTTAACCTTATCTGTTGTAATGACATTTGCATTATTAATGGATTATAATTTTACTTATAAGGTGAAAATTGGATCATAAATGAACATTTGATGTCATTATAGACCATTTATAATCATAACTAGCATTTTTTAATATTTTTATGATATTTAATTAAGTTAATAAAATATATTTAACATAAAATACTATAATTGTAATTTTAAGAACTATTCACATAATTTGGATTCAAAAATATAATGAATTAAATGGAATTAAAATATAAAACATTAATAAATATATAATATGTTATATTTTTCTTCAAAATTAATGGAATACTATAAGTCACCAAAAAAAATCATTTAGAGTTTTTAAAATTTTTTACTTGATTTCTCTACTACTTGCACACATAAAGTATTAGCATTGCATGAGTATTTAAGGTAATTATTTCTTCCCTAAAAATTAAAAAAAAATACCCAAATTAAAATAAATTAATTAATTTCATAATTATAATTTATGTTATTTCAATGTGAATATTTACACACATTTATTTCATGACATATTATTTAATATTTTATTTTGACTTTTCTAGTCTTGCACAAGAATTGTAAAAAAAAATTGGATAACTCGCTTTTTATATAAAAAACTAAAATATATCAACAAAAACTATAAATTAAATTTTTTATTTTATAATAAATTCAATTAAATTATTTCACCTTCTCAGTTATCATCTTTAAGACACCAAATTTTTCTTTTCTAATACTGCACAAGCACTATGTTGGCATTGAAAATGATTTTCATACTTGTTATAAAATAAATTATAATTTATATGTTTTGAACTATTTTTATATGATATTTATATTAAATTATAATATAATATTCATCCCATGTGTTTAATAAATTTTTATATCACATTTTGTCACGAGCCCGCCCGAGTCGACCCTGAACTGGTCACCCAAGCCGGTCCGCGGCAAGTCCCGAGGAGCATTCCCGAACCCCCCGGGATGGCAACTAGTGCCGAGCATTAAAAATTTCAATCGTTGGGAACGGTTTCAGCCCAAACAAAAAACAGGATCGAAAGAGCGAATACAAACTAAACAAACAGACAAACACTAAAGACACAAAAAAAACAAAACTACACTACGATATACCTCCACGTGACCTCGTGGGTCACCACCCAACTACAACCAACGTCGCTCTCTCACTGAGCGACTCAAGCCAGGAAAACCTGAACACAAGGAACCTGCAACTGAAATGGTAAAAGATAGGCGTGAGCACAAAAGTACTCAGTAGGTGATCCCAACAACAAAACCCAAAACACTGCCAGTAAATAAAGAATCTACATATTCCAGGTTTGAACCACAATGTATAAAAGTATGATTTCATAGTGTTTTACTTGAAAATCAAAACACAAGACTTTTCCCTTATTCTTTTTCGAAAGTTGGTTCCCTGCCATTAGTTTTAAACTCATTCTAAAAAGCAAAGTGCTACATTTTCAAGTTTTACGCAATGAGAATAAAGTATTTTCATTTGAAAACCATTTTACCAAAGTCGAACAGTATAGGCTGTGAATGATGACTGAAAGTAAACAAGCGGGGAAAACAAGTGCAAGTAAAGGTAAACAAGAAAGGAAAACCAAGTATAAGTAAAAATAAAATAAACCAGAAGTTATCAGCAATAACCATGGGTGATCCTAAACATCCCTAGAAAACCCCTAGATGTACTCGGGTTCAGACTACCTGCCGGCATGGTACTCCACAGTCAATAACCAACTGGCCGCCCTAATAGCCAACCAGTGGCACATCCCTCCTGGCCTGTCCACAACTCCAGGGGGTACTAACCCGTCTAATCAGGGTTAGCAATCAACCGTCACTCGATAATCTACAAGTCGCCTAGGAAACCATGGTGGTTTTAGTAACACTGTGTAAGTGGGAGACCCTCGCACGCGTGACTCATCTCACCGCACTTGCCAACCCCTTACACGGACATCGCTACACGACAACCCTCGAAGGGAAGTCCCCATGTAGATATGCCCTCATAAGTACGTATATATATAAGTAGACAGTTCACAATAAAGTGCCAACCGGGCCGCCACATCATTAACATTTTAACCATTTAATACCAAATCATTTCAAAAGGGATACGACACATGCCATTTCATTGAAAACCAGAAACACACTTGCTTTACAAGTAGAATCATTTTCCAATATCCGAACGCACCCCACTTTTATCAAGAGCCAAACGGGCCTTTAATCACTTTCTGAAGGAATAATATTTCTCAAATGAAAACCAAACTTTTAATCACGCGTCAAAGGAAAACATTTTTCAACAACCAAGAACCACACTTAAAGTTATCAAAATCGAGTTTAAAGGTCATACGGCATTTCCCCAAATCAAGGTTCTAAGAAAACCCATTTTTTTCCATAAACAATACACCTACTAATTTACACACACCAAAAACATTTCAAAACTCAATTTCACATTTCATAAAGAACCATTTAGCAATATTACCATGGAATCACATAATTGAAACCAAGAAAACACTTTCAATGAAACGCTAGAATTAAATAGCTTCCATTAATCAGCAGATCACCATACTATAAATATCTACTTAATAATACCTTTAAATTTACTGAAACTCAATAAAAAGACAAGGAATAAATGAATTCTAAATTTAAAGGCGAGTGTAATGGGAGACCTACCTCGAATCGGAACGAAGGACGACACGGCGCAAAACTCCCGTTGCGTAATGGTCGCACCGTATTGCGCCGTCAAACTGGTCATAAAACAAAAGACCGTTAAACGGGTCCAGCGATAATAATAACATAATAGTAATAACAATCATAATAATAATAATGTGAAAATAATAATAGTGATAACAATAACATCATAATAATAATAACACAATATAATAATAATAATAATAATATAATAATAATAATGACAATCATAATATGGAATGATTATAATATAATAATACAATAATAATAACAATAATAATAATATAATAATAATAATAGCATAATCATAATAATGACCATAACATAACAAAATAATAACTTAATAATAATAATAATAATAATAATAATCTTAATAATATATTAATAATACTAATATAATAATAATAATAATAACATACTGTAATAACAAGAATAACATAACAATAACAATTTAATAAGTATAATCATAATATAACAATAATATAATCACAATAATAATAATATAATGATAATAATAATAACTTAGCATAATTATAATATTATAATATAATAATAATAAAAATGATAAGATAATAGTAATAATAATAATAATAATAATAATAAAATAATCATAATAATAATATAGCAATAATAATAAAAATAATAACTTAATAACATGATAATAATAATAATAATAATAAAAATAATAATATAAATAATAATAATAACATAATAATAATAAAATAATTGTAATATTATTAATATGATAAAAATAATAAACGTTATATAATATTAACATAAAAATAAAAATAAAAATAAAAAAAACAAACTTACAGCGGAGGGGGGGTTGCGGAGCAGCGGGGTGAGGGAGGAGGCGGCAGGCGGGGTCGCCGGACGGTGACGGCTGGAGGCGGGCGCGGTGACGGGCAGGGGTCGGGATGCCGGAAGGGGGGTTGCACGGGGAAGCCGGGACGGGGCCGGTGTGAGGCTGGGGCGCCGGCGGGTGCGGCGACGAAGGGGAAGGGGTCGGCGGTGGGGTGAAGGGAAACTGGGTGGCGGCAGGGTGCGGGGCGTGCTGGCTTGCTGGCCGGAAAGAGACCGGCGGGGCGACCGGGAGCAGTAGAGGGGTGCACCGGAGGTTGGGCGCGCAGAGGAGGCCGGGACACCGGCGAGGCGGCAGGTCGGGAGGCCGGGTGCAAGACCGCTGGACAAGTCGCCTGAGGGAGGGGAGGTCCGCCGGACGGGGGGGGAGGCTGGCGGCTGGGCGTGGCGACGGAGTAGGAGTCGTACGCCGTGGGGGGAGCGGGGTCTGGGCAGAGCGGGGCAGAGACGGGGAGCTGGTGCGGCGGACGGCGCACCGGAGCGGAAGGGGAGGTGCTGCGCGAGGGAGAAGAAAGAAAGGGGAGAGAGGAGAGAGAGGGAGCGCCGCCAGGGGGGAAACCGGATTAGGGTTAGTTTTAGGTTTATCATATATATATATATATATATTAATAATAATAATAATAATAAAAAAAAAAATAATGAAAATGAAAATAATAATAATAATATGATAAATTAATTAAATAAATCAAATCAAATCTTAATAGTAATAATAAAACTTTATAAACGTAATAATAATAAAACTTTATAATAATAATAGTAATAAAATATAATAATAAGTAAAAATTAGTTAATTATAATAATAATTATTCTGATCAAATATTTAAAATAATAAAATCATTTAAAAATAACACACATATATATATTTATACATATATAGATATATATATATATATATAAACATAAATACAATAAACATTTATATATAAACATATATAGACATAAACTTATATAAGCATATATATATATATAAATATATAGACATATATATATATATACATTACTACACACATATATAAACATATATAAGAACACCACAATAATGATAACACAATTCAAATAGTGAGAGTAGTAAAATGTCAACACAAAGACTTCAGTATTTAAAACGCCGGGTGAGCACATAGTCACCCGGGCCGAATGCACGGTAACTGCTAGCGATGTGGTGACCGCGCACTGGCGCGAAACCACCAATCGCAATTAATCTTCGAAAAAATTTAAATCGGGACCAAGAAAGGAGAAAAATTACGGACGTCCGCGGTCGGGGTGTGACAATTCTCCCCACCACAGACACTTTCTGCCCCCAGAAAGTCACCAGGCCACAAGTCAGCCAAAATCCAAGTCTATTCCCAAACAGAACTAAAGGAACTGAAGAAAACTGAGATTCTCGGGGATGACCTTACTCTACACAGGTCACACCCGACCGATTCAAGAGAAAACTGAGGTCCGAGTTTGAGGGGAGAACACGAAGGGGTTCTCCCCACCACAAGAGCTCAACTTGTGCAAGAAAGTTGACCATCTAAATAGACAACCCTAGAAAAAAAAGGGGGGGTCGACGCGGGAACTCCCAACCGGTTTAAACCAACTCTTATATCACGAGTGAAAAACAACACCTTCGTCGAAACGTTGAACCCACGACCAAAGTCAACGGCCTTCAACACTAGGGGGAAAACCCATGGAAAAGACTTAACCAGACACCGAATCGGAAACATGACCCATTGAAGTCCACAAAACATAACCACATCGGATAACATAACTACAATGAGGTCAACCCACACAAGGATCAAACACACTATTAAGAAGGACACACGATTCAGAATATCACCTCCACACGACAAGTCTGCTTAGATTATCATAGAACAAGTCCATCATAACTTTATGGAAAAACCACGCATTTACAACGCTGTTGAAACTTCAATAGCAGGGAAACAAAAATAAAAAGGGTTTTTAGTTATCCCATCATCAATACGGAAAACAGAACCTGGACCAAGGCTTCACAACCCTGGGAACTCCTGACTGTGCGCAAGCTTCACCTCGAGACCTGAGGCTGGGGCTCTGATGGCTAAAGCATCTCCTACCTCACAGTCAGGTACTGACACTCTCCAATCACAGCGTCCTCTTCAAGCGACGCTTCCTGCAAAACTTCTCCAAATGGCCCAGACAACCATAGCGATGACACGTCTTCGGAGGGTTGTGACAAGACGGCTTTGAATGCCCTAAACGACCACACTGATAGCATACCATCGAACGATCTGATGAACTGGAAGTTGGGACCAAAGGGAATAACTCCTTAGGAACAGGTATCTCTGGCGCCTTTTCCTCACCAGAGGGGGAACTCTTACGAACAACAACAGGGGACGCTGAAGTATTAACCACCCGCACACCGGAAACTAACTCATCCAAGAAAGCTTCCTCCACCAGCTTCTTGAAACAAAGGTCTTTAGAAGGGAGGACTCACTCCTTGATCTTTAGACGAAGACCCCCAGTGAAAAGAGATACCTTCATGAGCTCATGAAATGCTACCTCTGGAGAAAAGGAAAACAGTTCCTTGAAATGGTCAACATATTCCTTCACCGTTCGTTGTCCTTGTTGAATATGCACGAGCTCTACCTTTCTCTTCAGTCTCACTTCCTCAGGTACAAACCATTGGATGAAACGATTCTAAAGACATCCAACGTCATTTCAACTTGCGTTGATGATGGGGTAACCCTCTTCCACTGGTCCAGAGCTGGACCCTTAAACAACTCCATAATTGCACGAACCTTAACATTATCGGGAGTTCCCAACATTCTAAAGACACGCTCCACTTCCTCGAGCCATTTCACTGCCTCTAACGGACCCTGATCACCATGGAGAATAGGCAAAGTATGAGAAGGACCAAAAACTGGGCATGACTTATCCGAATCCTTAGAGACCTTTCTGGGCAACATTTCCTGAGCGACATATAAAACACAAAGCCAAAACCAATATCAAACCGAAGCAACTTCAACAAAAGCGCCTTCATCAAAAATAGTCAGCACAAAGACCAAACCAACACAAACACAACCCCAAAATAAAATCTCCTTTTTAAAATCCCCCTCTTTATTTTTGACTTTAAAACCACCCTTTGTCAAGACCACTTTCCAAAAACCAATCCACTTTCAAACCAAAAACTTTCCAAAACCGTTTCCCCTTTAAAACCAATTTAGAAAACAAGGTCAAGCCTTTAATTTCAAATACACACCCAAGTAATCTCATGAACCGTTGCACATGTCTTCATCCACTGTCCAATAATACTCGCACCAACACGCATTTCTTTCCATACATTCTCACACATGTGCAAACGTTCATAAAGAGGACCTGAGGTTTCACCCCAAATCATTCTTAACCAACTCCAAGCAAACAACAGATTTTTCAAATCAAGAGATTTCAGTTTTAAAACTCATTTCATACATTCAAAGTCTTTTAAAAGAAACCAGTCCAATTTTTCAAAAAACCTTTTTCATTTCCAACAACGTACTCACACAAACCAAAACAAAAGCAGCATCCAAATTTGCATCAATCACTGAAATGAGGGACTAGTAGTCACGCTCAACCTGGTGACATGGTAGTGGGCCATGTCCCAAGTCAGCGTCGACCACTAGGAGGAATTCAAACCATGTACTCGGACTCCACATGGGTCACTACTCCATATGAAATCACGATGTAACGTCGGCTTGCCTCCATTATCATCTCTCAATCCAAGACAAACCAAAAAAGACAAGGACACAATTCCCGAACTACCCCTGGTAACTTGAAGATCGGTGCGAGCAAGAGTTCGCGACGCTCTTCCTGTACATACCCCTCGAGTTCCGACAATCCTAATCTCCACCTACCAAACAACCCAAATAACAAGAAACCTCCTCTGATACCATTTTTTCACGAACCAGCCCAAGTCGACCCTGAACCGGTCACTCGAGCCGGTCCGCGGCATGTCCCGAGGAGCGTTCCCGATCCCCCCGGGATGGCAACTAGTGCCGGGCATTAAAAATTTCAATCGTTGGGAACAGTTTCAGCCCAAACTAAAAACAGGATCGAAAGAGTGAATACAAACTAAACAAACAGACAAACACTAAAGACACAAAAAAACAAAACTACACCACGACATACCTCCACGTGACCTCGCGGGTCACCACCCAACTACAACCAACGTCGCTCTCTCACTGAGCGACTCAAGCCAGGAAAACCTGAACACAAGGAACCTGCAACTAAAATGGTAAAAGATAGGCGTGAGCACAAAAGTACTCAGTAGGTGAGCCCAACAACAAAACCCAAAACACTGCCAGTAAATAAAGAATCTACATATTCCAGGTTTGAACCACAATGTATAAAAGTATGATTTCATAGTGTTTTACTTGAAAATCAAAACACAAGACTTTTCCCTTATTCTTTTTCGAAAGTTGGTTCCTTGCCATTAGTTTTAAACTCATTCTAAAAAGCAAAGTGCTACATTTTCAAGTCTTACACAAAGAGAATAAAGTATTTTCATTTGAAAACCATTTTACCAAAGTCTAACAGTATAGGCTGTGAAGGATGAATGAAAGTAAACAAGCAGGGAAAACAAGTGAAAGTAAAGGTAAACAAGCAAGGAAAACCAAGTGCAAGTAAAAATAAAATAAACCATAAGTTATCAGCAATAACCATGGGTGATCCTAAACATCCCTAGAAAACCCATGGACGTACTCGGGTTCAGACTACCTTCCGGCATGGTACTCCACAGTCAATAACCAACTGGCCGCCCTAATAGCCAACCAGTGGCACATCCCTCCTGGCCTGTCCACAACTCTAGGGGGTACTAACCCGTCTAATCAGGGTTAGCAAGCAACTGTCACTCAATAATCTACAAGACGCCCAGGAACCCATGGTGGTTTTAGTAACACTGTGTAAGTGGGAGACCCTCGTACGCGTGACTCATCTCACCGCACTTGCCAACCCCTTACACGGACATCGCTACACGACAATCCTCGAAGGGAAGTCCCCCTATAGAGATGCCCTCATAAGTACGTATATATATAAGTAGTCATTTCACAATAAATTTCCAACCGGGCCGCCACATCATTCACATTTTAACCATTTAATACCAAAGCATTTCAAAAGGGATACGACACATGCCATTTCATTAAAAACCAGAAACACACTTGCTTTACAAGTAGAATCATTTTCCAATATCCGAACGCACCCCACTTTTATCAAGAGCCAAACGGGCCTTTAATCACTTTTTGAAGGAATAATATTTCTCAAATGAAAACCAAACTTTTAATCACGCGTCAAAGGAAAACATTTTTCAACAACCAAGAACCACACTTAAAGTTGTCAAAATCGATTTTAAAGGTCATACGGCATTTCCCCAAATCAAGGTTCTAAGAAAACCCATTTTTTCCACAAACAATACACCTAC
Source organism: Viscum album (assembly GCA_963277665.1). Taxonomy (NCBI): domain Eukaryota; kingdom Viridiplantae; phylum Streptophyta; class Magnoliopsida; order Santalales; family Viscaceae; genus Viscum; species Viscum album. The sequence continues at coordinate 482,549,262 of OY728139.1, forward strand.
TAATTTACACACACCAAAAACATTTCAAAACTCAATTTCACATTTAATAAAGAACCATTTAGCAATATTACCATGGAAGCACATAATTGAAACCAAGAAAACACTTTTAATGAAACACTAGAATTAAACAGCTTCCATTAATCAGTAGATCACCATACTATAAATATCTACTTAATAATACCTTTAAATTTACTGAAACTCGATAAAAAGACAAGGAATAAATGAATTCTAAATTTAAAGGAGACTACAATGGGAGACCTACCTCGAATCGGAATGAAGGACGACACGGCGCAAAACTCTCGTTGTGTAATGGTCGCACCGTATTGCGCTGTCAAACCGGTCTTAAAACAAAAGATCGTTAAACGGGTCCAGCGATAATAATAACATAATAGTAATAACAATCATAATAATAATAATGTGAAAATAATAATGGTGATAACAATAACATCATAATAATAATAACACAATATACTAATAATAATAATGATATAATAATAATGACAATCATAATATGGCATGATTATAATATAATAATACAATAATAATAACAATAATAATAATATAATAATAATAATAGCATAATCATAATAATTACCATAACATAACAAAATAATAACTTAATAATAATAATAATAATAATAATCTTAATAATATATTAATAATACTAATATAATAATAATAATAACATACTTTAATAACAATAATAACATAACAATAACAATTTAATAAGTATAATCATAATATAACAATAATATAATCACAATAATAATAATATAATGATAATAATAATAACTTAGCATAATTATAATATTATAATATAATAATAATAAAAATGAGAAGATAATAGTAATAATAATAATAATAATAATAAAATAATCATAATAAAAATATAGCAATAATAATAAAAAAAATAACTTAATAACATGATAATAATAATAATAATAATAAAAATAATATTAATAATAATAATAATAACATAATAATAATAAAATAATTGTAATATTATTAATATGATAAAAATAATAAACGTTATATAAGATTAACTTAAAAAAAAATAAATAAAAAAACAAACTTATAGCGGAGGGGGGGTTGCGGAGCAGCGGGGTGAGGGAGGAGGCGGCAGGCGGGGTCGTCGGACGGCGACGGCTGGAGGCGGGCGCGGTGACGGGCAGGGGTCGGGACGTTGGAAGGGGGGTTGCGCGGGGAAGCCGGGATGGGTCCGGCGTGAGGCTGGGGCGCCGGTGGGTGCGGGGACGAAGGGGAAGGGGTCGGCGGTGGGGCGAAGGGAAACAGGGCGGTGGCAGGGTGTGGGGCGTGGTGGCTTGATAGCCGGAAAGAGACCGGCGGGGCAGCCGGGAGCAGCAGAGGGGTGCACCGGAGGTCGGGCGCGCAGAGGAGTCCGGGACACCGGTGAGGCGGCAGGTCGGGAGGCCGGGTGCAAGACCGCCGGACAAGTCGTGTGAGGGAGGGGAGGTCCGCCGAACGGGAGGGGAGGCCGGCGGCTGGGCGTGGCGACGGAGCAGGAGCCGGACGCCGTGGGGTGAGCGGGGTCTGGGCAGAGCGGGGCAGAGACGGGGAGCTGGTGCGGCGGACGGCGCACCGGAGCGGAAGGGGAGGTGCTGCGCGAGGGAGAAGAAAGAAAGGGGAGAGAGGAGAGAGAGGGAGCGCTGCCAGGGGGAAAAACCGGATTAGGGTTAGTTTTAGGTTTATCATATATATATATATATTAATAATAATAATAATAAAAAAATAATGAAAATGAAAATAATAATAATAATATGATAAATTAATTAAATAAATCAAATCAAATCTTAATAGTAATAATAAAACTTTATAAATGTAATAATAATAAAACTTTATAATAATAATAGTAATAAAATATAATAATAAGTAAAAATTAGTTAATTATAATAATAATTATTCTGATCAAATATTTAAAATAATAAAATCATTTAAAAATAACACACATATATATATTTATAAATATATAGATATATATATATATATAAACATAAATACAATAAACATTTATATATAAACATATATAGACATAAACTTATATAAGCATATATATATATATACATATATAGACATATATATATATACACATTACTACACACATATATAATCATATATAAGAACACCACAATAATGATAACACAATTCAAATAGTGAGAGTAGTAAAATGTCAACGCAAAGACTTTAGTATTTAAAACGCCGAGTGAGCACATAGTCACCCGGGCCGAATGCATGGTAACTGCTAGCGATGTGGTGACCACGCACCGGCGCGAAACCACCAATCGTAATTAATCTTCGAAAAAATTTAAACCGGGACCAAGAAAGGAGAAAAATTACGGACGTCCGCGGTCGGGGTGTGACACATTTATATCTTGGCGATGTCATAAAAGATACCGTATTTGACAAAAATGCATTTTTTTTATTAATCACTAAAAATTTAACATTAGAAAAATATGATGAACTAGTCGAATTAAAAATATTAAATTATATATAAAAATTAAATTAAATTCTTACAGTTGGTAGAGATCAATTTTAATATTAATATATAAAACATAATAAAAAATATTTTTTTTGAAAATTACATTTTAAAGAATAAAGATGACCTTCTATCAAAACAATGAAAATTTATGATTAAAAGAAATTAATTGTATTATTATAAATAAAATTGATCATATTTCACATTAATTTAATATTAAAAATAAAATAAAACTTTTAAATCACCAGATTTAATGAAAATAAGTGAGAATATTTCAAAAATCGGTATTTCTCACTATTAATTAAAAAGAAATAATTTCTAAAAATACTAGAATTTAACCCTAAGATAATTTAATATTATAACTGAAAAAATTAATTAAATTTTATTAAATAAAATTTATAAAATGTTTCATAAATTAATTATTAATTTCATGCACAAAATTAAATAAAATCATTTATGAAGCATGAAATGACTTCACTAAAAATTGTGTACTTATTTTCAAAGAATTCATAAATACAATTGTATTTAGTAGGGCCATTATATATATTTTCTCAGATTAGTCATATTCATATTTTCCAATTCAAAAAATTGGTTATAATGGACATATTTAAATGATAATATTTTTTTTTAATACATTTCAATTCTCTTGAAACTCTTTGTTACATGATAAGAAAGCCATTGATCTTATAACTCATTTAAAAATAAATTTTTAGGGTTTTTTATAATATTTTAAATGATATATATATTTCTTAAGGATAATTTTTATGGTTATTCATATTTTATTTGACTAATCTAATGGGTTTTTATAGAATTTCATTGACGTGATTGTAATGTGTATCAAAAATTGGAAACATTAATACTATATATTTTTGAAACATAAGAACTATGCATAAGAGAAGATCAATTTTTAGAAGTTAACTATTTGTTTTTTGTTTATAATTTTCAATTTAATTATTCAATATATTTTTGTGTGTGTATAAGATTATGTTACCAGGAAATATATTTATAGGAAACCTTAATTTTGATAATATAAATTATGAATTTGACAAAAAAAATTACATCTAGGAAGATGAAATTATTTATATGATTACTTCACACACTCATGTAGTAAAATAATTTATTTTATTTTTTCATAAATATATCAATAAATTTTCATAGTTAAAATACATTATTTTTTAATTTATTTTTATAAAAATGAAAACAATTTTTTTAGTAAAAATAAAACCTTAAATAAAAAGAATGTTTAGAAATTTCACTTATTTACAAGTAAATTTATCCTCAAAATCTATATTTATAAATATTTATATGATCAATAGATTGGATGCTACAGTTATAACAACTAATGATTCAAATGGATTAAGTACATGTCTAAAAGGTAGAAAATTGAATGTTTTGTATGATTTTGATAGAGAACTTGCTCATGGATGGAATGACAAAATGATAAAATCAAAAAATATCACCAATAACTTTACTTATAAATGTTTATTTATCATATGATTTTTATTTTCTAGTGATATAACTTGAATTTTCTTAACTATTTATTTCCATCTTCCATAAAAAAAATTATTATAATCTACCCCTTTAAAAATATTAAAAAATAATGTATCATTCTTGATGGTATTTATGATACTTAAAGTATTTCAACCACTCATATGTAAAAGTTTAAAGGGCATGTCATTTATCTAATGATATACGATCAAATGAACCTTTTTTTAAATGTTTGTTTCTTCAATCTGGGATTCTAATTAAATTTATTATACAGTTTTAATGGTACTTATTTTGGGTGGTATTTTATTGCAAAAATAGGTAAAAGAATAATAATATTTAGTCATTAAATTTAAGTATCTCAAGGTCTCAACTTGTTCCATACAGTTTACCAAATTCATTTAATGAAAAATAAGTAAATAAATTGTGAATTTATGCTATTATAGAATGATCCAATATAAACCCAACATAAAATATAAACATATTAAATCATTTTACATAAATATTTATCACTTATCATAATAAATCACACCCCAAATACTATAGGTTTTTTGTATTTTTATATTAGATACATACAACTACAACATGAATATTTACCTATAGTTCCACATCACAATAACCCATTCTAGACATATCATAGGTCATAATATTCATAAAATCCTAGGTAATGAAATCATAATAAAGGGATGAGTCAAAAATGTAATGCCCCAACCCCAGTTACCCAGATTCGGTACATTATTACATAACATTGGCATGATTACAAGGAATCAAGTCCTGAAGTACTGATTAGTTTAGTAGTCTTGGAAAATATATTACATAAATGAAGTTCAACATTACAACTTTAAAATAAAAACAATAGTACTTTATTCCATTATAAATATCTAAGCCTCCTAGATTATGCTTGTAAGTCACTCTTAACTAACTTCTACATATCCTAGAAAAATAAAACATATAAAGGGGTGAGCTCAAATGCTCAGTAAGGGTAAATATTTTAGCAGAAGGTATAAACTTTTAATAAAATATGTGTAATAAAAACAACAACCTTTCAAACATAAACTTGAATATAATATGGCAAAAATTAATCAAACATTACCATATAAACATGCACATCGATATTCTAATAGTCTAATAATCACATGTAATAACTAATTTCATAATTAAGGAATGCATAATGTGGGACTTTAATTTCTATATCACAGCCTCGTGCCATGACCTAGGGGAAAACAGTAACCGGACCCCAACCGGGAGAGCCTCTGTAACCAGACTCTAACCCGGAGAGCCTCTATAACCAGACTCCAACCCAGAGAGCCTATGTAATCCGACTCCAACCCGGAGAGTTTTTTGTAACCATACCCTAACCTAGAGGGCTTAATTTTACCGATCCCCAACCCGTAACATACTAGTCCAATACATTCATCTTAAGAAAAGATTGAAATATAACATAAACATTTGTATTAAAACTAGCATACGAAATGTCAATACTTTAAAAAATAAACCATGAATGGAATAAAAATAACTCATCAAAAGTCAAACATATTACAAAACCTTAAATAAAATATGGTAGATTTGTATAAAAATAAATCAACTTCAAACAAGTGTAAAATTTATCAAAGGATGTTGACATAGATGAAATCAAAACTATTTGAGAGAAATATCGCTTTTTTTTAAAACATTTAAGAGTCACATAATTATAAATAAAAAAATTATTTTAAAAATACTCATATAACCTTGTAAGGGAATATTAGATGATGTTATAATGGAAGAAAATACCCGCACCCACCGTATAAGTTAAAAAAAAAATCTTACCTTAATTTTGTCAAAAAGGTTATAAACTACCTTGTTTGGAAAACGACGGAAATATTCCTTTATAAACATCTTATAAAATGTAAAACAAGAGTATAAATGACTTTATAAAATGGTATAGTAAATAGTAAAAAATTGAAATACATTTTTAAGAAAACACTAATTTTTATGATAAAGAGGTCGCAGTAGATACTTATGTAAAAACAACCTTGGATAATAAAGAGATTGTGAAATTAACCCTTACCTTGCACTTTCCTTTGGTCAAGGGTACGTTTAAACTCATGTATAATGACCATTGTATGTTATTAGATTATACCAGAACCATATTCATATTTATTATATCATACATGATTCATTTATGACTTTATATTACCCATTTAATAATGATTTCCATGTTAAATTAACATTTCGGGTAATAATCGCTTTCTTTATCGTACGTATTTTAACTTGTTATTCTTGACCGTATCATTTAGATCATTATTTAAATACTTCCATAGTAAAAACTTGATTCATATATCATATATATTTAGAATATAGATATTTATAATAGATAGGTATATGAAATGGAAGACACCGTTTATAGAGACGGTCAGTCGTACGTACCCAAAAACGTTGTTTCTGTTTTCCTATCATATTGAACAGAAGTAAGTGAATAAGATATATGTAAGTACATAAATACACAAACACACAAACATATATATATATATATATATATCCATTAGAATTATTAGTTAAAATATTACATACTTATTAATAATATATATTCTTATAATCGTCGATGAATTGTGAATGTGGAAATGAATCTCATCACGTAGTAAAGACGGTAATCTGTACGTATGCACGAGCGACAATATAATTTTCTTAAAGGTGTGGAATTTGATGGTATATTAAATATAAAGATACATTATAATTTTATTTTAATTATTTATATACATATTAATCTTCATTATATCCATCCAAATAACATAGAGTTGAATAACAAATTACACCATGGCGTGGAGACGGTAAGTTGTACGTACGCACGCATGGTAACATTATCATTCATAGGATGGATAGAATAATGAATAAGGTTGTTCCATATTTATAATAACATCATAGTATATATAAGGTAATGGATTTATTATTCTGGTATGGTAATATCAAATAAATAGTAAGTGTAAGAATAAAAGAACTTGAAAGAGGGTGGTGAAATCATTACCTCTTCTTTTGGTTCTTTCTATTGATTTGATCAAAATGGGTCCTTAGGTTGGATTTCTGACCAATTTAAGGCCTATAGGATTAAGTTATGATATTTTTAAGTATATTTGGTCAGGTTTTGGATGAGACAAATGCATTTTTAGGTGTGAATTTGACAGAAGGGGAAGTTCCCTTTTATAAGAGGGGTGAGGGGCACCTTAGGAAAAACGTAAAATATTATTTTATAATAAATTAATTTTCAATTTCTAATGGCTAAAAAATGAATTATTTAAGGGATAATGTGGGGAGGTTTCTAAAACCACTCAACCAATAGGTTTTAGAAAGGTTTGGTTCACTATATTAACCTTATCTTTTAGATTTAACTCTTAGTTAAATAGTTCGACATTTACCGTGTCTCTTTGTATTTTTATATTATATAGCTAATAAACTAACTATAAACTTCCAAGAGACCCCAAGTGGTTCCTTAATGACATATATAATAGTATTTAATCCCTTTGGCCGAACCTTAGATTTTTAGGAGTATAATACCAATTAATAATATAATATTTTTTAAAAACTCTTTTATGTTAATTTTGACACTATTTGGTATTTTGTTTTTTCTAAATTCATAAAAGAATTATTAATTCAAAAAAATAATTTAATAAACCCTAATATGTCATATTAATCTAGAAAATTATTTTAATTCATGAAAAGTCTCAAATTACATTTATTTTGGTATTTATAATATCAATTATTTTAATATTTCATTAATAAGGTAATTACTACATCATCATTGTGTCATAAATAAATTAAATTATTTAATGTCTAAAAATTATAAATAAATTACCATTATATAGGAAATCGTTTTATCTTTCTAATGAATATTTACAGTTGAATTTATCTTATATTTAACTCTATATTAAAAATGGTTTATTTATTAAACTTTGAATTTAACACTTTTAACTCTTCTTTGAATTAAATAATAATAAATGTCCTAATCTAATCCAAGTGGACCTAAAGGATCATATTTTATTCCTAAGTCTATTTTTTGTCGAATTACACTTATCTAATAGAATTATTACATGTGTTAGGGTAATAATAATATCATTTTTACCTTTAATTACCCTATTTACTTTTAACCATGGTAAATAAAAGTCAAAAGTTACTATTCAACAAAAATTAATTTTATCTTATTGAACCACATTTTACTTACTGATATCAACTGTGTCCTTCGTATTTTTGAAATTAAATTCACAAAAGTTTTAAAATTAAGTTTTATGCAAATTTGCAAATGCTCGTATGAGGTAGGTAAAAGACGGTAAAATTTCAATTAAATTTTTATATATCTAAACTTATTATAAAATGAATCCAACAAATTACATTGAACTTATATAGATCTTATGTATCTATTTTAACCTAATATAAATTTAAATAAAATAAATAATTATTTAAATGAAAAGTCGGTTTTAACCAATAACGCAGTGTTTTCACTATTTATCAAAAATTGAAAGTTTTCAGAAACATATCAAAAATTCACTTTAAGATAATTTTGGTCTTATAAATTCAAAAATAAAGTCTATTTTATCAAATTCAAAACATATAAAATGCATTTATTAATTTAAAATTAATTCCCATTGTCAAAACCAAAAAAAAATTAAGAAATAATAACTACCAAAATATTGACACTTGTTTATGTCCAACTTCAAAATTAAATTACTTCCAATGACTAACATTGGATTAAATGTTAAAAATATAATATAATTATACTTCCAAACCATTCAAATTTATAGTTGAACACTATCAATTATTTTGATTAAAAAAGTTATTTTCAGTTAAAATTTAGTATTTTTCACTATTCACCCAGATATGAAAGTTATCAGAAAAACACCAAAAATTTATCAAAACTAAAATTTTTATATCCGAATTATAAAGAAGAAGTTAATTTTTTAAAATTTAATATATAAAAGTTTCAAATATTTGATTTAAAAAATGGTTCTCCATTAAAAGGTGGTAAAATTGCATTTTTTTTAAAAATACTTCTTTTATCTAAAAAATGAATTTTTTCTTATATTATGTCTAAGAAACTTATAATATAGATTATAAAATTATAAGGATAATATAAAATTCAAAATTCAGTTAATAAGTTTCATAACCGCTTTTGAACGGCTAGTTTGGTAAGTCATGGTGCGCTTGAACTCATTGTTGTGTGTAGTGCAAGTTATTTAATTACATTGAAGAAATAACATACTATTAAATCATGTGGTGTTACATTATCCCCTCCTTCAATAAATTGTGTCCTCGCAATTTGAAATTGTTCTTTGAAAATAAAAGGTTAAAAATAGAAAAATACTTTTTTGGAGAACCCACATCAGAAATTGGGTTAATAAAATTTACTCTTAATAAGAGGGAAATTGAAATGAAAAAGTCACCACCATATTATGATCTCGATTATGAGAACATTGGTGGAAATTAGAGACACATAATTGGAGAAAAAACAAAAATATTTATTGGGATTGATTGAGGTCATTAATCACAAACAAGTGTAAAATTGAGGGCCTCAAAGCCATCAATCTATGATGATTTAAAATATCATCGGTTCAACAAACATAAGGTATTAGGATAAAACATTTTTGGTTTTAAGGTCCCTTAAGTAAAGTTTAAGAATTAATTTCTTCATAGAATAAGAGAAAAAAAAATATACTTGACAAGTAGAGTTCCATCCTTTAACTAATTTCTACCACAAACTCATCTTTTGCTATAAAAGATAATAGAACAAAAAACACTCTATTTATCCTAATAGTATATGGTTCCAAAAAAATTAATGTATAATTCATCTATCAGAACTTTTAAAAAAACCTACATTATACAATCCAGGACATCACGTAGACTAGTGGTAGGTGATTCAGGTTTATCGCCCTTCGGTTGTGGGTTCAAGTCTCGCGGCCTTGCCAGACACGACTAGTTGTCGCCCGACCTCTGGGTTGTCCTTTTAGGAAAAAAATCAAAAAAAATAATCCTAAGAAATTCTTTTACCTTAACAATAGAATCCAATGTCAAACTTAATCCATTACAACCTTTAGACTTATCCAAAATACTTCTTTCCAAAATCTAAGTCTAAAATTTATAAAGATTTAAAACACAATGATGATCCTTTTTACCACGTAATAACATGTGAATACCATTATCATGTATTCTTTTAAAAGATGATAACACCCTAAATTACCATAAAAAAATTATTGATTACATTCATTCTCTCTTATTTCTTATAGAGTACCAGATATATTCTTTATATCCAAAAATTTTGAATACTCTAACAATGATGAAATAAAAAACCACTAATCAGTTCCAATATAGTCAAGAATATCTAATATAATTTATCCAAATCAACCATCTCTTATTCCAAAATTACTACCTTAGTATTAGGACCATATTAAAGTTTATCTTTCCTCCAACCATGTATTTTACAAAAAGTTTAACTTTTTGTTGAGACACTTTTCATAAAACCATATAATCTCAAATCCTCAATGAAATAGTACTGTAGTAAAATCCTTATTTATTTCCATAATTCATATAACTGGTATATCATCGATACAACACTAAAAGGAAAAAAATATTTTAACAACAACATAATAACACTAGTCATTACTCTTCATCTATGGTAGTATCGTAACTTGATTATTATCCAATAGCATCATTTGGGGTACACTCGGATGATTTGGACATTGATTCCCGCAGTGACCCAACTCCTTACAGATGAATCATTGTACAGATGAAACCTTTTTCTTATCCTTGCAATCACATACTTAGTGTCCATTTTCTCCACACTCATAAAAAACTCTCATTCCCTTTAAGTATTTACCAAGGTTATTCTTTCCACAATTATCATATAACGTAAAATCCTTCTTTCCCTTCTTACCTTTATCTAACTTTCTTTCTACCATCCTTTTCTTCTTTGGCATTACTTCAAATCCATAGGACTCCGAAAATTCTTTACTTATCTTATTAACACATGATACTATTTCTTCATATGTTGAGAATATGTAGGATACTATTTCCCTTCTAAATGTTGATTTAATACTATGAAAGATATAATCCTTCTTACTCTTTGGATCATACATATTATTGGAGTTCTCATTCTTTCTAGAGGGCCCCATTTCTACACAATGGCATACACTAGGTCAGTTTATGAATCACAATTCATAATTCCAAACTTGTAAAATAGTTAACATAAATTGAATAGTTTATGGATATAATTCATAATCATAAAAAATTCTTTGAGTAAGTATATACTCATAAACCCTTCCTAATGGTCTTTAAAGAAAATGATAATTATCCTAAGCATATCCCCCAGGAGTGTTATAACCAATAGTGCAGCAAGGCCCATTGTCGTGCACCAGTTCCCGTTCGAGTCTAGCTCAAAGAGGTTTTTTTGGGTTTTACCCCTAGGCACATATATGCCAGAGCCGCCTCTACCTGCTCGTATCCAGACAGGGATGTATTGCTTGGAAAACTCACAAAATCTCTACATTGCAAAAATTCTATGAAGTTATTCTATACTAATCCTCAAATTCTATCTTAGGATAATGTGCTCTAATCAGATTTTATCTGAATCTAGTTTCCAAGGTTTGTATTAAACTTCCTTTTATACCAACTGTAATGCCTCGACCCCAATTTCCTAGAGTCGGTGCATTATTACATAACATTGGCATGATTACAAGGAATAAAGTCTTGAAAGACCGACTAGTTTAGTAGTCTTGGAAAATAGATCACATAAATTAAGTTCAATATTGTAACTTTAAAATAAAAACAATAGTAATTTATTCCATTAGAAATATCCAAGCCTCCTATATTATGCCTGAAAGTCACTCGTAACTAACTTCTTCATATCTTGGTAAAATAAAATATAGAAAGGGGTGAGCTCAGATGCTCAGTAAGGGTAAATATTTTATCAGAAGCTATAAACTTTTAAGGAAAGATGTGTAATAAAAACAATAGCCTTTAAAACATAAACATGAACATAATATGGAAAAAACAAATCCAACATTACCATATAAACATGCACATGGATATTCTACTAGTCGAATAATCACATGTAATAATTAATTTCATAATGAGGGAATGCATAATTCCAGACTTTAATTTCTGTATCACGGCCTCGTGTCATGACCTAGGGGCTAATTGTAACCGGACCCCAACCCAGAGAGCCTCTGTAACCAGAATCCAACACAGAGAGTCTGTTATAACCGGACCCCAACCCAGAGGTCTTACTTTTACCAGTCCCTAACCCAGAACATACTAGTCTAATACATTCATCTTAAGAAAAGATTGAAATATAACATAAACATTCGTATTAAAACTAGCATACGAAATGTCAATAATTTAACCATAAACCATGAATGGAATAAAAATAACTCATCCACAGTAAAGCATATCAAAAACCCTTAAATACAATATGGAATATTTGTATCATAATAAATCAACTTCAAACAAGTGTAAAATTTGTTAAAGGATGTTAATAAAGATAAAATCAAAACTATTTGAGAGAAATATCGCTTTCTATTTTGAAATCATTTAAGAGTAACATAATTATGAAGAAAACATTTATTTTGAAAATATTTTTATAAGACTGTAAGGTAATATTTGATGATGTTATAATAGCAGAAAATATTTGCACCAACCATATAAGTTAAAAAAACATTTGTACCTTAATTTTTTCAAAAAGGTTATAAAGTACCTTGTTTGGAAAACGACGGAAATATTCCTTTACAAACATCTTATAAAAAGTAAAACAAGGGTATAAATGACTTTATACCATAGTATAGTAAATAGTAAAAATATTTTGAAATATATTATTACTAAAACACGAATGTGGATGATAAAGAGGTTCCAGTAGATACTTATGTAAAAACAACCTCGGATAATAAAGAGATTGTGAAATTAACCCTTACCTTGCACTTTCCTTTGGTTGAGGGTAACTTTAACCTCCTGTATAATGACCATTGTATGTTATTAGATTATACAAGAACAATATTCATATTTATTATATCATACATGATTCATTTATGACTTTATACTAACCATTTAATAATGATTTTTATGTTAAATTAACATTTCAGGTAATAATTGCTTTCTTTATCATACGTATTTTAACTTGTTATTATTGACAATATCATTTAGATCATGATTTAAATACTTATAGAATAAAAACCTTGATTCATATATCATATATATTTAGAAATAAATATTCATAATAGATAGATATATGAAATGGAAAACACCGTTTATGGAGATGGTAGGTCGTACGTACGCATAAACGTTGTTTCGGTTTTCATATCGTATTGAACGGAAGTAAGTGAATAAGATATCTATAGGTACATAAATACATACATATATATATATATCCAATATATTTATTATGTCATATGTTACATAATTATTATTAATATGTATTTTTATAACCATAGATGAATGGTGAACGTGGAAATGAATCTCATCGCGTCGTGGAGACAGTAATTCGTACGTACGCATGAGCGACAATATCATTTCCTTAAAGGTGTGGAATTGGATGCTATATTAATTTTAAAGAGACATTATAATGTTATTTTAATTATTTATATACATATTACTCATCATTATATCCATCAAAATAACCTAGTGTCGAATAACAAATTAAACCACGGCGTGGAGACGGTAAGTCGTATGTACGCACACATGGTGACATTATCATCCATATGATGGATAGAATAATGAATATGGTTGTTCCATATTTATAATAACATCAAAGTATATATAAGGTATTGGATTCATTATTTTGGTATGGTAATATCAAAGAAAGAGTAAGTGGATGAATAAAAGAACTTGAAAGAGGGTGGTGAAATCATTACCTCTTCTCCGGGTTCTTCCTATTGATTTGATCAAAAGGGATCCTTAGGTTGACTTTATGACCAAATTAAGGCCTCTAGGATGAATTTAGGATAGTTTGGAGGATATTTTGGTGGGGTTTGGCTGAGCCAAATGGGTTTGGAGGTGTGAATTTGAGAGAATGGGAAGTTCCCTTTTATAAGAGGGGTGAGGGGCACCTTAGGAAAAACTTAAAAAATTATTTTATAATAAATTAATTTTCGGTTTATAATGTCTCCAAAAAAATATTTAAATTATAAGGTGGGGATGAGTCTAAAACCACTCAACCAATAGGTTTTAGATAGGTTTGGGTTACTATATTAACCTTTTCTTTTATATTTAACTCTTAGTTAAATAGTTTGACATTTACCATGTCTCTTTGTATTTTTATATTATATGGTTAATAAACTTACTATAAACTTACAAGAGAACCCCAAGTGGTTCATTAATTACATATATAATAGTATTTAATCCCTTTGGTCGACCCTCATATTTTCAGTAATATAATACCAATTAATAATATAATATTTGTTTTAAAAACTATATATGTCAATTTTGACACTATTTGGTATTTTGTTTTATCTAAATTCATAACAACATTATTACTTAAAAAAATTATTTAATCAACCCTAATATGTCATATTAACCTAGAAAATTAGTTGAATTCATAAAAATTCTCAAATTACATTTATTTGGGTATTTATAATATCAATTATTTTCATATTTCATTAATAAGGTAATTATTGCATCATCATTGTGTCATAAATAAATTAAATTATATAATGTCTAAAAATTATAAATAAAATACCATTATATAGGAAATATTTTTATCTTTCTAATGAATATTTATAGTCGAACATATCTTATATTAAACCCTATACTAAAAATGCTCCAGTTATTAAACTTTGAATTTAACACTTTTAAATCCTCGTTGAATTAAAAAATAGTAAATGTCCTAATCTAATCCAAGTGGAACTAAAGGATCATATTTTATTTCTAATGTTGTTTTTGGTTGAGTTACACTTATCCAACAGAATTAGGACATGTTTTAGGGTAATAATAATATCATTTTTACCTTTAATTATTTTATTTACTTTTAACTCTGGTAATTAAGTCAAAAGTTACTATTCACCAAAAATTATTTTTATCTTATTGAACCACATTTTACTTAATGACATCAATCCTGTCTCTTGGATTTTTGAAATTCAATTCAAAAAATTGGTAAAATTAAGTTTTATGCAAATTTATAAATGCTCCTAGGAGGTGGATAAAAGATGGTAAAATTTTAATAAAATTTTTATATATCTAAACTTATTATAAAATGAATCCAATGAATTACATTGAACTTATATAGGTTTTATATATCTATTTTTATATAAAATAAATTTAAATAAAATAAATAATTATTTAAATGAAAAGTTGATTTTGACCAATAATGTAGTGTTTTCACTATTCATCAAATATTGAAAGTTTTCAGAAACATACCAAAAATTATCCCTAAGTGAATTTTAATTTTTTTGAATTCAAAAATGAAGTCTATTTTACCAAATTCAAACTATATAAATTTAATTTATTAATTTAAAATTATTTCCCATTCTCAAAACCAAAAAATGCATTTTAAGAAATAATAACTACCAAAAGATTAACACTTGTTTATGTCCAATTTCAAAAAGAAATTACTTCCAATGACCAACATTGGATTAAATGGAAAAAATATAATCTAATTATACTTCCAAACCATTAAAATGTTTATTTGAACACTATAAATTATTTTGATTAAAAAAGTTATTTTCAGTTAAAATTTAGTATTTTTCACTATTCATCTAGATATGAATGTTATCAGAAAAACACCAAAAATTTATCAAAACTAAATTTTTATGTCCCGATTATAAATAAGAAGTTAATTTTGTCAAATTTAATATATAAAAGTTTCAAATATTGGATTTAAAAAGGGTTCACCATTAAAAGGCGATAAAATTGCATTTTTTTTAAAAATACTTCTTTTATCTAAGAAAATGAATTTTTTCTTATATTATGTCTAAGAAACTCATAATATCAATTATAAAATTATAATGATAATATAAAATTCAAAATTTAGTTAATACTATTCATAACCGCTTTTGAACAGCTAGTTTGGTAAGTCGTGGTGTGCCCGAACTCCCTGTTGTGTGTAGTGCAATTTATTGAATTACATTGAAGAAATAACGTACTATGAAATCATGGGGTGTTAAAAAAACATAGATAGGGTAAAAATAGATAATAATCAAAGACCATAAGTGAGCATAAGATGAACATGTCGGTATGAGACTATAATCAGGTCCCATAAACATAACATTAATAAATCATACCCTATAAAACATGAATAAGAAAATATGATTGATGAAATTATTCTTTAAAAAACATAAAAATTAATTTATATGAGTGCATAAATTTGAGTTAATAATCAAGATTCATGAAATTATAACATAAGTATGTTTCAAAACATTATAATATTGTATAAACATAAGCAATGAAATCATAACATATTCAAAGTTTAATGATAAATGCATTAATATCATAATGGACAAGACTATATAGCTTCCCATAACATAATAGACTTGGGATAACCACCTATGCTCTATAACATTTTGGACATGTGTTAACCACCCAAGCCTATAATGTTTTGAAATTGGCCTAACCACCTACACCCTATAACCTTTTTGAACTGGACTAACCACATACATCCCATAACCATTTTAGATTTCGGATTATAAATATTTTCCCATACTGATATCCTGATATATAAAAATTTACCCAATGCATTTAAAGGATATAATGGACCCACTCATCATATAATGACATTCTATACATTTTAGTGACACATTATTATGAAAAAAAATTCATAATCCCATGATATCTTAATTAAACTATGGTAAATAAATTTAATTCATGAATATTTCCACAAATAATAATAAAAACAATCCATATAAATATGGTTTATGGTATTATTAGAACATATCCCAAGGTAAAAATAATAAATTTCAATGTACACTGATGTAGATGAAAACACTTTATAAGCACATTGTAAAATTACATTGAAATTTTTGAAGAAACCGCATTTATTTTTTATAGATATTTACTTTAAAGAAAATAATTTATAAAAAATATTAGAATATAAATTACTATAGAAAACCATGAAGACATAGAATATAACATACATAATGATAAATAAAGAAGTTTTTGGGAACATATGTTCCTATATAAAATATTTAAAAAATATATTTTATTCATTATTTTGTAAATGAAAAATAAACACAATTGAAAATGACCTGAGTAAAAAAATAAAAAATATCCCAATAATAATTTTGTAAAAAAAGTAAAAATCAATATAAATTCACCTTAATAAATCATAAAAATATAGAAAATTAAATTTATAAGACCGAATAATGAATGTGAACATGGAGGATAAAGATCCCCAATCAAAAATATGAGACATAGTTGGATCCAATTATATGAAACATTTGAGTTAAATTTTGAACAGAAAAAGGTGACTGATTATGAATAAATTTATTTTTCAATGATTCCAGGATAGATTAATTTCATGTGGAATATATATAATTTGAATAGTCATAATTCCATTGCCTTGCATAAATGACATCCAAAGGTGGATTTCCTTCACTACCATCCTTGATGATGTCAACTCTTTGATGAAAATGTGATGATGGAATATCATATCTTCCTTCCAAGGATTCCTTCTTAGTGTTCATTACCCCATCCAGGTATCCCTTATAAATATAATATATGTTCATGAACCTAATTATCGACACCAATTCTATTGGATATAGGTAAATTACACCACTTTTTCCCACAACAAGTAAACTATATATGGTTGAGGATGATGATAATGTTTGGAATATTAGGAATCTATAAATATATTCCATATTTGGGGTTGTGAGGGAATATACACTCAAGACATAATGAGTTTAGGGTGAAAAAACATGAGGTATCCTATGATCATCATGATAAAATTTGCACTTAATGTATCAGGTATTCAAGGATATTCATCTTAGATATCATATATTCATCACAAAATGTGGTTGAAAATTTTTATGTGAGGAATGAAACACTTCTCTCACTGCGTAACTTATGATCATTACTTAAGGCAACCATGGATTACCTTCTAGGGAATCCTATTCTCACCACCAAGGGTAAGGATATAGGATCTTTACCCAAGGATAGTGAAAATATATCCTATGATCATCACAAAAGATTCTTATGTTAGTCACATTATACAAAACATGATCATCAGATGAGGAAATACCTCAGTCTTTTAACTTGAGTAGAGGTAGAAGAGATCATATTCTTATCACATATTATTCATAGGTTCATCACCTAACATTGGGTTTTAAAGATATTAATATGGGTATCATGTTTAAAGTTGATTAAAGGCACTAAAATATTTATAGTTTATTGGGGGGATGATTCCCATATATTCCAATCATATACGAGACCAATAATAGGTTTAAATCCAAGCGTAGTTCTCACATATTTAATGTTTGATAGAGGGAAACATCCCATATACACACGACATGTATTGGTCCTAGTATAGTTTCACATCCTATGGTGACAACAATGCCTAATGGGGCTTTATATTTGTTTGATAATAAGTTTTATATACTCCCAAACTATTATCGTTATCAAAGGTTCCATCTACCATGGGAGAATTAAATGGTAATGGTATTCTTGTTTTGATGATGGAAAATTCATCCCAATTTCCTCAACCAAGTAATATTATTATATGGGGGAAACCTGGTTATTCTATAGTAAGGATTAAACCTTTAAGAAGCGGACTATATGCCCTTTTAGGAGGTAGGGATCAAAACTCATTTAGTTCAATTGTACAGTTTAAGGTAATGTTACCAAACCCTGCAATGCATTTTAACTTCATACAATAAGTGTTTTTGTGTCAAAAAATGGTAAATATCAATGGATTATGTGAGGATTATTCATTGTAACTACATGTAAGATAATTAAATCATATCATTATCATTACACAAGGCATCCAATGATCATTACAATGATCATTTTGAGATCATTATGCAGGGAATATAATGTTCTTTTCATAGGGTAAGTCTATAGTTTAATGTATTGTGATAAGTACATTTTCCTATAGTTTATCACCACACAATTAAGACCCTATTATATGTAGTTTAAATTATTTCAGGTTGAATGTTTTCATTACATAAAGAGTGAAAAAATTGGATGATGTTTGGTTTATACTTCAAGTTGTCAGATGATAATAAAGGGTAATAGAGGATTAGTATAGGGATTACACAAGTATATTACATGATATGGTGGAAATAATACCATGATCATCATATGAGGAAACCCAGGATCCTTTCAGGTGTAATCATTAGTTCTTCACTTAATGAATCTTATATTTTTCACATATCATACACTATAGTTTAACGTTATGCATTGAGTACATTATGTAATGTAGTTTAATCATTACGCAGATATGTAATTTTCATCATGGAAGGATGGATAAAATGTGAGTATGTTATACATACACATTAACATAAAATATCCTAATAGATTGTAGTATATAATGAGTGTGGGTCTTATGAAAGGATACCACCTATTATGGTGAAAATCATCCATGCTCATCACATGTGGAAAATCACACTTAAGGGATAGTTAATCCTTAGTTCATCACTAAAATAATACTATGTTCATCATGTAGGGTAAGGATATAATTTAATATCATATAATTAGAAAATTATCATGCATCTTAACATCATGTTACTAGGGAATTGGATAAATGTATTCTAAATTCTAGTAGTTCAGAT
Organism: Viscum album; assembly: GCA_963277665.1. NCBI lineage: Eukaryota > Viridiplantae > Streptophyta > Magnoliopsida > Santalales > Viscaceae > Viscum > Viscum album. The sequence goes on from OY728139.1 coordinate 482,568,948, forward strand.
CTTGCCATCATGGATTATTAAGTAAACCAAAGTGGTTTCCCTTGATGAATCCACTATTGGGGTTGCATTAATTAATTCATACTCAGGTTATTTAAAGGATCAGAGATGGTGTAAGTGAGGATTAAACATGCGTGATTAGTGTTCCCTAGTAAGGAGAAGTGAAGGTATGAGTGGCTCTTTTGTGGGTGTGATGACTGGGTGCTGCTAAGGAGAAAAAAGGTATGAAAGGTATTATTCATGCATGTTTCCCATGTTTTTATAAGGAGAAATTAATTTATGTATAGGCATTATACAGGTGTTCCTATATATAGTAATTTGGGTTCCATTTATCAATAAAATTTCATGAAACTATGTTTTCTGAGAGGAGTCTTCAAATGGGAACTCACAGTATAAGTTTTTCAAAATTTTGGAATTACACAGAACATTAACTGGTGGAAAAGTTTGGACTTTGTTTGAAAGTATCCAAATGACTTTAACTTTCATTGAAACATGTTTCAACTAAATATGGTCATAAATTGGAGTATAAGGGGCAAACATCTTGAAAGATTGAGATTCATGAAATTTGACTATTGTGATAGGTAAGAATTTAGACAAGTTTATTATTTAAGGAAATAAGATTACAAAATTCATATAAAACATAATGAAAAGGTGTTATGTGATGTTTTTATGGGAGTTTTCTCACCATTTGGATTCTATGGTATATGTTTTGAGAAATATGAAGTCCAATTATTTGAACTGATAAATTCTGCATCCCAGTTTTCACATCCTCCAACCAAAATAGTGTGTTGGGTGTGGGTATTTTTATTAGTTCCTGGGTTATTACAAGATACCCTTTATAAAGGATTATCAACCTCATTAATTTTATTGTTTTTTTATCGACTTTTATTTGGGAAATATTTGAGTTTTTTTGACTTCTAAACTTTTCTCTAGAATTGTTATTGTTGTCCTTTTTTGGAAGTCTAACTTAAAATGAATATATTTTTTGATCTATAAGTATGTTTGGGATTCATGATTAGACTAATAAAATTTATATAAATTAAAAAAACTATGTTTGTTTTATATATTCCCTATAAGGATGTGTTATAATTTTAAAACATTACTATAAAACATTCAAAATATTGTTTTTTCATTTGGTGCTTTATGGATGTATTTTTTAGCATCAACAAATACCCCCCTTAGAATGGTGTCTAATGAATATGTGGAGGGAAAGGAACACTAGATAATTGATTAAGTTATAAATATTATCTATTCCTTAAGTTAAATTAATCTTTACTATTTTAATGAAACATTAAACTACAAATCCCTAAGCCCACACAATTCATGCTCGGTGTGAGAAACAATAGATAATGTAAGACTGTCTAGTTATAAAAATGTTCTAGATAAGGGTGAATGGGTCAGGTTCAAAATTTCATATTGATCCCCCTTGTAAACACATGTGGATAGGGATCCATATTGGAGTTATTCTAGGGGTTTGGTATGCCCTATTGATGGGTGATATGCACAAGGGATAAACAATTGGTGAGTCGTAATTCCACTTTAGAAAAGGGGATATAGATATAGGTAAATAATATCCTCAACATTCAGTAACAACAAATGGGTAAGGATGGTGGGTTAAGGATAACCATTTACAATTTTCATCTCACAAGTTCTTCCACTATTCTATTAAATATGACTTCTCTAGGATATGTGCTCAAGATGGGTGGTGATCCAATTTTGGCCTTGTTTCATCACCATAGGGAAGTACTTTAAAATATGAGGGTGGTTCCTCTAGGTTGTTTTCCCTAGATAAAAGGTGATAAAAAATTTGCATGTGTTTTCACATAGGGTATCCCATTTAAAAGATAAAGGTTCATGTTCATCCAAATCAGGGGGAAGTGTGTCATTGTATGAGTAAGATGATTGTGAAGTGTACATTTACTCTTAGGATTAAACTGTCATTCATTAGGAATAACTATGAGTTCTACTAATCATGAATAAAGTCTACGAGATAGTGGGTAAAATAAAGATTCTTAATGGATAAGAGTCATGAGAAGTAAAAAACCAATTGTTCTATTAAGAGGAGATTGATTATCCCTATACTAATTAGTTTAACATCACATATCTTTAAAAAAGTTGGATAATTTTTTAAGGTCATATAGTTTCAAATACATATTGTTTCTTTTTGGTTCATGCACCCATGACAAAGAGGTTATTCCTTTTACGGTCATGAATATGAGACCATGGTTCATTCTATTTTATTTTTAGGCCCTCAAGACCACATGTGTTCAATTTAAGGTTAGGATGATTGTTTCATGGGTGTTGAGTTATCATCATTGGCTAGAGTTGGACAAACACAACATAAAAGGATGGACCCACAAGAATCTAAATATAGTATAAACAACCTTAATGATCAGTCATGAGATTTTTACTCATTCTAAGACAAAATTTTAAAGTGTAAATATTTATCATGTGCATGGGAATCAAGTCATTCATTGTTTTAGAATTAGTGTGGAAAGTGACCAACACCAGAGTTGGCACAAAACTATATGCCAACAAGATATCAAAGATTCCAACTAAAGTGAGGACTAGGGTGTCACATAGTTTAATTTAATGTGATAGGGATGGAAAATAATATTTAATATAATGTGGTAAGGATATTTTTTATGTTGGGTAAAAATCCGTCAAGGTATCATTGAAGCATTTTTGAGGTGATTGTGTTTGTTGACAAAGTGGACAACTATCCTATGATTGTTGACAAAGCAGACAATGACATAAAAATTTGTTGACAAAGGGAATTTCATGGTGGAATGTTGAGTTCAAGATCTGTGGTCAATGATCCATGTTAGATTCAAGAACATCGACAAAGGAATGGATGATCTGGAGGAGGTACAAAAAGAATATATACAAGGTGGCACTGAGTTCCAGTGTTTACCAAATTTTTGGGTCTAAAAATTGACAAATTAAGAAAAGTGGTTTTTGGCAAAGGGACTTGAGCGCCATGTACTTGAAGGAGAGGAAACTTGTGTGCCTAATGATTTTCAAAATCAAAAGGTCAAAATATGGAAAAGGAAAGAGGTTCGTGCAGGTATTGGTGTGGTCATGCATGTGACTTACGCGTCGTGAAAGGACCTACGCGACGGTGCCTAGGAGGTTTGGAAAGCTACGCGCCATATGTTTTTCAAGATCAGATCTTTGAAATATGGAAAAGGAAATAGGGTCACGCAGGTGTCTTGCAGGGGAAGAAACCTCTGCACCGGGACTTGCACGCCGAGGGGAGACTTGCACGCCGCCGCGTAGGTTGACCAAATGCCTATAAATACAGGACATCCCCTCCTCATTTTTAACATAGTTCAACACTTAGAAAAATCAGAGCTCCCGTCGCAGAGGTGTGGTGGTTGCGCAAGTGGTGTGTGGTCACGCAGGTGGACTTGCGCGCCAGTGGTTGAAGTTGTGCGACAGGTCTTAGTGGCACACCAATATTGGTTTGGGCGTAAAAGGAGTTGCATCGCTTAAGTTTGGAGGGACAGAGGCTTGTGTCACGCAGGTAGTTGAGGAGGACCTACATTCCAGTGTTGACATGTGCGTCGATACTTGCGCACCGGGGTAGACCTGCGCTCCAAGTAAGGTTGATTCACGGTGGTTATTCAGAGCTGCGTGAAAGCTGGAAGCACTAGTGGAAATACGGGTTTTCGCGTCGGCGTAATAACGTCGGTTTTTTAAAATCCGACGCGAATAGTATGTGCGGGGAATTAATGGCATCGGTTCTGTAGAAAACTGACGCCAATAATATTAGTTAACATATTTTCCGCGTCAGTTATTATAATAACCGACGCGGAAAATAATTAAAAAAAAAGTTCCGCGTCGGTTTCCAAAAAAACCGACGCGGAAGTTTTTATTTTTATTTTCGGCGTCGGTTTTGAGGAAAACCGACGCCGAAAACCGACGGCGAAAAAACACATTCGGCGTCAGTTTTTCTAAAAATCGACTTGGAAGATAGTTTTTAAAAAAACATTCGGCGTCGGTTTTTCTAAAAACCGACGCCATAAGTTAAAACTTCCGCGTCGGTTTTCCTAAAAACCGACGCGAAAATTCTTATAAAATTATTCGGGGTCTGAAACCCTCATTTTGTTCTACCGTCGAAATCGAGCTCCACTGTCCCGAAACCCTCGTTTTTTTCCATCGTCGAAATCAAGCTCCGTTGCGGCCCTTCGGACATCCGACTACCTTGGAAACTAATTTGCAAACTCGGCTGAAACCCTTATTTTGTTCGATCGTCGAAATCAAGCTCAGCGGCTGCACTTCGGACTCCCGACGACCTTCGTGCTTGATTTGCGATCTTGGACGGACATTTTTTAAGGTTTTTTTCGTTTGCACGATTTCTGGTAAGCGTTCTTCCTCTTTCTCTATTGCTATCACACCATTTTTGCACTTGAAATGTATAAGTGGGTCAATACATGGAAATGGTTGAATATTATTTGGATGTGCCACTAGATTGGATAGTTTATAACAGAAAACTGGTTATTGACTATGGATTTGCACTATATACTGGTATTTGATTCCAAACTGAGTGCCTCCACGGATTTCCTCTAGATATATTTAAGAGATTCCATTTATTATCTATCTGTATGTTCTATTTATTTATACTTCTTATTGGTCATTATCCCTTAAAGTTTATATCATATTATTTGTTTCATTTACATTCATTATATTCACTATTTGATCTAGTAATAAATTATATTTTTTGTTTTGTTTTTAAAATGAATTTTTATTGTGAAACCATTTTTGAAAAGAAAGGATGCATGTGTGATTTTTAAAAAAGGGAATTTGTGGAAATATCTGTTTTGTTTTTTAGAATAATTAAAATCCTACTTTATATATGTATTTTAACCTTTTTTGGACTTTTTTGGAAAGGAAATGCATTGAATAGGGTGTGATAACCTACTGAGCTATTTATGATCACATCATACTTGTTTCAAACAACATTGGTTGACCTAATATATTTTGTAGTTTATTATTTATAGTTAAATATTCCATTAGAGCATGTTGGCGTTGTGTTTGGTGGTGACAAGGAGGTCACATGGAGATCACGATTTCATGGTGTATCATAAACTGATGCCATGAGTCATATTACCAATGAACTCAAGCTTGCGTCCCAATATAATTGAGGTTCCTAAGCATCATTATAGGTTTATAAACGTATAATGTGGAGACTATACCCACTATTCGGAGTAAAACTATATTATAAATAACCTTAGGAGATAAATAAACCAAATGAGCCAGTATGAATGATACACTTATTTGGATGTCTTATATTTTACCATGTGACCCAACTGAAAAATGTCAATTTCGACCAAAATTTAAATATTGAGGAATTTTATCTTTGTATTTGACTCTTTCATTTATTATGTTCAGAAAAATAAGAAGTATTTTATTAACATACTCTTCATCATGTTCAATAATATCCTCAGAATAATCAAAGAACCAATCATTAATTTATTTTATTTTAAACTACATCATTGATTGAAATGACATATCATTTTCTTTCTTGATCTTATTTTTTAAATTTTGATACTTTATAATTTTTTATGAAATTAGAATGTCGTTAACACACATGTATATAATATGAAAATAAACTGTTTACTCTATTTGTAAACGTGTTTCATATCTGATGTCTTTTATCTGATTATCAATAGTTTTTATGGAATATGTTTTTGTTTACAATTTATCTGATAGATATTTAAATGTTTCTATGTTTTAATATATTCATCAATTATATTGTGATATCAGGTATTAATGGATCATAATTGGATTTATCTACGAAGAACTACTAGTGAATATGAAAGAGGAGTTGAAATTTTTTTGGAATTTGCTAAACGGCATAATCAAAATATTGATTTGATTTTCTGTCCATGTGTGAAGTGTGTAAATATGAGAAAGTTAAACTTCAGAGAAATCAAGGATCATATCATTTGTTATGGTTTTAGCCTTAATTATACACGTTGGATCTTGCATGGTGAAAGAACTGAAAATTCAACATCCAATGTTGATGACGATATTCATAATGAGGCAGAGGATCGTATTGAAGAATTAATTCATGATTTAGGTGTTGAAACCATCGAAAAAACACCAATTGTTGAACGATTGTATGGAGATTCTGAGAAACCACTATTCCCAGGTTGCAGTAAATATACAGTGTTATCAGCAGTTTTGAGATTAGTTAACTTAAAAGCAAAAAATGGGTGGAGTGATAAAAGTTTCTCCAGTTTACTTGAGCTTTTAAAAGAGATTCTTCCAGAAGGAAATGGGCTTCCAGATTCCAATTATGAGGCGAAGAAAATATTATGCCCAATGGGATTGGGGTATAAAAAGATACATGCTTGCCCTAATGATTGTGTACTGTATAGGAAAGAAAATGAACATTTATCAAGTTGTCCTACATGTGGAACATCGCGCTATAAGATGGATGAGAAAGTCAACTCAGATTCATTTTCAGGTGATGTCATGTAACGTTATGAAAAATAAATTTTTTTACTTTCCAATGATATCATCCAATATTTTTTTCAAACAATTCTGATAATTCAATTCTGATTTATTTTTAGGTACCAAAATCAAAACTCCATCTAAAGAAATTTGGTACCTTCCAATTATTCCTCGTTTGAAGCGTCTATTTGCAAATTCAAATGATGCAAAAAGGTTAAGATGGCATTCAGATGAGCTCATTTCTGATGGTAACTTACGTCACCCTGCCGATTCACCACAGTGGAAGAGTTTTGATAAAAAATTTCATGATTTTGGAAGTGAAGTTAGAAATCTCAGAATGGGATTGTGTACTGATGGAATGAATCCATATCGGAGCCTCAGTAGCCATCATAGTTCATGGCCTGTTTTGCTGGTAATTTACAACTTTTCCCCACATCTATGTATGAAGAAAAAATATGTTATGATGAGCTTGATGATTTCTGGACCAAAACAACCGGGAAATGATATTGATGTGTATCTTACACCATTGATTGAGGATTTAAAACTGCTATGGGAGAAAGGTGTTACAGTTTTCGATGCATACAAGAAAGAGTATTTTCTTTTGCGTGCTATGATAATGTTCACTATAAACGACTTTCCTGCATATGGAAACTTATCTGGATATAGTGTTAAGGGACATAAAGCATGTCCAATTTGTGAAGAACAAACTTCATATTATCAATTGCAGAATGGAAGAAAGACAGTGTACATGGGACATCGAAGATTTTTGCGAATTGATCATCCTTATCGTAGATTGAGAAAAGCATTTAACGGTTTACAAGAATACAACCTCCCCCCTCAACCATTGTCAGCTGAAGAATATTATGACAGAGTGAAAGATATTGATTCAACATTTGGAAAGAGAAAAAGTTCTGGTTTACAAAAACATATCTGGAAGAAGCAGTCTATTTTTTCGAACTACCTTATTGGAGATTTTTAGAGATAAAACATAACATTGATGTTATGCATGTTGAGAAAAACATATGTGATAGTTTGATTGGAACTTTGTTAGACATAAAAGGAAAGAAAAAAGATGGATTACATGCTAGACTGGACTTGATATTAATGCGAATACGTTTGGAGTTAGCTCCCGCTGTGAAAGGAAACAGAACATATTTACCTCCGGCTTGTCACACATTAAGCAAGATTGAAAAGATGAATTTTTGTCAGTGTCTTCATGGTATTAAAGTACCCAGCGATTTTTCTTCAAATGTGAATAATTTTGTGTCATTGAAGGATTGTAAATTAATAGGTATGAAATCACATGATTTCCATGTGTTAATGCAACAAATTCTACCAGTAGTAGTGCGTGGTATATTACCGAAAGCTGTCAGGAAGACAATCATCAGGTTATGTAATTTCTTTAAATCCATTTGTAGCAAAGTCGTTGATCCAAATTTGTTAGATTTGTTGGAGAATGAATCAACTCTTATTCTTTGTCAACTAGAAATGTATTTCCCACCCACATTTTTTGATATAATGGTTCATCTATTGGTTCATTTGGTGCGTGAGATAAGAATGTGTGGGCCTGTTTATTTAAGATGGATGTATCCTTTTGAAAGATATATGAAAATTTTGAAAGGATATGTTAAAAATCCTTATCGACCAGAGGCCTCTATTGTTCAAAAATATGTATCAGAAGAGGTGATTGAGTTCTGTACTGATTATTTGAATGAGGTGGAGCATATTGGTCTCCCTGTATCTCGACATATGACAGTTGACAGAGAAGGTAGAGGGGTTCGAGGCTTAAAGGTAAAGTTCATTCCACGTGATGAAGTGATGCAAGCACATTTATACATTTTGAACAACACAGATGAGGTTCAACCATATATATCCTCACATATTGCTGAATTAAAGTTACGATATCAGAAAAGAAATGAAAAGTGGTTGATGATTGAGCATAAGAAGACATTTGTTTCATGGTTTAAAGAGAAAGTCACCCCAGATATATCTGTATCAGAAACATTGAAGTGGTTATCAGGGGGACCATCTTTTAATGTGATCACTTGGTCTGGTTTTGATATCAATGGCTACACATTTTACACAAAAAACCTGGATGACAAGAGTACCGTTCAGAATAGTGGTGTGATGGTATTCACTGAAGCAGTGCATTTTTCGAGTGCCAAAGATAAAAACCCAATTTCTGCATCAACATCATATTTTGGAGTTATTGAAGACATATGGGAAATTGATTATATTAAATTTCGAGTCACTATTTTTAAGTGCAATTGGGTTGATAGTAATAGTGGCGTGAAACATGATGAATATTGGTTTAAACTGGTTGATTTGAAAAGATTTAATCACAATGAGGAACCATTTATCTTGGAGACACATGCAAAACAAGTATTTTATGTCATTGATCCGTCGAATGATCAGTGGTCAGTTGTTTTGCAAGGGAAAAGATATCATTTGGGTGATGATGATGATTCTGATGATGCTAGTGATTTACATGAGCCTTATTCATCTATTATGAAATTTTCAAATGATTACAATGAATATAAGACAGACATAGTGCATGCAGTACGTACCGATCATGATGAAGGGACGTGGGAAAACACTAAATTAGTCTCCTAATTTTTCTGGTAAATATTTATATTTTGTGTCTATTTTTAAAACTTACAAATGCATGCCTCTATTTTTACATATTTATTTTTCATTTCCTTGTTTCTAATTATTCAGTTTTCTAATGATATGCAGGTACCCAAAATTTCATTACACTTTCTAGTAGCAATGTCAAATACAGATAGAGAGGAGCAGTTACCGAGGTATATCTATTTTGACATATTATTAAATATTCAGTAATATACATATTTAATGAAATAAAACTGTTAATTTATAAAAAAAATCGCAGGACTACTGATGCGTCCTCGGCGGAGGAGACTTCTCCAGTTACTACTCAAAAATCAAGTTCTCTAGTTGGTAAACGTGGTATTACACGTTTACCAAAACTATCACTCGCTCGTGATGATAACAAATCACACATACGTTTTGATGATAATAATAATGTAGTTGGCCCAAATGCAGTTCAGTTTGTCAGTTATATAGCGATGCAGAGCCGTTGCAGGATTAGTATTTTATATCCTGATTGGAAGTCAGTGGACAGGACGGCGAAGCAACAGCTTTGGGAGGCCGTGACGGTAAAATATCTTTATTTATTTATTTTATCTCATTTTTTTAATATTATATAGTTTAAATGACATATTTAATTTTTTCAATTACAGATGACATTCAATTTTGAGGAAACCAAAGAAATGAGGAAAAGACATCTCTCTTTAGCAGCGGTTCGATGGAGAGATTTTAAAAACAAACTGACGAAAGATTATGTTTTTGGAAAGAGAAGGTTTGAAAGCCCATGTCTTAAGTATCCATATATAGATGAAGAAACATGGAAGCGATTTGTTGACAGTCGTCAGGAAGAGAAATTTCAGGTATTGTAATTGTTTTATATTTTAAAATTTATGCTATATTTTCCTTATTACTTATGTGTTTATTTTTATGTAACAGGCCTCCAGAAGATCTCATCAGGAGATCCAGTTGAAAAACGTATACCCTCATACTTTATAATGTGGAGGATACTCGTATTTGGAGCAGAAAATTATTGAAGAAAAATTTGAAGCATTAAGAGCTCGATCAAGTAGTGGTTCAGAAGAGGTCCAATATGGTCCTCCATCTCCTCCCACTCGCCATGAGAAATGGAAACGAACAAGAAGAAGAAAAAATGAACAATATCTTACAGACGAAGCTCATCAAGTGGCTGATAGAATTGTAAGTAAATATTAATTCTTTGTTAACAATTTTCCTTTTTTATAATTTATAAACACTAATATAAATTTTTTATTTTTCATTTCAGGATGAACTTCAGGAGAAAGAGACACAGGGCTCTTTTATCCCCGAGGGTAGGATGGATATCCTAGCCACTGCTTTGGGAAAGGCTGAACACCCCGGCCGTGTTAGAGGATATCAGGCGGGTGTTAGTATTCGGAAGGTTTTTGGTAAGAGTAAGCAACCAAGAGACCCAGAAATCGAATCCTTAAAAGAAGAGTTGTAGGATATGAAACGGTCTATGGGTGATCAAATTCAAGAAGCAGTACAGAAGGCTTTATTAGAACACATGGCAAGACAGTCACAGTCTGCTCATCCTTCCAAGGTATATTATTTACTGTTAACAATTTTTCTTTTCTATAAATTATAAACACTGATATAACTTTTTCATTTTTCAACATTCTCAGCCTACTCACTCAGACTATCCTGCCTCATATGCTTACCCAACACCGTCTGGGCAGCCTTCCGAGGTATATTATTTAATGTCATCAATTTTTCTATTTTATAAATTATAAACACTGATATAACTTTTTCATTTTTCAACATTCTCAGCCAACTCACCCGGACTACCCTGCCCCATCTGCTTACCCTTCCCCGTCTGCGCAACCATTTGAGGTATATTATTTTATTTAATTTTTAATCAATTTTTCTATGTTATAAATTTTAAACACTAATATGCCCTTTTCATTTTTCTGACTTCTCAGCCTGCTCACCCTGACTACCCTACCCCACCTGCTAACTTTGAGCCTCCACCTCCTCCATCGGATCGAACCTTATATTGTGAGTTGTTTGCAGGAGATCCTCATGTACATATTATTGCGTTAGGACAAGTGTATTTTTGGGGGGACTCGGTACATCATCATCCTATGCAGATGGGTCAGGTTAGAGTATCAGTACTTGTTATTATAGATCCTACTGCTCTACTAACATTTCCTACTACGGAGATCACCAGTGTTGGGGAATGTATGGGCCATTTTTTACTTTGGACAACTGCACTTCTTCGTTATATTTCACATGAGGTATGAGTTTTTTTAAATAGTAATTAGAAATGATTCCAAATTACTTATAATGTTTTCTGAAATTTAACTTATATAGGAATATCTGAAAACAAAAGAAACTGTACAAATGCAGCAAAATGTTCATAAACAGTCGGCTGTAGATACTTCTGATATTTCTTCTGGGTTGAAAAGATTATCTCAGTGCTCTTCTTCCTTGAATTTTATCTATGAGTTTTGGATGACGTCCGATATATGTGGAAGAAATTATAAATTGAGAATATTTAAAGAAGATATCATGAATTTAGTTAATTTTGAAGAGATCGGGCTGAATGTGGTGCAGTTGTTTTCCATGTAAGTAAATTGACGTTTGAATTGCTATTTCTTTAATAAAATATTGTTATGTTATTGACTAACTATATTTTCTTTTTAAATTAGGTATCTATACAGGATTCTTTTACAAAATGAAACTACAAGCATTTACAGCTTTATAGATCCAGAGTACATTTCCTTGGAAGTCAAACATGTGAAAAATGATGAAAGAGTTCAATATATATCCGAGAGATTATCACAAACAGAGATTCAGTGCTGGTTTTTGCCATTTCTTGATAAGTAAGAATATCAACATAATTTTGAACTCATGATCATTATAATGTCATTAATTGTGAACTTTTTGTATTATAGGGGGCATTGGATGTTAGGTGTATTTTTCCCAAATGAATGCACCTTATATTGGTTTTGCTCTTTATTAGGAAAAGTGCATAAACCGTTTTCCAATTTATTAAACAGGTAAGTTGTTTTTTTATTTTTAGAAGTTTGTTATGTTTAATTTTAATTGTTTACACAAGTTTTATTAGTTCTTATATAAAAAAATGCAGTTCATGGAAACATTTTACAAAGGAAAAGAAACCAACGAAAATCAAATATGTGGAAGTACAGGTAATTAGTTTTTATATTTTTGTTATATATTGGGTTTCATTATTAGTTAAATGTTTTATAACTGCATTGTCATCGTCAAAATGGACATGTTGAATGTGGTTATTATATTCTACGATTTATGTACGAGATAATCACAACTGGGGAAACTACTGATTTTCATAAGGTTAGTTGTATTAATTTTTTTATATATTTTCATCCACTTTCTTCTATTTATTAATTTCATATCATTCAATATTATTGTAGGTATTCAATGATTCACAGTCATATTCTCAATCTGATATGATCTATATTCAATCTACTTTTGCAGACTATTTGTTAAGTCTGATTAAGATTTGAGGTATGTATATACTAATATTTATAAATAATAATAATATATATGGGTTTAAAAAACTAACTCTTATGATATATTAGGTGTTTGAACCTACTAATAATCAAATGAATGCTTCAACAATAACAAACAATGAGCATGTCATATATTTCAGGTATGTGTATTTTAATTCTGCTTTAATGAGTTTTCTCAAGTGCCTCTGCAAAAACTGTTTTATTGAATCTACTAATAATCAAATGAATCCTTCAACAATAACCAAAAATAAGCATGTCGTATATTTCAGGTACATGTATTTTAATTCAGAATTAGTTATTATATTTCTTTTCATTGTTATTTCTTAAAATCATTTGTCTGTACAGTGACAGATCTGGAGGGTGGTACTTGGATCATGAACATAGAGATTCGTATAGCGAAATAACATTCACAAACACTAAAAATTGTCTCCCTTGCATGCACATCAATATCTTCTAGGCATTTTTATTTTTTATGCAAATAAATATCGGAAAATGATTGCCGAGAAGCATATCACATAATACCTGAAACAGCGCTTAGTGGGTTTGCACAAAGATAAAATAGAAGGCGTCAATTTTTAAGGTATGTTTCTTTATGTCTCTTCAATCTGCATTTGATTTCAATTTTCTAACCTATTTTTTGCACTCAAACTTATTTCTCTGTTATTCCATAACTTAAACAAATAACAATAGTGAATGGGTAATGCACGTCTATACAGAGCAAATATAAAAACCTGAGGTTGGGGGTGGTGGGGATACTATGGTGAAAAGACACCCCCAACATCTTCAGTGGGGGAGGTGAGGAAGAGGTTGCATCGGCTGAGTGTTCCTGGAATTTTGATCAGGAGTCGTAACATTTCATTTTGGTAATTTACTTTGTGAAAAAATGAATGATTCAAATAAATTACACATTTTCATTTAATGTTTATTCATTGCACTAATATCTTGGATTGATTTTTTCACGCACATCTCCTTAGTTTCATTACTGTTTTGACAGGATTGGTGCTATCTATGGGAGGAAACTTACAATGATTGATACTGAGTATGGTTAGATTAAGAAAGTGCACCATGTAGGTATGTGTATTTTAATTCTGCTTTACTTTGAGTTTTCTCAAGTACTTATGTTAAAGCTGTTTAATTGTTTTTGTATAATTCATTTTTTTCAGGGTTCCGATTTTTTTGGAGGAGAAAATATATGTATTTTATTTAAAAAAAATTATTTACGGCGTCGGTTATTTTAAAAACCGACGCCGAATATTTTTAAAAAAAAAAATTTTTATGGCGTCGGTTTTTTTAAAAACCGACGCCGAAAATCCTGTGTAAATTAGTTTCGGCGTCGTTTTTATATAAAACCGACGTTGAAAACCTAGTCGACACTATTTTCTGCGTCGGTTTTTTAATGAACCGACGCGGAAAATAATGTCTAAATGTATCTTCGGCGTCGGTTTTTTATAAAACCGACGCCGAAGCTCATAAGCGAATTATTTTTCGCGTTGGTTTCTATGAACCGACGCGAAAACTGTATTTTTAACGTCGCCTATAAAGACGTCGGTTTATAACCGACATTAAAAATTAAAAAAAACCGACGCTAAAAAGTGTTTTTGCACTAGTGAAGATTGCCCGATACCTTCGGTGCAAAGAGAGATTCATCTATGGGTGAAAGTTGTACTTCAATAGAGCATCTACATATAGTGTAAGATGCATTCCTTCATGAAAATGAAGATACCTACAGGTCTATAAACTGTGAGTGGATCCTTTCTAGAGCAATGAGCAAAGGAAGAGGAAGATGGTGATCCTCTCCACCGGCAATGATCCAGAGAGAGAGAAACCGGGAGTGACCCTTGGGAAAGCAGTGAGCTAACCCTAAACCTTGTAAAGGCAGTGATCCTGGGATAGAGTGATTGTGCCTGAAACTTTTAATCCACATCTAGTGAAGTTTAGTGGAATTTAGTATGACTGAAAACCTATCGGCGTATGCTCCTTGGATGGAGCCCTTAGCGGTGAACCAAGTAAAAATTGTTTTGTCCTGTTCTTTCTTTACTTTCTGTTTATATCGTGCAACAGGATAGAGAGAAATTATTTTTTTACTTAACAGTGAAACAAGATCAGAACAGGATTTAATTTTAAATTATTCATACCCTGATTCACCCCCCCCCCCTCTCAGGTTATTCAGCCTTGTGGACCTAACAATTGTATCAGAGGGAAATGTTGATATTAGTTCTTCTTTCAATGGAGGTCACTAATCATAAAGGGATTATGATAGTTGACACATGTAATTTTTAGATATGGAAGAATCGAATGCAACACTATTTCCCATCTTTAGGAATGGATGTGTTTTCAGCAGCTATGCATGGTATCACAGCTGATATTAATAGTAGTGCATTATCAAAAGATGAGCATAGAGAGTTGGATACTGATTTCAAAGCAATCAATGCCTTAGGGGGAGCCCTTTCCAATCCTATCTATTAAAGGTGATGTCATGCAAAACATTACATGCCATGTGGGAAAAGATTTTGCATATATATGAAGGGGATACAAAGGTCAGAGAGGAAAAGATGCAAGTGTTGTGGAACAAGTATGAAGATCTGATAATGAACCCGAATGAGTCTATTGGTGCATTCTTTGACAGGGTAAATGTTGTGGTAGAAGACATGCGAGGTCTTGGTGAACTTATTGAAGACATAAAAATTGTGAAGCGCATCTTGAGAAAACTTCCACCATTATTTAATCTGAAATTTTTTATTCTGGAAGATAAAGACCCGAAAGAACTGACATTGGATAACCTGCACAGCACCCTTGTTTCATATGAAATGAGAAATGATGATAACGATGTTGTGGAAAAGGGGAAATCCAAAGAGGTGGAATTTAAGGCCATGAAGAAGCTCACCATTGAATATTCTCAGGATGAAGAAGAGACAGATGAGGCAATGTCATTCCTCTCTTCAAATCTTCAAATAGGAAAAGGAAAGTTCAAAGGAAAACTTCCTCTTGCATTCTTTAGATGTGGAAATTTGGACATCTTTCAGCCAGATGCCCCCAAAATTTTCAAGAAGAAAATGATGAAGATGATGTTGAAATTACCAAGAAGAAATATTCAGCCTATGTGAAAGGGAAGAAGCAGTTCAAGAGAAATTTCTTCAAGAAGAAGAATATTCTTTCACAAGAAATATACAGTTTAAATTAGTCTGAGGAGGAGTTTGAAAATTATAAAGATCATGGAAAAAATGCAATGGTGGTTGTTGTCGGTAGTAATCAAGAAAAGGAAGAAACCGACGCTGATGAAGAAGAAGACGAAATTGAAGGGAGAGTTGACATGGAATCTGAATTATAAACATCTCTTCAAGATATAGATATTTGGAGAGAAAAAACAAATAAATCCAACATGGTGGTACGCGATTCCAAACTCTATATGAAACAACAGGATGAAGAAAATTCTGGGCTGTTAGAAGAAATTGAGAAACTCAAGTTACCATCACCAGAGAACTCAGAATTTGTTAGTGAGTATAAGATCAGGATTTAAGAATAGAAAAGTGAGATGGATAGATTGAATAGAAAAGTGAAATATCACATCAAGCATATCAAAAATCTTGAAGAAGAAGTTGTCGGTCTGTGGAGAAAAGTTGAAGACCAGGAAAAACCATTGATTCCCAACACATTCTTGGGAAATTAGGTCATTCCAAAGACTGAAAAGATGAAAGAGGATCTTAGTAGTTCAACAGGAAAGAAGCAGCAATTAAACTAAGATGTCAAGGTTGATTCAGGGCTTGATCAGAAGAAAAAATATATGGCAATTGAAGTCAGACCGCAAGCACCCGTCCCAATATTGAAGGTTGATTTGGGCACAAAGTAGAATCAAAATATTCATATATCCCTTGGGGAAACTCGTAGTTTTGATGTAACACGAAGGAATTAACCTTATATCAGGTTTTATTGTTGTGGAAAGATGGGAAACTCACAGTATGTGTATTCCATATCCAAGAGATATCGAAGGGAACAAGAACAGAGGTGGCAGCCAAACAGAGAACAGTTGTCCATAATATATTTTAAAGGACACTATTTTTGGTGTGGAGGATTTGGGAACATGGCTAGGTACTGTACTTCGACCATACAGAGAAATGTGTCAAAGAAAAATCAAAATGTTCGCAAGCAGCAGATAAATAAATCCACATTTAAGTTAAAAATGCAGAATAGATTTGCATATTTGCAATATGAAGCTGGTCCATCATACTCTAATAAAGAACAGAAGTCTCAATCCATGTTGAGTTTGAAGGAAAAAGTATAGACCAAGAATAAAAAAATGAGAAGGATGTGGTGGCATAAATTTCCCTTAAGTCATAAGATCGCTCTGGTGTATAGATCCTTAACAGTGGTTGCACATCTCACATGACAAGGAATAAGGATCTTGTTACAGGTATAAAATATGACAAAGAAGGAGTTGTCAAATTTGGAAATGATGAAGACCTGAAGATTGTTGGCTCAGGAAAAGCCAAGTTTTGGGGCAAATAAATGAGACATGCTGATGTATTAGTATTAGAGGGTCTTATTTATAACTTGATCAGTGTCAGTCAACTATATGACTCTAGGCACTCTATCTGATTTACCAAGAAGATGTGTGTCGTGAAAGAAAAATATGGAGCAGGTGTTCTACAAGGAAAAAGGACAAAGGGAAATCTTTACCTTGTAAGTGGGGAAGAAGATATGTGCCTTTTATCCAGAGAGGAAGAAAACAAGTTGTTCCATAAGAGACTTGGTCACCTATTCCAACCATACATGGAAGATCTGGTAAAGTGTGATGCTTCTAGAGACCTTCCCAAACTATCACATGATCGTACTCATACATGTGATGCTTTTCAACAAGGGAAGATCATCAGAAATACATATAGGCCAAAGGAACAGAAACCAACCAGAGTGCTTGAATTGGTGCATGCTGATATATGTGGACCTATCTCACCATGAACCATAAATGGGAAAAGGTACTATGTACTTTTCATTAATTATTATAGAATAATGGCTTGGGTATTTTTCATTACCCATAAGACAAAACTGTTCAGTTGTATCAAGTAGTATAGGAGGGAATCAGAAAGGATGCTTGGGCAGAAAATTCTAAAGTTCTGTACTGATAATGGTATGGAATTCACAAACAGTAAAGTCAAAGACTATCACAAGAAACATGGGATAAGGCATCAAGTTTCATCAGTAAGAACTCCCCAACAGAATGAAGTGGTTGAGAGGAGAAATATGATCATCAACAACATGGCCAGAACGATGCTTATTGAAAAGTACCTACTAGAGAAATTTTGGAAGGAAGTAGTTTTGACATCGGTCTATATTTCGAATAGGTCTCTGTTGTGTCCTAAGGAAGGGAAGTCTCCGTATGAAATGTGGTACGGAAAGAAGCCAACATTGAAATACTTTCGAATATTTGGGAGTAAGTGTTTCATTCTCAACAAAGAAAATCACAAGAAATTTGAGTCATGAGGAGATGAGGGGATATTCTTTGGCTACTCAGGGAAAAGCAAAGCATATAAATGCTTCAAAAAAAGGTTGGGAAAAATTGTTGAGATCAATGATGTCACTATAGTTGAAAATGAACAGAATACTCAATAACCTAGTGAATAGTTTCTGGATGAAAGTGATGATGAGGTAAGAAAAATAGGGGGAGTAGAAGTGGAAGAGGCTGACTCAGAAGAAGATACTTATGATGAATAAGAAAGTGCCAAGTCTATGACTGCAAGGAAGCCAAAGAGTCGAGCTGAAATTGATAGAAAAAATATCATTGACGACCAGAAAGCTCCAGTTCAAACTTGAAGAATGAAATCATTATAGCAAACATAATTTTTATCTCAGGTGGAGCCAAAATGTTTTTCTGATGCAACTGAAGATGAAAAATGGGTTCAGGCTATGAATGAAGAGCTTGATCAGATTGAGAAGAACCAGCCATGGGAGATTGTTTCGATGCCAGCAGATAAGAATGTCATCGGGACTAAATGGGTCTATCGCAACAAGATGAATGAATATGGAACAGTGATTCGGAACAAAGCATGGCTACTGTATAAGGGATACTCCTAGATAGAGGGAATAGATGTTGATGAGACATTTGCACCGGTTGCAAGGCTGGAGACAATCAGATTATTTTTCGCCATAGCAGTGCAAAGAAAGTTCAAAGTGTTCCAGATGGATGTCAAATCCACATTCTTGAATGGTGTTCTGTAAGAGGAGGTGTATATTTAGCAGCACGATGGTTTTCTAATTCATGAGGATGAGAACAAAGTTTGCAGACTGAAGAAGGCGTTGTATGGGCTGAAACAAGCACCAAGAGCATGGTACTCAAGGCTTGATCAGTACTTGAAGAAGCTTGGTTTCCAGCATGGGGGGGTTGATTACAATCTCTATTTCAGTAACAATAGTAATCAAAGGATGATGGTGTTGTTTTATGTCGATGACATAATATTTGGTGGATCAGATGAAGCTCAGTGCAGATATTTTTATGAATTCATGAAAAATGAGTTTGAAATGTCAATGATTGGAGAGCTAACATTTTTCCTTGGTCTACAGGTGACACAAGGAAGGAATATAACATTAATTTCTAAATCCAAATATGCCAAGGAGGTTTTAAGAAGGTTTGGAATGGAAAATTCCAAGGATATGAAGACTCCGGTTGCTACCCGGATGAAACTTTCCAAATATAAGGATGGGAAGGCAATAAATATCACAGAATACAGGCAAATCATTGGAAGTCTACTGTACTTAACTACAATAAGGCCTGACATTGTTTTTGCCACATGCCAAGCAGTGAGATATCAGAGTAATCCTAAGGAAATCCACATGATTGCAGTGAAAAGAATAATTTGGTATATCAAAGGCACCGTGGATTTTGGTTTGATGTATAATGAAAAATATCAATCAATGTTATTGGGTTACACAGATACAGATTGGGATGGTTCAGCGGATGATAGAAAATCAACATCAGGTGGTGCATTATATCTTGGTGGAATGTGTATTTCATGGCTAAGCAAGAAGCAAGATTTCATTTCCTTGAGAACTACGGAAGTTAATTATATTGCGGCCACTCAAGCATGCACACAGCTATTGTGGATGAAGCAGCATCTTGAAGATATGGGAGTTGAAGTGAAGTCTCCGATCAGAATCCAATGGCATAACTCAAGTGCTATAAATCTTAGAAAAAATATCGTCCATCACTCAAGGAAAAATTACATTGAGATAAAGTATCATTTTATCAAGGAAAAGGTTGATTAGGGAATTTTGAAGTTGGAGTATGTGCCTACAAAGCTACAGGTTGCAGAAATTCTAACAAAGGCCTTACCCAAGGAATCTTTTGAGAGGCATCGACTGGCTCTGGGAGTTCAGTCGACTCCCCACACTTGAAAAAGCGTAGATGTGGAACACCCCCCCCCTCCCCGAGGTATGATTTGTTTTTACCAAATATTTTGATATGATTTCTCTACTCTGTTACAGACTGTAAAGGAGTGACCTTTGGGTTCATTGACAAAGGGGGAGAAAATAGTGATTGTTTAAGTGGGGATAGTTGGAGATAGTGTTTCAATTTTATAAATCATGATAGATATGGGGAGAAGCTGATAGGTGGAGCATCCAGATAGGGGGGTTGAAGATGTGATGAAGTGGATTTGAAACTGGAGAGTGCTAAAGCTGTGAGTAGATAAGGGGAGCATTATTAAATATGACGATGCTAGAAGTGATCGATCAAAGAGTAGATATCACGACAGCTGAGGATCGTGATGAAAGCAGAAGAGTGATGTTGGAAGGTGGTATGAATATTTACAAAAATTGGTATCAGTTTGGTGTCAACAATGGGAGTCAGAGATGAAGTGATTCATTGATGAACTTTTTATTTACTCTTATTTCTCACACCGAGCATTGCTCATGTGGGCTTAGAGTATGTGTTGAGTAAATCCTTGATCACTATCAGAATCTTATTTGGGCGAATGGTGGCTGAAGAGTTAACGATGTATCTTTTTATGGCAGAGTTTTCAACAAACCCAAAGGGGGGATTAATGGGAAAAAATCCCTCAAGGTATCATTGAAGCATTTTTTAGGTGATTGTGTTTGTTAACAAAGTGGAAAACTGTGCAGTGATTGTTGATAAAGCAAACAATGACATACAAATTTGTTGACAAAGGGAATTTCAGGGTGGAATGTCGAGTTCAAGAGCTTTATTCAACGATCCATGATTGATTCAATAACATCGAAAAAGGAATGGATTATTTTGAGGTGGTACAAAAAGAACAGATACAAGGTGGCGCCATTTTCCAGTGGTTACCAAATTTTTGGGCCTGAAAATCAACAAATGAAAAAAAAGTGGTTTTTGGAAAAGGTACTTGTGTTCCATGTACTTTAAGGAGAGTAAACTTGCGTGCCTAATGCTTTTCAAGATCAGAAGGTCAAAATATGGAAAAGGAAAGAGGGTCGCGCAGGTATTGGTGTGGTCGTGCAAGTGACTTGTGTGCCGTAAAAGGACCTGCACGCCGGTACCTAGGAGGGTCAGAAAGTTGTGCGCCATATGTTTCTCAAGATCAGATCTTCAAAATATGGAAAAGGAAAGATGTTCATGCAGGTGTCTTGTAGGGGAAGAAACCTGCGTGTCGGGACTTGCGCGCCGAGGGGAGACTTGCACGTCACCGCGTAGGTTGACCAAATGCCTATAAATACAGGACCATCCCTCCTCATTTTTAATGGAGTTCAATACTTAGAAAAATCAGAGCTCCCATCGTGCAGGTGTGGCGGTCCCACAAGTGGTGTGTGGTCACGCAGGTGGACTTGTGTTCTAGTGGTTGAAGTTGCGCGACAGTTGTTAGTTGCGCATCAATATTTGTTTGGGCATAAAATGAATTTTGTCGCGCAAGTTTGGAGGAACAGAGGCTTGTGTTGCACAGGTAGTTGAGGAGGACCTGCATGCTAGTATTGGCCTGCGCACTGATACTTGTGCGATGGGGTATACCTGTGCGCCAAGTAAGTTTGATTCACTGTGGTTATTCAGGGTTGCGTAAAAGTGGGAATATTGCCCGATACCTTCGGTGCAAAGAGAGATTCATCTACGGGTGAAAGTTGGACTTAAATAGAGCATCTACATACAGTAGAATATGCATTCCTTCATGCAAATAAAGAGACCTATAGGTCTATAAACTATGATTGGATCCTTTCCAGAGTAGTGAGCAAAGAAAGATGAAGAAGGTGATCCTCTCCACCGGTAGTGAGCCAGTGAGAGAGAAATAGGGAGTGACCCTTGGGAAACTAGTGAGCTGACCCTAAACCTAGTAAAGGTAGTGATCCTGGGACAGAGTGACTATGCCCGAACCTTGTAATCCACAGCTAGTGAAGTTTAATGGAATTTGGTACGACCGAAAACCTATCGGCCTATACTCCTTGGACGTAGCCCTTAGCAATGAACCAAGTAAAAATTGTTGTGTCTTGTGATTTCTTTACTTTCTATTTATATCATGCAATAGGAAATAGAGAGAAGAGTGTTTTACTTAACAACAAATCAAGATCAGAACGGGCTTTAATTTTAAATTATTCATACCCTGATTCACCCCCCCCCCCCCTATTAGGGTATTTAGCCTTGTGGAACTAACAGTTTATATAATTAAACATCACATGGAGAGGTTGATAATCATGCACTTTAATTTCATGCGACGGAGATTAAACAGATGGAAACTTATTCATGTTATTGGGGGAACTAGCCTAAAATCCCTAATCCCACATGAAACTTATTTGATGTGAGAAACATGGAGTAGTGAAGGGATACTCATGTCACATTAGAGAAACTAATAGGAATGGTTTGAGGTCATAATGATGCATTAAACACTAATAAATCCCATGAGAGTGAAGTGGGATGTGAGGAATAATGCTATAAGGCTGATTTAACATGTCAATATACCATAGGTTATGAAAGGGCATCAACATGGATTATAGGACTCCATTTTGAGAAAAGAGGAGTAGATATAGGTAAATTGTGCCTTATAAAATCAGAATTGAAGGGGTTAGAAGGATGTGGATAATCACATACCATTTTTAGCATACAGATTCCACCACTACCTTATCCATAATAGAGGAAAACAAATTTCAGATTAATAGTTTATAATTTTTATTATATTAGAGAAAATATTTTTCAGTTGAGAATCCTATAGGGAATATTCCCAGGATTAGAGGTCAACCAATTTAGTTTATTTTCCATCACTATAATGGATAACGTAAGACATATAGGATACTAGTTTAATTCAAACTCTACGGTTATAAAGTGTAGGGGTTAAAATAGAATCTCAAATAGAGATATGATAACCTCAGGGATACACTCTCACACACTAGGCATATCAATAGAATAAACCTAGTCTCATGGGGTGTTGAAACTAAAAATGGAATAATAAATATTGTACCATGTCCTCAGGGTCCCAATTTAGTTACCTGTTATTTATATTTTAAGATCATCATGATTGGACCATCCATTAATGGAAGTCTATATGGTGATGGTAAAATAAAAGAACCAATGTGAATTTGGGAACTGTAATGATGATACAAGTGACCTTGTGAAATGTGAACATAGTGTAATTTAATTAAGATGGTAATAAAAGGTGATGCATCATGACTGTAGAATTTATCATCATGTGGTTTGGGTGAAATTATATTCATTTTAAAGTCATAAAATTAGGTCTAAAAAGGGGAAAAGTAGTAGAATGGTCGACTCTAATATTTTCCTAAACTAGTGGGTTCAGTGAGAAAAACCAATATTTTTTTAGGGATTGATGATAAGCCCCACATAATTTTTACCTTTCCCATTTACACCTTTAATTTTACTAATTTTTTTGGGGGAAAATGGAATGGATATCTTGTGTCTTTATTAGGATTCCCTTTTTGGGTATTCAACCCTACAAAAATTTCTACCTCTTACCTTGGGTCTTTTATAATCATTTTAGTCAAGATATATCATGATAGAGTTTAAGGTCATATATATTTTACCATGATATGGTACCAGTTTAAGGTCAAAGATCTCAAACCAAAAGGAAGGAAGTATATGAAGTATGAGTGAGGAGAACATGATGAGAATGAGTTGGGCCCTTAGGGCCCATTGTATAATATTAGTATGAAAAAACACCAACACAGAGGATATTGGGAGTTTAATACCAAAAAACATTGACCAAGATATGATACAATTTTAAGGTCATTAATCTCAAAACTAATTGGTGAGGTGGTTTGTGTCACTCAAATTAAAGGACAAATGTCCAGGCGCGACACATATTTCTTCATAAGAGGGGAGCACATAGATTAAGTTAATAATGATTTGAATATCGGGTTGGAAATAGTTTATGGTCATGTGACATGGGCTATGTGTGCGGGTTTGTTTATCTAGATAGAGTAGGTTAAACACAACGTGATGTCCAGAAGGAATAGGAGCAATTCCACACAAACATCTTTATAGGTCATGTACATAGTTTAAGTTCATGATACATTGAATATAGGCTACTAGCAGTTTAAGGTCCTCATGCATAGACCATTGGTGATCAATGGGGGTTTCATATGGAATGAAGGATGTGATTAACACAATATGAAAGAAGAGAAAATGTAAACCTATTCCATACAAACATTCTCAGAAATATGTCTATAAATTTTAATGTTGTGATGCTTGGACTAAAGGGGTGACTTTACTATATATTTCATACTACTCAGATCAATTTCACATGATTGTGGCACTGTATTGATGCATATAGAAGATGTGAATCTTGGTAATGGAGCATTACGTTCTTAAAATAGTTGGGTTCTATTTTTGGGCCCATGATATGAATTTTAAGTGTCCTTGTATGCCTTTTTGAATGAGAATCAATTCATATATAGTTTTGGAAGTGGTGTGGTTAGAGAAAAACTCCATAATAAGTATTAGGAACATATTACCAAGATATTATTAAAGGTATCATGTAGTTTTATATCATGAAATGGGGATTAAATCATTCATATTAATTTATATGTGGAAAATATGTTGAACATGTATTTAAGAATTAATTGTAAGTATGATAATTGGTATATGAAAGAATATGGATCCATAGATTCAACCATTGAAGGAATGTGGAATGATCTATGTGCAACAAATGAAGGTCTAGAGGACACAAAAATGTCCTAATATGGGGGGGAATACATATCTAAATATCATGATTCTTAGATTAAGACCATACAGTTTATCAATATGTGGTCAGACTAAAAGGCAATGTAATTTAAAGTCTTACATTTATGAATATAATGACTGTCCCTTAAAAATGTGAAATTATATAACCTTATTGTCGACTACTCTTATAATACTCAAAATCTCCTATGATCCATAAGTGGTATATGATACAAGGATAAAAAGAAGACTAACCAAATAACATGGGGCTTTGTGATATGGACTTTTTCAGACTAATTTTCACTGTCAACGTTCAGAAGTGAATGAGGGGGAAGCATCTTAGGAATTGAAATTCCATCAAAAAGGAGGATGGGAAATGAAGAGAATCATGTACTTCAGTTTTTGAATATTGAAGTGGGAGACTAAAGGGTGGATGGCCACCATTAAATGCATTTGGGACATAGTCATTTATCACCAAGAGTCCTTTATGGAATATTCCCTATATTGTAGGATATCTAATTTAGGCCATGTATTATCACAACAGGGGAGTGTATTTGTAATTATGAAATCATGGGAATCTATATTGAGGTAGGGTAAAAGTTTTTTTCTGAACCTAAGGGATGTTAAGATTGAGTTCAACACTCCAGTTCCTATGTCATTGTGTATTTGATCATATCGAATAGGTACATTCTAGTTGAGGTTAGAACTCATATTCCCAGGGGAAGATCACCCAAATCTTAAACAAGTAAATAAATCCCAATGAAAGTGTTTAAACCATCAATTTTGATGGGGAAAATAAGATACATGTGTGGATGTTCCTAGGATGAGGCACTCTGGCTTCTTTATGTTCTCCATGAAAGGGGAATCAATCCATACATAGTTTTGGAAGTTTTGTATTAAGATAATAACATCAAAAGAGGGGTCACCTCCTTGAGTTATGGTGAAAACGAGGTTCTATTGTTTTAAAAATTGAATAGAAATATGTTATCTAAGAAGTAAAAATTCTTCCAACTAGGATATCATGGAGTAATTTTATAGCACTATAAAAGGGAATTAAAAACATAGTTTAACTTCACAAAATGAGGATGATAACAACGTAATTTAACATCATTTATAAAGTAAATGTTTCATATAGATTAACATCATTTATCTGTGAAATTTTTATATAGTTTAGAGTTATTTGACTATGATGTTTCCTTGCAGTTTAACATTATTTGATCAGGATTTTGGGGTTTTCTAAAGATTAAGGTAGCATAAATTTTAACCAAATTGGATGGTGGATATAGTCTATCTAGCTAGAAATATAAGAAAAAATAATGTAAAATGGGGGGTCTAAGGTACATGGTTCCATACATACATCATCCAGAGGGGTGTTCACACAGTTTAAGTTCATAATTCTTGGACCATTGGGGTGGGAAAAATTTTACTCTCATGTTGTGTGGACCATGAGGGTGTGGTAGTCTAGATAGATAAAGAGGATAAATATTAATGCAAAAAGATTTTTGAAAGACCCAACATGCTCATAGATAATGTAGGTCATCCATTTAATGAGGATGAATATAAAAAGTCGGTGTATTCAAAAAAGGTACACATAGATTAAATCATGATGCTTAGATCGAGGAGTGTCTACTAGTTTAAGGTTTTGAATCATGGAGAAAGGGGTGTTGTGGGGAAGTTCATGAGAAAAAATAGGTGTTACGAACCTGGCATAAAGGTAGGGAATAAGTGGACCAGTTAAACATAGATATACTCAAGGGGTATACATATAGTTTAATGTCATGATGATTGTACCAGGGTGCGTCCCAATTGGGAGAATTAGTTTGCCTCAATCACATTGTGGGTAATCCAACAAGACTCCTAAGCCCACATTATTCATTACTAGTGTATGAAACAAGGAGTAAATTAATACTTCCTATATCACATGAGAGTACATGACAAGGAAAAAATGAATTCATCTTGGGAAATTCTTCATGAGACAACCTTACACGATCAACCTACACAGATATTTAAAGGAACAATGTTGAAATAATTGAAATTACACATGAACAGAGGGGGTTCAAAAGGAATTAAATCATGAACTCCATGATTTGAATCAAGTGGGGATGATAAATATATAGGGTATGGATGCTGACTATTTTTGGAATTAAAGTTCCAAAAAACATCATTAAGGAAGGGGATATTAGTTTTTGGATTAACGTTTGACCATTTTCTCCATATGGGAACCATATTTTTTGTCTAAAGACCTCTGATGAATGTTACCAATATTGGAGGAATTATAATCTAGTCCATTTTCCATCACAAAAAATGATTCCAATTAGATTTTAAAGATTGTTAAGATTCATATAAGAAAGTCCTAAAGTGTGGATGTGAACTAAATGATTGTATGAATTGCATTCATTACTCTATGTGATATGATTTTATTATTTTAGGCACTTGAATGGGGAATATCAGTGAGCGAGGGTTGAACCTATTCCCAAGAAGAATATAAAACTTTTTAGTGGTAGTTATTGAGATAAGACATCCAGTAATCCCCAATTTCCCCATAAAATGGTAATCATGTTATATATAGTTCTTATAGAAGGTATAGTAAATGATCATTACCAAAGGAAGAGGTCCTCTCATGTGAGGGATAGAGAATTATATACTTTTATGTCATGTGAATGGGATGTATCCATGTAGTTGTTCCTTTTTATCCCATAAAATGGTAATAAAGATATATTTAGTTCTTGTAGGGGGTATAATAATTGACAAGAACCAATAGAGGAGGTCCTCTTAGCAGAGATACAGAGAATTTTACAATTTTAATTCATGTGATAGGGATGTATCCATGCTATTTAACATAGTTCCAAGAGGACATTACTCAAAATTTTAAAAACATACGGTGTAGATTATATACTATTTAACTTAACTTCATGTAGAAAGGACACCTATACCACTCCTTTTTTGTCCAATAATTTGGGACCACAGTTCCTAGTTTAAGGTCATGGGACATGGACCATGAATATGAATTTTAACATCTTATAGTCTGGATGTTGGTTGATCTTGTATTTTATGAGAACAAAACTAAATCATGCTAATAAAAAACCCAATAAACCCACACAAGTCATTCCCAGTGAGGTAAACAAGGGGAAATGTGAAATTGGTCATATCACATGAGAGTTCATGGAAGGGGTGGAGATCGATGAGCTTATAATGGTGCATCGATCTCCAGGAGGGGACCTATAAATGTGAAGGAAGAAGGGAAAACCTAATTCTAGAAGGATAATATTCTTAACTATGACACGTAAAGATGAATGAAAATACAACACAAGGGTTTTTAGAATTACAATTGAGCAGTGGAAGGTGGATGATAAGGGAAATTGTGACACTAAAGAGTCTAAAATGATAGATGGTTGGATTAGTTGAGGATGACCACTGAACGAGTTCAAAATATGGATTCCACTATCATACCATGAGAAATGGTTCCCTTAGGACATTTACCTTTAATGTTAGGTGAATTAATTTTTCCATATGTTATTATTATAGAAGAATCTACTCATAGTTGAGGATTATTCCTCTAACTTGAATTCCATAAATGAGATGTAGGAACATTAGTCTATTTTCCATCATTGTCGGGTATCCCTTTGGGAAATTTTGACTGCTTCTCTAGGTCATGTTCCATATATGGGAGGTGGGTGAATTTGTACATGTTCCTTCACCATAGGGGATCCCTTTTGGAATTAAGGATTATTCCACCAGGGTTTATTCCATGGATGATATTTGGGTATATATTTCCATGTTACATCATTGTAAGGGTGTCCATTTATAAATGAGGATTGTTTCTTGAAAGTGTGTCCCCAAAATGGTAGGTGATCCAATTCAATACCTATATTTTCACCACAAGGGAGCACTTTTGGATAAGGTAGATTACATTGATCCAAATGAAAGGAGCCAAAAATGTGTGGAATATGAAATTATAATGAATCAAAGTATCTATAGAACTACTAGGATATTCAACTATATATTAATCATGACATGAGGGAAATTCATGTGGGTGGATCGATAGGCTAGCATGATTTAAAAATTGTGAAAATGTTGACCCAAGAAGAGATATAGGGATAATAATATCGTCATGATACAAATAGGGGACTACCGTAATACTAACAGGTCTATAGGTTAAGGTTTTACTACTTGTACAATATGAAATTCCATTTATTGTAGAGCGTATAAAACCAAATATTCTTTAGAGTTTAACATCATGCAAAAAATATGAAGGATGTTAATTTTAGGGTCATGTACGTAGGACTAAGGATGCTACAAATTTTAATTCCTTGTAGCTGGGATAAATGATGTTCCATTTAAGGTTATGAAAATAGGACCAACAATGTTTTTTATTTTAACTTCATGTTGTAGGGATGATCCTATGAAGTTTTAAATCATGATTAGATAATTTTTTTCATTCATTTAAAGTTCACACGGCTATGAATTTGTCAATAAGTTTAATTTTCTGGGACTAGGACTATATGGTGAATTATTCTAGACATAATTCCCTGAGCTAAGGATCTAACATACTTAGTAGACTTAGTCTTCAACAACATTACAATTTAAAAATCTCTATAATCTACTCCCTTGAATAGTTTGGGTGTCTAACCCTAGGGGTTTTAGTGGTAGAGTCATGGTTATTTCTACCAACTCCTGATGGTTTTTGATTTTTTAATGACCGGTGAGGGAGGTGATTCTACCATTTGTTCCCCTATAATACTCCCAGCATCCATGTAGATTTTCTCCAAGAGTGATCTCTTCTACATTATGGGTATTTTTTCTATTGGAGTTGAAATTAATTTAATTTGGGGACCTCCATGGTTTTTGGTATCATGGGGAAAAATCCCATGTTTTTTCTTCATCATAGGGACGGTATCCATGATGGATAATGATGGAACCAATAATGTGATGTGTCAATCAAACACACCCAGTGGATGATTGGGTTCTTGATCCAAGATGGTAAATTATTTTCCTTATGTATCTGTCAGTATATTAGGAGATTTTATGTTTCTATCTTGAGCCACAATATGGAGATTCCATGGAATGAATATACCCTACC
Organism: Viscum album; assembly: GCA_963277665.1. Lineage (NCBI taxonomy): Eukaryota > Viridiplantae > Streptophyta > Magnoliopsida > Santalales > Viscaceae > Viscum > Viscum album. The sequence continues at coordinate 482,598,748 of OY728139.1, forward strand.
TCCTCATAGTAGTGGATAGTATTGTCAGTGAATTACAAGGAAAAGATCATATTATGATTCATAGTGGTAATGGGGGTGAGTTATACCCCTATATATTTTTTTTGGTGAAGAAATTACCATGTAACTATAGATTCCAGGTCATCAGACACTCAATTCCATCCATCCTCTCACATTAAAATGAGAGAGGATTCATAAGAGAGATTACTAGATTTTAAAATAACATAAATTTTTCATATTCTAAAAATTGAATGAGAATACCTTCATGTCATGTTCACCATTTTTTTCAACACTTCTACTGAGGCTTGATTTCAGATAATGATTATCATCCTTTGACTAGTCCCAATATTATTGCCTATATTTATACTTCTCAAATGTGAGGGTCCTTCTACAACATGGTTTATAATGTAATATCCTTGTCTAATTGGGTTGGTGGAATGTCATATCTTCTTTCCAGGGATCCACCTTGGAGTTATTTTCCTTGTTTGGGGTTCATTATAAATATAAAAAAGGTTCATGAATCTCATTCTTAATACCTTCTTCTAGTGGACACTAGTTAATTATATTGATCACATTTATAACATGGTGACTATCTAGGGTTGGAGATAATAATAATATTGGGAATCTATAAAGATATTCATTATTTGGTTTTGTGAGGGAATATTATTATCATGATATATGTAATCTCTAGTGAAAAACCTTATACATCATGTGATCATTATAAGGAAATTTATGCTCTATGCCTAAGTCATCCAAGGATCTTAACCTTCATAATATTGTATTCTAATAAAAATAGATCATTTTTGTTATATTAGGTATCCTATTCTAATCACACTAGGAAAACTATGATCATTATATAAGTCTTCCTAATCTCATCTTCTATCGAATTACATACTTATCACACTATGTAAGAAATTATAATCATCACTTAAGGGAAGGGTGGATAAATACCATTCTCATCCGGTAGGATTCTTATACTCATAAAGTAAGTAATATACTGAGTTTTACAAGAATAAGCACTATAGTATCATCACATAATTAGATAGTGAAGATATTATATGCTCATCATATATACTTCCTAGGCTCATCACCTAAGGATCCCTAGGAATGTAAACTAAGGATATGATTATAAAGCATCTGAAGGGGAATAGGTTTAAATCCAAATGAATGGGAAACTTATCATATATTCTCATCATGTTTTGGGATGGTCAGATATTTAAATCTGAGTGGGGGTTATTATATATTTAATTTCCTATAGAGGTACACTTTCCACATATGCTCGACATGTACTAGGACATGAACATGTTAGTTTTTTGTGCCAATAGAAATGTATAGTGGGATTCAGTAGTGTTATAGTGAAAGGTTTGGTATACTCTATAAAAATTATCAACCTTTAGTGGAACCATATCCCAAGTGGGAATGAAATGGTAATGTAATTTTTTTAGAGATAGTATAGTCATCCTAGGCTTATCACTAGAGGTATGCTATTGTATAGGGGAAACATGGTTGTTGGGGAGTTGGGATTAAACCTATAAGAGGTTCCCTACATAGCCTATTAGGAGGAATGGATATAAATCCTTTTTTAGAGTGTATAATTTAATATCATATGATAGGACCATACCATGTAGTTTAACATCATGTGGTAAGGATTCTTTTGTTGTGAAATGGGCGACATCAAGGGATGGTGTGGGGATTATATATTAGAGCTAACCAATAAATGGGGAAATTATTTCCTGATTTTCTCATGAGGATTATCATGATCATAACATGGGGAATCATGTTCTCATCACTCATGATATCCTATGTTCTTTTAAAATTATGCTTCTATAGTTCAACATCTTTTTTCGAGGATTTTGTACTCCAGTTTAGTGTCATTTGACTAGGAGATTATGTTATAAGTTTAAAGACTTTCATATCAGAAATTATTATCATGGAGGGCATGATCAAATGGGATGATACCTGACTAATTATTTGATATTATGTATAGTAATATAGGTTAGCATTGGAGTGTTTGGATTATATATATATGTTACCTATTATGGTTGAAATCATCCCATTCACATCACATGATAAGGAAATCCATATATTATTAAACTTTATTTCATGTTTTATTTCATAAATAGACATTTAATACAACTCAAAAATATTATAAGGCGTATTTTCATTGATAAATTAAGTATATGACATAAAAATTAAAAATTAAAAACAACACCATTAATTAACAACTCTGAAGCATTCACTTATTTTCCTTAGATCTCCCAAAAATTCATGGGATAACTTTTGATTTACATAAGAATTGGGTGATCTGTAAAGACCATTAAGGGAATAAAAAATCATAACATAAGGTAAAGAAGTAAATGTGAGCCAAGTGGAAAAGCAATGAATCATAAGATGTGTGAGAATAAAAATCTTGAATAAAAAGGCATGATATAACCTGATATCATAATGGAATCATGGGAATGTGGAAACAATATAAAACATGAAATCATAAAAACAATTCAAGGATAACCACAAAGAAAAAAGAATAAAGTGTGATATGGATAACATTTCATGAACCATATAATCCATATTATGAGGTAAAAAATTATCTAATTCATTGGAGTTCAATATAATTCTATATCCTAATGTCACATTCGTATTACGCACATGCATAAGTGTTCATCTTAGATCACTCAACAAAGGAACCTACTTCATAAAATTTAATACCATGATTCAGGAGTATTAGTTACATTCATGTAATTCCTAAATAAATTAAGTATAGGTATATCTAGTTGAATACCATGGAGTAGAAATGGTATGGGTATTCTTTAATGAATGATTTCCATGGAAAATTTGTAGGATAATTTAGGCAGTGTAACGAGGGTAAAAAAATATTAATAAAAGGGGATAATGGTAGTGAAAGTTATATCTCTTTAATTGCACATAATAATGATAGTAGAAATCATGTGTAAGAATATATCTCAAAAAAATAATTGTAAACTAAAAGGCATAATACAAAGAAGGTGTTTGAATAAAGAGGAGAAGGAGGGGACTTCTTACCTTGAGAAGATGCTTCTAAAATATTTAGAGGAGCTTATTAAGAGATATGGAAACCATGGGAGGGATATAGAGAGGTAATTTATGGTAATGTTTTGATATGAGGTTTTTGAGTGAATATAAATGAGAGGTTGGGAGTGTTTATATAAAAATAGAGAGGAGAGTTTATTATTAACATCCAAACATAGGTTTTGGAATCTATGTGACAAATTAATCATAACCAAAAAACAATACCATGGTTTTTACTATTATTTCTACCAAATATGAGGGGTATTAAATTTTTTATATGTAATTTAACCAAAATCATTAAAATAATTACCTTGGTGATTTGAAAGTGAGTCATTTTTATAAATAATTGATTTTAAAGCTTCGAAATATAATATAGGTTTTGGAGGATTCATTAAGGGTTTATAAAATTAATGAAATATCCTAAAAAATATTATTTTAGAGGTAAATATATATTTAGTCTTTGATAACTTTTATGTAATATATTAAATCAATCTCGGTTCATCATGATGTCATAATACACACTATATTTATAACGTATATAATTTTAACCCAAAAAATTGACTACCTCCAAAAATTATGAAAAAAATAACTATTGGATAATTTCAAAATTCTGAATTAAAAAATAATTTTTATTTTATCCAAATAACTATCTAATTATGATAATTTTAACATTTATATAAAAAATCTATAGTTACTGAAAAATACTAGTTTTCTATAACAATAATTTTATAAACCTTGTAAAAATTATTTTTTACATCCTAAAATTATATTTTAGTTACATTTAATAAATATTATTTAATAATAATATTTTATTAAAAGTAAATTTATTTTAAAAATTCTTTAAATCATTAAAATGTGTATCTTGATTGAAACTATATATTTCCCAAAAATACAATTTTCATTTCAATGTATCAAAATCTAATTTTTATCAACCCAATTATTTAATCATTTAAAAAGGTAATATTAAACAATGATAAATATAATCATTATTTTATTAAAAAATAAATATAAATATTCATACTATTATTTTCTACACACATATAAATTTTTTAATTAAGAAAATTCACTAATGGTATGGTGTGTGATAGAGATATTTTATTGAGGTGGTTCTGTGAACATGGTTTGGGTTATGATCACGATGAGCTTCAGATTCTCTCATAAATGATTTGAGTCATGATTTAGTTAATGAATCTTATATTGGACTTAGTAAAGGGAAAATCCTAGTGATTTTATCTCCCTTATAATCTCTAGTAAATGTGCATTAGAGGGCACAATTCTACTGATCTTAGTCATTTATTCTCTTGTTTATGTCAATTATAATTAATCATAACCCCTAATATACTAATCTTAATGGTTACTATAAAATGGATATATTATCAATGGTTATGATGATTAATGATATTTTAAATATAGAAAACTATAAATGTCCAAAATAACCAATGTAGTGCATGTGTTTCTTAAAACTAGATTATATGATAATGGAATTATTCATTAAAAAAGGAATTTCATCTATAAAAGTTCAGGTTGTTACATTCATCTCCCCTTCAGTAATCTCTCTATAAAAATTTTCATTTCATAAAAAAAATATGAGGGTACTATAGTGTCATTACCTCTTCTGATTACCTTATCTCTTCATTAAACATGTGGTTCTGCCAAAATACATTGAGCAAGAGAGTTTTCTAGTTTCATAGAACCTTGTCTCTACAATATAATATCTTCATCGTCTACTCCTTGTACGAAAGGTTATTATCTAATGGTAACATATTTGGATTTAGTACATGTATGGGTTCTAGTATCTACTTCCTCGAGAGGGAAATAAGGAACCCATCATTTACTCGTTATATATTAGGTGGGAGTTTAAGTCGATAGGCCATTGATCCAAAGAGAACAATGATCTCCAAGGAGCCAATCTATATAGGATTATACTTTACCTTATTTCCAAACATATTTAATTTCCTCCATGATGTTATACAAAGGAATAATTTATCTTCGACCTCAAACTATATCTCTCATTGAGGATTATCACATAACTTTTTTATCAGATTTGTAAGGATATCATATGGTTATGAATTGTTTGAACTTTCTCTATCATTTATTATATATAATCTTGTCCCATTAGCTTCCACTCTCCAACATCAACCCAGTATGTTAGATCCCAAAACCTAATCTTATAAAGAGATTCATAAGGTGTCATTTGAATGCTAGAATGGAAACTATTATTATATGAGGACTCTAATCGAAGAAATTATTATTACCAACATCCTTGGAAATCCATTGAACATGATCTTAATATACCCTACATAGTTTTAATGGTCCATCCTCATTAACAGTATTTATTGGGTGATAATAATGGTGGATGATAAGTTTTTTATCTAATTATTATTAAATTATTCTTCACAACCTCAAGGTAAACCTCATATATCAATTAGATACAAGAGAGAGTGGAACTCCAGGTATCCTTAACACATCTATTATGTATATATTGTTGAGTTGTAAAAGAGATAAATCATTTATTATTGCTATGAAATGGACTTACTTGGTAAATAAATTGACTACTACCCATATAGATTTATCTCATTTACGTGTCCTGGGGAGTCCAATAATGAAATATGTGGTTATGTTTTCCTATTTCTATATTATTATAAGAAATGGTTTCATCATACCCATAGACTTCATTAATTTCACCTTTACTTGTTGTAATACCAAGCATCAAGATATAAACTCCACAATATACCTCTTTATGTTATCCCAACTAATGTTTTTCTTTTAATATCTATACACCTTATTTCTTCTTTGATGAATAAAGAAGGAAGATCTTTTCACATCATCCAAAATTTTACTATTCAGATATTATTTTTCTAGAAATCATATCCCGGTTCCAAACATTATAACTACATCATTAGAAAACATGATATCTAGAATATTGTCTACCTTATTTTGTAGAAACTCATCATCTTTCACGGAATCCTTGTTCACCTGAAGAATCTACAGTTGAGATATTATTTGAGAAAGGATAAATATCCTTATGATTCTCATGTCCATCCTTTACATTTCAATGAATATTAGATCCATTTTAATCCTTATCATGGATAGTTCTATGGAATACTTTTCACTAAAATCATCTAACATTATTTTTCTTTCCCAGGATAATAATGGGTTGAACAATAATAATCCTTGATCACCTCTAAATAGCTTTATTGGTTCATATTAAACTTTGTTTGTGTGAATATATACTTGAGGATTTTACGATATGTATATATTTCACACTTTTCTCCATAGAGATAATATAGCCAAATATTCAATGTGAATACCACTGTTTCCAATTCTATATCATGTGTTGGGTAGTTCTCTCATGAATCCTTAATTATCATGATAAATATGCTATCAAATTTTCATCTCACATGAGTACACATCCGAATGTATTTTTGAATGAATCATTGTAGATCATAAATCCATACCCATTGGTGGTTAAATTGAGAACATGAATAATGATTAACCCCTTCTTCATCTCTTCTAATATTTATTCACAATGATCAGTTTAGAAATACTTTACTCCCTTCTAATAAATCTTAATTAGTAGTATTGAAAACATGAAAAGTTCCTCAAAAATATATGATAGTACTAAGATAATCCAAGAAAACTAGGGATTTTTGTAATAGATATGGTTATGGTCCTTCCTTTTATTTCCTTTATTTTTTATGGATAAATAGATATCCCTTTCTGGTGATAACATGCCCTAAGAAAGTTACATTCTCTTACCAAAAACTCACATTTACTATACTTCACATATCATTTTTTCTTCTAAAAGGTCTTTAATAAAGTATTTAACTTCTCCTCATGTTACTCCTTTCATTTAGAGTAGATAATAATATCATCTATAATAAATACCAATTTTTTAGAGGTAATTTTTAAAGGAACTACTCATGAAGCCCATGATGATTGTTGGAGTATTAGTTATCCCAAATAGAATCACTATGATCTTGTAGTTATTATAGATTATATAAAAAGAATTCTTGTGGATATCCTTCTTATTCACCTTTACTTGGTATAGGATATACCCACGGTTTCAAGGAACTATGGGCAACTGAGGCATCGGTATGGCCTTGATCTATACCCATAGTTTTGGAAACTATGGGTATAGGTCCACTCCACCATTTCATTAACCTATACCCACAGTTTGTAAAACTATGGGTATAGCTTTGACAAAATACGTGACCATAGGATTCGATCCCTAGACCACCCCTTTACTCTTCTGGTGCCTAACCTCTACCATATTTCTCTTATTGGTATATAAATATATATATATATATACTTATATTTATTTATATAAACTGTGGCTATAGGTATAAAATCATGGTAATAGGTGTTCCCACACAAAAAAATCATCTCACGCGCAATTTCTTTTCATTCCATAACGTGGGAAAGATATACGCGCAGTTTTGGAAAACTATAAGTATGGGTCCTCAAAAAACAACCATATACCCATGGTTTTAGTTTTAGGAAAAATCATGGGTATGGGTCTTGAAAAACAACATATACCTCCGGTTCTCCTAGAACCGTTGGTATAGGGGGTCCTTTACCCACGATTTTCCAAAACCGTGGGTATAGGCTCTATATTATACATGTACCCATGGTTTTGGGAAAACTGTGGGTATAGGGCCATTTTCCAGTAGTGAATTTATCCCATAAATTTGGATATGGGATGGGTTATATTCTTGGGATGTAATAACTGACCAATTTTCTATCTTTTCTAATAACCTAAAATTTATGTATTGGGGTGTTATTTGAATAGTTATACTAAACTTGCATGATATGAAAAAATGAGTTGAACCAAAATCATAAAGTATATTTTCTATTATTTAATTAATAACTAGCATACATATCACCACTTCATTTCTAAGATCTACCTAAACTATTGTGATATAATTAGATCACCCATTCTCTCTATATCATGGAGGTTGTTATCATTGGTTTTTGTCGATAACCCATAGATTATGGTTTTTATTCTCATAGTATACTTGTTCCTTATAGTTGAAACACTGTAAAATAGGATTAGGTTTGAATAGATCATTTCTTTCATCTTTTATATTTTTGGGTTTCTCCTATTCACAATCACTAGTTAGGTTACCTTCCTTTACGTACCCAAAGAACTTCCTTGTCCCCCTAAGGAAAATATCAGGATGTTTCTTCCCATACTCTTGATATGTGTGATGTTGTAATTTCATTCCACCAATAGATTTATCCATTATATTACTATAATTAAACCCCATTTTCATTTTATTATCCCCATAGGTGTCACACTCATCCTTTTCATATTATTTATTTTATTGTTTTTATTGGGAATCAGGTGGCTCAGGTTGAGGCCCGAATTAAATTTGTTGAGTTCTTATTTAAAAACGGATGTTTTGCCCTTGGTTGCGTCTAGCGCACCGCGGTCGAAGTCGTGCGGCCTCGTCGGGGTCGCCGTGCGACCTCCCCCAGCTCGCCGTACGTCATGCCTGATGGTTGACTAATGAAATAAAGAAAATTAATAAGAGTTTTAATAATAATGATAATATTAATGTCACTTGAGAATATTATTATTTTCTTGGATAACAATTTAATTGAGAGTATTATTTTTTTTATTAATAGATTTTTATTTGGTTGATCTTTTTATAGTTTATTATTTAGGATATTAAGTATGTTATTGTCTTATTATTATTGTTGTTATTGTTGTTGTTATTATCATTATTATTATGAGTGTTTTGGTTTTTCGTTACCGGACGCATGGGCGAGGCATGGTTTTGAGATCCGCACGGTCTGCCCGGCTTTCAAATGAGTTGAAACATAGCGGGATAATGAAATAGTAATAAATAATGCAATAGAAATAAAATTGAAATAAGAAGATTAGTAAACTATAAGAAATTTTTTTAATGAAAAAAAAATATTGTTTGGGATTAATAAATATTATGGTTAATATTATGTGATATTATTACAATTCTTATTATTATTATTCCACTTATTTCTTTTATTTATTTTATTACTTATTTATTTTTAATAATATTATTATTATTATAGCTATTATTTTATTTTTAATTCTTTTTTTTTGTTATTCTTTTTTTTACTTTGTTTTTTTATTCTTATTCTAGGTTTTGCTAGCACGCCTCCCCCCCCCCGTTTTTTTTCCTTCATCACGCCGCCGGGTCTTCTCCTTCTACAGGTCGCCGCCATTTTCCTCCCCTCTCCCAGCTGTGTCTCGGGTCCGCCCTCCTCCTCATCTGCTCCGTTGCTCCCCCTCTCTTGATGCTGCACAACCACCTCGCTACCCTTCCTCCCGATTGGCCTGTCGCACCCCCCCCCCCCTCTCTCCTTAGTACAGCCCACGTCGAACCCTCCTCTCCCTGGTTCTCCGCCGCACCGTACCTCCCTCTCCGGCCATCCCCGTTGCACCAATTCCCCCTACTCCCGCTCTGACTGGAGAAACCGGACGCCCGATGTTCCCCTGTCCAGCCGAGGTGCAACCGCCGCAGATCCCTCCCACTTGTTCGGCGCTGCACCCTGCTCTCGGATCGCACCGCCATGCAGACCCCTCCGGCGACACCCCCTCGGCCCGCTGAACCCCTCCTATTTTATGGCTTCCCTCCGGCGACCCCACCGACGGTCCATCCCTACACCGGCCGCCCCATACCCTTTCTTGCCGCCAGACAACCACCCCGCACCGCTTTACGTCACCGGACAGCTGCCCCACACCTCCTCACGCAACTCCGACAGCTTCTGTGAACCTCCGTCCAACCTTCCGCACCCCCGTTGTATGTGTGTTTTTCGTTAATGGATTGTTATTTAATCCTAGTTGAGTATGGTTAGAGTTTTAGTTTGAGTTTGGTTCAATTTTGGTGTAATTGGTTTGGTGCATTATTTATTAGGCTCTATTTATATTGTCTGAGTTGCGGTTGACGTGCGACGATTGTTGCGCACCATGGTTGTGAAGTCTTCCACACCGAGGTAGGTGGTTCCGCTCATAATTATTGTCTGATGAATTTATTTGTGTGTTTAATTAATTCAGCACAATATTTAGTTAGTTTGAAGGGTGCAAAGTGGTCTTATTTTATTCTCTTGAGCTCTAATATGTATTGATTTGTTATTAATGTGTTTTTGTGATATTAGTGTGATTTTCTGGAAACCCATGTCAAGCTGGTTTAGTGTTTTATAAATTGTTAAATTTTTAATTAAATGATATTTGTGGTGAAAATCATGTTTCGATAATATTACGTCGTGTGTTTGGTTCTAAAGTTGCATTTTAAATAAAACCAAATTTATCGTTAGTGAAAACCATATTGCATCGTTTGTTAGCACTTGTGTTAAACTACTCAAACAGTTTCTTTTTAATTGGTGTAAGTCGTGTGGATTGAACTCTTGATGTGGTGTTGTGTGTGTTTGGTTACGAAAGAAGGTTTGGATGGTTTTGTGTGTAAATTCATGCTCTACTCTTCAAAATTTGTTTATTAAAAATCTTAAATGTTTTATTAAATAGTTATTAAGGATGCAAGTTGTTTAATTGGTCGTGTAAGAAGTGCAGATTGAGTTTTGGAACATTTTAGTGTGTGTATTATTTAAAATTGCTTCTGTGTGTGCGAATGGTGATTTTTGGTGTGTGTGATGTCTTGATTGGTTTGAGTGTATGATTATGACATGTGGCATGAATTTTGAATTACGTGATCACAAACGGGAAGCATGGGTACTAGGTGGGAAGACTAGACTAGCGTGCTAGTGATACGGGAGTGGCCTCGGCCCAGTTTCACTTAGCAGGATTGATGCTTACAACACTAACTAAACTTTGGATGATGAATGGAGACCACTATAGTAGGAGGTGTTTCCCTACCATTGGATCGTGCACGGGAATGTATGATATGGTTCACCGAGACGTGAGGTTCTAGGGTCCCACTTCTCGCTAGTATCTTTAGGGTCTCTCACATGTATTGTGCTCTTCTTTTGCTTTCTTCTCACCGTCGGTACACGGTGTGATGTTGGGGTTACCATAAAAATTGTGTGTGTGTGTGTGTGTGCGTGTGTGTGTTAGTTAATTTAAGTTGTTTTCCTTTAGAGAAGTTTCCCCTTAAAACCATTTTCATTAAAATTCTTTAAGCACTTATCTATTTTTATTCTGTTTAATTGCAAATGTATTTGTATTTTAATAATTATGCATGGAACCTTTTCTAGGTGGCACCCTATTGGGATTTTAGCTCACACCCTACATACACCCTTGGGTGTATGTATATTTTGTTTCTTCTGCTTTCTAGGTTGTGACTTCGTGCTCAGTGATGGTGGTTTAGGTTGTAGTTGGTCTTTTCATGCAGAGTGGTGTTGATGTGGCCTCTCTTTTTTCAGGAGGTTTGAGTAAGAGTTTTAGTTTCCGTTGTCGTCTTTTATTTTTAGTATTTGGTCCGAGTTGTAGACTTTAAAAAGGTTCATAGTTTAAAGACGTGTTTGGTTGTCTTTTTCCAGTTTTAGTTTATTTATCTGGCTAGTTGTTTTTATGTCTTTTATTTCGGGTAAATCGTTCCCTTGTAATGTTTGATACCCGGGCACTTGTGCCATCCCGTGGGGATCGGGAATGCCCTTCGGGCCTTGGCGCGGACCGGTTCGGGCGCCGGGATGGATGGAGACCTGGCCTAGTTCGTTACAAAATGGTATCAGAGGGGAAGGTTTTCTCTCTTGCGTCATTTTATTTTGAGATAGAGTCAGAGTAGACCAAAATTAAGGTTGTTGGAACTCGACGTTCTAGCTACGATCAATGTGCCTAGCCAGCACACCTCATGATGGGACTCAAGTTACCAAAGTATGTTGTGTTTTGTCTGGGTTTTTGTTCCTTGAGGATAATCTTGTCTAAGGGAAATGAAAAGGGGTAAGGTCAGTGGTCTTAGTGAGCTCGTAGGGTCTGGAAAGCCATGTGGAGCCAAGGACGCTGTCCTAGAATGCCCTCTGTGGCTGTGGCGTGACTGGAGTATGGCCGCCAACCATACGTTACAGTCACCCGCTGACACAAGTTTTCCCTTGCGTCGTTTCTCGTCTCTTTGTTTTGGATTCGTGGAAATTTGGTTTTAAGTAAAAATGTTTTGGTCTTGGAAAATGTTTTCAAATGAAGCACTTTAAAAATAAAATGGTGTGTGAGGTTTGAAAAGTGTGGGTTGGATGTTTTGGTTTTGAAAAAAATGGAAAGTTTTGGCTTTTATCCTTGGTGTTCTCGTGGGAAACCACATGCATGAATATATATGGAAAAAGAAATGGTTAATGGCATGATCAAGTGAATTCCTGGATGGATATGAGGTGGATGCCAATGAGGCACGAGAACATGCATGTGCGAGGCCCATGGGGCACCATTGGGGTTTGTGCGACCCACTGCATTTGCTTATTTTCAAAATGTTTTTTTAAAGCAAAACTTGGTGTATTTCAATAACCGGTGATTGTGTGGAGTGTCCTTGTAATTTTCAAAGGTTGGATGTGAGACGTTTTGAGCTGAGAATCCTTTTTGACTGATTTGTGTCTTGAGTTTGAATTCTTGTTGGTCAGTTGGTGTGAAAGCATGTGGTTGATGGTCTCTTTTGAAGAATACATCAGGGAGCCCTTGCAGTGGTTCCCCATGCACGTTTGGTGTTTTCTTGTGGTATGCCTTGACCATTGGACCAGTTCGGTTGGGTCCATGGTTTTCTTACTTGACTAGGGTATTCCCCCCATAAAGCTTTGGCAGGTGATTGAAGTGCGGCCATAGGCAAATCGTTGTTGGCCAACCCTCCAGTTGATCAGAAGAATCTCTTCTTGAATTCTATAATTGAACCCACCTCGCCTTTTTATAACTAAGTGGATCCTCTCATAGCGGGATGACAGAAGTGATGGGAGTTGAAGGTAGTTTTGGTGTTTTGAACGTCTTGACTCGTCGGTATGAAGTTTGACATCGTCGTGTTTGAAGGTTTCCCCTGGAAATGGCGAAAGGAAATCCAGCGGGGAAGGGTGAAGGCGGTTCAGAATTTTCAGTGTTGACCAGAGTCATGAAGGGCTTTGAAGTATTTTCATCGATTGCAAGGGTCATGTTTGGTGACGTCTTGCAATGTGAGTTCTCTTTGATTGTTAAGGGTGAAGTTTGACCTCATCAATTTGAATGTTCTGTTTGGAAATGGTGAGGGAGATTCCAATGGGAAAGGCGGAAGCAGCCTGAAATGGTCGGTGCTGACCACTATTCTAAATGTCCTTTGGTCCTTCAGTGGTTTTGTTTAAGAAATGGGTCTACGTTAGGCCACTAGGGTGGAAGACCCAGTCGCATGGAGATGCTACGGTCGATTGCAGGAGTCATGTGTTGTCTAAGACTCAGTTTGAAGTCCCTCTCTGAATAATGTTCCTCTCAACAGTAATGGTCATATTCAGGTGATGATTTGTGGTGTTGTGTTCTTATCCAGTGTGAAAAAGGGTGATGCGCATGCACCATTTCATCTCTTGTGTTGGTCAATGTTCTATGTATGATCAGTTGGATGTCGTAATGTGTTGTGTTTGTTGGTGTTGTCTCGGTTGCGGTGTGGTTGCGTGTGACACCAAAAAGAGAAGCTCCATTTAGGAGTCTTCGACACCTGACTATGAGGCAGGAGATGCTTCAAATATCAGGGCTCCAACCATAGGCCTTGGAGTGAAGCAGGCGCATGGTTAGGAACCTAGGGAGTGTATGGGACCCCGACTTTATTTCTGTCATCAGTGTGGAAAGTGAAAGCAGCTTAAATTGTTTTCTATGGATGTTCAGTTTCGAACGAACCGTCTAGTTGCGTAAGGTTTTCGCGACCATGTGAAGGTGTGTTTTTCTCGTTGCCTTAAATTCTTGGGGGTTGCGTCCCATTGGATGCAATCTCTTTAGTGGTCCTTATGGGAGTTTATTGAGTAAATCTGTCTCAAATATGAATAATTCTCATCCAGGAATGTGGAAATGCTGGTTTTTCTTGGGTCATGCTTTTGATGCCTCGGTAGTCGGACCCCTCCCTCCCCGCCCCTTGTGGTGGGGTGTTTCGTTACCATCAAGAATTTTTCAAAGTTTTGTATCCTCTGTTTTTTCTAGTGGCGGCGAGACCCATGATGGGTCTCATACAAAGGTCTCTGGAATAAATCGGTGTTGGCCTTTCTTGAATGGTTGGGAGTCCGCCCAGACCTCCCCATGTAGGTTTTCTAGTCTCACCATGGGCGTTTTTAGGTTCCTAATGGTGGGGAGACCCACATTGGGTCTCACACGAATGCCTCTAGAATGAATCAGTGCTGGACTTTTCTTTAATGGCGGGCAGTCCGCTCGAACCTCTCTGTGTCGGTTTTCCAGTCTCGTTTTGAGCGTCAGTGACTTCCTAATGGTGGGGAGCCCCTCGGACCTCCCCATGTTGATATTTTTCTTCTGTTTTTAAATATGGTTTGGTGATAAGTGATAACTATGTTCTGTGGATGTGGTTTGACCTTATTTGTTCATTCTAGCCAAATGGTGTGGTTTTAGTTTAATAGTGCTTGAGGTGGTTTGGCTGTGAAGTTGGTTCCTGTAGGTGCGAGAGTTCCCTTCCTTGATCAGTCAACTGGAGGCGTTCTAGCTCTTCGGGGCGGGAAACACATTTCAAAAACTCTTTATATGAGTTTCTCGAATTTTTCTTTGAGTCCCTTTCTCTGAGCACGATACTTTTGCCTCTCTTTGCTTGATGTTTGTGGGGATCCCCTTTAAACCTTAAGGGAGGTGGTTTTCTACTTTGAGGTTTGGTTCTAGTTGTGGCTTTCCAAGGATGGAAACCTTTATGGAGGGGGGAATTGTCACACTCGTCCTTTTTATATTATTTATTTTATTGTTTTTATTGGGAATCAGGTGGCTCGGGTCGAGGCCCAAATTAAATTTTTTGAGTTCTTATTTAAAAACGGATGTTTTGCCCTTGGTTGCGTTTAGCGCACTACGGTCGAAGCCGCGCGGCCTCATCGGGGTCGCCGCACGACCACGCCCGGCTTGCCGCACGTCATGCCCGATGGTTGACTAATGAAATAAAGTGAATTAAGAAGAGTTTTAATAATAATGATAATATTAATGTCACTTGAGAATATTATTATTTTCTTGGATAACAATTTAATTGAGAGTATTGTTTTTTTTATTAATAGCTTTTTATTTGGTTGATCTTTTGATAGTTTATTATTTAGGTTATTAAGTATGTTATTGTCTTATTATTATTGTTGTTGTTATTATTATTATTATTATTATTATTATTACGAGTGTTTTGGTTTTGCGTCATCGAACGCATGGTCGAGGCATGGTTTTGAGATCTGCACGGTCTACCCGGCTTTCAAATGAGTTGAAACATAGCAGGATAATGAAATAGTAATAAATAATGCAATAGAAATAAAATTGAAATAAGAAGTTTAGTAAACTATAAGAAATTGTTTTAATGAAAAAAAATATTGTTTGGGATTAATAAATACTATGGTTAATATTATGTGATATTATTACAATTCTTATTATTATTATTCCACTTATTTCTTTTATTTATTTTATTAATTATTTTTTATTATTATTATTATTATTATTATAGTTATTATTTTATTTTTAATACTTTTTTTTGTTATTCTTTTTTTTTACTTTGTTTTTTTATTCTTCTTCTAGGGTTGGCTAGCACACCTCCCCCCCCCCCATTTTTTCCTTCATCGCATCGTCAGGTCTTCTCCTTCTACAGGTTGCCACCATTTTCCTCCCCTCTCCCAGCCGCATCGCGGGTCCGCCCTCCTCCTCATCTGCCCCGTTGCTCCCCCTCTCTTGATGTTGCGCCACCACCTCGCTACCCTTCCTCTCGATCGGCCTACCGCACCCCCCCCCTATCTCCTTGGTACCCCCCGCACCGAACCCTCCTCTCCTTGGTTCTCCGTCGCACTGCACCTCCTTGTCCGGCCATTCCCGTTTCACCGACGCCCCCTACTCTCGCTCTGACTGGAGAAACCCGACGCCCCCTGTTCCCCTGTCCAGATAAGGCACAACCGTCGCAGATCCCTCCCCCTTGTCTGGGGCTGCACCCTACTCCTGGATCGCGCCGCCACGCAGACCCCTCCGGCGACTCCCCCATGGCGCGCCGGACCCCTCCTATTTTCTGTCTTCCCTCCGGCGACCCCTCCGACCGGACATCCCTACACCGGTCACCCCATACCCTTTCCTGCTACCAGACAACCACCCCGCATCCATTTGCGTCGCCAAACAGCTGCCCCGCACCTCCTCGCGCAACTCCGGCAGCTTCTGTGAACCTCCGACCAACCTCCCGCACCCCCGCTGTAATTGTGTTTTTCGTTAATGGCTTGTTATTTAATCCTGGTTGAGTATGGTTAGAGTTTTATTTTTAGTTTGTTTCAATTTTGGTGTAATTAGTCTGGTGAATTATTTATTAGGCTCTATTTAGATTGTCTGAGTTGCGGTTGACGTGCGACGGTCGTTATGCACCATGGTTGTGAAGTCTGCCACACCGAGGTAGGTGGTTCCGCTCATAATTATTGTCTGATGAATTTATTTGTGTGTTTAATTAATTCAGCATATTATTTAGTTATTTTTCAGGGTGTGAAGTGGTATTATTTTATTCTCTTTAGATCTCATATGCATTGATTTGTTATTAATGTGTTTTTGTGATATTAGTGTGATTTTCTGGAAACCCATGTCAAGCTGGTTTAGTGTTTTATAAATTGTTAAATTTTTAATTAAATGATATTTGTGGTGAAAATAATGTTTCGATAATATTACTTCGTGTGTTTGGTTATAAAGTGGGATTTTAAATAAAACCAAATTTATCATTAGTAAAAACATTATTGCATCATTTTTTAGCACTTGTGTTAAACTACTCAAAAAGTTTCTTTTTAATTGGTGTAAGTGGTGTGGATTGAACTCTTGATGTGGCGTTGTGTGTGTCTGGTTACAAAAGAAGGTTTGGATGGTTTTGTGTTTAAATTCATGATCTACTCTTCAAAAATTGTTTATTAAAAATCTTAAATGTTTTATTAAATAGTTATTAAGGATGAAATTTGTTTAATTGGTCGTGTAAGAAGTGCAGATTGAGTTTTGGAACATTTTAGTGTGCATATTATTTCAAATTGCTTCTGTGTGTGCGAATGGTGGTTTTTGGTGTGTGTGATGTCTTGCTTGGTTTGAGTGTATGATTATGACATGTGGCATGAACTTTGAATTACGTGAGCAGAAACGGGAAGCCTAGGAACTAGGTGGGCGGACTAGACTAGCGTGCTAGTGATACGGGAGTGGCCTTGGCCCAGTTTCAGTTAGCGGGATTGACGCTTACAACACTAACTAAACTTTGGATGATGACTGGAGACCACTATGGTAGGAGGTGTTTCCCTACCAGTGGCTTGTGCACAGGAATGTATGATATGGTTCACCGAGATGTGAGGTTCTAGGGTCCCACTTCTCGCTAGTATCTTTAGGTTCTCTCCCATGTATTGTGCTCTTCTTTTTCTTTCTGCTCACCATCGGTACACGGTGTGACGTTGGGGTTACCAAGAAAAGTGTGTGTGTGTGTGTGTGTGTGTGTAAGTTAATTTAAGTTGTTTTCCTTTAGAGAAGTTTCCCCTTAAAAACAATTCTCTTTAAAATTCTTTAAGCACTTATCTATTTTTATTCTGTTAAATTGCAAATGTATTTGTATTTTAATAATTATGCGTGGAAACTTTTCTCGGTGGCACCCTACTGGGATTTTAGCTCACACCCTACATACACCCTTGGGTGTATGTAGATTATGTTTCTTCTTCTTTCCAGTTTGTGACTTTGTGCTCAGTAATGGTGGTTTAGGTTGCATTTGGTCTTTTCATGCAAAGTGGTGTTGATGTGGCCTCTCTTTAGCCGGGAGGTTTGAGTAAGAGTTTTAGTTTCCGTTGTCATCTTTTCTTTTTAGTATTTGGTTCGAGTTGTAGACTTTAAAAATGTTCATAGTTTAAAGACGTGTTTGGTTGTCATTTTCCAGTTTCAGTTTATTTATCTGGCTAGTTGTTTTTCTGTCTTTTATTTCAGGTAAATTGTTCCCATGTAATGTTTGATACTTGGGCACTTGTGCCAGCCCGTGGGGATTGGGAACGCCCTTCAGGCCTTGGCACGGACCGAGTCTGGTGCCGGGTCGAATGGCGACCCGGCCTGGTTCGGGACAATAGGAACCATGATATTTGTTAATGTCAATTTCAACTTTGAGGTTATATATGACAATTTCCATATTCCTATTAAAGTTAATAATAGCTATGAATCTTCATAAACATGTCTTTATCCCACAAAAGAAGCAATTAACATTACTTTTGGATGTAATAAAAATCTCAAGGCATATTGTTAAATTTTTGTGCAGTTTTCTTTATACAGCGCTATGGATTCATCATCCTTTTTCTTGAGGATGTGAAAATACATCTATATTTTATGTTGGGGAATGCAAGGGAAATAATTTTTTGAAAAGTAGTTTCCAGAATTCCTTCCACTCCATCACTTTTATTTCCTCCGCAGGGTTCATATTTTTGACCAAATACCACCATTGATCAACTTCTCCCTCAAAATTATAAAAACTAATGCAACATTATCTTGATCAAAGCATTGATGGATATAGAATATCATTTCAATGTATTTTATTCATTTATCTTCAACTAAGGGATTATAAGATCCACTATATATCAAGGTCCTTTGTCTTATAATGGTCTCCAATGAAACATGATATTTTTTAGGGGGATTTGGTATTTCCTCCTGATTCAAGTTTATATTCCAAAATTGAATTAACTAATAAAGTATTATCACAAATCTTTTTATTTTGACTCTTATCAAGATGGGCATCTAATTTGGGTAGTCCTCATATTTCCCCTCACATTGATTGTTGGATTATTAGCTTCTATTTAAAAACATTGAAAAAAAATTAATGTAAAATTTGGGATGAGTATATTTAAATGACTGTATACATAAAAGGGAAACTATGAACCTTTAAGGGATAACTCATAATTGAAATATATTCTTTAACCTATTAATTTTATGGTTTTAATATAAGTTATCCATTATCTATTTCCTATTATAAAAACATATAGTATTTTTGGTTCCCTTACTAATGGTTTATAAGGATCTTATGAATTTCTAAAGGAATATCCTCTGATAGAGTCAAAAAAGTATGTGTTGTAAGGCCCATTGTCATGACCAATGTGAAGATCAAGTCCAAATAAATGCCCCCTTTATGGGGTTATTACCCCAAGGTACCTATGTGCCAGAGTCACATACAATTTTAATATCAATATGTGGATTTATTTTCGTGAAAACCACTTACCCAATACTTTAAATAAATTAAATTATATTTTCTTTTGTTAAGTATTATCTCTAGGGATTTCTTTAGACTTTTCTAATCCCAATAAAAACAATATCTAGACTTTCCTCTAATACCAACTATGAAACCCCATAAATTTTTAAGCTTTATTTCATGGTTTATTTCATAATGATAAACTTAATATAACCATAGAATACTGTGAGTCCTAGTGTATTTGTGAAATTTTCTTCATGAAATAACAACTTGAAAATGAAATATATCATCATTAATTTAAAATTCTAAAGCATTCCCTTATTTTCCTTTGATCTTCAAAAGTTCATGCGATAACTTGGGGATTTATATAATAAT
Organism: Viscum album; assembly: GCA_963277665.1. NCBI lineage: Eukaryota > Viridiplantae > Streptophyta > Magnoliopsida > Santalales > Viscaceae > Viscum > Viscum album. Next base: position 482,618,430 of record OY728139.1, read on the forward strand.
GGGGTGATATATAGATCCCAGTAAGGGAATAAACAAATCATATCATAAATTAATAATATACATGTGAACTAATAGGTTATAAATGTAATATTATAGGGTTGAGAATCATAATCTTGAACAATGGGGCACAATATAAAATTATATCATATAGGTAACATAGGAATGTGGAAACAACATAAAAAATGAAATCATTAACATAAGTTAAGGATATAAAATAAGAAAAAATAAAATATTTTGTTTAGGATAACCTCTCGTGAATTGTACATGGAATCTCTTTACATAAACACATTACCTAGTACAATGGAGGGATATCTAATTCTGGACCCACTAGTCACATTTATATTAGGTACATGCATAAGTGTTCCATATGGATCATTAAATATAAGATCATATATCATCGCATTTAATACCAAGATAAAAAAATGAGAGTTAGTTACCTAGAATTAAAATATCAATGAATTATAGGTACACCTAGGTGAATACCACTGATTGGAAATGAGATAGGTTTTCAATACACAAATGATTATCCTGGAAAAAATGTAGAATAATTTATGCTGCATAATAGTGGATCCTAAGTTTAATAGTAGGGCCTAATGAGAATTAATTGGATATATAATAACATGTAAATGATAAATAATGTAGTCGGTATATGTATGAACATATCAAAACCTGAAAAATTAGAAATTAAATGTCATTATATAAAAAGGGTTCTTGAATAAATAGGATAAGGAGAGGATCCCCTACTATGAGAATGTTCTTGTAAAATCATGAGAGGATATTATTAAGATATTTGGGTCATCATATGAGGGATCTAGAGAGGTAATGTTATATTAATTCCACTCTCTAGGAGTTTTTAGTGAAGTAGAATGGGTTATTGAGTGTGGTCATATAGAAAAGAGATGATAATTCTTTATTAATTTGAAAAAAGAGATTTTGGACTCTATATGGCAATGTAATCAAAACCAAAAACCTTACCATATTTTTTTCCCATGGATTCTAGAAAATTAGAGTGGTTTTAATTATTTTATATTTCTATGAACTGAACTCATTAAAATAATACCCTTGGTGATGTGGCAGTGATTCATGCTTAAAAATAATTAATTTTAAAAGCATAAAATATAATATAGGATGTGGAGGATTCATTAAGGGTTTATAAAATTTATCAAATAACATAAAAACACATTATTTTAAAGGATAAATATATATTTTATCATGAATAATTTTTATTGAATATATTACACCATTTTTGTGTCATTATGATGTCATAATACATACAGTATATTTATGTCATATTTAATTTTTATCCAAAATATTGACTATGTATGAAACTTATGAAAAAATACCATTAGATAATTTCAAAATGATGATTTCAAGAATAATTTTTTTATCCAAATAATTATCTATGTATAATAATTTACACTTTTAGATAAAAAAATATACATTTGTTGAAAAATAATTTTTTTAATAAGAGTTTTCTAGCCCTTATAAAAATTATTTTTGAATTAATAAAATCATATTATATTTTATATTTAATAAATATTATGTTATAATAATTTCTCATTAAAATATTATTCATTTAAAAAAATCATTTCATTAAAAAGAGTGTATTGATTGAAACTATATATTTTCCAAAAAATACATTTTTTGTTTCATCGTATCAAAATCTAATTTTTATCAAGCTCATTATTTAATCATTTATTAAGGAAATATTAAAAAGGGATAAATATAATAATTTCCTCACTAGAATATAAATATAATAATTCATACTATCAGGGTATATAATCAAATAACTTTATTACAATATAAAATTCCCTTAGGGTAAGGCGTGCAATGGTGAAATTTTTTTGATGTGGTTCGACAAACTTGTTCTGGGATGTGATCTCAATGAATATAAACTTCACCCATAAATAATGTGTATAATGAATCTATTGTTTAATCCTTGATTAGGATTAGTTAGGGGAAAATAATAGTAATATATCACCCTCATAAGCTCAAATAAATAGACTTCATAGGGTATGATCCAACTGTTCGAGGCTATTCCTTCTTCTGTTTGTGTCAATTGTACTTTATCATATGGTTTAATATACTAATATTAATGGTCAATGTATAATGAATATATTTTCAATGATTATACTTATTAAGGATATTTTAAAACAAATATACAATAACTTCCAAAAATAACCAATGTAGCCCATTTTTTCTATAATTAGATTACTTGATATGGAATTTATCCCTAAAATGAATTTATTTTATAAAATTTTGGGTTTTTATACATGTGTAAACCCAAGATTATTGCACAAGTAATATTGAGTTCATAACTTAGGGTATCCAATGTTAATCATATAAGGTAAGACACATGATGATTTCATACATCGACATGATTATGATGTATAGTTTAATCGTCATGCAGTTAGGATGTTGTAATCATGGAAGTGGTGACAAAATGGTAGGATAATGGGATTACACTTAGAGTTGTAAAATTCCACTAGAGGGTAGAAAAATATGATTTTGGGGCTTACACAAGTATTCTACCAAGTATGGTGGAAATCATTTCATGCTCCTCAAATGTGGAAACCCCCACTAATTTCACATAGAACTTAGATTTTTTCAAATAGGGATTCCTATTTTCATCACATAAGGAAAGGCTATAGTTTAGTGTAACACACTAAGAAAATTAATATGTAGTTTAAATTCATGAGACTAGAAAATTATTTAGATTAAAATTAATGTCTTGTAGATCTGACATTTCAGTAATATATTTTTTGGAGAGCTGAGTGGTTACCCTTGATGATGTCGCTACTAGGTCTTACACAAATGATTTGCTTCCTAGGTGATTCCAAGGAGTAGTAAAGTTATGTGTTGTGATTATTTAGATGTATTTACTTGGTGTTTCTTTAGATATATGAAGTTATGAGTGGGAATTATAGATAAATTCTTCTTTGTTGAAGATAATGATAAATGAATGTATGAGAGATTCTTACGTAGGTGTTCTTCCCAAGTGCTTCTAAAGATCAATGAATATATGAGTGGGTATTGCACCAATTTTCCTCTAAATATTTTTTTAGGGATAATATTATAACTCAACATTTATGATACTATATTTTCTAAAAGAAGGCATAAAAAGGGATCCCATGGTATGAGTTTCCAAAACTTTGGGCATTTCACAGAACTATGGCTGACATAAAAGTTTGTACATTTCTCAAAAGGTCCCAAGTTCCATTATCTTTTATGAAAATGTGTTAAAATAAATAAGGGCATCAGGTGGAGACCAAGGGTAAACTTATCTGTATGATTTGAGAATTGTGAATGTTGTTATTTTAGTTAATTATATTCTTCCTTAAATAGAGTGTCATTAATTAATATAAAAAACAATTCAATGGTATTTTGAGGTTTTTAGTAAAAGTTACACACCAATTTGAATCCATGGGAGAGGTTTCATGAATCAAGAAACCCAATTATATGAACTGAGAGGTTTAGTGTATCAGTTCCAGTGTCCACCCCAAAAAATGTTGGGCAGAGGGGGTATTTATTACTTAATATGGTTTTAGAATATACCCTACATGAAGGATTTACATCTTCACAAAATACTGATTTTTACTATGCTCTGACTTCCAATATTAAATATTTTGAGTTATGAAAACATCTATGATTTTCTCTAAAACATCCTTTTCTATCCATTTGTGAGAAGTCTAGCTTCAAAAAACTATAAGTTTTAATATGTATATTTGTTTGGGCCCCATGACCAGACAAATCAATGCCCTAAAATGAACTACTCCTTATGGTACAATGTATACACCCTTGAATGGTTTTTTTATGTCAAAATATTCCCAAAAGACCCTAAAAATTGGATATTCAGCCTTTGGTCATTTTAGGATGCATTTTCAATTCCAAAAAACATATAAATTCTAAAAATTACTATAATAAAAGAATAAATACATGGTTTTTTATGTAAATAATGTTCAATTTACCCAATAGAAATTTAGTTATATATAATCATAAATTCAATGCATGATTTAAAAATAACCCTTAAAGTAAGGTAACTTTTGAATCAAAAAATATTAAAAAAAACGTGGATTGATTTTTAAAACCGTTGAATTTATTGAAAAGTATTATATAATATATTCATGGGAATTATATACTCTAAAAAATAGAAAAAAAAAAGTGGTGAATATGTTGTGTATCTTAATGAATGAAAATTTAGATGAGAGGACCCTTACCTTAGATTTCCGCTCGGTCGAACACACTCTAGCCTAAAATATAATAAATTTTATTTTATTACTATTATATATATAATATCTATGTATTTTTATATTTATTTTCACCATTCATTTATAATTTCCAAATACCCATTTATTAATCATTCTTTTTTAAAATTAATATTCAGGTGCTTATTTCAATGTTTTCTTTTTGCTTAAATCAGTATGTAGGTCCCAGTCTGTGATACTTGATCACGTATTCATCACCTCCAGAATGGTCCTAGAATTTAAATAAGAATTTTTCATATATTTATGAAGTCCAAATTTTAATTTATGGATGTTATAGTTATGAATCATAAAGAGTGGTTAAAATATCCTTCTTTTTTATATTTAGATTCAATAAAAAGAATCGATTTTATTATTGAATATTCTTATATATATTACCACAAAATAATTATGAAAACATCTTAAATTAATAAATTTTTTCATAATACTACTGGTATTTATGTTATCTTAGTAATTCATGACACAAATGTTATAACATCATTCATTTAGGTGGTAAAAAAAATTTAAACAAGAACACACTATGACTAATGAATTCATAATAAAATTGAGTTTTATGATGATAATATCATTTTTAAAGAAGATTAATGATATAAATATTAAATAATTTGAGTGTAAAATTTTATTTTTTGAGGTTGTATATGAGAATATAACAGAAATGAATGAAGAGGAACTTTTTTCCTTGAAAAAAAGTGCTTCTTTAAATAACATCTTCCTTCAGAATGAGGGACGTAGGCCTCCTTATCATGACCAAAGGCTACCAAATGTGGGAGAGTACTTTAGAATAGAAAATATGTGAAGGTATTAATTGAAAAAAAATGATATAAGAGGTTTAAAGTGGGTGGTTGAGATATCCTTTTATATGTGAATATGAGAAACATTATTTTTAAAACATAGGTTAGGTGGAAGGTAGCGATGGAATCAAATGAGGGTTAGAAACTTTAGGGAGGAAATTTTGGAGACATGTAGTGTTGACTTCAAAATATAAAAAATGGATTCTAGAATTTTTAAATATAATGTAAATTATTCTAAATTTAATCCATTTAAATTTACCTCCTTTTATATCCTTTTTACATTATATAAATATTTACCATGGAAATTATATTTTCACTAAAAATATAAAATGACCCCTATAACCTAATATAAACATGATGATTCCATTTTTTGGCTCTATATAATATAATTATAATTTTAAAGACTTTAAATTTAACCTTTAAATGAAAACATATGATATAAGGTACTACTTTTTTGTAGAAAAAATATCATTTTAAACTTTAACTTTCCTTATTAATATTTTTTATCAACTACTAATCATTAAATAAGTATTTGTATTTTTTCAAAAAAAAAGTAAATATTATTTTATATTTATATCGTCATTTAAACAAAATATATTTAGTTTTTTAAAATAAATATATATTACACATTTAAAAAATACCTTTTTATAAAAGTATTTTATAAACATTAAATGATTTTATTCTTATTTCTAACCAATTAATAATTAATTTATGAATTCTTATTAATTATTCTTATATATAAAAAAATCTTTAGATTTCAAAATATAAATATAAGATATTTAACTTTTAAATAAAAACATATATAATAAAATCAATGTTTTTAAATAAAAAAAATTTGGTTAACCATGAAAATTATATTGGTATTCCTTATAGTTACTTAATTATTAGTTGAATGTTGTTAATTTATTTTATTAATAATTCCATTTGTTTTATCACTATATATTATTTATATAATTACTTTAAATAAATAATTTTAACAAAAATATGTAATTCATAAATACGGTTTCCCTAGAATCAATAATTATTTCCAAGTAAATAAATATATTTTATTCTATTCCATAATAATTTATTTTATTTCACATGGATTATTAATAGTGAGAATGAGTGGACTATATAGTTAAAATAAAATTTATATATATCAATTATATACCAGTATTTACAAACTAGTATGATGTTTACTAGTATTATATCGGACGACTAGATACCAATTAATAACGGTCATATAATGACTATATCACCTCATTATGATCTATAAATTAATCAAATTTTATGTTTAAAATCACAATTATCATTATTATATTTTTTATTTATTTTTTACTAAATTATTTTTGTGTTGTTGATGTTTTTTTTTTCAGTATATGTCCAGTTCTACTAAACAAAATTCTAAAGGATGAAGATGGTCCATGAGAGTTCCAATTTGTAATTATATTATTTATTTATTTCTGTTGTACCATTTTAATTTATGTAAATTTAAGGGTTTTAATATTACATGGTATTTAATAGTCTTTGGGATAAAAGACCTAGCATCATGTAATTTTTTAGATATTCTATTATGATTGAATAAAGTGTGGTTATATAGATTCATTACTTATCTAACTCATTCATAGTAAATTTTCCATTCATTGTAAATAAGAAAACAAATAAGTTAGGGACATAAAATGCATAATGAAATATGAGATATTATATTCCACAACCCCCTAAATAAATTAAATCCTCTCAATTTTAATTATCACTGAGTAATGATTATATATAAGGGTGTGCATAACATATAAAATTCCCTTGATATAATTTATTATGATATATCCACCTCACTTTCATAGATAAGACTATAGAACTCATATCTTCCTTCATAATTATTATATATCAAGATTTTCATTGGTTGCAATATTTTTTTCCAAAAATGGATCCATTGTAACACCACTACCCATGGGCCACTTGGTAGTTCCTGGGTCAGTGAGCTACATGGCTTAAGGAATGTGTCTATATATGATAGAGGTTACCAACTAGTTGTGAGGGAATAATCCATAAAATTAGGAAATTATTCTATCAAATTAGCATGTAATAAATAAATAAATTAATAAAAAACGTTTATATTAAATAAACATCAAAGTGAGCATAACAATCACCAAATATTCCATATCATAATGATCTGTTTGTACGTGATAAAAATACAAATGTTTACCCACTGGGATAGATGAATAAAAAATAACCTAAACCAAACATACATAAGGGTCCTATTTTCATTTTCAAGCCTCAATAATCCCATCTCTAAATACCCTCAAGCTGCTCCAGCCCAATCCACTACACAACCTATGCTCTAACATAAAATTCAACATAATATCTGCAAACACACTGGGGTACCCATGCATGGTGTGAGAATATAAATGAGTATGATCTCAATAATAAACACTAATATATACCATTATATGTATGTGTATGTACAAGGAAAGTAAATACATAAATAAAAATAAATACCTAGATGGTGTGAAATAATCAATCCACCATGACTCCTAGTGAGATATGAACACATAAGATTATCGTGTTATAATCATTACTACATGAAACCCAACCATACCCACTTCAATGCTATGATATAATCCAATCCTAACCTCATTCTATATATACTATCCTATACCTTAAGACTCAAAGTAGTGCATCATCTGGGCCTTGACCGCTACCCACCTCAGGGTTAGGTCCTATACTACACATCCTGAACAATCCCTCTCTATAGGATTTCCATATATATTTAACCTTACTTATACCTTCTCACTACAACCGGGGTTCATCCATTAGATCATTCACCACATCTCGAACTATTTTTCTCACTTGGGATATTCCCTATATTCGTTCCCAAATCAAATCAATACCTAAAACTCATCTCACTCATGGTGTTCCAACCCTCTAATCTAGTGCCAAATAATAACCTAGAACTATTGTCATTAAATGATTTCTAGAAGCTAATTTCTTGATCAAGGTATGTCCATTAATCACATATCTTTCTTGACCACTACCCTCTCACTCAATCCATGGTCAATGATAATGCCTTATCACTCGAGGTGATTCCAACTGGTCTCAATGAACACCTTATCAGTCAAGGTTAACACAAAATTCATACACAATGATGAATCCATCTCACTCATGGAAATATAAATAGTTACATATCAGTTATGGTTTGGGCATGTCTCATGATCCATATCATCCATAGTAAAATCTATCACCTATCAGAAACATAAGAAATACATTTATAGAAAGAAAACCATCCCACATGCTCATTATTGATCACTCATGCGGCATTCACCCAATAACTACACCCTCACCTCAAAAAAATTCCTATAATGCATCAACGAATCCACTAGGTTCTTTCTGAGCCATCCCAGTCTCTTCTCATCAATACCACCTTATTTCTATCACCCCTCAATGTCACCAAAACCTATAAGATCTATATGATCCTAGTCTCAATAGTTGGGATCCAATTACTCATAAAAATACTCATTTCCACCCTAATTACAAGACCTTAATAACTTATCATTACTCACACATAGGCCTTTTTGGAAATATAGTAAGGAAAATCTCTTGGTCCATCGTTTGAACAAAATCCCTCTCTATCATACATACCATGTCTTAGAGGACCTATCTAACACAAATCATACACCAAGACCCTCTAACGACCTTAGGAGGTAGTATATCATCACACATGGGATATATAAACATATATCCCATCATCCCATGACCAAAATAATCTCATACCTTCCTTCTAGAATTAGTTAAATCACTTATTTTGCACAAGTCACATATCGTATCCTAGTACCTACTAAGTATTTTCATCATTATTGTCAAAAAATTCACCCCTTAGAGACCAAATAACTAGAAGAACCCAATTTATCTAAGTCCTAAAGAGAAATTATTCCAATCATAGAAGACCCAACACCACCCTATCTCATCTACCCATGAACCATCAGTCTCTAATCCCTATACCTGAACACATTCAATTATGAAGGTATACACTCTCATAATTAAGCATGAATGTGAGTTTATACCATAAGGATAATGTATATCTAAATTATATTTAACTATTCACCAAGCCTACACACCACCTTGAACAAGACCATCCATACCTAATCTAATATTTTAATACCACCTGAGCTCCTATCTCATGATATAAAACTCAAAACTTTAATTATAATCATTTATAATTAATTATTGGAATCAATACAATGAGTTATAACCTATGAAAACTCACTAGGAATCACCAAATCACTAAAACCATAAAGAACCTCAACTAAAAACCATTCTAAAGATCACAACACACACACAAAATCATCATTGGAAAAATCCTAGACATATGACACCCAATCAATCTCCAATTTAGTCCAATTTAGTAAAAAATCATCATTAAATTGGGGCAGTGACATGTGTCAACCAAAATGGTGAAATGTGATGTGCATTCAACCATATGGGATGTCATAAATCCATTTCAGATAAATTTCTTATCATATAAATGTTATTTTATAGTGACCTGGTGAAAGGTTCAAGGAAACCCTAGTAGGAGACATCCCAAATTAGAAGATATCCATGGAGAAAAAAATAGATTGAATGTGGATTAATAACATAAAAATAATCAATATTATAATAAACCTAGAATCGCCCCAAACACTGAGGATTCAAATGAGATATTTTGGGAAGTATAGGTAAGATAAAATGGCCCCCACTCATTTCCCTTTTCCCCCAAAATCATCATACCATGATGGGAAAAAAGAAAAAACTTTCCTAACAAAAGAAAACTCCAAGTAGATGATCATGAAACAACCATTATAGTGGTGGTGTAACTACCCCTTAGTAATAGGCACTGCTAGGGGCCCTTTTAGACTTCATGGGATAACCTCTTATGCCATACACCTCTCATGTAACAACACCACTTGGTAGAGGGTCCAATCGCTTAGAAAGAATTCATCATAGGGAGAACCTATAGGCTCATGGAATGATTATCTCCAAGGAAAAACATCAACAAGAACCATTGTCCTTAATATCATGGTTTCCTAGTATATATTGGTGAAACATCCTCCTCTAAATATACTCACAATTTTTCCTCTAGTAATTGTGATGTGACATGCTTATAACAACAAAAAATTTAGATTCTTCTAACTATCCACTCTCCAAAACTCACTCGAGGATCTAAATCACCACCTAATACTTCATCCTCATCCAAAACATATTTATGAGGAATTCTAAAGATTATATTCCAAATAATAATTCCATTTCATCAATTAAGCCATACTCCAGAGAAAATATTCATACTCTCCCTAAAAATTGACACCCTTAAAAATCACTAGTCATTAAAAACTCTACACCATAACATTTTTCATCCTCAATAAGTATTTATTACCATTAAACTAAAAATCTCAACCTACTATGATCATTAATTTATTATGAAGTATCAATGTTCCTTTATAGAATTCTAAACATCCCACCATTGTGAAACTCAAAATATCAGAATATACTATTCACCAAAAGCCAATCCAACCACTCTACACTGTCAATGACACTAGGATGACTCTCTACCACACCAGCCACTCTTTAGATATCAAAGTGTTAGTAATAAGGACTCATTGAGGCTTATGAAAGTCCCCACCATAAGGCTCTTCTCATAAAGGTCCTTTTCAAGCCAATGTGCTCTCTACCATAGGAATCACCTATCAGAAAATCTTTTATGGTGGTCCCTTAATTCACTTTGTGTGGTTTCCTAATCAACATCACCTAACTCACTCAAAAACACTTATTATTCATCACCTAGAAGACCTCTCTTGAAAATGATCTTCCACAACTACTGACACATCACTACACTACTTGAGCATGATAACTTAATATCTATAGGTACAAAAGAACCACTCAAACACCCACTCTAAATTATGAACATGTATATTAGTGTAATTACATGGTATGATCACCAAACACCTTCTCTAGATATCATGATCTCACCCCAATCATCGTTGCACCACTAATATAAATTACTCTTGGGCGATCTAAATTCCACCCTGAACAAGATTCCAATGCTTCTAATCTAACCAAAACCACATTATAATCCTAAATATATTTTTCATCATGGATCATGATCACATTAGTTCAACTCACACACTGACATGCTAGTTTTATGATAACCATCCATTGACTAGTCTCACCATACCCATGACATATCTAACATGAGTGTCCTTGGATCATAATTTATTTGGAACATATTATTCTAGGAGTATCCTTATCATCTCTATTTTTTTCTATGACCCAATATCTATAGTCCATGAACCATACATTACCACATGAATCATCTGGACATGGTCATCACACTAATACATGAGGGCCAACAAAAAACACTAAGCCACCCATTTCTATTACACAAGGAACTTTATACCAAACACCCACCCATGACTATTTGCAATGAGGGTAACACTCTCCAATGAAAAATGATACACTGCCCACCATATACCTCCCCTTACACTACTCCTAAAGCACTTAACCAATAGGTCCCAATAAAAAAATTGTTTCTCTTCAGACACACTCACCCATCATATCAACCCCTAGAATCATCTATTCTCACTAAGACCCTAGAATACCATACCCATGAGTGTGTCACTAATCACATCCAGTATTATTCTATACATGACCTCTTAATAATCCCCAAATAAAATGGGAACTATGTATAACTAGATCACACTAGATGTCACACAATAATGATTTTCCCAGAATTCTATACAAACTTTACTCTCTTCCTTAGGAAAAGAGAAACTCCATGAACCCTATCGTAGGTTCTTACCTGTTGTATAAATATATCTCACTTGAAACCAACAAATGAATTCTTCCATGATAAAGAATCTTAAAATTATACTTATGATCCCACGAGTCACGTCCCATTGAACCCATGATCATATTTATAAACCAATTCCCACACACCACTCACATACTAATATCACATAATTGAATGAAATATAAAAAAATTTATTCCCAAAATTCTTCAGGTATGTCACTCATGCCAAAAACTATCACATGATCGCATGCCACAAATGTAACATTCCAAAATCATGATAATATCCCCAATATTCAACTATTATTGATCCTATAATTCAGGACCACCATATTCTATATAAATTAATTAGGAGGATAAATCAAATCGATCTTCCCTGCTCACCCGACCATGAAACCAAGAGCACCTCACCTGTTCCAAAACATAATCACAAAGAATTTACATGCCTTTCTCTATAACCCATCAAGGTTTTTGAATCCAAATATACACTAATGTATATATCTATGACGATTCGAGTCATGAAACCCACAACCACCCTACTCATTAAAGTATAGTCCCACCAAAGAGATATATGGGAAATAATCATATCAGTGGTTATTGAAACTTTAAGTAACCAAATTTATTTCCCTAGATCACAACACAATAATATTCCTCTATCCTTGAATCCCCTCCATAACATCAAATTCCAAAACCAAACCATCAAGGGTTTCCTATACATCCCCTAAGGGATTGTACAACCATCACAAGAGAACTCCCCATATAGATCCACATGACCAACCATTAAAGAAATTCCATAGTTAATTTGAGTATAATGAAAGAAAAAAATAAGGGTAAATTCCATATATTTATTTGGTAAAACATTAAACAGATAAACCACTCATTAGTGAAATTACTGATATATAAGTAGAAAAATTTCATGTGAATCATAAATTCAAAAACATCATGAATGTATGATGCCATATTACTTTATCAGACAAGATCTTTAAATCACAATAACAATCTCAAATACACACATCATATTTATGTTAATATAAATGTAACAGCCTGCTACTTACTTTTAGTTAATTCCGTTATCCATGTTTTTTTTCACTTTAATTGAGCGTGTCTTGGGGTTCTTGGGGATTGATAGAATTTATTAGGGAAAATTAATTAAAGTTTAGTGATGTATGAATGTTTGAATTAATAGAATTTGGTTATTAATGTTTGATGGTTTTTTGTGGTTTTCCCCAAGTTCAGAGAATACTCGATTGGGTTATTGGTTTTTCATGTAAGGATCTATAGGGGTTTCAATCAATAGGAGGAGTACATGCTATGTAATGGTATTAAATGATGTATAAGTTCATTAGGGAAAATACTGTGAATATTGTGCATAGGGTGATGTGAATACATACTGTGTAATAATAAAAGATTGGATTTTATTAAAAAGGCTATGGATTTTTCAGAGTGTCTATGTTTTGTGTGTTACACAATGTTTAAAGGGATTACATGCAATTTAAATATCCCAAGTATATATTTTTTAGAGTGGTGTTCAGATGATATGTTATTTTGTTCTTCTATAGCTCCTTTGGATCTTAACCTAGAAAGATTCTATGGTGATTTTGGGAGTCTTTATTCGATATGGATTGATCTGTTCAGTGATTGATCACCACTAAGGTTGGGTTGCATCCCTCTGAGTAAGTAAGCCTTTCTGCTTCTTCAATTATTTGTTCATGATAATTACATGGTGTTGAGTAATTGGATCTATTGACTTGTGGTGATTTTTTCATCTTTCTTTCTTCTAGATATGTTTTTTGATCTTGTTTTAGGGGTTGTTCCTTGATTGGTTGTGGTTTAGTGGGTGTGTATTCTTTAGGTATGTCTTGTATCCTATTATCCAAAAACCCTTTTGATAAATTGAATCAATTATAATATGTGTAGATTGATTATAGGACCTCTTTTTTCATTGTTTCATTCCTCTTTTTGTGGATCCTTTTTTTGGAATGAGAGACCCTGAGTTTTGACATAGGTGGTTACATCTCTAGAAAGTGTTGGTGATCATAATTTATCTTATTTTGATAATTTGTTTTATTAAATGAAATGAAAATATGTAATTTATTTTTTTGTTTTATTGGAACTAGTTTTCTATAAAATATGGTTTTCACCTCGTTTTGGTTAAATTGAATGGCTTTTCAAGGCATTTTGAAATGGTTTTATGAAATAGTTTTCAAACCATTATGTTATGAAATGGTTCAAAAAAAGGGTTTTAAAATAGAGGACATGGGAAACCTTGGGTACTTAGGTTGAAGGTATAGTAATAGATCACATCTACTATCAGGGGATTTTCTCATGGGTCTTATCTCTTCTTTGTAGGCCTTTTGTTCTAGGGACTTGTTAGTCGTGTTGAGGGGTACACTTTCTAGGGTGTTCCTCTTTTATATATACTCGATGCATATATCTAGTGGATTAATTCTTACACTATTGTATATGTTAGTATCATGGATATCCATACCCAGTGTGATCCCTATTATTATGTTAAATGGGCTTCTTATTTTGGTTTGTACTAATTTTTGTACTCCCATAGACTTGAAAGAAAAAATTGTGCATGATTTGTTTTATTTTGAATAAATATATCAACAGAGATATATGGATATAAAATTATTTGAAATTGATTTACCTACTTTATTTAGAAATGTGTAAAAAGGTGAAATTACACTATTTTTTCATGCTTGTGATAAAAAATTGTGGAATTTTTATCATGTGTAGTTTTCTTAAAAATTGATCATTCATAGACTATTGTTCAGAGACTTGATATGGAATATCTGGGTGATACACTACTTAAAAAGTTAGGGAAGACCCTATGTACCTCTTCGGTAGTGTGTAGACCTGGTTATGTACTTCGATGTAGGGAAAGGAAATGCATAAAATTGTGGTGGTTAGGTTTTTTATTATTCAGGATGAGTATTTTTTAGTGAGAAGGCGGGACTTTTCCCACACTATCACATAGATTAGTTGGTCTTCCTATTTTGGTAGTCCTTTTTGGTTGGACTTGTACTTGGATATTTTTTCTTCTCATGAGTTTTTTTCTTCCTATATTTGTTCTAGTTATGGAATATATTTATTTTTATGATGTTTTCTCTATTGTATGTATATGTTCCATGTTGTTACTTCAGGTTGGGTGAAATCATTACCTTTTTATGTTTTTTTATGATCGGGTGCTAGTATTAAGACCATGGGGATCTGTAATTCCCTTCAGGTATGTGGTATATTGGCACAGATACCAGTGTGAGAGGATATTTAGGTTAGTTCATTATAGTTCAGAATCAAAGCCTCGAGTTTTGGGGTTTTTCCTTGTCTTGGAATGTTTGATAGACTGGAGATAGGATTGTATGGACTTTAGAGGTATATTGTGGGAAGTTCTTATCCATATCTTGCTCTGATGAGACTCAATTTATCATGGGATTTTGGGTTATGTGTCTTCTATTTTTAGTGATTGGTATTAATCTCAGTTTTTATTATGGGTTTTCTAGTTTGAATTTAGATTTTTATATTGTCTAGTAATTTATTTCATTTTGGGTTGTAGTAGTTTGCTTCTGAAACCTATTCTGCTAGTTACTTTAGGGTTTTCCACTAATGATCCTAAAGGTAATCCTTTGATAGATCAGAAATTTAATGATTCTATTGTGCTGGATATTCATATTATCTATGAGAATGTTCCATAAGTTCAGAACATTATTTTTGCGGTAAATCATGGAGATATAGAAGAAAGAGATCAATCGTGGGAGTTCTTGTGTGAGAAACCATCATCTGTTAAATGTATGAATTAACCTCAATAGGAGTAGGAATGGATTGAAAATATTTATTTGATATTATAAATATTGTAAACACCTATGAATATCATGGTGAAGTGTGTAGTGTTCAAACATGTGGGTCACATCAAGTATTGGTGGGATTCCAAGGTACATGCATATAGGCAAGTGAGATTTTACCAGAAGGGTTTCAATTCTCTCTTATTCTAGTAGTTTTTTCCAAAGTCGTTGATGATGGTGAAATATTTGGATTTAATATATTTAAAATAGGGAGAGATATCAATGTTGGCGTACACCAATTAGTTTTCTGAGATGGTTCATTTTTTAGAAAAGGTTTTAAAGAATGATCAGCCAAATGATCAAAAATACTTGCAGGGTTTGTGACCTGATATTAGATCATAGGTATTTATGATGAATATTTTAAACTATGCAGAGATAGTGTACATGGATATGATGGAAGAGATTAATATGTTAGGAAATTTTGGATATTCTAGCTCTTCTCTTCCACATAGTTGAAACTTCAGTGGCACACTATGGAAATAGAGTAAGTTCCAAGATCATCACAGGAGTGGTGAAGGTGGTTCTCAGTCACATGCCTCTTTGAAAGATCCAATTGATTCTAGTGGTGTTCCTGTAACTTGATATTGGTGTGGGAAGGTTAAAAACACATTTGGTTTTTTACCAACACAAGAAAAGTTGTCTAATAGCTGTGGATGTTATGGCCATCTGCAGCATTCTTGTTATTCTATGTCTATACATCGATATGATCAGGGACCATTATATGGATTTATCCAAAGGACTCAAGAGTGCATTGGATTCACACAGTATATGAGTTTCTAGAGGAGTTAGATGTTATCTAGTGACAGTGATAGGTTTCATCTTTACTACATCCTCAATAGATATTTCTTTATTTGATATGAGTTCTTCCCACTTTTTTTTATATGGCTGATTTTTTGATATGATTAAACTTATAATGGAACTCATGTACTTTTTTATAGAGTTAGCAATGCCTCTTGTTAATATGAAATATTATGTATTTTAGTGCACTTCATGTGCACTATCGATAACTGATTCATAGATAGTCTGATATTTTCTTGTTCTCAAACGGTATATATTTGGTGTCATAATTATGATGGATTAGATTGTTTCTTATTGTGATAAAGTTGATTATTATCATTGGAGGGTCTCATTTCTCACTATCTATGGGAGGTTATGGGTGTTCCAGGGAGATTGGGATATGATCTTTGGTTATACAGGACCTTCCCACCTAGATCTCAAGAGTTTCTTATCTACTATTGCAGTTAAGACCAATGAAATTTCTTACGTTGTTGGTCTTCCTTTTGTTGTTCAGGATTTTTCAGACATATTCCCAGATGATTTATCCAATATTCCTATAGATATGGAGGTAGATCTTACAATTGACCAGGTGTTGGGTACATAGCTGATATCAATACCTTTATATTGTATTACACCTATGGAGTAGAAATATCTCAGGATTTAGTTACAAGATATGGATGTAAAGGTTTTTTCGCCTTAGTGATTCTCCTTGGGCATCCCCGATGCTCTTTTCCAAGAATGCGGAGGGTTCATTTTGGTTTTTTGTAGACTATTATCAGTTTAACCATGTAATGGTTAAGAACAAATACCCTTTTTGAGTGTGAATGATTTATTTGATTAGTTAAAGAGGGAAACGAAATTTTTGAAGACTACTCTTTGGTGAGGTTATCATCATCTCATAGTTCGGGAGTCTAATATACCAAAGAAGGATTTTAAGAGAAGGTATGGACATTAAGAATATCTTGTGATTTCATTTGGTCTAACTAAATCTCACGAATTTTTTACGGAATTGATGAATCAGATACTTCATCAGTATCTCAACACATTTGGGTTAGTGTTCATAGTTGAAATTTTGGTTTACTTAAGATCTGAGTGTGAGAATGAGAACCATATGAGTTTGGTTTTGGAAATCTTGGGGAGTCACCATTTTTATGGATATATTTTGAAATGAAAATTTTGGATTCAAGAATTGAAATTATTATGGAACATGATTTCTGATCAAGGATAATCAGTTGACCCTTAAAAGGTAAAGGATGGTTTTTCATTAGAAGAAACACATAATTTATTTTATATTTATAGATTCCTTGATTTTGCAGGATAATATATATAGTATTTTTCAAGGATTTCTCTATGTTAGAGTCACCTTTGACTGGTCTTACTATAAAAGGGATAAAATTAATATGGGATGAAAAATTTCATTCTTATTTTGATGAGTTTAAATGAATTCGGACATCAACTCATATTCTCATCTTACCTAAGCCGAGTAGAAGATATGTGGTTTTATGTGATTCTTCTTGCATTGTTTTGGGTTGTGTGCTCATATAGGATGATCATTTGGTATCTTACTACTCTTATCCTCTTTTACCACATAAGAATAATTATTAAATGCATGATTTAGAACTTTCAATAATTATGCATGTGCTTAAGTGATAGAGGCATTATCTTTTTGGGGAATTGTTCACAGTCTTTCTTTACCACATGAGTTTGAGCTATATCGTTAATTATAAGGAAAAGAATATATGATAGAGGAAATGGGTGGAATACCTTCGTATTTTTTGACTTTGATATCACCTACACCCCGTGGAAGGGGAATGTCATTAAAAATTCTCTTAGCATGATAGTACCATCGCAAGCTATTCAGTAATTGAAGGAAGAGTGGAACATTATGGGTCTTTTTACTTATTTGTATCGGATACTCAAGAGAATTTTTAAGGTATGGTTTTGATAGGTGTTAGGTTATCATCATCTCCTATTGAGACTAATTTTCAGAATCATTAGCATGATTTAGAGTTAAGAAGAATTCGACAAACCCTATATTGTGGGGAAACCCTTTCTAGTCGGTCAGTCTCTTTAAATGGTATACTTTATTTTGGGAATCAATTTTTTCCTAGAATCAATAAGGAGATCTATTTTTTATTATTTTCATAGTAATTCGATTTTCATTTATCTAGTCACTATGGATATGTATTATAAAATGAGATAGTGACACTAGTTTCTAGGTATGACATGTGACATTATAGATTATGTGACCCACTATTACACTATCTAGAAGATCAAGAATTTTTTTTTGAAACTTTATGTTTTTCTTCAGCCTATTTCGTTGCCTATTTGGAAATGGGATAAGGTTTCCATGTTATTTCTTTTAGATTACCATGGAATCCCTAAGGGAGGAATTATATATAGGAATTTATTGATTGGTTGAAAAAGACATATCATTTTATTCGAATCAAGGAAACCACAAAAGTTAAAGATACATATAAACAGTATGTGCATGAAGTTGTGAGGTTACATGGGGCTCTTTCACCTATTGTTTTGGATATGGGTCCTAAGTTTACTTCATAGATATATAAAAGCCTCCAAGAGCTGATGGGTACTATAGTTAGATTGATCATAACTTATCATCCATATACATATGATCAGATGGAGTGTGTGATTTAGATTTTGGAGGATATGCTCTATACATGTGTCTTTGACTTTGGGGGATCATGGGATATCCATTTGGGACTAGATGAGTTTTCCTATAACAAAATTTCTCATCATTCAACCATAATGGATCCCTTTGATTCTTTTTATGTTCACCTATTCAAGTCACCTCTTTGTTGAGAAGAGGTGAGAGAAGCCTCTATAGTGCGAACGATTTTGGTTCTGGAGATGTCTATGAGGATTCAGAACATCCATCAGTGTCTGGTTACAGTGTAGATTTAGAATAGATAGTATTTTAATCAATGGAATTGACCTTCGGAGTTTTAAATAGGGGATCAGGTTTTCTTGGAAGTTTATACTCGATTGGGACACTGCCAACTTGGAAAATAAGGAAATTTGGATAAGAGATATGTGGTATAATTTGATATCATTGAGTAGCTGGGCAGTTTAAATATCATTTGGTATTTCCGGTTCAGTTGTTATGAATTCATGATGTTTTCCACATATCACTATTTAGGAAATATCATCTCAATCCCTATCATGTTCTAATGTGGGATGATATTCAGTTAGAACAAGATGTTTCCATTCTTGAGAATCCAGCTGATATCGTAGACTCTAAAGTGAAATTCATGTTTGGGAAGTCGATTCTATTGTACATAGTGTTATGAAGGAAAAAATCAAATTATCATGAGCCTTGGAAGCATGATTCATTAATGAGGAAGTATTGGCCTCACCTCTTTATCATACTTCATTCTTCCACATGAATTACTAGGGTTAGAAATTCTTATGGTAGGGAGTTAGTAACATCCCTTTACCCACTATCAGGTAATTCCCTTTTCCTTTCTTATTTTCCTCACTAATTGAGTGCATATTTGGGTTTCTAAGGATGGAGATCATTAATTGGGAAAAATTGCATAATGTTTTGAGATAGATGTTTGTTTGAATTCATAGAATTTGAGTATTAATTTTTAATGGTTTTTCAAGGTTCTCCCTGATTTTGGAGACCGCCCAAGTGGATTTTTGGGTTTTCATGTATGAATCTATAGTCTTTATAGTCTGTAGGAAAAATAAATGCCTTGTAATGGGAGTACATTATGTGTATGTTCTTCAGTGAATATCAATAGAACATGGTTCACAAATTTAAGTGAATACACACCAGGTATATATTACACACCATATAATAATAAAAGATCATATTTTTTTAAAGAGGCGATTGGTTTTTCATCATATTTTTGTCCCAAGGATTACACAATGTGTAAATGGATTATATGTTGTGTAAATGTCAAAAACATAGATTTTTAAGGTAGCATGAAAATGATATGTTATTTTTTTCTTCCAAAGATCCATTGTATCTCAACCTAGGAGGCTTCTCCAAAAAAATTGGGAGTATATGTTCAACCTAGATTGATTCATTTGACCATTGATCACTATTGCAGTTGGTTTACATCTCTCCATGTGAGTAAGCCTTGCTACTTCTTAATCTCATTATTCATGGTAATTTATTTACATTGCCTTATTAAATATATTTACATGGTGTTGTTTTTTATTCTTGTTTCCTTCTTTATCCATTGTTTGATCTTATTCTGAAGGTTATTACTTTGTTGGTTATGGTGTGTTGGGTGTGATTTCTTGATGTGTGTCTTGTATCCTCTTTTTTTACAACCCTTTTTTTAAATTGGAAAAATTATAATATGTATATATTGATTCTTGGGCATCCATTTTCATTTTTTTATTCCTTTTTTGGAGGATTCTTTCATGGGAATGTGAGACTATATGTTTTGAGGTAGGTGGTTCTGTCTCTAAATTGTGTTAGAGAATTGAATTTCTATTATTTTGATAATTTTTATATTAAATGAAATGGAATGATATATATTATTTTTGTTTGTGTGTGGAACTATGTTTTTATAAAATTTGGTTTTCCCCAAGTTTTGAGTAAATGGAAAGGATTTTAAAATCATTATAAAATGGTTTTATAAAATGGGTTTCAATGCATGATTTGATGAAATGATTTGATGAATAGGTTTGGAAAATAGAGCACATGGGGATCCATATGAGGATTATCTCTTCTCATTAGGAATGTTATTCAAAGGACTTGTTTGACTAGTTAGGGGATAACTTTCTAGGGTGTTCATCTACCCCATATACTCGATGAATATTTCTAGTGGCTTAATGCTTATGTTATTGTCTATGTGAGGTATGAGTGTCCTAGTTATCCTGACCTTGTGCAATCCCTAGTGTTATGCAACCTATTCTTCTGGTTTTGGTTTGTAATATTTTCTTGTAATGCCATAATATATACATCATCTAAGATATATAGATATGAAACTATTTGAAATTTATTTACCTCCCTTATTTGGAAATGTGGAAAAAAAGGGGAAATTAAACTGTTTTTTCATGATTTTGATATAAAAACTGTTGAAATGTTGTCATGACTTGTTTTCTTTAAAGTTGAGAATTCATGGATTATTATTCAGAGACAAGATATGGAACATCTATGTGAGACCATACTAATCCTATTAGCTCACACCCTACATACCTCTTCCTTAGTGTATAGGCCGAGTAATGTATTTCATTATAGGAAAAGTCAAGGTGTTGTAGTGATGCAGCTATGTTTTGTATCAGCCAGGATAGGTATATGGCGGTGAGATGGTTGGGAGTCTTCCCACTCAATCACATATATTATTTTTAATTATGTTTTGGCAGTCCTTTATGGTTAGACTAATACATGGATATTTTATATTCTCTTGAGTTTTTTGGTTTCAACTGTTTGTTCTATTAATCAAATATATTTATCTTTATGTTTTTGTCTCTTTTGAATATTTATATTTTAAATTTGGTTTCTCCAGGTTAGAAAAAATAATCCCCTATGTATTTTTTTCAATACCCTATTTCTATTCTCCATCTATTGTGAATCATGAATTCCCTTCGTTTATGTGAATTATTAGGTCAGATACCTTTTTGGTGGGTTATTCAGGTAGGTTTGTTACAATCTAAACTGAAATATGGAAAATCAAAAACCATAATCCCATCACCATGGTAACCCAAAGATAAAATTAAGAAAGGTATTTCAATACAACAATATTAGGTCCATCGCAATATCTAAAACATTCCTAGACCACCTCTCTACTATCTTCCTAAATAGAAACCAAAAAACACTATGATACAACTTTTTAACACACTGAACTGTAGGCCACATGGAAGTTTACAGATTAGTGAACTATATGAACTTAGGAACACCTCCTCATATACTATAAGCTTCAACCAATAGAGAGGTAATAATCCATTAAATGGGGATATCATGACCCCTAATATGAGTGAAATAAATTTCCAAAATAAATTAAAACATCCACAAAAAAATTGAATTTAGAGTATCAAAAATATTCACCAAATATTTGATATCAAAAAAATGGTTTTATACTGGGTTAACCTCCAATTGATCTCCCAATCAACAAACCATAAATAAAAAATAAACCCAAAATAAAAATACACCAGATCTCCAAATTCAACAGAGTTTCTCTAACTTGATCCATTCCATAAATTGTTATCTAAACTAAAATACAACAAAAGGTCTTCATGATCTCTAAGATGCATGTTCATGGTTTGAGCATATTAATTATTATAGAATCAATATGAACCTCTAATATATATCATAATATTTATGTTTATAAATGCGAAAATTAAATAAATTGATTAACCTACATATGGGGATGTTGTGTACTGACTAATCTATTATAAATCCTCGTGGGATATACCCACACATTGGGTCATCGTGTGTTATCAAATCCAACAAGACACCTGAATGTACTTGTTGTTTGTGCCATACCAAAATCCATTCATCACCTCATGACACATGTACCAACCCATAATTGATAACTCGGTTCACAAAATTGATCTGATCTCTGACTACTACCCACTTCGGGGTTTGGCTATGTACCAAACCCTAGATTAATCCCTCTATCTAGAATATTTATAAATCTAACAATATATCTCTATATTTTCAAACAATTTAGGGTAAATCCATTGGATATTATAATAAATATAACCCTGTTATTATAACATGAGGCATTCCCAATGTATGATCTCATATCACATCACAAGACGGACCCCAACTCACTCATGTCTGTCTGACTATCTAATCATGCATCATATAACAAACTATACCCCTTATCACTCAAGGCAGTCTGAATGTGACCTTCTCACTCAAGGTAGAGACCTTCTTCACAAATCAATCATAATAACTATCTTCTCCCTAAAATTAAATTCTACAGAACACAATTTCACTCATGGTGTATCCAACTGGTCACAAGCTACACTAACTCGTTAAGGTTGTCAAAAAATTTATTCAAAATAAGGACTCCATCTCACTCATGGTTTTATGTCTAGTTCCATCTCATAGATGTTGTGTACAAAATTTGAGTTCCATACTACCCATAATTTAATTTATCAACCTTCACAATAACATGGAATAAAAGTAGGGTACAAAACTCATCGTACATGCTCACATCTCATAACCTAGGCACTAGTCACTCAAGACCTAGAACCACACCTTGAGGAACATATCGTATCTCCCATCAGGTAATCCACATGTTTCATTTAACCCAAACATGTATCTTCCCATCTATACTACCTCTTTTATATCTATTTATACTGAGACCATGACCCAAATTCTATGTACAACATTGGAATTAAAATATAGGATCAAATTCCACATTTAAATCCCCCTTAGAATCTTAATTCTAATTTCTTAACCACTTTCCATGACTTATTCCCAAAACTCATATCAGATATACCAAGGGAGATCTCCTAACCCATCAGCCAAAGGATACACCTCATTTACAAACACATCAAATCTCAAAGAACTTATCTTACACGTATCACACACCATGACCCTCCTCTGTCATGTGGAGAAAGTTTCCCATCATATGTATGATGTACGAATGTCTCTCCCATTGTCTCAAGGTAAAACCCTCTAATGCCTATCACCAATATTAGTAAACTAACCTAGGATACTCAAGTCATGATACACACCTTAATACCTATTAAGGAATCTGATAATCAAAGATTACACCATCTCCCATAGATATCTAGTCACTAGGTGACCCCAATTTAACCAGGTGCTATGGAGAACTTTTTTCATGCATAGGAAGCCTATTTCCACCATATATATTCTAACTAGGGAATCATTGGTCTATAATCCTCATACCCAAAACCATGAAATAACATATTCATGGATGATCATAAATAAAAATGATTATGAGTTTGTATCATCAGGTCCACCTCACACTATACAAAACATATAATTAATTATTATCATTTATATTTAATTATTAAAATTTATCCAATGAGGAATAACCTCCAAAAACTCACACATAATCACATTATCACTAAAACTAAATGAATCCATGAACATCCACCAATGTAAAGTCCATAGAACACCACTTAAACCATCAGAAGAAAAATACCTAGCAACCAGAACATAGTAAATTTCCATTTTTTCCAATTTAATAAAATACCATAATATATATGGCAATGATGTACCTCAAATTAAGTAGTGAAAGAGGACATGTGATCCACCTTCTAGGATATCCTCTATCCATCACATAATAAATTCACATCATATCAAGATGATTTCACCATATTCTAGTGAAATTTTGAATGGATCCCTAAATGAATACATCCCAAATTAGCAGATAGCTATGAATAATAATAATGGAATGAAGGAGGAGGATTAACATGCATGGAATCTCCCTCAAAATGTGTTCATTATTCACCTAAACCATGGATGATAAAACATGGGTATGATGGGGGGATAACCTAAATTGAACTCTTCCATCACCCTTGGACCACAAAATCCCAATACATTGATGATAAAGAGATACAACATCCCTCGATTATGAAAACACCTAAGAACCGGTCATGGTGCAACTATAGGGAATGTATTAACATGGTATCTTAGGTAGAGGTGCTATATTAGGACCTCTAGTTCTTCATGGTGTTCCCTTATGTACTTCTTAACTCTTGGGGCATGACACCACCCAATAAAGGGGACAATCCATCAACCAAACCCCATTATGGCTTGGCCTTCTAGGGTCATGGCATGACCCACTCAAAGGAAGAACACTAGCGAGGCCAACCAAATTTCACATCATGAAACCCTACTTTATATATCATCCTGAAGATACCTTGATATTCCATGATGCGACATGATGTATAAATCTTAAATTTTAGATACCATTACTTGATCCTTTTACATGCTCACCTGATCTCCCAAATCACCACCCATGCCTCAATACTCATCCAAAAACATCTTCCTGGTAATTTTTTTTAGCATAGATTCTTAATCTAAATCCAAATTCCTGAAATGATCCCTAATATAGTAGAAAAATTCAAACATCCCTAAATATTAATGAAACTAAAATTCACTATTCATTACATCCACATCTTTAATCAAATATTTAAACTACTAGCCCCATATCATGTGTGTGGTAATTTTTATCATGGAAATTAATTAATATGAGGAATACACTAAGATTTTTTAATTTTTCATGAGATAATATCCCAATCACTTCTTTAATTCATCACTATATTATATAAACCTTCTATTCTGAAATTTAGTATGAGTATAGGTTCATTGGTGAATCTTCTCTTAGTATCTTTGAAATTTTTCTTCACATTCAATTGTGCGAAGGAAATTGAATCCATTAATTTTTAACATTGATAATTGATTTGATATCCATGTGAAAGTTTTAACAAATAGTCACTAGTGCATGTCTGATCCATAAAAATTAATGATATTTATTATAATTATTATTCTAGTCCATTGTTTAATTACTACTATCTTACAAGGATCCACATATATTCCCTCACTTATGATTATGTTACCAATGATGTATACTTTTCTATAAAAAAATCACACTTGGTAAACATGGAATAAAAATTATCCTTCCACAATACCTTTGAAACAAATATCAAGAGATCTTCAATCTCTTCCTTTATAGTAGAATATATGAGAACATAATCAATAAATATATCCAATAAAATTTCAAGATAATATATAAAGTATATAATGCTAAAATACAAGAAGATAATGTGGAATTTGGAGGTTCAAATAGTATTGCTATGAATTCATATTATATTTACCATATATTAAGTCAAACATGGGTATATGATCTATTTTAAAACTTAATTGATGATATTATAACTAGAGATCAATATTTGAGAAGTATTAATCCCCTAATAGTCGATCAGTCATGTCACCAATATAGGGTAGAGGGTACTTGTTCTTATTCATGATTTTGTTATGTTCATGATAATCAATGTAGAGACACATTGATCCATCATTATTTTTAATAAAGAAGACTAATGTAACCCATAGTGATTCACTAGAGAATATACAACCCTTATCTAGATTCTTATCGAGTTTCTTTTTCAATTATTTCAATTCAATTAGGGAAATTAAATAATGAGTCTTTGATATATTCATAACACCTGGTATAAATTTAACAGAAACTACAACAACACAATTTGGGGAAAAACATTCAACACTATATTAAAAACATCTATATATACATTAAAAATCAGTATATCCCCAATATTGAGTTTCTACCCAACCATTTGAACTAAATATAACTCATGATTGGGCATTAAGAACTATACAATGGAAGTAATTTCCATAGGGTGTTTGTTGTTAACATTGTAAGGATAGAAAATCATTGGTTGATTTAGAAAATTAAATCTGATATCCTTATTTTATAATTTTATATGGTATTTATGTACATAGATATAATACTTTTCTAAAATAACATGAAATTCAACTATATAGAGAATAATAATATTTACTAAAAGATAATTCCCATCGATTTTAGTCAATGAGTATTTTAATAATTGGGATGAAATAATCACACTACTCATATTTCTTACCAATAATTTAGCATCTAATCATTGGGGTTGTAATTTTCTTCTCTACTAAAAAATTACATATATAAAGTAGTGGATATAACTAGAATTAAATAAGACATTTTCTATTCTTGAGAGTGTAATGGGTATATCTAAATTTGTTTTCATAACCCAATTTAGTTTTTTTGATTTCATAAGTCATCTATTATTCTTATAGGTTTTGTGGTTTTTGACATTTATTTTCCTTATTATTCATTAGATTAGTGAACTGGTTTTCATATTTTCCAAATTCATCATATTTAAAACATTGATCTATTAGTTATGCATTAAAAAGAACTTTACTTGTCTATATGATGTTTACAAATTTCTTCATTTTTCCTTAATATTTTTCTAATTTATTCCATATTTTAACACACATAATTCATCTTAAAGTTCCTTTGAGTCATACCCTATGTTTTTCTCCCCCCATTTTTCATATGTAGAAAGTTGAATATTTTTTACTCCATGGTCCTTTTCACTTAAAATTCCATGAATCTCCATTTTTATCTTTTTGGTTGTTTTGGGGTGTTTGACAAGTTTTAGGTTTTTATCCATAACTCATGATAGTTGGGTAAGAACAACCATATTATTTTAAACACCAACTCCAATCCTATTTGGTTTCCCTTCATCATTTCATTATTTAATCCACTCATTGTTTACTTGATTCCTCTTTCTTCCAACCATTAAAAAACCAAAAATGTTACTATGAGTACCAAACCACAATAATCAGTGTAAGTGATTATATGATAAGTAAAAACATTTTTTATATGTACTATATTATGAAACCTTCATTTTAACCTATGATAATTTAGGTTAATCCTATATCACTTTTTGGTTTGACATAGGCTATTTTATGTTTTATCCTCTTATTCTATATAACATAATCATAAAACATAACTAAACCCCAAACTGATAAAAACTAAGATAACCAAACATTAACAAACATACATATTACATAATTTTATATGAATATTCATTACATATAAAAATAAATCACACCCCAAAAACTATAGATAAAGCGTATTTGGGGATTAGATAAATCAAAAACTTATTTTACAATATTGTGAACATTTATATATAGTCATACTACACAATACCACCTTCTAAAATTATCAAATTGTATAATATTCTTCATATCCAAGAGAATTAAACCATAATAATGCAGTAATATCGAAGTCTTGTTAAGGTTAAATATAAGAGAGAATATTTGAAGATCATAATTGAGTATAACATGAACAAGTGAGTATGATAACATAATTCAGGTTCATGGATGTAACATAGGAAAATCATACCCAATAAAACAAATATCATGAAACACGATTCATCCCATAAGTCCTTTGACATAACTTAAGAAATTCATCATAGGACATTGGAAGCATGAATCAATAGTCTTGGGTATTAAGAACATAACATTGGTACATTTCATAACCTAATAATATATTATAAACATAAGAAAATAAATCACAACATATGTCATGGTTAACCCATATGACATTAATATCAAAATGGAATTGGCTATCCACTTTCTCATAACTTAATAAACATGGTATAAACACTCATTCCCCTTAACCTTCAAGACTTGGGCTAAACGCCCATGCCCCCAAAACCCTTCAGTCTTAGGCTAACCAACCATATCCCATAACATTTTGGACATGGGAAAACCACCTGCGTACCATAAAACTTTTGGATTCGGTTCAACCACCTATGTACCATCCTGATATCATGTGATATAAAACATTACCAAATGAACTAGTGGAAATAATAGACACAACAATAAAAAAATTATTAACCATATTAATTTGTGCCACATGAATAAGAAAAAATTCATAATCCCATCATATCATAATTAACCAATGTGAAATGAATATGTTTCATAAATATTTTAAAAAAATGATCATAAAAATTCTAAATAAATAAGGTTTATTCTATAATTAGATCATATACCAAGTAAATAATAAGAATCATTAAAATATGTTGACATAGATGAAAACACCTTATAATAGCATCAAAAAATGCCTTTGAAAAATATGAAGAAATATCCCTTATATTAGGAAAACTTTTATTTGAAAGGAAATAATGTATAAAATAATGAGAATATAATTTACTTTAGAATACCATTAAAACATATAAATAAATATCCATAAGTAAAACTAAATAAGACGGTGTCCAAAATAATTTATGAGAATAACATTTAAAAAATATATTATTTTCATACTTTTTTAAAGAAATACAAAGATAATAGTGAATGAGAAGTTTGGAAAATATTGAAAATATTTCTTTCACACCTTTTAAAATAATGTAAAAATAAATAAAAAACAATCTTATGAAATCATAGAAGTATATATAATGACATTTATAAAACAAGATAAATAATATGAAAATGAAGGAGAAATATTTCTGATGGAAAAGATGAGATAAGGTCATCTATACTTGTAGGACGGTGTCCAAAATCATTTATGAGAATAATATTTAAAAAATATATTATTTTCATACTTTTTTAAAGAAATACAAAGATAATAGTGAATGAGAAGTTTGGAAAATGTTGAAAATATTTCTTTCACACCTTTTAAAATAATGTAAAAAATAAATAAAAACAATCTTATAAAAGCATAGAAGTATATATAATGACATTTATAAAACAAAATAAATAATATGAAAATGAAGGAGAAATATTTCTGATGGAAAAGATCAGATAAGGTCATCTATACTTATAGGACAACTTTTGATAAAATTTTAAAACAAAGGATGGTGAAATTGTAAGAAAAAATTTAAACATAAGAAATAACTATAGAGGAGAAATATGGGTTTTTTTAGATAAATAATATATACTTTTCCATAATGTAAATTTATTGATATACTATATCTGATACAAAGCCAGATTGGAAAATAACCCTTATGGATTTGGTTACTTTTGAATAAAACCCAATAAAATGATAAAAATATTATATTGATCAATATACCCATTAAATTTCATGAAAATTATTATAAAATATAATATTAGGTAGTATATACACCAAAGTAAATAAAATAATTAGAAAATATGAATTAGATCTCAATGAAGGGAAACAAAGATGAAAAAACTCTTACCTTGGATTCTCACTTATTTAGATACACTATAAACTCTTATATAATATATTTAGGTTTATTAATGATATCTATTAGAACCATATATAGATTTATGTTTATTAATTACAATAATTTATAATTTCTTATTTCTAATTTATTTATAATTATATATTTCAATTAATATTCGAGGGGTAATTGCCCTGTTTATTATATTTTAGCTTTAGTATAGAGGTTTCATTTAGTACTCCTTGATCTCAAGTTCATCACCTCTATAATTTACATGTATGTTATAAAGGTATATTTTATATATTTTTTTAATTATAATGGTCATTTTTTGGATGTTATTGTGGAAAATCATAATGAGTGGTTAAAACCTGATTATGTTTTTGAATTTTGATTCAATAAAAATAATTTATTTTTTTAATAAATATTTTTATATATATTACCATTAAAGATTTATGAAAATAATTAAATTAATAATTATTGCATCATATTTATATCATTATAGTTATCTTATTCATGACGGTTGTAAAACTGGCCCAAAAAAGAATGTGTTATAACTAATGAATGCATAGGAACATTGGGTTTTATGATGACAATATCAATTTTTAAGAAGAATAATGATTTTAATATTACATAATTATATTGGATAATAAGATTTAGTAATGTAGAAGATGATAAATTTAATGAAACTAATGATGAAAAAATTGTTACTTACATTGATGAAATCACTCCTTTTAATGTCTTCATTCAGAATGAAGAAATTATGCCTCCTTATGAACAAAGGATTTAAAATGAGGGATTGGTATTTAAAATAGGAAATTTAGTCTTATATTTAAGAGAAAATTATAGGATATAAGAATTTTGTATAGGGTGGGTGGTAACAAGGAAAACCCTTCCCAAATGGCATGTGCTTCTAAACATGATTCCTCTTTGTTTAGTTTAAATTTATATAGTTTATCTATTTTATATTTTAGAATCATTGTTTTATTTTTTGGGGGTTTAATGTCTTTACTGGGTATGTTTTCTCTTTAAAACAATAATTACATATACTGATAAATATATTTTTTTACTAATAAATAATGTTAATTGTTTATTAATATATAAATATATATGTTAGTTCAATGTTACCATTTTTCAAATTAATTAACAATGAAATATTCATGTTTTTCTATAATATATAATGTGTTTTTACTTTAGATTTCATTGCTATTTTTATTCTTATTGATCAATTTTCATTTCTTTAAATAGAATAACTATTATTTTTTACTATTTTTTATATTCAATTAGCTACACTATTAATTCCTCTTTTATATTAGTATTTTAGTGTACAGTTTCTCATGGTACTGATTTACATTTTAGTGGATGTTTTTTATTAATATAAATTTATTCATGTGGAAACACTATTTTTGTGATGATTATTTTACTTTTCATACTTAAAATTTTAATTTATTTACAATACAGTGCTATTTTATTATGAAGACCCATGTGGGATGAATACATTTAAGTGTATGTTAAACCTATGATAAATTCTTTAATTATATGAATAAAATTTATTAACAATGATTATCCAATATTGAGTATGATATTTTTTGGATTTTTATATACATTTTGTTTTTTCATCATGTGTGACAAAGCCCTAGCACCAAAGGGCACACCATTTCCATAAATTACAGTAATGATCAAAAAATTATTGTTTATTTTTATTTTCTAGGTTGATATGATGGATCATGATTTAGATGTCAAAATGAAAATCAATGTTGTACTGTATGATATGTAGTTTAATATGAAGTATGGGTATTATATCTTCTTGAATTCAATCCCTTGTACAGAGATACTAACACTAGATGGTGAGAAACTGGTGGAATAAGATATAACATGAAAAATGGTCACCAAAAATAGGGGAATAAGGGTATAAATATTGTATTTATAATCCTTTTTAGACACTCTACCTATCTTAAGAAATGTTGAATAGTGTTAGTACTAATAATATAAAAGCATCATGATTGGATCCATATATTTTTAGTGACTTCATTATCTTTGTATCAATTATATAATATTTTTACTCTATAAATTACACTACTTCAGGTATTTATTCTAAAATTTACTATTTCGTTTTTTTATTGAATTATCTATTATAGAATGTATGATAATTTTATAGTTTTATTGAATGATTTTTTATTCACTTGTGTATTTTTTATACATCTATTTCATTATACTTATTATAACATATCATTCTTTAGTATTTTATCATCAACTAATTTAGTCCACTTTCTATTAAACATAATTATGATGTAAAATTAATATATTATATATTATTTTTTATAAAATATGTTTTTGAACCAGTCTATGGTGGCCAAAATGGGTTTAATTTTTAAAATGAAATCTATTTTAGTTGTAGATTGTGGTAGTCATAAAAGTTGGAAACCACTAATAGTGGTCGAGAAGATTCGTTTTGTAACCCCACCAATTGTAATTGTATAAGGAACTCTAAAATTAGTCATCCATTCCACTAAAAAATATTTAGAGATAGATTTTAGTTGTTTCCAATGATTTATTTTCTATTATTTCTTGTTCAATAGAGGCATGGTGATTTATAGGGAGTTAACTAGGAATGAGAGTTAAAATTATGGCTTTATACTTTGTGTTATTCTAAACCATGTTATTATAGTATATTTTAATGTTTGAATTTAAATTTAATTATAGTTATTGATGATTTTTTTTTGAAATGATTGATTTTTTAGGATGAAAATAATTTGAGATGTATCTAATATAGAGACCCATAATTAAAAATTATTTTCATTTTTATTTTAACAGGAGTAGGCAGTCAAGATTGAAGGTGAAATGGTAATATTTGAAATAAATTCACTATGATGTGAAAACCACAATATGGTTTATGTGAAAAAATCATGGTCTAATTAGAAAAATATGCTTTTAATGGTTTTATGGGAGATTCAGTTTAGGCACTGAAATGATGTATGGAGAAACATAGTGTGTTTTATTTAAAATATGTGTGGGTAAGTTATGTTGACATATTGGGAATTTTTTCTAGTTTACATGATAAAGGTTACACATCATGGTTTTATGGAATATTTTATAAATGAATTTAAAAAGCACATCATATTTATTTTAATACTCTGCATTAGAGATGTGATATAAAAAAATATTTTCTAAAAAGTTTTAGATTTTATAAAGGGGATATTAAATGTGTAATAATTTTTGGATGGAGTGTTCATGGGTGAAAACATGGCACATTGTTTTTTAAAACACTATGGTTTTTGATAAATTTGATAAAAATAATAGAAACTATTGAAAACCTTAGTGTTTATATTTTATCTTCTTTTTTACCTTATGATTAAATTTTGGGAAAATTGTGAGATATTTATTAAGATATTAAACATTCATTAGTGAATTTATCCATTAGTGTAATTGGATTGAATATTTGATTAATAGTGACTATAATCCTTGGTATATTTATTTAAAATATTGTAGTGACCTTTATTTTATTTCTATTTTCTATTAGGACTAGAAGTATTGATGGTTAAATATTGGAGGTTCTTATTATGAATAGGGATTTATATATTCTTAATAGGGGTTCTTAAAAGGACTCAAGACTATGACATAAATATTCTATCTCACATTTATAGGTAATACTATAAAATAAAAAAATAACACTTCAAATAGGATTAAATAGATTATAGAAAAAATCTTGTGGGAATAATTTGGTTAGAGTCAACATATATAGTCAAATCCATGGGATGATAATTTCATTTTTACTTTTTATATAAATGTAATTTTAATCTAAGGTATCAATTTAATGCCAAAGATATTTTTTTTAATTATTTTATTAGTATATGTAGACAATAACATTTAAATGATAACTATTATTTATTTAATATTTTGTATTCTTTAATTATAAATATATTTTAAAGATTTTCAATTATTATTTACAAATTAGAAAGTCTTAGAGACTAGTCCATTTAAAATATAGAAAAAATAAGTTATATTATTTTGATCCCATATAAAATATATTCCTAAATGGACCAAATATGTTCAATCATATTCCAAGTGGTCATGGCCCACTCTACCCTGGTCTTTCCCATTAAGTATCGATAATTTAGATGTGTGAGACCAAATCACATTCATCAAAAAATTCAGATTTGTTAAAGTGGTCAATTCAAAAACCCTTATTCAATATATGTGTTCAAGTGGATATATAATGGTTTAGTTTCAATGAATTGGTTAAATAATTTTATTATCTTTTTTAGATTAATGGTTCTGTGATTAAGATAAGTGTGTTGTTCAAATGTTTTTTTTGTATTATTTATATTAAAACAATTATTATTTGGTTGTTTTGAATTAGATGATGATGGAGATTATGGAAAAGTGAAGACTAAATATTATAATCTAGATAGAATTAATTATATGTTTTCTTTTTTAAGTGGGAAAAATTTAATTTATTTATTCTGAATTAAATAAATACTACAATAAATAAGGTATTGATATTTTGTGTTTTGAGATATTTGAATGGGTGTTGTATTATAAAATGGTAATAAGATGTCATACCCTAATGTGGTTGATTAATATGAAATTTAAATGTGGTTACCATATGTCATTTTAAAAATTACTTGTTTATTAAAATTATTATTACAGGTTTATAAGATAAATTTGAATAGATGATGCAATTATGATAATTAGGTAAGGTAAAAAATACCTATAGAGTAATCATTTTGATTGAAATTATGTTGTTACTGGATAATTCTAAATCCTTGGATATTGAAACATTTTAGGGGGATATTTTGATTCTCATTGATTTATAATATGAAAATTGTGTGAGGAATGGTTGAAATTAATTCTTAGTGTGGTTAAAATGGAAATTAGAATGTTTGGGAAGTAAAGAGAGGTGACTTATGTGATGATTATTGAGACTATATAATTTTATATTTATTATATAAGAAATTTTGGATATGTTATTTTCAACTCACTATTAATCCACCACCAATATTGGAGTCCATGAGATCTAAAACCCATTTTTTGTAAAATATTTTAGTTAAATCCCAATATCAATATTGTACTGGTTTCTATTTACAAATCTATTGTGTTACTCATAAAATATATTGTATTCCCATTACTGTTGTTGTATTTTATAAATATAATTACTTTCAAGAATTTATATTCCCTATAGATATTGAATTCTCTTAGAGGATAAGTTCCAAGTAGTGAGTATGGGTTGCATGTAATATTTGAAGCCTACGGGAAATGAATTCCTCTAAGGCCTACGGGCCATGTAATACTTATGCCTACGGGCCTTATAAGGGTTCCACCTCACCCATTAAAAGGTGGATTATCAAAATAAATAAAAAAATGAAGGCCTTAGGTCCATTAGAGGTTTATACATGTATGAAACCTATTATTTTGGAAGGGAGTGATTCTGGTGAGATTAGATGAGTTGGACTTACATTATAATGGATTTTATTATCTATTTTATATTTCATTGATAGAGTATTTTGTATGATTCATCATCATTTATATAAGTTTTTCTATTGAGGTTCATAAGGAATATATTGGAATAATAAGAACCATATTTATCATTTATATATTTTCTATATTGAGTAGGAAGTTGATCTAGGCTATATTTACATAGATTGTCTAGTGTTCATCTAGATTCATAGATGTTTCAATTTTTTATTTCAACATAAATTATGATGAGGACTTTTATCTGGTATTTTTTACTATATATATTCCTTTTATTGATATTTTTTATGGGTAATAACTTTAAATATAGGATTCATATGGTTATGATGAAATATTGGGTTCCATTTTTTGTGTTCGGTTCTAAATAAAAAGGGTAATACCTCCCATGAATTGAGGTTTATACCCCTAGTTCTATTCCCCACCCCATGTCCTATTATAGGTTGGATTTGGGTGTCACTCTAAATCGCTCCATACACTCAGAATACATCTTGATAGTTTTAGGTTTTGAAAAAATCATCAAAAGATTATGTGGTTAGTGAGGTTAATTAAGTTTCATTTGGTATCATATATTTTTTAATTATCAATTACATCTATTGACTATCTCGTTAATTTAACTTTTTTACGTATGTATCAATTTATTTTTTTATTTTACAATGATACTAATATTTTTTATATTACATACCTTCTAATTACATAGTAATCACCCCTCCTTAAATTATTAAGTTGTTTTCTAGGTTTAAGCATCAATATTTTTAAATATGTTCTTTTTGAAGTTGGTGTGAAATCATAGACTGAGTAATTGAGGATTTGAGGATGCATTAGTGTGTTTTAGAGAAATTTTTTATGTTCACACATTTTCATTACATTCTTTAAAGATTCATTGATTATATTTGAACATCATATAGATGTATTTTAGGTTTTATTTATTTAATATTCAAGGTAATGAATCTCATGAATGTGAGTTAATACCCTTGGTTATATTCACTATCTCATGGTGAATTAGAGGCATGTTTTGAGGCCCATAATTATTTTAAGTACAGAAATAGAAATATAATTGTTTAGAAGAGGTGTTTCATGTAAAAATATTTTAGAATCTTGTGTATTTATAACTAATTGAAGTGTTGGTTTAGTTGGAAGAAGAAAAAAATTGTTTTTTTAAAGGGGGTACTTGTGGATAAATTTTCAATCATGTCATAACAACCCACAGTATTACAGTACATTTTCTCAATGAAAAATGTTTTGTGTTCAATATCTTATAATGAACTCAACATAAAACTTAAGTGAATAATTATTACTACTAAAA
This sequence comes from Viscum album, assembly GCA_963277665.1. Lineage (NCBI taxonomy): Eukaryota > Viridiplantae > Streptophyta > Magnoliopsida > Santalales > Viscaceae > Viscum > Viscum album. The sequence goes on from OY728139.1 coordinate 482,655,320, forward strand.
TAATAATACATTACTAGATTTTAAAATAGAATTAATAAATAATAACTATTAAATTTAATGGGTCACATTTACTTAATAAAATATAATTAATTATTAAGAGACATTTTTTGAACTATTTTGTTGAATTATACATTTTAAGTAATTCAATACTTTTTAGGAATGATAAAAATAAACATTATTGATAAAATTAATGTAATAGTTAATAAAATCAAATAATTAAATCTATGAAATGGTTAAATAATGATAAATAAAACAAGTCTAATAATTCTTGGATAAACAAAAATGTTTTGTTTTCAAAAATTGTTTTATTTATATGTGTTTCTATTTAAAATAAAATTTTCCATATTTTGAGTAATAAACCTATTGAATATTATTTTTAAACCTTTAAAAAAATTATGATCATTCATTCTTTGATTATAAAATGGATATAAATGAATATATATTCATTTAAAGGTAAAAGATATTTTTTAGAATACTATTTTATATGTGCCCAATGTATTTTTTAGAATACTATTCTGATTGTTTTGGTGTATATGAACCTCCACTCACCTTATCTTATATTTTTTATTTATTTGGTTCTACTTTACCATGAAAATTTCATTATTTTATTTTAATATTAAGGGTAGTTACAATGGTTTCATTCCCCACACTTACAAAAGTTAATATCCTATCCTCACTTCTTCACACACTTTGATAACCCTTAATTGACAAATATTTTTAAAAATCAATTCCAAACTCCCCCCCCCAATTCCTACATGTTATGGTCTCACCCAAATACAAATCCAATAAGTCTTAATTTGAGATCCAAAGGAGGATACCCAAGGAAGAGTTACTCAACCTAACAGGGTTATATAAATTTTATTTCTTCTTCCACCTCCTCCAAATATTATATAACCACCTAAATAAATTGAATCAATATCATTCTTATAAATAAATTTTATTATGTTTATGGAAAAATCATTATTTTTCTCCTTTTAATATAATGTAAATGAAAGCGTCACTAATGCGTATGTGTGGACTACCGCCTCCATAAAGCGATGAATTTAATTTATCATCATCAATTCTCTATTATTATCATAAATAAAAATTAAATTAATAATAATTATATTTATGATATGATAATTATTTTATAAATATAAATTATTTTCTAACTTCCTTTCATTCCATCTATTGAAAATTAAAAACATCACTGGTTTATACATGTAGAGCACTGCCTCCACAAAGCGATATATTCCATTTTTCATCTCTACCTTACATGGATTATTATAAAAGTACATAAAATAAATAAATATGATATTGATGAAATTATTATGATTTTTTAACAGTAAAAAATGTGTAAGTACCGTAATCTTTAAATAGAAATATTCCAGGAAATGGAATAGTTAACACCCAAATATTAATTTTGAGATAGATTTATTAATATACTAGTGAATAGAAATTATAAGTGAATGGTATTTAGAAATATATATAATATTTATTCTAATATGGATGTAAAATTAATTTAATTTTATTATATAGTAGGATAGATCTTGTTGAAATAAGCCGAAGATTGATGTAAGGTTTTATGTTATAATCTATCTTTTTATCAGGATTGTTTATGATTTAAGTTTAATTTAAGGAAATAATATGTTATTTATCTCATAAAACCCACATATTTTATTCTCATATGTTTATTTATAATTTTTGGAAGTATTATTTCTATTTTACCCCACTTTTTTACTCAGAAGTATGGAAATAATGTTTTTAAGAAATTGAAACCTTATTTCTTTATTTAGGTTAAGAATATTTTTATTTATATCTATACTATTTATTTTATCTAAAAAAATAATTTATAATTTCTACAATTATTATTTATGGTCATATGAACTATCTTTTAATTTATTTACAATTTTTATAAAATGAATCTTTTCCATGTTATTAGTACGAGTTATTTTTTCTTTAATAGAAAAGGTGTGAAAACAATGTTTTCAAAAATTATCTCTTATTAAAATTTTCCCACCATTATTAAGGTCCTTTTTTATCAGGATTCCTTTAAAATTTTAAAAGGGTCTTTAAAGAAACTCTTATTTCCATTATTTTTTAAATTATTAGGTTTTTTAAATAAAGTTAGAACAATATAATGATATTTCTATATATTATTAAAATAATATTTCAAATTTTGTTATAAAATTATTTTTCATATTTGTAAAAATAATTTCAGTCTTATTATGCTTCACTAGGGATATTCTATTATGATAAAATCCAATTTCATTCCCTAAATGAATTATTATGAAAATATTTAAAATATTTTTTTCATGAAAACCATTTCATTTCTATGTGTTAATTAAGAAATGATGAAATAATTAATGTTTTTATGATATTGTTACATACATATATATGGTTTCCATTATGTTATGGGTGGGCCTATAAGTATATACCCACTATTAATTTGGTAAAATATTAATATATCCATAGATAATATGAAATGAAATGGGGAGTGAATCCAATACACTATGATACTCTATCCACTGTGTTTATGGGAATGGAGAGTAGACCTAATCCAATATAGGGATATGTACACCATGTTATGATAATCATAGAAGTAATAATAATCTAAGGAAATGATTTTATATGCATATTTTCATGATAAATATTTATGTCTTATTCTTATAAAAAAATTTCATGGATCATTATTTAATATTGATGATTTTGCACTCTTATGACTTGTATTTTGTTAGGAAAAATTCTTATACAAATACTCGTGATTTATGAGTTATGAATTAGTTGGTTGTTGGGATGGTTTATTGCAGTCTATTTGGTTGAAAATTTTGTTGAATGCAAGTAGCCCGGACTACACACCAGACTGCATCATCTGTTGGAATCCTAGTGTTAACCATGTTTTGTACTCAAACTAGAATATCTCAAGTAGTGGTAATTATAATTAAGTACATGGATTACCCAGGAAATAAATATTGGGAAGTCGTAAAGTGGATAATGAGGTACTTAATGGGAATCAGTGAAGTATGTTAATTATTTGGGAATGAGAATTTATTACATGGGTATATGGAAGATAGAAATAGATTTGATGTTAGTAGAAGGAGGAGTACTTGGGTTATGTTTTTACATGTAGAGGAACTTTAGTAAAATAGATATCTTATTTGAAAAATCTAGTGGCATTATCCACCACATAGAGAGAATAAATTGTTATTACAGAAGCTAGAAAGGAGATACATTGACTGAAGAACTTCTTAGATGAGCTGTGTAGAAAGAAAGTGAAAATGAATTACATTGTGATATTTAGAGTGTTATACATCTCGAAAAGAACCTAGTATTTCCTGCCTAAGTGAAGAATATTGAGTAAAGTACTATTTTATTAGAAGAATAATATAGGATAGGTTGATGATAGTGGAGAATATTTCTATAACCAATAATCCAGAAGAAATTTTGATGAACCTAATTGTGAGATATAATTTGGGGAATTTTTGTGCCTCAATTGGTCTCTACTGATGAATGGAATCTTGGATGAAGAATATGGGAGAACACTACTAGAGAAAAAAAGGTAAAACAACAATTATTTCATGAGTTATCTACTTTATATTGATGTTGTGAATGGAAAACACACACACTAGTGAGTGGAGGAGGTACGAATATTAAATTAAGTATGGTTTCTAGGTTAATAGCATTGAAGTAGGTCAGTATAGTGGACAAGACTCAATGTGGGAGATTGTTGGAATAGTTCATCCCATTTTATTTGTATAATGATTGAAATAAATTATAGTATCCTAGACTATAGATCAGACCGATTACATTGAAAGGGAACTATAGAAATGCAGACATGTTGTAGCATCATGTGACTGGTCACTATAGCTCCACATACATCTTTACACTAAAACTAGAGCATAATGGACATGGGTGGACACAACACTGTAACAGTGAAAACATCCATCCATAGGTCACTTTATCTTTGTGGAATTTCTATGCGATTGGGGGCATAGTGATTTATCTTCATTATTTTCTCACTTGAGATAGTGCTTTTGTGCATGTGAGAAACTCAAAAAACATCTATGTAAGTGTGAAATTAGATTATAGTGATTTATTCTACCACTCCATAGACATAGGAATCACATCTTGAACCTTTTAAATCAATTTTCCATGTTCATCATCATCTTCTTCTTCTTCTTTTGTTATCTCTTTTCTTCATATGAAAACATATCTATTATGGTAACTCCTGAAATTTGTTCCAATATTTGTATGTTTTTATAATTATTAATCATGTTATCATAAAATCATTCTTACCTTATTGATGTTATTAATATTTTCATTACTTATTATATACTCCCTTTACTGATTTTATAATAAATGTGCATAATTTGTGTGAAATATCAATGTTTTAATATTAAGTATAATTTTTGAGCATTTTTAGAAGTAGTCTAATTGATTCAGTTTAATGTTTTAACAATAACTATCACTATACTGATCGAAATTATGTGGTTATTGTTTTGTAAGATTTTCCTTTCAATATAAAACATTTCATTAGAAGTTACCATGAGCCAATTCTGCCATTTGAAGGGTCATATGGTCCTCACAAACAAGACCAAAGAATCTGTGAACAAACTGGACCAGCCTTGAAGATTGATTTACTGGGATCACTCCAGAAGTCCAAAAACATTAACTCTCCACAATAATTCGGGGGACACTAAATGTCATCTTGTATAAAACTTTCAAGGCCCAAATCTAAGTACAAGGGGCCCAAATAAAGCTTTTAAGTCTAGCCCACCATTCTGGACGAGAATTAAAATCAGTATAGTATGGATGTCATATCTCATGATGTAAGCATCAAATCGAGATGAGATTTTTCATTGTGAAAGAGGAGATATTGGTGGCCGACTTTTTTGAATAACCCATTCGGATTTGAAGGAATATTCATATTCAAAAACCCTTTCACATTATGGACTTCAAAAATACTGGATTGAAATGGACAGTTTTACTTTGTTTAATCAACTGGCCATAACTTTTGATAATTAAGTCCAAATTACTCCAAATTTTGAGAGTAGTCGGAAAACTTTATTGTCTAAAACTTGGAAGAAGGAGATTTCTCTAGATTCTGCTGTCTTGATGTCCATATCTTCGAGACAAATGGAGGGGTATTTTTGGAATGTAAACGGTCCACCATCTTGGGCTATAAATACATCCCCTCCTCTCCTTTCAAAAGGGTTGGAATTTTAGAAGAGAGGATAACATATTGGCACGACCAAATCCTTGACAAAGGCTTGGGAGGACCTTCCATACTCAAGTTTTTACTTGAGAGACCTTTCCTCCTCTCTTTGTTTTCACTTACTTTCGTTTTCTTCATTTTTGTAATCTTGTAAGTCTCTTTGTTTGTAATTCTGTTTTAATGCATGTTTCTTCTTCAATATATCTTATTCTCCTCCACCTTCTGTATTTTAATATTAATTTTCTTAAAATAGTTTAAATTCAGTTAAATCTTCTTCCCTTATTTTTCTTCCTCATTCAATCAAAAATCTGTTTTTAATTATCATCATTGTTCGTGTGTGTGTGTTCAATGTACCACTCTTTTCTAATCCATTTATTTTTCTTCTATTCTTAATTTACCATAATAATTATTATAACCAGAATATTAAACACCCAAATGTATGAGTAAATATCTCATTGGGGTGATTCAAAATTTAGGGATGTTAAGTGATTGAGATTATTTGCTCGATGAGTATTCGTTAATTTAACGTTGTGTATGTTGAACTTAATATGTCATGGATTAATGACATCTTTTGTTTAGCATGTGGTTTCCATGGATTATTGGAACCATAAATACACTACCAAAACAAGTAATGATTGATTTTATAATCCTAGTTAAGTTAAGGCTTGGATGAAAGCTTTAACAGTTAGGAATTCTAATCGACGTCAACTTGTGAAGTGGGTGTTAATTTATATGCAATATAAAGCAAAGCTCAAGGATATCACAAACTTAACTTTATAATAATGAAATCACCCCAATATTTATCAATTTTTTAAATCAATTATAGTCAATAAATCATTTCAATTAAGCTCTGCAACAAACCCCCCTAATCAAAATACAATCAACTAAAAACAATAGACTATTACGAAGTACCATCACCGAGGATTCGAACTGAGTGCTGCTATACACATTAGCAGAGCACTGGAACCTTGACCGGTCGATAGGCGACAATTGGCCATGCGTTTCAAATGGCGCCGTTGCCGAGGATGGTGATTTAAGTATTCATTAGTTTCTGGTTATTGTCAAAAAAACCAAAAAAAATTGAAAAAAAACACAAAGAAAAACCCTTCTTCCTCTTAAAAATAATAAACTGAAAAAAATACAAAGAAAAACTCGTCTTCCTCTTAAAAATAATAAACTCAAAAAAAAAATACAAAGAAAAACCCGTCTTCCTCTTTCTTCCAAAATCTCTCTGAATGCCCCGTAGCCTTCCAAACAATCCCTCGGATTTGTTTGACCCTGAAATTGAGTGAACACTTCACCAACTTAGGAGGAACATAAGAGATAATCAACTCATTCAAGAACCAGTCCTCATCCAACCTGTTGAATTTGAAATGGCCAATCATAGGGAACAAACCCTCAAAGAACTCACTGCCCCTAATATGAATTACCAACCTCTTGGTATTCAATATCCAAACATAGAGGCTGACTTCGAACTCAAATCGGGTTTGATTCATCTTCTTCCTCATTTCCACGGGCTATCCAGTGAGGATCCACATCTCCACCTTAAAGAGTTCCAAGTAGTGTGCTCTACCATGAATCCTCAAGGGGTTTCTGAAGAACAAATCAAACTCCGAGCATTCCCTTTTTCCATAGCTGACATTGATAAGTCATGTCTCTACTACCTACCTCCTGGTTCCATAACTACATGGAATAAAATGAAGCGACTATTCTTAGAGAAATTCTTTCCCGCTTCTCGTACTGCTTCTATCCGAAAGGAAATCAGTGGTATCTGTCAATTACCAAGTGAATCACTCCATGAGTACTGGGAGAGGTTCAAAAAGCTTGTGTAAACCTGCCCACATCATCAAATCCCTGACCAACTCTTGATCGAATACTTCTATGAGGGGTTATTGGCTATGGAGAGAACTCTCATAGATGCTGCAAGTGGCGGTGCTATTGTTGATAAAACTCCTGCAGCTGCAAGAGATCTCATAAGTAACATGGCTACAAACACACAACAATTCCATACTTGAGAACATTCTCAAGTCAAAGAAGCCCAAGATAATCAATCAATTGAACAGAACAAAATGACCGAGTGGATGAGTGAACTTACAGGTCTTGTGCGACAACTAGCTGCGGCCACCAAATCCCCAAACTCGTCTTCTCCGCAATCAATGTTTCCTAGACCTGTCAAAAACTGTGGAATCTGCAACTCTCCATATCATCCAACTGACACATGTCCACAACTTCAAGAGGATCAATACAATTCATCTAGACCAATGGAGCTCAATGAAGCATATGCTCAGCGGAACACCAATCCTCAACTATCAGGTCAGTTTGTTAGAAACTTCAACCAACCTCACTCTGAGCCCTTCTCCTCTAACTTTAACCAAGGATTGAGGTATGGTAATCCTGTCTCTCATCCCCCTCAATTCCCTCCTCAAAACCGAAATCAATTCCAATATGGTCAAGGTGGTGGTAACTTCCATCAACCTTATCCTTTTGTTCCTCAACCTCAAAGGAACAATCCACCTCCTGGATTCCACTATCCTAGTGATACTTCCCAATTCCAAAACCAATACAATCGCTTTCCCAAGAACCAAAATCAAGGTAATCCCAATCTGGGACAAGCCTCTTCTTCCAAGAAACCATGGGAAAGTGTTGTTGAAGATCTTGCCTCCTTCACCCGTTCTAGCCTTAAAAACATTGAAACTCAAATAGGTCAACTTGCATCCCACCTGATCCAGCAACAACAATCAAATTCTTTCCAACTCCCAGCTCAACCATTACCCAACCCCAAGGGTAATGTAAGTGAAATTGCCCTTATATCGTGAAAGCACATTTCTATGCCTCAAGATAAGTCCTCTAGCCCTCCTTTGAATGTTGACCTCAAAAATGAAAAGAAAAAGAAACTTTAAAAGGAACCTGAAACCATTCCCTCACCTCCTTCAATTCCACTTAGGAACCCAATTCCATTTCCTCAAGCTGTTTCTAAACCAAGGAAGTCCTTTGAACCCGATCCTAAAATGATCGACATGTTTAGACATGTTGAAGTAAACATTCCCCTCTTAGATTCCATAAAACAAATTCCTAAGTATGCCAAGTTTCTTAATGAATTGTGCACCCATAAGAGGAAACTCAGGACCTTTGAAAATGTTTCCACCCAGCAGTCTATTCCCATAAAGTGAAAAGATCCAGGGACCTTTACAGTTCCATGCAAAATTGGATGTTCGAACTTTGATGATGCCCTCATAGACCTAGGAGCCTCAATTAATGTCATAGAAAAATCCATATTCTCCAACCTTGGGCTAGGTCCCTTACATCCAACAGGTGTTGTCATTAAGTTAGCCAATCAAAGCACAACCAGTTCTGAGGGAATAATTGAGGATGTCCTTGTCCGAGTCAATGATCTTATCTTCCCTGCTGATTTCTATGTTCTTGACATGGAAGGTGAGACGAACTCTTCTCAATCTCCCCTAATTCTAGGAAGACCATTCCTCATGACTGCGAGGACCAAAATTGATGTCCATTCTGGCATCTTATCCATGGAATTTGGTGACCAACTGGTCAAGTTCAACATTTTCCAAGCCATGCGATACCCATCTGAGGATCACAATGTATTCTCAATCCATGCTTATGAGGACACTTCTAAGAGTCAATCAAACCCCAATCCACCATGTTCTTTATGTTATAATGAAAAAGGATCTTGTGAAATCTGCACCATGATTAACAAAGTCATAAATGGTGAAATTGATGTTGACATTACAAATGCAAACTCCATTGATCTAAAGGATCTTGAAAACTCTTTGTAATCTCATCTCACCTATGACCTACAATGCTCCAACATGAATGGTAATAAAGAAAATGAACTTGAATGCTCATTTGTTGATTCAAATATGATTATCCCACATTCATCCTTTCCTATCCATGATTATGAAAATTCTGTTATATGTGAAGTGAACCTTGAACCAATGTGTTTATATTGTCCTGATGGTAGTAATGTTTGTGATATTTGTACCCTAATTAATAAAGTGATCACTGGTGAGGTTGAAATTGACCATTCTTTGGCAAACAACATTGAAATAAAGGATATTGAAAATTTTATTCAGTCATATGACTCCACTGATCCTCATTACTCTACATCGGTAAGTGATGAAATAAATGAGTCAAAAACAATTGGGATCACATACTGTGGTTTTGTGTTATCTGGTCCTTATATAAATGAACCATCAAAATTGAGACATATTCCTAAATTTTCAAGAATAGAAAATCATCACTTTGTGGATAAAATTATTCCTCACATTGAAGACCAAAGGGAGGATAGTCATATTCTCTTTCCACCCCCATTTAATTGCAATCACACCAACAAGGATGGGAAGAAATTGTCCAATGGATCATCAAGCCTCCCAGAGGAGAAGTTTTTCTGGAAGCACACCAGAATTGAGAAAATACGATGGCCACCATCAGACTATGGGTAGTCTACTACAACTATCTAGCTGTAGACAAATAAATGCAGTGCTTCTTGAGAGGCAACCCATGTTTTCTTTTACTTTTGTGAAATTTCAATTTCTTTTTAGTTTTTCATTATATGAATAATGAATTTTCTTTTTCAGGTAACATCCCACAATCTTGGATCAACATCAACTTCCATTGGATCTCTAACTTCTCCAATCGACTAACCACTAGATGGAGATGGCGACCCGCCAAATCCAAACTAGGGGGCACCTCTTTACCTTTAACTCTCTCTCTCTATCTCTTCATATCTCTACCTCATTCTTCTTATTCTTCTCTCCTTCATTTTTTTTACCACTTTTTTTTCAAACCTTTTTTTTCTCTTTCTTTTGAGGGTGTGTATTTTAAAAAAAACCTTAAAAACTAAAAAAAACAAAAAACACAATCACTTAAAAAAATAAAAAAAGAGTCATGCTTACTCACCATCGAGTTTTGAAATTTTGTCCAACCATTTTGGGTAGTTAACAGACATGTTTTCATCTCAAAAAATTTTCATTTTCATCATGACTTTGGATAAATAATTTTGTGTCAAAATTAACAAATTTTGAATGCTCAATTTTTGATTTGGAAAATTATTTTCCCAAACCGTGAGGAACAACATTTTCTTTCATGCCAAGGAAACCTATGACCATCTTTTCAAAATGTGTGTTTTCACCCCCATTTGTGAGTCTTGAGTTTGTGGACCTTCGATCTGAATTTCCTACTTTGGTGTGCATTAACATGATAGAGGAATTTTTTTTAACCTCATGAGAATCACAATGGCCAAATTGCCTCCCATTACCCTACATTAATCCTCCTTTTGAAATCCCCTTCAAGCCTATGTAAACCTTTTCTTTGATAGCCACATTACAATCCCAATACCTTATCCCACCCAATATCAACATGGATTTTCATTGCATAAGTTTTTAAAATTTAAGTGTGGGGGGGAATGGATTTCATTTTTGGGTATCATTTCCTTACTTTCTGGTGTGTTATCATCTGCTTGAGGACAAGCATCCATTTCAGTGTGGGGGAGAGTTTGTCATTAAGTGTGTTTTGGTGAATGTAATGAACTTCCATTTATGTAATTTTGTAAATGTTATTGACAAGTGTTCAAAAAAATGATGAAAAAAATCCAAAAAAATGATGAAAAAATGGGTTGTGTCTTGGGTAGGTCAAAAATCACTCTTACTCAACCTTTGATCTTATTATAACTATTACAATTAGTGTCATGAGGAGATCAATCATGGGTTGGGTTATGAGTGTGAGATCTTTTCCAAGTTCAACTTTCGAAAAAAAAGAGAGAAAAAAAGAAAAAAAAGGAACACTTGCATTATATTCTTTTTGGGAGAAGTTTTGTGTTTTGGAAATATTTCATCTTCTCATTACCTTTATATTTTCTTCCTCTATTTTGTATTTCTTCACACAATCATTCCCTTGTAAATATTTGTTTTCATTTCCTTCCATGTTTCATTTCAAAAAAAATGTGCATTGCTTTTTCTATGTTGGTATTTTAACCCTCTTCTTCTCTCTCTTGGACATTATATTCCTACTGTCCCATAGCCACAAAAAAACCCCTTAAAAAGACCACTTGATTCTTGTGCACTTTAGAATGGAGAATGGAATCTGAGATCTCTTTCAAACTCTAAGATGTTCACTTTTGGTTGGTGAATGAGTGAAGCTCCATAAATTAATTTTATCATCTTGAGTGGAGTAAGTTTTTAGTGCCCACATTTTCTATTTCTAATTTTGAGCATGAAAAATGAATTTTTTTTCGAACATTATTTCTGTAACAATTTGTGGTGGAATTCAATATAGATGAGTGGAATGGTCTGAACCTCCCCTGATTGGTAAAAAAATAAAATTTTAATATATGTTGGTGAGTAAAAATGATTTTGTCATGTTTTTATATTTGTTTCACATGAGGACATGCAAAAAACTAAGTGTGGGATATTTGATGTTATTAATATTTTCATTACTTATTATATACTCCCTTTACTGATTTTATAAGAAATGTGCATAATTTGTGTGAAATATTAATGTTTTAATATTAAGTATAATTTTTGAGCATTTTTAGAAGTAGTCCAATTGAGTCAGTTTAATGTTTTAATAACAACTAACACTATACTAATCCAAATTGTGTTGTTATTGTTTTTTAGGATTCTCCTTTCAATATAAAACATTTCATTAGAAGTTACCATGATCCAATTCTTGAATTTGAAGGGTTATATGGTCCTCACAAACAAGACCAAAGAATCTGTGAACAAACTGGACCAGCCTTGAAGATTGATTTACTGGGCTCACTCTAGAAGTCCAAAACATTAACTATCCATAATAATTCTGGGGACACTACATGTCATCTTTTATAAAAATTTCAAGGCCCAAATCTAAGTACAAGGGGCCCAAATTAAGCTTTGAAGTTCAACCCACCATTCTGGATGAGAATTAAAATCAGTATAGTATGCATGCCATATCTCATGATGTAAGAATCAAATCGAGCTGATATTTTTCAGTGTGAAAGAAGAGATATTGGTGGAAGACTTTTTTGAATAACTCATTCGGATTTGAAGGCATCTTCATATTCAAAAACCCTTTCACATTATGGACTTCAAAAAGACTGGATTGAAATGGACAGTTTTACTTTGTTTAATCAACCGTCCATAACTTTTGATAATTAAGTCCAAATGACTCCAAATTTTGAGAGTAGTCGGACAACTTTATTGTATAAAACTTGGAAGAAGGAGATTTCTCGATATTCTACTATCTTGATGTCCATATCTGCGAGCCAAATGGAGGGGTATTTCTGGAATGTAAACAGTCCACCACCTTGGGCTATAAATACATCCCCTCCTCTCCTTTCAAAAGGGTTGGAATTTTAGAAGAGAGGATAAAATATTGGCACGACCAAAGCCTTGCCAAAGGCTTGGGAGGACCTTCCATACTCAAGTTTTTACTTGAGAGACCTTTCCTCCTCTCTTTGTTTTCACTTACTTTTTTTTCTTCGTTTTTGTAATCTTGTAAGTCTCTTTGTTTGTAATTATGTTTTAATTCATGTTTCTTATTCAATATATCTTATTCTCCTCCACCTTCTATATTTTAATATTAATGTTCTTAAAATAGTTTAAATTTAGTTAAATATTCTTCCCTTATTTTTCTTCCTCATTCAATCAAAAATCTGTTTTTAATTATCATCATTGTTCGTGTGTGTGTGTTCGACGTACCACTCTTTTCTAATCCCTTTATTTTTCTTCTATTCTTAATTTACCATCATAATTATTATAACCATAATATTAAACACCCAAATGGCTGAGTAAATATCTCATTGGGGTGAGTCAAAATTTAGGGATGTTAAGTGATTGAGAGTATTTGCTCGATGAGTATTCGTTAATTTAACATTGTGTATGTTGGACTTAATATGTCATGGATTAATGACATATTTTGTTTAGCATGTGGTTTCCATGGATTATTGGAACCATAAATACACTACCATAAACAATTAATGATTGATTTTAGAATCCTAGTTAAGTTAAGTCTTGGATTAAAGCTTTAACACTTAGGAATTCTAATTGACGTCAACTTGTGAAGTGGGTATTAATTTAAATGCAATATAAAGTAAAGCTCAAGGATATCACAAGCTTAACTCCCTAATAATGAACTCACCCCAATATTTATCAATTTTTTAAATCAATTATAGTCAATCAATCATTTCAATTAAGCTCTGCAACAAACCCCCCTAATCAAAATACAATCAACTAAAAACAATCGACTATTACGAAGTACCATCACCGAGGATTCGACCCGAGTGCTGCTATGCACATTAGCAGAGCACCGGAACCTTGACCGGTCTATAGGCGACAATCAGCCGTGCATTTCACTTATTATCACTAATTATATCTGATCATTATCTTCTTTTTTACCATTATTTAACATTTTATCTTATCCTTTCTTTTGTTTTTATTTCTCAAGTTGATGAAGAATGTTATTAAGTATATCATTTTTAGAAGGGGACCCTATCTGATGAATGATAGTGAAATATTTTGAATATTTTTCATTAATATGTTTATTAATTAAGTAGTCTATAGAGGTAATAAACCTTTACTATTCTTAGTTGTATTATTGTGGGATTAATTACACATTAAACTAAACTTATGTAATATTTATGAAAGTAATACATAAGTTTTATAGGTTAGTATCAAAGTAGAGTTTATTTATTTTTGGATATTAGGTTATGGGGAATAGGGGGATTAAACCTAAAAAAACTTTTAGGAATTACTTATAAGGTAGGAAAAACCTAAAATATCATGGGTTGAAATAAGGTGTTATAAATTAGGACAGGTGAGGCATGATTTTCATTAGTATGTGATCTCTCACTTTTATTAATGTTACTTGATACTCACATTAACATTTTAATTATAAGTGAAATATGAAAACCTAATTAGAGGTAAGAAAGGTATTATACCTCTCCCTCTCATTTTTTAAGTGACCATAAACACTCCAATATGTTTCTAACAATTTCTTTTATGTTCTTCTTACTTATTTGTTTTACACACCTAAACATGTTTTTGATGGATCACTTTTAAGAATATCATTAATGTATTTATGACTATGTTTAGTTCATGGTTTGAAGATATTTATTATATCATATGTGTTAAAGAAATTATGGAGGACCATTATGATGTTCTATATCAGTCAGAAAAACCAGCAACTTGGTACGGATTCACCGACCAGCTGATGGTAATCAACTATAATAAATTATACCCAAGAAGACCACTGACTAGTTAGGAAATACGATCCAATTAGTAGGTATATGAATCCAAAATTCATAGTTCTTCAATAATTCTATCACCCATTCACTAGACAGCAGTGGAAAACTTATAGAGCATTTCCATCAACTCTTGAGCATAGGGGTATTACTGGATACTTAGTGGAGTTTGAACAACATGTTAAAGTTTTTATCCTTGGTAGACCCCACAAATTTTAATATCCATTTTACAATTATTAATGATTCGCATATATTCCAGGATGTTTTGATGCCTATTGGACACTATAAATAATAGTCCATAGTGGATTCAAGATGAATAGTGAAATGAAAATAAATTAGAATACTCCAATGATGAATCTTAAGTGATTATCAATACTAATATCAAAGTTTTATCTAGATACTAATCTCAATTCATAATGTTTTAGGCTCTCATAATCTCTCATTCTCATTATATCTCTTTTCAATTATACAAATTTTGTTGAGATATAAGAGATCTATATTGTAACAGATTTACTCTAGAAAAATATTCTTTTTTTCATCTTTTTTTACAATAGTTTTATTTCAACAACCATCAAAAAGCAATGGGGATGGGTTCTGACTACCATTGAAGAAAGGATAGAATGATTTCTTATCACAAACACAAAATGGAAATGGATAAATTATTTCATTATATCCACTAAAATAAAGGGTATCTAAATTCATAAACCCTTGAGAAATTGGGGTAGGAAACATAGTATGATCTTTTCCTAAAAGCCTCTAGAAAATATCATCTCTCCTTATTATTTCCACATATCTTTTTTTTATATTCACATCGCTTCAATTAAATTACATTAATTCACCTGTATTTTATGACCATGCTTAAAAAATAAAATTTATCAATTAATGTGACTAAGTAATTTTTTATATTTGATTAATTATGATTGATTTTTTTTAAATGATATTTAATATTTTAATTACAATTATGTATATTTTATATATACTCTCTAATTTTTATTTATAAATCATATATTTTATATTCATATCACTTCAATCAAATTACAATACACATTTATTATATTTTCATACATAAATAATGAAAGTTATCAATTAATTTCATTAATCTATTTTTAATGTTCAATTAATTAATATTTTTTCTATGAATTAATCTTTAATATTTTTATTTTCACTATGATTACTCATTTTAATATTGTAATTATTTTTAATTATTCATTTCAATTATTTAAAGGAAATTCCCCCACATATTTTAATCTTACCTTATCAATAAGTTTGTATTAAAGGATCCTTTTGAATGAAACCTTGACTAGTTTTAAAGTACAACTACATTAGATTTTATCATCCTCAAATTTGTATGGTTGTACCAAAGGACACACTTTATGAAATGTTCCTCTTTTCAATGGTAGAAATTAATCTTAATAAAAAAATTGAATGTCTACCTTTCTTGGGAGCATAAGTTATTCTATATCGAAATTATTATGAATGAATAAATCCCTAAAAAATAATTAGAAGATAAATTTACTCCCTAAGATAATGTATAATTTTTCTTAGTGGAATAACCATGAACTCTATTCATAGTGGGAATGACCAAAATTAATTCAATCATATATATTATTTTTAATCTACTTATGAAGTCTTGGTGTTACTTGATTTCCAAATGAATGAATGAATAGATATAAAAATATTGCATTATATATTTTTAGAAAAGACTTTCAAATCATTTATATGCATTCATACGAATCTATTACTAATATTTTTACATTTTTTACCAACATTTTTAATATTAAAAACTCTCTTGGGGATTATTTTCCTATAAAAACTTCAGTTAAAATTATTCTATGGGCCTTTAAAATTAATTGGGAACCTATGGTGACAAAGATCTAATAACCAGAAGACATAAATAAAATGGAGGAAGAGGAGATTATCATATATATTATGACATATGAGATAACCATAAAGAGATAAGATGATAAAGAATCCAGGTAATCCAAGGAATGTAAAGAAACCAAAAGGATTATCGCAATAAAATATTTTGATTAATGAGACCCAAGATAAACATAACTTAAATGGTAAAATAATCCCATGATTTAGATAATACATAACACAAATAATTGCATAACCCACGGAGTTAAAGGTTTTGTGTATTATATATTTTCACATAAAAATATTAATCAACAATCATTTATCTATAATAAAAACCCTCTAGAAACCCTTATAGACTTTCCAAAAGTTATAGCTATCTTCATAACCCATGGAAATAAAATAACAAGAAGGAAGTGATCATAAATTCTCATTAATGGAAAAATTATCATTATGGTAACATGGTTTAGATCACAAGTGTATGAGAAAATGTGGTAATAAGAAAAATTTATTATTAAAATAACATAAAATAGTATGAGTTATCCCTAAGTCATTATATATAGACATGTATTCACAAATGAAAACAATTATACCATAAAAAAGTGTACTGAATCATGAGACATTAAACATGTATCAAGGATCATAATCATATGTATATAAAAATATGAAATATCATTTAATAATAAAGAATCATATTGTAAACATAATCATATAAAATATTTTGAAAAAATATTTCCATATAAGATTCATAAAAGAAACTTGTGAAAAAATATATTTCAATCTTATTCCCATAACATTTCAATATCTCAGGTGATATAAAACCTTATGAAATAAAATATAGGGAGATATAGGACCCCTTCCATCATCATCAATACATATGTGTTCCACATAAGATAAATCATATTCATTTCATAAGGAATATAAGGAAATAAAAATGGTTTTCACAGCATCTCTAGATGATATCAAAGGAATTAACCTCAAGCACGTAAATGGTTGAACAAAAAAATAAATCATAAAAATAGATTAATTCATAAGATCATTTAAGAATTTATTAATTAAAAATAACTTCCAATGAAATATATTATTTATATAAAAATTTGAAAATAATGGTGAACACATAAAAGAGTTTTTAGAAAACCATTATATCATTGGTATAAAAGAAAACTTTATGATTATTTTCAAAAGTCATTTTCTAAAAAGGTTATTTGAATGCCTTTGAAAAATGAATAAATTTTTTGAAAAGGGACTTCCAATCATGGATCCTTGAAAAATATAAAAAGTTTAAAAAATGTAAAGTGGGAAAAAAACAAAAAGTAATAATTTTAAATAGAATTTTCAATAGTAATGTTTTGGAAAGACATAAAGTTTATCAATAGTAATATTGAGTGGAATATGAAACATTTTATGTTGAATAGATGAAAAACCATTTGAATATTTTGAAATACCTTTATTAAAAACGCCACATCATTAAAAGGATAATGAATATTTTTTCAAAATGAATAAAGTGAAATGTAAGGATTATCAGAGGAAAAAATTTTGAGTTTCCACTAGGTAAAAAATAAAATTGGAGGAAAGTAAAAAAGATGGATAAAGATAAAAGGTCCATTAAAATATATGAGACTTATTATTAAAAAAATTAAAAAAAATCAATGAAGAAATAGATTCACTAAGTAAGGAGATATATGGTGAAACATAATTTCCCTATAAAATAAGATGTAAATACAACATAAAATAATCATAGTTTATAATATTTAAATATAGAATGATTACAATATTAGTAGAGTTAGTTTTTCCCAAGAAAATGTTTTGAGGCATCAAGAAACCTTAAAATAAGAAAAAATTACATGTAAAATAAAGGAGTTATTTTGGAAGGATGAAGGTTATACAAAATAACTATATAAATGAATTAATGAGAGGTAAATACAGTGTCTCTTCAATAAATAATCATTAGGATAGTAAATTTAACACCCAGAGATTTTGTGAAATATATTTTTTTCGAATTAATTTTATCTTTTGATATTTTTCCTTTCATGCAACACTAAAAATATTTTTTTATATTAATTAACTATCTCAAACATTCCTTTCACATTTCACTTACTTTTCTTTTGCTACACACAACACTGACTTAGCGTAAGCTACACACAATACTGAGTTTCTATGAAACTTCATTTTATTGTTATAATTATTTGAACAAGATAATTAACACCAAGAATTTAAACAAAGTAATATTAATAGTAATAAGTAATTTTAAAATATTTTTATAACATTTTTATGTCATCAAACTATATTGATAATGAAAGATAAAATTTTTGTTAATGTCCTTATATGTTTAAAAATATTATTTTCTCAAATGAACTACTTTTAATGTATTTTTGTAAAAAATAATGAAATTAATTTTAGAAAAAATTATAAATATATTTTGATAAAATAAAATTCTTTTTAATTTATAATTTCAAAATTATCTTAGGTATAATTTTTGGGATTTTTATGAGAAACATCATTTTTTGATGAATAGTGAAAATACTATATTTTAATTTAAAAATCCCTTTTCATCTAACTAATTTATAGAATTAAATTAAAATTTTATTTAGTTTTAAAGTTTAATTAGATTATATTTTTATAATTTAATCTAATTTAGGTCATTGTAATTAATTTCACTTTGAAATTGGGTATAAAAACATAGCAATATTTTGGACTTTTATACTATAAAAACCCACAATTTCGTCTCATACATGAGATTATTTTTAAACTAATTTCTCCCACTTCTATAACTAAAATTTAGAAAAATGGATTCCATATTTGGATTAAGAATAATTTCTAATTTCTAATGAGTTAAACTTGGTTTTTGACCAAAAATATTAGTGACAGTGATTAAAATTAATTACAATGATTCGGATAAAAATCACATTAACAAAGTATTAAACCTTAAATTTAAGTCCCATATGACCTAAAAACTTGAAAAACACCCATTGGATGGAAATTATTCAAAAAATAACATTTTATTCTAAAAATTCCATTCTTTTTTAGCTAAAACATGGGTACACAAAACTTTTTTTTAAATGCCAATTATGTCCTTTCCCTTCCCTATAAAAGGACACCACCTCTCCCTCTTCTTCCCACCTATAAAACCACATACGATCAGAAAAATTCTTAAAAATACAACTCCCAAAGTCCCTCTATTATCCATATAATCCTTTCATTTGTAATAAATCAATCCAATGAAGCCTTTTGGTTTAAACCAAAAAGAGTTACCCGATTAAGAGGTAATGTCTTCTCTCAAGCTACTTCTTTTTATTTTCTTCATACAACCCCTCCACTATATTTATTCCTTGATTGAATAAAAAAAGTATCTCAAATATACTAGGAGTTTTTTATTCTATATTTTCAAACTAAACTTACACACACCTCCATCTAATGGGTATCAAAAAAACTTTTTACATGTACGGAAAACTACCACCCCACGAAACGATGATCATTTATTTTTCATTTACCGCCCCTCATAGTATACATTATGATAGAAAAAAAAATTATATATTTTATATATTATATTTATTACATAATTAATATTTTTTAATTATTTTATAACTCATATCTTTATACTTTCCATTTTTTGTATATACGGTAATTTATTTTGAGGAAGTGTGGACTGTCGTCCCCTCAAAGTGATGTGATTCATTCACACACTACATGGAATGTATTAAGGATGGTTTTAGTAAAATTATATGATATATATGATATAATAATTATAATGTAATAATTATATATAAGTGTGTGTTTCATTTATCTTCTTTGTTTTAATATTACTATTAAACGAAAAGAGCATTCATACGTACGTACAGCCTACCGTCTCCATGAACGGTGTGTTCCATTTCATACTTATATATTATATAGATTATTATAATACACATATAATAAATATAAATGATATTTATATCATGTTTTAAATTATTTAAATTATTATATATGTATAGGGACCAAAGATATAACAAATTAAGACAGATGCGAATAACAAGTGGATATTACCTGAAGTAAAACTTAATCATATAATTCTTAATAAGCAGGTAATATAAAGTCATAATAAAACCATATAAGGTATTAGGTATAAGAATATGGTTATTTTATTTATTTATAATAAACTTATATTTATTATATAGGATGTTTTTATGAGTATGATGAGAGTCAATAAATAAGGTGAGAGGATTTATTCTCTCTTTTTTCTGTGAGATACATGCCATGTTCCCCACTCTTTCCTTTAACATGTTGTATATAATTCACTTGAATATATTATATGATTATTTTTCTTAAATTTATGTTTAATTAAATATCCATTTTATTATCTCCCATTCATGGGGTTTATCTTTCAAAATTTACAAAATTGATAAGATAGTTTTGTCTCAATTTACCTTCTTTGAGACATGTGTTATATTATGAACCTATATTTTTATATGAGGTATACATGCTGCCTTTGAAAAGTTATATAATGAATCTTCTTATTTCAATGATATTTTAAGCTTCATGTAATTTCAAATTCTCACATGGGTAGTATGGTTCAATGTTACTATGTGATAAGAGTTTATTAAAACAATCTCATCCCTTTTTGAGATTGTTTATGATTATGCTTTCATTGTTGAAATATTATAACCCATATCTCAATAAAATTAATGAATTATATTATCATCTAGTTATTCATGATATATTCATGTAGTGGAGAAATGTTTATACTATTTGGTACATAATATAGTGAATAAATTTCTTTTAATAAATATCAACTTTACCCTCTATTCAGTCGGAAATCTATGTTTCTTCATAACCATGTTTTCAAAAGATGGTTTCTAAGAATATTGTACTACTCTCATATAATATTTAAAATGCATTTTTTATTTTTGTATTCTACCACTTTTTTCAAAGGAATATTCTTTTTGCTTTCCTATTAGAGAATTTTGTTAACCTTTTACCTTTCAAAATTAATAATCTTCTTACCTTTTACAACATGCACAGATTTACCCACTATCATTTTTTTGAAAATTCTTTGAATGTTTAAAAGGTTAATTTTTATGAATTTTTTTTAAAATAATTTTCAATGAAATGGTTTTCAAAATGTTTTCATGATTACATTATAATTTTTCAAAGTATTTTTCAGTTAAAGTTTTTCTCAAAAGGTTTATAAGATTCCTTTATATATTTTTAAGGAAATTTGTTTTTAAAATGTTTTCAAAGATCCATTTATATTTTTTAAAGTAAAATTGTTTTAAATGTTATTTTTTAATTTTTCATGAATTTTTTTTTAAATTTTTTTCAAGATTCTTTTATAAGTTTTCAAGGAAAATAATTTTCAAAATTATTTCAAGTCTTATTTATATTTTTACAATGTATTTTTAAAGATATGGTTTCCAAAATGATTTTAAGATCAGAAAAATGGGTTTCAAAATGTTTTCAGTCTCTCTTTATATATTTTCAAATAAAAAGGATTCCAAAAGTTTTTCAAATAATTACTTATAATCTTTCAAGTTTATTTTAAAGAAAATAGTTTTAAAAAGGGTTTTATGTTTTAAAGAGCCCTTTTTTCAAAATATAAAAAAGGATATTTTCCTCAAAAAATGTTTTAAAAATATCTTTCAAATTTATTTTCCATCTAAAATGACATATTTGTATGTTACTCATCCCTTCTAGGAAAGTTTTTATTCATATTATTTCTTGAATAATTTATATTTTTATGGAATTGTGATTATGAAACTAATTTCTATTTCATGGTTTATATGATTTTGAAGCATGATTCTTTTCACGGGTTATGTTTATGATGAAATGACTATGAAAAATGTCTTTTTCCAAAGGTTGTGATAAGATTACATATTTATAATTCCAATTTGTTTCATGGTCTATGATATGATTATTTATGATCCTGTGGAATGTGAATATATGATTTTTTTTTATATGGGGGGACCTATATATCACCCTAATTCATTGTGTAATGTGATATTTATCATGATATAGACATGGATGGAATAAGAAATAAACTTAGTTTATTATTACAGGGAAGGAACAGGAAATGAACTCAATTCAATATTTCAAGGATGGAATGGGGAGTGAACTCAGTTCATTAATACAGTGCTGGAAAGGGGTATTAACCTAGTTCAATAAAGGAATTTTCCCACTAATATGGCCTTATAATCGAATCTTTTAATACTATAAAAATATTTATATACTCTTATGAGTCTACCACAATTCCATGTTTTATTCATATGTTATGCATTTATGGATTATGTTCTTTATTTACTTATGATTCATGTCTTATGAACTACTATGATTTATTCCATGATTCATGTTTATAGTTTTTGATATATAGGGTATGATCTTATATTTTCATGACCATGTTATAATACCCTTATTATCATGATTATTATTATGTATCTTCATTTTTTACCCCTACTGATCATCTAAGATCACCCTTTTTATGATTCCTTCACCCAAGTTATGGATATATGTATTATTTTTTATGTTTCTAAGAATATTTATAGTTAAGAAGAACCTAGTAGGAGAAGATTTAGATAATTTATGTACCATTGTTTATGTTTCCATGTTTCTAAAGGAACTAGGCTAGTACATTCTTTGGGATCCTATTTGTTTAATGTTTTGTGTATTCTATAAAAGTTAAGAAATGTTAATGTCTAAAAATTTAGGGTCGCTATAGTTGGTATTAGAGTAATGGTTTAATTGAACTTTGGAATATGGGATGATAAAACCTTAGTAATAACCCTAATAAAATTACTAAGGATAAGGAAAAGTATAGAAAATGTCCTAAAATTTTGGTAAAGGGTCTTGTGAGTGGTTTCCTAGAAATTCATCCATGTTTGGATACTACAAGTGGATGTGGCCCAAGAACAGATGTACCTAGGAGTAAAAAATCTGACAAGATGTTTTGGACCTTACTCAAGGTAATTTGGTACATGATAATAGGTCTTACTACACACTTGGTTCGACATTCCTAGGTGATATGCTTTGGAAATTCACAAACTCTTCACGAACCATCATGAAATATTTAAATATAATTTGGCTATGAATAACCTAGGATAAACCTAGGGTGTAATAGATTATGGAAGGTGTCATGATTTAGACATAATATAAGTAATTATTTTCATGACTATTTGGTTTTATTATAAGATGAGTAATTCTCACACAATGCTTTTGGTTTTAGTCAATAGAGGGAACCAGAAGAAACTGGATTAACGTTGAATGTGATGGATGATTTTCTGATGATAAATCAAGTTTAATGATCACTAGAATGAATGATTTTGTGATCATTCCTAATCAGTTTTCATATAAAAGGATTAACAACATGTACCTTAATCAACTATTTGACTCACCAAGGAAGAGAAACAAGGATTTCTCTAAGATTTAGAGTAATGGAGACTATAGAGGAAAGAAGATTTGGTTTCCTTTGTGTCCAAAATGTGGAATAAATTGCCTAAGTGAAGGTCTTAAGGAAAGAAAATAGGTTTTGACTGTGGAAAATAATGACAAAAAACAAGTGACTTGAAGGGAAAAATGAAGAGTTTAATTAATGAAATGAATTAAAATATTGGACTCCTGAAGACACCATCGAAGGGTAAGTGTTTTAAGTGCCGGATAAATGTTCATTATGCAACTCAATGTCCCATAAGGAAAGATCCTAAAGAGAATCAGTAAGGTGGTTCAAGTAATGGTTACATTTTTTATGATGAAGAGACTATAGATTAAATGTGAAAGGAAATAGGCATAATTTAATAAAATGAGGTAGCCATGTTAATGGATTAAGGAAGAAGTAATTGAATATTTTATGTATTTGGATTCAAGTATTATGAAAGGTAAAATATATAACGATTTTCCAATTTCTGTTTTTCTGCTAATGATTTACAAGAATATATTGAATGGATCTGATTGAATAGAAAATTGATTTAATAGAAAGGTGATTTCCATGTAAAACACAAGATTAAGTGAAAGATAACCCGTAATATGTTCCTTATGTAACTATAATGTTTTTTGGATAAATATATGTTTTATATAAGTAAATTTTATAGTACTGATTATATTTTAACTGATTAAGGACTTGTTGATAGGTAGTTTATGCTATTATGGATGAATTTTACAACAACTTGGATTTATGGAATATATCAGGTAATCTATGGAATAAGGAATCATTAATGTTTTCTAGAAGAATTGATGGTAATTTAGGTTACTACCATGTTTCAAGAAAATATATGATGAGGGTATTCACATTTTTGGAATGTGACAACCAAGAGATACTTTGTGATATATGGGGGATCAATGTTAATTTGGTTTCATGAATTTTTTTCTAATGTATCAGATTTTCATCTTTCAGAAGGGTTATAAGGTTAACCATTCATTAAAATTTTAAGTTAAACTTAAGGAAGTATTTATGTACTGAAATTATATTGAAAACTTCATTTAAAATTCTATTTAGTGATTAACCTTATTTCAAGTATGTCCATCGTTTTAATTTTATAAATTATATTAGTGTGGTTTTAGAAAAGTGCATCCTTTATTTCAAGTGACATCCAATCAAGTCTAGCAAGGATGTGATTCTTGAACCTATGACCGAAGGACAATAAGGGTTTCATGCCTACCACTAGCCTATGTGATGTCCTGGTTAATGTATAATTATTTTTTATGAATAATTATTTTTTATTTAATTGTATTGTTTATTTTTATGTTCAAAGATTAATATACTAACTATTTTTATTTTTAAGGATTATTAGAGACAAATATTTTTACTTTTCATTCTTTTATGGACTTAATATTTTCTAAAGTTTTATTTTAGTGTTACGGGTATCTAAGTTGATTTATGTACATCAATTTCTTGAAGCAATAAGATGGATTAGAAATAGTTAAAAGAAAAACCAAAGAATGGAAAAAAAATATTGAAATATATCAAGTATATTTCCTTATATTCTTGGTCAATAAAAGAACTACTCAATGATTTGATAATGATAAAAAAAAAAGTGTTTTCCAAATACCTTAATTTTTGTTGAACTGATGGAATTTTAAATCATCATAGATTTTTGAATTTTAGGCCCTCAAAGTTTCTCTAATAATTCACTTGTTTATGACTGATGACCTCAATTACTCCCTATAAATATTTTCACTTGTTCTACATGTCCATTCTTCACTCCCAACCTATGTTCTCATATGTGGAAACCTAGTTATATGTTTCTTTGGGTAACCATTATGGTTCCAACATTCCCTTTTAAAGGAAGTTTTAGTATTAATTTTTATGATTTGTATTTATATGAAATTAATTTTCAAGTATAAAACCTTGTATATCATAGATTAATTTCAAGGGCGAAATTCATTTTAAGGGGGTAGAATGTACCACCTTGAGATTTTGTGAAATATTTTTTTGAATTAATTTAATCTTTTGATATTTTGAATTTCACACGACACTGAAAATGGTTTTTATATTAAATCACTAATTCAAATTATTTTTAATTAATTTAATTTTTTGTGAAACATGACATTGACTTGTCATATGATACACACAACACTGACTTGGCATACGTTACATGTAACACTGAGTTTCTACGAAACATCATTTTATTGTTATAATTATTTAAATGAGATAATTATAACCTAGATGTTAAACATAGTAATGTGAATAGTAATAACTAAATTTAAGATATTTTTTACAATATTTTTATATAAATAGAACATATTTATTACGGAATATATAATTTTTGGTAAAGTCTATATATGTTTAACAATACAACTTTTTCAAATGAACTGCTTTTAATGTCCTTCTGTGAAAAATAAAAAAAATTAGAAACATTTGGAAATTTAATTTGATAAAATGAAATTAAATTTGGAATTTGGAATTTTGAAATCATATTAGGGTGTATTTTTAGGATTTTTCTGAGAAACTTCATTTTTGGATGAAGAGATAAAAATATGAGATTTTAATTAAAAACTTCCTTTTTATATAATTTTTTTTAAGGTTAATTTATATTTTAATTTGGTTTTAAAGTTTAATTATATCATATTTTTATCAATTAATCCAATTTAGTTCATTTTAATCAATTTAGATTTGAAATTGTGTATAAAAATATATCAATCTTTTGGATGTTTTTACTTTAAAACCCCACAATGTCGTCCCGTTAACGAGATTATTTTGAAATTAATTTCTGCCACTTCTATAATTATAATTTAGATAAATGAATTATATATTTTGAATAATCCTATTTTATAATTTCTAAAAAGTTCAACTTAATTGGTGACCAAAAATATTAGTGAAAATGATTAAAATTAATTACAATGTTTAGGAGAAAAATTAGGTTAGCAAAGTACTGAACCATAAATTTAAGACCCAAAAGTCCTAGAAACTTGTCCAACACCCATTGGATGGCTATGATTCGGACATGAACCTTCTATTACTAAGTATGGTTTTATCGGTATATATTTTTAGGTAAAAATACGGGTACACCTAACTTGTTTTAAAAAATGCCAAGTGTATCACTTCCCTTCCATGTAAAAGGTTATCACCTCTCCCTCTTCTTCACACATCTAAAATCACTTAGGTTCTTCCAATATCTTCCCAAAAAACTTACCAAAAACCCCCATTTCCTTATAAAATCCTCACCTTAGTAATAAATAAATACAAGGATTCATTTTGGTACAAACCAAAAGAAGTTATCTGATTAAGAGGTAACATATTCTCTCAGATTACTTTCTTTTATTTTCATTCTCCACACCCTCTACTCTATTTATTTCATTATTGTATAAAAAACAATTATCTTCAATATACAAGGATTTTTTATGCTATGTTTTAGACCTAAGCTTACACACACCTCTATCTAAGAGGTAATGAACACATTGTTTACAAGTATGGAGAATTACCGCCTCATGAAACCATGATTGTTCATTTTTCCTTTACCACATATCATGGTGGAAAATTATGATGAAAAATATATTTATATATGTTATATATTATATTTATTATTTATTTAATCTTCTTTAATTATTTTACAACACATATCTTTATAATTACCATTTTTTGTAAATACGAAAATTTTGTATGAGGAAGTGTGGATTACCGCCCCCTCAAAGCGGTGTGATTCGTTCACACACTACATAGAATTTATTAAGGATGAGTTTAATGAAATTATATGATATTTATAGAGCTAATATTTTCCACATTTTTTTCAAGCATTTTAATTATTTTAACCCTCCTAATTTATCAATTTGAGCTTATATGGATCGATTTTGGATTTATGATGTATTTTGAGCAAAATTGTGAAAAGTGCTTAATTCTGAATTTTTTATAGATTTTTATGTAAAGGGTATTTTGGTAATTTCCTTAAAAATATATTTAAAATTTAATAGATTATTTTTTTGTTAAAATATTTATTTTGTTTCCTTTAACTTTTTATGTTGGACCAGAGACTGATTCGCGCATCTATAGGCCTTAAAAAATTAATAACGTTGAATAATTTTCATGGAAAACTGCATGGACCCCACCACTAAAAAGAAAAAACATATCAGCCAACACACCTCCATTTAAAGTTATTTTACCAAGATATGAAAGGGGACTCAATGGAACATTCACCCATTAACTTCCATGATGTTTGGCATCCATTAAGGTGGATTTTTAACGAACTTAATTGAAGGAAGCTTCCTTGAAATTTTATCTAAAAAACCAACTTCCAATAAAAGAATCATAACTCATAAATGAGGTGGTCCATTACACTTAAATTTTTAGGTTTTCTAAGAAATAAAATGATAAACAACTTTCATGAAGTTAACAACATGTAAAGAGGTAATTTTCATGGTCATTAATGCATGATATGTGAAATGTGTAGAGTTTGCCTAGATAGAATAAATGATTGGAGTAAAAAGGCCATAAATCCATCACTAAGAGTCCAAATACTCTGAAATTTTTAGGGTTTGTGGGAAAGGAAATTTTTTAGAAATTTCAATGAAGTGATAAATGTGTAATTCTATAATTATTTGAGGATTAAACACACTAACTTAAGGAGGAAAGATTCTACCTATAAAAGGAGATGAGATACCACCTATCAAATAATCCCATTTTCCATCCCATTACTTCAAGGAACCAAGGAGGAGATGTCCACCGATGCAGGCCAGATGAAAATATTCCCCTTTTCTTTCTAATTTTTTTTTTTCAGTTTTCAATTATAATTTAGATTTCTAATAAATTCATGCATTGTTTTCATTTTTGTGTCTACCCATCCTCCCTCTTTTTTTCTTCATCCATTTCTTCTTCTTCTTATATATTATTCTTTTCATATTTGCACCCTGACCTCTTATCCTAAAAAATGAGGGGTTAACCCAAGACTTGGACCAGGGGAGGTATGTGGAAATTTCATTTATTTTGCGCTTAAATTCTTATGTTTTATTAAGTTTTTGATGAGTAAGAGTGATGTGCATGGGTGTGGCGATTTTCCACCATGACACTGATCTTAAAATCATT
This sequence comes from Viscum album, assembly GCA_963277665.1. Classification (NCBI taxonomy): domain Eukaryota; kingdom Viridiplantae; phylum Streptophyta; class Magnoliopsida; order Santalales; family Viscaceae; genus Viscum; species Viscum album. The sequence goes on from OY728139.1 coordinate 482,684,081, forward strand.
TATATTCTTTTATTAAATCTTTACCCTCCATTATACTGGATACAATCTCATTATATGATGGAGTTGAGTCATTCAGTGGTTGAAATGAAATATGATGGAGCTAGGTCTTGAAATATTTCACACTCTCGATCAGGGTGTTCCATAAACCTTGATTATAGGATGAGGTGAAGTTAAGATTTCTAAATGCATTCAAGATTTAACACCAATAAATAAAGAATAGTAATTCATGAATGACATCTCAAATTTGAATTGTCAAACTTAATTTGAACACCAACAATTAGAATGATGGAACCCACAAACCAACCCATAGAGGCCAAGCTCTTTCTTTATTAATTAGATTTTTTCATTTCATGTTAGTTTTATATTTTATTTAAATTAAATTTCATTACATTATTAGATTAAATATAAACAACCAAAAAGAAGTAGTTTAGGTTAATTAGATTAAGTGAGTGAATTAATGGAAAATCTCTTCAAGTGAGATGACCCTAGTCAGCCTCTATAATGTATTAAGAAAATAATTTTCTTTTTTAATGCCTTGAAATAGGTGTGTGTCAAAACTAGTGTCGTTGATATAGAGATAAGAAGTTATTTCAATCACATTTTCAAAATTCACATTTTTGTAAATATTTTTCTTTATTTTTAAAAACAAATTGAAAAAAATAATATTTTCCCATGATGTTTTCAAACGACTATTTTTTCAATTCATGGAATAATTACCCATAGGTGAAAAGCCAACTATTAACTCACCATTGTCCATGGTGGATGGTGTTTCTATTATTTTTAGATAGGTGAGGTCATTTTGGAAGTCAAATAATTGGGAGGATTCATTTAAATAAATCATAGTTGGACTAAGGGAGGATATTAACCAACAAATATTTGAATTGATGGCTTATGAGATAACCGAGTTCTCCTATTACTTTCCAGAATTGTATCCAGTGGTGAAGGTCCCAAAAGATTAAATCTTAGTCTTCCCTACTTTTTCTGAGGACATCCATGAAATGGAGGAGTCGGACTACCTTCCTCCATCTGCTATTTCTCAACTACAAGAGCCACTATCACTAAAAAAGTGATTAAATCCAAACCAACTCAGGGAGATGATCCTTTCTTGAACTCTATATTTTCTGATTTCGTTCAATATGATTTGAGTATCACTCCTTATGATTTTAAATTTTCATATTCAGCCAATCCTTACATCGCCCTGGAAGAAGATGATGAAAAATAAATTGAACTTATTAAGGAACAGATGGAGCTCGTTAACATTGTTGAACATGAATTTGAAGATCCCCATCAAGAGATCCAGGTAGTTGAGCCTAAGGAAAATAGAACAGAGGTTACTCTTATTAAATCCCATATAAATCTAGTACTAGAAGAGAAGAAGGTTGCACAATTATCAACCAAGGAATAGGTTGGTCCATACTTTATCCTACCCCTCCCATGAAAGAAATACCTCATTATGAAGAGGTGGTATATGGTGTACTCTATCCATGGATATTTCCTTACGAACAAGGATGAAGCAAAGGATGTGAAAATCTATATGTAGTGGTTCAAATAAAATAATCTTCATACACCCTCTGATTTTGGATAACAACCGGTGATACCTTCTAGAGGTAGAAAAAATTTAGGGTTGACTTGGGTGATTGTACCATGATTTATCCTTTACTTTATTTTTAGTAATTTCATTTTCAATATTAGAAATTTAGATTTCAAATTCAGTATTAGGAATTAGTCCAGCATGCATCCCACTCACTCTTTTCATTTTGATCTTAAATGAAATGATCCTTGTGATTAATTGAGTAATTTTTCTTTTTTAGGATCATGATGGAATAAGGAAGCCCCAAGAATTAGAGGAAGAGGACCAAAGATTTATTTCAAAATGGAGTTCACTTTTTAGGATTATATTTTTAAATCCTAAATTTTTTTGTCCAATACATGTTTTAAGCTTTAATGATAAGAATTCCATGCCCACACTTGAATTAAGGCTTAACATGACTTATCTAGGAGACATTAGTTTCTTAGTAATCCAGGGATTCCATGTTTTAAATTTCAATGTTAATGAGACTGAATGAGTAAAATAGAGAATAAAATGATTAAAATGAAGCATAGATATTGAAATTAGGACTCATGATTTAAGGGAATTAGTTGATTTATGTAAATGAAATTTCACATCCATTTTTCATGCTTTAAATTTCTAAAGTTCATGTGAAGTGATTTATTATTATTGATCATGACTTGAGTGACTATCCCTGATATCATATGTCTCATTCCTGAGAGTATTTTTATACCAATTACTTCATATTTCTTCTTGATCATATTCCTTGAGTGATCTTGGGAAATGTCACCTACCAAAAACTGCATTGGAACTTATCAAAAATATGACTATATAAAAACACATTTAAAATGATTAATTCGTATTTTAAAAATCCATTATACTTAAAGACTACCATGAAATCAGTCCTTCTTTTATCCCATAGAAACCATGTATGTACTTTATAAGGATGATCCATGATTCAATCCATTTTTATCCATTTCTACCCTACTATGGGTATTTTCATGGTATTTTAAAGTTTAAGTGTGGGGGTGAAGAGAGTCATGGTGGAAGGGATGATTTAAATTATAAGGAAAAATTGTGTGGGTGTTACTTTGGGAATTATACATGGTTTTGGAATCATTCATTATACTTAATTTTTTATCCCTCTTGAACAATAAAATGGAAAAAAAACTAAAAAATGAGAAAATTGGGTTGTGATTTGGGAAAACCAAAAATAACCATTTTCTAGACCGATAATCTTTTAATTTTATGTGGTTAGGTGATGGATGTGAGGTTTTATCTAATCATAACTTTCTAAAAAGAGAAAAAAAATTAAAAAAAAACTCAAGAGGGTGCACAAATCATTCATTAGGATTACTTGATCAATACCTTACTTTAAGTTTTGGGGGAAGTAGGTATTTCTACATTGAATAGGATAAATTAATTAAACTTTTTCTTTTGATATCATTAATTTTAATTAATATATTAGCATCTTCCTTGAGCCTTAGTTTTTAATGCATAAAATCCTACCAATCTTAAGCCTCTAAGTCATTTGAAACTTTATTGCAAGTCCTCATGATTTAATGTGCTTGTTGTATTTAAAAAATTGAGATTGTAGTTGTTTTACAAGATTATAGATATGGTGAATGTTCTCATGATATGAGTATAAATCTACTTGATTTTTATCATTATAGATGGGAGGAAATATTTAAAGATGAGTTAAATCGTGATTTGGCATATTTAATAATAATGAATTAGGGAGCTTGAATGAATAAAAGGAGAAGTTTCATCATTCTTCAAAGGGAAAAAGTAAAATGCATGATTTGATTGTTTCTTTAAAAAATGGGAAATTAAATTTATATTTTAGGTGGATTTTTGAAAGTTTAAATTGACATTGAAATTTTTTATATTTTATTACTTTGGAATTTGAATGTTGGTAACATTGGTGTCCTTTGAATTGCATGTTGAGATTTTTATACTTGAAGAAAAGCATGGTTTATGTATGGGGGAATTGATAGAGATAATATTTTCCATATTTTTTGTATACATTTTAATTGTTTTAACCTCCAAAATTAATCAATTAGATATTATATGGATTAATTTTGGATTTATAATGTGTTTTGAGAAAAATTGTGAAAAGTTCTTAATTCTGGATTTTAGGTAGATTTTTACGTAATGGGTATTTTGGTCATTTTCTTAAAAATATAATTCCAAATTGAGGGATTATTTTTTTGTTGAAATTCTTATTTTATTTCATTCAACATTATCTGTTAGACCAGGGGATGTTTCTAGCATCTAGAGGCCTTAAAAATCAATGAAGTTAAAGAATTTTCCAGGCAGAAAGCTTGGACCCCACTACCATAACGGAAGCACGTATTAGCCTACAAAACTCCAATTGAAGTTATGACACTTGGATATGAAAGGGTAATAAATGGTGTGTTCACCAATTAACTTCCATGAAGTTTGGAATCCATTAAGGTTGGTTTTTAACAAACTCAATTGAAGGAAGCTTCCTGGAAATTTCATCCAGAAAAAGAAACTTCCAATAAAAAATTACTAACTCGTACATGAGGTGGCCCATTACACATAAATTTGGAGGGTTTCTGAGAAATAAAATGATAAAAAACGTTCATGAAGGAACCAATGCATGAAGAGGCTATTTTCATGGTCATTAATGCATGATATTTGAAATGTGGAGAGTCTTCCCCATTTTTTTCTTTATTTTTTTCTTTATTTTTTTTATTTTTCAATTATAATTTTGATTTCTAATAAATCCATTCATTATTTTCATTTTTGTGTATACCTATCCACCTTCTTTTATTCTTATTCCATTTTTTCTTCTTCCTTTCTATTCTTCTTTTCATATTTTTACCATTACCTTTTACCCTCAAAAATGATGGGTTAACCCGAGGCCTGGCCTAGGGGAGGTATGTGGCAATTTCATTTTTTATTCTCTTAAATTCTTATGTTTTATTAATTTTGTGATGAGCAAGAGTGATGTGCACGGGTGTGGAGATTTTCCACAATGACACTAATATCAAACTCATTTATATTATTTTATTAAATCTCTTCCCTCTCTTATACTATATACAATCTCTTCATATGATGGAGTTAATCCATTCAGTGGTTGAAATGGAATATGATGGAGCCAGTCTTGGAAGATTCCACACTCTCGATCAAGGTGTGCCACCAACCTTGATTATAGGAGGAGGTGAAGTTAAAATTGTTAAATGAATTCAATATTTCCCAATAATAAATAAAAGAATAGTAATTCATGAATTATATCTCTTAATTTAATTTTCAAACTTAATTTAAACACCAATAAGGAGAATGATGGAACCCACGAACCAACTCATAAAGGAAAAGCACTTTCTTCATTAATTACATTTTTTCATTGCATGTAAGTTTTATCTATTATTTAAATTAAATTCCATTACATTAATTGATTAAATATAAACAACAAAAAAGAAATAGTTTAGGTAAATTATATTAAGTGAGTGAATAACTAAAAAATCTCCTCAAGTGATACAACCCTGGTCAGCCTCTGTGCTGCATTAGGAAGATAATTTGCTTTGTTATTACCTACTACAGACGTGCGTTAGATATATATGATATAATAATGCTACTAGAATAATTATATGTATATATATACATATATATATATATAATTTACCTTATTTCTTTCAATACAACTATTAAATAGAAACATCGTTCATACGTACGTACGGCCTTTCGTCTCCATGATCATTTTATTCCATTTCATAATTCTATATTCTATAGATTTTTATAATTCACATAAAATTAATATAAATTATATTTATATCATTTTTTACATTCTATAAATCATGATATAATTATAAGAAACAAATATATATAAAAACTGAGACACATGCAATGAACAAAATAGATATTACCCAAAGTGAAACCTTAACATAGAAATGTCAAAAAGTAGGTAATATAAGGTAATAATAAAACCATATAAGGTATTAGATATAAGAATATGGTTCTATGATAGATTTATAATAAAAATATATTTTTATATAGGATTTTTTACATGTATGGTGAGAGTCAAGACACAAGGTAAGGGTATGTCATCTCACTTTTTATTTGCATGAGACACATGCCATATTCACCACTATTTCCTTCTACGTGGTTTACATAATACCCATGAATGTATTATATGATTATTATTTTTAAATTTATGGATAACGAAATATGAATTCTATTATCTTTATTCCATGGGGTTTTTGTTTCAAAAGTTACCAAATCAGTAAGATAGTTTTGTATCAATTTAACTTCTTTAAGAAACATGTCATGTTATGCACCTATATTTTCATATGAGGTGTAAATTGTACCGTTTAAATATTATATCATGAATATACTTCCTTTAATGATATTATAAGATTTATATAATTTAACTTTTTGACATGGTTTGTATGGTTCAATATTAATAAGTGATGAGAGTTTATTGAAACAATCTCATCGATTTTTTTTATAGTTTATGATTATGATTCCATTATTAAAATCTTATAATAAAACTCTCAATAACATTCCTGAATTTTATTCTCCTCTAGTTATTAATGATATATTCATGTATTGGTACTATTTTTCTACTCTTTGGTATATAATATAGTAAAGATGGTGTTTTTAAGAAAGCCCGACATAACCCTATCTTCGATCGGAAATCCGTGCTCCTTTAAAAACATGTGTTATAAAAAGGGTTTCTAAGAATATTGTACATTCTCATATAATATTTAAATGAAATTTATTCCATTTTTTCTTTTACCAGATTTTTCAAAGAATCTTCTTGTCACAACTTGAGAAGGAATTTTTCTAACCTTTTACCAAGAAAAAAGAATGTTCTTCTTACCTCATATGGCATGCATGGATTTACTCGATGTCATTTTTATGAAGCTTCCTTTTTTATATTTAAAAGGTTACTTTTTAGGAAAATGTTTTTAAAAATAGTTTTCAAAGAAATGGTTTTGAAAAACTTTTCATTATTTCTTTATAAGTTTTCAAATTGTTTTTCAAGGAAATTTTTTTCAAAAGGTTTTTAAGATTATTTTATATGTTTTTAAGGAAAACAAATTTCAAATTTTTTTCAAAGTTTCCTTTATAATTTTTTACGGAAAATTATTTTAAAAAGGTTTTAAAATATTTTTTTTAATTTATCAAAAAAAAATCAAATTTTTTTTCAATATTATTTTAATAGTTTTCAGGGGAAATGGTTTTCAAAATTATTTGAAGCCTAATTTATAAGTTTGAAAAGTATTTTCAAAGAAATTATTTTCAAAATACATTTATGGATCTTTTATATGTTTTAAAATAAAAAAAATTCCAAACGTTTTTAGGCTATCTTTACATATTTTCAAAGAAAAAGGTTTCCAAAAGTTTTTCAAAGATTTATTTATAATATTTCGTGTTTATTTTCAAGAAAATGGTTTTGAAATGGTTTTTATGTTTTAAATATACATTTTTTAAAGAAGAAATAATATTTTCCTCATTAAATTTTTTCAAAATATTTTTCCATGTTATTTTTCATCTATGATGACATCTATGGATGTTTCTAATGCCCTGTAAGGAAATGATCTGAAGGTTAAATTCATATTATTTCTTGAATGATTTATTTTTTTATGGAATGATGATTATGAAACCCATTTCTCTTTCATGGGTTTTATGTTTTTGAAGCCCTCTTCTTTTCACGGGTTATGTTTATAATGAAATGATTATGAAACATATCTCTTTCTATAGTTTAAGATATGATTACATGTTTATTATACCCATTCAATTTCTTGGGTTATTATATGATTATTTATGATCTTGTAGAACAAGTATGTATGATTTCATTATGAGATAGGTGGGACCTATATATATCTCCAATGCATTGGGTAAAGATATATATCTCATGATATAAACATGGATATAATTAGAAATGAACTTGGTTTGGTATTATAGGGATGGAATGAGAAATGAACTCATTTCAATATTATAGGGATGGAACGAGGGGTGAACTCAATTCAGTAATACAAATCTAGAATGGGGTGTGATCCCAATTCATTAAATAACTTTGTCCACTAAGATGTCCTTGGTAGTGATTCATTTAATACTGTGTAAATCATTATAAATGCTTATGAGTCTTCCACAATTCCATGTTTTATTCCTATGTTATGCTTTCAAGGCTAATGTTCTTTATTTCCTTATGATTCATTTCTTATGAACTATTGTGATTTATGCCATGATTCAAGTTTATAATATTTGATATTCTGAATATGATCTTCTATTTTCATGTTCATGTTCTCATACCCTTATTCTCGTGATTATGCTTACGTATCTCTCATGTTTACCCTTATTGAGCATATGATCTCACCACTTTCCATATTTACTTCCCCCAAGTTATTAAGACATTTATTATTCTAAATATGACTAAGAATTGTGATAGTCAAGAAAAAAATAGTGGGAGATGATGTATCTCATTTATGTACCAGTGTTTATGATTCCATGTATCCAAAGGTACTGGAATAGTATATTCTTTGGGAATTTGTTTATTTAGTGTTTTAAGTATTCTAAAAAAATTGTAATGTTAACATATGAAAAGATAGGGTCTCTATAGTAAAGGATTTATTATGAATGTTTTTAAGCATAATAATAGTGAAACAAAAATGATTATTACAAAGGAACTGCTTAAATTAAAAAGAGGAGCTAGAGAATTAAGGAGTGATTTCAGTAGCATGATAATAGAAAATTGATTGTGAAATGGGTTTAATGAGAGAAAAAGGTAATATCTCATCATTAAATAATAATTTTTATAGAGAAGTATTGATTACAAACACATTGAAGAATAATCAAATCAAAATAAAAATATATTACCACAAAATAAGTACCATAATCAAAACATAGAGGACGAGAACCCTTACCATTCTAAGTAGCATCTTAATGCTTGGTAAGACTCTTTAATACCATTGTAACTCATTAAGAGGGATATATAGAGGGATAGGTAAGTTAAATTAGTGATAAAGGACTTTGGTATGGATATTAATGAGAGAATGGGTTGGAGTGATATCCTTTCATAGTTGAAAAAGAGGATCTTTTTCATGGAAACTAAAGTCAGGTTAGGGGTAAGAATGGAATCACATGAGTATTAGGTTGGTTTGGTGAGTTAGTTGAGTAAGGTGGTTAAATGTTATGTGATCCATGTGTGTATGAATTTAATACCTAATAAGGCTTTCTATAAGTTTTAAGTGAACATTAATTATTAAAAATTCAAACTACTTTATTTACTAATTTTTATAATTATTAATCTTGATTAAGAATTATACAAGGTAATTGTTTTATTAATAAACATATAAGATGACCATTATTACCAAATTTAGAAATTTTTAATATTAATTTTATATAAATTTAACCTAATTAAATTTCTAAATATAATAAAATTAACTTTTAAATTAAAATGTACAATATCTTGAAAAACAGTTTTTATAGAAAATGGTGTTTTAACTGTTAGGTGTTTTTAATATTATTTAACATTGATTACCAATTAAATTAGTTTTATGTTATTTTTATATATATTTAAACATCATATTATGTTCATAATATAATAAATATACATTTAATTTATAGGTATACAATATTTATAAATCTATTATTCTTTGAAAAATAAATATTTTACTATGGTAATTAATATTTACCTAGGAAACATAATTTTATGCTTAAAAATGAAACAAAACACATTAAATATTTTTAATATGTTGACTAAAAATATTAAAATAATTTTATCTGATTCAATTTCTAAAAGTTTAAAAAAATTATTTCAATATAATAAATTTATAATGTATTAAAACAATTTATGAGGGAATTTTAGGTTAGTTTTAAAATAACAAATATAGGTTTTTAAACTATAATAGAAATAAATTCAATTATAAAATAAATATTTTTAATTTAATAGGTTTCATAAGATTTAAATTCAATCTTATATACTATTAATGGCATAAAATTCCCCATATTAGTAAAAACCTTATATCTATTCATCTAAATAATCAATTATTTTAGAAATATATGGAAATTTCAAACAAAGATAATTTTGAAATTATAAATTAAAAAATGATGTTAATTTAATCTAATACATATTTTTAAATTTTTTTATTTAGCTTTAAAATGGAACTACAATATGTAATTATAAATAGTTTTATTGAAAAATGGCATTCATCATGTGTTCTTATTATTTTTTCATGTAAATTTATAATTTAATTGATGTCAATATATTATTTTTTATATAACAATATTTGAAAAAAATTCAATTCATAAAGTATGAAATGATTAAAAAATTGTTCTTTAAAAAAAATATTACTTTTATACTAAATTCAATTTAACAAATATCATTAAAATTAATTATTTACATTTTAAGATTTAATTTTACTACTCATTTAATATTAAAATATTTATTTTTATTTTATATATACATTTTATAACTGTTTAATAATATTATTATTAATATTTATACATCACACACACACTCAAAGGATGTATATATATTTATTTATTTATTTATAATATTTCAATATTATTTTTTTATTTCATTATGAGTTATATTATGTTCAATTTACAACTTTAAAATACATGAATTTATTTTTCCTATTGCATATATGATAGAAACCCATGTTTTTAATGACTCAGTTTTTAACGACCATATTCACAACGATCATATTTGTAATGACTAATTTTTTTCCAATATATAGAGACTTACTGAATAATTTTCTCATTCTAATCTCACTATATATGGCATAATTCTTATTTCATATAATATATTTTTCATAATTATTTTTCCTTTCATGGTGATATTCCTCAGTATATTATTTTTTAGTTATTCGTGATACACAAGGTTTAAGATGATATATGGGATTTCCTAATCATTAATATTTTAATATTTTCTATCTATTATAACCTATTGATTTATGAAATTTTAATATATTTATTCTTTACATGGTGAGTAATAATCCATGGTGTCTAATTCTTAGTTTATTATTCTATTGTTGTATCGTTCCACTTATGAATGGATACTAATTTTTTAGATTAATTAATATATCATATTAATTTCTTCAAAATTGATTTAAATTCATGTCAAAAAATAGAAAAATATAGTTTTAATCATAAAAATATGTTTTATGAGTAGAATATTCCTCCTAATAACATTGGGTGGTACATTATCTCCCTTAAATTAATTACATCATTTCAATTTTAATTATTTTTTATTAAAGTAAGAAGCTAAGGGATATAAGATAAACTCAATATATATCTTATACTAATAAATACACCTCATTATACTTAGTAATATTAGGAAACTATTTGTCCCAAATATGATTATTTTTAGTTTTTAGGGATATATATATTTTATATGTTCATTATTATGATCATATTTCAAACTAAATACTACAACAACAAAAGTTAAAGATAATGTTCAATAGAATAAAATTAAATGATCATATGAATATGAAAGATCAACCATAATATATATTCACCAATGAAATCTCTATTTCATACAATTCTAATTTATTTTTTATTATAGAACACTTGGTTTTTCATATGAAACTTTTCATTCATCCTAGTTTACTTTAAGTTTTATACTATTATACTTATCAACCAAATCCATTGAAGTAACTACGAAATCAGTCCTTTATTTTCCTTCATAAATAGAATTTGATCAACCAAAACATATCTCTTGGGAGTGTAGAACCAATTAAGACTCTTTATCATACACCAGGTTATGGTTGGATTAATACCTGACATTATCTCTTCAATGTTATTACCCTGAAGGTTCAAATGTGTTAGAGCCTCCATTCACTTGTAGTATCCAGAAATGTATTTAATCATTAGGATAACCACACAATATATACATCACCAAACTATTGATATTTTATCATGTTCCAATACTTATATGTTAGATTTATACGTATGGTTTTCACTAATGTTCTCAATAGTAATTTCTAACATAAGTAAACAAATATCATAAAATAACTAAAAAAAACTTAGATACCATCTAAGGTGAAACCATGTAAACATAACTTAATAATATCATGATTTAGACAATACACATCACAAATATCCACAAAACTAATAGAGGTAAAGGTTCCATGTCTTAGATATTTTATATATAAGAATCTTAATATACAATCACTACTCCATAAGTGAAATTGTATATACTCCTGTCTATAATTTCCAAAGGTTATATATATTTTCAAAACCTGGGGAATGGAAAAAAATAAATTTGTGATATAAAATTCTTAGTAATGAAAAACTTATCAACATGTGATCAAGGTATAGATCAATTGCATTTTTTGAAACAATGGAAAGGGGAGAATTAATTTTTAAGATAACATGGAACAATATTAATTGTCTATAATTCATGATATAAAGATATTTAATACAAAAATAAACAAGTAGATAACATGGAAAACTTTTGTAGAATAATTAGATAATAAACATTAGTCAAATATAATAATCATAGGCTTATATAAATATGTCATGTCATTGAATGGTAAATAATTATGTAATAAACATAAGCATAGAAAATCTCATGAATATATCATTCCACATCACATTCAAGCACAAAAATTGTTGTCAATGCTTCCTGCATCACATTAACAAAAAAAATCTTGTAAATAATTATTTCCATATCACATTCTCATAATAAATTTGTGAACAAAGATCCCTGTATCACATTCACACAGTAAAAATATAAAAAAATATTTCTATATGTATTTTACAAAACATTTTATCATATCATGTGATATGAAACCTTAACCAATACATTGTAAGACGATATAGGACCCCACCCATCATTATTCATATATATATGTTTCACAAAACATAATTCATTGTCATTTCATAAATAATCAACAGAAATAAAAAATTGGTTTCACAACAATACCATATTGTACCACAGAAATTGACCTAAAAATAAAAATGGTTGAATCCCAAAATTCAATAATCCCAATATAGTATTTTATAAGAACATTTAAAGGTATATTAATTAAAAATATTTTCAAAATAAATAGATCATTTGTATATAAAGAATAAAATGGAGGATAAATTGTAAAATAGTTTTCATAAAATTATTTTATCTTTGGTGAAAAAGAAGAAGTTATGTTACATTGAAAAAACATTTTTTTTAAAGGTGAAGTGATTTTTTTTGAAAAATATTTTATTTTTTAGAAAAGGAACCTCCAACAGTGGATCCTTGAAATAGAACTAAAACATTCAAAAATGTAATGTGAAAACACTTCAAAAATTTCTACTATTAAAAAGAATATTTAATAATATAGTTTTTAAAATATAAAAATGAAATCAAAATGAATGTGTAGTGGAAGATAAAACATTTTATTTTGATGGGATGGAATTTTTTTTGAATATTTCAAAATTTCTAAATTTAAAAAAACACATCATTAAAAGGATAAGGAATCGTTTGTTTGAAAATAATTAAAGGGAAATATAAGGATAATTATAGAGAAAACAATTTCAGTTTCCACTAGGGAAAGGTTAATAATGGTGGGTAGTAAAAATTTTATTAAAATAAAAAATTACATTAAAAGATATGGGAATTATTCTTAATAAAATTTCATTTTTTTATGAAACACTATATTCATCAAGGATGAAAAAATCATGTGAAAAAATTATTTCCCTTGGAAAGAAGATATAAATTCTACATAAAATCATCATAGGGTATAAAAATTCAATATTGATTGGTCAAAATCTAAGTGAAGTAATTTTTACTCATGAAAAAGGTCTGATTCAAGAAAACCATTTGAAAAATGAAAAAATTTCATGGAAAAACAAGGAGTGATTTCAATAGTAAGACAACTATAAAAAAGGATTATATAAATTTATTAATGAGATATAATGATAGTCTCTCATCAATAGAGAGTCATTAGAACACTAAAGAATTGTTTATGTAAATGTGGAATATTAATCACATGTAAATTGATAGAAATATAAAAAAGGTTGTTCTTGAAGTGAAAATAAGAGGTAGAGAATCAAGGAGTGATTTCAACAGTATACCAGCTAAAAAATGTATTTTGAAATAAATTTAATAAAAAATAAGGGTAATATATAATCATTAGGGAATCATTTTTTAGTTAGGGATTGATTATTAACATATTGAAGAATAATTTTATGGAAATTAAAAGGTATCATCATTAAATAAGTACTTGAATTAGAATTAGGATGAAGAACATCATTACATTGCATTGTAGTGCCCCTGCCCAGATGCCACTAAAATGGTGCCCTGAGCTGGTTTTCCACTAAGAATCAAACATTCCTCCCCATACTCTAGAAGCTAAAAACTACCAGTGAGGGTGTAAAGGAGGTATATTGTAGACAATATTCCCACAGGATCAATAATAAGTACATTGGAAATATTAATAAACAATGGTAAATGAATATGAAAAACAAATGGGTAAATGAATAAATGAATCATGCATGAACATGATACAATGTAAAATACATTAAAAGACTAAAAGGGGAAAATTAATTCAAATACATAGTATCCAATATGATCATGATAACTAGCTTTATCCTCTAATCTTGTGATCTATCCTCATAAGAAATAATAATAGTAATCAAGAAAAATTTGGGAACCTATTCTTACAGCCATGAGATCTAGTCGAAAACCATAGTGCAATAGTGGCCTAAATTGGGTGTGATATATACACAGTAGGCCGCCAACAATAATGTCTAATGAATAATCTAGTCTGTACATATACATAATAAATTAGTGTGCATTCATACCAAATATCAAGTCACGATGTAAAAATAAATGTCAACCAGATAGATCAGGTTCCTCAAGGACACCTAGATGACTATACCTTCATTGTCATGAGACAGAAATTTCTATGAGTAGATATATATTTATAAGTGTGTGTGTGTGTTTGTGTGAATATATATATGTAGTATAGGAATAGTGACACTTATAGTCATATATATTGATAGGTAGTATTATCTAGGACCCTAGTAATAACACAAGGGTCTACATATAATTCTTATAATAATAATAAATAAAGTCCCATAATAATGGGTAGGGGTTATCATGCATGAGGATCATGTCTATACCAGGAGAAGGTCCATGCCCAAGTATCATGTTCAATAAATTTTGCAATGTTGAGTATCATAAACAAGGGAAAATGATATATACCCATATCACATCATAATTATAGGCCATCACGCTGATTATAATGATTAGTAGTGAGGTGGGTCATACCCAACCTCTTATATAAGGGGGAATGGAATTTCATGCCCAGTAACCCAAGATATGTGGCCACAATTCCAACCATCCTCGACCAATGGGGTCTGATATGCCATGGCTAAAAACCCTACTCGGTCTTCCTAAGTCATAATCAATACAGGTAATCCATATTCCCTAAGAGACCTTAGCCCAAAGTTCCATAAAAAGGCCACTGGAATCGCACAAGGTGAATTGGATCCATTTAATATAGTCTATTTATCAATTACATATGGCCATGCATTAACTAATTTCACTAATACAGACCAATTATAAATAAATAATTTCATGTCTACAATATTCCATAACATAATCACGATCACTATTGGTAGGATATTCCCTTATATCACTTCAATTATAAAATTAATGTAAAACCAATCTAGGAATGGAGCATTCATCAGGTTTTTTAGATTGGAAGAAAACACATATCAATAGATGGGTTTTATTAGAAAACATGATAATTTATAAACAATCCAACTAATTAAATTAAACCATATAATTTATAAATAAATACAGAAACTCACTCAAAAATTTTATCTAATTAATCCAAGCATGTAACCAATATAAATAAATAGTACACTCAAAGAGGGGTGGCTCAACTTGAGGAAGAAAATTAAACATCAAGGAAACCATGTTGAAATCAACCTAATGGGGTGATTTCAGTGGAGGTTATCACCTCAAACCATATTATGGTGTCTAAGGTAGTCAAGGAATGATCTAACCATTTATTTCAAGGAATTAAATAATTTAGTAGAGACTCCAAAAAAGGTATAGTGTATGACACAACAAAAACGTGATATAATCAATGCAAATTTTAGGGAAAAGAAATTAGACAACCTACCTCATGCTAAGGATGGTCCACACATCCGATATTGATCGTTTTTTTATCTAGAATGGAATAAAATGGAATAATTGTTAAAAACCCTAAAAATTATGGGAAATAGTTTTTATAGATTTATTGTTCCATACATTGGGATAAATGAAGAAGAGAAGCATGAGTATTCAAGATTTTACCAATGTGATTCCAACGCTACTGATGATGATAAAAAAAATATCCTAGATAAAGATCGTAGAAAAAAATACTAGGAGAGGAGAGGAAGAGGGATCCCACATGGATCCCCTGGTGTGCACTAAAGAGAATGAACAGAGGGGGGTGAAAGAATTATGTTGGAGGAAAAAATGTTAATTTCTAGTCTCTTTAATGAGTCGCACGGTTATACCACACGATTTGGATAATTGTGGCTAACTGTGCAGGATTAACTTATTAGAAGCTACACCCCACATGATTTAGATGATTGGTTAAGAAAACCATGCACATAAAAAAAATAATCACTACTGGTTAAGTCTCACTAAGGGTGTGGTCTAGTTTCATTGTTTGGTCAAATCATGTGCATCTCATGCGTCACCTTGGAAATAAAATGCAGATACCCCACATGACCATGTGCCTCAAATAATACATTTAAAAAAAACTATGTGACACCCCATAATCCATAGACAAGGACAAAAATTTAATCTTGGGGATTTATATGGTTCATATACCATTTTCCTTTTGAAAAATGGGTTGTAGGGTAGACCCACATGGTTAAACTAACCATGCGCCAACTGTGTGTCTATAGATATTTCCTCTCAAAATTGAATTTCCGATGCCCAGTGTATCTTAAAATAATAATAATGATTGGAAAATCTTATAATAATTGAATCTCACCCAAAACATCACTTTCATGTGATCCAATTCTAAAAATCACATTCCAAATCACAAAACAATATTCAGCACATCTACCAAACAAAAATTTCAAAAAATATTATACTTTTTGACCTAATCCAAGAAACATAACATAAAAATTTCCTCACTATAGAACATATAATCTATGATAATCCTTTGGTAAATGTTGAAAATAGAACATCATCATAAATTGATGTATTGTGTTTCAGAATACCCAACCCACCCAAAGAGCTACCGTGAACATACAATACATGAACTTATAAAACTCAATCCAATTGTTAATTCAAGAACTATTACCTCAAGATAGATCTACTTGATCCCATATACCATGATACATAGTCCCAACATTTTCTCTTTAACTAAGTGGACAAAGGAAATCCCCACCATACATTCTAACATCGAATGACCAATTTTGTTTCATGGAACTTATACCATCAGAATTGCTTACTAAATCACATTGTAACATTATAACTACGCTCTCGATAAAATCTTAAAAATGAAACACCTAATCATGAGTGAGAAAACTACCCTTGGTCCTTACATTAAAATCAACTATCAACTCCATTTGACCCATCTCAAAATTGGTCAGTTTGGATTTCATTGAGAAGACCAAATGATCCTTTCCACAACACCTACACAATCCCACATCATGCAAAAAATAGTTACAAAATGATAATAAAACCCCTTAATAAATAGATCATAATCTAACCACCTTTGTTTTACTATTCTTAAAATTGATCGTCTTAGGCGTTCGATGTGTTTCAAATAATAGATCCCAATTCCGGGATGAAAAGGCTTCTCGAGATCACCTTGATCACACTCACCAAATCTTGTACCCAACATCTAATGGTGTATCATAACTAAACCATCACAAGTTATTTTATTAAAGGGAATACAGGTTCCAAGATGGAAATCTAATGACTGGTCTCAACAGCCCTAAACCTTCTCTCAGGAGGGTCATATACCAACTACCCATAGTAACCACACCATAATACTTCCTTAAAATCTTCCCTAGAGTGCACTCCCAATGATAATATCTACCAAAACTAAAAAGGTAATTTATTTGATTAAACCATTGTATAACTGAAAATATCTCAATATAACCAGGATGAATTCAAGATAGGGGTCATGATCATCACTAAACTATGAGTACAAAAATATGTCACCCAAGATGTGTATTTCTCCCTCTGAGCCACATTCACATTTAAATAGTCTATAAAGGCATTATCCAACACCAAGCACTATTTATTCCAACTTTGAGTGTCTATGTTTGAACATGGGTAAACCACCCCATGAATCACAATTTTATTACAAGATATCCCTCACCACAGGAACCCCCTTCAATTAAACTTAAGCTTTGGGTCGCCCTACCTAAAATCATTAAAAAGAAACCACCAGACCTCATCTCGCATACAACCACCCACCAACTGGTTATTAAAATGGTACCTTATAAAACTGGGGTGTACCAACCCTATATTAAAAGTGTGTGTACACTACTGTACCACCTGATTACATACTTTACATTCACTTCTTTAGGATACTCATTATAAAGTGAAAGATGACCGAACAACCTGGCATGTTAGTCCTCTTATAAAAATTGATCCCTAGGATCACACTCTGAAAATATGCATCCCCAAGTTACATTTAAGAGTTAAACCCATTCTACACATCTTTGAATGGTCCATTATGACTTCTACCCACCTTATGGGTGTCCTAGTCATCATATTACAGAGAACAGAAAACATTTGATATCACAATTTCCATCACTACCAAACCCTGTTCATGGATGTGGCCAACACACATTTAGCAAGAGTTTCACAAGATGAAAGGAAAACCATCCACTCAAAATTGTGCTAGGTGAGATTCACCTTTAGATGAACACATGATCCTCCTACTAATTCAATTCCACACACATCATCGGTATCAAGAATAAATGACAAAGCTAATCCAGATCAGTTATTACACAACAAACAATCCCATGATAAATTTCACCCTGAAACACTAGGATAACAGAGCCCTTGATTCCCAATCCAAAGGTAAAATGCTCATAACAAGCTCTCAATGCCCAGGTCACTCTACTTCAGAGATGACCTGCAAACATATCCTTTAACAACCCATGACCATTTATCCAATTGGTTAGGTAAGCATATATTTTGAGGAATTATGATACCGTGTCACTTGGACAATAAATGAATTAATATATAACTTTTAAAATGATATGCACCTCATGTATCAAAACGTGTTGCTGCAAAATAAAATAAGTGCAACAGGTTCTTACGCATTCGAGGTATGCGATAGCCCACTAAAAGAGGAGGAAGGTCACACAACCTATGAAGCATCTGATCGTGCCCAAGGCATGTCTAGCCTACTGAAATAGATAATTACGCAATGCTCACACTTTTAACAAGTCTCAACTCACCAAAGAATCACCCATTAACTCAATGGTCACATTATTTCAAAGAGGCCTACATGGGACAAATAGAACCTAAATGAAACCTCTCACGTGAAAACAAAAAGGAATCATTCTCCAATTCTTTATAGATTGAATGAACTTCAATAACAAGTATTTCTCCTTACGTACACAACGTGTCGAACCTCAATGAGTTCACACCAAAAAAATATCACTAGGTATTACCTCTAAATATCTAGGTCCAACACAGCCTAGGAAGAATCCAACTAGAGTCTAAGGGATACTTATACATTCCCTCACTAAAGAAACATAAAAAACAGACCCTTACATGATGAATATTGTTACAACACCTACAACAGGTTCACTTTTAAGGAAACCAATGATACTCATATATTAATAATTTAAA
Organism: Viscum album; assembly: GCA_963277665.1. Lineage (NCBI taxonomy): Eukaryota > Viridiplantae > Streptophyta > Magnoliopsida > Santalales > Viscaceae > Viscum > Viscum album. The sequence goes on from OY728139.1 coordinate 482,703,418, forward strand.
TCTCTTTCATAAGGTATTTCACATTCCAAAATACAACTGTACTAAGCAATATTTATAGTTGTTTTCACATATAATTAGGATAAATATCTCACAATTTCCCCTACTAACTATTTATCCGACTCAAGGATTTCATAGACGGCTCATTTAATGAAAATTTCAATTTCCAACTCATAGATTAAAACTATCTTTAGTTTTTAGCTGGAATTTTAATTAACTAACTCCTCTTAATAATAAATCTCAAAATCTAACAACAAGGATTTTATTAATTAAAGGGACTGGTCAAATAAGATTTCACTCTATAATTGAAATCATGAACATTAAATTTTCATCCCACTAATCATAGAAATAACCCTATTAGGTTAAGTACAAATGAATTCAAGGGAAAAAGGATATATACAGGGGTCCCATTAATTCATTCAATTTTTTTAAATCCTTTAGTGTGTTTAGTATATAGTCATATCATTTCAAGACCAACCCACTTAGGTCAATTCCACCAATATCATAGAAACATGTCCTAATTGACCTATATGGGTTCAGTTGTTCATTTTAATAACTTATCCATACAGGTTATCATGCCCAAAATATAAAGGTGTAATCATTTCATATTTTTAATTTATCACACGTTCAATTTACTTTACAAGTATTAGTTTAAATTTATCAAAAAAAATTAACTTTTTACAATTTAAGATCCTAATATATTAACTCATTAACCATTCATTTACAAGTGAAGATTTATGTTTCTTATTCCAAATAATTTTCTAATTATATGGATCACCATTATCCAATTTATAAGGGCCCATACACCTTATAAATTTGATCATTCCTTCCCATTTCATTGTAACCAGATTACCACACTTTGGTTTCAGTATAAATATAACAAATCCATGTGAGATTGTTCTATTATATGGGTCACCATTCTCTAATTTATAAGGATCCTATAAAACTTATAAATTACTAGTTTGGAATCCATTTAATCAAATCCATTAATGTTTTATCCCATGAAAACAATGGTTTATGGATTAAATGTTAAACAATCGGTTGATTAAATTGAATTCCACCATCAAATTATGAAGAAAAACACCATTTAGATTGATGTTGGAATTTTATGTAATCAAATATATATCATGATTATCATGAGGCATTCTATTACAAGAATTTAATACTAGAAAATCAATACATAAATCACCTAATCATGGTGTACAAATAAACAAGTCACATTATAACATAATCATGGAAATATACTATAAAAGTAAGGAGACACTCAAGTGTGGTGTATACAGCTATACATGCTGGAATAAATCACTAAATCATGGTATATAAAAAATCATTATAAAATAATTACCTATCCAGTTATACAATAAATAATTCTAAGATCAATTAAAACATGTAATATAAATCAAGGAACATACCACAAATAGAAGGCAGTCAATAAATATAATCTGCATGGCATGGAATATGTATGGAATGTGATTCTCTATGAGCCTATAATTATGAATGTATCAATACATCATCTCCATAATATACCTAGGGTAAATCTTGAAAGCCAATAAATCAATAACCATCATAAGTAAAATAGTCACTAAAGGTGAAATAATAATCAACAACAAAATTTGAACAATAGTCCCATTCTTTGGCCACTTGATCTTTACCTCATGCATGGGTTGGCTGGACCTATACACAATCTATTTACCAAGTGTAAATATGTTCCTAGTCTTCTAACTTCCATCATAAATATTATGATCAAAGAAAAAATAAGTGTCTAATACTATTTGTATCATGCCGACCCAGATGCCACTTAAACGGTACCCCAAACAGGATGGCCATGAGGCCTCAAGAATTCATCACCATACGCCATAAGCTACTGAAAATTAGAGAGGGTGTAAAGGAGTTACAAGGGGAGGATATACCCTCATGATCAGTAATAAATAAAATGGAAGTCGTATTTAATTCCTTATGGTGCATATCTAGGTTAATGGTGTGGTTAATTCTCTTACTTTTTCTTTCTCAACTTCATTCTTCTTCTCTAAAAGCCATCAGAATTATGTACATATAAAATATGATAAATATGAACTTGAATAATATTATTGAAATGTTTTTACTGTATACAAAGAGAACAATAATATATATAAATCTGATACTAATGAAAATGACTATGTTTATAAACAAAAATATATTTTGGTTTTTAAATTAAAAAATAAAAAATTGAGAATTTATAATCTAAAATAAAAGAGATTAAAAATAATCTATATCAATTCACCCATGGTGATCAATACCTAGATATAATTTTGGGATCTCAACATTTTTTTAAATTAATTTGGAATTTATTTTTCAAATTCATATATTTTTTCTCAAAAAAACACATTTTTTAAGGGATGTTCTGAAAACAAATTTTATTATCACTGTAAAAAATTTGCATCTTATTTATGAGAACTATTGAAAAAATTAAATATATAAGAGACCTAAATCTATTAATATTTCTTAAAATATTTATAATATAATATCATTTACTAAAAAAATTGGTTCCTAAGTCTCTTTTATCTAACATTTTCAAACAAAACATTTGGGTACCAAAAGGCACTTTTTGTTTGATATCTTTTATAGTTATTCAACTGCACATTATTAACATATCATTAGGTGGATTCACTGTAACACCCCAAGCTTCCATGGTACGCTTCTCTTGGAATAATACAATAGTGTGTGTTGTACGCAACTTCGAGTTCTAACACACCACAACCAATCAAACTAGATGTTATGAATAGTAATACCTAATTTTGGAAATTTTATAAATTTTATCTTTCAAAATGAACTTTATTTTTGGATTTATAATATCGAAATTAGTTTAGGGGGAATTTTTTGTATTTTTCTGAAAACTTTCAATTTTTGATGAATAATGAAAAACACTGAGTTATTGTTTAAAACCGAATTTTTATTTAAATAATTATTTATTTTATGTAAATTTATTTTAGGTAAAAATATATACATAATACCTATATAAGTTCAATTTAATTCATTGGATTCAGTTTATAATAATTTTAGATATATAAAAAATTTATTGAACTTTTTGTCGTCTTTTACCCACCTCCTAGGAGCATTTGTAAATTTAAATAAAACTTAATTTTACCGCTTCTGTGAGTTGAATTTAAAAAATCTGAGAGACACGGTTGATATCTTTGAGTAAAATGTGGTTTAATAAGATGAAAATAATTTTTGATGAATAGTAACTTTTTACTTTTATTTACCACGGTTAAAAGTAAATAGGGTAATTAAGGGTAAAAATGATATTATTATTACCCTAACACATGTCCTAATTCTATTGGATAAATATAATTCGACCAAAAACAACCTTAGGAATAAAATATGATCCTTTAGGTCCACTTGGATTAGATTAGGACATTTAATATTATTTAATTCAAAGAAGAGTTAAAAGTGTTAATTTCAAAATTTAATAACTAAACCATTTTTAATATAGGTTTACACATAATATAAATTCAACTATAAATATTCATTAGAAAGATCAAAATATTTCCTACATAATTTTATTTCGTTTATATTTTTTATACATTAAATAATTTAATTTATTTATGACACAATGACGATGCAGTAATTACCTAATTAATGAAATGTTAAAATAATTAATATTACAAATATCCAAATAAATGTAATTTTAGACTTTTTATGAATTTCACTAATTTTATAGGTTAATATGACATTTTAGGGTTACTTAGATAAATGTTTTCGAAGTAACAATTCTGTTATGAATTTAGAAAAAACAAAACACCAAATAGTGTCAAAAATGACATAAAAGAGTTTTTAAAATAAATATTATATTATTAATTGATATTATATTCCTAAAAATCTAAGGTTTGGAAATAAGACTTATATAATTATATTTGTATAATTAATAAACCACTTGGGGTTCTCTTGGAAGTTTATAGTAAGTTTATTAACCATATAATATAAAAATACTAAGAGACATGGTAAATGCCAAACTATTTAACTAAGAGTTAAATCTAAAAGATAAAGTTAATATAGTGACCCAAACCTGTCTAAAACCAATATTTTGAGTGTTTTTCAACCCATCCCCACCTTAGACTTTAAATAATTTATTTTGGAGCCATTAGAAACTGAAAATAATTTTATTATAAAATAATATTTCTAGCTTTTCCTAAAGTGCCCCTCACCCCTCTTATAAATGGGCACTCCCCCTTCTCCCTAATTCACACCTTAGAATCAATTTTACTCGGCCAAACCCTGCCCAAATACCCTCTCAACTATCCTCCCTTAATCCTGTAGTCCTTACTTTAGTCATAAAACCAACGTATGAATCCCTTTTGATCAAATCAAAAGGAAGAACCCGAAGAAGAGGTAAATATTTCATCACCTCTTTCAAGTTCCTTTCTTCTTCCAATTCCTCTTTATTTGTTGTTTCCATTCTAAAATAATGACTCTATTATCTTATATATACTGTGATTTTATTATAAATATGGTACAATCATATTCATTATTCTATCCATCCTTTGAATGACATATCACCATACGTGCGTACGTATGGCTTACCGTCTCCATGTCGTGGTGTAATTGTTACTCAATACATTATTATTTGGATGGGTATAATAATGATGTGTAATTGATGTAAATAATAAATATAACATGATAATGATTCTTTATATATTATATACCATCCTATTATATATTATTCTAATATCAAAAGATTGATATTGTCACTCACGCGTACGTACGGATTATAGTCTCCATGAACGCGATGAGATTCATTCCCCATAATATCCATTCAAGACTAATTTTAAATAGATGATTAAAAATAATGTTTACAGACTTAAAATAATTCTAAATATTAATAAGATAAATCTTATCCATAACAAACATTACTTACGTAACAAATCATATAAAGGAAAATGAATCAGTTAACACCTGAAACGATAATAATACTAAGATATTATTAACAAATCAATGTTAAACGATAATATATGATATCAATGTATATTATTCTTGTATAATTTAATAAAAATTATTTCACCATTATACAGAAGTTTAACCTACCCTCTACAAAGGAAAATTACAAGGTAAGGTTTAATTTCACAATCTCTTTATTATCCAAGGTTGTTGTTACGTAAGTATCTACTAGGACCTCTTTATCATCCATATCCATGTTTATTAAAAATGTGTTCCAAAACATTTGTAATATTTACTAGACTATGGGTTAAATTCATTTATACCCTCGTTTGACTTTTTATAAAATTGGTTGAAAGGAATCTTTCTGTCATTTTCCTAAAAAGGTACCTTTTGACCTTTTCGACAAAATTAAGGTAATAATGTTTTTTTTAACTTATACAGCGGGTGTGGCTATTTTCCATCATTATAACATCATCAAAGCTTCCCTTACAATATTATATGAATATTTTCAAAATAAATGTTTTCTTTTATAATTATATGAATTTTATATTATTTTAAAATAGAAATATATATTTCTCTAAAAAGGTTTTGATTTCATCTATGTCAACATCCTTTGATTGATTTTAAGTTTATTTGAAGTTGATTTATTATGATAAAAAACTTCCATATTGTATTGAAGGTTTTGTGATATGTTTGATTGTGGATTTTTTATTTTATATCATTCATGGTTTATAGATAAATTATCAACATTTTGTATGCTATATTTAATATTAATGTTTATGTTATGTTTAAACCTTTTCATATGTGGAGTGCATTGGACTTAGTATGTGATGGGTGGAGCCCGCTATAGCTACTCGATGCATCGGTAGGTCTCATGAGACAAATTAGTGTCTTGGAACAAGTCCTTGACAAAATCTTATTTTAAGTCTTGGCACAAGGCCTTGACTATGTGGTTATGAAGTCTGGCATTATGCATTCCATCATTATAAAAGTGGCTATTGATATTTCAAGTGATTATTTTACTAGTAGAATATTCATGTGAGTAAGTAAATGGCATTATTTTGATTTATATTTTCCATATTATGATAAAGTTTATGTTGAAAAGGCTTTTGTTTTAGTTATATACATTTCCTTAAATTTTTATGCTTATTTATAAAAGTTTCTGCTATATTGTTATCCTTACTAAGAATTTGAGCTCACCCATTTCTATGTTTTATTTTTCCCAGGATGTGAAGAAGTATATTATTACAGACCTATAAGGATAGTCTATGGGATCTCATTGTTGTCTATGGAAACAATTTTGTTGTCTTTTCCCATTTTATGATGTAATGTAAACCTTATGAATGTATCTAGTACTTCCAAGGATACAAAAATGATTGGTCTTTCAAGACTTGATCTTTTGTGATCATGCCAATGATACATAATAATGCACCGACTTTGGGCTTCTGGGGTCTGGGTGTTATAGTTGGTATCAGAGGAAGTTTAGTACAAACCTTGGAAACGGGATTTAGATAAACTCTGATTAGAGTACATATCCCTAAGATAGACTTTGAGTATTAGTATAGAATAAATTCCTAGAATTTTGATATTGTAGAGATTTTGTGAGTTTTACAATCAATACATCCCTATATGGATACAAGTTGGTAGATACAGCTCTGGCACAGATGTACCTAGGGGTAAAACCCAAAAACACCGCTTTGAGCTAGACTCGAACGGGAACTGGTGTACGACAATGGGCATTGCTGCATTCTTGGTTACGACACTCCCAGGGGATATGCTTAGGATAATTATCATTTTCTTTACAAACCATTATGAAGGGTTTATGAGTATATAATTCCTCAAAGAAAACATTTTAATGATTATGGATTACATCCATAAACTTTTCAATTTATGTTAAGTATTTTACAAGTTTGGAATTATGTATTTTGATTCATAAACTAATCTAGTTTATGCCATTGTTTATAAATGGAACCTAGTGGAAGGAATGGAAACTGTATCAATGCACGTACTCCATGTAGGGATTTCCCATATACTCAAGATAATTATAGTGGAGCTGGTGATGCAACCAGTGCTGATCATCTAATCACCATACTAGGACAACTCACTTAGGTTATGAATAATAACCTTACCCTTAGGGAGAACCCTGATCCATAGCATGGAGGATAAATTATAGATCGCTTCATGAGGCAGAAACCACCAACATTCAATGGGGGTAAAAATCCACTAGTATCTAAGCAATGGATAAATTTATTAGAGAAAATATTTCACGCTTTGGGGAGTATCGAAAGGGAAAAAGTTGTCATGGTAGTTTATCGCCTCACTGGAGATGTTGATCAATGGTGGTCATTGATTCAAAACAAAAATGAAGATGATGAAGTATAAAATATGCAATGGAGGGAGTTTAAAGAAATTTTCTTAGAAAAATACTTTCATTATGACCATCGAGCAGATATGGAAAGACAATTTCTGAGTTTGAAGCAAAAGGAGGATGATAATGTCTCAATGTATGAAGCTAACTTTAAAAGGTTAGCGAGGCATGCTGCATATTATATACGTAACCCAAGAAGTAATATTGATCATTTCTTTGATGGGTTTAAACTATTTCTCTACCGAGCATTAGTCTCACAATCCTTCTCATCGTACAAAGATATTGTCTCATGTGCTATCAAGACAGAAAAATAATTCTCTAAGTCTTACAACTTTAAAGCAAAGCAAGAGAACAAGAGATCTATTGAACACTCTGGAAATGGAAATAAGGGGAAGAAGGGAAATTTTGAATATTCATCCTATAGAAAATGTGGGAAAAAACACCCTGGTACTTTCCTGAAGGTAATGGGAGTCTATTACAAGTGTGGTGAAAAGGGCCACTAAGCTCGTGATTACAAGGGGAAGAAAGAGGTTTTCAATGTTAAATGATACAATTTTAGAGAAAGGGGAAATTATGAAAATGAATGTTCTAATCATAATGGGAACTTACCTCAGAAAAGTCCAAGGGATCAAGGCTATGTTTATGCTATCACGACTTCTGAGGTTGAAGCTCTGAAAGACATAGTGGCAGGTAATTTAATGGTTTCCTCAAGTTTAGTCGATGATTTATTTGATTCTAGATCATCACATTGTTTCATATCTTCCCAGTTTTATAAGAAAATTAGATATTTACAATTTGATTTAACAATGGAGTTGTCAGTCAAAACACCTAAGGGAAGTATCATTGCAACAAGGTTTTGTGAATCAGTCCCCATTAGGGCATATAAATTTTCTTTATCTACTGATCTCATCGTCATACCCATGATTGAATTTGATATAATCCTTGGTATGGATTGGATTTCGAACCATGATGCAAAAAATTATTGTAAGAATAAGGAGGTTACAATTTTTTACAATGATGATAAAGAATAACTTATCTTTAGAGTAGAAATGTCACCACCTAATTCTTAACTAGATCCACCCCCAGTAGCTCAACTAAATTCAATTATTGGGGAGGAAGAGAATGAAATAACTGTGGGTGAGGAAAGGAATGTTCAAATAGATAATGTACCTATTGTGAAGGAATATGTTGGTGTGTTTCCAAAAGATTTACCTAGACATCCTCCAGAAAAATAAATTGATTTTTCCATTGATTTAATTCCTGGATCAAGGTCTATATCAAATACCCCTTATAGAATGGCCATTGTGTAATTAGTGGAACTAAAGAAACAACTAGAGGAATTGAGTAATAAAGGATTTATTCTCCCTAGTGTTTCCCCATGGGGATCCCCTGTCCTTTTTGTTAAGAATAAAGATGGATCTATGAGGTTGTTCATTGACTACAGGGAGATCAATGCTATAACAATAAAGAACAAGTATCCCTTACCTCGCATTGATAATTTATTTGAACAACTTAATGGAGCTCAATACTTTTCAAATATTGACCTTCGATCTGGATATCATCAGTTGTGTGTAAAGAAGGAAGACATTCCAAAAACAGCATTTTGAACCAGGTACGGGCAATATAACTTTATAGTAATGCCTTTTGGATTGACTAATGCACCCTCTATCTTCATGGATATTATAAATAGAGTTTTCATGGAATATCTTGATGACTTTGTAGTGGTATTTATTGATGATATCTTGGTATACTCCAAAATCTATGAATATCATAAAAATCACTTGCGCATTATCCTGAAGACTCTTAGAAGAAATGAATTATATGGGAAGTTTAGCAACTGTGAATTCTGGCTTTAAGAGATTTATTTTCTTATCCATATTGTCTCTAAGGATGGAATCTTTGTTGATCCTTCTAAGACCATGGCAATACAAGAATGGAAAAAACCGATGAGTATAACTAAGTTACGCAGTTTTATTGGTTTAGTAAGTTATTATAGATTTTTCATCCAGAATTTTTCCTGGTTGGCTAACCCATTAACAAAGCTTACAAGAAAAGGGGTTAAATTTGTTTGGACAAAAGAATGTGAAGAATGTTTTAAAGAATTGAAGATAATAATATTCAATGTTCCTATCTTGACTCTACCATTGGGGAATTATGGGTTTGTTATTTATAGTGGTGCTTCAAAGAAATTACTTAGTTGTGTCCTTATACAGAATGATAGGGTTATTTCTTATGTATCATGATAGATAAAAAATCATGAGAAAAACTATCATACTCATGATCTTGAGTTATCATCTGTAATATTTTCTTTGAATATTTTGAGACACTATCTCTATGGTGAAAAATGTGAGATATATACCAATCACAAGAGTTTGAAGTATATTTTCACAGATAAAGAACTCAACATGAGGCAAAGGAGATGGATTAAACTACTCAAGGATTATGATTTCACTATACACTACCACCCGGGGAAGGAAAATAATGTGGCAGATGCTTTGAGTAGAAAGGATCATGGAGTTTTGAACAAGATTAGAGTTGAAAAGGATCCTATATAAATGGATCTAGTGAAGATGTATATGTGAATCACCATGGAAGGTGAAACATCAATACTTTTTCAAATGGTTGTCAAACCATCTTTACTAGAAAGGATAAAGAGTTCTCAGACCGGTGATGAAGAGTTTCAAAAGAATATTAAATCTATAAATGATGGGAGATTGAGTGACTTTGTGTATGAAGATGGAACTTTGAAATTAGGGAAGAGACTTTGTGTTCCCGATATACCTGATCTAAAAATGGAATTTTTGGATGATTCTCATAGTTCCAATTTCTATATACACCCTAGTAACGCTAAAATGTATAGAGATTTGAAGGAAAAATTTTGGTGGGACAATATGAAAAGGGAGATTGCTGATTTTGTGTCAAGATGTATGGTTTGTCAATAAGTGAAAGCTGGAAGGCAACAGCCTGGAGGAGTCATGCAACCTCTTCCCATACCTAAATGGAAATGGGATGATATCCTGATGGACTTCGTCATGGGGCTACCAAAGACTCCTAGAAGGAATGATGCAATATGGTTCATTGTTGATCATCTTACCAAGTCATCACATTTTATTGCTATAAGGTAAAATTTACCACTTGAATTTTTAGAAAGACTATATATTAATGAAGTTTTAAGACTTCATGGAGTACCACTATCGATTGTTTCTGATTGTGATCCCTGTTTTACATCAAGATTCTGGAAAAAGTCTTCAGAAAGCCATAAATACTGAACTTCGTTTGAGCACTGCCTACCACCCCCAAACTGAAGGAAAATCAAAATGGACTATTCAAACCTTATAAGACATATTGAGATCATGCTCACTTGACTTTAAAGGTATGTGGGATAAATATTTACCTCTGGTATAATTTTCCTATAACAATAGCTTCCATTCATGTATTCAGATGGAACCATATGAAGTGTTATACGGAAAGATATGTCGCACACCAACCTGTTGGGATGATGTTGGAAAAATAAAACTCTTAGGCCCAGAACTTGTGGAGGAAATGATGGAAAATGTAAAGGTAATCAAAACCAACATCAAAGCAGCTCAAATTAGGCAGAAGATCTATACTGATAACTGAAGGAAAGATTTGGAATTTCAGGTAGGTGATCATGTTTTCTTGAAGGTATCTACATGGAAGGGTGTTATACATTTTGGTAAGAAGGGAAAATTGAGTCCCAGGTATATCAGACCTTTTGAAATTCTAGAACGAATTGGGGTTTTATTTTACCGTTTAGCAATGTCGCCAAGTCTCTCCAAAGTTCACGATGTATTCCACATATCACTGTTGGGAAAATACATGCCTGACCCAACGCATGTACTCACCTATGAGGAATTAGAATTGGAACCTGATCTATCTTTTTGTAAAGAGCCTGTCAAGGTTCTTGATACAAGAGAACAAGTGTTGATAAACTGGACGACTCCTCTGGTAAAATTTCTTTGGAGAAACCATAAGATTGAAGAGGCAACGTGGGAACCTGAGGAACTTATGATAAAGAACCACCCGAGTCTTTTATGTAGTAATATTCAAGAATTTTCGAGGACAAAATTATTTAAAGGAGGGGAGAATGTAACACCCCAAGCTTCCATGGTATGCTTCTCTTTGAATAATACAATAGCGTGTGTTGTACCCAACTTCAAGTTCTAACACACCACAACCAATCAAACTAGCCATTATGAATAGTAATACCCAATTTTTGAAATTTTATAAATTTTATCTTCAAAAATGAACTTAATTTTTGGATTCATAATATCGAAATTATCTTACGGTGAATTTTTGGTATTCTTCTGAAAAATTTCAATTTTTGATGGATAGTGAAAAACACTGAGTTATTGTTTGAAACTGACTTTTTATTTAAATAATTATTTATTTTAATTAAATTTATTTTCGGTAAAAATATATACATAATACCTATATAAGTTCAATGTAATTTATTGGATTCAATTTATAATAATTTTAGATATATTAAAATTTATTGAACTTTTTACCGTCTTTTACCCACCTCTTGGGAGCATTTGCAAATTTACATAAAACTTAATTTTACCACTTTTGTGAGTTAAATTTCAAAAATATGAGAGACATGTTTGATATCAATAAGTAAAATTTGGTTTAATAAGATGAAAATAATTTTTGGTGAATAGTAACTTTTTACTTTTATTTACCACGGTTAAAAGTAAATAGAGTAATTAAGGGTAAAATGATATTATTATTACCCTAAAACATGTCCTAATTCTATTGGATAAGTATAATTAGACCAAAAACAACCTTAGTAATAAAATATGATCCTTTAGGTCCACTTGTATTAGATTAGGACATTTATTATTATTTAATTCAAAGAAGAGTTAAAAGTGTTAAATTCAAAGTTTAATAACTCAACCGTTTTTAATATAGGGTTAAACATAAGATAAATTCAACTATAAATATTAATTAAAAAGATAAAAATATTTATTACATAATTCTATTTTTTTTATATTTTTTAGACATTAAATAATTTAATTTATTTATAACACAATGATGATGCAGTAATTATCTAATTAATGAAATATTAAAATAATTAATATTATAAATATCCAAATAAATGTAATTTGAGACTTTTTATGAATTAAACTAATTTTATAGGTTAATATTACATTTTAGGGTTGGTTAGATGAATTTTTTCAAATTAATAATGTCTTTATGAATTTAAAAAAAAACAAAATACCAAATAGTGTCAAAATTTACATAAAAGAGTTTTTAAAACAAATATTATATTGTTAATTGATATTCTATTCCTAAAAATATAAGGTTCGTCCAAAAACTTATATAATGATAGGTTTAGAATTAATGAACCACTTGGGGTTTTCTTGGAAGTTTATAGTAAGTTTATTAACCATATAATATAAAAATACAAAGAGACATGGTAAATGTCAAACTATTTAACTAAGAGTTAAATCTAAAAGATAAAGTTAATATAGTGACTCAAACCTATCTAAAACCTATTGGTTGAGTGGTTTCGACCCATACCCAAATTATCCTTAGAATAATTTATTTTTTAGCTACAAGAAACCGAAAATAATTTTGTTATAAAATAATATTTCTAGATTTTCCTATGGTGCCCCTCACCCCTCTTATAAAAGGGAACTCCCCCTTCTCTCTAATTCACACCTTAAAAGCCATTTGGATAGCCCAAACCCTGACCAAATACCCTCTAAACTATCCCCCCTTCATCCTAGAGGCATTCCTTTTTTCATAAATCCAACCTATGGATCCCTTTTGATCAAATCAAAAGGAAGAACCTGAAGAAGAGGTAAATATTTCATCACCTCTTTCAAATTACTTTCTTCTTCCACTTCCTCTTTCTTTGTTGTTTACATTCTAAAATAATGAATCCAGTATCTTCTATATACTGTGATGTTATTATAAATATGGTACAACCATATTCATTATTCTATCCATCCTTTGAATGACATATCACCATACATGCGTACGCACGGCTTACCATCTCCACGTCGTGGTGTAATTGTTATTCAATACATTATTATTTGAATGGTTATAATAATGATGTGTAATTGATGTAAATAATAAATATAACATGATAATTATTCTTTATATATGATATACCATTCAATTATATATTATTCTAATATCAAAAGAATGATATTGTCGCTCGTGCGTACGTACGAATTACCGTCTCCACGAACGCGATGAGATTCATTCTCCATCGTATCCATTCAAGACTAATTTTAATTAGATGATTAAAAATAATGTTTCAAGAAATATAATTCTGAATATGAATAAGATACATCCTATCCATAACAAACATTACTTATGTAACAAAGTATAAAAAGGAAAATGAATCAGTTAACACCCGAAACGACGATAATACAATGATATTATTAACAAAGCAATGTTAAAAGATAATATATGAAATCATATTAATGTATATGATTCTTGTATAATTTAATAAAAATTATTTAACCATTATACAGGAGGTTAACCTACCCTCAACCAAGGAAAAGTACAAGGTAAGGGTTAATTTCACAATCTCTTTATTATCTGAGGTTGTTTTTACGTAAGTATCTACTAGGACCTCTTTATCATCCACATCCATGTTTCATAAAAATGTATTCCAAAACATTTGTAATATTTACTAGACTATGGGTTAAAATCATTTATACCCTCATTTTACTTTTTATAAAATGGTTTGAAAGGAATCTTTCTTTCATTTTCCAAACAAGGTACCTTTTGACTTTTTCAACAAAATTAAGGTAAGAATGTTTTTTTTTAACTTATATGGCGGGTGAGGCTATTTTCTATCATTGTAACATCATCAAAGCTTCCATTTCAATCTTATATGAATATTTTCAAAATAAATGTTTTCTTTTATAATTATATGACATTTAAATGATTCCAAAATAAAAAGAGATATTTCTCTAAAAAGGTTTTGATTTCATCTATGTCAACATCCTTTGATGGATTTTAAGTTTATTTGAAGTTGATTTATTATGATACAAAACTTATATATTATATTGAAGGTTTTGTGATATGTTTTACTGTGGATGTGTTATTTTATACCATTCATGGTTTATGGATAAATTATTGACATTTTTTATGCTAGATTTAATACGAATGTTTATGTTATGTTTAAAACCTTTTCATATGAGGAATGCATTAGACTTAGTATGTGACAGGTGGAGCCCGCTATAGATTTTTAATGCATCGATAGGTCTCATGAGACAAATTAGTTTCTTGGCACAAGGCCTTGACAAAATCTTATTTTTAGTCTTGGCACAAGTCCTTGACTATGTGGTTATGAAGTCTGCATTATGCATTCCATCATTATGAAAGTGGCTATTGATATTGCATGTGATTATTCGACTAGTAGAATATTCATGTGAGTAAGTAAATGGTATTATTTTGATTTATATTTTCCATATTATAATTAATTTTATGTTGAAAAGGATTTTGTTTTAGTTTTATACATTGACTTAAATGTTTATGCTTATTTATGAATGTTTCCGCTATATTTTTATCCTTACTAAGCATCTGAGCTCACCCCTTTTAATGTTTTATTTTTCCTAGGATGTGAAAAAGTATATTATGACTGACTTGCAGGGATAGTCTATGGGATCTCAGTGTTGTATATGAAAAAAAATTTGTTGTAGTTTTCCATTTTATGATGTAATGTAAGCCTTATTAGTGTATCTTGTACTTCCAAGGCTACTAAACTAATCAGTCTTTCGAGACTTGATCTTTTGTTATCATGCCAATGATACATAATAATGCACCGACTCTGGGATTCTTGGGTTAGGGCATTAGATTTACAATGATAGGGTACAATCCATCTAGATCAAATATTTTCAAGAGAGTTTAACTTTAATATTTATTTTTACATACTATAAGTATTTTATATTTGAGAAGTAGTATTATAATAATTATTTTACCTATCAAACATCATTATTCTATTTTGGAATGAGTAGTTCTTCATTTTTTTTAAGTTTGATTATTTTTTAGTTATCGTTTATGATAATTTAAATTTATTATAAGAATATAATTTTCTAGAATTTAAATTAGAATTAAATCTTTCATATATCTTTTTATCTTAACTCTTAAATTATTGATTTATTCATTGATATTTTACTCCTTAGATTATCAATATTTCTTCTAATATTGATAATTATTGATTTATTTATCCCTCACCCTCTCTTTCTTGGTAATGTTTTATTTTTTTATTTAAATTAACCAATTTAGGGGGATCCTAACTTATTTATTTTTGGTGAGGTTTATAAAATCAACATTCATCTAATTGGGGAAATGTTATTTAAAGTTATAAATTTTTATTTCTATCCATAACTCCATTTTAAGATTTATGTCCTCTATCTTGTTATATTTTTATTTTTTAAAGGTGCAAAGTTTTTTTCAAATATCTTGTTTTCAAATATTTTAATTTTATATTTTTTTATTTTAATATTTCAAACACCTTTTAATTTAATCATGAACTTCATTTAAAAACATTTGCCTATTTATTTTTCAAATCCCATTTTATGCTTCCTTTGAATCTTTTGTTTGAATATTATTATTTTAATAGAATATATGTAAGGTATATTGAATATATTCAAATAAAATTTCTTTTTATCTAATTATTTGAACATATTTATTAAGATTATGTGTAATTTAAATTTATAATTAAATATCTTGAGTGTTTTACCTTTTTTTATGATCTCATTCATTTGTAATACTATTTTTTTACCCTTACCTTATATTATTTTTGATAATTAAAAAGGGAGAGAAGTTTTCCAAGTATAAAAGGGGGATAAATTATTGAATATATCTTACTAATTTGGGGAATTTTTTCATAAATCATGTTTATGGTGAGAAAAGTGTTTCTTTATTTCATAAAGGTGGATATATTTATGGTATAGTTGTGTTAGTTTAATTTATTGAGAACATTGGATATAATATACATTATTATGTATATTTATTGAGAATATTGGATATCATATAGAACTATAATTAGATTTTATGTGATTTTGGGAATGGATTTATTCTCTTTATATAGTTACCATTTTAATTTCCTTGGAAGAGAAGTGACAATTTATATCCTGAATCAACATATGATCGTCTATCGGTGTAAGGTTGAGTATGATCATCTAATGGAAATTATATCCACTATAAGAGTCTTAATACTTAATCATGGGGGGAATAATTCCTGAAATGGTAGGTAAAACATAATATTTAAGATATTCCTATTGTGTATGAATATATGAATATATTTATTGAAGAGTTTCCTAAAATTCCCTTGAATCATGAATTTTATTTTTTAATAGAAAACATACCTAGTGATACACCTATATTAAATACTTATCATATAATGACACAAATTGAGTTTTAGTAATTAGGGAAACAACTCCATGAGAATATAGAAAATAGATTTATATGACTTAGTGCATCACTATGATTTGAACATGTTCTTTTTATTAATATAAATGATGGGTCAATATTTATTTTACATGATTGTCATGAACATAATAAGATAAATATAAAGAAAAATTGTTACCTTCCCCATATTGACTACTTGTTTGAACAACAATTTATCTCAATACAAATATTTACCATTGATTAATATATCATCAAATAAGGTTCAAAATCAAGGATATAACAAAGAAATCCTTTTGAACGAGATATGCACACTATTCACATATTATGATTTCATTAAAACATACAAATTCCCTCAAAATCATCACAGATATATAGAATATAATATTTAGAGATAACCTTGATCAGTTTATGTTACTCTTTATATTTTATATTCTTATATATTCAAATAGAAAGGAAGAGTATGAGGACCATCTGAGGATTGTGGTAAAGACATTAAAGAAGGATAAAATTTATGGAAAAAAAATCAAGTGTGACTTCTAATTATAAAATTTCTCATTCTTGGGTCATGTAATCACATGTTCTGGTATATATATATATATCCTTTAAAGGTGAAGGTTATTAAATAATGGAACAGACCAAAAACTATGAATGATATCAATTTTTTCTTAGATTGGATAGATACTACCAATTATTTCTAATTAATTTATCATTTCTATAAAATCTACCAGCCAAGATGATAGATAAGGGACCCAATTTACTTAGGATATATGAATATGGAGAATATTTCAAGTAGTTAAAGAGAAGTTTGTTTAGTGCACCATTTCATACACTACCTTATAGTGGGAAGGGTTTGTGATATACTCTAATTCATCAATGAATGGATTGGGATATGTTCTCGTGAAAAATGGCATTATGGTGGTGCATTCCTCACAATAATTGAAGGTTCATGAGAAAAATTACCCAACTCGTGATTTATATCATCAAGTGGTAATTTTTTCTTTGAAAATATGGATGTAATGTATTTATAGTGAAAGTTTTGATATATATACTGATTATAAAATATTTATGTATATATTCATGGTGAAATATTGGAATATTAACTAAAATATGTTATTATAGTTGATTAATGATTATGAATACTCAATACATTACCACCCATGGAAGGCAAACAAGTTGGCTGATGCTATTTTTCAAAACCATCATATAATATTTTCCATGAAGGGGATTTAATGTAATCCAATACTTATGTATTTTTAGAGGGTATAACTTGAAATCATGATGGAAGGATAGATATCACATCATTATAAAATGGTTCTTAAAATCTTCATTTATGTTAATATTAAAGAGGTGCAGAAGGAGGAGTTGGAACCAGCAAAGTAGGTAAGGATTGTTCTAGACTTTAACATTTACCATGATGGAATAATGATATTCAAGAACTAATTATGTTCCCTTTAAATACCGTAATTTTATAATGAGGCATTAGATGAAGCATGTAACACATCATTATCTATCCATCATGGAAGTAAAAATAAGTATAGAGATAAAAAAAGTTCTTTTTTAGTTGAAAAAAATGAATTATTATATTTTGGAGTATGTATCTTGATGCTTGGTATGTAATAAAGTTATAGATAAACATTATAATTCTTGGGTGATAATGAAACCATTACCCATACATATATGAAAATGGGAAAAAATCTAGCTATTTCATCATAGGACACTCTAAGAAATATAATGGATATACCACTATTTGGTTATAATCGATCCTCATATGATGTTAGTGAATTTTGATGCTATTTTAGTAGTCTTATAACTTAATAAACTTTGTTGGATATACATTATGAGGTGGTAGGGTCATATTTAGTACCACTCTCAATTGAATCTGATTGAGATCTAACGTTTTACTCAAATTTCTAGATAATAATTCAATGATAATTTAATATTAAGTTTAATTTTAACTTTTTCAATCATCTATAGACATATGGTTAGTCCAAGAGGACCATTAAAACCCTATAAAAAATATGAGATATTAATTCATGGATTTTAAATGTGTATGTGATCAACACCTTACTCTTATATAATTTTCAAAAAAAATAGCTTTCACTCAATAATTTAGATAGATTATTAGGACGTACTATATGAAATAAGTATATATATCCAACATGATGTGATAAAGTTGGGTAACATAAGATATTTGTATATGAGCTAGATAAGGAAATTTAAAATAAGGTCATATCCATTTAGCATTATATTAGGGAAGCTCAAAGTCGAAAAAAAAATTATATTGAAAATCATCAGTTTAGAGTCTGAAGTTAGTGATAAGGTATTCCTTAGAATATATCCTCAAAAGAGGGTTATAGTATTTTGAATAATAGAGAAGTCAAGGCCCATATTTATTAGTCCATTCATGATTCTTGGTTTTATTAGGATGGTAGCTTATCATTTGAATCTTCTAATGAACCTATTCCAAGTTCAAAATGAGTTTCATGTATCACTTTTAAGGAAGTAAATACCTGATCCTTTATTTGTATTGAAATCATTGGTTTTATAGGTATATCAATATATTTCTTATGAGGAACAATAAATTGATATTCTAGATCAAAGATATAATGTTATATGAAACATAAACACATGTTAGTCAATTTTTTGTGGAAAAACCATAAATTTGGGGAAACTAGGTGGGAACCCAAGGATGTAATGAAGTTGATTTATCCTTATTTTTATTCATCATAGTAACATATTTTTAATGGTGAAATTATTATAAGGGGGTTGAATGTATCACCCTAAGATTTTAGAATATACGTTCTCATTAATATATATGATGTGATTAATATATTATAATGAATGACACATTGAAAAGATGTTAATAATTATTTAATAATAAAAAATTATAATTCAATGATAGATAAATAAATTAAACTAATAAATAAATTAAACTAATAAATAAATGTCTTTGAAAAATAAAAGTGGTCAAATTCACTTAAGAAGATACAATTGACTCAAGAGATATTTGTTGAACAGTTTTGTTGAATTGTGAAATTTTTTTAAATTTAATACATTTAATGAATGTTATAAATAAAATTTATTAATAAAAATGAAGAAATATTTAATAACATAAATTAATTACATCCATTAAATTTTTAATTAATGATAAATAATACTAATACAATAATTTTTTACTATATAGAAATTTTTTGTTTACAAAAATTTTTATATTTATATATGTTTTGATTTAAAATATAATTTATATATTTTCAGTATTAAACATATGTAATATTATGATTCATAAACATATGAAAATAAATTATATTTCATAAATTTATACTCAAATGGTTAAAAATGAAGATAAATTCATTTGAAGGTAAAAAGAGATATTTCTCAGAAAACCTTTTTTTATGTATGCAATATATTTTTATATTAATAAATTAAATTAATATTTCTTGATGAATTATTATAATGAAATTTTTAGATAATATATCTAATTAAAAAAATTAATATTCATTCAATGCATTTTATTAAGAAAATAATGATAATAAAATAATTTTAATTCCTAGAAACACATTTTTTATAAAAAAAATTATGAGTTATGTGCACAAATATTATAATTAATTTAAAAAACATTTTCTAATTTAATATAAAAAAATAAATTCCATATTGGGAGTAATAATTTTAATCAATTTTTACTCATTGTGAATAGTTACCATGGTAAAAGTTAAGTTATCATAGTAAGAGCTAAAATTTGTTAAACTAAGGGATAAGACTTAAAATATAACAAAAAATATTATATATATTTTATTTTATAAGGGATTTCAACCTAATATACACATATATTTGAAATTGGTCTTATTTGGCTCTAATTTCCCATTAAAATGACTTTATATTACTTTAAAGATAAGGGCTTTTACAAGTGTTTCACTTCATTCTTTTATAAAAGGGTATCTCTTATTCTCATTTATTCAAAAAATTTGAGTTCATTATCTCAAAAAATTTCCACTAAAATCACTTCCCAAATCTCCTCCCTAGGTCTTATATATTTTTTTCTCACCAAAATACCAACCCAAGAATGCTTATGGAGAGATCCAAAGGAGGATACCCAGTGAAGAGGTAATGGACTTAACTGATTTATTTTAAGTTAATTTCCTCTTAGGATTCATAAAAATATTATATAAAATCATAAACATAATTTAATAAGTATAATTATTGTGTATAAATATTTTAATTATTACGGAATAATCATTATCTACCTCTTTTTCATATCACGGAAAATGGAATCATTGGTCATACATATGTTCAGACCACCGCCTCCATGAATTTATGTATTTAATTTTTCATCATGTATTATTATGGATAGTTATAAAGTTATATTAATTTATTATATATTATATTTATGATATAATTATTAATTTATAAATTTAAATTATTTCCTACCTTCCTTTCCTTATATCTAGTGAAAAATAAAAACATCACATTTATATACATGCAGACTACCACCTCCACAAAGTGATGTGTTCAATTTTTCATCACCTCATTCCATTATAGGTGATACAATTATAAATTATAAATAAATATAAAAATTATTACATGATTATTGTCTTTGAACTATGACCAAGGTGCAAGGACTGCAACCCTCAAACAGAAACATGAATGAAAAATGGAATAGTTAACATCCAAATATTGATTTTAATAGAGAACGATTAATAAAAGGGTGATATAAAATTATATTTGAATGATATATAGTGAGATGTGTTAAAATTTATTTCTAATGTGATCTTATGATAAAATTAAATTTATTATATAGGAAGTTGTAGTGTGTTCAACTGTGTAGAAAACTGAGTTATGGGTTTATGTTACAATCTCACTTTTTATCAGGATTTTTTTTGTTTAAATTTCCTTTGTGGGAAATTTTATATTATTTATAACCTAAAAAAAATTTATTTTATTCTCATATAGGTATTTCTTGGTTTTCAATTACTATTTATCTTTTTTATATCTTTGATACTTAAAAAGACTGAAGGAATGTTTTTAATCAAAAGAAACCTGATTTCTTTCTTTAGGTCGGGAATATATTTCTTCCATGTCCATATTCGTTATTTTTCTTCAAGAATTTTTTTCTTTACTATAATGATTTTTTAGTTCATTTATAACTATATTTGACTTTATTTTCCATATTTTCAGTATGTGTTATGTTCACTTTCATTACAAGGGTGAGAACAAAGTATTTTAAATTTTTTACTACTTAACTGACTTTTTTATGTCCTGGACATTATTCATTAACAATATTATATTAAAATTTTCCATGTATTTTCCAAGAAAATAATATACACTTTTTTTAGTAATTTTCATTTTAAAAAAAATACATAACAAAAATATTAGAATAATTCTTCTTATTTTAAATTCATATTTTTAATGTTTTAATAAAATTATTTTTAATATATGTTAAAATATTTTAAGAATTTGTATGCTTCACTACATATATACTATTGAGATACCATTAAACTTCATTCCCTGTATGGATTATGATGATGAATTTTTGATGAATCCCATTTCTTTCCCATGGGTTAATTAAGCTATAGTGAAATGATTAATTTTTTTATGATCTTATGGTACATATATTTTTTAGTTTTAATTATCTAATGGGTGGGCATAGAATTATATAAAACACCAATTTATTGGGAAAATATGATATATCATGAGATAATATGAATGTGAATGGGGTTTGAACACAATCCACCATGCAACTCTGTCCTCTTGTTCATGGGACTGATGAGTAAAACCAATATAGTATGGGACTATGTCCGCAGTGTTATGATTGTCTTAGTAGTTATCACTAACTAAAGAAATGATTTTCTATACAAAGGTTTTTTCCAAGAACATATGTCTTATTCTTATTATATTATTTCATGGCTCATGATTTATTATTTATGATTCCATACACTTATGACTCATGTATTTTGTTCTAAAAAATCCTTAATCAATGAATATTAATTTATGTTCTTTGACTCATTGGGTATGTTTTCATGATTTATGATCCTATTATCATATCCTTATGTTTATCATATACTCACTTATAATATTTTATTGTTATCTCCCATTATTAACTTACTTATCATATGATATCACATATTCTTAAATTTCTATTTTACTATGTTATAAATAATGTTATTAAGTTTAACAAGTATATAAGGGTACCATATGTGAAGAATGATAGTGGTAGATGTACAATATTGTTTATAAATACATTGATTATGTATCTAGTCTCCAAAGTAAATAATAATTTATGGATCATGGGAATTTATTATTGTGATAGTTATTGTATATTCAATGAAAATGATTTAATATTTATGTAAGTGATGCTCAAGTAACCTCGCATGAAGGTTCCCAGTAGAACTCTTCTGGGATTCCATCAGAGTTCTGATGGGAGCCACTATTATTTTGGTGATATCTTGGTAGTTTATTTAAGATTTTAATTAATTTATTATATGTTATAAATATATAAAAAAATAAGGGGAGTCTAATCAACAGGAACTTACTGGACCCCACCCCTTGGGATTCCTCTCTTTTGAAGATAATTTAGTTTATTTCTAGCTCATTATATGGATAATCTATCATAGGTGGTTTTCATGGGTATGAATCGACTTCCACCATCATCTATTTATGGGTTTTTCATCTTTATGGTAGGTTTTAACGAAAATATCCATTTTAGGGCCCTTTCTCATGATTCTACAATTTGTCATGTGTTGGTTTAATCATGCCATGGAATCTAATGAGTGTTGTCCTATTAAAACTGGATAGTTGGTTCCTTGAGACTTTTTCTATTATAAGTGTGTTTTTTTATCTTATGACTTATGGGAAAGGGTGAGGTCATTTGTTTGATTTAAATTATGATGGATTATGGCCATTAAGTTTTAAGAGAGGTGTTTTAAGGGTTATCTTGATTTTATACTTTTAGTTTGGGTTATGTTGTGCCAAGTTATAATGCATGAAGATTTATGAGACACAACCTAATAATGAATTGTTTTTTTTATTTTTATTTTTAATTTATTTTGATCTTATAACTATTTGGTGTTGTGAGTTGATGATATTACACAATTTAGATATATTTTTCACCGATGGTGGGGAACATATGTTTTTTAGGTTATACCCATAGGGTATTGGGGACACATCTCACCATTGGGGAAGAGGCCATTGGGTTCATGTGTACATAGAGGGATCCATATATTGGTGTTGAAACCCATATTATTCTATTAATATGTGACATAGAGTGAAGAAATGAATCATTATATAAGATGAGGGATACATTTTAGAGGTTGATTATGGGTTTTGGGTTGTGTTTACAATCATTGGATGGGTGTGGCATGATCATTGTATATGGGATAGGGAAATGGCACTATAATTGGTGCATAATAGGATAGAGTTAAAGTGAATTCATGAGAATGATGTCATTGGAATTTTGGATAGGAATAGTTAGTTCCTCGGTTATAAGTTGGATATGTTGCTTTTATCTTGTATGTATTTCTATGTACGATTGGCCAATGAGCGAACCATTTAGATTTTATATAACTTGAATTAAATTATAGTTATTTATTTTAATAATATATTCCATGATATATTTATTTCCTCGTGTTTTTAGATGAAATTATTTATTACTGATATTTCTCTAAATGTTGTGTTTGGTTTCCTGTATAAGAATATATGGTCACCCCATGATCACACCCTAGAACCTCATTATTAGTTGACAACCTTGGTAAAATAAGGAGGCGTTCTTGAGGCCTGTGTGACTTCGATTTTGGTATAGTGGAGGTGAATTGGGTTTGGGATGCTATAATGTGGTATTAGAGTGTGTTTGAGTGAGGGTGGGTGAGATAGAACATAAACCCGATGCTTACAAATGGTTCAAATATGTTGTTATTTTGTTATTTGGGTATGGTAGATAAAGGTTTAGGATCGATGAGAGTAATAAGAAAACATTGTGTAGGTTATTATCTATTGTTTATTTAGGGGGTGCCCATATTATGTTGGTTTGGGGGGTTTATTTGGGTTTTAACTATTATAGTTTTGTGATTTTAAAAGATGATATGAATTTTATGGTTATTTTGTTTTATGAATGTATATGAAAGAGGGTGTGTGTTTCTTGAATCATTTAAATAACAAAAAACTTGCATGAAATGTTTTTTCTTGTGTATAATTGGTTATCTAGTTTTGGAAAATGGTATTAGTTGTTTAAAATTTCCATAACATGTTTCACAATGTTTTATAGTATATGTTTTTGGTGGAATTTTACTCTTCTAAACTAGGTTCTCATACCTTTGGTATTATTAGGTATGAGGATCTTGTCTGTATACCATCTTTGTGTGATACCTGGCCCATAAATGGAATAGAAAGGCTGTAAGGATGGATAATATGAGATCTAGGTGCAGGTTTGGTAGTATGTGGGCTTGTAGGATGTACTTCATAGTAAAGATTTCCTAATTTTTAATATTTTTGTTGTTATATTTATATATAAGGAGTTTTTATTTTATTTTAGTGATATTCCACCTCAACAAAAATTGTTGGAGATTTTGGAGGGAATAAATGAGTACATGAAAAAGAGTATACTTATTAGACCCCATAAGTCCATAGTTGTGGTGCCAATGAGGCATGATCTAGTTAAGACACTTTAGATTGAAGGTGATCATGAGTTACATGTGGGGGTTTTTGAGGTAAAAAGAGCAGGAAAATATGCTAGGATTTTTTTATAACTAACTAAGTAAGAGCATCAGATGGAAAAACTAGAGTATTAAAAAAGGGAGAAAGATAATTGAGATATCTATTTTTTATTTGATTATGGAGTTCTATTCACAACATACTTCCTTATTTCAGAGAGAGTGAGGTCCCCAGGTAGCTAAATTCATGATTGAGTCTCTTCATACCATTTTTGATAAGATTCTGATACCACATTGTTGGATGGAGAATATAGTCATGTAAATTCTCAGGAGACCAGTAAGACACTAAAGGGACGTAATTTCACATGTTGGATGACATTGAATTGTAATGATTTTGAGGAGAGTTTATTTTAGCACATTTTCCTTATGATACTGAGGGAGGTTTGAGCTAACATGTTCATTAATTTTATACTGGGGGAGACATCAATGGTGCATTTTTTAAGTTCATAAATTTGTTTCATTTTCAACTGATATTGTAATGGTATGAGATTAATATGGTGAGGTGATTTAATGATGGACATTGATATTATATTAGATTACAAGAAGAACTTGAATGATGGTAGCATACATAGCAAGGAAACAATACTATTTGGGATAACTAGTGTAACTTTGTGTAGCTAGATGTAGGGATGTGAGGAGAACCGATGAAGCTATTTGAGTCAGGGATCATATTTTTTATCATAAACTGAGTTATCTTCTAGGTGATATCTGTTTGGGAAAAACAAGTATTATTTATACATGGTGTGATAAAAAACTAAACTAATGTTATAATTATAGGTAGAAAGATATTTAGATAGGTTCTGCGTGATGATACCATAATCTCCTAAAGGTATTAGATGTAGTCATATTTAAGTATCTTAGGTAGGACTGAGAGTATTTCTCAGAGTAAGTGGTTATAATTAATTTTCATACTAAATTATTTGAAGAAGTTATGGTGATTAGAAGGTGGGTAAGTGTAAGACATGTAGTTTGAATCCATAGGGAGGTCATATTTCTTGAGATCAAGGTTGGGTTAGTTTCTTGTGATTTTTATGATATTTTTTAGAAAATGGGAGAGCCATTGATGGTATAGGTATACCATGTTAACATTAATTCTAGTTTTATAATATGGGTAACTTTACATGGTATGAATTATGTGTGAAGTGTTTCATTCTGGTAATGTTTTATGTTTTCACATCAAGTATGACATGTGAAGATGATATCATTTTTTGAGACTATTATATATGATTTTATGGTGATGGTAAGGTATGATTCCATAATAATGTCAAGAAGTTTGGTTATAGAGTGACTGGGTAAGAAATTTCTATAGTGTATAGTACCCACAATTAGTATAAATATTTTTTTTATTTAATTGGGTGTATAAATTGGTAATATATGGATGGTTTTTACATCATATCTACTTCTGGAGGGTGATGAGAGAAACAAAATTATGATTTAGTATGTTTTAGTCATTTTTGTAACTAAATATAGCTTAGGGATGGATTTTCCTATATTAGAGGGGGCTTTAATAGACAACATTATTAGGTAAGGTATTTCAGGTTTAACACTATAATAAATATGTGAAATTAAAACTATTTTATGTGTTAAAGTGTTATGAGAAAGCTCATAGTTTGCTTCTTGAAATGGGGGTGAGTGGTGGAGGAATTTTATTCAATATATTATAACTAGAACATCGATGGGAAGCCAAGAGTGTTCAAATATCCAAGGATGTGGCTAATATCTTATCCACTATATTATTAGTGGCATCCATGATATTTTTATGTGATTTGTGATGGGTTTTTTAAAATTTTATTTAATTAAGAATTTGAAAGAAAATATAAAAGTGAAAGGGGAGGCATATCACCCAGAATGATCTTGGAACCACCCCCATTTAGTAACCTCACCTATATTGTCTATTTTCTTTATTTGTGTCGTTTAGTTGAATCTATCTATCATAAGGGGTCTCTATGGGTAACGTTTTACATCCACTATCGTGTATTTTTTTATCACCATCATAGTATTGAACTAAAATATATATTTTAGGTAATTTTATTCATATTAAATATTTATTCCCCTATAGGTAATATCATGTCATGAAATTTGATGAGAATAATCCTTCTAGACTGAGGTACATTGTTCTTATATTTTTTCACTATTATATGTGTGTTTTTTCATCGGGCGAGGTACGAACTTTGGTAGGGTCATGTGAGTAACTATAATTGAAACTGAATATGGTTTTTGAGGTTCAAGAAATTTTTTTTGGGTTTGTCTAGAGTGGGTATCTATGGTTTGGGTTAATCTATTTAACAGAATAATGCATGTAGTTCATTAGTTTAGAACATTATTGTTGAATTGTTTTTTTGGTTACTTATAATTGATTTTGGATCTTGTAATTGGTTAGTGATGTGACTCTCTAGTATGATTTTATTGTTATATATCATTCAATAATGGTGTGGTGACTAAGGTTCACTATGTTATATATTTATACTAGGTTGTGGTAACAAGTTATTTGTAATCCCACTCATAATTAGGGTTATGTTAATATAAGAGGACATATAGGGGGGCTTAATCAATAGATTGATATCTGTATATTTTTTATATATACATCTTAGGGTGATGATTTTGATCATTGAACTAGAGAGGGGATATATTGTAAAGGTTGACCATGGGTGTTGGGTAGTTTTTTTATTACTATATGGTTTCTATATACTCATTATTTATTGGATTCTCCAGGCTATTGAGTTGAAAACTGTGGGACTAGTTGGTTTATCATGGATTTTTTAATCCATCACTCATATATAGGATTGGGTATGGTGATGAATCATTCCCCTGGTACAGTATGGGGTTGATGAATAATTCATTTGTGTTGTCTAAATTTACTATGGTAAAATCATCCTATTCTAGTATTAGCTGTAGTAGGTATTCATTTCACTCTTAGATGGTTGAGAACCAAGTGGAGTGGGGTTTGCCTATTTTTATGGTTTCTGTACATTTAAATTTTATATCACTCATATAAAAGTGGATATTATCTTGGGAAACCCTTGGGGGTGGCCTACTGATTCTATACTCACATCATTCATAGGCTTTCAAGGATGTATGCATACTTTATTAATATTAATATATCCAAGGGAAATGGCCCCTCAACTAGTGTGTAGTTGGATATCGGTGAAGTGAAAACATGAACATGATGTCAATTGATATTTTTCACTAGATTAGATGGATCCTCATTTCCATGTTGGAGTTAATCTTTTGTTATTGAGTGTGTATATTTATATAAATGTCTTGTTGAAGATCCCATTATCCTCTTAATAATTGGAATGACATTGTAAAAATTTATTTTTCTTTAACATATGGAATGTTATATTTATCTACTCTTATTATTTTATGATTTTTTTCCTCTATTTTTGTGTTAGGTTTACTATATGAGAGTGTATAGTCTCCCCATAATTACACTCTAGACCCTAGATTCTATTTGGAATCCACTAGAATATTTGGATTCCCACTTGAGGTCTATAGAACATCGATTAAGAAAAAATGAAGGTAAACCAGGATGATAATTCTAAAACTAAATTATAGTTTAATCTAGGTTGAATCAATATACTATCATTCACTTGGTTTATACATAATTATATGATGTATTTAATGAAGTTCGAAATATTGTTTTAATCATTGATGTGTTTAATTATTACTTGAGCTTATGAATAGAAATGTTATAACATATAAAGTTATATTCAAACATCCGTAATGTGTTTAAGAAATTAATAATGTCCAAGTGGATCTATCATTAATGAAAGAGATCTATTTTTTATTTCATTATAATGGATAATAGATTCATTTAATAAACTTGGATAAAACTCTCTTATATTATTAAATACTTTACTACAAAGATATAATAATATATCACAAAAGTGAATGAGATATATCCTAAAGTCTTTTAGAGGTTTTATACCTAGTATTTTACTTCAAAGAGTCAAGAATCCACTAGTTATTATTGATTACCTATTATCAAAATTATATATTGAAGATTAATTGTATAGAGAGGTATATTCTTCATGTGTTATTTATTATTTATTATATCATTATTTTAGATATTATTGGTTTTAATTTTAAATTACTATAACTTTAAAAAAAAAATGATTTCATTAAAACCATTAAAAAGATCCTAGGTTTTTAATTGAATTATAATTTTTTAAATTTGAAATTATTTGAAGAAAACCATAAAATCACTAAATCAAATAGGAATTATTTTTTAGGAAATAGAATATTTTGATTTAACTTATTGGACATAGTTTTTTTATAATGACTTTTAATTTATTTTCATTATTAATTTATCTCATTCTTTTTTATTCTTACTCTTGTTAACCTTAATATTACTGTTATTATTACTAAATTTATTGCAGACTAGATTACAGTCAATTGGTTCAATGATCTTATTAAAATTACATGGGTAAGGGGGTTCAAACATTTTACCGAACCCCCATTGGTTTTTAGGATGTTATTTCATGTGACACTTTGGTTAGCTCTGGAATGCATCCAAATTGGTGTTATAATATTTGGTGTCGGGGGTGGTCCCATTGAGGATGAAGTGAGGTGTTAATTTCAGTGTTCTTGGAAAATAGGTTGAGATAACCCAACCATTACATGCCCACATAATACATCATTAAATATTAATATTTATTAAATTTGATAATAAATCATAGACTTAAAACCTATAGGTTTAGTGTCTTTGGATATTAGATACATAAATGATTTATTCTCTAACCTGGTGAATATTTCTCTATAATTGCTTTATATTGGACCCCTTTTAGAAATATCATATATTATACACTTCTTCATTACCATGGGA
Source organism: Viscum album (assembly GCA_963277665.1). NCBI lineage: Eukaryota > Viridiplantae > Streptophyta > Magnoliopsida > Santalales > Viscaceae > Viscum > Viscum album. The sequence goes on from OY728139.1 coordinate 482,733,620, forward strand.
GTGGAAACATAAGAAATAGTAACCTAAGATGATTATTAAGGGGGTGAAGGTAAGAGATATCAATTAATGGTCATAAGTGATAAAAAATGAACATATGGGTTTGAGAACATAATAGTGGTATATTAACATAGCATAAGTAAATCATACTAAATAAAATATGGATTTTAGATCCTAAATCATGCTATAAGGATTTTGTTATGCCATATTGAATGATGAACATGAATGTGGATACAAAAGATAATAATAATGATCCACAAATCATAAAATAGAAATGTGTTATAACATAGAGATGTGATTTAAGATATAAATATGTCACACACATAATCATAGAAAATCATTTCTTATTCCAATGATGGTTGTCAATATCATCATCCTGTTTTGGATAAATTCCCATAATATATTTATTTTACTCTATATTCTCATATATAAAGTGGGTTGGGTTAACCCCCAAGCCCCTTACATATCATATCATGGGGTATATTTCTTTACCTAATGCATTGGAGGGATACATAATTCTAATTAAACCAATAACATAATGAAAAAATACGCATATGTCTTCCAAAATAAATCATTCATCATTATATCATAATATTTATAACATATGATAATGAAAATAGTTTCATAAGATTAATCATAAGTCATGAATACAAATCATCACAAGAAATAAATTGGATGACTCTATTGAAAAATAACCTCAGGGAATTATAAGAAAAAATAAATCACACTAATATAAATAAAAAATAGAATAATATTAGAAAATTATTTGTAAAATAAAAAAGAAAATTTATTTAATTTATTTAATTTTCTTTTAAAAAGAAATAATTTATAAACCAATGGTTTTATAAAAATAATGATAATGTAAATAAAAATTAGTTTGACTAAGGATTCAAATTGGGAAAGGAATAATCATAAAGAAAATTAAAGAAAATGGAAGGAGAAAGTGACCGTGAGTAAAATGTTAAAAATGATTCATTATAAAGAATTTAAAATAAAATAGAAATTATGATTATTTAATAATATAATTAGGGATAATGGAATATATAACAATATATAAAAAACATATACATAGAATAGAAATATTATTGACCTAAAAGAAGTGATAAGGTTGGATCCACTTACAACCGTAATTTTGGGTGAACTATAAACCAATTAAAGGGGAAATTATAAGAATTATTATAAACCCAAAAAATAACAAGTGGAGAATAAAATAGTTGTGGTTTTAGAGAGAAATAAATAAAATACCTTGATGTAAAGTTACTCATAAATAATGTCAATTTCAAAATAAAACTATAAATAAAATCCTTAACTTTAATCTTGAATTTCATGAATGTTATTTAGCCTCTTAGATGGAACCACTCCTTCTCCAAATGGGTTCCTTCAAAAAAATTATTTAAGATTAAATATTGGTAATAGAATCTATCTGATATATAATAATAATTTAAGAAATAAAAATTTTCAGAGGTTCAAGAGAGAACTGAAGGATATTAGTGGTTTGGAAGGGGTGGTAGAGATCTACTTTTATAGGGTAATATGAAGGAAATTTTCTTCAAAACATGAGTTCAGTGTAGGGTAATTGAGTACTAATATAGGATTTAGTTGAGTTATGTTAGAAAATTTTAGTTATACTTGTATTATTGACTCTTAAACCTATGAAAAAACTTTTAGAATGTATAAATATCTAAATAATTACTCAATATTTAAGTCATGTTAATTTTACTCATTTTTACCTAATTTAATAATTTATTATTTTAACCCTTTTTTTACAATTGTTTTATGTAGTTTATATTATTTTGGGGTATTTTAAATTTATAGAGAGCTTTATTTTTTATTTTATATTTTTTAGAAATTTTTTCTCATCACACAGTCTTTACTAGGTTACTACACGATTAGATAATACCATGCGGCTTGACCATACATGCATATGGATGACCCATATATAGGTATAATTTTTAGTTCACATTGAATGTTCATGGTAATGGGTGCAAGGTTAGAACACGATTTAGTTAGAACCATGTGATACCCATATAAAGGCATGTATGGGACCTTTATGTAAAGGTATTCTGATGCAAAGCTTATGCATAATTTGAATAAATAATGTAGTAAACATGAAATTAGATCTATAGTTGTATATTTCTATTTAAAATGGTTTTTACATGGTTTACCGAATTGTGTGACATAATCATGAAAATTTAATATGTTTCTAGAAAATGAAATTTTCCAAAGTCCCCATATCGATTTTAAGGTGGATTTGGCCTCCCTTATTCCCCTTCATGTTTGACCAACCTTAGAGCACACAATAAACCTCCCCCATTCCCTTTCTTATCAAGACATTCCCACATCATTTTCAAGTGTAATTATAATTTTAATACCCTCTTTATTCATAATTTCTTATTTCTTTTCCTCACCCTTCTTTTATCTTTTTATTTATTTCTCCCACAAAAACCCTTTGGGTTTCTAGGGTGGGATTTATGGTTTGGGTGGATTATTCATGAGGGTTTTATTTTTAGGTATTTTGAAGGGATTATCCTTTTTTGTTTGAGTTTTCTCCATTAATGGTGGGGACTTCTTAATATATCTCCTCATTTTTTAGGTATGTTTTTTTATTATTTTATTTATTTGGCATGTCATTTAATTCTTGAAATTTATAAATGTTTAGTTTGATAAATTATGAATATATATGATAGTTAAATAGGATTTATAAATTTTTTTCAATGGGTTTTCACTTATCAAAAAGGATGGTTTCGATGTGTTTTAATTTTTAAAAGGATCTATCTATTAATACCATGTTTCTTGAAAATGGTTTCAATGGTTTTTATGAAATGAATTTTTTGTTTTTAAAAGGTGCATGACCCTGTGTGTGTTGTTGAATGGGTAATTTTTATGAAATTGTTCCAAATCATTAAAAATAGTTTTGAATATGATTTTAAATTTTTTTTTTTAATGATTATTTTGAGATGTAATTTCAAAGGAATATGAAGTGGATTAGCATATAGAGACATGATTTTAGCTAGGTCTGTTTAGCACCTTAAATGGTCCTAAAATATTAGGATTTTATATGACACTCTTGAGACCCTTGCATCATTTTTCTTGAAATAGGGTTTGAATCCAAGGGGGTTTTATTAAAGTTGAAAAATGAATGGTGATAAATAAGGGTTTATTTCTTATTAAGGTGTTAGAGGTGAGGTGAGAGTCATGTTATTTATAATCAGTATATATTATTGGGTTGATTTATCACCTCCTATTCTTGGAATCCTTAGTACACTATCCACTAAGTGATAGGTCAATATATATGTGACCCCAGATAATTTCACGATACAAGTGTCCCCCTAATTTTTTAGTAGGCTAAGGCTAGTGGGGTCTTACAAAATTCATGCTCAGTGTAATCTAGTTGGGTATATTATGTGTAGGATGCATAATATTATGGAATTTTTCTTTTTTTGGTAATAATTAGACAATATTATCTTAGGATATAGTGAATTTTCCCATGATAATTAATGAAACTCCTTGGGGTAAATCCTTTCCTTTGGTTCCCTAGTTATACTGGAATATTTTTCACTAGAATTGTTGTATCTTATATTTCTTTTAATTTCATTTATTATATAGAACCTTTGGGATTTATCTATTATTCTTGTTTAATTAATAAATATTTCTATTATATGTTTTAAAGGTGTGTCTTTAAAATGGTTTTATAATTGTTATTTCAAATGGGTGTTTTAGTAAAAGATACTTCAACTAATGATGTTTTTTCAAAGTGATTGATTTTATTTAATTATAATTAAAAGGAAGGTTTATAAAATTTCCATGGAAATGATATTGATTATTATTAACTTATTGATAAAATGATATTTTATATTTTTATTTAAAACAATCGAGGATGAAATCTCTTTCAAATGGAATAACACAAACTCCTTGGTGAGATCCCATTGGGCGTGGTTTCACTCACACCCTATATAAACCATTTAGTGTGAACAATTATTATTTTTTCCTTTCAGGTTTTTTGATCTCATTTAGGTCATTATATTTCCTTATTAGGTGTTTGTAAATTAATTGATGATGGTTATGGGTGTGGCGAGTGATCAGGTGTATATAGACCTAGTTTTTTGGTGCTCAGTTGGGTTTTATATTATTTTTTAAATGTTTATGCAGTTTTCTTATCAGATATATTTGATGTTGGACATTACATATATATCTAATTCATTTATTCATTAATATATTTAGTTTCTTTATACTCTCATGGGTGGTGGTTATTTTTTATCTATAGTGAAATCATTCCCACTTGTATGATATGTTGATACACTAACACTAATCATATGCCTGGGGAAATTGAGGACATTCCTCAGGCCATGTTACAGAGTGATATAGGTGGATAGTTCATAGATTAACTAGGATGGTTTATGAAAAAATGATATGAGAACCAATACCTAGATGGAATTTCTATTGAACTACCTGGGTTTTAGGTGTGAGGTCCATAATAAGGTTGTTTTTCTTTAAAGGGGTGTCGAGTTCAACACCCATGGAAAAGTGAGACTTAATAGAATATGTGTTGTCACCCATGTCAACATGGTGAACCCTTATTTTCAAGATACAAACTGATTATAACACTATAGATATGTTTGGATGTCTTGGATTAGTGTTAGGATGGGTGACATACTAGGTTGTTTTCCAAGGTGTGTGTGAGTGAGGAGATAACACACTAAAATAACAAGTTTTGGTCTATGGGAACATTTATTTACTTATGAATGACATTTTATATGTAAATAGTTTTGGAACTGAGACTGAGAGGTATTTTTTAAAAAATTGATTGATATTTCTAAACATTATTTTATAATTGTTGTAAATGGGGTTTCAATGTTTGTAAAAAAAGTTCTAGGAAATATACTTCAGTTGAAATTTGAATGCATTTTGGAATCAAAATATTTTTTTATGAAAATTATTGGTTTTATAATGGAATATCATGGGATACTAAAATGAGGGGAATTTTTTTATAAAAATACTATTTAAAAGAGTGTAGGTTTATGTAAAAGGAAGGTTTGATGTTTTAAAATAGGAAAGGATTTTAGGGGGGGAATTCAATGAGATTTGGTTGGGTGAAATTCATCTTGAGATTATTTTCAATCATATTGGTGTCCTTTGATAAAATATGGTAAAGAATAGAAAAATAAATATCATAGTTTTTTTTCTTTAGATTATACCCCCATAGGAGTCTCTAAAGAATAGAGTAAGTCTATTCATTAGACCATCCTTCAGGATGTTTCTCAACATCATTTAGAAACTTTTCATCCATGTTTCGATTATACCCATAGTAAAAAATAAGTGTTGGATCATAATTCATCCTAGTACATAGGCCATGCCTATAGTTTCTTTAACAATAGGAGACTTTTACTTGATCTTGGAGGTGTTTTGGGTCTATTTATTAAAGGGGGGATTTTTAGGTGCAATCGTTCTTTTTATGGTTGTTAGTTTTGGGGATCTTAATTTGTGTTATATCAAAAAATATTAGCTCTTCCTCCCATGGATGGGGATGAAATGTGGATTAGGGTGTGCTTCATCTCCTTCATAGTATTTTTTTGGGATAATTTCCTTTATATGGGTGTTTTGATGATTTGATATTTAGTGGTTTGATAAAAGTTAACTCTTGGGTTAGTGATTGCGTAACTGGGATGGTTGTTTACATAGGTTTTTTGAGTACTAGAAAGTGATTTATTTATTTATTTTGGTTCACTGTGAGAAGATATTCCATGTTTCAGGTCTAAATTAACACATTGACTACCATGACCCATGTTTGGAGCCCATGATTTATCCTTATTGGTTCTTTTATCCCTTGACATTATCTTCAGTTTCATGTCTAAGTTTGGTTATATTTTGTATTTATGGATGTTAGGTTCACTTTGGGTCATGTTTTCTTTCAGAATTAGAAATATTTCATTGGGTGTTTTTTCAAGATCAATGGAATTACTATTATACTGACCTAGTTGTTTCATACATATATATTACATAATTAATTGTGGAATATTCATTATTTTACATTAAAAAAATAGACTTTGAATGATCGTAATAGATTAGTACCTTTAGAAACATGGTAACATAAACATTGATCCATAAGTGGGCTACAAAATCTCCCACTACATTCTTCACAACTAGATCCATTCTTATAAATATGATACCTAATATATATAATCATAATCTGGGTAAAGGAAACATAAGAAAGGCTAATCTCGAATTCTCAGTAAGGGTAATCAAGGGAGATATATAAGCATAAAATGAATAAAAGGGTATAAAAACATGAGCACAAAATTTGAAGATCATACCCTCTATATTAAGGATCATAATATTTATTCATGGAATATATATTGGTATTTAATAAAATATGAATCATAAGTAAATCAAATAACATGAGCCTTGAGAGCTTAACATTGGTATATGAAATGGAATTTGTGGGATACACATAAAAATAGAATATAATTTCCATATTAGTCAAGGATCACTATCAAGACCATAATAATAGACAAAGTCCTTAACTAAAATGGGTTCACTCCCCATTCTTGTAATGTCTCGGATTTCTCCTTATTTTATTTTTGATATTATATGGGAATTCTTTCGAGACCAGGCTTTGAGACGGCGTGCAATTCCGAGGCCCGGTGAGCCCGGAACAAATGTTTGAATTTAATTAAATAATTAAATTATGCACGCATATGGTTTTCTTGGAAAAGTGTAATAACTCCTTAACGGGTCCTCAGATCAGAAATATGAGGGCACCGTTGCATCCAGAGGATCAGGTTTACCCTAGGATAAACCTAACATCGGCTGGCACAGGTCAGTGGTGAAATCTAGTTTTTGGACGTAACCGTAATAAAATATTTAATTAAAATATTTTATTAAATCTTTTGGTGGAGACTGTCTTTTTATCCTTTTTAAATAAAGGCTTGTGCAGGGGTCCAGGGTTACAAACCTCATAACCCTGAAACCCCTGGAGGCTCTAGGAAAGCTCTGGAGGAAACCCCCAATGCAGCGATGACGTTCTTGACGAATTTCACTGGCGACAATGACATGGAAATCGGATGTTCGCCAACGAACGCCGCAGATCCAGGTAGGATGTTTGATTTTGGTTTCCTTTCCCTGTTCTTGATTCCTATGACGAATGCGGACTAATCCACAGACATATTAGCCCACGAATCGATCGTATTTGCAGGATGGGCTTTTTGCGGGGATTTTGGGGATTTGATTCTTGAATTTATTTTGGTTTCGTTCAACCTTCTAACTGTGATGAACCAAGATCGACACGAACATCGATCGAGGTTCATCCCTCTCGATTGTGGTGCCTTTCTTCCCTGATTTCTCACGTTCTTCGTGTGCGTTCTATGCATTCTTCACGGAGATATGAACGACGGATCGTTGTGCATCCGTTGTGTGACGCAACAATCCCAAATTAAAGATTTGGCAACGGCACAACCCCACGGAGGTGCGACTGTGGTGGTGACGGATGGATCGAAGCGGATCGGAAGATATCATTCTTCAGACGATTTCCGCACAGATGATTGGAATTGGATTTTGGAGTCGATCGAAGGCCTGAAACCCATGGATTCGGCATCAATATGATGAGGCAACCCATGATCTTGAGTTTCATGGTAAACGGACAAGAGAAACATGATCCAAAAATCCGGTCGAGGCGCGAGGAGGAAGACGATGATTCGGGAGAAATCCTGACTACACGGTGTGTAGTATGGGATACACGGCGTGTGTTCTTCCGTGGACCACCTGGTGTGTACTCTGGGAGTACACGGACATGGGTTGGGTACATAGACAAGGTCACGACATGTATACCCTTCCCCGGCCAGACCCGGCCAGATACACAGGATACCCCGTGTACTTGTACACGGGCTGGCGACATGGACAGAGACCGTGTGCGGGCACATGGCCAGCGTACACGGAGCGAACCCGGGTGCTCGGGCACGATGTGTAATCCTACTACATGTCGTGTAGTTACTTTTAGAGATATTGTATGTTTACACGGGCAGTATCCAGAGTCAAGGAACATGGTGTGTGATCCTACTACACGTCGTGTAGTCTAGTTTTACACACCTGGACTGGAGACACGGGCCATTTACACGGGCAGTACCCGGAGTCAAGGAACACGGTGTGTAACCATACTACACACCGTGTAACCTATTTTTCATGGCTTGAGCTAGCTGCCTTCTGTGACATGGACAAGTTTATTTAGGTTTCGTCCCCTTGGCCTTTCTCTTGAAGTTTTCTAGTATCATTTCCTACTTATAAAAGTATGATCCCTTCAGTAAGACTTCCGGAATAGAGTTTTTAGAATCCCCTCTATGATACTTAGAGTCAGATCCTCTATTCCTTAATGGTACCCTAGGTAGAGTTTCTTGGTATCAACATGACCTACTTTACCCAGGTGCTGATTCTCTACTTAGTAGGTTAGTTCAGACTGAGTTGTTGGAATCACCCCATGGATATTGGTTGTGATCCTTATCTGAGCATCATATTCTCAAGTACTTGTGGAGTGTGTTCTCCTGTAATGAGTAATTAGTATCTCTCTCTTTATACCTAGGAGTGTGTTCTCTTTGTTACTTGCTTAGTGGAATATTTGAGCTTGATCTTAGTGGTGGTTTCGTGATGGTTGATCGTGTATGAGTATATCTGGATATTCTTGTTATATGTTCTGTAAACATATACTGTGTAGAGATGACTGTATCTTTTCTTTGTGGTATTTTCCCTTGATTTATTCCTTTGTGGTTTCGGGGTGTCCTACTGGGTATTGTTATACTCACCCCTGCACGGGCTTTGCCCGCACGTGTCGTGTCTTGTGCAGACGAGCGAGCCTTTGATAGGATTCTAGGTGGACCAGGACCGGATGGTGCTCAGTGAGATCAGACAGGCCGAGGTGTGTTCCTACGGCTACAGATTGCAGTCCCAGTACCTTTCTTTATAGGTTGGACTTTGTTGCAGACTTTCTTTTGGTGGTATTGTACTTTTGTCCCAGGGTTTTACATTACTGTACGTTACTTTCTTGTCATACTCTTTTGGTTGGGATTTTAGTGTATGCATGCATTTCCATTTTTAGTAGTTATTAATTTTATGCTTTGCGGGCTTGGAGATGTGTGTACGTGTGTACAGGTTTATAGGCAATGCCTCCCATGTTATTATCATGCCTACTCGGTGCTAGTCAATAGCCCATGTCCTTTTGGAGGCGGGCTTGGGGAGTTGCGGATCGGGCCCCACTGGGACGGGTCGTGACAGAGTGGTATCAGAGGGGGTCAGTTCTACCTTAGAGACGAGAGTATGTGAGTTAGTTTGGGGAAACAGTGTTAAGTGTTTCGAGTTCGGCTTTCAGGCCAGGGACCCCAGTGTTTGTGCGGGCGGCCGACATATCCATACACCAGGACTCTGATAACTTTATTTTCGACTCGGAACATGAGAATACTAGTTGTAGGGGAAAATGATGGTACATGCATCATATAGGAATGGTTTGTGGTTTCCATGTCCTTCTTGAGTCAGCTCTCCAGATATACTCACTAACTGAGATACATCTTATTTCTTTACAAGATGCCTCCGTGATGCGCACCCGCTAGGATCCAGAAGCTCGATCACGAGGATGACCCCCTCAGTGATGAAGCTTTGATACGGGGACCATATCCCCCAGTTTTACCTTCGGGTGGTGTGCTGGTTATCCCACCACCTGTGGATAAGTGTTTAGTGCCTGTTGTACCAGTGGAGGAGGAGCGCGGGATGAGTGCACTCCACGAGTTTCAAAGACAGAGACCCCTCAGGTTTTGAGGTGAGCCTGACCCTCAGGCAGTAGAGGACTGGCTTGAGGCAGTGGCCAGAGTCTTCCATTTGGTCAGGACATCGACAGACCAGATGGTGATCCTAGCGGCGAGCCTTCTGCAGGGCTCAGTAGGATGATGTTGGAGTTTGGTTATCCAGACCCATGACGAGGCGACTCTTACATGGTCAAAGTTTGAGCATCTCTTTAGAGAGGAGTTTTCACCAGTTACCCTGAGAGCAGTATGGATACAGGAGCTTCTTCAGCTCCAGCAGGGAACCATGATGGTGGCTGACTATTCATCGAGGTTTACCGACCTCTCATAGTACTCAATGGATATGGTCAGGGATCGGTACTTCATAGGTCGAAATTTTGAGTGGGGATTGCGTAGAGACATCCGAGCTAGCATCATCCCTATGAGCATTCCTACTTATACTAGGGTGCTCAAGAGGGATCTGGTGGTCAAGAGCTTCTTGGAAGAGTAGAGACAGCCAGCAGTTGTCAGTAGTGAGCGAGATGGAGTAGATACCTCGGTAGTAGGGAGCTGACGTCAGGGACCTAGGCGTGGGAGATGTTTTCATAGGAGATCCCAGGACAGAGGATCTGTCGTACAAGGTTCGCAGGGCGCATCCAGCCAGCCTCGAGAGAGGTGATTCTACTCTTGTGATGGCAGGGGATATCTCTCTCAAGATTGTCTGACCCATCATACTACAAACATGGGAGCACTGGATGGACCACCTAGGTAGAGGCAACGTGTGGAGTAGATAGATTTGTGGGGCAGTGGATGTGGAAGAGGAGCTGGGAGAGCAGATGGAGGTGGTTGGCATTTTTAACCTTTACCACCACCCCTAGGAGGTCCACCCCAGGCTCAGGGAGCTGGTTGACAGAGGTAAGGACAACTGCAGGCAGCAGAGGCTTATGACCCAGGTACTCCCAGAATGATTAGAGGTATAATCTGTGTCTTTTCTACTTTGGTTACCGTACTAATAGACACATGTGGTAGTAATTCTTTTCTGTCTTCTTATCTTGTTCGAGACCTTGAGATTCTAGTTGAGCCGTTAACTCGACCCTTACACTTAGAAACACCGACTGGAGAAGATTCAGAGATCACACACCTTTGCAGATAGTGTGACCTGACCCTTGGAGGCGAGAGTTTCGGTTTGAACCTCTTGGTGGTATCATTGAGGCCTTAAAATGTCATTCTTGGTATGGATTGGCTATCCATAGTTCATGCCCAGATTGACTATTTTAGGCGAAGGGTGCGGTGTGTCCACAGTGATGGAATGAGGTTCTCCTTCATCGGTGAAAAGGAGACCCAGGCAGTGCAGAATGGACTCATGCATAAGAAGGCACAACCGATTTCACATCAGTTGGCTAGCCTAGCCCTTGACGCAACAGATGTTACGAGTTTCCAGTTTCCAGCAGTAGTGGATGAGTACAAGGATGTCTTTCTAGAGGATGTCCTCAGACTACCTCCCCATCGAGAGATAGATTTCTGCATTGAGTTATAACCCGGGTTGACACTGATATTAGCATCAGCATATCAGATGGCTCCTGCAGAGCTTCACGAGCTGAGAGTGCAGCTGGAAGACTTACAGAGGAAGGGCTTCATGAGACCCAGTGTTTCACCCTGGGCGGACCCATTATTGTTTTCCAAGAAGGCAGACGGGAGCTTGAGGCTGTGTGTGGATTACCGGCACTTGAATCAGGTGATCATGAAGAACTGGTATCCACTACTAAGGATTGGTGACCTCTTCGACCAGTTAAGAGGGGCATGATGGTTCTTGAAGGTTGATCTACGATCAGGCTATCACCAGTTGCAAGTACAGTATGAGGATATACCGAAGATGGATTTCAGATGTCGCTACGGTCACTATGAGTACTTGGTGATGCCCTTCAGCATGACGAACGCCCTGGCATTGTTTATGGGACTCATGAACCGGATCTTTCAACCCTATCTAGATCAGTTCATAGTGGTCTTCATCAATGATATCCTTGTGTACTCTACGTATGAGGAGGAGCACGTGAGGCGCCTAAGGATGGTTCTGGACACACTCTGAGAGCACCAGTTGTACGGAAAACTCTCGAAGTGTCAATTTTGGATACAGGAGGTCCACTTTCTGGGACACGTTATCACAACAGATGGTGTAGTAGTGGACCAAGACAAGGTAGAGACAGTGTTAGTGTAACATCCCAAGTAAGTAATGAATAATAGATATTTTTATCTATGTCTACTAATGAATTAGATAGTTTTTTAGAGGCTTAAAATGAGAATAAATCCAATCTTAAGCATGGAATACACTAATATTTTTAAAAGATTATTTTACTGCCTTTTTGATGGAAACCATTTTTAAATCAAACTTTCGACAATTTTATAAGCTCTATTTGTCAAAATAAACTTATTGTTTATTATTGGGACATTGAAATTTACATTGGATAATTTTTTGGTATTTTTCTGACAATGTTCATTTTTTTAAATGAATAGTGAAAAATACTGCATTTTACATCAAAAATGATTTTTCATCTAATTTAATTATATGGTTAGATTATCTATTGAATTGGTTTTAAAGTTCAATTAGAATATATTTTTACCATTTAATCCAATAGTGGTCGTTGGAATTAATTTCACTTTGAAATTGGACTTAAACTAGTGTCAATTTTTTGATACTTATTGTTTCATAAAAACACGCTATTTGCTCTGATAGCGGGAATTAATTATTAAATTAATTAATGCAACTTATATGTTTTGAATTTTTTAAAATAGACATCATTTTTGAATTCGGAATATCAAATATATCTTAGGGTGAAGTTTTGGTATTTTTCTGAAAAACTTCAATTTTTGATGAATAGTGAAACCACTAAGTGGTACTTAAAAACTGATTTTTCGTTTAAATGAAATTTTACCACCTCTGTGTTTTGAATTTAAAAAATCCTAAATACATGGTTTTCATTAAGAAGAAAAATTTGGTTCAATGGGATTAAAATAATTTTTTGTTGAATAGTAACTTTTAAGTTTTTAATCACGATTAGAGGTAATTAGTGTAATTTAAGGTAAGAATAATGTTTTAATAATATAAAATGACCTAGAAACATGTCCTACCCTTATTGGATGTGTCATGGAAGACCAAGACAATCCATGGGTCAACTTGGGGACCCCATGGAGCCACTTTTGAAGGAAAATGACATTAATATCTTTTAATTTAATGTTAAAGTAAAAATGTCACAAACATGATTTATTTTACTAAAACAATTTTTACATGGGGTTATACAAGTCATATTTTTTACTATAAATAATAATTGGAAATATAAAAAGATTTCCTACATCATAGTATTTTTTTTATAATTTTTATACATTAAATAAATTAAATTATTTATGATATCATGATGATGCATCGATTACCTCATTATTTAACGATTTAAATAAAATGAAAAGATAATGTAAAATCTAAGACCTAAACTTGTCAAAAACCTATTGGTTGGGTATATTTTGAACCCTTATCACCTTATCCTCGAATTATATCAATGCGGGACCTCTTAAATCCGAAACTCATTTTAAAATAAAGTAACATTTCTTTACTTTCCAAGAGTGCCCCTCCTCTCCTCTTATAAAAGGCTCCCACCTCTACCTCCTTACCCACACTTCCAAAGCCTTTGGCTCGGACAACCCCTACCCATTTTGTCTCTCCACATCCCTCTATAACTCTTAGAAGCCTCACTTTGGGCATAAGTCTTCCCAAGGAAGCCTTTGAGCTCAAACCAAAGGGAGTTACCCGATTTTAAGGTAATGTCTTCACTTGGGTCCTTTTGTTTTATTTTGCTTCTACAACCCCCTAAACTCTTTTTATTCATTTATTTTGTAACAAATCCAGTATATTCAATATACTATTATGTTTTTATAAGAAATATTAGAGCTACACTTACACACACCTACATCTAATGGCTAAATAACATATTGTTTCCGTGGATGGCGAATTTCTGCCTCACGAAACGATGATTGTTCAACACTCATATAACACCTTAAAAGGTGGCCATTAAGATGTCACTATATTTATATATGATATATAATATGTTTATGTTTTACTTAATCTTCTGTATTTTTCATTTATGGCATACCTTTATGATTTCCATTATGGGTAAACGTGATATCTTCATTTTAGGAAGTGCAGACTACCGCCCCCTCAAAGTGATTTGATTCATTAATGCCATATGTGGGACATATAAAGGATTTAATTAATTATTTTATATATGATATTATACTGGAATTATAATATACCATTATATCATTATGATTCCATTTCATAAAATATGAAATAGAAATGAAAGTAGCGTTCATGCGTACGTACGGCTTACCGTCTCCATGAACGGTGCATTTCATTTCTTACCTCTAAACGTTATGTAATATTATAAATGCATGTATATACTGGATATATATGATATATATGATATCTACATCATGAGTATAACTCTGGATATAATGGATACATGAACAACTTGTAATTATAAAGAGTTTATTTTTGACTCAAGTACCAATGATCGTTAAAACGGCCGTTAATAACTTAAATAATTACAAAGTGTTCATGAAATGGTAATAAGTGATATAAAAGGAATAATGAACTTGAAAAAGGTTCTTAATCAAGTAGAAATTAACTCAAGTTTATTATTCAGGAGATTAAAGAACGATCGAGTCAAGTCGGACCTGAGGTAAGGGACTTCGTCTCAATCTCCATTCATTGGGGCATATTTTGTTTTATACACAACCTTCTTTTAAACGGTCTATCAACCCCTTTGACTTTTACGTTTATCCAAAAGGAATCTTTTTTATACGAATCATTTTACTAAACAACAAAAGGGAATGTTTTTGTCGTACGTATGCGGCGACAACGACTTCTCCGCCGCCGTGACCATTATTTGAGTTTTGGCTTCCTCTACAAGTCGTACCATTTTTTTAAAAGAAAAATAAATACCGTGTTTTACTTTTCTTTTATTTTGGTATTGAAAATGGTTTTCATAATGTTTTTATATCAATGTGTTTTATTGATATCTTGTGATTGAAAGGTGGAAATGTTATGTTTCCTTTATGCATGTTTTATGTGATACGATTATGTTGTGGTTCTTGGGCATTATTATGAAGATGGGTGGTTTCGTGATAAACTAAGGGTGGGTGAGCCCGATATAGCTCTCCAATGCATTGGGTAACGTGAAGGGGTTAAACGTTGAGGTTTCTCCGAAGATATTTAGGGAATATATTGTGATGGGTATTCCAAACGTAACCAAGAGGGTTACTCCCTACATAAGAATGTTATGAATGCCTCAAGTTACCTTTATGTCTTGCGATTTTTATGTTTTATTCATGATTTGATGAGATATGTTAAAGTGCTTATGTTTTATAGGTAAAGTATGATTTCATTCTTATGTATATATGTACTCATGTTTCCTTTCCATATTTTTATATCCCATACTGATCTTTTTATGCTCATCCCAAGTTTTTGAAATGTTTTTCATAGGTCAAGGGAAAGGTACATGATATGATGATAGTGTCAAGGAAGTGTCACGAAAGAATCCATGTTTTATTTTAAATATGTTTTCGTTGATGGGAAAAATGAATACTATCTTTTATGTGACCTCTTTGTTTAATTTTTGAATGTAATGCAAGTTTTATGATCTAATTCTCTAAAACTCTAAACCTGAAAAGATCCTCAATGTGTAATCTTGTTATAACTCAAGATTAAGTAATGTTTAAGGCTGGGGCCTTATAGTTGGTATCAAAGGTCGGTTTAGATAACTTTAGGAGTTAGAATTCTATTAAATGATTATCCAAAAAAAAATTATGGTCAAATTGAAATGATATAGAAATTGAAAATTACCATGTTGCTTCATCTAAGACATGTTTATTCAGAATGGTTTTCCACAGAGGAAATAGGGAAGCAGTGTTAGGAAGGCATACAGAAGGAAATAACCTTCCGAATCAGAATCCTGAGATGGTCGGAATTGGAACTGAATAGTTTGTTGCAGTAATGGCGCAGTTGACTCAAGCGATAAATGGTGGTGGTATCCATGCACGAGATCAGCCAGATCAACCACAGAGGAACATGTTAGTGGTGGAACATTTCATGAGGCAACATCCCCCATCATTCAGAGGATCATCTGACCTTGTGCTAGCTGAAGGGTGGATTAAAGAACTGGAGAAGATTTTCGATGTCATGGGGTGTTCATACAATCAAAAGGTTAGTCTTTCTATTTACCATTTGGAGGGTGAAGCAGATCAGTGGTGGTCGATGGTTAAAAATATTAGGGATGCTGATGAGATTTATGCTCTCAACTTGGATGAATTTAAAGGTATGTTTCTTGAGAAGTATTTTCCTAAGGCTGTTAGACTTAGGATGGAAAAGAAATTCTTGGAATTGAGGCAAGAGGAAGACTCAGTGGCTGCCTATGAAGAAAGATTCACTTGATTGGAAAGGTATGCTCCAAATTTTATCCGAGACCTTAATAGTAAAATCAATCGTTTTTACTCAGGATTAAAGCCAAAATATCGAAGGGCTTTAGCTTCTTGTGAGCTCAAAAGTTATGAAAAGCTTGTTTGATGTGCTGAGAAGGTGGAAATGGAGTTTTCCGATGATCAGGTGTTCTATAACAACCAACAGAAGAAGAGACCGAGGTGGCAGGAGAAAGGAAAGAATTCTTAAAAAAAGTCTGATAGTAAGAAAACTAAGTTTCCAGTTTGTGATAAATGTGGTAAAAGGCATACTGGGGAATGTCTTCTGAATTCTGGAAAGTGCTACCGATGTGGTAATATGGGACATAAGGCTCGTGATTGCACTGAAAAAGATCAAGGTGATGGTAAGACCAAATTTGATTTACAGTTAGTGAAATGTTTTAAGTGCAATGAGATGGGTCATTATGCAAATGAGTGCCCAACAAAGAGCTCGAGTGATGGGAAGCAGTTAGACTACAAGCAGAAAGGGGTGGTGAAATCCTTTGCAACTACTTCAGCAGATGTCGGGCCATTAAATGAAGTTGTATCAGGTACTTTGTTTGTTTTTTCAGATTATGCCAGTGTGTTGTTTGATTCGGGGTCTACACATTCTTTCATCTATGAAAACTTTTCTAGTAAAATGGTAATACCATCTCAAGAAATGACTCCTGGACTTTTGGTGAAAACACCTGGGGGAAATGTTGAGGCAAAAAGAATTTATAAGAATCTTCCTATCCTTATCTGTGGAAATAACCTACTTGTAAACCTTATTGTTTTATCTCTAGTAGAGTTTGATGTTATCCTGGGTATGGATTGGCTCTCTATTTACCATGCTAAGATTGACTGTAGAGCTAAAGAAGTTTCTTTTCAGAAAGACTTTCAGTTTGTATACAAGAATGAACCCTTACTGTTGATAACTTATCAAGAGGCCGAGAAACTTGTAAAAGATGGAAATGAATGTTACCTTGCACACATCGTTGAAAACAATGGAACTATTCAGATTAATGATGTGCCAGTGGTAAATGAGTATCCTGATGTTTTTCCTGATGAGTTGCCTGGAATAATACCAGATCGGGAAGTTGAGTTTACTGTTGACTTAATTCCTGATGCTAAGCCAATTTCAAAACCCCCTTATCGAATGGCTCAAATTGAACTTTTAGAGTTGAAGGAGCAACTGCAAGATTTATTAGAGAAAGGTTTCATTTGACCTAGCACATCACCATGGGGTGCTCCTATTTTATTTGTTAAAAAGAAAGACGGTTCAATGAGACTTTGCATTGATTATAGATCCTTGAATAACATCACTGTTAAGAACAAATATCCTTTTCCTCATATTGATGATTTGTTTGATCAGCTCCAGGGAGCTCAGTATTTTTCAAAGATTGACTTGAGATCGAGGTACCATCAGCTGAAGGTAAAGGAAGCAAACATTCCGAAGACTGTGTTTCGTACAAGATATGGCCATTATGAATTTGTAGTAATGCCTTTTGGGATAACCAATGCACCTGCTGTATTCATGGACTTAATGAATAGAATTTTCCATGAGTTCTTGGATAAGTTTGTGGTGGTTTTCATTGATGATATTTTGGTGTTTTCTAAAAGTAAAGAGGAGAATGAAAGACATTTAAGGGTTATTTTTCAAACCTTAAAAGAAAATAAATTGTATGGGAAATTCAGCAAGTGTGAGTTTTGGTTGCAACAAATTTCTTTCCTTGGTCACATTGTTTCTAAAGATGGGATAACTGTTGATCCTGCAAAAACAAAGGTTGTTGAAGAATGGCCAAGACCCACAAATGTAACAGAGATTCGTAGTTTCCTTGGTTTGGCAGGCTATTACCGAAGGTTTGTTAAAAATTTTTCACGGTTATCTAGTCCAATGACTAAGATGACTTGGAAGGGCGTTAAGTTTATCTGGAAAAAAGAATGTGATGATTGTTTTCAGGAATTGAAAATAATATTGGTGAATGCTCCAGTTTTGGCACTACCTTCCAGGAATGGGGAGTTTTTTATTTATAGTTATGCTTTATTGAAAGGACTTGGTTGTTTCCTAATGTAGAATGATCAGGTAATTGCTTATGCTTCACGACAGTTGAAAATTCATGAGGTAAATTAACCTACACATGATTTGGAATTAGCTGTTGTAGTTTTCACTCTAAAAATTTGGAGGTATCATTTGTATGGAGTAAAGTGTGAAATATATACCGATCACAAAATTTTAAAGTATATATTCACTCAGAAATAATTGAACCTGAGATAGAGAAGATGGCTAGAATTAATCAAGGATTATGATTGTACAATTCATTACCATCCGAGAAAAGCAAATAAAGTGGCTGATGCTTTGAGTCAAAAAAGTAATGCTTCATTAACAATGTTGTGTTTGGAATGTGATCCTTTGGTTAAGGATTTGATGAACTTTGGAATAGAAGTTGTTGGTGCAGGATGTCCTTCTGTTTTGTTTCAGGTATCAGTGAAATCTTCTCTATCAGACAAAATCAAGCAAGCACAGAAGCAAGACAGTGAGTTGCAGAAAAAGGTAGAGCTGGTTCAGAAAGGTAAGTTGCCTGAATTCAACATTGATAATGATTGTGTTTTGATATTTGGGAAGAGATTGTGTGTGACTTGTGATTCACAGTTGAAGAGAGAGTTTTTATGTGAAGCTCATAGTTCTCTGTTTTCAGTTCATCCTGGCAGTACTAAGATGTAAAGAGATCTGCGGGAGTATTACTGGTGGGATGGAATGAAAAGAGATATTGATGATTTTACTATGAAGTGTTTGACATGTCAACAGGTTAAAGCAGAGTGGAAGTTACCGAAAGGGATGATTCAGACTTTACCAGTACCAGAATGGAAATGGGAGAATATATCCATGGACTTCATTGTGGGATTGCCGAAGACACCTCGAGGTAATAATGCAATCTGGGTTATTGTTGATCGCTTGACTAAATCTTCTCATTTACTTGCTATACGAGATACTTTTTCCCTAGATAAACTTTCCCATTTGTACCTTGAAGAGATAGTCAGGTTACATGGAGTTCCTATCTCCATTGTATCTGATCGTGATCCCAGTTTTACTTCTAACTTTTGGAAAGGCCTTCAGAAGTCGTTGGGTACTGAATTAAATTTTAGTACAGCTTTTCATCCTCAATAAGATGGGCAGTCAGAAGGAACAATTCAGACTTTGGAAGATATGCTACGTGCTTGTTCGATGGATTATCAGGGAAGTTAGGACCAACATCTTTCTTTGGTTGAGTTTTCATATAATAACAGTTTTCATTACAGTATACAGATGGCACCATTTGAGGCATTATATGGGAAGCGGTGTCAAACAACAGCTTTCTGGGATGAAGTGGGTGAAAGGAAGCTGATGGGACCAGAATTGGTAGAAGAGTTGGCAGAAAAAGTTCAGCTGATACAGAAACACATGAGAACAGCTCAGAGCAGGCAGAAGAGTTATGCGGACAATAGGAGGAAGGATCTCTCTTTTGAGGTAGGTGATCATGTTTTTCTCAAAGTCTCACCATGGAAAAGTGTGATGCGATTTGGTAAGAAAGAAAATATGATTCTAAGGTTCATTGGACCATATGAAATTCTAGAGAGAGTTGGATCAGTTTCTTACCGAGTGGCTTTACCTCCGAGTTTATCTCAGGTACACAATGTTTTTCATGTTTCAATGTTAAGGAAGTACATGCCATATCCATCTTATGTTTTGAGTCCAGAGGTAGTTCAGCTGGAAGAGAACCTATCTTATGAGGAACAACCGGTCCAGATTCTTGACCACAGGGAGAAAGTGTTACGAAATAAGGTGATTCATCAGGTAAAGTTTTTGTGGAAAAACCACATGATTGAAGAGGCAACATGGGAATCGGAAAATGCAATGAGGACTAAATACCCCCACTTATTTGATAAGTAAATAAATTACGGGGACACAATTTTCTAAAGGGGGGAAGGATGTAACATCCCAATTAAGTAATGAATAATAGATATTTTTATCTATGTCTACTAATGAATTATATAGTGTTTTAGAGGCTTAAAATGAGAATAAATCCAATCTTAAGCATGGAATACACTAATATTTTTAAAAGATTGTTTTACTGCCTTTTTGATGGAAAACCATTTTTAAATCAAACTTTTGACAATTTTATAATCTCTATTTGTCAAAATAAACTTATTATTTATGATTGGGATATTGAAATTTACATTGGATAATTTTTTGGTATTTTTCTGACGATGTTCATTTTTTTTAATGAATAGTGAAAAATACTGCATTTTACATCAAAACTGCTTTTTCATCTAATTTAATTATAGGGTTAGATTATCTTTTGAATTGGTTTTAAAGTTCAATTATAATATATTTTTACCATTTAATCCAATAGTGGTCGTTGTAATTAATTTCACTTTGAAATTGGACTTAAACTAGTGTCAATCTTTTGATACTTATTGTTTCATAAAAACACGCTATTTGCTCTGACAGCGGGAATTAATTATTAAATTAATTAATGCAACTTATATTTTTTGAATTTTTTAAAATAGACATAATTTTTGAATTTGGAATATCAAATATAGCTTAGGGTGAAGTTTTGGTATTTTTCTGAAAAACTTCAATTTTTGATGAATAGTGAAACCACTAAGTGGTACTTAAAAAACTGATTTTTCGTTTAAATGAAATTTTACCACCTCTGTGTTTTGAATTTCAAAAATCCGACATGCATGGTTGTCATTAAGAAGAAAAATTTGGTTCAGTGGGATTAAAATAATTTTTTGGTGAATAGTAACTTTTAAGTTTTTAATCGCGATTAGAGGTAATTAGTGTAATTTAAGGTAAGAATAATGTTTTAATAATATAAAATAACCTAGACACGTGTCCTACCCTTATTGGATGTGTCATGGACGACCAAGACAATCCATGGGTCAACTTGGGGACCCCATGGAGCCACTTTGGAAGGAAAATGACATTAATATCTTTTAATTTAATGTTAAAGTAAAAATGTCACAAACATGATTTATTTTACTAAAACAATTTTTACATGGGGTTATACAAGTCAGATTTTTTACTATAAATAGTCATTGGAAAGATAAAAATATTTAATACATCATAGTATTTTTTTTATAATTTTTAGACATTAAATAAATTAAATTATTTATGACATCATGATGATGCATCGATTACCTCATTATTTAACGATTTAAATAAAATGAAAAGATAATGTAAAATCTAAGACCTAAACTTGTCAAAAACCTATTGGTTGGGTATATTTCGAACCCTTATCACCTTATCCTCGAATTATATCAATGTGGGACCTCTTAAATCCGAAACTCATTTTAAAATAAAGTAACATTTCTTTACTTTCCAAGAGTGCCCCTCCTCTCCTCTTATAAAGGGCCCCCACTTCTACCTCCTTAACCACACTTCAAAAGACTTTGTCTTGGCCAACACCTACCCATTTTGTCTCTCCACATCCCTCTATAACTCTTAGAAGCCTCTCTTTGGGCAGAAGTCTTCCCAAGGAAGCCTTTGAGCTCAAACCAAAGGGAGTTACCCGATTTTAAGGTAATGTCTTCACTTGAGTCCTTTTGTTTTATTTTGCTTCTACAACCCCCTAAACTCTTTTTATTCATTTCTTTTGTAACAACTCCAGTATCTTCAATATACTAGGATGTTTTTATAAGAAATATTCGAGATACACTTGCACACACCTACATCTAATGGCTAAAGAACATACTGTTTCCGTGGATGGCAAATTTCTGCCTCACGAAACGATGATTGTTCAACACTCATATAACACCTTCAAAGGTGGCCATTAAGATGTCACTATATTTATATATGATATATAATATGTTTATGTTTTACTTAAGCTTCTGTATTTTTCATTTATGGCATACCTTTATGATTTCCATTATGGGTAAACGCGATATCTTCATTTTAGGAAGTGCGGACTACCGCCCCCTCAAAGTGATTTGATTTGTTAATGCCATATGTGGGACGTATAAAGGATGTAATTAATGATTTTATATATGATATTATACTATAATTATAATATACCATTATATCATTATGATTCCTTTTCATAAAATACGAAATATAAATGAAAGTAGCGTTCATGCGTACGTACGGATTACCGTCTTCATGAACGGTGCATTTCATTTCTTACCTTTAAACGTTATGTAATATTATAAATGCATGTATATACTGGATATATATGATATATATGATATCTACATCATGAGTATAACTCTGGATATAATGGATACATGAACAACTTGTAATTATAAAGAGTTTATTTTTGACTCAAGTACCAATGATCGTTAAAACGACCGTTAATAACTTAAATAATTACATAGTGTTCAGGACATGGTAATAAGTGATATAAAAGGAATAATGAACTTGAAAAAGGTTCTTAAGCAAGTATAAATTAACTCAAGTTTATTATTCAGGAGATTAAAGAACGATCGAGTCAAGTCGGACCTGAGGTAAGGGACTTCGTCTCAATCTCCATTCATTGGGGCATATTTTGTTTTATACACAACCTTCTTTTATATGGTGTATAAACCCCTTTTACTTTTATGTTTATCCAAAAGGAATCTTTTTTATACAAATTGTTTTGCTAAATGACATAAGGTAATGTTTTTGTCGTACGTATGCGGCGACAACGACTTCTCCACCACCGTGACCATTATTTGAGTTTCGGCTTCCTCTACAAGCCATGCCGTTTTTTTAAAAGAAAAATAAATACCATGTTTTACTTTTCTTTTATTTTGGTATTGAAAATGGTTTTCATAATGTTTTTATATCAATGTGTTGTATTGATATCTTGTGATTGAAAGGTGGAAATGTTATGTTTCCTTTATGCATGTTTTATGTGATACAATTATGTTGTGGTTCTTGGGCATTGTTATGAAGATGGGTGGTTCCGTGATAAACTAAGGGTGGGTGAGCCCGATATAGCTCTCCAATTCATTGGGTAACGTGAAGGGGTTAAACGTTGAGGTTTCTCCGAATAGATTTAGGGAATATACTGTGATGGGTATTCCAAACGTAACCAAGAGGGCTACTCCCTACGTAAGAATGTTATGAATGCCTCAAGTTACCTTTATGTATTGCGATTTTTATGTTTTATTCATGATTTGATGAGGTATGTTAAAGTTCTTATGTTTTATGGGTAAAGTATGATTTCATTCTTATGTATATATGTACTCATGTTTCCTTTCCATATTTTTATATCCCTTACTGAACTTTTTATGCTCATCCCAAGTTTTTGAAATGTTTTTCACAGGTCAAGGGAAAGGTACATGATATGATGATAGTGTCAAGGAAGTTTCAAGAAATAATCCATGTTTTATTTTAAATATGTTTTCGTTGATGGGAAAAATGAATACTATCTTTTATGTAACCTCTTTGTTTAATTGTGGAATGTAATACATGTTTTATGATATAATTCTCTAAAACTCTAAACCTAAAAAGATCCTCAATGTGTAATCTTTTTTAACTCAAGATTAAGTAATGTTTAAGGCTGGGGCCTTATAGGTAGCATGGGATCCACCCCGGAGTGTGACGGAGATGCGAAGTTTCCTTGGGTTGGCAGGATACTATCGGAGATTCATCCTTGATTTCTCTAGGATTTCATCACCCTTGATAGCTTTGACCCGAAAGGGGCAACCTATTGTGTGGATTGAGAGATGCCAGTAGGCTTTTCAGCAGTCGAGACAGAGTCTTACGAGCACCCCGATCTTGATATTACTAGAGGAGGGCGTCAAGGACATAGTGTTTTGCGACTTATCAGGAACCGGGCTTGGTTGTGTCCTGATGCATAGGCAAGTGGTTATTGCCTATGGCTCACGTCAGTTGAGGCCACACGAGAAGAACTACGCGACCCATGATCTTGAATTGGCAGTGGTAGTCTTCGCGTTGAAGATGTGGTGGCACTACCTGATAGGCGAGTGGTTTATCATGCACTCTGATCACAAGAGTCTCAAATATATCTTTTCTTAGAAGGATTTTAATTTGAGACAGAGGCAGTGGATTGAGTTCCTCCAGGATTATGACTTTGAGATCGTTTATACTCCTGGGAAGGGGAACGTTGTGGCAGATGCACTCAGTAGGAAATCCAGTTCGCAGTTGCTGGATGAGTCCATAAGGCAGTTGGCCTCTTTACAGTTATCCTTCGTGGATAGTGATAAGGGATATTACCTTCAGTCGATGGTTGTTACCCCTCCACTCTTACAGTGAGTCAGGGAAGCACAGCTCGAGGATGTTAGTTGTGAGACTCTACGTGCTCAGATATCCACAGATGATGCTGGTAATGGGTATTCAAAAGGTGGGGAGCATGTTGTTCTTTTCAGAGGGAGTATAGTAGTACCAGTGACGTTGCGGGAGGAGGTTCTGAGGTAGTTCCATAAATCTCCTTTGGCAGTGCATCCAGGCATAGAAAAGATGTACCAGGACCTCCGACGTCAGTTTTGGTGGCCAGGAATGACGAACAGTGTGGTAGAGTTTGTTTCTCAGTGCCTTGCTTGTCAGCAAATAAAGGCTGAGCACCAGGTTCTAACAGGTTTGACTCATCCCCATGAGGTACTAGAGTAGAAGTGGGATGAGATATCTATGGACTTCGTGACAGGTTTACCACGTACATCCAGGGGACACGATGTCATCTGGGAGATCGTTGACCAACTCACCAAGTCGGCCCACTTCCTAGCCATATGGGAGAAGAGTTCATTAGAGAGCTTGGGATGCCTCTAAATGCAGGAGATAGTTCGACTTCATGGAGTTTCATCCAAATTCATCTCATATCGTGATGCTTGTTTCACATCCCGGTTGTGGAAGGGATTGCAGGAAGATTTTGGGACTCAGTTGTGCTTGAGCACAGCATTTCATCCTCAGATTGATGGTCAGATAGAGTGGACCATCCAGGTTCTGGAGGATATTCTATGAGCTTGCATACTTGACTTTGGTCATAGCTAGGAGGATCACCTACCACTGGTGGAGTTTTCTTATAACAACAATTATCATGCCACTATTGGTATGGCACCATTTGAGGCTTTGTACTGGCGACCTTGCAGGTCACCACTTTGTTGGACTCACCTAGGAGAGTCAGCACTCATGGTCCTAGAGATGGTGCAAGCTACTAAGAAGAAGGTTCAGGTTATCCAGGAGCAGATGAAGACTACATAGAGTCGGCAGAAGTCTTATGTTGACGGGAGATGGAGGCCCTTGGAGTTCGAGGAGGGAGACCATGTGTTCCTTCAGGTCTCACCTCGATGGGGATTGTGGAGATTTGGCCGAGGCGGCAAGCTATCTCCGAGGTTCATTGGCCCTTTTCATATTTTGAGTAGAGTTGGCAAGGTGGCATACCTCTTGGCTCTACCTCATCAGATGGACCGGGTACACAACGTCTTTCATGTGTCGCAGTTGTGGAGGTACGTGCATGATCCATCAGATGTTATCGACTGGGGAGAGCTGGACATCGATGATGGAGCGACCTTTGCTGAGTACCCAATGGAGATCGAGGATCAGCAGGATAAGATCCTTCGTGGGTGAGCTATTCCCTTGGTGCATGTCTTGTGGCAGCACAGGAATATCCAAGAGAGCACGTGGGAGCGGGAGGCTCAGATTCGTGTGCAGTACCCACATAATTTTTAGTAGCCTTTGTTTTGGATTTTCGGGGATGTAAATTCCTAAGGTGGGTGTGATTTAATGTCTCATATTTCTCCATATTTTATTTTTGATATTATATGGGAATTATTTCAAGACCAGGCTTTGACACGGCGTGCAGTTCCGAGGCCCGGTGAGCCCAGAAATTTTTTTTGAATTTAATTAAATAATTAAATTATGCGCTCGTATGGTTTTCCTAAAAAAAGTGGAATAACTCCTGAACGGGTCCTTGGATCAGAAATCTGAGGGCACCGTTGCGTCCAGAGAAGTGATTTTACCCTAGGAGAGACCTAACATCGGTTGGCACAGGTCGGTGGTGAAATCCAGTTTTTGGACGTAACGGTAATAAAATATTTTATTAAATCTTTTGGTGGAGAATATATTTTTATCCTTTTTAAATAAAGGCTTGCACAGGGGTCTAGGGTTACATACCTCATAACCCTAAAACCCATGGAGGCTCTGGGAAAGCTCTGGAGGAAACCCCCCAACACGGCGATGACGTTCTTGACGAATTTCACCGGTAGCGACAATGCGGCAACCGGATCTTTGCCAACGAATGCCACAGATCTAGGTAGGACATTTGATTTTGGTTTCCTTTCCCTGTTATGAATTCCTACGATGAACTCGGACTAATCCAAAAATAGATTAGCCCGCAGATTGATCGTATTTATGGGATGGGATTTTTGCAAGGATTTGGGGTATTTGATTCTTGAAGTTATTTTGGTTTCGTTCAACCATATAATGGTGACAAACCAAGATTGACACAAACATTGATTGAGGTTCGTCCCTCTCGATTATGGTGCCTTTCTTCCTCGATTTCTTGCGTTCTTCATGTGTGTTCCATGCATTCTTCACGGAGATATGAACAACGAATTATTACACATCCATTGTGTAACGCAATGATCTCAAATTGAAGATATGGCGACGGTACAACCCCACGGAGGTGTGGATGTGGTGGAGACGGACGGATTGAAGCAGATCGGAAGATATCGTTCTTTGGACGATTTCCACACGGATGACCGGAATCGGATTTTGGAGCCGATCGAAGGCCCAAAACCCACGGATTCGGCATCACGATGACAAGGCGACCCATGATCTTGAGTTTCACGGAAAACGGACAAGAGAAACGTGATCCAGAGATCCGGTCGAGGCACAAGGAGGAAGACGGTGATTCTGGAGAAATCCTGACTACACAGCGTGTAGTATGGGCTACACAACATGTGTTTGTTGGCGGACCACTTGGCGCGTACTCTAGGAGTACACGGACAGGGGTTGGGTACACAGCCAAGGTCACAGTGTGTTTACCCTTCCCTGGCCAGACCAGGCCAGATACACGGGATGCCCCGTGTACTAGTACATGGGCAGGCGACACGGACAGACACCATGTACGGGCACATGGCCAGCATACACGGAGTGAACCCGGGTGCTCGGGCATGGCGTTTAATCCTACTACACACCGTGTAGTTACTTTTAGAGATACGGGCTGTTTACACAGGCAGTACCCGGAGTCAAGGAACACGGTATGTGATCCTACTACACGCCGTGTAGTCTAGTTTTACACACCTGGACTGGAGACATGGTCCGTTTACACAGGCAGTACCTAGATTCAAGGAACACAGTGTGTAACCGTAATATATGTTGTGTAACCTATTTTTTATGGCTTGAGCCAGCTGCCTTCTGTGACTTGGACTAGTTTCCTTGGGGTTAGTCCCCTTGGCCTTTCTCCTGAAGGTTTCTGGTATCATTTCCTACTTATAGGAGTATGATCCCTTCAGTAGGACTTCCGGAATAGAGTTTTTGGAATCCCCTTTGTGATACTTAGAGTCGAATCCTCTATTCCTTCATGGTACCCTAGGTAGAGTTTCTTGGTATCGACGTGACCTACTTTACCTGGGCGCTGATCCTCTACTTAGCAGGTTAGTTCAGACTGATTTGTTGGAATCACCCCATGGCTATTGGTTGTGATCCTCATCTGAGCATCATATTCTCAAGTACTTGTGGAGTGTGTTCTCCCAGAATGAGTACTTCGTATCTCTCTCTTCAGACCTAGGAGTGTGTTCTCCTTGTTACTTTCTTAGTGGAATCTTCAAGCTGGATCTTAGTTTTTGTTTCACGATGGTCGATCGTGCACGAGTATATCTGGATATTCTTGTTATATGTTCTGTAAACATATACTGCGTAGAGCTGACTGTATCTTTCCTTTGTGGTATTTTCCCTTGATTTATTTCTTTGTGGTTTCGGGTTTTCCTACTGGGTATTGTTATACTCACCCCTACACGGGCTTTTCCCGCACGTGTCATGTCTTGTGCAGACGAGTGAACCTTTGACAGGATTCTAGGCGGACCAGGACCGGATGGTGCTCAGTGAAATCAGACAGGCCGAGGTGTGTTCCTACCACAACGGATTGCAGTCCCCGTACCTTTCTTTACAGGTCAGACTTTTTTGCAGACTTTCTTTTAGTGGGATTTTACTTTTGTCCCAGGGTTTTACATTACTGTACTTTACTTTCCCGTCGTACTCTGTTGGTTGGGATTTTAGTGTATGCATGCATTTCTATTTTTATTAGTGTTTACTGTTCAGCTTTGTGGGATTGGAGATGTGTGTGCATGTGTACAGGTTTATAGGTAATGCCTCCCATGTTAGTAGCATGCCTACTCAGTGCTAGTCACCAGCCCCTAGCCTATTGAAGGCAGGCTTGGGGAGTTGCGGCTCAGGCCCCACTGGGACGGGTCGTGACAATTTTAATCCTTTTTATTGGATCAGGTTCACCCAATTTTCTATCTATATCTTATTGAATTAGGTTCACTCCCCATTCTAGCCTCGTCAATCTTCTGAAATATAAATATTTACCCAATGTATTGGAGGGTGATATAGGTCACACGCATCACATAATGAAATCATAAATATGTGTTCCACAAGAGCATAAAAATTTATTAAATCATAACCCATGAAATTAAATGATTATCATAAATATTTCATCATATCATAACCCATGGAAAATAGATAGGTTTCATAATCATTTCAGTATAGAATAGCCCGTGAAAGGAAACGAGTTTCATAAGTATTTCCTCATAGAGTAACACACGGAAGCAAAACTAGTTTCATAAAAATCATTCTATAAAGACATAAATCATTCATAGAAATAATATGAATGGTATAATTTTATTATATCTTTATTAATGGATAGGTAAAACCAACGGATGTCATCTTATATGGAAAATAATTATGAAAGATCATTTAAAACATTTCTTAAAGAAAATATCCTTTTTGCTTTGAAAAAATATTTTTAAAAAATAAAATATTTTCAAAAAACATTATTTGAAAATAAACCTTAACAATTATAAATTATAATTGAATAAATTATTGGTCATGATGTTGGAAAATTCTATTGATTTCTTACATGTTAAAACCAATATTCCTTTCATATTTTTGGTAAGAGAAAACATGCATTTTTTCAAAAAATACATACTGATTTAATTTTAATTTTCTTGTGAAAAATTAAAAAATGAGTAAAATTTTCTTTTTAAAATAATAAGAGAGTAAGAAAAAAATTATATCATTTTTATAGAACATGGTTTTGGAAGGAAACATATTTCTGACCGAAGAGATAACTAAATTCATATTTTCTTAAAAACATGTAGTTAATAATTTAATGTACTAAAGAGAGGAAAATTGGTACCATTCCTTGAATATATCATTAATATCTATAGGATAATAATATTTATGATAATTCATGAGATTTATATTATGATATTTTAAAATTATATACATAATCTTAAAAAATCCTGATAAATGATGAGATTGTAAGATAAAATATTTACCACTTTGGTAACATTGAATTATAATCCTCATGAAAAATAACATATATGAAAGACAAAATATAATTAGTAAAAATAAATTCATGATATTACATGTCATAGGTTCTTTATATACACCTCATGAAATAATATAGGTTCATAACATAACGTACATCTCAAGGAAGGTAAATTGAGACAAAACCTCTTACATTAAGTCTTGACTTCCATTATACTCATTAAAAACTGATGTATAATAAATATAATTTAATTATAAATACATTATATAACCATGATAATATATATCATGCCATATATTATTTACTTTTTCCCTTTTATTACCCATTTATTAACAATTCCATATTAAAGTTACAATTTAGTTTATAATCTCTTTATTTTTTGTATATGTTTTGACTTGTAATTTTTGGGTCTTCTTAATTAAATATTGATTTCATAAAATTCATAATATAAAAAACTATATAAATATCATATATATTCATTATATGTTTTTTTAGTTTAATCCATAAAATTTATCTATTCGAAATGAAATACACCATTTATGGAGACGGTGGTCCATACATACACATGAACGTTATTTCTATTTTCTATTGGATTGAAAGAATGAAATTTAAATGATATATTATCATTAAAGAATAATTTTTATTTTAAATATATCACATATTTTTATTAAACAAATCCTTAATACATTCTACGTAATGTGTGAACGAATCACATCATTTCGTGAGGCGGTAGTTCGTCGTACACATGAACGATGTTATCGTATTCCCAAAAAAATAGAGATTATGAAGGTATGTGTGATATCATAATTAAAAAATCATAATAAAATCATAAGTATCATATAAATTATAAATCAATAATTATTTCCAACCATGATAGGTATTAATTAAAAAACTAATCATATTGGTTCGCGAGGCGGTAGTCTGTCGTACACACTAATGATGAGTTTGTAACCCATTTGATGGAAGTGGTGACAGTTGATAGTCATGAACTTTAAATAACAACATATAAGTATATTTAATTTATTAATGATATTATATGACCATGATATAATAATAATTAATGGGTTTGGAGAAAGAAATATAACCAAGATTCTCGTTGAGGAATGTTAACTCTTCTTCAGGTATCTTCCTTATGTTTTCACTAAAATCCATCCTAGGATGGATTACCAAAAAAATAAGGATTATAGGATAAAGGGGGAATGTTGGGTAGTGATTTAGGCAGGTATTAGAAAAAAAAATAGGTTTTAAGGATTTATTAATAGAGGATTGGGTTTTGCTTTTATAAGTGAGGGAGTGGACAAACTTGGAATTTTTTAAAATAATTGGGTGATTCAACATTTTTCTCATGGAAAGTGTGAAAATTGATCAAATTATAATCTAAGAAATTATAAGATATAAATATGGACATAAAAAAATTTATTCATTTATAATGGTAAATTTGAACCTTATCATTTTAGTATAACCCCAAGTAAACCCATTTTTATCATAACCATAATAATTAATTATTACTACATTTACTATTAATAATGGTAAAAAAAATAAGTTGACCATATTAGAAATTATAAATTATGATTATTACAAATATGTAATCAATATTTTCAAATTCCATTCATATAAGTGGAAAAATTAATTTTAAATTAATCCTGCAGACACGATGAGAAAGCATGATTTTAAAGAAAAAATGAACAAAATATTACAATGTTTTTATATCCAAATTTGAAAATAAAATTGATTCCAAAGGTATATATTATTATAATATATTTATAATTGATCTAATTATACTTTAGTATCAATTTAAAATATAATTTAACTTTGTAAATAATTTACCTAAAAATATGATTTTCAATTAGAATTTAGTATTTTTCACTAATCATCAAAAAATGAAACTTTTCAAAAAAATACCCAGAATTAACCCTCAAATAATTTTTACATTATTCATTAAAAATTAATATTTTTTTATTAAATTGTTTTTCTAAATGTTCCAATATTAATTTTATTATTGTTAATAAAAAAGACATAAAAACATTTTTCTAGAAAATAGTATTTTTGAAACAAATAATGACTTTACCGAAAATTATGTATTTTATTACCAATATTTTTTCTTTATAAAAAGAAATTATATTTAATTTTTAAAATTTAATTAATACTATTATAATTTATATTATTAATTTATAGGTTATAACGATCGTGTTTAAATTACTATATTAAAAATATATCATGGTTTTGTTAAAACTTAGTGTTTTGAGAAATGCAAGCTAAGATGGTGTTACATGTAGAGAATTATTAACATAGTGTTGTGTATAAAACAATATTAACTTGGTGTTGTTTTTTATTCACATCATCAAATAAATTTAATTTATTTAGAAAAAATAATTTATAAAAAATCAAGGTGTTATATTCTACCCCCCTTAAAATGAATTTTTTCCTCTAAATTCATCATTATTATGAAAATAGATGAGGATAATTCTACCTCAACATATCAAAAAATTCCTATATAGATTTCTCAAACTGGTAGTTTTTTCACAAGACTTTTACCAGGTGGGTGATCTTATTTCATATAACTTTCATTGTATGATCTAGAATCTCCACCGGTTGTTCCTCATAAGAAAGATCTTACTCTAGTGGTATGGCCTCTGAGTTTAGTAAATGTGAATGTTCAGGATTATAATTAGTTAGGTGAGACACATAGAATACATTGTTGACTTGAGAGGTTTTCAATTCAATCACCAAGTGATAGGCTACCATCCCGATATAATAAAGAATTTCAAAAAGACCCATATTCCTAGGGATTTATTTCCCTTTCTTCTTGAATCTCGCAACCTTATTTCATGTAAAAATTCTTAAAAACACCATATCACTAACATTAAATTCTAGATCACACTAGATATTTTAAGAATAAATTTTATTCTAACTTTGATATTCCTTGATGCATTTCTAAATGGATTTAACATTCTCTTCAATTTCTTCAGTCATATTATGCCTTAATAGCTTTATTTCTCAAACTCCATTCCAACACATTAGAGCTCTACATTTATTTCCATATATGGATTTATAAGGGGATATATGAATTCTTGAGTGAGTGTTATTATTGTAATAAATCTCAACTAATGGAAGTCATTGACCTCAACCACCATTGAAATACACCTAACAAGATCTCATAATTTCCACTATGGTTTGAATTTCTTTTAGAATGACCATATTTTTTAGGATAATATGAAGTGATGATATTGAATTACTTATCAAGACTATGATAAATACTTCATGGAAACATTGAGCTAAACCTCTGATCCTGATCAAATACAATAGAATTTGGAAATCTATGAAATCTTAACACTTATTTAATATATATCCTGAAAAGTTGATACAAAGATAATTATTCTCTCATAATAATGAAGTGTGATGGCTTTGTAAGTCGATCGACTACCACCCATATAGTATTATTTTATTTTGATGTTTCGGGGATTCCAATGATGAAATCCTTGGGGATATTTTCCAATTTCCATTATGGTATGGATAATGGATGCAACATCCCCTTACACATTCATATTTTAGCCTTAATGTGATAATATAACAAGCAATGACATACAAACTCAGTGATATCTCTCTTCATTCCATCCCACTAAAAATATTATTTTAAATATTTATACATCTTCAAAATTTCTGGATGTATAGATAATGAAGATCTATGAGCTTCCTCTAAAAACTTCTTCTTTAAATCTGGTATGGGTGGAATAGATATGTTGTTCCAGAACCATATCATCCCATCAAGATTAAGGTTATAATTAGGAACATTTCTGGTGTTGGGAAAAAAACCCTCAAGGCATCATTGAAGCATTTTTGAGGTGATTGTGTTTGTTGACAAAGTGGACATTTGTGTTGTGTTTGTTGACAAAGCAGATCGTGATGTATGATTGTGTTGAAAAAGGGGGTTTACATGGTGATTTTTTGGGTTCAAGGGATGCTTTAAACAATCCATGATTGATTGAAGAACCTCAAAAAAGGAATGGATGATCTGGAGGTGGTACAAAAAGAGCAGATACAAGGTGGCACCGTTTTCCAGTGTTTGCCAAATTTTTGGGCCTGAAAATCAGAAAATAGAGAGATATATTTTTTGAAAAGGTTGTGGTGTGAAAAATTGAGTGTGGTGCGAAAAATGAGTGGGATGCGTGAAGAAAAAAAGTGGCGCGTGAAAAACAGCGGCGTGCGTGAAATATCAACGGGTTGCGTAAAATAGAGGGATAAACTTTTTCACACAAGAGGTGTTTTGATGTCCGAAGCTCAAAAATTGGAAAAATCATGAGGTGAGTGAAAAATTGGAGCAGTGCTTGAAAAATGGTGTAGTGCGGAAGATTTTTTTTCACGCTTGAAGTGAATTACGCGCTCAAGGAGGGTTTTTCACGTGGGGTCGATTTTTCCAATAAATATTAAGTGACCCCCCTCTATTCGACAAAGTTTAAGACATAGAAAATACCTGAGCTCTAGTGTGTGAAATTGAATTATGCAAGGGAGTTGCGTGTAAACTTTAAGTTTTCACGTAAAGTGGTGTTGTGTGAAAGGTGAATTTCGTGAAAAAGCAGAGAATTGCGCACAAGGAATTTTAGATGTTGCACGTAAAAAGTAGAGGTTGCATGTAAAAGAGGTGGTGTGCGAAAATTTTATTTCATTCAAGTCAAAGGAATTACACACAAGGTGTCTTAAGGGCCACGCGTAAAAATTGGGGTTGCCCGGTACATCCGGTGCAAAGTGAGATTCATCTGCGAGTGAAAGTTGAACATCAACAGAGCATCCAAATAAAACAAAGGATGTATTAATTAGTGATAATGAAGAGACCTACAGGTCTATAAACTGTGAGTGGATCCTTTCCGGAGCAGTGAGCAAAGGAAGAGGAAGAAGTTGATCTTCTCCACCGACAGTGAGCCAGAGAGAGAGAAACAGGGAGTGACCCTTGGGAAAGCAGTCAGCTGACCCTAAACCTTGTAAAGGAAGTGATCCTGGGACAAAGTGACTGTTCCCGAACCTTTTTATCCATATCTAGTGAAGAATAGTGGAATTTGGTACGAACGGAAACTTTTTGGCGTATGCTCCTTGGACATAGCCCGGTGAGTGTGAACCAAGTAAAAATCTATGTGTCTGCCTGCTTGCTTCTCTGCATTGCATTTAAAGCATAATCATTAGATAAAGAAGAAAATAAGTGATCATAATAAACACACAAGTGCAAAAAAAAAGTGACCCTTGTAATAAAGAGGTCAAGATCCAGTGGGGCATGAAGAAATTTGAAAAAGAATATCCATACCCAGATTCACCCCCCCCCCTCTCAGGGTATATAGGCCCCTATTGTTCCTAACAATTGGTATCAGAGGGAAGGTTTCTTTTATCAAAAAAATTTGCTATGACTTAGTGTAGTTGATTTGTGTAGATAAATCAGTCTTCTCTTATCTCAGTGTACCATGGAAAAGGAAAAAACATCGAAGAAGAATCAGAAGTCAGGTATCCCTCAGTGTGGAAGTGTTTATGGAAAAAGTGTGATTCAACTTAAAGAATCAAATAACTTACTGAAGGAAGTCCTTGATGAATCTAATAGGGAAAAGATTGATTCACTCAATCATGATTTAGTCATGAGTGAAGTACATAAATATAAAAGTGATACTGAAACAACTAATGATGAAGAAGTTTTAAGAAGGGGGCCATCAGTAGGTGTTGTCAACATGACAAAGGAATTGGATCGGAAATTGGATGAAGAAGTTAAATCTAAAGATATCTGAATCCAAGTATTGGAAATTGAGTTCAACAAGCTAAGATGTTTAAATCAATGGCTTATTTATATGGCTAATGACCTAAAGGAGAAGAATGATTCTCAAGGTGAAGAACTGCAAAAGATGGCTAAAATGAAAGGAAAACAAAAGGCTGATGATTATGAAGAGAATCAAATTTCAGATGAAGTTCGGAATCTGAAAGCTAGAAATGATGATCTAGTCACACAGTTTTCTGAAGAAGTTCATAAGAATCAAAGGCTCCAACAAGAGAATGAATCTGTCTCTGAATCTGTTTCTCAAGAAAAATTGAAAGTAAAGGAGAAAAGTGGTATCGTAGAAAAGCTCACACAAGAACTAGAAGATGAGATGAGTTGTGGAAAGAATCTCATAAGAGAATTCAATTCCAAAATTTAATCAAGTGATATGAAGATTCAGAATTTGGAAGAAGAGCTAGAATCAGTAAATAATGAAGTGGAGAAATTGAATGCTAGAGAAAATCCTAAAATGAAGTATGCCTTGCACTTACTATTTAATTATCCTTCAGCAGGTGATGATAAAATGAAAAGAAAATTTGCAATTTCTGAAAAGAGGCAAGAACAAATTTTCTAATCTCAAAGACCATACATTCAGAGAAAAACTGGTATTGGATTTGATGAATCACCTCCCATGCATGATAGAAAAAGAGCTGTGAACAATTCCAGATGTGGAGAAAATCCTGTAGGTGCTGGAGATAGGACTAAGAGAACAGTTACAAGAATTAATGACGATATGTGCTATTTCTACGGGATTCATGGCCACACATCAATATTATATTCAGAGGCTCTAGAATACATTTAAAGCTATGAAAATAGAAACTTTAACAAATCTGAGAATAAGAAGATGTGTCCTGAGAAGTCAGAAAGAATAGTCTCTCAGAGGAAAGCATTTTTCAGATGCTATTATTGTGGAAGAATGGGACACACCATGAGTATGTGTCAGGAATATCAGGAGTTCAATGTCATAGAAAGAACTCAAAATGTATCAACATCTCGATAGAGAAATGATGAAATGAGTTATGCCTTCAATGGAAAATGTTTTATATGTTCTGATTATGGTAATTTGGCAAGACATTACTGCAAGAAGAAAGTAGGAAAGGGAAAGGAACTTGAAAGGATATTCACAACTCTAGTGGTGTATAATGAGAAATCGTATACTGGAAGACAAAGTGGTAAATTGGAAAATAGGCATAGAGCCTCAGGGGAATCACAGGAAGCTGAACGAAAGTTGTATCATTCACACTCACAACCGCCCTCTAAAGAAAGAACATGAACAAATCTGAAGGAAAAAAGGGAGGAAATTCTCTAGATGTGAGTAAGAAGAATTCAGGTTCAGTGCGGGACTCACCACCGGTGAAAAATAGTGTGGTAAATCAGATATCTTATAAAAGAAAGATGAACAAAAAAATGTATTGAAAAATTCACATGTCATATTCCACAATAAGAAGTGGAGAAAAGAGAAAGATCACTACAATGGAGGAAGGAGCCAGGGATGATGACAAGAAGAGATATTCCTACTCAAAGAAAAAAATCAAGGGAAATGGAATTTTGGTAGAACATCAAAGATGGAAATGTGTACTAGTGGGTTTAAACCCCAAATGGTGAGAAAGGCTAGGCCTACAAAATATTCATATCAGAAGAAGACTTGTCATGTGAGTAATGAATACTTAGTCATATGGCTAGAGAAATTGAAGTTGGCTAGGAAGCTAGAAGAAGCAAGGAAAGAGTGTGATGCTCTGCAAAAAAGAATCAAAGGGTTGACCAATCAGGATCAACCGCAATCCTCTTCATGATGATTCCATAAGTACCCCTCTCCCTATGTATATAAATGTTTTTAACTGATGATTGAATTTTTTTCAGGTTTTAGGGAGATACTATCCAAGGGGAAATGGCATCTAAAGATGCAAAGTGGAGAAGTGATATGCTTCCGAGTTTCGATTGTCTCAAATCAGGTACCAAAGTTGAAGGAGAAAGGTAGAAATAGAGCACAATAGTAATTTATTGTGTTATGGACTCTTTCTCTTGTTTCCTACACCGAGTTCCAACTCAGTAGGCTTAGAGATTTTGTTAATGGCTCAATTCCAAGTGGAAGATGAGAATAGATGATGCAGGAGAAGAAGAATTTTTATGGGTCTAAAAGGTGGACCTAACCTTGGGAAGTATTGTGTAACATAGGGGGGCATTCAATAACAAAATCAGATGTAAGATCCATCAAAGCAATAATTGGATGACTCAGCTCAGGTGTTGCCTGTTGAGAGAAGAAAGAAACACAAGGAGAGGCAGCAATAATCATGCATCTCATGCTTATCTATTTCATTCTAACAAGTGGTATTAGATGACAGCTTTTAGGATACTAAGAAGCTGCGAGAGAAAATAAAAGGCATGTCAACAAAAATCAGAGAGTAGAAGTTAAAAGAAATGACGTCATTGAACAATGACTCAATGAAAAGTTTTCTGTTGAAATTGAGGATGTGGTAAGCAACACAGGGGGAGTATAAGTGGTAGAGGATGACTCAGAAGATTATACTGATGATGAGCAAGAGAAAACAAAATCTGAATCTTCTAAGAAGCCAAAGAGTAGAGCGGAAATTGATAGGCAAAATATAATTGGTGATTAGACAGCTTCAGTTCTGACTCGAAGAATGAAATCATCACAGAAGACATCATTTTTATCTCAGGTGGAGCTGAAACGTTTTTCTGATGCAGCTGAAGATGAGTACTGGGTTCAATCTATGAATGAAGAATTAGACCAGATTGAGAAGAATCATACATGGGAGATTGTTTCAAGGCCAGCAGATAAGAATGTCATCGGGACTAAATGAGTCTATTGCAACAAGATGAATGAAGATGGAGCAGTGATTAGAAACAAAGCACGACTGGTGTGTAAAGGATACTCCCAAATAAAGGGAATTGATGTTGATGAGACATTTTCACCGGTCGGAAGGCTGGAGACAATCAGATTATTTTTAGCCATAGCAGTGCAAAGAAAGTTCAAGGTGTTCCAGATGGATGTAAAATCTGTATTCTTGAATGGGGTTCTAGAAGAGGAATTATATATTGAGAAGCCAGATGGTTTTCTCATTCATGAGGATGAGAACAAAGTTTGAAGTATGAAGAAGGCGTTGTATGGGCTGAAACAAGCACCAAGAGCATGGTACTCAAGGATTGATCAGTACTTGAAGAAGCTTGGTTTCTAGCATGGGGGAGTTGATTACAATCTCTATTTAACTAACAATAGTAATCAAATGATGATGGTGTTGGTTTATGTCGATGACATAATTTTTGGTGGATCAGATGAAGCTCAGTGCAGACAGTTTTCTGAATTCATGAAAAATGAGTTTGAAAATGTCAATGATTGGAGAGCTAACGCTTTTCCTTAGTCTACAGGTGACACAAGGAAGGAATGTAACATTCATTTCTCAATACAAATATGCCAAGGAGGTTTTAAGAAGGTTTGGAATGGAGAATTACAAGGAGATGAAGACTTTGGTTGCTACCCAGATGAAACTATCCAAAGATGAGGATGGAAAGGCAGTTAATACCACTGAATACAGGCAAATTATTGGAAGTTTGTTGTACTTGACCACAACAAGGCCTGATATTGTATTCGCCACATGCCAAGCAGTGAGATATCAGAGTAATCCCAAGGAAATCCACATGCTTTTAGTGAAAATAATACATCGGTATATCAAAGGCACCATGGATTTCGGCTTGACATATAATGATAAATATCAGATAGAGTTATTGGGATATACTGATGTCGATTGGGCCCGATCAGCAAATGACAAAAAATCAACGTCAGGAGGTGCATTCTATCTTGGTGTATTGTGTATTTATTGGATAAGCAAGAAGCAATATTTCATTTCATTGAGCACCGCAGAAGCTGAGTATATTGCGACCACTCAAGCATGCACATAGTTATTATGGATGAAGCAGCAGCTTGAAGACATGGGAGTTGAAGTGAAGTCTCTGATCAGAATCCAGTGTGATAACTCAAGTGTTATCAATATAAGAAAAAATATATTTCATCACTCAAGTAAAAAGCACATTGAGATCAAATATCATTTCATCAAGGAGAAGGTTGAGTAGGGAATCGTGAAGTTGGAGTATGTGCCTACAGAGCTATAGGTTGTAGACATTCTGAAAAATTCCTTACCCAAGGAAGCTTTTGAGAGACATCAACTGGCTCTGGGAGTTCATTCGACTCCCCGCACTTGAAATAGTGTGGATGTGGAACACCCCCTCTCCCCAAGGTATGGTGTGTTTTTCCCTAATGTGCCAATATGTGTTCTCTACTCTGTTATAGACTGCAAAGGACTGACCTTTGGGTTCATTGACAAATGGGGAGAAAACAGTGATTGTTCAAGGGGGAGACAGTGTGGCTATTTGAAAAATCATGAATGATATAGGGAGAAACTGACAGGTGGAGCAGCGAGATAGGGGGAGCAATAAGAAATGGGGAGAGTATTAAATCTAACGATGCTAGAATTGATCGATCAAAGAATAGATATCACGATAGCTAAGGATTGTGATAAAAGTAGAAGAGTGGTGTTGGAAGAATATTTCCAAAAATTGGTATCAGTTTGGTAAAAATTGGTATCATTTTGATGTCAATAGTGGGTGTCAGAGATGAATTTATTCATTGATGAACTTTTCATTTACTCTTGTTTCTCACTCCGAGCATTGCTCATGTGGGCTTAGAGTATGTGTTGAGTAAATCCTTGATCACTATCGGAATCACAATAGGAAAATGGTGGCTGAAGAATTAATGATGTATCTTTTTATGGAAGAGTTTTCAACAAACCC
This sequence comes from Viscum album, assembly GCA_963277665.1. Taxonomy (NCBI): domain Eukaryota; kingdom Viridiplantae; phylum Streptophyta; class Magnoliopsida; order Santalales; family Viscaceae; genus Viscum; species Viscum album. The sequence goes on from OY728139.1 coordinate 482,773,930, forward strand.
AAAGGGGGAGATTGTTGGGAAAAAATCCCTCAAGGCATCATTGAAGCATTTTTGAGGTGATTGTGTTTGTTGAAAAAGTGTACATTTGTGTTGTGATTATTGACAAAGCATACCATGATGTATGGGTGTGTTGACAAAGGGGTTTTACATGGTGATTTTTCGGGTTCAAGGGATTATTTCAACAATCCATGATTGATTGAAGAACCTCGAAAAAGGAATGGATGATTTGGAGGTGGTACAAAAAGAGCAGAAACAAGGTGGTTCTGTTTTCCAGTGTTTGCCAAATTTTTGGGGCCTAAAAATCGGAAAATGGAGAGATATGTTTTTGGAAAAGGTTGTGGTGTGAAAAATTGAGTGTGGTGCGAAAAATGAGCGGGATGCGCGAAGAAATAAAGTGGTGCGTGAAAAACAGCGGCGTGCGTGAAATATCAGCGGGTTACGCGAAATAGAGGGATGAACTTTTTTACGCAAGAGGTGTTTCGAGGTCTGAATCTTGAAAATTGGCAAAGGCATGAGGTGTGTGAAAAATTGGAGTAGTGCACGAAAAATGGTGCGGTGCGGAAGATTTGTTTTCGCGCTCGAAGTGAATTATGCGCTCAAGGAGGGTTTTTCGCGCAGGGTCGATTTTTCCTATAAATATGAAGTGAACCCCTCTATTCGGAAAAGTTTAAGACATAGAAAATACCTGACCTCTGGTTCGCAAAATTGAAGTACGCAAGGGATTTGCACGTAAACTTTAAGTTTGCGTGTAAAGTGGTGTTGTGCAAAAGGTGAATTTCACGCAAAATCAGAGAATTGTGCGCAAGGAATTTTAGATGCTGCGCGTAAAAAGAAGAGGTTGAGCATAAAAGAGTTGGTGCGTGAAAATTGTATTTCTCTCAAGTCAAAGGAATTACGCACAAGGTGTCGTAAGGGCTGCGCGTAAAAATTAGGGTTTCCTGGTACATCCGGTGCAAAGTGAGATTCATCTGTGGGTGAAAGTTGAACATCAACAGAGCATCCAAATACAACAGAGGATGTATTCATTAGTGATAATGAAGAGACCTACAGGTCTATAAACTGTGAGTGGATCCTTTCTGAAGCAGTGATCAAAGGAAGAGGAAGAAGGTGATCCTCTCCACTGACAGTGATCCAGAGAGAGAGAAATAGGGAGTGACCCTTGGGAAAGCAGTGAGCTAACCCTAAACCATGTAAAGGTAGTGATCCTGGGACAGAGTGACTGTTCCTGAACCTTTGTATCCACATCTAGTGAAGAATAGTGGAATTTGGTACGACCGGAAACTTGACGGCGTATGCTCCTTGGACGTAGCCCAGTGAGGGTGAACCAAGTAAAAATCTTTGTGTCTGCCTACTTACTTCCCTGCATTGCATTTAAAGCATCATCGTCAGATAAATAAGAAAATAATTGATCATAATAAACACACAAGTGCAAACAAATTTAACCTTGTAATAAAGAGGTCAAGATCCAGTGGGGCAGGAAGAACTTTAAAAAAGAATATCCATACCCTGATTCACCCCCCCCCCCCCCCCTCTCAGGGTATATAGGCCCCTATTAGTCCTAACATCTGGCATTATTTTAAAGCACTATATCTTCATTTTTCTCAAAATTAATATTTAATTGGATATATGGATTAACATTCAACTGGGTAAGATAACATTTTCCCCCTTCCTTCATAATTTCAAGATAAATCCTTTGAAATCCAAAATTATTATATCTTTTGTGATCCTCATCATGGATAAGCTGGAATGATCCTTTCGACTCAAAGCATAAGCCACCTTGTTTTATTTACCATGGTGGTAATGTATGGAAAATTAATAATCTTATTTGAGGAATATTTAGCTTCTTATATGAGAATATATACTTTAAACTTTTGTGATCAGTATATATATCACACTTTTATCTATAAGAGAATGCATGTATATATTTAATGAAAAAACTAATGCAGCTAAATCCAAATCATGAGTTGGGTAATTTTTATCAATAACCTTCAATTTTCATGATTCATAAACTATAACCATGTCATTATGAATAATAACACATCCCAATACCTTCTTGTATGTATAACTATAGATTACAAACCCTTATCCACTATAGGGTAAGGTAAGCATAGGTTCACTGACTAATAATCTCTTCAGTTCCTTGATATTTTACTCACATTCATTGGTCTAGAGGAATGTGGATCCCTTACAAGTAAACTTAATCATAGGATTGGATGGTAGTGATAAATTCCCCACAAACCATCAATAATATCCTGTTAAACCAAGAAAGCTACAGATATCAATCACCATGTTTAGTCTGGGCCAATATTTAGTAGACTCAATCATTGATGGATCTATTAATATACCCTCTCTTGATATTATGTGACCCAAAAATGAAACCATGTGTGGCCAAAATTCAAAATTTGTAAATTTTTTATATAGTTTCTATATCCTTAGGGTCTTCAGTACAATTCTAAATTGGTCTTCGTTATATTCCTTTCCCTTTGATTATTTAATAATATATTCAATAAATACTTTCACAAACTGATCAAGGTATTGTTAAAGGAATCTATTCATTAAATCAATGATGATAGTAATGGAATTTGTAAGTGTCAATTACAATACTATATATTCGTAGTGTTCATACCTTGTATGGAATGTCATCTTGGGTATATCCTCCTTCTTGACCCACAACATAATGAAGGTCAATCTTGGAAATGTGGTGAGCTCCATGAAGTTGATCAAACATGTCATCAATATGGGAGACGATAAATGTTATTTGTGATCTTTAATAGATCCCTATAATCAATTTAGAGTAGCATATAACTATATTTATTTTAAAAAAAAGAATAGGTTCACCCCATCTTGACACACTTTCATGAATGAATCACTTGTCAAGGTTTTCCTAAAGATTATTCCTTAATTACTATAACTCAATCAGGTCCATTGTATAGAGAGTATTTGAAATTGGTGTGTCACCAGGTATGAGTTCTATTGAGTACTCAACTTTACATTTTTTTGGGAGGATAGTATACCCTTCTACAAATACATCAACACATTCTTACACAATGGGCATATCATCAATGCCATGTTTCTCCCCAACCATTTTATATAAAAACCCCTTCTGAATGGAAATCAAGACCCATATAGTAGATGTGATCTCTATTATAAGCTTATACTTATCATCACATTGATGGATGTTCATAGGTATGTTTAGAATATCAAACATGATTTCCCTTACTCAAATATTTATGAGGGATTTATATAGAGAAATACAATCTATTCCCAAGATAACATCAAATTCAACCTGAGTTAGAATGAAAAATTTTGCAGGAACCACATTCCCACCAATTACAACTAGAGAGTAATCATAGACTTGAGATTTGATCATCGTACCATTAAGAGTTTTCACTGATAATTCTACATCTAATCATTTGGGTGGAATCTTGATACCCTTAGTAAATTTTTCATATATGAAAGATTGGGTAGATCCAAATTCAAATAAGACATTAATAAGTCTAGATTGGATGGTATGTATAGCTTTCACCACATCATCATCACAATCCTTATAAAAAATAGTGATCGAATGTGATTTCCCCTTTTCCTTCAGCTTAAGAGGTTACAGACATCATTCATTATCATTAACCCTCATGTTTTGGAATTAGTTAAAATAATTATCATTCTACTAACACATGAAGCACTGATGTGTGGGAGGTGAATTCTATGGAGTAATATTTCTATTCACATAATTATCTGATTTCATTCTATCATTTTTGAAATCTATTTCCAGATAAACTTCCCTTCCACACTTGAAACATTTATTAGTCTCCCTATGAAAATTTACTCCATGATTCTTCCCACACTTTGATCATAAATGAAATACCATCTTCTTATCTCTATGGTTTTTAGATTTTCCTTTGACTCAATATTCCTTTTTTGTCAAAAGCATGAGATTTATAAATAACTCCAACCTCTATTTCCACCTTGATAACACATAGAAAAATATCTTCATTTCTACTGATGTCTATTATGTCTAACTACTTTTAGAGACATGGTTTTTTTCCACTAAATAATTGATAGACCTTTAATTTAGGTTGGATGATAATCCCTAAAGTATACCTCACAAGTATTATAGAATTTTCTTCATTGGTACCAATAGATTATTCATCCATTTTTTTAAATCAATGAACTCCTTCTCAATCCATGTAAGAATAATATGATTAATGTTATTATTGAAAAATATGTTCTTAAACTCATCCTAATCTATGGAGTCAATTTCATTATATTTCCTCATATTCTTGATAAGAGTTCACCATTGATCCACTTTACCTTTCAAATAGCAGACAACCAAAATGAATTTATCATGTTTGAAACACTGGAGAATGGAAAATATATTTTTAATGGTACTAATCCGTTTTTTAGAAACTTGATGAGAAGAAACACTAAAGGACACAACAGAATGTTGTTCCCTCCTTTGTTCATTTAGAAATCCAACATGATTCATATCTTGGGAATGTTGTGTGAGAATAAAAAATAGATTTTTTATTTCATCTCCCATAAAATTTGGATGATTATAAGGAAAATCATGGAATTGTCCATAATAATCAATATTAGTGAGATTACCTTGAGTTCTAGTAATTGATTGAAACCAAAAAACATACTTTAAGAAAAAAAAAAGTCGTATTGGGGAACCACATATTCATGAAAAAACACTTATAGTATGTCTAAATTATCCCACATTTTGTATAATAAATGACACCTTTGGTTTATCCTAGTTCATTCATAGTTATCTTCTATTTAAATCCTTTATTCTAGTTTATAAATATTTTGTGAATTTCTAAATCATATCCCCAGAGAGTGTCAAACTAGGTGTGTAGCAAGGCCTCTTGTTGTACATTGGTTCCTGATTGAGTCTTTCTCAATAATGTTTTTTCAGGATGGTTAGACCTAGTTACCTTTATTATAGCACCTAATCCACTCATTTTATATAGAAAAGGATTCTATTTTATGGAATCCACTTGCTCAATCCTTTACCAAAAGGCATAGACATTTTCATATACTTTCACTCATCCTCAGATTTATCTATGGAGTTGTCCTTAGGGATCTTGCTAAGGTTTTCTCATCCCAGTTTCCAAGGTTTAACTATATGTTTTCCCTGATACTAACTATTACAACTTATGATGTTAATGCATAGATATTAAATATTTTTTAGGAATATTCATTACATTAAAAACACACACACCCAAGTACCATAATAGTTTAGTTCCATTGAAAACTTTGGAACATAAAAACTGGTCCATAAGTGAGATATATCATTTCCTAGTATATTTTTCACAACTATAACCCTTAATAGAAATATAATATATAATACATATATTAAAAACCTATTGAAAGTAAATATAAGAAAAATTAAGCATAGATGCTTAGTAAGGGTAAAAATGGGAGATACATAAGCATAACATGAATATAAGTGTATAAGATCATGAGAATAAAATTTGAAAACCATACCCTACATATTAAATATAATAATATTGAGGAATGGAATAAATATTGGAAGTTCATAAGACATGAATCATATAGAAATCAAACAACACAATCCATGATAGAATAGCATTACTATGAGTTTGAATTTTTGGCATACACATAAGAATAGAAAATCATTTCCATATTATTAAAGTATCACTACCAAGACCATCATAGAGGACAATTCCCTTTACTAAAATAGGTTCAATTTTCATTCCATCCCTATATTATGGGATTGAGTTCACTCTATTTTATCTATATCTTACTGAATTGGGATCACTTCTCATTCCATCCATGTCTATCTCATGAGATATAAATCTTTACCCAATATATTAGAGGGAGATATAGTTCCCACCCATCACATAATGAAATCATGCATATGTGTCCCACACAATCATAAAAATTCATCATATAATAACCCATGAAATGAAATGGGTATAATAAGAATTTCATCATATCATATCTTGTGGAAAATATATAGTTTCCATAATTATTTCATCACAGAATAAACAATGATAAGAAGCAGGGTTCGTAAGAATTTCCTCATGGTGTAACCGGTGGAAGAGAAATAGGTTTCATAAAAATCATTCCATAAAAACACAAACCCTTTAGATAAAGAATATGAATTTTATCCTTGGATCATATCCCCAATAAATCATGGGTAACACCAATTGCTATTATCTTAGATGGAAAATAATTTTGAAAGATATTTTAAAACATTTCATGAGGAAAATATCCTTTCCTCATTGAAACAAAACTTTTTAAAACATAAATTGTTTTCAAAATTTGTTTCTTCAAAAATTACCTTGAAAATTTATAAATAAAAATTTAAATAAATAATTGATCATGGTTTCAAAAAATTCCTTCTAGGCCATACATGTTAAAATGAAGATTACTTTCATATTTTCGATAAAATTCAAATGGGAATTATTTCAAAGATAACATGAAGTTTAAATTTAAAAGCTCTTGTAAAAAATTAAAAAATGGGTAAAAATTTCATTTAAAAATTATAAGTTTTTATAAAAAAATTGAAAACATTTTTAGAAATCATGGTTTTGGAAGGAAGCAAATTTCCGATCCAAGAGATAAATAAAGTATGATTTTCATAAAAAAAATTAATAATTTTATGTACAATATATTTAAAAAATGGTACCATTACTTTAATATATCATGCATAACTAGAGTAGTATAAATTTTATTAGAATTTTTTAGAGTTAGATCATGATATTTCAACATTATATAGTTAATCTAAAATAATCCCAAAAAATTATGAGATTGTAACATGAAATCATTTCCACTTTGGTAATATTAAATCATAATACCCATGAAGGAATAACAGAAAGTGAAATTTAAAATATCATTAATAATAATAAATGCATGATATTACATATTAATGGGGTATTATATATACCTCATGAAATAATATAGATGCATAACGTAACTTATGTCTCAAGGAAGAAAAATTGAGATAAAAATTCTTTACCATAAGTCTTTACTTTTAAATTCATCATTCAAACATCATATATATTAAATATAAGTTTATTATATATCTATTATAGTAAAATATTCATATATATAATACCATATATGATTTAATTATTCCCTTTTATTACTTATTTATTAATAATTCAATGTTAAATTTACATTTTGGGTAATAATCGCTTTGTTTTTCCCATTTGTTATAACTTTTTATTTTTTTTCATCTTAATTAGATCATGATTTTATCATCTCATGAATGTAAAACATGATATAAATATCATATATATTCATAATATATTTTTTTATAGTAATCTATAAAATTTAGCGATAAGAAATGAAATACACTGTTCATAGAGATAGTAGGTTGTATGTACGCATGAAAGTTGTTTCTATTTTCTTATCACATTGAACGAAATAAATGTAAATGATATATTATCATTATAGAATAATTTTTAATTCATGAATATAACATATGTTCATTAAACCCATCTATAATACATTCTATGTACAACATGAATGAATCATATCGCTTCACAATTTGATAGTCTGTCGTACCCACGAACGACGTTATCATAATCCAAAAAATTGATATTATGAAGTTAAGTGTGATATAATAATATAAACTACAAATACATAATTATTTTCAACTTTTAGTTGTGGTGATGATAAAATGAATGACATTGGTTTGCTCGATGGTAGTATGATATACAAATGAACCTTGATTTCGAAACCCATTTGATGGAAGTGGATATGGTTGTAGTTAATTAAATTAAAATAAAAAACACATTAGTATATGGAAGTTACGTATATTATTAAACAATAATGATATAATGATAATTTAATGGAGGTGGAGGAAGAAATGAATAAAAGATGTATGTTGATGAATGTTACCTCTTCTTCGGGTATCCTCCTTAGGTTTTCACTAAAAGCCTCCCTAGGATGCCTTTATGACCAAAGTAAGGAATCTAGGATGAGGGGATGGAAGTTTTTAAGTGATTTTGGAATATCTTGGATGATCCAAATTTGGTTTGAATAATATACGAGTGTGGGTGTCCTTTTATAAGTGGGGGAGAGGACAAGCTGGTAATTTTTGAAAATAATTGAGTGCTCCAACGTTTTTCACATGAAAAAGTGTAAAAAATGGATCAAATTAAAAACATAGACATGGTAAAGTCTAAATATTTCAGTAAAATATTTTTTATACCGGTTTATATGTAAATTGGACACAGATATTTTTAGTTTATCCCCTGGTAAACCCATTTTTCCTTAATCATGGTAATTTATTTTTACTTCATTCATTATTCATTTCAATGAAAAATTAAGTATAAATTATTAGAAATTGAAAATTATTTGGATTCAAAAATATTAAATCCATTTTTAAAAATTTTATTCACATAAGTGTAAAATTTTAATATAAAATTAATCTCACATATGTGATGAGAAATCAGGTTTTTAATGCGAAAATGATCAAAAGTTTACAAAGTTTTTAGTTCTAATTTCAATATATAATTGATTATAAAGACATAATTTGGATTACTTTATGTATAATTGAACTAATTATAATTTAAAACCAACTTAAAAAATTATTTATCTTTGTTAATAATTTACAAGAACACACTATTTAAAATTAAAATTCAGTGTTTTTCACTATTCATCAAAAAATGAAACTTTTTCGAAAAATAAAAAAAATCACACTATGATAATTTTGAAAATATTAATTAAAAATTAAATTTTATTTTATCAAATTAATTTCATAAAATTTTCAAAAATTAATTTTATTATTGTTCACAAAAAACACATAAAACATTTTTTAGAAAATAGTAATTTTGAAACATATAAAGACGTTACTGAAAATAATTTATTTTATTACCAATATGATTTATTTGTAGACAAAAATTATAAATATTATTTTAAAATTAGTGATTAATATCCATATTTATATTTTTAAAATCTAGGTTATAATGGTTGATTTTAAATATGTATATTAATAATATATCATGGTTTTTTTAAAACTGATTGTTTCGTGAAACTCAAGAGAATCTCGTCTTGCATCCAGTGAAATATTAACTTTATGTTTGATATAAGACAATATTAACTCGGTTTTTTTATAATTCACATCATTATATAAATTCAATATATTCATAAAAAATCATAAAAATATCGTTGTGTTATAAAGATGACTCCTGTGGGGTTTTATGGAAATTTTTTCATTCACTGATATGTTATTTAGTTATGTTCCTCCCTTTTTATGTCACTATTTTAGTGAAATTATAAATAGTGGGGAGAATATAAGTTGTCTCTACTATATTTAGATCCAATGTTCCTTATAATTGTATGGGTTATTCATAGGGGGTTTCATGAGATTCATGGATTCATATGATCTTTTTTGAAAGGTTATTCTCTTTCTAAGTTATCTTATCTTTATGATCTCCTCTAGATAGTTTTCTTTACCTCTAACCACATGTTTTTGTGGTGTGGTAGTGAATTATTTATGCTATATTCTACATTAAATAAAGTCTTTCTTAGGGAAAATTTTGAATGGTGTTGAGATAATAGCACCTCATGTTATTGTTTTATTATGTAATTTATATTATTTTAGGGAAATTTAAATTTTTGTAGAGTTTTGGTTTGAATTTTTAATGTTATTGAAAATTTTCAAATGTTTCATTTTTACTATCAAGTCATCATACTATTAGATAAACCCATATGTATAAACATTATTTTCATATGTATTTCCTTAACATGAGATAGATTTTTAATTTACTTTGAACATGAAGGGTTAAGGGTGTATGACTAAAGAATAGTTTAGGAAGAACTATGTGATACCCAGTGGAAAGAATGCATATGAGAATTAAAAAAATATTTTCTAGAACATGGATTATGCATGATTATAATAAATAATGAGAAAAGTATTGAATTGTATCTATTATTTGAAAACATAGATTCACATAGTTTTTTCATAGTTTACCAAATCGTACATTCTAACCATGAGAGTTTCTAAAATGTCTAAAATATCAAATTTTATAGAGTTACCCAATATATTTTAAGAGGGAGTTTGTACAATACTATTACCCTTCATATTAAGCCAATTGTAAATCACATGAAGAATCCCTCTACCTCACTTATCATTTCTTATTAATCTATCCCAACCACATTTTAATGCTGAAATCATAAGTTGAGACCCTCGCACCTCATTTTTTCCTTCTTCTCCTCCACCTACAAATATCTTTTGTTTTATTCCTCCATTTAAAACCTTAAGGGTTATTAGGAATAAATTTTATCTTAGGTTTTCTTATTCATGGGTGTTTTAAATTTTTAGGGACTTTGAATTGAATCACCTTTCATATTGAAGGCAATGACATTCAAAATGATCTCTATTTGTTTATGGTAGGAGTTTATTGTGAGTTTCCATTAGTAATCATGTAATTTGATTATTGAAATGTATAAATTTTTCATTCGATAAATTATTAATACATGTGATAGTTAAATATATTTTTTAAAGGTTTGGTTATGGGTTTTCACTTGGCATAAAGGATGGTTTCATGGAGGTTTTGATTTCAAAAATTATCTGTAAATTCCAAGTTTTTAGAAAAGGTTTCCAATTGTTTGTTTCAAATGAATTTTTTGTTTTTAAAGGTATTTGACCTCATTTGTGTTGGTGAATAGGTGATGGGTGATTTCTATAAAATTCTACCAAATCAAAAGAAATAGTTTTTGAATATAGTTTCGAAATATATTTTGAAAAGGATGATTTTTGAAATGGAATTTCAAAGGAATATGCAGTTACTTGTCATACCAATATGATATTTTGGATAGGCACATTGGTAATATAAAATAGTTAATGAAACTGTATGGGTGTGTATGACCCTCATGATCCCCTTGAAAGATTTTTTTTATATATTATATAAACCTAATGGGGATTTTGATTGTTTTTGAAATGTGAATGATGTGAAAAACTAGGTTATTTATTGAAAGGGAATTTGATATGAGGTGAGTGTCATGTTATTTATAATTATTATATGATTTGGTTATTTATCAATTCCCTTTTCTTTATTTTATGGGTGCACTAGTAACTATATGAGAGGTATATATTAATACTACCATATACAATCTCATAGTAAAAGTGTCCCCCTATTTCATCAATATGTTAGGGCTAGGGGGTGTGCCCTTGATTGTGCTCAATGTAGGCTAGTCTGGTGGGTTGTGTGTAGAATACAATATATGTCGATAGTTGGATCCTTGTTTGGTATGGTCCAATATTGTCTTACCCTTTTATATAGTTTATTTTCCAATGATACTAGATTATACTTCTTAGGATATATCCTTTCATTATGTTCTCTAGTTTTATTGGAATCTATTTCACCATGATTATTGTATCTACTAGCCTTTTTTATTTAATCATTGATGTGGTTCTTTAGATAATGATTTTGTATTCCTATTTTATTAATAAATTTTTTTTAGTATGTTGGAAAAGAGTTTTTATAAAAAAATATAAATTTTATTTAAATTGGGTGTTTTAGTAAAAGAGGATTCACCATTGAAGTGTTTTTAAAGGTATTTTTCAGTTAATGAAAATTAATAGAAAGGTTTATAAAGTGATCATATAAATGATAATGGTTTTTATGTACATATCAATGAAAATATATTTTATATTCGTATTTTAAACTATCATGGATAAAATTATTTTTTAAAAGGAATTACACAAACTCCTTTGTGGGATCCAATTGGTCTTGATTTCACTCACAGCCTAAATAAACTATTCACAGTATGGAATTTTTATATTTTTTATTCAGGTTTTTTAGTCTCCTTTAGGTTTCAGTATTCCATGGTTTAGTGTTTATTTGTTTGGTGATGATGAGTAATGGATTTGGTGTGTGAATATTGGTTACATAGAGTTGGTGTTAGAGAGATCAGTTGGATTTTAATTTATTTTTGGATGCTTATGTACTTTTCTTATCAGCTGGATTTTATATTGGACTTTCATGTATCTATGATGCATTTTTTTATTCATTTATTATTATTTCATTATAGTCTAAGTTTATGTGTTTATTTTATATAGAATGAGAAATTGATACCACTTGTATTATCTATCAATACCCTACTACTTGTCCATGTCATGGGGATATTGGGAATGTACCTTGGTAATTGTTGCTGACTGGTCTAGGTCTTGGTTCTAGGGTTACTTGGGTTGGTTCGTGCCAATCACTGTAGATATTTTTTTAAAAAAAATTAATAAGAACACACTTATATAATATTAGTATGATTATTAAATATTTATAATCAATATATTTTAATATAATTTCTAAATATTAAAATGTAACATTTAAATGAAAATAGAAAATATGCAGAAAAAAATGTTTTTTATAGAAATATGAATTTTTAAACATTATGTTTTCTTAATATTATTATATATCAATTAATAATTAAATTATTGTTAATATATGTTTTATGCATATAAATATTAAATTTTATTATAATCAGCCTTTAAATTTTATCAATTTAATTTTTCAATATCAAAATAAACAACACTTAGAAAACAATTATTTTAAAAAATAACCTTTTTTAACATTAAATAATTTTAATAAAATCCCATTAAAAATATTTATTTATTTAATATCCAATCAATTTTATCATTCCATTGGTATTATAATCTTTCATTGAATAATATAAACAAATAATGTTGTTTTTTAATAATTATTATTATTGTTATTATAAAAAAAATTAACGAATAAAAATACATTTTTAATAAAATATCTTAATTAATTATTATCCATTTTCATTCTAGAATTATTTATTATATATGAGTTATATTATTATTCATTTTTTATATATATAGAAACTTTAATATACTTAAGTGGTACATGTATATGCAATGACCATATATCCAACAACCATATATCCATAGTCCATATAACCAATGACCATATATATATATATATCATATTACAATACAATATATAGTTGTACATATCACTATAAAATCATTCATAGTATTATTTAATTTCATTGTTAAGATATTTTAAATATTTCTAACTTGTTTTAATGTTTTTATATTTATCATTGATGATATGAGTTTTCATAGAAGATCATGATGATATGAATTTCAACATTATAGTATTTTAATTTAAAAATGGTTGTATTCCTTTTTAAATTTTAAATATTGTTCTTCATTCAGTTCTCTTTTAGTTTTTTCATTTTTTATTATAATATTCTACCATAATGAAAGGTCATATTGTTCATTAAATTATGGTGTTTCATGTATCACAAATTTTTAGACATGTTGGAATTAGTTAAAGGGAGATACATACAAAAATCATGGGGTGTTAGAATCTCCCTCCTGTAAAATAATTTCAACCATGAAATTTCATTTTTCAGATGAAAAAATGATTTTAATTTTGCCTCATTATATCATTAGGTTCCCACATAGATTACAAATAATTAAAATTTCACCATAGAATATTGAAAATGGGAGTAGTATTTTTTTAGTTTAACTTTTGTCTACAATCTCAAATCTCAAATGAATATTTCTCAGAAGAGATATCATGTTCTATTTATAAAACCTATAAATACAGTACATGTGACGTTTTGAGTAATAATTTCCTCAAAATTGATACATGGAACACATCCTTAACTTGGTTTTGTAGGAAGTGATAAGTTATAAGACATTGTCCCCAAATGTTCAAGGATCATAAAGAAGGAAATGTATATAGGGTTTATCTTTCCCTTATTTAAAAATCTCATAACCCTCTTCCATCATGATATTAGATGTAATACATTTTCTACAACTATAAACTCCAAATCTCATCAATGATTATCAATAGAAAACTTCTATCAAATTTCTAAAACATAAATACATCCCGGAATAGTTTAAACCTTATCTATCATTTCTTGATCAATATCATATCCCAAAAGCTTTGACTCTCTAAATTCATCCCAATAGTTTTTATTTTTACATCTCTTCCATTATAGTTCTACATCGTGTTACCTTTGGATGATAGAGTAGATAAAATTGTTTATATATAAACTTAACTGAAGTAAAATATTGATCCAAAAAAACATTTACAATCCATTTATCATGATTGCAACATATCATTCATGGTATGAATAGTCATTTCACATTGACTACCAATTTTAGGTTGAAATGTTGTGATAAATCATAACATTGTATCCAATGCTTATTAAATACATCTTCAAAAAATTCAGTGAATCTTGGATCTTGATTTCATAAAATTAAATGTGGCACTCTATGTAGCCTTACCAATTCCTTCATGTTAATATTTGTACATTTATCAAGAAAGAAATCATCTCAGATATAAATGTAATGCACTGAATTTTTAGGTGATCAATTATAAGAAAAATGGATTTATAACCTTTAGAAGTCAAGATAAGTCCTAAGAAAAAATACATGGTGATGTTATCCTGTTTTAATACTAGTATGGGTAATGGTTTCATCATCCCATTATACTTCTAAAGTTCAACCTTGACTTGTTGGCATACCAGTATTGAATATATACACTCTTCAATCTCCATATTTATTTTTTCCCACCATAACTAATTTGTGATATCTCTTTAAATCTTTTTTATTCTATGATTGATTGAGAATAATGATTTATGTGTATCATGAAAATATATTTATTTAAATATAGTATTTAAGAGACAAATATTCATTTCTCGAATCATATAATTCCATTATTTTCAATATTATGTTATTATAAATTCTTTAAATTGTTATTTATATCCATATATTCTTTCAATGCATCCTTGTTTTTCACATGGATGGATGGTTGTTTTTTATTTATTTTTTAATAGTATTTTTGCCACGACCTGTCCTCAGGGCCCGTGCCGTGACTACCCCAAGCCCGCCTTCCATAGGCCAGGGGCTGGCGACTAGCACCAAAGGCGTAAATCCCGATAACTGGGAAGGCATTGCCTTTATAAAAGTAAACAAAACACCACAGAGTACAAGCGGAAGCAAAACACTAAGTACAAAGAGAAGTTCTGAAAGGTAAATGGGCCAGAATACAAACCCAAAAGAAAGTACAACTACAACTGAACAAAGTACAACAGCTGGAAGAACGGAAACGGCTCCTGGGTTGTCCTCCTCGAATCCTACCTAAAGGGTAGGTACAGATGGCACAGCTCCTGGATCGTCCACCATGGATCCTACCTGAAGGGTAGGTACAGATAGCCTCCACAACGCTCTCGCCCGTCAACCTCCTCCGAGTGTCATCTCACTGTGAAGTCCACCTCCAGGTACTGACTTGTCGTGTAGTCCACCTCCGGGTACCGTCCAGTCCTCGAACACTCGGCCTCCGTCAGCACTGTCCGTCGTCTGCAACCAACACAACGAGGTGCGGGCATAGCCCGTGCATGGGTGAGTATAACGATACTCAGTAGGGACCACGAGACCCTCAAGGTCTCACTAAAACAAACAAGGATAACCACAAAGAAGATCTCAACAGATAACCTCTACTTTGGTATATGCCCATACATATACCTAAGTTATCAAGTAACCCATCTCAATCATGAGGAAACACAAGGATTATAAACTCAACGGATAACCACTACCCAGGTATATGCCCATACATATACCTAAGTTATCAAGTAACCCATCTCAATCATGAGGAAACACAAAGGTCATAGACTCAGCTCAAACCAGGATTTTCATTATCGAAAACGTAACTGCTGAAGAGCCCCGTCTCTGGAGTGTACAGTGGTCCTGTCACGACTCTGAGGTACTGCTCACTAACCTAAGACTGCTGAGGTACTCCTCCTGTCGAGTATCGCGGGTCTTCAACCAACTACCGGGCAGTCCGTCCGCTGTGGGTTTGTCTCAAAATACCAGGCGCTCCCCCTAATAGCCTACAGAGGTACTCCTCCTGTCGAGTACCGCGTGTCTGCGGCCAACTACCGGGCGCTCCGTCCGCCGTGGGTTTATCGCCAAATACCGGCTGCTCCATCCGCTGGGCTAGTCGACTCACTCCAAGTTGAGTCCGTCAAGCAGTCGTCAGGTCTCAGCCGGCTACACGGTCTCCGTACTCCGTACATTCATCTCCGGGAGGGTCCACTCCACGAGCTACAGGTCGATACTCAAAGTATCACAAATTCCCACGAAGAAGTATCTCAAAGGACCACCTCGTCATAGGGGTCTCAACGCAACAGACGGTGCATCAAACAGACGCCCGGTCTGTGAGTTATTAGACTTTCCGTCCCAGGGGCCCGGTTAGTTTCGTGAGCGAACCAACCCGGCTATATCTCAATTGTACCCCGAACTCTCATAGGGTAAACTCATAGGGACCGTTTCTCAACGTGATCACCAACGCCGCTGACGGTTCGTCAAACGGACGTCCAGTCTGAAAGATAACAGCTTTTCCGTTTCAAGGGCCCAGTTGAATTTCGGGTACAAACCAACCCGGCCACTATCCAACAGCAACCAAAACTCAGGCGAAGTATGCCAAAAGTTCCGTCTCATTAAGTGGAAAACAACGAGACAGACGACGCGTCAATCGGACGCCCGGTCTGTGAGTTATTGGCTTTTTCGTTCCAGGGGCCCGGTTGGATTTCGTGAGTGAACCAACCCAATCGCACTCAGATGGCATCCAAACCTCTAGTGGAGTAAGACAAATGATCCGTCTCACTTAGAGGAATCCAACAAAGTCGACGGCATGTCATTCGGACGTCCGGAGCTCAAGATATAAGTGTTTCCGCTCCGAGGGCCCGGTTGGTTTCGTATCCGAACCAACTCGGCCGAACCCAAAGTATTCCGAAACCTTGAGTGTGATATACTGAAACGACCGTCTCCTTCCAAGGATCGTTACGCAACTGACGGTGCGTCGATCAGAGGTCCGATGCCCAAGATATGGGCAAAAGACCAAAGAGGGTCCGAAATCGGGGGGTCTGGGCCCGGACCGACCCGGCCCGACCCCCCCTGGGTCGGACCGACCCGGCCCGACCCCCCCTGGGTCGGCCCGAACCGGGTCGACCCGAACTGGGTCGACCCGGCTGGGCCCGGCCCAGCCCAGCCGGCTTGGTCCGGCGCGGCCGAGCGGAAGCCGCGGAGCGGGGGTGTGCGCGGCCCGCCCTCGCCACTGATTGAAGCCGGCGGCAAACCGCCGCCACCGGCCTTCCGGCAATGCGCCGCTGCCACCGCCTTCCGCGGACCACCGGACGCGCTCCGGTGGTCTGTTTCTCCTGCCGTCTTCGCCAATGGTACTCCTGGGAACCGACCTTCACTGCGAAGGGATTCAAACGCCATAGCGGCCTGCTTCGTCGTCGTCCGTTGATCCGCACATCGATAAACAAGCTACGGAGGGTTGTCAGGCCGTGTTTGTTCGGCTCATGTCCTCCGCGTTAGGTGTTATCAATTGGAAAATAATAAACACGTGATTTTTATTCATTGACGAGGGTATAATTTATCTAAAATAAATTATACAAACATCTTTCAATCAAAAACCCACGCACGAGAGTTTAAAACTTGAATGCGCGGCGTGACGATGTCGCGCATACTTGCTGCTCGATCCCACGCGGCGTGACGATGTCGCGCATCCTTGCCGCTCGATCCCGCGCGGCGTGACGATGTCGCGTCAATTTCTTTCGATCCTCAACAACAAGAAAAACAAAAGGGAGGGGGGTGGCCGTGTTTGTTTAGTCTGGCCTCCTCCCGTTAACTGATATCATGCGTTCCAATAGACGCAGATAAAAGACGGAAGATAATCACGTATAGAAAACACGTAAACCCCCTACCTCGGTTCCAAGAGCAGAGTCGCGGAAAGAGGATTTGAAGATGACGTCGGGGTGCGTCTGAGGAGGAAGCGGCGTCTCCTCACGTGTTGCGGTGAAGAGGAAGGAAGGCACGTCGTCGTTCTTCGTGGAAGGATGGTGTTCTTCGTCGGAGACCGATTCGTTCTTCATGTTCTTCGTCGTTGAAGAAGATGTTCTTCAAGCCTCCCCAAATCCTCCCAAGCAACAAAGGAACTAACCCAAAATAAATTAAGCCACACTTAATTTATTAACTCAACATGGCTTTTGAAATTCAAGTGTTTGAATTTCAAAGACTCACATTAAACTCACTCCATTAATGTCATAAGTTATTAACTTAAGTTAACAATATTAATGGTGAGTTGAGGGGGTTAGAGGATATGAAGGGGTGGGGTTCGTGTGGGTCCCACCACCCTCATAACCTCCCAAGGGAGGTTGGATAGTTACCCAACTTCCTTCCAAAGGATTAAACACTTAGAGTAAAATAAAAATTGTAGAATAATTATAAAATAAACTTCCACAATTTTTATCATCAACTCTCGTGAAAACGCAACTCCGAAACAGGTGTTCCTAAGCAATTACCAGCATTGTGGTTCCATCGGTGCCCTCGGAATTAGATTCCGAGCACCGTTTCAAAAGATAGGAATTCCCGCTCGTTCGTTCACTGAACGTACCCGAGCTAAACTTCGAAAAATGATTTCAGGCACACCGGGCCTCGGAATCAGGCACCGTCAGAAACTGCATTCTTGAAAAATTCCAAAGAAAATTAAGAAAAAAATTTCCTTGAAATTTTCGGGTCTTTACATTACTCCCACCTCAGGGCTTTACGTCCCCGTAAAGCTTCAACACAAACTAGGGTTACAAAAGCGGTATTGAGCAGGCACCTAAGCCTTCTGCTCCCATGTGCTCACCTGGAGGTTCCCGTACTGCCAGAGAAAGTGCACCCGAGGAATCGATCATCCTCGTAGGATTCGCTCTTGTCGATCCTCGATTCCCACTGGAACCTCCGTGAAAGACACCCCATCGCCATCGTCCAGATCCTCATGTTCGATGATATGCGAAGGGTCGAGCACATATCTCCTCAGTTGAGATACGTGGAAGTCGTCGTGCACCTGGTGCAACTGCGGTGGATGGGTCAAGCGGTAAACCACCCCGCCTACCCAGCTGAGGACCTAGAAATGGTCCACTGAACCTCAGAGATAACTTTCCACCTTGGCCACATCTCCGTAAACCTCGTCGAGGTGAGACCCGTATAAGGACGTGATTGTCATCCTCGAACTCTAGAGGCCTCCAAGTCCTGCCAGCATAAGGCTTCTGTCAACCCTGTGCTGTCCTCATCCACTCTTGGATGACCTGGACCTTCTCTAGTCTCACAAGAGCTGCTATGATTTCTTCTTTTCCGATAAGAGAAATCCGGTCTCATCCCCTGGATGAACCACATTCATTGCCTAATACAGTCAATCCTGACATGAATGATGCATTCATGCCATGGATGACGTCGTAAGGCCTCGACGTAACTACCAAGAGATCCAACTGTCACTCTCACCTCCAAGGGTCGAGTCACACTATCGGCATCAGTGTGAGGTCACCAGGTCTCCTCCAGTAGAAATCTCGAAAGTGAGGGTCAAGTCAATAGTTTTGACCGGGACTACTCAGTATCAACCAAACAAAAGGACAGGAAAGCAAACATCACAAAGATAAGTGTCTTTTTAATATTGCAGCTCATAGTACAAAGACACGAAGCAACTACAAACAAACATCAAAAAAACTAGAAGCAACAAGATCAATAGCCTCCAGGTCTAGAGCTAGTCCCGCTCCTGTCCATCTGCTTCCAGAGCTCCAGGACCATAGGCCTCAGCTGCCTGAAGCTGAGCTCTCCCATGTCCTCATATCCCCTGCGGTCGGGGTGGGCCTCCTGGTGGTGGGGTGGCAACACCCTGAAGCGTCGTCCACCTCCAGCTGCACGACCAGCTCCTCTTCCATGGCCGCCTGCTCCTTGCAGTCTGCCCTGATCGAACCTCTGCCTCTGGCTGGGAGGTTCTTCATTTAACTGCTGGTCATCTGCATGGCGGGTCGGACAGTCACGTGTCATGTGACCAATTCCGCCGCAGGAGTAACACTGTCCACTCTCGGCACGTCTGGCTCTGACTCCACCCCGGTTTCCCCGCACAACTGAACTGAGTTGTGCAGTCGGCCACCGGTAGGTCTGGTCCTCTTGGACCTCTGCGTCATCTGTCTACTGCCTGTTGCAAAAGACTCTACCGCAAGCTGGCTAGTGGTGGGTCCTACTGCTGGAGACTGCTCAGCAAGGAAACTCTCCACTAAGAGGGCTCTCTCCAACACCCCTGTCTGCGTAGGAATGCTTTGAGAAACAACAGAAGCTCTAATCTCTTGCCTGAGCCCCTGCTCAAAGGTTCGGGCCCTGAAGAACAGGTCTCGTACCATATCTGTGGAGTAGGGAGAGAGGTCTATGAACCTCGTTGAATATTGTGTCACTGTCATGCTGCTCTACCGCAGCTGAAGTAGCTCCTGTATACGCACCGCTCGAAGGGTGGCTGGTACAAACTCTACCCAGAACAGGCTCTCGAAGTCTTCCCAAAGAAGTGTCGCCTCGTCATGCATCTGGAGAATCAGGCTCCACCATCTGCCTGCTGCTGCCTGAAGAAGGCTGGCAGCAAGGATCACCATGAAGTCGGTCGGAGTCCCCACTAGCCTGAAGACTCTCACCACAGCCTCCATCCAATCCTCAGCTGCCTGCGGGTCCGCCTCTCCCCGGAACCTGGGTGGCCTCTGGCGCTGGAACTCGTATAGTGCGCTCAAGCGACGTGCACCCTCTGCTGCTGGGGCTGGTGGCATCGGTGGCCCAATGGGTAGTAGTACCGCTGGTGCCTCCGCTGGTGACTCAACTGGAATAGAGCCCTATACTGAGGCCACGTCGCTCGGTGGGCTTTCAGTACGAACAACTCTCGGGTCTCTAGCTAGTCGTCCGCGGGGAGGCATCCTGAAAGAAACAACGTGACACGGTCAAACGATTATACCTGGTGAGATAACCTGGTTTGAGCTGATATTTAAATAAAACTTCTGGAAACACACATGCAATCAGTGTTTTCATGCACAAAGTTGGAATTCAGTTGTCAGGGTCCTGGTGTATGGATACGTCGGCCACCCGCACCAACACTGGACTCCCTGAACTGAATACCACACTCAGTACTCTTAACACTATTACTTCACAGAAAGAAAATATCAGAGTTATAAGTTCTGCGGTAGAACCGACTCCTCTGATACCAATTTGTCACGACCCATCCTCGGGGCCCGTTCCGTGACTACCCCAAGCCCGCCTTCCATAGGCCAGGGGCTGGAGACTAGCACCAAAGGCGTAAATCCCGATAACTGGGAAGGCATTGCCTTTATAAAAGTAAATAAAACACCACAGAGTACAAGCAGAAGAAAAACACTAAGTACAAAGAGAAGTTCTTAAAGGTAAATGGGCCAGAATACAAACCCAAAAGAAATTACAACTACAACTGAACAAAGTACAACAGCTAGAAGAACGGAAACGGCTCCTGGGTCGTCCTCCTCAGATCCTACCTGAAGGGTAGGTACAGATGGTGCAGCTCCTGGATCGTCCACCACGGATCCTACCTGAAGGGTAGGTACAGATAGTCTCCACAACGCTCTCGCCCGTTAACCTCCTCTGAGTGTCATCTCGCTGTGAAGTCCACCTCCAGGTACTGACTCGTCGTGTAGTCCACCTTCGGGTACCGTCCAGTCCTCGAACACTTGGCCTCCGTCAGCACTGTCTGTCATCTACAACCAACACAACGAGGTGCGGGCATAGCCCGTGTAGGGGTGAGTATAACGATACTCAGTAGGGACCCCGAGACCCTCAAGGTCTCACTAAAACCAACAAGGATAACCACAAAGAAGATCTCAACAGATAACCTCTACTTAGGTATATGCCCATACATATACCTAAGTTATCAAGTAACCCATCTCAATCATGAGGAAACACAAGGATTATAAACTCAACGGATAACCACTACCCAGGTATATGCCCATACATATACCTAAGTTATCAAGTAACCCATCTCAATCATGAGGAAACACAAAGGTCATAGACTCAGCTCAAACCAGGATTTTCATTATCGAAAACGTAACTGCTGAAGAGCCCCGTCTCTGGAGTGTACAGTGGTCCTGTCACGACTCTGAGGTACTGCTCACTAACCTAAGACTGCTGAGGTACTCCTCCTGTCGAGTATCGCGGGTCTTCAACCAACTACCGGGCAGTCCGTCCGCTGTGGGTTTGTCTCAAAATACCAGGCGCTCCCCCTAATAGCCTACAGAGGTACTCCTCCTGTCGAGTACCGCGTGTCTGCGGCCAACTACCGGGCGCTCCGTCCGCCGTGGGTTTATCGCCAAATACCGGCTGCTCCATCTGCTGGGCTAGTCGACTCACTCCAAGTTGAGTCAGTCAAGCAGTCGTCAGGTCTCAGCCGGCTACACGGTCTCCGTACTCCGTACATTCATCTCCGGGAGGGTCCACTCCACGAGCTACAGGTCGATACTCAAAGTATCACAAATTCCCACGAAGAAGTATCTCAAAGGACCACCTCGTCATAGGGGTCTCAACGCAACAGACGGCGCGTCAAACGGATGCCCGGTCTGTGAGTTATTAGCCTTTCCGTCCCAGGGGACCGGTTGGTTTCGTGAGAGAAACAACCCGGCCGTATCTCAACTATACCCCAAACTCTCATAGGGTAAACTCATAGGGACCGTTTCTCAACGTGATCACCAACGCCGCTGACGGTTCGTCAAACGGACGTCCAGTCTGAAAGATAACAGCTTTTCCGTTCCAAGGGCCCAGTTGGATTTCGGGTACAAACCAACCCGGCCACTATCCAACAGCAACCAAAACTCGGGCGAAGTATGTCAAAAGTTCCGTCTCATCAAGTGGAAAACAACGAGACAGACGACGCATCAATCGGACGTCCGGTCTGTGAGTTATTGGCTTTTTCGTTCCAGGGGCCCGGTTGGATTTCGTGAGCGAACCAACCCGACCACACTCCGACGGAATCCAAACCTCAAGCGGAGTAATCCAAATGATCCGTCTCACTTAGAGGAATCCAACAAAGTCGACGGCACGTCATTCGGACATCCAGAGCACAAGATATAAGCGTTTCCGATCCGAGGGCCTGGTTGGTTTCGTATCCGAACCAACCCGGCCGAACCCAAAGTATTCTGAAACCTTGAGTGTGATATACCGGAACGACCTTCTTGTTCCAAGGATCTCTACGCAACTGACGGTGCATCGATCGGAGGTCCGTAGCCCAAGATATGGGCAAAAGACCAAAGAGGGTCCGAAATCGGGGGGTCTGGGCCCGGACCGACCCGGCCGGCTCGGTCCGGCCCGGCCGGCGCGGCCGAGCGGAAGCCGCGGAACGGGGGTGTGCGCGGCCCGCCCTCGCCGCTGATTGAAGCCGGCGGAAAACCGCCGCCGTCGGCCTTCCGACGGTGCGCCGCCGCCGCCGGTCGCCGGCACCGCCACCGCCTTCCGCGGACCACCGGACGCGCTCCGGTGGTCTGTTTCTCCTGTCGTCTTCGCCAACGGTCCTCCCGGGACCCGACCTTCACTGTGAAGGGATTCAAACGCCATAGCGGCCTGCTTCGTTTTCGTCCATTGATCCGCACATCGATAAACAAGCTGCGGAGGGTTGTCGGGCCGTGTTTGTTCGGCCCGCGTCCTCCGCGTTAGGTGTTATCAATTGGAAAATAATAAACACATGATTTTTATTCATTGACGAGGGTATAATTTATCCAAAATAAATTATACAAACACCTTTCAAACAAAAACCCATACACGAGAGTTTAAAACTTGAATGTGCGGTGTGACGATGTCACGCATACTTGCCGCTCGATCCCGCGCGGCGTGACGATGTCGCGCATCCTTGCCACTCGATCTCGCGCGGCGTGACGATGTCGCGTCAATTTCTTTCGATCCGCAACAACAAGAAAAACAAAAGGGAGGGGGACGGCCGTGTTTGTGCGGTCCGGCCTCCTCCCGTTAACTGATATCATGCGTTCCAATAGACGCGGATAAAAGACGGAAGAGAATCACGTATAGAAAACACGTAAACCCCCTACCTCGGTTCCAAGAGCGGAGTCGCGGAAAGAGGATTTGAAGACAACGTCGGGGTGCGCCTGAGGAGGAAGCGGCGTATCCTCACGTTTTGCGGTGAAGAGGAAGGAAGGCACGTCGTCGTTCTTCGTGGAAGGATGGTGTTCTTCATCGGAGATGGATTCGTTCTTCACGTTCTTCGTCGTTGAAGAAGATGTTCTTAAAGCCTCCCCAAATCCTCCCAAGCAACAAAGGAACTAATCCAAAATAAATTAAGCCACACTTAATTTATTAACTCAACATGGCTTTTGAAATTCAAGTGTTTGAATTTCAAAGACTCACATTAAACTCACTCCATTAATGTCATAAGTTATTAACTTAAGTTAACAATATTAATGGTGAGTTGAGGGGGTTAGAGGATATTAAGGGGTGGGGTTCGTGTGGGTCCCACCACCCTCATAACCTCCCAAGGGAGGTTGGGTAGTTACCCAACTTCCTTCTAAAGGATTAAACACTTAGAGTAAAATAAAAATTGTAGAATAATTATAAAATAAACTTCCACAATTTTTATCATCAACTCTCGTGAAAACGCAACTCCGGAACATGTGTTCCTAAGCAATTACCGGCATTATGGTTTCATCGGTGCCCTCAGAATTTGATTCCGAGCACCGGTTCAAAAGATAGGAATTCTCGCTCGTTCGTTCACTGAACGTACCCGAGCTAAACTTCGGAAAATGATTTCGGGCACACCGGGCCTCGGAATCAGGCGCCGTCAGAAACTGCGTTCTTGCAAAATTCCAAAGAAAATTAAGAAAAAAAATTCCTTGAAATTTCCGGGTCTTTACAATTTTCCCCTTAATTTATGAATTCCATTTCTATATATTTCATATACATGAGTATTGAATCTATTTTAATCCCCATCATAGATAAGTATTCATGATCCTTCATGTTCAAAGCCTCAAATACCATGTTCACCTTCACATGGGAAAATATATTGAGAAGTCCTAGTTAATGGTCAACTCCAACCCTCTCCTTTGACACATTTTTGAATAATTTTATGTGAATATGTACTTCAAGATATTATTATTAGTATTAATATCCAACCATTCACTATAGAGATAATTTATCTATATCTTTAATAAAAAAATTATTTTTTTAGCTCTAGATCATGCATCATGTAACGTGATACAAAAATCTACCACCATGTAATTTTATTTAAATAAAAATCTTAATCCATTATTAAAAGAGTCAATATATATATATCAAAACCTTATCCACTATATGGTAGTGTGAGTACATGTGTATATACCAACCATCTCCAAATATCTTTACACTTTTCCACACATTTATCTCTCAAGAGGAACATGACTCCCTTCAGAGTTAACTTGGTTAGTGGATTCCATAATCATGGGAAATTTCTCATAAATAATTAATAATATATATAAAATATTAAAACACAATGGATTTTTATTATAGTGGTTGGTCTAAGCCATTCCTAAATCATCTCCATCCTTTAATGATCAACATATATACCCTTGGTTGTGATTATATGACCCCTAAATGGTATGTTATATAGCCAGTATTCACAGATGATAAATTCAACACATAGTTTATCCTTTATAATTGTCATAAATACAATATTAAAATGATCTTAATTCTATTCCTTTCTCTTAGAATATATGAGATCATAATTTATAAATACAACCAAAAATTGATTTAGGTAATCTATAAATACTTCATTCATCGGATCCTTGAAGATTGTGAGGGGATATGTAATTTCTGAAGGAATCATTATTAATTAATAGTTTCTATATCTTGTATGAAATACTCTCCTTGGGTAAATCCTCTCTTTTCACCATTAATTGATGATAACTAAATCAAATATCTATCTTTGATAAATATTGACCCCCTTATAGTAGATCTAATAATTCATCAATATATGGTAGAGGATACATGTTTTCCATCATGATTAAGTTCACAATAATCAACATAGAGACACATAGATCCATCCTTCTTCTTAACAGAGGACTATTTCACCCCATAGTGAAGAAGCTATGAATATAAAATACTTATCTAGGTTTCCTAAAATTTCTTCTATAATTCATCTTATTCAATTGGTTTCATTCTATAAGGAGTCATTGATATTGGCATAACACAGGGTATAAGTTCAATGGAAAGAAAATAACCTCATGATATGAGATAATACTAGACAAACTTCAAGTAAGAACATTAATTCATTCATTAATAATTAGTATATATTCATTATTTAGATTTTTCTTAACTATTTGAGCTAAATACATGTCATGGTTGGGTATTAAGACCCATATAGTGGAAGTAATTTCTATATGGAGTTCATAGATAACCATTCATCGATAGATGAACATAGGTTTATTTGGGATATGAAATGTGATTTACCTATCCCATATATTGACATATTCCCTACATATATAAATCTAATCCATGATAATAATCTCATAAAATTTTACCAAAGGGATAATAACATGATTTTTTTACAAGGGAAAAAAGGGTCAAACACGAGTACTTCCCAGGAGGTCACCCATCCCAGAATTAATCTCTCCCTAGCACCCTAAACTATATAAATTATATGGGATATAGTGCATTAATGTTGGTGAAATCACACCCGAGAATGTAGGATTTATAGGGAAAAAATTCCCACAAACCTCTATCAGATAAGAGTTGTAGTCTTAGGATGTAATCACCACATCACAAAGAGTTTTAACTAATAATTCAATATTATGTTTCTGGGTTGGTGAAATAATGGTTTTAAAATTTTATATATATCAATAAATGTGTGTAACTATAATATGGTAAGACAATTGATGTTCATGAATTAATAATAAGAAAACATGTCTCTATTTTATTTTAATTCTAAACATTTACTAAAACCAAAATTACTAGTTTAAGTATTAAACAATAACATCCAGAGTATGTGGTATTATTGTAATATAAATTAATCCTAACATTTATTAATCTATGACACCTTAATTTCAACTTGTAACACTTTAGTTTTAACCAACATCACTTTTGGTATCACCTAGGTTGATTTAAGTATTATCCTATTGTTTTTCATAACCTAATTCCCAAAATTAACTAAAACACACTCTGATGCCAACATAGATAACCCAACCATAACATACATACATAATAAATAATTACACATAAAAATTAATTACATCTCATAATAAATCACACCCCCAAAAACATACAGGTTTAGTGTCATTAAATATTAGATACATAAATTAATTATTCTACAACCTAGTGAACACTTATCCATAATTACACCATACATGAATCCTGTAATAGAAATACAATATTTATATTCTTATTCATAATAAGGGGAATGGAAACATAATGTAGAGTGATATTAGATTCATTGTAAGGGATAATCCATATGAGGTATCAATCAAAGGTCATTACTGAGAAAATGATGAACATGTGGGTGTGAGAATATAATCGAGGTACATAAACATACCATAAGAAAATCATACCCAATAATACATATATTGTAAATCATGAATCAAGACATAAATATTTTCTAATAATATATGAAATGAGAACATGATAAAATAGTTAAGAACCATAAATAACATAGGAATGTGTAATAACATTGAATTATGGCACAAAATTTAATTTTTGAGTAATATATATAGGTTTCATAATATATATGTGTGGTAGAAACATAGGAATAGAAAATAATTTCTTTTTACATATCTCACTTCCAAGACCATTATCACATAGTGGATAGAGTCCCATGGTGTATGGGGTTCACTCCACATAACCATAAACTTAGTGGACCAGGTTCACTCCTCAGTCTCTTATATGTCATCTCACGAGATACAAATATCTACTCAATTAATTGTAGGGATATATTATTTCAATGTCACCAATCACATAATGAAAAAACATAAATAAGTGTTCTATTTGAAAAAAAATCATAATTACATTATAGACTAATCAACCCATGATAATGAAATGGGTTTCATAAGAATAATCACAAGGCATGAAAATGAATCAAATTGAGAAAGAAAGGCAATGTTTCAATTGAAAAATATCCCATGTGAAATAAAAGAAATATTACCTGATTTTGATATAGATGAAAAAACCTTTTTAAAGAAGGTAGAAAATTGTTTGGAAAATAAATTGAAGAATGATTTTGATTTTTTATAAATATTATGTTAAATGGAAATAATTTATCAATAAATTTTTTTTTGTAAAATAATGAGAAAGTAAATAATAATTAGTTTTAAGAACCATTAAAACTAGGAATTGATAAACCATAAAAAAAAATTGGGAATATAGATAGGGAAAGAGACCATGTACAATATGTTAAAAAAGATTCATTTTACACATTTTTAGAGAAAGTTAAATTCAATAAAAGAATACCTTCATAAATAATAAATGTAGGGATAAGGAAATTTATAAAAAGATATGAAAAACATAGATATTGAAGAAGTTTTATATTTTTCTATGTTAACAGATAAGTTTAGTTCAACTTATAAGAATAATTTCTAGTGAAATATAAACCAATGGGAGAGAAAATGGTAATAATGATTGTAAACCCAAAAAATAACTATAGGAAAATAAAATAGTTGGGTTTTTGAGAGAAATAAAAAATTTCTCTAGACAGAAATTTAGACATAAAAAATCTTGATTTTAAAGTGAGATTAGAAAAGAAACCCTTGCCTTTACTCTAGACATACATGAAGCTACTTTATCCACTTATATGGAATTAATACTTCATGTAATGGGTTCCCCCATTATGAAGGATTTAATCCTCCTTTGGATTGGAAGAAAAAAAAATGTCTACGAAAAATTTAGGAGATAAAAAATAGGTAGATATTTTAAAGTGACCTGAAGGATATTTTTTGTTTGGAAGGGGTGTTGGGGAGATCCTTTTATAGGTGAAAATGATGGACATTTATTTGGGAACATGATGCAGGTGAAGGGTATAGATTAAATCACATGGATGTTATATGTGTTAGGAAAAGAATGTAATGTCCCAGATCTGGGTGTCGCCCAAAGGTGCCCTGAACTAGGTTGGCCACATGGTCTCAAGAACATTTCCCAAAATTCTAGAGTCTTCCAACTAGCAGCGATGGTCTAGGGTGTGATAGTGGGGAAACTATGACCTCATTGGCAGAGTATACACAATGTAAGACAAATAGTAAACAATAGCGGAAGCAGTAATACCATACAACAGTAGTAAAGAGCGGAAGACTGATAGTAATAAAACAACTGGAGAATATATAAATGATGCATGTAACATGTGTCTAGGAAAGAAACCAAACAAGTCACAATGATATAAATAAAATACATAATCCAAATTACAGAAAAACAATAAACTCTAACAACATCGCAAGCCTCAACTTTGTCTCATGCTCTCCAGCGCTAACAACAATCATGTACCAGATGAAGAAGGGTGTTTGTCCTTATCTATACCTGCAATAATATAATCTATTTGGGTCCAAAGCATGACCCAAATAGGGTGTGAGACGAATCCCAGTATAAACCCATCAAAAATCTATGCCTAACTATCAATGAATATATATAGCAGGTAATATGCAGAAATGAAGCAATAAAATAGGAAGTACTCAAAAGTAAACAATATTACTATTTTCAATTATGTTCATTTACATTTATTATTCATCATTTTAATCATGTAATCTTAAGATCTAGCCTAAGCTTTGTATCCCCCAGTGTGATAGTAACAAACTGATGCATCAGAATACCATCTAAACAATCATGTAAGACCGAGTCCAAGCTTGTGATTTGGCTTGGCAGACTCATCATATTCATTCAATAAATCATAAAAAACCCTATAGTAAAGATCTCATGGTCTAACCCATTTGGTTTAACATAGCATTAATTCATTAAAGAACGATCCTCTAGGAAAGCTCTTATGGTATAACCCCTTTGTACCTGCTTAGTAGTAAACAAATTATAAATGACCTCCTGGGTAGCTCTCACAGTCTAACCCTTAGGCCAACATAACATCAATAAATATAAAATACCTCTTGAGTATCTCTCATAGTCAATACCCCTGGGTCGATATAGCATAAACAATCAGAAACTACCACCTGGGTTTCACTCATAGTCAATACCCCTTGGGAAAATATCTACACTAAGGCTCTCACAGTCCTATGTAAATAAACATGGAAACCCCCACATTTTTCTTGGTCCAAATCTCTCACAGTCCATTGAAAAAACAGCGCACATATCATATCAAGTAGCACATGTAATATATAAATACTACATAGTTAAATATTCACAAATCATACCACATGTATTTCATATAATCAAAACAACTCCATCTTAATCAACCAAGGCATGTAAAACAAGGTATCTAACCTTATGCATAAGCAACAATCCATTTTTAATCAACCAAACCATAGTAGGTATTAAACAGGGTTAATTTCTAAATCAAGAAATACCCCAAACATGATTATACAACACTTTTAGCATATATATTTCAAATACAGACAATTAAAGGCACAAAAAACCTACCATGATATCGTACGATCAATACTCTTGAATGTCGGCCCATGAATCAGTCTAAACTGGCGTAGATTTACAAAAAGGTAAAAACTATTCAACCTTGAATAACTCAAGATAGAGGAGGAATTGGGATGAAAGGCTATAAAATAATTGAGAACTCGCTGGTGGGATTCTAACGCACTTGACGGTGTCTCAATTGGAGGTCGGATGGAGAATTGAGAGGGGTTTGGAGTTTGTTGGCCCTTTAGTCGCTCTTCTGTACAAACCACGGGAAGAAGAAGACATATCTGAACATAAGACGCAACCCCACTCCGTTATATCAAATAAAAATATAACTACAATATGTTTTCACTAAAGTTACATGTCGTGTATTATCCTTAACCCTCCCCTGCCTTAAGCGGTTTTCCAAGTTACCTACAAAGCTATGTACTTGGTCGTTACACGGTCAGTACACAGCTGTATTTGGTACCTGGGTACACGATCTGTACTCATAAATACATGGTGTTTACTTAGAAAATTCTCATTTCTTCCTTTTTCATAAAATACAACCTGAAAACAAGATCCATACCTAGAAATAAGATTCAGGTTCTTACAAACTTCCCCCCTTAAAGCAATTTGTCCCCTAATTTCCCTTCCAAGGATGGTGAAGAAGAAACTTCAAACAAATCTGGCCACTATGATCATATGTCATCCTCCCTCTCCCAAGTCTCGTCCTATACTCACTCGTACTTCCATAACACCTGTACCATAGGAATAGACTGTCCATGGAGAACCTTCGTGTTATGATCCACAATATGAATAGGGTGCTCCTCAAAGGATGCATCCACCTCCAACTCAACCTCCTCAAGTTGAAAAACATGAGATGGTTCTGAAAAGTAACGTTTTAGCTGAGAAACCTGAAAGACGTCATACATAGCCTAGTACCTCTATGGTAACTACAGCCGATAGGCAACTATCCTGACTCTATCCAAGACCTAAAACGGCCCGATGTATCTCAGTGAAAGCTTCCCCTGTCTCCTAATCCTCCTATATCCCAACCTCGGTGTGACATGTAGGAAAACCTAATCTCCTACCTCTAACTCAGTAGGTCATCTTCGTCGATCGGCATAATATTTCTAGAAATATTTTGCAGTATCCATCCTTTTCCAAATCAACTCCACCTACTCCGTAGTCTCCTGGAAAATATGAGGTCCCAACATAGCTACCTCTCCTACCTCCAGCCAATATAGGGGTGATTGGAATAGCCTACCATACAAAGACTCATATAGTGTCATCTGAATCGTTTCCTAAAAATTGTTATTGAAGGAAAAATCCACTGGGAGTATGTGTCTTTCCCAAGAGCCCCCAAAATATAGGACGCATGCTTGAAGCATGTCCTCCAAAACCTGAATCATGCACTCGGACTGGCCATCTATCTGGGGATGGTAAGTTGTACTCAGAAGTACCTGTATACCCAAAGCCCTCTGTAGTCTCTGCCAGACACAAGAAGTAAATTGAGTGTCCCTGCCTGAAATGATAGAGTGTGGAACCCCATGCAAATGTAAAATCTCTTGGATGTACAACCTTCCAATCTCATCAACACTGAAGGTTTCCTTAATATTAAAGAAATGTGAAAACTTCTGAAGTCTATCGATAACAACCCAAACCGCATCATTTCCTTGAGTCAGCCTTGGTAAACTCGTCACAAAATCCATCACAACATCATTCCACTTTCACTCAGAAATGGGTAACTATTGTAAAATCTATGTTGGTCACTAATGATCCACCTTCACCTTTTGACAGGTGGAAGGTCTCATAACAAAATCAGTTACATCTCTCTTTATTCCTGGACACCAATACTGGCGATGTAGATCTCGATACATCTTCGTGACACTTGGATGAAATGTCCAAAGTGAGGAATGAAAATCTCAAAAAATCTCCTCATTTATGTCTGCTGACACCAATATGCATCCATGAAAACACATAACATCATCCTCACCTATGGTCCACCCAGGAGTAGGGTCCTCTCTTAACACACTCTCTTGTAGGATTAGGCCTTCAGAATCTAATAGCTACCTCATTCACACTTGATCCAGAAGATTAGAGGTAACAACTATAGAAGAAATAAATGCATTCCCCTGTTATTCATGCACCTCAAAATGCATCTCAAAGAATAGAGTCATAAGCTGCCACTCACTACTAGCCTCATGAACTGTCTGTATCTAAGTTCTCCTACTCAACACATCATCCACTGCGTTGCCTTTTCCAATCGTGTAGGCAATCTCAAAGTCAAAAGACTGAATGTACTCAACTCACCTTTGCTATCCCAAATTTAGATCTTGTTGAGTAAAGATATACTTGAGACTTTTGTGGTCAGTGAATACCACAAAATGATCTTCCAAAAGATGATGTCTTTAACAGCATAAATCATGCACAACAGTAGCTAACTCAAGATCGTGTGTCAGGTAGTTCCTCTCATGTAGCCTCAACTGCTGAGACCCGTACGCAGTGACTCCTTCCCCTTGCATTAGCACTGCTCCTAGATTGATACCTGATGCATCTCAGTAGATGGTGTAACTCTTTACCAAATCTAAAAAAATAGTGTCGATTTTGAAGTCAATATCTCATTCAGCTCCTAAAAGGTTAGATCATAGGAATCTAACCACAAGTACTTCACACCCTTTTTAGTCGGGTCTGTCAGTGGCACTACTAATCATGAAAAGTCATGTATAAAGCATCTTTAGTAACCATCCAAATGTAGAAAACTCTGTACCTCAAAGACGTTCTTCAGATTCTCCTAGGAAACTACTGATCTCATTTTATCTGGGTCTACTGATACTCTTATCTCTAAGATGACATGACCCAAAAAGTGAATCTAATCCATCCAAAAGTGGCACTTTGAGAGTTTATCATATAACTAATTCTCTCTTAGTGTACTCAATATGATCTCAAGATGGGTGGTGATGAGGCCAGATGTCGTCACGACCCTCAAAATTACATTTATTAACCTACACTAGCACAGTGGTGCTGGGTCGATCCACAGAGAAGGCAGGTGAGTGAATTCTAAGGTTTTAAAAAAACCTCACTATTTTCAGCAATGAGGTAAACATCTTTATAGTTTTTTTTACTTTTCAACTTTTATTTTTTTTAATATTTTGTTTTAAAGATAGTGAAGATTAAAACAAGATTTAAACTAAGAAACTAAATCTTAAACTAAGTAATGATGAACTAAAGAAAATAGAGAAATGACGCATAGCAGCAAGATAAGAAGTGAGATCAATAAAGTTCTCATGAATTCTAAACTACTGATATGAATGGATGTTCTCTCTACAACTTACAATCAAAACACACCTCAAGAAAGAATGAATTATTTACCTCACCAGGAAACTCAACAGGTAGAGGATTAAATATTAGAGTTAGCCACACCAAAACTTAATCGAACTGCAAAGAAGTTTTAAAAGTTAACATTTGGAAAAGAACTCGCCATAAATTCCCAAAGTTTAAGTTGTTAAAGATTTGAAAAATTCATCCAAAATCAACCTCTCCAATCAATTTTGAAGTTTGAAATTGAAAACATTGAAGTGTTAATGATCAAAAGATTAAAAACAGAGTCAGTCTCGCCAACTGATTCTAATTTCTTAAAAAGATAACCTAATGATGGTTTATAGATCATAACCAGAAGGTTTTAAAGTTCCCAAGATGAGAAAATTCAGCTTATGATAATATTGTTTAAATTAGTGAAAACAACCAAAAACAGAGTACAAAGATTATGGACAGAGATAAGGTAAACTCCCCTAGCACTGCTCAGCTTCCAGGCTCATTCGTCTCCTGCTCTACTCATATGCTGCTCCCCGGGAGCCTTCGCTCTCAAAAATGGTGTGATCGTGGAATGACGATTGAGAGTCTCTGAATGAGAGTCCCCCCAATCTGCTGCTTTCTCTATATTAAGTATCTACTATCTTCCGCTGCTTGTCACCGCTCAGTTTTCACCGACTTAAAGTGTTCTTCATGTTCGCACCACACACGTGCATTTTTTCGCAACTGACACGCCACACTAGTTTTTCTCACGTAACTAAATCCTAGTGAGTTAGTTGCATGAACTTGGATGATTTTTAGGCTTTGGTGTGAACCTTCACATGCTTCCAACTCCACTGTGAACCTGCACAGCTAAAACAAAATAAAAAGTAAAAACACAAAGAAATTTAGATAATAGTTATTTTTAAAATAGACTAATGTTATAATACTTAAAAAATTAGCTATAATTAATTTTAAAATATCTTAATTGATAATTTTTATTAAATATTATTATCATGCTTATTAATTAAATCTTTAATTAAATGAAATTATTAAGTTTTTTAATTTATTATTTTAAACTAAATTATATAATTAGTGTAAGTATTATTAATATTTAGTTAGTCTAACTTAATTAATTTATTAAACTATATTAATATCAATTACTTTATTAATTTAATTATTATATTTATTCTGTTGAAATTAAATTATAATTAATGTGTTAATATATTTATTTTAGTTAATAATTTATTTTATTTATAAGTTATTAATGTTTATGTTTTAGATTTATAAATTTTTATTAGTTTAACTTATATTTTAATTTATAACTTATCTATTTATTAATATTATAATTATTATAAACTATAACTTTTATAAATTATATTAAATTTAAGTTTAATTTAATTTATTAACAATTAGTTTATTTTAATTTATTATTATTTTTGTATTTGTTTTCATTTTAATTTTATTCTTCTTCTTTCCCCCAATTTCCATGTTGCGCAA
Source organism: Viscum album (assembly GCA_963277665.1). Taxonomy (NCBI): domain Eukaryota; kingdom Viridiplantae; phylum Streptophyta; class Magnoliopsida; order Santalales; family Viscaceae; genus Viscum; species Viscum album. The sequence continues at coordinate 482,809,073 of OY728139.1, forward strand.
CAGGAGGAGGGGGTTTCTTCTTCGGCACTACACCAAGGGAGTAGCGGCGGCCTCGATTCTGGTTCCTCTACTCAGTGGTAGTGCAACCTCCTCCAATTCGACCTACAAACAGCAGCGACAACTTGCTGTGTTGTGGCGGATCAGCGGTGGTCCTCGGCATATCCCATAGGTGCGTGCGTCCTACAGGTGCAGCGCAGGTTGGATCCAGCAGCCTCCTTCAGCGGACTGGCTCCTCGGATCCTCCATGTTGCGACTTTCCCAGATCCGTAAGCGGTGCACCTTCAAATTCAATCTCACCTGGTGTGCGACGATATTCAACAGCAGCTCCGACGAACTAGTTCATCTCCTTTACCCTATAACGGTATGAGTTTCTCGCGTTGGCGATGGACTGGTGGTTAGGCCATGATCAAATCTACACTACTACGAGTGTGAGTTGTCTAAAATAGTCGGTCTAAGGGCTGGTTCTATGGGTTGATGGAAGCTGACTGCCGAGAGATGATGAGAAGAATATTGTCTCTTCACCAGTGGCGTCGGGTTTAGACTTGGACAAAGGATTATTTAGTTTTTTTATTTAAGATCTAGTGGGAGAGAATTATGTTGATGTTTTTCTGGGTTGTGATGCTAAAATTGTGAGTTGCAGTGGAAGAAAAAGGTTAAAGAAGAGAAAGACAATTGGTGAGGTGTAGGGGAAGAAAAGGCAAGAAATAGGGGTGGCACTGGTCGAAGAAAACTAACGGTGAGGTGAGGGTGAGATGAAAATGCGAAAAAAAGGTCACCGGTAAGCAACAAGGGAAATGGTCACCGTTACAAATAAAAAATAAAGGCTCACCATTAAAGAATAGATAGAAGGTCACCAATAGAACACTAAAAAGGGCTACCGATAGGGAAAATAGGTCACTGTTAGAAATATAAATTAAGGTTATCGGTAGTATAAAATTAGGACACTATTATAATGGGAAGTTGCGGGTCACCGATAGCAAACATGAGGTTACCGATATAATTAAATAAAAGCTACCGGTAAGCTGCATAAGATAAAAGGGTCACTGATAGAAAACTAACAGAGACCTTAAAATAAACACAAATTGAACTTAAAAATTAAAACATAAGTTATTTAAAACAAATATGAAAAATAATTAATTACAAGAAAGCTAAACACCATTAATTAAAACATGATTTTTGTTAAACTTAAAACTTTAAAATTATAATAAAAAGTATTAATTGATAACACTTAAATTAATAAACTGGATAATTGATAGAGATAATATTTTCATAATTTTTAATATGTGTTTCAATGATTTAACCCCTTCCAATTAATCAATTTGATCTGATTTGCATCATTTTAGTATTTTGGTGAATTATGGGCTTAATTGTGGAAATTGGTTAATTCTGGAAATTTAGCAGTTTTGTGGAGCTTCTGTATTTCGGGCATATCATTTATAGTTTTTATCCAAATTGTATGATTCCTTTTTTTAGGATTTCTATGCTCGTGGTCTTAATTTTATCATTCTGTACCCAAAGCTCAATCCATCATTTGGAAGCTCAAATTCAGCTCACAAACCAGGCCTCGAAAACTGTGTACAGATTTGGAATGTTTTAATTATGAGATTTTATCTCGAATATGACCGATCCAATGGATCTTAAATTACACATGGAGCTGGAAGAGTAATTAATGAACATCTTTCATTAAGGAGTCCACATCTGAATCGTCTGTTTTCAAGGTCTTAATGTCATGGGAAGTTGGAGTTGTGGAAGACGAAGAGTCACCTGGACAGAATTAAATATCCGGAGTAATGTGGCCATATCTCCTTCATACATGGACCAATTAGGCTCAACTTTTGTGGGTCGACATAAGACATGGATGGGAACAAATTTCAAGAAGGGAAAATTCTCAAAATCTGTCATTTACGATGCCAACCGGACTCAAACTTTCGGGGGAGTAATTTTGGAGGGAATTTTTCTACTCCCCAAGCCTATAAATAAGAGTATTCACTTCCATTCAAGGGGGTTGAAGAAGGTGCAAGAAGGGTTGTGCTGGAGGATTGAGTTCTTCAAGTTCTTTTTATTTTTTATTTTTTTTACTTAGTTTCATTACGCTCTCTTCTTCCCCTTTCAAATCTAATACCCTTCACGTGGAGGGGTAAAACCTTTGAGTGATCGGGGAAGGGGGAGTTTATCTTTTGTAATGTCGGAGTTTTGTGCTTAAATGTAAAACCTTATCTTTCTTTTTAATGACATCTATTCTCATTGTTTCCCAATTCTCTTAATGCGATCGTGTTTTGAGTTTGGTGCATTCATTTTTAATAGCTTTGGTTAAAGACTTTTTATCTCCCTCTACCTAGTGCAATTTGTCTCGATCGAGCAGATTGTGTTAGGTGGTGAGTGTCTAATGATCGTTGGCACGTGTGTGGAACTAGTAAACTTTTTCTAGAGTTATAGGGAGAAAAAATTCCTGATCGGGACTTGCCTTAGTTGTTTAAGAATTTTTTATGAACTTCCATGCACATGGGAGTGAGTTCTATTTTCTTCTTTAACCAAGGGTGATAGATGACTCGATCGAGGAGTCTTTCATTTGTCATTCAAAAGGAAGAGAGGTGAGATGATCTTTGTGACTATGATGACATTAAAAAAAGGTTATCCTACCCTAACCCCATCACTCTCTTCATCCATTAGTGTTCAACCTTTCTTTTCAATTTCTTTTTTATTTTTGAACTCAAACAGCTTTCAAAAAGAACCTCTTCTTCTTTCTTTAATTTAAGTGACAAACGTAATTGTTGTGCACTCCTCTCTGGAGACAACTTAGGTTACCCACTTTGCTACATTTTAACTTAGGTTTTATTTGTTTTTTTCACACCCCACGAAAGGCACGTGTCAATAATTGATAAACTAAAATAATAAAAGACTTAAATTAAAATTACTATATAAATTAATTACAGAGTAGCAGCGAGTAAAAATAAAGAGTATCAGTGACCCAATAGGTCACCCCTGGATCTTGTCTACCTCACCGGTAGACTAAAAACAAAAATTAGTGGCTTAATAATTTAACTGCATACTTAAGATTAAATAATTAATATTTTAAAACTCTAAATTAATTAATTAAACAACCATGTGAATACATAAAATTAAAAACACACTATTTATTTAATTAAAACTAAAAATCTTTACTTAATTACCTAGCAGGGTGACTAAACATATTAATGAATAAATTTAAAATATTTTAATGAATCCATATTAAAGAATAAAATATTAGAATAAAGTCCAAGTTGATTAAAACACAAAAAAGAATGTTAAAATATTATTTATTATTAAATTAAAATTATTAAATAGAGTGCAGATTGGCATTAACACAACTAATAAAAAAATAATAAATTTAGATAAAATAAGAAAGATTAAAATTATTTATTTAAAGACTAAAAAATACATAATTAATTATAAAAATTGATTAATTGACAAATTTAACTAAAAAAATAAAAAAAAAGTACAATTATTTAGTTTAAAGTGATTAAATAATTAATTAAATCATTAAAAATTAAGTAAAAAGATGTGGAAAAACTATGTAAAAATAGAGCCACATCAAATTCCACCACACTTAAACATTGTTTGTCCTCAAACAATCTCATGTTTTATAATCAATGAGAAATAGATTGTAATATAAATGATTTTGTTCAAAATGTAACATGTCCAACATTCTCAAAACAAAGGACAAAAAAATAACAGCAAGCTTTTAGAAAATGAACTACTCAAATGGATCCTTGCCAATAATCAAATACTCAAGGGTAATTAAGAAAAAAAAGACCATCCATCAAAGGAGATGTCATGCCTCATATGTGATACAACTTAGTGACTAACTTCAATCCAGGCTTAAGTCCAAAGTCTGAGAGTGATAAAAGGTAAAATTTATGTGGAATTAGGAACTTAACAGTAAAAACTTTATAATTTGACTTTTTCACCTAGGTTAAAAATAAATATATTTTTTTGTGAATCACCTCAATGATACAACCTAAATGACTCCCATATAAAACAATTAACCCCTTCTTCTGGAGTTCATCATTCCCCTCACCTTAATGAACTCATTTTTGACCTTAGACACTTTATTTATTTTTCCCAATCCATGTATCATGTTCTAAGCACTGTGCAATGCACTTATTCAAAGTGAACAGAGGGCTTAAAGTTAATAGAAATGTACCCAGCATCTAGGGTCTCAGAGACTCACCGTGGGATCCCATATGCTCAGACTACTCCAGTTTCAAAAGATCTATATCAAAAATCATTTATATTGGCTCATTAAGGTAATTACTTTTAATAATTAAAAGATAAATTAAGCCCCTAGAATCAGAATCAAACTTCTAGTTCCTAGGGTTATGATCACAATTCCACTAACAGGTAACCCAAATCACTTTCATAAGTAGTTCCTAAACCAAATTCCCATAAAATCACTAAGTAAGATCACTCAGCAATCATCCAAACTCATTAATTTCAGATTCAAAGCAACTCTTAACTACCAATCATGTCACTATCCAAAGGCAAGACCCAATTGGAAAACAGTTAACAACCTAAAATTATGAAATAATTTTGAAAAAAAAATTAACCATTTTTTTACAAAAAGTTTGAAGTGAAGTGGGAATTGATGGCCTTTCATTAAAACACAATTTTTCACAGTCAAGAATTGACACCCTCCCCCACACTTAAAACCCAAATTTGTCCCCAAAGTTGTCTTCTAAAGTAGAGAAGAACAATTTGACAATTTAAGGTTTAAAACAAATTTTCAATTAAGTAGATATATGACATGTATAAAGGGTCTCAATGAAGTTTAAAAATGTTGTTTTCCACAAAGAATAACTTAACAGCAAGTTCATTATCAAATGCATGCATTAAAATTTAAGTCCAGTGAATAATTTTCAATATAACTCAAAAGTAAATGTGAAGTGTAAGTGCACTATGAATTGGGGTTAAAGCTAGTTTAGCAGAATTAATTCAGTTGGGTAATCAACACAGCAAACAAAGTTCAAACTAAAAACCCCAACCCAAAGCAAATTCAAAAGACCAGAAACATGTACCTCCCCCACACTTAATTCCAAGAAGTGAGAGGTTATTTCAATATTTATCAATGAATTTGAATTTTCAGCAAGAGGCACATGCAGATTTTTTATTTGCACAGTGACATACGGTAGAATTTTATAAAGCATTAAGGAGCAAAAAAATGAAATAAAAAATTAACAAAAAAGATACTTCCCTGACTAGATTTTCCATTACTCCTACAACATGGGAATTTCACTCCTTAAATGACACAGCAACATCATCCTAGAAACACAGAGCATGTAAACCAGGAACAAAATCCAATAGAGATAGAGCATATGGAAGAAAACAAAGTAGCACTTTATTCAACACTAAACAGTATAAAAATGAAAACAAAAAAGGAGCATGGGTTGAATCCATGAAGCACTGAATTTAAAGTCTTCAGTTAGACTTTATCTAATTAATTTTTTTTGTGTTTTATTAAAAACAAAATGGAAACCATGGGTTGCCTCCCATGCAGCGCTAGATTTATAGTCCCCAGCCGGACTCACCTAGCAACTAACCGTAATCACTAGGTGGATGTGGTTTCCTTAATAGGAACCACCACATGTGCTTGGCCCAAATATTCTTAACAGAACAATGAAAATTTTGGGCTCCAAAACTAAACACAACTGAACTCTCATAGCTTATAAAAATTCACAAACAACACCCATTAGCAGTTATGGACATGGTTCTATCAACTTCCATAATTATTTCAGATTTGACAATATTAACATTTTTAGGAAGTGAAAGCAATGTATTTGGTGCTTCAAAGGGTATAACAATGTCCTCAGAGCTATCTTCTTTAACTTCAGCACTAACAGATTCACATTCAAGGGTGAAAATGGGTAAATTCTGATTAGCAGGTTCAAGAGGAGATTCAATAGAATGCTGGACAGAATTATTAACATTGAAACTCAAGTATGATTCCCCCTCTGGACCATTATCAGTTACACAAGAAGGCTCAACACCCTTCAGAGTTGAGGATGAAAGTGAAAGACAGGGAAGAGAATTTATTTTATTATAAACAGATTCAGGTCTAACAATGTTACAAATTTCTTCCAAAATATCATCATCTATTAACTCACACTGAACATTTGCTGCTTCTAACAAATCAATTATGAAACCATCATCTAGTGTGTGTGAAATATCTACTTCAAGTTCAAGTTCAAAAAGCTCACTTTCTAAAACCAAGTCATTTGAGTGTTGAAAGAAGTTAAGTTCAGGGAGAGAAATGTTCAATTCAGCTTCAATAAATCCATGTTCAAGATTGATCAAATTTAAACATTTACTCCCATGTATATCAACACTGTTTTCAATTTCAATGCACGATGTTTTAGAAAAGTGATTACTATGAGAATAGGGAAATGAAAACTCATCAGTTGGTCTTACTTCAAATACCATTCCCTCATCCTCATTCTCCAACAACATTTCAGAAATTATTGGGTTTGGAGTTTCAAAACATGGAAGAGTGTTTATCAGTTTAGGTTCAAAGATTTGAGATTCTGTGATTTACAGCTTAAGATTCTCTTCCAAAGTGTTCCTAATATTATGTTCAAACTCATTGTTCACAAATTCAGAAAAGTTGGGTGAAGAGTTTATAACATTCAAGTTTTTAGTTTCTAGTATATCTCCAACCCGAGTGACTTTATTCTCAAAATTTCTAAAACAGTGATTTTTCTCCAAAGTTGGAATTATGAAGAGAACTGGGCATTCCTTTTCAATCTGTTTCAATTCAATTTCAAAATTGACCAACTCAACTCTATTAAAGTTCTTTATTGGATTTTCAATGTTGTGTTCTTTGTTTAATGAGTTGGTTATTTCTAGATTTGGTTCAACTGTTTCAGATTCTTCAAAGTAAATGGTTTGTTGCCCAGTTTCAGATTCACTTTCCTCTTCAATTTGATTTACAAATCTTTTATAAACATTTTCTTTTTCATTTTATTTAAATTATTCTTGTTCATTAACCCTATGTTGTAATTCCAAGAGCATGTTTTCTAATCTTTTCATTCTTTTATCTTGCTCTTGAGTGTTTTTAGCTTGAATTTCACAGGTTTGGTTAAACCAAGAATTCCAAACATCCTCCCTATCATCCAATTTGGTTTCAATAAATTCAAGTTTAGCTAGGAATTCAAGATTAGATTCAATGTTTTCATCTTATTCAATGTAAACAATATGTTGTGGCTGGTTGTAAATACACTGTCAGGCAGTGTGTCCATAACTGTCACAACAAACACAGTAAGGTCCAGTGCAAAAGTTTGAGCCTTCAAAAAATTCCATTTTTAAACTAAAAAATAAGTGATATTGACACACAAAGTTTCACAGTTGATGCAAAATTTCAATGAACAACAAAAGCAGTAAGTTCTAGTTCACAATTTTTTTAAACAGTTTTTTTTTGTTTTTTTATGCTTTTTTTATATTCTATTTTTTTACCTTAAGAACACTTAGCGTGTGACTTCCCCGGAAATAGAACCAAATTTTGATGAGGCCGGAGGTCATCATGACCCTCAAAATTATATTTATTAACCTACACTAGCACAGTGGTGCGGGGTCGATCCATAGAGAAGGCAGGTGAGTGAATTCTAAGGTTTTAAAACTAAAAATCTCACTATTGTTAGCAATGACGTAAACATCTTTATTGTTTTTTTTTACTTTTCAATTTTTACTTTTTTAATATTTTGTTTTAAAGAAAGTGAATATTAAAACAATATTTAAACTAAGAAACTAAATCTTAAACTAAGTAATGATGAACTAAAGAAAATAGTGAAATGACGCATAGCAACAAGATAAGAAGCGAGATAAATAAAGTTCTCAGGAATTCTAAACTACTGGTATGAATGGATGTTCTCTCCACAGCTTACAATAAAAACACACCTCAAGAAAGACTAAAGTATTTCTCTTGCCAGGAAACTCAACAGGTAGAGAACTAAGTCTTGGAGTTTGCCACACCAAAACTTAATCGAACTGCAAAGAAGTTTTAAAAGTTGACATTTGGAAAAGAAATCGCCATAAATTCCCAAAGTTTAAGTTGTTAAAGATTTGAAAAATGTATCCAAAATCAACCTCTCCAGTAAATTTTGAAGTTTGAAATTGAAAACATTGAAGTGTGAACGATCAAAAGATTAGAAACAGAGTCAATCTCTCCAACTGATTCTAATTTCTTAAAAAGATAAGCTAATGAAGGTTTATGGATCATAACCAGAAGGTTTTAAAATTCCCAAGATGAGAAAATTCAGCTTATGATCATATTTTTTAAATCAGTGAAAACAACAAAAACATAGTACAAAGATTATGGACAGAGATAAGGTAAACTCTCCAAGCACTGCTCAGCTTCCAGGCTCCTTCGTCTCCTGCTTTACTCATATGCTGCTCCCCGGGAGACTTCGCTATCAAAAATGGTGTGATCATGGAATGACGATTGAAAGTCTCTGAATGAGAGTCCCCCCAATCTGCTGCTTGCTCTATCTTAAGTAGTCATTTTCTTCTGCTGCTTGTCACCGCTCGGTTTTCACCGACTTAAAGTGTTCTTTATGTACACACCGCACACGTGTGTTTTTTCGCAACTGACGCGTCGCACTAGTTTTCTCACGTAACTAACTCCGAGTGAGTTAGTTGCGTGAACTTGGATACCTTTTAGGCTTCGGTGTGAACCTGCACATGCTTCCAACTCCACTGTGAACCAGCGCACCTAAAACAAAATAAAAAGTTAAAACACGAAGAAATTTAGTTAATAGTTATTTTTAAAATAGACTAATGTTATAATACTTAAAAAATTAACTATAATTAATTTTAAAATATATTAATTGATAATTTTTATTAAATATTATTATCATTCTTATTAAATCAATCTTTAATTAAATGAAATTATTAAATTTTTTAATTTATTATTATAAACTAAATTATATAATTAGTGTAAGTATTATTGATATTTAGTTAGTATAACTTAATTAATTTATTAAAATAGATTAATATCAATTACTTTATTAATTTAATTATTAAATTTATTCTGTTGAAATTAAATTATAATTAATGTGTTAATATATTTATTTTAGTTAATAATTTATTTTATTTATAAGTTATTATTTTTTAGGTTTTAGATTTATAAATTCTTATTAGTTTAACTTATATTTTAATTTATAACTTATCTATTTATTAATATTATAATTGTTATAAATTTTAACTTTTATAAATTATATTAAATTTAAGTTTAATTTAATTTATTAACTATTAGTTTATTTTAATTTATTATTTTGTTTTGTATTTGTTTTCATTTTAATTTTCCTCTTCTTCTTTCCCCCAATTTACAAGCTGCGCAGCAGGAGGAGGGGGTTTCTTCTTCGGCGCTACGCCAAGGGAGCAGCGGCGACCTCAATTCCGGTTCCTCTACTCAGCGGCAGCGCAACCTCCTCCAATTTGACCTACAAACAGCAGCGGAAACCTGCTGTGTTGCGGCGGATCAGTGGCGGTCCTCAGCGTCTCCAGCAGCTGCGCGCGTCCTACAGGTGTGGCACTGGTTGGATCCAGCAGCCTCCTTCAGCAGACTGGCTCCTCGGCTCCTCCAGGTTGCGACTTTCCCAGATCCGCAAGCGGTGCGCCTTCAACTTCAATCTCGCCTGGTGTGTGACGATCTTCAACAACAGCTTCGACAAACTAGTTCATCTCCTTTACCCTAGAACGATATGATTTGCTCGCGGTGGCGATGGACTGGTGGTTAGGCCACGATCAAATCTACACTACTATGAGTGTGAGTTGTCGAAAACAGCCAGTCTAAGGGTTCGTTCTATGGGTTGATGGAATCTGACTACCGAGAGATGATGAGAAGAATACTGGCTCTTCACCAGTGGCGTCAGGTTTAGACTTGGACAAAGGATTGTTCAGTTTTTTTATTTAAGATCTAGTGGGAGAGAATTCTGTTGAAGTCTTTCTGGGTTGTGATGCTAAAATCATGAGTTTCAGTGGAATAAAAGGGTGAAAGAAGAGAAAGACTATCGGTGAGGTGCAGGGGAAGAAAATGCGAGAAACAGGAGAGACACTGGTCGAAGAAAACTAACGGTGAGGTGAGGGTGAGATGGAAATGTGACACAAAGGTCACCGGTAAGCAGCAAGGGAAATGGTCACCGTTACAAATAAAAAATAAAGGCTCACCGTTAAAGAATAGATAGATGGTCACTAATAGAACACTAAAGAGGGATACCAATAGGGAAAATAGGTCACTGTTAGAAATATAAATTAAGGTTACTAGTAGTATAAAATTAAAAGGTCACTGTTAGAATGGGAAGCTGCGGGTCACCGATAGCAAACATGAGGTTACCGATATACTTAAATGAAAGTTTCTGGTAAGCTGCATAAGGTAAAAGGGTCACCGATAAAAAACTAACAGTGACCTTAAAATAAACACAAATTGAACTTAAAAATTAAAAATTTAGTTATTTAAAACAAAGACAAAAAATAATTAATTATAAGAAAGCTAAACACCATTAATTAAAATAGGATTTTTGTTAAACTTAAAAATTTAAAATTATAATAAAAAGTATTAATTGATAACACTTAAATTAATAAAATGTATAATTGATAAACTAAAATAATAAAAGACTTAAATTAAAATTACTATATAAATTAATTACAGAGTAGCAGTGAGTAAAAATGAAGAGTATCGGTGACCCAATAGGTTACCACTGGCTTTTGTCTACCTCACCGGTAGACTAAAAACAAAAATTAGTGGCTTAATAATTTAACTTCATACTTAAGATTAAATAATTAATATTTTAAAACTCTAAATTAATTAATTAAACAACTATGTGGATACATAAAATTAAAAACGCACTATTTATTTAATTAAAACTAAAATTCTTTACTTAATTACCTAGTAGGGTGACTAAACATATTAATGAATAAAGTTAAAATATTTTAATGAATCCATATTAAAGAATAAAATATTAGAATAAAGTCTAAGTTGCTTAAAACACAAAAAATGATGTTAAAAGATTATTTATTATTAAATTCAAATTATTAAATAGAGTGCAGATTGGAATTAACACAAATAATAAACAAATAATAAATTTAGATAAAATAAGAAAGATTAAAATTATTGATTTAAAGACTAAAAAATACATAATTAATTATAAAAATTGATTAATTGACAAAGTTAACTAAAAAAATACAAAAGTACAATTATTTAGTATAAAGTGATTAAATAATTAATTAAATCAATAAAAATTAATTAAAAAGATGTGTAAAAAATACGTAAAAATAGAGCCACATCAGGTGGCATGGTCATGTCAAGTGTGAGAGTACACCAAGATGTCATCCATGAATACTACCACAAAAGAATCCAAGTAAGGATGGAACACTCAGTTCATTAGTGTCATGAAAACTATCAGCGTGTTCGTGAGACCGAATGACATAACCAAATACTCATATAGACCATAACTTCTTTGAAAGGTTGTAAGAGGTATATCTGATGGTCTAACACACAACTGTTGATAACAGGATCTCAAGTCAATCTTCGAGAAAACCCGGGCTCCTAGAAGTCGATCAAAGAGATCATCAATCTTCAGCAAGGGATATCAATTCTTGGCCATCAACTGGTTCATCTTCTGATAATCCACACGAATTCTGAGGGTGCCATTATCCATCTTTGTAAAAAGGATAGGCGAACCTCAAGGAGAAGTATTGGGTCGAATGAAACCCTATTCCTTCTACTCCTCTAACTACTTCTTAAGCTCATGTAACTCTGGTGTAGTCATCCTATAAGGAAGAATGGACATCAGTGATGCTCCTAGAACAAGCTCAGTAGAGAAACATACCTCTATCTGGAATTAAACTTGAAAAGTTGTCTAGATAGATATCTCTGAAATGATCCACCACTTGAGAAAAGTCCATTTGTGAAGACCCCTAGTCATCCAGATATAAAATAGCAATCTGGGTTGTAATTCCTCCCAACCCATGATGCATGGATCCAACTCTACTAGCATGGACATCCTATTCGCCTTTGTGTAGAAAAGACCTACCCTATAGTGATGTGAAACTCACCATACGATGATAAAAGTCAAAAAAGGCCTGAAAGGAGACCAAATAGTCCATCCTGAGAATGACATTGAAGCCTGACATCTCTAAGACATAGAGGTCTCATAATAAGTGACACCCACCAACCTCAAAAGGGCACTCCTTGCACTGACGTGCATTAGTCATCCTTATCTCCAACGGAGTGTCTAGCGTCATAACATCATCATAAGTAAAGATACAGATCCCAAGACTCTCCACAATGGAAACATATATGAAAATAAGGGAATAACCTATATCAAAAAGAGCAAAATCTAAAACTAAGGCAACTAGAATTGTACCTCTAACCGTGGAGGATCCAGGATCCTGCTCCTCCTGGGTCTGTTCCATTGCAAAAACTTGACCTGTACCATGACCCTGCAACCCTGCCTAACTAACCTGAGCTGGTTCACCCTATTGTTGCTATAAATCTGTCATCTGGCTACCACAACAATGACCACCGCCTCAACCTAAATGGCATGATGAACTCCATTTCCTTGTCTGAGGAGAAACTGATGGTCCTGTTTCTGAACGAGGAGTCATAACAGATCCCCTCTCACCAGCTGTTGGTGAGAAAAACTAGCAAAAATGATGAAGATGACTCATCTTGTCGCAATATTGACACTCAAATGGGACTCTCGGGCACTAGGGTCTTGTGTTTCCACTCTTCACGCACTATTAGCACCTTACCTGGCTACCTGAAGATACATCCCTGCTACTGGAATCACCAAGAGAAGGCTCCCTATGACGCTTCCTACTATCAAACGAAGGAGTATCAGCCCTGGATGTTGAACCACCCTAGCTCGCAGCTCCTTACTCCCTCAGATTGCGCTCTATAATCAGCACCTGATTTACTATAACAGTTACCAAAGTCAGCCCAAAAAACATTCACCTGTAATCAGATGTCATACCTGAGACCATCCCCAAATCACTTAGCCAGAGATAACTCATCACCTCCCAAAACAAGTGTGAAGTGCTGAAACTCTATAAAATGAGAAGAGTAACCCATCACAAAAAGAGTGCTTTGCTCCAAATGCATGAACTCTTGGACTTAGTCAGCCCTCAACGTCTTGGGGTTGAAGTAATCATATAAGGTCCTCTGAAACTCATCCCAAGACATATCCCGATGACGTCCCGTCTGTGAGATAGCATCCCACCATATCTTAGAGAAATCATGTAGCGTGTACTTCATTAGATTCACCCTCTTCTCAGGAGGCTTCTCTAGATGCTTGAAGATAGAAATCATGGATTCCAACCATGACTCTGCAACCTGTGGTCCTCCATCCCTTGAAAAAGTGGGAGGATGCTGCTACTGGAACACCCGCGTCAACTCTGCAGTATATGGGGTAGGATGTGGTGCTCCCTGAAAATTTTGCATCATCCTCATAAAGCCTTCACGGAACTGTGCATCGGCACCTGCGTCCAGTATAACAGCTGGTGTCAAGACAAAAATAATGGGAGGATCTGCTGGTAGTCCTTGGTCTATCATTTCTGGTGTCTGATCATCGCTCTGTACCTGGCGTACAATCGGAGTACATCTTGGTGGCATGAATCTACAAGGTCAAGTGCACACCTTAGTTCAAGATTATTAGGGACTGCAACTTAGAAGTAAAAAATGGAATAGGAGAAAGAAAGCATTCAAGTTTTACAAAACAGGGTTATACGATGTGTAGAACCACTACACGGCGTGTTCCCTTGAGCTTTTGACATGGGTGTGCACCACTTCCAACTTGGTCGTGTAACACCTCATACACACAGCGTGTTCCTTCTGAGACACAACATGTACTTGAATATTCCCTCCTTTCCAAATTCTTCTACACGGCTAGAACTACACTATTCTATCATGGTGTAACACTACACGACGTGTTCACCTTAGACACGGTGTGTACTACTTAAGTTCTATCCACCCATATCGTTAGTCACGCTGCCAGATACACAATCGATTACTACATGGAATGTATAATCTAGACACGACGTGTACAACCCAAGTTTCATCCACTTGTGTTGTTAGTCACACGGTTGGATAAATGGTCTCTCACAGCATGGCATGTACTCCCAGTACATGTTGTGTTCTACCAAACGCTTATCAACCCCGTGTCTCTGCTCACACAGCCAGTCACACAGTCAAAAACTACATAGCGTGTACATACGGTACATGGTGTGTACTTAAGAAAATTTGTTTCTTCCAGAACAGAAGAATACATGGAATGTGTTCATAAAAACACACACAGTGATGTCTGGGTTTCCAGACAGTAAGCCTCTGAAATTTCTCTAGAACCCTTAAAAACGTAAAATTTGTCCAAGGCATGCCAAGTTTCGATCCGTGAGAGCCCATAATCCCCACGAATCAAATTTTGGCATCCTTATTCATGTCATATTTTAACAAAATTCAGTTAAATTTCAAACATGATCCACCAAATTCCGATCTAAGAGGGCCCATAACACCTCAGGGACCAATGCTTGGCATCCATCCCAATGAAACTTTACATTTACCAATACCCTATCAAAATAGTAGGTATTTCTATCACGACATCTATCGCAACAACATGCAAATATAACACAACATCTATCACAACAGGATGCAATCAGTAATGCACCCTAAATGGCATGACAAGAACGCGTGACATTTGATCTCTAACAAGTGTCTACATGATGCATGAGATGAAACACCCTCATCTCATCGGGTTGCAACAAAAATAGAACAACAATAATATCAATCATAACAGCACAAAACAAGTGAATAACCCAATGGTGAAATCAAATCAACTGTAACAATTGAAAAACCAGAAAAATTGAAATATTTGAGGTAACTTAGCTTTTCCCTACACACGAGTTAGCTACTTCTGGGCACATCTTATTACCAACTACTTATTTCTTCCTATCCCAGTCTATAAGCTCCAAATAATAAGGCAAAGCAGAAAAGAAAGAGTTTTGATACCACATTGTAACGTCTCAGATCGGCGCACCTTTGGGCGACACCCAGATCTGAGACGTTACAAAGAATTGTTATAGAGAATTGTAGAATTGACTATTATGCCTAAAAATGACCATTAGAATATCTAAATATCAAATTAACTACAAAATATTTGATCCATGTTATTTCTCCCCCTTTTTACCTATTTTTATGTCAGTTAATTTCTTATCATGGTAAATATTTTTCTACAAAAAAATATGTAACCTCTATTAACTAATTTCACATGATGATTCTAAATTGGGACTCCATTCAATGTAATTTATTTTCTAAATATGATAAATTTAACTTATAATTGAAAATAAAAAATATATACCAAAAATTTTTTATATGAAATTAATTTTTAAAACCTTAAGTGATATTAGTTTTATTTTATAACAATTTCTAATTAAATTATTTTTAATCTATATTTGTATGCATAAAAACAATACATTTTGATATAATCATCCATTAAAATTAATCAATTTAAATTATCAAGATGGCAGTTCAAAACATTTAGAAAAAACAATTCTTTTAAATATTTCCCTCTCTAATATTAAAACATTTTTATTATATCCAATTAAAATTTATTATTTATATTCTATCTATTAAATAATAATATGTGATGAATAAAAATATATATTTTTATAATAAAATATATTAATTAATTTTAATCTTTTTATTTCATTCTATTATTATTTATTATATATAAATTATATTATTTTTTATTTGTATCTATCTATTATAATATCAATTTACCTATTAGATACATATATATCTAACAAACTTATATCCAATGGTTATATGTCTAATAACAATATGTTCAACGACTATATAACCAAATACCAAATATATAAAAACCATATTTTATTCATATATATATACTTATATACTTCACTAAAATCATTCATCCTCTTATCTAATTCATTTTTTAATAATTTTATTATATTTATAATGTTTTAATTATTTCTATAGTTTTCATCAATGATATTAACATCATGGAAGAGGATGCTAATGATATTTTCAACCTTGTGGTTTTTTTAATGTATGTGGGGTTTCATTTTTTTGTATTTTGACTAAGTATGTTTCATTGAGTTATATTGTAATACATTTCAATTTTTATTGTAATATTCTACCATAATAAAATGAGGCAGTTTTCACTTTAGTTCAGTGTTGTGTGTATTCCAAGTTATTGAACACATAATATTTATTTAAGGTCAAATACATACTAAAATCATTTGGTGTTTCAAAACTGTTGATGGTAACTGATTGAAAGTCATCGATGAATTAAGAAACAATAGAAGAACATCCTTCAACATCAATTATTTATGGCCTTAAATCTCATGGATGATGGACATTTTCAGGGTTCCTTGCTTATGTACAAAGAAGTACGTTCACTTGAAAAAAAAGAATAGGACCTTATGGGATAATCAACAATGACCTATAAAAAGGGTCTCTAATTTCAAAGGTCCAACAAATCCAAATATTCATGGGTATATTAACCATATTCTAAATTTGGTATGATGAGATCTATTTAATGCAACAGGTTCCAGCATGTGACAAAGACCTACTCTGGAGGGGGATGCGTCTGGTCTGAGTTGGAATATATGAGTGTGTGTGTTTGTGTATAACTTTGTAACCCCCTCTTAACTACCTATAATTATTATTGTTGTTGTTTGTTTTGTTTTTTTGTTGTTGTTATTATAATTATTATTGTTGTTATTGCTATTATTGCTACTATTATAATTATTATAATTTTGATTTTTCTATGCATTAGTGAATGAATTCCATCTCAATGATATTATGGAACATTTTTTTATATTTTTTCTTGATTTGATATATGAGATGATAAAACCATATAGTTATTCGTAAACAAGACCTTGATTTCTAATGTATGATTTTGGATCCAATTTGACTATAATAAACGACAAGTTGTGTCAAAATTCATCCTTTTAGAGATTTCTTTCATTCTGAGAATAATAAAACTTGAAAACCCATGAAAATAGATCAAAATCTATTAAATTGATTGAAAACATTAATTAACCTGATAGAAAAATTTAAAATTTATTACCACAAAAAATTTATTATCAATAAACATGCAATACAAACTGAAATTTAGAAACGATTTTTAAACTTATATCATGATTAGCAAAACAACTTCAAAAGTTCCACGAACATTATTTTATGAAACCAAATAAATATTTGAAATTATTCAATATTGTAAGATCCACCATGAAATCCAAAAATAATTTAAAAAAATAAAACCAAGGGAATGATCATTCTCAATTAATCGGAAAATGAAAAACTAGATGTATTACCTAAAAAACCCAATGAGGAAACTATCTGGATTGATTTAAAACATAATTTTTTACAAAAAAATTCCCTTACATCGTGGACCACATCCATTTTAAAGGAGATCTTAGAGACAAATAAATTATATAGAGAGTCACTCTATGAGAATTGAGAGTGGTTAAGGACATAATGTGTTATGTTCTGGCATCATCAAATCAGTGAGAAACTATTTAGTCAAATATTATTTGAAGGTCTCACACTTATGGACAGGACCACAGTAGATGTTGTTCCAAGAGGTGTACTTTATTAGAATACAACCATAACGATACATGATTTTATTGAAAAGATGAAACAACAAGAATAATTGGAAAATGATCTAAACACAATCTATGATAGTTGTACATGAGACATGTTACCTTTCATTGATAATTATGCAGTTGATAATTTTTTTGAAGAATTGATCATTTTAACGAGACAAAACATTAGATCATATGTTAAGATAGATAATATGTTCAACATTTTGTAACATATTTATTATTAATTTCCAGCCACAAAAAAGATATATATAAATAGGTTATTGTTTTCAAAGGGGAACCATACCAATGGAAACATCGAAAAAAATACCCACATCATTATAAGAAGTATGACTAGGGCATATACGCCGCCCTCCCCTCACCGGTCTCTCCGTTTCTTTTTCCCGCAGCGATCCACAACGCCGTTGCCCTAGCTGCCTGCATCCCCTCCGACCGCCCTATCACCAACCCACTGAATCTCCACCCCGAGCGTCAGTCTTAGCCGCGCGTATTCACGTTGCGATCGTTTTGCAAATCCATCTTCTTACAGGATGCATCACGATCCACCGTTGATCGGGTCCTATGAGAGGATCCGTGAACAGCAAAGGTATCTTCAGAACTGCCCCCGCTACACTTTCCTCAAAGGCCGCTATGACCTCATCTTCTCCGTCGCAATCCCCATTGCTCTCGCTGCAACTGCAGTCTTCTCGGTTGGGCAGGGGATGTATAATCTGGCTCATGGGATCAAAAAGGATGACTAAGGTACCAATTCTCTTCCATCACTGAAACTATGGATGTTATTGAATAATCCCAGGCTGTTTGGGCTACTGTGTAGTTGCTTCTGTTTCATCTTTATGCTGTTTGCTATTGAAATGTTTCTGGTTCTGTTTTTCCTCATTATATGAAGTTTGACTCATTATCCCCAAAACAAAATTCATGCTGTATGAATCATTTGAATCTCTTATATGTTACATTAAAACCTCAATGGCCTTATTTTTAATAGAATATCTTGTTACATCCTCCTTACAAACATAGATTTCAATAACCCCAGTAGTTATTTTATACTCAGGCATCATCTATCCAACAACGAAACGAGAAACCCTAATAAAGGGTGAATTAAAGCAATGAGGAGCTTTTTAAACAAATAATTGTTAATCAATATACGGATTTTAAGAGTGAGAATATGGAACTGAGAAAGTTGAAGAAATATATGGTTCATATTATGAGATATCGCAATGAGTTGCTTAATGAAAAACCCAATAAACTTCTTTCTCATGTGACTTTGAACCCCATGGGAAATGATAGTGTCATTACATTGATTAGAGGAAAGAAAACGAGTGATCCATTTTTTTTTTAATATTCCACCAGGATGTACTCTTATAATTGAGAATCCCCTTCTAATACCAATAAAGGAGAAGTCAAATGATATTGAGAAGGGGAAATAGGAGATAAATTATGTACATTGTGACCCTCTCCCCTTGAAGGGTCATATAAACTAGTAAAATTGATTACTAAGTTACAATTAAAGAGGTATTGGTCATGTAAAAGAGAGTTGAGATCAATAACCCTCTACTTGAGGTGATTAAATAAATTGATAAGTATACCAAAATCATAAAACAACTCTTTTCTAATAAAAGAGGGTTAAGGGAAAAAAACATATGAATCATAGAAATAATATTTTAGTGCTTATAAAAAACGAACCAACAATTCAAATAATGGTTAATGACCCTAAAATATTTACATATGATGAAACACATGTGAGTTACATTTATATAATTATTTAAATGATTTAAGTGACTCCATTAAAATATTTTTTTTGGCTTTTTTCCTATTTTTTATAGACATGGGTAGAAGATGAAAAGAGTAGCAGTAAAAATTGAAAAACTAGGATACAAAATATTCAATATGTTTGTTAAATGATGTAATAGTTTGGGTAAGAGACATTTTTACTAAAAAAATTTATGTGTAAAGGAAAAAAATAACTATTTCTATTCCCATGTACCCATTACATTAGGTTGAACCTGACTCCAAATGTCCAAAATAAATATAAATGTTAATGAGGGTACTCTTTCTATTGGGGTTGGTGATGAAATCATACGATTTAATATTTTAGACTACAAGAAGTGCCCCTCAAAATAAAACCATACATTAATTATTTATCATTTAGAGTTATCATATAATATTGATAATGATTTTGATTTGAAATCCTTTTAAAATGAGTATTATTCTATTCTTAATATGAATATATGTATTAGAGATGGTTTTTTTTTGTCTCAATGTAGTTTCATTCTTATTTTTTTATGATTGAAATACTCTTGATTTTGAATTTTATATGGATTTATATTTTGAATATGTGCTTGTTCATTACGACAATGACATAAATATAGATCTTAATGATGAATTTTACTAATGATTTTTTATTTAGATGATGAAAATTCAAATATTGCTATTAATTATGGACATATTATTAATCAAAAAAACAATTATCCATACAAGACCCTGCCAAAAATAGAACTCAATCATTTTCACAAATATTTAAAATACTTATAATTAGTGAGTGATTAATATTGGATTGTTTTTGTTGATAACAATATCCTTCCTAATCAAGAGACCCAAATACTTAATATTTTGAGGGAAAGCATCAAGGGTATTAGCTGGACCATAGTGAACATAATACGAATTAGTTCTTCTATCATGACCCCTCCTTCCAAAGGTACCCCTTCTGAGCTAATAACGATGGAACATAGATAATGTCCACAAAGATAGCCTCTAACATGCCATAAGTTGGAGACTAACACTAAGGGTATATCATTCACAGACATGGGAGACATTTCCCACAATAAACACCATGCATAAATAAAATAACAAATACCAATACATGATATCTTAGCGTACATAACTGGATACAACTAAAATGAAAATACAAATGAGTTAATTCTGTTGCAGAATCGTCGGGAGATGCAACGACAGAAACGAGATAACGAAAGAAAGCAACAAGGACACAATGGTTTACGTGGTTCGGGAATAATCCCTACGTCCACGGGAGAGACAAAATTTCACTATATCGGGAGCACAAATTATAGAGGGTTTTTTTCAGTAGTGACTCTAGCCTGAAAATGGGCTATAAAACAATGGAGAAGACGATCACTGTTCGAAAAATGAGTTCGCGTTGCTACAGTATACGACGACCAGCTTTGTCAAAAGCGCTACAGTGACTGCCGACTGGAAGTCAAAAGTGCTACAATCCAGTTGACCTCGAAATCCGCACTGCTACAGTGCCTGTCGGTATCGGTCGGTCGGCTCCGCTATAATAGTCAAAGATGCTACAGTCAGCTCGACCCGCGACAGTTGCGGGCCACAAGCATTCAGCCCAACCGGATCGGGCAACACCAATCCTACAATCTCCCACTTGTAGCCTGATCCACTGCACTGCTATGCTTCGATGCAACTGATGAAGACAACTTACTTTATCTAAGTTCTTCCTCTTCTTCACTCACCAGTGGCGTGCTTTCCATTCACAGATTCATAAAATACAAACTGTTTTCCTCTTGTGCTCTCATCATGTCCTCCAATATTCTGCCTCTCATCTTCCGTTCATCAGTGGAGACCAACAGAGGTACAATAGTGCCTCAACTTCTGTATCACCATAGGCTTTGTCAACATGTCTGTCAGATTGTTGGTTCCACAAATATTCTGCAAAGTCAGCAACCCATCCTGTATCAAACCTCTGATGAAATGGTACTTCAACTGAATGTGCTTCGTCCGGGCATGAAACACTGGGTTCTTGGCAAGATGTATAACACTCTGACTGTCACAGTGCAATACATTCTCCTCTCGCTTTCTTCCCAATTCATCCAAGAAGTTTTTCAGCCAAACCATCTCTTTCTCAGCTTCTGTTACAACAATGTATTCTGCCTCTATGGTGGATAAAGCCACCGCCTTCTACAATTGTGATATCCAACTTACCGCAGTTCCTCCACAGGTAAAAACATAACCCATGGTACTCCTCTTGCTGTCGACATCGTCTCCAAGGTCAACATCCACATACCCCTGCAATGAATTTCTTTTCCCAAAGCACAGAGATACCTCCTTGCTGTCCTTTAAATACCTCAATATCCACTTCACAGCTTCCTAATGTTGCTTTCCAGGGTTAGCCATATACCTACTCACAACTCCCACTGCATGAGCAATGTCAGGTTGAGTGCAGACCATGACATACATCAGGCTTCCAACAACTGATGCGTATGGAATTTTTGCCATGTACTCCACCTCTTCTGCCGTCTTCGGTGATTGCTCCTTTGATAGTTTGAAATGGCTCGCCAGGGGAATAAAGACTGCCTTTGCTTCCATCATACTGAATCTTCTCAGGACCTTCCCAATGTAATCAGCCTGTGACAACTTCAATGTTCCAGCTGTGCGGTCTCTCTTGATCTTCATCCCTAGAATCTTTCCAGCTTCTCCAAGATCTTTCATTTCAAACTCCTCAACCAACTGTCCTTTCAACTCATTAATTCTCTGCATACATGATCCTGCAACAAGCATGTCATCCACATACATAAGCAATATAATGTATTCATCACCAAAGGACTTGATGTAACAACATTGATCCATGCCACATCGTTTATATTCATTTTTATACATAAATGAATCAAACTTCTTGTTCCACTGACTCGATGCCTGCTTCAGTCCATATAAGCTCTTCTGGAGTTTGCACACCAGGTCTTCCTTCCCAGACTCTACATATCCCTCTGGCTGCTGCATGTAGATATCTTCCTCCAAATCTCTATGAAGGAAAGCAGTCTTGACATCAAGCTGCTCAAGATGCAAGTCCTCTGACGCCACAATGCTGAGAACCACACGGATGGTGGTAAGCTTCACTACTGGTGAGAATATTTTCGTGAAATCCACTCCCTCTTGTTGGAAGCCTTTCACCACCAGCCTTGCCTTGAACCTCCTCTTGCCATCATGTTCTTCCTTAACCCGGTAGACCCACTTGTTCTGCAATGCTTTCTTTCCTGTTGGCAAAGGTGTCAGCTCCCAAGTGTTGTTGTCATGCAATGAGGAAATCTCCTCCTTCATAGCCAACTCCCACTTGCTCGACTCCTTCAGCTGCATTGTCTCTTCAAAACATTCTGGTTTTCCACTGTCAGTCAATAATAGATAATGCAGGGATGGTGAATACCTCTGCACAAGCCTTCTCACTCTTGATGATCTCCTCAACTCCACTAGAGTAGTAGGTTCCACCGGTTCAGATCTCTCAAACTTAGATACACCTTCAAGCTCCACTTGCTCTTTGCACTCTGATTCAATGTTCCCATTTTCATCTTCAGCTACATGACGACCTTTGTACATGACACTTTCATTGAATACCACGTTCTGGCTCCTGATGACCATCTTCTTGTGATCATCCCAAAAGCGGTAACCAAACTCATCAACACCATAGCCAATAAAGAAATATGGCTTGGACTTAGCATCAAGCTTGTCCCTTGAGTTAGCATCAATGTGTACATAAGCTAAACTGCCAAAGACTCTTAAATGTGAGAGTTTTACCTCCTTACCAGACCAGAGCTCCTCGGGTAGACGTTCTCCAATTGACACAGATGGACTCCTATTGATCAGATACGCTGCCATGTTCACTGCATCAGCCCAGAAGGTTTTGGGCAACCCTGAGTGTAACCTCATACTTCTGGCACGTTCATTCAACGTCCTATTCATCCTCTCTGCCACACCATTCTGCTGTGGTATTCCTGGGATAGTCTTCTCCCACCGAATTCCATTATCAGAACAGAATTCTATGAATTCTTGACTGCCATATTCTCCACCGTTGTCAGACCTCAAACATTTCAGCTTAGCTCCTGACTCATTCTCCACCATGACCTTCCACTTATGAAACATTTTAAACACATCAGATTTACTTTTCAGATAATAAACTCATACCTTCCTTGTCGAGTCATCGATGAATGTCACATAGTATTGTGACCCTCCAAGGGAATGTACCAGTGCAGGCCCCCAAACATCAGTGTGTACCAGGTCCAGCTTCCCAGCCTTTGGTGTTTTGCCTCCTTTTGCAAAAGACACCTTCTTCTGCTTTCCGAAGATACAATCTTCACATAGGCCAACTTCCACTGACTTCAGCTCCGGTAGCAGCCCTTTTGTTGCTAGCACCTTCATCCCCTTTTCACTCATGTGACCTAGCCTGTTGTGCCACAGTTGTGAATCTCCTACAGCTTTGAGTGATGCAGTCATGTCTATATGCAAGTTTCTGTCATGTTGTATAAGGTGTCATTCTTTGCTCCCAGAGCTATGACCATAGCTCCTCGGGTGATCTTCCATGCATCGCCAGTGAATGTGGTACTCAACCCTGCATCATCAAGTTGTCCAACAGAAATAAGGTTTCTTCTCAAGCCAAAGATATACCTCACGTTTTCTAGAACCAGTAGACTCCCACTGTTGGTCTTGATTCGTGCATCTCCTTTCCCCACAATCTGCAAGGGCTCATCATCAGCAAGATGTACCTTGCCAAAATTTCCAGAAATCCCTTCTCCGATGTAGAATGGAAAGACGTTCCAGAGTCTAAAATCCAAGACTCCATTGGGCTGTCCACGCTCAACAGCAACACGTCATCAGTTTCTTCACCTGCAGTGTTTGCTGCAGTGTTTGCTCCACTGGTTTCAGGTCCCTTCCGATTATCTCTGCACTCCTTGACATGTCCTTTCTTCCCGCAAGTCCAGCAGGTTGGACCAGACCCCTTTGCCTTGTCTCTGCTCTTTCCTCTTGACTTCGATCGTCCTCTGCGATTATCCCGCTGCACATATCTTCCTCTTCCTTCAACGTTCAGAGCAGAACCAGAGAATCTGCTTGATTCTCTTCTTCGCATATCCTCACTGAGGATCAGGTCTCATACATCTTTCAGAGCCAACTTCGTATTCTCCGAAGTACTTCTCACATCTGTTACAGTTGCTTCCCAACTATCAGGTAATGAAGATAGTAAAACCAGCACACATACCTCATCACCAAGATCAATGTCCACCGATGTCAACTGACTTATGATGGTATTGAATTCGTTGATATGATCTGCGACAACTCCCCCTTCAACCATTTTCAGGTAGAACAGTCGTCGTATCAAGTGTACCTTGTTAGTTGCAAAAGGCTTCTCGTACATATTTGTGAGAACTTTCATCAGTCCAATCGTCGTCTTCTCTTCTTTGATGTTGAACACCACGTTTTTGGCCAACGTCAGGCGCACAACACCCAGAACCTGTCGATCCAGTAACTCCCACTCTGACTGCTCCATGTCCGTTGACTTCACACCCAGAAGTGACAAATGCATCTTTTTTTTGATAAAGATAATCCTCGATCTGCATCCTCCAGAAACTGAAATCAGTTCCATCGAAGCGATCGATCTTCACTTTGCCTTCATCCAAAGCCATCGTTGGAGAATTTCGAACTCACCCTCTGATACCAGTTGTTGCGGAATTGTCGGGAGATGCAACGACAGAAACGAGAAAATGAATGAAAGAAAGCAACAAGGACACAATGATTTATGTGGTTCGTGAATAATCTCTACGTCCAAAGGACATGCAGAATTTCACTATATCGGGAGCACAAATTACAGAGGGTTTTTTTTTTCAATAGTGACCCTAGCTTGAAAATGGGCTATAAAACAATGGAGAAGACGATCACTGTTCGAAAAGTGAGTCCGCGTCGCTACAGTGAACGACGACCAGCTTTGTCAAAAGCGCTACAGTGGTTGCTGGCTGGAAGTCAAAAGTGCTACAACCCAGTTGACCCCAAAGTCCGCACTGCTACAATGCCTGTCGGTGTCGGTCGGTCAGCTCCGCTACAGTAGTCAGAGATGCTACAGTCCAGCTCGACCCGCGACAGTTGCGGGCCACAAGCATTCAACCCAACCGGATCGGGCAACACCAATCCAACAAATTCCTCATGAGTGACCACAAAAGTCGAAAAACTCCTAAATAACTTCTTCAATTAGTAATGTCTAGATGAGTCACCAATAAAATCCTATGGATTTAAAAATAAGTTTATACATACATAGTGTGAGCATAACTTGTATACTCTAGATAAATACCAAAACCTCTCATGCAAAATGTGAATGAAGAATACCAAATCCTATTGAATAAATAAATTAAACTAACTAATCACCTAAACATGTATACTATTATATTCTAATCCTCACAATGACTTACCAAATAACACATATCACATCCCCCATGGTTTTTCTCTCTCATGCCCCTATGAATCACGTACAGTGCTCATCCCTTTCATACGTCAAGTCATCCATGATGTGAGTCTAGCCCCGGGTCTACCAACCTCTGTCCCATATAGGTCCCAATATCTCATGATGACATCATTTAGTATATCCATCTCATCATCATCATCATCCCATAAGTATGAAAGTGTATTCCCAATATCCACTACATAATATGTATGTGCATTATACCTTAGAAATTGTAACCCATGCAAGTATAACCATGGGAAACCATATCCACCTTTTTTGGATATAATTATATAGTTTAACACGAACTGCAATAGGTTGTACATAAATGTATAGTAAAATCGAGAGCAATCACAGCCTGGGTAGGAACACACAATGCCATAAGCTATTATAGCCGTAGTTATGCTTACTCATATCTATAGCTAAATGAGGAATGTCAAAGAAGGTTTAGTTCACCATTTGTTCCCTTTGTAATAACCCATGATTTTATGATATATTTCTCTTTAAAAAAACCGATGTATTTGATAGATTGCTATACATGAAACACTAGTTTAAAGGAATCAAAATATACAATTGAAATATTATTATTTAATATCATAATTATCACCTAGAATTTTGATTTGAGGTTATGAATAAGAATAACTAAATTATGGAAAATTATTATTTAAACATGATCAAAATGAAATAATTGGTTATCAATTTGATAGATATGAAAATAAAACCATTTGGAAGAATAAAAGAGATGCCTTTCTAAAAAAATTATTCGTGCAATGAGTTTTGATCTTAATAAATAAAATTAATCACTATTAATATAAACTTAGGAAATTTACACATTATTACATGGTTTTTAATATACATATCCAATAAACACAACCCAAAGATTGAGATGCCTATTGGATTTTCAAAGCTAGGTACATAAAACATCAAGATGAAACTAAAATAAAATGAACTTATTTTAATATCTATAATGAAATACTAAATACCTTTGAACACATAAAATTGAATAATATATACTGGGGAATACATAAAAAAGTGGCGAGCTTAAAACCTAATAAGGGAATAAGCATGATATGAAGCGTAACATATGAGTCGAAAGGCATAAAAAGATATCATAAAATACAAGTCTCATGAATAATAATATAGAGGAATGACATAAAGAATATTGAATCATAAGATTGTGAAAACATATGAACATGGAAACAATAGAAAACCTGAAAAATATATATGTTAAGGCTAACTGCAAACTAAACATCACATGGTGCACAAATACTCGTCATGGATTAGGTTTACTCCCTAATCCCATTCATATCATCTCATGAGACATAAACACTACCCAATGAATTGGATTTCTATTAGGAGAAACCCATTATAACTTGTACATGCATAAGTTTTCCATTTAAGTAAATCATACAAAAGTCATAAGCATCAGAAAAACCCATGGAATGAAAATGGGTTACATAATCTTGTCATATAACATACCCAAATGGAATTTCAAAATCAATTCAATGAAATAAGGGAATACATTATTATTGGTTATTTATAGATAAATATATAATCACAGGACATGAAAATTAGTCCATTTGAAATGAGACATAAAATAGAGTGGAGAAATAATTTTTGAAATATTCCTTTTAAAGGGGGTTTTAGAAAGAAGTTAAAGAATCATTAAAGAGGGTAAGGGAATACAAGTTTACAAAAAAAAAAAAAAACAAAACAAAAAACGAAATAGAATTGTTTTCCATAATAATATTGGTGTCTTTAGAATTCATGTATGGTTTAAATAATTTCATTGAGTGGTACATGAAATGTGTAAAGAAAATAGAGAAGTTTCCTTTAATCCTCTCTTGTTAACAAAATAAATTAAGGTAACCTTTAAAACATGTATATCCCCATCAAGGAAAGGTGAATTGAAATAGGTATATATGGGTGAGACATATTTATAGAATATAGAAATAGTATAAAATAATAATATAGAGATAAATTAAGGTAAATATAGATAAATCATAACTCAAAAAATGGGGTGGTTCAAAGAGATCGCTTACGTTAGGTTCCAGAATCACTCTACACAAGCACTTAACATTCGAAATAATAAAATTATATTCATTCATTCATTAATTTATAGAAATTTCCACATATAATTTATTTAATAGAATTACATTATGCTCATTTACAAACATTTCAATGAGATATAAAGATTAATTTCACTGTTCAATGGGAATTCAATTCTTGGTGTTATGTTTATATCACTTGTGGATAATTATTGGAGTTCTTGTCAAATGGTACTATAACTGGATAAGTGTACTAAAATGGTATTCATTTACTTATTGAATATAAAATGTCTCTGAATATCATTACGTGTTCCTATATATGGATGATTCATTTAATTAAAAAAATAATATTATACAGTCAGTTCATTCATGCATTTTTGTCGAGCATCATGAACTAGACTTGTTTTTAATTAATTAAGAGGTTATTAATAAATTACAAAATCAAGAAATAAAATTTAATATACTTATTATAAACAAATTTAGAAAAAATAATAGTTCAATAAACATCCATGATGGTGGTGGTGAATAATTAAGTACATCTTTTATGGAGGCGGTGAATCTACCTTAACATGAACAACGTTTTCATTTTTAGAATGAGGAGAGAAGATAAGAGAATGGATGACAGATATTCCATTAACAAAATAACATTACAATATATTTATAATACTAGATTCATTATGTCATGTTGCATTTTCCATGTGAAGATGAGGTATGAGAAGTAATGAATTTAAAATGGATAGATTGAGAATATTACCTCTTAAACATCATATATTGAAATACACCTTAATGTACCATGGTTTTTTCTTTTGGTGAGAAAAGAACCATTTGGAATTAGGGGGGGTTGGGAAGAAAACCGGAGATAAATTTGGAAATTTCCATGACTTAGAATGTGTGAGGAGAAGGGACGGTGTTAATAAGGGGAGTAGAGGGGTGTCTCATTGAATATTATATTCATAGTTTATTATTTTGGATCAAAAATAGAAATAATGATGAATATTGTTAAAATATACAAAAAATGATACCTGTGATTTCGAACTAGTGGGCTCTTAAATCATCCATTACTCACAAATCAATGTATTTATCCTATAATGTTAAATATCATATTTTTCCATATTATACTATTCAACAAAAATTCAACTATTTTATAAAAAACTATAAATTGACCCCAACAAGTTTTTGATGTGTAGATTCCAAAACTGAAATCAATTATTTGAAAATAATTTTACAAATAAGTGAAAATTTAATATTAATTTAAATCCTTATTTATTTTTAAAATACCATTTTAATAATATGATCAATATTCTTACCATTTGAAAAGTAATTATGGTCTCATAAAATTATATTATCAATATAATTTAACAAAATATTACATTGTAAGACCGTTTTATGAAAATAAATTTTATTTTAAATAATTATATTTGTATAAAAATACAACTAAACCATATATGTTTTACAATAAATACATACAATTATTAATCATTTTTAAACATTATTTTACTTGTATCATGATATAAATAACATTTTCATTTTATAAAATGCCTAAATATTAATTTACACTTACATAGGTCATGATACTATTCTAAAAAGTCTGTTACTATTATTAACGACCATCTTACTATTCCAACGGTCAAATTACTATTCCAAAGGTTAGATTTGAAATAGGAATAAGAGTTCCCTACTTTATTTGAATACATCATATTTCATCCATAAATCATTCACATCTATTTATTCTCAAGGTAATATATATTTTCATTTTCAAGATGAATATTTTATTACTAATATATATATTTATTTAAATTTTATTTTGTTTTTCATGAGTTCGATTATTCTTTCAGATCGAGAAAATCCAAAATTTCATATTTTAGTTATCTAATTTTCTATTTTAATAATGTTGTAATATTTTCAATTATTATGGATATATTTTCCCCCAAAATTTGATGTTAAAATTAATATAATTTTTTTAGTTCTATCATGTGGTTCATGTGCTTTATATATTACTACATTACTAAATACTACACATTTATATAATTATAAGGGGGAATTCCATTGATAAAATTATGGGTCATTACATTCTTCCCGTTTAAAAAATTTCTCCCTTGAAATTTCATTTCACACACTAAGGTGGAAAAAATGAGTTACACCTATTTCATTTCATCTAACTATTCTCATGTTGCCAATTCATATGAACGGTTTCTCTATAATACTTTTACTAAGTGAGTCATCCTATTGTGTAGAACATTGTATATATTGTCCGAGATCTTCACCGACTGATCCTCATAAGAGAGATCATTTTCCAACTGTTTCACATTTTAATTCAGTACATGTGATTGATCTGTTATTCATTTCCTCAAGAGGGATATGTGGAACATGTCATTTTCTTGATATAGGGTTGGTGATTGTTCTAGTCGATAGGTCACAACTTTGCTGTGATCAGGAATATCAAATGGCCATATATAAATGGGAGTTATCTTTAAATTCTTCCCAAATCTGTTTAATCTCTTCTTTAGAGATATATAGGGGAACAAATTATCTTCAACCTTAATCTCCAGGTCTCTCTGGTGGTTATTATCATAAATCCTTTTTCAACTATGAGATACCATGACATGCTCCTAAATGGTTTTGATTTTTTCACCATTTCTTTGACCATTTCAGGACCCAACAGTTTGTTCACCAACTTTTTCTCAAAAAGCAGGTTTTCTGCATCACTTTCCATAAAAGGCCTCATATATATATCCATTTGGATTCTTGAGTAAAAGCTAATATTTTATGAGAACTTAACCATAGGAAGATATTGATCACATCCTCCTTTGAATTTGATCTTGTATTATATCAACATATCTTCCAGTTTCGTACACCCACTAGGAGTGGCCATTGGTTTGGAGGTGATTAACCGTATTAAAGTTCAACTTAGTGTTTATATAATTCTAGATACTTTTCTTAAACATGGATGTAAACCGCAGATCATGACTAGATATAATCAATAGTGGTGTTCCATTCAGCCTCACCACTCCCCTAATGTATATCCTTTCTAGTTTATCGAGTGAGGAATTATCTTGAATTGCAATGAAATGATTAGTCTTTGTAATAAGATCCACCACAACCCAAATAACATTTTTTACACTAGATATATTCAAAATACTAGTGAAATTGTCCACGATTATGTTTTTCGATTTCCATATTTGTATGGATAATGGTAGCACCATCCACTTGTATTATTTTCCTATTTTTCATTCATTTTATGACGTACCAGACATCTTAATGTATATTCCATGATCTCCTTCTATATGTTGTCCCACTTATAGTTCTCTCAATGATCTCAATAATTCTTCATAATCCCTGGGTGGATGGGTAAATTCGAGCTATGTGAATCGAAAAAATATCCTTTATTATCTCAGGATTTGATGGTACGCATAGTTGCAACACAAATATGACAAACCCTTATTTATCAATTTTGAACTATAAAGATTTCCTTTTTTTCTTATAGTTTTTACCTTCTTCTATTTTTACACATCATCTCCTTAATAATACCTTATCTTCTCTAGAATGTAGGGTTGAGAAATCATTTGAGCTTGGTAGGACATTTCTCCTTTATAACATTCTTGTCCATCCTTTTCAAGTCTACGATGATCTGATCCCTCTCAATCCTTATCATGGATAAGGTTATGAGAACCTTACTACATAGAGAATCTACCACATTATATACCTTCCCAGGATGTATGGACTGAGTAGTCACAATCCTTGATAAACTCTAAACATCATTGATGGAACATATTAAAATCCTAATGTGTGAATATATACTCAAGGCTCTTATAATCTGTAAATATTTTAAACTTCTCCCCATAAAGATAGTGGCACAAAATCATCAATGAAAGGATTACTATAGCCAAATATAGATCATGTGTTGGGTAGTTATACTCAAGAACTATCAAAATCCATGAGGTGAAGGCTATCAATTTATCATTTTTAATTAGTACATAGTTTAATCCTTTCTTTGAAGCATCACTATATACCAAGATAAGTACCCCACTTATGGGTAGTGTAAGTACTGGTGTAGTGATAAGTCTCATTTTCAATTACTTAAATGTCTCTTCACATTTATTGGTCCAGTAAAACTTTACTCCCTTCAATTTTGTCTTAGTGGGTTTGAAAATTGTGTGGAGTTTCACAAAAATCAAATTTAATACCAAGCTAGTCCAAGGAAACTAAGGATCTTATTTATAGATTCTGTTCTAGGCCACTCCTCAATCACTTTTTTCATAGAAGGGTCTACAAGTATCTCTATTTTGGGGATAATATTCCCCAATAATGATACTTCTTCCATACATAAATGACATTTACTGTACTTTGTATAAAGATTCTCCTTCCTCAATGTCCGAACCCGATTCTTCCTTTGAGGTATGGATCTTTCCTTTCTAGTTTGTACTTAAGAAAATGGGGGAAAAGATGTCGAGGGGCTGGCTGCAGGTCTGTTACATGACGTGAATGAGAACTACACGCCGTGTACTTATAGCTACACGCCGTGTATGTAAGGCTACATGCCATGTAATCCCAGTACACGACCACGTAAAGGTCGGGCCAGAAAACTGTACGGACACGGCGTGAAATCTTCAGTACACGCCGTGTATTTTTTAATTGATTAATAAGTCGGGCAGTATGTCGTTTTTTTAGACGGGCAGAAATGGACCCCCTTTGACGAGTATCACACCCAGGAGATCCGAACAAAATTTTTCCTCTCATTTCATCACCTGATCTCTGATTCGAACACCGTCAGATGCATTGGATTCCCCTCAGTAAGCTCTTGATTCATCTTGATCCTTCCTATTTTCTTCTCTCGATCTAGTTATTTAATGTCGAGAATTTATACCCATTTTGTAGATCTACTCCATTCTAGATCGAATTAGAGCCCGACGCTGGATGATGAGAGTCGTACAAGTACGAGGTAGGTGGTCTTGTGCCATTCGCGAATTGTCTTGATGTTTATATATGCCAGAGTGCCGCACACCCACATTTAGGGTGTCACTTGATTGAATAATGAACCTTGTTATTGCCTATTGATGATTAGGTAATTGATTAGATGATTTGAGATCATATTTAGGGTTGTAAACCTTGATTTAGGGCCACCCCATGGGTGCATTTCCCTTGGATGGCCGTTTGGCCAAGAATGCTTATGAGGCTTGACTTGGCCGTTTGGCCAAGAATGCTTATGAGGCTTGACTTAAATTCCCATTCTGGGGTTGTTAAAAATATATTGCTCATCATATGAATTTCCCAAGTGAGATACTTATTGTGTTAAGCATTGATTGTTTAAATGGAATAATAGGCTTGTTATATGTTTTTCCCATGTGAGTTATCCTTATTTAACCATGTAATAGTTTAATTTACATGAGTTGGTTATTATGTAGAATGAGCCCACGTGAGTTGATTATGTTAAGGCCATGTGATAGTTTAATTCACATGTGCTGCTTTTGAGATGAAATGTGTAATTGAATTAAGTGATAAAAAGAGGTAATCGACAGTGGGCGAGCCACAGTCTCAGTTAAAAGACAAGTTCAGGCTCATGTGACTAATTGCTCCTTATATACCTTGGGTGAACCATTGTCTCGGTTAAAAGACAATGGATGGGCTCAAGAGGTTAACTATGTAAAGGTTGTGAGCGAGCCGCATATATAGTGGTCAGACTCATTGAGTCTTATTTTTTTTAAAATGCCGAGCGAACCTAGGATCCATTGAGGGATACTCAAGCTGGACTCTATTGGAAAATGTTTCAAATGATTAGATGATTATCATGTCATGAGTTGACAGTTACTTTTATACGGGGGGTCGTTGGGCCTAGGCCGGACCTTGAGACTTTTATATAATCCAATGGAATTGAATAATGAAATAGAATGAATTATGACGCGTTTTCCTAGTCAAATCACAAGCTTGGATTCAGTCTTCACGTATACCAGTTTAGCCAGTCTTCTGAGACATCTGTTGTGCTTTCTTTCGAGTACCTATTGTTTACCGCTTTCACTATTATACACTGCATGTTATATATATTCACTGACAGATTAGCACTGACCTTTGGTGGTTGCCTATTGAGATTTAGTCTCACACCCTGTTTGGGTCATGTTTTTGGGCCCAAACAGATTATATGATTGCAGGTCTTGATCAGGGAAATCGCCCTGCTATAGGTACTTGATGTGCTACTTAAGAGTCAGAGAGCATGAGACCAAGCCGGGGCTTGCGATGCTTCCTAGTCTCTTTTTTTGTGCTTTTGAGGCTTATATTGTGTATTACTACAGTGTACTTGTTTGGTTGCTTTTCTAGAACATGTGACATGCTACTTGCACTATTGATTATTCTTATTCCGAGGTGTTACACCCTATCAATGATGATATAGTTTCCCCACTATCACACCCTAGACCCTTGCTGCTAGTTGACAGCCTCTGACATTGAGGGAAATGCGCTTGAGGCCATGTGACCAACCGGGTATGAGGAACCAGTTGAGTGACATCCAGATCCGAGACATTACAAAGAGGTATCAGAGGAGTTTTCTTTTATGGGTTGTCTTACTATTTGACGATATTAGAAAGGATATGAAGTAAATGGAGTTTGGTAATTAGCTATGTTTGGGAGTAGCTACCTCGTGTACATGGAAAATCCAAATTACCTCGAATTGAACTGTGTTTTTTGGATTTTGAGTTATTACAGTTGATTCGATTTCACTATTGGGTGACACTTGTTTTGTGTTATTATTGATATCATTGTGGTTCTATTTTGTTGCAACACAATGAGATGAGGGTATGCCATCTCATTCATCATATAGGAACCTGATAGAAATCACATGCTATGTATTATTTCCATGCCATTTAGAGAGTATTACTGATTGCATGTTTTTGTGATAGATGTCGTGCAAGATATTCATGCTGTTGTGATAGATACCGTGATAGATATATCTACTGTTGTGATAGGTGTATTGGTACATGTTATGGTTGAATTGGATGGACGCCAAACTTTGACCCCTGAGGAGTATGAACCCTCTTAGATCAGAATTTGGTGGATCATATTTTGGCCATGGGATATAAATTATGTTGTTATGTGCTGTATGTGTGTGTGCCAAGCTTTGATTTGTAGGGAGTATGGGCTCCCAAGGATCGGAATTTGGCACACTATTGCTTTATTTTGCAAAAACAGGGGTTCTGTGGAAGTTTTTGAGGCTCACTGTTCAGAAACCTAGAAAACACGACGTGTGGTCCTATGAACACACGCCATGTGTTCTTCTGTTCGGGAAGAAAAAAACATTTCCAAGTACACACCGTGTACACTCAGTACACGTCGTGTGATATATGACCGTGTCACCGGTCGTGTACACTATGTACACCCCATGTAGTTTTCTCTAGGCAGACCCGTGTAGCGCTGGCCATGTAAAAGTATATGGCCAGGTGGGAACACTTGAGTACACGTCGTGTGTCATCCTGACACGCCGTGCACCTAAGAAGTTTACACAACCAAGGCAGGTGGAGTTACGCGCCCATGTGAGAGTTTAAGGGGAAACACCGTGTATAGTCCCTACATGTCGTGTACCTAGGGTGTTTAAATGCCCAGGCTGGCAGGAGTACACAACCCTGTAAGGGGCTTAAGTGTACACGTCGTGTATGATTCCTACACACTGTGTACTCATCTTTTGTTATCTTTTGAGACATTTCTTCTCCTATTTAGTTCTTGCATTCTTGAACTGCATACCTTGATGAATAAAACTTATACTGAGTTGTATGTGCTGGACCTTACAGAGAAATTCCACCACGACGACCTCCAATAGTACGACAGGAGGGTGGTGTTGATCATGCCCCAGAGGTGGTAGGCCATGGGCTACCAGTGGGACCTCCAGACGTGCCAGTTGTGGCACCAGCTGTTATACTATATGTAGGTGCTGATGCACTTTTCCACGAAGGCTTTATGAGGTTCATGCAAACTTTCAGGGAGCACCACAACCCGCCACATCTTTGGCAGAATTGACATGAGTGTTCCAGCAGCAGCATCCACCCACGTTTTCTAGGGAAGGTGGGTCACAGGCTGTAGAGTCTTGGCTAGAGGTCATGTTATCGATCTTTAAGAATCTTGAGACGCATCCGGAGAGGAGGGTCAAGATTGCGACTTATATGCTGCGTGATTCCACCAAGAGGTGGTGGGATGTTACCACAGAGACAGAGCATCAGCGGGACATGCTGTGAGGAGATTTTTAGATAGTCTTCTATGACTACTTCTACTCGAGATGCTGAGGGCCAACAAAGCCCACGAGTTTATTCATATGGAGAAGGGCTCTCTATCATTTATGGATTACTCTGCTTGTTTTACTGAGCTCCAACACTTCGCACCTATTCTGATGGGTGACGATCTATCAAAGGCTAGGCATTTCAAGGATGCTCTTAGGTACGACATTCGCTCATAGGTGAATATCTTCTGGCTGACAACTGTATCTTCTATAGTGAGCTGGACATTGATTACTGAGCGGAATGAGAGGGAATCTGGAGGTTCTAGTTAGAGTGGTTCGACACTGAGATCTGGTATTGTTTTGACCGGTAGCAGGAAGTGTTGTCTAGAGCTTACACGCAACGAATCTAGTACGCATAACCTATCTTCCGGTAGTCAGGTGAGGTGCTTCCAATGCAGAAGAATTGGTCATACTAGACCTTAGTGCCCAATGTACCCAGTTGAGTGCCAAGATTTCGGAAAGATGGGACACTTATAGCGTTTCTTTAGGACGTTTCTACCAGTATCTAGTGAGAGATGGTCTACACCAACTCCACGTTCAAGAGCAGGGTCTGTAGATTCTCACCAGTCAGGGAACTGGAATGCATCAGGCCGTTCAGGCTGAGGTAGTGGTTGTGGACGTGGTAGCCAGACCCCACGATCTCAGCAACAGCAGGGCGAGTCAGCTCAGGGTAGCCAAGTAGTGTCTCATGGCCGCGGTACATGCCATACTTATGCAGTGCAACATACCCGGTAGGAGCAGGATCCCAGACCTTCTATTGTCAGAGGTACTATTCTAGTCACCTCTGTTTTAGCTTCTGCACTATTTGGTACAAGAGATTCACATAGTTTTATATCTATGCTTGTTGTGGAGAGACTACAACTCCTTGTTTTTACTTCTGACGACATTATGAAACTTGACACTCTGTTAGGGATTAGAATGATAGGGGTGCAACAATGTAAGGATTGGCCCCTTGAAATTGGTGGTGTCACTTTGTTTGGGATCTCTATGTCATAGAGATGACAGGCTTTGATGTCATACTTAGAATGGACAAGTTAGTCTTCTTTCAATCCTTCGTCGATTATTATCACCGCATGGTGACTTTCACGTCACCAGAAGGCAGATCGTTTCTACAGAAGGGAGAGTGGGATGTCCATGCAAGCCGAGATGGACCCGAGCATCGTGGGTTGAGTGGGATGATAAAAAATATTTCCAGTTTATATTTGGATGACTAGGGAACCCGTCATATTGATTTCCCTCCGGTGGTTTATCGTTTCATGGATGTATTCTCGAACGACTTTTTAGGGTTACCTCTGGAGAGAGAGGTGGAGTTCATGATCGAGCTAGTGCCAGGAGATGCACCAGTATTCATTCATCCTTACAAGATGACTACGACGGAGCTACATGAGCTCAAGAGGCAGCTAGAGGATTTAGAGGCAAAGTGGTTTATTCGACCCAGTACTTCTTCTTGGGGTTCACCGGTCATTTTTTCAAAAAAGGCGGATGATACACTAAGGCTATGTGTGGGTTATCAAAAATTGAACCAGTTGAAGGTTAAGAACCGATATCCTCTTCCGCGAATAGTTGATCTCTTCGATCAACTCAGAGGAGCTCAGATATTATCTAAGATCGATCCGAGATCTGTTTATCGTCAAGTGCATGTTAGATCATCATACATACCTCACACAACTTTTCTTAGTAGGTATGTTTTGTACAAGTATGGGGTTATGCCATTCGGTCTCCCAAACGCGCCAGCTGTTTTCATGGCACTGATGAACAAAGCGTTTCATCCTTGGATTATTTTTTTGTGCTTTTCGTGGATGATATCTTGGTATATTCTCACAACCGACACAACCGTGTCACACATCTTGAGATCATTTTGAGTACATTGAGAGAGTATCAGTTATATGCTAAGCTCTCAAAGTGCCACTTCTGGATGGATCAGATTCATTTCTTGGGTCACGTTGTATTGGAGACATGAGTAACAGTAGACCCCGAGAAGGTGAGAGTAATAATTACCTGGGAGCATCCCAAGAACATCTTTCAGGTGAAGAGTTTTCTAGGGTTGGATGGTTACTACAGGCGTTTCATACAAGACTTCTCATGTTTAGCAGTGTCGATGAAGGGCTTGACAAAGAAGGCTGTGATGTACGCATGGTCAGATTCTTCTGAGATGACCTTTCAGGAGCTGAAAGGGAGATTAACGTCACCACCGATACTGATTTTTCCTAAGCTAGGCAGGAGTTACACTGTGTATTGCGGTGCATCAAGTATTGGGCTGGGAGTAGTGCCTATGCAGGGGGATTGAGTTGTTGCGTACGAGTCTCGGCAGCTGAGGCGACATGAGAGGAACTACCCGACACATGATCTCGAGTTAGCCACGGTTGTTCATGCCTTACGCTGGTGGAGACATTACTTGTTGGGATAGCGTTTTGTGGTGTACACATCCCACAAAAGTCTCAAGTACATCTTTACTCAGCGTGATCTCAATTTGAAGCAGCAAAGGTGGGTGGAATACCTTCATTCTTTCGACTTCGAGTTTGCCTACACGCCTAGAAAAGGCAATGTAGTGGCTGATGCACTGAGCATGAGGACTCAGATGCAGGCAGTGCAGGAGGTTAGTAGCGAGTGACAACTTGTGGCATTGTTCTATGAGATTCATTTAGAGGTGCATGACAGTAAAGGAAAGACTATCCTTTCTTCTTTAGCGGTGACTTCTACCCTCCCGAACAAAGTGAGGATGAGAAAACTATCAGATTCTGAGGGCCTAGTCCTAGGGGAGAGTGTAGCAGGTGAGGATCCACCTCTTGGTAGGACGATAGGTGATGATGAGATCTTGCAGAACCATGGATGTGTTTGGGTTCTAGTTGACATACGTGAGGAGTTGATGCAGGAGTTTCATGCTTTAGCTTGCACAGTGCATCCCGAACTTACCAAAATGTACCGTGACTTGGGCCATCAGTACTGGTGGCCGGGTATAAAGAGAGAAGTGGCCGGTTTTGTTATGAGGTGTTCCACTTGTCAGCTGGTGATGGTGGAACATCAGTGGCCAACCAAGATTTTATAGCAGTTACCTATTCCGGAGTGGAAATGGGATGATGTCGCGATGGATTTTGTGATTGGTTTACTGAGGTCACCTCGAGGTAATGATGCAGTGTGGGTGGTGGTCGACATACTTATGAAGGTCGCTTACTTCTTACCGATCAAGGAGACCTTCGGTGTTGATGAGCCTGGGAAGCTGTATATTCGTGAGGTGGTGTGACTTCATGAGGTCCCTTTTTCTATCGTTTCAAATAGGGACACCCACTTTACATCTCGTTTCTGGCAGAGTTTTCAGAGGGCGTTGGGTACACAAATGCTTCTGAGCATAACATGCCACCCTCAGACTGATGGCAAGTTAGAGCGTATGATACAAGTGCTGGAGGGCATGCTGCGAGCAAGCGTCCTAGACTTTGGGGGCTCTTGGGAGAAGTATATTCCTTTGGTTCAATTTGCTTATAATAACAATTTTAGATGAATATAGAGATGGAACCTTATGAGGATTTGTACGGTAGACCATGCTGATCACCCATGTGCTGGCTAGAGGCGGGTGAGACAACTTTACTGGGACCACGTCTCGTGTGAGAGACTTCTGAGCAGGTCCAATTGATTTGTTGTGGAGTCTTGTCATAAATCTTATGTCGATCACCGTATATGACCTCTAGAGTGCGAGGTTGGGGATTGAGTTTTCTTGTGTTGCATCGAGGTTGGGACACAAGAGAATCAGGAGACAATGTAAACTTTCACTGAGATATGTCGGTCCGTTTGAGATTCTAGAGAGGGTTGGGCCGATTTCCTATCGATTGCAGTTGCCTCAGAGGTACGAGGCCATGCATGACGTCTTCCACGTTTCTCAGTTGCGATGTTACTTTTCGAACCTGTCTCACACCTTTCTGCTCGAGGAAGTGCAATTTCAGGAAGATGCGTCCTTTGAGGAGCATCCAATTTGTATTGTGGGTCGTAACATGAAGGTTCTCCATGGCTGGTCTGTTCCTTTGGTATGAGTGCTATGGAAGGATGACCGAGCGTAGGATGAGACTTGGGAGAGGGAGACTGATGTACGATCACAGTGACCGAAGTTATTCTCAAATGTTTCTTCACCACCCTTTCGGGGATGAATTGCTTTAAGAGGGAGTTTTGTAAGAACCCAGTTCTTCCTTTGAGGCACGACTCTTTCATTTTTCAGTTTTTTCTTAAGAAAATGGGGGAAAAGAGGTCGAGGGGCTAGCTGCAGGCCTGTTACATGACGTGACTGGGAACTACACGCCATGTATTTATAGGTACACGCTGTGTATGTATGGCTACACACCATGTAATCCCAATACATGACCACGTAAAGGTCAGGCCAGAAAATTGCATGGACACAACGTGTAATCTTCAATACACGTTGTGTATTTTTTTAAATTGATTAATAAGTCGAGCAATATGTCGTTTTTCTAGACGGATAGAAACAGACCCCCTTCGACAAGCAACGTGCCCAGGAGATCCGAACAGGATTTTGCCTCCTGTTTCGTCGTCCGATCTCCGATTCGAACACCGTCAGATGTGTTGGATTCCCCTCAGTAAGATATTGATTCCCCTTGAGCCTTTCTTCTTGTTTCTTATTTCGATCTAGTTATTTAAGGTTGAACATTTATACATGTTTTGTAGATGTAATCCGTTCTAGGTCGACTTAGAGCCCGATGCTGGAGGAGGAGAGTCGTACGAGTATGAGGTAGGTGGTCTTGTGACTTTTGCGAATTGTCTTGATGTTTATATATGCTGGAGTGCCGCACACCCACTTTTAGGGTGTCGCTTGATTGAATAATGAACCTTTTTATTTCCTATTGATAATTAGGTAATTGATTAGACGTTTTTAAAACATATTTAGGGTTGTAAACCTTGATTTAAGGACACCCCATTGGTGTGTTTCCCTTGGATGGCTGTTTGGCCAAAAATGCTTATGAGGCTTGACTTGAATTCCCATTCTAGGGTTGTTAAAAATATATTGCTCATAATATGAATTTCCCAGGTGAGATACTTGTTGTGTTAAGCCTTAATTATTTAAATGGCATATTAGGCTTCTTATATGTTTTACCCATGTGAGTTTTCCTTGTTTGACCATGTAATAATTTAATTTACATGTGTTGGTTATTATATGTAATGACCCCACGTGAGTTGACTATGTTAAGGCCATATGATAGTTTAATTCACATGTGATGCTTTTGAGATGAAATGTGTAATTGAATTAAATGATAAAAAGAGGTAATTAGCAATGGGTGAGCCGCAGTCTCGGTTAAAATACAAGGTCGGGCTCATGTGACTAATTTCTCCTTATATACCTTGGGTGAACCATTGTCTCTGTTAAAAGAAAATGGATGAGCTTAAGAGGTTAACTTTGTAAAGGTCGTGAGCTAGCCACATATATGGTGGTCGAGATCATTGAGTCTTATTTTTTTAAAATGTCAAGCGAACCTAGGATACATTGAGGGATACCCAGGCCAGACTCTATTGGAAAATGTTTCAAATGATTTAATGATTATCATGTAATGAATTGACAGTTACTTTTATACGGGGGGTTGTTGGGTCTAGGTCGGACCTCAAGACTTTTATATAATCTAATGGAATTGAATAATGAAATAGAATGACTTATGATGCGTTTTCCAAGACAAAACACAAGCTTGGATTCAATCTTCACATATACCTATTTTATCTTATCTTCTGAGACATCTGTTGTGCTTTCTTTCAAGTACCTAGTATTTACCACTTTCACTATTGTACACTGCCTTATATATATATATATATATTCACTAACAGATTGACACTGACCTTTGGTGGTTTCCTACTGTGATTTATTCTCTCACCCTCTTTGGGTCATTTTTTTGGGCCCAAATAGATTATATGATTGCAGGTATTGATTAGAGAAAGTCCCTGCTACGAGTACTTGATGTGCTGCTTAGGAGTCAGAGAGCATGTGACTGAGTCGAGCCTTGCGATGTTTCCTAGTCTCTTTTGTTTCTTTTGTGCTTTTGAGACTTATATTGTGTATTACTCCAGTGTACTTGTCTGGCTGCTTTTCTAGAACATGTGACATGCTGCATCATCTTTGGTATTGAATGATGCTTGGTTATTTATCTTATCAGCCTTCTGCTATTTATTTCAGTTATATGTTGTTTACTGCTTCCACTATTGATTATTCTTATTCTGTTGTGTTACACTATGCAAATGAGGGCATAATTTTCCCACTATCACACCCTAGGCCCTCACTGCTAGTCGGAAGCCTCTGACATTTGGGAAAACGTGCTTGTGGCCATGTGGCCAACCAGGTACGGGGCACCGGTTGAGTGACATCCAGATCCAGGATATTACTCTCAATGTCTTTATCCCATCATTCAAATTCTCCTCATGCTCATCCTTGATTTTGGAATATATATGAATATAATTTTTAGACTCACAAATTTGTTAAGGTGATATTAAAATATTCTATTCATTAAGTCCATGAATATTTATGGAGATTTATTGAGTCTGAATGGAATCACTAAGAATGCATAGTATCCATACCTTGATCGAATGGAAGTCTTGGAAATATCATCCCTATTTACCTTTAATTGTTTATATCCTAGCTAGAGGATCACCTTTTAGATGTAATGGACTCGACATAGTTGATCAAATAGGCCATAAATCTATGGTAGGGTATAATTGTTCTTCATTATAATCTTGATGAGTACTTGATGATCAATTTAGATGTTCATTGAACCATCATTTTTCATGATGAAGGGGATCGACACACCACGTAGTGATGCACTAGGGTGTATGAAACCCTTTTCCAGATTCTCATGTAATTTTTAATTTAGTTTCTCTATCTCAATGGTGGATATTCTATAGGGAGTCTTTGATATGGGTATAGATCTAGGTATAAGTTAGAACTCAACCTCTTGGATAAGGGGAATAATAAGAAGATCATCAATAAATACATCAATATAGTCACTCACAGTGGGAATGTCTTCAAGGATGATTCTATCCTAGTTCTCAATAATTTGGGAAAGATATGATTGTACATAATTAATTAATATCCATTTTTCTGAAGAATATTCCAATAGACATTCTTCCTCTTACTTACACTTGTATAGAATTGGAGGATGGCTCATAATTTGAAGAGTGATCTCCCCATCCTGATAGCTGATGTTGGATTTATATAAGTAAAACCAATCCTTTCCCAATAATGTATAAAATTACAATAAAGGAAATTTGAAAAGATTTTATGGGATATTAAATCCACAAAAATTTATAGGGAAGGAGTTATATACTTTAGATGTAATAATGGACTAGTTTTCAATTCTCACAGATAAATAAACCACAATATTTTGAGGTTATATTTGAATAGATGTACTAAAATTTCATGATATGAAATAGTTCATAGAACCAAAATTTAATATTACGTTCACAATTATTGAATTAATAACAAATTCACCTACCACCACATCATTTTTTTGATCCACGTTAGCAATACTGATATCATATACCATTCCTTACTCTTTGGTCCTTAGCAGTTATTATTGTTTATTTTCTACAAAAATCCTTGTCCATGAAATTGGATTACATAATTCCCATGTTATATATAGTTGGAACACTATACTATATATTGAGTTGTGACTGTAACCTTCTTTTCTTACACAATATTAGAGGGTTTCTTTATCTACCTTCAACATTGTCAAGCATGATGCCCTTATTATCCACACTTGGAGCATATCTTAGTTCCCTTGAGACAGTTTCCATGATTCTTCTTCCCACATTTTGACACGTGGTCTATTGGTATTTCCTTCCTCCAAGGGATTTATCCATTAATCCTCTTGAATTAAAGTCAATTTCATTATTTTTTTCTCTAGCCACATGAGACCACTGTGAGTTTCCAATATCCATCAGAACCATAAGTTCACAACTGAAAATATATCTATAATCATCAACATCTTGCATTGGTAATGATTTTCATAAAACCAGATTTAATAAACTAATGAAGTTGTCCACCTAGCTTTTGATTTCGATGTAAAATCTAGAGGATTACCTTGAATTCCTTGTGAGGTTTGAATCATATAACATGATAAACTCAGATTCATTTTGTTTTA
Source organism: Viscum album (assembly GCA_963277665.1). Lineage (NCBI taxonomy): Eukaryota > Viridiplantae > Streptophyta > Magnoliopsida > Santalales > Viscaceae > Viscum > Viscum album. The sequence goes on from OY728139.1 coordinate 482,853,359, forward strand.
GTCCAAGGAAATCCATAACTATTTAAAGACTAAAGGGTTGGGGAAATATTTCATAGAAAATATTTTATTGAATCCTTCCCATTCTATGGAATTGATTTTCTCCTTGGTTTTCAAGTTCCTCCCTAAATAAATGACTATTATGGATTTCTCTTATTTTGAGCATTGTAGGATAGAGAATATCTACTCAGTGGAGTTAATCCATTGTTCCATGTTGAGGGGATCATTAGACCCACTAATGGAAAGTCCTTTTTCACATAAAGGATTCAACAAAAAACTTTCCCTTTCTCAAGGGAATGAGGGTGGTCCCCATTATTCATGTTATTATTTATAAATTGAGTCAGTTGAGCTAGTAATTTGATGAAGTTTTTGGATCTGGATTTCATCAAGTTAGACATCTCATTTGGAAAATCATCACATTTCCTATCACATTGTTTGCTGGAACAGTTCCTCATATTTCCCATCATTAACTAAAATAAAGGAAAAGTGGGGATGTGAATATTTATACTAATAAGCATAAAAAAGGAAACTTGGAACATAAAAGGAATAACTTATAAATGAAATATATATCCTAACTTATGAGTCTCTACGTTTCAATCATTACTAACCATTTTAATTTTTCTATTAGGTTTTATAACCTATCAATCTATTCAATTCCATTATAATAGTGCATAAAGAGGTTGTGAATTTACCAAAGTGTATCACTTAGGCATGTCAAAACATGGTTGCATTGATTCTTTTTGTTTCATGAACCAGGTAAAGGTCATTTTAATACACAATGTTCTATTTTAGAGCGATTACACCTAAGAGAATCTATTCCAGTGGCACATCCACTTATAGTATCCTGACAGGGATGCCATTTCATGGAAACCACTTATTCGATACTTTACCAAATTTTCTAGATTCTTCCCTATACTTATACTTATTTACAGGGTTTTTAATAATATATTATTTTCATAATCACCATGAATAACAAGAAATTGCTTTAATACTAACTATAGATACCCAATCCTTTTACATACATTATTACATGATTTTTAACATAAATATCTGATTAACACAACCCAAATATCGAGAATCCCAATGTCTTTGTAAGACTAGGAACATAAACCATAAAGATGAAACTAATATAAGAATCATTATTTTAATCTCTATATTGTTCTCCTAAATACCTTTGAACTCCTAAAACTGCATAGGATAACATATGGAATACGTAAACAAAAGTGGTCAGCTATAAATCCAAGTAAAGGAATAAACATGATATAAAGCATAACATATGATTCAAAAGTTATAACAAGATATCAAAAAATACAAGGATTATTATAATCATATGAAGGAATGAGAAAATGTAGATGTAATAATAAGATCATGCAAATATAGGAATATGGAAACAACATAAAACATGACGTATGTATAATTTGAGGCTAATTACCAAGACAACATCACATGGTGGACATAGTTGCATTATATATTTGGTTTACTCCCTAATCCCATAAATGTCATCTCATGTGATATTAAAGTTACCCAATGTATTATAAAAATAAATGGGTTCACTCATCATAACATGTACTTGAATATGTTATCCATGTAATGAAATCATACATTAGGTATATGCATCCGAGAAACCTAGGGAATTGAAATGAGTTACATAATCATGTCCTATAACATAGATAAATGAAATTTCATATTTAATTCATTGAAATAAAGGAAAAATAATTCTTTGATGTTTATAGATAAGTAAAGAATTATTGGACATGAAAATGAATCCCATTGGATTAAAGACATAAAATGGAGTGGAATACTAATTTTGGAAATATTCCTTTTATGTTGGGTTTTGGGAAAGAGGTTTATGAATCATTAAAGAGGTTAAGGGAATAACAGTTTCAATAAAACCATAAATGAACTAATATTTCATTAAATAATAAAATTAGTGTTTTTAGAAGCCATGTAAGGTTAAAATATTTCACTGAGTTGTACATGAAATGAGGCAAGAAAATATAGAAGTTCACTTTAGTTGGATATTCTTAATGAATGGAATTAATAAGGGAAACCATTTAAACATGAATATCCCCATAATTTAAGGGTGAATTAAACTATGTGTATAGGTTTGTAAAATACATATATAGAATATAAAATTATCATATAGGAATAATATAGATAGAATGTGAGGTAAATAGAAAGATAAATCATTACCCAAAGAAAATGGGATATTTGGATTTTTTCCTTATCCTTATCTTCAAATAGTTATTATTTTCAAGCCACGTGACTTGAGAAATTAATATATTTTATAATAATGTTTCAATCAAATACAAGGGTTCCAACCAACTCACTTATAAAAGGGATCCACCTCTCTATTATTATCCACACCAAATAAACATTTCAGGTTAACAAATATCATCATAAATACTCTCCCAACATCCTTAGATATTTCCATTAAGTGACAGTCTTTCCAAAATTTTCATCCAAGAAGCCTTGTGTTACTCTTCAAAGGAGGATACATGAAGAAGAGGTATATATTCTTACCAATTATTTTCATGTTCCTTTCTCTTTAAACCCCATCAAAATGTTCTATAACCATCTTAATAATATTTAATCATTATCATTACTATACTGAGTTGTTTTCATGTTAATTTTATAACCGTTTTTATCCTCTTCCCATCTTTTGGAAAATAGTAACGTCATTTGTGTGTACATGTTGACTATCACCTCTACAAAGTGATGTGATTCATTTTTCATTTCCACTGTATATGGATAATAATAAGTATATTTTTAATGAATATATATAATATTTATGATATAATTGGGATTCTTTAATGAGGAATTATTATATACCTTTATTTTGTTCCATCCATGAAAAGTGAAAACCTTACCCGTGTGAACTTGTGGACCACCACCTCCATGAGGCGATGTATTTCATTTTTCATTACTGATTTATATTAATTATTATAAAATTGTATATAGTGAACAAATATGATACTTATTTCATGGATAAGAATTTAGATATGGTGAAACCATGACAATGGTGTAAGGACTGGAACCATCTAACCGAAATAGGAATGAAAAAGGACAAGTTTCCACCTGAATGTTCGTTTTAATGAAGAAATATTTGTAAGAGGATAATTATAAATTATGAAGGATTGATACATGGTTTTTTATGTGTTAATATTGTAAGATCAAAATATTTTATATTTATTTTCTTTGAAATAAAATTTTAGTATTTGATAACTTTCCTTACACGCAACCCCAAGTCTATATGAATAGTGATATAATAAACAATTACTACATAACAGTTAAATTAGCAGTTTTGAATAGTAATAATAAATGTATGAAAAATGTATTTCTATGTTTCTATAAATTAAAATTTATTGATTAATTTATAATAAACAATTAATCAATTTTTAGTAATGTCATTTTACGCATCAATAAAATGTTTTCTTCCAAAATGGTTTCTATCACATTTCTTCACCCAAAAATTATAATTAATTTATTCCATTTTTAGATATTTTATTTTATAAAATTAATGACACTTTTAAAATCGTCATCTCAATATTATATTAGGGTTATTTTTTAGGATTTTATTTAATGTTGTATATTTTAGTAAATAGTTAAAAATATAGATTTTGGTAAAAATATTCAATTCTTTTCAAGTAAATGTCCCATTATATTTTAAATTTGATCATAAATTAACATAAGTATTATTTAATTATAAATAATTTATTTTATTTCATATGAATCATCATCATAAATGATTTTTTTGTAAACTACTTTTTGGACTTATTTAAAAAAAAACTGTTTTATGCACTCAATGCGTTTTTATCACACTAAACTAATTTAATATCTATTGACTAATTATATTAATGAAATTTATAGATTTTATATTCAATATACTTTTTAACATCATTTAATGTTTTTTAAAATGAAAGGAATTGAAGTAATAAGTTTTACACTTAAGAAATCATTTATCAAAAATAGGTTTTTTACGGTGTGGGTGCATAGTTAAAAATAAATTCTGGAACTTATAGAAATTGAATATGAAAAAATGGAATCCATATTTGGAATTATAATAATTAATAGAATTTAATAATGTCAAAAAAATTGGTCATATTGAATAGTAAAAATAGTAAATTATTTTACCACAGTTAAAGTTAAAACAAGTTTACCGGTGGGGGGTGTAAACCATTATATAAGGGTTGGATAGCCACCCAAACCTATCAAATTATTAATGGTTGAAGATATTATGAACTTATCTTATCCTATCATCAAATCGATTACCATTTGGATCTACGTTCCCATGAATGTGACATTAAATCATGGAAATATTTTAAGAGATTCCAAGCATGTCACTCCCCTCACTAATAAAAGGGAATGTAATCTTCTCCCTTATTGACACCATTTGAGCCTTCAGGAATAAAAAATACCTACTTCAAAACCTTACTAGAATCCTTACGTCATCTCAGAGCCTCTGGTCTTCTCTTAAGATTAATCCTCCAATGCTTAAGGATTAATTCAATGGAGGTCACTCAATGAAGATGAGGTTAGAGAGCTTATGAATAAATATACACTTGTGGCTAGAGTTTTATGTTATAATGTTATTTTTACTGACATTGTTTATGGTTAAACATTAAGATGATTATATTTTATGATATATATCCCCAAATATTATTCCTTTTCAACTCATATGATTATTCCTATAGATTGAATGTTTTCCTTTTATTTTCATATCTTTAACTTTTCAAGATACTGAAAGAATGTTTTTATGGAAAACTGACCTTTTTTTTATGTTTGTTCAGGAATATTTTATTCCATATCCATATTTAGATTAAAATGTTTTAAAGAATATTTTTTCCTCCAAATATTATTTAATGTTATATTTCACTATATTTAAATTTTCTTACAATGGTTTAAAATGAACATTCTTTTCGTTTTCAAAACATGGTACTTTTTTCATTTATAGAAAATGAAAAATGTTTTATTTTTATTTTTATATACACCAAATGAACATCCTTTCCCAACATCATGAATACCCATTTATTTAAAGATTCCATTCTAATTTACCTTTTTAATTTTAAAGAAAATGTTTTCCCTTATATATTGGAAATTTCTAGATTTTAAATAAGTGATTTTAATTAAAAAGGATATTTTCCTTATAACTGTTATAATAAATTTTTATGGGTTTTTATTAATAACAACATCCTTTGATGTTTCTTATGATTTATTAGAGATATAATCCAATGTTACAATCTTTATTATATCTCTATAAGGGTTGTTATTACAATGATGAAATGTCTATGAAACTTGTCTGCTTTCCACATGTTATGATTTAATTATATGATGAATGTTTTATGATCTTGTGTCACACATATGTGTGGTTCTCATTATGAGATGGATGGGCTAGGAAATTTATACACCTCTAATGAATTTGTAAAACAAAGATACTTCAAAAGATAAAAAGGACTATAATAGGGAGATAAATTAGTTCAGTAATGGGATTTTTCTAATAAGATCATCTTAGTAGTGAATCTTGACTAAGGAAATTATAGAATGGGGAGTGAATCCAAACTACTATGATAGAATTTGTAGTGATACTTGAAGGAATTTATTTCCTATAATTATGTGAATTTTAAAAACTTATGTATTATAATTATGATATGTTTTCATGGATCATGGTTGATTATTGATGATTATGCACTCTTATGTGCTTTGTATTTCAACTGATATAACATTATACCATGTTTCATAATTATGATATATTAATTGATGTTTAGGATTTTATAATATTTAATTGTTCCCATTCCATTATACTTATCTTAGTCTCACTTATTATCATTTATTGATATCAATTTATTACCCTTTTTGAGTATCTTAGGTCACTCCATCTTATGTTTCTCTTCCCAGGTTATAGAGAAAGGTTTTAAGTATGTTATGTCTAAGAAGGGTTCTATTTATGAAAGGCTAAATAAACAAATTATGTATATATTTTATATTCCTTTTTTTATGAATCCATTTTTCAAAAGATTCTAAACTTGTATGGTTTGAAGGGATGTATTTTTGTAAAAATTATTGAATATTCATCTAAAATGGTGTAAAGTTTACCTATGAAAAGTACAGGATGAAATATTTTATATTAGGGACATGGTTTAGTATCTTTTGGAAACTAGTATAAGGAAACTATAGTGAGAAAACTTATCATGAACATATGTATAGGAGAACCTCCTCCTAAGTTATTGTAATGAAAGGAGTGTGGTTTCCCTTAGTACATACATCCCTATTTGGATACCTTAAGTGGAAGTAGTTTTGGTACTGATGAATCTAGGTGTAATAACCCTAAAAAGAGTTGATCGATTTTATCTTGACTATAATTCTCATACACAGTGAATGGATGCCTACTGTACACATGTTTTAACACTTATAGTGGTATTATTAGTTTAAATAAAGTTGTATTTAAGAGACATTATAAAGGATTTTAGTATATAATTACAGTGGATGGACTAGGTTAAACTAATGTTTTCTTATATTTTAAAGAAAGTGTCATGATTTAGACATCATATATATCATTTTAAATATTCTGATTTCCCATTATGATTATTTTTTTCAATCTATGTGTTTTTTTTCAATCAATGGATAGAACCATATGGAATCATGTTAGCATTAAATGCGATGGAAAATATAGTGATGGACCTCTGGAGCAACCAATTTTTTTTGGGGAAGGATTGAAAGTATTGTTTCAATTAATATGATACTTTATCAAGCCAGGAAACATGTTGAGATTTCATATGAGCAAAGGAAGAAACAACATACTATTGAGTTCTTTATAAGGAAACATCCAACTACTATTAGTGGGTCTGTCAATGCACTAATTGTTGACCAATAGATTAGTACCACTTAAAAAGATATTTTCTATTATCAAGTACTCAAAAAATGAAAAGTCTCATATCTATTTATCATATAGAAGGTGAAGCAGATCAATGGTATAATCTTATCCAGAATATAGGGAAATGAGAAGAGATTGACTCCATGGAGTGGGATGAGATTTTGAGCTTATTTTTCACCAATTACTACCCCTGTATTCTTTATATGAAGATAGAAAATGAATTCCTTGAGCTTAAGAAGAAGGCTAATAAATCTATTGGTACCTAGGAGGAAAAATTTATAGGAATTTTAAGGCACACTTGTAGTTTTATTATTGAACAAGAAAGTAAGATTGATATATTCTTTAGTGGCTTAAAACCACATCTCTGAATGGATTTATCCATTAGAGGCTTTAGTAGCTATGAAGAAATCCTTTGACATTCAATAAAGGTAGAAATGGAGACTGAAGTCACCCATAAATATCATGGTTCTGATAAGAAATGAAATATGAAATTCAAGGGAAATTATAATAACAAAAACCATGGGGGAAAGAAGATGAGTATTTTTTATTCTAGAATTGTGGAAAAAACCATTGGGGAAATTTTGTTAAGGGGAATACTAATTGTTTATGTGCAGAAAAGATGTACATTAAGAAATTGAATGATGAAGTAATGGGAAGAACTTACCTAATGATTCACATAGAGGGAAATCTCTATATAATGAACCAACCACACTCCAATGATATAAATATAAGAAGTATGGACATTATGTTATCCAATGATCGAATATGAGGGTTAATGACGATGATTGATGTCGACAACCCATTATTACTATAGACAAAGGAAAATCACATATGATTCCTATTGTCGATGTGAGGTGTGATAACAATGTGTTGAAAGGTACACATACCATTCACTCAAGAAATACTAATGTATTATTAGATTTTGGATCTAACCACTCTATTAAATACGAAAAAAATATCCAGGTGTATCACATTACTGACACAATGACCATATATTGAAATATTAGTAAAATTGTAAATAGTATGATGATCATATTTAGTGTATTTTAATGTTTACCAATTGATATTTTTGGGAACATTCTTCCATAAAATCTTGATATTCTTCCAATAATTGAATTTCATTTGATTATGGGCATGTATTTTCTCTTTTATATAAATCCCATATCAATTTATAAGGAAGGAAAGTCATATTGGATATTCTGAACAAACATATGATTATATATTGGTGCGATGATAAACAATAACATCTATTTAATGGGTCTATATTCCTATTAAATGTGATTATTTATCTCAGATGGCTAGGGAGAAACACAACATCGATGATATGTCAACTTTATGAGATTTTGTTGATGTATTTCCAGAAGATTTTCACAGTTTCCCTCTGAACGATGATGTTGATTTTTCAATAGAACCCACTCCTAGTTCTACACATATTTTAAATACTCTATATTGATTAACCCTAACTATGTTTTATGAATTGAAGAAGAAACTCCAGGAGAATCTTGATAAGGGATTCATTTGGATAAGTTCATCACCATGTGGCACACCCATTATTTTTGTTAAGAATAAAGATGGATCAATAAAGATCTATTTTGATTATCATGAACATAACACGATGCCGATCAAGAATATGTATCCTCCACTAAATATTAAAGAATTTTTTGATCAATTTCAAGGAGTAAAATATTTTTTCAAGATTTATCTTCAATTTAGATACTATCAGTTGAGTTTCAAAAGTGAATACATATCCAAGATAGATTTCTGTTTGGGGTATAAACACTATGAATTTATAATGACTCCATTTGATCTTATTAATTCCCCCACTATATTCATGTATTTGGTGAATAAATTCTTTAAATATTACCTTGATCAGTTTTTGGTAGTATTTATAGAAGATATTATTATATTTTACATGATTAAGGAATAGTGAGAATATCACGTGAGGATTTTACTGAAGACCCTAAGGAAGGATAAGTTTTCTGAAAATTTTTCATATGTAAATTTTGGCTACAGAAAATGTTTCATTTTTGGGCTATATAATATAAAGAGTGGTTATATCAGTAGATCAAAGAAATATAAATGTTATTGAACATTTCCCATACCAACCACTATGACTAAAATATATATATATTTTGGAATTTACTAGATATTATCAATGCTTTGTGACTAACCATGTTAACTCGGAAGGAAGTTAATTTCCATTGGACTAGTAAGTATGAAGAAAATTTCATGGAATCGAAGAAAAGGTAAGTTAGTGGACCTATGATAACACTACCCTTCCTAGAGAACAGTTTTTTATTTACAACGTTCCATTACAGAAAGTGTTGTGATGTGTTATATTGCATAATGATATGGTGACAGCTTATGCTCCTTTCTAAATGAAGGTTCATCAGATAAATTACTCAACTCATGATTTAGAGTTAGTTATGGTAATGACTTCATTAAAGACACAGGGCAACTATATTTATGGAGAATGGTGTAACATATATTCCAACCATAAAATTTTAAAGTATAAATTCACTCAAAAAGAGATGAATATGTTCCAAATAGTATGGATATAGTTGATTAAACATTATGACATATCAATACAATACCACCATATAAATGAGATTAAGGTGGTTGATTCATGGAGTTTAAAGGATCATTATAGCTTATCTATGATGAGAATAACCAAATATCTAATATTTAATGATCTTTAAAGTATAGAATATGAAATATTAAAGTAGTGGGAGAAATATTATATTTATCAAATTTATGTTCAACCATATATCCATGTAAATATTAAAGGGACACAAAAGGAGGATGTTGAGCTACAAAATATGGTGTAAAATGTTCACGAGTTTAAACTTGATTATGATGTAATGATAAGTTTTAAGAACTGATTTTATATCCCATCAATACCATACCTATAGAAGGAACTATTATAAAAATCTCATTTATCATCTTTCTTTATTAATCCAAGAATTATAAAGATGTATAGATATCCATAAAAGTATTTATAATGATAAAAAATGAAGAGGGACATCGTATAATATATATCTCAGAGACTGGTATATTATTAGGTTATGGATGAGAGATAGAAGTCTAAGGGATATTACAACCATTACCCATACTAGAATTAAAATAGGAATAATCACCATTGATTTTGTTGTTGAACTCCTTAAAATATCTAAATTCCATAATGTTATTTGTGTTGGAGTCAATCACCATATAATTCAACGAGCTTCATTGTTATCAGAGAATATTTCTCTATTGATCATCTTTCAAGGACATACATTAAGGACGTTATAAGGTTACTTGGGGTACTAAATCTTATTACAACAGCCTAGGATCCAAGGGTTACCATGAAGTTCTGTAGAAGTATTTAGAAATCTCTAGATATATAGTTGTGTTTCAGTACAACTTATCTTCTTCTGATTGATGGTCAGCCTGAGAGGACCATTCAAACCCTGGAGGATATGTTGAGATTTTTTTCTATAGATATCAAAGGTGGTTGGGATCAAATCCTTTGTTGCAGAATCGCCGGGAGACACAATGATAGAAATGAGAAAAAACGAAATAAAGAAAGCAAAGGACACAACGATTTACGTGGTTCGGGAATAATCCCTACGTCCACGGGAGAGGCAGAACATTTCACTACTCGGGAGCACAAATTACAGAGGGTTTTTCAGTAGTAACCCTAGCCCGAAAATGGGCTATAAAACAATGGAGAAGACGATCACTATTTGAAAAAGTGGTCCACGTCGCTACAGTGAACAACGGCTGGCTTTGTCAAAAGTGCTACAGTGGCTGCTGGCGGGAAGTCAAAAGTGCTACAGTCTAGTTGACCTCGAATTCCGCACCGCTACAGTGCCTATCGGTGTCGGTCGGTCAGCTCCGCTACAGTTGCGGGCCACAAGAATTCGGCCCAACCGGATCGGACAACACCAATACAACAATCCTTCCTCCAGTTGAATTTTATTATGACAATAGTGTTCACATGTGCATTCAGATAGCTCCTTATGAATCCATTTATAGAAAGAAGTATATAAATCCAACAAATTTGGATGAAGTAAAAGAAAGAAATATATTGGTACCTAAGTATGTTTAGGTAATGGTAGAGAATGTAAGATCCATTTAGAGGTATATCAAGGAATCTAAAAGTTGATAGAAGGGTTATGAAGATAATCATTTAGGAGATCTGGAATTTGATGTTGGTGATAAGGTTTTCCTTTGACTTTCACCACATAATAATGTTATGATATTCAAAATTAATGGAAATTTTATCCATAGTTATATTGGTCCCTTTGATATTATTGATCGAGTAAGGAATGTATGTTATCACTTTGAACTCCCACCATCCAATCATAGGTTCATGATGTGTTCCACACATCTCTCATGAAGAAGTAAATACCCGAAGCTTCACATTTACTAAACTCGATGATTAAAAATATTGAGTATTATCTTTCATTTTAAGAACAATCGGTAAAAAACATAAATTATTGTGATAAAGGTCTATGGAAAAATACTAATCACATGGTTAATGTGCTTTTGAGGAATCAGAAATTTGAGGAAGATACATGGGAACTCAAGGATGTGATAAAGAATATATATCCTCATTTTTGTGTACTAGAGAGATAAAATTTCAAGGTTAAAATCCATTTTAATGGGGATATAATGTATCACCCTCATGATTTTATATGTATTTCCTTCTGAATAAAACTTAATGTATTTTGATATGTTTCCTTACACGCAACCCTGAGTCTACAAACTGCGATATAGTAAACTGTTATAACCAAAATACTATATTGGTAGGTATGAACAGTAATAACCACTGTATGAAATATATGTATAAATGTTTTTGTTAATTAATTTTTTTATTAATTCATAATAAATAAGTACTCAACTTTTTGTAAAGTCATTTTACACTTCATTAATAAGTTTTCTTCAAAAATTAGTTTTATTGCATTTTTGAAAACAAAATTTATAATTAATGTCTATCATTTTTAAAACCCATATCATATGAAATGAATATAATTTTTTAAATGATCATGTCAACATTATCTTAGGGTGAATTTTTATTATTTTTCTAAAAGTATTTATTTTTCACTGAATAGTGAAAAATACAGATTTTTTTGTAAAAAATGTCATTTATTTTCATGTAAATGTAAAATTATGTTTTCAATTAGATTATAAAGTAACCTAATTTTCATTTAATTATAAATAATCTAATTATTTACATAGTAATCATTATAATACTTTATTTTTTTATAAGCTAATATTTTGGCTGAAAAATACATTTTTCAAATAAACAATTTCTATACATGACAACGAGTTTTTATCTTAAAAAATTAATTTAACATATATTTATTAAAGATATTAATGAAATTAGTAGACTAAATATGGAATTTAATATTTTAACATTTATTATATGGTTTTTATAAAGTATAAAATGGAAGTAAATTAATTTTTAGGCATAAAAATTACTTTTAAGTCCCCTTGGTAAACCCATCTTAACTATAACCATGGTAATTTGTTTTCTATTTTTACTATTAAAAGTTACTAAAAGTAAGTTGACCCTATTAAATGTTATTAATTATGATGATTACAAATATGGAATCCATTTCTCAAAAGTAGGTTTTCATTGCAGTTTGTGTGCCTAATTAAAATCAAAGTATGCCCTTTATAAAAACTTAATCTAGTAAAATGGATTCCATATTTGTAATCATCATAATTAATAACATTTAATAGGGTCAACTTACTTTTAGTAACTTTTAATAGTAAAAATAGAAAACAAATTACCATGGTTATAGTTAAGATGGGTTTACCAAGGGGACTTAAACCATGAATAAGGGTAGGATTACAATCCAAACCTATAAAAATATCATTTATTTACGAGATTTAATTATTATATTATCCTAACATCCAATTCATTTCTATTTAGATCCATATTCACTTGGAAGTGACCTTAAATCATTGAAATCTTTTATGAAATTCTAGATGTGGCATACTTCACTTATAAAAGCAAACCTCTTCTCATCCATTATTGATTCCATTTACGACTTCTATATTTTTTAAATAACTACTCCATAACCATACTATAATCCTTAAATTAATCATAAATATTGAATTTTTATCTTAATACAAATCCTTCAAGACTTAATTGGTAATCAAAATGAGGTCTCTCAAAGAAGAGGAGGTTAGAGTGGTTACAAAGGAAGAAAAACTTGAGGTAATGGTTTTGTGTTAAAATCTAATTTTTACTAAGATTTTATATGAATAAAATTTCCGATGATAAATTTTCATTATCTATCTCTCCAAAAAATTATTTCTTTTCTTCATTTTAAGTTATTTATACATATTTTATATTTTTATTTCTTTTTTCCACTCTTTATATACCCAAGAGAACGAAAAAGGTTTCTAAGGAAAACTAGGCTCATTTTCAAATTCAGTTAGGAATATTTTCTCTAATATCCATATTTTTATTAAATTTTTTCCATAATTTTTTACTATTATCTAAATATTATTTAAATTCATTTGGACTATAATTTACTTTCCATACAACAATTTAAATAGATCTTTCTCATCACTTTCCAGACATAGAACTTTTTAATTTTTCTAAATTTGTGAAAGGAATTTTTGTTTTAACATACATAACATGTGTAGATTTACCATCAATCATGATTACTATTTTATTTAATGATTTATTTATAATTTTACTTTTTCTTTTAAAATAATATTTTTTCCTTAATATTTATGGAAATTTTTAGATTCTAAATAAGTGTTTCCAAATAAGATGAGTGTTTTCATCAAGAAATGATATAGTGATATTTTAAAGGCATTTTCATCTATAACTATATCCTTGTATGTATATTATGATTTAATATATATATGTTAAATTTTAGCATCATTATCATTTTTTTAGATGAATTATGATTATGATGAAGAAATGTTTATAAAACCCTATCATCTCCATGGGATATGATTTGGTTATATGGTGAAGGTTTTATGATCTTATGGAATGCATATGTATGAATTTCATTATAATATGGGTGGGACCATAATTATATATCCCATCAATGTATTGGATAAATAAGGATATCTTATCAAGGAAAATAGTTTTATAAATATCCTGTGATTTTTTAGTTAAACTATGGTGGAATGAAAACTATATTTTTTTTTTATTTTTAAAGAAATGTTCAAATGATTTTTTAGAATTATTTTCATCTATGTCAACATCAATTAAGGATTATTATGATTCAATGGGTATATGATCTTAGGATACCATCCATATTAATTTTTTAGATGACTTATGAAAAGTATAATTTTAGGATGATTCTATCAAACCCATTTGATTCCATGGCTTATGCTATGATGAAATGATGGAATGTTTAATTTAATCATTTCCTATCAATAAGTTATGATATGATGAATCAATGAATGATTTTTGATATTCTAGCACAAATATGTATGCTTTTTATTATATGATGAGAGGTACCAAAATTATGTATCCCTATAATGAATTTGGTAATGATGAGATCTTTTGAGATAATATAAACTGGAATGAGTAGTCAACATAGTTCTGTGAGGGACTTTGTCTAATATGATCGTCTTGAGGGTGAACCTTGACTAAATAAATGCTCGAATGGGGAGTGAAATCGATCCATTATAATAGTCATGGTAGTGATCCTTGACCAATGAAATGATATTTTATTACAATTTTTATCCAAAAAACCTATTCATATGCTTATGATACATTTTAATAGTTTATGACTGACTATTGATGATTTCACAATCTCATGAAATATGCCTTTTATTTTGAGGAAGACTTATGTCATAATTCACGATTGAAGATATTTAACTATTTGGGTATGCCATTAATAAATTTTAATCATCTTATCATACCCTTATGCATATATTATTCTTAATTATGGTCATTTATTAATATCTCCATTTTTTACCCTTTCTAAGCATCAGTGAACATAATTTCTTATGTTTCTATTTCCCCAAGTTATAAAGAAAGTTTTTAAGTAAGGTTTGTCAAAATATTATTCTATATGAGAAGAAATTTCGGGGATTTCTTGATGATATTTCCTGAAATAAGATTATTATGTATATATTCCCTAAATAAACTAAACATTTATGGTTTTGGTCCATGTATTATTTAGAGATGTATATAGTATTCATCTAAAGTAATATGATATTTGTATTTGAAATTATTTGGTCACCTAATTTGGTATTGGAGCAGGGTTATGTTATTTCCAGAGATTAATATTTTAGAACTTTAGTCAAAACCCTAGGGATAGGTATAAGTATAGAATAACAACTGGAATATTTGGTAAATTATAGATTGTGTGGTTTCCAAATAATGAAATCCCTATATGGATATTGGATGGTTGATGTGGCTATGGCACAAATGCACCAAGGGGTAAAAACCCTAAATAGCCTAATTGACTATCAATTCATTTTCCTCTTGGTTCACGATGATTGGGGCTAAGAATTCAATCTTAACTAGAAACTCCCAGGGGATATTACTTAGTCGATATACATTCTATTTAAGAACTATTATGATTAATTAGATAATATAAACTGTAAAAAATGATGATAAGACATAGTAATATGAGTTAAACTTAAAGTGTCATGGGTTGAAAGAAGGTGTCATAATTTAAGACATCATAAAAATGATTTTCATTATCATATAATGGATTACATTGATTATTGATGTATTATACTCACATAAAGTTTTTGGTTTTAGTCAATCCCTAGAAGTAGGAGGAATCTCATAAAAAAAGAATATAACAACCAATTCAACAACCATTCCTATGAGCAACCAAATGTAATCAGATCAAGAATATGAAAACATGTTATTATACATAACCATATATCATGATATACTTTCGAAATTATAAACTTGGGTGAGTTTCTTGACACAAATAATAAAAAAATGTAGTTTCATGGGATTTCAGTTGATGAAGACCATAGAGGAAAGAAGATTCATCTTCCTACATGATGATAATGTGGGAATAAGTACACAGGTAAATGAATTAATTGAAAGATAAAATGTTTCTCATGTGAAATAAATTGAAAAAAAGTAATTAATTGATGATGAAAAATAAAGTGTTCAATGGAGGGAAATGAAATTCATCCTAAGGTAACAAAAAAATTCAATATCATATATTTGGGGAACATGATAATTATCTTATTCAATTCCATAATCTAAGATCTAACTCCACGAATAAGAAAATATCCATGTTATGCCAATTTTTTTTGTAGTTGATCATGAAGGTTAAGGTTCACATGTCTTCCACTCCATATATAGAGATTTCATGTTAATGTTTGTAAGAATTCTCCCTATAAAAATATCACTATTCTCCCTTTAGTAGAATTAGATTTGATTTTGAGCATGGATTAGATCTCTTTAAATATATCCATATCAATTATTAAGAAAGGGAAGACACATTCGATATTCTAAATCATCTTATGATTATTTCTTATGAAAGGATAAATATGAACTTCTATTGGAATTTACTTATGTTGTATCAGTCATACTACTTATTCATGATGAGTTCTATCTTAAATGGTTGGGGTGAAACTAAACATTGAATATATACCTATTGTTACAGAATATACTGATGTATTTCTTAAATACATTCTTAGGCCACCTAAAAATCATGAATTTGTGTTCTTAATAAAACTAATACTGGGTACAAAGCCTATTTCAAAGACTCCATATTGAATAACCCTGATTAAGTTACTGAAATTGAAGAAGAAACTTTAGGATAATCCTGATATGGGATTTATAAGCCCTAGTGTGTAACCATGGCTGATCCTATTATATTATTAATAAGAAATACAGGTCAATGAATCATTACATTGAATATTTCAACTTATAAGATCACTATCAAGAATACATATCCTATACCACATATTGATGACTTTTTTGATCAACTGTGTTGAGTCATAAATTTTCCAAGATTGACATTCATTCTAAATATTATCAATTAAGGGTCAAGAAGGAGGGTATAGACAAGGCATCCTTATATATGAAGTTGGGTCATTTTTAATTTACAGTGATTACATTTGGACAAAAAAATTCCTTCACTATATTTATGGATTTAATTAATAGAATCATTATAGATTACCTTAATCAATTTGTGGTAGTCTTAATAGAGTATATTATTATATATTCCATGAGTAAGGAAGGGCATTTAAGGACATTGGAATATTTTATTTTAAGCCATGAGGAATGATAAATTGTCTTCAAAAAACTATATGGGTGAATTTTTTATATAGAAGGTTTTATTATTTAGTCTTATAATCTCAATAGAACATATATCTATAGATCCTTAAAAGATGAAAGTTATTGATCAGTGGTCCATAATAAACATAGTGACTGAGATACATAGTTTTATTGGGTTCTATAGCTACTATAAACTCTTTATGATATATTTCTAAGGACTATCTAATCCAATAACCAAGTTGACTTAGAAGGGTGCCAAGTTCCTTTTCAAAGATGAATGTTCAGAAAATTTTATTGAATTAAATTGAATGTTGGTTAGTGAACCTAAGATCACACTACTTAATAACAGAAAAGTGTTTTCAATATATAATTATGCATCAAATAGGGGGATGAAATTTTACTCATGTAGAATGATACAATGATAACTTATGAATCATTCTAATTGAATATTGATGAGAAAAATAAACTGGCTCATGATTTAGAGAAGGTTGTAGTGTTTTTTATTTAAAAATTTGGAGGCATTATCTTTCTTATGAAATATGTGACATATATAAAGATCATAAAATATAGAAGTAAATATTCATAAAGGAAGAGTTTAATATATACCATAGTATATGGTTTGAGTTGATTAAATATTATGACTACTTGATACATTACCACACTAGGAAGGTGAACAAGGTTGTAGATGCTTTGAGTTAGAAAGACCATGCGAGTTTTTCTATGATGAGTATTGAAAGGGATCCAATAATTATGGATTTTCAATACATGGATCTTGAAATAATGAGGAATGGGGATATATCTTATCCTTCTCATATGAATGTTCAACCATCCATCCATGTGAGGACTAAAGAGGTACAAAAGGAAGAGTTGGAACTACTAAAGATGGTGAGGAATGTTCCCGACTTCAATGATGATTATGATGCAATGATAAGGTTCTAAAATTGTATATATGTCCCATAAAAAATATATTTGATAAAGGAGTTATTGGATGAAGATTATAGTTCATCATTATCTATTCATATGGGAATTATGAAGATGTAAAGAGATTTTAATTAGTATTTCAGGCATGAGAACATGAAAAGGGATATCTCAAAATATTTATCACGATTTTTTATATGTTATCATGTTATTTATAAGAGACACAATTCTAAGGGGATGTAATAACCATTAACAATAAATTAATTGAAATGGAAAAACGACTCCATATATTCTATCATTAGAATCCCCCAAACATATATAAGCCATATTTTATTTATGTTGTAGTAGATTTCCAATTTTTTTTAGAAAAATTCATTACAACTAGAGTATATTTCTCTCTTTATCATATTTCCAAGATACAAAGTAAGTGGAAAGGTTACATGGAGTACCACATTCTATTTTATCTGATTAGGTTTTGAGGTTTACCTCAAAGTTAGAGAGAAGTCATCAAGATGATTTAAATATTTAGCTGGACACTATCACCGCATATCATCCTTAGAAATATAGACAGTCTAAGAGGATAATTAAAAACCTTGAAGATATATTCAGAGCTTGTTCTATGGATTTTATAAGTTTCTAGGACCAATACCTTTACATGGTCATGTTTTTGTACAAAAATAGCTTTACTTAACGCATTCAAATTGATCCATATGAAGACCTCAATGGAAGGAATTGTAGAACTCAATTGTTATAGGTTGAATTTAGAGTAATAATGTTATTAGGATTTATGATTTATGAGGAAAAAATAGAGAAGTTTATAGCTATTCAGCATCATATCAAGGTATCTCAAAGTGTATAGAAAAGTTATACTAAAAATCACTAAGGAGATCTAAAATTCAATGTGGGTGACAATTTATTCATATGAATATATCCTTGGAATAAGGATATGATATTATGAAATAAAGTAATGTTGAGACCTATATATATTGGTCCCTTTTGAATCCTTGACCATATCAAGATGGTATCTTATCTTCTGGAACTTCCACTGAATATCTCTCAAGTTTATGATATGCTCCATGTATCTCCCATAAGGATGTACATCCCCAATCCTTTTCATATACTTAACTTATAGATCATACCACTAGATCATGATCTATATTATGAGAAAAAAACCTATAGGGATTATAGATATAAGAGATACTATGATGCAAAAAAATCATCTCACTTGGTCAATGTTTTGTGGTGAAACTATAAATTTGAGGAAGCTACGTGAGAACCTGAAGATGTGATGGGGCAAAAGAATCCTCAATTATTTGTATCAAAGTGATGAGATTTAATGGGAGATATACTTATAAGGGGTTACAATGTAACACCCTAATATTTTTTGATATATTTATCTTTAAATAAATTTGGTTCCATTGATAGCTTTCTTTACATGAAACACTGATTTTAAATGAAAAACAATATACTACAGAAATATTATTATTTAATGTGGTAGCTATCACAAAGACATTATATTGGAGGATATTAACATAACTAACTAAATTATGAAAAAAATATTTTTTACAGATTTCAAAAATAAAATCATTTATAAATTGGTTGGACATGAAAATAAAATCAATTGATAGTAAAAAATTGATGTTTTTTTGAAACATTGTATATATGTATGTGATGTGTTTTCATTTTAATAAATTAAATTAATCACTATTTATGAATTATATTAATGAAATTTATAGACAATATATTTTATCAAATGTTTTAAAATGCATATAATTTTTTTTACTAGGAATGCAATAAGTAATAACATCAACATATTTTTTTGCCATAATGAATAGTTACCATCATAAAAATATTGTTATCGTGTTAATGGTTAAAAGGGTAAAACTAGGGGTTAACCTAATAGATAATGTTTAAAATATCACAAAACACATGGTTTAATTTTATTTTATTATGGTATTTTAACTTTATACTTATTATATTGGAATATTTTTAATTTTATATCCACATGAATTGAGAAAGAAAATTATTATATAATAATGTTTCAAGTATTTACAAGTTTTGGACCCACATCACTTATACAAGGGAACCTTCTATCCTATATTATATACACCACATGATCCTTTTAGATTAACCAATAACAGACTAAATAATCTAAAAACATTGAAATAATTTACCATGATGTTTTGGTCTTCCCAAAAGGTCCATCCTTAAATCCTTAAGGTTCTCTTAAAGGGAGGATACCCAAAGAAGTGGTATATGTTCTTATTATTATTTTTAATGTTTCTTTCTTTTTAAACCTAATATTAATGTTTTGTAACCATAATACCATGATGGTATCAATATATTCAATATAAATCAATTTTTTATATTAATGGTATATCCATTTTGTATCTGTAACACCCCAAGTAAATAAAGAATATGACATTTTCATATTTATCCACATTTGTGAATAAAATATTAATATGACTTTAAAGGGGACGCTATGCTCGATGGCGTACCCAACACGCAACAACGAGTTTCTTGGGAATCTTACGTTGCACTCTAATAATAAAATAATATTATTTTAAATGGTAGTTAACATGTAGCCTTTGTATTGGCGGGAATGGATAGAAATAACTAAAATATGATTATATATGTTTTTTAAATGTTTTTACATTTATCCAATAAAAGATAAAGGCTTAAAATACAGAAAGAATTCAATTTTAGGCTTTTATACCCTAATTTTCACTAAAGGTTCACTTATCGCCTTTTGATGGCAAACTGTCATTAAATATAGTTTTGATCACTCTTATACATTTTTTTGGACCAAATAAAACTCTTCTTAAGAATCGGGACATCAAATTTTACTTTGGGTAAATTTTTGGTATTTTTCCGATAAAGTTGATTTTTTAATGAATAGTGTAAAATGTTGTATTTTAATTCAAAACCTCTTTTTAATCTAATTTATTTATATGATTAGATTATCTTTTGAATTGGTTTTAAAGTGAAATTTTAATATATTTTTACCATTAAATCCAATAGTGGTCGTTGGAATTAATATCACTTTGAAATCGGACTTAAACTAGTGTCAATCTTTTGATACTTGTTGTTTCATAAAAACACGCTATTTGTTATGACAGCGAGAATTAATTATTAAATTAATTAATTTGACTTATATGTTTTGAATTTTGTAAAATAGACTTTATTTTTGAATTCGGAATATCAAATATAGCTTAGGGTGAATTTTTGGTATTTTTCTGAAAAACTTCAATTTTTGATGAATAGTGAAACCACTAAGTGGTACTTATAAAAACTGATTTTTCGTTTAAATGAAATTTTACCACTTCTGTGTTTTGAATTTCAAAAATCCGACATACATGGTTGTCATTAAGAAGTAAAATGTGGTTCAATGAGATTAAAATAATTTTTTGGTGAATAGTAACTTATTAAGTTTTTAATCGCGATTAGAGGTAATTAGTGCAATTTAAGGAAAAAATGATATTATAATAAAATGAGAATACCTTGACACATGTCCTACCCTTATTGGATGTGTCATGGCCGACCACGAAAAGCCATGGGTCAACTTGGGGACCCCATGGAGCCACTTTGGTTGGGAAATGACATAAATAACTTTTTATTTAATGTTAAAGTAAAAATGACACACACATGAGATGTTTTACTAAAAAAAATTTTACAAGGGGTTATACAAGTCATATTTTTGACTATAAATATTCATTAGAAATCTAAAAAGATTTCCTAAATCATAGTATTTTTTTTATAATTTTTTGACATTAAATAAATTAAATTATATATGACATCAGGATGATGCAGCGATGACCTCATTATTTAACGATTTAAATAAAATGGAAAGATAATGTAATATCTAAGACCTACACATGTCCAAATCCTATTGGATGAGTGGATTTAGAACCCTTATCACCTTATCCTAGAAATACATCAATGTGGGACCTTTAAAATCTGAAACTCTTTTGAAAATAAAGTAACATTTTGTAACTTTACAAGAGTGCCCCTCCTCTCCTCTTATAAAAGGCCCCCACCTCTACCTCCTTACCCACACTCCCAAAGCCTTTGGATCGGCCAACCCCTGCCCATTTTGTCTCTCCAATTCCCTCTATTACACCTTGAAGCCTCACTTTGGGCAGAAATCTTCCCAAGGAAGCCTTTGAGCTCAAACCAAAGGGAGTTACCCGATTTTAAGGTAATGTGTTCACTTGAGTCCTTTTGTTTTATTTTGCCTCTCCAACCCCCTAAACTCTTTTTATTCATTTCTTTTGTAACAACTCCAGTATATTCAATATACTAGTATGTTGTTATAATAAGGATTATAGCTACACTTACACACACCTACATCTAATGGTTAAAGAACATACTATTTCCGTGGATGGCGAATTTCTGCCTCCCGAAACGATGATTGTTCAACATTCTTCTAACACCTTAAAAGGTGGCCATTAAGATGAAACTATATTTATATATGATATATAATATATTTATGTTTTCCTTAATCTTCTGTATTTTTCATTTTGGGCATACCTTTATGGTTTTCATTATGGGTAAACGCGATATCTTCATTTAAGGAAGTGCGGACTACCGCCCCCTCAAAGTGATGTGATTCGCTAATGCCATACGTGGGATGTATAAAGGATGGATTTAAAGTTATTATATATGATGTTATACTGGAATTATAATATACCTCTATATCATTATTATTTCTTTCCATTAAAGTATGAGATAGAAATGAAAGTAGCGTTCATGCGTACGTACAGCTTACCGTCTCCATGAACGGTGCATTTCATTTCTTATTCCCAAATGTAATGTACTATTAAAAGTACATGTATATAATGGATATATATAATGAATGATACATCTAAATGATGAATATAATTCTGGAATTAAAATATACATACCTCTCATTTAATTTTAATTCCATTAATATGACAAAGAAATGAAAGTAGCGTTCATGCGTACGTACGGCTTACCGTCTCCATGAACGATGCATTTCATTTCTTACCTCTAAATGATTATGTAATATTACAAATACATGTATATGCTGGATATATATGATATATATGCTATCCAAATCAGGAATGTCATTCTGGATATAAAGAACCTTTGACCACACGAACAACTTGTAATTGTAAGAAGTCCACTTTCGACTTAAGAACCAAATATCGACAAAACAAACATTATTAACTTAAATGGTTACATAATGTTTATAACATGGAAATAAATGATATAAAAGGAATAATGAACTTTAAAAAGGTTCTTAATCAAGTAGAAATTAACTCAAGTTTATTATTCAGGACGTTAAAGAACGATCGAGTCAAGTCGGACTCGAGGTAAGGGACTTCGTCTCAATCTCTTTTCATTGAGGCATATTTCGTTTTATACACAACTTTCTTTTATACGGTGTATAAACCCCTTTGACTTTTACTTTTATACAAAAGGAATCTTTTTCTACGAAGAGTTTTACAAAACGACAAAAAGGAATGTTTCTTTTAACGTACGCGGTGACAACGACCTTTTCCGCCACTGCGAGTATTATTTGGTCTTTGGATTCCTCAACAAGCCGTAATGTTTTTAAAATAAAATAAATACCATATACTCTTTTATGTATTTTGGTATTGAAAATGGTTTTGATAAAGGATTCTATTATGATATATTGTGATTGAAATGTGGAAATGTTATCATTCCTTTATATTGGTTTTATGTTTTATGATTTTATATTGGTACTTGGACATTTGACGGGTGGTTACGTGATAAACCATATGACGGGTGGTGCCGTAAATACCAGGAGGGGTGGTTACGTTATAACCTCCAATGCATTGGGTATGGAAGTCGGCCGTATGGCTATTCCATTAAGTATGTATGGAAGTTGGCCGTATGGCTATTCCATTAAGTGATATGTGTGGAAGTCGACCGTATGGTTATTCCACTTAAGTATGTTTATGTCCCAAGTTACCTTTATATATGTTATGTGTTCTTTATATGGGTTTTATGGTAATCCTTTGGTTACAAAAAGGTAAGTAATGATATTTTATTCAGTGAAGAGTTTTTTTACTACTTCATGAAGGTGAAGGTATTGCTTTGATAAAGTATACATGGTTTACTTGATGTTTGAAAAACTAATAGTTTTCATTCTTTGTGTATACCTTACTGAGCTTTTTATGCTCATCCCAAGTTTTTGAAATGTTTTTCACAGGTCAAGGGAAAGGTACATGATGTGATGATAGTGTCAAGGATGTGTCAAGAAAGAATCCATGTTTTATTTTAAATATGTTTCCGTTGATGGGAAGAATGAATACTGTCTTTTATGTAACCACTTTGTTTAAATGTGGAATGTAATGCAAGTTTCATGACCTAATTCTCTAAAACTCTAAACCTGAAAAGATCCTCAATGTGTAATCTTGTAATAACTCAAGATTAAGTAAGGTTTAAGGCTGGGGCCTTATAGTTGGTATCAGAGGTCGGTTTAGATAACTTTAGAGGTTAGGGTATTCTTTAAGCATAAGTGACATTACCATAATGGTTAGGATTTCAGAAAGAGTCATAGTTTTAGATAAAGTGAATGAGTAAGAATATCTTAGTGTTTATCTTACTCATTATTACATGATGTTTTTTTTGATATACTCACACTGACCTTTTTGGTTTTAGTAAATGGCTGGATCTAGCAGGCACCAAAGTAACAGTGGATGTGAAGGAAACTGTGACAGTTTTTTGTGCAAGCAACTGAATGATATGGGAGCTGCAATGAGAAATCTTGTGATTATCCTCAACCAACTATCTAGAGTCATGATTGACCACCTAAACCTTAGTGATTTCTCTAAGGCATCATATATGCAAGAAACAAATCCCTACGGAAGTACATGTAATAATCATAAAGGTAAGTGTGTTCAAAAACCTATGTGTCAAAGATGTGGAAAGAAACACCTAGGAAAATGTTTCAAAGGGACAGAAATATGCTATAGATGTGGAAATGAAGGTCATAAAGCAAGAACCTTCCGTGAAAAAAGGAAGCATCCAGT
The DNA here is from genome assembly GCA_963277665.1 of Viscum album. Classification (NCBI taxonomy): domain Eukaryota; kingdom Viridiplantae; phylum Streptophyta; class Magnoliopsida; order Santalales; family Viscaceae; genus Viscum; species Viscum album. The sequence goes on from OY728139.1 coordinate 482,878,386, forward strand.
TGACTCGAGGAAAGGGAAAGAAGTTCTTTCTGAGGGATCAATTGAATGTTTTAAATGTGGTGTGCATGGTCATTATGCAAACACATGTCCTATGAAGAAGTTTTGTGAATGGGGTCACCAAGAGCGTACAAATGTTCATTTACCAATACCTAATGCCATTCCGATTGAGGATGAAGAAACTGACAATGACCAATCAAAGGTATGTATTATTTCATGACTATTGTTTTCCTATTTTGGAATCTTAGGATATGATTCATGATTTTGTTTATAGGAAAGAAGTATTTCAGAATAATTTGGAAAGGAATGGTTAATGGATTATGAAGAATGTTGAATGAGTAAGATGTCAACATATAAGGGCTTCAAGAGTTATGGTGAAATTCTTAAGAGTATTAAGTCTCTTTTGACGATGGGGTTACATTAGAAGACTTTTTATAGTATGTGTAACCCTGATGTTTAATATATGAAAATTTTATTCAAGGAATAGTTATCTGTTCTTTTGTGGACATAGTTATAAAGAACCATTTGGGTTTATATGATCCTTACTTTTGAGGTAATTATGGGTTAATATATGTTATGATTGAAGTGAAAGGCATGAGATAAAATTGAGGTTAAATTATGTTATGGTTATTTTTGATGATTTTATCCCTTTTTGGGGAATGATTTAAGAATTATATAGTTTTGGAAAAAGGACAACACGCAGACCGTGTGACAACCCGTCGCGTCGGACAAAGCTGTGGGAATCGAACCCACAACCAAAGTGCGACTGGTATTTATCGCCTACCACTGGACTACGTGAAGTCCCTGGTTAGTTTGACTGATTCTTTTTAGTTATATGATTTTATGAATTAAGAGTAAGTTGATTTTAGGTTATTTATGAAAATGATTAACCTATCATGGATGATATGTGATTAGGTTAATTACTTTTCAATGCGAGACTTTAGGAGCAACTGATGTTGTTTGGAGATGAATGTTACGATTTAACTTGGAAGACTATATGACTAAATCCTTCAAATATTTGGGTTTCAATCTTAGATTGGTTTACTTTGAAGAATTTTATGGACAAATTGTTTATCGGATGGTCCTCGTTGAACTTTGGGTTTTGTTGGACAAATTTTGGAGATTAAGAATAGATTTTCTTTTTAATGGGTTATCCTTTTCTGGATTATCTGACCTTGTACTAACATTTTTGGTTTTGGTTTTGGTTTTGGTTAAGGTCTAAAGACATGGAAAGTATATAGTTCTCTTTTGTGGATTAGGTGATTCTCTAGAAGTTTATTATAGTACTCTTTATGCGAACAAGTCTCCCTAAATACTCATCTTTTGGAAAAAAAATATGAGTTTGATTAAGGAATCTAGTAAAAGTTGAAAGTCAACATGATAAGTGATTATGTTTCCTTATGAATAAATTCCTCAATAAAAAGTAACTTAAAACAAAAATGTTGTCTATTAACTTTTCCTACTGGGGAATCGAATACCGTTTAACCCATCACAAGTTTGTGATTTTCTTGTGGTTAACTTTCTCCTAAACATGTTTTCTATCACTCTCCATCAGAACATGACCCTATGTTTTCTCCTCCATGTACATGTTTTCATACTTGGAATCCTAGTATGGGTTAACTCGGGTGACCTTTGTACTTATCTTTCTTTATTTTAAAGTGATTGTTTTACCGACTCTTGTTCCGATGTGGGACTTTCAAGGATGTTTCCAAGCTCAATTTTAAAAATTACGAGGATGCAATTCCCAAAAGGGGGGAAGGATGTAACACCCCAGGTAAATAAAGAATATGACATTTTCATATTTATTCATATTTGTGAATAAAATATTAATATTATTTTAAAGGGGACGCTATGCTCGATGGCGTACCCAACACGGAACAACGAGTTTCTTGGGAATCTTACGTTGCACTCTAATAATAAAATAATATTATTTTAAATGGTAGTTAACATGTAGCCGTTGTATTGGCAGGAATGGATAGAAATAACTAAAATATGATTATATATGTTTTTTAAATGTTTTTACATTTATCCAATAAAAGATAAAGGCTTAAAATACGGAAAGAATTCAATTTTAGGCTTTTATACCCTAATTTTCACTAAAGGTTCACTTATCGCCTTTTGATGGCGAACTTTCATTAAATATAGTTTTGATCACCCTTATACATTTTTTTGGACCAAATAAAACTCTTCTTAAGAATCGGGACATCAAATTTTACTTTGTGTAAATTTTTGGTATTTTTCCGATAAAGTTGATTTTTTAATGAATAGTGTAAAATGTTGTATTTTAATTCAAAACCTCTTTTTAATATAATTTATTTATATGATTAGATTATCTTTTGAATTGGTTTTAAAGTGAAATTTAAATATATTTTTACCATTAAATCCAATAGTGGTCGTTGGAATTAATATCACTTTGAAATCGGACTTAAACTAGTGTCAATCTTTTGATACTTATTGTTTCATAAAAACACGCTATTTGTTATGACAGCGGGAATTAATTATTAAATTAATTAATTTGACTTATATGTTTTGAATTTTGTAAAATAGACTTTATTTTTGAATTCGGAATATCAAATATAGCTTAGGGTGAATTTTTGGTATTTTTCTGAAAAACTTCAATTTTTGATGAATAGTGAAACCACTAAGTGGTACTTATAAAAACTGATTTTTCGTTTAAATGAAATTTTACCACTTATGTGTTTTGAATTTCAAAAATCCGACATACATGGTTGTCATTAAGAAGTAAAATGTGGTTCAATGAGATTAAAATAATTTTTTGGTGAATAGTAACTTATTAAGTTTTTAATCGCGATTAGAGGTAATTAGTGCAATTTAAGGAAAAAATGATATTATAATAAAATGAGAATACCTTGACACATGTCCTACCCTTATTGGATGTGTCATGGCCGACCACGACAAGCCATGGGTCAACTTGGGGACCCCATAGAGCCACTTTGGTTGGGAAATGACATAAATAACTTTTTATTTAATGTTAAAGTAAAAATGACACACACATGAGATGTTTTACTAAAACAATTTTTACAAGGGGTTATACAAGTCATATTTTTGACTACAAATATTCATTAGAAATATAAAAAGATTTCCTACATCATAGTATTCTTTTTATAATTTTTTGACATTAAATAAATTAAATTATATATGACATCAGGATGATGCAGCGATGACCTCATTATTTAACGATTTAAATAAAATGGAAAGATAATGTAATATCTAAGACCTACACATGTCCAAATCCTATTGTATGAGTGGATTTAGAACCCTTATCACCTTATACTAGAAATACATCAATGTGGGACCTTTAAAATCCGAAACTCTTTTGAAAATAAAGTAACATTTTGTAACTTTACAAGAGTGCCCCTCCTCTCCTCTTATAAAAGGACCCCACCGCTACCTCCTTACCCAAACTCCCAAAGCCTTTGGATCAGCCAACCCCTGCCCATTTTGTCTCTCCATTTCCCTCTCTTACACCTTGAAGCCTCACTTTGGGCAGAAATCTTCCCAAAGAAGCCTTTGAGGTCAAACCAAAGGGAGTTACCCGATTTTAAGGTAATGTGTTCACTTGAGTCCTTTTGTTTTATTTTGCCTCTCCAACCCCCTAAACTCTTTTTATTCATTTCTTTTGTAACAACTCCACTATCTTCAATATACTAGGATGTTGTTATAATAAGGATTCGAGCTACACTTACACACACCTACATCTAATGGTTAAATAACATACTGTTTCCGTGGATGGTGAATTTCTGCCTCCCGAAACGATGATTGTTCAACATTCTGCTAACACCTTCAAAGGTGGCCATTAAGATGAAACTATATTTATATATGATATATAATATGTTTATGTTTTCCTTAAGCTTATGTATTTTTCATTTTGGGCATACCTTTATTGTTTTCATTATGGGTAAACGCGATATCTTCATTTAAGGAAGTGCGGACTACCGCCCCCTCAAAGTGATGTGATTCGCTAATGCCATATGTGGGACGTATAAAGGATGGATTTAAAGTTATTATATATGATGTTATACTGGAATTATAATATACCTCTATATCATTATTATTTCTTTCCATTAAAGTATGAGATAGAAATGAAAGTAGCGTTCATGCGTACGTACAGCTTACCGTCTCCATGAACGGTGCATTTCATTTCTTATCCCCAAATGTAATGTACTATTAAAAGTACATGTATATAATGGATATATATAATGAATGATACATCTAAATGATGAATATAATTCTGGAATTAAAATATACATACCTCTCATTTAATTTTAATTCCATTAATATGACAAAGAAATGAAAGTAGCGTTCATGCGTACGTACGGCTTACCGTCTCCATGAACGGTGCATTTCATTTCTTACCTCTAAATGATTATGTAATATTACAAATACATGTATATTCTGGATATATATGATATATATGCTATCCAAATCAGGAATGTCATTCTGGATATAAAGAACCTTTGACCACACGAACAACTTGTAATTGTAAGAAGTCCACTTTCGACTTAAGAACCAAATATCGACAAAACAAACATTATTAACTTAAATGGTTAAATAATGTTTATAACATGGAAATAAGTGATATAAAAGGAATAATGAACTTTAAAAAGGTTCTTAATCAAGTAGAAATTAACTCAAGTTTATTATTCAGGACGTTAAAGAATGATCGAGTCAAGTCGGACCCGAGGTAAGGGACTTCGTCTCAATCTCCTTTCATTGAGGCATATTTCGTTTTATACACAACTTTCTTTTATACGGTGTATAAAACCCTTTGACTTTTACTTTTATACAAAAGGAATCTTTTTCTACGAAGATTTTTACAAAACGACAAAAAGGAATGTTTCTTTTAACGTACGCAGTGACAACGACCTTTTCCGCCGCCGCGAGTATTATTTGGTCTTTGGATTCCTCAACAAGCCGTAATGTTTTTAAAATAAAATAAATACCATATACTCTTTTATGTATTTTGGTATTGAAAATGGTTTTGATAAAGGATTCTATTATGATATATTGTGATTGAAATGTGGAAATGTTATCATTCCTTTATATTGGTTTTATGTTTTATGATTTTATATTGGTACTTGGACATTTGACGGGTGGTTACGTGATAAACCATATGATGAGTGGTGCCGTGAATACCAGGAGGGGTGGTTACGTTATAACCTCCAATGCATTGGGTATGGAAGTTGGCCGTATGGCTATTCCATTAAGTATGTATGGAAGTTGGCCGTATGGCTATTCCATTAAGTGATATGTGTGGAAGTCGACCATATGGTTATTCCACTTAAGTATGTTTATGTCCCAAGTTACCTTTATATATGTTATGTGTTCTTTATATGGGTTTTATGGTAATCCTTTGGTTACAAAAAGGTAAGTAATGATATTTTATTCAGTGAAGAGTTTTTTTACTACTTCATGAAGTTGAAGGTATTGCTTTGATAAAGTATACATGGTTTACTTGATGTTTGAAAAACTAATAGTTTTCATTCTTTGTGTATACCTTACTGAGCTTTTTATGCTCATCCCAAGTTTTTGAAATGTTTTTCACAGGTCAAGGGAAAGGTACATGATGTGATGATAGTGTCAAGGATGTGTCAAGAAAGAATCCATGTTTTATTTTAAATATGTTTCCGTTGATGGGAAGAATGAATACTGTCTTTTATGTAACCACTTTGTTTAAATGTGGAATGTAATGCAAGTTTCATGACCTAATTCTCTAAAACTCTAAACCTGAAAAGATCCTCAATGTGTAATCTTGTAATAACTCAAGATTAAGTAAGGTTTAAGGCTGGGGCCTTATAGTATCTCCTTCATATCCTTTGGAAAATGATAACGTCTCTCATGCGTACGTGTGGACTACCACCTCCACGAAGAGATGTTATTCATTTTTTATTCCCTGTTTACATGGATTGTCATAATGATATATTTAATGAATATATATATATATTATATTTTTTATATAATTATGATTATTTATTGATGAATTATTATATACCTATCTCTCCTTCGATCTATCTTAAAGTGTGAAGATCACCCATGCGTATATGGGGATTATCACCTCCATGGGGTGATAAAATTCATTTTTCATCACCATTTTTTCTAAATTGTTGTAAAAGTGTATATATTCAATAAATAGTATACTTATTTCAAGATTAATTTTCTTAATTTGATTAATCAATGACCATGGTTCATGGGATGGACCATCGAACTAAAACATTCATCAATATCGGGCCAGTTTTCAACTGAATGTTCATTTCAATGAAAAATTGTTAATAATAGGATAATTGGAAACTATAAAGGAATAATTCATATTATGTTGTGTATGAATATTATTCTATCATATATTTATAATAAATCTATATTTATTATAATATATTTTTTAATGTGGATGATGAAATACTAGACTTGATTTTAGGATTTATGATACAATCTCATTTCTTTTAGGGATTATATATGCTAAATTTCCCTTGATAGAAATTATTTAGTTATTATCATTTACAAAACATATATTTTCCTCCATACTTTTTATTACTATTATTATAAATTTATTGTACCATTTTACTCTCCTTGGTATATATAATGACTGAGAAATGTATTTAATAAAAACTGCCCTTATTTACTATTTGGGTGATGAAATTTTTCTTACTTTTCCTTGTGCTTTAGAATGATTTCAATAATATAATTTTATATGATCCAATGATTCTTTAAATTCATTTTAAACCCTATTTTAATTTATTTTAAAATGATTAAGAATGATTGTTTTCAATGTATTTTGAACTAGTTATTTATGACTTTTAACAAAAGTGTGAAAAGAAAGTTAACTTTTAACATAGATGATAAGAATTGATTTTTCCACCATTATAATTGTTATCTTCATTGAAGCTTATTTTACATTTTTAGATGGTTATTTCCAAATTAAGTCAATTTTTCAACATTCATGGATTATTTAGATAAAATTTTATCAAAAGAAAAGTGTATTTTCTCTGTTATCAAAGAAATTTTTAAATTGCTATTTTAGAGGTATTCTTCATCTATGTCAACATACTTTACATTTTTTTTATGATTTACTGGGGCTATGATGTTATGATACCATCTAATTTTCTTTTTGGGAAGGTATAATATTATTGTGATTTAAATATAATTCTACAAAACATGTTTCTTTCTATGGGTTATGCAATGACAAAATGATGGAATGTTTATGAAACTTGTTTCCTTTCCCCAGTTTATGATATGATGAATCAATGAATGATTTATGAACCTTTGAAATAAAAATATATGGTTTTTATGGGTTTCCTTGAATTATATATCTTTACAATTCTGTAGGTGAATATTGATATCACATGAGATAATATAAACTAGATTCGAAAGTAAACCTAGTTCATTAAAGGAATCTGTCTAATATGTGGGAGTGAACCTTTACCAAGGAAATGATGGAATTTGGATTGAACCCAAACCACTATGATAGTCTTGGTATTGGGAAATGACTAAATAAATAAATAAATATAAATAAATAAATATATATATATATTCTTATTTGTATGAAAAAACATATATCTTATTGTCATGATATATTCTCATGGATCATGATTGATTATTGATGAGTCCACACTCTTCAGAAATATTTTTTTTATGAAAAATACTTATTCCACAATTCATGATTAATGATATTTGACTATTTTAGTAAGAATTTTTTTATGTTATGATCATGTTATCATTTATTTATGCTTATATTATGCTCTTTTATGATCATTGATTGATATATCCTATGTTTACCATTACTGATAATCCAAGCTCACCCAATCTAATATTTAAATTTCCCTAGGTTATGATGAATGATTTCAAGCAGGGTATGTCTAAGATGTGTATTATGTGAGAATAAAATTGTGGGAGATATGTAAGATCATTCACGAAATTATATTTGTGTGTATCTAGTATTAAATGACACTAAAGAATTATTGTTATAGGGAATGAATTGTTATGATAATTATTGAATATTAATCTAAAATAATGTAAAATTTATTTATAAAATTCTTGAGTCACATCACTCACCCTATTGGATGTTGAGGAGAAAACCACCAAAAAGTAATTGAACATCGGTTACCCTACTGATGTGATTGGGGTGGTGTACAACATCATAAAATATATAATAGTATGATAAAAAAATAGAAAAAGGTAAACTCCCTATCTTTTGACACATCATTGACAATCATCACACACTACCCCCAACTACCATTGTGATGGACTAGGTTTCAAATAAGTATACAAGAATCAAACAAATTATTAATTAAACAATTAATTATTATTATTATATTTTCATTTCCAAGATTAATACTTTAATCCTTTAATAAAATTCATTCAACACTACAAATCTTGTTTATATTCTCATGTATGTTATCATTAGTATTAAACATCAAGAACCAACCATGTTCTTTAAATTAATACATTCACATGTTCAATAATATATGGGTACTCTAATATTCCTCTTAGGATACCATATAAAGGATATGCTAGTTATGAAGGACATCAAAATTATTTAAGAAATTGGAAAGTAGTCATATAAATATTATCTAGTAATCTAACCATCAAACAAGAATTAGGAATGATTTTGATAGATCAATGAGAAAGCATCACTTTGAACTTGTCCCAACCACCTGGTGTCATTCCCACACCACTAAAAATAGTATAATATATCATTCCATCACCAAAATAAACTATCACTATAGCCCCGGGCTCCCGACCCATTGCCCAATATATAACTAACCATCAATATAACTCTGAGTCTACATCTCATTGCTCATCAACTATTCCTTCCATACAAGTATATTAATCTGTCACATCAAAGATCTAAATCCATAGTGAATAAAAAGAAATTGAATGTGTTTTGGGAACACAAACATAGGTAGAAAACTCTAAGGAATTGAGGCAAAAAATCCTCTCATAAATAATAGTGGGTCATTCAACCCTAAACATTTATTCATTGATAAGAATATATTTTAATTATATCTTCAGATAAAAAGTTTATTATGAATAGGTTTTTAGCAATAAGAAACCAATATGTAATAATTAAAAATATATATAAATAAACATAGTATGCATGAATAATAAATTGAATATTAAATAAATTTGTAGAAGAGCATTAGTTATTATACCCCCTCCTCTTCCATTTAAATTATAACATCAAATGACATTATGTTTTTATCCATTTCAAGAAATTAACCATACTAAACAAAAATAAAAGGATATACCAAAATAGATAACACACTATCCAATAAAAATAGAGGTAACATCATCCTATCATAAATAAAATTTGATCACCATATCCCAAAAAAATTTATTTACTCAAATTATTTTCATAAACACTCAAAACATAAAGTGTTAATTAGCTAATAAGTGATAATATTCCCATTTTAAATTTATTATTCTCATAATTATACAATAATTATTAACTTTCTTCAACAATATATCCTCATAAACATATAAATAATATAAAAGGGTATTTATTACCCTTTTGAAGATTACCAAAATTATATTTTAATAATTATATTCTTTGAATCTCCAAAATAATTTCAAAAATTGAAAATTTAAAACATTTATATTTATTTATAAACTACAAAAACCAATTTGAAACAACATTTTGAGATATGAAAAATTATTTGAGCCATTTAATACCCAAAATGTCCAATAAAGGCCTAAGAAAAATGGGAAACCATTAAATTAGATACCTCTCAAACAATTCTCATCACAGAGAATTAAAGAAAAGATGGTATGGAGGGAAAAGGATGGGGAATAAATCAACCACCACATGAGATGCCTCTCTAAGATCTCTCTACATTTGGAACATAACTACATACTAAATGGATTATGAATGAAGACACACATCACTATTGATCAAACTAAAAACAACATCCCAGGGGAAATACCTCTAAAACAAGGACAACACTATCAATGAAGAACATCTTAAATATAGAATTAAAATTCTCATAAATAAATGTTAAGAAATCACTAAATCATATGACACAAATAGTCATAAAATAGATCATGATACCGAGCACACATCCAAAAATATCATCTCAATTAAAGTTACATAAGCATAAGAATATCACATATGAATCCATAGAAAACCCATCCAAAAATTGATATCAATAAATATTTAACTAAACCATACATTATATAATCACTGAACAGGAAAATGTAAAACAATTAATTCACACTATTTAACAAAAGGCATAAAATTCCATTTAAAATAATTTATAACATAACTCAATTCGATAATTTTAAATAAGAAATCTATCATATAAAAATTAGTTCATTTTTATATAAAATTTATCAATAATATTTAAAATGTAACTTATAACAATTTTCTATTAAGCCATTCAAGTTAAGAAGTAAAAAAATTAACATTCTTTTAAAAATAATTTCTTACCTACATTTAAAATTCATCATATTGAAAATATTTTAAATGAAAACCTTTTAACCCTTCTTTATAACACCACCAAACGTTTTTTGTAATTTTCAAATAAAATCACTTTATGGCTAAGTGAGAACCTAACAGGAAGAAAAACAATCAAAACTGTGCACCCAAGGGAATCCACCATTGAAGACACCAGTGAGAGAACGAAAAAAAATAAGAGAAGCAGGACCACGAACCCAAGGGGATCAACCATTGCAAGAACCAGTCAGAAAAAAACAAAAACACCCAAAAATAGGCCACATAATGAACAACTAGATCGATCGTGGGCTAAGGGACATCGGGCTCAACCTGTACTGTCGCTACCCTAAAAAATTGCATGACACCCTCACCGCACCATGGAACTGTGCATCCAGTCGATGCCTCATCGGAGCTGATGCCGTTGTGACTCGAACACCATCGTGACAAAGGCCAATGAATTGGAACAACTAGATCCGCACCAAAAGGAGCAGAGAAAACACGGAAAAAAACAAACAAACATCACCAGATCCACAACTGATGGGGAGTCTTTGTCGGTGTCACAAACCCAAAAGTGAAAGAGATGCCGTCAGCACCGAGATTTCCTGAGGACGCCACCTGCGACCTCGTAATGACCCAGGAAGAGACGATGGCCCTACTGAACCCAAACAAGAAGAAAAAGGGGGGCGCCATCGGAGAAGTCGGTGAGATCATTGCGGGTGCGGAAGCGGAGACCTACAAATCTGAATCGTCAAAGGAGGTTGAACGATGATCTTCATCGACAGAGCTCCGGGTCCGAGAAACCGAAGAGCGTCGACACACCGTGCCATACACAACCCAACCCCCAACCACACCGAGCCCAGAAGGAAGGAGAGGAGGAAAAGGGAGGAAGGAGAAGAGCGGTGGTAGGAAACCCTAGCCTACTGAGGGAAGCTCCCATTCATCAAATCCCCTTAAGGGCCCATTCTTAACCCTTCTTTATAACAAGGTTTCATCAAAACCATTTTTGTAAAAAAATAAAAACTATCATTTATATAGAAATACAAGTTAAAATAAATAAAAATTCCCCAAGATAATTTTATACATAATTAAACAATAAATATGAAGAATAAATTAATCAATTTAATTTTGTATACATCACATGTTTTATTATAAACATTTCGATAATTATAATAAATTTAAAATATTTTAAGCATGATGACTAACCTCCATATTTAACATGATTTCTATCATGTTAATATTAAAACATATATAAAAAAACTAGGAAATTCCCTCATTTTATAATAGGAATCATATAAAAAACATGTGGTTATAATGATCCACTTTATCTAACTTTATAATTTTCCATGTTAGTAAAAAATCTTCACTTTAGAATTTCTTTTTATCATTTAACAGATTTCATTACTGTCAAGAGATTTAAATTAACACCATATAATATTCCTCAACCAATAAAAGCACTTAGATAAACATGAATAAAACTTATGAAAGAATTAAAAACAAGGAAAACCATCTAGTACAACTTGATACTTTCCTCTTTACGTAGTCATAACTTCCCTACATAGTGTTAAAATGAATCAAAAAAATCATTCAACATTATGGGTGATTTTTATCTCTCTTAATATTCATTAATCCATAACATATGTTGTAAGTGCAAGGAAAGTTCATCCTAAAATACAAGAACGTATAATCACTGATACGACATAAATAGAGTCACATGTGAAATCCATGAAAATAAATAATTTAACTTACAATATAGAGTAAAACAATTTAATACTATGAAGGAAATAAGTGAATGTGAAAAACATAACAATATCCCCTTTCCTTAAGATCATAGACCGTATCATCGACTATGAGAGAAGATTATATTGATTAAAATAAATAAAGGTATACAATGAATAGTTACCCCTGACCAAATCACTACAAAAATGGGCCTGAGAGAAGAGTTATAATATGTATATGAGGATATAAAACCCTCCCCACTGCACCATCACTTCAAAACAATATGTATGGGAACCAAGTTTTTGAGTATGATGAATATGGTCAGGGGAAAACTTTACCCTAAACATATCTCCATCTCATGTCATAGCCCGAGGAATGCGTTATGCCAACCATATCTGAAGGAAATGCAGGTATGGATTTTTTTCAAAGGTTAAAGTTGTAAAAAAAATCATGGCTCAAGGATTCAACTGGAAGGCTTCAATCAAAGAGAATTTTGAAAGCTCCAAATATCCAAGTGAATGTGCTAACAATAAAAGGATAATGAATATTATTTTAATTCATATAAATAGGATAGAAATTAAAGTAATATACTTAACAAGAAAATTCAATGGTCTCAAAAAATATTGAGAGAGGATCTAATAAATTACAAAGTGGAGGGGAATTAATCAATGACCAACAAGTTACCATTATGTTATAAGAAAGAAACTCTTCCTGAAACCAATCCTATAACATCATTCATGAATTATTCAACTCCTCATGATCCCTAGTAAACATGAAAACCACTATAAAGTTGACATATATAGCATTTCTGTATCCAATGATACCCATTTCTCTATTTAAGCTTTCATCGAACTGAAGGATATCACTATATCCTCAAACTAAACCTTTATCCAATTATCTAAAATTGACCCCTCACATATATATAGACTATGGAATTTAAACTCTCAATGTGTACACCTTTAAGTATCATCATTATCATCTTCTATTCTATGGTGATCTGTCAGTACATCTTTATAATTTTTTTAGAAAAAACCTGATGGGGATATCAATATAGATGCATTCATTTAAAAGAAAAAAAAATTATGGATTCCTAACTTGAGACACAAATTATCTAATTTGAGTTAATTAATTAATTTTTTATATATAACCCATTTTATACCCAATTCAATCATTGTAATTTAAAAACATGATCCACAATCCATTCTTAGGTCTCTACTCCATAAGAAGTATAACTTCGTCTAGTAAATTCAGTCAACTTGATGGTCCTTGTGTTGAATCATAGGGGTGGATAAAATCACATGTCCTAGAAAGTATTACTTTTTTCCCAATAGATACAGAGACAAGTTAATAAAATTTCCCTAGAAATCCATGCATCCTCACCACTTCCTAACTACCAACCCCATCCTATCTCTTAATAATTAGCTTTGATACCTCTCTTTTAAAGGTCCCAGGCGCAGCGGAAGCTCGTGGGTGGATGTGCCCACTTGGATTGTTGTCATTAGCAATGATCAATCCAGGATCAATACGATGATAAATGCCAGACTCCACGGATTGAATCACATAAATAGACAAAGAAGAAGAATAGTCTCGGAACCACAAAGGAAGGATCATCACAGTTTTATTATAATTAATTTAATTAATTATAAGAAGTACCTTTTATAGCATTCTTTCTTCGTTGATATTTCTGATCACGTTCTGATGTGATTCGTCATTGCGTCGTAGAAGCCAAGTGTAGACTTCCTCTAGTGGTGATCCACATGTGCACCACGTATCTCTGGACATCGCCAAAGGAATCTCTAGGTGCTAACGTGGAGAAGCCTTTGCTTGTGTTGCCCGCCTTAGATTGCCTTGATCCGATGGAGGAGGATCTCTCTCGGTCTTGAGAGCATTCTTGGAGGAGTTCTTTCAGTCTTGAGAGAATTCTACAGAATTTTTGTGCACAACGATTCTTTGGAAAAGTGTTGGGGTTGTGAGGATATTTATAATCGGGTTTGAGGTTATAGAGTTATGACAATAAATAAATGCGTTACATGTTTTATTTATTTCATTTACTCTTATTGAAATCCCCATGTTGAATCATTAATTCCTTGACATGCTCCCACGATGATTATAATAAATATCATTTAATAAAATGATATTATTTCCTCAAAATCCCAACTGGAAAAACTAAATGGCGTGTAATCATTAATACACGATGTGTACTCGTTTTTCATTGAAAACTACATGGTGTGTACATTCAATGTACATAGTGTGTATATCTTGTTTTCATTTTTCATTTCCTTTCCAAAATGAAAACTACACGGTGTGTACATTCAATGTACACGACGTATATATCTTGTTTTTCATTTTATTCTTCCTCCAACATTAAAATGATTTAGGCTTCCTCGAATAATTATTAAAACACATACAAGAATAATCTTTATTCTACTTGAGATACTTGGATAACCTTAGTGTGTGACCCTCTAGGACTCTTTCTCGTTGGCATTAGGCGAGCTTTCCTAAAGTCCAAGATTACTGTCTAGAAATGGGTCAAGGAACCCAAGAGAAAGTAGTTGACGCCGCATTGACATGTCACCTCATACGAACTCTTATCGTGTAATTTAATCCCTTTATCTCAATATCTCATCAAGCAGGTTTCATGGCAGTGTCATAAACCTATATGCTTGATCCTCCATTATTTGAATTCCAGAAATAAACTCGTCGTGACACCATGGACATGGAATTTGGGCTACAGTTCTATTTTAATCAAAGAGCCCGAGATATCTACTTCCACAAATATGGAAGGGAATAATCCTTCCTTGACTTATCCATTAACAACATGTCATTCGTGATGCACCCAACGTACCCTAATTCTCGCCAACTGTCTTCGTGATGGTTTTCGTCAGCAAATCTAAGTGCACGAGTCATGACATGAGTTAATGATAATCTTCCAGTCTAAGGACCATTACACATGCTCATAGATAGAAATGTCTAATGACACCAAGACATGCAGAATTGCTACTGGTAGATCTGTTCTCATAATCTCCCATCTTGGAGATTACCAAGTGCTAACTCCACGAGAGAGAGTCTCGTCTTCTTACGAGTACTCGCACATGATGGTCTGTATACCATGTGTCCTATAATAGTATGTCATCCAACCTTAGAAATTTATTTAAGAATATTTTTATAGCATTTCAAGGTTCTCATCATAGCAGAGATCTGCCATGACCTTATTAATGCAACAAATATTCCAAGATATTATTATATTATAGTCATGCAGAACAATTAACAATATATAATAAGTGTACATTCATGTAATCAAAGTACAAACAGTTGGTTCTCAGGACACCAACTCTAACAAACTCCCACTTAGACTAGAGCCAACTGCCTACGACTTTTAGTCTGCTAGACCTCACATGATGATCATGTTTCTGCTGAGTCAAAGCTTTATTCAAGGGGTCTGCCATGTTTTCTTCCATGGAAATACTACTCACTACAACTTCACATCTCTGAGATAAATCCCTCAAGAGATAATACTTCCGAAGTTTGTGCTTTGTCTGCTGATGTGACCTTGGCTCTTTTTCAAGTGCCACCGCTGCAGTATTATCACAATAGAGTGTGATATGATCTTTACTGCTAGGTACTACATCCAACTCTTGGATGAAGCTTTGCATCCATACTTCTTCTTTAGCTACCTCAGAAGCTGCGATATACTCGGACTCGACTATAGAATCTGCGACCACACCTTTCTTTGAGCTCTTCCAGCTCACTGCACCTCCATTCAAACTGAAGATGTATCCAGTCTATGACTTCATGTCATCTTGATCAGTCTGGAAACTAGAATCTACATGTCCTCTGATGACTAGTTACTCATCTCCTCTATAAACCAGGAACATATCCTTAGTATTCCTCAGATACTTAAGGATAGTCTTGATTACCATCTGATGGCAGTCTCCTAGATCAGCTTGATATCTTCCTACCGCACTTAATGCGTAAGCAACATCCAGCCTTGTACATAGCATAGCATACATGACTGACCCAATCACAGATGCATAAGGGATCCTTGCCATTTTCTTTCTTTCCCCATGTTTCTAAGGTCACATTTTCTTAGAAAGATGAATACCATGTGACACTGTAAATAATCCCCTTTTGGACTATTCCATACCGAATCTCTTCAGTATCTTGTCAATGTATGTACTTTGACTCAGGACCAACATTCTCTTGGATATATCACGATGGATCTTGATCCCAAGAATATATGCTGCCTCGTCCAAGTCTTTCATAGAGAAGCATTTATCCAACCATGCCTTAACTGACTATAAGATAGGTACTTCATTTACAATTAGTAACATGTCATCAACATATACTATTAGGAAAACGACTGAACTTCCTCTAAACCTTTTGTAGACATAAGGATCACATTCATTCTTAACAAATCCAAATTCTGTTACGACTTCATCAAAATGAATGTTCCATGACCTTGATGCTTGCTTTAATCCATAAATGGATTTATACAACTTGCATACCTTGTTGGCATACTTTGGAGTCACAACCCCTTCAGGTTGTGTCATGTAGACATCTTCCTAGAGTTTCCCGTTAAGGAATGATATTTTGAAATCCATTTTCCAAATTTCATAGTCATGGTAAGCGGCAATGACCAATAGGATTTTGATGGATTTCAGCATCACAACCGGTGAAAAGGTTTCATCATAGTCAATTTTTTGACGCTGTCTAAAACCTTTTGCAACCAGTCATACCTTATAGGTGCTAAATTTCCCCTCCATGTCCAGTTTCTTCTTGAATACCCATTTATTGCCAACAAGATTTACATCAACTGGAGAATCTACCAAAATCCAGACTTGGTTTTGGTACATGGAATCCATTTCATAATTCATGGCTTCTTGCCACTTGGAAATGTCTGTGCCTTCAACTACTTCCTTGTAGGTAAGTGGATCATCATTATCAACCAATAATGAGTCACCATCCTCAGTGACAAGAAAACCATATCATTATGGTTTTCTTACCTCTCTTGTGCTCCTACGCAGTTCTTGTGTCTCTGGAACAAATTGTTCTTCCACGGGGCTTTGTGGAATCTATTCGTGTACCAACTCCTGTGTATCTTGAGCCTCGACTTCATCGAAGTCTATCTCGCTCCCACTATCTCTTTTGGATATGTGCTCCCTCTCAAGGAATATGGCGTGTCTTTCTACTGTTACCTTTTTATCCGAGGGGTTGTATAGGTAATATCCCCTTGTTTCCTTGGGATATCCTATAAAGGTATACTTTGTGCCTCGGGGTGCAAGCTTGTTACCTGAAGAGGCCTTAACAAATGCTTCGCCACCCCACACATGTAAATCTGATAACATGGATTTACATCCACTCAATAATTCATATGGAATACCATTTATCGATTTAGTTGGTACTTGGTTTAGTATGTGTGTTGTTGTTTGTAATGCATATCCCCAAAAGGATAATAGAAGGCTTTCATGACTCATCATTGATCTCACCATGTCCAACAGGGTGTGGTTCCTCCTTTCACTTACACCATTCCACTAAGGCGTGTAAGGAGGAGTGAGTTGAGATAGTATCCCAAACTCCCATAAGAAATCAATGAAGTCCTGATTAAGATATTCTTATCCTCTGTCTGAGCAGAGTTTCTTAATCTTCTTAACAAGTTGGTTCTCAACTTCATTCTTTTATTCTTTGAACTGATCAAAAGAATTTGACTTATACCTCATTAAGTAAATATATCCATATCTACTAAAATCATCAATAAATGTTATGAAGTACAAGAACCCACCCCTTGCTTCTACTGGAAATGGTCCACATACATCTGTGTGAACTAATTCTAGAAGATCTTTATCCCTTTCACCTTTCCCACTAAATGGGGCTTTGGTCATTTTTCCTTGTAGACACGCATGACATACACCAAGTGGTTTTAGTTTGAAAGAATATAAATACCCATCTTGATGTAATTTTGTCAAACGTTTCTCATTAACATGACGTAGCCGGTGATGCCAAAGTTGGGTGTGGTATGAGTCATGTGAATTGAATTTTTCATCAATTTCCATTACTTGGTTTGTGTAGTCTAACATGTAAGAACCCGAATCTTCCTTTCAGGTATGTTTTTCCTTTTCTGGTCATTTTTGGGAAAAAGAGGAAAATCTGGAAATTTTCAAAGTACACGCCGTGTACTTTGATGCCACTGGAGGCCATGTGATGGCCGTGTCATGGGAACACACACGAACATGTATGAGTGACGAGGAGGTCTCCTAAAGCGGAGTACGAAAAGGGAGAGTACACACTGTGTACTTAAAAAGTACACGCCATGTACTTTTTTTTTCATTAAATGCACTGGGGTCACGTCTAATCGCCAGAATCAACTTCTTTTAGGTCGTCTTCATTCGAGAGCATCGAGCAGCCACGGATCTTCGATGAGCCCCCGAACCTCCATCCGTCCTCCGATTCAAACACCGGTGAGTGTGTTGGAATCACAGTGGTGAGTTCTCTCTTCTCCTAGAGCACAATTTCCCAATTCCTTCTCTTTTCCATGTTATCATGGGTTGAACGTTTTAGATGTTTTTGTAGATATTCGACGTTCTAAGGCAATTCAAGCCCCATGGTTCAAGTATATCGATATCCTAACTTCAAGGTAGGTGGTTTGTGCCTTTCTGTAGATAGTCTTTGAGTACTTTGTGAAAATTCCACCAATACCCTTGAACGGGGTATTGTGTGTTTACCGTTTTAGCCCTATTGATTGCCTGCTTTTCTTGTATGCTAGAGTAGAGGTTTTTTATTGTGTTTTGGGCTAATTGTTAGGCTTTGGAAGTGTTTTCCATGCATGTTCTTTCATGTCTGTATTGTTGGGTCTAGTTACCTTTTGAATGCTGTTGTTTTTCCCATGCCTAGTATTGTAGGATGGTGTGACTGTTGTTCTTTCATGCTGAGATGCTGTAGAGTGCTAGCTAAGTAGTTCTTGATGTTTCTTTGACTGTTATGCAATGCGATACTTGCTAAATTTACACAGGGCTGTGGGAACCTAGTGTAGTAGACCATGGGGAGAATGGATGTAAGGGCTTCTTGAGAGTGTCTTTATAATACGATGTGAGACCATAGGGGGAATTGACATTGAGTGCTTCCTCAGAGTGTCTGTAGTTCCTCAACGCGAGCCATAGGGTGAATGAGACGTTGAGTGCTTCCCTAGAGCACCTTTAGTATGATACGAGACTATATGGGGAATTGATGGTGAGTGCTTCCCCAGAGAGTCTATTCTTTATCTAAACTAGAGGGGTGAGACTGTGTGTGCCTCCCAGAGGGTTGCTAGTACTTTTAGGTGGAACCATAGGGGTTAGGCTGTGAGAACTACCCAGAGGGTTACCTATTTGTTCTACTTTCTTGAGTGGCTACTTACTTGTTTGTAAATTATATGCTAGAAACTGTGGATTGTTTACTGCTGAGTACTTCCTGTTTACTGCTTTCTGTACTTTTACCTACCATATATTCACTGACTGTTAGGCACAAATCTTCGGGTGGTTGCCTACTGGTATTTTGTCTCATACCCTGTTTGGGTCATGCTTTTGGGCCCAAACAGATTATATTGTTGCAGGTATAGATAAGGGAAAGCACCCTTCAACTTCAGGTACTTGACTTGATGTGGAGCTAGGGAGCATGGGACCAAGCTTAGGCTTGCGATGCTGAGGAGCTGTTTATATTTCTTTTGTACTTGTTTTTTTAATACTATTTGTATTTCCATCATTGTGACTTGTTTGGATGATTTCCTATACATATGTATCATGCATCATTTATATATATGTATGCTCCAGTTGTTTCTTTATCTCAGTCTTCTGCTGTTTACTCTTGTATGGATGTTTACTGCTTCCTCTATTGTATGTGTGTTGTTTACTTCTGCTGTGTAATCTGCCAATGAGGGCATAGTTTCCCCACCATCACACCCAAGGCCCTCACTGCTAGTCGACAGCCTCTGGCATTCGAGGAAATGCACTTGAGGCCATGTGACCAACTGGGTACGGGGCGCCTCTGGGCGGCTTCCGAAACTGGGATTTTACATAACACATAAATGCTGTTATATAAATGTGCCCAACCAAAATAAATGTTATCTTTATAAAAGTAGCAACATTCATTTCCAAACTTGAAGATGAATCCATCAGTATCTAATTTGGACACTGAAATAATGTTTTTGGTTATAGAGGGTACATAATAACATCCTTTTAATACCAAGATCATCCCAATAGGCAATGTGAGGTGGTAGTCTTCGACAGCTACAACATCGAGTCCGGTTCCATTGGCTGCTCACAGATCCACCTCACCTTGATCAATATTTTTAAATCTATTTGGTTCCTGTATTTGGATACAGATGTGAGAACCACAAGAAGTATTTAATACCCAATTGGTAAAAATAGATAGATTGAATTTGATAACAAACACACCTGAAGCTTCCCCTTGCTTCCTTGGATGGGTGCAGTTTTTCTTCCAGTGGCCCTTCTTGCCACATGCGAAACAAACAACCTCATGTTCTCTTACATCCCCTTTGATCTTACTTTTCTTGGAAGGCCTTGATGAAGTTTTGGGCTTAAATCTATTCGCTTTCCCTTTACTTTTATTCACCATAAGGATAGAAGGCTTTTCACGCTTCATATCATTGTCCACTTGGAGAATGAGGATAAGAAGATCAAATAGAGACTTCTCAATGTTGTTCATGTTGAAATTTACAAGAAAATTAGAGAAGCTCTAGGGGAATGATGCAAGAATGAGATCGGTACTCAGTTCTTCAGGGTGTTTAAACCCTAGAACCTCTAAGCACTCAATATAGCCAATGAGCTTGACTACATGAGGCCTAGCTGGGGCACCATCTATAAGCTTGCTCTGAAATAGTGCCTTGGAGATCACAAACCTTTCCTGTCTTTCTCTCTCCTAGTATAGACCACAGAGGTGATCGAGCATTCTATAGGCATCCATGTCTTCATGAGACTTCATGAGCTCACTAGACATTGATGACATCATCAAACATTTAATGTCGAGTGCATCGCTCAAATTTTGATCATAGACTAGGAAATTTTCATCACTCGCCCCTTGGGCAGGCGGATCAAGAAGTGAGGACTCCAGCATGTAAAAATTTCATTCATGGAATAGGATAACCCGAAGGCACCTAAACCATTCCTGAAAGTTACTGCCAGTGAGGATATGGTCTTTATCCAGAATTGATCACAGAGAAAATGTGGTTGATGAGTTTGTCATATTGATTCTACAAATTAAAAGAGCAGATTTATCAATACCTTTTGATTATATTTTATGAAAAATATTAAATGAATTTATTAATAATCCCACTATTTTATCAAGTCCCAATGGCCCTCACCATTGAACTCGGAATTCCTAGTTGCTATGACATTCTAGTGGCAAGGATCCATATTCCCCTTCGCATAACCCCAACAAGGGTTGGTCAATCTATTTAAAGGTATTTAGGTAGGCGGGTCTTTGCCAACTATGAGCTTACAGTTCCTTGGTCTGTTGAGTGGACTCCCCAATCCTGAAATCCTGACTTGGATTTCCTCAACACTTGCCTCCATTTTACAACAAGTCTAGCAAGGGCTACTCCTCTTGATGTAAAATTTTTAAGTCAACCCAAAACTTTCATAAGAGCTTCCTTTATAAAAGTAAGTGTCCCAACAAGGGTTAGTCAAACACATAGTTTTATTGAGTCTTTCCCTTAATCAAGTGACAGAAGGCTTGGTATGAATTAATATGGTATTTGAGGGATTTAAATCCTTTATGCATAGTTTCTCATTATCACATTCTTGTTAATATTAAGTGATTCTTTCTTAAGGGATTAACCATGTTCTGATAATGTTTACGCATAGTCCATTTTTTATTTTATTCCATCTTTGCATGCTTGTTTATTTCATTAAATATGTGATCACGACAACACATACATAATAAATAAACCATACAATTAGACATAAATAAAATAATATGGCATGATCACGAGCTTCTATTGATTAGCTTATCTAGCGGTTTTGATAAGCTAACCCTGACCTAGGGAAAAACACCTTAAACCCAATGGTTTGTGTTTTGCAGCTCCCACCTGTCCACCTTTGTATCTTCTTGGGTTGGTTTCGCCTCAGCTTCAGATTTTGAACTATCTCCTCTAGCTTGGGAGATCCTCCATTACATGGGGTTTACATTAAAGAAACCATGGGCACGCAGGCCCTACATTTTATAGGAAGAAGGCTCGCAAGCCAACGAATTTAAATTAAACAAATTTAAATACAACCATACACATATACAAAGGGTCTTTGGTCTAGCTCATGATCATCCATAGCATGCAACGACATTTACGCATATTTAGTATTCAAATTCTTTTAATCATTCTTATATTCAAGATAATTCGCGCTTGAATTCAATTAATTATGATCTTATAATTAATAAATTATTTATCTTAAATTCCTTTTTGAATTTCCTTGAGATTCTTCTCATCCATAATCCTTGTACTGGTCTTTGTACTTTGGATGAAATCTGGTGAAATTCCATTTCTAGAAAGTACATGACGTGTAGGCTATATTACACGACATGTATTTGTTTTCACCCTTCATCCAAAGTACACGCCGAGGGATTTGGCGTGTTTTCTGTACTTTGGAAATTTTGGAGTACACAACGTGTAGATTAATCTAACATTGCGTGTACTTCCTTATTACGCGGTTACTGGCCTGGCAATCCTATGTACATGGTACATGACTTCTCCTTGTACACAGTTTCACCTAGGCCGGATCGGACTAAACGATGTTTTGATTCAACATACACGCCGTTTATTTCAGTTTCCATGCGCCGTTCAATTCTGGTCAACACGGTGTATTAAAAACCCAGGTATACTCAATTCACACAGCGTGGTTTGGTCGAACAGTTCCGGTTCATTGAACCTAAGTACATAGCGTGTAGTATTCACTACACGTCGTGTATTCTTGTGTTGTATAGACAAAATGAGCGGCTCCTCCGGATGAGTTACTCATTTTTATTTTAATCAAAATTAAAATTAAAAGGTTTTTTCTGTGATGTGAATCGAGAAACAAAGGAGGAAGAACAAATCTTGTTCATTCAGTTTTATAGAATGATTTATCTTGAATTGAATCAAATATAAATGAATAAATTATCAATGAAAATTAAATAACTACAATCAACATTGTGACCTCCTCTGATACCACTTGAAGGTCCTGGGTGTAGCGGAAACTCGTTGGTGGATGTTCCCACTTGGATTTTTATCATTAGCAATGATCAATCCAGGATTAATACGACGATAAACGCCAGACTCCACGGATTGAATAACAGAAACAGACAAAGAAGAAGAATAGTCCCAGAACCACAAAGGAAGGATCATCACAGGTTGATTATAATTAATTTAATTAATTATAAGAAGTACCTTTTATGACGTTCTTTCTTTGTTGATATTTCTGATCATGTTTCAATGTGATTTTTCATTGCGTCACAGAATCCAAGTGTATAATTCCTCTAGTGGTGATCCACACGTGCACCACGTATCTCTAGATATCGCCAAAGGAATCTTTGGGTGCTAGCGTGGAGAAACCTTTTCTTGCATTGTTCGCCTTAGATCACCTTGATCCGATGAAGGAGGATCTCTCTCGGTCTTGAGAGCATTCTTGGAGGAGTTCTTTCAGTCTTGAGAGAATTCTATAGAATTGCTATGCACAATGATTCTTTTGAAAAGTGTTGGGGTTGTGAGGATATTTATAATCGGGTTTGATGTTATAGATTTATGACAATAAATAAACGCGTTACACATTTTATTTATTTCATTGACTCTTATTGAAAACCCCATGTTGAAATATTAATTCCTTGACATGCTCCCACATTGATTATAATAAATATCATTTAATAAAATGATATTATTTCCTCAAAATCCCAACTGGAAAAACTACACGGCGTGTAATCATTAATACATGATGTGTACATTCAATGTACATGGCGTGTATATCCTATTTTCATTTTTCATTTCCTTTCCAAAATGAAAACTACACGGCATGTACATTCAATGTACATGACGTGTATATCTTGTTTTTCATTTTATTCTTCCTCCAATATTAAAACTATTTAGGCTTCTTTGAATAATTATTAAACCACATATGGGAATAATCTTTACTCTACTTGAGATACTTGGATACACTTAGTGTGTGACCCTCTAGACCTCTTTCTCATTAGCATTAAGTGGGATTTCCTAAAGTCCAAGATTATTGTCTAACAATGGGCCAAGGCACCCAAGAGAAAGAAGTTGATGCCGCATTGACATGTCACCTCATACGAACTCTTACCATGTAATTTAATATCTTTTTATCAATATCTCATCAAGTAGGTTTCATGGTAGTGTCATAAACCTATATGCTTGGTCCGTCATTCTTTGACTTCCAGAAATAAACTCATCGTGACACCATGGCCATGGAATTTGGGCATAATTTCTATTTCAATCAAAGGTCCCGAGATATCTACTTCCACAAATATGGAAGGGAAAAATCCTTCCTCAACTTATCCATTAACAACATGTCATTCATGATGCACCCAACGTACCCTACTTCCCGCCAACTGTCTTCGTGACAGTTTTCGTCAGCAAATCTAAGTGTGCGAGTCATGACATGAGTTAATGATAATATTACAGTCTAAGGACCATTACACACGCTTGTAGATAGCAATGTACGATGACACCAAGACATGCGAAATTGCTACTGGCGGGTCTGTTCTCATAATCTCCCATCTTGGAGATTACCAAGTGCAAACTCCATCAGAGAGAGTCTCATCTTCTTACGCGTACTCACACATGATGGTTTTTATACCATGTGTCCTATCATAGTATGTCATCCAACCATAGAACTTTATTTAAGAACATTTTTATAGAATTTCAAGGTTCTCATCATAGAGGGGATCTGCCATGACCTTATTAATGCAACAAATATTCCAGGACATTATTATATTATATTCATGTAGAACAATGAACAATATATAATAAGTGTACATTAATGTAATCAAAGTACAAAAAATTGGTTCTCAGGACACCAACTCTAATATCTTTCATGATCCCCTACATCCAGTGGAATCTATCCTAGGTAATTAATAGAGGAAGGGAGATAATGAACCCTATAGACTTTATTGAATAGGTCATGGGTTGGTGACTAGAACCAAGGATATTTTTGGGAATGTATTGTCTCAAATATACTCTATAAATATTATTGATTTTGATGCTCACAAATAACCTTGTTTGTTTTAATAATGAAATTGTATTAATTAAATTTTAGGAAATTAATATTTGTTGAAATATTTATTTCAGAATTGATTTCTAGACTTTGATCCACATGAGATATTTGATAAAATGACAAAACAAGTTTTTAGAATATTTTGGAAACAATGTTTTAATCCCTACCTTGGTAAGAATAATGTAAAGAAGAAACTCTATATTGGTAAGTATAGAATAAGGAAAAAACCCTACATTTGGAATAATGTGTATGGTTTATCAACCATATGTTAGTCTAGAACCCGACATTTGATAAAGCATAAAGTATGGTTCATCAACTATATGTTAGGATTTAACCCTATATTTGAGAAAACAATGGTATGGTACATAAACCCTCCTTTTTTAATCAACCCTACATTGTCAACCCTACATTATGTATTTTGTTTTCATTTGAAGGAACCCTTTGTTTGATTATTCAATGATGGAGTTCTAAATATTTGATATTATCCAACATTTTAGAAATGGTTTTGATGGAAATAAAGAGTGATTAAAATCTATTTTAAGACCAATTGAAAGGATTGTATTAAATAGATTAAACCATTGATATTTATAAGGGATGTTATGACTCTCTTTAATGATTCAAAAGTCAATGATCACGATATGTAAGGTGGCATTCTTGGATGTGCGTAACCAAAGAAAAGCTATGTTTTCTATATATACGGCTATACTATTTTCACCTAAAAATAGTATGATACATATGTGATATATGATATTATATTTTGTAACTATTTGTTTAATTTAGAACAACAGTAAAGAATGAATTAATTTGTTATTTTCAGAAGAGACTATTCTTTGAAGATGCACATTTCAACCTCATACTGCTAAAACTACTGCTGATCGATTTTTGTTATTCGTATTAATGATCATTCAAAGCCAAAATATCTTCAGAGCTATTATTTCTTGAAGACATTCAACTTTGAAGAATAAGATCCATATTCTTTCAATTGATGCAGAAACTGTGATGTTTAAACATGTACCATCAAAAAAATCAAACTATTTTGATTTCTTTGAGTTTTTACATCTCGTACTCAGCCATGGTTATGTTTCAGATGCTTTTATGATGATGTATATAAATTAGTTCCCTATAAAATAACCAAAAGTATTTATTTGGTCTTATTGTAAGGTGTCAAATTCCTACACTCATTTGTGCATTTTGAAGGTCTTATGATAAGATCACATTATCTTATGAAAATCATCAAGCTCACAAAGAGAGCATTGGTGGAGTGGACTAGGGGGTCTTTTTTCCCCAAACAACTATAAAAATTGATATGTTATTCTATAATATTTATCTACTACTCAAATCATTTATACAATAGAACACTTCACATCTGCATAAAACACAAGGGCAGTTAAAAGCAAGAATATATCAAGATTATCAAAAAGACACAATTCACCCCCTCTTACGTATCTTTGTATTATTTGGAGCTAACAATTGGTATCAAATGTTATTTTCCTAAAAAGCCTATAGAAAGCTAAAAATTATAAGGTATATACAAAGTAGATGTCAATGGTTGATCCTAGAGATAATATATCTATGATTAATGCTACATATTTCAATGGTCACAACTATAGATATTAGAAATCACGTATGATAATCTATATGAAGAATCATGGCTTCAATGTTTATATGAATAGAACAAATCCATTTGAAATTACTAAGAATCTAGAAACATGGGATGCTGCTAAAGAAGGTGAGTGTGAAATCATCTCAAAAGCAATGAATGCTATCATTTGTGGGCTTAGTCCTGATGAATTCAATCATGTGTCAAAATTTCATACTACTTATGAAATGTTGTATTTAATCATTGTTTCTTAGGAAGGAACATATAATATTATGCAAATGTGTTATGATACTAATTTTTTTTGACACCTTTAGAATGTAAGATGGAGAAAGAACCACACAAATGATTGGATAGTTGATAGAAATTGTCAGCAACATTAATACCTTAGAAGATCTAATCAATCAATTGGATCAAACTCTGAAATTACTTAGAGTACTACTAGAAAAATGGAATGGTATATTAGAAATTATTCGACAATCACCACATGTCAAAAATTTGACTATTTAGGAACTAATTGGAAAATTTATGATTTATGATGCATAAATGAAAGATGAAGCTAAAGATAACAAAATAGTGAAAAGGAAAAACACTTCCCTTAGAGTTATATCTCATAGGAATGAAAATAAATCAATAGAGGATACCAAAGTCTCAAAATATTTAAACTCCTCTTATTTTGAAATGGAACTAGCTCAGTTAGACATAAAATTTAGAAAATCCTATAAAAATAAGAGATGCTTCATAAAATCCTTCAAAAATGATGATAAAGGATTAAAAGAAGTCAGATTCCATGAATACAAATAGATGGGTCATATAATATATGATTTCCCCAAGCTAAAAGAATAAATAAGAATGATGGATAAGAAAAATGGGAATAAAACAGATTATGAGCATAAAGGGAAGAGAGCCATGAAAGCAACATGGAGTGTGTATGAATATTCATGTATCTCTTACAAATCTGATATAGAGAAGGAGAAATAAAATTTGAAAGAAAAATGTGCTTGATTTCTAAGGCAGAAAGTGTGGTACAAACATATTACTCTTCTACTTATAAATATGATAGTTATTAAAATACTAAATTGAATCCTTACTACTCATTACATGATGAGAAATATGATTCCTTAATTAATAATAATAAGAAATTAAAAAATATTCAAAATTTTGTTTTAAGTAAAAGATATATATTGATAAAACAACATCAAGAATATTTGAAAAATTCAATTTAACTATATCAAACTGTATTGTTCATGAAAATAGAATAAAATAATTAAAAGATGAAGTAGAATATTCTAAAATTTATACTAGTATTTTAACTAAAGGAGAAAAATATATACCTAATATCCTTAGTAAAAATTTCATTAAAAGAGAAAAATATTTAATAGGAAGTATGGGTGAAAATTCAAAACTATACAAAAAATATTTTTTTTTGCAGCTCTAAAATTGCTACCTACTTCTACTATGGAATAAAAGGACACATGTCTAATTACTATAACTTAATAAATAACCAAATAAGTAGAATAAAGCAATATTTCATTTTAAAACATATGTCTGAAGTAAGAAATATAAATTTGAGTAAAATAAGGCAGACCTTGATTTTTATATCCTTACTTGCCGACATAGTAGGACCTAAGAAAATATGGGTACCAAAACAAACATGTGTTTGAATGTTTTTACTTAAAAAATGACATAGGAACAAAAATAAAATACGGTATATGGACAGTGGTTACTCAAGAAATATGAGTGGATACTCTTCCAACTTCCATAATCTGACCAAAATAGAAGGAAGTCTAGTCACCTTTGGAGACAATGAAAAAGGAATGATTGTTGGAGTTTGAATAGTTGGAGATCTAAAGTCAATATAAATAAAAAAGTGTTATATTTACAAGGGTTAAACCACAACCAAATATGTATTTATCAACTTTGTGATTATGGGTTTTATGTATATTTCTATAACAATTCTTGCCCTATTTTCAAAGATAAACTGCCTAAATTTAGAGAACCTATAACTGAACATGCCTATACTTTGAAACTAAATTTCTTATATAAACAAAAATTGAATTTTTTAACTGTTGATACAAATGAATCATGGATCTAGAATAGGAAACTTGGTTATTTCAACATATATGAATTTTATAAGTTTTCTAAGAAATAATTAGTTTCTTATTTTCTTAGTCTTAAATTTGATAATGATAGATTTTGTAATGCATGGAAAATTGGAAAACAAAAAAAATCATCTTTCATATAAATTTAAAAAATTTATATATCTAAACCATTAGGAATTATCCAAATGTATTTGTTTGTACCATCGAGAGTAGCATGTTTTAATTAAACAATATATGTTTTAATTGATAAAATTTCAAGAGTTATATGGGTTTATTTTCTAAAAAAATAAAAAAGAAGTATTCACTATTTTTGAAAGTTTTTAAAACATTTTTCTAAATAAAAAATATTCTAAAATAATTTCATTAATAAGTGATCATGGTGGAGAATTTGAGAATCACAAATTTAATTATTTTTTCTAAAATTTAGGTATTAAACAAACTTTCTCTGAATCAAGAACACCTCAAAAAAATGGAATTGATGAAAGCAGAAATAGAACTATTCAAGAAATGGAAAGGAATATTCTAAATTAATACGAACTTCCTACCTATTTCTTGGTAGAATCATTAAGAATAGATTTTTATATCTTTAATAGAGTTTTAATAATACCACTTATTAAAAAATACATCCTATGAACTTTGGAATAATAGGATCCCCACTGTAATGTAATTTAATATATTTGTAAGGATAACCTTGGTAAATTTTATCCAAAGGATGATGAAGAAATATTTCTTGGTTATAATGCAATTTATAAATCATATAGAGTTTATAATAAATATTCAAGGATTGTTAAAGAATTAGTTTAAGTGAATTTTAATGAATATGACTCTATTGATAAAAGGAAAATCAAACAAATGAAATTATTAACTCTTTTGACAATATGAGGCTTGATTCATCAAAAATTTATTTTGAAAAAAATTTAAATGAATTTTAGTCTAATCTAGAAGAATATGAGACAAAATAATTTGAAAGTTTCTTCCTTAATAATTCTAGAACATTAAAGGACCATCCTTTATGAACTGTTATAGGAAACCTAGATAGAGGAGTTAGAACTAGAAGAAATGTAGGAATCATAGTAGAAATTTTTTCCTTTATATCTCAATTAGAACCTAAGTCTATAGAAGAATCCCTAAATGATCAAAACTAGTTATTATCTATACAAGAAGTTATCAATCAATTATATAGAAATAAAATTTCAGAATTAGTAGATAGACCATCCAATTTTCTAGTAATAAGAACCAAATGGGTTTTTAGAAATAAACAGGAAAATCAAGGGATCATTAAAATAAATAAAGATAGATTAGTATCCAAAGGTTATAATCAGGAAGAAGGGATAGATTATGATGGATCATTTTCACCTGTTTCTAGATTAGAAGAAATTAGAATCCTGCTAGCTTATGAATCTCATATGAATTTTAAATTATATCAGATGGATGTTAAATCTACCTTTTTAAGTGGATATTTATTGGAGGATGTTTATATTGATAACTCATATATTTGAAAACAATCATAAATTAGGTTTAGTTTTTAAACTTACCAAAGAACTTTGTGGCCTTTACCAGGAATCTGGAGCTTGGTATGAGCGATTATGCTATTTTTTATTAAAAAATGTATTTTCTGTTATATTGGAAGATACTAATATTTTTAAGAAAACCATTTTATCTAATAATCTCTTAGTGAAAATTTATGCTAATGATGTTATATTCAGATCAACAACTAAAATATTTTTAATGTTTTTTCAAATTTAATGCAAAATGAGTTTTAAATGAGTTTTATTGGATAATTAAATTTATATTTAGGATTTCAAATTTATTAAAAAATTTATGTAAATGTTTTAAATAGAAATAAATATATTAATGATTTATTGAAAATATATGGACTCGAAAACAGTAAGACTTACACAAATCCCATGTGTACTAATGTAAAACTTGATTTGGATAAAGATGGAAAACCAGTTAGGAAGAAGTTATACAGAGGTATGATTGGATGTTTTTTGTATATTACTACTATAAGATCAGATATTATGTTTTCTATATGTCTATGTGGTAAATTTTAGTCAAACCCAAAAGAATACCAACTTACTACGGTTAAAAGTATTTTTTATATATTTAAAAGGTATTATTTTTCAATCTCTAGCTTTTCACCCTCAGATTGATGGAAAATCAGAACGGACAATACAAGTTCTGGAGGATATGCTCCGAGTATGCATCCTTGATTTCTGCTGTTCTTGGGAGAAGCATAAACCTCTCATCGTGTTTGCCTATAATAACAGTTTTTAGGCGATGATTTAGATGGATCCTTTTGAGTCTTTATATGGTAGGCCATGCAGTTCACCCTTGTGCTAGCTAGAGGTAGGTGAGGCAGCCCTACTAGGTCCTCGTTTCGTTCTGGAGACTTCAGAACACGTATAGTTGATTAGGAAGCATATGACTACTGCTTAGTATATATAGAAATATTATGTTGATCTCCGTAGAATACTTCTTCAATTTGAGGTTGAGGATCGTGTATTTCTTTGGGTATTTCCCAGACTAGGGCATAAACGGTTAAGGAAGCAGGGTAAGTTGTCACCTCGTTACATTGGGCCATTCGAGACTCTAGAGAGTGCTAGGATAGTAGCTTATCAGTTACTATTACCTTAGAGGTACCGTTCCATGCACGACGTCTTTCATGTCTCAAAACTTCACCAATATCATGATGACCCATCTCATACCTTTTATCCCAAGGAAGTTGTGTTAGATGTTGATGCAACCTTTGAGGGGTATCCAATACGCATAGTTGACAGAAGCACGAAGGTTCTCCGAGGAAAATATCTCCCTCTCGTACAGTTTCTATGGAA
This sequence comes from Viscum album, assembly GCA_963277665.1. NCBI lineage: Eukaryota > Viridiplantae > Streptophyta > Magnoliopsida > Santalales > Viscaceae > Viscum > Viscum album. Next base: position 482,910,326 of record OY728139.1, read on the forward strand.
GCATGGAGATGTATGGGATGAAACTTGGGAGAGGGAAGTCGATGTACATGCTCAATGACTAGAGTTGTTCTCAGATAGTGTTTCCTTACCCTTGGAAGGGGAACTTGGTGGGTGAGTTCTTTTAAGGTGGGAATACTGTAAGAACCTGGTTTTTCACTCAAGTATGAATCCTTTAATTTTCAGTATAAATATTTACTTTGGACCTAATATAGATGTATAATGAGTTAGAAAAGGTTTTAAGGGTGTTTAGGGCTTGTTTGGAGCTCAGAAAACTTGTTTTTAAATAAACATGCCAAGTCTCATGGTTTTCGCATGGTTTTCCTAACCATGCGGTTTTTGTTATTTTGGGTAGTGGCATCTTGCATGGTTTGTGCATGGCTATGTGGCCTAACCATGTGAACCCCCCTTTTCCTGGCCCAAGTAGCATGGTTTGCACAATATTTTCCAAACCATGCGGTTTGTGTTATTTTGGACAGTGCCATCTCGTATGGTTTGCGCATGGTTTTTCATATGACCATTCAACCTAACCATGAGAACCACCCTTTTTCCCAGATTCAGGCAGAACCATCTCGCATGGTTTGTGAACGGTATGAGAAACTGTGCGAAAAAACCGTGTGTAGGCTAAAAACACATGTAAAATGTCTAAAACACCCTTAATGATTTATTATTCCTCCCCCTTCCTACCTAATATGAGATTATACAGGATTGACCTAGTTCTATCTCAATTTTGGGGTTTTTGAATATCAAATATTGGAATCAAGAGATCTTCTTTGTTCGGAATCTGATCAAGCTTCTATTCATCACGTTGGATGCGCAAGGGTAAGTACTCAATTTCTCCTTAGCCATACTTCTTCTCTTTCACTCTCGACCTAGATATCGCCATGTGAGCATTTTTAACCTTTTCTTAGATCTACTTCGATCCGAGGAAAATCAAGGTCCAATACCAGAGGAGGAGATTCGTACAACCCTAAGGTGGGTGGTCTATAACTCATCCCTAATGTTCATTGATTTTGAGAAATTCATTTGGGGCCCACCTGTTTCGTTGGAAACTGTTTCTTAAATTTACATTCCATAACTATACTGGTTAGAATCCTATGTTTATGCTCTTTCCAAATATGTGATTAGTTGTTAGTGGTTACACCCACAACTCAATCTGCCTCATATCGAAGGTTATTCCATAATTGGGTTTTTAGTGTTTTGGAATGTTTGAGCCACCATTCGGGTGTGCCTTTACTTGACCTTTCAAAATATGAGTCTCCTTATAATAAATAGATTGTTGTTAATGATAATTTCATAATGGAAAGTACCATGTATGCTCACCACTTGACCCCCTGAAGGTAAGTGCTTACAAATGTTTATTAAATGTGAAATGGAAAGTATACTAAGTATATAACTTGGCCTTATCAAAAGAGATTGAATAAAGGTTACATGTCTGTATCACCCCTTTCCATGTTGATTGAAGCTAGCAGAGTGAACCTCAAAAATTGAATAATCATTAATGACTAACTCAGACATGATTAAATGGTTGAAATGCTACTTGGACTATCTATACTAATGGAAGACAAGGCTGGGACCAATGGTTTCAACTCTAATTGACATATCCACACTAATGTAGGGTGAGACATGAACCAAATGAATTATTAAATGATTGTAATATCAAATAGGAATGGACTAAATTGTGCTCGCCTTGGATTCTGAGAGGAGAATACCTTAGGTCTCAAGAACCCCATTCCGATTCAAGGATACAAGTTTCTTAGGTTGATACCCATATAGATTCTGGTTCTTGTCTATTCCTTGGATGCCTGGTATAATACTGTTGTGTCCCTTCTTCTTACAGGATACCTCAGATACACTCCTTGGATCCAGTATCGACTAGTAGGTGCCACTGTTAAAGCCCATCAGGACCTGTCTTTTTTAGCCTCATTTACCTTGGTCAATCACCTTGGACTCGGTAGGAACCTTATTGTGGAATGACTTGGATTATTATCCTTGGATTACACTCTTACCCATTAGCTAGGCTATGTTACTACTGGGTTATATTTCTGTGAGTTTACGTTGCCTTTGTTTTTACCCTGGAACTCCCTCACTGGATATCATTGGTGGGTTGCCTTATTATGTCTTGGGACCTTCACTAATTATACTATCAAGAGGTGATTTCAGTGTTGGATATGCCTCATGTGACCTATTAACATTAAATGGTAATTGATTAATTAATGATCTGGTTACATGTTCAGACACCAGCCAAGGGTTTAAGTAGGTACATTGTTTTTAGTTATATTGTAATGCTTGCTTTACATTATATATGCATGCCTGCACACTGTTATATTCCATTACACAAGATGGATGTTATAGAAATCGTTGGTGGTGGCCAAATGAGATTTATCTCACACCCTCTCCGGGTGTTGTTTGGTACCCGGAGTTGATTACATGGTTGAAGGTATTGAAAAAGGGAAGCATGAAGCTTCCAATACTTGATTGTGTGATGATTGGATGGAGCATGATAGCAGATGACCGAGTAGGATCTTGGGATGCTTGGAGTAGACTTTTTTCTTTTACCTTGTGGAACATGTAATGCATATTTTCTTATATCCATGAATTCAAGTTTTCTAGTGACATGAAATTATATCATTACTGTTCCAACTGATACAATTATTTTTATTCTTGTTTATCTATTGCATCAGTTTACTTCCTCTATTTATTTATATTACTTCCTCTATTTACTATTTATTCATATCCCTTCTATTATGATAAAATCTGATAATGAGGGTATAGTCTTCCCACAGACACATCCTAGGCCCTTGCTTCTATTCGATAGCCTATGGCGTTCGGGAAGATACGGTTGAGACCAAGTGGCCCATTGGGCTCGAAACACCCATTAAGTGGCATCTGGGTCTGGGTTGTCACAAAATTCCTATCCTTAATCTTCACGGTTTGGAATCTCAGGAATTAACTACAACACCATGAGGTCCAACTGGTCTCTCACTACAACCCGCTCAAGTATATCCTCAATTGTCCCATTCTAAATGGGAGCCTGTCATGGTGGGCGGTCATCCTACAATAGTTTGACATATGGTAAGTTCTTAAGAAGGCTATCAAAGGCCAGGCGTTAGCAGACTTCTCAGCCGAGCACCCCTCAGAAGAAACAACACTGCTAGATGCCAAACATCCAAATGAAGAAGTGTTTTATGTCCAAGAGGAGCCCCATACATTTTAAATGTACTTCAATGGTGCTTCCTGAATCCTGATGGTGAAAAGGATGGAGGATCCCAAGATCAACAATGTGGGTTTGGAAATTATACTTGTATCCCCAAAAAGGTCATCTTTCCTTACTCTTTTGTTTTTTATAAGGGTGTAAAAATAATGAAGTTGAGTATCTAGCCCTCATTGTAGGCCTAGAATTGGAACTTTAGGTGTAAGAAAAAGCCTCAAAATAAAGGGTGATTCAAATCTAGTCTTCAAACAGGTCAATGTTGACTATGCCATCAAGAAAGAGGTATTGGTCCCCAAGATGAACCATGTCTAAGAACTAATTTAAGAATTCCCATCAGAACAAATGTTGACCTATGTCCCCCAATCACAAAATTCTCAATCCGATGCTTTGGAAAATACAGCCACAGCCTTGGCCGATCCAGACTGGGATGAAACAGTCATTAGCATTACCCACTGCCAGATGGTCTTTCCATTTATTCAGAGCGGTACGAAGGAAATCAATGAAATTAGCCCCATCTCTGAACCTCTTGGTCATACCACTGGTTGGATGATTCCCATTAAAAATTACCTTCAGAATGGGGAACTCCCACCAGATACGGTTGGAAGGGAGCAAGACTGAAGACGGGTAGTCAATTTTACCTTGTACAATGGCGTAAACCAAGAAAAGGTTCTCTACAAACGAGGCCTTGATGAAGTCCTTATTAGGTACATTGATGGAGAAGAAACTACTACCATCATGAATGAAGTACATGCCGGAGCTTGTTGTGTGCACCAATTAGCATCCAAGATCTCTCACCAAAACTGAAGGGTTAGGTATTAGTGGCCCACTATGATGCAGGATTGAACCATATTCACCAAGAAGTTCCATTACAACCAAGTTCATGCTAACTTCATAAACCGCCCCCAGAGTTACTTCATGCAGATAAGTACTCCTGGCCATTTTCCGCTTGGTGGATGGATGTTGTGCGGCCATATCCTTTCGCCACAGCCAGACAATTCATGTTCATACTCACAGTGACCGACTTCTTTTCCAAATGGGCTGAAGCCATACCCATAATTCTGGGTGAAAAACATCATCATCTTTGTGAAGGAAAACATCATCACCAGATTTGTTGTCCAATATACAATTCTGACAGACGACAACACCAACTTCTACTTTGATGAGTTAAACAAGTAATACCAGGAGTATGGAATTAAATCCAATCATTCGTCCCGTTACCACGTGGTGGCCAATGGGAAGATAGAGGCTTTCAAAGAGAATCTATCCAACATACTACAAAATATGGTTTATAAGGACAAAAAATCATGGCTAGACAAGCTCCTTCATTCCTTATGGGCTTACCGGACCACGACCCGCACTCCCACCCAGGAAACCCCGTACTCACTAGTTTATAGGGCAGAGGCAGTTTTTCCTATTAAAATCAAACTTCCATAACTTCATGTAGCCTTTTGTGATAAACTATCCATGGATGATCAATCCCAGATATGGTTGATGAATTGGAGAATCTAGATGAGAAAAGTATCCACACATTACACAATTTGGAAATCTACCAAAACTGGATTGCATAAGCCTTCAACAAAAATGCCTGCCTTTGATCTTTCCTCGAAGGTGAAATGGTGTTAGTCCTTTGAACCCCGATGATACTCAGGAAGAATCCACCAAATCTTGAACCAAATTTGGAAGGACCATATGTCATATATAGGATATATTCCAATGGAGCATGTGCCTTGATATCAATGGGCGGGCAATTCATCACGACTCCTACAAATGCAATGTTCTTGAAGAAATACATCACGTAACGTCAAAAAAATGAAGCCACAGTCCAAAATTTAAGACCTAAAACTATGAGTAATGGTAATAAAAAACAAGTTAAGGTCAAAACTCTAAGACCTTACTCTATGAATAAAAAAAGGAATCCATGGTCCAAGATCCATCACCCTAAACTATGAGTTATGATACCCTCATGAATAGGTCCAATCTCTATGACCCTAAACTACAAGTTATAATACCCCGAAGCCATGGTCCAATCTCTATGAAATTAAACTATGATTCATTGTCATGACCACAATACATTAAACTGTACGGTATTAGTCGATGAAACATGACATCAAACCATCAAGGAAAGGTCTAAACTCTATGACCTTAAACTATGAGTCATTGTCCTTTCCACATGATGTTAAACTGTAAGGAAATTTTCCCTGAAACATGACATTAAATTGGGACTCATTTCCTCGTAGTAAGACGTTAAAATACGTGGCACAAATCATCCTAATCGCATGAAAATAAACTACATGATATCTCACAGAACTACATACTCCTTGATTCCTGCCCTCGCAGGATACATAGCAACACCTTGATCCTCAATCATGGTCCAACCCCCCCAAAAAAGTACCTCTATCATGCCCCCTATCTACCCGTATTTATAAGGGAAACCCTTATCACTCCTTTTTTATCACATCAAGTATAACTCACGTTATATTAGGATATTTTGTAGGGATTCTATTTTTAAATCAAAATATAGAGTAACATGGTAGACCTGGAAACTCTGATGGACAGAATGAAAATTCCCCTACCCTAGACTGAGCCAAATCGGTACGGGGTACATACAGAACTATATATGGCTGGATTCCTTCCCTCAAAGGATATTTAGCGACGCCTCGATCCTCGATCTTGGACCATCCCCCACAAAAATAAGTTCCTCTCATCATATTCTCTACATCCCCACACCTGCGAAGGAGACTCTATGACCACTCCTTGTTTCTCACATTAAGTATAACTCACGTGAGCTTAAGATTAGTGGTAAGGATTATCTTATGAAAATAAGTCATAGGGGAATATGGTAGGCCTGGAACCCGTATCAAGTGAATAAACAATTCCCTTACATGTCCTCACACATGGATCGAGCCAATTAGGTACAAGGAACATTCAGAACTATGTGTGGATTGATTCTTGCTCTTGCAGGATACATAGTGACGCTCATATTTTGTATCCTGACCCAACCATCATCATAAAAAATCCCTCAAGTGTCCCTACACATTGGTCAACCATTTTTAGGTAACATTAAGAACTACATGTGGATTGATTCATGCCCTCGCATGATAGGTAGTGACATTAAAATTTGGCATCTAGGCCCATCAACTATAAAAAATTCCTCTTTCACCCATACATAGTTCAGACTTGTACATTGATTCCATGAAAGGTCCTATCACATTACAATAAACTGTGAAATTATTCAATAGTTATGTGTGGCTCAATACTCAATGTTATGAGATTCCACACATGCCATCCAGTTATGAGAAGTCAAAAGATCCTACTTCCCTCTTTACATATCAGCCAGCCCTAAGTGGAAGCTCCAGTAGTTCACAATTAATCATGGTCTAGGTAATATCATGTTCCCAAGCACATGTTTCCCATTTTTAAAACTCCATACTCTAGGAAAAAATGGATCCCATAATCAATCAAGGCCATCTGAGATGGAAGGCCAGTGTCCTGTGGACACCTCTGCTTGACTATGCACATCATGCCCCAATGGATCTACATATGTTTCACACAAAAACAGTCATCAATAAAAGGCAAAATCTTCCCCTGGAGAGTCCACCCCTATTTCAATATGCCCAATGGCTTCCAAGACCCATGTCATCCCTCATTATTCAAGTTTCCCCAGGATTATGGTTTACACCTTCTATCATCACTCACATCTAAAGAATGCCAGAACATCCTGATTACGATTAACCTAAAACTATTAATGATCTTTATTACATTATAATCTTCCTCACTGCATGACTCTAAATGGAACAACATCATGTGCTTACCACACGACATTAAACTGCAAGGATAAAATTGTCTATTTCTTTACGATGGGAAACTACATAAAAATGGTTTATACCTAAAAGTGCTCTCTAATGTTGATTTTTATATTCCTAAACAATGACACAGAATACCCGTAATCCCTTGTTTCTCATACCAAGAATATCTCGTGTGAGCTTAGGGATCTTATTGATAGATACACCATGACATTATGGAAAAGCAGCCCAGGAATTTGGTCCTATCAGCACAACCCTAAAAGTAATGTCACAGTTCCCTCCCCCAATAGGAATCCCATGTCCAAGCCATGTGATGATAAATTACTAGGTATACCAAAGATGGAACGAATGCCTCACCATGTGTACGAGTCATATCTAAGTAAGGGGCACCTGATTCCATGAGAAAATCAATATGTATGGATACAGTCCTACCATACCCCAAACTACGTTCCTTGAGTGATCTTGAATCCCCATAACCCTCCAAGGCCATTTAAGATAGAAGGCTAGTGTCATGTGGACACCTTTGTTTGACTATGTGCATCATTCCTTGGTGGATCTGCATATGTTGACAACAAAAATAGTCATCAATCAATGGAAAATTTGTCCCTAGGAGAATCCTCTTCTATCTCAGTATGCCCAATGGAATCCAAGCATCATTCCAACCCTCTTGATTCAAGGCCCCTCAAATCATGGTTTACATTTTCCTCCTTACATGCATCCTGGATATATCAGAACATGTGGGACTGATTCATCACGGAATCCTTTTGAGGTTTCTAAAGGTACCTCATATGTATGAGTGAAGTTGATTTGCATACCAAAGAAGAGTTCCCCCACTCATTTCTGGTGTTCCCCAAAGAAGCTCAGTTAAAATGACTCTTTTGGATACTCAGGTGCACCCTCATCGAAGGTCACATACCATATTTAGAAAGTTCCCAATCTCTATAATCTCCTTAGCCATCAGAGAATGAAAGGCCAGTGTCTGGTGGACACCTTTCACTGAGTATGCACATCATGCCCCGACAGATCTGCATATGTCACCCACCAAAATAGCCCACAGTCAAAGGAAAATTTGTCCCTAGGAGAGTCCTTTTCATATTCCGCACGCTCAAATTACATTCATGTCCTGTCACACCCTGGATTTGGGAAAACTTCTAGATAACGACTTACATACCTCCTTATTTCCTAGTTCCACTAACTTATAAAAAGACTCTTAACTAAACTAATCATTCACCAGATCTCCCTCACGCAAGTAAGAATCGTGCAGGAATGGTTGTCCACTCAAAGCCGATGTGAATATCCCTAATGTTTTCAAACACCACTACTCAGGCCTGCCACCCACTATAGCTCCTGACTTCAAAATAAATTCCAAATGTTGCAAATCCCACCAGGACATCGGAAATGGAAGTCCAGTGTTCCGCGTACAACTTTGACTGACTATGAACATCATGCCCTAGTGGCTCTGCATATGTCACCCACAAAAAATGTCCATCAATCAAAGGAAAAACACTCCCTAGAAGAGTCATTTCCTACCTCTGTATGCATATAGTGGCTTCCAAGCCTCATTCATGTCCAAAATCCACAAATCAAGGGTCAAGAAAATACCCCATCCATGTCTGAAGGATATTAGAACATTATCGGATAACGGTCTCAAGTTAGGGCCCTACCCTGTTAACTCTTTTCAAAGCGGTTTGACCTAAAACATCAGTAATAAGTTTTATTGGAAGGACTGTGAGTTTCCAGTGAAAGAGACACCATAAATTCCAGATGAAAAATCAACAATGGTTACCTCTGGGTATAAGTCAAATATTAGTTTGTTAAAAAAAAATTAATCCACCAAAAAGGCGTTAAGCTTGTTAGATCAAAAACCCACAAAGGAGGGCCTATGAAAAATACAAGTTATACCCACTAATCCCATACCAAGAATGATTAGGAAAAAATTATGGTAATATAAAAAAAGATATAAAGGCTCATGTGGTTTTTCCATTAGACCCCAACAATAGTTTAACTACGCTCATTGAGTCCTATAGATCAGGTATAAATTAGATCCTAATTCGATTGTTTTAATTTACCGGCTTCAAGTCATGGTTTAAAATTATACCTGATTGAAATTATGTTGATAAGAAAAGGAAAAGAAAGAGATATTTAAAAGAAAAATTAGTTCCATTAAGTTCATCAAAAATTAGAGGAACATCCCCAATTCAGAGTCTCTCCAAAATATCAAAAAAGGGGGGAGAGTACATATCATGATTTGGGACAGCACTACAACAAGGCTCAGTATGCCCTTTCCAGAAGAATGGAAATTGATTTACTCAGGACGTTAATTGTTTGCTCCAAAGAAGATCTTTCCTCTATTTTGACCTTGACCATCCAACATAACTGCTCTAGAACAACTTTATGGTCCCACCCTTTCTTCTGGATGGATTCACAGTCGACACGTGAGGAGGCTAGTTGTTCCCTCATCCTTGCTATGCAGGCTTCACACACCCACAACTTTTCCTCTTGGGTTGCCACCAAATCATGAGCCTTCACCTCCACATCCGTCAGATCATCAAATTCTTCTGAAACATCTCGAAAGGTTTCCACCTGTTAATGGGAAGAATTGATCTTGGACAGATTGTCCTTGCAGAAGGCAAGTTCTTCTCAATCAATGTCGATTTGGTAAATAAGGAGGTGTAGGTGAAAATAATCAAAGCCACCAAAACCCAAATCAGTAAATAAAAGTTGATAATTGTCACCCTCATCAGAAAAATTGTCCATGGGTGTCTCTATGGCAAGAGAACATAACTGGTTCCATGTCTTTTTTCACACTTCTTGGTCCCTTGACACAACACTAGTACCATGATCCTCTCATACTTTCACATGTTTGTAATCACGAAGCATCTCCATAGAATTGGGCAGGGACCTAAGACAGGTCACCAAAGATGGGAGACTCTTTGTGCCCTCAGAGGGTCCTACCACTGGAACCGGATGCTAAAGACCAACAACGGCTTCCGGGATGATTGATGATACTCGACTGGTGCTAGTATCATTAAGATCTTGGGAAATATCCGCAAGAGGGGAGTAGTCTGAATCATTCCCCACTAAAATGGTTTGTACTGATTGGCCGTGCTGTCGTGACACGTCAAATTGATTATACTTTTAAGGTTGATTTATATTCTAGGGTAAACCCTAGGTCGTCTCTCAAGGAGCGTTGGTAGGTTTAGAGTGTGTGTTCTTAATAAAAGGGACTAAAAAGGGGGGGTGGTTTTGAAAAGAGTTTAAAACAATGACTTAGTTGAAATAGCTTAAAAATTGAGTGACCTAGTGGATTTTAAAAAATATGAGATAAAAGGGTCGATGTGATTTCACTACACACATATCAAGTTCATTGTTCATAGAGATTCATCTTAGGTTTAGAGTAATTCTTTGGTTGGAATTAATTGGAATCCCGATTAATTCCTAAGATTTTATTTCAATGCTTTAAGGACCAAACCTTGACGTGACAATAGTATTGTCAAGGTCCAGTACTTATGCATGGAATAAGAGCTTCTAAAGCATATTGAAATCTCAATAATTTGGGTATGAAAAGGATTCTTTTGATGTCCAATCGGAACAACACAAGTCAGGCACTCAAAATCTCACACCGATCGGTTAGAAATTAAGAGCATAACACTCACATGTATCAAATCAAACATTCAAATCTGAAATAAAATAAGATACATGGAATGAAATGTTTAAAAACCCAAATTACTCCAAACCAGTAGCTAATGTATGCATCAGAACTCCCTTGACATGTGTGTAGATCCCTCACAACGAACACCCAACTTTTAGCTTGACATCGGGAGGAGGAGGAAGCTCGGGTGGAACTCCTTCTTCATTGTTGATCCCTCTATGAGGATAGGGGCCTCCAGAATCTCCAAGGTGATTAGGAGACTCCTCTAGGAATCCAAATTGGCAGAACTTTACTCCTTGTCCGAACTTACAAATGAGGAGCCCAATGTTCCCTTTTATAGAAAATGTGGGAGGTGGTTTTGGGCACACAGATTTCATCAATCCACTTGAACGATGCATTTCGGCCTTCATACAGTCTTATCTAGCTTTGGAGAAAATAGAAAAGTTGTAGCCCTACCTCTTTAATATCTCCACCGAAAGTTTGGCACCGTTTTGAAAAATACTGCTCAAGATACTGATAAAATACAGAACACCTCATTTGACTTGGTCCAAATTCGGTGTCTTGGATAGATCAGTTCGGATGGGCCCTATAAAAGCCGAATCAGGATTGGGTTTCTTAATATGAAATGCAGCCTATTAAATTTTTAACATACCCACAAAATTTCAGCCCATTTAGATGCACGGATTTCGTGTACTATTCAAAACAGTGGAAATATGTCCATGGATCCATGCAATTTTGGCCCATTTTTCTTTCACTTCATCAAGGGCCCTCCAAATCACCTCCACCTACATTGAAACAATAAAAACAAGTAAAATTTCCCATTATAACAGTTATAAACACAAAATTATTTAATCAAACATGAAGCACAATTTGATAATATTTTTATAATTTTTAATACAAAATATGTTTAGCACAGCGTTGTAAGGGTGAAAATGAAACAGTGAATCGTGGTACGATCACACCCCCACACCTAAACATTTGCACTCCTAGGAAAATTCACATTTATAAAAATTATGCATGTAGATATTCCCAACTTTATGAAGATTTAACATTCTTGAGAAATTAATTTCTGATAGAATTGTGATGAAAGCACAAATCACACCGAGGAGTTATTCTCAGTGATCATGGAAAAAGTCATCTCAAACATTGTATCCAAATGAAATTCGAAGAGACTAATGATACCAATCAAAGAAAATAATTCAAAAGTTAATCATGTCACCAATTATCCATGTGTGTGTGTGACAACCATTTCATGCTATTCTTTCCACTTTCTATTAAATAAATATAAGTTATTTTAAAATTAGTCTACTAACTTGATTCTTTCCACCAAACCTGCCCTACATCCTTTGCAATCAAATTCCATGACCCACTCAATTAAGCATTCCCAGAAGTCAAACCTAAAGCTCCCGACTTAGAAATCCACATATGCTGTACATTTCATCACTCCCCTCAATATTTTTTTTTTCAAAAGTTGCAATTGGAACAAATCTCACACTCTTATCTCAACCCATGTTTGATGTCCTCACGACACTAATTGTAATAGTTATAACAACATCAAAAGTCGAGAAAGGGTGGTTTTTGACCTGCCCAAAATACAACCCCATTTTTTTTTGTTTTTTTTGAGGGCGTAAAACAGTCGGATAACAGGTACACACGCGTAGGTCAATCTGGTACAGTAATGAAATAGACCGGATAAGGAACGAACGTATGTAAAGATCATTTGGAAAGTAGAGAAAAATTAACCTAACTTATATTTACCTTCAATAAAGTAAGAAATATTCACACTTCATGGTTGGGTGCAAAAATTTGTGGAGAGATTAAATGACACAATTTCCCCTTAAACTATTCACAAAAAAGGGTACCACTCTTCTCAATGGCTTAAAAATGATACAACCATTCATATCATCGACCAACAACCAATTTTCAAGAGAAATTCACACCACAATGTTGAATTAATGCTGAAATGCACATTTCATCAGAATTTTTTTTGAATGTTAAAACAACTTGAAAATGGGAAATTCCTCATGTATTTTCAATAAAATAAATGATAAAATGGGCATCATTTTCCATGATAAATTAGGCATCAAAATTATCATTTTAACATAGAAGTGAGGGGGGGAAATAGGGGGGAAAGTGAAAATACCATGCAACAAGCGAAAAAGAGAAAAAAAGAAGGAAAGATGATAAAAAATTCCTAACTAACCCAGGAATGTACCCATCCCCCCACACCTAGAGAATGCAGTGTCCTCACTGTAATAAAAGAGACTGTGGGAAGGAAGGATAAAACCTGGGGAGTGTTATTCATAGATCGCTTCTTGAACATGGAGTTCCTCCATTGGGGACTCCGGAATGGCTTCATGGAAGTGCTTCAGCCGCTGCCCATTGACAGTGAAGGTTTGCTTGGTGTCTTCATTTTGAACCTGGACAACACCAAATGGAGAGACATTAGTAACAATGTAAGGTCCAAACCAACGGGAACAAAGCTTACCAGGATGCAACTTCAGCCTTGCATTATAAAGGAGGACCTTCTGCCCAATATGGAACTGAAGATGAAGGATAAGACGGTCATGGGCATCCTTGGTTCTCTCCTTATAAATCCTGGAGTTTTCATATGCATCTCTTCTCATTTCCTCTAGCTCCTGAATCTGCAACTTCCTTTGAGCACTTACACCAGAATGATTAGAATTGCATTGTTTGATGGCCTAGTAGTCCCGGTGCTCTACCTCAACAGGGAGGTGACAACTCTTCCCAAAAACTAGCCGATATGGTGACATGCCAATTGGAGTTTTGAATGCAGTACAGTAAGCCCATAATGAATCATCGAGTCTAAGACTCCAGTATTTTCTATTTGGATGAACTGTTTTCTCAAGAATCTGTTTTACCTCTCTATTTGACACTTCGGCTTGACCATTTGTTTGTGGGTGATAAGCAGTAGACACTCGATGCCCAACCCCATACCTGCGCAAAAGAGATTGCATTGTGCAGTTGCAGAAATGAGAACCCTGATCACTGATGATAAACCTAGGTAATCCAAACCTACAGAATATTTGGGTTCTCATAAATTCCACAACTGTCTTGGAATAATCTGTCCTCGTGGATCGTGCCTCTACCCACTTTGAAACATAATCCACTGCCAGAAGAATGTAATGGTTCCCAAATGAATTGGGGAATGGTCCCATAAAGTCAATGCCCCAAACATCAAAAATGTCATGGAAGAGAAGGGTTGTTGGGGCATCTCATTTATTTTAGAGACATTCCCTATTCTTTGACAGCAAGGACAAGATTTACAATATTCGTGGGAATCCCAAAAAAAAGTGGGCCAAAAGAGACCAGAATCGAAGACCTTGCGAGCAGTCCGTTGGGGACCAAAGTGGCCCCCACAAGCAAGTGTGTGGCAGAACCTAAAGACAGACTGAAACTCACTATCAGGAACACAAAGCCTAATAACTTGATCACTACATGTGCGCCATAGGTAGGGGTCATCCCAAATATACCAACGAGACTCATGTTTTAGACTATTGGCCTGGTTTTTGGTGAAATCAGCAGGAATGCAAGACGCTACCAAATAATTTACAATTTCAGCATACCAAGGAATAACATCTTGCACTCGATACAATTTCTCATCAGGAAACAATTAATTTATGGGAATACAGGGGGATGAGTCAATGTCCAAGGATGGGAGAATCCTACTGAAATGGTCAGCAACCACATTCTCGGCTCTTTTTTTATCCCTAATTTCTAGATCAAATTCCTGAAGGAGGAGCATCGAACGAATGAGACGTGGTTTGGCTCCTTGTTTCTTTAGGAGATATCGGAGGGATGCATGGTCTGAGAACACAATGACTTTGGACCCTAGAAGGTATGACCTGAATTTATCCAAGGCAAACACAATGGCAAGAAATTCTTTTTCAGTTGTGCTGTAGTTTCCTTAGGCAGGGTCCAGAGTACGTGAGGCATAAGCTATGACATGTGGAGCTCGGTCGACCCTTTGTGATAAGACTGCCCCAACTGCATAGTTAGAGGCATCACACATGAGCTCAAATGGTAAATCCCACCGAGGTGGTTGGATTACCGGGGGTGACGTGAGACTCCATTTTAACTTATTGAAAGCTTCCTCACATTTTTTATCAAAAACAAATTCTTTTTCTTTTTGGAGTAATCGAGAGTGGGGGAGTGCAATTTTACTAAAGTCACGAATGAAACGATGATAAAATCCAGCATGACCCAAGAAAGACCACACATCCCAAACATTTTTAGGGAATGGTAGGGAGGAAATGATATCTACTTTTGATTTGTCCACTTGGATACCTTCCCTAGAAATGACATGTCCCAAAACTATGCCTTGTCGCACCATGAAATGGCATTTCTCATAATTTAATACGAGATTCTTTTCAATACAACGACGTAGGACAGAAGCAAGACTACTCAAACATTCATCAAAAGAGGATCCATAAATAGTAAAATCATACATAAAAACTTCCATGCAATTCTCCAGGTAATCCGAAAAAATACTAACCATACATCGTTGGAAAGTACCTGGAGCATTGCACAGACCAAATGGCATCCTTCTATAAGCAAATGTACCAAAGGGGCAAGTAAAGGTTGTCTTTTCTTGATCCTCGGGGGCAATATGGATCTGAAAGTATCCAGAATACCCATCAAGGAAACAGTAATGGGACTTCCCTACTAGCCTCTCTAGCATCTGGTCAATGAATGGAAATGGGAAATGGTCCTTCATAGTGTGTTGTTTTAGTCGACAATAGTCTATACAGACACGCCAACTACTCTGCACACGAGTTGGAACCAATTCATCGTTTTCATTTTTAACTACAGTAAGGCCAGTTTTTTTAGGAACTACTTGAACGGGACTGACCCATTGGCTGTCAGAGATAGGGTAAATGATTCCAGCAGCCAACAATTTTGTTACTTCTTTTTTAACAACATCAAGTAGGTTTGGGTTCAGTCGACGTTGTGACTACCTCACTGGTTTAGCCTCATCATTTAATAAAATACGATGTGTACAAATTGATGGGCTAATGCCAAGAATGTCAGCAAGTGTCCATCCCAAAGCTTTTTTATACTCCCTCAAAAGATCAAGCAGTCGCAATTCATGCTCAGGAGGGAGTGAACTAGCAATGATGATGGGAAACTTGTTTCCATTCTCAAGATATGAGTATTTTAAATCTTGAGGCAGTTGTTTCTGTTCCAATTCTGGGAGATTTTGGATTGACGGAAGTGTGTGTGAAAGTGAGAAGTCACTAATCTCATCTAACTGCTCAATGGTAACATCCTTAGATGAGGAATGAGCTTTTACAAGCTTAGCAGTATCATCGATGGTCATGTGATCCTCTGTGTTCAAGAAATCATCAATTAACAAACATGCATGACATTTCTCTAGACCGCTACAACAATCAATGCATGATTCATTACCTAACATTTCAATCAATGAAGAAAACTCAGAAAGGGGATCAGGTGAATGAAAATAAGTTGTTTCAGGGGAAGAGAGAACATCAATTGAATTGACAGAGAGAGAGGAGTGTTCTTCTGAGGGGTGCTTCATGGAATCAACGATATTGAAGTGGATAGTATTACCACCAAACTCCATAGATAATGTACCATTATGGAAATTAATTATGGTTTTGGCGGTTTTCAAGAAATGTCTCCCCAATATAATTGGGGCATGTCCATTCATCCTATCATCTTCCATTTTAAGCACGTAAAAATCAGCAGGAAAAATTAAATTTTTCACCCTCACAAGAACATCCTCTAACACACCAGAGGGGTGTTCTGTACTCCGATTTTCTAGCTGAACAACTATTCCTGTGGGCTTTAGTTCACCGACCTGCAAAGAAGAGTATATGGAGTGAGGCATCACATTAATAGAAGCACCCAAATCAAGCATAACGTTGGAACATGAATACTCCCCTATGGTGCATGGAATCGAGAATGTCCCAGGATCATTGCACTTGGTAGGAATTGATGGCTCTATCAATGCTAAAACATTCCTCCCCAGGCTCACCTTCTCATCACCACGAAGCCTCTTTCGGTGTGTACACATATCCTTCAGAAACTTGGCATATCTTGGAATTTTCTTCACAGCATCAATCAGAGGAATGTTAACCTGTACTTTCTTGAAAGTTTCCAAGATTTCTTTATAAAGTTTGGTTTCTTTTTGTTTCCTAGGTTGGTCAGCCCTTTGAGGAAATGTAAGAGGAATGGTTGGGATAGGTGGCTCATCAACAGCTACAGTCTTTCCTTTGGAAGGGCTTCTCTTAGGAAAAAGGTTTTCTTCTCTTGGACCATTTTCAGTAGTTGGGATGGTGGTTTCCTTTGGATGGGAGGACTCTAATGGAGGGTTCATTTGGATTTTGAGTTGTGTCCCACTCCTAAGGGTGATGGAACTAACATTTCCTTTATCCCTAGGGTTTAATACTGGTTGAGATGGTAGTTTACCCGACCCATGACTTTGGATTTCCCCCACCGAGTTGGAAAGTTGGCCTAGTTGGGTCTTTAGGTCTTGTATGCCTGCTTGGGTGGTTTGTTGGAATTGGATATTATTGGCAGCCATTTGCTTCATCATATCTTCTAGGCTAGGCTCGGTTTTTGGAGGGGTTGGTTGGAATGGCCTTTGGGGTGGTTGAGGATTTCATGGTGGTGGTGGTTGATGACTACTTTTCCCTGGTTGGTTCCATGGTTGATGAGGCTGGTTTGAATACCCCCCTTGCCTATAGGCTTGGTTTTCTTTCCACCCAGGGTTGGATGGATAGTAAGGTTCTTGCCTAATGGGTTGGTTATAGGGGCGTCCTGGGAATATTGCCTCACAACTCTCAGAAGTTTCTCTCAATTGGGGGCATTGGTCAGAATAGTGGGTATCAGAAGAGCATATACCACAATGTATGGGAGGAGGAGATTGGAATTTCCCTTGGGAAAGAGCAAGTTGTCGTAGAAGGGTACTTACCTCTTTGAACTTCGTGTCCACCTTCTTCTCAAACTCAGTACTTTGCACCTCATGGACACCTCGAATGGGAACACTGGACCATGTACCGAATTGTTGAGTATTTTGTGCCATGTTCTCAATGAGGGTTATTGCAGCAATTGGGGTCTTATCTACCAGGGCACCACCTGCAGAAGCATCAATCATATTTCGATCAATAGGGATTAAACCTCCATAAAAATACTGAATTAAAATTTGATCACTTATTTAGTGATGTGGACAACTTGAACACAATCTTTTAAATCGTTCCCAATATTCATGAAGGGTTTATCCTTGAGATTGTCTTATACCACATATTTCTTTCCTTATTGTTGCAGTTCGAGAGGCTGGGAAGTATTTTTCAAGAAAAAGTCGTTTCATGTCAGCCCAACCTCTAATAGGTGAATTAACATAATAAAACCAATCTTTAGCTGTGTCTTCTAATGAAAATGGAAATGCCCTAAGTTTTACTTGTTCTTCATCCACATTAGAAGGTTTTAATGTTGAACACACAATATGAAATTCTTTTAAATGCTTATGTAGATCTTCTCCAGGCAGTCCATGAAATCTTGGTAATAAATGAATTAAACCAGATTTTAGTTCAAAATTGGGTGCCTCGCCTTGTAATTGAATGTAAGTGGGTCGAATATCAACATCAGGTGAGGTTAATTCTTTTAATGTTCGATTATTTTCATCCATGATATACAAGTTATGTTCAGTTTTAACTTTGGTTTCAGAAGAAGAAGAAGGATCAAGAAGAATTTTAAGATTTGATGTCTCCTCCTTCAAAGTGTGGTCTTGTATGTCTCAGTTTCGTTGATGTAGGATCCTCTCCGGTTCAAGTTTGAAAGTTTGTAGGTCTCCCGAAGTAGAACGCGTCATACAAAGAACCTAAACAATAAATAAATTAGAACATAAAAACAAATGCAAAGGTAGAATATAAAACAAAAAAATATTCACAAAAATTAAAAAAAAAATTTATCAAAAACACGCACAAAAAACCAAAGCGCTCCCCGGCAACGGCGCCAAAATTTGGCCGTGCTTGTAACGACCCAAAGTTTCATTAATAGAAAATCCCTCTTGATCCAGTTAAATGTTTCTTTATGAAAAATGTTTTTATAAGATGTCAACTTCTTTAGTTTTACGTTAAGATTTGTGACTGTTACTTTTATAGCCGTTGAACAGTGATCATCTGAGTAGTATAAATATAAGGCTTTAATGAACCCATTTCTACTCAGACAAAGGAAGCGATGGCCTCATCCAGTAGAATTTCCCCTTACGAAGCCCATTTGTCAGAGCTCGGAAAAGAGGAGGCGTCTTTGGGCTTTTCCCTTGACCAAGCCCAAGCTGAGCTTCATCAAGTCAAGCTCGAACGTGATCGTCTACGGGAAAAGTGGAAGTTGATTGAAATTACCACTCGAGCGATGTTATCCGAGCCGCCCCAAGAGTCTGTCACCATCGTACACCTTACCCTTAGGTCTTATGCGGCTATTTTAGGGGTTATGTAACAAATAAGTAGCACCATGTTCATGTACATTATTTTTGTATATAATAATGAATATAATTTCTAGTCATTTTTGATACATTGTAATTAGTTTTTAAAGTACAAATGATGTTTTTAGTTATTATTAAATTAAGAATTATATTTTATTAAATTAAAGGATTTTTGAATTAAATAATATTTTAATAAAATATTATTATTAATATTAAATTAATTTTTTATTAAGTATAAATGATCTTATAATTTTATGAATGCAATTAAAATTTTTATTAAGGTTTGAAAGCCATTTCTGTCAAAACCCGTGATTTTTTTTTATAAAAGTCGGTTTTTATTTTAAAAGTGAAAATTAACATATTTAGAAAATTATTTAGATAAAATAAATATTATTTTTGGAATTAGGACGTCAAAATTATCCAACGGTGAATTTTTCATAATTTTCTGAGACAGTCAAATTTTTGGGTAAAAATTAAATACCATTTAAATATATAATGTGTTTTATGACATTATAATGACCAAATGGTGATGTAATAAAATAACATAATCCTCATGTTCGGCCAATATGTGTTTTATAATTAAAATAATGAGGTTTTGGGTTTGTTTGACTTACTTTTCAAAGCTTAATGGAGCCCTCAAGACTTATTCAACACTTTGCCTTTTTAAATTAATTTCCATGGGAGTGTGACTCACCTCCACATAGAAAACCCTAATTTTTTAATAATTTCGGACCTTGTCCTTGTAAAATATTGTTTTCCTCTTTCCTTTTCTAGAAACCATGGGCAAATACCATGAGATGGTTTGTGGTTTGGATTATTTTAATATAAGGGGTCCCAAACCTAAATAATAAAGAATTCTCTCACCTTTCCTATATAAACCCACCCAAGCTCCCACTTCCTCCTCACTAAAATCCCTTGGAGTTCGTCCAAACTTTTCCCTACTCTCTCTAGAATCCTCCCAAGGTGCCCCAAGCTCCCAAGAAGCCTCTCACAAGCCTCTCTCTAGCCTTTGGAAGCACACTTCCAAGTAAGGGTTTTTTCTTCCTTTCTCATTTTTGTCAATTTTCTTTAAGTTGTATTGCCCTTTTAATTTCAATTATGAATGTTGGGGTATCGTTTCTCACCTCTCCCATACTTCCCTCTTATTGTTTGAATTATGGGAGACCCCTTTCTCTCTCATTAAAAGGCTCCCATGTACACCCGTTACTATGCCGAAATTCCGAAAGAAACCTTTTTCTCATCTTTTATATTCAAGAAATACTTTTGTATCATGAATCTAAATTCCTTTTAAATTGTTGGGACATGTATCTATATGACCTCCTTACTGTCCATTACATGTAAATATGATGAGGAACCCCTTTCTCTCTCATCAACCTTTTTTTTATGAATTCTTATGTCACGCCATTACGCTGCCGAAATCACACCGATTTTCTAAGCCAATATCATTGGGTAGTGAATACCATGCCCATTTCTCCATCAAGGGTATTCATCTTTATGCACATTTACTTATTGATTATAATGTTTCATGTATGAATTCCACATTACTTTATCGTGGAATAAATGATTATGTTTTATGAACCTATGTTTTATGATCCATGTGGCACACTTATGCATGAAATGAAATGTTTAAGAAGGGTGCGCCCTTTATAGCGCTCCAATGCATTGGGTAAAGTATAGTATCATGATACGTCATGTGCAATGAGTGTTGACTCATGCTAATTCAAGTGCAACGAGGGTTTACTCGTGCTTCATGTGCAATGAGGGTTTACTCATGCTCCATGTGCAATGAGCCTTGGCTCATGCTAATTCAATGTTAAGTGTTGTTGCCACATTTCCATGTTATGGTTATCATGATTTATCATGCCTTTATGTTCATGTTACTCTAATGCTCTATTGATGTTCCAATTGCCTAACATGTATTGTACTCCTCATGTTATTCATTGTGTACTCCCTTACTAGGCTTTATAGCTCACCCTTTTCTTATGCATGTCCTCAGGTTATCCCATGCAATGCTAAGTACGAAGGAATGTAGTGGTCATGTAAAGGAAGTTTTCAATAAAGATGTTGTATTTCAAGTTTAAAGTTTTTATGTAATGATCCTAATCCCCAAAGACACTAATCCTCTTGATCTTCTTTTTTGTATCAAGTGAAGTTTTATGTAATAAAGCATGCTTAAGTTGTAATAAAAAGCAGGGTTGTCATAGTTGGTATCAAAGGATAGGTTTAGTTATTTTTGGGATTAGGAAACCCTAGTAAAGCCTTAGATACAAGACTAAGCATAATAAAAACATCCCTAAGTTTTGGTAAATACTAAGTAAGTGGTTTATCAAACAAATACATCCCTGTCTGGATACGAGCAGGTAGAGGCGGCTCTGGCACAGATGTATCCTAGGGGTAAAACCCGAAAACACCGCTTTGAGCTAGACTCGAACGGGAACTGGTGCACGAAAACGGGCCTTGCTGCAATCTTGGTTACGACACTCCCGGGGGATATGTTTTGATAAATTCACAATCTTAGTATGAACCCTTATTAAGGAAAAAATGCCCCTAAGAATATATGTTAGAAGGAAGATCATGAAAATCCTGGATTGAATCCTATAGACTCATGAGTTAAAGAGATTAAAGTTTATTTATAAGTCATCAACTTTTGTCTTTGGATTACCCTTTATGTGTTACCCCTAAATTTCCTTTTATTCCAACCAATGGCCGGTAATAGGAGAACTCGGGCTAACAACCGTTGTGAAGATCAGTGTGATGATTGTACTTATGAGATGCCCAATCCAATGGGAGCGGGAATCACGAAATTTTTCACGCTTCTCTCTCAGCTAACTCAAGTTTTGAATAGAAACACTGGTCAAGAGGAACGTTCAACCCCCCCTAAGAAAGAACAAGTCGCTATCGAGAGCTTCATGAGACAAAGGCCTCCTACATTTAGTGGATCATCCGATCCCACGATCGCTGAACAATGGATCAACTCCATTGAAAAGATATTCTCCATCCTCCAATGCTCTGAAAAAGAGAAGGTTATCCTGGTGGCTTATCGTATGGAGGGTGAAGCTGATCAATGGTGGACGTTGATCAAAAATACGAAGCCTGAGGAGGAGATCGAGGCTTTGGAAGGGAAGGAATTCCGGAAGATGTTTTTTGATAAATATTTTCCACGCACCCTCCGTCTTAAGATGGAAAGAGACTTCCTTTCCCTCAAACAGAAAGATGAAGAATCTGTGGGAGCATACGAGGAAAACTTCACAAGGCTTGAACGATACGCTTCCAGCTTTGTCGTTACCCCCGAATGCAAGGTTGACCGCTTCTTTGGTGGGATGAAGCCTAGCTTGCGGAAAGCATTAGCGATCCGTGACTTCGACAGCTATGAGGAAATTGTCCGATGTGCCCTCAAGGTTGAAATGGAGATCGTAGAGTCACAGGGGTATCATGGGGACAAGAAGCGGAAGGTGGACTTCAATGCTAGTGGTCCGATGGATAAATCCAACGGTGCTAAGAAGTTCCAGCACCCCACTTGCCAAAAGTGTGGAAAGAAGCACCCTGGAAATTGCCTTAGGGGGATAAGAAAATGCTTCAAGTGTGGAAGAGAAGGGCACCTAGCTGTTAACTGTCAGCAAAAAGGACCCGCGGCTGCGACAGAGGAGAGGAATGCTCTGTTCGAACCTCAACGCGTTGTTCAATGCTAAAAATGCAAAGAACCGGGTCATTTTGCGAATCAGTTCCCTAATCTAAGGGTTATTGGAGGCAACCAGCAACCTCCAAGACAGCAAGGAAGAACTTTTGACATCACTTCTGCCGAAGTGAACCCCGACAATGAAGTGGTGACAGGTACGCTAGTTATTCATTCAAGAATAGCGAACGTACTTTTTGATTCAGGTTCTACGCATTCTTTTATATCTCAAAAGTTTAGTAGAACAATCCCTGCACCACCACAAATCATGGAAGTAAAGATGTCGGTGAGTACGGAAAATGGGGCAATCATTGCATCCCATGAATATAAGTCCTCCCCTGTTATAATTTGTGGATTGAATTTCCCGGTGAACCTCGTCATACTCCCTTTGGTGGAATTTGATGCAATTCTTGGCATGGATTGGCTTTCCTTATATAGAGCCAACAGAAATTGTCGGGAGAGGGAAATCACACTCCATATGGAGAATCGACCCCCGATTCTTTACAAGTGTTAGGAGGAAGATGAATCTCCTTTAGCTCCATCATCTCAAGCATGGATATTACTGCCTTATAAGCACACATATCTGGCTCAGATGATTGAGTCCAAGGAAGAAACCACCCTTGAAGAAATGCCTATTGTGAGGGAATTCGCTGAAGTATTTCCCGAGGAACTTCCTGGTCTTCCTCCAAGAAGAGATGTTGAGTTATCAATTGAACTTATACCTGGGGTGCTACCAATATCCAAGAATCCATATAGAATGGCTGTTGTTGAGCTTGAAGAGCTGAAAAAACAACTACAGGAGAATCTGGATAAAGGGTTTATACGCCCAAGTGCATCACCATGGGGTGCACCAGTCCTCTTCGTCCAGAAGAAGGATGGGTCAATGCGGCTTTGCATCGATTATCGTGAACTTAACAAAATAACGATAAAGAACAAGTATCCTCTCCCAAGAATCGATGACTTGTTTGATCAGCTGCGTGGAGCACAATACTTCTCCAAGGTGGACTTGCGGTCGGGATTTTATCAAGTAAGGGTGAAGAAGGAAGATATCCCCAAGACATCTTTTCGTACAAGGTATGGGCACTATGAATTCATAGTAATGCCTTTTGGACTCACCAATGCTCCAACAATATTCATAGACTTGATGAATAGAGTCTTTAGAGATTACCTTGACAAATTTGTGGTAGTCTTTATAGATGATATTCTAATATACTCCAAAACCAAGGAGGACCATGAGGAGAATTTAAAAACTGTACTAGAGACTTTGCGCAAGGAGAAGCTCTATGCAAAGTACAACAAGTGTGAGTTTTGGTTGAAGGAAGTCTCATTCTTGGGCCATATCATCACAAGCAATGGGATATCTGTGGACCCCTCCAAAACAGATGCAATTGAGGGATGGCCGAGGCCAACATCGGTAACTAATATCCATAGATTCTTGGGGTTAGATGGATATTATCGACGATTTGTGAGAAATTTCTCACGATTGTCCAACCCTCTTACCAAGCTAACTCGAAAGGGAGTAAAGTTTTCTTGGAGTGATGAATGCGAAGAAAGCTTCAGGGAGTTGAAAAGGAGGCTTATCACTGCACCCGTGCTCACTTTACCCACAAGTGGGGAGCTTTTTGTGGTATTCAGTGATGCTTCGAAGAAGGGCTTAGGATGTGTGCTGATGCATAATGATAAAGTGACATCCTATGCCTCAAGGAAGTTGAAAATCCATGAGCGAAACTATCCAACACATGATCTGGAGTTGGCAGCGGTGATCTTTGCCTTGAAAATCTGGCGGCATTATCTCTATGGAGAGAAATGTGAGATATATACTGACCACAAGAGTCTTAAATATATATTCACACAGAAAGAGCTTAATATGCGCTAGAGAATATGGATAGATCTCATCAAGGATTCTGACTGTTCAATATATTACCACCCTGGGAAGGCGAACAAGGTGGCGGATGCCCTAAGTAGAAAGGATCCAGCGATTCTATCAATGATGAGAATTTAAAAGGATCCAATCTTCTTAGACTTGATGAAGATGGACGTGGGAATCATAAAGAAGGGAACATCATCAATCCTTTCACAAATTATTGCTCAACCATCTCTTTTGGAAAGGTTAAAGGATGCTCAAAAGGATGATGCGGGAATCCAAGAAAAAGTGGAAGCTATCAAAAAGGGAAAATCCTCAGAGTTTAATGTTAATGAAGAAGGAATTGTGCGGTTTGAGAAAAGACTATGTGTTCCATCAAGTTCGGAGCTGAAGAAGGAACTTTTGGATGATTCACATAGTTCAAATTTCTCTATTCACCCAGGGAGCACAAAGATGTATCGAGATCTCTGAGAAAACTTTTGGTGGGATAATATGAAGAAGGAGATCGCTGAATATACATCAAAGTGCTTGGTGTGCCAGCAATTGAAGGCAGAGAGGCAGAATTCTAAGGGGATGATGCAACCATTTCCCATACCAGAATGGAAATGGGAGAACATCACCATGGACTTTGTCACTGGACTTCCAAGGACATCCAAAGGCAACAATGCAATCTGGGTTGTTGTGGATCGTCTTATAAAGACTGCACACTTCATTGCTATTCGATAGGATTTATCTTTGGATCAACTGGCACAGATATATATCAGGGATGTGGTACGGTTGCATGGAGTACCAGTATCTATTGTTTCTGACCGAGATTTAAGATTCACCTCTAAGTTTTGGAAGAGTCTTCAACATGCTCTGAATACTGAACTGAACTTCAGTACGGCCTATCATCCTCAAACTGATGGCCAATCCGAGCAGACTATCCAAACACTTGAGGATATGTTGAGAGCGTGCTCAATGGACTTTAAAGGAGGATGGGATCAACATCTTCCTCTAGTTGAGTTCTCTTATAATAATAGTTTCCACTCGAGCATCCAAATGGAACCATATGAAGCCCTGTATGGGAAAAGGTGTAGAACACCAGCATGTTGGGATGAGGTTGGTGAACGTAAGCTGCTTGGACTAGAAATGGTCGAAGAAATGGTAGAGAAGGTGAAAACCATTCAGCAGCATATCAAGGTAGCCCAAAGTCGACAGAAGAGTTATACAGATAATCATCGACGAGACCTTGAGTTTAAAGTCGGAGACATGGTGTTTTTATGCATATCTCCGTGGAATAAGGTCATGAGGTTTGGAAAGAAAGGGAAGTTAAGTCCAAGGTACATCGGCCCCTTCGAGATTCTTGATCGTGTTGGGGCTGTGGCCTATCGACTAGCACTTCCACCTACTATGGAAAAGGTGCATGATGTCTTCCATGTATCCCTCTTAAGGAAGTAAATACCAGACCCTTCACATGTACTCTCTTCCGAGGTGGTACAATTAGAAGACGATCTTTCTTATGAGGAGCAACCTGTGGAGATCTTAGATCGTAGAGAAAAAGTTCTATGAAATAAGACAATGCCCCTCGTCAAGGTGTTGTGGAGAAACCACAAGTTTGAAGAAGCAACTTGGGAGTCGGAGGATATGATGAAGCTAAGTTACCCACATTTTTTTTAGTGTGAGAAAAGGAAAATTTCGTGGGCGAAATTTCTTAAGGGGGGGATATTGTAACGACCCAAAGTTTCATTAATAGAAAATCCCTCTTGATACAGTTAAATGTTTCTTTATGAAAAATGTTTTTATAAGATGTCAACTTCTTTAGTTTTATGTTAAGATTTGTGACCGTTACTTTTATAGCCGTTGAACAGTGATCATCTGAGTAGTATAAATATATGGCTTTAACGAACCCATTTATACTCAGACAAAGGAAGCGATGGCCTCATCCAGTAGAATTACCCCTTATGAAGCCCATTTGTCAGTGCTCGGAAAAGAGGTGGCATCTTTGGGCTTTTCCCTTGACCAAGCCCAAGCTGAGCTTCATCAAGTCAAGCTCGAACGTGATCATCTACGGGAAAAGTGGAAGTTGATTGAAATTACCACTCGAGCGATGTTATCCGAGCCGCCCAAGAGTCTGTCACCATCGCACACCTTACCCTTAGGTCTTATGCGGCTATTTTAAGGGGTTATGTAACAAATAAGTAGCACCATGTTCATGTACATTATTTTTGTATATAATAATGAATATAATTTCTAGTCATTTTTGATACATTGTAATTAGTTTTTAAAGTACAAATGGTGTTTTTAGTTATTATTTAATTAAGAATTATATTTTATTAAATTAAAGGATTTTTGAATTAAATAATATTTTAATAAAATATTATTATTAATATTAAATTAATTTTTTATTAAGTATAAATGATCTTATAATTTTATGAATGCAATTAAAATTTTTATTAAGGTTTGAAAGCCATTTCTGTCAAAACCCGTGAATTTTTTTTATAAAAGTCGGTTTTTATTTTAAAAGTGAAAATTAACATATTTAGAAAATTATTTAGATAAAATAAATATTATTTTTGGAATCAGGACGTCGAAATTATCCAATGGTAAATTTTTCATAATTTTCTGAGACAGTCAAATTTTTGGGTAAAAATTA
This sequence comes from Viscum album, assembly GCA_963277665.1. NCBI lineage: Eukaryota > Viridiplantae > Streptophyta > Magnoliopsida > Santalales > Viscaceae > Viscum > Viscum album. Next base: position 482,937,631 of record OY728139.1, read on the forward strand.
AATACCATTTAAATATATAATGTGTTTTATGACATCATAATGACCCAATGGTGATGTAATAAAATAACATAATCCTTATGTTCGGCCAATATGTGTTTTATCATTAAAATAATGAGGTTTTGGGTTTGTTTGACTTACTTTTCAAAGCATTAATGGAGCTCTCAAGACTTATTCAACACTTTGCCTTTTTAAATTAATTTCCATGGGAGTGTGACTGACCTCCACATAAGCAACCCTAATTTTTTAATAAGTTCGGACCTTGGCCTTGTAAAATATTGTTTTCCTCTTTCCTTTTCCAGAAACCATGGGCAAATACCATGGGATGGTTTGTGGTTTGGATTATTTTAATATAAGGGGTCCCAAACCTAAATAATAAAGAATTCTCTCACCTTTCCTATATAAACCCACCCAAGCTCCCACTTCCTCCTCACTAAAATCCCTTGGAGTTCGTCCAACCTCTGCCCTACTCTCTCTAGAATCCTCCCAAGGTGCCCCAACCTCCCAAGAAGCCTCTCACAAGCCTCTCTCTAGCCTTTGGAATCACACTTCCAAGTAAGGGTTTTTTCTTCCTTTCTCATTTTTGTCAATTTTCTTTAAGTTGTATTGCCCTTTTAATTTAAATTATGAATGTTGGGGTATGGTTTCACACCTCTCCCATACTTCCCTCTTATTGTTTGAATTATGGGAGACCCCTTTCTCTCTCATTAAAAGCCTCCCATGTACACCCGTTACTATGCCGAAATTTCGAAAGAAACCTTTTTCTCCTCTTTTATATTCAAGCAATACTTTTGTATCATGAATATAAATTCCTTTTCAATTGTTTGGACATGTATCTATATGACCTCCTAACTTTCCATTACATTTAAATATTATGAGGAACCCCTTTATCTCTCATCAACCTTTTTTTTATGAATTCTTATGTCATGCTGTTACGCTGCCGAAATCACACCGATTTTCTAAGCCAATATCATTGGGTAGTGAATACCATGCCCATTTCTCCATCAAGGGTATTCACCTTTATGCACATTTACTTATTGATTATAATGTTTCATGTATGAATTCCACATTCCTTTATCGTGGAATTAATGATTATGTTTTATGAACCCATGTTTTATGATCCATGTGGCACACTTATGCATGAAATGAAATGTTTAAGAAGGGTGCGCCCTTTATAGCGCTCCAATGCATTGGGTAAAGTATAGTATCATGATACTTCATGTGCAATGAGTGTTGACTCATGCTAATTCAAGTGAAACGATGGTTTACTCGTGCTTCATGTGCAATGAGGGTTTACTCATGCTCCATGTGCAATGAGCCTTGGCTCATGCTAATTCAATGTTAAGTGTTGTTGCCACATTTCCATGTTATGGTTATCATGCTTTATCATGGCTTTATGTTCATGTTACTCTAATTCTCTATTGATGTTACTATTTCCTAACATGTATTGTACTCCTCATGTTATTCATTGTGTACTCCCTTACTGGGCTTTATAGCTCACCCTTTTCTTATGCATGTCCTCAGGTTATCCCATGCAATGCTAAGTACAAAGGAATGTAGTGGTCATGTAAAAGAAGTTTTCAATAAAGATGTTGTATTTCAAGTTTAAAGTTTTTATGTAATGATCCTAAGACCCAAAGACACTAAACCTCTCGATCTTCTTTTTTGTATCAAGTGAAGTTTTATGTAATAAAGCATGCTTAAGTTGTAATAAAAAGCAGGGTTGTCATAGTTGGTATCAAAGGATAGGTTTAGTTATTTTTGGGAAAGGAAACCCTAGTAAAGCCTTAGATCCAAGAATAAGCATAATAAAAACATCCCTAAGTTTTGTTAAATAGTAAGTAAGTGGTTTATCAAACAAATACATCCCTGTCTGGATACGAGCAGGTAGAGGTGGCTCTGGCACAGATGTATCCTAGGGGTAAAACCCGAAAACACCGCTTTGAGCTAGAATCGAACGGGAACTGGTGCACGACAACGGGCCTTGCTGCACTCTTGGTTACGACACTCCCGAGGGATATGTTTTGATAAATTCATAATCTTAGTATGAACCCTTATTAAGGGAAAAATGCCCCTAAGAATATATGTTAGAAGGAAGATCATGAAAAGCCTGGATTGAATCCTATAGACTCATGAGTTAAAGAGATTAAAGTTTATTTATAAGTCATCAACTTTTGTCTTTGGATTACCCTTTATGTGTTACCCCTAACTTTCCTTTTATTCCAGCCAATGGCCGGTAATAGGAGAACTCGGGCTAACAACCGTTGTGAAGATCAGTGTGATGATTGTACTTATGAGATACCCAATCCAATGGGAGCAGGAATCGTGAACTTTGTCACGCTTCTATCTCAGCTAACTCAAGTTTTGAATAGAAACACTGGTCAAGAGGAATGTTCAACCGCCCCTAAGAAAGAACAAGTCGCTATCGAGAGCTTCATGAGACAAAGGCCTCCAACTTTTAGTGGATCATCCGATCCCACGAACGCTGAACAATGGATCAACTCCATTGAAAAGATATTCTCCATCCTCCAATGCTCTGAAAAAGAGAAGGTTCTCCTGGCGGCTTATCGTATGGAGGGTGAAGCAGATCAATGGTGGACGTTGATCAAAAATACGAAGCCTGAGGAGGAGATCGAGGCTTTGGAATGGAAGGAATTCCGGAAGATGTTTTTTGATAAATATTTTCCATGCACCCTCCGTCTTAAGTTGGAAAGGGACTTCCTTTCCCTCAAATAGAAAGATGAAGAATCTGTGGGAGCGTACGAGGAAAACTTCACAAGGCTTGCACGATACGCTTCCGGCTTTGTCGTTACCCCCGAATGCAAGGTTGACCGCTTCTTTGGTGGGCTGAAGCCTAGCTTGCGGAAAGCATTAACAATCCGTGACTTCGACAGCTATGAGGAAATTTTCCGATGTGCCCTCAAGGTTGAAATGGAGATCGGAGAATCACAGGGGTATCATGGGGGCAAGAAGCGGAAGGTGGACTTCAATGCTGGTGGTCCGATGGATAAATCCAACGGTGCTAAGAAGTTCCAGCACCCCACTTGCCAAAAGTGCGGAAAGAAGCACCCTGGAAATTGCCTTAGGGGGACAAGAAAATGCTTCAAGTGTGGAAGAGAAGGGCACCTAGCTGTTAACTGTCAGCAAGAAGGACCCGCGTCTGCGACAAAGGAGAGGAACACTCCGTTCGAACCTTAACGCGTTGTTCAATGCTACAAATGCAAAGAACCGGGTCATTTTTCAAATTAGTGCCCTAATCCAAGGGTTATTGGAGGCAACCAGCAACCTCCAAGATAGCAAGGAAGAACTTTTGCCATCACTTCTGCCGAAGTGAACCCCGACAACGAAGTGGTGACAGGTACGCTAGTTATTCATTCAAGAATAGCGAACGTACTTTTTGATTCTGGTTCTACGCATTCTTTTATATCTCAAAAGTTTAGTAGAACAATCCCTACACCACCACAAATCATGGAACCAAAGATGTCGGTGAGTACGGCAAATGGGGCAATCATTGCATCCCATGAATATAAGTCCTCCCCTGTTATAATCTGTGGATTGAATTTCCCGGAGAACCTCGTCATACTCCCTTTGGTGGAATTTGATGCAATTCTTGGTATGGATTGACTTTCCTTATATAGAGCCAACATAAATTGTCGGGAGAGGGAAATCACACTCCATATGGAGAATCGACCCCCGATTCTTTACAAGTGTCAGGAAGAAGATGAATCTCATTTAGCTCCATCATCTCAAGCATGGATATTACTGCCTTATGAGCACGCATATCTGGATCAGATGATTGAGTCCAAGGAAGAAACCACCCTTGAAGAAATTCCTATTGTGATGGAATTTGCTGAAGTATTTCCCGAGGAACTTCCTGGTCTTCCTCCAAGAAGAGATGTTGAGTTCTCAATTGAACTTATACCTGGGGTGATACCAATATCCAAGACTCCATATAGAATGGCTGTTGTTGAGCTTGAAGAGCTGAAGAAACAACTACAGGAGAATCTGGATAAAGGGTTTATACGCCCAAGTGCATCACCATGGGGTGCACCAGTCCTCTTCGTCAAGAAGAAGGATGGGTCAATGCGGCTTTGCATCGATTATCGTGAACTTAACAAAATAATGATATAGAAAAAGTATCCTCTCCCAAGAATCGATGACTTGTTTGATCAGCTGCGTGGAGCACAATACTTCTCCAAGGTGGACTTGCGGTCGGGATATTATCAAGTAAGGGTGAAGAAGGAAGATATCCCCAAGACTGCTTTTCGTACAAGGTACGGGCACTATGAATTCATAGTAATGCCTTTTGGACTCACCACTGCTCCAGAAATATTCATGGAATTGATTAATAGAGTCTTTAGAGATTACCTTGACAAATTTGTGGTAGTCTTTATAGATGATATTCTAATATACTCCAAAACCAAGGAGGACCATGCGGAGAATTTAAAAACTGTACTAGAGACTTTGCGCAAGGAGAAGCTCTATGCAAAGTACAACAAGTGTGAGTTTTTGTTGAAGGAAGTATCATTCTTGGGCCATATCATCACAAGAAATGGGATATCTGTGGACCCCTCCAAAACAGATGCAATTGAGGGATGGCCGAGGCCAACATCGGTAACTGATATCCATAGATTCTTGGGGTTAGCTGGATATTATCGACGATTTGTGAGAAATTTCTCACGATTGTCCAACCCTCTTACCAAGATAACTCGAAAGGGAGTAAAGTTTTCTTGGAGTGATGAATGCGAAGAAAGCTTCAGGGAGTTGAAAAGGAGGCTTATCACTGCACCCGCGCTCACTTTACCCACAAGTGGGGAGCTTTTTGTGGTATTCAGTGATGCTTCGAAGAAGGGCTTAGGATGTGTGCTGATGCAGAATGATAAAGTGATATCCTATGCCTCAAGGTAGTTGAAAATCCATGAGCGAAACTATCCAACGCATGATCTGGAGTTGGCAGCGGTGATCTTTGCCTTGAAAATCTGGCGTTATTATCTCTATGGAGAGAAATGTGAGATATATACTGACCACAAGAGTCTTAAATATATATTCACACAGAAAGAGCTTAATATGCGCCAGAGAAGATGGATAGAGCTCATCAAGGATTATGACTGTTCAATACATTACCACCCTGGGAAGGCGAACAAGGTGGCAGATGCCCTAAGTAGAAAGGATCCAGTGATTCTATCAATGATGAGAATTGAAAAGGATCCAATCTTCTTAGACTTGATGAAGATGGACGTGGGAATCATAAAGAAGGGAACATCATAAATCCTTTCACAAATGATTGCTCAACCATCTCTTTTGGAAAGGTTAAAAGATGCTCAAAAGGATGATGTGGGAATCCAAGAAAAAGTGGAAGCTATCAAAAAGGGAAAATCCTCAGAGTTTAATGTTAATGAAGAAGGAATTGTGCGGTTTGGGAAAAGACTATGTGTTCCATCAAGTTCGGCGCTGAAGAAGGAACTTTTGGATGATGCACATAGTTAAAATTTCTCTATTCACCCAGGGAGCACAAAGATGTATCGAGATCTCTGAGAAAACTTTTGGTGGGATAATATGAAGAAGGAGATTGCTGAATATACATCAAAGTGCCTGGTGTGTCAGCAATTGAAGGCAGAGAGGCAGAAGTCTAAGGGGATGATGAAACCATTGCCCATACCAGAATGGAAATGGGAGAACATCACCATGGACTTTGTCACTGGACTTCCAAGGACATCCAAAGGCAACAATGAAATCTGGGTTATTGTGGATCGTCTTACAAAGACTGCACACTTCATTGCTATTCGAGAGGATTTCTCTTTGGATCAACTGACACAGATATATATCAGGGATGTGGTATGGTTGCATGGAGTACCACTATCTATTGTTTCTGACCGAGATCCAAGATTCACCTCTAAGTTTTGGAAGAGTCTTCAACATGCTCTGAATACTGAACTGAACTTCAGTACGGCCTATCATCCTCAAATTGATGGCCAATCCGAGCGGACTATCCAAACACTTGAGGATATATTGAGAGTGTGCTCAATGGAATTTAAAGGAGGATGGGATCAACATATTCCTCTACTTGAGTTCTATTATAATAATAGTTTCCACTCGAGCATCCAAATGGCACTATATGAAGCCCTGTATGGGAAAAGGTGTAGAACACCAGCATGTTGGGATGAGGTCGGTGAACGTAAGCTGCTTGGACCAGAAATGGTCGAAGAAATGGTGGAGAAGGTGAAAACCATTTAGCAGCATATCAAGGTAGCCCAAAGTCGACAGAAGAGTTATGCAGATAATCATCGACGAGACCTTGAGTTTAAAGTCGGAGACATGGTGTTTTTACGCATATCTCTGTGGAAGAAGGTCATGAGGTTTGGAAAGAAAGGGAAGTTAAGTCCAAGGTACATCGGCCCCTTCGATATTCTTGATCGTGTTGGGGCTGTGGACTATCGACTAGCACTTCCACCTACTATGGCCAAGGTGCATGATGTCTTCCATGTATCCCTCTTAAGGAAGTACATACCAGACCCTTCACATGTACTCTCTTCCGAGGTGGTACAATTAGAAGACGATCTTTCTTATGAGGAGTAACCAGTGGAGATCTTAGGTCATAGAGAAAAAGTTCTACGAAATAAGACAATGCCCCTCGTCAAGGTGTTGTGGAGAAACCACAAGTTTGAAGAAGCAACTTGGGAGTCGGAGGATATGATGAAGCTAAGTTACCCACATTTGTTTTAGTGTGAGAAAAGGAAAATTTCGTGGGCGAAATTTCTTAAGGGGGGAATATTGTAACGACCCAAAGTTTCATTAATAGAAAATCCCTCTTGATCCAGTTAAATGTTTCTTTATGAAAAATGTTTTTATAAGATGTCAAATTCTTTAGTTTTACGTTAAGATTTGTGACCATTACTTTTATAGCTGTTGAACAGTGATCATTTGAGTAGTATAAATATAAGGCTTTAACGAACCCATTTCTACTCAGACAAAGGAAGCGATGGCCTCATCTAGTAGAATTGCCCCTTACGAAGCCCATTTGTCAGAGCTCAGAAAAGAGGTGGCTTCTTTGGGCTTTGCCCTTGACCAAGCCCAATCTGAGCTTCATTAAGTCAAGCTCGAACGTGATCGTCTACGGGAAAAGTGGAAGTTGATTGAAATTACCACTCGAGCGATGTTATCCGAGCCGCCCCAAGAGTCTGTCACCATCGCACACCTTACCCTTAGGTCTTATGCGGATATTTTAAGGGGTTATGTAACAAATAAGTAGCACCATGTTCATGTACATTATTTTTGTATATAATAATGAATATAATTTCTAGTCATTTTTGATACATTGTAATTAGTTTTTAAAGTACAAATGGTGTTTTTAGTTATTATTTAATTAAGAATTATATTTTATTAAATTAAAGGATTTTTGAATTAAATAATATTTTAATAAAATATTATTATTAATATTAAATTAATTTTTTATTAAGTATAAATGATCTTATAATTTTATGAATGCAATTAAAATTTTTATTAAGGTTTGAAAGCCATTTCTGTCAAAACCCGTGATTTTTTTTATAAAAGTCGGTTTTTATTTTAAAAGTGAAAATTAACATATTTAGAAAATTATTTAGATAAAATAAATATTATTTTTGGAATCAGGATGTCGAAATTATCCAACGGTGAATTTTTCATAATTTTCTGAGACAGTCAAATTTTTGGGTAAAAATTAAATACCATTTAAATATATAATGTGTTTTATGACATCATAATGACCCAATGGTGATGTAATAAAATAACATAATCCTTATGTTCGGCCAATATGTGTTTTATCATTAAAATAATGAGGTTTTGGGTTTGTTTGACTTACTTTTCAAAGCATTAATGGAGCCCTCAAGACTTATTCAACACTTTGCCTTTTTAAATTAATTTCCATGGGAGTGTGACTCACCTCCACATAAGCAACCCTAATTTTTTAATAAGTTCGGACTTTGGCCTTGTAAAATATTTTTTTCCTATTTCCTTTTCCAGAAACCATGGGAAAATACCATGGGATGGTTTGTGGTTTGGATTATTTTAATATAAGGGGTCCCAAACCTAAATAATAAAGAATTCTCTCACCTTTCCTATATAAACCCATCCAAGCTCCCACTTCCTCCTCACTAAAATCCCTTGGAGTTCGTCCAAACTCTGCCCTACTCTCTCTAGAATCCTCCCAAGGTGCCCCAAGCTCCCAAGAAGCCTCTCACAAGCCTCTCTCTAGCCTTTGGAATCACACTTCCAAGTAAGGGTTTTTTCTTCCTTTCTCATTTTTGTCAATTTTCTTTAAGTTGTATTTCCCTTTTAATTTCAATTATGAATGTTGGGGTATGGTTTCTCACCTCTCCCATACTGCCCTCTTATTGTTTGAATGATGGGAGACCCCTTTCTCTCTCATTAAAAGCCTCCCATGTACACCCGTTACTATGCCGAAATTCCGAAAGAAACCTTTTTCTCCTCTTTTATATTCAAGCAATACTTTTGTATCATGAATCTAAATTCCTTTTCAATTGTTGGGACATGTATCTATATGACCTCATTACTGTCCATTACATGTAAATATGATGAGGAACCCCTTTCTCTCTCATCAACCTTTTTTTTATGAATTCTTATGTCACGCCGTTACGCTGCCGAAATCACACCGATTTTCTAAGCCAATATCATTGGGCCGTGAATACCATGCCCATTTCTCCATCAAGGGTATACACCTTTATGCACATTTACTTATTGATTATAATGTTTCATGTATGAATTCCACATTCCTTTATCGTGGAATAAATGATTATGTTTTATGAACCCATGTTTTATGATCCATGTGGCACACTTATGCATGAAATGAAATGTTTAAGAAGGGTGCGCCCTTTATAGCGCTCCAATGCATTGGGTAAAGTATAGTATCATGATACATTATGAGCAATGAGTGTTGACTCATGCTAATTCAAGTGCAATGAGGGTTTACTCGTGCTTCATGTGCAATGAGGGTTTACTCATGCTCCATGTGCAATGAGCCATGGCTCATGCTAATTCAATGTTAAGTGTTGTTGCCACATTTCCATGTTATGGTTATCATGATTTATCATGCCTTTATGTTCATGTTACTCTAATGCTCTATTGATGTTCCTATTGCCTAACATGTATTGTACTCCTCATGTTATTCATTGTGTACTCCCTTACTGGGCTTTATAGCTCACCCTTTTCTTATGCATGTCCTCAGGTTATCCCATGTAATGCTATGTACGAAGGAATGTAGTGGTCATGTAAAGGAAGTTTTCAATAAAGATGTTGTATTTCAAGTTTAGAGTTTTTATGTAATGATCCTAAGCCCCAAAGACACTAAACCTATCGATCTTCTTTGTTGTATCAAGTGAAGTTTTATGTAATAAAGCATTCTTAAGTTGTAATAAAAAGTAGGGTTGTCATAGTGCTGTCATGACACGTCAAATTGATTATATTTTTAAGGTTGATTTATAGTCTAGGGTAAACCCTAGGTCGTCTCTCAAGGAGCGTTGGTAGGTTTAGTGTGTGTGTTCTTAATAAAAGGGACTAAAAAGGGGGGTGGTTTTGAAAAGAGTTTAAAACAATGACTTAGTTGAAATAGATTAAAAATTGAGTGACCTAGTGGATTGTAAAAAATATGAGATAAAAGGGTCGATGTGATTTCACTACACACATATCAAGTTCATTGTTCATAGAGATTCATCTTAGGTTTAGAGTAATTCTTTGGTTGGAATTAATTGGAATCCCGATTAATTCCTAAGCTTTTATTTCAATGCTTTAAGGACCAAACCTTGATGTGACAATCGTATTTTCAAGGTCCAGTACTTATGCATGGAATAAGAGATTACAAAGCATATTGAAATCTCAATAAGTTGGGTATGAAAAGGATTCTTGTGATGTCCAATCAGAACAACACAAGTCACGCACTCAAAATCTCACACCGATCGGTTAGAAATTAAGAGCATAACACTCACATGTATAAAATCAAGCATTCTAATCTGAAATAAAATAAGATATATGGAATGAAATGTTTAAACACCCAAATTAATCTAAACCAGTAGCTAATGTATGCATCAGAACTCCCTTGACATGTGTGTAGCTCCCTCACAACGAACACCCAACTTTTAGCTCGACACTGGGAGGTGGAGGAAGCTCGGGTGGAACTCCTTCTTCATTGTTGATCCCTCTATGAGGATAGGGGCCTCCAGAACCTCCAAGGTGATTAGGAGACTCCTATAGGACTCCAAATTATCATAACTTCACTCCTTGTCCGAACTTACAAATGAGGAGCCCAAGGTGCCCTTTTATAGAAAATGTGGGAGGTGGTTTTGGGCACATAGATTTCATCAATATACTTGCAAGACACGTTTTGTCCTTCAGACAGTCTTATCTAGCTTTGGAGAAAATAGAAAGGTTGTATACCTACCTCTTGACTGTCTCCACCGAAAGGTTGGAACCGTTTGGACAAATACTGCTCGAGATATTGATAAAATACAGAACACCGCATTTGACTTGGTCCAAATTCGGTGTCTTGGACAGATTAGTTCGGATGGGCCTCATAAAAGCCGAATCAGGATTGGGTTCCTTAATATGAAATGTAGCCTATTAAATTTTGGACAGACCCACAAAATTTCAGCCCATTTGGATGCACGGATTTCGTGTACTATTTAAAACAGTGGACAGATGTCCATGGATCCATGCAATTTTGGCCCATTTTTCTTTCACTTCATCAAGGGCCCTCCAAATCACCTCCACCTACATTGAAACAATAAAAACAAGTAACATTTCCCATTATAACAGTTATAAACACAAAATTATTTAATCAAACATGAAGCACAATTTGATAATATTTTTATAATTTTTAATACAAAATATGTTTAGCACAACGTTGTAAGGGTGAAAATGAAACAGTGAATCGTGGTATGATCACACCCCCACACCTAAACATTTTCACTCCTAGGAAAATTCACATTTCTAAAAATTATGCATGTAGATATTCCCAACTTCATGAAGATTTAACATTCTTGAGAAATTAATTTCTGATAGAATTGTGATCAAAGCACAAATCACACCGAGGAGTTATTCTCAGTGATCATGGAAAAAGTCATCTCAAAAATTGTATCCAAATGAAATTCGAATAGACTAATGATACCAATCAAAGAAAATAATTCAAAAGTTAATCATGTCACCAATTCTATATGTGTGTGTGTGACAACCATTTCATGCTATTCTTTCCACTTTCTATTAAATAAATATAAGTTATTTTAAAATTAGTCTACTAACTTGATTCTTTCCACCGAACCTGCCCTATATCATTTGCAATCAAATTCCATGACCCACTCAATTAAGCATTCCCAGAAGTCAAACCTAAATCTCCCGACCTAGAAATCCCCATATGCTATACATTTCATCACTCCCCTCAATATTTTTTTTTCAAAAGTTTCACTTGGAAGAAATCTCACACTCTAATCTCAACCCATGTTTGATGTCCTCACGACACTAATTGTAATAGTTATAACAACTTCAAAAGTCGAGAAAGGGTGGTTTTTGACCTGCCCAAAATACAACCCCATTTTTTTTGTTTTTTTTTTGAGGGTGTACAACAGTTGGATAACAGGTACACACGCGTAGGTCAATCTGGTACAGTAATGAAATAGACCGGATAAGGAACGAACGTATGTAAAGATCATTTAGAAAGTAGAGAAAAATTAACCTAACTTATATTTACCTTCAATAAAGTAAGAAATATTCACACTTCATGGTTGGGTGCAAAAATTTGTGGAGAGATTAAATGACACAATTTCCCCTTAAACTATTCACAAAAAGGGTACCACTCTTCTCAATGGATTCAAAATGATACAACCATTCATATCATCGACCAACAACCAATTTTCAAGAGAAATTCACACCACAATGTTGAATTAATGCTAAAATGCACATTTCATCAGAATTTGTTTTTTGAATGTTAAAACAACTTGAAAATGGGAAATTCCTCATGTATTTTCAATAAAATCAATGATAAAATGGGCATCATTTTCCATGATAAATTAGGCATCAAAATTATCATTTTAGCACAGAAGTGAGGAGGGGAAATAGGGGGGAAAGTGACAATACCATGCAACAAGCGAAAAAGAGAAAAAAAATAAGGAAAGATGATAAAAAATTCCTAACTAACCCAGGAATGTACCCATCCCCCCACACCTAGAGAATATAGTGTCCTCACTGTAATAAAAGAGACTGTGGGAAGAAAGGATAAAACCTGGTGAGTGTTATTCATAGACCGCTTCTTGAACATGGAGTTCCTCCATTGGGGACTCTGGAATGGCTTCATGGAAGTGCTTTAGCTGCTGCCCATTGACAGTGAAGGTTTGATTGGTGTCTTCATTTTGAACCTGGACAACACCAAATGGAGAGACATTAGTAACAATGTAAGGTCCAAACCAATGGGAACGAAGCTTACCAGGATGCAACTTCAGCCTTGCATTATAAAGGAGGACCTTCTGCCCAATATGGAACTGAAGATGAAGGATAAGACGGTCATGGGCAGCCTTGGTTCTCTCCTTATAAATCCTGGAGTTTTCATATGCATCTCTTCTCATTTCCTCTAGCTCCTGAATCTGCAACTTCCTTTGAGCACCTGCACCAGAATGATTAGAATTGCATTGTTTGATGGCCCAATAGGCCTGGTGCTCTACCTCAACAGGGAGGTGACAACTCTTCCCAAAAACTAGCCGATATGGTGACATGACAATTGGAGTTTTGAATGCAGTACGGTAAACCCATAATGAATCATCGAGTCTAAGACTCCAGTATTTTCTATTTGGATGAAATGTTTTCTCAAGAATCTGTTTTACCTCTCTATTTGACACTTCGTCTTGACCATTTGTTTGTGGGTGATAAGCAGTAGACACTCGATGCCCAACCCCATACCTGCGCAAAAGAGATTGCATTGTGCAGTTGCAGAAATGAAAACCCTGATCACTGATGATAAACCCAGGTAATCCAAACCTATAGAATATTTGGGTTCTCAAAAATTCCACAACTGTCTTGGAATCATCTGTCCTCGTGGCTCGTGCCTCTACCCACTTTGAAACATAATCCACTGCCAGAAGAATGTAATGGTTCCCAAATGAATTGGGGAATGGTCCCATAAAGTCAATGCCCCAAACATCAAAAATGTCATGGAAGAGTAAGGGTTGTTGGGGCATCTCATTTCTTTTAGAGACATTCCCTATTCTTTGACAGCGAGGACAAGATTTACAATATTTGTGGGAATCCCGAAACAAAGTGGGCCAAAAGAGACCAGAATCGAAGACCTTGCGAGCAGTCCGTTGGGGACCAAAGTGGCCCCCACAAGCAAGTGTATGGCAGAACCTAAGGATAGACTGAAACTCACTATAAAGAACACAACGCCTAATAACTTGATCACTACATGTGCGCCAGAGGTAGGGGTCATCCCAAATGTACCAACGAGACTCATGTTTTAGACGATCGGCCTGGTTTTTGGTGAAATCAGCAGGAATGCAAGACGCTACCAAATAATTTACAATTTCAGCATACCAAGGAATAACATCTTGCACTCGATACAATTGCTCATCAGGAGACAATTCATTTATGTGAATATAGGGGGATGAGTCAATGTCCGAGGATGGAAGAATCCTACTGATATGGTCAGAAACCACATTCTCTGCTCCTTTTTTATCCCTAATTTCTAGATCAAATTCCTGAAGGAGGAGCATCCAGCGAATGAGACGTGGTTTGGCTTCTGGTTTTTTTAGGAGATATCGGAGGGCTGCATGGTCTAAGAACACAACGACTTTGGACCCTAGAAGGTATGACCTGAATTTATCCAAGGCAAACACAATGGCAATAAATTCTTTTTCAGTTGTGCTGTAGTTTCCTTGGGCAGGGTGCAGAGTACGCGAGGAATTAAGAGCATAACACTCACATGTATCAAATCAAGCATTCAGATCTGAAATAAAATAAGATACATGGAATGAAATGTTTAAACATCAAAATTAATCCAAACCAGTAGCTAATGTATGCATCGGAACTCCCTTGACATGTGTGTAGCTCCCTCACAACAAACACCCAACTTTTAGCTCGACATCGGGAGGAGGAGGAAGATCGGGTGGAACTCCTTCTTCATTGTTGATCCCTCTATGAGGATAGGGGCCTCCAGAACCTCCAAGGTGATTAGGAGAATCCTCTAGGACTCCAAATTGGTAGCACTTCACTCCTTGGCCGAACTTACAAATGAGGAGCCCAAGGTGCCCTTTTATAGAAAATGTGGGAGGTGGTTTTGGGCACACATATTTCATCAATCCACTTTCACGACGAGTTTAGGCCTTTATACAGTCTTATCTAGCTTTGGAGAAAATAGAAAAGTTGTAGCCCTACCTCTTTAATGTATCCACCGAAAGTTTGGCACCGTTTGGACAAATACTGCTCTAGATATTGATAAAATACAGAACACTGCATTTGACTTGGTCCAAATTCGGTGGCTTGGACAAATCAGTTCGTATGGGCCCCATAAGAGCCTAATCAGGATTGGGTTCCTTAATATGAAATGTATCATATTGAAATTTGGACAGGCCCACAAAATTTCAACCCATTTGGATTCACGGATTTCGTGTACTATTCAAAACAGTGGACAGATGTCCATGGATCCATGCAATTTTGGCCCATTTTTCTTTCACTTCATCAAGGGCCCTCCAAATCACCTCCACCTACATTAAAACAATAAAAACAAGTAACATTGCCCATTATAAAAGTTATAAACACAAAATTATTTAATCAAACATTAAGCACAATTTGATAATATTTTTATAATTTTTAATACAAAATATGTTTAGCACAACGTTGTAAGGGTGAAAATGAAACAGTGAATCGTGGTACGATCACTGATGAAACCCCTCCTAGACACTTTTGACAGTGGAAGGAACGTATTCTTACTACAAGGGAAGGATCATGAGGTGTATCCATGTTGGATGCTATAGGGAAGGAAGTAGAAGGCGTACCTGTAGCACTCTTTGTGGTATAAGGAATGTGTAGCATTGTAGTTGGGGAAAGGACGGGGTAGGAAATGGTCAAGGGTTTCTGCACCTGCTGAACAGGTTCTTTCAATATCCGTCCGGGTAACAATCTTCCCATAGTTGGGAATATTCCCATGATAAAAAGGTGGGCCCCGTTGTGTTAGGAATGATAATATCCCTAGGTGTACCTTCATGCATCATCAGAAGCCATAATTGGCAGAGAACCATAGGATGATATTCTCCCCTAAATTGAACAACCAGAAGCAGCGTAGTTTGTTAAAGGCATCCAAATTTCCTGGAAAATTGGTTGTGGAGGTATGGCTCACAAATGACTACTCATTCCACACAAGCAGTGAACATCCCATCCCAAAGGTTGATGAGGTAGGAGAATTCTTCCATATAACCACCCCTGTCACCTCTCAATGACACATGAGGGGTAAGATGCAGTGCAAATGAGAAATGAGAAGGATCGTTCAATAGCCCAACCACATCGGTAACGCTCAAAGACCTGGGATGAACAAAAGAAATGTTGAGAAGAGCAAGATGAAAGTTAGAATGGGGAACCCTTGAAGTATATTGGTATTCATAACAGGGGATGTGTTCCACCATCCACCCATACTGGAATTGGAATGGTCCGCTGAGATGATGTGGAGGCCTGCCTTCCCGTATCTATCCTAACAATTCATAAAGCTAGGAAAGGGTAGGAAATTCCAAATTAATGGGTTGACCCTCTTATAGCATGGCCGACATCATTAAGATATAGTCCTGAACCTCGGTATATACGTCGTGGGATAGAAAAATCCATCTGCTAAAAAACATGGTGAAAAAACCTGCAAGCCTAAGCGTCAGGGATACATCTGGGAAAAACTCACATCCCCATGTGGTATATCTTCCCACTTCAAGGGTAGCACAATGTGAACCTATATTTTGGTGGGATTGACGGGTTAGGTGAGTCCCGACTATGGTGAGCCCTTGTCTTGGGTCTGTTCAGCAGCAATAATAACCCTATCCCACCTCGAATGGGATGAGAGAGCGAGCCTCGAAGGGATGATCAAGTAATCCCTATGTTGTGACTTGTAGACACTTTGTCAAAGTGGAGACATGCTTAGTGTCATTCCATGCGGTGGAAGCTGGGAGAAACTCATCGTACATTTCTCCAAATATGGGGAGTCCTCTGAGCTGGTAAATATCCCATAGACTTATTCCCACCTCCCCATGCAATAGGTGGAAGGTGTTGGTGCTCGAACACCAGAAGATCAACAATTTCAGAAGGATTTCACCCATAGAAAAGATTTCAAACTGAGAAACCTAGGATTACTGATACAAGACTAGCGCCTCCATTTGTTCGGGGGACTCCAAATAGGTTTGATGTACCCAGAACGCCCGAGCCCACTCATCAGAGTAACATCCTACGACCCACAAATCCTACTTGGTGCTCCACCCGCCGCTAGGATTTTCTTAGGAGATACTAAAAATGGATGGATATTCTTGAGCGTCTATTCTCAGGACACCATCGCGACACCCTCAGTTTCCCTGAGTCCATGTCGAGGCTCATAATATGAAAGCATTTTCTTAAATTAGAGCAGTGTTGACCTCTCCAACTATGGAAATGTTGGCACAATCATGACCTTGTGGTGCCTCTATGAGAATTAAAGGGATGTCAGGGTTAAGAAACAGTAGAGGCATGTCACCAAGAATACCAAATCCATAAAGTGGAAACTACACGAATAATAGATAATCTAAGATATCTAGCATCAATAAGTCTGTCAAAAATCTTTCACAAGGAATTATGGGGGCTCGAAGATGATCATCGCAATTCCCCACCATGGTTTCCCTTTTCTTCTTTGTTTTTTCAATGGCCCGTGTAACAACCAATTTAGCCTACACAGGAAGATCCAAAAGCTGATGAAAAGTCATTCCAATAAAAAATTGTTGGATAAAGTCTATGGAATAATGGCTAAATGATTCAAAATATGTCCGTATAAAGATCCGTGTAATGGATTCCAAAAATGGTACGCGGTAGCCACAATCCGCATACTACGTAATAAGAAGAGGTAACCCAGCCTACAATTATGGTACGCTATCTCATTCTACCATGTACAACCATGGTATGTGAACCATTCATGAGGCGTTGGCCCACAGATCGTTGGCCGACGAACAGAAAGATTCGTGGAAAGAGGACACCGCAAACCTATGCCTTGATTAAGTTTGTATTGCAGAATGATTGATTGAAGATTAAGTTCAGATTGTTAATTTTCAAAAGTCTGGTTCGCCTTTTCAAATTCAATATTCCGACAAGCCAGTTGCGTAGAATCCTCCTACATGGAATCTGGATTTTAATATTAAAATTCCACAGTTCTGTTCGCAGAATCCAAAATATGGTACGCCGATGGAAAATTTCTAGGAAATATGTTTGCGGAACATACAAAGTAGTTCGCGAATGGAATTTTTTCAAGGAGAATAGTATTTGAGAGTAGAGGAATCTAGAAAAATCAATAGTACTTTTCACCGTGAGAAATGGTAAAAGACAAATGACATGGGCCCCTATATATAGGTGTGGTCTCCTCCTATTGGGTCTATTTGTTCTACCGCGAACCATTTCAGTTCAGGACTGCTTCTATATTCGATTAGTCCCCTTTTAGTTCTGAACAGACACCATTCAGATGGGGTCATTTATAGGGTCCTAAAAATTCGGTCAAGGGATGAAAATACCCCCACAATTGAAAATGCTTTGCAGAAGGAAGCAAGTACTCCTACAAGTCTAGCAAGGCGAATAGACTCAAATTGAGTTGCGATATTTAGAAGCAACATGAAGGAATTCATGTTTTCAAAGCATTTCAAGTGGAATGCATCCTATCACTGGGAAAGGTATGCGGACCAGCTAGATAACGGACCACTAGGTACGCAGAATGATCTGCATGCAGTTGGCCTATGAGGCGGTGGCCAACGAGGAAGGAAGACCGCCAACCGAGTTCCTGACAGATTCATACACGATATGACCATTCACGTACTATGTCAGGAACTAATCAGTTCGTGAATGAAGAGAACTAGTAGGGTTCTGCGAACCATTATCACGAACCAAAGACTCTACAGACCCCGGTTGACCGAGTCTTCCATGGGTAAAGATATCTTCATGGGCCTCCGCAAATGGTTCCATGTGCCTAATATATACAAGTGTCTTGATGCTCTATAAAAGGGAGAATAATATAAGGATGAGGGACAGACAACGAAGGCTTGACAGAGACTCAAAGGTTGGAAGAAAGAGTTCAGAGAGGACTCCATCTTCCATCTTGATTCATCAGCGAAGCCTGAATCATGAACCACTTTCTCCATAGGTACATCCAGACGTGAACCATAAAATGGGGGAATTGAATAATAATAATAGAACCACGAACATAACTGGTTTACCATGAACCATAGACTTCTTGCAGAGAAACTCCCCTTGAACAATGATCCACCGAACCCTCCTTCAAAATGGGGCTCCACGTAGTGTATCGTTACGCAGACTGAACCCAGTGCCACGTACTGCATCAGTATGTGGAAGGAATCCAAAGCGGTGTAGTGAGATGCGTACCACTATGGTACATGGTTTTCAATACCCATGTCTGCATACTGCATCAGTACACGGGCAGCCCCTCTACCCACTTACCACTATGGTATATAGATCCTCCCCCATCCCGCATAAAAGGTCAGTACGCAGAATGGGGTATTTTTGGGTATTGTTTCCTCGGGTTCCAACCTCATCCGTCCATTACCGTCCAGTCCTCCATGGTCCCCCACTAAACAGTCATCTGGTATCAGGCCAAAGACTCCTCCAAAGACACCAAACCTGTATGATCAGACCATCAGGTGCATCAGCGCACCCTATTGAGTCTACATACCCATGGTGAGTGGAGTCGTGAAGGCTCTCCCCACAACAGTTCGGTCTTTGGGAATGCCTGTGATGCTACATTCCCTTGGTAACCTCATGTCCAACCTTGGGACCCTGACGTGAACCTCCTAATTCTAGGGATTAAGGGGATCACTTTTTTTCCATTCAATGAGGAATAGTGACCAGTTTAAGGGGCTATGTTCTCTCCCCCCTTTGATGAGGATGGAAGTCCTCCACTTCCCATAACATGCTATGGAGCCCTCCCACTGAGGTATGTCCCCAATCTTCTGAGGTCAGGCCACATGACCCTTAATTTCATCTCACATTAAAGGGTTCGTTGCTTCTCACCCTCACCCACAGTCTCCCTGGCCTCTTCCGCCGCAGGCTCTCCCCCCCCACCAACAGGGGAGGAAGCATGTGCATTGTTGAATATTTCAAATCCTTTTGTTTCTCACACCAAGCATGGATCACATGGGCTTAGAGGTTTACAATGATTACAACATTCACACATTATAAACCATGAGAACTCTGATTCCTGTCCAAAACTAGGATACGTAGGATGCCTACCAGAAGGTCCGAGCTCAAAATGGTGCACATCCAAAAGGATCCACCCAATCATGTCTCTCTACTGGGATGCTCCCATGCGTATGCCCCACACCATCTGAACTATAAGAGATAAGATTCCTGATAAAACTAGGATATGTAGGATGCCTACCAGAAGGCCTGAGCTCAAAAGGGTGCCCATCCAAAAGGGGTCCACCCAATTATGACCCATCAAACGGGAAGCTTCTATGCACAAGCCCAACATAATCTGACCTATGTGGTTTTCAATTCCTCTTACGAGGATATGTTAGAAGCCCTTATTATGGGCCCAATCCCAATAGTAAGTCACCTTCCACCCCCCTAGATGAAGATAAACTCCAGAACACCTGACTATATGGCTCGAGTCAGCATCACCTCTGTAGCATCAAACATACGCATGACTACAAAGATCTTACATACCAAGGGTAGCTCGTGGACACACTATTCATGAATTAACCAAGGATTAATGAGCATATGAACATGACTTAAATCTATAAGAGAGTCCCGGAACAGGAAACAATCCTCCCCCGGAAGGGTGCGGTGAGCATGACCTCCCATCCTCTCGACCAATGGAGTCCTTAAGTGTTGTTGGATTAACCATCAATCAACGAACACCTGCCTCTGGAATTAAGGTCCATAAATCATAGATACTAGGGACTTTGGGAGTTCTTGGCTCCATGAATAAACTTGTTGGAGATATTATGAGGAAGATATATCCGAGAAGGACCGATTACACAAGTGGTTACCCCCATGCAATCGCCCGCTGGGACCAATAGTTCTCACAGGGTTAATAAAACCTTCTTTAAATGATAATGATGTTGAACAAGTAGAAAAAAAGGAATGATGAATTTGAAAAGAACTAGTCTCTATCGAAAAAGGTATGAGTGATGATCCTCATCATTCCATTTTCACACCACCCGAAAACGTGCCACCTCAGAGGCGAAACGACGACTTAAAAAAAAATCATATATATGATATAAGAAATATAGATATTAAATTAAATCACTGATTATTTGTGATCATAATTAAAAGTGGTATTACACAAAGGAAATAAGTGATGAATATGAAATTTTTCCTATAGAAATTAAAGTGAGATGAAAAAACCTTACCACTGTAATCAATCAAATCGTATGCCCCGTAAAATTAATAATCATCCAATTAAACATTGAATAAAATGAAGATAAAGAGTTTAATGATATGATATATTAAAATTTAATTATGCATACACCACACACAATAAATAAGGATTCAAATATGGAATATCTCATAGAAATAAAAGTGAGATGAGAAACCCCAAACCTTATATCCGTAAGTGTTCGGAAATTGTACCAAATGCCCAAGATAATAAAATTACATTAATTTATTACATAATTCAGAACCTATAAAACATATATTTTATTTATTATAATTTTATTAAGAACATTTATAACCATTCCAATGAGTAATAATGTTTAATTTTGTTGTTCTGGGAGTGTTCGTTTCATGGTTTTATGGTCTGTTCCCTTGTGTATAATTATTGGAGTTCTTGTAAAATGGGAATAAATTATCTATGAGTAAAATTATTTAGTATTAATGAAATTAAATATGTTTAAATGATCTCATATATCATTTTTCTATATGGTATGACTATGATTCATTGGATAAAACATTGATGAAAATGTCTTAATTTATTTTGGTGGTTTTTATGACCATCACAAACTTGGGTCAT
Organism: Viscum album; assembly: GCA_963277665.1. Taxonomy (NCBI): domain Eukaryota; kingdom Viridiplantae; phylum Streptophyta; class Magnoliopsida; order Santalales; family Viscaceae; genus Viscum; species Viscum album. The sequence continues at coordinate 482,958,827 of OY728139.1, forward strand.
TTTATTTAATATTATGTTTATATATTGGTCCCAAAACATAAGAAAAGTTATGATTTAAATATTATAATCTGATTTATCCATAATAATGGTTTTATGAACATCATTGAAGGTGTTAAAGGGAAAAAAAACTCATCATCCCTGAAGGCGGTGAATCGACACATCACAAATGATGTTTTAATTTTTAAAAATAAATGAGAAGAGAAGATATTTGAATATTGGTATTCTATTAGCACAATAATGTTCTAGTATATATATGATAATGGAGCTACCACACCACTTTTTATAGGGGAGGTGATGAGTGGATAATAAAATAAAATAAATTGATAGGTAAAGAAGGAGAATTTTACCTCTTGAATATCATCTCCTTCGAAATATTCTTAAGACAGTTGGATTTGATATTTTGGTAAGACCATAAGGACATGGAATTGTGGAAGAGTATTGGGAAGGTAATTGGGTATAATTTAGACAATATTAATATCTTATAAGGTATGAGGAGAAGGGGTGGTTAGGGGTGGTATTTGTAGGAGAGAGGGGTATTTTATTTTATTTTATTCATTTTGTTTTTATTTTGTCTCACAATGATCAACAATGTTGATTCCCATGATTAAATAAAGTAACTAGAGCATTTTGTTTTGAACTAATGAGTGCTTAAATCAACTATACATCAGTAATGAATCAATAATTTATTAATAAATTTATAATGTTAAATCTTGTAAATTACCATATTTGGCTATTCATAAAAAATAAAATATTTCAAAAAAATCCCAAAAAATCACCCAAAACATTTTTTAATGTTTAGTTTTAAATAATAGACTCTATTTTTTGAAAGTAATTTTCTAAAAATGGGAAAATTAATTTCTATTTAAAATCATCATTTATTCATGGATTTTAATATTATAAATGATTTTAGGAATCATTGAAAAATTAATTATTGTCAAAAAATAGCTTCTAATTATAATAAAAAAATATTAATTTATGAATCTATTTTGTAAAAATAATTTTTTTAAATTAATTAAATTATTTAAAATATTATTCAAAAACATTTATGTTTTACAAAAATACCAAAACATAATTTATCTATTTTAAACATTTTTTTACTAATTCCATGATATAAGTATATCATGTTTTCATTTATGAGATACCTAAATTTTATTTAAACTTTCATACGTGAGGTCATTATTCTAATAGAAACAGTAAAATTCCTAATGGTCACATTACTATTCCAATGGTCATGTTAATATTTGATAGTAAATTGGTGTTTTTTTACATTTAGTGTTGCATGCATCATAAGTGATTGAAAAAATTAAATTTATTTAAGAAGATACATACTATAAAATATTAGGGTGTTATATTATTACCCCCTTTGAAAAATACTTTCCTCTAAATTTTCATGACTATCACCTTCTAAAAATCTTAGGGTGGTTTTTCTTTACATCATCCTTAGGTTCCCTTATATCTTATCCTATTTTAGGGGTTTTCCAAATAACTTTTAACAATTGAGTCCTCTGAATTCCCAATACCTGATATCTAATGTCAAGAATATCGATAGGCTCTTCAAAGTAAGAAAAAACAAATTCCAGTTTTATTTCGTTATAGGTGATTACATTTATTGGGTATAAAATGTATTTCATTAGAAATGATATGTGGAACACATCATGAATTTTGGAGGGACATGGTGGCATTGCTAATCAGTAATCTACATCTCCAATTCATTCTAAAATTTCAAATAGTCGAGTGTACTTGGGACTCAGATTCCCTCTTTTACTGTACCATATGACACCATTCTGTATAGATGCTTTATTAATGACATGATCTCCCACTTGAAATTCCATATCCTTTCTCTTGATGTCACCATAACTATTTTAAATAAATTATGATGCATTAATATGATCCTAAATAGTCCTTACATTTGTCTTTGTCTCTTCAATATGCTCTAGGCCTATAGATTTCCTCTCACTAACTTCATAAAAAATTTAGAGTACAATAGCTCTTTCCATATAATTCTTTATATGGATTCCTTTGAATACTGAAATGGAATATATCAATGTAGGAAAACTTTACCAAGGGTAAATACTGGCCCAAAACACCTTGATAGTCAATTTATCATGACCTCAATATATCATTCAATGTTTGACTAGTCCTTTTAGATTTTTTATCAGTTTTAGGGTGATAAGTAGCACTCAAATTATGTTCAGTATCTAAAGAAATCTGAAGAATCTTCTAAAATTTTGATGTATAATGGGAATATCGATCAAAAAAATTGATAGAGTTTTCACATGAATTATTAAAACTTCATTAATATAGAGTCTTTAAAGGTAATCAAGAGAAAAATATTCTCTTATAATAACAAAATATATAAATTTTGTGTTCTGATCAATAATAACCCATATCATATCATTCTTTCTGTGTGTATTTAGTAATCCTGTGAAGTAGCCCATAGTAGTGTCATCCCACTTCCACATAAGAATATGTAGAGGTTGCATGAATCCTCTAGGATTATGTACCTCAGCCTTCACTTATTGACAGACTAGATATCTTTACATATAGTTAGAAATATTGTGCTTTATATTATCCAACCAAAAATGTTCCTTCCGATCTATATGCATCCGGGTACTATGAATACTTATAGAAACATTTGATCCATGAGAATCATACAATTGTTCCATTTTTAGATCATGTATTGATAGAACACATAACCTCTTTCCAAATTTCATAATGCCATCCTCACACACAAAGAATTCCAATTTTCCAACCTCAATGGATTTAATTTTCTTTTGAAAATTATCATCATCAGATTGATAACTTTTTATCTTCTCCAGTAAATATTGTTTATCAATCATCGAAAAAATGTGTGATGTTTACCATTCCTTAACAATTCCTATATCTATTATTATTAAATCCATGAACATATGATCTTTCTCAATCCTTATTTAGGTTATAAGTCCATGACCTTTCTAGCTTAATGCATCTTCTATGTTATTTTCTTTTCCTCGGTGGAAGTGTGTTGAGAAATAATTATATTTGAGTAACTCAAGACATCATCTTTGACACATGTTGAGCTATTTATTTTTAAAGATGTATTTGAAACTATTTTGATCCATATTTATCTCACATCTTTCCCTATAGAGATAGTGTCTCCATATCTTTAAATAAGAGATTACGACTACTTGCCCTAGATCTTGAGTTGGATAATTGTTTTCATAAATCTTCAACTACCTTGAACATTATGCAATAACTTTATAATTTTTCATAAGGAAAAAACTCATTCCTTTCTTCGATAAATGACTATATATCACAAACTGATCATTTCCTAATGGTATAGTAAAAAATCATAGCATTGACTAATCTTATCATCAATTATTCAAAACATTCTACACATTATTTTTTCATACAAACTTATCACCTTTACATGTGATCATGGTTCACTGGTTAGCCAATCGAGAAAAAATCATAATGAAATGCCAATATTAATATGTTAATCAAATAAAACTACATACCTCATCTATGCTCATTGGTATAGTAATCCATTATTGTATTGCCTTTATCTTTATAGTATCAACTGAGATTCTATCCTTAGGGACAATATGTATAAGAAAAAATATTTCCTAAATAAATAATTCACACTTTCTAAATTTAACATAGAAATATTTCCTTCTAAGTGTCACAATAATGATCTACTGGTTATTCACAAGCTCTTCGTATCATTTAAAATAATCCATAATATCATTAATAAATACGACAGAAAATCTTTAAGATATTACATGAATATTATGTTCATTAGATCCCTTAAAAATGAGTGTCCATTAGTCAATCCAATTGGAATTACTGTAAACTTTTAATACCCATACCTCATCAGAAAAAAATGTCTTTAGAATATCTTCCTTATATACTCACAATGGATGATACCCAGAATAAAGGAAAACCATCAAAAAAATATTTAGATCCATGAATTTGATCAAATAAATCATCTATTCAAGGAAGAGGATACTTTTTATTTATTATAAAATCATTAATTTCTCTATATTCATTGTATAGCCTCATGGATCCATCTTTCTTCCTAAAAATGATAAAGGGGCTCCCCATAGAGAAACAATAGGGTGAATAAATCCCTTATTACTAAACCCTTATAGTTTTTAATTCATATCCACTAATTCCACTGTGTCTATTCTATAAATATTCTTTGATATTGGTCTTTAATTAGAGATGAAGTCAATGGTAAACATAACTTATCACTCTGGGGGGGGTCTGGGTAATTCATCTAGAAATACATAAATTTAATCTTGTACAATTGGTGCATCCTCAGTTTGAAAATTAGTTTTCTGATCCCAAGATGTTGTTTTCTTTTCCTCATTAATAATTTAATTCAATATAGATGTTGGGGGGTCAATCTAGATAAGAATCATATGATGAATTATCTTCTCTAAAGATAACAAATTATACATCTTCCTCACAAATTGTAATTTTTATCTTCTTGAAATAAATCACCAAATAATATTTTGAAATCCAATCCTTAATAAGGACTTAATAAATGTAAACCATATGTATGATAATAAGGTTAAATAATAAAACATGTTTTTGGGCCATAATAGGGACTGCCTGATACAATTTTGCTGCAACAATACTTCCCTTATTAGTTTTGATTGAGAACTCCATTATTAAATTAAAAAAAATGTCTAATTTTCATGGAAAACTCAGTAGATATAAAAGAGTGAGATAATCCAAAAATCAAATAAATAATTGGATAAATTTGAATATAGTATTACTGTAATTTCCACCACATCATTGGGTACTTCTACTTTATCTGTTGTGATCTCATAAGCATTGTCATCTCCCCTTGTACTCTCATATAGTAGATTCAATTGGCACATGGTAGATTGATTTGAATAATACCCCATATATTTACATTTAAAGCATTCCGAATCATTGATTTGTTTCTTCACCTTTCATTCATTATCTTGATGACCCTTTTATCCTCACTTATAAATAACACCCATTTCATTCAAGCATTTTCAAGGATGATTATTTACATAATTTTTGCATAATGGGAATTTATTTGTTCCCCTCTTCTTATTTGATGCTTTACCTTTTTCATGGTTATCAGGATACCTCTTCTTCTCTTGATTTCCATTGAACTTATAGGTTATAGAAACTTACTTCCCCATTTTTATTTCAACTCATACTATTTCATCATATGATGAAAATGTTTTTGTATCTAGTTCCCTTCAAAGACATGGATCAAGATCATTAAATAAATTATCAATCTTTTTTTATAAATCATGTATGTAATCTGTAGCATACCTGGGTAGTATTATGAAGGTATCCTTATACTCTATAACACTCTCTTCTTCATTTTTTGTTAAGCAATGTAATTTTATCTTCATTTCAGTTCATTTATCATGAGTGAAAAAATTGATTGATATTGTTTCATTAAAATTTCTCTATTCCATGTCTTCCATTAAATCTTCATCTTTAGTATTCTAGATCAAAGAATACCATTAGTTAGCATCACCCTTGATGAAATATACCATTAGCACTACCGTTTCCCTTTCATCACATCTCAATTCCAGAAATATTATTTCAAGGGAATTAATCCATTTCTCATCTACCACTAGATTTTTAGCCTTATTAAAATATGAGGGATATTTCCGCCTAAAATGATCCAATATAGGTGTAGTATGGTTATTAATTATGACTTGAGTAAGATGTCCTAATATGGTCATGATCTTCTTAACTCCCACACCAACTATGTTGAATTGAACAGTGGATAATTCCATAAATTTTCTATAAGTATTGATTCCGTTCCATCCCTTAGGCACCATCATAGAATACTAGAACACACTGCATTAGTTCATAATCATCACGAGTATTAAGCCCAAAATTCACTATAAGGAATTATTATAATTATCATGTTTATTTAACATCTATTTTCCAAATGTTTCTACTAAACATCCACTAATACCAAATGTAACAACCCTGACCCAAATAACCAAATTTTTGTTTATTTTATTATAATGGAATAGATACAAGAGATCACATCACCAAGAATCAATCATTTTAGTATAATTAAAGAACTAGATACATACATGGTTCACTTATTACATTGGTAATTAAATATAGAACATAACATAAGGAAAATAAACTTCCTAATTGACACTTATTCAAATATTTAATCTTCATAACCCATACAAGGAAAAAAATAAAATTATGAGATGAAATGCTTAGTAAGGGTTACATACAATATAAATATGTATCAATAATAAGTGAATAATGATAAATAAGTAGTAATCAATATGGAAATATAAATAAAAGAGAAATTTTTTTCATTGAATCAATAAACAGGGAATGAAAATACATCCATAGATTTTATCATAGTGAAAATTTCATTGATAGTAATAACTTAATACTACATGAATGAAATGACTAATATTTGGATGTTAAGTATTTGGAACATGAACCACTACTATCAATACCTTTCACATGACTGTTTATGTATGTGAGTAGAAACCAACCCGATTCAACTTGGAAACAATTGTGAAGGGTTTGTCACCAACTATTTTGTCTCATGAGATCTATCGATGCATTGAGGGTATATATAATGCCAAGCCCCACCCTTCACAGCATTTCTAAAGAATTATTTATACATATATTTAATTCATGAACAATATGAATTATCAAAATATCTATATCAAGCAGAGGATATAGATTTGTCAATATTACCCAAATTAAGACAATATTCAAAGTCAACATCGTATGTAAAAATGGTATACAAATTAGAAAATAAAAAAAACATGATAAAAGAAATATAGATATTTAATGAAATATTCAATGACTTATGATCATAAATAAATGGGATATTACAAAATGGAAATAAGTGATGAATATGGAATATATCCTATAGAAATTAATGTGAGTTGAAAAACTCTCACTACTTGTAATCAATCGAATACAATGCCCCCATAAAGTTAATAATCATCAAATGAAACATTGAATACCATAGAGATAAAGATATTGATGATATGATATACCAAAAGGGAAGTATGAATACACTATACATAAGAAATAAGCGATGAAATAAGGCATATCTCATAGAAATAAAAGGTAGATGAGAAAACCATTACCTTATATCTGAAAGCGTTATTCAATTTTTTATAATTTCATAGATAATCAAGTTAGATTCATTAATTATTTAATTTAGAATCTATTAAAAATATATTTTATTTATTATAATTTTATTAAGTTCATTTATGTCCATTCTCTTGAGAAATAATGTTTAGTTCTATTGTTCTGTGAGCATTTTTTTCAAGGTTTTATGGTTGGTTCCCTTATGCATAATAATGGAAGTTGTTTTCAAATGGGAATAACTTTTACAGAAGTGAAATTATTTATTATTGATGAAATTAAAAAAATTTAAATTTTATCATATATCATTTTGTTATGTGGTATGAGCACGATTCATTAGATAAAACATTGATGAAAATGTCTTAATTTGTTTGGGCATTTTTTAGGACCATCACAAACTTGTATAATTTTATATAATATTTTGTATACATATTGGTGCAAAAAACATAAAAAAGTTATAATTTTATAGTTATAATATTAATTAACCATAATAATGGTTTTACGACCATCCTTTATGCTGGTAAAGGAAAAAAAACAAATCATCAATGAAGGTGTTGAATCAACACATCAAGGATGATGTTTTCATTTTCAAAATAAAAGGAGAATATAAGAGATTTAATGATTGATATTTCAATAGAATAATAAAATTAGAGTAAAAATATGATACTAGAGATACCATTCCACTTCGTATAGGGGAGGTGAGGAGAGGATAATGAAAGAAAATAAATTAAATGACAAAATAAGGAGATTGTTTACCTCTTGAAAATCGTCTCCTTGGGAACCTCTTTAAGACACTTTGATTTGGTCTTTTGGTAAGATGAGTATGTATTGGATATGGGGAAGAGTATTGGGAAGGTATTTTTTCATAATTTAGAAAGTCTTCAAGGTTTATACGGTGTGAGTAGAAGGGGTGGTTGAGGGGTTGTATTTTTAGGGGGATGAGATGGGTGTTTTTAATATTTTTTTCATTTGTTTATTATTTTGGATCAAGACTATCAATAGTGTTGATTCACATGAATAAATACATTAATTAGAGCATATGAGTTCTTAATAATGAGTTATTACCTCATACACACATCATCCATGAATCAATAATTCTTTTATTTTCTTATAATGTTAAATACCGTAAATTTCAATATTTCACTATTCACAAAAAAGAAACCATTTTAGAAAAATCCCAAACATTCCCCTAACCATTTTTCTACATGTAGATTTCAAAAATATACTTAATTTTATATGTTTTTTTTCTAAATATGATAAATTTAATTTCTACTTAGAATCATCATTTATTTGAAAAGTAACAATTGTAATATTATAATAGATTTTACTACACTTTGAAAAATTATTTATTGTCTCATAAAATTATATTATAATTATAATAAAAAATATTTATTTATGAATCTATTTTATGAAAATAAATTTTATTTTAAATCATTATATTTATTATAAGTTTTTTAATAAATATTTACATTTCACAAAAACACCAACACCTAATTTTTTTTTAAAACATTAATTTAATTATTCTATGAAATTAATATGTGAGATTTTCATTTAAGATAAACCTTAATTTTATTTAAACATTCATAGTTGAGGTTATCATTATAATGGGCACATTACTATTCCTAAAAGACACATTATTATTCCAAACATCATATAAATATTTAATATTATATCATAGTTCAATTAAGTACATTGTGGTGTGCAATGGAAGATATTGAAGAAAATGAATTTATCTAAGAATATACATACCGTAAAATCTTGGGGTGTTATATATAAATAAATATAAATTTAAATAAATTTAAATATATTTATCTATTCATGTTGCCCTAATTTTATCCAATTAAAAATCTAAGATTGTTTAAGAATTAAATACACTCAAAAAATCACATTTAGTCAAGTTTTAGTTATATTTAATGTCTTATATATATGTTTCCCCCCTTCAACCCTTATCAATGTGGAAAAGTTTTACCAAGGTAACAATTAATTATGAAAAAAAACGTAATTGAAAAAATTAAAAAAATACAACTCTTTCCAAATTTGAAATAAAATTTTCATGATTCAGTTTTTATAAGTGGAAACAATCTATTTTAATATAAGTGTGAAAAATAAAATAAATATAATAATTCATAGAAAAATATCCTTTCAGATGATAAAAATAAATTTATACATAAAAAAACTATAACATAAAATCCAATGGAATTATTTGGATTATTTGTTATCAAATGAGACTTATCTTACCTTGAAATAAATCAAAACCCACATGAGACATTGTAATTAAATTAAATAAAATGATTGTTTTTATAAAAAAATTATTTTTCATTATCCTCCTAAAAATGAATCTTTTCATAAAAATAGAAAAAATTAAACATAAGCTAAATTATATATGATTAATCCAACATGGATTTCATTTTATCAATATATAACTCTATGTTTTAGAAAAGAATCATAAAACCATATATTTTATGTAAAAAATTTCAGCTAGAATAAAACCATTTATTTTTTTACTAAAAAAATTATAATGTTATCATATTATATATGAATCCATAAATTAAATCATGAAAAATAATAGTATATGAAATTTATTTTTATTAAGATTACCCAGGAATTCACATTCTTCCCCCTTCTAGAAATTTCATCCTTGCAATTTCATTCAGTATTTAAACAAGTGAGGTTATTTTTTCCCCACAACTTTTTTTGATTCTCGTGTTGATTGTTTACTAATATGGTTTCTCTATGAAACCATTAAGAGGTAAATTTATTTAGTCAAAAACACTTTATCTATATGCTAAGGAATTAGACTTGGTTATTCTATATAAGAGATATTCTCCTCTAACTATACAACCTCAAGTATCAAAAAAAGAAATGCATCAGGTATATAAATACTTAGTAAAAAAAGAATAAAAAATATCATGTATATAAGATAAAATCAGAGGTAAAGATCCCTGGTAAGAATAAAATTCAAGTTCATCTGGGATTTGACATGGAACAATGAACCCTAGGATCAACATTCCTTTTTTACCAAAATAATTTATACCATTCATTGGAGATATTTCATAAAATTTTGAGTCACCTTCCTCAAATGAAATTTCATTCCTCCAATTAACTAAAAAACAATTTTTCATGATCTATACTCCACTTAGGTGGAGAAAAATCATTTTTAGCTTCTTAAACAAGTTTTTTTTTACCAATATGGATCCAAAAAGTTTCTTCTTACCAAATTCATACCCACATATTGGAGGATGAAACCACTTTTCATACAATTCATTATATTGGAGTATATGAATACTAGAATTAAAAATGATATTTTAAGAATATTCAATTATAGATAGTTATTTAAACCAAATTCCCTGATAATCTAATTTTAAATAATATCCCAAAAAATATTTTAATCTCTAATTTTCCTTTATATTGAGGATGAAAATCTGTAATAAAATTTAATTTAGTGCCCATCAAATTCTAAAATCTTTTCTAAAAAATTTATGTAATTAGAGGATAATAATTTGATTCAATAGATATTGGAACTCCATGAACCTAATTAGTTTTGGCAACATTGATTCCACAATACTATAACTGGTGCCTTCTACCATTACATTTTCATAATATATAAGGAAATTGCATCCCAAAGGATCTAATAATTTTGTAGTCTTAGTAAACTTGATACATAAATGAGTCTTGTACTACAAATGAATACACAAATTACAACATAATATTTTTGAGAATAACTTTATTATTTCTATCTTATCCTTTAATGTCATCCTTAGTACATTTCATGGAATCCATAGAAAGAAAACAAAATAAGGGTGAGATTAAATTCATATTAAGGGTTATGTACAAAAGAAGAAATAAATAATCAATGAGTATAGTCAATATGGAAAGGTAAATAACTGAACACACATTCTATATAATCAAGAAAATGATAAATAAGTGTGTAAATAGTATGTAATGTTGAACAACTCAAAACACATTCCATTTAAATAATTTTAATATCACGATAGAATAAGATAGAATCAATTTATTGAGGTAAATAATTAAAAATACATTCTATTTAATCAATAAAATGAGAATGAAATGAATCTATATATTTTTTCATACTAAAATTATCATAGATAATAATAACTTAATCTTAATGAATGTGATGAATAATTATGGGATTCCATGTTTCCTAGGTACATGGTCATTTAATATTAGGAACTTCGACAAGGGGGTTTATAATACTATTTTCAAGACATTTCACAAGATATTTTAGAACATGAATGGTTATAAATGCTAAAGGTATATTCCAAACTAATTTTATCTCATAATACTATCGATGAATCAATGGGATTGTTAAAAATGGTCCCCAACCTATGTCATACAAGTCTAAATCATTACTCATATATCAAATAATATATTTAATTTATAAACATTATTCCTTATCAAATTTTCATATAGAGAAAAGAACAAAGATTTATCAATATTTAACCAGATAATCAAATAACTATCAAAGTAAAAACAGTATGTAAAAATGGTATATATTTTAGTAAATAATCATATCCATGATAAATGATATGGATATTTAAGGAAAATTTAATGATCAATTATTAGAAGGAATGAATAAATCAAGGGGAAATTAATGACAAGAGAAAATGATTCAAGGAAGTGGATGTCAGTAAAATCCTTGGTCAAAATATGCATAAGACATCCATTGGAAAAATAAGGATGGTATCAATACAAAATATACCCATTGGAGTAATAATAAGAGTATATCATCGATAAATAAATAAAATATACTCAGAAACTTTCTTGAAGAAAATATCATTTTTCATTTCAATAAAAATTTTTAAAAAAATTTTCTTTGAAAATCAGTTTTAAAAACGCTTTATTTAAAAATATATTTGTAAAATTGAAAATAAATCTCTAGATAAATTATGGTGGTTTATTCTTTATAATGTAAAAATTACATTCCTTTTTCATTGAAAAATGGTTTCGAAAGTGCCTTGTTTGGAAAGTGAGAAAAATGTTTTGTTGAAAAGTTTTGTTAAAAAGAAAATGTGTGTAAAAATATATTTTAATAATAAATTCTAAAAAGGTTGAAGAAAACATTTTGGAAAACATTATTAGAAAACAAGGTTTGTAAGAAAACAGATTCTAGCTGAAGATAGAAATAAAGTTAGATTTTATGAAAATATTTTCTCAAAAATCATAAGTAGGAAAGAGTGAAAAAATGAAACTTTTACTTGAAAATGATCATGAATTACCATAGTAGAATAAAATTAATGGTTTTATTAAAAAATTATCATAAAATTTCCTTCAATGGAATTTAAAAAAAATAATCTCAATTAGAATGAGATTTTAAAATAAACCCATAAAATGATAATAACATTTAAGTGATAATTTATCAATGAATAGATTATGTGTATCAAATATAAACCCACATAAAAAAATTTAAATACAAAAATATATAGTCAAAGTCATTATACACATAATCACATGATATTAAGGACCACAGGGAAGTGATATAACCCTATAAAAAGTAACTAAGTTATGAAATTCTATACCACATGATAACTTTAATTCAAATACAGAAAGATGAAATAATTAAATTTGAAAGTTAAAATACCATGATGAATTAATTATTCATGAATTTAAAAGGTATATATATTCAGTATATAAATGTAATTACGTTTGTAACATTACAATATGCCTCAATGAAATGAAATTGAAACGAAATCTCTTAGAACTTGAGTAATTTTTTAATTGTGTGATCTATAAAATAATAAAAATAATAGAAACATTTAATATAATGAAATTAATTAAATTCATGATAAAAAATGTCATAGTGTAGTATAAAAACCACACAAAATAAATGAGTGGTTAGTATGGCATACGTCTCACAAAAATAAAAGTGAGGCTAGATTTCCACTTACTTTATGCTTTATTTTGGTTGAATTTATTTTAAACTAATCTATAATGAGTTTAAGAATGTTAATAACTTATATCAGGACCATATTAATACTTATAATATCATATATTATCCTTATATAAAATATTTTTATCCATTCATTATTAATATTCCACTATTTTCATCGTTTTGAGTAATAACTTGCTTCGTTTTTAGTGTACGTTTTGACTTTTTATTTTTTGTTCTTATTAATTAGATTATAATTTCATAATATCCATAGTGTATACCTGGATTTAAATATTATATATATTAAATATATATTTATTTATAGTTATAAAAAAATTTTGTGATAGGAAATGAAATACACAGTTCATGGAGATGGTAGGCCATACGTACACATGAACATTGTTTCCATTTTCTCATCATATTGAAGGAATAAAAAGTAAATTATATATAGATTTATATATATTATAATTATAATATCATTATTATTTTATATATATTAAAATTTTCTATTAAAAACATCCTTAGTACATTTAATGAGATGTGTAAACGAATCAAATCACTTCGCAAGGTGGTAGTCCATCGTCCACACGAGCGACATTACTATATTCCCAAAAAATGGAAATCATGAAGGTATGTGTTATATAATATTTCCATAATAATGAAAATTTCATAAATATGATATATATAATTTAAAAACTATACATCCATCATTATTTCCATCCCTAAAAGGTGGTTATTGATGAATGAATCACATCAGTTCACAAGGGGGTAATCCATTGTACACACAAATGAAAATTGTGTATACCATTTGAAGAAATTTTGTGAATTTTAGGCTATAAATATATCATAAAAACTTGTAAGTATATTTTATATAGATATTTTATTATATAATAATTACATAATAATAATTTATGGGGTGTAGACTGAAATAAAACAAATGTTCTTAATGAAGAATGTTACCTCTTCTTTTAGTAACTCCTTTTGTTTTAACCAAAGGAATTCATTGATTTTAGTTTTTACAAATGTGATGATTCTAGGTTGAGGTTAGGAATGTTTGAAATTTATTTTAGTAGGTTTTAGGATAGCCAAATGTCTTGAGAGGTTTGGTTAATTGAGTGGTAGGGTGAGTGCCATTTTATAATGGAGGAGGAGTGACATTCTTGTAAATGGCAAAAGGTGAACATTATTTAGAGGTATAACTTACATTATGTGCCTCCAATAATAAACCATTCTAGATAATATAGGGTATATGGTCTAATTATTTCAATAGATTGTGTTTTGAAAAAATTTATAGGTCATTTGGTCTCTTAATATTATTGTTTAACCACTAAGTAAACTCATTTTCACCTTAATTACTATAATTAATTTTAATTTATTTCAAAAAAATGGTAAAAACCTAAGTTAAAATTAATATAAATTATAAATTATTTTTATTCCAAATATTTATAATAATTTTAAAAATTAAAATCACATAAGTTTCATAAATGATATTAAAATTAATCCCACATATAGGAAGAGAAAGTGAGTTTTTAATGTAAAAATGTTCAAAAGTTTAGTAGGTTTTTATATCAAAATTAAATATAATTTTTTTTCCAATAAACTAAATTGGATTTATATATGTATCATTGTTCAATTTTTTCTTTAAAACCAATTCAAAATATAATCTATCATTATAAATTATTTAGACCAAAAGTCAATTTGCAATAAAAATTTTGTATTCTTCACTATTCATCAAAAAATGAAACTACTTGAAAAAATGAAAAAAATTCACCCTAATATGTTTTTTAAATTAATATTTTTAATATTTAGTTCAAGGTTTTAAAAAAATAATAAAATTATCAAAATTCAGTTTTAAAATAAGTGCTCCATTAAAAGGTGGATAAATTTTCATTTATAAAAATACATTTTTATGCATATAATTGGATTTATTATTATCTTATGCCTATAAAATATAATTTTTTAATGTAAAAATTATGATTTAGTATTTAATTTATATATTTAATTAATACCATTAAATAATAATAATAAATTTAATTTATTAAGATATATCTCCTTTGGGCGGATAAGAAAGTTTTTTTATAAAAACTTTTCCTTTATATTGAATTGGTTTTTATTTTAATTTATAACTGATTGGTAAAAAATTAATTAAACCATATACTTTACTAATTTAGCTAATAATATTTATAACCACTAATTTAATGTCTAGGAGATAACTATAATATTAATAATAATATTAATGAGGCTTACTGATGACTACTTGGATGTTTGTTTCTTTTATTCTTGTAGTTGTTTTGGACATCTTTTTTTTTAGGCTTGTTTCCCATCTTGTAATGGTTTCCCTATTTCCCATTTCTCAAAGAGGATATTCTTTTCTTTGTTCAATAAAAGGGGTCTTGACCCTCGACCTTTTCTAAAAAAAAATTAATGGTATATTATACCTTTGTAAAACCTGATCTTGTATGTAGCACAATCTATTGAAGCGACTCATGATTTTTTGTAATGAAAGAAAACATAGTATTGTGTGAAATGAAATATATAGAATATATTATATTTACTTAAGATAATAATTATATCATAAATTCTCAGGATGGTATATTCCATTCTACACTAGGTATTGCATGTCATACATGATATAAAATATGATATTCATATTTTTAAATTTCATGGTGTTAAATTCTACCCACCTTAAATAAATTAAGTCCTCATAATTTTAAATTGATCTCTGTAAACAAGGGTTTGAAATTTATAAAATTCCATTGTTGAAAAAAAATCCAATTTGTAAAAGGGATAATAAAATATCCTCTTAATAAGAGAGAAATATAAGTTCATTGGTCAAATGGAATAACATATAACTAGGTTTATACATAGGAGATAATTAGTGAAAAGAGAAAATATGGATTTAAAGGAAAAGCATAAATATTATAGAGAGTAGTTGAAGTAATTAATCACAAATAAGTGAATCTTCAATGGAATATTGAAGGCATCAATGCTATAAATCTATGTAGATTTAAATGTCTATCGGTTCAATAAAAATTTAGATATTTGGATAACATTTTTTTCATGATCATCTTCCTAATGTTGATTAATTATTTTACTCCGTAATAATATAAGGAAATATACCTACTTGACATATTTATATTTCATAAATAGAATTTTCATCCTTTGGTTATTGTTTGATCAATTTACAATTTATCCCTTACTCCAAGAAATGGAAACACAAAAATTAACTTTTATGACTGAAGAACATAAATTTACTTTTAACGGATAGTAAGATCCATAAAATGGTGAAAATACTTTATATTTGCAAAAAAATATTTTTCAAAACCAGTACAGTTGATATTTTAATCTATAAACCACAAAAGTAACCCTAATTGTTCATCATTAGTATTTATTCATCCAATTTTTTAACTAAAATAAATTAAATATTAACCTGAACATTGTGTAGACCAGTGGTAGGTATAAAACCCTTATAGTCCTATGGTCATGGGTTCAAGACCCACTACCTCGAAAATTGTGTTGTGTTTCACCAAGAATACATGTTTTCTATTTTCTAAACAATATTAATATAATTCATATATCATTTTTGAAAAGTATGAAGGACATACTTGAAATGAAATTAATTATTAAATAACCCTTTTAACCGGGTTTTTAGTATAGTTTTTTTACAAAGACTAATTTCATTATTAGGTTATTATTACAATTTCCTTAATTATCATATTATAACTAATGGATATCAATATCATTAAACATAAGTATATAAAATTTAAAGGAATTTTTCCCCAAATAATTTTTCCAGTAGGACATATACATTCCATAAATGTATCCAAAAATATCCTTAATCTTTGTAGACTCTCATCACATAAAACATTAAAAGGTGTTTAAGACTTTGAACTTTTGATCAAACTTAAACTCAAAACCCATGATGTTATCTTTAACTCTTATGCTAAGGAATACACACATGCTTATAAAATTTAACCCAACCCTTATATGATTCATGATTTTTATAACCAAAATACCATTGGTAAAAATACTTCAACAATTTAATTCTTGAATCCCAATACAAAAATAATTTATCCATTTTAATTCAACATAGGTCCTTACATGGTGTAGGGTTTAACCTAGGTCATTAATATTAATTATCTATTTAAATACCTCATAATGGTTTTTAAATAAAAGTTAAACTATCCTATGAATATCCCCTAGGAGTGTAAAACTAGGTTTTTAGTAAGGCCCATTATCATGTAACAGGTTATGATCGAGTCAAGTCTGATGTTCCCTTTTCAGAATTATTACCCCTATGTACATCTGTTACAATACCACATCCACTTTAGTACCCATATATGGATGTATTTCAAGAAATACCCACATAATTTATATCTTTCAAAAACATTATGTTGTTTTATATACATATATTCAATTTATATATTAAGGGTACATTCCCTTTCCAATGTTTTCCAAAATCTTTTTTATTGGTTTCTACTAAATAGGATCTAATACCAAATGTAGTGATCCCAATCCCCAATGCCTAAAACTAGTTTCTGCCACCATTACATTGTCATAAGATACTAGTAAATCACATACCAAATGACCTAATTGTATATTAGTCATAGTAAACAAGATATATACATGATTCATGTATTACAGATGAATAAAAAAAACTGAAATATAATATTTTTTGAGAAAATAACTATTCCATATAGCATATAATAGAATAGATTTTATAGCAAAATTAATGGAATCCTAGGGAAATAAAAAAAGGTTGAGCTCAAATAATCAATAAGGTTTAAGTACAATATAAGAAATAATGAATCAATGAGAATAATAAACATGGTAAGGTAAACATGTGAACACACATTCCACGCAAGTAATAAATAGAGAAGGAAGTGCATTAACAATATGGCAATGTAAATAACTAAAAATGAATTCCATTTAAATACATTGACTACCATGATAATATAATATAGAATCAATATAAAAATCTAAACAACTGAAAACAAATTTCATTTAATCAATAAACTAATAATGAAATTCATCCATAGATTTTTTCATATTTAAGATCAAATTGACGATAATAACTGAATCTGAATGAAGTAAATGATTAATTATTGGAATCCATGTTTCTTATGTACATGGTACCTTTACCATCAATACCTTTCACAATAAGGATTAACATACAACTATTAATACTTATAACAAGATCATTTAGATTGTTCTTGGTTACAAAAGCTAAGGGTTTGTACCCAATTGATTTTGTCTCTTGAGACTACTTATGCATCTAGGGGATTACATTAAATGGTCCCTAACCCATATCATATCAGTCCAAATAAATCCTTATATATTTAACAAACAATTTAATTCATAAATAGTGTGCTTTATGAAATTTCCGTATTGAGTAATTAATATGGATTTATCAATATTTCCACAGATAATAAAATAATTTTCAAAGTAAAAACCATATGTAAAAATTGTATATGGTTTATAATATCATCATATCTATGAGAACTAATATAGATATTTAGGGTAAATTTAATGTCCAATTATCCCATATAATTGAATAACTGAAGGGGAAATTAATGACTAAGAAAATGATTCAAGGAAGTTAATTTCAATAAAATCCATGGTAAAAATAATAATAAGCCATCCGGTAGAAGAATAAGGATAGTATCAATAAAATGTATACCCATTGGATTAATAATATGATTTATTGTCATTGATGAAATAATTAAAATAACATTAAAACAATTCTTCAAGAAAATATAATTTTCATTTTGAAAATCAATTTGAAAAATACTTTTCTATGAAAATAAAATTTAAAAAAAATCATCAAAAGTATTTTTGTAAAAATTCATAGGAAGATTAAATGAAATTAATGTAGTTAATTCTATAAAAGTTAAATATAAAATTATATTTTTATTATAAAAAGGTTAAGAATGTGCCTTGTTCAGAAAGGGACAAGAAGGTTCTTTTGAATTGTTTTAAAAACACAAAGTGGGTAAAAATTCCTTTTAATAAATCAATTTGAAAAAGGTTAAAAAAATATTTTTAAAAACATTTTTAGAAAAAATAGTTTGTTAAGAAAAAATATTTTCTAACAAAGAGAGAAATAAAGTTGGTTTTTATTAAAACATTTTCTCAATAATCTTATGTACTAAAGAGTGGTAAAATGGTACTCTAATTTGAAAAATATCATGAGTAACTAGAGGATAATAAAATTAACTGGGGTATTAAAAAATGATCATAAAATTTTCTTTAATTAAATATCATTAATAAACAATGTTTATTAGAATAAGATTGTAAAATTAAACATTAAAATGAACCTAAAATTGAAGTGAGAATAAACCAATGAATTGATTATGAGTATAAAATTTAAATAAATATAAATTGAGTGTAAATAAATCAATATATATTCAAAGTCATTACATACATAGTCATAGGATATTAAAGACCTTGAAGATTTACTGTAACCCAGTAAAAAAGAATGTAGTTATGAAATTATTTATTACTTGGTAACTTTTAATTAAAATCCCTTTAGATGAAATAACTCAAATAATAACATAAAATATCATTAATAATTAATTATACATGATATTACATGCCAATTGGAAGTATATAAACCATTTAAAAGCAATTAGTTGGATAAAATTACAATATGCCTCAGTGAAATGAAGATGAGACGAAATCCCTTACTACTTAAGTTACTTTTGAATTGTGAGATCCATAAAAGAATAATATAAATTGAAACATTTATTATCATTAAATAAATGAAATTAATTATATGACATGATATACTGAATTATATACACCACACAAAATAAATGAGTGGTGATGATGGCATAAGTCTCACATAAATAAAGCTAAGACTAGAAACCCCCTTACCTTTCACTTCCTTTTGGTTGAACGCCCTTTAAACTAATGAATATTTGTTTTGATCATGTTATTAAATTATAATATATACAATTAATATTTATTATATCATATGTGATCCTTTTATAACATATTTTTACCCATTAGTTAATAATCATTCATTATTTTCATCGTTTCGTGTAGTAACTTGCTTTGTTTTCGAGTATTTTTGACTTGTTTTGTTTGTTACTTTTTCCTATATCATGATTTAATAATCTCAATAATGAAAAATTTGATTTAAATATTATATTTTATAAATATAGATATATATGTATCTATAAACCTTGGTGATATGAAATGAAATACATCCTTCATGGAGACAGTAGGCCATACATACGGATAAACGTAGTTTCTATTTTCTTATCATATTGAAAGAAAGGAAAGTAAATGATATATATATATTCATTAAAGTACTATTTTTATGATATATATATCAATTTTTTTATTAAAACTGTCTTTATTATATTCCATGTAAAGAGTGAAGGAATCACATCTTTTCACGTGGCTGTAGACCGCCATACACACGAGCGACATTATTGTATTCCCAAAAAATAGAATGCATGATGGTATGTGTTATATAATAAAAGTAAGAATTATAATAATATCATAAATATCATATAAAAAATATAAATCCATCATTATTAAAAATCTTTAATGGTGGTAATATAAGAATGGATGATATTGTTTTGCGAGGAGGTAATCCACCGTACACACGAACGATGATTGTATATTCCATTTAATGGAAGTGTGTGAATTTTTAGTTTGTACCCATATCATAACAACATATCAGTATATTTAAGATATTTACATTGTTATTTAATCATGATATAATATTAATTTAATGGTAGGAGAAAGAAATAATAAAAAGTTCACGTTGAAGAATGTTACCTCTTCTTTGAGTAACTCCTTTTAGTTTTCACTAAAGGAATTCCTTGATTGGATTTATTCACAAAGTTAGTCTTCTAAGAAGAGGGTAGGGAATATTTGGTGTTATGTTTTTTGGGTTTGGTCAATCCAAATGTATTTTAATCTATAAAGAAGTGAGGGGGTGGGGGTGAGTTCCCTTTTACACTAGATGAGGAGTGGTATTCTTGTAGGAAAGGATTGGCCCATAAGGGCAATCATTGCATGAGAGAACCCCTCAGTGGTTTGGGGTTTTACTGATTTGGTTCTTATCACACATCCTCACTTTCACTTATTCTGGGTGTGGCGTGGCCATGAGTCTAGTCGTGCAATGTTTTTTCCATGTGGTGTTCCTTTCAACTGACTCACCGTTTCACCGACTAGCATAACCTCTAAAGCTCTGTTTATTCCATTCTCTATCACCCTCCTATGAAGAAACTGATATGTGGGTTATCTCCCTTTACCATATTTGGGCCTCACTCACTTTAATTCTAGATATTATGTCACCTTCCTTGTTTTTTTTATGATCGTCACTGAGGGCGGGGTGCCTATCGTTTGTTAGCTCTACTTTCGCTACTGACCAGGTTCATTTGAGTCTGATTATGGAAAGGTCTCCGATGAAATTTTGGGTTTTTTTTTATTTTTTATTTTCATATGAAGTTATTCATCTCCTATGTCTCCTAGACCATTTTTTACACGCTCCTTAATTAATGACCCAAATTTGGCTGGGTTCGATGGATTCCATGCTGATTTGGATCATGTCTGTGGCTTTAGGGATTTTAGGTATGCTAGGTGCACTTTTAATTTGTTCACCCTGGTGGGGTGTCATCTCCTTGGTGATTGTGTTCTATATGTCCTTTTTGTGTCCAATAAAATAATGCTTTGAAATAGTGATGGTGTTAGTCTTGGGTCTCATGGGACATTGTAGCTTCTTGAGGTGGATTTTCAGGTTTTATGGTGATCTGCAGGATCACATTGCTAGGTACGTGGTGGTAGGGTCACACAATATAGAAGATGTTCATGTTTGGTACCTATTTTATCAACTAGTTTTCAGTTAGGAATGGTCTTAGGTATCACTAGTGTGTCTTCTTACATCATTTATCCCTCTTCCTTGAAGTTATTTTTATTTGAAAATACAAAAAAATGGTTTAGACGTGGAGTTTCATTCCTTTAAATACCAAAATGAAAACATTGTTGGGAGGCCTCACTTACATTATGTCCCTATAATAATGTAAAATATTCTATACAAGATGTTTTATTGTCTAAATATTTCCAAAAAATTATATTTTTACAAGTTTCTAGGTCATTTGACCACTTAATATTAAATTTATCCATTATGTAAACTCATTTTCACCTTATTCACTATAATTAGTTGCAATTGCTTTTACTAATTTTTTTTGTAAAAAACAAAGGTGAAAATACTAGAAATTATAAATTATATTTATTCTAAATATGGAATACATCTTTACAAATTCAAATCATATAAGTTGTGAAAATGAATTTAAAATTAATCTATATACAGGATGAGAAAGTGGGTTTTTAAAGTGAAAATGTTCAAAATTTTATAATGTTTTTTTATCTAAATTTAATATAAAAATTATTCTAATGACATAAATTGGATTAATATTTGTATTATAGATCAATTTTGAATTTAAAAATAATTCAAAATATATTTTAACATTGTAAATAATTTATTCATAAATCTAGTTTGTAATTAAAGTGCACTATTTTTCACTATTCATCAAAATATGAAAATTCTCAAAAACAAATCAAAAAATCCACCCTAATATAATTAAGAAATTATTATTTTAATAATAAATATTATTTTATCAAATAAAATTTTAAAATATCTAAAAAATTAGTTTTAAAATAAGTGTGTCATTAAATGGTGGAATATTTACTTTTAGAAGAATACAACTTTTTATACGTAAAATTGGTTTTGTTATTATCTTATACCAATAAAATGATTGGATTAATGTAAAATAATTTTATTGAATATGTAATATAAAAATTTAATTTATATCATTCACCAATATCAATTAATTTAATTTATTAATAAAAATATCCTTTGGACGAATAAAAGTAGTTCTTTATAAAAACAATTCCTTTAGATTCAACTTGTTTTTATATTAATTTATCATTATTTGGGGACCAATTAATCTAACCATATTATTTTTTTGGGTTTTTAATCCCATTTATAAAATAAAATTTAATTTCTATGAGATAACTATCATATTAAATAACAATATTAATAGTATATTGTTTTTCGGTAATCCTTGGTCTTACGTGTAGCACAAGCTATCAAAGATACTAAATATTACATGTAACTCATGATAAATCATTATTGTGTACATTGAAAAATATATAAAATATTTAATTTATTTATAATATAAAATATTTCATAAATTCTCCATATTTTACATTCGTTTACATTCTTGGAGTTGCGTGTCATACACGCTATCAAATATGATGTTCATATTTTAAACTTTTGGGGTGTTAAATCAACTCCATAAGATGATATTTGGAATGATAATCCAAAGATATAATGTAAAGACCCCAAGTTTTTCAATGGAAATTTCCTTCTTATAAGTATGTCATAAAATCACATGAAAACACAATATAATGAACTACTAAGTGCTAAGTTACCTTTAAACATAAGTTTGTCACTTCTGTGTTCGGAATTTTGAAAATCCGACATACACAGTTGTGTTCAAGATGATTTTTGGAGCCTAATAAAACCAACATAATTTTTGGGGGAATAGTAACATACACTTATGAATAGTAACCTACCCTTATGAATAGTAATATGACCCTTATGAATAGTACATCACCCAAAATAATAGTAACCTCACCCATGAATAATTAAATAAAATTTTGGAATCTTATAAGCAATGGTATTTTTGTAAGCCATAAATAAATAATTATAATTAATTAATTAATTTAAAAGAAAATTTATTTTCTTAAAAAGTGTTCATAAATTAACAAATCTATGTATTCTTGATTTATGATAATTTTATAAGACCTCAAGTAATTTTTGAAAGCATTATAAAATTAGTTTTAATTTTAAAAACTGTTTTTTTCAAGTAAATTATGATTTTAATTAAATATTAAATTAATAATATTTTGAAATTTATTTTTGAAAAATGGACATAATTTTTGGATTGTACATGTCAAAAAATTATAGGGGTTAATTTTTGGTATTTTTCTGAAATACATGAATTTTTTATGAATAGTGTAATACCATAATTTACAAAATAAGCTAAATAAGATAATTATAGAGTCATGTATGATGTTCAGATGATGTAATCCAACTTGGTTCGAGATCACAATATAAAATTACTATTCTTGGTCATGGAAGACTCATTATTCCTTGTCTTGTGGGGAAATAATAAATTAATGAATTTTATATTGAGAAATCCCCTCTACCCTCCACTATAAATACCACCCTTCACACCCTCATTTCCTCACACCTCTCAAGCATCAAGACTTGTCTAAACTCTACCCAATGATATATCCTAGCCCCTCCCCCACATCCAAGATCTTTTGGTCTCATCAAAATACCAAGCCTAGGTCCCTTAAGGAGGATATCAAGAGAACGATTCAAGAGGCAATCTCTCTCCCTCTTTTCCTTTAATTCCCTTTCAATTTCAAGTTCTTTTCTTATTCTCTCCCCACCTATCTTTGTCCAAATGGTATGGTAACTCCAGTATCATACATATATGGTAATGTTATGATACTAATGGGATATTATACCATCCACCCCCTTCTCCCCTTCTTTTTATTTTATAAAAGAAAACGTTGTTCGTGAGGTGTTAATCTATCACCTTAAAGAACGACATGTTTTCTTTTTTCCATTTATACCTTCAGATCTGGCCATTAAACCATTTTTATGGCTGAAACAGAATATTATATATGTATTATTTCCTATTTTAAGTTTTTGAACTAACTTATGTATATATTACTAAATGAGTAAACAAAATAAGTTTGTTGTTGTCAGAAAATCGCCTAAATTAACCCAAACAATCATCATTTAATTATTATATAATGATTCATCCACATGGTATACAATGAAATCCATTATAAGATTACTTTAAATTATGTAATATAATTAATAACATGGAATATATGTTCGGGATATTTATCCAGGTTCTACATGAACTTCAATTCATGAATACATGTGAAATGCTCAAGAAAACCATAAAAACGAACATTCCCGAACAATGTTTTTAAACTCTGTAACTCTTCGGCCCATAAAATAACATAATGAAACCAAAATGACCCCTATTAATGTATAAAAGGTTATATAATTTCTAATTAATGAATATAATGTCATTATACAAGATATTAAATTGAAGGAAGCATTCATACATAAGGTAAGTGGAAATTCACAAACCCAACTTTCATCCTTCAAGTTCTCCCTCTTTCACTCATTTTTGATATGGTTACTCCTTAAAAATATTTTTTTCATCATTGTCTTTCAATTTATAGGATATAAATGTTTTTCCCTGGTATTTATTTCAAACCAAATGTTTTTCAAAATAACTCTTCTTTTAAGAACACACCTTTTACTTCTCATTCGAGATTGACGTTTCTTGTAACATGTATGTTATTAACTATTTCTTTTAGGAAACCAATGTTTATGAATGTGTTATTTTGAGATGAAACCCATTACTTTTCATGGGTTAGTTATGTTCATTTTTGTTATATGTTCATTGCGGTATTCATGATAAATGATAATGTTATGATGTGACGGGTGCACTTAGAATTAGATAGCGCAATATGAATGTTTCAATATGATGGGTGCACCCAGAATTATACAGTGCTCCAATGAATTGGGTAAAGTGATGAATCTCATGAGTAAATGTGAAATTATGTGTGAAAAAGATGTTATATTTGTTTACAAGTATGTGTGGTATTTAACTACTAAGACATGATGTTTCATTTTTTTATGCATTGCCACATTTCAAGTCTTTTATTAATGATTCCCTCATGTTCATGATTCTTTGCCTATGTTATGATTATGCTCACCCTATGATATATTGTTCTTATATTTCCCCTTATTGGGATTCTAGCTCACCCCTTTTGATGTATATCCTCATGTGGCTACATGTACTAAGGAGAGGTCAAGTGCCAGTAAGAAGCTAGAGAAGAAGAATTTGAATAAATGTTTATGTTTGATGTTGTAATTGTTATGTATGGTCCTAGTTTTCCCAAGACACTAAACCTTTGGATCCTCTATGTGTAATGATATTATGTTATTTATATTTAAAATGATGTAATAGTAATGGAAGAAATGGCTGGGTCTCTATATTTGGTTTCAGAGGAAAGGTTTAGTTAATTTGGGAATTAGGATTAGTGAACCCTAGAGAAAACCTCTAGTGTGAGACTAAGTACAAATATGCACACAAGAAGCTTTTCATAGGGATCTCATATGTTATGATTTTAGTATAATTTTTTTAAATAAATAACTTATTCATGAATTGTTGACTTATGTTTTGTTTGAAAATTTTTTATTTTAGAAAGTGGTGGGAACTAGGAGAAACCAGTCCAACAACTCATGGGAGGGCCAATGCAATGATTGCCCAAATGAAATCCCCAATGATTTGGGAGGTGGAGTTCATAAATTCATGGCGATGCTTACCCAACTGTCTCAGGTTATGAACAATAGCCATAATAATGGGGAACATCCTCTTTCACCAAAGAGGGATAAAATGGCTATCGAATGTTTTATGCAGCAACGACCACCGACGTTTAGTGGATATTCCAATCCACTAGTTGCGGAACTGTGGGTCAAATCCATGGAAAAGATCTTTTATGTTCTTCACTCTTCTGAGATGGAGAAGGAGACACTAGCCGTTTATTGTCTAGATGGAGAGGCCGATCAATGGTGGACTTTTATTAAGAACACCAAGCCAAGGGAGGAAATTGAAAAGATTTAATGGTAAGACTTTAAGATAACGTTTCTTAACAAGTATTTCCTAAGAAATCTTCGTACGAAGATGGAGAGAGAATTCATATAGCTCAAGAAAAAACAAATAGAATCTATCACAACCTACGAGGTGAATTTCACAAGTCTTGAAAGGTACACTTCATGTTTTGTTATCAACAATGATAGAAAAATTGATAGATTCTTTAGTGGATTAAAACCACACCTTTGAAAGGATCTTGCAATTCGATAATTTTGGAGTTATAAAGATGTTTTTTGATATGATATCAAAGTAGAGATGGAGTTTGTAGAATCGTCCCATGGCTATAGTGATAAGAAATGAAAGATGGAGTTTCAAGACAGTGGATCTAATGACAAAGGTGGGAAGAAAACTCAACGACCCACATGCCAAAAATGTAGGAAGTTTCACCATGGGAACTACCTCAAAGGGATGGGGAAATGCTTCATGTGTGGTAAAGAAGGAAACCATGCTCAAGAGTGTCTAAAAGACATAAAAAGAAGGATAATGTGGTGGAATAAAGGAGAGAACCACCCATGGTTCAATGCTACAATTGTAGGGAGCTAGGGCACTATGCAAAAGAGTGCACTAAACCTCAAGTTCTCAAGGGTAATCAGCTTTCGTAGCCACAAAAGCCAAAGCAAAAAGGGAAGGATTATGCCATCACTACTATGGAAGTGGATCAAGATAATGAAGTCGTACAAGGTACACTTCCTATTCACTCAAGAATGGAAAAAGTCTTATTTGATTCTGGTTCTACGCATTCCTTTATATCATGAAAGTTTTCTAGAACTATAGAATCAAAGCCTTGAAACCTTGAGGTAGAGATATCTATAAAAACACCCTGTGGTGTAATCATTGCAACCCAAGTGTTTGACTCTTCTCTTATTGGTGTATGTGGGAAGATTCTTATAGGGAATCTTGTAATACATCCCTTGGAGGAATTTGACGCTATAATGGGAATGGATTTGATCTCATTATATAGAGCACATATCAACTATCGAGAAAAGGAAATATCTTTTCATATTTCAAACCATCTCATGCTCCTCTAAAAATGCATGGAAGACCATGAATCTCCTTTGAAAAATCCTTCAATGGTGTGGCTGTTGATTCCCTATGAAGAAGCATACCTCTCCCAAATGGTTGGGTCGGAGGATAGTTTCCACCTTGTGGAAATGGCCATCATGAGGGAATACAATGTTGTATTTTCCGAAGAGTTACCCAGAATTTCCCTAGATCATGAGGTATAGTTCTCAATTGAACTCATACCCAGAGCTACTCCTATCTCAAAGTGTCCATATAGTATGGATCCTATATAATTAGAGGAGTTAAAGAAGTAGCTGCAATAGCATTTGAAAAAATGGTTCATACACCCTATTGAACCACCTTGGGGTGTGCCAGTTATCTTTGTGAAGAAGAACGATGGAACAATGCAGTTGTGTATCGACTATCAGGAACTCAACAAGATTATCATAAAGAACAAGTATCCTCTTCCATGGATTGATGACTTGTTCGATCAGTTAAGAGGAGCTCAATACTTCTCAAAGGTGGATCTTCATTCTGGATATCATCAGCTAAAGGTGAAGAAGGGAGATATTAAGAAGACTACCTTCCATATACGGTATGGGCACTATGAGTTTCTGGTGATTCCCTTCAGACTTACTAATGCCCCTGAAATCTTCGTGGATTTGATGAATAGAGTCTTTAGACATTACCTCAACAAATTTGTGGTAGTGTTTATTGATGATATTCTCATCTACTTCAAGAGAAAGGAGGAACATAAAGAACATCTAAGAATTGTGTTGGAGACATTGAAAAATGAGAAGTTGTACGCCAAGTTCAGCAAGTGCGACTTTTTGATAAATAAAGACACATTCTTGGGACATGTGATCACAAGTTTGGGAATTTTTGTGGATCCTTCAAAAACAATGCTGATTGAGGAATGGCCCAGGCCCTCTAGTGTCACAAAAATCTGTAGTTTTCTTGGATTAGATGGGTACTACTAACATTTTGTGAGAAAATTATCACGATTTTCAAGCCCACTAACTAGGTTAAAAAAGAAATTGGTAAAGTATGTCTGGATGGAAGAATGTGAGGGAAGATTCAAGGAGCTAAAGTGAAGGCTGATCACTGCACTTGAACTCACACTACCGAAAAGTGGAGAAAGTTTTGTGATATACAGTGATGCTTTAAAGAAAGGATTGGGTTGTATACTAATGAAAAATTATAATGTGATAGCCTACACCTCAAGGAAGTTTAAGATCCATGAGCATAACTACCTGACATATGACCTAGAGTTAGAAGCCATGTTTTTTTCCTTGAAAATATGGTGGCACTACCTTTAGGGTGAGAATTGTGACATATACATCGACCACAGGAGCCTAAAGTATATATTCACACAAAAGTATCTCAACATGCATCAAAGGAGATGGTTAGAGCTAATAAAGGATTACGATTTCTCTATTCACTATCATCCTCAAAAGGCAAACAAGGTAGCTGATTCTCTAAGAAGAAAAGAACCTGATACTCTATCTATGTTATGGATTGAGAAAGACCCTATATTCTTGGATATGCAAGGGATGAATTTAAAAATCATAAGGGCAGGAGATACATCCTACCTTTCCTAAATAATTACGCAACCATCCATCCAATAGAATATTAAAGAAACACAATGGGATGATGTGGAGATACAAAAGAGGGTGAATGCAGTAAAGGAAGGAAAGCTACAATAGTTCCATATCGACAATGATGTTGTGATTCGGTTTGGAACACGGCTTTGTGTGCCTTCATCATCCAGGATAAAGGAGTTATTGGACAATTCAAATAGCTCAACAATCTCTATCCGTCCTGGGAGTACCAAGATATACCGTGATATTCGAGAACACTTCTGGTGGGATAACATGAAAAAGGATATCATAGAATATATCTCAAAGTTCTTGGTATGTCATCCAGTTAAAGTAGAGTGAAAAAAGTCCAAAGGGTTGATTCATCCATTGCCTATACCCATGTGGAAATGGGAGAATATTACTATGGACTTTGTTATGGGTATCTTGAAGACGTCAAAGGGAAATAATTCAATATGGGTTGTGGTTGACTGACTCACCAAGACTACCCATTTTATTGCTATTCGGGAAGACCTCTTGCTTGAACAACTTGAAAATATATATGTGAAAAAAGTGGTGAGACTGCATGGAGTTACACTCTCGATTATCTCTGATCATGATCCAAGGTTCACATATAAATTCTGGAGGAGCCTTCAATATGCTTTGAGTACTGAATTAAATTTTATCACGGCCTATCACCCCCAAATTGATGGCCAATATGAAAGGAATATTCATACCCTTGAAGATTTTCTAAGGGCCTGCTCTTTAGAATTCAAAGGTGGATGAGATTAGAATCTCCCATTGGTTGAGTTCTCATATAACAATAGCTTCCACTTGAGTATTTAGATGGATCCATATAAATCTTTGTATGGAAAGTGATGAAGAACACCAACATGTTGTGATGAATTTGGAGAAAGAAAGCTACTTGGAACTGATATTGTGGAAGAGATGACAGAGAAGGTTCAAGTCATCCAGAAACACATCAAAGCAGTACAGAGTCAAAAAAAGGGCTACACTGAAAACCGTCGAAGGTACTTGGAGTTTGATATTGGAGATAAAGTCTTCATTTGAATATCACCATGGAAGAGATTCGTGTGATTTGGAAAGAAAGGTAAGTTAAGCCTAAGTTACATTGACCCCTTTGAGATCCTTGAACATATAGGAGTTATGTCCTATAGGCTTGCACTTCCACCGAATATGGATGAAGTCTATGATGTGTTTCACATATCACTCCTGAGCAAGTACATACCTGATCCCTCACATGTACTGAACTCAGAGGTGGTACAACTGGAAGATGATATCTTTTATGAGGAGAAACCAATAGAGATTCTGGACCGCAGAGATAAGGTTCTACACAATAAGACAACCCATCTTGTCAAAATTTTGTGGAGGAAACATAAGTTTGAAGAAGCTATGTGGGAACTGAAGGAGGTGATGAAGGATAAGTACCCTCACTTATTTGTGTAAAACGAAATTTCAAGGGTGAAATTTCATAAGGGGGAAGAAAGTAACGACCCAAAGTTTTTCAATGGAAATTAACTTCTTATAAATATGTCATAAAATCAAATTAAAACACAACATAATTAACTACTAAGTGCTAAGTGACCTTTAAACATAAGTTTGTCACTTTGGTGTTTGGAATTTTGAAAATCTGACATACACGGTTGTGTTCTAGATGATTTTTGGAGTCTAATAAAACCAACATAATTTTTGGTGAATATTAACATATCCTTATGAGTAGTAAACTACCCTTATGAAAAGTAATATAACCCTTATGAATAGTAAATCTCCCAAAATAATAGTAACCTTACCAATGAATAATTAAATAAAATTTAAGCATCTTATAAGCAATGGTATTTTTGTAAGCCATAAATAAATAATTATAATTAATTAATTAATTTAAAAGAAAATATATTTTCATAAAAAGTGTTCATAAATTAACAAATCTATGTATTCTTGATTTAAGGTAATTTTATAATACCTCAAGTAATTTTTGAAAGCATTATAAAATAATTTTTAATTTTAAAAGCTGTTTTTTTCAAGTAAACTATGATTTTAATTAAATATTAAATTAATAATATTTAGAAATTTATTTTTGAAAAATGGAAATAATTTTTGGATTCTACTTTTTGAAAAATGGTAGGGGTAAATTTTTGGTATCTTTCAGAAATACTTGAATTTTTTATGAATAGTGAAATACCATAATTTAAAAATAAGCTAAATAAGCTAATTATAGAGTCATGTATGATGATCTACTGATGTAAGACCACTTGGTTCGGGATAACATTATAAAACTACTATTATTGGTCATAAATGACTCACTATTCCATGTCTTTTGGGGAAATAATAAATTAATGAATTTTATATTGAGAAATCCCCTCTCCCCTCCACTATAAATACCACCCTTCACACCCTAATTTCCTCACACCTCTCAAGCTTCAAGCCTTGTCTAAACTCTGCCCAATAATATTTCCTAGCCCCTCCCCCATGTCCAAGAGATTATGGTATCATAAAAATCCAAGCCTAGGCCTCTTAAGGAGGATCTCAAGAGTAGGATTCAATAGGTAATTTCTCTCCCTCTTTTCCTTTAATTCCCTTTCAATTTCATGTTGTTTTCTTATTCTCTCCCCACCTATATTTGTCCAAATGGTATGGTAACTCCAATATCATAAATATAATGTAATTTTATGATACTAATGTGATATTATACCATCCAACCCCCTTCTCCTGTTCCTTTTATTTCATAAATGAAAACGTTGTTTGTGAGGTGTCAATCTATCTCTTTCACGAATGACATGTTTTCTTTTTCGATTTCTACCTTAAGATATGGTCATAAAACCATTTTTATGGTTAAAAAAGAATATTATATATGTTTTATTTCCTATTTGAAGTTCTGTAACTAACTTATGTACATATTAATAAATTAATAAACAAAACAAGTTCGTTGTCGTAAAAAACCGCCTAAATTAACCCAAACAATCATCATTTAATTCTTATATAATGATTCATCCACGTGGTATACATTGTAATTAATTATAAAATCATTTTAAATTATTTAATATCATTAATAACATGGAATATATTTTCTGGATGTTTATATATGTTCTATATGAACTTCAATTCATGAATACGTGTGAAACGCTCAAGAAAACCATAAAAACGAACATTCCTGAACAATGTTTTTAAACTCTATAACTCATCAAAAGGACCATAAAATAACTTAATGAAACCAAAATGACCCATATTAATGTATAAAAGGTTCTTGAATTTCTAATTAATGAATATAATGTCATTATACTTGACATTAAAGCAAAGGAAGCGTTCAGAGATAAGGTAAGGGGAAATTCTCGAACCCAACTTTCATCCTTTGGGTTCTACCTATTTCACTCCTTTTTGATAGTGTTACTCCTAAAAACCTTTTTTTCATCATTTTATTTCCTATTATGGGATATACATGTTTTTCAATGGTATTTATTTCAAACCAAATGTTTTCCAAAAGAACTCTTCTTTTAAGAACACACCTTTTACTTCTCATTCAAGATTGATGGTTCTTGTAACATGTATGTTATTCCCTCTTCTTTTGGGAACCCAATGTTTATGAATGTGTTCTTATGAGATGAAACTGATTCCTTTTCATGGGTTAATTATGTTCATTTTTGTTATATGTTCATTGTGTCATTCATGATAAATGATAATGTTATGATGTGACGGCTGCGCCCAGAATTATACAGCACTCCAATGCATTTGGTAAAGTGATGAATCTCATGAGTAAATGTGAAATGTTGTGTGAACAAGATTCTATCTTTGTTC
Source organism: Viscum album (assembly GCA_963277665.1). NCBI lineage: Eukaryota > Viridiplantae > Streptophyta > Magnoliopsida > Santalales > Viscaceae > Viscum > Viscum album. The sequence goes on from OY728139.1 coordinate 482,991,997, forward strand.
ACAATTATGTGTGGTATTTAACCACTAATACATGATGCTTCATTTTTTTATGAATTTCCACATTTCAAGTATTTAATTAATGATTCCCTCGTGTTCATGATTCTTTGCCTATGTTATGATTATGCTCACCCCATGCTATATTGTTCTTATCCGTCCCCTTACTGGGCTTATAGCTCACCCCTTTTGATGTATATCCTTATGTGGGTACATGTACTAAAGATGGGTCAAGTTCCAGTAAGAAGTTAGAGAAGAATAAATTGAATAAATGTTTATTCTTGATGTTGTAATTATTATGTATGGTCCTAGTTTTCCCAAGACACTAAACCTTCGGATCCTCTATGTGTAATACTATTTGGTTATTTATCTTTTAAATGATGTAATAGTAATAGAGGAAATGGATGATTCACTATATATAATAACTTTAATAGGTATAAAATATATGGATTTATTCAAATGGTTAATAATAACCTAAATTGCATTATTACCTCAAGATTCCTTTGGCATGACAAAATTAAATCCATGCATATATTCTCCCATTTCCATTCTATCAGTGAAAAAGGTTGAATCATCATATTTGGTAGTTTTCATTCAGATTTATCCTTTTTACAAGTTAAACTTTTCATGGTAAAATAATTTATATCATTCATCATACCTTCTCACCAAAAAAATTATCAAATGTCTCTATACATCTTATTGATGCCAGGATACACAAAAAACATAGAGTAATGAGCTTCACATAATAATTCCATTTTTATCATGGAATCATCAGGATCATAGAAACTCTTTCCAAAACAGATATCACATTATTTATTAATAGTAAAATAAATTAAATTACTCTTCCTCACCAATTTTTCTATTTCCCACAACCATGATAATCCTTTTTAAACTCCGTAATTCTCTCTAAAAAGGATGATTGCATTGATACATGACTGAAAAAGGAAGGAGTGTCTACATACACAATATTTATTACAACATTTATTAAATCATTAACTAACGTTTCATTTTTAAAATGTTTTATAGTTAATGATTAATTATCTTCTCAACTCATGGAATCATATGTTGTACATCTCGTTCCCCTCGTTGTTTGATTTTCATGATCACAATCACCTTTCTTATTTATCTAATATTGTGTTTTAAGTGTTGTGGATGGTAGGCAAGAGATTGCCAAAGGAATGGCCCAAGAAAGCCTCTCAAATGGACTGAAATTCAGTCCACCGGCCAACCGGTGTGATCCCACCGGCCAGCCGGTGGAACTGGCAGAGGCATTGCCCACTGCCAGGTTCCACCGGTCGACCGGTGGCTCTGTCACCGGTCGACCTGTGGCATCCAGCCCAAATAGTGTTTGCTACTGTCTTGCCACCGGCCAGCCGGTGGCTCCTCCACCGGTCGACCGGTGGAGCCTGCACCAAGACTCTTCTCCTCTGCCAAGGCACCGACCAGCCGGTGGAGATGTACCGGCCAGCCGGTGGCCCAGTCAAACTAGCCGTTGGCTTTGACCAGTCAACCCTCATTTGGCCTCCAACGGCTCTTTAAGCCTCTCCAACGGCTCCGAAGACTCCCCAAGGGTTCCATGCCTATAAATAAAGGCCAAGGAAGCCCCGGACACTTACCGGAACCATACGGAAGCCCACGGACACCTTGTTGATCATTTGGCGTACCTCCGGTGCATTCCTCCAAGGGAACCCCAAGTGCTCCATCCAATTCAACATCCAAGGAGCTCCTTCAAAGAAGCTTGGAAGCGGCCTTCAACATCTCCAATCAATCAAAGGCGCCCAAGACTTCCTCAAATACGGTTTTTCATTGTTTTATTTATTTTGAGCTTAAATTTGGGTTTGTGCCTACAAACCCCAAACGTTTCTCATCCCCTCTTTCTTTTGGGTTTCACATCACCACTAAGGTGTGAAGAGGTTTCTTCAAGCCTTTCCTTTTAAAAGGCTTGAGTTTTCGGTGAGCTAGCCTTCACCCGTTAAAAAGGCTAGTGGGTTCTTGCTATTCCATTGAAAGTAAGTGGGTTCTTGCTTAACCACCAAAAGCTAGCTGTAATAGGTCCTAGTGCTACCTCAAAGCCTAGTGGGTTTCTTGCTAAAACCATTGAAAAGCAAGCGGTAGGAATCTCTCAATGGTTGAGTTGGGAGCGGAGACGTAGGCCGGGTTTTGGCCGAACTCCGTTATCAATTTTGTCTGTCTTGCCTCTTTATTTCCGCTGCATTCTTTACTCTGATTTTAATTTGTTAATCAATTTTTTAAAAGGCAATTCACCCCCCTCTTGCCATCATTCCCTTGTTTTCTTCCGACCAACAATTGGTATCAGAGGGGTAATTTGAGTAATACCTTAAAAGGTTTCAAATTCAAAGATCCATTAAGATGGCATCAACCTCTTTCGCCCCTGAGGGCTACTCATTGGGTCGGGCTCCATTTTTTGATGGGACCGACTATAATTATTGGAAAACCCGCATGACTACTTTTTTAAGAAGCATAGGATATCCTATTTACAAAATTGTCATGCAAGGTTACACTCTCTCTTCCCCCGATGAATCCAAATGGACCCAAGCCGATATTAGAAATTTCGAGCTTGATGGCAAAGCCATGAATGCTCTACATTGCGGCCTTGACCGAAATGAATTCAATCGAGTTTCCACATGCACCTCCTCACATGAAATCTGGAAACTTTTGGAGGTTACCCATGAGGGGACCAACAAAGTAAAGGATACTCGATTGGACATGTACCGTCAGGATTTTGAGTCTTTTTTTATGCATCCAAATGAATCTATTTCTGAAATGTTTACTAGATTTACTGACGTGTGCAATGGTAGAAAATCCCTTGGAGATAATATTTCTGCAGAAACAATGGTCAAGAAGATTCTATGGGTCCTTCCGAGCTCATGGGCACCAAAGGTGACGGCGATCCAAGAAGCTAAGGACGTCAAAAATATGCCCGTAGAGGAGCTCATCGGATCTCTCATGACTTATGAGATCACGATGAGGAGGCAAGCTCAAAAGGAGGGCACACCAATCAAGACCCCAAAGAACATCGCCCTCAAGGTACAAAAAGAAGTAAGCTCCTCCTCCTCCTCATCATCATCATCATCTTCATCTTCAAGCGGCGACTCGGAAATGGAGAATCTCGCCCGCCAAATGCACAAGTTTATGAAGAAGCACAAGAAGAAGAAATCCCGCAAGGCGCGAAAGCAATAATCCACCGCAAGATCCGAGCCCAAGGTAAAATGCTACGGGTGCGGCGAAAAGGGCCATTACAAGCCCGATTGCCCACTCAACAAGAAACGGGCCAAGGAAAAAGGAAAGAAGAAGGTCCTCAAGGCGACATGGAGTGACACCTCCTCATCATCCTCCTCCTCCTCCTCCTCGAGCGACCAAGGTACAAAATGCCTAATGGCATTTCACGAGGTAACATCTTCCGATTCCTCATCCTCTTGTTCTTCAAATTCAAATTCCTTCAATCATATGTCTTATGAGGATCTCCAATATGCAAGAGATCAATTAGAAAATGGTTTTCATAAGCTTTCTTCAAAATTTGTTGCTTTAAAAAAGAATTTCAAAAAACTTTCCTCCGAAAAAGAACAACTTCTCAAAGAGAAGGAGGAACTCTCCCTAAAAATCCAAAATTTCCCAAATGTTGATTCTTTGGAATCAACCATCAAGGACCTTAGAGAATCTCTTGTTAAATTCACCAACGGGGAACAAAATCTGACCAAACTCTTAGGTTCCCAACGAATATCTAGAACCACCCAAGGGCTTGGCTATTCCAAGCAAGCTTCCTCCTCCCATGCACCCACTGTTTTTGTAAGGGGGAGCTCTAGTTATAAATTTTGTAATTATTGTAAGAAGCCCGGGCACCTTATTTATGAATGTAATTGTAAAAACGCCCGGTACGGTCAACCCAAAAGTTTTTTCTTTTCCGATGAATTTTATAGGAGAAGACCCGCCATGAGACAAGTTTGGATTGAAAAAACCCTTCTTGCGAGTCTCTCCGGGCCAAAATTTATTTCCTCTCCCCGGTGACTTTTTGTTTTTATTTAGGGGGAGTTAGGTTCTTTTAAGCCTTTTTGTGAATTAAAAATTTCATTCAAAATTCTCATTTCAAATTTTCATTTCAAAATTTTCGATTCAAAAACTTTCATTTTCAACTCTTGGTATCAAATTTTCATTTCAAAATATTCAATTCAAATTTTTCATTTCAATTTTTGATTCAAAACTTTCAATTCAAATTTTAAATTTCATTTGGTTTAAAAATCTCTATCTTGTTTTTCAAAGTTTTCCCTCAATCAAGTTTTATGCCCCATTCTATTTTGATAATCACAAAGGGGGAGAAATTTCTTGATTGATTGGGGGAGAATCTTTTTCATCATGCTTAGCATTTCCTTTCAATTTCAGTTTTTTTACTTTAATTGTTTCGGTGATTGTGATCATCAAAATAGGGGGAGATTGTTGTACATCTCGTTCCCCTCGTTGTTTGATTTTCATGATCACAATCGCCTTTCTTATTTATCTAATATTGTGTTTTAAGTGTTGTGGATGGTAGGCAAGAGATTGCCAAAGGAATGGCCCAAGAAAGCCTCTCAAATGGACTGAAATTCAGTCCACCGGCCAACCGGTGTGATCCCACCGGCCAGCCAGTGGAACTGGCAGAGGCATTGCCCACTGCCAGGTTCCACCGGTCGACCGGTGGCTCTGTCACCGGTCGACCTGTGGCATCCAGCCCAAATAGTGTTTGCTACTGTCTTGCCACCGGCCAGCCGGTGGCTCCTCCACCGGTCGACCGGTGGAGCCTGCACCAAGACTCTTCTCCTCTGCCAAGGCACCGACCAGCCGGTGGAGATGTACCGGCCAGCCGGTGGCCCAGTCAAACTAGCCGTTGGCTTTGACCAGTCAACCCTCATTTGGCCTCCAACGGCTCTTTAAGCCTCTCCAACGGCTCCGAAGACTCCCCAAGGGTTCCATGCCTATAAATAAAGGCCAAGGAAGCCCCGGACACTTACCGGAACCATACGGAAGCCCACGGACACCTTGTTGATCATTTGGCGTACCTCCGGTGCATTCCTCCAAGGGAACCCCAAGTGCTCCATCCAATTCAACATCCAAGGAGCTCCTTCAAAGAAGCTTGGAAGCGGCCTTCAACATCTCCAATCAATCAAAGGCGCCCAAGACTTCCTCAAATACGGTTTTTCATTGTTTTATTTATTTTGAGCTTAAATTTGGGTTTGTGCCTACAAACCCCAAACGTTTCTCATCCCCTCTTTCTTTTGGGTTTCACATCACCACTAAGGTGTGAAGAGGTTTCTTCAATCCTTTCCTTTTAAAAGGCTTGAGTTTTCGGTGAGCTAGCCTTCACCCGTTAAAAAGGCTAGTGGGTTCTTGCTATTCCATTGAAAGTAAGTGGGTTCTTGCTTAACCACCAAAAGCTAGCTGTAATAGGTCTTAGTGCTACCTCAAAGCCTAGTGGGTTTCTTGCTAAAACCATTGAAAAGCAAGCGGTAGGAATATCTCAACGGTTGAGTTGGGAGTGGAGACGTAGGCCGGGTTTTGGCCGAACTCCGTTATCAATTTTGTGTGTCTTGCCTCTTTATTTCCGCTGCATCTTAACTTTGATTTTAATTTGTTAATCATTTTTTAAAAGGCAATTCACCCCCCTCTTGCCATCATTCCCTTGTTTTCTTCCGCCCAACATCATATACCTTTATTTATTTACCAAGATCTAAGGGTATCATGCTATCATAATCCCTTATCATTTCAAATCATATTCTCTAACTCAGGTTCAAATATTTTTTAGTGAATATATACTTTAAAATTTTATAGATTGTAAAAATTTCACATTTTACACCTTAAAAAATATGAATCCAATATTTTAAAGAAAAAACCATTACTAGAATATCAAGATCATTCATAGGGTAATTCTACTCATGGAGATTAAATTGACCTAAAGTGTATGAAATTACAAGATCATCATGTATCATGAAAAAACCAATCCCCCCTAAATACCATCAATGTAAATAAAAAACTATCATTTCGATATGGAAAGGATAACATAAGATCATTAAACAATCTACTTTTAAATTATTGAAAACATTCATCACATTCTTTTTTTAGGATAAACATAATTTTTTCTAATTTGCATGGTTAGTGAGATAAATAACAAATGATTTTTTTAATAAACCATCAGTAGTAACCCACCAACCTAAGAAAATTTTGAATCTTTGTGACATTTATAAGACATTTCCAGTGTTCCATCACTTTTCTCTTAGTAGGATCTACTGTTATTCCATCATTAAAAACAATATATATAAGTAAATAAATTTGTTGTAACTAAAATTCAAAAATATTAATTTTCCATACAACCTTTTTATGTTACGTTTTTAAAAACAATCCATAGATGATTCTCATGATCTAAATAGATTTTATAATATTCAAGAATAACATCATTAAACTAAAACAAACACTTATCTAAATAATCATGGAATAATCTATTCAGTTTATCCATAAATATAGTGGGTGTATTTATTAAAACAAAATAAATCATCACAAACTCATAATTGAAATACCAAGTCCAAATTATATCTCAATAATTTCCACTTATTTCACAATTAAATAATGGTAGACATACCTAACATAAATCCTATAAAAATATTTCTCCCCTAGTAGATGATCAAACAAGTAATCAATATAGGTAATTGGAATCTTATTCTTAACAAAAATTTAATCGAGTGCTTTATAATAAATTAAATGTATCATAGTACCATAATTATTTTAAAAAACAAAGATAGTGGACCCTAATATTACGTTTCAAGTTAGATGAACCCCTTATCAAGAAACTTGTGTATATTCTATTTCAATTGTAAAAAATAAGTGCAATACATTCGATAAGGAGGATATTAAATTTACTTACCATTTAGAACTAAGTGAATAGTAAATTCAACATCTTGATCATGATTAAAACTAGTAAAATAATCCCAAAGTACATATTTATATTCATTTACAAAAGGTGCATCACCACTTTTAGTGGTTTCATTCTTTTCAAAAATATGTGTTGGAAAATTTTCTCTCCCAAATTTAATCGGTTTCTCTTATTCTTGATGTGTAAAAAAATGCGTCACCTCTTTCTTATATAAAAAATGAAACTTTCTCTTATGATTGAATATAAAATATCTATCTAGGTAATCTATCTTAACAATATAAGAGAAATCTAATTCATGACAAGAATAAAATAAAACTCATTTATAGGTAATAAAAATATATGTTTAGTAAAACCATTCCACATATAATGAAATGAATATTCCCATGAAACTTTTCTACTTGGAAACTTCAACTAAGAGTTTTTATGAATTTATTTCTTCATTTAATGTGGTGATATATCTATTTTACTAGTAAATTCTTAGAAATAAAATATTTTGTAGATCCTAAATCAAATAGGACAACGACATCCTCAGAGTAAACAACTAATGTACCTCTCACTAATTCATTTGATAAAATAAAAATAGAAAATGAATTTTCCACACTATATTTATTGTGTTCCCAGTTAACACAATATTTTATACATTTCTTTTGACCCACATTATCATAATGTTCCATCACTTTACAATTAATAAAATTCAGTACCTCTCTTTCATTACCTCTCTAAAGCCATTATTTTTTTTAAAAGGAACATTATGGTTAAGTGGTTACTACACATTAAATCGATTCAACCTAAAATACCCACATATCCTAAATTTGAACATAAAAAGGGAAACCAAACAAGACCACATATCCCAAATTTAAAATTCAAAAACACATGCATGATTCTTGTCACGACTGAATCATCTTTGGACTTGAAATCTCAAGAGTAAATCTGCCTTGAGTTATACCCCTTGAAATTTGATCACACCTTCACAATCTTCACTTATAGTGAAAAAAAACTATCCATATTCCTTCCAAGATTCAAACTATAATCAAAGAATACATTTTCCAACTCGCCATCATCATTACACCTTCGATGTAAACCACCACACTAACCATAACCTTCCTTCGAAATGAACAACATACGAGACTAACACCATGTAAAAAAATGAAACAACTTTGATCTATCACTGATAGCCTCTACATCTGTCATAAGACCTCTCAGAATCATCATATTTTCTAGTACGCATGAAGTGTCATTGTCATCATCATTCGAAAGTAGAACCGAACAACATACCATAGAAACAAATAAACAACGTACCATCGAAATATCCATCAGAACAACACCAAAAAATGAAAAAGAAACCAAACTAAAAATGGAATACATCACTAGAAAGAAACACCAAAGCAAACAAATAAGAAAAGAAACCAAATAGATCAGGAAAAACACAAAAGTAGAAAAGGCACTAAAACTGCTTCTAGTGCCCACCATCGCCATCCCAAGATGTCTCAAAACCATCATAATTTCTGGCCAATATGGGGCTGAGCCAAATGGTTTTAAAAACAAGGGACTTAGAGAATAAGAACACTGAATGCAAATATCATCACCGAACCAAACCATCTGAATAACTTGAAAATAGACCTGAAATGGAGGTCTGGTGCGGAGGGTAATATAGAAAGAGGGGTACTGAGAGATGTACATTATCCCACTAGAAAACAACATTAGGAAAGAATGTGAAGGACAACACAATATAAAGAATAAAAAATAAATTTACGTGAAGTGAGGTGCACCTTCACTACCAAAATGAACTACAAAAATCCTAGGAGGAATGGTAAGATGAGGGGGTGGTGGGACCACCAAGAGCACCCCCATTTTCATCCTCTATATGGCCATTAACATTAGTACTTTCTTTTCATTTAGTATCAAAGTTTCAAATATTACTAAATTAGAAACAATTCCTAGATCACATAATATATTCCCCATAATTCTTCTTACCGTATTTATCAAAATTGGGTAATTGAATTTTTCTACCATTAGGTTGATTGGGTGAATGCTCCCTTATTTTTATCCACCTTGATTTCTTCTTATCCCAATTGTTGTAAAAGTAAAAAAAACTTCATCCTGACATTCCAACACACTATGGAATTTATTCATAACTTCCAAACTCACAAGTAACTAGATCCCTTCATAAATATTGTTTTAATCTAAAGTAAAAATGATCAATGTTACTATCATGGTCCAAAATGAAATTTGGTGCATACATGGATTGTCAGGACCTCCTCCACACCCCCTTTCCCCAAGGAACCCCCCATGTGCTGGAAATGATAGAAAATAGATAATGACACCTGAAGCCTGCCTCTAATAGGTCATGGGTTGGTGAAACATGTCAAGGGTATAATATAAACACATATGGGAGGTATTAGCATCTAAAAAATAAGATACGAGAGATATAATATAGAAACCATCACAAAAAAACTCTTATTCATAATTAATGAATAATCATTCCTAATACATGGTATTAATGAAATGACATAAAACTGAAACAAGTGAAAACACTAGAAAAACTATTTAGTAGTAACTACAAATCTAAAATAGCTCCTGAACAAATCCTAAAACTAGAAAAGTAAAAATATATCAACAACCAGCTCCTACTAACCTAAAAACAGCTTACATATACATAGGGTGACAATAACATGTATACTCTGTAGGATCCTCCCAACAACCTCTTTTAAAAAATGATAATGAAGCAAACTAAAGCCTAATTATTAAACAAATGAAACCAATTAATTACTAAAAATAGGATTATTTTTTCTCATCTTTACCATGGATATCCCTCACAATGTATTGCATACAAGAGATCATATAATATAATAACAAGAGAAGGTACCCCATTATCACTTCCTTATTGGTTTTCCACTCTTCTCAAACCTAACACGTCCAGATCCATCTCTCTTTAAAAGCTATCCTAATGACCATTATGCTAAAATAATCCATCACGAAGACACCTAAGTTATACTAATATAACATAAAATTCATGAATCACATAATCTAATTATCCCAACAATGACACTATGTAGTAACTGGGTAGTTCTTAAGAGCCACTACAACTCATACATCATGTATTATATATCAATCCATAAAAACCCACACACAGTATAACTATAAAAAAATTAGGATACTATAGCTAGAGATTTATGTTTGTGGAATAACCACAAGACATTAAATACTTATACACACATATGTGGGTAAATATATCCATTATTCATACCAATACATAATACCACTATTAGAAGAGAGCAGGTCCACAGGGTAGTCATACATCCATTCCTTGCCAACCAGGATGTTGGGGAAATCACCCTCCTCGTGTCCCCTGGCTATCTATCACTCTTTCTACGTGGGTGGAGTAGTGAATGAAATCACAAAAAATATATGATATATATAAGGCTCACAACCACAATGTGAGGAACTACATAGATATTGACTAAATAATCATTCTAATTAATTAATTATCCCTTAATTAGCTATTAACATTATCATTTCCAAGATTAACATTTTAATCTTTTTGAACAAAATTTCGAGGAACTATTAATTATATTCTTCTGTTCTCAAGTGTTCTATCATCATTTGAAAGCATCAAGAACCAACCTAATTATTTCATTAATTTATTTATCATTTCATAATCATCATATCACTCTAAAAATCATCCCAATATACCAAATAAAAGTTTCACTCATAGTGCATCGTATCAAATAACTTACCATAGTTAGAAAATAATTATAAAATATCAACCAGACATCAAAAATTAAAAATGTTGATTCATTATAAAAAAATTATCCCATATTTTAGCAAAAAATAAATGGTAATCCCCAACTTTAACCCATTCTATCAGTCCCTGTGTAATTCCCCACACCATTTCACATAATATCACATCTGTCATCCCACACCAAAGCCATCATAAAACCAACACCCCATTTCACCATAATATCATCATGCATCCCATCCCATATCATCAATACAGATGGTTCCTCGTGTCATCATCACATCCTCAAGCATCCCCACCCATTATTCCAACTGTATAAGGTTATCATTCAATCGAATCAAGTCTCTAAATCCATAAAGTGTAAATAAAAATTAATTTTTTTATTCCACACATAATTCCGAAGGAAAATTTTGAAAAAAACAAACTAGTCATTCTATCATTTATCAACAATGTTAGGCTTGGTCAGCCCCAAATTTACATAGTATCTCATTCCATATAAATTTACAAGGTTAAATATTATTTTTTAAATATGGAGTTCCACCCTATGCTTCACTTTCATATAAAACATCATTCTCATCAATAATTATTTCAACGTGTCTATTTTTTTTAAAATCAAAGTAATAATAGCTCTAAGTTGATTAATAAAAATAAAAAATTTATAGAACTCTATCTAGTAAATCTAAATGGTAATGAAACATATATAAAAAATCAAGTGATTACACATCCCATGTATTTCAACAAAAATATATGATATTCCCACAACCAATTATACTTACGATTCTAAAAAATTTAATTATATTCTAACATGTGATAATCTCCATTTCAATATTCTAATAATTTGAATTATCGAATAATCACCATAAATTATATTCAAGATTTTTAGTATTACATCATAACATAATTTAGAATTTATCAAAATAATACATTAACAAATTCATGTGATTTTCCATTTATCTCTCATTAATGATTTATAGAATGATCATCATTATTCTAAAACATATAATTATTTATTTCTCTTTCTTCAAATAATCTGATATATTATCAAACATTGACATATAATACATGTTATTAAACATTAATTTTTATTTTTAAAATTATTGTCAACAATATTAATTGTAGATATATTTCAATAAAAAAATTTAGATTCCAGGATAACATTATTTATCCCTGACATGAAATATTATATCTAATTCAATTTTGAAAATTTAAAAAATAGGTTAAAAACTTTCTTAAAGAATAAAATTATATTTCATTGCTTGAAACAATATTAACACAATAATCCAATTGCTTAATATTCTATTATTATTAGTATAAAACATCATTCTATATAAATTAAAATTCCATTAAAAATTATAGAATTAATAATATTCCATTATCATCAATAGAATTACATAGTATGATTTTTTTGATCCTCTTTATATATTATCTCATAGTCATTATTTATGTGATTTTACCATATATTTTTCTAATTATTTTTAATCACATAAACTTAAACAAAGAAGATAAGTCTTTGTAATATCACATTTGCGAAGTATGAAAATATAGATGTCATAAAACCCCTACCTAGAAGAATGAACTACCCACACTATAAAAAATAGAGGAGACAAGAAAATTATAATAGTCCTGAAATCATAATATAATCCTTAGATGATTTTTTATAGGTTTTTAGATCCTGAAGGTGAGGTTTGAACCACTCAAAATCAATAAGGAATAAGAAACTTAAAGACTGAGATCAATTATTCTTAGAATATATAATAATAGGTTTATGATCCATTAAATCCGAATTTAATTATATCCTAAGTATTCCCCTATAAATCCCATTAATAACTCCTAAAATTAGGTTAATTCAAAAAGATACAATTAAAACACTTAACCAAGATAACTTCCATCGATTTCTACAATAAATTACTTTAACTATGTTGAAAATTCAAAACAATGAGGCTCTAGAGTACAAATATGGATTTCTAGAATATTTTATACTACCCTAATGGAAGTCTATAAAATTAAATAAGGGTAACACAATTTAACACTTACTTGCCTAGATACCTTTATATAAGAAGACAAAATACATATTTAACCTTTTGAAGGTAGAAGCTACCCATACACCATTTGTTTAAAAGTTTAGATACCCTTATGTGAGTTTCATGTTAGCCTTAAATTTTATATAGAAACTCACATCTATAATTACACAAGATTTGGATTACCCTTATGTGAGATGGAACCCTTATGAAACTCCACCCTCACACGAGCTACTACTAGTGGGTTCTAGGCAAAGTGTATGCACCTTTGGTAGAAGATACATTAAAATTTATTTTAATATAGATATTCCTAAAAACCCAATAGAAAACCTTTTCATGTTAAATTTAAAATTAATTTAGTTGGATCAAAATAAATGATTAGCATGTCATACATTCTTTCTTCTATGTAGATGTGGATCATTCTCAAAACCATTTTCTGGATTACCTTCATTGCATTGTGAGGATCCAAGTGTAGAATCCCTCTAGTGGTGATCCGCATGGGCTCTATTGATCTTCATATGATGCTGAATGATTTATAGGTGCTAGCACAGATAATCAATCATTTGGAATTGTTCATCTGGATCGCTTCAAGAACCCTTGGGCTTGATGAAGTTCTTCTTGTTCTTAAGAAGATTAGATGAATAATTTAAAAGAGAGGTTCAGTGTGTGCAATGATTCTCAATTCTCAATTAATACTACACAATAGACATAAAAATCTATTTATAGTGCTAGAGTTTAGGTTAAAAATATTATTTAATTTCTTACCAACCCTTAAATATTATTATAATCTTTAATAAATCACATTCCATATAATAATAAAAATATTTTAATTCTATGGAACACACTATCTTGTGCGATGAAAAATATTATTTAACTAGATTTTAAATTAATATTAATTACTGGAAATGATATTTGTCCACTCAAACATCTTTAAATTTATTAAATAATTGAATAAATATATGATTCACTTAAATAAAAATTTTATTAACAATCCAATGAAAAAATATTTATTAAATGTCCAATAAATAATTAAAAAAATTTATTCACAAACTAGTGAATAAATATTTATTATATATTCATGTAATAAAATAAATAAATTATTAATGAATAAATATTTATTTATCCCCTTAAAAATATTAGCGATAAATATAACATGGAAAAATTATTCTTCATTAATGAGAATAATATTTATTACATTAATTAAATTAAAATAGTATTTAGTCAAGATAAATGGAAACTCTTTTTGTGTGAGCCTCCACGATTTTTTCTCTTTGGAACTAGACAGGTGTGTCTAAAGTCCAAGATTATTGTCTAGAAATAGTTCAAGACACCCAATATAAATAACTTAATAATAAAACATCGATAGACATATATTAATTCTTACTATGTAATATAATTATATTCTCTCAATATCTCAACAATCATGTTGAACATCTATAACATCAACCTATATGTTTAAAACATCTTTCTTTTACTATCTGAAATAATTGTCATTACACCATGTCTATGGAAATTATGTAACATTTATATTTCAATCAAAAGTCTAAGATATAAACTTCCATAAATATGGATGATATAAATAATTCCTTGACTTATCTGCTAATAATATGTCATTTGTGATGCACCCAACATACCTAACTTCCCACCAACAAATAATATGATAGTTTTTCTCAGTAAATCAAAGTATGTGAGTCTTAACATGAATTAATAATAATATTAAATTCCAATGAAAATTACACATGTTCATAGATAATAATATCTAAGGACACCAAAATATAGGGAATTCCTACTAGAGGGTCTATTCTCGTAATCTCTCATCTTAGAGATTACCAAGTGGAAACTTCATGAAAAGAAGAATCACCAACTTTTGAATAATTTCACCAAAGGGAATATATACTATGTTCCCTATCATGGTTTGTTATCTAACTAGTATAACTATATTTATGAATATCATCATATAATTTCAATGTTCTCATCCCAGTAGGGAAATAATATAACCTTATCAATGTGATAGATACTCCAGGGAATTATCAAAACATTGTTATATAAAAGAACAAAAAATATGTGATTGTTTATTTATATTAATATTCAATTAATTGAACATAGATGTAATACAAAGTACAAAGTAGTTGGTTTTAGTGGACAAACATTAACCATACCCCTTACACAATCTGTGACCTACCCTAATGCAGCTATGGTGTAATTTTATATGAGTAGAATAATCTCTGATCTACCTTTATATAGTGGTTGATATACCCTTACACAAACAAAATAAACACCTCAAGAACCTTATATAGTAGTTGGTTACCCTTATATAAAGATTTTAAATTCCTGAATACCCTTATATAGTGCTCAAACCACCCTTATCTTGGCTGACTACAACCTTTATACGACACATAAGATATTTAGGTTACCTTTACGAACATAAATAATGGATATTCTTACCTTTATGAAGTAAGGGGAGAAGGATATTACCCTTAAACAACTTATGGAATTCAATTCTTACCATTAATTAGGCTATTAAGAATGACAATTTCCCTTATCAAACTACAATTTCATGTTTAAGGGTAAATATTTCATTGAAAATATTAACTTTTTAATTATAATAACACATAATTAATTTAGAAAAGGGTTTATTATCAATTCCAAAATCCTATATTTTTTTAAAACATTAGATTCACTTTTAAACAACAAAATTAAATTCCAATAAAACATTCAAAACATTGAAATTATCGCTATAAATTTTAAAACCATTTAAAAAAAACTTTTAAAATAATATAATAATTTTAAGAAAACTTCTAAATTAATGAAATTTATCCTCAACCACCAGACATCTTAGAATGAAAAAGGAAGGACTTAGGAAAATATGAATCCTTACATTAGAAACCTCTCAAACATGTCTCATCCTCATAAATTAAATCAAACTAGGGAAGAGAGGGAGAGGATTGTGGATAAATCAATCACCCTGTGAGACACCTCTAAAGGTCCTAAATATATTTAGAACACCAAAACCAAAAATTGAAACAATTTGTATATCTAAAAAAATCTTTAAATTAGTCCCTCAAGGGAGATACCTCTTAAAAAGGTGCAAGGCCATTAATCGAAGACTATATCATGGGGGAAACTATATCATATACCAACATGAGATCAAATAACAAATTAGTTAAATTCATTTATTAAAAAACTTTGTAATAATGAGTAAGAATTCATGAATCCCATTCCCATGTTAGATCACATAATAAAAAAAGACACGAAGATACCCATAACAAAATGAGAATGTAATGTAAATAAAATAAAAAAATATTACATAAGGAAACATGTTCAGAAAAAATCTCTTCACATTGATTTAAATAGAAGGTGCATAAAACTCCATTTGTGATAAAATACCATTATATTCATCCTAAAAACTATTTTAATTAGGTAGTGCATCAAATGAGAATCTATACATACTTTATTTTAATTTGTCAATCCATTAAAATTAGTATAAAACATTTATTATTTTTTATGCTTAGCATGTCATGGGAAATAGTATATTATCGTGATTTCATATAAAGTTATTAACTTATTTATTTATTTCAAATAAAAATTATTTATCTCACTACTCACAAGGAATTTCAAAACACGAACATGTTTTCAAAAATATTATTTTCTTTTTAGACAAGTATATAAATATTTCACTTTTAAAACTCATTAAATTTCAGAAAATATTGATAAAAACATTTCACCTAGTGTCTTGTGCTTATAATCCAACATGTTTAGAAAAATTCAAATGAAAACCCTTTTTAAATATTTTTCTATAAAATTGTATTTATCAAAATATTATTTGAGTAAAAACATTCAATATATTTGAAAACCCTATTTCAAAATAAATACAAGTTTCATAGAATAATTGTAATTATTTAATTTGGACAATTTATTGTCAAATAAAAGATTTTTTTTCCAAAAGTGCCTCATATAAAATTATTATATTTTAAGAAGAAAAACTCCAAGGGTGAAATAATAAAAAAATTCCTTTCTAAAAAATATTTCATATTTAACATGAATTTTGTGAAAACTGATGTATGCTTTCATCAAATTCTTTTTATCCAAATCACATTACTCTACCAGGATCTTTAAAAAATTAATATTATTAAAAATAACATCCAATAAATGTAGAAATAAAATTTATCATATAATATTCATTAAAAATAATGAATTTTTTAATCTATCACCTTTAATTGGTTTTAAATTTCGTTCCATGTTTTTTATCAAAACATTATTTAGCAGGGGCACACATCAGGAAAATATATAATGATATAATATCCAAAATTTCCATTTTTCAATGGTGTATGCTATTACTTCAAGAGTTTAGTATGAACTCTACATGACATTTCTTGATCATCACATGAACCATGAAAAATATAGAAACCATAGGCATACAAATCTAGAAACCCATCCACTATATCATGCTATTATCCTATTTGGGAAGAAATGAGTCTCCTGAACAGTGTTAAAACATTTCTTAATATCACACTTCATGATATGTGGAGTTTCTCAATTATTAATATACTCATGTCCATGAAATATGTTAACAGTATAGAAGAAATTCATTTTTGGGATGTAATCACACTAAGCCACAACTATATCACACACAACACCACATAAAAAACCCACAAAATACATGAATTTAATTAATAATAGAGGGATTAAATAATCCAATACTAGGAATAAATAAATTAAAGTAAAAATTAAAACATTATCAATTTCTTGAACTATATCCCATATCACCAAGAATGAGTGAATATCATATTGATTAAAAAATTAATAAATATTATAACCCATTCCCCGATGCAGAATTGCCACCAAAATGTGAATGAGGGAAGAGTATATAATACACATAATAATAATAATTGATCCCCCATAAAAAAAAGAAATTCATGAGAGTAAAATAATGATTTTGAAAATATTAGGGAAAATCCTTTCACTATTCCATTTCTCCATATCAACACTAGTCGTGATGAATAAGTTATTCATCCATATATAAAGAAAATTAGGGGAGGTTTTGAAACATAATGGTTGAAGTGATACAACTTATCATGGATGAAGGATTTATTGGTCAGGTTCAATTGAATGAATGAGGAGGTTTCCATACACTCATTCTGAAGGTCCAGAAATCAAAGAATGATGAAAAACCTGTCATTCACTTCATGGGGATAATAATTGAAGGGTCTTGAGATAAACAAGGAAATTCAAAGGTTTAACCCCTCATAAATATCAAAAATAAAAACTCCCATAACAGAGGTAAAAAATCACCAAATGAATTTCCACACCACTTGGGGTAGAAGAAAAAACTCAACTGAAAAACATTCCTCATAATATCCCAAAAAACAAACTACTCAAAACAATCAAAGAACAAAAACCACTGCTGTGGAGTTGATCCAAACAACATTGTCATAGTCAAAAAAATATGGTCTCCCTTAAAGAATAATTAAAAATAAAGGATATCACTACCACCTATAACCAAACCTCTATCCCAATATTTAAAAAATATCTCTCATACTTTTCATACATTACTTAGATTTCGTGGAGTATTCTCCTCTGATAATTCCATTGTCATCCTCAAATTAGTAGTGATTCACTGAAAAATATTTCCAAACATCTTTCTCATGAATATGATGAGGATATAAATCTGAATCAACTTATTTAATATAAAAAAATAAGGGAATCATAAATCCGGGAATTAGTTTTGTAAGGATAACTGGTTATATCATTTTTAACCTTTTCCCATTGTCTACCGCATTCAAAGATATGTGAAAACAAGCATAATGCATGATCCTTTCCTAGGTCTCTACACCAAAAACAAAATCAATTTTATTATAATATCCAATAATATTATAGGTCATTGAATTGGATCAAGGGGGATCCTAAAATCCCATGTCCTCTCTAGTATCCCCTATTTACAGCACGTATTAACCAAGTTGAAACTATTTACCTACTAACTCATACATTCCCACCAATTCCTAATAGTATACTTTATCCTATCTCTCAACCATCACCGATGATACCACCCTATCATTAACCCCCCCCCACCACACACACATATCTACCCCTCCTTGAAAAAACATAGGGAATGGAGATACTGACATCGAAATCCCACCGCTAATAGGCCACAATTTGGAGACAAGCATATAAGGTATGGTACACACCCATATGGGAGGTAATAATCTCTATATATATATATGAGAAATAAGAGTGATGAGATAGAAAAAATCACTGAGAAACACATTCTTATGAAGAAAAATGAATCATTCTCATTTCATTAAATGACTGTAATGTAATACAATTAAAACAAATTAAAACACTAAAAACCCTTGTTAGTGACCATTAAGCTTCAAAAATCCTGAAAAAAACCTTGAACTAGAAAATTATATCTCGATCACCAACCTACTTATTTTGACCTAAAATCATAGTTTACATATGTGTATGGTGAGAATTAACTAGTATAATTAGTCTGATTTTCCCTGTAACCTCTAATGGAGAATGTGAAAGAATCATACTAAAGACTAGTGAGTAAACTAATGAAACCTCTCCATCACCTAAACAAGTTTACTATTTGATTTTCATCCTTTCTATGGTTATAAATCACTAGGTATCTCATGAAATAGATATTATAAGGTAATAGAAAAATATGGTTCTCCAATACCAATTCCCCAATACTTTTCAACTATTCCCCAATATTTCACTTTCTGAACTATCTCTCTCCAATGGTGACCCCAAATACACATATGCTAAAATAAGGTAGATAAAATACATATTACTTAAATTAATATAACATGAACCCTATGAAGCACATCATCTCATTATCCCAACAACATATCCACATGATAATTGAGTAGTTTCCAGGAGTCACTATAGTATTTATGTCATGTATTATACCTCAATCCATTATAAACCATTCACAATATTCCTATAATAACCATTTAGATACTATTTCTTGGGATATATGTGTGTGAAATAACTGTAATACATTACATAAATCTAAAGAAATATATAGGGACATATAACCACTAATCATACCAACACATAACACTATCAGGAGAAGAGTGCAAGGCTTGAAGGGGTAGTAAACCATTCATTGCTCGATAACCTAATGTTATGGAAACACCCTTATAGAGTCCAATAGGTGTTAGTATCCCTACTAAAATAGGTGGGGTAGTGTATAAAATCAAAAAACACATATGATATTTTTAAGGCTTATAACCACACTTTGTGAACCTTTATAGAATTAGACTCATCTGTCGTTAAAGTCACACAGAACCCCCAATTACCATTGTTATGACTGAGGTATCCAAAGGATACAATCATAAGCATAATTTTATTAAATAAATAAATAAATAAATAAATTATCAATTAATTATGTAGTACCATTATCATTTCAAATATTTTATATTAAGTCTTCTAATCCATGTGTAAATAGAACTACTAATCATTTTATTTTACTCTATAGTATATCATCATCAAAAGAAATCATCAAAACCAACCTTATTATTTCATCAATTCATTTATCATTTCATAATCCTATGAGAAATCTAGGACTCTGACCAACCTACAACTTAAAAGATACACTCATAATGCATGGAATCAAACTTCAACCCCCAATTATAAAATAATTATATAAATATCAACCAATCATTCACTATTACACAAGAAGATTCATTATAAATCAAGCATCCCAAAATTTAGCACAACAATAATAAGAAGGAAAATATTCAATATGTTCTATTAGTTATAGTTTTACCCATAATAGCACTAGAAATTATATAACATCTAACATCCCATGCTAACAACATAATAAAACCAACACCATGTGTCACTGTCAGATCCTAAGGCATAAACTACCATATCATGACCATAATTGGAACCTCATACCATCATTACAACAATTGGAATCCCCACCCATTATTACAACCATACAAGTTTACAATTCAATCACATCAAGAATATAAATCCATAGAGAATAAATACTTGTTAAATGTATTATTTCACACATATTTAAAAGGAATCTATGGAAAAAACAAACAATTCATTCCCTACTTTATCAAAAATATCAGGCTCACTCAACCCCAAAGCAATTATTTTAGAAATCATTAATTTTACCTACATAAAATTAGTAAATTTAGTTTTAACAATAAATTGAAAAATATCTAGCCTTATAAATTTCTATTGTTAAATATTATTTATTTATTTGGTCTTCAAACTTAATCTCATCCATTATATATATCATTTATCTTGTTGATAATCATTTCAACATGCGTATTTTAACTCAATTGAAGGAAGTACTGGCTTTATGTTTTTATATACTTCCCAATCATATCAACCATGCTTAAAACTAAAATAAATATACAACACAATCTCTAGTAAAACTTAGAGTAAATGAAATATATATAAAAAATCAGGCGATCACACATCTAAAATATCTCCATATGAATATTAAATATTTCAACATGTTATGATACACGTGAATCTAAAAATTTAATTAAATTCTAAAATTTGATAATCTAATATTCAATATAACAATAAATAGAATTATTGAATAATTTCCATTAATAGTATTTATGCAATTTAATATCATATTATTCCATCACATTAATTTAATGAAAATAATACTTTGACAAAGTAATGTAATTATCTATTTCTCACTCCATGATAATTTCTAAAGTTGTTACCATTATTGTCCTATAAGAAATTATTTATTTCCTTCTATTCTGATAATCTAATAGACAATCAAACAATTAAATATTATAAATGTAATAAAAAATTAATTTATATTATTTATATTATTTTCAACTATATTAATTATAAATATATTTCTATATGGAATTTCCAGATTCTAGGATAATTTTATTTATCCATGGAATGAGATATTATCTCTAATTCAATTATGGAAATTATATAAGAATAGGATAATAGGTTTCTTCTAGTAGTTAATTTATATTTTATTTATTGTAAAAACTTTAACACATTAATTAGATTTCATGAAATTCTTTTAATATTTAAAGCACAAATTTTATAGCACAAATTAAACATAAATTCAAAATTCTCAAATTATAAATATTCCATTATCAACAACAAAATTACATTGTATATATTTTTTCCTCCTCTTTCCACATTATCACATTTTCATTATTCATGTGATTATTTACCATATTTTTTTTCTTATTATGGTTAATTGTGTCCATTTAAACAAAGAATTTAAAACATGGTACTTTTATATTTCCATAGTATGAAAAATGATATTTCATAAATCCTGTACCAGGAAGAATGATGTTCCCACACCTTAGGAAATAAGGGAGAGTACAAGATAATACCCACATAGGAATCCTAGGAGAATCCTTGGATTAATTTTCATCTGGATTATAGATCCCAGAATGTGAGGCTTGAACCACCCAAACTCGAGAAAGGAGAAGAGACTCAAAGGGTTTATTTTTTCATAGAATATAATGATATATATTCACATGGATTCTAAATCCACATTAAATCCACTCTAAATTAATTCCCTAATCAACCTATTCATAACTCTTAAATTTATGAAAAGTCAAAATATTACATTTAAATCTCTTCATCAAGTCATCCTCCACTTATTTTCACAATAAATATCATTAAATACATTTCAAAAAAATTATTGGAGGTTTTAGAGAAGAAAATTTTATTTTTAGTAAATTTTACACTACTATTACTTGAAATCATAGTTCTGTGTAAGGGTAACATGGTTTTACACATATGTGGATGACTACATTTATGCACATAGAATAAATCTATGTTCCACCTTATATTGGTTGATGATTCCCTTAAATATCCTTTTTAAAAGTTTATATACCCTTACATGAGATTTTTATTACTTGTAAAAAACCTTAATAAACCCTTAGGTACCCTTAAACAAGACATATCTTACACATAAGTGAGATTTTAACCTTATAAATCTCCACAAACATGTTATTCGGTACACTTATGAAAGTAGTGATCAACCCATACATGGAAAGGGATACCATTTATAGCATAAAAGAAACATAGATCTACCTCTACATCATGATGGAGGTACCCTTTCACAAGTATAATGAACACTCAAAGACCCTTATACAATGTCTAATTACCCTTATATAATCCTTACAAATTAGGGGTTACCCTTAAGTAGTGATCAAACCAACGTTACATAGGCTGACTACTAACTTTACACAATACATGGGAGATTTAACTTCATTCTTATAAAGAGATGTTGTGGTCACCATTGCACAATAAGGGAGAGAAGAAGATTACCCATACACAATTTATGGGATTCAAGTATTACCTTTACATGAGATATTAAAACCCACCATTACCCTTATGAAGCTCTAATTTCATGTGCAATATTAAATATTTCATTGAAAATATTATCTCTTTAATCAAAAAAACAAATAAATAATTATGAAATTCATTTATTATAATATACAGAAACCCAAAAATATTTCAAAAATAATAGGATCAATTTGAAACTTAAATTAAATTCAAAACAAAAAATTTTATTTTTTAAAATTAATCCAATAATTTCTAAGACCATTTTAAAAACAAATTCTAAATTAAAAAATAATTTTAAAGATAAATATGAATTTATAAAATTTATCTGTAACTACCAGAAAACCTAGAATGAAAAAAGAAGGTCTTATTAAAATCATGACCCTTACATGGCCAATGTAGTGAAATTTTCGTCAAATGTAGATATAGAGCAGGGAACATCATCAGGGGGTTTGATGAATGGAACCTCTCTGATTACTGGATCTGGGTAGATTTCCGTGGATGGTGCTAGGGGAACCCAACTGGGAAAAACTGGAGTGGCTATGTCTCAGCCTGGGGAATCAATTTTAAAAGAGTCTAACACACATATGAAGGTGACAGAAGATTCAGATCTACATAAGATGGAAAGATCTGTGAATTCTGAATCCAAGGTTCAGCATGAGATGGAGATATCAAACACTGACTTTCAGTACATTGGCAGGGGTTTGCTTTGATGCAGGACAATTCTAAACCTGTGGAACTGGTGTCTGAACAGAGGAACACACTTGATGTCATGGTGTAGGTAAATCCTAATGAATTGTTTAACTATTATATAAACAAATTTGTAGTGCTGGTTGATGTTGAAGCAAATGAGGCAAAGGAGATTGATATGGTAGAGGAAGTTGGAGAGAAAGAGGGCAATGTTAGCCTGGGTAGATTGAGTGAGGAATGTAAAAGCCCCTGTGATGATGACACAATCATGATACCTCAAATGGAGGGTGGGAAGGATGGAAATTTCAGTCCTCCTTTGGCCCATAAAAAGAAGTGGGGGGATAGATCTAAATATGAAGAAGAGACCCACAGAAACAAAACATCATACAGGGATGCTGTTAAGAATGGAATTCATGAGACCCTAAGAAAGGAAGTGGAGGAAAAAACTCAGAGCAGGAGGAAGCCAAAGAGAGACTATACGGACCTACCCAAATCAATGGTGACAAGGTATGCACACAAGAATGTAGGGTCATAAGAAACTGTCATTGTAAATGGGTACAGTGGCAAACGAAGAGGAGGGTCCCCGAAGAGGGACAAAGGGCCCAGTGGGAAGCGGCCAATCAAGGAGAAATTGTCTGAATAAATGCTTTGGAAGAAAAACATGTATCCTGAGATGATGCGCAAATACGAGTCTTCTGAATGGGAGTCAGCTGACCCTGATGATGAGTTATCTGATGATGGGGAGAGGGGTGCTTATGGCTTTGATGTAATGCAACGTCTATTTTTTCTACTGTATTTACTTTCACTTTTTCTTCAATAAATTTGCGGGACCAGGCTTTCGCCTGGTTCAGACTTTCCTGGGTAGATATAGAGTCCTCATAGTTTTTCCTCAACTCTAAGAATTTTTTATCAATTATATGTTGAATAACTTTTGTAAAATAATTATCAAGGAATATATATTTAAATATTATACATACCATGACATGAATTTCTTCCTTTCTCTATATTATTCTTCATCAAAGAAAACCATTGAGTGGTTTCACCTTCAAATGATTAATATAAAGGTTTAAATTCTAATTTTCTAAACATACGAGGACATCAAATATATTTTACCAAGCATTAATATATCCTTCAACCTTAATTGATTATTATGATCAACCAATAACTTAGGGGTTTGGTTTTATTAAATTATCCACTACCGAAATATTATGATATGAAGAATTTAGTTACTGACTTCCATTGGTACCCCATTAATAGACCATGTAAACTAAGTTAACACAACTAAACATTGTTCTATTCTAATCCAAACCATTCTGAGTGGCTGGTTTGGAAGGATATTATCCTCTTATTCCTTTCCACCACAGCTAACATATTTTCCACTATTGAAAATCATTACAAATAAACATATATTAGAAAAAGAAACATATAAATAATAAAAATATATCTCAGGATAATATAACTGTAAGTTATAATATCTTAATATTATCTTTTATCATCATCCTAACCACTAAAGTCATCTCAACCACTTATTTGATGCGGACTATAATAATATGAACATAAACATCTAGTAAATTACATGATTTATAGAATATATATCATTTCTTAAATCCTTAAAAAATTTGTATATTTAGATTATATAGAATTAAGTAATTTTTTATATTAACAAGTGGATATTTCAATACTGTTTCCATTATTACAAAAAAACATGATCTTTCTAAAGACACATTTTATTAATTCATCTATAACTATATAAATGTTCCTACTCATCCCTAATCCCATTAAAAACATTTGAAAACACACGATTAGAAAAAAAAAATCTCATTAATGAAAATAAAATAAAATAAACCCATTAGACCATTTCTAAACCTGAAATCCATATTAAAGATTTCATTTTCAATAATATACATTTAAGTTAAAATTTCTATTTAATTTTTGATGAAAAAAACATAATTTCTCCATAATATTGATAAAACATTTGATATGAAATCATAAAGTAAAATTCATAATCATAATTCTTTCTTAGAAAAGATGGAAACTAATGAATACATTTCATTCGAAAGAAATACTTTACTTTTTGAAAATAGTTTCATAAACTTTCCATAAAAACATAATCTCATTTTCATACCATTTGAAATAAAAAATTTGTTTATAAACTATTTAAATCACATCATCTTGGAACCTTGGGAAATTATCCTTATATTCACCCTTACAATAACACTTAAAATGGGATCACCTATCTAGATAATTCCCACATCTCTTAGGAATTTTCTATCACTATTAAACACTGTCACTTTAACCAATGAAATGGAGAGCTATATCTGGATCACCCACCATTAATATAAAATTTTCAAGAACCATAGACTGAATAAAATAAATATTTCATACCATTTAACAATAAAACTCTTTTTAATTGGAATTCAAGATCATGATCAATAACACTTTCATTATCCCATAACAATTATAAGAAAATTACATTTCATTATCTTTTTTTAAATAAAAATTCCCAGTAGATCGAGAATATAATATTCATTGAAAAACCTTGTTAAAATCTATAGGAATATTTATAATTAATAACTTTTCCGATGTTAGTAATATAATGTTAAGTCATATGTTTTAAAAATCATTTTTTCACATATTTGTAAAAATTCTAAATTAACCCATATAGAAAATATTGGAAGTCTTTCATTTTAATACATTGTAAAAAGGTAAAAAATAGTTTAAAATAAACATTATAATCTATTTTGGAATAAATAATAACATTATTTAAAAAACTAAAATAACACCTATTTGGAAGAGAAATAGTTGGATGGAATAGTAATGAACAGTATTCTTAAAACAAAGTCCCTTACCTTGAGTCCCAAATCATTTTGTTCATATTTCTATAATCCTGAGTAAAATAATTATATTCATAATATACATTATTTAGAATATTTTTATTACCATTTCTTAATTATCCTCTTAATTTTATTTCTAACCATGTTTTAATTACTTACTAGAATAGATAAGTACACATTGGACATTTTGAGGACATTGATTTATAAATCCAAAAAGACTTTGTTAGGTTGAAAAGGTTCAATGGGATCATGGTTAAATTATATCCGTAATATTAATAATGAAAATATTATTATTTATATACATTATAAAAATTTTATGAATCTTCTTTGAAAGGTGTATATTGAAAATGAAATACGTCTTATCATGGTGGTGGTAGTAGCACATACACACGAGTGACATTTCCATTTTTCTACCATATGTAAAATAAATATTGCATATGAAATATTATTTTATTGAACCATAATTAAATTATACATGTTATATTTAGTTGTTTGTTCCATCCTTTTGACCAACAATGTGAGGTGGTAATGAAAAAATATTCACATCACTTCTTTGATGTGTTATTCCTGACATATGCAAAAGAAACATTGTCATTTTCTAATAAAATAAAATATCAAGAAGGTAAGTAATATATTATATTTATATAATTTAAAAAATTTCTTAATATTCTTATATATTAATTAATTCCATCGTTATAATCATCAATGTGATGTGGTGATGGGGAAGGAAACAGATCACTTTGTGGAGGTGGTTCTCCAGAAGTACGTGTGGGAAATGTTTTCATTTACTATAGGATATAAAAGAGGTAAAGAATATTATATTAATCAGTATAAAATTTTGGAATACGTATTATAATAATTATTTATTTTTATAGTGGATATAATTTATTTTAAGTAGGTAGAAGAAGCAATAAACCTGAAATAAGTTGGTTAACACTTATACAACCTCCTTAGATATCTCCCTTTGGATTACACCTTATGCCTTCTAGGATTGGTCTTTGAGAAGAAGGATAACTCTATGATATGTGGAGGATTGTTTTTAATGGTTTTTGGTATGTATTTTCTGAGATAAATGGATCCAAAGGTGTGAAAACGTGAGGATATGAGGTTTCATTTTATATGTGAGGGGAGTGGTATACTTGTAAATAGTAAAAACTATAAATTGATATAAAATTTATTTCTAAAAGAAAGTGGCTTAAATTTTGTAAAATTTTGAAGAAAATATCAGATTACTCTAAAATACACTAAAAAAATGACATTTTGACAAGTTTTTGAAATATTTTATGCCTAATATCTAAGTTTAACCTCCCTCATTTACCACTTTAACCCTTATTGAGGTGAAAAAGTTTTAACATGGTAACTATTCATCATGTCCAAAAATTAAATCATACAAATTACTAATTTTTATTCTCCTTATTTTAAATATTAAATCCATTTTTCAAGATTAAATTTTTATAAATGTCCAAAAATAAATTATAATTTACTTGCATAAAACACAATAAAAAATATTTTTTAGAAAAATTCCCTTTTAAATGATAAAAATTATTTTATAAAAAATGAAATTATAATATATATTAATATATAATTATTTATAATATTATTAAAAAAATTGACTTATTTTAATTTAAAACCAATCCAAAACCAAATGGTATTATAAAATTACTTAAAATGCAGATTAGTTTTTTATAAAAATATGTATTTTCTACTATTCAATAAAAAAATAAATATTTTCATAATAATCTCAATGATTAACCCTAAAATTATTTTTATATTCATAATCAAAAAAATAGTGTTAATTTTATAAAATTTAAAAACTAATATTCTAAAATTTTATTTAAAAAAAATATATATTTCATGGAAAACATTTCATCTAGAAAAAAACCATTTCTTCTCTAACAAAAAAATCATATAAAATTATTTCATAATATATGAATCCATAAAATATATATTTTAACATTAATAAGACTTAAAATTTATTTATTATTAATATTACCTATGTTGTGACATAATAAATAACTGAAACCATAATTTACCACTCCTTTGGGGTGTCTTTGACTTTGTGGTCACAAAAATTATTAATTATGAATATTAGGTACCAGAACTGTACTATAATTAAGGACTCTCTTCAGTGTTATCAAGGGATAATGGGTCCTTTGTTCACACATATCGTTGGTTAAGGATAATTGTTTCTACTAAAGAATGGTGGTTGTTGACTACCTATCACACCATACTTGGTCCTGAGTATATTTTTTTATATGTTTCTATAATAATGCATAAAAGGGTTTCTTGTGCCTTGTATATGAGAAAAATTTAGATATGTATTGATATAATTAGATTTAATTTTTTGTGAGTAACAAATATTATTATTTTTATAATGTTTTTATATTAATATGTTTGGAATATATTAATATTATAGAAGGAGTGGGATAAAAAAATAATTATTCTAAATCATAC
Organism: Viscum album; assembly: GCA_963277665.1. Taxonomy (NCBI): domain Eukaryota; kingdom Viridiplantae; phylum Streptophyta; class Magnoliopsida; order Santalales; family Viscaceae; genus Viscum; species Viscum album. The sequence goes on from OY728139.1 coordinate 483,020,950, forward strand.
TTATATATGGGTATTAAAAAATTTTCAATGATATAGATGAGATGTATATACAGTTGTTTTGGTTTAGAAAAATACTAAAAATAATAATTTAGAGATTCCTGCTAAAGAAAAACATGTCAGGGACAACATCATTTAATACAAATAACTCAAACAGATAGGCACTTACATATTCTTATGTATTGGGAATTGAGAATATTAATGACCCTAAAATTTAGGTAATCATATCTCATTTTGAGATTTTGGTTACACTTAATATAACTTTCCTAACCCAATATACCTCCATAGTGACAAAATCAAGTCACACCATACTTCAAACATGCCTCCCCATATTCCAGAGGTTTCTGAACAATGGTTATGGTTTATTAATTTGATAGAGAGACTATATCCTCTATAGTATATAAAATCATAAATAACACCAGAATACATATAAAGAAACATTGTTCGAAATATAACAGTAGCATAAGGATCAATATAACATATATATTCTACCTAATGTAAATATAAACTATCTAATAATAACCAAATGAGAAATTATATATTCCATAGTTATCATACAAGAATAAATAAGACCTCTTATGGGAGGATAATATATAGAAGGCTCCAAATGTAAACCCAAGAATTATAGTCTCTATAGAACTAGTCCTGACTCTGAGCCTTGTACCATATACAAAATCTAACTAAACATCCAAGATTAAGCATCCAATATATATCCCTTCCCTTAACATGTATATGGAAACATAAATTTAACTCATACACCAATGCCTTAAATTCGGATGTGAGTACAACTCAGTATTCCACCACCAATGGTGTCCCTAATTAGTTCAGAAAATAAATGAGCATACTCAATATTAAATGATAATAAAGTTAATAAATAAATAATTCCTTACATCATAGAATTGTCAATAGTTAAACCATGTGTGACTATACCTTATTCAAAAAATTGTTGTAACGGGATGATATACCCAAGGTATGAACAAACAACATGGGAAAATGGTGTATCACTCCTCATCTCATAATCAATGTCAATGTCTCATCACTATCAAGTACCACCCAATGAATGATGAATCAAAATCACCAACCATATGGGGGAATGATATATCACGAATCTAACATCAATGGTGAATGTGGTATCACCCCTCTATATTAATGATATACCACTGATACATAAGAAAAAGTGGACATTATACCACTAACACGCATCTCAAATCAAAGATTCAATAATAAAAACACTCAATTGGTGTTTGAGTCACCATGAATATAAAATCCCCCGGTTGGATGATATATCACCTCTTACCAATTCTAGGTGGATGATGCACCTCGAATAAATCTTTTGTGAATGATATATTAACACTAATAATCTCTATATAGATGAAAGAGGATAAATATCAATCCCTTGGTTGATGATACACAACAAAGCATAGTCTCTTAGTGTATGATATACCACAGGTTCCACGTCTCATAGTGATTAATATAGAACTAATGCTTATTACATAGGTGGATGAGATACCACTAATCTAACTCAAGGTCTCAACCCTAGGAAATCATTCCACTAAAATATCATGTTCCCTTAAAATTCCCCATTAAGTAATGGTTTAAGACTCTATAAGGGGATCCTAAGGTTATAATACTAGAATTCACTCTCTTCTTTGGATTCAGGTATCATTTCCTTAAAATTTCAAACTAGAGTTAAGGTCATTAATTAACATGGTGTCAATGTAAACCTATTATAGCACCACTCATGGTTTTTAATTCCACCATCCTATGTGATTAATGGTACATGATTATGCTTATGAACAAATGGAAATAATGATTATAGGTGAAATAATAGAGAGAGGAATATAGGACATATGCACCACTACAAAAATAAGGGAAACCAAGTTAACATTTTTCTCATTTTAAATAATTAAACTAAAAAACTAAAAAAAAAAGATATGAGTTGTGACATGAAAAAAATTCACAGTGAAATTCCCCTACTTAGGTCACCCTTTTAGTGTGGACCCTTGGGTCAGTGTGAAGCATCCTCCTCCTAGTAACAATTTGAACCCCAAACATCACCCCCCCATTGAGTGGACTAGTTATTTAGGGTTCAACATCCTCCACTGAACTGACTTCACAACACAACCCTTAGGATTTTTGAATGACAAACATTCACATTGTACTCTTTATCACACAATACTAATTTGTTTTGGTTTGATGGCCTTCTACTAGGCCCTCATTATGGAACAATACTTATCTGTAATATTTTAATGATCCCACTATAATAGAACACCAACTCAAATATGGTGATGGCTCTCAGGATAACCGCATGGCCCCCTCTAATATGCCTATTAGATATAAAACACTACAATTCATGTGGATTAGTAAATATAAAAAAGGATTTTAACCATGTGAATATATAATATGTTACAACCTCCCCTCTATATATAAGTTATTCCCTGAGATGTGTAATCAGGAATCATTGTATAAAAATTCCATCCATAGGGCCAACATATCGTACTCCACCTCTCACATCTCCTCATATATACACTTATTTTTTCACTATAATCATAAAAAAAAGATCATATTCTCGTAAATTATCTTCTCACTCTAATATATGAAACACACTAATCATTAAATGAATGACACATCTATATCCAAATCAATGTAATCATAAAAGATCATATAATAAGGGGTGGGATGATATCCCCAAAGCTACAATACTTGGAAGTCCCTATGAATATAACTATATCATTGAGAAATTGATAATAATATTTAGTAATATTGTTACTCTTGATAACATAAAATGAATCCATCAACCCAGTCAAAAAATTCATTTCATTCAAATAATTTTATTTCAAAACTGGGGTAATGCTACTAAGAATACCATGTCTCCCTCCTACAAATCCTGAGGATAGTGTTTTTATATTAATAGAAACCACTTTATTCTCTGAGTGGGAATGAACCACATCATGATCAGATGAATTGCTCTAATGTCTTGAACATAAGACTCTACCCAATAATAAAATTATCCATGGAATTTGATCAATACAAAGGTAATCTTCACAACCAACCATAGAAGTCCATAAATTCATCCATATGAATTGATTCTTGATAACCATTTTTATAATATGACTACAAAAATTTAATTTTCTCTAAAAAAATCAAGGATACATGATTATATCTAGTCCTCCAACACTTGGATGGTACATCCATACATCCCATTTATCTGAGGATTATATGTATTTCTCAATTGTACCTATGTATTAAGAAATTTCTATCGTCCTAACTATATGTATGATATAAAATGATATTATCAATTAGATATCATTATCCATGGAACTCTATAAAGAGAAATTATCTCTCTGACATACAATAAGTTCAGTTCATTAATCTAATATGTCTCCTAAGTCGATTAGAAATGTATAACCTTAATTAATATATATTCAATAAATCATTATTGTAATAAAAAAACCTAATTAATCTTATTTAAAATTATATAATCATTTTATCCAATTTTCACTTGAGAATGGTGAATATCTAAAGATGGGTTATAGGACACTGATGCTAAGACATCACATACTAGTAGTTGAGGTATTATAAACGGAACCCTAGTATTTCCTTGTTCATTAATGGCCACCAATATTTCCAAAAAATATCAGAATACATCTTTGTAATCCATGGGTGAATATCTATTCCCATAGAATGTGAATCCCACATTATCTCCTCATGTATGCATGTATGGTTTTGACATGACCCTGAACATAATGGATATTATCAGAATACATGGATCTATTTGGTGGAATCTTACCACTATATATATTTTCCCTCATCCCTATAAAAGTTTTAAAAAATAAATTAATCTCATCCACTTGCTCAAGGAGTGAAGGGAAAATTGAAAAATATGAAAGGTTTAATAGTATAATTTTATTCTATACAAAATGATATATACCAATTATTTAAATAATAATTGGTACAAGGTCCATTTGATTAACTAATCATAATCCTCCCATCCAAAGGACCAATTTTCATATCCATATGGCCAGTATCTCCATCCCATTTTATTTATGCAAGTCTTTATTTATTTGTAATAATTTTTTAATTAATTTTTATATGTAATCGTTATGGTATTTTTTTTCCCTTCTCCTTATCTATTTTTTATAAATTTTCATCCCCTCTATTAGAATGGTGGCCTAGGGTATCATGATGTACAAATCTCATTATAAGTATTTTATTTTCATGGTTTATAAAATTCTTATAATAACCATTATTTATTACTTTTGGCCAAATAACACTGGGCATTTTTGGATTCATTATGTTTGGTATGTGCTTAAGCATACCTCCTTTGGTTTATAAACCATAATTGATTACATTAATTTAATTATGTTTCTCTTAAATATTAAATTTAGTTTATTGTTAATGAATAAATTGTGATAGTAATATATTGATGTTATATTTTTTAAAATGTGATATAATGGGGGTTATCATTAAAAATTCATTAATCCAATGTTTAAAATACTATTACACACAAGGTACATGATTAAGTGTAATTTGACTATGAAATAATATAATTTTTTGATATAAATTATTTTTAGGGTATTATAAAAAATAAGGTACATTGTTTGGATTAATATCAATGTTATTGCATCATCCATATTTTTTATAATTATTGATTTACTTAAAATTTGAATGATTTTTTAATATCAAAGAGTTGAATTATATTTATTAATGTAAATATAATTTAAAATTGAATACTATAAATATTTTATATAAATAGTTTTCTTATTTAATAACTATTTTCAATGATAAATACATTATTAAGGAAAATATCAATATGGGTATACCATACTAGGTGGTCTAAAAATTCTAAGATGTATGGTCTTCTTTGTAATAATGACCAACATGTTTCCCTTCACCCAAACCCTCACATCCAATATCCTTTTATCTATTTTTTGGTTTTTACTTTCTATATTTAAATTTTTAACTATATATTAATGTTCTATTTGGTCCAAAACTCTCATTAATTTAGAGTGCCTCAAATGCCTAAAGTGACCTATAAACATTTAATAATTGCTACAAACCATATATATATATATATATAGTTGTTAATCATTTTATTATACTAATATAAATTTATAATATTCTCCATTATCAAGATTTTTTTAATATATATTATTTTGTTCATTTTAATGAAAAATTACATTTTCATTTTATAATGGATAGAAGTTTGATGTATGATACTAATTAGACCTCAACTGAGTTTTAGTATATGTTATATTTTTAATACATTTTTCATTTAATAACTATCTAAATAGTGGTTTTATCTAATTCCATTATTATGATTGTGTTGGAAAACATTTGTTAATTTGGGAAGTAGTAAATTAGCATAAATTTTTTTAATTCAAACTAACTATATTGAATGGTTTCCAAATAGATATAAAAATCATCTTAAGACTGATTATTATAAAAATGGAAGGAGTAGAATGGAAAATTTTATATTTGGTCAATTTATGTTTATTTATAATAAAGTATGTTGATTTAATAATATAAGGGTATGAGTATACATTATAAAAATATTATAAGTGATGATATTGAGAGACTAAAAAAATATATGGATGATTCAAGGACTTTTATATAACAGGTTTATGGTAAAATGATAAATAATTTTTTTTAATGAGACTGTATCAAAGGAAAACCATATATGTAATTTTTAACAGTTTGATTTATTAACATATTATATTTTTATATGAATTGTTTCATGATAATGTGGATATTCCAGTAAATTATTATATGTAATAGAAGTAAATTGATAAGGATTTATTTTCAACTAATAAAAACCATACCTACCTAAAGTATGGAACCTTATTTTGGTAGGAAACCATGACCTTAAATGAATAAAAAAAATATTAAATCTTGATGAAATACAAATAAAACTGTAATAATATCTCATGTTAAATATAATTTTTTTATCATTCCATTGATCTATGAGATCCAAGATATTTTCATGTCATATAAATTGTAAAAAAATATATGATGGCATCAAACTGAGAGAATTGTGGATAAAGATGATGTTTTTGATCTGATTAATGGATTATCATAGAAGAAATATGATACATGATATCCTAAATTTTTAGCTAATGTACATAATGTTAGGTTGCATCTATAATGTGATAGTTTTAATATATTTTTTCATATTCTTAATTTAGAAAGTATGGGAATAGTTTTCAATCATATTTATAACCTACCTCTATTAAAGTGTATGGAAAAAATTAACTTCATGAAAATACTCATTTCCATAACTTTTGATCCCAAAAAATATATACACATATCCTTAAAACCCTTAAAATTATTTAAAGTGTCATTAAAATATGTGTTTTTTTTCTCAAATGATACTTCTTTAAAATTCACATTTCAAAGGAATGTAGTTTTTGGTTTTTAATAAATGATTTTACATCTTTGGAAATGATATCGGGAAGGTGTATGTAAGGTAAACTAATTGGTCCTATTTTTATGAAGAATACATGATACAAAAAGATTAACAATCATCATAGTTTTAGTTTCATAGCGAATTAATGATTTATTACTTTGAAATATGTATACCAGAAAAATAGTCAAAAGTTTGACTACACTATTTGGATAGAGAATCCAAATCTATAAATGTAAAGAACTAAGGTAAATATTAAATTGAAAGATGATAGTTTTTAATTATGGAATGTTTAGATGGAATATAAAAAGTATATATATTTTTCTAAAAAACCAAATTACCACTAGAGGAAAAAAGTATATTCTTTGATTTTATTTATTACTCAGCCAAATTTTAATGTCATTTTATTGATGTAATTCACATTGAGAATAGTAAATGTGAAATGTTTCTTTTAATAATTTTAAATTTTTATAGGAAGACCAAAGTTGATTTATGAACATGGTATACATCAGTGTATTTGAGTATTATAACATAACTATATCTTGACTTTATCACTCATAATAATTGGAATGTTCCACGTGCATATAATGTGTTGAATACTTTAGGGGAAAAAATTCTAGATGTACTAGAGACCATAAAAGTTCTATGGTTATTCACGAAACATATTGAAATGGGTTAATATAAGAGAGGTGAAATTGAAATATCAAAAACTCAATCCTATTTAATCCTTCATCATGTGTGGATTCTAATAGTTATAGATCATTTTTATATAATAATTTAAGGATAGTGGTGATTCTATTGAATTTCTTTTATAGAGTTGTTTATATTAAAATTTTCACCAAGAGTTTCTTGAAAATTATTAGAGAATAGGCACTATTGTTCACCTATGAGTTAGGAAAAATTATCCTCTACATTTTTTTACATACATGTTTCATTTAAGAGTCTACATTCAAAATAAATTTCATCTTTGTAGACCCAATACTTTTCATTTTATATATTCAAGTAAAATAAATATGTTGAACAAATGCCTTTTTAGGAATAAGAATAATCCTAAAGGTTTAATTTTGAAATTTTATTTATCTCTATAATGTATGAATTTATGTTTAATTTATTTGGATAATGTGATCAGGATATGTAATCATCTAGTAAAAAATATGAGAAAATCAAGAAATATTTTCCATCTCCTTCCCGAATAATGGAAAAATACTTCATCATATATGTTTCATACATCGATCCTTCAAGAGTATGATGCAGAATATTGTATGGTTTTGTTTAACTGGTATTATTTTAATTATTGTATCTAGTAAGTTATTTGAACTTGTATATATTAAATCATAAAACATAATTATATATATATATGATAATATATTACTCTCTATTTGTAGAACATAAAGAAATTATCTGTAGAAGTAATTATTTGTTACTTTTTAGAAAAGGATTGACAAAAATAGTATAGAGTTTTATTCATGGTTAAAATAGAAGGAATGAAAATTAATTTTATAAAATAAATAGAATATTCATTTTTAATTTTAATATTCTTATATATTTCAATTATTGATTTTACCTATAGACACCATCACTAAAAAAATATGATTTTTGGCTTGTGGATATAATATTTTTGTCCAAAAATGTAAATCACTAGTAATCAATAACAATAAATTTTCTATAATGTCTAAAGTAGTGAATTGTAGAACACAACATTACAATGTTATATGAATTGCATCATTGGAATATTAATCTAGTGAATCATATTTCTACCATCAATATGAAAATTTTCCTTTTTAAAAGGTTCAAGGGAATATAGTAATATTGGATTATTAAACTCATTTTTGAGTCTCTATGATCAAATAAAAGTTCTTTGAATTAGTGACATGACATGAAATTTTTATTAATAACTATAAATTTATGAAATTTACATAATTAATTTCATTCTTATTGATGGGATATTTTTTTTTCAATTAATAGAAAAACTAGTGTTTTATGTGAATGGCCCTCTAAAAAATAAATTGTGTGCCATTAATAAAGTAATCCTATTTTATATGACAGTGGGAATGAGATTGAAAATGTTAGTAAGACCACTAGTCTTGAAAAAAATGTCACATATCACAACTTAAATAATTTAAATATTAGAGTTAATTATGATCCTAAAGTAGTGGTGAAATGTTTAAAGAAGCAAAAATATGTGACCAAACCCTTTATTTTCTTTCAAAACTTTTTTCTCTAATTACAAAAATAATGCTCAAATTGAACATATAATTTTTAAAATACTATATACTTATGTAATGATATATATTTTTGAATAAAATTGGAATTCTAAATGAACTTTAATTTTGTTAAATGTTACTTGCGAAATTATATACCTTGATTGGGATTTTCCACATCTTATAAATTTTGTATTGTGTTAATTAGAATTCATTGAATATGCAATTCCATATTATTACATTCTTGTATTTACCATCAGTAGTGGATTCCTAATAAAAAATATATTAAATTTTATTATATAAGATATTAAAAATATAGAATAAGAAATTAGAATGAGGTTGTATGATAATGATCAATGAATGTGAAATATGTAATTATTCCCTCTCGTTCTCATAGTATTTATAGTAATTCTAATATATATATATATATATAATCTACATAATATAAAATTAAATTTTTTAATTATATCAAAATTTTATTCATAAACCACCATCTATGAGATAAATATTCTCTAGTCAGACTATTAATAGTATTGAGAAGTATAATCAATCGAGTGTGGTGCTACAAGTGGTTCTTAGAGAATCTACCATACTTTATCACAAACAAACCTACTGCTATATATCAAATTTTCCATACTATCTAATCCAACACTTTAGATCATGGCATCAAGGATTTTTATCCCACCTATGTTATAATAAGTATTTTATATAGGCATTACATCTCATATAAATTTTCCATATCCCATATTGGATTCTAATCCATTATATCCTTTTACACTCAAATTTATATAATCTCCATTTAAAATTTCTCTTATATATCAAGGGTTTTACCATTATTGTCATGTGAATTATATTACCAGATTTATAATCATGCAGTGCATACTGATCTTCCAAACCATGCAATGGACACTATTGGTCTAGAATAATATATTTATCCTTCATAGACTACAGGTCCACCAAATCCCACTAATCAACCTTGACTAGGTATATATTTACAAGTGAATTAAATTCTAACAAAATTATTTTACATCTACTATAATATGTTTTAATTTTTTTACAATCTGATCTATTACTAGGAGACTTGGGCATACTTATATGTGTGATGAATGAAACTGGAATACATAAATAACGATAGAGAAAAATGAATAAAAAAATTAATAGTCATAATAATAGAAAATATAGACATTTTATGGTGATCAAAGAAAAATATATTACTATCATTCCCTTAAAACCAATATCCTAGAGAGACATCATTGATCAAATCGAGAATAATGTATGGAATGTGATTTGGGTAAGAAAAGTTATTCAATTAAAATGAAAATTATTATTTTATTCATATAACATAATATTTTCTTAAAAATTCAATTTAATATTCCTAATAGTAAAACTATGAGGGTTTCACAGTTGATATAATTATTTAAACTATAAATATATTATAATAATAAGTTATATATTGAAAATTATTAATTTCCACTCACTACTAGCCACTTAGACCGATCATTCCTGAGTTTTTATTCTCAATGCATTGGACACAACTGTCCCTTTTCAAGGGGTATATGATATCTTGAAATCAACATAATGAAAATAATAGACCCAAATTCTCTATCAAAGGTTCAGTTCATGCAAGGAAAGGATATAATATATGCTCTTATGGTTAATATACTCCAAAATTATCTCATCCAATTGGATGTGATGCTAACATCCTAATGTGTCCACAACCATTTCCAAGTCCATATCACATGATAGGTAGTTCTTCTAGTGTGAACTTATCTTAATAGACCCCTAAGTGACAACTCACCCATCATACATTAGAACTAATAAAAGACTCTCTCTTTAACCATCATAAGACAATGTATACTTCTTACTCTTCTCAAGTAAGGTCAAGATTAATGTGGACATTAACACAACTTTTAACAATTGAAAGTATGCATTATAAGCATCTGAACACATGAAATTCATACCCTTATTATTCAAGGATTTCATTGGGGATTCCAAATTGAATAACTCTAGAATAAACCATCGGTAATAACCAACCAATCCTAGGAAAGTATAAATTAGGAAAAAATTATGGGGTTTCTTCAAATAAACCATAGCTTTAGTATTATTAAGGTTTAGTAATACTATAGCCTTAGATATCATATTCCCTAAGTGAAAAAACTTAATATTGAGTATAAAATTCTAGTGAATGGCATAGAAATGATTATCCAATATTGCACTCTAGATGATCTCTAGATGGTGGGTATGATTTTACTATGTTTAGAAGTATACCATAATATCATCAATCATTTCAATGATTAATGAGTCTACATATGGATGGAATCCCTATTTATCATGGTAATAATCATAAAAAATGTTTTTTCAAACCAAATTTAATCAAAATATACTCATAGAGGCCATATCATCACCTAAAATTAGTATAAGGAATAGTAGACGGCCTCACACACACAGCATGGGATATCCTGACCTCAAGTTAATCATAGAGAACCACTTATCTCCCTTTTAATAATAAAATTAATTATCAATAAGATAAATTCCATATATATTCTTATTAGACACATGGTTTATTCTCTAGGAAACCACACCTGAAAATATCCATTTGTCCACCTTCTTAGTAAAAAATACAAGATCTCCCCAAGGGCATATACTCCGATGAATGAATCCTTTCACCTCTAGATACTCTAGCTAATCATTCATATATATAAGCTCTAAAAGACCCATCCTATAAGGTATAATGGATATGGTATTTATTTTTTTCTTAATCTCGATCATTAAATCAATCTATCGCATGGGTGGTAACCTTGAGAAATATTCAGGAAAGGCCTTCTTGAAATTGTAATGACAAAAAATTTCACTATATATCTTCCATAAATATATATTATATTAATATCTTGTTTTATACACAAAATAAAACTAAAAATATTTGAAACATATTATATAAATATTATTAAAAAATATTAATAATAATAAAACATTCAGTAAATAAAAAAATTTCAATTATTTAGAAAACCATATTAAATAGAATCAAGAACGCATAATGTTTTTAAAGATCATTTTTCAATAATTTCATCATTATTTATATATTTTATTTAAAAAATTTATATATAAATTTATAATTTAAATATCTAAAGGTTAACTTCATCTTGAATAAAACTTTTAAAAATTATATTGGTGAAAAGTGTTGATATTTTTTTACAATAATTGATTTTTATATGAACAATGAAAAAACCTTGATGATACCAATACCATCACTTTTATGAAATTTTCATAATATAAGAGTGAATTAAATTTTTTTGAAACTGTTATTATAAAAAATAATTATAAATTAAAATATATAATTTAAAAAACAATGTTGAATTTATGAAACCCATGTTTAATGTTTTGGAAACATAAGTAATATTTTACTTTAAAAACACCTTTTATTTTCTTATATTAAAAATAGTTTTTAATCACATATAGAAATTAAAATTGAAAAATGGATTTAAACTTTTAGATAAAAATTTTCATATTATTTAATAAATAAAATTTCATTTTTAGGCATAAAAATATTATTACCAGGATAAATGTTAATTATCACGATAATAACAAAACTCTTATTTTTAATGTTTTGATTTATTTAGACTATGTAATGTTAATATAATATAATAAATTTGTATATTTTCTATAATAAATATAATATAATATTAAAACCAATATATTAATACATTAATACTGATTCAAATTGTAATAAATACTAAATAGGATTAATAATTATTAATGGTTAAAACGATATTTTTCAGTAAAATAGTTTTCCTATATTTTAATTTTTTTAATTTAAATGTTGTGTTTCACTTATTTAGAAATATAATTAGACTATATTTAGAATTAATTTAGGATTTCATAAAAAAGTTCTCTAATGGATATGTTAGGTTTCAAATAAAATATAAATTACTTGAGTAAAAAACTAATAACCCCAGTAAAAAGAAAAAAAAGGTAAAAGTAAAAAATAAAAGATTAAATGAATTAAAACATGTTTTTAATTTTTTTATTATTGATATACAATATATCACCCACACTCAATTATTTATAAATTTTGTAACCATTAACCCTTGAATTCTTTCATTCCATTATTGAAAAGTTATGGGAGTTCACAAAAGATCCCTTTTGTTCGCTTATAAAAGGGGATTACTTCCACCCTCTGAAAGTTACGTATCCCCATTGAAATTTACTTAACACACTAACCCATTTTACTCTTAAATATATCTATTACATGAACTAAATCCCTAATTAAATAACAGTTAGTCTTATCCCATCATTTTCAAGGATACTTGAGAGAAGGTTCAAGGATCCAATGTGAGTATTACCAAATCCTTAAACCTTTATTCATAATCATTCCCATCAAAACCAATCATAAACATAGTAATATAATTATATCTATATCACTATTATACTAAATTTTTACTATATTAATTGAACAAATATTATTTTATTCCTTCCCATCTATGTAGAAAAACAAAATAATGTTGATTATGTATTTTTGTAGACCGTCGCCTTCAAAAAGTGACGTCTTCCATTTCTCACCAACACCTCTATTAAGTGGTTATAATGAATAAATTAAATAATTAATGTGACCTATTTAATTTTATTATTATTATTTATAGATAAAACTTAATGATTTTTTATTCCCTCTTATTTTCTAGGAAATTTAAATATTAATTGTGTATTATGTAGACTACCACATCCATGAATAAACAGACCTCATTATTCAAATGATTCCTTATTATTTTATAAAAGTGAGTTAAAATATGAATAAATATAGGAAAAATATCAAAATAATGTCATTATTATTCTATAATAGTGATATTATTCCAAAATAAACCCTTCCATATCCATATTTATCTCTTAATTATGATATGTTCATGTTGGGGTCTGTCTAACAACCCCCATGATAGTGATATTAAAATATATTATGGATGGATATGATAATGAAAATAATATAATTATTATAAGTTTATAATAAAATCATGATAGTTTTATTATTATAGAAATTCTATATTATGTATGTAACTTACTGATAAAATAACATCTTTAGTCACCGCAATTATAATAATAAGCCGACACAGATTCCACTTACATGTAACATAACTAAAACTCATATATATTGAGATAAAAGATTTATAAATAAATATAATTTATATATTTATATACCTAAAATGATCTATAAATGATGATATTAGTGTCAATTAATTTTAACCAAAATCAACATCATAAATCATGAAGGAAACAATTAAAGTTACTAACAACAGATTTCAAAATGATTGTTTAACTAATTAATATATTATTAATAAATGATCATATGTTAAGTATATAAAAGTTAATGTAAATTAATAAGGATATAAAATATAGTATAAATGTATTTATTTCTATTTTTTTATAGTTCAGATCACATTTGACTCAGTGGGGAAACAAGGTAAGAGTTTATTTTATAAATTTTCAACCCTTGAGTAATATTTCTTATTAAACGCCATGTTTTATTTGGAATTGTTAATCTAATTACCCCTATATAATTTTTATAATGATCCCCTCGTCATTCATGTTATTTAATGTTTCATTTTAAACCATATCCTTTAATGGGTTTTGATTTGAACGAGTCTATTTTTTGTAGGTGTTCTCTATCTCAAATTTAATTTCTTAAGAGATAACTATTATTGTACACCAATATATCCTTAATATTGTGTTATTACTTCCTAATGAATATATTTTACCATATTAATGTAATTAATGTGGTTTTAGTATCCATATCATGTTATTTATTCCAATATTTTTCAATTCAAATAGTACCAATGTTTTAATGGTTTTGGTTAACTCAACTATATTTAGGATGTTAAAGTGATTCTTCTTGAACTTATTTATCAAAATATTGGTTTCTTTGAAGGTTCTGGGCGCAGCGGAAGCACGTGGGTGGATGTACCCACTTGGATTTTTGTCATTAACAATGATCAATCCGGGATCAATACGACGATAAACGCCAGTCTCCAAGGATCGAATCACAGAAATGGACAAAGAAAAGGGAAGTCCCAGAACTACAAAGTAGGATCATTACAGGTTGATTATAATTTATTTAATCAATTGAAAAGAAATACCTTTTGGGTGTTCTTTCTTCGTCGATGTTCTTGATCACGTTCCAATGTGATTTGTCGTTGCGTCGCAGAAGCCAAGTGTATAATTCCTCTAGCGGTGATCTACATGTGTACCTCGTATCTCAGGACGTTTTCAAAGGAGTTTCTGGGTGATAGCGTGGAGAAACCTTTGCTTGCGTTGTCCGCCTTAGATCGTCTTGATCCGATGGAAGAGGATCTCTCTCGGTCTTGAGAGCGTTCTTGGAGGAAGAGGTTCTTTCTACCTTGAAAGAATTCTCCCGAGTTGTTGTGCACAACGATTCTCTTGTGTGTAGGAAAAGAGTTGGGGTTGTGAGGATATTTATAATCAGGTTTGAGATTGTAGAGTTATGATAATAAATAAATGCGTTACGCGTTTTATTTATTTCATTGACTCTTATTTAAAACCCCATGTTGAATAATTAATTCCTTGACATGCGCCCACGCTGATTATAATAAATATCATTTAAAACAATATTATATCCTCAAAATCCTGGCTGGAAAAACTACCTGGCGTGTATTAATAAATACACAGCGTGTACTTGTTTTTCATTGAAAATTACACGGCGTGTACATTCAATGTACACGGAGTGTATATCTTGTTTTCATTTATTCATTTCCTTTCCATAGAGAAAACTACACAGCGTGTAATAATTAATACACGGCGTGTACTTGTTTTCCATGAAAAACTACACGACGTGTAATCTTTAATACACGGCATGTATATCTTGTTTTTCATTTCCTTCTTCCTCCAATCATTAAAACGATCTAGGATTCCTTGAATAATTATTAAACCATGTATGGGAATAATCTTTATTCTACTTGAGATACTTGAATACACTTAGTGTGTGACCCTCTAGGCCTCTTTCTCGTTGGCATTAGGCGGGTTTGCCTAAAGTCCAAGATTACTGTCTAGCAACGGGTCAAGGCACCCAAGAGAAAGAAGTTGACACCATATTGACGTATCACCTCATATGAATGCTTACTATGTAATTTAATCCCTTTGTCTCGATATCTCATCAAGCAGGTTTCATTGCAGTGTCATAAACCTATATGCTTGATCCGTCGTTCTTTGACTTCCTGAAATAAACTTGTCGTTTACACCATGGCCATGGAATTTAATGGGACAGTTCGATTTCAATCAAAGGGATGAGATATCAACTTCCATAAATGGAAGGTACAAATCCTTCCTCGACTTGTCCATTAACAACATGTCACTCGTGACGCACCCAACATACCCTACTTCCCGCCAACTGTCTACGTGACGGTTTTCGTCAGTAAATCTAAGTTCGCGAGTCATGACATGAGTTAATGATAATATTTCAGTCTAAGGACTATTACACATGCTCATAGATAGCAATGTCCGATGACACCAAGACATGTAGAATTGCTACTGGCAGGTCTGTTCTCATAATCTCCCATCTTGGAGATTATCAAGTGTGAACTCCATGAGAGAGAGTCTCGTCTTCTTACGAGTGATCGCATATGACAGTCTATATACTATGTGTCCTATCATAGTATGTCATCCAACCATAGAACTTTATTTAAGAATATTTTTATAGAATTTCAGGGCTCTCATCACAGCAGAGATATTCAATGACCTTATCAATGCAACAAATATTCCAGGATATTATTATATTATAGTCATGCAGAACAATGAAAAATATATAATAAGTGAACATTCATGTAATCAAAGTACAAAACAGTTGGTTCTTAGGACAAAAACCCTTATATCTTTCACCTTAATATTCTATTTAATGGTGATCTTTATTCATTTTTTTGGAGAATTTCATCCAATTCAAATATATTACCTTGATAAAATTTATTTCAAAAAATATATATTGTTGTTGAGAATAAATCTCATCCCATTTAAATAGTTTCCCATCATTATCCATATTTTCCTTCCCACTATTATTCTCCTTTATATCTTGAAACCCAATTATGTATTATCTCATGTTAATTTAACATTTCCTTTCTCTTCTATTAAAAATTATGTTTTCCTATCTCTTTTTATTATGAAGGTTTTCAGTAATGGTATTTTATAATAATAAATAGATTTTCTATTATTTAAAAATCAAATGTTTTATTATCCACACCCAATTTTACTTTTTATATACTTTATCTATTTAAAAGGATCTATTTTTGATGTTTCTTTTTAATTATAACTTAATTTTTCAAGGGTTTCAATTCACCCTTTCTGAAATAGATTTTTAATGTGATCCATAACTTTTTTTAATACAATAATAAGAATAGTTTCTAAAAATAATTATTCAGTTTCCCTTCTATTTTCATAATTATATAAAAAATATTTATTTATATGAAATTGAATTTCATATATTATAATTAACATTTTTTATACTCTTTTTGGAGATTAAACTCCTGGAAATCCATTACTGCCTTTTTCTTTCATAGTTATTGATTCTTTATGATTCTCTTTCAATATCATTTCTTTATAAAAATTATATATTTCTTTCTATTAATTAAAGTATGTTCACCTAGATTACATAAATCTATTTACATGGAAAATTATTTAGTTACCATATGATCTTTATATATTATGCAAATACCATATTCGTTATTATCCTGATTGAAGGGTATTTACCTATAATTCTACTAAATATATTTGGTCACCAGTTTATATTCCATGAGTTTATTATGTTATTGTTTTATATATAATTATGAATAATTTCTTTTTGCGAATCCATAAAAATGATATGAAATTTATTTTCTTTCCATGAATTCTATATGATGTGATGAATGAAATCTATTTTACTCTCATGGGTTCTTTATGATAAGATGAATGATTTTATTTTAATGTGGCACTCATATGTATGGATGATGCTATGTGGGGTCCTATGTCACCCTCAAATGCATAAGATAAGTATTTTTCTCCCATGAAACAATGATACCCAGATATACATGTAATTGTCACTACTAAAATAGCAGATTTACTCAGGTTTTATCACAATATAATAGTTAGATATGTATGGATTTGATCAAAATGTGTCCATATATTTATTTTTTTCTATAGATTTATGCTTATTCTTATTACTATGCTATTCTTTCATATATTAGATTTATTAAATCATGTTTCCAAACTCTTTTTATTTGTTTCTTGTTTTATTTTGTGCCTTATGACATGATTTATGATATCTTTGTTGTTCAGTGTAATTTCCTAATCTAACATGATTATAACCATATTATTTTCAAATTATCACTTATAATTGTTGACTATTATCTATAATTATTACCCTTACTAAGAATCAGAGCTCACCCCATTCTAATATTTATATTTCTAATTGTTTTAAACAAAAATTACTATATATTATGTGTGAATAAGTCATGTTATCGATTAAGAAGTTTCCCAAATACTGGAAAAAAATTACATTGTATAGAAAATAAATGTGTTTCGTTACTTATTTTCTAATCCTAATTATCTAAAACTCTAATCATAAAAGATCGTGGGAAGATATTGTAATGCAATATTTTTCCTTATGACATTTAATTGATATAGAGAAATTTGTACAACCTTATCATTGGTATCATAGAAGGGTTTAGATAACATTATATGTTATAATTAATGTTGGGTATAATTTAAAGAATGATAAGTTATGGATGACCACAATTTCAATTGTATAGAAAACACTTTATGTTAGTCGAGGAAATATTGAATATTTTATGGATTGGGATTAGGTAAATTTAGTGAAACACTAGGTATTATGAAAAATGATATGTTTAATTAAGGGTAGAATCATAAAATTATGGTATAGTAGAGATTATATGACTTTTTTAGTAAGTAATTCCCTACCTATATATAGATAAGTGAATGCGTATATCACACAAATTAACCTTGGGATAACCACTGAGAAAAAGACTGGTTGAGTATCAACTCAATCTTCACTCTAGATCACGATGAGTGTAATGAAGATGGAACAACTATCTAGACACTCCTGGGGTATATTATTTAGTTAATCGCATTATTTATAATGATTTATAAAGAATTAATTCTCTATGAAATTAGGTTGAGGAACATGGGAGAACCCATCCTAAATAAATCTATATTGAGCAGAGACAAATTTAGTTTGAACTGAAAGTTAATGTAATAATTCTAAATACAAATAAATTTTGAGGTTTAATTCTTCATGCAATTATCTAAAAATTATTTTATTACAGTTTTCATCACTCATGATTAATATATTTCAGTTTCCGTGATGGTTGAATCCTAAAGGAACCATGTTAATAATAGTTTTCATGGACAATATGGAGATTTTCTCTTTTAGAATCTTAATAGGATAAGAAATAATGTGAGAATCATTGATGTCATTTCAATATTATAATGATTATTGATTTTAATATAAGAAAAATATGTTCAATAGTCTATATGACATGAAATTCTAAGCTCAAACGTCCCGTGAAATATATTATATAAATATGACAATTATAACATTACTGTTGAATTAGAAGGTAAAAATAGGATTAAACACATTATGATATATATATATATAAGGATCCTAATAAATACAAATGGATCAATTAATTATTATAAAATAAGCACACAATTTTCAGAAAAGTTATTTTATTCATAAAAAATAGACTTTCTTTAAAAATGAATTTTACTTATTTTTGTGATAAAATAATATAAATATTTTCTCCAAATTTTAAATTATATATATTATACAATGAAATTATATTTTAAATTAAGAAAAAGAAATTTTTCATAGGGTGAATGTTTCTGATTTTTCTGAAAAGTTTGATTTTTAAATGAATAGTTAAAAATACTACTTTTTATTGAGAAATATTTTAAAATAAATAATGATTATCCATTTTAATTAAATAAAATAAAATAAATAATTAATAATTTAAATTAAATATATACCTTATATATTTAACTAAATTAATTTAAATCTTTATAAATTTTATCACTAGTCAGATACTTAATTTAAGATCATCTTATGCTTGAAAATTTCATTCCTTGAAAAACTATTTTTCGACATGGGTTATTTTTTAAAAAAAAATCACTAATATAAATTTAATTTGATAAAATATATTCCATACATATAATCATTATAATTATTAATAGATAAAAAAGATAAACTTATTTTTTTGTTCATTATTAATAGTAAAAATCTGTGAGCACAGTAAAAGGATACACCATGTTAACCTAAGTTAAAAATAATTGATAAGGCCACCATTTTTTATCTTAATTCATTTTGGATAAATATATTCAAACCCTTATCACCTTATTCCTAAGATTCAATTATTTATGGGAAACTATTCCAAGAAAGAGTCCAATATAACTATTTATGTAAAGAAAAATACAAAATGTCTCTACTTTTCAATTAAATACCTATTATATGTTAACAAAAAGATAAAAATAAATGGTGAATGAATATTAAAGTTTATTTTGAGTATAATGAAATAATTTTCATTTTGGTAATTTATATATTATTTTTAGTGATCATATAATTACCTCAAATTCATATACAACGCTGACACAACGCTTATGAAAAAAGAAGAAAGCTCATAGAAAACAATTATAAAAGACATTAAATTTAATGTATATGGGATATGTTCTCATTACCAAATTAATTTTATAGTCAATAATGAAGTAATAAGAATAGTGAAAATAATTATATTATAAATTCGTTATTTTCATTATACTGTTAAAGTCAAGTTAAATGAATAGTGTTAAAAAAGACATTAATGATATTTTATGTTTATAATAATATTTTATTAAATTATTTAAGAATAATTAAATTCATATAAGAGGAAAATAATGATTCTAAATGGTAATATTTTCATCCCTTTTCCATTTTTTATCCAATTTTTATCTTATAAATAAAATTATAACTCTTTTAGTTTGAAAAATTTTTCACCACAATTAAGGTTAAAATAAGGTTTTGTGAATTACATTTTCTTCGGTTAAAATTAATTTTCCACACAAAAGGAGTTTCTATTTGATAAATTTTATTTAATAATTATAATCATTTGTTCTAAATTATCTAATAAATATCATTTTATTTAGGCTTAAAGGATAGATTATCAAGGTAAAAGACTAGTTACTGTTGTGAAAACTAAAATGGTAAAAGTGAGTAACATTAGAGGTTAAGGGAATAACATGGTTAAACCATGTTTATTTTTGTGTGGGAGGTGTGCCTCAACCTTATATTCCCTATATTATATTTTTTTCAATTTCCTAGGCCCAAGGATTGAGAGTGACTTACCATTATTGAATAGTGTTGGGTATTTATAAAAATTTCACTCCTCACTTATAAAAGGGAATAACTATCCTAATCTTCTTAATAAATCAATAAAAAATTATTTCATCCAATACTAATAGAAATAACTTCCTTAATTCAATTACTATATCCTATATGATAATTTTTATTAGAAAATCCTCTGAGGAGGGATTGAGGTATACCCCTAAAGACGTTGTCCAAAGAAGCAGTATAGTTCTTAACCATGCATCTTTATTTTATTTCTTCTTCATACCCCTTAAAATAATCTACAAATATGATAAAATAATAACATTGGTATCTTACATATACTAAGGTGTTATTTTTTTAATTTTAAAACCTACATCCATAACCACTTCCATCAAATTTGAAAGTGAAACCATCATTCGTGTTTATGGTGGATTATCTACCCCCAAACCGATATAATTAATTTACCATGTCCTCCTATTACAGATAGTTTTAATGATGTGTTTAATGTATATATATGATACTTATATCATATTTATTATTTTTATTAGATAATATATCATTTAATTTATTGCTATTTCATTCACTAGAAAATGATAATGGTACTCATGCGTACGTGTGGCCTTCCACCTCCTAAAATCAATGTGATTATTTAATCATAACCAAATCACATGGATGATATATATAAGAAAATTAAAATAAATAATATGGTATTTATGATATAATTATCATTATGTAAATATAAAATAATAGTTACATTCTCCCCATAATGATTGGTGAAAAAATGAAATGTTTCTCATGTGTAGGTATGACCTACCGTCTCCATGATTGTAATGTAGTTAATTTTCCTTACCCATATTTCATGAATGTATTTAAAAGAATAATTGGTGGGTAAACCATATATTATTATTATTATTATTTTGAATTTGATTTAAAAATTCTTTATTTTGAAATACTCAAAATTATAGAAGTTATTTTGGACACAAGGAATGAATATATTCAAAAGATCTGATGTGTACTTAATCGATTAGGTAATTAAATATAACATGGTATTAGATAAAATAAAATAGATACTAAAAATGTAAAATTTTATTAACAAAGTATATAATTAACAAATTTTTATTATTTAGAAAAATAAAGAACATATATGATGATTCAGATTCGTGGTAAGGGATTCTATCTCAATTTACTTCTATTGAGGAATATTTTAATATTATGAACCTAATTTCTTTTATATGGTGTATATACTACCCCTTTAGAATGTTATGTCATGAATTATTCATACTTCATGTTATTTTAAGTTTCAATTCAGTTTCATTCATCCAAGGGGATTTGATTTGAATGTTACCAACTGGTAATTGTTTCATAACTCAATTTTCCTTCATTTCATTGCATCATTTGTTCATTGATTATATTTTGTAAATATTATGTGTGAAATAGACTTTATTTTATTTAAGTTTCATTTCCACCTTTTTTCTAGATATAAATATTATACACATAATCAGTTCATTGACTAATTCTAAATTTAATGTTATGATCATTATGAAGGTTCCTCATTTCAAATTTTATTCTTTAAGGAATATGTTATACTATACCCCAATATTTATATATGAGGTTTATATACTTTTAATTTGATAATTTATATCAATAATATATTTATATTAATTGTATTTAATAGTTATTTGAAGGTATTTCCTTCATGTGGCTTATGGTTCAAAATTTACCAAAGTGGAAAGGGTTTATTTGAGAAACTCATCATTATTCAAGATTTCTTATATCTTAGTCTCATATGAGGGAATTATATAATAATTATATATTAAGAAAAAATATATTATATTACCCTCTAGTTATCTTTTAAAGTCATAACTATCCTTTTATTTTCCTCTTTTATGTAAAAAAATATGAAAACATGTTTTTTAGAAAAATATACTTTATATCCTCTTTAGTTGGGAACCATTTTTTTATTGTCCATGTTTTCTAAATTTTTTTTCAAGAATGAATTTAATTTATACAATTATATATTAAATAAAAATTTAACAATGTTTTAATTTTAAAAAATGGTTTAAATTGAATATTACTCTCATTTTTTATATGAGGTAACTTTTAAAGTTTCTTACAAAAATGTAAAAAAAATATTTATATTAACACACTCAACATGAATGGAATTTCCCACTATCATGAGAAATCAGTGATTTAAAGATTACTTTACCAGAACCCATATTTATTTTTATTAAAATAAAATTCCTAATATTTTGGAAATTTTTCATTTTAAAAATTGATTTTCAAATAGAAAATGTTATTTTCTTATAGAATTTTTTAAATAATATTTTTATGGTATTTTTATTCATCCATAAAAATAAACATTTATTTTAATCCAATGTGGATATGTTTTAATGGTATCCTCTTTATTATTTACTTGGATGGTTTATGATTAGTTTTACTATTGATTTACTATTTTTATACAATTCACCATATAACTCCGCATGGTTTTTATTTATTCTTATTGATTGGGGAATATATTAACATTTCATATGATAGTTTTCAATATGAATTTATACATTTCTTATGATTAACCAATTTCATAGGAATAATTTATTATACTTAGTATGTGATAGGAGGGGACCGTTATAGCCCATAAATTCGTCAATAGGTATCCTGAGACAAAATAGTTCAGTTATTTACTCAAGGATTTATGAATTTATGTAATATTTCATGGTATAAGGCCCTTATTGTATATTTATGATGTCTAAAATTATATATTACATCATTATGAGAATATTTACTAATTCCCTTGTGATTATTTGAATATTTATGATATCCATGGACATGTTTTATGATCATGTGATTAGTTATATGGAATTATTTGATCATCATTTATTCCTGCCATATTATTCTTCATGGTCATGTTATTGATTAAATTGCACATTTTTTTAGTTATTTCCCATTTTATATTTATTATACCCTACACATTATATCTTACATTATATGTAACACTTACTAAGAGTTTGATATGACCCCTTAATTATTTTTGTTCCCATGATATATAGAATAAATATATGAATATGTTCAATGATGAAAAATGTTTACTTTCAATATGCTATTTTTGTTATATTTTCAAATGTAATTTATGTTTTAATTCTATATCTACATTACCAATACTAATAAACTACTCATTCTATTGGTATGAAATCATTTCTATCTAGTTTCAATTTAATAAATAAACCATTGGATCTAGGATACTGGAGTCAGAGTATTTATAGTTTGTATCAGAAAATATTTAATAAAAATCACAGTAAATGGCTTTAGTAAAACATATATAAGGGAACATAACCTTATTATATACTTTGAGGACATTCCTAGATGTCACTAAGTTTATTATTAAGATGATGATAGTCTATAATTTAGGTACAATCACGGGTTAATAATTTTAAGGTTAATTATATGTTTTAAGTAATAGTTACCACTTTTGTGCTTTTATGTGATGGGAGTTTGAAATTATTAAGGATATTTTGGGAGAAATTTATTTAAATATTACTCTTTGGTTTAGTATATGTTTTAGTGAGAATGTTATTTGAGGAGTAATTATGTTTTTGGGACATTAATTTAAAGTTATTGATAACCTTTAGTGTTAATATTATCATTGATGTTAAGGTAATAATAGTCAATTAATATTGTTTTATTTTGTGAAAAAAATAATATATCAAACATTTTTGTTTAAAAAGAGGTTCAATGAATAATTTTTTATAGGATATTAATATTATTTTTTGGAATGATAATTGAATTATATTAAAATAGTTTTATAAAATGTACAACTGGCTTGCTAGGAGAAAACCTATCACATCCGGCTAGGTCATGGGCCTTGAACCCCAAAATAAAGAGTAATAAGGGTGCAACATCTACTACTGGCCTATGTGATTCCCAACATACTATGAAATTTCTTTTGATTAAATATTTTTACTAATAAATATTATGTTGATTTTGGGAAACAATTTATAGGATGAATAATTTTGTGTTTTTTTTATTTTTGGTGATAAATTATATTTCGAGAGACATTTTACTTCGTTGAGTTGTATATAACCTATCTTTTTGTTATAACTGATTATTTATAAAGAATCAAATTACATTTTTTGATGTGTAAGGTAAAGGGTATAGGATAAATTTTGAGGTTGAAAAATTATTTAATTTTTAGGTTAATGTTTTTATTTGGATATAGAGTTATTTATTTAAGGATGGGTTAATGTTAAACCTTTGGTTTCAGTGTTTCTTCCAAATATTTTTTTTAATTTTTAGTAAAAATTACTTTGAGGTTGAATATGAACTGTTAAAAAACAAAAAATTAGACTGAATAAAATCACATGTCAAAGAATAAAAAATTAAAAAGCTACATGAAATCATAGTATAAAATTCAAAATTTCCTTCATCGCCCTCAAGATTCCACAAATCTACATTTTGAAATTCAAACTTCATATGGAAGAAATGATTTACTACCTTCACTGTGAAACTAACACACCATCATTGTTAATTTATCCTATGAAGACGATGCGAGAAACCCACCACACTATCAACCATGAACAGATATAAAAAAATAGACAGCTCCATCGTATGAACTGTAATGATGATCTGTCTTGAAAAGCCATCATAATACAGAAAGAACATTGATCGCCATTATTCAAAACCCAGATTAAGAAGGTAATCCACCTCAGGAAGATCCTCCTAGACCATAGGTGGATACACAAACTACACATCACTAAGACACTATGATGACCACTGCATCAAATCGACCGTGAGAGGAACATTGAAGTAAGAAACTAAGGTAGATTTGGAGCAGAAAAAGCCTCGTCATCAGGACACAACCTTTTCTA
Organism: Viscum album; assembly: GCA_963277665.1. Lineage (NCBI taxonomy): Eukaryota > Viridiplantae > Streptophyta > Magnoliopsida > Santalales > Viscaceae > Viscum > Viscum album. The sequence goes on from OY728139.1 coordinate 483,046,750, forward strand.
GGACCATAAAAACCTTCCACAAAACACAAGAATTGAACATTCATCATAAAAGAAAATACCACAACACCTCCTATAGCCACTTTGATCAAATATAAAGACAATGGAACCCATCATTATTGAGGATGAAACATTGAGAAAAAAATTGGCTAACCAACATGATTCATTAACACAGAATGATTTGAAATCAATTTTCAATGAATGAAAACAAACCAAAAAAAGAAATAATGCAAAGAGACATCATAAAGACTCCTAAAAAACATGAATATAGGATGTGATATGAGAGAATCTTAAAAGAAAAAGGAAGAGGATAGTTTCAAAAATGACTAATAGAAGGGAAAGAAATAATGAAGATAGAACCCAAAATATAGCCAAGAAATCAGACAATAAAACCTCACCAGATTCCACCATCAAAAGAATCCCAAATCACAAAATTATCATCATATTAAACAAATATCGGGTTTATTCATGATGATTTTAGAAACAAGAGTGATGGTCATTATGTTTGCAGCCCTTGAATAGGTAACGAATCTGAGCACCACCAAAAAATGATAAAAGGGGATGAAGAAGCTGAGGAATAAGGGAAATATCACCAAAAAGAAAATAAGGGCACAAGATTGAGAGATAGAAATGGACACAAGATAAATCCTCTCACCACAATGGGATGATGAGAGTGAGGGACCGACAATGCAGAGAAGGAACCCTAATCATTTTGGTTTTAGTAAAGACAAGAGGAATATCTTGTTATCACTTTATAGATTCTCTGATATGTTAAAAGTTTATTTTTGTGATCTAGGACTAAAAAAATTGATCCTAGATATTCATTTCATGGAGATAGAAATGAAATGTAAATTGATCAAAGCATAATCAAAGGAAGTAATTGTTTATAAAAAATACAAGATATCATGTAAGTATATCTTCTGGTTCCCTATGTCTAGTTTGTAAAATAATACCTATAATTTAGGGAAAAGATCATAAAAGAAAAAATATTATACATTTTCCTTCATTTCCTATGAATAAATAGTCTTTTCACCAACATGAATTTATTAATTTATGGTTGTTAACTTTATCATGATCATGCACTTTCTTATGATCAATGATTTATGTCACTATCTATCATTATTTGGGAATTTCCCTATTTTCTATGACCACATATTCACTTCACACTATTTTTCCCCAATAGAAACCTAATTATGTGTTATTCTATATTTACATTGTATTTAACTTTATATATTTTTAATAGGTGGTCTTATTAACCCTTTTGTGATGTGGGTTTTCAATAAAGGACTTTTCAAATGTCAAACCTTTGACTACTGAGCTCTTTCACAAATTGTGAGAACAAAATTTATTAAATTTTAGGAGAATATGACACCCTAATATTTTAAATGCACAACATTATGTTCAATAGTGTATACGAAATGCAACATCATGATTAAACGAGTCATGAAATATATTATTTAAACATAATCGTTATAACCTAACCTTTGAATGGGTGGGTACAAATAAGATTAATCACATTAGGAAATATATATATATATATATATATATTTAAGTTTCATAATAAATAAAATTCCATCGATTAATTCTTAGATAATAAGGACATAATTTTTAGTAAAGGCACTTTATGCTTTAGAAATATTTTTTCTTCAAAAAATATTTTTTCAACTTCTTGTGAGAAAATAACATAATTATTGTTTTTTTACAATTATAGAAATTTATATGAAAAAATGAACATAATTAGTGAATTAATAATATGAAATAAATTTTAGTGTTAATATTTAGTACTTTTCTAAAAGATTTATTTTTAAATTAACAGTGAAAAATACTATTTTTTGTTGAGAAATTTCTATATATGCATAATGTTTGTCCATTTTAATTAAATAAAATAAGATTTAATAATGAATGATTTAAATTAAATATATATATTATATATCTAACTATATGTATTTAAACCTATATAATGATTATCTTTTTTCATATAGTTAAAGTAAGATCACCTTTTTCTTGAAATATGCATTCCTTGAAACCATATTTTTGGATGTGAGATTATTTTTATATTATATTATTCTACTTATATTAACTGAATTTTATAAAATGATTAAATATTTAAAATCATCATAATTAATATTATTTAATAATTTCATGTTAATGTTTTGGTTATATTGATTGGTAAAAAGACTAAAACATTGTTACCACTATAAAAGGGTAAATATGGTTAAACTAGGTTAAAACTAAGTGACAAGGACACCATTTTTCAACTTAATTATTTTTAGATGTATATATTTATAAAATTATTCCATTATTCACAATATTAATTCATTTATGGGGTACTTTTCTATGATAGTGACTTATATAATAATTTAATTGATAAAAAAATGTCACTCTTTTCCATTTAAATATATTTTATATATTCACATAGGGATAAAAATTATTGTTGAATGAATTTTAAATTTTATCTTGATTAAAATGAATTTATTTTCATGATGGATTTTTTTATAAAAAAATATTTATTTTAGAATTACCTTAAAAACTTATACAACGATGACAGGGTGTTAATACAAACTATATAAACTAAAGGAAAATAATTCTAAAAAATAATAAAAGTAATGTATTTGGGATGCTTTATGGTTCCCAATTTTTTTATTAATAATTATGTATTATTTATGATTAAATTTATTATATTATAAACTCAATATTATCTTCATATCATTAAAATAAATTTAAATGAATAGTGTCAAAATGAAATTAATGATATGTAACGTTAAATAATAATTTACTAAATTATTTAAAAATAATGAAAATCATGAAAGATGAAAAATAAGATTATAAATGGTCTAAAATTTAATCCTTTTTCTATTATGATATAATTTTTATATCATAAGTAAAATTATAACTCTTTATATTTGAAAAATTTGTTATTGTGGTTATGGTTGAAATAGGGTTTTGCACATTACATGTTCTTGTGTTAAAATTAACTTTCCACACACATAGGATTTTTTTAATAATTAGTATCATTTAGTCCAAATTATATAATTGGGCCCATTTTATTTAGTCTTAAAGGATAAATTATATTGGTAAAAAGACTAGTTACTGTATTGAAAACTAAAATGGTAAAAATGAGAAACATTAAATATTAATATAATAACATGTTTATTTTTTTTATTTTTGGAGGTTTTTGTCAAGCATATTTTTGCTCTAATCCATTATTTATCAATTTTGGAGGTACTTTTATTGAGATTTACTTCCCATTATTGAATAATATTTTCTATTTTCAAAAAATCCACATCACTTCACTTATAAAAGGGAACCCCCTCTCCTATCCTCTCCAAACATGAAGAACCATTTGATTAATCCAATACCAACCCATTTACCTTTCTTACTTCCATTCCTACATCCTATATGACTTTTTTGGATTAAAAATACCTCCTAGGAAGTTTTCTCATATAAAACTAATGATGTTGTCCGAAGAATATGTATAGTTTCTTAACCACGTGTCTTTTTTTTATTTCATCCTTTATCCCCTTAAAATATTATCCATATTTGAGAAAATAAAAAATTATTATATTCCATATACAAAGATGTTATTGTTTTAATTTAATAACCAATATAAACTGTATATTCCCCCAAAGGGGAAATGAAGCTATTGTTCATGTGTATGGAAGACTACCACCTCACGAACTGATTTAATACATTTTTTATCACCTTCTATTAAGTATGGTTGTAAATATAGATACAATGTATATACATGATATTCATGACATATTTATAATTTTGGAAATAAAATATATCATTTACTTTCTTAAATTTCCATTCACTAAAAAATGATATGATCCTTCATGTATATGTGTGGACTACCACCTCCATGAAGGGATATGACTTGTTATTAATCACCACATCACAAGGATTATAAATATAATAATATTAAAATAAATACTATGGCATTCATCATATAATGATAATTTTATAAAGATAAATTAATACTTACCTTCTTTCAATAATGTTCTTTAAAAAATTGAAAACGATCCATGCATACGTATGGATTTTCGTCTCCATGATTGTAAAATATATCATTTTTAATAACCATATTTCATGTTAGTATATAAATGTATAATTGATCCATAAAAATTAAAATTATTTCATTAATTTTATTCTATATATGATGGAACAATGAAAACTTTTTCCATATTTGAAATCACTGAAGTCATTTTAGACATATGAACTTAATATCATAAAAACATCTAATGTGAACATAATTGATTAAGTAATTAAATATAACCTGGTATTAAATAATTTAAAATTAATTATAAATATGAAAATTTTTCCTAATAAAGTAAATTTTTAACAAAAGTTTATTATTTTGGGTGATAAAAACCGTACATGATGGGTAATATATGTTGTAAGGCATTGCATCTCAATTTCCTTGCATTAAGGAATATTTTAATTTTATGCACATTTTTTCATTCATATTTTGTATATAATTCCCCTTTTACATTTCATATCATTAATTATACAAAAATAATGGTATTTTAAGTTTCAATTTAATTTATTTCATCTGGGCTATTTTACATGAATGATACCAAGTGATACGTGTTTCATAACTCCATTTTCTTTCACTGGATTATATGACATCTTAATTGATTATATTATGTAACGATTATGTATAAAATAGATTTTTTTTGATTTATATTTTATTTAAAGTTTTTTTTGGATTTAAATTTGTTACACATAATCATTTCATTGATTGATTCTCATTTCAACGTTTTAATCATTGCAAGGGTTCTTCATATTGAATCGTCTTCTATGGGACATATGTTATGTTATAAACCTACATTATTTTATAAGGTTTATATAATACCAAATTTTACAAATTATATCATTAATATATTTATATTAATTGTACTTCATGTTCATTTAAATTTCATTACTTCATGTGGGTTATGATTTGAAAGTTATGAAAGTTCAAAAGGTGTATTTCATAATCTCACCATTTTTAGGATTTTTTATGTTTTAGTATCTCATAGGGGAAGTATATGATCTTTATATCATAAAAACAATATTTTCTTCTCTTTTGGTTATTTTTTAAAATTATAAGGTTCATTTTTTACTATTTTATGTTCACAAATGATTAAAAATAGATTTATGTCTTATTTATTTAAAAATCATTTCTTCAGTGGCCATTTTTTTATAAAAATGTTTTTAGGAATATTTTTATAATTTAAAATAATTTATTAAATAAATTTTACCAATGTTTCCTTTTAAAAATGCTTTAATATTTATCTTTCATTCATTTTCAAAATGTTGTAATTTTTTACTGTTCTAATATAAGTGTGAAAGGAATAGTTTATTTAACATACTCGACATGGATGGAATTTCTTACTATCATTCCTAGTCAATTCATTTATTATTCCATTGAATGCATCCCTTGTTATTTTCAATGTATATTTTATAAAATATTTTGGAAATTTTTAGTTTTCAAAAGTGATTTTCAAATTGAATTGGGTATTTTCCACAAAAATATATTTAATGATATTTTTATTGTATTTCAAATAATTAATGACAATAAACCTTTATTTTAATACACTAGGTATATTTTATAATTATAACATCATTTTTCTTTATTTGGATGGTTTATTATGATTTTTATTAGTGATTTACTATTTTGATACAATTCTTTATATTTCTCTGGATGGTTTATGATTATGTTTATTGATTGGGTAAGGTATTAACATTTTTACTCTAAGTTTTCAATATGAATGTTTATATTTATTTTGTTTCGACCCTTTAATATGAGGAATTCCATCATTATAGTATGTGATGGGTGTGGTCTTCTATATCCCCATGATACATCGATAGTTCCTATTAGAAAAACTAGTTTGGTTATTTGGTTGAAGAGTTGTACATTTATGTAAGATGTATTGTCATGAGGACTTTAATATATTTTTATTCTGTTTATAATTATGCACTTCATCATTATGATATTAGTTATTTATTTTCATGTAATTATTTTAATAGTTATAATATCCACGTGTATGTTTCAAGTTGATATGATTAGTTATATTGTATTATTTTATCAGTATTTATTCTAGGAATATTGTTTATCATGCTCACATTAATGACTAAATGAAATGTGATTTAGTTATTTACCAGTCCATATTGATTATAATTTATTTACTCGGGATATATCTTTGTGTACGTGACCTTACTGTGAATTTCATATCATCCCTTATTTTATTTCACTTCCTAGGGATATAAAGAAGTAATATTTAAAGAAGTTTGAGGATGAAGAATATTTACTTTCACTAGGTTGTAATTTTTTAGGGTTTCAAATGTGATATGAGATTAAAGTTAGTATCTATTTTACCAATACTAAAAAATATTTTTTCCCATTGGAGTCGATTTATTATATCTAGTTCTAATGTAATAAATTAACCACTAGCTCCGGGCTACTATGATCAAGGTATTTAAAGATACGACAATCAAGATTTTCTATTTAATAAATAGATATAGTTGAGTTTCTAAACACACCATAGAAAAGAAGTATGTATTCTGAAAAAAGTTTGGGTTATAAAGATGATAAAGGATGGAAGATTAAATTTCCTTCATCTAAAAAATGTGGGAAGAGGCTCCCAAGGGAATGTCTCAATGGAACGAGAAGATGTTTTATTTATGGAAGATGAGAGCATGGATAAATTAATTTCTAATGAAAATAGAATGGTTTTGTTCACAATATTAGAGGGAAAAGTGTTCATATAAATTACCAATAATAGTATATAGTATAAAACTTTCAGAACCTATAAATTAACCATGTTAATTCCTTAGACCAAGAACATAATGTGATGATAAGCATTGGATATTGTTTAGGAAAGGTAAAGCCTATGAAACCAAATCTATAGATTTGGGGTCTAAAAATGATATGGAATATGGAACACTGATCCCCCATTTTAGAACTGTGTGTGTTGTTTTCATATTTTATACGACCTACTCCTTTATACAAATAATGTTTCCAAAAAACATAATATCACAACCTCGATGATGATATGTTTAGTTATTAAGAAAAAATTATTGAGGTATTATAACATAATAACATGTATATAAATCCTCTTTAATATATGTTTATTGGAATGTGATTCTTATAAAATCCTTTTATCCTTCCTTTTTTCAAATTCAATGTGATATTAGGCATGGATTTCCTCTTAGGACATAGAGTCCCTAATAATTGTAAATATTGGAAAATGACATCTGAAAAAAATAAGAACACTTAATAATATAATGTTGACTATAAAATCCATATAAAAAATTAATCCCATTATATTTGGGTATTTAGTACAAACAGACAATGAAAAAATACAAATTAGTTATATGAATATTATTCAAAAAAAATATGAGTTTACTTGTAATAATAAGGATTGTGAGGATGAAACCTCATTATAAATTAAATCTAAAGTCATTCATATATCATGTATAACCTTAATTATTTATTTTGTTTCTATTTATAAATATTGTGAGGATGGAATTTATTTATGTGGGAGAATGTGATGAACCAAAATTTCACTATGTATTTTACATAAATAAATATTATCTTAATATCTTTTTCTATAGACACCATAGAACAGAAATGATACCCAACATATTAGATGTAAGAAAATTAAGAAAAATAAAATCTATAATAAATAAAAATGTTGTAATCAATTAAAAATATATACAAATAGAATTAAGAACACTTAAAAATTTTAAAGGGAATTTTTTTTAATAAAAAAATCTGTTTTTGTATTATTTTGAAAAGATAAATTTATAAAATTTATAAGTTTATTTATTTAAAATGAACCCTGTTTTTTAATTCATGTTTTCAAAATTAGATTAGGATGAATTTTTAAATATTTTGTAACATAATTATATTTTAGTGAGTAGTGAAAAAAACTAGTTTTACTAATTCCATCACTTTTATGAAATTATCATGATATAAGAATCAATTTTTAAAAAAATAATTATATAAAAAATACTAATGAATTAAATTAAATCATTTAAAATACAATGTTGAACTTATAAAACCCATGTTTAATGTTTTAGAAACTTATGTAATATTACAACATAAAACTATTTTTATTATCTAATATTAAAAATTATATTTCATCACCTATATATATTTAGTCTATTAAAATGGATTTAAAAATTTTGATAAGAATTTTCCTAATATATAATAAGTTAAATTTAAATTTTTTGCATAAAAATATAATTACTTTCATTACATTAATTAACACGATAATGATAAAACTATTATTTTTAATGAATTATATTATTAACATCAAGTAATTTTTTCCAATATAATAATTTAATTATTTATAAAAATATTATAAAATAAAATTTATACCTAAATATAAATAAATTAACATGCATTCAATTATTAATCAATAATAAATAAAATTATTAATAATAAATAGTAAAAACAACATTTTTCTACAATTTTTTTATATATTAAATAATTTTCTTTAAATATAGATTTTATATCATATATAAAATTAATTATATAATAGGATACTATATTTATATTTATAACACCAAAATTTGGATACAATAGTTACCATATATTTTTAAAAACTTATAAAGTGCTTTGGTAAAAAATTCCTATGAAAAACAAATAAAAGGTAGAAGTAATAAATATAAGTGAAAATGGATTAAATTATGTTTAAAACATGTCTAGGAATTATATTTTATGGCATGATAAAGTCAAATTTTCCTCAAAACTCATTATTATGAACTTTTCTAACCACCAACCCTTGAATAGTTTCATTCTATTGCTGAAAAATAACGGGTGTTCATAAAGGTGTCATTTTCTTCACTTATAAAAGGAAGTCATGTAAAGTCACTAAAATGTACACATAACTTTAAAAATATCCTTTAAACATGACTGATTCCACTATTTTACAATTACCTCTCACTAAATAAACCCTGCGGTCATCCTAAATTTCCCTAAATCCTTCATTTCATAAGATACTTTCAAGAGAAAGTTCAAGGTACCGACGTGAGTATTACTTAATTCTGTAAAAAAATATTAATCTTTCAAAAACAGACATGTCACAAATATAGTAACACAATTATAGAAGTATAATTTTTATATTTTATAGTTATTATATTATTAAAAAAACCATTATTTGTTCCTTCCCAGTTACTTAGAAAATAAAAGAACGCTGATCGTGCGTTTGTGCAGACTACCCACTCCACGAAGTGACATCTTCTGTTTTCACCACCAAATATTTTCATAGTATATAAGGATAGAATTTAATATTAAATGTAAAATATATAATTTCATCATTATTATTAATATACAAATTATAATCCATAATCATTTTCACTCATTTATTTGGTAATAAAAATGTTAATAGTGTGTTGTGTTGACTACCACCTCCATGAAGTAAGACCTTTCATTTTTCAAATAATTAATTATTATTTATTAAAATATCTTTAATTATGATTCACCACCATAAAAATATGTCAATAATATAACTATTCTTTTATAATAATTATATTATTCCAAAAGAAACCACTTTCATAAACATAATCATTTATAAATTATGGTATGTTTGTGTTTAGTTCGGTCTAACCACCTAATAAAATTATTATATTAAATACTATCATGGATTATAATGGGAACTTAGGCACTGATATTATTATAATTTAATAATAAAATAATGATTTATTATGGTTCTATAATGTTTATATTATGTATTTATATTATTATTAAAATGTCTTCTTCAATATTTAAAAGTACTAAAATCAAACGATATTGATTCCATTTTTATATAACATAACAAAATCACTTAGGGAATGGGATAAGAAATTTATAAATCAATATAATTTATCTATTCCATTACCTTATATTATCAAGTAATTAAGAACTTATTATCAAGTATTGGGTACCAAAATCAATATCTCGAAGCCTGTGTGAGATAATTATAGTTACAAAAACTATATGGTTTAAATGAACTATAACTAAAAAATATATCCACAATAAACAATAATAAATTAACTATATAAAATGTAATATAAATTAATATTGTTTTTAAATATAATATTAAAATAGTTATCATTTTTATTGGATGTTATAGTGCATTCAACTAAGTGGGGAAACAAGGTAAGTGATTCTGGTCTCAATTCTCACCCCTTGAGACATATTTCTTATTATACACCATGTTTTATTTAGAATAGGGTATCTAAAGCCACTTTAATACATTTTATAATAATACCATACTTATTTTTTTTATTAAATGTTTCATTTTAAATCATATACTCCAAGGGGATTTTATTCAAAAGTTTATAATGTTGTAAGGGGTTATTTGTCTCAAATTTAATCTCGTGAGATATAATTCTTATTATGCATCATGATATCTTTAATATGGGCTGATTACTGAATAATTTAATAATTTTGTCATATTAATTTAATTCATTGTGTTATAATATCTATATCATGTACCTTATTCAAATGAACTTTTATTCAAATAATACAAAAGTTATGAGGGGTTTTATTAACTCAACTCCCTTTAGTGAGTTAATATGCTTCTTGTTAAACTTACTTACCCAAGGATTAGTTTCATCCACCACAATATTATATTAAATTGTACTTTATCTTCCACTTTGGTGGGAAATAAATTTATATTCAAATCTTTTACCATGGAAAATTTCTTTCAAAAAACTATACATAATTAGTGAGCATAATTCACATCCTCTTGAAGGACAACTCCCCCTCCTTGTTCATATTTCTCTTCTCACAAATGATTTGCATTTTATTTAGAAATACAATTATAAATTATAAAATATGACCTTAATATTTTCCTTCTCTTATTTTCAAAATGATGTTTTTTATTTATTTTTATGATGTGGTATTTTATTAATGGTATTTGAGAATATTAAAAAGGTTTTCAATCCCTTAAAATTCAAATGTTTTATCTTGCACATTATATTTTCATTTAATAATATTTATATCTTTTCAAGGGTATATTTTTAATGTTTATTTTTAAATATAAATTAATTTTTCAATGTTTTCAATTCACCTTTTTTAAAAAAGTTGAATGAGATATATAATATCTTTTTTATAACTATGATATAAATATTTTCTAAAACTATTTTATGGTTTCACTTCCATATTCCTCTTAATCTCAAAATTACATTTTTATGAGGAAATTTCCATTTATAAATTACCATATAAACTCTTTTATAATATTTTGGGGGATTAAACTCATGGAAATCCATTATTATGTTTCTATTGCATAGTTACTGAATTTTTATGAATTTTCATCCAATTTTATTCCTATATGAATGATATATATGACTGAAGGTTATTTACATGGATTCCATATGTCAATTGTCTAGGAAAATTATTGAGTTTAACATATTCTATTGGTCTATATAGTGTAAATACTACATTATTTATTATCATGAATAAATGGAATTTAACTAGAATCTTACTAAATATATTTAGATACAAACTTTTTCCTCATATTATCTTGATAATTTTTTTGACGCAATCTAAAATAATATTCATTTATGGATTGATTTGAAATTTATATGAAACCAATTTTACTTCAGTAGATTCTCTGTGATGTTATGAATGAATCCCAAATTTATCACGGTGGGTCCTTTAGGATAAGAAACAAGATTTTATTTTTTTGTGGTATTCATATTTATGGATGATGATGGGTGGAATCCTATATCAATACATTCGTTATGGATTTTTATCTCATGAGATAAGGATGCGTTGATACACTTATAGTTGTTTACAACTAAAAGGGAATACATATTTGGAATCTTTCACAACATACAAGGTGGACATATATGGATTTTTTCACAATGTATTTATATATTTATGTTTCTTCTATCTCTTCATACATATTATTATTACTATGTTATTATTTCACAGATGAGGTTTATTGAATCTCTTTTTTCCAATCTTTTGATTCATTTCTTGTGTTATTTTATGCCTTATGCCATGATTTAGGATCGATGATTTGTTGGGTATAACATTATTATGTATCCTAATTATACCCATGTTCTCTTCTTATTATTACTTATAACATTTTATTTTTATCACTTCAAATTTCCCTTACTAAGCATCTAACCACTCCCCTTTATTATGTTTCCATTTAACCAGGTTATGAAGAAAATTAATATATATTATGTGCCTAGAAGTGTATCTTTTAGGGATTATTTATAGAATATTTTAATGATATATTTTGGATTATGAATTTTCTTATATAGTAGTATTTTTTCCCTTAGTTGAAAAAGACCTGTGTTTTTTGAGTTAATAATTTTTCCTAATTCTCTAAAACTCAAAACCAAAAGGATCATTTAAAGGTATAATAGTGAAATATTTTTTTATGTCAAGTAATTAAGATTTTCACATTGGTGGGTTAACAAAAAACTATCAATAATATGCGGAAATATTGTCTAATTTATCTCATCATATTTCATAACAATACTAAACATACAGGTGGAGATCACACCAAGCTACTGATAGTGAAGCCCTGAATGGCCTGGATACAAATCCCACTCTTTGATAAAGATTTAATAATTACCCTTCAAGACTTTGAAAGAGTCATAATTGTGATAGAATTTAATGTGTTTTAAATAATGATTAATATAAAAAAACATCCCAATATTTATAATAAATAATTTAATAAATTCCCATTTCTAGAATTTAAATTTGAATGCTAAATAATTTTCTCGGTTTATAAACAATGTATTTAAACTCATATTTATCAACAAAGAAGTTTCCATTAAATTATTTTCATCCAAATATATTTTGGAATTATAATGGGATTTTATTTATTAAAATATATCCTTTATATAAAATGGGTATCCCATAGTTCGTACAATAACCCCTCGAGTCCGACAAGTCAGTAGGACTCGAACCCACAACTAAAGGACAAAAAGGGCACATCACATACCTCTAAACAATATGTTTTCATACTACAATACTACATAATTTTTCTATATACATATTTTGTAATACCACGACCCTAGTTACCTAGAGTTAGTGAATTATTACATAACATTGGCATGATCACAATAGATCAAGTCTCAAAAGACTGATTAGTTTATTAGCCTTGAAAGTACTAGATACATACATAATTTTTACATTACATCATGAAATAAAAACAACAACACCATTTTTGTCCCCTTTTGAACACACTAATATCCCTAAGTCTATCCTTGGAGGTCAACCATAAAATACTTCTTCACATCCTTGGAAAAATAAAACATAGAAAATGGTGAGCTCAAATGCTCAGTAAGGATAACAATATAGCAAAAACTTTCATAAATAAGCATAAACATTTAAGGTAGTGTATAACACTAAAACAAAAGCCTTTTTAAAAATAAACTTTAACATAATATGGAAAATATAAATCAAAATAATTTCATTTACTTATTCACATGGATATTCTACTAGTCAAATAATCACATGTAATATCAATATCCAATTTCATAATGATGGAGTGCATAATGCCAGACTTCATAACCACATCGTCAAAGCCTCCTGACATGAATAAAAATAGGATTTTGTCAAGGCCTTGTTCCAAGACACTAGTTTGTCTCATGAGACCTATTGATGCATCGAGGAGCTATAACGGGCTCCATCCGTCACTTACTAAGTCCAATTCATTCCTCATATGAAAAGGTTGAAACATAACATAAACATTCGTATTAAAAATAGCATAAAAATGTCAATACTTTAACCATAAACCTTGAATGGTATAAAAATATCACATCCACAATCAAAATATCACAAAACCTTTAATACAATATGCAATATTTTATCATAATAAATCAACTTCAAACTAGTGTAAAATCCAAAAAAAGATGTTGACATAGATGAAATCAAAACTATTTGAGAGAAACATCTCTTTATATTTTGAAATAATTTTAAAGTAATGTAATTTTAAAAGAAAAAATTTATATTGAAAATATTCTTATAATATTCTAAGGGAATATTCAAAGGTTCTATAAACAAAAAAAACAGTCACACCCGCTGTATATGTTAAAAAATACATTCTTTCCTTAATTTTGTTGAAATGGTCGTAAAGGACCTTGTTTGGAAAATGATGGAAATATTCCTTTATAAACATCTTCTAAAAAGTCAAACAAGGGTCTAAATGAGTTTAACCCATAGTATATGAAATATTAAAAAGGTTTTGAAATAAATTTTTAAGAAACACAGATGTGGATGCTAAAGAGGTCTCATTAGATACTCACGTATAAACAATCTCAGATAATGAAGAGATTGTAGAATTAACCCTTACCTTGTACTTTTCCTTGGTTGAGGGTACTTTAAACTATTGTATAATAGTTAAATAATTTTCATTAAATTATACAAGAACCACATACATAAATATGATATCATATATGATCTTCTTATATTTCTTTGTTTATAATATTTCTATAGTATCATTGTTTCAGGTGTTAACTGATTCATTTTCCTTTATATGATTGGTTACGTAAGCCATATTTGTTATGGATAGGATGTATTTTATTCATATCCAGATTTATATTAAGTTCTTAAACATTATTTTTAATCAGAAATTGAAAATTATTTTTGAATGGATACGATGGGGTCTGAATCTTATTACGTTCGTGGATACGGTAATCCATACATACGCACGAGTGATAATATCATTCTATTGGTGGTGAAATCGTATGTAATTGGATGGTATATCATATATAATCATTACCAAATTATATTTATTATTAAATCAGTTATACTCATTATTATACCCATCCAAATAATGAAGTGTTTGAGTAACAAACTGCACCACGATGTGAAGACGGTAAGTCATACTTACACAGGTATGGTGACTTATCATTCATTGGATGGATAGAATAATGAATATGGTTTTACCATATTTATAATAACATAAAATTATGTATAAGGTACTAGATTTATTATTTTTTTATAGAAACAACAAAGAAAGAGGAAGTGGAAGTAGAAAAGAACTTTGAAAGAGGTTGTGAAATTATTACCTCTTCTTCAGGTGTTTTCTTTTAAGTTGATCAAAAATGATCCCTAGGTTGTATTTTAGATCAAAGTAAGGCATCTAGGTTTAAGGGAGAGTAGTTGGGAGGATATTTGGGTAGGGGTTTGCCGAGACAAATGGATTTAGAGGTGTGATTTTGAGAGAAGGGGAAGTACCCTTTTATAAGAGAGGTGAGGGTCACTTTAGGAAAAGCTTGAAATATTATTTTATTAAACAAAAATATTTGGTTTATAATGGCTCCAAAATGATTTATTTAGTGGATAAGGTGGATATGTGTCGAAAACCTCTCAACCAATAGGTTTTATATAGGTTTAGGTCAACATAATAACCTTATCTTTTAGATTTAACTCTTAGTTAAATAGTTTACCTTTTACCATGTATTCTTGTATTATTATAATAAATGGTTAATAATATTACTATAAAAAGCCAAGAAAACCCCAAGTGGTTCATTATTAATATATCTAACCTTATCTAAGTCCTTTTTCCAATCATTATATTTTTAGTAATATTATATCAATTAATAATATAGTATTTGTTTTAAAAACGCATTTACTGAATAAAAAGATTCGGATGGTTCTTCATCATAAGTTCCTCAGGTTCCCACTTTGCCTCTTCCATATTTTGGTTTCTCCATAGAACCTTCATCATACAAGTCATATGTTTTCTCAACACTTGTTCTCTAGTATCAAGAATTCTGATAGGCTCTTCGCAATAAGATAAGTCAAGTCCCAATTCTATTTCTTTATAAGTGAGTACATGCGTTAGGTCAGACATGTATTTTCTTAATAGAAATACGTAGAACACATCATGAAATTTGGAGGGACTTTGTGGCATTTCCAAATGATAAGCTACAACACTAATTCGTTCTTTAATTTCAAAAGGTCTGATATACCTAGGACTCAATTTACCCTTCTTACTAAAATGTATAACACCCTTCCATGGAGATACCTTCAAAAAAACAAGATATCCTACTTGAAATCCCAAATCCTTCCTTGAGTTATCAGCATAAATATTTTGCCTACATTGAGCTTCTTTTATGTGGGGTTGGATAATATTCCCTTTTTCCATTGTTTCCTCAATAATTTCCGGGCCTACAAGTTTTCTTTCACCAACATCATCCCTACAAGTTAGTGTGTGACAACTCTTTCCATATAATGCTTCATATAGTTCCATATGAATACTTTAATGGAACCTATTTTTGTAGGGAAATTATAAAAGAGGTAAATATTGATCCCATATACCTTGAAAGTCAAGTGAGAAAGATCTCAACATGTCTTCTAAGGTTTGAATAGTCCGTTCTGATTGTCCATCAGTTTGAGGGTGATAGGAAGTGCTCAAACAAAGTTCAGTATCCAAGGACTTACGAAGAATTTTCCATAATATTGATGTAAAATGGGAATCACGATTAGAAACAATCTATAGGGGTACTCCATAAAGTCTTAAAACTTCATTAATATATAGTCTTGCTAAACATTCAAGTGGTAAATCTTCTCTTATAACAAGAAAATGTGCTTACTTGGTAAGACGATCAACAATGACCCATATTGCATCATTACTTCTATGAGTCTTTGGTAGTCCCATGTAAATGTCCATAATAATATCATCCCATTTCCACTCACGTTTGAGAAGAGGTTTAATGACTCCTCTAGGATGTTGTCTTCCAGCTTTCACATCTTGAAAAACCATACATATTGACACATATTCATCAATATCTCTCTTCATGTTATCCCACCAAAAATGTTCCTTCAAATCTCTATACATCTTAGTGATACTAGGTTGTATAGATAAATTGATGCTATGAGCATTATCTAACAATTCCCTTTTTAGATCAGATATGTCAGGAACACAAAGTCTCTTCCCAAATTTCAAAATCTTATCTTCATATACGATGTCAATCAATCTCCCATCATTCACAACATTAATTTTCTTTCAAAACTCCTTATCATCAGTCTGAGAACTTTTTATCATTTCTAGTAAATATGGTTTATCTACCATTTGAAAAAGTATTTATTTTTCAACTTCCATGATTATTCACATATATATCTTTACTAGATCCAAGAACATAGGATCCCTTTCAACTCTCATCTTGTTCAAAACTCCATGATACTTTCTACTCAAAGCATCTACCACATTATTTGCCTTCACCTGGTGGTAGTGTATAGTGAAATCATAATATTTGAGTAGTTCAATCCATCGTCTTTACCTCATTTTGAGTTCTTTTTGTGGGAAAATATACTTCAAGCTCTTGTGATCGGTATATATCTCACATTTTTCACCATAGAGATAGTGTCTCCATATCTTCAAAGCAAAGATTACAGCTGATAACTCAAGATCATGAGTGGGATAGTTTTGTTCAGGAACTTTTAGCTGCCATGATGCAAAGGTAATAACTCTATCATTCTGCATAAGGACATAACCATGTCCATTATATGATGCATCACTATAAATAAAAAACCCATCATTATCTGATGGTAGTGTCAAGATAGGATCATTGACTAATATTATATTCAGTTCTTCAAAACAATCTTCACACTCTTTTGTCCAAACAAATTTAACCCTTTTACTTGTGATCTTGGTTAATGGGTTAGCCAATCGGGAAAAATTATGGATGAAGCGCCGATAATAACCTGATAAACTAATAAAACTGCATATCTCGGTTATACTTGTCTGTGCTGGCCATTCTTGGATTGCCTTGGTCATTGAAGGATCAACAAAGCTTCTATCCTAAAAGACAATATGGACAAGAAAAGAAATCTTCTGATGCTAGAATTCAGACTATCTAAACTTCCCATATAATTCATTTCTTCTGAGGATTTCAGAATAATGCGTAAGTGATTTTCATGATCTTATTAGCTTTTTTATTAAACCAAGATATAATTTATAAACACTACTACAATTCATCAAGATATTCCTTGAAAACTCTATTAATTAGATCCATAAAAAAGAGGGTGTATTAGTCAGTCCAAAAGGAATTACTGCAAACTCGTAATGATCGTACCTGGTTCGAAATGATTTTTTGGAATGTATTCATTCTTCACACACAACTGATGATATCCAGATAGAAGTTCAATATTTGAAAAATATTGAGCTCCATGAAGTTGATCGAATAAATCATCAATGCGAGGTAGGGGATACTTGTTCTTTATTGTTATAAAATTGATCTCCCTGTAATAAATTCACAACCTCATAGATCCATCTTTATTCTTAAGAAAAATAATCTGGGTTCCCCATAGAGAAACACTAGGGTGAATAAATCATTTGTTACTCAATTCTTGTAGTTGTTTCTTTAGTTCCACTAATTCCAGAGTGGCTATTCTATAAGGGGTCTTCGATATGGGCATCGAACCAGGAATTAAATGAATGGAAAACTCAATTTCTCATTATGGAGTATGTCTAGGTAAATCCTCTGGAAACACATCAACATATTCTTGCACAATAGGTACGTTTTCTATTTGAACATTCCTTTCCTCACCCATAGTTATTTAATTCTCTTCCTCCCTAATAATTGAATTTAGTAGAGCTATAGGGGTGGATATAGATAAAAATCATGTGGTGAAATTTCTACTCTAAAGATAAGGTACTCTTTATCATCATAAAAAATTGTAACCTTATTCTTCTTACAATAAATTTTTGCATCATGGTTTGAAAGCCAATCCATACTGAGGATTATATCAAATTCAATAATTTGAAAGAAGATGAGATTTGAAGATATAGAACATTTATATGCCCTAATGGGAACTGATTCACAAATTTTTTTTTGCAATGATACTTCTCTTAGGTGTTTTGACTAAAAATTTGCTTATTAAATAAAATTAAAAACATCTAATTGTCTTAGAAAATTGGGAAGATATGAAACAATGTGATGATCTAGAATCAAATAAAGCATTGGATAAACTTGAGGAAACCATTAAATTACCTACCACCATGTCTTTCGGAGCTTCAACCTCAGCAGTAGTGATATCATAAGCTTGACATTTCTCCCTTGGCCTTTTTTGAGGTATGTTTCTTTGGCGCTTAAGATATTTATTTTCATAATTCCCCATTTCTCTACAATTTTATTACTCAACATTGACATCCTCTTTCTTTCACTTGGAATCATGAGCTTGGTGGCCCTTTTCACCACACTTATAACAGTCTCTCATTCTATTAAGGAAAGTACTAGGGTGTTTCTTCCATCATTTACCATAGGATGGATATTAAACTTTTCCCTTCTTCCCCTTATTTCTATTTATAGAGTGTTCAGAAGATCTCTTCTTCACTTTCTTTTCTTTAAAGTCATAAGAAATAGAGAATTACTTTTTTGCCTTGATAGCACATGAGACAATATCTTTGTATGATAAGAAGGATTGTGAGACTAATGCTCGATAGAGAAATAGTTAACCCATCAATGAATCGATCAACCTTACTCATTGGGTTATGTATATAATCTACTTCATGCCTTTCTAACCTTGAAAATTTATCCTCATACTTTGCGACATTCTCATCCTCTTTTTTCCTCAGACTCGGAAATTTTCTTTCCATATCAGCTCGATGGTCATTAGGAAAGTATTTTTCCTAAGAAAATATCTTTAAACTCCCTCCATTATATATTTGGTACTTCTTCATACTCCTTTGTGTTTTGAATTAAGGACCACCATTGATCTGCATCATCCGTGAGGTGATAAACTGCCACGACAACTTTTTCCCTTTCGCTACTCCCCAAAGCATGAAATATTTTCTCTAGGGAACTTATTCATTGCTCAGCTAAAATGGTTTTTTAGTCCCATTAAATGTTGGTGGTTGTTTCCTCATGAAACGTTCTAACATGTATCCTCTGCATTGTAGATCAGGGTGCTCCATATGGGTAAGGTTATTATTCATAACCTGAGTAAGTTGTCCCAGTATGGTGATAAGCTGATCAGCACCAGTTGCATCACCTGCTCCACTATAATTATATTGAGTATAAGAGAAATCCCTACATATATTAAGTGTGTTGATACGGTTTCCATTCCATCCACTAGGTGTTATTTCTAAAAAATGGCATACAATAGGTTAGTTTATGAATCACAATACATAATTCTTAACTTATAAAACACTTAACATAAATTGAACAGTTTATGGATATAATTCATAATCATAAAAAATGTTTTCTTTGAGGAGTTATATACTCATATATCCTTCATAATGGTTCATAAAGAAAATATGAATTATCCTAAGCATATACCCCAGGACTGTCATAATCAAGAGTGTAGCAAGGACCGTTTTCATGTACCAGGATAACCCAGGTCAAGCCTGAAACTCGTTGTCGGAGTTTTCACTCCGAGGTACATCTATACCAGAGCCGCCTCTACCTGCTCGTATCCAGACAAGTACATATTTCTTGGAAAACCCACAAAATCTATACATTACCAAAATTCTAGGATGTTCTTCTATACTAATCCTCAAAGTCTATCTTAGGGTAATGTTCTCTAATCAGTTTTTTTCTAAATCTAGCCTCTATGGTTTTTACTAAACTTCCTCTGATACCAACTGTAATGACCTAAACCTAGTAACCCAGAGTTGGTGCATTATTACACAATATTGGCATGCTCACAATAGATCATGTATCAAAAGACCGATTAGTTTAGTAGCCTTGGAAGTAATATATACATACATAAGTTTTACATTACATCAAGAAATAAAAACAACAACAACATTTTTTCCCCATTTGAACACACTCATATCCCTTAGCCTATCCCTGTAGGTCAACCATAAAATAATTCTTCACATCCTGGGAAAAATGAAACATAGAAATGGGTGAGCTCAGATGTAGATCAATGATAACAATATAGCGAAAACATTCATAGATAATCATAAACATTTAAGGAAATTTATAAGACGAAAACAAAATCCTTATTAAACTTAAACTTCAGCATAATATGGAAAATATAAATCAGAACAATTTCATTTACTTATTCACATGTATATTCTACTAGTCGACTAATCACATGTAATATCAATAGTCAATTTCGTAATGATGGAATGCATAATGTATGACTTCATAACCACATAGTCAAGGCCTCGTGCCAAGACTAAAAATAAGATTTTGTTAAGACCTTGTTCCAAGACACTAGTCTGTATCATGTGACCTAACAATGCATCAATGATCTATAGGGGGCTTCACCCGTCAATTACTAAGTCAAATGCATTCCTCATATGAAAAGGTTGAAACATAACCTAAATAGTCATATTAAAACTAGCAAACAAAATGTCAATACTTTAACCATAAACCATGAATGGTATAAAAATATCACATCCATAGTAAAACATATCACAAAACCTTCAATACAATATGAAATATTGTATCATAATAAATCAACTTCAAACAAGCATAAAATTCAACAATGGATGTAGAGATAGATGAAATCAAAACTATTTTAGAGAAATATCCTTTTCTATTTTGAAATCATTTAAAAGTCATGTAATTTTAAAAGAAAACATTTATTTTGAAAATATTTTTATAAGATTTTAATGGAAGCTTCAAAGGTGTAAAAACAACGGAAAATAGTCTCACCTGCTGTATAAGTTAAAAAAACATTTTTTCCTTAATATTGTCAAAAATGTCGTAAAGGAAATTGTTTAGAAAACGACAAAAATATTACTTTTTAAAAATATTATAAAAAGTAAAACAAGGTTATAAATTAATTTAACCCGTAGTCAAGTAAATATTAAATTTTTTTTGAAATACATTTGTAAGAAACACGAATGTGGGTGATAAAGAGGTCCCAGTAGATACTCACGTATAAATAACCTCGGATAATGAAGAGATTGTAAAATTAAGCCTTACGTTGTACTTTTCATTGGTAAAGGGTAATTTAACCTCCTGAATAATATTAAAATCAATGTTATTAAATTATAAAAGAACCACATACATAAATATGATATTATATATGATCATCTAATATTGCTTTGTTAATAATATTTCAGTAGTATCATTGTTTCGGGTGTTAACTGATTCATTTTACTTTATATTCTTAGTTATGTAAGCCATGTTTTTTATGTATAGGATGTATTTTATTCATATAAATAATGATATTAAGTTATTAAAAATTATTTTTAATCATAAAATAAAAATTATTCATGGATTGTTACGATGGGGTGTGAATCTTATCGCGTTTGTAGAGACAGTAATCTGTACGTACGCACGAGCGACAATATCATTCTATTTATGGTTAAATCATAAGTAATTGGATGTTATATCAAATATACATAATAATTAACAAGTTATGTTTATTATTTACATCAGTTATACTCATTAGTTTACCCATCCAAATAATGAAGTGTTTGAGTAACAAACTACACCACGACGTGGAGACGGTAAGCCGTACGTACGCACGTATGGTGGATTTTTATTCATAGGATGGGAAAAATAAAAAATTTTGTTGTACCATATTTATAATAAAATCATAATATATATAATTTACTAGATTTATTTATTTGGTATGGAAATAATAAAGAAAGAGGAAGTGTAAGAACAAAAGAACTTTGAAAGAGGTGGTGAAATTATTACCTCTTCTTCGGGTATTTCCTTTTGAGTTGATCAAAAGGGATCCTTAGGTTGGATTTATGATCAAAGTAAGGCCTCTGGGTATAAGTGAGGGTATTTGGGAGGATATTTCAGCAGGGTTTGGCCGATCCAAATGGTTTTGGAGGTGTGATTTTGAGAGAAGGGGAAGAACCCTTTTATAAGAGAGGTGAGGGTCACTTTAGAAAAAACTTTAATATTATTTTATTATACAATCATATTCGGTTTATAATGGATCCAAAATGATTTATTTCTAAGATAAGGTGGGGATGGGTCAAAAACCTCTCAAACAATTGGTTTTAAACAGGTTTGGGTCACCATATTAACCTTATCTTTTAGATTTAGAACTTAGTTAAATAGTTTAACTTTTACCATGTATTTTTGTATTATTATAATAAATGGTTAATAAACATACTATAAAACTCCAATCGAACCCCAAGTGGTAAATTATTAATATATCTAACCTTATATAAGTCCTTTGAACTAACCTTATATTTTTAGGAATATTATATTAATTAATAATATAGTATGTGTTTTAAAAAGTCATTTATATCAATTTTGACACTATTTAGTATTTGATTTTTGTTAAAGTCCTACAAACTTGATTAATTCAAAGAAAAATCATTTAATCAACCTTAACATTTCATATTAACCTATAAAATTTGAGTAATTTATCAAAAGACTCAATTTATATTTATTTGGATATTTATAATACCAATTTTTTAATCTTTCAATAATAAGGTAATTATTGCATCATCGTTGTGTCATAAATAAATTTAATTATTTAATGTCTCAAAATTATATATAAAATACCATTATGTTGGAAATAATTTTAGATTTATAATTAAATATATATAGTCTAATTTATCTTATGTATAACCCTATATTAAAAATGGTTTAGTTATTAAACATTGAATTTTACACTTTTAACCCTTCTCTAAATAAAATAATAATCAATGTCTTAATATACTCCAAGTGGACCAAAATGATCATATTTTATTCCTAAGGTTTATTTTGGTTGAAATAAACTTATCCAATAGAATTAGGACATGTGTTAGGGTAATAATAATATCATTTTACCTTTAATTACCCTATTTACTTTTAATCGTGGTAAATAAAAGTCAAGCGTTACTATTTACCAAAAATTATTTTCATCTTATTGAACTGCATTTTACATACTGATGTCAACTGTGCCTCTCAGATTTTTGAAATTTAACTCACAGAAGTGGTAAAATTTTGTTTTATGCAAATTTGCAAATACACTTAGAAGGTGGCTAAAAGACATAAAAAGTTCAATAAAATTTTATATATTTAATATTATTACAAAATGATTCCAATGAATTACATTGAATATATATAGGTATTATGTATCTATTTTAACCTAATATAATTTTAAATAAAATAACTAATTATTAAAATAAAAAGTTTATTTTAAACAATAACGTAGTGTTTTTCAATAGTTATCTAAAATTGAAAGCTTTCAGAAAAACACCAAAAATTTACCATAAGCTAATTTTGAAATTCAAAATCAAAAAATCAAGTCCATTTTGAAAAATAAAATTTATAAAATTTCAAAAATTGGGTATCATAACGACTAGTTTGATTGGTCGTGGTGTGTTAAAACTCTAAGTTGCATACAACACAAGATATTGCATTATTCAAAGGGAAATGTATCATGGAAAATTGTGGTGTTATATATTTGTAGTAAAAAATGACATCATATAATAAAATTATATTCTCTTTATGTATTTAAAATAATTCCATTAACTTCATGGATTAAAACATGTTATATTTAATGGTAAAATTTATTCCCTTAACAAGGTTTTTATTTTTACTTATTTAATAAATTATCTTATTATTATATATTCTATCAATGTAATTTTATATTAAATTTATGGATTTATATTTATATATAAAGATATTATGTTATATAATTTATTTTATTAAGGTAAAAAACAAGAGTATGGTTTTTAATTAAAAAACTAAGTAGTTATTATTTGAACTACGTCATTTTTCCATTTATTATATGATTTCACATAAAAGTTAAATTTATAAATTTTATAACTATATTTTTCATAAAAATTATTTCAATATTCTTGGAATATAGAATTTAGCATAAAGTAATTTTTTTTGTTTTTTCTAAAGTTGTTGATTTTTGGAAGAATAGATAAAAATAATATTTTTAAAAAATACTATATATTTCATGGAATCATCATTATTTAAGCTCAACTTAAAAATTTATTAGTCACTTTTATCAAACAAATATGTTCTTGGGGAGTTAAAAAACATTTAAAAATATTATTTCAACTTAGAAACTCATCATTGACTTTTTTGAACGTAAGTTATAATTGATTCTAATAAAAAATTATTTTTTGGATCTTTGTGTTTATTAACGTTGTTTGAAGGTTCTATTCAATTTTGGCATGATCCAAATTTCATATAAAATTTAATTTTATAATTATAATTCAATTAAATTTATGATAACAAATAATATTAATAATTTCATTGTAGAATCATTTTTATTCTTAAAAGTATTATTTTTCAACAAAAAGTTTATATATATATTTTGTAGTTATATTAAAAGTAATTTCTTAAAAAAATATAAATTTATTATCATAAAATAGATTTCATATTTATAGTAATAATTTCCAAATTTGGTTTTTAATCCACTTTTATTTTTTCATATAAATAAATTACCTTTCCAAAAAGTTAAGTCATCTTGATAGATGATAAAATATGTTAAAATGGTTAAATAAATTAATAAGGATTAAATATATCTAATTTCTTTTTAGAATATAGTTTTTGAGTTTATTTAGACCCTCTATCATATTTTCTTATAAATTATGTTTCCTTTGTTCCACTTTCCCATGAAATAGACTTTATGTTATTTTTAAACAGTGAATAATTACAAGAGTGTCACTCAGCTCACTTTAAAAAATAAACCTATGCTCATCATTTTTTCACAAACAATGAGAAGTATAGAAAAAAATATCATCCAAGATCCATTCCAAAATATCATACCCACATCTTCGAGTTCTTTTCCATCTCAAAATACCTATCCTATAAGTCTTAATGTGTAATAAAAAGGAGGTTATCCAATGAGGAGGTGTAATCGTTGACCAAAACTTTTTGAAGTTTATTTCATATTATACCTCATTTAATTATATTTTAACTAATATAACATAATTAAATTAGCATATTCTTGGTATTGAATTGTTTTTTATATTTATGCAATGGCTATTTTTTACATCCTTCTCATCCTATGGGAAATGAAAAAATTTCTTGTGTGTGTATGTGGAGAATCACCTCAACGTAATAATGTGTTTCATGTTCATCACAAACTCAAATATATGGTAATAAATATAAAATTAATAAATATATATATGAAATTTATGAAATTATTATGACTCATGAAAGCTATTATATTATCTAACCCTTACCCTTCCATCCATCTTAAAACGAGAATATTGATTGTGCATACATGTGGACTACTACCTCCATGAATCATTGTGATTCATTTTTCATTTACTCCTTATATGGATGGTAATAAGAATGAATTTAATTAATAAATATTATGTTTATAATATTAATATTTTTCATTAAACATATAAATATATATATTTCATTTCATTTCCATCTCTTAGAGAAATTGAAATGTTGTTCATAGGTATGTGGGGACTACCGCTTCCATGAAATCATATGCTTAATTTTTCATAATGAATATATAAAGATGGTTTTAGAAGTATTTTTAATTTATAATTATGATAATTATAAAGTTTTTAAGATTATGGAAATTTTATATCTATTATACATTTGACTTGGGTCAACCCATATAAGCTATTTTAAAAATCAATGAAAAGATGACATCAAAACATTTGATGTAAATTCAAATGACTTAATAATTAAATAAAACATGGTAATAAATGTAATAAAACTAATAATAATAATTTAATATAATTTAAAATGGTTCATGAGAAATTATGTATCAAATAAAATTTTATTATTCAAGTTTTATATATTATACAAATCAAGATGGAACATAAGGTAAGGGATTTCTCATCTCAGTTTTCTTTATTTGAGACTCATTCAATTTTAACCACATGTCTTATTTTTCATGGTGTATATATTTCCATATGAATAATTTTTATCATTAATTTATTGAAATTAAATTTATTTAAATATACTTTTCAATTTCTACCCTTCTATTTTCTTTTTATTTATATATTACTAAAGTAATTTTTCTTCAAATCACTATTTTTACTTTTTTAAATGTTTTCTCTTCCAAGTGTGTGTTATTTAAAATATTTTAAAAATATTCTTATTTATATTTAAAATATTGTTAAAATTTAATTTTAGTAAATTTTTACATGATTTTAAATTTTTTTAGAAGGATTAACTTTGATATTTTCAAAAAAAATCATTTTTTTTACTTTCATTACAAAAAAAGATTGAAAAATGTTTTTTAACATATATTACAATAATTGATATTCCCACTAATATATACATACTCTATTTTAAATATTCCTATACAAGTTTAAAAGGTTTTAAAAAGAAAATCTTATATTCTCCTATTTGAGAAGTTTTCATTTTTAAGTGTTTTAAAAAGAAACAGATATTTCTTCTTCTTTTTGTGTTAACATAGAAAATAATTTTTTATATGGTTTCAAATGAGTTTTTAAAAGGATTTATGAAGAAAATATGTTATATTAAAATTTACTCATATATTAATTCTTAATTATAGATAAATTTAGGTGGTCTCTATGTAGAAAATTATGATGGGTGAGCATGATATATATCTCCAATGCATTGGATAATGATTTAGTTTTCAAAGGTGATAAATTAGAGAGATAAAGGATAATGTTATTTAAGTTAAATTAATCGGCCATAAATTATTAAGAAACAAGTTAAATATGATTTAATATGACTTATGAATATGATTTTATGATATATATATTTATTCTAATGTTTTTTATTGAAATATTTTCATTTAAAAAGGAAATAAATATTTATAAACTTCTAAAGGTGGATGGTTTCTTTTTTGGTGAATGATTTTATGGTTTATCATGTTCTACAAGATTCCATCATAGTTTTCCTGAAATTTCTAATGGATTTCAAATTTAAAATTTTATAAAATTTTAATTTTTATATGTCAAAATATCTTATTTATGGTCTCAACGTTTTTATTGCAGAAAAGGTAAAAAATTTCATAGTTTTTCTTTTTTTTCAGTAGACTAATAGGTTACAAATATTTTTATATCCCTTACTATGTTTTTTGTGCTCATATCATGTTTCAAAATGTTCTTTACAAGATCTAAGAATGATTATGAGTTATTGAAAGGTATAAAATTCAACATAGATTATTATTAAAATAAAAAATATTTTTTGGAATGAAATAACTGTATAAACATAAAGCCCTATTTTCTATGGAAAAAATTTAAACTATATAGAAGTTTCAAATATTTATGTAATGTTTTTTTAATTATCTAATTCTATAAACCTAAAATATAATGAGAATTTTAAAATTAGAAATTCATGATACAAAACCCATATATATGGGTTATTAAAGTAATATGTTCATATAATAGGTATGAGAGAAAGAGTTTAAATAACTTTAGAGGATAAGATGTTAGTATAAGTTTATAATTGAAAAATTTAGAACAATTTAGGGGTTAATATATTTGTTTTGGATCATAAGTTATAAGTCTATAATAACCATAGGGTTTATTTTTTTGAGGAAAAATATGGTTTTTTTGGGGATTAAATTTATATGGATAATCAAATTAGGTTGAAAGGATTTTAAGGTTAAAGTGATAAAGATTTTATATGGTATTTACCTATAATTACAAGAACCATTTTAATTTTATCATGGAATAATTCATTTACTGATTGAATAATGTTCAATTCAATTGATTAAAGATCATTAATCCAGATGGAAGGAAAATGATCTAACACAACCTTTTTATAAATACCCAATTATTTATTCATAACCATCATTGAAAAAATATTCTTAAATGATTACTATTTTTTTTAAATATCTAAATTACATATTCAAAAAAATTTGATCTATCTAACACGTTTTCATATATAATTTGAAACACACAACTCATCCAACTAATTAAATAAGGAAAATTCAACAAAGTTATTGACTTGTTATTTTGTAGAGATATGGACTTCATGTTGAAAGATAAATGAATATAAAAATCATAAAATAAGTCCCCGACATCGATATTTGAGGTTTGAATTATATTCAATTTCTATAAAACTTTATGTTTATGCATGAGTCTTATAATTTGAATGAGTTTTGAATATTTATTTTAATGTATGGGTCACATTCTAAAGAGGGATTTAAAATAAATTTTTTATAGTTTAGGATCCTAAAAAGTTTGTTTTTGGACCTTGTATGAGGTTATTAGGAGTCCCATAATCTCATAGAAACCACAAGAAAGGTAGTGTGGCTACTCCATCCAAAGTTGTAGCATAAACAATGGATAGTCGATGGGGATTTTACCAAGGAAAATGAAAATAACCCCCTCAAAAATTTTAAGATGAGGAAAACCCTCCTACCCCCTCTCATTGGCATATGAATGTGTGAATTAAACTCATTTCTCTTCTTTAGTTTCCCCTTGTTCAAGGCATGATCCTTTGGGATTTTTGGGGATAATTCAAGGTGTGGTTTCTCCTCCTCCATATTTTATACTACTTCTTTAATTTCCATTCACTTGGAATTGTTTTGACTTCGGTAAATTTTTTATATTTAACTAAAAAATGGTAAAATATAAATATTTCAATGGGGACTTCATACTTCCTAGGGAGAGGTTGTCCTGAGATGGTTCCCTCATTCTCTCCTTCATCATTTCATTAATGTTAAATCACATTATTGATTTATTTAAAGGTTCTATATAAATTTATTCTAATCTTATAATTGAATCGGTCCCACCAGTTAGTGACTTTTATCAAGTTAGTTTGGGGGGGGGGGGTAGACCCTCCATATACTGTTGGTTGATGTTTTTAAGACACAATGATACTTTTTGATTCATTCATAATTTAGTTTAATTTGGTTTAAATAAACATATTATTTATAGTTGTTTATAATTAATTATTATTGCTTTATGGATTATGGTAGGATCTCAGGTGGGGGTACATGATTAAAATGTGTTTTTACATGGATTATATGGTCTTGGTAAGTTAATTGTTGAGATGAGGATAACGTAAAGAAATCATCCATTGAGTTTGGTGGTCTTGAAACTTGCTTGATGGCCTTGTTCATGCTGATTATGTGCATTTTTGGGTTCAACCTCACCAGTGGGGATATTGAAATGTTATTATTATATTTTTTAAATTTAATTTAAGTTTTTTAATTTAAATTAAAATGAAAAATCATGTGAGAACACATAACAAAATAGAAATGTTATGAGGAAACTTGGGAAATTGGGTGATGTCTTGACACCTTATATGCCAATTGTCAAGGCCTAGATTAAAAAGTTTCCCAAACACATAGAAACCTAAAAGGGGGTTTGTAATGAGACTTGAGATAGAAAAAATTTGTAGGCTGAGTGAGAATCCTTGAGATGCGTATAGACTATGTGGATGGATCATAGACCCGTTGGACCTAAGTTGTGATAATTTGACCAATATAGAGTGGATCAACACATTAATATGGGAATTGATCCATATTCCAAGGATATTTACATAATTTCTCACCCATGTGACCTATGAGGTTGTGAGATGACATGATAATTCTTATGGTTAAGATGTGCTCTGAGTATTAGGCATTGGTCTGATAGACCAATTATGATGTAGGATTAGGAGTGTGATGTATATGTTGAATTAATGACCCATGAGACCTCTATGGGTGACCATTTAAGAGATGACCCTAGTGGGAGAGTGCCTAAGGGAAATTTTAGTGACGAATCTGGGTGTTACCATAGAACCCAGATCGATAATAGAGCATTTTTAGGTTGTGAAGAGCTAGGTCCCACTTTTGAAAGTCCAAATAATGTTTGTATGGTAGGTTTGGATTATGTTTTCTTTTATGTATAATTTATATATTATTTTTATAATTCTATGCACCTTATTAGTTTCTTATTAATGGATGTAAAACTCTTATAGGGTAGGGTCAAAATGCTTATAGGGTGAATTCCCTTGATGGAAAACACTCGCCGGTGGAGGTATGTGTAACTACTAATTGAGATTCCATGATTTGAATATATGATATATAGATTGGGTCATCACATGATATCTAGGAAATGGCCTTTCAATCGGCCCTTATAGGCTACAATATATTAGGGGAATATAATAGGATAAGGTGTGGCTAGTTTTGTATACCAGGATGTGCTTGGATCTAGGTTTGTGATGATCATGGGATTCTTCCCAGAAGAGAAAACTCCCATTGTATAATCATGTGATACATTTTGGATTATTCTCTTGATAAGAAAACTCCTATGAAGGGTGGTTTGGGATGCTATTGTTATAATTTACATGAGGGGTGGTTGTGCTGTTATGTTTGTCGTGATCATGTCACATGCTCAGAAACACCCTGACATTAGTCACATAGGGTATGTTCAATTAGGGGCATGGTCTTAAAGATCCAAAAAGAAATGATTTAGTATATGGGATGTCATGGTCTAATTGATGTGAAATGGCATTATTATAATGGGAAAAATTAGGTATCACTATCTATTTTATTTATTTATTCGATTAGTAAATTTTTTATTTTGAGAAATTCACATGTATATATCAAAACATGGTTAGTATTTTATGGGATTACATTGTTAGTTTCTTACTGTGTTTGGTACTCACACCCTACATGTGGAACCATGGAATTTGGGTACCTGAGTAGTTATCACATGGTTATTAAATTCACAAGTTTTAAATGACTCATGAGATAGCATGGTTGAGTGGGATGGCTCATATGAGGTTAGTGATCGAGATGAGAGGAGTCTCAGTGTAGTCATAGATCCAATGTATTTTTTTATTTTTTTATTTCTGGAATATATATAACCAGCCCAGTAGGTAGTCAATATATGACATGTATTCCATTCTCCATATTTTATTTTTTATGCAATGTTCATTATATTTTCTCTTGATGTATATTATGATATGTATGATTTTTTCTTATTTATATTTTGATATTCACTCTGATATATGGGTTATAATCTCCCCATGTCACCATTATAGATTACCACTACTAGTCAGAAACCTCTAACATACATAGAGTCCTTTATTTCACATGGTCAATAGTTTTGGTTACTATTCATAGTGTGAGTTGAGTCTAGATGTTACAAAGTGGTATCTCAGCTATTTGATTTTTCTTTCTACTTGGGACCTCATTGTCAGAAGGTATAGGAATGTGTCAAAACCTACGATAGATATCAGGATGCTTTATCCTAAATAATTGTTCTGGTAGTAATTCATTGTTTCCAGTTATAGGGTTGATGTTATGGATTTTAAATGTTATGTTTTTCATAATTTTCACCTCCGGTGATACAAGTGATGTTTCAATTTCAAATTTATTATTGGTTTTTGAGTATTGTCTCACTAGAAATATACTATTTATTGATTTTACTCTTAGGTAGTGTAGAAATGAGGAATACCATGAGTAGGGAGATTCAACATAGGATTTACATGAAATATTAGGACCTTATAATATTATTTTTGTTACTGATGAGAGCTCACCTACTTAAAGTGTTAGAAACTACTCATACAAAGTTTCCTTATATATGTAATTAGTGGAATTATACTCAAATAAACTAACATTTATATGTATCTTCTTCTGATGGTTGGTCATGTGCATCTATGGTGATATTCTAATTGATAACTATGATGGTAAATAGTTATTTTCATAAGAGGTTTCTCGACCCCAGTGGGTAAATATGACAAGTTGTGCAAAATCATTTGACCCCTTTTGGGTTTTAGTTGTTTAGATTATGTTATTTAATGTACCAATAACTACCTATATCGTATTTTCCATCATATCTTGTAATTGAATTTTACTTCGTTCAACCATGTGATTATTTTCACTTTGCATGGATCATCTGGAATGATCCCATTTGTTATGGGAATAGTTGACCAATGAGATATTAACCTTGAGGGAGTCATGTTGGTGGATGCACCTGAAGATAAATTCCCCTGTCGCAGGAGGTGATCTATGAGTTAGTTTTTCATATATAAGACCCCATTAATGGTTTTTTGGGTTCATAAATTCCATATATTTTTTTACAAGAGTATGAGGATGTTGCCCATGGATTATGACATTCAACATGTATAGAAATAGGGGCTAGATGGTGGGACCAAATGACCCTTTATTAGACTTGACTGTGTAGGGCTATGTGGGAGACCCAGAGGACCTTAGTTATGACTCATACCCTTGTGATTAAATGTTTTCTTATGATCAATAATCACCACAAGATGTATTTTCCTTAAATAATGGTTTCAAAAGTAATGGTAAGCGTGATTAAGTGCTTTGGGTTATGAATGGTTAACATGAGGTGCTACCAGATATGTTATAGAAAATAATATTCCTTTAGTTCATGATAAATCACCTTGAGTGATTTTTTTGAGACAATTTTTGAAAGGAATAACAATTTATGTTCCTGATATAGTTGAATTTGAATGCTCATTAACATCGTGGTGGGAGCATATGTGGAACTAACATACAAGAGTACTGGTTAATGGTATAATTATGCATGTGATCCTAGTTGGTTATGACATGCGACTCAAGGGATCATGAGTCACGTACCAATGAACTAGTGGTACAAGCACATACACTAGATAAATTTAAAATGAAATCGAGATAATGATTGTAGTTTATGTGTATGCCTTGTTGAAATGGGGATCAATGATAGCTTGGTGAAAGTTTAGGGTTGATGGGAATTTATGAGTTACTTAGGGCATGGTTTCATGAAATCTATGATGAAATGATGAACATACCTTCATGTTAAAGGGGGAATTGAGAATAGATCCAGTGAGGTGGCACAATCATTCTATGAATTCATCCAAGATAGGTGTTGATAGGAGCGACACACATGCATGATTAGGAAACCTATTACGATTTCAATCGAGGAGTAGGATAAGGTATGCTATATAGTAAGGATAGAACCAATTGACAATTAAGGGTAGTGATACACATTATGAATCTATAAGTGTAATATTCCATGGATGATGTTCCTGTGAGATATGAATGACTAATAATTAGTGTTTTGTCTTTGCACTTGGGAATGAGAAAGTTTGGACATTCCAGTAGTGATGTTCATTGATTGTTAGGGAATGGGATGTGGCGATTGGATTTTTTGTCTTGTAATGAAAATAAATGGTCACTCCTATAGTGGAATACATAATATCGATCTCATGTGGTGTGACATGGAGAATGGGATTGTTCATTGGATGATCTTTGGGGATTTTTATGCTAGTGAGTTGGTGGATCCAATTGATCTGCTCTCATGTACATATCATGTTTGATATTTAAATGTGATATCAAAGAGAGTTTGGGAAAGGACTATATATTGAATATATTTTTTGATTATTTGAGATTTGTTGGATTTGTGGCATGTCGATGCTTTTTCAATGGAATAGAATAACGAAGGATGATGAAGAATGATGAATATAATGTGATATTACCTAAATGATCACAGGTAACCTCTGGTGTTTGAGGCATCGATAATGGGTAATTTATTAGTGCATCAGTTGGTTTAGACATAATTTTGAGGTAGGCTAACTAGAAGAGTTATTACATTGAAAATTATAGTGTTCAATATGTGGGAGATTGAAAACCACCACGTATACATCAATTTGATATAAATAGGGTGTATTGGGCCCCAAAAGGGGATTTTTTTTCCGGAAAATACAACATTATTTTGCTGTGTATGGATGGTGGATGAATGTATGTGATAATATAAAATTGGGAAAAGTGAATGGGTATCTGTGATAAATAGTTTTCTCATGAATTTTTAGGTGTGTAATGTTAGAAACAATGTTGATTTATTTAATAAACTCCTTAGAGTATTTTTGGATAGGTGATTCCGACAACATGGAGCGTCCTAGCTCACAAACACTTGTTATGTACTGCTTCCTATGGTGGGGGAATCATAAGTTAGATGATCAATTAGATAATGTCACATGGATATATTAGATTATAGTTGTCACACAGATCTTATTTTGTTTTTGATGATATGTTTGAGTGATGGCTCAAGCTTCGATGGTTAAACACTGTAGATTTGGGTGGTTATTTAGAAGCATCATTGGGAATTCAATGATGGAATGTGATTGGTTAGATGAGAATTGGTGACCTGAGTTGGTTGTGACCAATGGTGGAATGTTCGATGAATGTTTTCATGGATGTGAAATTTTATGGTGAGGATATTATAAAACATCATATGTATATATGTTTTTGAAATTCAAAAGAGTGTTGATTTTTTGTGTGGATATGATAGATTTTAAATTGAGATTTAAAATTAGATTATGATAGTTTGGGTGCTAAAAATGGTGATTTATGACTTGGTATGAGGTTTGGAGAGGTAATAGGGGCTCAGGGGCTTGGAGAATCCTTGGGATAGGCTAGTTTTCTGCATCAAACAAAGCTATATGACAGTGGTGTTTGATAGTGAAAAAAAACCACTTCATGTATCCCCTAGCTTCTTGATTTTGATTTTATAGTGGAAGATGATAACATACCCCCAAAGATTATTAAAATGGGTAATCCCCCTCCTCTTCCCTCTCATTTTCCAACATAATGGTGTATGAATCCACTTCCCTTATTTGGTTTCCCATCTGTTGTGGTGTCCTTATTGGGTGTTTTCAATAATGATTCAAGGTATAGTGCCCCCAACTTCTTTTGATCTTATTGTTCCTTCATTGAAACTAATTTTTTGATGTTTTGATTTATGTTATAAATGGTTATTTCAGTAGATAATGGAAAATTTACACAATTTGGTGGGGATTTTTCAAATTTTAGGAAGAAGACATCTCAAAAATATGTCTTCCTGAATCCATTCATCATTTCTTCAAAGGTATGCCCTGCTATGGAATTATTTAATGATTTTCCATTATTTAAATTTAATTTGATAATTGAATATTCCCTTTTGGTGATGGATTTTTCTCTGGTTGGTGTTGAGGTGTGTCATAGGACCTCTGGGTGTGGTCGGTTGAGGATATGATAATGAGAAGGTATTTGGTAAGTTATTTACATTATAGGCCATTTTGGTTAAAAATTAAAAATTAATTTCATTTTTTTATAATTAATTATATTTAATGTATTGAATTAGGTAAGATCTGGGGCAGTACTTTAGTCTTGGATATAAGTTGGACAAGTATTATATGATCTTGGTTAGTAAGATATTGGGAATTGGATTGAATGTAAAAACTCTTTAATAGATGTAGGTGGTCTTGAAACTGGACCTAAGGATTTGTTCATATTGATTATATTCATGTGGGTGTGCAAACTAACTAATGGGAAAACATACCTATTAATATTAGATTGTTTAATTTAATTTAATTAGTTTAAATTTAATTTTAATTGTTAAATCACATAATCACTCAAAACTAAAGAGACATGTTGAAAGTTATAACAAACCATCATTTTCTATACATACATATTACATATTATTAGATGAATGTTCAATATATAGCATTATGATTCATCCTAGAATCATAAAGGTTTAGTTTCTTTTACACTAGATACATAATTTTTTTTCATAAGAGATCTATATCATCTCCCACAAATTTATTCATAACTAACACCCTTCATAGAAGTATATTACTTAAAACATTTTGTCACTACTATAGATGAAAAATATAATAATGGGTGAGATCAGATTCATAAAAGGGGTAATAATAGGAGATATCAATCAATGATCATACATTAGCATCGGATAAGCATATGGGTATGGGATCATGATCATAATTTACAAAGTTCGTATGAAATATATCATATATTATAATCCATATTCATGATATAAAACATTATCATAATAATAGATAATATCCATAAGAGTTTTCAATCATCATTACGTAGTCATGAGAACAGATATAATTATATAGAAAAATGAATATGAAGAAAATATAAACTTATAAAATTGTGAACATGTATAAATAAAAAATGGCTCACCCATTCAGTTAAGGGCCTAAAATAAGATCCTCACATTAAATTATGAACCTGAAACCATGTCCATGAATAATATTATAGAATTTAAAACTTTGTCAATAAAAAAATATTATGGACATGAAATCCTGAAGAAACATAAAATTATGAACATGAAACTAGGTTCATGCCAAACATCTTTATCTCATAAGTTATCCATAATTACCCAATGCATTTGAGGGCTCTACAATTTCAAGACCACTTGTGACATAATCATAATCTATTAATATGTGTTCCAAAATATCATAAATCATTCATTATATATAATTACCTTAGGAAAATAAATGTGTTTCATAGACATTTCAACCTTTCATCAAAACATATTCTGTGGAAAATAAAATGGTTTTATAAACATTTCATCATCATAATCATAAAATATCCAAATAAAGAATAAAAATGGTATTCATGGATCATATCACCAGTAAAGAAAAATTAATATCAAGGGATGTTACCACAAATAAAAACACCTTTAAAAGATAACTTAGATTATTTCTTGATAAAAATACCATTTTCATTTTGAAATCACTTATTTAAAATCTAAAAATTTCTCAAATATTATTAAAAACATTTTCTTTGAAAAGAACCTTGAAACCTTAAAAATAATCTTTAAATCATTAAGCGGTCATGATTTTAGGAAATACCATTATTTATATTTACATGAAAAATAAATTATTTTCATTATTCTAGTAAAAATACTTCATTTATAAAATGACAAGAAGATTCAATTTAAATATATTTATAAATAGTTAAACATTATTAAAAATGGTATTTAAAGTTTTAATCATAATGGGTAACTGGTATGTCTAATTTTGAGTCATATTTATTTTTGAGAGAGTTATTGGAGTTCCTGGGAAATAGAGGGTGAAATTAGGATTCTTTGGGGTGATAGACTAGGAAGAAAGGATAATGCATGATTTTACTAAACTGTGTGAACACCATGTGTGGATTGATATAGTTTTTCACAGGGTGATATCACATGGTTTGAGCATGTTTTTTCAAACTACTCAACACCCTAGATTTAACCATATGGCCTATTTTGGGTGGATATTAGA
Source organism: Viscum album (assembly GCA_963277665.1). Lineage (NCBI taxonomy): Eukaryota > Viridiplantae > Streptophyta > Magnoliopsida > Santalales > Viscaceae > Viscum > Viscum album. The sequence continues at coordinate 483,084,499 of OY728139.1, forward strand.
AATTGAATGGTTGGCACACTGTTTTCCTAACTATGAAGGCAACCCATGTGACCTTGTCTAGCTCATTAAAAGTTTACATTTTACCAAAATACCCCATTATGGGGTTTTTTGGATTTTAGGATCATTTTCCTATCCATGTGCATGATTCCCCTACTCCTTAGCTGTGGAGATCATGCCACACTATAGTGCTGGAGTTACTCTTGGATTCATGAAGTTTTTCTAGAGGTATGATGATTTGTCCTTGATTTCTTATACCTCCTCTCCTCCTCAAGATTTATTCCTCCATTTTTGTGCATATGTGGAACCTTGGGGGTAGTTTTATCCAAATATAGGGTATCTGTCACGACCCGCCCTCGGGGTCCGTTTCGTGACTACCCCAAGCCCGCCTTCCATAGGCCAGGGGCTGGCGACTAGCACCAAGGCGTAAATCCCGGTAAAAAGGGAAGGCATTGCCTTTGTAAAGTAAACAAGCACCACAGAGTAAGCAAGTAGAAAAGTAAACACTATGTAAGAACAGAGTACAACTGAAAGTGCGGAAAAGTAAATGAGCCAGTATACAAACCCAAACTGAAAGTAAAGTACAACTCGAAAGGGAAAACAACAACTGTAAAGTAAAAGCCGCTACACCGAGCTGTCCACTGGAAATCCCACCTGAAGGGTGGGTACAGATAGCTCCACTGCTCCTCGGGTCCCGCCGTCAGCTCCGGGCACGTCCCGCCCAGTGGTCCACCTCCAGGTACCGTTCTGCTCTGCAAGCCTCAGCCACGATCAACGTTTTCCGTTGTCTGCAACCAACACAACGTAGTGCGGGCATAGCCCGTGCAGGGGTGAGTATAAGCTACTCAGTAGGGACCCTGAGACCCCTGAAGGTCTCCCAAAATCCACAAAGGATAAACCACAAAGAAAGATACAATCACGAAGTAACAACCGACACTGCTTAGGTATATGCCCATACATATACCTAAGTCATCAATTCCAATACGCTCCAACCTCTGAGCCCAAGTACAACTCAGTCCACACATAAAAGTATACGTATTCCACACAGGAAAGCAAAACGAAATCCACACAGGATAGCACAACACAATCCACACAGGAAAGCAACAGGATTCAGCTCACACAGGTATACTTCTTCGGTAGACGATAGAGATGATCACCGATCCATCTAAGTCATTGGACCCACAAAGGATCGATAGGTACTAACCCCCGCAATGACCCACACAGGATCGGGCCCACATAGGACCTGTAGGCGCTGGTTCACACAGGACCGCTGAGCGCAGACCCACACAGGATCGGACCCACACAGGATCGGGCCCACACAGGACCTGTAGCACTGATCCACGTAGGATCGCTGAGTGCTGTAGTCATCGTCGTCGAATCCACACAGGATCTCTGTACTGTCGTCGTCGCAGTCACAGTAGCAGTAGCAGTAGCAGTAGCAGTAGTAGTCACAGTCGCAGCCAGCACTAGGGTTCCCTCACACAGCAAGCTCGTTCAGGAGGGTCCGCTCCACGAGCCGAGAGGCTGATACATCAACTCTCACAAATTCCAGAGTTGATGTATCCAAAAGTTCTGTAATGTCAACAGGAACTCAACGCAACTGACGGCGCGTCGATCGGACGCCCGGTCTGAGAGTTATTGGCTTTTTCGTCCCAGGGGCCCGGTTGGTTTTTAAAGCAAAACCAACCCGACCGTACTCCACCTGCATCCAAACCTCGGGCGGAGTATGCCAAAAGATCCGTCTCACTAAGAGGAACACAACAAAGCTGACGGCACGTCAATCGGACACTCGTAGCTCAAGATATGATCGTTTCCGCTCCGAGGGCCCGGTTGGTTTCGTGTACGAACCAACCCGGCCGAACTCAAAGTTTTCGAAACTTTGAGTGCGATATACCGAATCGACCGTCTCGATCCAAGGATAACATCACCGCTGACGGTTCGTTGATCGGAGGTCCGTAGCTCAAGTTATGGCCAAAAGACCGAAATCGATTCGGAAACGGGGGGTCCGGGTCCGGGCCGACCCGGCCCGACCCCCCCAGAGTCGGCCCGAACCGGGTCTACCCGACCCGGGTCCGACCCGGCCCGGCCCGGCCCGGCCCGGCCCGGCCCGGCCGGCGGCGGCGCGGCCTGGCGCCGCTCGGTGCCACGCGTCGGGGGCATGGCCCCCGCTTCCCATCTGGCGGCGCGGCTGAAGCCGCGCCTTTGGAGGAAACCGACCCCCCTCGTGGGGGCCTGCCTTGAGGAAAAACGATGGGCCGTCTTCCCCCCTTAATGAAACCGGCCCCCCTCATAATGGGGGGCAACTAACCTGGTCGGGGGAATTTAATTCCCCCGGTCTTTCTCCTTCTGGTCGGCCCACCTGGCCGGCCGGTTTTTCTTCAACAGGACCGGCAAACCGGTCCGCTTTCCGGCTTCCGACGCCGGCGGCCTGGAGAGCCGTCGGTCCTCTCGTCCCGCCGCGGCTCGGAACCGGCCGCGGTGTTCGTCGTCCAGCGCGGTGCGACGACACCACACCCCTCCGCCGCGGCCCCGCTCCGGCCGCGGCGCCTTCGGTTTTCTTTGACGCGGCGCGATGACGTCGCGTTCATGATGATCCTTCCACGGCGCGACGTGACGGCGTCGCGCAATATAACCGTGCGAATTTCCGCGTGGTGCGACGGCACCGCGCCATCTCGTTCATCCACAAGAAAATCATAATCAAGAACAAAGGAGGGGGAATTCGGCCGTGTTTGTGCGGTTCGACCCCCCCTCTTGTTAGAAGATAACACATAAATAATTATCCTCACGTTTGTCATGCTAGAACCAAGAACGAGAATAAATAAATAACCAACAACAACCCCTACCTCGGTTTCAAGAACGATGTTCGTCAACGACCCGCGGAAGACGAGCGTCGCGGTGGTCGGCGTCGCGGAAGAAGGACGTCGATGTCGTGAAGCGAGGATTCGAAGCTCTTTGACGACGATTTCGTCGCGGGGAAACTGTCGCGGAAGAGATGACGCGGAAGGAGACGTTGTCGGTGTCGCGGGTATGGCGTCGCGGAAGACGATTCCCAAGAACGTGGAGTTCTTCGTCGATGTCCGAATGTTCTTCGCGTTCTTCGTCAAAGTTTGAAGAAGATGGAGAGAATTCTTCAAACCTCTCAAGATGGCTAAGGAGACCAACCAAAATAAAATAAGCTAAGGCTTATTTTATTCACACAAATATCAATTTGAATTTCAAAGGTTTGAAATTCAAACAAATCAACTCAATTAATTAACCAAGTTGTCAAGTTCATTAAAAGAGGAGTTAAAGGGAGTTTAAAAAAAAAGAAGGTGAAGAGTTATGCTTCGTGTGGGCCCCACCACACTTAATCCTCCTAAGGGAGGTTAAGTGGATGTGGGTCCCACCTCTAACTCCCTTTGGGAGAAAAAAACCAACAAGTTAAAATAAAATTTGTATTCCACAATTTTATTTAACTTATTCTAAATTCCCAAAAACTAACTCTCAACCCGCAATAAACACAACCTCGGAAAAGGTCTCCTTAAGCGAATATCGACGCTGCGATTTCATCGGTGCCCTCGGAATTTGATTCCGGGCACCGGTTCAAAAGTTAGAAATTCCCACTCGTTCGTTCACTGAACGTACCCGAGCCAAACTTCGGAAATTGATTCCGGGCACTCCAGGCCTCGGAATCAGGTGCCGTCAGAAACCGCACTCTTGTAAAATTCAAAAGAAAATTAAGAAAAAATTTCCCTTGAATTTTACGGGTCTTTACATTACTCCCACCTCAGGGTTTTACGTCCCCGTAAAGATACATCAAAAACTAGGGAAACAAATGAGGGTACTGAGCACGCATCTGAGCCTCCCGCTCCCAAGTGCTCTCCTGGAGATTCCCATGCTGCCATCTGATGCGCACTAGAGGAATCGACCTTCCACGTAGGACCCGCTCCTGTCGATCCTCGATCTCCACCGGGACCTCCGTAAAAGTCGCCCCATCGTCAACGTCAAGCTCCCCATGGTCAATGATGTGCATCGGGTCGTGCACGTATCTCCTCAGCTGAGATACGTGGAATACGTCGTGCACCCGGTGCAACTGAGGTGGTAGAGCCAGGCGATAAGCCACCTCGCCAACCCTGCTGAGGACCTGGAAGGGTCCGATGAAGCGTGGAGACAACTTGCCGCCTCAGCCAAATCTCCTCAAACCACATTGAGGTGAGACCCGCAAGAAGACGTGGTCTCCATCCTCGAACTCTAGTGGCCTCCGCCTCCTCTCAGCATATGACTTCTGCCGGCTCTGAGCTGTCCTCATCCGCTCCTGGATGACCTGGACCTTCTCTGTTGTGGCCTGGACCATCTCCGGTCCCACAAGTGCTGACTCCCCAGTGTCTGTCCAGCACAAAGGAGATCTACAAGGTCGGCCGTACAATGCCTCGTACGGTGCCATCCCGATGGTGGAGTGGTAGCTGTTGTTGTAGCAGTAGTAGTCACAGTCGCAGCCTGCACTAGGGTTCCCGCACACAGCAAGCTCGTTCAGGAGGGTCCGCTCCACGAGTCGAGAGGCTGATACATCAACTGTCACAAAGTCTAGAGTTGATGTATCCAAAAGTTCCGTAATGTCAACAGGAACTCAACGCAACTGACGGCGCGTCGATCGGACGCCCGGTCTGAGAGTTATTTGCCTTTTCGTCCTAGGGGCCCGGTTGGTTTTTAAGGCAAAACCAACCTGACTGTACTCCACCTGCGTCCAAACCTCGGGCGGAGTATGCCAAAAGATCCGTCTCACTAAGAGGAACAAAACAAAGCTGACAGCACGTCAATCAGACACCCGTAGCTCAAGATATGAGCGTTTCTGCTCCGAGGGCCCGGTTGGTTTCGTGTACGAACCAACCCGGACGAACTCAAAGTATTCCGAAACTTTGAGTGCGATATACCGAATCGACCGTCTCGATCCAAGGATCGCATCGTCGCTGACGGTTCGTCGATCGGAGGTCCGTAGCTCAAGTTATGGCCAAAAGACCGAAATCAATTCGGAAACGGGGGGTCTGGGTCCGGGCCGACCCGGGCCGACCCGGGTCCGACCCGGCCCGGCCGGCGGCGGCGCAGCCTGGCGCCGCTCGGTGCCACGCGCGGGGGGCATGGCCCCCGCTTCCCAGCTGGCGGCGCGGCTGAAGCCGCGCCTTTGGAAGAAACCGACCCCCCTCGTGGGGGCCTGCCTTGAGGAAAAACGGGGGGCCGCCTGCCCCCCTTAATGAAACCGGCCCCCCTCATAATGGGGGGCAACTAACCTGGCCGGGGGAATTTAATTCCCCCGGTCTTTCTCCTTCCGGCCGGCCCACCTGGCCGGCCGGTTTTTCTTCAACGGGATCGGAAAACCGGTCCCCTTTCCGGCTTCCGACGCCGGCGGCCCGGCGAGCCGCCGGTCCTCTCGTCCCGCCGCGACCCGGAACCGGCCGCGGCGTTCATCGTCCGGCACTGCACCCCTCCGCCGCGGCCCCGCTCCGGCCGCGGCGCCTTCGGTTTTCTTCGACGCGGCGCGACGGCGTCGCGTTCATGATGATCCTTCCACGGCGCGACGCGATGGCGTCGCGCAATATAACCGTGCGAATTTCCACGTGGTGCGACGACACCACACCATCTCGTTCATCCATAAGAAAATCATAATCAAGAACAAAGGAGGGGGAATTAGGCCGTGTTTGTGCGGTCCGACCCCCCCTCTTGTTAGACGATAACACATAAATAATTATCCTCACGTTTGTCATGCTATAACCAAGAACGAGAATAAATAAATAACCAACAACAACCCCTACCTCAGTTTCAAGAACGATGTTCGTCAACGACCCGCGGAAGACGAGTGTCGCGGTGGTCGGCATCGCGGAAGAAGGACGTCGATGTCGTGAAGCGAGGATTCGAAGCTCTTTGACGGCAATTTCGTCGCGGGGAAACTGTCGCAGAAGAGATGACGCGGAAGGAGACATTGTCGGTGTCGCGGGTATGGCGTCGCGGAAGACGGTTCCCGAGAACGTGGAGTTCTTCGTCGATGTCCGAATGTTCTTCGCGTTCTTCGTCAAAGTTTGAAGAAGATGGAGAGAATTCTTCAAATCTCTCAAGATGGCTAAGGAGACCAACCAAAATAAAATAAGCTAAGGCTTATTTTATTCACACAAATATCAATTTGAATTTCAAAGGTTTGAAATTCAAACAACTCAACTCAATTAATTAACCAAGTTGTCAAGTTCATTAAAAGAGGAGTTAAAGGGAGTTTAAAAAAAAGAAGGTGAAGAGTTATGCTTCGTGTGGGCCCCACCACACTTAATCCTCCCAAGGGAGGTTAAGTGGATGTGGGTCCCACCTCTAACTCCCTTTGGGAGAAAAAAACCAACAAGTTAAAATAAAATTTGTATTCCACAATTTTATTTAACTTATTCTAAATTCCCAAAAACTAACTCTCAACCCGCAATAAACGCAACCTCGGAAAAGGCTCCTTAAGCGAATATCGACGCTGCGATTTCATCGGTGCCCTCGGAATTTGATTCCGGGCACCGGTTCAAAAGTTAGAAATTCCCGCTCGTTCGTTCACTGAACGTACCCGAGCCAAACTTCGGAAATTGATTCCGGGCACTCCAGGCCTCGGAATCAGGTGCCTTCAGAAACCGCGCTCTTGTAAAATTCCAAAGAAAATTAAGAAAAAATTTCCCTTGAATTTTACGGGTCTTTACAGTATCGAATGTGGTTTTTGTTTTTTTATTATGTTTTAGTTGTGTGATTCCTTGTTCTACCTCATCTAATTTTTTTCATTGGAGGTGATGATCTTTGGACTAAATTTGAGGCAGGTGTATCTATTTAAGGATTATTTCCACCGAATAACATTAAATTTATAATCTCCTTTGGTTGTTTTTTTTAATTTCCATTTAAAATAACTATGATTTGTGTGTATTCCATGATTGATGTATATCCTATATGGGGATTGGAAATTTTAATGTCAATGTGGGGGTTTTCAAATGGGTGTGTCGTGTATGCCCACCAAGTGTTTGATAAAAAGGATCAAAGATGTTTTTATGGTTTCAAATGGATTTATAAATTGGTTTTAGAAATTAATTTACACTAGAAAGGGTGTGATGTTAATTTATTATGTTTTCTTATGAAATATATTGTGTAATATCTTGATTGATATGGGGACTTTATTATGATGTGTTGTCATTGAGTAAAACATGGGTTAGCCTGGGTTTTAGAAAAAGGTTTGTTTGAGGGAGATGTGATCCCTTAGTGGGAGGAATCTTTGAGCCTTCCTTTGTTTCCAAGGTACTAAGTGAGACTTTGGATAGGAATACCTTGTGAGCCTCCATGTGGATTTCTAAGAGACCATGTCAAGTCTTGGAGTTGGGACTGAATAAGTATGTTATGTATTCCATTGATTATATTTCTGGCATAATTTTATACTCACTCGTTTCAGGCCTATCAGTTATAGTCCTTTCTGCACCTTACTCATTTTAGATTAGATTATATTATTTATTCATTTAATTTGTTCCATTGTTATGAGAAGATATGTATTATTCCCACATTATCATTTTCTATTTATATGGTTACAAAATGTTTATTTTTTTGATAAACTTTATTATGTATTCTTAGTTTTTTGAGCTTGTTGAACCTTGGGGACTTACTTATTTATTTGATCCATGTTTGGAAATTGTTCTGGAAAAACAAGTTTTGTATGAAATGAAAAACCAAAGGGGTTTTAAAGGTTTACTTGAAATTGGTTTGTTTTCAAGTGGATTAGTTTTGAAAAGATTTTCAAAGTAGTTTATTGAGTTTCAAGGATAAAATCCTTAGAAATATTCATAGTGGAATCCTATTATACTTCGTACCTCACACTCATCTTGGTCCCTTTTTTGGTAATTTTCATATATTTTTTTCTAGACACAAGTAAATTCATGGGCACTATGTTCCAGGGTGTCCCTTATTGATTTACATTTCCCAATGTTTTTTTGGAGGATATATGGTTTCATTTGGATAGAATCAGATGGATTCATTTTTGGCATTTTTTACCCATTGGGTTTTACATGGGATTTTTTTTGGGAATAAAACCCTTTATTTTGAGTTTTGGGTTTTTCTCTTGAGATACCATGTATATGATAAGTTATAAATTACTTCATTTTGATTTATGTAATTGTTTATGTTATCTTTTTATCATATGTTGTTGACTCTGATGTTATAGGTGTGGCCATTCCATTTAATGGATAGTCCATTCCCATTTACCAGTAGTGAAACCATTCCCAAGTGTTATTCAGTTATGACTAATTCTTGTCGACATCCTATGGTGATTGGGAACACGTTTCAGGCATTATACTAGGATGGATCAGGTGATGAGTTGGGCCAACCTAGGACAGTTAGTTACAAAATGGTAACATATGACATTTTTTTATTTGGGATTCAATGGTAGATTAGATCTAGGACCATTGGTACTTGAGAGGGAGGAATGGGGGAGTGTTTGACCAGTTCTTCTTTGTGTCAAACCTCAAGTTACCATGGGTGGTTTGGGATTACAATTACTTTTTGAACCCATCTATTTTTCATTTTTATGATATTTTCAGTCTTTATTGATGTTTCTTGTGATTCAAATTTTGCGGGTTTTATTTTGTTACTTTTTGGTCATTTGATGCTAGATTATTCTTGATGAAGCTTGTTCTTTGTGTCTTAAAGATTATGCCTTTGAGAACAACCTCATCCTGATATAGATATGGTGTAGTAAATATTTCCCCATATGTGAAATCTATTGTTGATCTAGATTTTATAGATTTTTATGATCCAAATCTTGGTCAATTTTTTTGTTCATGAGAAGAAATAGACAATAGACCATACTCAAGGGTTTTTTAGGGAAAATCCACTGGTGATTCACAGTGATAAGGGAACCAATGATCCCGAGGAGTCTTTGGATCATATTGAGTGGATATATAAGTCCTTGAATACCCCTAAGACTACTAATATGAGATTTACCATTCAAGTTCTATAAAGATTGGGTAGGAAGTGGTAGGAGTCTATTGTTCTCTCAATGAAGTATGAGGGTCTTTCCTGGATTTCCTTTGAGGTGGATTTTCATCGTCAGTTCTATTGAGATACCTTGAGAGTAGTGAAGGACCATAAGTTTTTGAAGCTGGGGCAGGGTTATAATTCAGTTATGGTGTATGCTACTAGATTTAGCATGTTTTTCCATGTATCTCGACATCCCCTCATGAATGATTATCTCAAGTATCAGCATTTTGAGATGTTCACATGGACATATAACATATCTATGGTCATCCTTCTATTTCTACAAACCCATTCAGATGTGGTTAACAAGGAAGTGATAGAAGTGGAATATTTTCATTGAAATATGGGATTCAATGTATTTCTATCAATGGGTAGTACCCAAAGTTCTTCTTCAGGATACAAGGAGTAGAAGGACGAATCATACGGAGGTAAAAGAAAGAATTTCGAGTAGTTTTTAGGATCATATTTTGTGGATCCTATGGGGAATAGACCATTTTTTGTTATCAGTGTGGGAAGGTAGGATATACTAGGTGGGAATTCCTAGATAATTCATAGCCATCCACATATGTGGGATGTTAGGGAAGATCCATCACTTTTTTTAGTTGGATTTATGTGGAATTGGTGTAGGCTCCACTTTTTTGAACGGCTCTCAACTGGGGTCAGATGATTACACGAGGTGAGGATCTTGTTCTCACAACAAGAGGGATTCTCACTAAAGGAGGAGGACTCATATTGGGTAAAATACATGGATACTCCATGCAGAAGTGGTCATAAAATAAGAAATAAATTTTGGGTTAACCAACATTTCAAGTAATGTGATTATTACTTATTCTAAGACATAAATTTTATTTGAGATAGGTTTATCAAATTCTTTCCATTTACTCAATTTGATTGATACCTTTGGTTTGTAGGACGAATTGATTCCTTACGTTAGGTATTTTCTAACCCCATTAGGTTGGAAAAAGGACCATGGTTTTAGGTGCCCTGAGTGATGTGTTGTGTTAGATAGTGTGTAAGTCTCTTGAGAATTACTTATTTTTGACCTAGATGTGTTCGAACTCATTATCAAGATGGATTGGTTGATTAGCTTCAAAGTGCCAGTTTATTTTTATCATTGTAGTGTCTACTTCCTTACTATTGGTGGAAACACCCATGCATTTCAAGGCATGTGGGATCTGTATTTAGGGAGGGTGGGACAAATTGATTCAATGTTGGGGTTGATATTGTTCCAATTTCACAAGTTTTTTCTCAAGTTTATTGAGTAGTGGTCATTATAATAACATCCACGGGTCATGGATAGGTACCTAGATGTGTTTGCATAGGATTTGTTATGATTTACTCATTAGTGAGAGGTCAAGGTTACTATTGAACTTCTCCCTAGGATGAGCTTCACTTGCCTACCATCTAACTGGATGACTCTTGCTGATCTGAAGGATATGAAAGTTCAGTTATAGGATCATGAGGGGAAGGGTTTCATCCATACCAGGGTGTCATAGGGGGCTTCATCGATGTTATTTTCAAATAATTTGAATCGTAGAATCTATCTTTTCACAAAATTATCATAAGCATAACTAGGTTACTGTAAGAAATAAATACATTTTTTCCAAGATTGATTATTATTTAAATTAACTAAGAGAGTCATGTTACTTTTCAATGATCGACCTATAATCGGGGTACAACTAGTTGAGGGGCTGGGAAGTGGATTTTCCAAATACCGCCTTTCTGTTTCAGTATGAACATTTGAATTATTTGTTTATTCCATTTGTGATTACCAATTAAATGGATGTTTTCAAGGTGAAAATAAACCAGATCTTCTACCACTTTTTGGGCTCCTTCATGGTCATATTTGTAAATAAAATATTTGTATATTACAAGTTGGAGGTGTAGAATTTGGACCACATGGAGGTTTTTTTGGGTATTTTGAGAGAGAATCATGCACATTCCTAATTTCCCATGTTTTGGTTTTGGGTTAAGGAAGTAAAGTTTTTGTGTCACATGATTTCTGAGGATGTGGTTTTAGTGGATCTAAAGAAATTTCTAGTAGTCACGTCTTAGGAGAATCCTAATAATGTGTTTTAGATCAATTGATTTATGGTATAGGCTAGGTATTATTGAGAAAGAGTAGGGTACTATCCGAGATAGACTCACCCTTTATGCCTTTGACCAGGAATGGGGTGATGTTTTTTTGGGAAGAGATGTGCCAATGTTATTTGAAGCAGTTTCATCCCCATTTGAAATATGCCCTTATTTTGATTCTACTTGAGCATAAAATATTTTATGTACTGTATTTGTATGATTTCAATGTGGGTTTGGGGTGTATGGTAATGTATGATGACTATGTGGTAGCCTATTACTCACAACCTCTATTACCACATGAGTGAAATTATCCCACAAATGACCTGGAATTCATAGTTTTTTTTTCATTTGATGAAATCATTATGGAATTACCTTTTTAGGGGCCATTTCACAGTGTATTTGAATTATGATGGTGTGAAGTATATTTTTACTCAATGGGACCCAAACCTCAGGCAGATACATTAAGTGGAGTACATTTAGACTTTTGAATTCAATATTTTATATACGCTTAGGAAGAGAACTGTGTTCATGAATTCTTTGAGAGGGAAGCATCTAGTGTAGGAATTTTAGGATTTGGTGGATGAGTAGGGTATGATGAACATTTTATAGATCTTATATTATATAATAAGGGGAATAGAGGGTAGGTATTCTTGACTAGTGTAAGATCTCACCCTCTATAATAGATCATGAGAGGATGTAGTAGGTATCCAACCCTGAGTTCTGAAAAAAAATTAGTGCATTAAATTATGAGGATACCTCAGGTGGTTGGTATCGATCTCTAGATAGTCCACTTCTCTTTCATAAGTAGCTGGTAGTTAATTTGAGCCTAAAGTTGGAGGCGATTCATGAGGTGCATCACTCTAGTTGGGTTGTTCATGCTGGGATGACCAAGATGTTTTATACCTTGAGAGGTTGGCATTGGTGGTCTGGGATGAGATGTGTTATGGAGAACTTTGATTTTAGTTACTTGACCTATTGGAGGATCAAAGTTGTAAATCATAAACAAGATGGACTAACAAAGACAAGTAGTAGTGGAAAAGCATTGATCCTTAGATACTTCCATGATCATTTTCAACAAATTGTTTCTAATTTATTTCTCCAATGTATACAACCAGACCTAAAATTATAAAAATAAAAATCCTAGTAACCATATTGATACCTACAATATGGGTTATTATCAACTTATGAAGGTGATTTGATTTCCCAAAAACATCCATGAATATGAAACTAATTGAACATGTTGTCCTCAATTGGGAGACCATATCTAAATAAATTTAAACAACAATACCCTTATTTTACTATCAAACCTTGGAATAAAATGTAGAAAAAACTGACGATATTTAAAATAAGAATGAAACTTACCTCCTTCAATCAATCAAAAAATTTTCAAAATAATTCAAAAAAAAAAGAGTTTTCAATTAATAGCATAAACTCAAAAGGTACATGAGCCTTATCCCGGTTGGTGAGGACTCCTTAAGTGCATCCAGGCGACCCGGGATCAAATCCAAGCAGAAGCATATTTCAGGGTTACTATAGCAGTACTGTAAAAGGTACTGTTGAAGTACTGTAGTATGTACTATAGCAAGAACTATAGTAGGTACTGTTTAGCACTATATCAGCCGAGACTATTCACCTGTTTGGTACATTGGGCCACTTATTTAGTCCCTTAGTCCTTTAAGGCCTTTTATCCACTCAGGCCTTTGGGTTATTAAGGCCTTTGGGCCACCTCAAGACCGTTGGGCCACCATAAGTGCAGATGAAAACCAGAAAATATACAAGAAACAAGCTACAAAAGAGGATGAGAAAAGAGCTTTCACCATAGTAGAAGCTAAACAGATTGCAATAATGAGAGGGTATGACACCTTCCATTGGGACCATCCTGTGCATGCACAGGAAAGCCTAGCCGAACATCCTTGTGAAGGTGGAGAGCTGGTTTCACGATGAAGATGCCGGGGAGGAGAAGTTCTAAGTAGTTAGTCTGGGTTGTATGTAATGTTTGAATATTATAGGTAATGAATTCCTCTAAGTCCTACGGGCCATGAAATACTTATGTCTATGAGCCTTGTAAGGGTTCCACCTCTTCCCTTGAAAGGTAGATTGTCAAAATCAATAAAAAATGAAGGTCTTCGGGCCATTGGAGGAGTATAAAATCAAAAGGGAAATTCCTTTGGATCTTTACTACCCATATCTACAAAGAGTTCTACCCAATAAGGATATATTAACATCATTAGAACACCCCTTCTCCATTATATCCTCTCCATCATAGCCCGCTCCTTATTTCCAATAATGTTTTCAAATTAAGTGGAGATGAAAATATATAGTGAATATGGGTACAAAAAATCTTATTCAATTTTTGTATTCCAAATTATTTCTTAAAATTTAATTAGTTTGAAGAAGAATCATGAAAAATTTCATTATTCGAGGATTTTCATACATATATTAAATATCAACCCAAAATATTTGAGATCTATTATAAATTTGGTAAAAATATTTGCATGAATGTCTTAAAAGATTCTTTCTAGTTGAAGTGTCTATTCAATTTCCTCCATTTTAACTTTCCCATTTACCATATTAATGAATGAATTGGAATATAATATTTAATTGAGAGATGAACTTCATATTATCTTTTACATATAGTTATAATAATCTCATTTAGAAAATTGTATCATTTTTTAGTACTCTATTAATGATAGTATTTCAATTCTGTATGAAAAATATTTTCCAACATGACTGATTTATTTGGGCCTTATGTAAGTTTATCCACCACTTTTTCTAGTTGGAATAAATGAATCTCAAGAGCCAAGGGATCCTACCCAAAAATAATTTCACCAAATTGATTAGTATATAAAATTATTTCCAATATACCAAAGTGATGAAAAACTATTAAAATTTCATAATTAAGACATATTCAAAATTTATCTAAAAACTCAAAAGAAACTCCAAAAATTATGTAACTTCACATAAAATGATAAATTTTTGGGCATTAAATAATTTAAATAAATATAAAATGTTTTTAAATTATCAACTCCATCACTCACAAACCCATTGTAGGATATTGAACGGACCGATGAACCTTTGTTATAGCTAGGTTTCACATCCAAATCTATAAAATCCTTTTCATGGGGAGACTCTCAATAAAAAATGGTGTCCCTACTCAAAATATAAAGGCATATGATGTTAATCCATATATGATTGTGCTGTCCCTATGATTTCATCATATGCTTATAGATCACCTGAACTTTCATTGTTGTCTTCTGCACTATCTTTAACCCCACAAGAGACGTCTCAACAATATCATTCCATCATAAGGGTGACCTAAATGGTAACCAAAAGAGGGAATAAAATGTTTTAATGACAACAACATTGTGATGTCTATTATAATAAGAAAATTTTACCAATGGAAAGAGATCCTACTAGTTTCAGCAGAGGTTCAGTTCACATATTCTCAACATATCCTCCAACACCTAGATATTCCTCTTAGTTTTCCCATCTATCTAGGGGTGAAGCACCATTTTCATTCATAATCGGGTCCCAAAGGACTCATATAGACCCCTCCATGACCATTATGTAAACATATCATCATTTTTTGAAATTTTCATCCTAGGCACCCCAAAAAGTGGGATGTTATCCTGCACATACAACTACCCTAATCTCTTAAGAGTACTCTAATACCTTAGGGAAATAATGTGTTTCAACTTAGTGAGTTGGTCAAAACTCACCTAGATATCATTGTGTAGCCATTATATTTGTGGAATCCATCCCATGAAATCTATTGATATTCCATCTCACATCAATTTTGGGATCTCAAGTGGTTGAATAAAACCTTTTGGAGCCTGATGTTCAATGTTTACTTTCTAATATGTGAGACACCAATATAAAAACATAGAAATAATATGCCTCATTCCATACCACCAAACATGTTGCTAAATATAATTGTATATCTTTTCCAAACTACGATGTGTTCCCAAGGGATAAGTGTGAAGCTACTTCATCACCTCCTCATACAATGTGACCAAAACCACTATATGTCCTTGAAAAGGATGAAGTTCTCCCCTCACTTAGAAAATCCATCTGTCACATATCCTAATGATATCTTGCCACATATAACCTTATATTAAATGTCTCTCGGATGAGGCTCTATCACATACTAAATAATTGGTGGAGTCACCACCATTAACTATAGATAAGCTAAACCCCACTCTTCCACCAAGTGAGAATTACACTTCCTTATAAGAGAATATACCACCATGTTTTCATTCCCATGAGTATAAACTACCTCGATATCATAGTCCTATAAGATCTCTAACCAATGGATTTACCATAGTTTGAGAGATCACTTAGTGAGGAGTACATGAGACTATATTTTCTTAAGTAAAAAAATGCTCAACCAGAAGATAGTGCATTCACTTCTTCAGAGCACTGATTACGACTACTAACTCTAAGTTGTGCATCACATAATTCTTCTTAGGGGGTCTCAACTTCATTGACCCATAAGCAATCATTTCCTACCTCTATATCAATATGAAACCATTCAAAGCATTATCAGAATCGAAAAACACCCCATAATCAACACCCTCCTCTGATAATATCAACATACGAGCATAGGTAAACCTTTACCTCAACTCCTAAAAGGTAATATAAAACTACATTGTCTTGAAAAACAGATTCCCTTTCCTTGTCAAGGTGATGAAAGGGGATTCTATCCTAGTTTATTATACTATAAACCTTCTATAGTAACTCTCCAATCCAAGGAAACTCTATACCTTTGTCATGATCTTAGGTGGTTCCCAAGCAATCACTGCATCAATAATCACCATATTCACTGCTACCATTATTTGATATGACATTCCCTAAAAATGAAACCTCAAATAACCAAAAACGACACTAATAGAGCTTACCATAAAGTGGGTCCTCCTTTATTAAGTCTAGGGCCATCCTTAAAATCTATGTATTCTCCTCATATGATGTAGAGTAAATGAGTATTTCATTGATGAAGGAAACCATGAATCATCCCATGTAAGTATGAAAGATCTAGTTTATAAGATCCATGAATGTAGGTGGAATTACTCACATGAAAAGGAATAACCAGAAACTTATAGTTTCTATTGAGACATCAGAATGCGTCTTTATAATATCATTCTTTTGAAATATCAAATGATGGTATCTAGACCTAATATCAACCATTGGTAACAAAATCAAACCTTTAAAGTGATATAAATGGATATAAATCCATGAAAATGATAACTTGTTCATTATTGTTACCTGATTCAGGGTATGATAATCAATATAAATCCTCAGAAACCATTTGTATCTTCACAAAAAAATTAGAGCCACACAGGGGGACATAATGGGTCTAATAAAAATTTTCTCCAAAAATGTCCTATAACTGCACCCTCATCTATTGAAGTGTTATGGGGACCATCCAATATTCCATAAAAGATATTGGTGCGGTCTCGGTGTGTAATTCAATATAGAATTCCATTTCCCACCTTAGAGGTAGTCCTAGAAAACCCTTAATGAATATTCCCATATAGTCAACCAATATCACTGGAAGTTGAATTTTTGAAGGTCCCATGACACCAAGAGATAAACATTGTAAATAAAAGGTGATGAGTTATAGTTTATTACTCAAGAGTCTCACTCACTCATCCATTAGATACCTCTCACCCAAAAAGAAGAATCTAATCCAATATTTTCAAATGGAATCTAACTCTACTACGATGACAGTATATCTTGGAATGTACCATGGATATCCATTCCATCACCAAGATAAAATCATATGGTTTCATTGTGAAAGCCCAGATTTCCCATCCAAAAATATCTCCACTTAACCCCAATTCCCACTTCTATAAAATGTATAATATGGTAGAATTTATCCCCATAATAACCTCTAGCCAAAGTTGTATGAAAAACTCTCAATAAGATTCTCTAGCTCTGTTTCCACACGGGTTACGGGGATGACCTCCTGGACAGGAGATTCAAACGTTCCGATCGGTTTCTAGCGGGTTTGTTCGTAGAACTGGAAACATCCAATGATTCCACATCCGTTTGGACCTACTTTCCAAAGGCAGGCGCTCATTAGCTTGTGGACTGATGAGGCTTAGGAATTTGCATTGGTCGAGAGGATGGGAGGTCGGACTCATCACACCTTTTTGAGGGGAATTATTGTCTACTCCGGGACTCTCTTTATAGATTTAAGTTATATTCGTGAATCATTATTATATTACCAAGTATAAAATGAGCTTTCCTTTAGTTTTAACAATCAATGATTAAATATGCAAGAAATTTAGAGAATCTTTTATATGTATTTGAGGTTCTTCATCAATAGAGAATCATCCATATCTGTTTAGAGATTATTGGTTAATGGTATCCTTCAAAACATTTATATAAAAGTCTCTTGGTCATTATGATGACCAGGCTGGTTTTAAAACCACTCAGTGGGGCACTTGAAGTTTATCGTCATTCAGAAGGACATAGATTATTTCAAAGTTGGGATCGAACCCATAAATGGGCTACCTACGTATCCTTTGTTTTGGAAAAGGAATCAGAACCCACGTAGTTCGAGGAATGGGGTATGATGTTTATGATTGATGGCTCAAAGATGAATGTCATAATTACTTTTACACTCTAAGCTCACGTGAGTCATGCTCGGTGTGAGAAACAAGAGGTATTGGTAAAATTTAGACAATTGTGCCATGAAATATGCAATCATAAGAATTTGTTTGGGGCTTATGTATGGATGACTGCCCAGATAGATGAAGGTTTAGGATTTACTTTTAGGGAGAAAATCCATGAACAGGGTCCACAAAGTTATATGTGCTTTATGGAGATTTGAATACTCTAATCTTGGGGCTTACTCCTAAGGAGGATGCCCAAGTTAGGAGGGGACTTATGATTGGGTTTTACTCCTGAAAAGGAAACCCAAATCAAAGGTAAATTATGACTGGTTAAGAGAAGTTTAAGGGGACTTGGGGCTTATTCCTGAAAAGGAGGCCCAAGGTTATGACTGAGTCTTATTCCTGAAAAGGAGACCCAGGTTAAGGGACTTGGGGCTTACTCCTGAAAAGGAAGCCTAAGGTTATGACTGAGACTTATTCCTGAAAAGGAGACCCAGGTTAGGGATTAAGGTTTGGGGCTTACTCCTGAGGAGGATGCCCAAGATTAAAGGACTTGATTGGGGCTTATTCTTAAGAAAGATGCCCAAGGTTTATGACTGGGACTTATTCCTGAGAAGGAAGCCCAGGTTAGGGGACTTGGGACTTACTCCTAAAAAGGAAGCCCAGGTTAGGACTGAGTCTTATTCCTGAAAAGGAGACTCAGGTTAAGGATTCTCTCATCTTTAAAGGATGAGGTTGAATGAATTAACTCTCAATCTTTGGTGACATAAAGATGTTTAAATCACTAGGTTTTGAGAGATATTTTACAGAATTCCTTTCAGACAAGGATGTCAAATCAAGAAATCATGCCATAAATGGCTTTGAAGAGTATCTTGAGGACTGAATCTTGAATAGGAAAGGTGAAATGGCTTAAGAGGGGTAAAATGGGCAAGATGGGCACCCAAAAAGATAGGGGCGCGCAAGTATTAAAAGTCGCGCAAGTCCTGCGGCGGCGCGCAAGTACTGGTCGTGCAAGTATACTTGCGCGACATGAGGGATACTTGCGCGATTTTCAACCAGAGTTGAATTACTTGAGCGACTCTTTATTAAACCCTTTACAATCCTCTTGAGGTTCTTCCAGAGAAGGGACGCGCAAGTTATATTGAAGGAATTAAGTCGGCGCGCAAGTGTTTGATAAGTTTCAACACTTGGGCCTTCCTTCTTCTCTTTAGATCTTCCGTTCTAGGTAAGAAATTACCTTAGAAGTGTTCCAGAAGCTTTGAGAAGAGACTTGGGCGTCGGGAGCTTTAATCCGAGTTTCTGGAAAAAAATCCTCCTCGAATGGGGGGCCCACAGGGTCTATTTATAGGCAAAAGAAGACCCCGGGCGGTTACTAGGCGGTTACCAGATATGTCGCGCAAGTCCCTTGCACGACCATGAGGAGTCGCGCAAGTGTTGAGGCGGCGCGCAAGTGTACTTGAGCGACCAAGAGGGAACTTGCGCGACCTATGGGCAATGTTCTCCTTTTTCATCCCTTTGTCGATTTTTGATGTTTCTTCAAAGGATTAATCACTTTGAGCTCAGATATTCCCTTTTCCGATCTTTAGATTCTGTGACGAAAGGAGCGTCAACAAAAGTCCCCCCTCAGAGTTGGATCCGGAAAGAAATGAGGATTTGACTCTGAGGAAATCGAATCCCTCCAAAGGAAAAGGGAGGCGCGCAAGTTTGCGTCTCACAGGCCCTAAGTGCTCTGGGTGTGGCGCGCAGGTAGGCTTCCTGGCCTATAAATATATGGCCTCACCTCCGTACAAGTATCCGGATTTCCGGACTTCATACCTTCTCGAGCTCTCGCCGCGCAGGTCACCTAAGCCGCGCAAGTCTGCTCTGTTTTCCTTGATGCCGCGCTCCTGTAAAGGTATTCGTACTTGAGCGGTTTATACTTGCGCGGCGAAAACTAGCGCGGCACGTGAATACTTGCGCGCCATTTTTGTAGACTTGCGCGCCTTAATGCCTTAGCCATTTTTTCAAATTTCTTCACAAAATTTATGAAAAATAAACCCATTTAAGAGTTAGTTTATTCATCTTTTGTGCAGATTCAGTGGTTCCCAAGGGAATTGGAATGACTTATGAACTGGCTAGCAAGCGGATTGATGACATGATGAACATCATTGGCCATGATTACTATGATATCTGCGACAGCACTCTTCCAGATTTGGCTAAGTACTTGAAGAAATATCATCTTAATTTCTCACAGAGCATCTACCTGTCTCTATGTGGTCATGGTCACTTGCAAGGAGTCAATGTTCCAAATGCAAACAACTATACACCTGAAATGCAGCTGCGCTGCTACTTCTTCATTTCGGTTATGCTGTACATTAAGAGCAACAACAATGGTGTGAACTTTCGAATTCTCCTTGCATGACATTTCCTTGCAGATATGAAAATGGCAAACCCATGGGCTGAAATGTTTTCCACTACCGGTTGGTGGAGAGAAGACAAACATGGTATTAGAGCAATATCTGAAAAGAGTACTCTCTCCAAATGGCTCTTTACTTCCAATGCTCCATTCTCAAATCCATGTATCCATCTTCCAAGTCTCTTGGACAGAAACAGAGTCACTGTTTGATCAGCAGAAAATTTTCTCAAACCGCACTCAAGAACATCCTTTTACAATTGTTCCAAGAAGAGCTGGTATCACTGCAACTCTTTTTTGTTTCCAGTTGAATGAATGAATTCCAGGTGGTTGCTGATGAAGCTCGGGATGCCGTAAATCAAATGAAGTGTTATGTTGAAAGCCTCTTGTAATTCTTGAAAAAGAGAAGAGACTCCAATCTGTGGATTTCCTTCTAACTCTTGTGTATCAATGAAAAACACTTTCGTCTCCAATCATTTGTACCTGCATTCTTTCATTACCTGCTTCAAATTTACTTAAGCCAATGGGCCTAGTAATCATAGTTTGATTTTTACTAGGATTATTACAAATAACCCTACAAACTTTGAATCTTTTAACTGCTCAATATTACCTAAATCATACAAAAAATGTATATTTAGTGAGCTGGAACTTGACTTTTATTCAGAGTTCCTTTGTCTTTTGTGTGGGCAGTTTAAAGTCATGCATGCCGGACATAAAGGGGCTAATGTTTAAGGTCGAAATAGCTTTGACCGAAAATGGATTAAAATGGATTCAATTCCTTGACAATTTATCTGAAAACATATTTACCATACTCAAGTATGAGGGAAAAAATGTAAACTATGGCTTAAGAATATTTGAATATGAGGAATGATATGAAAAAAGAGCTAAAAGGCATTAGAAGAAGTAGTTTCCAAGATTGAAGTTACTATTATTTAACAAAACCCGTTAGGGGGTTGAAATATGCAGGGCCACCTATGGGCATTGGCTTCATAGTCAAATAAAATAGCATCTTTTGGCTGACAAGTTTGTTATGTGGACTGTTTATGCAAGGCCACCTATGGGCACGTGCTGCATAGTCAGGCAAAAGAACTCCCAGAAATTTACTTTCCTAGTGCTAAAAGCCAGTGAAAGTTTATGAAGATTCAAATTTTCTAAAGCATAGAGTTTGTTGTATGGAAAGAGGTACTTGAATATGGAGAAGATATTTCCAAACAAGAATATCGAAGAACTGGATGAATATCACTCCTACGAAGGTCTGACCCAAACGTAGGGAAGAAGAATAAACCATAGACTTGAATACTTTCAGATCAAAAAAAGGATATGGGACAAATACGTTAAGGATGGCTATTTTTTGCGGATCCCTACATACTGTCGTTTAAGACAAATAAGGAAAAAAGAGGCATTCTTCCCAAGAATGAAGTTACTATTATTTAACAAACCCGTTAGGGGGTTGAAAACATGCAGGGCCACCTATGGGCATTGGCTGCATGGTCAAATAAATAGCATCTCTTGGCTGACAAGTCTTTTATGTGGACTGTTTATGCAAGGCCACCTATGGGCACGTGCTGCATAGTCAGGCAAAAGAATTCTCAGAAGTTTGACATTTTTGTGACTAGAAGTCATGAAAAGGGTTATGAAGATCTGAAAATATTTAAGGTTAGGATTATAATACATAAAGATGGGTATTTTCCAATGTATATAGAGATACATAGGTCAATGAAAACCATAATCATGTTGTGGCTGGGTCCTGAATTGAAATTTTGGACTTCACTACGTATCTCATAAGAATGAGAATCAATCCATACGTAGTTCTTGAAATGCAGTTTAACGTCGTGTAGGAAGAAAGGATGAGTGATCTTAGTTTAGGGTCATAGAATTCGGACCATAATAATGAATACACAGTGTGTGTTTTCATGAGGACTTTTCAGCCAAGGTACTGAAAGTGAAATTTGGGGTTAGGCCCAAAAGACTTGGGACTGGATTCGAGGGACACTCGAATATTCCTACGTATCCCATAAGGATGGGAATCAAGTCCACGTAGTTCTAGAACTACCCTTTGTACAAATTTGGTTCGTACATGTGAAGGGTGAAAGGGGATTTTAATGCAATGATGGTTTAACCTAAGATAAAAAGTCCAGGCATTACCATGTATGCACGTAAAAAATGAAAACCATGATTGAAAAATCAATGTCAATAATAGTTCTCTTTCAAATGAGGAAATCAAAGAATATTGTAGTTTATTGTCATACCGGACAGAAGTGTTGTATAGTTTAACGTCATATAACAAGGACAAAAGTTAATCAATGTAAAGATATTGATTCCAAGGGCGGTTTCACAAATCATCATCATATGAGATGGTGGTGAAACGATGTGAAGAGATTGTTCTTTGGGCTTGAACCCTGGGAGGTTGCCTACATACCCAGCCTGGAGGGCAAGGATCAAAGTCTGTGTAGTTCAATTAAAGAATGAATTAATGATCAAGTTGTTCTTGTGGACAATGATCTAAAAAAAATGTTGTTGGGACTTACACATGGTTAGTGGCCCAAAGGGAGTGTTATGGTTGATGTTCGCTCTAAGCTCACGTGAGTCATACTCGGTGTGAGAAACAAGAGGTAATAACAACCTTAACGATGCACAGTTTAATGTCATGTAGGACATATCAAGGACTTTCTGTACAGTTTAGCGTCATGTAGTTAGGACGATGGGGACAATACAGTTTAACGTCATATTGGACGAAAGGGGGATTGTGCAGTTTTAATGTCATGCTGGACTTTTGATGATTATATAGTTTAACGTCTTTCCGGACGTGAGGGACTTTTATACAGTTTAGCGTCATGTAGTTAGGACGTCACAGTTTAACGTCTTGCTGGACATAAGGGATTTGCAAATAGTTTATGGTCATATACATGGACCAGGGATGATGCAGTTTAAGGTCATGCTGGACGGTTTAGAGAACTTTTTCACAGTTTAATGTCGTGTGGGACGAAGTTGCAGTTTAAGGTCATACTGGACCATTACTGTACAGTTTAAAGTCATGTAGCTAGGACTAACTGGTGCTGTACAGTTTAAAGTCATGTAACTAGGACTAAGGTGAATAAATATGAGGATATCAGTTCTGGGGACTTTTTTACAGTTTAATGTCATGCTGGACGAATTAGTAACCAATGTGACAGTTTAACGTCATGTTGGACGATAAGGGAACTGACACAGTTTAACGTCATGCTAGACGATGAAAGTGCCACACAGTTTAATGTCATGTTGCTAGGACACAATATAGTTTAATGTCATCTCGGACAAAATACAGTTTAGTGTCATGTAGGACAATAAGGGACTTAACACAGTTTAACGTCATGCTGGACGATAGAAGTGTCACACAGTTTAATGTCATGTTGCTAGGACACAATATAGTTAAATGTCATCTCAGACAAAATATAGTTTAATGTCATCTCAGACAAAATATAGTTTAATGTCATCTCAGACATAATATAGTTTAATGTCATCTCGGACATAATATAGGAACTTCTATACAGTTTATTGTCATGTAGGACAAAATCAGGGACTATGCAGTTTAAAGTCTTGTAGTTAGGACTATTGGTGCTGCACAATTTAGTGTCATGTTGCAGGGACATAAGTGCGAATAGTTTAAGGTCATATGCACGGACCGTAGTGCGAATAGTTTAAGGTCATATGCACGGACCGTACAGTTTATCGTCATGCTGGACGTATTTGTAGTTTAAGGTCATACTGGACCAATTCTGTATGAACCAAATGTAAGAGTCTTGGTTCTGGGAACAATATTTTGTGTTTATACAAAATACTTTTTTAGAAATCTGGCATTAGTTGGAGTCGTGATGTGTTCTCCATCCATTGAGATTAGAGAATACGCTCCATTGGAGTAGACCTTATGTATTGAATAAGGTCCTTCCCATTTTGGTTCAAGCTTGGGAGGTTTCTTTCCTAGTATCATTGGTGCTTTAAGAACCAATACCAATTCTCCCTGAATGAATGAACGAAGACGAACTTTTTTGTTAAAAGCTCGTGCTATCCTATTCTGATAGATTTCCAAGTGGTGCAAAGTGCACAATCTCTTCTCATCTAACTATTCCAATTCATTCAAACGCTTTTGGGATTGCTC
Source organism: Viscum album (assembly GCA_963277665.1). Lineage (NCBI taxonomy): Eukaryota > Viridiplantae > Streptophyta > Magnoliopsida > Santalales > Viscaceae > Viscum > Viscum album. Next base: position 483,108,719 of record OY728139.1, read on the forward strand.
ATCTGTCGATAACTGATCACAAATGGCTATTCTGAGTGAGGGCAATTGAACTTCAATTGGCAAGACTGCTTCTGTTCCATATACCAATGAATATGGAGTAGACCGCGTTGTATTGCGAGTGGTAGTCCGATAAGCCCATAAAGCATGAAAGAGTTTATCAGGCCATGACCTCTTATCTTTATCCACCATCTTTTGCAGTATATTTGAAAGAGTCTTGTTGAAGGCCTCTATCTGGCCATTAGCCGCTGCATGATATCGAGATGAATGGTTGGACTTAATGTTGTATTCTTGATACAATTTCTTTACCTCAGAAGAACAGAAGTTGGTGCCGTTGTCCGTCAATATGGTATGAGGGACACCAAATCTAGTAATGATGTTAGACTTGATGAAGCTAACAATGCATTTAGAACTGACTTCTTTGAGAGGTACTTCCTCTGCCCATTTGGAAAAGAAATCAGTAGCAGTAAGAATGTACTTAAACTGCTTGGCCGTAGCTGAAAGGTAAGGTCCCACCACATCCATTCCCCATGTGGAAAATGGCCATGAGTATTTAGCTGTATGAAGCAACTCTGGAGGTTGATGAATGAAGTTGGCATATACTTGGAATGAATGACACTTCTTTGTGAAATTAACACAATCTTGTATCATTGAGGGCCAGAAGTATCCAAGCCTTCGAATTTGATCAGACAATCTATGTCCAGACTGGTGGGCACCACAGACTCCTGCATGCACTTCTTTTATGACAGCCATTGTCTCTTCACCATCAATACATCTGAAGAGAACTCCATCAAAACCACATTTGTAAAGAATTTTCTCGAGGTGGTTTGGACCATCATAAAGAGTAAAATTGACCACACGTCGCCTAATTTTTTCTTTCTCGGCTCTATCAGGTGGTAGTGTTCCATTTTGAAGGTACTCCCTGATAGGTGACATACATCCTGTAGTATGACCATACGGTTCAGGAATGGGACTAATTTCATTAATTTCCTCTGTTCTGACTTGAACATAAGGTGAAATTGCACGACGGTGGGCAATACCGATGGTTGTCTCGTCCCGATTTGGATCTGCTAAAGCTGTGGCTATATTAGCCAGTGCATCAGCTTGAGCATTTTGTGATCTTGGGACATAAGAAAATGTCGGTTCTGAAGGGAATTCCGACATTAACTCTCTGACGTAATCATACAAAGGGATTAATTCTTCTTTTCTGATGGCATAATCCCCATTGACTTGTTTGATTACCAGGTCTGAATCACCTTTCACCTTTAAGTGATTCACTTGTGCTTGAAGTGCTAACTCCAAGCCTGCAATGAGAGCTTGGTATTCAGCTTCATTATTGGTACCACCTTCCCACAACAAAAAGGAATAAGGTAACACTGCCTTATCTGGAGAAATGAGCACAATTCCTAAACCAACTTTGTTGAATTTAGGATTTTCCATTTTCTTCCCTGTTGGACTTCTAGAAGCACCATCAAAATACATTTCCCATGTTTGAGGACTCTCTTGAATAGAAAAAACTTCCTCATCAGGGAGTTCGATATTTGAATACGTGTCTTCCACTGAAGGGTGTTCAGCCAGGAAATCAGCCAGAGCTTGGCCCTTAATTGCCTTTTGAGACACATACTGGATATCGAACTGCTGTAGAATAACCGCCCACCTTTCCAGACGTCCTGTAAGCATTGGACGACTAAGGATGAATTTGAGTGGATTATTACGAGATACCAATTGGACCTCGTGATGTTGCAGGTAGTGTCTCAGCTTCTGAACTGCAAAGATTAATGCTAGCCAGCACTTTTCAATACTCGAATACCGGGTTTCTGCTTCAAGCATAGTTCTACTGAGATAGTAGAGACTATTTTCATTCCCAGCATCATTCTTTTGAGCGAGAAAGGCACCCAATGATCGCTCTAAAGCTGTCACATAGAGGATAAGAGGCCTACCCTCAACAGGTGGCATGAGTACTGGTGGACTCAAGAGGTATTTCTTGAGAACATCAAATGCTTCTTGACATTCTTTAGTCCACTGGTAAGTGACTCCTTTCTTCAATAATTTGGTAAAGGGTAAACTTTTGCCTGCCAAATTGGCGATGAAACGCCGAATATAGGCTAAGTGTCCTTGAAGTCCTCTTAATTCTTTCAAATTATGAGGAGGTGACATACCAAGGATTGATTTGGTCTTCTCAGGATCGACTTCAATACCACGATGGCGTACAACAAAGCAGAGGAATTTTCCTGAGGTTACCCCAAAAGCACATTTTAAGGGGTTCATCTTCAAATTATGTTGTCGAAGCTTGCGGAATATGACTTCCAAATCAGCCAAGTGATCAAAACGTTGTTTGGATTTAATCACCAAATCATCTACATAGCATTCAACAAATTTCCCTAGAAAAGGTTTGAAGATACGATGCATGGCGCGTTGATATGTTGCACCTGCATTCTTTAAACCAAAGGGCATCACCCGGTAACAAAACACACCTTGAGGAGCTCTGAAGGCTGTATATTCCTCATCTTCTGGGGCCATTCGGATCTGATTATATCCAGAATATCCATCCATGAAAGAAAGTACTTCATAGCCAGCCGTTGCATCAATTAGGAGTTCTGTAATCGGAACTGGAAAATCATCTTTGGGACAATACCGATTAAGATCTCTGAAATCGATGCAAACCCTAATTTGTCCATTCTTCTTCTTTACAGGGACAATATTAGCCAACCACTTGGGATATTGAACTTCTCTGACGAAGTTAGCTTTGATAAGCTTATCCACTTCAGCCTCGATTTTGGAAGCATAGGTTGGGTGTGTTCTTCTCGCGGCTTGCTTGAATCCTCGATGTTCTTTTGGCAAACCCAAATGATGGGTGGCAACATCAGGATCAAGGCCAGGCATCTCTGTATAATTCCAAGCAAAAATATCTTTATTTTTCTTTAGAAAAGAAATATACATCTCTTGTTCATCAAGGGTCATGGCTGCACTAATTAAAGTGGGGCGTGAATCTTTCTCTGTACCCAGATTTACTTCTCTGAGTTCATCCACAGTGGTAGAGATACCCTCTTCAAATGCTGGAGGAGCATCTCTAATATCTTCCTCTTCCTCTTCATCATGTGTTATTTCTTCCGTTTCTACTTGCAAAGTAGATGAAAAAACGAAATTCTCATGATCATAAGAGATGTCGAAATTTTCACATTTTGAAGAAAAAGCTTCCATTTCCGACCCTATTGATGAAAAAGGGTCTTCTTTGGGAATCAAAGAGGAGATGATGGATTGAGAATCGACATCAATATTCACCTCTGGTGTCGCTATAACTTCTTCTGGCCTGATTAGCGAAGTATAGACTTGTTGGATTTCAGCAGACGAAATGAAAACGTCACCACTTATGCTTTCATCACTGCTTGGTAAGTTACCAATTTCTCCCATGTTGTCTGGCTCGATTGTCGTAATTGACATTATGGATCTTTCCATAAGAGTATTTTGATTTGGGCCTATTTTGTCAATTTGACTGATAGGTAACACATAATCTGTACTCACATGTGAAAATGGATTTATTGGAATTCTTTCCAAACCATATGGAGCATTAACTTTGGTAATTTCCTTCATTGTAGATTTTTCTCTTCCCTTCATGTGATAAAATTCCGCCTCAATGTATTGAGACTCACATGTCTTGAACGGGGCCTTATCACCATACAATGTTCCAACTTGACCATCGAAACAGTATTTGAGACATTGATGGTATGACGATGGAATAGCTGCATGCTGATGTAGCCAGGGTCTTCCAAGCAAGATATTGAAAGCTGAGTCTTGATCAACAATCATGAAATCCGAATTGGAAACAAGATCTCCAAACTGAGTTCTGAGTGTAACTTCTCCCAGTGGTTCTTGTTCATTTTTATCATATCCTTGCAACATCATGGTAGAAGGAGATAAATCAGATTCCGTGAGGCCCAATCGACGAAGTGTACGAATGGGCATGAGGTTGACTCCTGAACCATTGTCAATGAAAGCTCTTCGAACATCTATACCATTGACTTTTCCAGATAAGTACAAAGGTTTTATGTGCCCATGCACAACATCATGTTCATCTTTATCAGTAAAAGATATCAATGCATGGCATTCTGCAGGATTATTCTCTATGTGATAGATTTCAGCTGCAGCAATTTCAGCTTCAAACTCCTAAGGACTTGACAAAGCTTCGATGAGTGCTTCCTGAAGATCTCTTGATAGATTCAAAGCATCCAAAATTGATAACTTGGATGGTACTTGGGCCAAGTGTTTCAATATATCATACTTTTGATCTAGAGGCCTGCGTTTCCCAATAGGAATATGCGGTTTAGCAGGTACCTTGGAAGCAGATGCTTTGGAAGCTGATGCATCTTGTATTGAAGTTGGCAACATCTTTGGTTTTGGAAAATTAGACTGATTAGATCCATTTACTTGCTGAGATAAAGAAGATGGAACCTTTAATCGGTCTTCCAAAATAACTGTGCCGAAGCTGAGTTGGCCATTGGCAGAAGAACTTGCTTGTTCATTTTGAGCTCGCTGAAGGGCTCTACCACGAGTTTCTGCTGCATATACAGTGCTAGCAGGGGTAGAATTATAGTAGTGGCTTCGGAAAGATCAACATCTTCCCCTATATCCTGAACCTCTAGAACTTCCTCGGGTTCCTTTATTTGATACAGGGAATTCAGGCTCATCAAGACTGGAATATGAATCTGTTAATTGAATCATATTAACAGAACCAAAGATCAATTCTTCGTCTGATAAAGACTCTGCCTGGTTGGCCTGTTTAGGCTGTGCCGTTTGGTGGGACGGTGCCCGTGGCTTTGAAGTAGATGGCATGAAATCTGCCAGAGTCAAAGACAATTTAGGCTTTGATACATACTCATCTTCTCCTGATTCATCTTTCTTCTTTGAATTGCGCTGCCCTTTTGAGGATTTTTCCTTTGATGGAGGCTTTACTGCAGCTTTTGTAGGAGACACAATTGGCTTCTTCAATTGTGTTCGCAAAATGGAATGGGTCCGATTGATTGTCTTTCTGACCATCCAATCATCATATTTTTTCGCAGTTTTTCTTTTGACTTCCTGCCACTCGCCTCCTTCTTCTGGATCTGTAGCGGTAATACACGCTACATGAGCTGAAGAACCCTTCAATTTGACTTGTCCCAAGTCGACCATCTTTTGTAGGAGGTCTTTAAAGACAAAACACTCCTGGATGGGATGTCCCAACATTTGATGAAAGGGACAATAATTGGGACGGTCTTCATCTCCTTCCTTGTTTGGTCTCTTCGGCACTGGTAATTGAACCAAATTATTTTCCAGAGCTGAAATGAAGTAACCAGGAACTTGCTCACTTTGGAAAGAGTATGTTTTACTCTTCATATCCTCAAATTGTTTTCGTCGTTGATCTTTTTGATCATTTGGACGAAATAGCCTTTGTTGTTGGCGTTCAGGAGGTGGAGCCCTTCGAGAAGATGAAGGTTTTGAAGTAGAAATAGGTACAGGTGCCTGTTTAAGCATAACTGTAGCAGTTTCTGCTTTACCCATTCTTCTTCCTGGAGCTGATGGAATTACACGAGATTTAACCTTAGCCTGTATAAGGGAATCTTCAATCTGTTGAGCAATTGAAGTAAGGTCTCGAAACCCTCCTGTGTATTTCACAGGGATCAATGGCGTGCGTAATTCGTCACGCAAATTTGTCACACAGATTGGCAACAATTCCTCTTGAGGGAGTGATAAACTCAAGGAATACGTTAATCCCTTCCAACGAGCAATGAAATCAGAGACTCTTTCATTCTCCCTTTGCTTGCAGTTTGTAAGATCGAAAACTGTCGTTTTTGGCAAAGTTGAGCTAAACTGAAGAAGGAATTTTTGACGAAGATCCTCCCATCCGATGACTGACCGGGATTTCAAGCTTGTATACCAGACAAAAGCTGGTCCTTGCAAGGTTCGCACGAAGCATCTGAGTTTCACTGCTTCTTGCTGCTCTGGAGTTCCCATCATAGGATCACAACAAGATACGTAATGCGTCAAATGTTGTTCAGGGTCTCCTAATCCATTGAAAGTAGGGAAAATAGGGTTTCCAAAACTGGATGGAGGAGAAATTGAATCTACCCATTCAGGGTAAACTTTCTTTTCAGGTTGAACTTGCGCCCGTTTCCCTTCCATAGTTTCTAACCGAGCTGTTAATGACTCAATAGTAGTTATTAACTTTTGAGAAACGTCAGGTTGAACTTGGTTTTGGGTAGGTGCAATGAATGGAGCTTGGACAGACGTGGTGGTTGGTGCTGCAACTGATGGTAGTGCTGCCAACCGTTGTTGCGTTTGACCCGTAGGATTAGACCTCTGTGGGTGTACTGACAAAGGAGGATATTCTTGATCCATCTCAGTAGTTACAACAAATTCCTTCAGCTGTCGGACTTCAGCATTCTTAAGAAGAAGACTACTCTGAAGTAGTTCTGCATTCAACCTTCTTAATTCTTTCATTTCTTCCTCCTGTTGTGCAAACCTTTGCTCTAATGAGAGCGATTGACCTCCTTCAAAGGAAGGGTGAGAAGTAACCTGATTCTTTCCTTTCCCCTTATTGGATCCTTTTCGAAGAGGGGGAAGTGGGTTACTTGAAGGAATACCCAGATTTTGGGTAAGCCTTTGATTACGTGTGCGCACACCTTCTTCATTTAGGTCTGTGTGCACGACTTCTTGAGCAGGAACCTCTTCGTCTGATCCCTCTGATTGAGCCTCATCTGGTAAATCAGCAGCAACAGCATTGATGACATTAATGGATGCATATTGCATGGAATCCTTTTTATCAGCATTTCTGTGATATTGTCTTCTTCCATGTCCATGATGAGACATGGAATTCCGTTGACTTGATCCCTCAGGAACTTCTTGGAAAACCGTCACTTGGAGAGAATCTCCTGATAGCTTGGCTCTTCGTTCCTCTTGAGGCTTATTCCCTAATCGAGAGAATACTGACTTTCTCTGAGGGAGGGATTGAGGATTTGAAAAAGTCCCCAGTCCTGTGGACTGGGGGTGTTCCTGCTGCTTCCGCTCAACTCCTCGAATCCCATTTGTTGATTCTGAGGGTTGGGTTAGAGAAGTCCCCAGTCTAGCAAGCTGTGGTGTCTCTTGACATTCTATGTCTGAGATCTTCTTGAAATCTCTCTTGATCTTGCGAATCTTAGTTCGGAAATTAGCTGGATGCATTAACCTGTATCCACTTTTATCACCTGGTTCAACAGACCGTTGGATGATTTCCGAAACTTCTGTCATTTGATGACGTGTTTGCTCCAGACGAGAGGCTTGTGCAATATTCTCGCCTGCTTGGTGTAGGAGCAATTCAACAACCTGTTCTCTATATACTTGATTTTGAGAGGAACTAGTTGAAGCTTGATCTCGAGCAAGATTTTGATTATGAACAAAGCCCATTGACTGTGGCCGGCCATGGGCAATAACATTGCATGAGACCATTTTCGGCGGGCTTTGCTGACCGGAAAGCACTGTGAAATGTAGTGCTCCGTGAACACCCCATCCTCTGATATGAACATTAGATGGAGCATTGGAAATTAACTGACGCAATCTTCTTAGTGCGCCAAGGCATGAACGTTGAAGGGTTCTCTGTTGCTTTTCAGCCTTCGGATACCGAGAGACTGATAGAGATGCCAAATCAATCTGGCATTGTAACCCTTCTATTATCTTAATATGATTTTCATAATCATCATAAGATAATACTTTCTTCTTCAATTGACAAAGAGTCTTCCATATGTTGAGACGAATGTCATGGATTTCATCATCCGTTAACATCTTTGGAATGTCGTACTGGGAGTCAGCCAAAGGCCAAAACATGACTGGTACTTCACCTTTTGCCAGTTTTTTCCTCATGTTCAGCATTTCCTCTTTATCATTAAATGAAGATTCTTCTACCTGTTTGGACCAGAGTTGGTGTTTCCTTGTTGTTTCATTGGATTCAACAAGATTGGTAGAGATATCACTATTCATGATGGAAGATGAATGACCCAGGGATGGTTCGGAGAATAACCTGAACCCCAGGCTATCTTCTGATGGAGAAAGAGTTTCACCTGCCGATAGTAAAGCATCAGACATGACTGGTTTTACGTTTGCAAGTGCCTCGAGATAGGAGGGCTTTCTCGGTACTACATTGTCTGCTGGAGTATTCTCCAGGCAATGTGAATCACTACTGCGGAGAGGACTTTCGCAGCGAAGTTCATCACCATGAGGAGGACCATCATGATGGGTTACAGCAAAAGATGAAATCTCTTGCTCCTTGGTCTTCTGACCACACAGAGGGTTCCTGTGGCTCTAATCTGAAAAAGAAACTTCAATATTGACCGAATTTTCATGAAGCAAGTCTTCATGAGGAAGTGTCTGTTGAAGACCTTCGGGATTAATGTTCCTGTTATTGGGAACTGAGGGAGTAGAATCTTGAATTTCGACAGATAAATGTCTGAGGGCTTCAAGAACTCCAGCATCGAGCAAGGCCTTGTTGCAGATTGGCCTTTGATCTCCTGACTGTGCTGGGCGGATCTTTTTCTTAGATGCCTTCTTACTCGCTTTAGAAACCACTTGATGACGAAAGTGATTGCTCTGAGCAGGTGTATGTGCCTGATCAGGAAAGATGGTCAGGTTAGGCTGACAATCATCGCTCAAATCAGGTGTATGTGCCTGACTTGGTTGTCCGTATGATATGGGGGAGTATGCCCCATAACCCTCTTGGACTGGAACAGATGTGTGTGTCTGTTCCGGAGTGAATCGTTGATGTGTCACTCCACTGCTAGGGATAGATTTATGTGTCTGTCCCTGAGATGATGCTGAAGCTGTTATGATATCCTGGCAAGCATCCAGAATATGACCAGGAATTTGCTTCTGCTCTTTCACCATTGACAAAATATGTTTGGTGACTTCAGCCGCCGGAACAGGGATATACGTCCATTCCGGGCTTGGAGTAGGTGTATGTGCCTGCTCCTGTCCTCCTTTTCCTGTCAGTGAATTCTGACAGTACTCAAGTGTGGAGGCAGAGAGTTTAGTCTGTCTCCAGTTTGTCGTCGGGGCTTTCCGACTGACTTCTCCGTGCGCTACCAAGCGAGACTGTTGGTAGGCTTGATTAGTATTAGCAGGTGTATGTGCCTGCTGATTACACTTCGCCAAACGCGGTTGACGAGATCCATCATATGTAGTCAGACGAGCCTGCTGACTAACTGCTGATGTATAAGCAGGTGTATGTTCCTGCCTATGGTACTCCGCCGGAATTGCCTGGCGGGATCGGCTTGATGCTGCCAGACGAGTCAGCTGGACAGCGGGATTAAAACGAACAGGTGTGTATGCCTGCTCGTTATTTGCCACCAAGTTAGGTTGGTGGACTTCTCCGGAGATGGCAGGGATGACAACCTGCCTATTGTTAACCGGATTCCGTCTCTGGCGGTTCATCTTTCCTGCTCGGGTTCGAGGAACCTGAGCTGAATGCCTGGAGTCGGTACCCTCATCATGTTGAGGGCGCACTACCGCACGAGTCTGGCGGCGATTGTTGATGGGAGCCCTCGGGAAGGACTCCTGTCTTTTTGAATTAAGGCCCCGAGGGACCTGCTCATTCACTTCCTCGGCGTAAGGGAGTGAATGGAAATTGCGTTCCGGGGATAATGACCCGAAACGGTTAGAGACGGTAGTCAGCACCGCCTGCTTCTTGATTGCTGGTCGCCGTTGTCCGGACGACCAAGTAGAGTTGTTAACTTGGAGGGCTTGACGAGCGGCCTCCAGAGTTGGGATAGTACCGTTGCGACGGTACTCCTTAACCAGTGCATTAGAAACACAGCGTTGAAGACGCTGAGTTGGTGATCTCATCCTCAGAGCGGATGACGTTCCAGCAGGAGTAGCAGCATTGGTTTTCACAGCAGCAGACCTCACAGTAGAGGTGTTCACAGCAGCAGTATTCACAGGGGTGAATTTAAGGAAAGCCATTTTTTGCAGAAGATCTTGAGAAAAGAGTGCCTATTCCATATAACAGACATAATCAAGATGAATCCAGCTACTGCATCTTTTGGATGATCATATATCAATGATTGCCTTGTTGGCCCAAGGGGCCTAACAGATAAGAAGAACATCACTTTAACTTGGTTAAGGATTCACGTCGGGTTCACCATTTTTTGTTTCCACACGGGTTACGGGGATGACCTCCTGGACAGGAGATTCAAACGTTTCGATCGGTTTCTAGCGGGTTTGTTCGTAGAACCGGAAACATCCAATGATTCCACATCCGTTTGGACCTACTTTCCAAAGGCAGGCGCTCATTAGCTTGTGGACTGATGAGGCTTAGGAATTTGCATTGGTCGAGAGGATGGGAGGTCGGACTCATCACACCTTTTTGAGGGGAATTATTGTCTACTCCGGGACTCTCTTTATAGATTTAAGTTATATTCGTGAATCCTTATTATATTACCAAGTATAAAATGAGCTTTCCTTTAGTTTTAACAATCAATGATTAAATATGCAAGAAATTTAGAGAATCTTTTATATGTATTTGAGGTTCTTCATCAATAGAGAATCATCCATATCTGTTTAGAGATTCTTGGTTAATGGTATCCTTCAAAACATTTACATAAAAGTCTCTTGGTCATTATGATGACCAGGCTGGTTTTAAAACCACTCAGTGGGGCACTTGAAGTTTATCGTCATTCAGAAGGACATAGATTATTTCAAAGTTGGGATCGAACCCATAAATGGGCTACCTACGTATCCTTTGTTTTGGAAAAGGAATCAGAACCCACGTAGTTCGAGGAATGGGGTATGATGTTTATGATTGATGGCTCAAAGATGAATGTCATAATTACTTTTACACTCTAAGATCACGTGAGTCATGCTCGGTGTGAGAAACAAGAGGTATTGGTAAAATTTAGACAATTGTGCCATGAAATATGCAATCATAAGAATTTGTTTGGGGCTTATGTATGGATGACTGCCCAGATAGATGAAGGTTTAGGATTTACTTTTAGGGAGAAAATCCATGAACAGGGTCCACAAAGTTATATGTGCTTTTTGGAGATTTGAATACTCTAATCTTGGGGCTTACTCCTAAGGAGGATGCCCAAGTTAGGAGGGGACTTATGATTGGGTTTTACTCCTGAAAAGGAAACCCAAATCAAAGGTAAATTATGACTGGTTAAGAGAAGTTTAAGGGGACTTGGGGCTTATTCCTGAAAAGGAGGCCCAAGGTTATGACTGAGTCTTATTCCTGAAAAGGAGACCCAGGTTAAGGGACTTGGGGCTTACTCCTGAAAAGGAAGCCCAAGGTTATGACTGAGTCTTATTCCTGAAAAGGAGACCCAGGTTAGGGATTAAGGTTTGGGGCTTACTCCTAAGGAGGATGCCCAAGATTAAAGGACTTGATTGGGGCTTATTCTTAAGAAAGATGCCCAAGGTTTATGACTGGGACTTATTCCTGAGAAGGAAGCCCAGGTTAGGGGACTTGGGACATACTCATAAAAAGGAAGCCCAGGTTAGGACTGAGTCTTATTCTTGAAAAGGAGACTCAGGTTAAGGATTCTCTCATCTTTAAAGGATGAGGTTGAATGAATGAACTCTCAATCTTTGGTGACATAAAGATGTTTAAATCACTAGGTTTTGAGAGATATTTTACAGAATTCCTTTCAGACAAGGATGTCAAATCAAGAAATCATGCCATAAATGGCTTTGAAGAGTATCTTGAGGACTGAATCTTGAATAGGAAAGGTGAAATGGCTTAAGAGGGGTAAAATGGGCAAGATGGGCACCCAAAAAGATAGGGGCGCGCAAGTATTAAAAGTCGCGCAAGTCCTGCGGCGGCGCGCAAGTACTGGTCGCGCAAGTATACTTGCGCGACATGAGGGATACTTGCGCGATTTTCAACCAGAGTTGAATTACTTGAGCGACTCTTTATTAAACCCTTTACAATCCTCTTGAGGTTCTTCCAGAGAAGGGACACGCAAGTTATATTGAAGGAATTAAGTCGGCGCGCAAGTGTTTGATAAGTTTCAACACTTGGGCCTTCCTTCTTCTCTTTAGATCTTCCGTTCTAGGTAAGAAATTACCTTAGAAGTGTTCCGGAAGCTTTGAGAAGAGACTTGGGCGTCGGGAGCTTTAATCCGAGTTTCTGGAAAAAAATCCTCCTCGAATGGGGGGCCCACAGGGTCTATTTATAGGCAAAAGAAGACCCCGGGCGGTTACCAGATATGTCGCGCAAGTCCCTTGCACGACCATGAGGAGTCGCGCAAGTGTTGAGGCGGCGCGCAAGTGTACTTGCGCGACCAAGAGGGAACTTGCGCGACCTATGGGCAATGTTCTCCTTTTTCATCCCTTTGTCGATTTTTGATGTTTCTTCAAAGGATTAATCACTTTGAGCTCAGATATTCCCTTTTCTGATCTTTAGATTCTGTGACGAAAGGAGCGTCAACAAGCTCTCACATAATGAATATAGATATAATGGAATGACTCAGGACTATGTCTAAAAGTACTATAGAAATTGTATGAAATACATGGATCATACACACAATCCTATGGTGAGTAGAATAGTCATATCTCTCCATAGATTGAATCTTTATGAACCCTTGACTACTGGACCTTTAATTATATAGAGGTCCTGTAGTGGTGTTTATGTAACTTTCTCAAAGCATCACCCTCACCCAGCAGCTCCTCCCTCTAGAACTCCACTTTCTCCTCCATTAGAAATGCCACTCTGGGAGCCTCCATGACTACACTTGTGAGATCCCTGATCACAATGACACCTCTATATTTCTAGTCTATCCACCACAAATTAACCCTCCTCAACACATAGGTTCCGAAAATAATGATCCATGTGACCTCACCCACCACAAGAATTGCATCACCCCTCTCCTGGATGACTAGACCATCTTCATGAACCCCATGTTGTATATCCACATGTCTCAGTATGACAATGGGTAGGTCTTATATACCGATATTCCATTGGCTTATTCCTGCTATAAACTATAGATGAGTAAGCTATTTGATGAACATTGTCGAAACTAGCTACCCATCACCCATCCATTAGGATGTTCCTCATAACCTAACACCACTCCAGAACTCTAGTATAAGTATCAATCCATAAGGAGACTTTGCTAGAATGAATTTCTCTTCAAAGTACCAACTAAAAATTATTCATCATAAATAATCCATATCACACTCCATCGAGGTAATCAAGAATGAGGTCTGTAAACCATGCAACATACTCATCAACAAAGATATCACCCTACTACATCTCTACAAGCTCATGAATACGCACAGAGATAAAGAACAATGGTTAATACTAATTGTGAAATACTTGATAGAAGTATGACCATGATATAATCACCTAATTATTTTTCTAGGTAATAAAAATCCACCGGTTTTGTATTTCTCCATGAAGAATGATAGATGGTAGCATACCCATCTGTTCAGCCTGGGTCCGAACAATCCGGAAACTCATAGCACCTTATCAAACCAAACCTATGCTATATAAGGGCTTGGATAAGCATTAAAACTTAGTGATATCAATATCTATAAATCATATAACATGTTAATCTTGTGTGAATCATAATCCTAATCTACTAGAGATATATGTTCCCCAACACACAATTGATCATCCACCTAAACCACTAGGGGAAACATCTCATAGTTAGTTTCATGAACCGAGGTCATATTACTCAATTGATTATCATTGAAATCCTATATTATCATCCTATATGGACATTAAAATAGAGGAATACTAAAATTTATCAAGAAATACAATAGTTAGATGAGAATATTTGAGGAGATGAATCAAGAAAAAAATTAAATAAAAGAGTCACAATTCAATAAGATTCATTTACCAATTGTTCCCAGCAATCGATTTATGGGTATGCCGAGTCAGCATGAAGGTAGTAAGAGACCTATTGAATGGATATGTCAGCTACGAAATCATCACAAGTATCTATGGTGTGGAATCCACACTCGATACACTCTCTATTTACCTAAGTTCCCAAACTAATCCTTACAACAAGGTCATAATCTAAACACCAACTTAGGGGGTGGTCACCTTTGATACCACTCTATCACAACACCCCCCGGGCCCTTCGTTTCGACATTAAGTCAAGTGACCCACCCCAAATGTGTGAGGTATTGGAAAAAGTGCTATGTATGAAATGATGAAATGTAAATCCTTATTTAAGGTACCTGTATGCATGTTCACAACCATCTCCATGAAATAATATAGATATTATATAAAAGAATAAAAATATATAGTGTAAAACATGTGTGCAACAAACACTAAGAAAACAACATGGTACAACAGTATACTACAAAATTTATATAGGGAGAAAATACATGCCTAAATAAAAATGCAGTAAAAATCTAATAACTAATGGAAAAAGGGAGACTGAAGAGATCATAGAGCACAATCTCAAAATACTTCAATCGAACAAGGTTTACTCTTCTAGGTAAAACTATGATCCTTTGAAGCATACTTCTCCAAGGCTACCACTAAACTATCTGACTTCTGCATAAGACAAGACATGTTTGGGAGATAACCATTTAGGGGTGAGTATATAAATATTCAGTAGGATGACCCAAAAACCATGAATGGATTATTAAAAATATACAAGAGTCATATCAACCTAGAAGCAAGAGGGAAACAAAACCCAATTGATATGTGATGAAAACGAAACCCACGCTAGAGATAATGGGGATCTCTTTCACCACAACCTAGCTGTGAATGATGAGTCATCCTATAGCTCTGAAGGTCCATCTCTAATGCCCAGTATCTCATGAAACCACACAATAATTTTTTTGGAGGGTATGTACCTTACCATTATGCTCCAAATGTAAGGGGGCATAATCTCTTATGGAGGAAATAATCCCTTCCCTAGATTAAAGATGGGTAGTTACACTCTGTAGATAGAGGACCCACACCCTATGGTATGTGGGGTTTCCAACCCTACCTATATAAAGAGTATGGAGGACCCATTCCATGGTGTGATAGGGGAGTTTCCAACCCCTGGTAACACTATAATGGTCACACATGATCATTGTCACAGACTAAGTTTTACTAAAGGAATCATCCCACTCACATAAACTTGTGTTGTTTCTCTAATTCTAGAAAACATTCCCCCATCATGTTATTTGTGGAATACTACACAAGATACAAAACTAGCAGGCCCAAATATGATTCCCAAGAAAGATATATACATGGTGGAAGTCCCTAAGGTTGACCAATCACATGAAATGAATGGCCATGAGGGAATACATAGTGAGTATGTGGGGTAAATGGACTATCTTTCCTTTCTATGGTCTATCCATGTATTTTGGATCATTCTTGTGTAACTCAACTCATGATCATGTACACTGGCCTTGTCTAAGTACTCCTGTCATGTATGAGTACACAGTCATGCCCATATGTTCAGACTTGTTTTATCCCGTGTACCCATAGAGTACACACCAAGCTACCATCACTGGGTTATGTGGTGTGTATAGGTTATAGACAACATGTGATATTAAACTCTACCTGAAAACCTATCTTATACGGTAATGGTGAAACACGGTGTCTGTTCTCTATAATACATGTCATTTACAACATGAATTCACAATAAATAATGAAAACTTCACATATCTCTCCCAAATATCTTCTACTTATTTTTCTTCCTTAAATCACATCATAGAGTGTGGATCTAGGGATGACCATGCCCTATCCATTAAAGGTGATCATATTCTTTCCACTCTAACCTAATATAAGTATTATATTCCAAACTATGTCACATTCTACTTCTCATGTAGAAGGAAAACCCTTGATCCAGCCACCAATCCATATCACCAACACCCACATCCTTCACCACTCCATGATATATCCACAAAAAACTGATTTTTATGTCATACATTCATCCACTATGATTATGAGGATTCAATTACATTTGACCTAGAAAATGTCAAACTCTGACCCATGGGACAAAAATAAAGAACATAAAAAAGTGTGGGAAATAGACAAGAATGAATTTAAATGCCATCATTGGAAGGCGTGATTCTATCCATCAGTTACATGATGGTGAAACTAGGGAGAAATAAATGTAAAACCAAAAGAATATTTTGATTAGGAACACCAAGTAAGGAAGGTCTCATGTAATGAAATTAAACCCTAGAAAATTTATGGAAGACGTACAAATCAATTCTTAAAAATTAATCAGGGGGAAATCCATAAAATAATGTGCCCTATATAGAGCATGGATCAATCTTTAGTGATTAACACGTCCACTACCGATGAATTTGATGACCCCACTACATTTTTTATCCATCCCACCATTAAACTCATTCAATTCATCGTCAATCCTTGATCCACCGGTGAAAATTTAGAACACTTCCTCCTCTCTAATATCTTAGGGTTATGTGGATAACTTGGGGGTTTTCCATAATATGGAATTTATATAAGAGTCCATATATTTTGGATATAAAATAAATAAATAAAATTAATTATATGATTTTATTAATGAAACTTTCAATGATCATCCTCTAGGGAAAATTTGATGTCGACCAACATTATGTCATGACTAGGGTAAATATTATATAATTGAATTTACAGTGGTCTCATATTTCCTATATGACTTCTTAAATAATGGAAAAATCAATTATCCTAAAAAGATACATGGTTTTTCTTTTAGTATACAATAATATTTATAAAGTATTAATTATATGGTCTCATGTTAATGAAACATTTTCCCGACTCCAAGGAAAAATCCAATGATATATATATATATATATATTCAAAAGGCTGAATCCAAAAGATCAGAGTTGATGCACATACTCTACCCAAAACCTCAATCATAGGAACAAATCTGACTAGGAGAATATTTACAGTAAGATATTATTATCTATAAAGATGAATAATCCATCACCTAATAGATAATGGAACTAACACTTTAGGGAATAAATCAATAAATCGAGATCTATGTCATGGTTAAGGTAGTTTATCTTATGGGGTCATGGATAAATAGACCCATAAATGATCACCATATCCCTATATATCCAGATTACTCCTAGAATAAATCTACAGGAATCAAAATACATAGTATAACCCTTCCCTGGGTCTAGTAATATGAGAATTAGTACATATATCATTCTCATGTTCAAAACTGAGAAGGCCTCTTCACACTAATTAGTCTATGCAAATTTGGCCACTCATTGGTCATCCAAATAATAGGCCCTTCCAATATTGAAAAATTGATATGACATATCCATAATATATATATATACATATATAACATTATTTTACATGAATATTCATTACACATCATATTAAATTACAATTTAGGTTTAGAGTGTGTATAAATTAGATACATAATAAACTTATTTTTAAAAAATTATTCAATATATCAAATACATATTCTTTATACATGAAACCATTCTTTACATTTAATACATAATAATTTTCTTTAATAATTTTAAAAGTAACAAAAGAAATAGTGAAATCTAACATTCAACAAGGGGTGAATATAAGAGTTTTAAATTAGAGATCATAAGTGAGAATAAAATAAAACTGTTGATATTAGAATATAATCAAGGTACATGAATATAATATAAGAAAATCATACCTAAAAACATAGATCATAAATCATTAGTTGAGCCATAAGGATTTTGAAATAACATGTGAAATGAGGAATATTAATGTGAAATCATGAGATAATTTTTATAAGTCCTGGATAAATAACATTGGAATTTGGAATAACATAGATTCATGGTATAAAAAATCATATAAAATCATTTATAAAATCAAGGTTCACTGCCATGACCATCAATACATTATGGATAGAGCCCCATAACATTGTGTATTGGGATTACTATGTATTCCCATAACAAAATGGTTTGGGTTCACTCCTAAATCAGTTACTTGTAATCTCAAGAGATATAAATCTTCGCTTAATTCACTGGGGATATATATAATTTTGGTCCCACATATCACATAAAGATAATCATACATATATATTCTATAATAACAAGATCACATTCACAAATATATCCTAGCATAATTAACCCATGAGAAAGAGATGGGTTTTATATAAATTCAATAATCCATAAAAATATTCCACATATATAAAGAAATTTTATGACCACATTAAAACATATTCTCAGTTAATCATAAGAAAAATTAAAGGATATTTACATATGTCAAGATCACTATTTAAGAGTATTAGAAAATTTTTATGAAAAAAATAAGAAATATCCATTTTATATGATTTATTTTAAAAATAAATATCTTATAAAACAATATCTTTGAATAAAAAATGAAAAAGTAAAAAATTTGCATAATTTTTTTTATAAATTGAAATTAAAACTCCATTAAAAAATTTATAGAAAATGGTTGGAGAATGTTACTATATGGAAGAAAAATTAGAAAATATTTCATTCAAACATTAGTCCAAGAAACTAAAAATCAATAAAAATGAAATTGATAAATAATATAAGTACGAATAATAAAATATATAAAATAATTTGAAAATAATGAATATTTAAGAGAATTATTCCCAATCGAAATGGAGATATAAGATTATCTCAACTTACAATAGTCATTCTCCTTTAATTATAAACGAAAGGGGGGTGAAATGGTAAAGAGAATAGTAAGACATAAAAATAACTGGAGGAGAATATAATAAAGATGTATTTATAGATAAATTTAAAATATTTTTTATAAATAGTAAATTAGACATATTGAATATATATTTCAAATTGAGATTGTAAAATAAACCCTTTGGGATTCGGTAACTTTTGAATCAAAATCCATTATAAGATAAAAACTAAAATGGATTTTTAAATCTCCTCAATTGAATGAAAATTATGATAATATAAATCTATGGGGAAGTATATAAACCATAATAAATAATAAAAGTTTCAATTATTGAAGATATATCAATGAATGTAAACTGTGATGAGGAACCCTAACCATTACTCCCAACCTTCATGAAGGTGATTTAATTTCATTCTTAATAAATATAACCAATTTAGTAAATTATTTAATAACATTTTTTATAGTTATTAAATTTTATAATATTTAATTATAATAATTTATTTCACATATATTTGTTAGTTATGGTTTATTTTCAACACTTAATGTCAGTAATTTTGACTACTTCGACCAAGTTTCAAAGTGGTAATATCAATCCACATTAATTGAAAAAAAAATAATTATTAACAGATTTTTAAATGAGGTGTAATCATTTTTTTACAATTTTCTATTTAGTATTGTGTTCATTTTATGGAAGGTATGTGTATGGTTTCTGAGAAGATAATTTATGGCCAGTATGTTCTATGTGATTTACCGATAATAATAAGTTACTTTATAATGACAACTTATTTTTGAGTTAACTCAATATAACCATATTAATTATATAAATTGATATTTAATGTCAAATATTTCATTTATTTATTTATTTATAGTCATCCTTGATGAATATGATGGTGTTGGTATAGCATTGTTTATGTTGATGGTTAAACTGACCCAAACAAGTGCATATTATACTAATGAATGAGTAGGATTATAGGGTTATATAATTTTAATAAAATTTAAATATAAGATGAATGATATTATTATTACATCAATTTAGTGTGTAATTTTATTTAGTGAGAGTTCATATGAGAAGGCAATTGAATAATACGGTAAAGAATGAGATACTCTGATGAATTTTCTCATTTTGTGAATGGATTTTTTAGAGTAAAGGATTTAAGACTTTTTCTTGGGACTCGAGGATACCAAACAAGAGTAATAATTTATTTGATATAATTTGGGAATATATTCAATATATAAAATAGGAAAAATATTTTTTTTGGCAGTGTAAAGGAGATGTCCTTTTATAGGAGAGTTATGAGAGGGATTTTCGCAAATACTCATTTGTTAATGTGTAAGAAATGTATTTTTACATGGAAAGTGGATAAAAATTGATAAAATAAGGTATTTGTTCCATTAATCCCATCATCTGTTAAATTTAGATATATCATTAGAGATATTTTTGGCCTTTACCCCTTAATTTAACCCTTTTTCCTTATTTTACCTTTACCATATTAACTCATTTTTACATAGGTAACATTTTTGAAAAAAAAATTAAACCTCATACCTATATTCAATATGATGGTTTCATATTTGGAATCCATTTAATATAATTCAATTTCTAAATATGAAAATTTAACTGTTAAATGAAAACATTAAATATGTATATAACTATTTTTATAAAAAAACGACTCTTTAAAACATTAAGTGTTCTTGATATTATTTATTATAAATAGGTAATTAAATTAATGTAAATATAACTATTTATAATTTAAGATATTAAATTTTATTATAAACCACCTTTAAAAGTTATCAATTTAATTTATTATGAAAGAAAAATCGAACAACTAGAAAAAATCCATTGAAAAGTATCATTTTTAACAATTAATATATTTAATCACATCCCATTAAAATTATTTATTTATATTATTAACATTAAATTTATTGAATACATTAGTATTAGAGTATTTCTTTTAATTTTATAAACACATAAATTGATTATTTAATTATAATAATATGTAATGAAAAAATAACATTTCAAAAATAAATCATCTTAATTATTTATTTTATTTTTATTTCATTACCGAATTATTTATTATATGTGAATTATATTATTAATAATTTTTCACTAGTGATTACAAAACCTCAATTTAACTATTAGATAAAATTACATCTAATGAATATATATTCAAGGGTCATATATTCAATGACCACATGTCTAATGACCATAAAACAAACAACCATGCAATCATCAACCATAAATATAACATTCATATTACATTTCTATATATATACTTACATACAGATATAAAATCATTCATCTTGTACTAAAATTCATTTTTTAATATGTTTAATGTATTCTAACATGTTCTATCCATTCTATAGTAATTGTTGGCGGTATTCTATTCATAGTAAATCATGACGATGATGATTTCATCCTTGCAGTATTTTTATTTATGTATGGTTTCATTCCATTAGTAATAATAATTATTATATTTCATTTAGTTATATTTTAATGTATTTAATTTTATATTCTAATATTTACCATGATGAAATATAAAAATATTTATTTTAGTTCATTGTTGTGTTTGTGACCATAAATCAAACACACGTGATTTTTTTAAAGGAAAATTAACACTAAATCCATGATCTATTTAATTCTACCCCCATAAAACAATTTCTCCTGAAAAATATTAAAACTCATATTAAAACAAATGAGGGTAATTGTATCTCATTACATTTTCAACTCCCCACATGTCTTCCTAAAACTTATGGAACTTCTAGAGAAATTTTACTGAGTGTTCTTTTATGGTACGTAATTATCTCTATGATCCAAGACTATTACTTTTTATTCCTCATAAGATTGATCATGTTCGAATTGTATGACCTCTAGGTTCATTTCATGTGAATGTTCAGGAATATACTTCCTCAAAAGTGATACATGAAACAAATATTGCACTTCGTAGAGTTTTAGTTTATGTTAAAGGAAATAAGTTATCGTCCTTGTTGGTCGGAGTGCATACTCAAGAAGGGGGTGAATTGAGTTCCGATTAAAATTTATGTTAAAAATATTCTTATTAAAAATCCCCCAAATTGAATAATAAGCTAAATAGTAGTGAATTTTCAATACTGTAAAGGTTCAGTTAGGTTCTCAAGAGATTGATTAGTTCTCAGTTGATATAATCTAAAGATTAGATTAGCTTTTGAAATAGACTTACTGCTTTACAATAAATACAAACACTTGCTAGTTTAACTATCAGAGTTACTTTAAAATAGATTTGTATTTCAAAGTACTTAGAAGCAGAATATTCAATATAGTTTAAAACAAAATAAATAAGCATAGTAGTTTTAACCAAGAGGTTCATTCTCAAGCCGAGACTTAGTCATCTCAAACAATTTATATAAATTTTGATCCACAACCTGGATCAGGGTAAACAATAGTACTCAGACTGTCCAGGTACTAAGACCTATACCACAGTTCTATGTGGGGAAAAAAACAATAGCACACAGGCTATCCAGGTCACACTTGACCTCTACCACTATCCACAGTGGGAAATAAGAGTATAGGGAAAGAGTGAGTGAGGACTAAATCCTCCAGTTTAGCACAGGAGTTAGTGTGTGTATGTAATGTACAAAGTACACCCACTTCTCAAAAGTAAGTAAAAGAATCACTGAGAGAGAGAGTAGATATTATTTTAGAATGCTCTAGTGATTTTAAGTGCATCTTTGGACTCCTTTGATTAAATAGAAATTCTTCTGAGTCCTTCTCTGGTTTTTGTCTTGAAAACAGAGTGTCGTTTTTGTATTTGACTTCCATTGTATTCAAGTCTTGTTTGAGGTTTCAATAGGCTTTTCAGCACAAAAATTTCCCTCAGCTTCCATCAAAAGTTATTCTCCCCTTTAAACTCTGGTTCATGTGTTCTTTCTGTATCATATGAGTATCTTCGTGTATCACCACACCCAGCAGCTTTTTCACTTCTTTTGAGCTCTCTTTATGCTCGGGTTTTGTATTTCCTTTTATAGCTTTCAGCTCTGGCAATGAGAATGATTACCTTTTTACAAGTACAGGGTATGGTTCCTGAAATACCAACCACTATCATTAATTAATTGTACGTGCATTAAAAACATGAAATATGATCGTTGCTTAATAAATAAATAAAAATAGAGTTTAGAGAAATAGTGATCAGTTTCCATTAGAAGCTGTTACTCCTTGTAACAGTATCTTTCTTGAATCGGTTGCTCCTTCTATCAGTATTTCCTCTTATCGATTGATATTCTTATCGGTATCTCCTTCTATCAGTATCTCCTTCTATCAGTAGCTCCTTCGTATTGGTGGACTGTGTGACGGTAGCTGTCTGTCTGTATGAGAAGACTTGTATCGATAACTATCTGTCGGTATCTGTCTATATCGGTGGACTTCATAATGGTAGCTTGTATCGGTAGGTCTCTGTGTAGCGGTGATATCTTATCGGTAGCTCCTTGTATCGGTAGACTTGAGTAGCGGTGACTTCCTTATACCGGTGGACTTCACAGTGGTAGACTTACACATATCGGTAGACTTACTCTAACAGTAAACTTTCGGTGTACCGGTAGACTTACATACTGGTAGCTCTGTTCTGTATCGAAGACTAGGTGTATGTTTGTCTGTATCAGTAGCTATGTGCATACCGGTGGACTTATGCATACCAGTTGAATTAACACTTATATGTTCTATGCAAAACATATCCAGATTGAGTTAGAATTATTTTAAAGTATGTATAAACATAGAAAAACATTGATTACCATATTCTAATTATTATTTTGATATTTTTGTCAACATCGGATTATAAAAACATATTAAAACATAATTGGGATTACCAAATCATATTAAAGCATAATTGGGATTATCAAAATTGGTGAGGTCAACAATATCCCCCTTTTTGATAATCACAAATTATGATATTATAATCCAAAATAATCAGTAAAGTATCATAGGATATAGTATTAAGAGTAAATTTATCAGAGAAAACAATGTACGAGAATTATAAAACAAATGTATCAGAGAATAGATTATTAGATGCAAATGTATCAGAGATATGAAACAACTGTATGTGAGATATACAAAAAATGTATCAGAGGTAAAAATATAAAACAAATGTACCAGAGGTAAATGTATTATGCTCATAAAATATAATGATTTTTCATATCAGTGCTCCCTCTTTGTATAATTTCTCCCCCTTAGATATAGATATTATTTTTTTCTCCCCTTTTGTGATCAGAAAAAAGTGGGACAGAAAGGAATTACAAGAAAAGAGAAGTAACAGAAGGTAAAAGAAAGTAAGATCATATATAGATTCCTTGGGGAAAAAAGATACAGATAAGTACATAATTGAAACAAAAAGAAATACAGGTGATTCCTATAAAAGGTCCTAGACACTAATCAATCCACCTCTTAAATGTACACTTTGTATTTGGTTTTAGGTTCATAGGTAGAATCAGACTGGGTAGCTTCATAAGAAGGCTTGGGAATCCCAGAAATCACTACTGGTGGTTGAGAAACAGAGACTATTACTGGTCTGTAGTGGGTGGCTCTCCGTGTAATTGTAGGAGTGAGGCTCCGGATTGCTTGGACTGGAGTCATATGAGGAATGGAGGCAGACTGAGCAGAGGCAGGTAGAGCTAGAGGTGCATAGATTGGAGTACTGTCCACATGAAAAAATGGCAGCAACAGATTCCTAAAGTCCATTATAATTCCTCCTCCTCTCTCCATAGTAGAAATGAATTCATCCTTATTCTCCATGAATTTATCCAAAGAAGGAGTCAACTCCCTGAGCTTGTTGACTTGTTCTTTGAAGGCTTGAGTGACAGGGGGTAGCTTTAGGTTTTCTAACATAATCATGAAATGGTTTTTGAGCTGATTCTTGGTATAGAACATTTGGAAGTAGTAATCCACTTTATCTTTGACCTCCTTTTGAGAAGCAGTAGCCTCCCTCATAAAATTTTGAACAAATTTCCCTATATCCCTAGTGGTAGTAACCACTTGGGTCAAGGAAGAAGAGTCTACAGAGCCACTAGTTGATGCTGAACCAAGCTCCTCTTTCATAAAAGCTCTAATTTGATCAAATTCTACTGAAGGTATGGAAGTAAGAGAACCAAGAGAAAAATCCACAGTTTCCTTGAAGCTTTTAGTTATCCCACTGATAAGTTTTTTCACAAGAGTTTCCTAGGTGCTGACATGCTGCTCCATGGATTTCTTAAATCCCTCAAAAACATCCACAAATTGCCTTACTACTCCTTTAATGAAATTTATATCAGTACTCATTTGATCTTGAGAACTACTCATGGTACTTAGAGAATCAACAGACTGCTTCAAGGCAACAATGGCTCCTGTCTAGCTCTCAATCTGAGAATGACATACTCTTATCTCATTCATCATTTCTGTCATATGTCCTGACACCATACACCCAAGAGAGAGTTCTAAAGATTTTTCCAATTTTCTCAGTTCTTCAATAAAATAGCTCTTTAAATCTCCAACTGAAACAATCCATGTCTCCTTCAATTCATCCTTAAAAGATTCAAGATCAGCCATAGTAACCAGATTGTCAGCCACAACTACAGGTTCTCTTTCTATTCCAATACTAGCCACCGAGTCATTCATAACAGATTGAATGGATGATATTAAAGAGTTTTCCATTTTTATTATCTCTTCCACAAAAGAGGTCTTGAGATCAGACTTCAACTGGTCTAGATCAGCTCTTCTTACCACATCCTTAGGTAACAATTCAGAAAAGATATTATAGTCAACTTGTGGACTATTGATGGGTGTATCATCTTCAGAATCAGGATATTCCAACCCAAAAACTACAAAACCTGTGTCTTCTTCCCAGTATTCAATTCCATCAGCTATTGAAACATTGCCAAGTCTGATTGGATGCTCCCCCTCAACTGGTGCATTCTCCTGTATATGTAAGTCAATAGCACCCTCACTAGCTCGGTCTTCCTCAAAAGAATCCTCCACAATCATCTCCATTTCTCTAATGGCAGGAGGCTCCTCAGGAATAGGTGTTGATATATATACTTCCACAAGAATAGGTTCTGGCACAATAGTACTTCCAATCAATGGACTCAAACTCAAAGTGGCAGAAGAAGATTCTTCAGTTTCATATCCTTCTTCTTCTTCAATTTCTGGGTCAGGCTGGTCTTCCTCATCAATAGATTTTTCTTCATTGCTTTCTTTTAAGACAATTTCCTTTCCAGATGACACAAATTCAGCAACTAGACTTAGAGGCAAGTCTGGATCCCTTCCATTAGCTATAGAGGTATCATCTTCTTCATCAGTATCATCACTATAATGAGGTTACTCTTCATCAGGTCCTAGAACTAGATCCCTCACATCCTTAAGCCTAGAAGGATTATCCACAAGATTAAACTTATCATATAGCTTCTCATCATCAATGACCCATTCTCTTCTCCATGGATTCCAATTGATCATTATGTATTTACAGATAGTTTTGGTAATACAGAAGTTGTCTTTAATAACCATTGTCTCATCCTGAGACTTAGCCACTCCTTTTACTTTGATCATCAAAAAGATCATCTTTGCAAAGAATATAGCATTGGTTTTTGATTTTGGCCTGGTCATATCTTCAATTTGAATCATCAGCAGTCTACATAGGTTCACTTTAATACCATGTCTTAACAGATGTAGCAAATAAATATCTTGGTATTTCAGATTTGCAAAGTCCCCTCTCCTTGGACTTAGTACATGTTGAATAAACTTAAACAACAACCAGTTCTCTCCATCCATTTCTATAGAAACTACCTTTATTGGTGTGTCATATCCTATTAATTCTTCCAAGGAAGCTTCATACTTAAAGATGTCACTAGTAGGAGGTACTGATTTTGATAAATATCCAAACTCTCCTTCATGTGGAACTTTCAGGCATTCAACCCATTCAGTAGAGGAAAAATCTATTTCTTTTCTATTCACAACTGATATCAACCTATTCTCAGTTTCTGATTTCTCAAAACGAACAAACTCATAAAATTATTTTACCAGCTTCGGATAGTAGGGACCATTGTTATTCGAGAATCACTCTACCTATTTTTTATCCTCTAGTACTTCTAGAACTAAAGACTTACTGGACATCAGCCATTCTGCGCACAACTCTTTCTCCACTACTATTTCCCTTTAAATGAGATGTGGATTTGTAGGTTTATTCACTTCACTTCCACCACTAGACTCTCCTTTGAGTCTATTAGATTTAGTCTCATCATTCTTTTCACTAACTAGTGGTCTCTTCACTCTTTCCATTATGGAAATTGCGAGGCTTAGAGTTCGAAGAAAATCAAAGGTTTGGGAGCTAAGGCTTGAAGGTAAAGGGTTTGAGGTGGATCGAGATTAGGTCAAGATTTATGTTTTATCATTTAGGAATCACAAAATGAAAATATAAAACATAATAAATATAATATAAATGGTACAAATTCTGGTGGATAAAGATACAGAAGTTTAAAAATAGCACAACCTAACGATAACACATACCGGTGAGGATTCCTAACGGTGAGGTATTCTAATAGTGAGGTCCACTAACAGTGAGGTATAACAGTGATAATTCATACCAGTGAGTTATAACAGTGAGGATTCATACCGGTGATGTTTAAAAGTGGGTATTCATACCGGTGAGGTATAATAGTGAGGATTCATACCGGTGAGGTATAATAGTGAGTATTCTAACGTACAAATTCTATAATTCCTAACTCATGTCTAATGTAACTTAACATGTCCGAACTTAAAGTCTTGGTGAAAAAGTCAGCTAATTAATGTTCAAAACCTATAAATTCACGAGTAATATCACTATTTTGGTAATGATCTCTCAAAAAGTGGTGCCTTACATCAATGTGTTTGGTCCTAGAATGATACATGGGATTCTTAGAGATGTTAATTGCACTAGTGTTATCATAGTTTATATATACATGTCTAAACTAATATCCATAGTCCAATAGTGTATGTTTCATCCATAGAATCTGTGCACATCAACTACTAGCACCTATATACTCTGCTTTAGCAGTAGACAATGCATCATAATTCTGATTTTTATTACACCATGATACCAAGGACTTACCTAGAATATGACACATTCTAGAAGTACTCTTTCTATCTAACTTGAAACCAGAAAAGTCAGCATCTGAATAACTTATTAAATTGAACAATTGTTCTTTTGGATAAAATAATTCTAAGTTAGCAGTATGTTTAAGATATTTGAAAATTCTTTTAACAGCGAGCAAGTGTGAATCTTTTGGATTAGCTTGAAATCTTGCACACATACAGATACTAAACATAATATCTGGTTGACTAGTAGTAAGGTAAAGTAAACTTCCAATCATACCTCTGTAGTTGGTTTGATCCACTGGTTTTCTAGTTTCATCAGCATCTAACTTACAGGTGGTACTCATAGGTGTGTCACTTTCCTTAATACTATCTAAACCAAAGCATTTTAAAAGATCTTTTTTATATTTATTTTGATTTAAAATAATACCATTTTCAATTTGAAAAACTTGAAATCCAAGAAAATATTTGAGTTCTCCCATTAAACTCATTTCAAATTCATTTTGCATGCTCTTTGAAAAATCAATACACAAAGTATGTTTAGAATATCCAAAAATAATATCATCAACATAGATTTGTACTATCAAAACATCTTTAGAAATCCTTTTAATAAAGAGAGTTGGATCATCAATCCCTTTAAAAAAACATTTTGAAATAAGAAAACTACTAAGTCTATCATACCAAGCTCGCGTGGCTTGTTTCAAACCATATAAATCTTTAGATAGCTTAAAAACTAGATTTGGAAAATGAGGATTAGTAAATCCAGGTGGTTGTTCAACAAAAACATCTTCAATTATAAAACCATTTAAAAAAGAACTTTTAACATCCATTTGATATAATTTGAAATTCTGATGAGCAGCGTAGGCAAGTAGAATCCTAATAGCTTCTAATCTAGCTACATGTGCAAAGGTTTCCTCATAGTCTATTCCTTCTTCTTGACTATATCCTTGTGAAACTAGCCTTGCTTTGTTTCTAATGATATTTCCAGATTCATCAACTTTATTTCAAAAAAAAACATTTAGTGCCTATGGTCAAGGTGTCCTTAGGTCTGTCAAGTAATTACCAGACTTTGTTTATTTCAAATTGATTTAATTATTCTTGCATAACCATTACCCAAAATTCATCATTGATAGCATCATTGATATTTTTAGGTTCTAACTGTGAAAGAAATGCTTGATGTTCAACCTGATTTCTTAGAGAATCTATAGTTTGTGACCCTCTATCAAGATTATCGACAACAACATCTAAAGGATGATTCTTTAGAATCCTAGTTGATCTAGTAAAGGGAGGACTAGAAATTTCAGGTTCTTCTCTATGTTTAGGTTCATGAGGAGAAGATTCTAGAATATTTCCAGAACTGGTTGTCTTTGCAACAAGTTCACTGATTTTATCATTAAGGTCCAGAATAGATAGATCTTCTTCAAGATTTTCAAGAGAATATTTAGGTTCATGTGGATCAGTTTCATCAAATTTGATTTGAACATATTCTTCCACACATCTGGTTCTTTTTTTAAAGACTCCATAGGATTTTCTAGTTATAGAGTAACCTAGAAAGATTCCCTCACCACTTTTAGAAGCAAACTTGTCAAGATTATCCATAGTATTAAGAATAAAGACTTTACAACCAAAAACTCTGAAGTAACTAACTTTAGGTTTCCTATTATTCCATAGTTCATAAGGGGTCTTCTTAAGAAAAAGTCTAATCAAAACTCTATTTATAATATAACAAGCTGTAT
Organism: Viscum album; assembly: GCA_963277665.1. NCBI lineage: Eukaryota > Viridiplantae > Streptophyta > Magnoliopsida > Santalales > Viscaceae > Viscum > Viscum album. The sequence goes on from OY728139.1 coordinate 483,138,066, forward strand.
TCACAGCTTTAGTCCAAAAATAAATAGGTAAATCATATTCATTGAGCATATTTATTGCAATTTCCTGAAGGGTTTTATTTCTTCTTTCTACTACACCGTTCTGTTGAGGTGTCCTAAGGGCAGAAAAGTTGTGACTATAGCCATTGTGTGAGCAGTATGATTCAAACTCGTGATTTTCAAACTCATGGTTGTGATAACTTCTCAAGGTCTTAATCTTAAGTCCACTAAGGTTCTCTACAGATTTGGAGTATTTAATAAAATAAGTACAAGCTCCACTTTTATAAGCTAGAAAGTATACCCAAGTGTATCTAGAAAAGTCATCTACTAAGACATAGACATAATACTTCCCATTTAAACTAGAAACCCTTGAAGGTCCAAATAAATCCATGTGAACCAACTCAAGAGGTTGAGAAGTTGAAACTTCTTTCTTTAATTTGAATGAAACTTTATATTGCTTTCCCTTTTGACAGGGAGTACAAACTTTGTCTGGTGGGAATTTTAGTTGAGGTAGGTCTCTAACTAAGTTTTTCCTAGTCAGTTTTCTAAGTGAATGTACATTGCAGTGTCCTAATCTTCTGTACCACAACTAGGATTATTTCTAAAAAGCATTTAAACAAGTAATATTTTATTTGGATAAAGAATTAAAATCAACTGCATAAACATTTTCATTTCTTAAAGCAGAAAATACTAAAACATTTTTAGAATTAAAAACATTGCAAGCATCATTTTCAAATTTAACATTGAAACCATCATCACACAACTGATAAATACTTAACAGGTTGTATTTTAATCTATCAACAAATAACACTTTAGAAATTAAAACTGAGTCGGAGTTACCAATCTGGCCTAAGCCGATGATTTTTTCTTTTTAATTATCACCAAATGTGACATACCCTCCATCAAATTTGATTAAACTCTTGAAACATGAGTATTATCCAGTCATATGCCTTGAGAATCCACTTTCCAAGTACTATATTTTCTTATGGGAACTCTTCCAGCAAGTATCCTGCAAAACAGTTTTAAATAGAAAATGATTTTGGTACCCAGATTTTCTTGGGTCCAGACAGGTTTGCAAGCATAACTTTTGGTATCCAGATTTGTCTAATGGGTCTCATACAATCAATAGATTCAAGAGATTTTGAAAAATAAACTTTGTTTGATCTATAACCATGTGAATAACTAGTTGAAGCATATGAATTTCCAAAACTGGAACTAGCAGCATTCTGTCCAGTTTTAGGAATAAATCTATTTTTAGTAATCTATCTTTCTCCAGGCTGATAGCCTATTCCAGTGGTATATTTTGGCGCCACTTGTTTTCCAAGCATTTGATTTAGAGTATTCTTTCCATTTGTGAACTTATCTAAGTCCTTCCTTAATTTCTCATTAGATAATTTCAGTTCAGTATTTTCCTTAAATAATTGAGCATTCTTTTCCTTTTCTATATCAAGTGCAGATTTAACAGAGCTGGTCAAAGCATGCTATTTTTTAAGGTCTTATACTTTTCCTTTAATTAATTACATATTTCTTCTAACATATTACAATATTTAGATAATTCATCTTTAGACATATTATCATCACTACTTTCATTCCCAGAATAATAATCATTCAGCATAGGGGAAATAGGTACCTCAGAAGTATTAGTCATGCAACACATGTTGGCACGATTCTTCTTAGAATCAGAAACTTCAGACTCACTTGTGCTATCTTCTGAAGCACTCCAGGTTTCCTTCATGGATTTGTTATATTTTCTGTCCTTGTAGTCATATTTATTCTTAAGCTTCAATTTTGTACAGTCAGCCTTAATGTGTCTTTTCCTTTTGCATTCATAACACACTATCTCATCATCTTTATCAGCTTTCTTCCAGTATTTCTTCCACTAAACTTTATTGTCATATTTACCCTTATAATTTGGGTTTTTGAAAAATTTATTCTTCCTATAGAATTTTTTTAAATAGTCTGGCTATTTGATCCATCTATTCATCACATTCAGAATAGGAACTTCCACTTGTTGAGATTTCAGTAGGTATGTGAACTTTCTCCTTATCCTTGCTCTTTGAGGCAGTAGACTTAAATGCCACTAACTTCCTCTTTGGTTCATCATCTTCCCCCTTGTTTACTTTGAGTTTTTCTTTATACATCATTAGATTACCAATTAGTTATTTAACAGGCAGATCACTAATGTCATAAGATTCTCTAATTGAAACCGATGTTCCTCTCCATCTATCTGGAAGACATCTTAGGATCCTCATGATTTTCTCCTTTGCAGGAACAACTTTTCCAAGTGAGCTCATTGTATTTACAATTTTGTTGAACCTGAGATACATGTTAGAAATAGGTTCATCAGGCTTCATTTTAAAATTATCATACTTAATAGTATAAGTTTTTATTCTCATTTCATTAACATTAGTTGTTCCATCATGGAAAACACCCAAGGTATCCCAAATTTCATAAGCAGTTTTACAAGTAGATATTCGATTAAATTCTTCATCACCTAAATCACATTACAAAATATTCATTGATTTACAATTATTATTGTAATCTGTTTTAGTAGGTTCATCCGATGTAGTTCTTTCAGTTTCTGGAATCTTATGCTGAGTCTCTATAGCAGTCCAGATATAAAAACTCATACTTTCTAAGTGAATTTTCATTTTCAGTTTCAATTGGGCATAATTAACACCATTAAAGAATGGTGGCCTGTTGGTATCAGCACCTTCTAGTCTATTATCCATAATTAGATTTTAGCAAGTATATTTAAAGAGATAAAATTTAGAACTAACATAAATTTGGGATCTTTAAGCTACAACTAAAATCACAGTTGAAAAACAGAGTGTTTGGAAATCCTTTATAAAAAAAACCCCTGATACCAAATGTTGGTCAGAGTGGATACTCAAGAGGGGGGTGAATTGAGTTCCAATTAAAATTTCTGTTAAAAAGATTCTTATTAGAAATCCCCCAAATTGAATAATAAGCTAAACTGTAGTGAATTTTCAATACTGTAAAGGTTCAGTTAGGTTCTCAAGATATTGTTTAGTTCTCAGTTAATCTAATCTGAAGATTAGATTAGCTTTTGAAACTGACTTACTTCTTTACAATAAATGCAAACACTTGCTAGTTTAACTATCAGAGTTACTTTAAAATAGATTTGTATTTCAAAGTACTTTGCAGTGGAATATTCAATATAGTTTAAAACAAAATAAATAAGAACAACAATTTTAACCAAGAGGTTCAGTCTCAAGAAGATACTTAGTCCTCTCAAAAAATTTATATAAATTTTGATCCACACCCTAGATCAGGGTAAATAACAGTACTCAAACTGTCCAGGTACTAAGACATCTAACCACAGTTCTACGTGGGGAAACAAAACAATAGCACACAGGATATCCAGGTCACACTTGACCTCTACCACTATCCACAGTGGGAAATAAGAGTATAGGGAAAGAGTGAGTGAGGATTAAATCCTCCAGTTCAGAAGAGGAGTTAGTGTGTGTATGTAATGTACAGAGTACACACACTGCTCAAAATTAAGTAAAAGAGTCACTGAGAGAGAGAGTAGATATGAGTTTAGAATGCTCTAGTGATTTGAAGTACATCTCTGGACTCCTTTGATTAAACAGAAATTCTTCTGATTCCTTCTATGATTTTTGTCTTGAAAACAATGTTTCGTTTTTGTATTTGACTTCCAGTGTATTCAAGTCTTGTTCGAGGTTTCAATAGGCTTTTCAGCACATCAATGTCCCTCAGCTTCCAGCAAAATTTCTTCTCCCCTTTAAGCTCTGGTGCATGTGTTATTTCTATATCAAATGAGTATCTTCGTGTGTCACCACTCCCATCATCCTTTTCACTTATTTTCAGCTCTCTTTATACCCGGTTTTTGTCTTTCCTTTTATAGCTTTTAGCTCAGGCAATGGGAATGATTACCTTTTTACAAGTACGAGGTACAGTTCCTGAAATACCAACCACTATCATTAATTAATAGTACGTGCATTAAAAACATCAAATATGACTGTTGCTTAATAAATAAATAGAAATAGAGTTTAGAGAAATAGTGATCAGTTTCCATCGGTGGCTGTTACTCCTCGTAATAGTAGCTTGCTTGAATCGGTTGCTCCTTCTATTAGTAGCTCCTCTTATCAGTAGCTCCTCTTATCAGTATCTCCTTCTATCAGTAGCTCCTTCTATGGGTAGATCCTTCGTATTAGTGGACTGTGTAATGGTAACTATCTGTCTGTATCAGCAGACTTGTATCGGTAACTGTCTATCGGTATCTGTCTATATCGGTGGACTTCATAATGGTAGCTAGTATCGGTAGGTCTATGTGTCACGGTGAGCTCCTATCAGTAGCTCCTTGTATTGGTAGAGTTGAGTAGTGGGGACTTCCTTATACCGTTGGACTTCATAGCGGTAGACTTACACATATCGGTAGACTTACTCTAACGGTAACCTTTTGGTGTGCCGGTAGACTTACATATCGGTAACTATGTTTCGTATCAAATACTAAGTGTCTATTTTTTTGTATCAATAGCTATGTGCAAACCGGTGGACTTATGCATACCAGTGGACTTAACACTTATCTATTTTATGAAAAACATATCCAGATTGAGTTAAAATTATTTAAATGTATGTATAAACATAGATAAACATTGATTAACATATTTCAATGATTATTTTGATATTTTTGTCAACATAGGATTATAAACACATATTAAAACATAATTGGGATTACCAAAGCATATTAAATCATAATTGGGATTATCAAAACAGGTGAGGTCAACAGTCCCCATCCTATTAAATATTTTTAAGGGTCCAATATATATAGGGATCAATATTACATGTATCTCAAATCTCATAACCCTCTACCATAGTGATATTCAAAGGAAAACCTTTTCAACAACTTTAGACTTTCAAATCTTGTAGTTGATTATTAGTGCAACTCTTCTATTGACTTTATGATTCCTTAATAAATCATTGAATTTTTTCAAACCTCAATGACATGTCTTGGGAAACAAATGGTTCAAGTAGCTTCCAATGCCTTGATTTATTCTAATTTGTTAGAGTTTTTCACAAATTAATAAATAAATCCACATACTATACCAAAAAATGATATAATAGAAACTATTGTTATATGATGCCACACAAACATGTCATGGTGTTGTTCCCAAACTACTTTCAAACTGATCAATTAGGATCTCAAAATTTCTTATAGGTTTTGAATGTCCCTTTTATATTAACCATCAATAAAAGAATGAAAAACAATGTTAAAGATCATCTCTATATCCAATCATTATTAATGAATTGTCTATAACATTTATGTAATACTCAAATCTCAATTAGATACAATTATGAGTGACACATCATATCATCTTCCAATTTATTATATGTATATATTTTCAATTTGACCAAGAAATAAACATTCTCAAATAATAGAGATACATGTTTAATTCATACAGATACCAACTACAAAAAAAGTATAATAATTGGATTTATAAGTTTTGGAAAATGATATATTTATATCCATGGTGATATCATACCATTTCCATACATTTATGTGTAATAATTAAATTATCCTTATATAATTATTTAATTCTAGTACTATAACTTGTTTCATACCAAGAATGGCTTCAATATCCTTCTTCATGTATAAATTTAGGAAATATCCTTGAGATCACTATATGTCTTCATTCATCTAGTATGGATAGAGAGTGTTGATCTATGTGAATCATCCAACATATTATTCTTTATTTATTTTATTGAAGTTGTACATATTCATTTACAATATCGTATATTTCCATCAACGTTATAGTTGAACTATAGAATATTCCTTACATTCTTTTATAGTTGTATATCCTACTTTCTGCCTAATTGGTCATCACATGGAAGTATGGTTGATCATTCATTTAGGTAGGAAGGAATTTATACCTTTCCCTTTTGATTACCATGTTCATCCTCTATTAATCCATGGGTATTGAGTTTCTTTTATCCTTTATCATGGATAAGATAGCGTGATTTTTCCTATACATAGCGTCTACCACATTCTTTTCATTTCCATGATAGTAATGTATTGATAAATCATAACCCTTGATCAACTCCAACCATTTCTTTTGGAATATGTTCAAATCCATGTGGGTGAATATATTATATAAAATCTTATTATAATTATATATATATATATTCAGATAGGGGAAGTCCACCTATTTATTGACTCAAACATATCCTTGTATTATTATTGGTAGAGGAAACCCATTACATGATTCATTGACCTGGTGGGTATTAAACCCCATGAAAATTACATATATGACCCAAAATACATAACACTTAGTATGTTCCCATTCAGTTGTTTCCCAAGACCGAGTGTTATGATCACCTTACTAGGAACCAGCCTCCGTCAAGACCATGTCCTGCAGAGAGGACAATCGTCCATCACTGAATCTGATACTCATCAACGTCATGGTCCACCTCCAGACAAGCTACCACCTTCCATATATATAATTTCACCATCGTCTTTGAGAATGACATCATCCACTGCGCTAATACAATTGTTTAGCATCTTTCATTGAAGTCCTACAGCTGTCCTGCTAGCATCGAGGACATCTATCCATTATTGTAGTCCTCCCACAGACCAGATGACACACGCTGCTGATAGAATTTCCGCATCATCATCGATAAGAATGTCCACCACCATGTTTATATCTCTGTTTAGTGTCTTCCATTGAATCCCACTAATCAAGCCACCTATATTGAGGCCTTCTCTCTATTGTTTGGTGTCTAGAGGTCATCCATCCCACCAATGACATCCATCATGTTTCCTTGATTAGTCTGATGGTTGTGTGATCGATCTAATGTAACCTGCAAATAATTTTTCCTATCCTAAAGTGGGAAAATATTTTTACAGTAGGAATGAAACCTCTTATCCACACTCCATTGAAGTAACAGATGGGTACAAATCACTAACTGATCTATAACTCATTGGAATTAGTATATATATCACACTTTTAACCATAGAGATAATGCATCTAGTTCTTTAATGAAAACATTTCCACATCTAGCTCAAAAATCATTCCTCTATTGATTTTTCTCATAACAAGTATGTTTATGTGTGGTTAAAGCGGTCATTATATCAATTTGTATGAGGAAATATCTCAATCTCTTATTTGATGCATTGTTATAAATCATAAACCCTTCTATACTATAGTGTAGATTGATAATAGGTGTGCTTACTAACCATCTCTTAGTATCATTCAAATCTTTGTCACACTCATCTATCTAGAGAGACTTTAATATTCTATGTAAACATAGTTATATGACTTTATATTTGTGAGAAATTTCTCAAAAATAATCAATAGTCTCCAACCAATCTAAGAAAAAAATAGATATATATTAAAATAGTTATTATAAGCCATTATTTAATCAAATATATATTTTATGGATATATATATATATATATTCATTTGAGATTACGAGACCCAAGAAAGATATATTTGGTTGCTACAACTAACACTTAATAAAATTTTCATACATTTTTCTCTTTCCCAAGGTCTTCAGTACATTCCTCAAATAATATTTATTCTATTACTTTCATATTTAATATATAATGATATAATCTAAAAACATAGATAAAATCAATTGATGTAATCTCCAAACACTATATTCACTATATTTAGTAAGATAATAGGAGAAAATTTTCTCTTAAATTGAATCACAATTAATTCTTTTTTTTGAATACCTCAAAAAAAAGTGTTTATTTTTTATATCCAATATTTTCACCCATAATTGATGATATTTAGGTCAATGGTTAATATCTGAGAAGTATGTATCCCTATATGGTTGATTGTAAAAGTAATCAATATAGGGCATATGATACTTGTCCTTCATCATGATCTTGTTAAGTTCACAGTAATCATTTTCATAGATGCATTGATCTTTATTTCTTCCTTACTAATATTTTCTGGGTCTGGAATATTCTAGAGTGGGTTAAATATAATTATAAACAAATATTGAATTTTACCCCACACTAAATTTTAAACTACTCAAAAGCTATAAACTCGGAATATATTATATTAAAAACAATAGAAATGCAGTGTAAAATAAAAATTGGAAGTTATGACCATAATAAGATAAATAAAAACCAGTATAAAAATGATATAAAATAAAAAATTCAATGGAATTTTTTATAAATCCCATTAAAATCCATTAAACAATATTATTAATGATATAAAAAAGTTCCACAAAAACGAATTTTTCCCTTTTACTTTAATTTAGTGAGATGATTAGTACTTCGATCCAAGGGATACAAGTTCTGAACCCTAAAACTTCATAGATCTACTTAATAAAAAATACTAGTTTTTAATCAGAGAACTCCCTCCAAAAAAATAATAGTAGGTAGATCTATCTGGAAGATCCACTTTAATCATCCTGATCAGTGGCATGTCCTACCCCAAACTTCATTGAACTCAATGTTTGGAGGATAAATATTTATAGCCTTAGAATCTCATCATTAATAAAGGATTAAAATAAAAAATAATTTTAGTGGAATTACTCAGAGATTTAATAAAAATCACCTTACATATATAATCTCAATGAATCACATTAAAAATGATAAAAATGGATTCTCTGAACACTGAGTTAATATACACCGTGATTTAATATTCTTGATCATATTCTATTACTTATAAATCAATCTAAATTTTTAGACATCAATGAAAAAAATTCAAAAAATTCTAATTTTGTGGTTATGAAAAAATTTGAAGCTATACTATCTTCCATTGAATATAGTTCAGTATTACTTCACAAATATCTAGAACTTTCATGGATCAAATTGATCTCACCAAAACCTATGAATCAAAATTTAATTCCAGATAAAAAGTAAAACTATCAAAAATTTAAGAAAGTGCATATAGTATAAGGAATGTGTAATGATTCATCAAAACAAAGGATCCATAGGATTTAATTTTATGAAAATGATTCAAAATTATAACCCATTTTGATAACCAAAAAACAAGACAAACTAGGTAAAACATGACAACCAAAATATATATAAATACAAATGAAATAAAACAAAGTAAAAAACTCCATGAAACATTTATAAAACTTACTCCACCTTAAGATATTAAATTAATTTCTCTATAAACATCATTAAAATTTATGCCTAAAAAATCTCAAAAATCTCCCAAATGTATCCCCATAACTGAATCAAAAGACACATACTTTATCTCCTTTAAATATAGAATTATTATTCTCAAAATATTTATCTAACTTCTCCGTGAAACTGAAATTTAATTCCCCACTTCATATGCCATTGATATTTTGATTCTATATGCTTTGACACATAACCTCAAGCTCACCTATTGGTACACCAGAGGATAAAAACTAGATTCAAGGGACCATGATGTTACTTTGGGGATATTATTCCGTCAAAATCATAATGTGAAATAGAGAATTAAATAAATTAAATATCATCTATCCGAATATAAATAAGTAAAACAATTCATAAATAATGTTATAGGTAAAAAATTAACCCTTTATATATGAAAATTCATTTTACACCCATGGCCGAGTCACACATGTAAGAAAATAGCATACACCACTTCACAATAATCAAAAGGAAAAAATGGAAGAAACTAAAAAAATCCCCAAATGGTTTATGTACTAACCCAACCATAATCCCCAAGATCTATCCAATCCAATATCAAGAATATTATATAGGGTGATTTTCTTATCTATACCTACATCCATGATGTCTTCCTAGCTACCAATTGTAGGCCCAAGAATGGTGTGAGTGTGAATTTGTATCACAAAAAAATGGTGTAAAAAATCATATCCATTTTGATACAATATAATTCAAGATGTTGTATTTCATAAATAATAAAGTAAAGAAAATGAATAAAGAAATGAAAAAATACACTCAATCCTCGAGCTTCGTGATGACACTCAGACCAAACATACCTTCTTAAGCCAGTGATAGATGTCTCTGAGTTTGTCTTGATGACTATTCCAACCATAGTTAACACTTGGAATGTAGGAACTCATATGATTATTCTTAATACCATGTACCATGATGAATCTAGGTACTTATCCTCGACATTCCTGAGTAGTCGGTATCATGTGTGATCCATGATGGTTATACTATAATTCCAGACTCACATGTCATTTGAAATCTAAAGAGTTCATCATGATCTCCCCACTTATGTAGCATCATATATCATATATAATCCAAGAAGATCATCCTTATAATCACTTTTATTTAGTAGTGTCTATTATATATAATTTTTGGAGCTCATCCCAACATTCCAATTCATTTATCACCATCATAAACTATAAAAAATCCAAAGAACTCATCCCAATGTTCCCATTTATTTAGTCAAGCCAGAGAATTACCATATATTCCATATAATTATTATTAGGCCCATGTCCAAATTCAATATTTTCTGAATAAATTTCTTTTCAAATAAAAATATTTCAATATTAATATATGAGGGATCTCATGTTTCCCAATTATTTAATGTGTCGCAAACTAAAGCACTCGCCCGAATCATTTAAAATGTGTCCTCATGTTTGAAAATATAGAATGGGACAAATAGGAAGTTTTTAACCATCCCTTTTATACCCACAACCTAATTATCGCATGTATAACACACCCTGGGAGTCCCTTTAATGTAAACCAAACAATACATAAGCTAGTCTCACCCTAAATGGGTGGAAAAGGTTCCAATTCAAAATCACAAAGGGTTAATTATAAATCCACATCCTTAAACATTACATAATCTTGAGTTATGTTAAGAATTCAGATTGAGGATATTTTCAGGTTTTGAGTTTTAGAGAATTAGTCCATAACTATTACATTATATCTCAAATATTACTAATTAGACACTACTACACAATCCAATTTTTTCACAACAATAAAACTTATTAAATAAAAAAATAATTATTTTCTTGATATAAATCTTTATGAATTATTATTTTCTCTTAACCTTCCTTATAACCTGGGAAAAACATTTCAAAAACATGGGATAATCAAAAAAATATCATTAAGGATTATAAAATAAGGAAAGAAAACATTAGTCCATCAATAAATACAATTCAATGAAATCTTACTTTTAAATCATAAAACATAAGATCTTTAACATACCTCAGAAAATCATAAGATTTATGAAAAACACATAGAAATAATAAATCATAATGGTAACTTGTGGCATCCATAACATATTACATTGTAGGTTCACATCTGTATAGGGAGTTTCATTTTGAATGCGCATCATAGTATATTCCCTAAATACATTATGAGAAACATTAACATTTACCTCTGTCACATTACAAAATGCATTGAAGAGCTATCTCAGGATCACCTACCCTTTTTTTTATCACGGAACAACCTGTATACGTAAACAATACCCAAGAACCATAAAAAATTCATAACACAGAAAACAAGAATAAAAGAAAGATAAAATTTCCCCATTACAATAACAATATATCATTTCAAGATATTTACATAATAAATGATTTCTCAAAACCATTTTCAATACCAAAATATGTAAAAAAGGGTATATAGTATTTATTTCCCTTTTAAAAACATTATGACTTTTTAATGAAGCGAAATATCAAATAATGCTTGCAGCGGCGAAAAGGTTATTTTTGTCACGTATGTTAAAAAGAAACATTAATTTTGTCATTTAGTAAAATGCTTCATAGAAAAATATTCCTTTTGAAAACTATTTAATTAAATTAAAAAAGGGTATAATTATACGCTATATAAAAGAAGGTTTTGTATAAACCAAAATATGCCTCATTGAAAGGATATTGAGACGAACTCCCTTACCACTTAAGAAAATATTTGAATAAAAAAAGTTACATGATAACATTAAAAAAACTTATAATATCATGAGAATAATAAGATTCATGATATAATATAAGAAAGGAAAGTATATGCACCATATAAAAGTGAATTGGTGCATAAAAACAAATAATTCTCAATGGAATATAAATTGAGACGAAATACCTTACAAAGACCATATAAACGACGTAAGAATTTATAAATGGGGTGATTATGTGTAGAAACTATATATCCACAAAAAAAGGGAAGTGGAAATTAAAACATAAATAAATAAATAGTGATTCCACACATAATCATGGAATAATATAATCAATGATGTATGTATAAAACCCAATCAGTGGAAATTGAGTTTAGAAATTCCCTTACAAAGATCAATTTGTTAATAAAAAATTTATATTATGTGTATTCACTATAAATACACATAGAGAAAGTATAGATACATGACATGATTTCAAAATTTATTTCTCACATAATCATATCCTGACATAATCATAAAGTAGAAGATTATCCCAAAGAATGAAAATTGGGTTAAGTTCACTTATGAAAATTCAGCAGCCTAACTGGATCACATAAAAATTAAAAAAATGATTTGATGAGAGAGAAAAGGGTATCTCATTCCATGGGAATAAAATGTGTAGAAATAATGATATACAATAATATATCACAACATAAGAAAATGGAAATAAAAAGACATAACATAAAAGAAATCTTTGACTAAAAGAGGAGGGTGAAATTTTCCCTTACCTTGAGTCCGACTTTTCTTATTCGTTCATTATATCCATAAATAATAAAATTAAGTTAATTTATAATTGATTTATAACCTTTTTCAAGTTTATTATTCATGTTATATCACTTATTAGCTTATTATTAAAATCATATAATTATTCAATTTCATATCGGTCGTTTTATCGATTTTCGGTACTTAAGTCAAATATGAACTTGTTATAACTACAAATTGTCTATGTGGTCAAAATTCCATTATCTCTAGAAAATTATTCATGATTTAAATATAATATATATAATATATATATCTAGTATATATTTATTTATAATATTCCATAAAATTTGGAGATAATAAATGAAATGCACCATTCATGGAGATGGTAAGACGTACATATGCTTGAATGCTACTTTCATTTATTTTTCATATTTAAATGAATGAAAACTAAGGGATACATAGGTATATTATAATTAAAGTATAATATCATATTTTATATATGTAATATAATTTCATTAACGACATCCTTTATGCATTCTATGTATGGCATAAATGAGTCATATCACTTTGAGGGGGTGGTAGTCCTCACTTCCTCAAATGAAATTATCATCATTACACATTATGGAAAGCATAAAGGTATGATATAAATTAAAAATAAAGAAGCATATATACAATATAAATTTAATATATATCATATATAAATATAGTTTCATCATAATGGACACGACGAGAGTGTTGGGCATGTATTGTCTCAACAATAATCTATAAATATTATTGATTTTGATGCTCAAAAATAACCTTATTTGTTTGAATAATGATTTTATTTTAAGTGTATTTAAAGAATTTTATATTATTTATAATTCTTATTTTGGAATAATATTCAAGTATTTATTTGGGAGAAATATTTGTTAAATTGTATGGAACTCTCTTAAGAGTATTCTGGAAACTCTATTCACTATTTTTCATTTTGTAGAATCATTATTCATTCCCAACACTGAAGTAAGTAATGTAAGGAACATACCCTACATTTTTATTAAATCATATGGTAAAGGATAATCACATATGGTTTATCAAAATCATGTTGGAAGAAACTTAAGGTCAAATAACATTGAGTTTCAATGAAACCTTACGATTTTCAATGAGAAAAAGTATGGTTGAATAACCTTAAGTAAGTATGGAACCCTACATTTGAGAAACAAACTTATGGTTCCTCAACCCTAATTTTGTGTTCAACCTTACATTGTCAACCTTAATTTTGGGAAAATTGAACGTATGTATAATCAATGTTACTCTCATAATTTTATGATAAAAAGGATGAACGTATGAATCATTAACCCTACATTTGTGTTTTTTCATTTTATAAAGGAACCTTACATTTGACTTTTCAACAACAGAGATTTGAATTTATGACTTTATCAAAGTTTAATGAAATGGTCTTTACAGATTATCAGGGCGATTTAAATCTCTATTTTGACCTATTCAAATCTCATCATGATTTTTTTAATGGATCGTATTCCATAGAGGTTTTATCTCGTATTCTTAAGGGACGTTATGACTACTCTGAGCAGTATTTTTTTAATTTTGAATTCTCTCAATTTATCAAGAATATTTTGAAGATCTAAAATCTTGATACAAGATATATTATTATAAATATATTTCTATGTCAGATGTTTTGTATCTATTTCTCAGCTGTGTTGACAATTTTTATTCCTCGATTTTTCTTGTGAAAATTAATTTATAGTGCTACAACAATCAAGCATCTCATAAATAAGGAAACAATTTGGGAGATATACATGTCCAATTATTTAAGAGTGATGCACTATTTTTGATTATATAATTACAATCAATGAAATTTTTTGCAACCAAATCTCTTTATAGATATTTCAAAGATTATTATTCTTATAAATTTGAAGATCCATCTTTTTTCAGTTGTGTTCTACTACAATTGTGAATTTTAAACGGTTTTATCAAATCAATCTCTATTGATTCTTTTGATTATCTTATACTTGGTTTCAGTCATGGGTAAGTGACATCTTCTCGTGCTAAGATGTGGATATTTCGGTTCCCTATAAAAGAACCAGAAGGCTCTATTTTTATCCTTTTTTATGGGTGACAACTTTTTGCACTCAGTTGCAGATCAGTCTTATGAGAAGTGAACCAGATATGTGAAATTCACCAAGCCAACAAAGTGGTTGATTGGTGGAGTGAACTAGGGGATATTCATGCCCCAAAACACTTTAAATTATTATGCTATATTTTCTATTTTTCCGTTGCACATACTCTCATACAGGAATGCTGGCAGCTCTATCTATAGTTGATGTGAATCGACATAATTGTGATTTTTTTTAAAAGGACATAATTCTCCCCCTCTTTTTTCTTCATCACAGACTTTCCGACCTAACATTTGGTATCATAGGTTGGACTCTACAAATTTTATTTTTTTCTAACAAACTAGAGTTAAATATTCAAACGAAGAACAATGGAGAATCTCAAAGAAGGAATGTCAATGGTTTGCACTCCATATTTCAATGGTGAGAGCTATGGATATTGGAAATCATGTGTGATAATATATTTGAAACATTTTGGATTTAAATTATACTAAAATATTTTTACTCCTTACAAAATCCCTGAAAAAACCCAAACCATGGACTACTGCTATAGTGGCTTAGTGTGAAATGAATTTTAATGTTTTGAATGGTACCATTTGTGGTCTTGGACCAGAAAAATTCATCCATGTCTCAAAATTCCCTACAACTTATGAAATGTGGAAGACAATTGTAGTTGCTTATGAAGGTACGGACAATGTAAGACAGATGAGTTAAGCAACACCGAAATTGAAATTTGATATATTCAGAATGGTTGATGGAGAAAGCATCCCTAAAATGAATGGAAGGCTCATAGAAATTATAAACAACATTATATCCATAGTTGAACCTATCAAATAAGCTGATCAAGCATTAAAAGTACTAACACTACTTCCTAATTAGTTGAATGGAATTTTAACTGCAATTCACCAATCAACACTTATTAATAATATGACAATGAGAGAATTGATTAGAAATCTAATGATGTTTGAAGCTGAAATGCAAGATGAATTTTAATATCACAAAGTCTTATTAAAAAAGGATAACAATTCTTTAAAGGTTAAATCTCAAAAGAAAAATAGAAAAATGAAACAAGAAGTTAGAGAAGAAAAAAATTCAAACTCATCTGCTTCTGAAATCAGGAGGGCTCAATTAGACAAAAAGCTTAGAATGTTTTATAGGAAGAATAGATGATTCAAAAAACCCTTAAAAAGGATGACAAAGATTCAAGGGAAGTTAGATTCAACGAATTCAAGAAGTTGGGTCACATAAGAATTGACTGTCCTTAATTAAATAGTCAAAAGAGAAAGATAGAAAAAAGTTTCATACAAATGTTGATTATGAAAAAAGGGAAAAAGAGCTATGAAGGATATTTGGAGTGTTTTTGAAGACTCCAGTATCTCATCAATCTCTAATTCAGAGAAGGAATAATCAAATCTCAAAGCTAATATGTTCTTTATGGTTGAAAAAGATAAGGTAAAACTCTACTATTCATCTAATTCTGATTATAGTTACTCAAATGATAAATTGGATGCCTATTATACTATTTTTGAAGAAATATATAACACTATATTAAAGAAACATAAATCATTAAAGAATATTCAAAATTAAATTTTAGGAGAAAGGGATACTTTTCTTAAACATCATCGGTATTTAGTTGAAAATTTTAACTCGACTGCCACTAACTATAAAAATCTTGAAATTATGTTTAAAACACTACATAATGAAGTATAAACTTACAAAAATGATTCTCTTGTTTTTACAAAAGGTGAAAATATAATGAATGAAATTCTTAGTAAGAATGTAATTAAAAAGGAATGATTTGGTATAGGTAGTAATGGTGAAAAATCCAAAATGTATAAGAATTAATTTGTTCACAATACAAAATCTATTATTTGTTATTTTTTTGTGGAATAGGAAATATAATAGAAAATTGTTATTTGAGAAATCCTCAAATAAGTGGGATTAAAATTGATTTTTTTACAAAAGTTTTATCTAAATTAAATGACATAAGTCATGAAAAAATAATTCAGATTTGGATTCCTAAATTCTTGTTAGCTAACACTGATAGACCCAAAAAGACATGGGTACCCAAAAAATTTGTTTAAATTATCTTTGTAGGTAAGAGGTCATAGAAAAGGACAAGATATATGGTATATGGATAGTTTATTCTCTAGACACATGAGTGTAAATCCACCGAACTTCAATACATTGACATAGATTGATGGAGGTCTAGTTACTTTTGGTGACAATTCCAAATGGAAGATAATTTGACAAGGAATAGTTACAGATCCAAAGTCTGTCTCAATCAATAAAGTATTGTATGTAAAATGATTGATGCATAACTTGATAAGTATCTCTCAAATCTATGATGATGGATACTATGTTGATTTTTCTAACAATTCAAGTTCTATATTTAAATATCATTTGATTAAATTTATAGCACCCATAAAAGATAATGTCTACACCCTGGACTTCAATTCACTATGTATATAGAAAGTGAGTTGTTTAACTACTAAAATAAATGAATCTTGTATATGTCATAGAATACTTGGTCATTTCAATATTTATACTTTACATAAATTATCAAAGAAACAATTAGTTTTAGATTTACCTAGTCTCAAGTTTGACATTTATAGATTCTGTGATGCATGCCAAATTGGGAAGGAACACAAATCTTCCTTCAAATTTGTTAACAAAATTGCAATATAAAATCCTCTAGAACATATACACATGGATCTGTTTATACCATCTAGAGTAGAATGTTTGGAAATAAAATTATATGTGTTTGTTTTAATTGATGATTATTCTAGATTTACCTGGGTCTATTTTTTGAAATTGAAAAATGAAGCTTTTACTATTTTTGAATGTTATTTCAAAAGTGTAAAAAATAAAAAAGATTTAAAAATAATTTCATTATGAAGTGATCATGGTAGAGAGTTTGAAAATCAAGAATTCAATTCCTTTTTCTCAAAAAATGGGTATTAAAAACACATTTTCTTCACCAAGTACTCCTCAACAAATTGATTTGGATGAAGATGGAAAACCATTGGATGTCAAGTTGTATAGAGGTATGAATGGTAGTTTATTATATCTTACTACTAGCAGACCTGATATTATGTTTTTAATATGTTTATGTGCTAGATTTCAAACAAATCCTAAATAATCACATCTTATTTTTGTCAAAAGGATTTTAGACTTTTAAAAGGAATTTTTTTTCAGTCTCTTATTTATTCAAAAACTTCTGATTTTAATTTAATATCATATTCAGATTCAGATTTTGTAGGTTGTGTACTAGATAGAAAAAGAACCTCAGGAACCTATAACTTTTTAGGAAAATCATTACTATCTCAGTTGAGTAAGAAGCAACACTCAGTTGCCTTATCAACAGCTGGAGCAGAATATATATCTGCAAGCGGTTTTTGTGCATAAGTGTTGTGGATGAAAAACACACTAACGGACTTTGGAATTAATTTTAATAGTACACCTATATTTTGTGATAATACAAGTGCTATAAATATTTCAAAAAATCCAATAAGTCATTTTATAACTAATCATATTGATATTAGACATCATTTTCTAAGAGATCATGTTCTTAAAAAGGATATATCTTTAGAATTTGTTAACACTAGATATCAATTAGCTGATATTTTCACTAAACGACTTCCCACTGTAGGTTTTGATTTTATTAAGGGGGAGCTAGATTTATATAATTTTTAAATTAGTTATTTTATTTTATTTTATCTTATGTTTATTACTGTAGATATAATTTATTTTTCGTATTTTTATCTCACTATATTTTAGTTATTTTATTTAATTTAAAATTTATTTACATCACGTAATTATGAATTTTTTTGTCATAATTACTCTATGACACTAGAAATGAGGTTATGTGTCACCTGTCAGAAACCATTTGTCTTCCATACCCTTCATTTACAAAACTGTTTCATCTAACATGAAACCCTCGTTTTTCCTTCCAAACCCTAGAATCCAAAAACCTCAGACTTTCAGATATTTTTGAAATTACAAAAAACCAAGCGAGTCAAAGAAGGAGAAACAAGTGATCTAAAGCGACAAAAATTTATAGGAAGAAAAATAATTCAAGGAAAAGTGGTTGATTTTGATTTGTTATATCAGACGAATCTTATTCTAAAACAGACATTAGTATTTCAAGGGTTGGAGACTTCTTTCAATGACATCAATTGAAAATTTCATTATGATGTAGAATTGAACTATTTTTATAAGAGTGTACACTATATTTTTGGTAATTCTGAGGATATGATGTTTAGAATTATTGAAGATAATCTTTTTTTGATTTATTCAACTGAAGTTTTTCAAATCTTATACTTCCCACATGAAGGAGTTTTTCACTTAGATCATCGATCGATTGGATAGAGGAATCACTCTTCTAAATACATTATGTCTTTTATGCTTAACTCGATGCACATTTGGAAAATGTTTGTTAAGGATCTCGATGTAGATCATAAGAATTTGGTTAAGTTCATTCAGACTAATATTGTTCCAAGGATGGAAGAGATGGAGAAAATTTTGTACCTTGATATGTTAATCATGCTTTTATTTCCAAGTGAAATTAAGCCAAATTGTTTGTGGTATATGTTTCGATATTTTCATTATTGTTGTCAACCAGATGCTAGGATGAATTTATATCCTTATGGATGGATAATATCTAGAATTATGTTAAAAAAAGGATATGATTCAATTAGTAGATTCGAGGATGGAGTGTCATTATAGAAATGTTTTAAATGCTGGAACTCTATAGAAATTAGGAATTTTCTAGAGTATATTGAAAGGCAAGATTTTACCAGTTGGTGAGGATGAAGAATAGAGCTCATCAACTTTTTCTCAAGGGGATAAAGGATTTGTTCTAATGGAGGGTGTTGCTGAATCAAAAAACCAATGCAGATTCTCAACCATCTAAGATAAGTATTTTATTTCATACTGAAATAGAGGAAGTTTGAGGAAGAACAATGTTAGGAGGGACTTATTGTGAAACCTACACATAGATATGTTCATCATGTTGAAGAGAAAGAGTTGGATTCTGGAGAAGCAACATGCTCAGTTTATTTAAATGAATTGATTCATGAAGAATAAATACCTATGAATAGTCAACTTAGAGAGATTCCTATTGTACCTATAATAAGTGATCAAGTAAAAGTGAATATTCATGAGCATGTGAATATTCAAGAATAAACCATTCAGAAAGAAGCTGCTCAAGAAAAAAAAATTGTATAGAAATCAGAAACTGAATTTACAGATGTGGTTGTGAATCAAACTATGGAATAGTCTGGTCATGTTTTTGGAGATCATATTTAATACTTAAAAATCAGTCATTTTCAACTAAAAAATATATGGAGAGATCAGTGGAGAATCCTTTTCCTAATATAGTTAACCAGACACCGAATGTAGATGAAGGGATATCTGATTCATTATAACATCAAGTTGAATAAATTGTGATTAAGTTTAAGAAGTCACATGAAGAAAATTATAATCTGCGGTAGGAGCCTGAAAATGAAAATAAAGGATCCATGAACTTAATGATAATACTATTTCTATATGGGATATTGATTCCTTCAAGAGATACATCCTAAATGAGATTAGAAGGATGATATCTGAAGCTTCTTCCAAGTCAAATTTTGTAGATTTTAATTGGTACTTAGGATTCTAGTTTGAATTGGTGAAAAGTTCAGTAAATTAGGCCAGTACATCTACTTCTACTCCTACTACCGGTCTAGATTTGATTATAATATTTCAGGCCATTACATTTGTTATGTAAAACATGAATGCTAGTCTAGAGAACCTGCAATTCAAAAGTGCTCCTTTGTCAGTTTTGTTGGACAATCATAAATTTCAAATTGATCAACTAACTCAAAGTGAACCAGGGATCAAGTTTCTAATAAATCTGTTTACAGGAAAATTGGAACAATTTATGAAGAAAGAGGAGATCTTACATGTTTTTTTTTGAAATTCAATCCTGTAGAGGATTTTCAAGTTAATCCTGATTTCAGACTTATGAAAATGCATTTGGGTGATAGTATTATGAAAATTTTGCAGGTGCAGATGGTTGAGTGGATGAAGATGTTTCAAGCCACTATGAATTCCAACCTAGCCAATCCCTAACCAACCTTTTATCCTTATTCTGAGAGTGACTATTCTGTTTCTTAGTCACATCCTTATTGTGTTTTATATTTTATAATCAATGAAATTATCTTCATTTCTATTTTCTATACTTTATTTTTATATTCTTTTATATTTTTTTCTAGTAGCCAAACATCTAGTCTTCGTTATCCATTTCAGTTTATTATAAAATTCACTTACTAATATGTCCAACATTATATTTGTTTTAATCTATTTATTTACTTTCATTTTGATCTCAAAAAGGGGGAGAAATTTGGATAAAAACCACATTTCTTTAAAATTTTAAAATATTTGAGGAGAAATTTTGTTAGACACAAACATTTCATTTTATCAAAATAATTATTTCAAATAGAATTTATTTCACTCTAGGTTTAAAAATTTCTAAATTATGTTACTAAATTTATTGTTTTAATTTATGGGTTTTGTGATAATTAAAAAGGGCTAGATTTTTGGGGATGTATTGTCTCAACAATACACTATAAATATTATTGATTTTGATGCTCACAAATACCATTGCTTGTTTTACTAATGATCTTATTTTATGTGTATTTAATGATGCTTATATTATTTATAATTATTATTTTGGAATAATATTGAAGTTTTTATTCATGATAAATATTCGTTAAAGTGTTCAGAACACTCTTAAGTGTATTATGGAAACACTGTTCACAGTTTTTCGTTATCTGGAATCCATGTTCATTCCCTACGTAGAAGAACATAATATAGGGAACATACCCTATTTTTGTATTAATGATTGTGTTAAAGGATCAACATGTATTCTTTACCAACCTTACATTGGAAGAAATGTTTGTTTAAAGAACATTAAAATTTAATGAAACCTTGAAATTGGAAAATATAAAGAGTGTGGTTAAATAACCTTACATAAGTATGGAACCTTATGTTTGAGAAGAAGATATATGCTTATGAACCATACTTTTTTGTTCAACCTTATGTTTTCAACAATAATTTTGGGAAAATTTAACATATGTATAATCATATAGAGTGATATGATTTTATAAATTCAATTATTCTCTTTTAAGTAGGTTTTTATAAAAACACATCCCTTATATTTAATTGTTTTTTATTTACATTTTTAATAAATTTGGTAACCATTGAATAATTATTTAAACATGTATAAACCATATTTCAAAATTTTTCTGATAATATTAATTCCTACAATTCCAATATCCAGGTGTTAAATATCATTTAAAATAACAATAATATTATTGTATTATTTTTTAGTATAACTCAATGTAGTGTGAAACATAAGATTTTGGAGAAACCCGTTATTGTGTACCGAGTACTCTATCATAAAATAGCATCCCATTTAAAGTAAAATTAATATCTTATTCATAAAAATAAAAAATATTATTGTATAAATACCTATTTCATTACATCATTCCCCCCTTTTGGAAATTGTGTCCTCGCAGTTTTAAAATTGGGCCCAAAAACTTCATTGAAAATACCAGATCAGCAAAAGAGTCAATAAAACTATCACTTTAGAAGAAAGAAATAGAATTAAAAAGGTCACAGAAGATAAGATATGCTTTTATTCCATGTAGAAAAACTTGGATATGGATGAAAAACTAACCATCAATTTCTAATGGAGAGTGATTGAAAACACGATAAGAATAAAGTTAACCACCAAAAAGCCACAAAATTGTGATTCGTTAAATAGTATTTGATTTCATAGTAAGAGAAGTAAATGAAAAATGTTTTTTGTTTTAAGATATATTTCATAAAGATAAGGAATTTATTTATGATCTTGACTAATAACATAAGGAAATATACTTACTTTTCAATGATATTTTCATCCTTAAATAAATTTATACCACAAACATGTATTTTATCCAAACTATGAGTATTCAAGATGACTTGGTCACACCTGAAGTGATGGAATAAACTTCTAGAGAATCACATAATCGCCAAAATATGAAATAAATATTTCCCATATCTTTGGACATTAACCAAAACCAAAATGTTTTGTACAATATCATATAATCTCCTAAAAGGATAATCCTTTTTTAAAACAAATACTACTCTTAATTTTAAAAATTCAACAAGCAATACCCAATGTTCAACAAAGACTATTCAATACAAACTTGTCCTTAAAATTATTCAAAATAATTCAAACTAATAATGAAACCCAAAATTCCAAAGGATTTGATCACATATTATTTCATGATAAATATTAAAATTTATCTCCAAATAGCATTGATTTTTCTTAAAGTATCATACTTAAAAGTAATTAACCTAATAAAATATTCTCCAAAATAGGTTATTCATTTCTATAAATAACCCAAATCACCATATGGCCATAATAAAAACTTAGGTTCTTCCAAAATAAAACTCAACCATCACTCCTCAAATAAACTCCCATAGTATTATATTTTCCTTAGGCATATAGTATTCCCAAAAGAGAGAAAATCTCCCAAAATAACATTTATCACCAACTCATTTTAATATACTAAGGATAACCATTTTATAAATCATAAGTTCCCAAAATAAACATATTTTAAACCATAAAATCATTTAACTAAAAAGAATAATTCATACTAACTAGAGAATTCATATAGGCCAGTGGTAGGTGATAAATCCATGTCACAATTTGGTTATGGGTTCGATTCCCACAGCTTTGTCTAATGCGATGGGTTGTCACACAGTCTGCATGTTGTCCTTTTTCAAAAACTGTATAATTCTAATAACATTATCAAAATGAGGTAAAATCATCAAAAATAAAAATAACATGTTTTAACCTCAATGGTTATTTCATACCTCATGGTGTTCATCCCAAAAACAAATAACCCATAATTTCCTAAAAGGTAAGAGTCTCCAAATATACCATTAATCACCTTGAAATAACATGAACCTCAAAAGTGGTTTCTAATTCATTGAACTTATATTATACCTTATAATTATAAACACACTATCATATCACTAACCCGTTAGAAAACATCCTAATCTTGAATGTTGTCTAAACCTTTCCTTTGATACCAAATATAAGGCCCCTACATTAAACATAATATAATATTGAGTTAAGTCAATAATTCACATTGAGGATCTTTTCAGGTTTAGAGTTTTAGAGAATTATGCCATAACTATTACATTACATCTCAAATATTACAAATTAGACACTTATAATCTATATAATTTTTTTGCAACAATAAAACTCCTTAAATAAAACAATATTTCTTTTACTGATATAAATATTTTTGAATTCTTTTTTTCTATTACCCTTCCTTATACCCCGTGAAAAACATTTCAAAAACAATGGATAAGCATAAAAAAGACAAGTAAGGGTTATAAAATAAGGAATGAAAACATTAGTCCATCAACACATACAAATCAATAAAATCATAATTTTCAATCCTAAAACATAATCTCTTTAATGTACCTCCTAAAATCATATATTTAATGAATAACACTTAGAAATCATAAATAAAAAAGGTAACTTGTGGAATTCATAACATAATTACAATATACCTTCACAGCTACATCAGGAGTTACGTTTGAAATAGAAATCACAGTATATTATATAAATATCTCATAAGAAACATTAACATTTACCCCCGTCATGTTATCCAATTCATTAGAGTGATAACCCAGGCTCACCAGCCCTTGGATTATCACAGAACCACCCATATACCTAAACAATTCCCAATAACCTTAACATATTCATTACACATAAAATAATAATAAAGTAAAGATAACATCTCCACATTTCAATCACAATATATCATGTCAAGATATTTACATAATCAATGATTTCTCAAAACAACTTTTAAATACCAAAATACATAAAAAAAAGTTAGGTGGAATTTATTTTCCTTTTAAAAACATTATGACTTGTCATGGAATCCAAATATCAAATAATACTCGTGGTGGGGGAAAGGGCATTGTCATCATGTACGTTAAAAAGAAACATTCAATTTTTTCATTTAGTGAAACAATTCATATAAAAAGATTCCTTTTGAAACCCATTTAATTAAATTAAAATAAAAATGGTATAATTATACTCTGTATAAAATAAGGTTGTGTATAAACCAAAATATTTCTCAATGAAAGATGATTGAGATGAAGTCCCTTACCACTTGAAAAAATACCTGAATAAAAATAATTAAACAATAACATTAAAAAAATTATAATATCAAGATAATAATAATATTCATGATATAATATGTCAAAGGTAAGTATATACACCATATAAAATTGAATTGGTGCATAACAAAAAATAAGTCTTAATAGAATGTAAATTGAGATGAAATCCCTTACAAAGATCTTATAAATGACATAAAAATTTATCAATGGGATGATTATTTGTAGCATTAGTATATCCAAACAAAGGGAAGTGTAAATTGAAACATAAAAAAATAAATATTGATTCCACACATAATCATGGAATTATATAATCAATGAATTATGCATAAAACCCAATGAATGGAAATTTAGTTTAGAAATTCCCTTACAAAGATCATTTTGTTAATAAAAAAGTTAGGTTATGTGTATTCACTATAAATACAAAAAAATAAAGTATAAATAAATTATAGGATATTTCTCAGATAATAATTGCATGGAATAATCAAGAAGTAGAAGATTAACCCAAAGAATGGAAATTGGGTTAATAATTTCTCTAATGAAAATTCGGCAGCCTAACGACACCACTTAAAATTTTAGAAAATGAGTTGATGAGAGGGAAAAGGGTATCTAATCACTTGGAAATAAAATAGATAGAAATAAGGATTTGTAAGAACATATCCCAAAATAATAAATTTTAAATTAAAATATATAACAAAAAAGAGTTCTTTGACTAAAAGAGGGGGGGTGAAAGGTTCCCTTACCTTGAGTTTGACATGTCTTGTTTGCTCTTTATCTCCTTGAATAATAAACCTAAGTTAATTTATACTTATTTCAGAACCTTTTCAGGTTTATTATTCCTTTTATATCACTTATTAAATTATTATAACAATCATATAATAATTCAATTTCATATCAGTCTTTTTGTCAATGGTCGGTACTTGAGTCAAAGATGAACTTGTTAAAATTACAAATTATCCATGTGGTAAAAATTAAATTATCTCCAGAATATTATTCATGATTTTAATATCATATATATAATATATATTTATATCTAGTATATATGTATTTATAATATTCCATAACATTTGGAGATAAGAAATGGAATGCACCGTTCATGGATACGGTAATTTGTACGTACGCATGAATGCTACATTAATTTATTTTTCATATTTAAAGGAATGAAAACTAAATAATACATAGTTATATTATAATTAAAGTATAATATCAAAATTTATATACATTAAATAATTTCATTAACTCCATACTTTATATGTTCCATGTATGGAATGAACGAGTCATATCACTTTGAGGGGGCGGTAGTCCACACTTCCTCAAATGAAATTATCGTATTTACACATTATGGAAAGAATAAAGGTATGTTTTAAATGAAAAATAAAGAATCATTGATAAAATATAAATATCATATATATCATATATAAATACATTTCCATCATAATGGCCACCATGAGAGGTGGTAGTGGAAAATTGAATAATCATCGTTTCATGAGGCAGTAGTTCACCGTACATAGAAACAATATGTTCGTATACATTAGATGAAGGTGTGTGTAAGTGTAGTTTGGATAATTCTCAGAACAAAATAGTAGTATATTATGGATACTGGTTTTGTTTTTTAATCAAATAATAAAAATATCATAGGGAGTGTAGAAGGAAAATAAAGTAAACGAACTTGAGATAAGACATTACCCTAAATCGGGTAACTTCTTTTGATTTGATCCAAAAGGATTTTTTTAATTGTCTTATTCTAAATTTAAGGAATATAAGAGGAAGGGTGGGATGTGGGGAGATTATTTTAGTAGAATTTGGAGGATCCAATGGGCATGAGAGGTGTGAGTAAGTGGGTAGATGTGGTGTCCTTTTATAAGAGGGAGGAGAGTCACTTTTGAAAAGTTTAGAAATATTATTTTATTATAAATTTAGTTTCGGTTTCAAATGGTAAAAAACACATTTATTTAAAGATAAGATGGATTTTGGTCAAAAACCTCTCAAAAATAGGTTTTAGATAAGTTTAGATCACAAAAGTGATCTTATCTTTTAGCTTTAACCCTAAGTTAAAAAACATTAGCTCTTACCATGTGTTCTTACATTTTCATTATAGATAGTAACTATAAAATTACAAGATAACCATAAGTGGATAATTAATGAAATTTGTTACATTATGTAAGTCATTTGACTGAATCATATATTTTTAGAAATATTATATCATTTAATAAAATATAATTTTTTTAAAAAACTCATTATGTACATTTTGACACTATAAAGTAATTGATTTTTGTTAAAGTGATAAAAAATTGATTCCTTCGAACCAATGTCATTAAATCATAGATAATATGTCAATATCATCCAAAAAATTCTTGGATGGCATCAAAATATTAAAATTATATTTATTTTAATATTTATAATATCATTTATTTGAATCCTTTTTTAATGAAGCAATCACTGCATAATCATTGTGTCATAAATAAATTTATATATATAATGTATAAAAATTATCATTAAAATAACATTATGAATGAAATATTTTTATCTTTTTAATGAATATTTATACTTGAATATATCACTTATATAACCCCATAAATTTTTTTTAGTAAGAGATATATGTTTATGGTATATTTCCCTTTACTTTAAATTAATTCTTAATGTAATTATCACTCCCAAGTGGATATATGGGGTCTCAAAATCGACCCAAATATTTTCATGGTTGGAAATGTATCATAGAATATGATAAGGACATGTGTTATGGTAGTTTAATATTATTATAATATTATTTTTTACCCTTATTTACCAGATTTACCCTATAACCATGGTAAATAAAATAATTACTAAAGTTATTATACATAATGTCCAAAAAAAGGTAACTATTCACAACATTTAGACCTTTTGATTCAAAATATGGAATTAATTTTTCCAAATTTAAAACCCAAAACATGCTGTAATTTCTTTAAAATTAATTCATGTTGTCAAAACCAAAAAGTGGGTTCTTAAGAAGTAATAACCATCAAAAGATTGACATGTGTTTATGTCCAATTTCAATAGGAAATTACTTCCAATTACCAAAATTGTATTAAATGATAAAAATATATTCAATTTATACTTTAAAACCATTAAATAATATGATTTATACATATAAATTATCTCGATGGAAAAATTTGTTTTCAATTAAAATTTAGCATATTTTTACTATTCATCAAAATGTGATAGTTATTCTAAAAATATCAAAAAATAATACAAAGAAAATTTTGATGTCCTGCTTCCAAAGAAGAAGATTATTTTGTCTAATATAATATATAAAAGTGACAAAAACTAGATTTAAATATGGTTTTCCAACAAAAGGCGGTCAAACTGCAATTTTAGAAAAGTACTTCTTTTATCCAAAACATTTAATTTATTCTCATATCATATCTAGAAAACATATAAGATGAATTAAAAACATTAAATTGAATATATAACATAAAATTTTCATTAAATAAAAATCCATAAAGGGTGATATGATTTTATAAACACAATTATTCTCTTTTAAATATGTTTTTATAAATACACATCCTTTATATTCAATTGGTTTTTATTTCAAGTTATAATAAATTTGGTAACCAATGAATCATTATTTAAACATGTGTAAAAAATATTTCAAAATTTAATTGATACTATTAATTACCTTATTTACAACTACTAGGTGTTAAATCCATTTATAACAATAATATTAATATTGTGTTATTTTTTGGTGTAAGTCATTGTTTTGTGCAACATAAGATTTCAGAGAAACCCTTTGTTTTGTGTCGAGTACACAATTGGAAAAAAGTGTCCCCTTAAATGTAAAATTAATATCTTTTTAGTAAAAAATAAAAAGTATTATTCTATAAATTCCTCATTCATTACATTATTCTCCCTTTTGGAAATTACGTCCTCACAATTTTAAAATTTGGCTTGGAAACATCATTGAAAATCCCACATTGTAAAAAGAGTCAATAAAAATATCACTTTGAAAGAATGAAATAGAAGTACAAAGGTCACCCAAGATAACACATACTAGGACTCCATTTAGGAAAACATAGATATTGAAGAGAAACTAACCATCAGGTTCTGATGGAGAGTGATATAAGACATGATCAGGAGAAAGTTAACCACCAAAAAATCACAAACTTGTGATGGGTTAAACGGTATTTGATTTTACAGTATGAAAAGTAAAAAAAAATGTTTTTGTTTCAATATCCTTTTTACAAACATGATGAATTTATTTATATGCTTGAATGAGAAAAAAAGTAAATATACTTACTTTTCAAGTAGAGTTTTATACTTAAGTAAATATCTACCAAAAACTCATCTGTTCTCCAAACGATGAGTATTCAAGATGAATTGCACACACTTAAAGTGCTAGAATCAACTTTTAAATAATCACATACTCCAAAAAATATGAACTATATATTTCTCTTTTCTTTAGATGTTATCCAAAACTAAAATGGTTAGTACAATATCAGATAATCCCCAAAAAGGATAATCCTTTATAAAATGAAATACTACTCTTAATCTTCAAACATCAACAAACAATACCTAAAGTTTAAAAAATACTATTCTATACACAATTGTCCTTAAAATTATTCAAAATAATTCAAAATATGATTAAAACCCAAAATTCATAAGGATTTGATCACATACTCTTCCACAATAAAAATAACATTTATCTCCAAATATCATGGACTATTCTTACTGTCTCATACTTAAAAGTAATTAACCTAATCAAATATTCTCAAAAATAGGTTGTTCATTTCTATAATTAACCAAAATCACTATATGTCCACAATAAAAACATAGGTTCTTCCGAAATAAAATTCCACCATTACTCCTCAAATTAGATCACGTAGTATTCTATTTTCCTTAGGCATATAGAGTTCCCAAAAGATAAAACATATTTCAAAATAACATTTATCACTAAATCATTTTACTATACTAAAGATATCCATTTTAAAAAACATAAGTACCCAAAATCAACTTATTATTGATCCATAAAATCATTTAACTAAAAATAATAAGTCATACTCACTTGGGACTTCATGTAGTCTGGAGGTAGGAAATAAATCCTAGTCGCACTTTGGTTATGGGTTAGATTCTTACATCATTGTCTGACGTGACGGGGTGTCACATAGTCTATGTGTTGTCCTTCTTGAAAAACATTATAATTCTAATAACATCAACAAAGTGAGAAAAAATATTCAAAAATAACCATAACATGTTTTAACCTCAATGGTTATGTCATACCACACATTTTGTATCCCATAAACTAATAAACCATAATTTCCTCAAAGGTAAATGTCTCCAAAAAATACTGTTAATCGCCATCAAATTACATAAGCCTCAAAAGGGGTTTATAAGTCATTGAACTTATATTATACCTTAAAATTATAAACCTATGATCATATCTCCAACCCTTTAGAAAAATCCTAATCTCCAAATTTGTCTAAAACTTTCCTTTGATACTAACTATAATTAGCCAAACTTAAACATTACATAATCTTGAGATAAGTCAAGAATTCACATTGAGGTTATTTTCAAGTTCATAGTTTTAAAATATTATTTCATAACTATTACATTGCAAATAAAATATTACAAGGTAGACACTTCTACTCTATTCAATTTTTTCAAAATAATAAAACTATTTAAATAAAACATTAATTATTTTCTTGATATAAATCTTCTTGAATTATTCCTTTCTCTTTACCTTTCTTATACCCTGTGAAAAACATTTCAAAAACATGGGAAGAGCATAAAAATCTCAATAAGGGTTATAAAATAAGGAAAGAATACATTAGTCTATCAATAATTACAAATAAATGAAATCATACTTTTCAATCATAAATAATAAGATATTTAGCATGCCTCATTAAATCATAAGACTTATGAATAACACATAGAAATAATAAATCATAAAGGTAACTTGTGGTATCCATAACATACTTACGTTGTAGCTTCACAACTACATAGGGAGTTATGCTAGGAATACCCATCACAGTATATTCCCTAAATCTCTTAGGAGAAACATTAAGGTTTACCTCCGTCGTGTTACCCAATGAATTGGAGAGATATATCAGGATCACCCACCCTTGGTTTATCATAGAACCACCGATATACATAAAGAATTCCCAAGAAGCATAACATATTCATAACACATTAAACAAGCATAAAGGAAAGATAACATTTTCACATTGTAATCACAATATATCATTTCAAGATATTAAATAAATAAATGATTTCTCATAACCATTTTCAATACCAAAATACATAAAAAGGGTATATGGTATTTATTTTCCATTTAATAACATTACAGCTTGTTAAGGAATCCTAATATCAAATAATTCTTGTGGTGGCGTAAATGTCATTATCACTACATACATTAAAAAGAAACATTATTTCTGTCATTTAGTAAAATACTTCATAGAAAAACATTTCAATTGAAAACCATTGAATTAAAATAAAATAAAAAGGGTATAATTATACACTGTATAAAAGAAGTTCATGTATAAATCAAAATATACCTCAATGAAAGGAGATTGAGAAGAAGTCTCATACCACTTGAGAAAATATGTGAATATGAATAATTAAAGAATAACATTGAAAAACTTATAATATCATGAGAATAATAATATTCATGATATAATATGTTTAATGGAAGTATATACACCATATAAAATTGAATTGGTTCATAACAACAAATTAGCTTCAATGTAATGTAAATTGAGGTGAAATCCTTAAAATCATCATATAACTGACGTAAGAATTTATCAATGGAGTAAATATATATAGAAAAAGTATATACATAAAAAGTTAATTGGAAATTACAACATAAATAAATAAATAGTGATTCTACATATAATCATGGCATAATATAATCAACAAAGTATGCATAAAACACAATGAGTGAAAATTAAGTTTAGAAATTACCTTACAAAGATCATTTTGTTAATAAAAAAGGTCTATTATGTGTATTAACTATAAATACACATAAAGAAAGTATAAATACATAATAGGATATCAAAATTTATTTCTCACATAATTATAGAACGACATAATCAATAATTTGAAGATTAACCCAAAGAATGGAAATTTGGTTAAGAAGTTCACTTAACAAAATTCGGCAGTCTAACGACGTCACTTAAAAATTAAGAAAATGAGTTGATGAGAGAGAAAATGGTATCTCATCACTTGGTAATAAAATTTATGTCAATAAATATATATAATAACATATCCCAACATAATAAAATGGAAATTAAAATACATAAAATAAAATAAGTCTTTGACTAAAAGAGGAGGGTGAAAGGTTCCCTTACCTTCAGTCCGACTTTTCTTGTTCTTTCTTTATCTCCATGATTACAAAACTTATGTTAATTTATACTTGATTCAGAACCTTCTCCATTTTTATTCTTCCTTTTATATCACTTAGTACCTTATTATAACAATCATATAATTATTCAAGTTCGTATCGATCATTTTATCGATGTTCGGTACTTGAATGAAAGTTGAAATTGTTATAATTTCAAATTGTCCATCTGGTAAAAATTTCTTTATCTTGATAATATTATTAATGATTTAAATATCATATATATAAAGTATATATTTATTTATAATAGTCCATAACATTAGGATATAAGAAATTAAATGCACCGTTCATGGAGACGGTAAGCTGTACGTACGAATGAACGCTACTTTGATTTCTTTTTCATATTCAAAGGAATGAAAATTAAATGATACATAGGTATATAATAATTAAAGTATAATATTATATTTTAAATATGTTATATAATTTAATTAACTCCATCCTTTATATGTTGCATGTATGTCAAGAACAATTCATATCACATTGAGGGGGTGGTAGTCCGCACTTCCTCAACTAAAATTATCGTATTTACACATTATAAAAAGCATAAAGGTATGATATAAATGAAAAATAAATAAGCATAGATAAAATATAAATATAATATATATCATATATAAATACATTTCCATCATAATTTCCACCATTAGAGGTGGTAGGGTAAAATTTAACAATCATCATTTCGTGAGGCAGTTGTTCGACGTACACCGAAACAGTATGTTTGTATCCATTAGATGGAGGTGTGTGTAAGTGTAGTTATAATCCTTATCATAAATAAATCCTAGTATATTAATTATTATTGTGTTTTTATGTAATAAAATAATAAAAAGAGTATAGGAAGTAGAGAAGGAAAATGGAGGGAAAGAACTTGAGAGAATACATTACCTCTAAATCAGGTAACTTCTTTTGATTTAAGCAAAAAGGATTTCTTGAATTGTCTTATGCCCATGTTAAGTCTTCTAGGAGGAAGGGAGGTATTTTGGGCGATTATGTTATAATAATTCTTAAGATCTAAGGGGCTTTAGAGGTGTGAGTAAGTTGGAAGAGGTGGTGGCCTTTTATTAGAGGGAGGGACACATTAGGAATGTCTAGAAATATTATTTTATTATAAATTTATTTTCAGTTTAAAATGGTCCCAAAAACATTTATTTCAAATATTAGATGATTTTGGTTCTAAAACATCCCAACCAATAGGTTTTAGACATGTTTAGTTCACAAAATTAATCTTCTCTTTTTGCTTTAAGCCAAATCTAAAATCATTAACTCTTACCATGTCTTCTTTCATTTTCATAATATATGGTAACTATAAAATGCCAATAGAACCTTAAGTGGATCATTAATGAAAATTTTAATATTTTATAAGTTAGTTTTCCTAATCTTATATTTTTGGGAGTAATTTATCATTTAATAAAATTGTTCTTTTTAAACTCATTTATGTCAATTTTAACACAATAATGTAATTGATTTTTGTTAAAGTCATAAAAACATAATTCCTTAAAAAAAGACATTAAATCAAATATAATATGTTGATATCATCAGAAAATATCTTTTATTTCATAATAATATTTAAATTACATTTCTTTTAGTATTTATAATTTCATTTATTTGAATCCTTTATAAATGAAGCAATCATTGCATCATCATTGTTTCATAAATATGTTTATTTATATAATATATAAAAATTATAAATAAAATACCATGATGTAGGAAATATTTTTTATATTTATATTGAATATTTATAGTCAAATATATATCTTATATAACCCCATATAAAAAAAATTTAGTAAAAGATACATGTTTATGATATATTTCTCTTTACTTTAAATTAATTCTTATAAAATGTCATTATCACTCCCAAGTGGATCCATGGGGTACCAAAATAGACCCAAGGATTTCTATAGTTAGAAATATCTCATAAAATAGTATTATGAAACATGTTTGTGTAGTTTAATATTATTATAATATTATTTGTTTACCCCTATCTACTAGATTTACCCTTTAACTATGGTAAAAAATAATTACGGAAATTAGTATTCAAAATGTACAAAACTAAGAGGTAACTATTCAAAAACTTTAGACCTTATTATTAAAAAATATGGAATATATTTTTAAAAATTAAAAATATAGAATTTTTAGTAATTAATTTAAAATTAATTCTCGCTGTCAAATCCAAAAAAGATGATTTTTAAGAAGTAATAAGTTTCAAAAGATTGACATGTGTTTATGTCCAATTTCAATGGAAAATTACTTCCAATGAATTTATTTTTATTATACTATAAAAATATATTCCATTTATACTTTAAAATCATTAAATTATTTGATTTATCCATAAAAATTATCTCAATGGAAAAAAGAGGTCTTCAATTAAAATTTAGCATATTTTTACTATTCATCAAAATATGATAGTTATCAGAAAAATATAAAAAATTCAACCAAATTAAATTTTTATTTCCCTCATCTATATTAGAAGTTTATTTTTTCAAATACAACATATAAAAGTAAAAAAACAATATTTAAAATGGTTTTTCCATTAAAATGCGATAAAACTGGATTTTTAGAAAAATACTTCTTTTATCTAAAAAAATTTAATTTGTTATTATATAATATTAAGAAAAAATATAATATTATTTTAAAACATTACCTGGAATATATAACATATATTTTTCAATAAATAAAAATCCATAAATAGTGATATGATTTTATAAACACAAGTATTCTCTTTTAAATAGGTTTTTATAAAAACACGTCATTTATATTCAATTGGTTTTTATTTCCATTTCTAAAAAAATTGGTATCCAATCAATCATTATTTAAACATATTTTGACCATATTTATAAATTTAGTTGATACTATTAATTCCTATCATACCAACGGCTAAGCGTTAATTACCATTAAAAATAATAATAATATTTTTGTAATATTTTTTTTCTATCTCAATGTTGTGTGCAATATAAGATTTCGGAGAAACCCGTTGTTGTGTATTGAGTATGATGTCAGAAAAAATCGTCCCCTTTAATGTAATATTAATAACATACTCATAAAAATAAAAAGTATTAGTCTATAAATACCTAGTTCATTACATTAATTCGTGGTCTTTAAAGGGTTGGCGACTTTTTGTGGAAAAAATTGAATTTAGGTTCTAGGTCGAATTCTTGATAAACAAGTATGAATACGTACATGTAAAAAAATATAAAATATTCAAACCATAAGTTATATCTCAAATACCAACTACCTCATGTTAGTATATTTTCACTTCTTGAGTATCAACTTTTGGTTCTATCGGTAATTAGATAAATCGATGAACCAAAAAAAGCCATAAAAATATGATATATTAGCTTTAGATGTCGATAAACATATAAGAGAATATTAAAAGAAGAAAGGAGTAAGTCATACTCTTGTACATACCATGGGACTTTAATCAAATCAAATGGAACTAAAATCAATGGAAAAATAATGATGGTCATATAAGCCTGAAGGAAGAGAGGGTGGGAGCTAAATTTGTTTCTCATGTACAAGTTGAAGAGAATAAATTTGAGTGAAGTTTAATGGTGAAAGAGTGGGGAAAATGAACATATTACCCTATTAAAAAATATTCCAAGTCCCATCTAATTTTCCTTGGGTATTATCAACTAGTTGGAAGACTTATAATGGATATCTGAGCCTATAGGAAAACCATTGGCTATCTGGTGATCTGAAGTTGGCTAACCCATGGGACTACAGACTTTAGGCTGCAAGATTCATCCTACTAAGCCTCCCAAACACCTTTGTGACCCCATTAACTCACTTTTTCACATATTTAAATAAAAAATATAGTACTTAAATATATATAAATTAATTATGTACCCTATCGAAGGGGTTTTGTCTTATAATCTCCCTACCACAAGACATATCATCCTAAAGCTACACCGTTAAACATCACCAGCCTCCTCAGTGAAAAACTATGGTCATTGAGTCTGTATATATGATTCATGATCCCATGTTTCCTCTTTAATATGATCATGTTTCTATAACACACATACTAAATTTATTGATTTTCCACAAATAATGTTCTCATAATGATCTATAGTATGATTAGGATTCTCCTTAAATAAAGAATCAAAATAAAAATCAATATCATTAGTTTCAAGATCTTGAGATATATCTAGAAAGTTTCATTGATGTTGAGTTATGTAATATATGTAACACATGGTAAAAAACAACTATGGAAGGTCCAGTTGTTATTTCATAAGTTTGAACCTCTCCACAATCTCAAGAGGCACCATGTACATGGGAACTATTTTCCCCTACCTCTATAAGAGAAGGTGTCCTAATATATGTGATATGCATAAGAGTACTAGGTCACCAATAATAAACTCAAGAGGTTGATGATTCCAATCCTCATAAGATTTATGTCTCCTTTATACAATCTGAATTTTCTTTTGAATCAATGATACATGATCTATCATACTCTATACAAGGTGGGTCCCCACCTTTATGACCTCACACAACCCCAGAAAGAAAATGTTTGAATGAATGGTCTCCCATATAAATCATGTTTGGTTCATTATGAATGGTTTCCTGGTATCTATTATTATTTTAGAATTCTACCAAGGTCATGTCCCCCTTCCAAGATCCCCCAAAATCAAGTTTTCATTTTCTCAGTATGTCCCTATAGATTCTATGTGTTTTATTATAACTACATATCATTCTCAGGGTGATTAGAAGTTATTCAAAGAACATATATATCGAATTAATTCTATAACCCCTACCAAAAGAAATACATGAAATGAGAATTTATATATGAGATTATGGTATGGGTAACCCCGTGTAGCTATATTACCAAAAAGGCATAATGTTTCCCTATATCATCCATTGAGAAGGTCACTAAGGCTGGAAATAAATGAGTGACCTTATTTTAATGATTCTATATCACCCAAAAAACATCATTATTTATGGGTTACCATAGAATACTAGTCCAAAAATCTATAGTAACATCATCCCACTTCCACCAAAGAATGGGTGATGACTGTAGGAGACCAATAAGTCACTAGTGCTCAACCTTTACTTGCTTACTGGTGGCGAGATTTGTGGAAAAACTCACTATCTCCTTAATTATTTTCCACTAATATTTTCATCATATATGTTGGTACATTATTGTTAACATAGAGTGAAATTCCCACATAAAATCATTATAGAACATTATTAACTCTTCCTACATGAATGTAGGAAACAATACATTCCTATGAATATGAAGGATATTGTCCACATAAATAAACAAGTTGGGTAGTGGATATCCATCATAAATGTTATCCCTCAAATCCAATTACACCAAATCATATAATTTTATACACTAAATCTAATTTAGATGTGATGGAACAATAGATAAGGATGTGAGGGTTACTCACCCTTTATACTCATTCACCCTAAATGCATCTCGATGAAGAGATCCAGAAACTGACATTCAATACTAGACTCCTAATCAATATGAGCCTGAGTATTTATAATTAATTAATCATTAAATATGTTTCCATTTTAAGTGGTATAGGCCAATTCAAATTCAAAATCTTGAGGTACTCAACCAACCAACACTGATAATGATTCAAATCCCACTATGAGAATATATATTACAGGATTCTATTATCTATATAAACTATGAACTTCTCACTTGGTAAATAATATATCAAGAATATCACAACATTCACCACTTCTTCCAACTCAAGGTCATGTGTAGGATAGTTTATTCTATGATTCTTCAATTATTAGGATCCAAAAACCTCAACAAAACCACCCAGCATCAAAACATACCTAAGTATGATCCCTGAAGCATCGCAATATATTGAATAATCCATACTAGGATAAGGTATGGTTAGGAATGATGTTGTTTTCAGTCTTGTATTCACCTATAGAAATAAATCCTCACATTATCCATACTACAATAACATATCCACCATATTTGTTTTATTTAAAACGTATTTCTATATTGGAGAAGTCCGGAATAAATCTCTTATAATACCCAACTAAACCCAGGAATCAATGCATATCAAACATGTTCATTTATTTCTCCCAAGTTATCATAACAATAAAATTTTCTAGTTCAATAAATACATCATCCATGGAGATAATATGACCTATAATGGGAACATGTTATTTTTAAAAATTAAAATTATAGATCTTTTAATAAAGTCAATGATCCCTCGTCATGCCTAACATAACCTCCAAATGTGTGTGATCTCTCCCCTATAAATTGTGTATACAAGGATATCATTATAAATTACAAGTAATGAATCCTAAAAAATGGAGAATGTACTAATTTATTAGGGCCATAAACACATCTTTCATGTTCATTAAGATGAACAACATAACTTGGTACTAAAAAACAATATCTTTTTTTAAAATGTATAAGAGGTATATCTTATAGTGAAGCCATAAAATTTTGATAGAACAACCTAAAATAAAATTTAAAAATTACATAGTCTCCTCCAAAACTACATAAACATGTTTTGAATCCTAGTAATAGTGTAATGGTCCTTTACCATCAATTTATTCAGATTTCTGTAAGGGACACTCAATCATAAGGGGCCATTATCCTTTTTAAAAAAAAGGACTAGAGAGCCCCAAGGTGAGGCCCTCATCCTGATGAAACCAATAAATTAAAAGTCCTCTTTCTAATATTTATACTCTTGAAGCACTAACATATCCATAATACAAGGTGGTATAGAAATATTCTTCATTCCATACATAAGATTTGTCATTAAATAAATACATATCTCATGCGATAACTATGTAAATTACTCTGAGAATACAAATGTAAACTGATCCACCACTGGAGTAAAAATATCACACCATAAATCTCAATAGTCTAACACTATATTGGTGACCTGGGAAGTCACCTCACCTAGTTCTAGAAATCTGGTCCTGTAAAACCTTCATGTGTGTCCCATTTTCTAACAAGTATATGCTGATCACCATATGGACATGTGAACATCACCCACCTCAGGTGTTAGTCAATATGATCTCAGTATAGTACATCCCAATATATACTAACAATATCGTAAAAATAATCATATAAAAGACAAAGATATCCCACAGGAACCAAAACCCCCAAACTCTAGTGCACACTCTCAATAGTAGTGAATAGCCTCTAACCGCACTCCTAATGGGGTTTCAATAGATATAAGTCCACACAAGTACTCCATGGGTAAGCCTTGTTATTTCACAAATTGAGAAAATATGAAGGAGTGAGAATCCCCTATATCAAACAAAGCATAAGACTAAGTGGAAGATACCATGATTGTACCTCAGATTGTAGATGGCCTAAAATCTTGATCTATAGGACTAAGATGCACTGCATATAACAGGATTGATCTATGACTTGTGATATAGA
This sequence comes from Viscum album, assembly GCA_963277665.1. Lineage (NCBI taxonomy): Eukaryota > Viridiplantae > Streptophyta > Magnoliopsida > Santalales > Viscaceae > Viscum > Viscum album. Next base: position 483,177,669 of record OY728139.1, read on the forward strand.
TATACTTCATTTCCCATTACAAGACATCATTAATTATTTTTATTATCCTAGTCCATATAACAACTATTGTTCCCTAATCGAACAATAGACCTCCAACTACACTCCTCCCACTACATTGTTGAGATAACCATAGTTCCCTATACTACTCTGGATCCTGTTTCACTTGATGCCTTTTGTACCATCCTATACAGTTAAGGTGACATATCCTTCCACATGCATAGAACGCCACCGATGCTTCGTCACATTGAGGCCAAATATGTCTCCATCTAATACACCAGTGACACTGTGGTGAACTACCACCTTGAATGATTTTCCTACTGATGACCAGGAGATTTTCCTCATAATGGTGCTTTCAGATACCGTAAGACCCACCAACAATCCCTACATTAGATAACTACCTTGGGAGACTTCCCTAAATCAAGTTCAATTCATAAATAAGAACCTAGTTCACCGTTGTAAAAAAGGGGGTATATTGGAAGACATTCACCTAAAAACGAATCACATACCTCAACCCATCCTCAAAATTCCTCACCCAAGCTACCCCTTCCTCAGTTATTAATGGGGTTAAGAATTGTAAGTCAATATTTTTGTTAACATATTCCATGAATAACATTCTCCAATTCGTAGGTTATATGAACTCCTAGGCATTGTCAATCCTCATGGTCTCCAGGATGAAATGGTCATAGAAGTAGGAATCAATTCCCTTCTAAGACAAGCCCATGTATTTTTCATCCTAAAACAAGATATCCAACCATTGTCTCATTGATCTTGACAAACATATAAAAAGACAACTTCATTTTTCATCCTTAAGGGTCATGATATTCTAAATGATAGTTTGAATGAACTTGATCCATAACATAGCTTCTTAGGTGGCACCCTCCCCTATGAATATAAAAGGATTCTTGAGCAGAATACCCAGGTTATCTCTAACATATAAGGAACATATTAAGGATCATCTATCATTTTCTCTTGTACAAGTCAAAAAACCCACTCATAACTAATCATTTGTAACTACACCTAGAACCCCAGGAGGATCTATCCTAACTCACATTAGGGCATGCTCATCTGCCTCATCCCAATACCCAATTGAGTGTAGATGTGGAGGCATTCTCTTAAAATTCTAAATAAAAAAATCTAATCACCCATATATAACAGTTCTTTATATTTGAATATAAATAAATCAACCATAGGAATAACACACTATTATTCTATAGACCACATATCATTAAATGTTTGTAACTGATGCAATTTACCTAGCCCACTCTATCCACACTAGGGTCATATCACACAAATTGTGATTTATTTATCTTACCTATATAAGTATTTCACCAATTTAAATTTTTCATTAATAATTTCAAATGTCCCCAAGCCATGTTTTAGTTATATGGGGTGTTAACCACAAGTTATGAAGGAAAATACTTTATAAGCTACGATTGGAACCCCATTTATCTTTAATCAATCAATTATTTACATTATTTAAATTAATAAAAGTAAAATTTTAACCAATTTTTTTATTTTCAAGTAGAATTACATAATGAATTTATCTGAAAACACAATATTAATTAATGTTGAAACCTTAATTAATAAACCTCGATACCATTATAGTATAAATAATTTCATGCAAGCATGCTAATATCATGGATTCTTATATTCTTAAATGATATAAGAATACACACCTCATTTATTACTTTCCCAAGAGTGAAACCCACAAAAATTAACATTAAACCCAAGCGTACCACTAAAGGTGGAAATTTTCCAACTGTAAAAGTGAAAAAAACAACAATTCCCCTTTTTGGTGACTTGGTTTTCTCCAATATCTGGGTTACCTACTCCCTAAAATGAGCTCATTACTATGTCTTGAATCATCCTATTCTCCTCTATATGAGCCCTAAATAGAAAATAAAAGAAACATATCTGATAAAAATTTGCCATGCCCTACCTCATAATCCGCTGAACTAGTGCTTTGCACAGGAATGCAACAAGGACTCAAGCAGACCACCCCATATGACAGAGTCTAATGATAAGTAGTGAGGGAGTATGAGGTTACCAAGGGGATAATATTCCCTCATGTTTTGAGTGTTAAATAAATAATGAAATAAAGGAGATATCATTTAGCCATACATAAATAATAAAACAAGGAATATAGTATGTAATAAATAAATGGGTAACCCATGCTCTAAAAAACAGACCATACACCCATGGTGGAGTCATACATGTTCAAAAATCATACATACACCACTAAAATAATAAAAATAAAAAAGGGATAAAAATTAAAAACACACAAAAAGTATCAAGTACTATCTTGATACCCATATGCATGCTCCATACCAACCCATATTATGCATAATCTATTGGGAACAAGCCCTTGTCTAGAACTGCATCCATGAAGACCACATGGGAAAAAAATAGTGGCCTAATCTAGGTATGTGTAAAACTCAATAGGCCACAACCAATAGTTTATAAAAGAATATCTAGTTTGGGATAATATAGTTCTTGTTTATGTATGTCAAAAATAATTGATTAAATAAAATGAATAAATAAAATAAAATAAAATACCCTCAACCCTTAGGATCCACAATTCCACTCTGGTCAAACACACCTACTTCAACCTGTGTAAAATGTATTTGAGAACATATTAATGACTATCCCAACCATATTCACTACTTAAAATTTGGGATATCATCCCAAAATTTATAATATGATATATGATTTGGAATCTAGTTACTTATCTATGGTATTCACAAGCATCAGGTGTCTTGTGGAATCCATGAAGCTCATCGTGGAATTCCAAACTCTTGTACTATATGGAATCCAAGGATCTCATCTTGACATTTACACTTATGTAGAATCATATATCATATGGAATGTAGGGATCTCATCATGTAATTACCTTTAATTTAGTATCATATGTCATATAGAATTCAAGTAAATCATCTGAGTATTCCCATTAATTTATCACTGGCGTATATCACATGGAATCCTAGGAGATCATTGTAACATCCTGAGATTTTAAAATATGACTACATTTAAATAATCAAAATGTGTTTGATATTTATCTACATGTAATACAAAAATAAAATGAAACCATAATATATTTAAAATATTAAAACTTAGTTGTTCAATTAGTAGGAATGAATTGGAGAAACCTCTTTATGAAATATTTATAGAAATAATATAAATTATACTTTTAATATAAATGAAATTCAATTTCTATAGATAAAATGACTTATACCGTCATTTTTTCCCTAGAAATGTATTTTTCTAAGTATTTCCTTTCTCTGTGATATGTATTTATATTTCAAGAAACTTTTCATTAGTGATGATAAAATATATTTTATATCAATAATTGTTGTAATATAAAATTAATTATTAAATAATATTAAATATAAATTAAAATGATTAATATTCTAAGAATAGTTATTTTCCTACAAAAACTGGTTTTTATTTTATATCACATTTTTATTTAAAAGTAAAATTTCCAAAATATATCATTTGAATTTGAAAGAATAAACATTATCTTTGGATTTTTCATAGTAATATTTTTTTACGTGAAATTTTTATATATTTATAAAAAGAATGATTTTTAGGTGAATGGTTTTGTATATTATTTCTACAAATAACATTGTTTTTGGGAAATTATTTTTAGTTAAGTATGAATTTAATATTCATGAAATATTTTTATAAGACCCAATATTTATTTTATACATGATATAATAATTTTAAAAAAATAGTTTTAAATTTATGAACCCATATTTTATATTTTATAACATAATTCTTATTTTCTCAAAAAAAATTAATACATTATATATTTTAATTTCATAATTAATTTTCATCACATTTACAAATTCACACTAATGAAATGGATTTAAAATTTAAAATTAGTGTATAAAAATTATATAATAATGACCATTTTATATTTTTTTTATAATGGATTTGTAGACTTAGGTACAAACTATTTACCATTGTAAAAGCTAAAATGGTAAAATAAAAGAATCCAAGAGTAAATGACCTGAAACATGTTTAATTTTTTTTAAAAATTGGGTGGTAGAGGCCTTTATCTAACATTTAACTTATCCTCATTTTAATTTTTCAATTTTGAAACACATTCCTTGATATTGACTTCCGATTATTTAAAACATTTGGGTATTTACAAAAATTCTATCCATTTGCACTTATTAAGGGGGTTATCATCTTCTCGTATTCCCTCACACCAAATCTCCATTAGTTTGGATGAAACCCTACCCAATAATCTTATAAAAACTCCTGAAAACATTACATAGGTTCTGGTATTCTCAAATTACCATCCCTCAAAGTCTTAACCCCCCATTGTAGAGGATATAATCTGAGATGTGTGGGATAAATTTTTAACCCCCTTTTATTTTTATTTTTTATGTTCACTTATTCTTTATCAAATTAAATTTCACAATCCTAAAATTATTACATGATAATATTTATTATACTATTATGTTATTATAATTATGTTATGAAAATAAACCACCCACTCCATTTATATTGAGAATAATAAAAATGTTAATCACATGTATTACGAACTACCACCTCCAATACAAAAACTATTTTTACTTCCATCACCAACGTATAGGGATGGTATAAAAGTGGAATTTGATAATTAATTATGAAAATTATATGATTTTTATGATTCTTAAAAAATAAATTATATTACGACATCTCATTTTCCATAGAAAATAAAATCACCAACAATTCATATGTAAGGACTACTGCCTCCATAAAATGATTGATTTTGTTTTTTTCATTATCTCATTAAAAGACTAGTTATGAGTATGGAATTAAATAATACATATTATTTTGTTGATATCATTATATTTTTTATGGAAAATTGGATAATATATTAATGATATAATTTAAAAACAATTATCAGTAATTCAATCATTTAAAACAAGTGAACAAAGAGGAAAATGATAACTCCTTTATAAGTAATGAATTTTTATAAATTATATTCTCTTTATAATTATTTAAAATTATAATATATCATAATAATAAAAATATGATAAGATAATTATTCTTTTGGTATAATGATATTACAACTAAACCCCCTCTTAATCACCCATTAATCATGGTAGGTTCATGGTTGGGTCAGTTTAACCACCTACTCAAACAAGACTGTGAATTTATATCATGGATGACTATGAGAAATTATTATAACACCCCATCCTGAACCATTGAGTCCAATCTATAGGGTCACATGATCTATTGTGTGTCTCCCTATATGTAATAGGTTGTAGATTTGTAGTGAAGGTCTATGTTCGTTAGTGGGGAGACTATACTCTTAGCATCATGTCATAGCACAAATAATAATAAATGAATAAATAAATATTTAGAGTAAAATATGAAAAATAAAATATTTCAAACATGTCATACAAATAAATTGGATCCCTATGTGGAAATCCAAACAAGAGTAATAATATAACTGATAAATGAAAAAAAAATAAAACTTTAGGTCCTATGAAGTCTGTCCTGGTACACTATTAGCATTGTGAAACTCTTCTCATCCATCCACCAAGGGGCCTTTTCCCTTCCCCTAATCTCTAGTCATGAGATCCATAAGAAAACTGAAATACCTAAGTAGCGTTTGAGTATAAAACTCTGTCTAAAAAAACCAATTTACCCTTGAACAAGTGTTATCAAGTATACATGTATATTATATTAATATAACAAATGAAAAAAAGATAAAAAAAACATAAAATCCAAAACGGAGTACTAGTGTACTAACCAAGCCTCCACAACCCCCAATTGTACCTAATTTAGCTTCGTAACTGAAGAATAATCGAAAAAAGGTCATTAGTTACCAATACTGACATAGGGATAGTGAATCTATCACATGATAACCCCATGAAATCATGCCTATAAGAAGGTTCATCATTTACACGGCCTGAAGTATGGTTTTTTTCTCCTCAAATACTATCCATAAAGAGCAACTCAATATTCACTAGGCCTCAACATACTAAATACATGGAATATAAAAATATATTCCATCATCCTAATGGCACTATGACATCATTGTATCTTCATCATGTGATCAGTCTCAACATTTTTATCATCGTAAGCAGTGTGCACTCACCCTCAAAGGGATAATCATCACATGATGGTCTTCCTATCTCAAGTTCCACTAATAGTTTATAAGGAAAATATTACACACAAAATAAGTTAGAGAATATATGTGGGTCATATCATCATGAAAATAATGTTGAAAAACAAACAATAAGGGATCAAAATAAAATATTCCAATAATATACTGTAACAATAATCAAGGAATCAATATCCTAACTGGTCACACAGGGATACATAAACATCCATATGTGATCAAAATCAGGCATTGTTATCAATTATGAGAACATAGATTTATAATATGGAAATAAGATTAAATGAGTTCATCAAAAAGTTAATGAACTTCCCACCTCAAATTCATTGATGTCAATGTTGAGGATAAACCACTATATGTTGTTTAAAAGCTAGAGTGGAAACCTCTACAGCCAAGAGAACCTCCTCAAGGGAATTTTTATCATATTTGTTGATATGTCAATGCTCAAGGTTCATCAATGGTTCTTAGAACCAAATACAATAACTATATTTCATATAAAATATCATGTATGATGTTATTATCTCTCTCTTGTATAATTTTCAAAAATTATCATTTGAGGGTAATGCATGTTCTAGAAATCTCCTCCTAATGAAATATTATAAAACCACGTGTGGTAATATATATCTCTAGATTATTTTGAGAATATATGTGATAGTTCTTTATAACCATTCTTTGATAATACTATATAATTATCTATTGATAATTTTTAATGATTATCCTTTTATAATTTACATAAATTATAATTTTTTTATTACACAAATATATTATGGATACAATAGGGGTGAATTTTAGTTTATAAAATTAAACTAACATTAAACCCAACATTAGTTTATTATAGTGATCAGAATAAATAATCATCTAATGATCAAAATATGTGAATCAGACTAAGATTTCATCTGATAAATTAGAGTAATTAATCAATGTTACAGATATTCTAATAAAATAAGTAATAGAAAATCTCAGTAAAGAAACATTCTAATATAAATGAAAAGTGGAATAGAAACTTTAAAAAAATGTAAAAATGAAATGATTATAATAAATTAAGAATTATTTCCAAAAATATTTATAAATTATTTGTACTCTTTTACCTTAAAGGTTAAGGAAGTCATAAATTATGACTTAGGATTTCCAATGTTTAAAACCTAGCCATAAGGTTTATCATTCCTCACTAATAAATCCCTCAATTCAAAGATCATTATCAGTTTTGTCATCTAATACCCCTAAATTCCTCGATTTAAGGTCAATATCATATTTATCTTTCAATACCCTGGAAGCCCTCAATATTCCCAATTGATATCAACATCCTTCTTATCCCAGAAATCCATTGATCATAACCTTGATTGGAACAAGCAATTACAAATGAAGAACTATTCGATGGAATTTAAAATCCTCACAATGGATTCCATAGTACAAAAAACTCACTAAAATATTAAAAATGCAAGAACAAGATGTTTAGGTAGATGAATATTCCAACATGTATAATGGAAAATTTTTTCATCTCCCAGATCCTCAAATTCACTCCTATTTATAGGAATCCCATCAACATTCATATTTTTTATGAATCTCAGAGTTTGTTGAAATAGGCTCGTATGATCCTCACTTGATAGATCAACAAATATGACTCCATAAAATGTAGTTTTGATAGGACCACAAAAATACTTTAATAAAATTAATTTGGCTAATAGAAAATATTCTATGAATCAGATTATAATTTTTTTTATTGTAATAGAATAAAATTTTAATCTAATAGATGAAACTCTTTTACACCGATTGAAAAAATATCATGAAATCGATAGACTACTTATTTCCACACAAATAGACTACATATCTTCACACCAATAGACTATATATCATCACACCGATGTATTACATATCATTACACTGATTATTAAATATTTATTAATATGATGGGCTAAAATATCATCAATCTGATAGACATTACTTATTTCAATCCGATGGATCCAACATATGTTAGCATGAGAAATTTGACTTATATATGTAAGTTTTATATTCATTTAGTTCATAACTGTTATGGTTTCCTTTAGAATAAAGGAATTTTTTCCATAAATATTATAAAATACATGGTAAATATAAAGTTAGAAAAATAATGTTTTAGAAAAGTGTTTTTGATTTAAAAAAAAATGAAAATGAAATGTAAAAAGTATACACTTTTGACTAACCAATCTACCCCTATTTGAAAAGCATAAATCAAAACACATATAATGAAACACTGCTATCTTTGAAAAGAAAAAAATATTACAAAGCCTTTGTTCATTTTATCATGATAACTTAATTTACTAAAAAATTCCTTTTCTGAAATATCATTGACTTAATATAATTATACCTTTTCAAAATAACTCCCCTTAAAATCATTCTCTACATTAAAAAATTATACCCCTTAATATATTCTCCCCCTTTGTGATTTTCAAAAAAAATAGGTGTATTAAAAATATATCCCAGAAATGTCATAAATATAGAACTATGAAAAAAAAAATTTGGTATAAAGATACATCCAAAATAAAAAAAAAAATATTTAACCAAGTATAAATGGAAAAATATTCACAAAATATATATTATTAACAATACATTCAAAGAAAAATATTCATTAAAAAATATTTTTGTAGGTACATCAAGAGTTCAAATGAAAAATATATAGTTTTTCTTATATGACTTCTTGACTATAGATTCAACTTTCTGGAAATCTTCCTTTACTTATTTGTCTCTATTTATTTGGATTAGAGTTTCTCTATATCTTCCCCCATAACAACAAGGTTTCTATTTTCCTCTTTCAAACTAACTACCTCCTCATCAGGAAGTGTGATATTTTTATTTTATTCATTGAGACACTAAAAATACTATTCAAAATATATGATTCTGGAATTCTATTCTTTCATATTTTGATTTTTTTCTTTTAGTTAAAAGATTTATTGATTTTTTAACACTAATAAATTCTTGAACTGATTCACAATGTTTAATATTTCTAAAACATCTATAGATAATTTCCCAATGGTTTTAGAAAAATCAAAAAAAATCATTATTTGCTTCCTCAAACGTATCATCTTTTAATTTTAAGTATTTAAAACTTGAATCAACAATTTGAACATTATAATAAATTTCTTTCTTTATCCCTTTGATTTTTCACTGAAACTTTTTAAATTAGACACATTTTGGACAATGGTTTCTATTATAATATTCAAAGAATCTGAATTTTCATTCAAACTATTTGGTATTTTTCTTCACTGTTATTCAATGTTAGGAAGATAAGGAATCAAATTAGTAATCTATTTTAGATAAAACAAAATATAATCTACTCTTTTATCAGCCTCGAAGGATATAAATTTAGTTGAATATGAATAAGGATAAAAAATAAGTAGCCTTGAGGGACCAACATCTAGATTTTCATTTTCTTCTTATTTTTTATCATTAGATATTTTCATCACATCAACATTCATATCAGTCTCTAATTTTTCTGATAGTTTTGTATTATAGTTCTCTACTTATTATTTATGATGTGATGAATATTTTTTATTCATATAAATATTTAAGATTTTGTTTTTGAATAATGGGTTGTTATCATTTAATATATGATGAAAAATATGATAATCTTTATTCTTCGTTTTCATCTTCCCATTCTTCTTATTCTTTTAACTATTTTTCTAAACAAACATTCTAGACTTCTGCACAGATTGTTTAACTGAATTCCCAACATGTTTCTGAATGGATTCCTGAATTGAGTTATGAACATTAGATTCATCTACCACTTATTGTATGTTATCCTTCTCAATAAAAGTTGGAAGAATATAAGTATTAATAAATTCTATTTCTATTGGAACTTATTGATTTGGAATTTTCTAATTAGAAACAAAAAATCTAGAGACCTAGACTTATCATACATGTGTATTACATCTTTTTAGATGAATATTCATTAAATTCAAAAAACACAAACCTGCAGACCATAATTTTTTATTATAATTGGAATCTTAGAGAAAAATACTCTAATCTGATGAAATATCTTCAGTCCTTCCCACAAAGATCATCCAATTTTTTACTCTTCAAAGACATACCCTCTATAAAAATGTTCTTCATATCATGGGGAAATGAAATAGAACAAAGTGTAAGATCAGATGCTTGTTATGGGTAAGCATAAGATATATTAGTTTTTGATCATATGAAATCAAAATTTAATCATAAGGGTATATGATAAAGAACATAACTTGTGAATTTCATATGAATCCTATCATAGTTCATTAACAAGATTCATGACATAAATATTGGATGTTCATAAGAAATGAATCATAAGGGAATCAACTAACATGAGACATGAGAGTATAACATTGGCATAAATCATTTATTTATGGAATAAACATCAGCTTATATGATTGTGAACATGTATAAATAGAAATAGTTTCACTCATTAAGTTAAGAAATGAAGTCAAGCCCCACTAAAAACATAGGGACATGCATCCTGGTACACACATAAGATTCAGTAAATGAAAGTCATGCAAATGAATAAAATTTGGAACTTGAATTTATATTCACTTATAACATTATGAACATGTAATGAGGTTCACACATAACATTATGAACATGAAAGAAAAATCCACGCATGACATTATTGTTTTTAAGGTACACTCATAAGACCATCATAGTGGAAAAAATAGGTTACTGAACCAGGTTCACTCTCTTTTCTTGTCCTATCTATCTCATGATCCATAACTCTTTACATAATTCATTAGAGGTAGATATAGATATCACATGTCTTTGGTTTTAATGATACCACTTTCCTTGGTTATAACATAACAACTATCACATAATGAAAATCATAAAAATGTGTTCCAAAAGATCATAAAACATTAATCATATCCAAAATCATGAAATAAAATGGGTTTAAAAAACATTTCAATATAATATAACCTTTGGAAAGTAAATAGGTTTCATAATCACTTCATCATTTCATCAAAGAATAACCCATGGAAAAAATAAACGGGTTTTATAAGTATTTTATCTTTGTATAACCCATTGTAAAAAATGCGTTTCATAAACATATTATCATCATAATCATAATCCAATAATAGAAAGAATAATAATGGTATCCTTGGATCATATCTCTAGTAATGCATAAGTAACCTAAAATAATGTCATATTAGATAGAATTTTTTTTCAAATACTACTTGGTATATTTCTTGAGGAAAAAAGGTTTTCTTTTAAAATAAACTTTTTAAAAATGATTCATTATAAAAATCCATTTATTTTAAAATAACCTTGAAATGTAATAATGGCAAATTTTAAAAATATTTAAAAATATTTCATGAGGAAAATATATTTTACGCAAGGTAAAATTATTTTTAAAACACAAAACGCATTCAAAATCCTTTTCAAATTGAAATTATTTATTTAAAATATAAATTTTCCCAAATATTAAGGAAAGAATTATAATTGAAAATAAATTTAAGAAATTTTAAACAATTATTTAAATCATTTATTGGTCATGATAGTGGGAAATAAAATTCATGTTGTTCATGTTAAAAACAAATATTCTTTTCGCATTTTCCAAAAAAGAAAAATTGGAATTTTTTCAAAAATAACTTCAAGTATCCTTTTAAAAAAATTAAAAATTTAATCATTGATAAAAATTTAATTGAATAATAAAATTATGGAAATAAAAAGAATTAATTTTTTTAGTAAAAATAGTTTTTCAGGAAAATATATTTCTGACCGAAGAGTACAAAAATGATAGATTTTTTTAAAATTATTTTAATAATTATTTTAAGTAAAAAGTGTGTGGAAATGGTACCACCACTTGAATATTTCATGAATAAAAAAATGAGAATAAAATTCATGATAAATATTTATAGTTAAATCATGTGGTTTCAACTTTGGATACTTAAACATAAACAATCCCGATAAACGATGAGATTATAAAATAGAACCTTTACCAATTTGGTAACATTGAATTATAATCCCCCTGAAATAATAACATAAAATAAAGAATAAAATATCATTATGGTGAATAAGTTCATGATATTACATGTCATAGTTTTTTTATATACACCTTGTGAAATAATATAGCATCATAACATAACATACCTCTCAAATATGGAAAATTAATACAAAAAATCATTACGTTTAGTCTTGAATTCTATAGTACTGATTAAAAACTCTTCTATAATAAATTTATTTTTCATATGAATCTATTATAGAACCATATTCATATATATCTTAGCATATTTTATTTTATTCCGACCTTTTGTTATCTTTTTAATAAAAATTTCATGTTTAAGTTGTGTTCTGGGTAATAAACACTTTTTTTCGTATATGTTTTGATTTTTTATATTTTTGTTCACATAATTTGATAATGGTTCCATAATATCCATAATGATAACCATGATATGAATATCATATATATATATATATATATTATTTATTTATATTAATCCATAAATGTTTGTGATAAAAATGAAATACACCGTTCATGGTGACGATAAGTCGTACGTATATATAAATGTTATTTCCACATTGTTGTTGAATTGGAAGGATGAAAAGTATGAGATATATATTACCATTAAATAATACTTTTTATTTCATATATATCACATATTTTTTCTAAACCCATCTTTAATACCTTCCATGTAAATCTTGAAAGATTCACATCGCTTCGCGAGGCGCTAGTCCGCCATACACAAAAGATACTTTATCATATTCCCCCAAAAAGGAAATCATCAAGTTGTGTCTGATATAAAAATTAATGAATCCTAATAAAATTATATATATCATATATAAACAATAAATCCATCATTAATCCCAACCATGAGAGGTGGTAATGGAAAAATGAACGACATTTGTTCATAAGGTGGTAGTCTTCCGTACACATGAACGATGATTTCATAACCCATTTGATGAAAGTGGAGGTGGTTATAGTTAGTTTACTTAATATAGTAACATATAATTATATGTTAAATAATACGGTTGTTATATAATATTTTTATAATTATAATTCAAGGGGTGTAGGAGAAAATAAAACAAAAATTATCATTGATGAATGTTACAACTTCTTCAGGTATCCCTCTCTGGATTGCACTAAAATAATTATAGCTTAGCTTTATAACCACCATAATGACTATATGATGAGGAATGTGAAGTTAGAAAGTGATTTATGTACTTATATTTAAACAAAATACATTTTATGGTTTGAATAAGAGAGGAGAGTCGGTGGCCTTTTATAAGTGTGGGAGAGGACACACATATTATTTTTGAAAAGAAACAAGCGATCCCAAATTTTTCATATGTCAAATGGGTCCAAATTATAAGATTATAAAAATTATTGGTTTAATGTTATAAATATTTCCATAAAATAGTTTTTAGAAAATTTTATATCTTATTTTTATGCTAATAATTTTATTTTAACCTCCAGTAAACCCATTTTCACCTGAATAGATGTAATTAAATTTTTACCGTATTAACAATTCATTTTTGTCAAAAATTAAGTTGAAATTATTATAAACTATAAATTAATATTATTAAAAATATTCAATATTTTTTTTCAAATTCCATTAACATAATTCTAAAATTTTAATTTAAAATTAATCTCGCAGATGCGATGAGAAAGTGGGGTTTTAAAGAGAAAATGTTCAAAAGTTTGAAATGTTTTTATACCAAAACTAAATATTAAATTGATTACAATAACCTAAATAATATTAATTTATATATAATTTAACTAGTTTTAATATACATCCAATTCAAAATATAATTTTACATTACAAATAATTTGAATTAAAGGGTGTTTCTAATTAAAATTCAGTATTTTTCACTATTCATCAAAAAATGATACATTTTAGAAAAATCCAGAAAGTCACCCTAAGATAATTTTTAAATAATAATTTCAAAAAATATTTTTATTTTATCATATTTATTTTCCATAATTTTTGAAAATTAATTTTATTATAAGTCCACAATAGTCAACAAAACTTATTTTTAGAAAAATATTGTTTTTAAGCATAATAAAAGATTTAATATTATATCTTGTCTAGGAAACAGAAAAGATGAATAAGAAAAAATTAGTTGAATATATAATATATAAATTTCAATAAATAATTTTTTTAAAAAAATATTTTTTTAATTTATTTACATAAAACACACTTCTGCGTATAAAAATTGTTTTTCAAAGAAAGATTTCCCTTTATTTTTAATAGGGTTTCATTTTCATTTCTAATTAATTGTCCGCCAAAGAATTATATATATATATATATATATATATATATTTATATAAACTATATTTTTATAATTCATATAATCTTATTCATAACTTCCATTCTAATAGCTATGTGACAACTATAATAATAATATTTTAATAATATATCATGTTTCATTTAAACTCAGTGGTGTGTGTAATGCAAACTGAGTTAGGTGTTGTGTGTAACACAAGAATAACTCAGTGTTTCCTTTAACATTAGAAAAATTTATAGTTTCATGTAAATAAAAATATCATAAATATTATATTAATTTGAAAAAATATATGTAACAAAATCTCAGGAGGTTACATTATATATCCATTCAAATAAATTTCGCCCTTAAAATTCATCACTTTAGTAAAAAAATGAGGATATTTCTGCTTCATTACATCCTCAGGTTTGCATGTAGATTCCCCATCTTTGGGGTTTCACTAAAAAACATTGACTAGGAGAGTGTTATTCATTCATATAACCTTTTATATTCGATCTAGAATCTCTTTTGGTCATTCCTCATAATAAATATAACGCTTCAGTCGTATGACCTCTGAGTTCAATACATGTGAGTAATCAGGTATGTACTTCTTAATGAGTGATACATGGAACACATTGTGAACCTGAGAGAGGATTTGGGTAAGTTACCAAATATAATATACTATCTAGATACGATCAAGTATTTTATTAGGACCCATATAACTACTTCTTAGTTTTACCACATTTCTTCCATAGAGAAATTTGTAAAAAGAACTTCTCATCAACTTCAAATTCTAGATCACATTGATGATTATCATCATAACATATCTATAAACATTGTACAATCCATATAGGTTTCTTAATATATTTAAACTTATCTCCCATCTCATCAGCTTACTCAAGTACATATAGCTTTCTTTATGCATCTTCATTCTGGTACATTGCAGTTCTACACTTCCTTTGATAAAGGCCTTCATAAAGTGCCATCTATGTTCTCAAGTGAAAACTATGATTGTAATAAAAATTATCATGAGGAAGGAAATTATCCTGACCACCTCTGAAATCCATAGTGCACAATCTTAGATCATCCTTTAATCATATGTACACAAGTTTTAAATGCATTCCTTCTCAAAAAACCTTGTCACTACATATAATACCAAAGGGTTTTATTACCATAAATGCCTTTTAAAATATCCTTAATCTTCATAAAAACCCATCACATAAAATCTCAAAAGGGGGTTTCAATAACTTTGAAATTATGATTCACCTTAAACTCAAAAATCCTTAATGGTATACATAAATCCTAAATAAATCATACCTAGAGACATACATGATTCCAAAATACAATTCACAATTTATTCCTTAAATAATTTTTTATCTTATACAAAAAACATCTTCATTAGAAGCTTGGGTGCATATTTTTATTTATATAACAACATATGTGATTTCATTATTTTAGAATCCATGAAGATAAAAATAATAACAAGAAATTTCACTAAAGGATGAATAATAATTTTTTTATTGGGCTCATTAATATAAAATCAAGCATGAAATTCACAACTAAATAAAGGAGGATAAGAGTACCCATATTATTTTGATTCACTTCATCCATTATGATTAAATAATATTCTCATTTTACTTTTTTGTTTATAGTTTTTCGTGTCTTATCATCCATATTATCCCTTGTATTGGTTCATCGATTCACATCATTGCCAAACTCCATTAACTTGAAACACTAAAGTGTGGGTGGTGAATTTTTTGATCTCTCTCTCCAATTATTTCATTGATTGGACCCATGACACCACTTATTCATTAATTTTCTTGATGGATTGGCTTACCAAACTTGAAACACATTTTTATTCCTTTTAAGTACTCACCTATGTGATCATTCCCACAATTTTGGGAATTATGTGTTTGAAACTTTTTCTTAACTCCATGTCAAATATCATTTGATTTTCAAGGGAACTGTAACGACCTAAATTCGGAGCCCCTCCACTGGTACCCCGTACCTGGTTCGCCACATGACCTCAAGCGCTTTTCCCCAAATGCCAGAGGCTTTCGACTAGTAATGAGGGCCTTATTGAGTCAGTGGGGAAACTATGCCCTCATTTGGTAAGGTATACAAGGTAAGAAAACAACAATAATTAGCGGAAGCAGTAAACAACATGCATAACAACAAAAACCAAATAGTGGAAGCATTGTGGATATATACCTATGATGACAATGATGCAGAAGGTACAAGTATCTAAGGGAAACATCAAACACAACAATGTGCTGAAGTACAACTGAAACCAAGTGCAAAAGAAAAACAAAGTAAGCTCCTCAGCATCACGAGCCACGGCTCGGTCCCATGCTCCCCAACTTGTGGTGAAATCAAGATCCTGAAGTAGAAGGGCGCTTGAACTTGTCTAGACCTACAGCAACATAGTCTTCTTGGGCCCAAAAGCATGACCCAAACAGGGTGTGAGATACAATCCCAGTAGGCAATCACCGAAAGATTTATGCCTTACAGTCAAATGAATAAATGGCAGTAAATAACAAGAAGCAGTAAACAGGAAAGCACAAGTAGCTACAATCCACAGTTCTAATAAGTATAGCACACAAGTAAGCAGTCATCAATGATGAAAATAGGTAACCCTCTGGGCAGATCTCACAGCCTAACCCCTATGGTTCAACCTATAGTAATAGCAACCCTCTGGGAGGCACACACAGTCTCACCACTCTGGTTCATCTACGTAACTAAGCAGACTCTCTGGGGAAGCACTCATCATCAATTCCCCCTATAGTCTCATATCGTGCTAAAGGCTCTCTGGGGAAGCACTCAACGTCAATTCCCCATGTGGCCTGCGTTGAGGATCTACAGATTCTCTGGGGAAGCACTCAACGTCAATTCCCCCTATAGTCTCACATCGTAATTAAAAGACACTTTGGAGAAGCCCTTCCGTCAATTCTTCCTTTGGTCTGCTACTCCAGGTTCTCACAGTCCTGAGTATAACTAAACATGATCAGCGCATGTATATCGTCCAAGTAAACCTCAAGAACTACTTGGCTATCATTCTACGGCTTAACAGCAATAACAAAACAAAAGTTCCGCTATACTACAACTGGTCTTGGCAACTGGAAAAACTCCCAATAGGAAAAACAGTCATGGAAAAGAAACCTGAGCACAATATAAATTACTCTACTCACAAGAAATAACCTCTACTAAATCAAACAAGCAAAGTAGGCAAACATCAGGGGAAAAACAGGAAACGAGCAATACCCCGTTCATGGGTATTGGTGGAATTTTCACATAATATTCATCAACTTTCTATAGAAAGGCACAAACTACCTACCTCGATCCGAGGAGTTCGATATACATGAACCACGACGACAAATTCCTCTTAGAACAACGTAGATCTGAGAAAACGCACAAAATGTTCATCCCACGATAACTTAAAAATGAAGAGGAATCAAGAAACAAGGCTAAAGCATAAGGAAGAACTCACCGTTGCGATTCCAACGCAATCGACCGTGTTCAAATCGGAGAATGGATGGCGGGGCGGGAGCTCGGAGCTCGGAGAAGATTCGGTCATACCGTCGCTTCTGGGCGGACGAAATCTGGAGAAGAAGACGATTTTGGGGGTTAGGCGCGACCCCGGTCCGTTTAATGAAAAAAAAGTACACGACGTGTACATCTTGAGTACACGACATGTACTTCAGTTTTACATACTCCGAATTAACCGGCCTCCACCTCAGCCTTACACACCATATGTGTGGCCCAGACACGGCCAGCACACAGCTTCAAGCCGGGAAGAATACACGACATGTACTCAGAAAGTACACGGCGTGTACTTCTAAAATTTCCAGAAAATTTATTTTCCTTAAAAACTCCAGAAAAAGGGAAAACATACCTGAAAAGAGATCCGGTTTCTTAAAAACTTCCCCCCTTAAAGAAATTCGTCCCCAAATTTCCCTAACAAGGCGGAGAAGGAGAAACACCGAACAGCTCCGGCCACTGCGATCGTACATCGGTCTCCCTCTCCCAGGTCTTGTCCTGTACTCGCTCGTGCTTCCATAACACTCATACCATAGGAACAGATCGCCCGTGGAGAACCTTCGTACTTTGATCGACAATCCAGATAGGATTCTCCTCGAATGATGCATCCTCTTCAAGCTTGACTTCCTCGTGCTGAAGGACGTGAGATGGGTCTGAAAAGTAACGTCGGAGTTGAGAGACGTGGAAGACGTCGTGCATGGCCCGATACCTCTGAGGTAGTTGCAACCGATAGGCGACCGACCCAACTATCTCCAAGACCTCAAACGGCCCGACGTACCGCGGTGAAAGCTTACCCTGTCTCTGAATTCTCTTGTGTCCCAACCTCGGTGCGACACCCAGGAAAACCTGATCACCGACCTAGAACTCTAGAGGTCGTATCCGCTGATCAGCATAAGAATTCTGTCGAGACTGTGCTGTAGCCATCCTCTTTCAAATCATCTCTATCTGTTCTGAGGTCTCCTGAACAAGACGAGGTCCTAGAAAAGCTGCCTCTCCTGCCTCCAGCCAGCATAAGGGTGATCGGCATGGCCTACCATACAAAGCCTCGTATGGTTCCATCTGAATGGTCACCTGGAAACTGTTGTCGTAGGTGAACTCCACCAAAGGAATATGCTTCTCCCAAAAACCTCCAAAGTCTATAATATAAGCCCAGAGCATATCCTCAAGAACCTATATCGTGCGCTCGGACTGGCCATCAGTCTGGGGATGGTATGTTGTACTCAAAAGTACCTGTGTACCCAAGGCCTTCTGAAGTCCCTACCAGAACCGAGAGGTAAAACGCGCATCTCTGTCTGAAACAATAGAGCACGGAACTCCATGAAGACGAACGATCTCTCTGATGTAAAGCCATCCCAGATCATCGACACTGAAGGTATCCTTGATCGGCAAGAAGTGAGAAACCTTCGTAAGCCTATCAACGACAACCCAAACAACATCGTTTCCCCGAGGTGACCTCGGCAACCCGGTCACGAAGTCCATAGCAACAACGTTCCACTTCCATTCCGGAATGGTTAACTGCTATAAAGGCCCCGCTGGTCGTTGATGCTCTATTTTCACCTGCTGACAAGTAGAACATCTCATGACAAAACCAGCAACATCCTTCTTCATACCTGGCCACCAGTATTGGCGATGAAGGTCTCGATACATCTTGGTGACGCCAGGATGAACTGCCCAAACAGAGGAATGGAAATCCAGCATCAGCTCCTCACGTATGTCTACTGGCACCCATACGTGTCCTTGGAAATGCAAGATCTCATCCTCGCCCATTGTCCATCCAGGAAGAGGGTCCTCTCCTGACACACTCTCCCGCAGGACTAAGCCTTCTGAGTCTGATAGCTACCTCATCTGTACCCGATCAAGTAGCGTGGAGGTAACAACTATAGAAAATAGAAAAGTCTGCCCCCGTCTATCGTGCACCTCCAAATGCATCTCAGAGAATAGAGCCATCA
Organism: Viscum album; assembly: GCA_963277665.1. NCBI lineage: Eukaryota > Viridiplantae > Streptophyta > Magnoliopsida > Santalales > Viscaceae > Viscum > Viscum album. The sequence continues at coordinate 483,197,472 of OY728139.1, forward strand.
GTTGCCACTCACTACTGGCCTCCTGAACTGCCTGAATTTGAGTTATCCTTCTCAACTCATCAGCCATGGAATTGCCTTTTCCCGGCGTATAGGCAAGCTCGAAATCAAAAGACTGAAGATAATCGACCCACCTGCGCTGCCTCAGATTCAGATCACGCTGAGAGAAGATATACTTGAGACTCTTGTGGTCAATGAAGACCACAAAGTGCTCTCCCAGAAGATAGTGTCTCCAACAGCGCAAGGCATGAACAATAGTAGCTAACTCCAAATTGTGCGTAGGGTAGTTCCTCTCATGTGGCCTCAACTGCTGAGACCTGTACACAACGACTCCATCTCCCTACATAAGCACAACTCCCATCCTGATACCTGAAGCATCACAGTAAATAGTGTAGCTCTTGCCTGGATCCGGCAAGACTAGTATCGGTGCTGACGTCAACCTCCCTTTCAGCTCCTGAAAGGATGACTCATAAGAATATGACCATGAGAACTTCACCCTCTTCTTAGTCATTCCTATAAAAGGTGCTGATAGGCGCGAAAAGTTCTGAATGAAGCGTCTGTAGTATCCAACCAACCCTAGGAAGCTCCGTACCTAAAAAATGTTCTTCGGCTGCTCCCATGAAACTACAGATCTCACTTTCTCTGGGTCCACAGATACTCTTGCCTCTGAGATGACGTGACCCAAGAAGTGAATCTGATCCATCTAGAAGTGGAACTTTGAGAGTTTATCATAAAGCTGATTCTCTCTCAATGTACTTATAACAATCTCAAGATGTGTGGCATGGTCATGTCGAGTGTGAGATTACACCAAGATATTTTCCATGAAGACCACAACGAAGGATTCCAAGTAAGGATGGAACACTCGGTTCATCAGTGCCATGAAACCTGCAGGCGCGTTCGTGAGACCGAATGGCATGACTGTATACTCATATAGACCATACCTACTCCTAAAGGCTGTCAGAGGTATATCTGATGGTCTAACGTGCAACTGATGATAACCAGACCTCAAGTTGATTTTCGAGAACACCTGGGCTCCTCGAAGCTGATCGAAAAGGTCATCAATCCGTGGCAAGGGATATCAGTTCTTCACCATCAACTGTTTCAGCTTCCGATTATCCACACAAAGCTGAAGGGTACCATCTACCTTCTTCACAAACAGAACAGGCGAACCCTAAGGAGAAGTACTGGGTCGAATGAAACCCTTAGCTTGTAGCTCCTCCAACTATTTCTTGAGCTCCTGCAACTCAGGGGTGGCCATCCTATAGGGAGTAATGGACACCGGTGCCGCTCCTGGTATGAGCTCAATAAAAAAGTCCACCTCACGCTCTGGAGGCAAACATGAAAAGTCCTCTGGAAAGACATCCCTGAAGCGATCCACCACTGGAGGAAAGTCCAACTGTGGAGTCCCCTAATCATCCAGGTAAAGTCTAGCAATCTGGCCTGTCACCCCTCCTAGCCCAAGATGCTCGAGTCCCGCCCGACTCGCCCGAATGTCCCATTCGCCTCTATGAAGGAAAGATTCACCCTCTGGTGAAATGAAACTGACTCTACGGTGATAACAGTAAATGACTGCCTGGAAGGGAGTCAACCAATCCATGTCGAGGATGACATCATAGCATGTCATCTCTAAGACATGGAGATCCCATAAGAATTGATACCCTGCCACCTCGAGAGGGCACTCTCTACACTGGCGTACCCTAGATTTCCTCGCTCTCAAAGGTGTGTCTAGTGTCAACGAGTCGACAGAAGAAAAGATGCAGAGTCCAAGTCTCTCCACAATGGAAACAGAGATAAAACTATGCATATAACTAGTATCGAAAAGGGATGAAGATAAAATTGATGCTACTAAAATCGTACCTTGAACAGTAGAAGGGTCAGGATCCTTCTCAAGATAAGTCTGCTCCACGGTGAAATACTAGCCCGTGCCACGGCCCTGTGCCCCTGGCTGACCACTCTGGGCTGAACCTCCCTACTGGTGCTGAGGAACTGGTGGCTGACTGCCACGACCTCGACCTCCACCTCAGTTCGAACGGCCGGAAGAACTCCAGTTCCCCGACTGGTGAGAAACTAGCAGTGCTACTCCTGAACGAGGAGTCATGGAAGAACCCCGGTCACCAGCTGCTAGTGAGAAAACCTGGCAGAAATGCTGAAGGTGACCCATATTGCCGCAAGATCGGCACTCCACGGGGTCCATCTGGAACTGCATCCTTGTGTTCCATGTCTGGCCACACTGATAGCATGTCACCTGGCTTCCTGATGATGTGTCTCGCTTCCTCGAATCACTGTGCATAGGCTCCCTACAACGCTTCTTGTTGTTATATGGAGGATGGATAACTCTGGAAGTAGAACCGCCCTGGCTTACAGCTCCAGAGTCTCTCAGATTGCGCTCTGCAATCAATGCCTGATTGACGATGGAAGTAATGGAAGTTAGCTGGAAGATGTTCACCTGTGATCGGATCTCCCGCCTAAGTCCATCCTCAAACTTCCTCGCCAGGAACACCCCACTCCCATCCCGAAGGGGTGTAAAACGCTGTATCTCAGTGAAACAAGTGGAATACTCCATGACAGATAGAGTACCCTGCTCTAAGCTCAAGAACTCCCGGGCTCGATCGTCCCTCAGGGTCTCCGGGTAGAAGTAGTCGTAAAACAAGCACTGAACTCCTCCCAAGTCATAGCTTGTTGTTGACCCACTTGTGAGATCACGTCCCACCACCTCTTGGCGGAGTCTCGGAGCATGTAGGTGGCGAGCTTGACCCACCTCTCTGGATGCATCTACAGATGCTCGAAGATAGTCAGCATGGCTTCTAGCCATGACTCTGCAGCCTGAGGTCCTCCCTCCCTTGAGAACGTGGGAGGATGCTGCTACTGAAAGACCTACGTCAAGTCTGCCATAGACAAGGAAGGAGGTGGTGCTCCCTGGAAGGCCTGCATCATCCTCATGAAACCTTCCCTGAACTGTGCATCAGTGCCCAAAACTGGTACAACAACTGGTGCCAAGGCTGGCTAGGCTGGGGGACAGATAGGAAGTCCCTGATCAGCCATGTCTGGCGTTTGATCACTGCCTGATGACAGACGTACAACCGGAGGACGTCTTGGAGTCATAGCTCTGAAAGATCAAAAACACACCTTATATCAAGAAAACAAGGACAGAGAACACAAGGGTATAAAACGAGAATAGGGGAAGAAAAACACAAAAGTTTATAAAACTCGACTATGCGGCGTGTATAAAACTACATGGCGTGTATTCTAAAGCTACAGACATGGGCGTGTACTCCTGCCCCACAAGTCATGTAACACCTTAAACTACACGGCCTGTTGACCCCAACACACGGCGTGTACAAGAAAACTAATCCCCTACCCGAGTCTCCTTACACGGCTAACCCACACGATCCGACTTAACCCGAGACTACACGACATGTTCTAAACAAACACGGCGTGTACTAGAGAAGGCTTCGGTGGCCTGTGTTGTTGAGAACACGGTCGTCTACACGGCTGGACCTTACACGGTGTGTTCCGAACAAACACGGCGTGTATAGGTGAAGGCGACACCGTCCTGTGTTGTTCGTGACACGACTGGGTACCTGGGAAAGACTACACGGTGTGTTCTGCACAAACACGGCATGTGGAAAGGAAGGTAATGCCGACCCGTGTTTTTCGTGACACGACCAGTACCTGAACAAGACAACACAGCGTGTTTCCTATGGACACGGCGTGTTCTACCCAAGCCTCCCCGACCCGTGTTGTTAGTTACACGGCCGGGTACACGGCTCCGAACCTACACGACATGCACATACAATACACGGCGTGTTCCTAAAGTTACTTAACGACACCATGTTTCTTCTCACACAGTCAGTGAAATGGCCTGAAAACTACACGGCGTGTATCCAAAAAGTACACGCCATGTAGTCTAGGTTTTTCTGGGCAGTAGCTCAGAAACTGCACAAAATTACAGAAACACTAAAAACAAGGCGAAAAAGTTCCAAATTCTGATCCGTGAGGGCCCATAACACCTCAAGAACCAAAATTTGAAAAAAGTACAAAAAAATTGTTTTCTAACATAACAGTAGAGAATCGATCAAGCAACTATCACAACAACATGCGTAATCTACACAAGGTCTATCACAACAGCATGAAATCACTAATTCACCCTAGAGGGCATGGCAAGAATGCATGGCATGTGATTACTACAAGTGTCTATATGATGCATGAGACGTCATACCCTCATCTCATCGGGTTGCGATAGAATTAGAACCACAATATCATAATAGTAATAGCACAAGCCATGTGAATCACTCTAGGTGAAATCCGATCAACTATAAAATCTCAAAACCAACAAACTACAATTAATGAGGTATTATGGCCTTTCCCTATACACAGGTTAGCTACTCCCGAGAACAGCTTAATGCCAAGTACCGAATCCATCATATCCCTGGCTAAAGTCTCCAAACAGTAAAGCAAGAGAAAAGATCCCCTTTGATACCACTTTGTAATGACCCGAATCCGGAGCCCCTCCACTGGTGCCCCGTACTCGCTTCACCACATGACCTCAAGCGTGTTTCCCCAAATGCTAGAGGCTGCCAACTAGCAGCGAGGGCCTTGGTGAGTTGGTGGGGAAACTATGCCCTCATTCGGTAAGGTATACAGGGTAAGAAAACAACAATAATCAGCGGAAGCAGTAAACAACATGCCTAACAACAGAAACCAAACATCAGAAGCATTGTAGATATATAACTACGATGACAATGATGCAGCAGGTATAAGTATATAAGGAAAACAGCAAACACAACAACGTGATAAAGTATAACTGAAACCAGGTGCAAAAGAAAAACGAAGTAAGCTCCTCAGCATTGCGAGCCACGGCTTTGTCCCATGCTCCCCAGCTCCGGGTGAAATCAAGATCCTGAAGTAGAAGGGCGCTTTCCCTTGTCTATACCTACAGCAACATAGTCTGCTTGGGCCCAAAATCATGACCCAAACAGGGTGTGAGATGCAATCCCAGTAGGCAATCACCCAAAGATTTATTCCTTACAGTCAAATGAATACATAGCAGTAAATAACAAGAAGCAGTAAACAGGAAAGCACGAGTAGCTACAATCCACAGTTCTAACAAGTATAGCACAAAAGTAATCAGTCATCAATAAAGAAAATAGGTAACCCTCTGGGTATCTCTCACAACCTAACCCCTATGGTTCAACCTATAGTACTAATAACCCTCTCGGAGGCACACACAGTCTCACCCCTCTGGTTCAGCTAGGTAACTAAGCAGACTCTCTAGGGAAGCACTCACCGTCAATTCCCCCTATAGTCTCATATCGTGCTAAAGGCTCTCTGGGGAAGCACTCAACGTCAATTCCCCCTATAGTCTCACATCGTAATTAAAAGACACTCTGGAGAAGCCCTTCCTTCAATTCTCCCTTTGGTTTGCTACTCCAGTTTCTCACAGTCCTGAGTACAACTAAACATGCTTAGCGCGTGTATATCATCCAAGTAAACCTCAAGAACTACTTGGATATCATTCTACGGCTCAACAGAAATAACAAAACAACAGTTCTGCTATCCTACAACTGGGCATGGCAACTGGAAAAACGCCCAACAGGCAAAACAAGCATGGAAAAGTAACTTGAGCACAATATAAATTAATCTACTCACAAGTAATAACCTATACTAAAGCAAACAAGCAAATCAGGAAAACAACAGGGGAAAAACAGGAAACACGCAATACCCCTTTCATTGGTATTGGTGGAATTTGCACATAATATTCATCAACTTTATATAGAAAGGAACAAACCACATACCTCGATCTGAGGAGTTCGATATACGTGAACCACGATGACAGATTCCTCTTAGAACAACGTAGATATGAGAAAATGCACAAAAAGTTCACCCCACGATAACTTGGAAACGAGGAGGAATCAAGAAACAAGGCTAAAGAAGAATGAAGAACTCACCCCTGCGATTCCAATGCAATTGACTGTGCTCAAATCGGAGAACGGACAGTGGGGCGGGAGCTCGGAGAAGATTCGGTCGTACGGTCGCTTCCGGGCGGATGAAATCTGGAGAAGAAGATGATTTTGGGGGTTAGGTGCCACCCCGGTCCGTTTAATGAAAAAAAAGAAAGTACACAGCATGTACTTCTTGAGTAAATGGTGTGTACTTAAATTTTCCATACTCCAAATTAACCGGCCTCCACCTCAGCCTTACACACTATGTGTGTGGCCCAGACACGGCCAGCAAACGGCTTCGAGCCAGGAAGAGTACACGGCGTGTAATCAGAAAGTACACAGCGTGTACTTCTGAAATTTCCAGAAAATTTATTTTCCTTAAAAACTCCAGAAAAAGGGAAAACATACCTGAAAAGAGATCCGAGTTCTTACAAACTTCCCCCCTTAAATAAATTTGTCCCCGAATTTCCCTAACGAGGCGGAGAAGGAGAAACACCGAACAGCTCCGGCCACTGTGATCGTACATCGGTCTCCCTCTCCTAGGTCTCGTCCTGTACTCGCCCGTGCTGCCATAGCACTCATACCAGAGGAATAGACCGCCCGTGGAGAACCTTCGTACTGTGATCGACAATCCAGATAGGATGCTCCTCAAATGATGCATCCTCTTCAAGCTCGACTTCCTCAGGCTTAAGGATGTGAGATGGGTCTGAAATGTAACATCGGAGTTGAGAGACGTGGAAGACGTCGTGCATGGACCGATACCTCTGAGGTAGATGCAACCGATAGGCGACCGACCCAACTCTCTCTAAGACCTCAAACGGCCTGACGTACCACGGTGAAAGCTTACCCTGTCTCTGAATCCTCTTGTGTCCCAACCTCGGTGCGACACGCAGGAAAACCTGATCACCAACCTCAAACTCTAGAGGTCGTCTCCGCTGATCAGCATAAGACTTCTGTCGAGATTGTGTCGTAGTCATCCTATTCCGAATTAGCTCTATCTGTTCTGAGGTCTCCTGAACAAGACGAGGTCCTAGCAAAGCTACCTCTCCTACCTCCACCCAACATAAGGGTGATCGGCATGGCCTACCATACAAAGCCTCATATGGCGCCATCTAAATGGTCGCCTGGAAACTGTTGTTGTAGGAGAACTCCACCAAAGGAATATGCTTCTCCCAAGAACCGCCAAATTCAAGAATGCAAGCCCGGAGCATATCCTCAAGCACCTGGATCATACGCTTGGATTTGCCATCAGTCTGGGGATGGTATGCTGTACTCAAAAGTACCTATGTACCCAAGGACTTCTGAAGTCCCTGCCAGAACCGAGAGGTAAAACGCACATCTTTATCTGAAACAATGGAGCGTGGAACTCCATGCAGATGAATGATCTCTCTAATGTAAAGTCGTCCCAGATCATCGACACTGAAGGTCTCCTTGATCGGTAAGAAGTGAGCAACCTTCGTAAGCCTATCGAAAACAACCCAAACAACATCTTTTCCTTGAGGTGACCTTGGTAACCAGGTCACGAAGTCCATCGCAACATCGTTCCACTTACATTCTGAAATGGTTAACTACTGTAAAATCCCCGCTGGTCGCTGATGCTCTGCTTTCACCTACTGACAAGTAGAAAATCTCATGACAAAACCAACAGCATCCTTCTTCATACTTGGCCACTGGTATTGGCGATGAAGGTCCCGATACATCTTGGTGATGCTAGGATGAATAGTCCAAACAGAGGAATGGAAATCCCGCATCAGCTCCTCGTGTATGTCTGTTGGCACCCATACGCATCCTTGGAAACGCAAGATCTCATCCTCACCCATTGTCCATCCAGGAAGAGGGTACTCTCCTGACACACTCTCCCATAGGACTAAGCCTTCTGATTCTGATAGATGCCTCATCCGTACCCGATCAAGTAGAGTGGAGGTAATAGCTATAGAAGATAGAAAATTTTGTCCCCATCTGTCGTGCACCTCCAGATGCATCTCAGAGAACAGAGCCATCAGTTTCCACTCACTACTAGCCTCCTGAACTGCTTGAATTTGAGTTCTCCTGCTCAACGCATCAGCCACGACGTTGCCTTTTCCCTGCGTATAGGCAAGCTCGAAATCAAAAGACTGAAGATACTCGACCCACCTGCGCTGCCTCAGATTCAGATCACGCTGAGTGAAGATATACTTGAGACTCTTGTGGTCAGTAAAGACCACAAAGTGCTCTCCCAGAAGATAATGTCTCCAACAACGCAAGGCATGAACAACAGCAGCTAACTCCAAATCATGCATAGGGTAGTTCCTCTCATGTGGCCTCAACTTCCGAGACCCGTACGCAACGACTCCATCTCCCTACATAAGCACAGCTCCCAGACCGATACCTGAAGCATCATAGTAAACAGTGTAGCTCTTTCCTAGTTCCGACAAGACTAGTATCAGTGATGACTTCAACCTCCCTTTCATCTCCTGAAAGGCTGACTCACAAGAATCTGACCATGAGAACTTCACCCCCTTCTTGGTCAGTCCTATCAAAGGTGCTACTAGGCGTGAAAAGTCCTGAATGAAGCGTCTGTAGTATCCATCCAACCCTAGGAAGCTCCGTACCTCAAAAATGTTCTTCGGATGCTCCCAAGAAACTACATCTCTCACTTTCTCTGGGTCCATAGATACTCCTGCCTCTGAGATAACGTGACCCAAGAAGTGAATCTGATCCATCCAGAAGTGGCACTTCGAGAGTTTAGCATAAAGCCGATGCTCTCACAATGTACTCCGAACGATCTCAAGAAGTGTGGCATGGTCGTGTCGAGTGTGAGAGTACACCAAGATATCGTCCACAAAGACCACAAAAAAGGAGTCCAAGTAAGGATGGAACACTCGGTTCATCAGTGCCATGAAAACTGCAGGTGCATTCATGAGACCGAACGGCATGACTGTATACTCGTATAGACCATACCTTCTCCTGAAGGCTGTCAGAGGTATATCTGATGGTCTAACACACAAATGATGATAATCAGACCTCAATTCGATCTTCGAGAACACCTGGGATCCTCAAAGCTGATCGAAAAGGTCATCAATCTGTGGCAAGGGATACCGGTTCTTGACTGTCAACAAGTTCAGATTTCGATAATCCACACAAAGCCGAAGGGTACCGTCTGCCTTCTTCACAAACAGAACAGGCGAACCCCAAGGAGAAGTACTGGGTCGAATGAAACCCTTAGCCTGTAGCTCCTCCAACTATTTCTTGAGCTCCTGCAACTCAGGTGTGGTCATCCTATAGGGAGGAATGGACACCAGTGCCGCTCCTGGTATGAGCTCAATAAAAAAGTCTACCTCACGCTCTGGAGGAAAACCTGAAAAGTCCTCTGGAAAGACATCCCTGAAGAGATCCACCACTGGAGGAAAGTACAACTGTGGAGTCCCCTAATCATCTAGGTAAAAGCTAGAAATCTGGGCTATCACCCCTCCTAGCCCAAGATGCTCGAGTCCCACCCGACTCACCCGAACGTCCCATTCACCTCTATGAAGGAAATATTCACACTCTAGTGAAATAAAACTGACTCTACGGTGATAATAGTCAATGACTGCCTGGAAGGGAGTCAACCAGTCCATACTGAGGATGAAATCATAGCCTGTCATCTCTAGGACATAGATATCCCCTAAGAAGTGATACCCTGCCACCTCGAGAGGGCACTCTCTACACTGGCGTACCCTAGATGTCCTCGTTCCCAAAGGTGTGTCTAGTTTCAATGAGTCAGCAAAAGAAAAGATACCGAGTCCAAGGCTCTCCACAATGGCAACAGAGATAAAACTATGCATAGAACCAGTATCGAAAAGGGCTGAAGATAAAACTGAGGCTACTAAAATCGTACCTCGAACAGTAGAAGGGTCAGGATCCTGCTCATGATAAGTCTGCTCCACGGTGAAAGACTGGCCCGTGCCGTGGCCCTGTGCCCCTGGCTGACCACTCTGGGTTGAACCTCCCTGCTATTGCTGAGGAACTGGTGGCTGACTGCCACAGCCTCGACCTCCACCTCGGCCCGAACGGCCGGAAGAACTCTAGTTCCCCAACTGGTGAGAAACTGGCGGTGCTGCTCCTGAACGAGGAGTCATGGAAAAACCCTGGTCACCAGCTGCTGGTGAGAAAACCTGGTAGAAATGCTGAAGGTGACCCATCTTGCCGCAAGATCGGCACTCCAAGGGGTCCCTCTAGCACTGCGGCCTCGTGTGCCCTGTCCAGCCACACTGATCGCATGTCACCTGGCTGCCTGATGATGCGTCTCGCTTCCTTGAATCACCGTGCGTAGGCTCCCTAAGGTGCTTCTTGCTGTCATATGGAGGATGGCTAACTCTGGAAGAAGAACTGCCCTGGCTTGTAGCTCTAGAGTCTCTTAGATTGCGCTCTATAATCAATACCTGATTGGCAATGGAAGTAATGGAAGTCATTTGGAATATGTTCACCTACGAGTGGATCTCCCGCCTGAGTCCATCCTCAAACTTCCTCGCCAAGAACACCCCACTCCCATCCCAAAGGGGTGTAAAACGCTGCAGCTCAGTGAAACGAGAGGAATACTCCATGATAGATAGAGTACCCTGCTCTAAGCTCATGAACTCCCGGGCTCTATCGACCCTTAGGGTCTCCGGGTAGAAGTAGTTGTAGAACACACGCTGGAACTCATCCCAAGTCATAGCCTGCTGTTGAACCGCTTGTGAGATCACATCCCACCACCTATTGGCGGAGTCTCGGAGCATGTAGGTGGCGAGCTTGACCCGCCTCTCTAGAGGCATCTCCAGATGCTCGAAGATAGTCAGCATGGCTTCCAGCCATGACTCTACAGCCTGAGGTCCTCCCTCCCCCAAGAACGTGGGAGGATGTTGCTGCTGAAATACCCACGTCAAGTCTTCCATAGACGAGGCAGGAGGCGATGATCCCAGGAAGGCCTGCATCAACCTCATGAAATCTTTCATGAACTGCGCATCAGCGCCCGCAACTGGTAAAAAAACCGGTGTCAAGGCTGGCTCGGCTGGGGGATTGACAGGAAGTCCCTGACCAGCCATGTCTGGTGTCTGATCACTGTCTGGCGACAGACGTATGACTGGAGGACGTCTCGGAGGCATAGCTCTGAAAGATCAAAAGCACACCTTAGATCATAAAAACAAGGACAGAGAACACAAGGGTACAAAATGGGAACAGGGGAAGAAAAACACAAAAGTTTACAAAACTCGACTACACGGTGTGTATAAAACTACACAGCGTGTCTTCTAAAGCTATAGACATGGGCGTGTAATTCTGACCCACAAGTCATGTAACACCTTAAACTACACGGCGTGTTGACCCCAACACACGACGTGTATAAGAAAACTAATCCCCTACCCGAGTCTCTTTACACGGCTAACCCACACGGTCCGACTTAAACCGAGACTACACGGCGTGTTCTAAACAAACACAGCGTGTACTATACAAGGCTTCGGTGGACCGTGTTGTTGAGCACACGGCCGTCTACACGGTTGGACCTTACACGGCGTGTTCCGAACAAACACGGCATATATAGGTGAAGGCGACACCGTCCCGTGTTGTTCGTGACACAGATGGGTACCTCGGCAAGACTACACGGCATGTTCTGCACAAACACGACGTGTGGAAAGGAAGGTAACGTCGGCCCGTGTTGTTCGTGACACGGCCGGTACCTGAACAAGACAACACGGCGTGTTCCCTATGGACACAGCGTGTTCTACCCGAGCCTCCCCGACCCGTGTTGTTAGTGACACGACTGGGTACACGGATCCGAACCTACATGGCATGCACATACCATACACGGCGTGTTCCTAAAGTTACTTCACAACACCGTGTTTCTGCTCACATAGTCAGTGACATAGCCTGAAAACTACACGACATGTATCCAAAAAGTACACACCGTGTAGTCTGGGCTTTTCTGGGCAGTAGCTCAGAAACTGCACAGAATTACAGAAACACTAAAAACAAGCCGAAAAAGTGCCAAATTCCGATCCGTGAGGGCCCATAACAACTCAAGAACCAAAATTTGGCATTCACTTTAAACAAAGAACAAAATAAACAGTTTTATAACATAATAGCAGAGAATCTATCAAGAAACTATCACAACAACATGCATAATCTACACAAGGTCTATCACAAAAACATGCAATCGCTAATGCACCCTAGATGGCATGGCAAGAATGCATGGCATGTGATTCCTACAAGTGTCTATATGATGCATGAGACGGCATACCCTCATCTCATCGGGTTGCGACAGAATTAGAACCGCAATATCAAAATAGTAATAGCACAAGCCATATAAATCACTCTAGGTGAAATCAGATCAACTATAAAATCTCAAAACCAACAAACTGCAATTAACGAGGTAGTATGTCCTTTCCTTGTACACGGGTTAGCTACTCCTGAGCACAACTTAATGCCAAGTACCGAATCCATCCTATCCCTGGATAAAGTCTCCAAACAGTAAAGCAAGAGAAAAGAACCCCCTTGATACCACTTTGTAACGACCCAGATCCGAAGCCCCTCCACTGGTTCCCCATACCCGGTTCGCCACATGACCTCAAGAGCATTTCCATGAATGCCAGAGGCTACCGAATAGGAGTGAGGGCCTTGGTGAGTCGGTGGGGAAACTATGCCCTCATTTGGCAAGGTATACAAGGTGAGAAAACAACAATAATTAGCGGAAGCAGTAAACAACATGCATAAAAACAGAAACCAAACAGCGGAAGCATTTTAGATATATAACTATGATGACAATGATGCAGCAGGTACAAGTATCTAAGGAAAATAGCAAAGAAAATAATGTGATTAAGTAGAACTGAAACCAAGTGAAAAAGAAAAAAGAAGTAAGCTCCTCAGTATCGCGATCCACGGCTTGGTCCCATGCTCCCCAGCTCCTGGTAAAATCAAGATACTGAAGTAAAAGGGCGCTTGCCCTTGTCTATACCTGCAGCACCATAGTCTGCTTGGGCCCAAAAGCATGGCCCAAACAGGGTGTGAGATAAAATCCCAGTAGGCAATCACCCAAAGATTTATGCCTTACAGTCAAATGAATACATGGCCGTAAATAACAAGAAGCAGTAAACAGGAAAGCACAAGCAGCTACAATCCATAGTTCTAACAAGTATAGCACACAAGTAAGTAGTCAACAATGAAGAAAACAGGTAACCCTCTGGGTAGCTCTCACAGCCTAACCCCTATGGTTCAACCTATAGTACTAGCAACCCTCTGGGAGGCACACACAGTCTCACCCCTCTGGTTCAGCTATGTAACTAAGAAGACTCTCTGGGGAAGAACTCACCGTTAATTCCCCCTATAGCCTCATATCGTGCTAAAGGCTCTCTGGGGAAGCACTCAACGTCAATTCCCCCTGTGGCCCGAGTCGAGGATATACAGACTCTCTGGGAAAGCACTCAACGTTAATTCCCCCTATAGTTTCGCATCGTAATTAAAAGACACTCTGGAGAAGCCCTTCTGTCAATTATCCATTTGGTATGCTACTCCAGGTTCTCACAGTCCTGAGTACAACTAAACATGCTCAGCACGTGTATATCGTCCAAGTAAACCTCAAGAACTACTTGGCTATCATTCTGCAGCTCAACAGCAATAACAAAACAACAGTTCTGCTATCCTACAACTGGGCATGGCAACTAGTAAAACGCCCAACAGGAAAAACAAGCATGGAAAAGCAACATGAGCACAATATAAATTACTCTACTCACAAGCAATAACCTCTACTAAAGCAAACAAGAAAAGCAGGAAAACAGCAGGGGCAAAACAGGAAACACGCAATACCCCATTCACGGGTGTTGGTGGAATTTGCACATAATATTCATCAACTTTCTATAGAAAGGAACAAACCACCTACCTCGATCCGAGGAGTTCGATATACGTGAACCACGATGACAGATTCCTCTTATAACAACGTAGATCTGAGAAAACGCACAAAACATTCATCCCACGATAACATGGAAACGAGGAGGAATCAAGAAACAAGGATAAAGCAGAAGGAAGAACTCACCGCTACGATTCCAACGCAATCGACCGTGCTCAAATCGAAGAACGGATGGTGGGGCGGGATCTCGGAGAAGATTCGGTCATACGATCTCTTCTGGGCAGATGAAATCTGGAGAAGAAGATGATTTTGGGGGTTAGGCATGACCCCGGTCTGTTTAATGAAAAAAAGAAAGTACACGGCATGTACTTCTTGAGTACACGGCGTGTACTTCAATTTTCTGTACTCCGAATTAACCGGCCTCCACCTCATCCTTGCACACCTTGTGTGTGGCCCGGACATGGCCAACACATGGCTTCGAGCCGGGAAGAGTACACGGAATGTACTTAGAAAGTACACGGCGTGTACTTTTGAAATTTCTAGAAAATTTATTTTCCTTAAAAACTCCAGAAAAAGGGAAAACATACCTGAAAAGAGATTCAGGTTCTTATAGGAACCCCATTTTATTTTTATTATCACCAGAACCTAGAGGGTTTCCATTTTCCATTTCCTTGTTTACTTCTCGTTAAATGATTTATTCATAGAATCCAAAGTCCATTAAGGCTAACACCATTTGAATATTTTGTGTAAATCTATAGAAGAATCATTGAACATTAATTTCTTTCTGAATTATAATACCTGAAGAGTACCTAGAAAGTCTTGTAAGCTTTGCTTTATAGGCACCAACATAATCCTCATAATTTTGATTAATCTCTAGTAATTACTTATATATTTTAATATGAAGAATATTAGGAAATTAATTATTGATAATTATGATTTTAAACTCATCTAACTTCATTGAGTCAATTTATTCTCAATGCCTCATATTCTTAATAAGATTCCACCATTCATTTTACTCACATTCTAGATGTTAGATAGTCATAATGACTTTTGCATGATATGAACACTATAAAATGGAAAATATAATTTCAATGGTACTGATCTATTTCTCTTCAGCTAAAAAATCACTAGAATCACTAAGAGAAGGTGGGTGTTTCCTCTTTAAGAATATAATATAACATTGTTCCCCCTTTTTATCATTTTTATTTTCACAATTATTTATAGAATGAGAATATTTTATGAGAATACAAATGAGTTTTTTCATTCCATCTACCTTAACATTAGGGTTCTCAAGATGAAAATCACTAAATTATCTATTTTATTTTTAATTAACATGGTTTATTTGGGTTCTATCCATTAACTATGACCAAAAATCATTATGTGATAAATTCTAGTCATAATGTAAAATAACATAGATTGAAAAAATAATTTAGAAGGTTAAAATAATGAATCCTTTTTAATCCATGACAACTTATATTTATCCTAGTTCAATCATAGTGATCACCTATTTAACTCTTTCATGATGCTTCATAAAGATTTTGTGAATTTATAAATCATATACCTTGGGAGTGTGAAAAAAAGTGTGTAGTGAGTCCTGTTGTCATGCACTAGTTTCGGATCGAGTATAGCTCAATATGATGTTTTCAGGGTAGTTACCCATAGGTAAAACTATTATAGTGCCACATTCACTTGTATTATACATAAAGTTATGTAATTTATTGGAATCCACTCACACTATTGTTTACCAAAATTCTAGTACATTTTCTAATACCTTAACTCATCCTTAGGCTTAGGCTTAGAGACATCAATAGACATATCCTTAGAAAATTCCCTAGATATCTAAATAAAGTGTTCTCATCCTAGTTTCAAAAGGTTAACTAAGAATTTCCATTGATACAATTTATAGATACCTAGGATTATCACACATGAATATGATATCTTTTTATATAAATATTAATTACATTTCACAAACACACACTTGAGAACCATAATAGTTTAGTTCCATTGGAAACATGGAAACCATCATCTAAGCAAATGAAATATATTAAATGTTTGACATAAAGATCTTCCCATTTATTACTCTTCATATACATACCAAACATAATACCTTTCTTCCTAACCTGGGGAATTGAAAAATAAGAAAGGGTGAGCTCATATGCTTTGTAATGGTAAACATAAGAGATATAAATCTATGATCATATGAATGAATAAGATAATAATAAGGGTATGTGATATTGAAAAAACATAATATGATCATACCAAACCTATCATAGATTATAAACATGATTTATGAAATAAATGTAGGATGTTCATAATCCATTAATCATAAGGGAATTGAATAACATGATCCATGAGAGAATATCAGTGGCATAAAACATAGATTTTTGAAATACACATCAGAATATAAAATTGTGAACATGTATAAGTAGAAATAGTTCTTCTCATTATGTTAAGAATAGGAAATCCAGAATTCCCATAAACTTATAAACATGAAACCATGTCCACACATAACATTATGGATATGAAATAAAGTTCCAAACATAATATTGTGAACATGTAATAAATTTACGAACCTAGGATTTTGTATGAGGTACATATCCATTTATTTTCAGTTTTAACATTTAATTATAGCCTAATGTGAATTCAATTTGAATTCATGGAGGTGTTGGGGATGTCTACGGATTGTTTGGATCCTAGAACCCATGTTTTTTGGTGATTTAAGCCTGTCACACGGTTAGGGAAACCAGTGCAGGGTAGGATACACGGTTTGACTAAGTCGTGTGAGGCTAGACAAAGGGGAGCTATATGTTTCAAAATTAGGTCAAAATATGTGGAATGGGACACAAGGATATTTTGTCATGTCTATAACTTTTACAGAGGATTTTTTCATGGTTTTCACATAGTTAGTCAAACTGTGTGAGGAAACTATGCAGGTGACATCCTTATACAAAAAATTGTATGGTTTGTCTCATAGTTTTTCAGACCATGAGACCCCTTTAATTTGGATTATTTTTATAATTTTAAATTAAATTAAATTCTATTATAAACCTAAACTATGTTTCATTCAACGGAAAATAAGGGTACAATTTTATAGCCTCCCTTGGCGACTAATATTTTATTTGAGCTACCTATTCCTCTCGATCTTTAATTTGATGGTCGTTCATCCTATTGGATATGTAATGGTAAGACATTGATTATTTTTTATCCATTATCCATTATCATGGATATTGGTTTCACTATTTTGGTACTCTGTGATTTTCCACAATTTCTGGTTCTTCATATGTTCTTTAGGTTTCTCTCAATCTGAGTCAAACTAGGAGCTTATATTGGAAAAGAACTCCACTACTGAACTATAATAGGTGTTCAATATAGCTTCCTTGAGTTTTGGTAATTTATTGGGATACCTACCATTAGGATTCCCACCATAACTTCCAACGTGACCCCAAAATATTATTGTATAATTGAATTAAATGAAATTGGACCTGTTAGGGATTCCCTTAGGTTCTGTTGTGATGCATTGGTGGTTGTTTTCCAATACATGGCCACCCAAGGGCGTGCCTGTTGAATTTTACTTATTATTCCTTCATTTAACCTCAAAAAGGGGTGAGTTATTATTCATTTTGAGATGTTGGAATCCCCATTATAATCATTTGAATTGAATTTCTTATTTTAGATATGTCTTTCCTCTTTTCTATGGGAAATTCTGATAGGCCATGCTTGAGTCGGTTAAATGGATTTAATGGTTTTGGATGAATGAGTGGGTATAATCATTTGGTTGTTCTTAATTAGATGAATGGATAAATTGGTAAATGTGGTTTTGTGATTTGGTATACTCACAAGATTATTTGAACATGAATTGTGGACAATGTGTGGGTATTCTCATTTGTTTCCTTGGATTGATTTTTGATATATGAGTTGGTATACTCATATGATTTGAAATGATAAATAGTATGAATGATAAATGTATGAATAGATACCTTGGACATGTTATTTTATCTAGAATATGGTATTGGACTCTTTGGATGGAGTACTCTTCTTGGGTCTTGATTCTGTTGGATGTTTGGGGCTTGCTACCCCTTAGATCCGGCTTTCTTGGACTCACATAAGACATGTTTGTCATGACATTACCCTAGGACTCTAACTAGTGACTATCTGAGTTTACATAGAGATGGTACTAGGAGTTGATTAGGATTACTTTTTCTTCGATACCTTGGAACTGAACCTTCATGGTCTAACTCTTTGACATACGGCACAACCATCATAATTATGAGATGTATGGTTGAACAACTTGGTCATTGATGTTTTTGAAACTTTAGGTTATATGGAAAGAACGTGTTTGTTATGGAAATATGGTTGTATGGTGAGGTCAAGGAAATTACTTTATTTAGATGTAGAAACCTTTTATAAGACCTTGACCATATTTTTCTAGGGATCCTTGATGGGTTATTTTAGTATTACAATTTTAGTAGTTTCATTTCATGGGAATAATTATTGTTTATTATTGCATGCATGTTTAAATATGCTTTGTTTAGATTATTATATCACAAAACATGGAATTTTATATATCTTTGGTGGTTGTCTACTAGGTTGTTATCTCACACTCTATTTGGTCCACCCTTGGGGACACAAACAAATTAAGTCGTTTTAGGTATGTATAATTGAAGTTCCCATCTATAGGTACTTGATTGCCACATAGGAGCATAGGGGAATGGGACCAAGATGAGGTATGTGATGATACTTGGATACATTTTTTATTTTTGTCTTTTGAAACACTTGAATTCCACTTTACTTCCCTACAAATCATTTTTTTTCATTATCAGATATCTGGTTTGTAAGGTTTGCCGGGACCCATAGATACAATCATACATTTCAAAATTCAAAAATCACCCAAACAGAAGGAAACTGCGCAACATCTCGAGCCGCGAACCCACGCGCCGACCTCAAAACCCGGGATCTCCTTCCACATCATCATCAGCCTCGAGATACGCCCCTGAGGCGACTGACAAACCCACTTTCACCGGAACACCGGTGAGGTTCACCGACTCCCGTCGTCATCACAGCGACCGTCGTCGTCTTCACCGGCAACCACCGCTGCCATCCCTTCACCCGAGCACCAACACCCCTTCATGGACTTCAACGAGGCAGAAACCCTCGTCACCGATTTCAACGAGGCAGAAAACCTTGGCGTATCGCAAAAAACATCACTGGATTTCCATGAAAATCCGGTGAAAGAAACCACAAAATCACAGATTACATCCCGCAAAGCAACCAACAACAACCAAAAATCGGAACTGTCAACGATGAAAAGAAAACCATCCATGGAGCTGAAGATCCCGCCGCCACCAGACAAACCAACTGTAACAGAGACAACAAAAACCCCATCGAACTCACCTGAGAGGGGACATATCCCAAACCAACGACGCAAGAGCGCGACCCTCGAACACGAGTAAAAACACCACCGGTCATCAGAAAACTGCCGAGATCTGATCCAGGAGCGCTCTGTAGAGTGTTCCGTCAACAGGACCGGTCTTACACACACAGACTAGAACCAGTAACAACCGAAGCTTGAGAGAATCTTCACTGCCGGAGAGACAACCATGCCACGCCGCGCAGCATAGGTCCACCACCAACCCACCGAGCGTGAGAAGGAGTCGTCGCGCCTTCCACAGCGGAGGAGCTGGCCGCGGCGAGAGAGAGGAAACCCTAGGTCGAGATCCCCTTACGGGCGCATCCTCCTGTTCCTACTTTACTTACATGTAGGTATTTTGGATTCATTTTAGATACATATATCATCATCATCATCATTATATATGAGACACTTCTGGCATTGTTATGTATTCTTGTCTTGTTTATTTATCAGCCTTTTGTTGCTTATGTAAGGATCTATAATTATATCAATGATATTTCCCTTACTATTTTTATTTCACATAAAATCACTTATAAATTCAATACAAAATTTATAAATGAATAATGAATGAAATAATAGTTTTTCATAGAAGTTAAGTAACCTATACTGATGAAATTGTAAATTTACCTTTCGTATAGTAACATAACCCTTATGAATAATGAATCATCTGAATAAATAGAAACCTAACCAATGTTTGTATAAATAAAATTTTTAAATCTTACAACTGAGGGTATGAAATAATTATATCATAGAATAAGTAAGTGAATATTTTAAAAATTAATAAGCAAGTGTTGGTATTTTTTGTAAGATATAAATATTTAATTTCAATTTTATAATTAATAAAATGATTAAAAAAATTAATTTTCATAAAATTTATTCTTAAATCCATATTTTGTAGTCTTATGATTTTTAGATAATTTTATGAGACAACAAAAAATCTTTTAAAGCATTATAAAATTAGTTATAAATTTAAAATCTATATTTCTAGAGTAAATGATGGTTTTAATTAAAAATTAAAATTACCATATTTATGAAAATTATTTTTCATTTAATAGAGTTTATTTTTTAATTCTACTTTCTGAAAAAGAATTATGGTGAATTTTTTGGATTTTTATAAAACACTTGAATTTTATGGTAAAATACGGTAATTTACGGTATAAATATATTATAAGTTAAACAAACTATTACTTGAGTCATTGAATATGTAAGAACCATAATATAAAGAATAACTTAATTATTTTAGTATATTTGATTATAATTCTAACACTATTCATATTCTTGAGGAAAATAATAAACAAATGAATAAAATATTCAAAAATCAACCATCTCCTCCACTATAAATACCACTCTCGCCACCCCTTCTCCACACACCTTCCAAGCTTCACAACTTGTCATATTTCTAC
The DNA here is from genome assembly GCA_963277665.1 of Viscum album. Classification (NCBI taxonomy): domain Eukaryota; kingdom Viridiplantae; phylum Streptophyta; class Magnoliopsida; order Santalales; family Viscaceae; genus Viscum; species Viscum album. The sequence goes on from OY728139.1 coordinate 483,218,055, forward strand.
CCAAACCTCTTCCCAAGACTCCCCCCATGTCCAAGATCCCTTTATCTTAACAAAATACCAAAACCAATCCATTTATGGAGGTTATCAAGGAGGAGTATTCAAGAGGTAAATCCTCTTTATCTTCCATTTAATTTCATTTTAAGTTCTATTATTTTATTATTCTCTCCTAATCTCCTCTGTATAAATTATAATGATAACTCCATTATAATCTATATACTAGAATGATATCATGTTAATGTAATATCCTTCATCATACTCCTTTCTCTCTCTCTCTCTCTTTTATTTTAAAAATAAATCATCGTTCGTGAAGTGTCGATATGCAATTGTCATAGACGATGGATTTTTTTTCTTCAATTTACCATTCAATTATAGAAATGAAACTATTGTAATGGTTAAAACATAATAATATATATATATATATATTAATAACCTATTTAATGTTCTAAAATTAGTACATATATGTAATATTAATTCATATGACAAACTAGTTCGTAATGATCGAAAAACAACCAAAATAATCTAAATGGTTATCACTAAGGTTTTATCTAATGAATCATCCTAATTACATATAAAAAATGAATTTTATAACCACTTAATATTATATATGTTCATTAATATCATATAAATTCAATTATTGATAATTATACCCATTCCATATGAACTCCCATATTCATATACAAGTACACCTGTCATGAAAACCAAGGAACCAAATACTTCCAAGAAATAAAATTATATCTTATAACTGATCAAAAAGGTCATAAATGAACATTATAAAATTATAATAAATAAAATACATATAGATAAGTTTCTCTATTAATTAATTAATGGATTTAATTTTATTATCCAGGATATTAATTTCAATTTCATAACACATTCGGTTGTAAGGTAAGGGTTTTCTTCCCTAACCTCTATTTTCATTCAGGTATGCTTTATTCCTCTATACACCAATGTAAATCTTAATTATTTTTATATAATTATTATCAATTATATATATATATGTTCCAAAATCATATATTCAGATTATTTCATCATTATTGGATGGGAGAACTGGTGTTTTACAAGGTTCCCTTCTCATTTATTCCTGACTTACAAGTCTGGTTGAAGGGAATGTCTCGATTTCATACCCATTTTCAATTACAATACATAATCATCCTTAATAAACCATTATTTATATAAAATCAATATTTTTTCATGAAAAACTATATTTATTTGTTTCTGGTTTTATGTAAACAATCATGACAAATACAAATCATTTTTTCAAAAGAATTCTTCTTTGCAATGTAAAGGGGTATTTCCCCCAAGAATCCCTCAATGATTTTATTAGAGTATTTTCATCCATTTCAAAAACTCTATTGAATTTTATTATTTATTTAGGTTTATATCTTATGTTTATCATACAATAAATTTTATTAAAAAATTTACGATTAGTTTTACTGTGGATGTTCTATCTTGATACCATTCATAATACTACTCAAAATGGTTAGTGATTATGTTTACAGATTATAGAAAGAAATTTACATTTCATATGTATATTTTGTTTATGTTTATCCCCATTCATATGAGGAATTAATTTGAATTAGTATGCGATGGGTGGGTCCTGATATAGCCCCTTGATGCATCAGTAGATCTTATGAGACAAACAAGTTTATGTATGGGCTAATGTCTTACCCAATTATATATGGTGTCCTGGCTGACTGCTTCACGGTATGTTTATGATGTCACACATTATAGATTACCTCATTATGAGATTAGTATTTAATATTAAATGTCATTATTATACTATTATAATATCCATGGGAAAGTATCATTTTCATGTTATTATTTATATGGTATTATTTATTCAGTTTTTATTCCCGCCAAATTATGCTCAGAATTTTATATTAATAAAAAAAATTTAGTTATTTATCTTAATGTATGGTTTATTTTAAGCATAAAAAGAATTATTACCCTTATTTAGCATCAGATATTGCCCATTTCTTATGTTTTTTCTCCCCACGATTCTAAGATGAACTTTATGAATGACATGCAAATATAATCTAGAAGAATAAGAGTGTTTCCATTGGAGTATATATGATGTATTTCATTTGAAGTTGTAATTATAAAGTTATGTATGAATCTTGTTTTCCAAATACAATAAACTATTTGTTCCTTTGGGATACTACTTCCTTGTAATCGTACCAATGTAATAAAGTAAGGCACCAGCTTTGGGATAGGGTCAAGGTCTCTATAGTTTATTCCATGTATGTTTGTTATATTGTTTCCTCTATTTGTATGTTATTGATATTACACTATGTATACTCTGGTGATGAGGGCATAGTCTCCCCATTGAAAAACATAGTCCCTTGCTGCTAGTCGGTAGCCTTTGGCATATGGGGAGATGCACTAGAGGCCTTGTGACCCACCGAACTCAGGGCACTGTTTAGTGGTATCTGAGTCCGTGGTGTTACAATCAAGTTTATTCATAATATAATGAACATGTAATCAGGTTTATGCATAACATTATGGTAATAAAATACAATTCCATTCATAACATCATATATTTTAAGGATCACTCCTAAGACCATCATAGAATACAAATTACCTTACTGAACATGGTTTACTCTCAATTCCAGTAATGTCTATATTAGGATAAATAATTCTTTAACAAATACATTTTAAGGAGATGTAGGTCCCACCCCTATTTAGTTATTACATAACCTACATCAACTAATTAAAATCACACGTTTTTGTTCCACAATATTATAAAACATTCATCGTATCAGAACCCATGAAATGAAATGAGTTTTATAAACATTTCAACATAACATAACCTGTTGAAACTAAATAGATTTCATAATCATTTTATCATTCCATCAAAGACCACCCTGTGGAAAAAGAAGTAGGTTTCATAAAAAATTCATCAAGGTATAACCTGTGGATGAGAAATGGGATTCATTAACATCTTTTGATGATAAATGTGTAGGATTGAAATGTATATGCAAATGAAACAATACAATAAGGGTGAATTATAGGTTTAAAAACATTTTTTTCATCCCATAAAGAATTTTGTTTAAAAGTGTTTAAACTAATTCAATTCACAAAGCCTCTTAATGTACTATAATAGTAATAAAATATGGAACTAAATGTGATCGACAAAGATCAAATTGATAATAATCACTGAAATCATAAATTCTTTTTAACCCAAAGAGAAGGGAATGAAATAACTTAGGATAAGGGTCCCTTGATTTATCCATTCAAGAAAGTCATTTTTACCCACACCAGGGTAATCCATCGATATGATAATCAGACTCTATCTTGGAATCCCTGCTTGCCCTTGATCATAGAGGTGATCAACTCCACTATCTTCCTAGCCTCAAAATCCCAAGATTAGAAAAATATCATTAAAATTGTCTTCCTATCCATTGAATCCCTCAATCATAATCACAATGATCAACATCACACAGAGAAAAATGAAAAATCCAGAGACTAAAAAGTAAATAGAACACGTATTTGACAACATGAAAACTTTAAGGTTTTAATACATTGCATTAATTATTTATAGCTCTCGTAGAGTGTCAAAATTACACAACAGCAACACTGACCCAAGCCGATAAAAAATATGTGGTATTTGTAGGCATTTATCCCAATGGTCATCTGGGCCTCCAGTGGATGGATTTTCTCTAGAAATCTTGGAGGGACTTGGAAAACTAGAACTCCAACAGTCATCTTAAAATTGAAACAATAAAATCATTTTATATGAAAATTGAAACAAAATACAAGACATCGTTTTGATTTTAAGGTTTTTCTTTCATTATGATACAATTTTTGGATACGGAAAACTGAATGTAAATGGGTTTGATGATTTTAGTTAGGAGAGTCGGTATGATTTTTATTTTTAAGAAAATTATTATCAGTACATAACACCAGAATGTGTGTATGATAAAATCATATTTGATTTGTATGATATAAATCATATCTAGGCTTGTTACGATAATTATGGAATGAGTTATTTTTGTAAAACTCAAGACTACGATTATTATCATATGAATATGAAAATATCATGTCGATAATATATAAATTTATGGTAAAATGATATAATATTATATTTATATAATTCATGAATATAAAGGAGTTAGTAATTAAATTATTAAGAAAGAGGTTTAGATTTCCAAAACAAAAGGAATGAAGAATTCAAAAGAATACTTTTGACTTAATAATTATCCCTTTTTTGGAAATCAAAAACCAAAAGTTTAAATGGAAAATTACTATATGAAAGAACTATTGAATTCATAAGTAATCACTTATATTTATCTCCATTTGAGTTTTAAAACTATTTTGAATAAAATGTTGAATATGAATAACTCCCCCTTAGTATAAAAATCCCTTTGTATTGTATTCTATTTTATAAAACAAAATAATCCCCCTTACTAAAGCATTCTCCTTTTCTTATTATCATTTTCCTATTCTCCTCTATAAAATAAATTCCCCCCTTTATAAATCACTCTGCCCCTTTATAATTCATTATCCACCTTTGTGATTTACAAAAAGGAATAGGGAAAGCATTTTAATTCCTGCAAAAAGTGTTATATAGGAAAAAAATACATGAAGTGATAAAGAATTTGATCATCTATTATAATTCAAAGAACATTCGTAAAAAACAATAGAAAAAATTCAATCAAAATTTTTATAGATGTTAAAGCATTTCATTGAATTTTCAAATACAACAGGAGTTCAAAAAATTATCTTTTATACTTTTCCTTCTCCTTCTCCATGATATATTAGACATGTTTCTTCATTTTAATGAATTCCTTCTTATCATCAATCATCTTATCAAGATATTCCTTCTAAGACTAAAACTATTCTTCCTATTTTTCAAACAACTGGTCTTGGATACCATGATTTTCCTTCTATGATTTCAAATTTTCTTCCATATTATGAATTTTTTCTTCTTGAGATTCGCTTATCTGATCCTGTACTTCAATACCATTGGTTAGTAAGACATTTTGATTTTTTAAATCGATTATATCATCTTTATAAAACATCAACCTTCATAATTATGATTGAATAATCATTAGCTTCTATTAAATTTCTTTGAATTATTCAAATTTAGAATCATCTAGCCTTTTGAAGTCTTTAATTTTTTGAGCGGTCTCACTTTTTAATTTGTTTAATGAAACTATAACTTTATTAAAAAGTCTTTTAATTTCCTCACTTGACTTTTCATGATATTTTATACTTGAATCATATTTATGTGAACACTTCACTACTTTATTGGATATTTGTCTTATCTACACAAGGTTAATCACTCGATATGATGATAAGACATTGTCTTTATATCCCCACAGGCCCTTGATCAAGAAGGTGATCATCACCTATTTCTTCATAGCCTTGGAAGACCTTGATCTACAAAAGATCAGTACAGTTATCTTCCTATCCACGAAATCCTTTAATCATAATCACAATGATCGGTGTCACATAAAGTAACAAAAAAACCATTGAGAGCCATAAATTAATAGAACAAGTAGTTCACAACTTCTAACCATAAAGGTTTTCACACTTAGGATTAATTTTTCATATCTCTCGTAGAGTGTCTATATTCCCCATTAGAAACACAAACCTGAGCTCGTACAAATGATCTGGTATTTATATGTATTTTTTCCAACAATCATCTTAGCCTCCAACGGTCAGATTTTCCCCTAAAATCTTAGAGGGAATTGGATACATGGCACTCCAATGGTCATCTTCAAACTAAAAAAATGAAATCATCTCATATGCATACTGAAAAAATAAATGAAATCATTTTGATTTAAAGGTTTTGTATTTATTGCGATACAATTTTCTGGATATAGAAAACAAAATTCAAAAGGGTTTGATGATTTTAGTTAGGAGATTTAGTTTGATTTTTATCATTTCAAAAGGTATTATCTGTATATAACACTACAAAGTGTGTATAATAAAATCGTATTCAGTGTGTACAATAGAAATCATATCAAGTCTAGTTACAATAAACATGGAATGAGTCATTTGTAAAGAACTCATGAGTATATTTGTTATCATACGAATATGAAAATATTGTTTTGATAAAATAGAAATGTATGGTAAAATTATATATGATTATATTTCTATACTTCTTGATTATACTGATGTTAGTAATTCAATAATTAATAAAGTGTTTGTGATTTCAAAAAATAAAGGAATAGAGAAGTCAAAAAAATACCTTTGACTTAATAAAAAGTAATCCATTAAAATAAATAATTAGAATGGTATCCTTTGATCATATCCATAAAAAATCATAAGTAACCCCAAAATATTTCATCCCAGGTGGAAAATAATTCTCAAATACTACTTGGGACATTTCGTGAGTGAAATAGATTTGATTTGAAAATAATTTTTAAAATCATAAAAAGTTATAATTTTTTTCTTTGATAATAAACTTCATAACATATAAGTGAATCTTTTAAAAATCATTTGAAATATTTCTTGGGAAAAATATCCTTTCCACCATGAAAATTTATTTTCAGAACATAAAACGCTTTCTAAATCCTTTCCACATTGAAATCATTTGTTCAAAATGTAAATATTAACAAAAATTATGGAAATTATTTTCTTTGAAAATAAATTTGAAAACATGTATGTTAACCTTGAAATCATAGAGTTTTCATGAAAACAAAAAATACAGTTCATGTCATTCATGTTAAAAAAATATTATTTCCACATTTTTTGTAAAATCCAAATGGGAATTATTTTTAAAATGATAGGAATGTTCCTTTAAAACATTTCTTAAAAATTAAATCATGTTTAAAAATTAATTATAAAATTCATATGAGAGTAATAAATTATTTTTAAAAGAAATTTTAGAAATGAATGCTTTTGAAAAAAATAGATTTCTGACTGAAGATAGAAATAGATTCAGATTTTCTTAAATACATTTTCTTATTTATTTTAAGTAACAAATAGTGGGAAAGTAGTAACATAACTTGAATATATCATAATTAAAAACTTTATAAAAAAATATTTGATAATTATTTAGATATAGACAATGTGGTTTATATGTTGGAGACTTAAACATAAATGATCCATATAAATGATGAGATTGTAACATAAAACCATTTTCAATTTAATAACATTGAATCATAATACCCCTGGATTAATAACATAAAATGAAACCTAAAATATCATTAGGATGAATAATTTCAATATATTACATTTAAATGGGGCTTTGAATACACCTCATGGAATAATATATCTACAAATCAAAATGTACATCTCAAATAAGGAAAATTGAGCCAAATATCTCGTACCCTAAGTCACGACTTACATTGTGCTCATTCAAAACTTAGATATAATATATATAAGTTTATTATAAATATATTATAGAACCATATTAATATATATATCTTTACATATATGATTTTATTATGACTTTTTTTTAATCTATTTGTTAACAATTCCATGTTAAAATTACGTTTTGTGTAATAAATGCTTTGTTTTCATATATGGTTTGATTTGTTATATTTTTAGTCCTATTAATTTGAATATGGTTTCATACTATCAATAATGATAACCATGATAAAAATATATTATATATTTATTATATATTTAATTAGAAAAAACCTTAACATTTTGTGATAGAAAATAAAATACATTGTTCATAGATATAGTGGTTCGTATGTACGTATGAATGCTATTTCCATTTTCTTATTGTATAGAAAGAAATAAAAGTGAGTGATATATATTATCATTATAGAATTATTTTTATTTCATATATATCATGTATTATCATTAAAACCACCCTTAATACCTTCCATTTAAGCATGAATGAATTTCATCGTTTTTGTGAGGCGGTAGTCCTCCGTACACACGAGGGATGCTATCATATTATCAAAAAATGTAAAGCAGGAAGTTATATGTGATATAAAAATTCAAAAACAAAAATATATTCATAAATAAAATATATAAAAAATAAATCCTTCATTAAGTCCAAATGTGAGGGATAGTAATTAAAAAATGAACGACATCATTTCGTGAGGTAGTAGTCCTCTGTACACATGAATAATAATTTCTTAACCTATTTGATGGAAGGGGAGATGGTTGTAGATCTTGAAATTAACATAAAAATATTATCATATAAAATATACAAAGTTTATTATATAATCATGGTTTATTTAGATTTAATGGGGGTTCATGAATAAATAAAACAAAAATGCTCGTTGATAAACATTACTGCTTCTTTAGGTATCCTCCTTAGGTTTGCACTAAAATAATTATAGGATGGATTTATATCCCAAATATGGCTTATCAGATGAGGGGAGGGAGGTTGGGATTTTATTTGGGTAGGGATTTTCTAAACCATGGGGGTTCTAAGTTATGAATAATATAAGAGAGGGGGTGACATTTCATAAGTGGGGAGAGGACACACTTTGTATTTTTAAAAAGAAAAAAGTGATCCCATGTTTCATATATAAAAGGGTCCAAATTATGCCACTATAGAACTATAGTGGTTTAATGGTCAAAATATTTATGTCTAATGTTTTTAGAAAATTTTATATGTTATTTGTACCCTTTTTCTTTTAGTTAACCCCCAATAAACCCATTTTAATTTTAACCACGGTAAATACAATTTTTCTATATTTACTATTCATCTTGGTCAAAAATTACGTTTAAATTAATATACATTATAAATTATGATGATTCTAAATATTAAATAAAATTTTCCAAATTCCATTCTCATAAATTATAAATTTTAATTGAAAATAAATATCATAGACACGATGATAAAGAATATTTATAAAGATAAAAGGTTGAAATGTTTTTATATCTAAATTCAATATGAAATTGATTCCAATGAAATTAATTGGATTAATTGATGTATAATTTAACTAGTGTTTATTTATAAAAAAATCCCAATATAATTTAATGTTATAAATAATATAAATTAAAATGAAAGTTTTCAATTGAAATTCGATAATTTTCATTATTTATCAAAAAAATGAGACTTTAGAAAAAAACAACAAGCCAACCTAATATAATTTTGACAATATAATTAAAAGATAAATTTATTATATAAAATTATACTTATAAAAGTTTCAAAAATTAATTTTATTATAAGTTCAAAAAAGGTTATAAAATGATTTTAAAAACATACAGTTTTTAAGCTTATAATAGGATTTATTATAATTTAATTTCTTGGAAACACATAAGATGAATGATAAAAATTTGGTTTAATATAAAATATATAAATTTCATTACAATTTTAAAACCAAATGGATTTTTTAGATTTATTTATATAAAACACACTAGTACACATAAAAATTATTTTTTAGAAAAATATTTCCTTTTATTTTCAAAAGGGTTTTATTTTAATTTATATTTAATTGGTCACCAACAAATTCACTTTATATACAACTATAAACCATATTTTTATAATTTATCTAATCTTATTCATAAACACCATTCCAATGTTAAGGTGAAAAATATCATAATAATATTTTAAAAATAAGTCGTGTTTTTTATAAACTCGGTGTTGCGTGTAATATAAGGCAAGTTAGGTGTTGTGTGTACTGTAAGAAAAACTCAGTTTTGTGTGTAATTCGAGATAAGATTAGTGTTTCATGTAAAGAAAAATATATAAATGGATAAATTAACATAAAAACTATTTTACAATATCTCAGGGCCCTATAGGATGATTACCTGAACTAGGAACGAGTTCTACCAGAGATAGATGTGAAATAGTTAAAGGAATATTAATAAATTATTTCTCAACATCTTTTATCTAGTATTTCACCTCCATTGTTTGAGAAAAAACTTTATTTTGTGTTTTATTTTTCTCTGCTACATTAATTTTTTGGATGATTTTATTTTCAAATCTATATCTTCATATTTATCAAGACCTAAATCTAGATATCCAGAATTTTTCTAAGCCTTATGCACCATCAAAATTTTAAAATCCTCATCAAACATTGATTTTGGATTCATATATGAATTTTTTGGGGAGGAATCATCTTTCCTCTTTTCCATATCTAGATCCTTATGTCTTTTTGATGTTCTGCTTCAGCATTGGATGTTTACTTATCAGATTTATCAATATACATCTTTAGTTTCATATTGAAGAATAGATTCACCGTAGACATAGTTTCTTCACCAACCTAAGATACCTTTTATTATACTGTTATTTCATGATTCTCAATTTTCATAAATTCTATATAAATGAACAAAATTTTATTAATGAAGAAATGGAAAAACATAATCATCAGCTTCATCAAAATATTCTTCATGAATTCAACTAAAAATAAGGAAAAATTTACTAAAATGAACATTATCATGCCTATTAAGAAATATAGTATGAAGATATCAATAAATTTCAATGTTTCTTGCTCTTATTTCCTTGGTATTAAAAATACTTGAATCTATAAAGTTATAACTCTTTAATCTGGTGAAATATGATACACTTTTATTAATTTTTAAAAATATGAAAATAGATAAGATTCAACCTTTGATGTTTTTAAGACAACAAAGATTTTTCGGAAGCTTATAATAAATAATATGTGATTCTCCTTACAATGTAACTTCTACTAAATTGACCACTTACTAAATAGTTAATTTACAAATTTTATAGAAAATATCAAAGATAATAATATATATATCATCATAAAAGATAAATTCAATATAATAATAAAATTATTTCCCAATATATATATATATAAATAAAAATATTCATTGTCCACACAAACCTTCTCCCATAATTGGAATTTTATAACCTTTTCCAATAAAGAGCCTGCTTTTTTATACAATGATTTCTTAACCAGTCTTTAAGTAAAACATCAAAAAAATTGACAATATTCCATAAAATTCATCTTTAGTAATTTGATGTGAAGAAGAACATATTTTATAAAGTACCATATTGGACTAATTCCAAACTATCAGACTAAGTCGAAAAAGGAGGTCTAAGAGTTGAGAGAGAGTTTTGAGAAAAGCAGTGTGGGATGTGGTGACCCCCTATCTTATATATAAGATCATGGAGAGACCATTCACATTCCATATATTTGATTGTTTGGGTTAAACCCCTAATCCAATATTATAGTTGACATTAGTCCTTGAATGATTAAAATTATATTCATAACATTTAATTTTTTATCAAAAAAATATTATCGGACTAATCAGTTGTACGTTTAAGAAAAACTTAAAAAAATTAAAAATGGAATCTCTGTAAAAGTTAAGAATATGTAAACTAGAAATAAAAAAACATAATTAAAGTATAATTAATAAAATAGAATATTATGAACCCAACCTCGTGGAGTGGATTTGTAACATTCAGTATGAAAGTTTATTTAGAAACATATTTTTATTTTTATTTTTTAAAACAAAATGTGGCAGACAATATTTCAAATAAAGAGATTATCCCAGAACATTTTTAGTAAAAATTCTATTCTAAATAATTTTTAATAAATCAATTATGTTATGAAAAATTTTAAAACATTTAAATTTTTGGAATAATATATATTTTTTAACCACTAAAATTGGGAATTTGTTTTAGGAAAACTAAAATTTTAGGAAAAACTAATGAATTTTGAAAACTAAAACATATATACTCCCCTTTTAAAAGGATTTCATTAATATAAAGAGTTTAAAAAAAAAATATACATGAATGATCACTTGATATTGAACATTCATAGATTCTATTTAATATATTCAAAACTATAATATCTAGGGGTTTAGTAAAAATATCTGTATGTTGTTCTTTTGTTCTGATAAATTCTAATATTATATCTCCTTTTTTGTGTATGATACTAAAGGAAATAGTTTATTATATCTATGTGTCTTTCTTGTTAGAGATGTGATGGGTTTTAATTAATGTAATGGAAATTGTGTTATCACAAAAAAATTGTGTTTTACTAAAACTAAAGCCATTGTTAGTGAGTGTTTGTTGCATCCACAACACTTGATCACAACAACTTCCAACTACCACATGTTTTTCTTTAGTAATGAAAATAGCTACCAAGTGTTGTTTCTTACAAGAACAAGACAATAAATTTTTTCCGATGAAATGATATGTTCCAAATATAAATTTTATATACATTTTACAACAACTAAAGTCACCATCCAAAAAACATTTTAATTTAAAATAATTTCTTGAAGAACAAAATACACCTGAATTAATAGTTCCTTTAAGATCATGAAAAATTAGTTTAGTGGATTTAATGTGGGACACTTTTGGATTTTATTGGTTTATTATAAACTATCATATAGAAAACTTTAAATTTGGATGACTTATTGTTAACTAATGTAAACTTTCAACCATTCCTATAAATGTATTTTGGTCTACTAGAACTGCATATTAATTAATATCTAATGTATTTTAGGTTTGTATTAGAGTACTTACAATTTTAGTATTATCATATCCAAATTTCTTAAGAATATATTATATATACAAATGTTTAGATATCAAAGTTCCTTCTAGTTTTTAAAAAAAAGTTTAAAACCTAAAAAATATATAAGTTCTCTCATCATACTCATTTCAATATCAAACTTCATTAGAGACAAAACTAAATATGTTAATGATTTTGGAGTTCAACCAAATATAATGTCATCAAAATATATTTGAATAATGATTATTTTCTTAGAAACTTATTTCATAAATATTTTTGGATTTGGTGCACCCTTAATAAAGTTATTCTGTAACAAAAATATGGTTAACCAATCTTACCATGATTTAGGGGCTTGTTTAATTCGATAAAGTGCCTTAGTATGTTTAAAAACAAGTTCCAGATATTTTGTATTTTCATAACTAGTGGTTTTTCTACATAAACTTCCTCCAGAACATATCCATTAAGGAACTCACACTTCAAATCCAATTTAAATATTTTAAAACTATGAAATGTTGTATATTATAGAAGCATAAAAATAGCTTCAAGTATTTCTATTGGAGTGTAAGTTTCATCATAATCTATGACATATTATTGATTATATCCTATAGAAACAAGACTTTTTTTATTTTTATCTATAATTCAATGTTCATCGCATTTGTTCTAGAAAACCCATTTTACTCCAATTATAGTAGTATCTCTAGGTTTTCCAAACTAAGTCCAAAATTAATTCCATTCAAATTCATTGAGTTCATCTTAGATATCTTTTATCAAATATTAATTACTTGAATATTTATTTAACATTTTATGTTTGAATTTTGATAGAAATTAAAAACGATCAATTTCATTTATAAGATAACTTTTATCTTTAACTAGTTAATATATATTAAAAATGAGGTTATCAATATGATGATTACAATGGATCAATGGATTCTTTGGATCTACTAAACTCTATTCTTCAAAAATATGATAAAACTCATCTTTAGATATAAAATTAGATTTATATTCCTCATATTGTCTCTCATGAGAAGAAATTACCAATATAGGGTGAAAATTGGTTTTTGAAATAACATATGAAGATGTAGGTTGAGGTTTCTTGAAAACAAAGGGATCGATTTAATCATATTTAACATGTACTATTTCCTCAACAATACTTATTTTTTTTCATTAAAGACTCTATAATCATTACAAGTTCTAGAATAATCTAAAATTATTACTTCATCATATTTTGGAGAAAAATTGTGTTAATTATCCATAGTAATCAAAAGTAATACTTTGTACCCAAAACATTTTATGTAAGAAAGTCTTGGTTTCCTTCCAGTCCACAACTCACAAAGATTTTTATTAATAAATGGTCTTATTAAAACACAATTTATAGAATAACATGAAGTACTAACTACTTTATCCCAAAAATTTATATCAACTAAGTATTTACTCATCTTTTGTCTAGTAATATCTTCAAGTATTCTATTTATTAATTCAACTACACCATTTTTTGTGGAGTTATTGGTGACAAATAGTAATGTACCATACCTTTTTTAGTACAAAAAGATTCAAAATTTTAATTTAACAATTATCCAACTTGATAACTATGAATATTTAAAAATATGAGTTTTTTTTTATTTTTAACTCATACTATGATATTTTTAAAATAATAAAAGGATTCGAACTTATTTTCAAAAAATTGACAAAGTTATATCTTCAAAAATCATCATCAAAAATAGATAAATATTATTTTCCCATAATAATTCAAGTATTATAATAACCCAATATGCCTATATTCACTAACTGTAAATAATAAGAAGTTGATACCTGACTAATAAACATAAAACATGACTTATGTTGCTTTCCAAATTTAAAAGTATCAAAAACTTTTGAAGTATCAATCCTATATTCCGGAAGATCTTTTACTGGTCCTTTATTAGATAATTTATCTAATGTTCTGACACTAAATTTTCCTAATATTCTATAAAATAACCAATACCGGTCTTCTATTGAACTAAGGAAAGGTATATCATGTCTCCTAAGGTATTATAAGTTTCATTTTTAAAAATTATCATGCCTATTTTTAGAAAGTATAAATTCATATTTAGAACTATGAATAGTATATTTTTCATCCCCAAATTTCATAAGATGTCCCTCATTAGATAACTGACTTATGATAATAATGTTTTGTTTAATTACTGTAACATATAAATAATTTAAAATTAAATCTTAACGAAGAATAATATTGGTACCAATTCTGATGATTCCCCCCCCTTATTTTCATAATCTTCTACAAAAAAATCTTTATTTGCAATTATATGTCTAGGGAAACCACTATCCATGTACAAAATTTTCATATCGAAACATTTGTTATCTTATAAAGAATATAAAAAATTTTATTTTTGTAACACAAATGTTCTTAAGTCTGGTACTATTAGGAATTAAAATTTTAAGAATCCATATTTTTTTCCAAATTGAGTCATTTTTAAAAGAGTGTAATTATTTTTGAAAATTAGATTTTATATTAGTAAAACCCATTCGAAAAGCATCTCTATGAGGTATTATTTTGTTATAAATATTATCATTGTTTTCTTACCAATGTTATACTTTGAAAAAAATTATACTAGAGATTTCATAATTAGGTTTTACCAACAAATTTTTAGCCTCAATTTTATTTGTATTAAAATTAATATTCTCCATATCATTTGATAAAATAGCTTTATCAGAATTAATTTTCTATAGTAATTTATAAGAATTTTTTTTATTAAAATTAGTTTTATCTAACTATTTTGAAAGATTTAGTTTTTTAGTATTAAGAGTATAAATCCTTGAATTTTGTTTCACAATTTTTTCATGAATAATATCAATATTTTTAGTTATATTACAATTCTCATTTTCTAGTAATTTAGAAAATCTAGAAACCTCTTCAGAATAAGGTAAAGTTTTATTTTCTTATGATGATGAAAATGCTTCATCAAAATAGAAGGTACTATTATTATCCTCACTATTAGGATAGTTCTCATTTAATGTTAGATTGGACAATGATTTTCTAGTTACCTTTTCCATAAAGCAGTTATCAATCTTCAGAATCTCGTTACCAAATCCTATATTCTTATGATCTAGTTTATAACTATTAGAAGAATTCTAAAATGAAATATCTAAACTAATAGAACTAAAAGTATTTGAGCTTATAACCTCTTACTGTTCCTTTTCCTCTAGATCTTATTAGATTTTATTTCAGAATTCCAGTCAATCTTATTTTTTCTTCCCAACTTAGGACAGTCCAGTCTGATGTGTTCATCTTTCTTACATTCATAACATATAACCTCTAAATAATATTTTTTATCATTTATTTCCTTATGATTATTCCTATATCTATATTTTAAATCCTTTTTCTAGACTATTTTATTCATCCTCATCACAAGATTATATTTTCCTTTAACTGGTTTTTTGACAAACTATTATTTGATTCAATAACAACTTTATTCTTCCATAAAGACTTTGAAACATTATCAAAAGATTGAAATTTATTTGAAACAGTAGAATTTTTTTCATAAGAAACTCATCCATTATTTTTTCCATTTTTTATATATCTCTTTATAATATTACCTCATACTATATAAGGTTTCCAATCAAATTGTCCAATGAATGATGTGTAATTCTTCTAGTATCATCCAATGAAGTCCTATAAGAATCTCATTCACCAAGAATGATATCAGTAATAATATTAAATAGGATATCATCTATAAGATATTTCTATCTAATGGATTTAAATCTATTTACCATAGTCATGAATCTTTATTGAATCTTTTCAAATGGTAAACTAGGTAGGAAATAAAATTGTTGATAATCAGCATGAAGCATTGCTCTTCTAGTTTTTATCACATTTGAGGTTCCAAAATATATGACTTCTAATTTCTTCCAAATTCTATTAGCAACTTCACACAATGAAATCTAACAATATATATTCTGATTCATAGAAAATAATAGAGTATTTTCCACTCTATAATTCAACTGATATTTTAATTTATAGGAATTAGTAAAAGAAATAACTTCTTTCTCATGAATCTTGTAAATAAAAGTTAATATAACAAAATTTTCATAATTAGTATTTATAACAAACATCTTCATCCTATCTCTCTAATAATCATAATCAGCACCATTAAGGATTGGTTTTCTTCTCAGATTCAGATTTTTGAGAGTACCAATGTTTAATACTTCCATATTATAAATAAAAAATCCCTTTCTACAACTTACGTGTTATTGTAATAATAATTTACAAGAAAATAGTTTTTTAAAAATACCAAAAACATACATTAGATAAAAAATAAAAACATATCACGTTTTGTAGTAGAACCTACTCAGATACCAATTGTTGGATCATAAGAGTATACAATGCCTACAAGATTTGGGGGATTATAGTTGAAAAAATTAAACTAATATAAAACCCAAACCTCATTTTTTATAGTGATCGGTCTAAGTGATCATCCAATGATCAAATTTTGTGAATAAAAATACGAATTTTTCTAACAAATCAAAGTAACTAATTAGTATTATAGATAGTATGATAAAATATAAATTATAAAATCATAGAAAAACAAAAAATTCTAATATAAATGCACATATGAATATCAACTTGATAAAACAAGTAAAAAAGAAAAGATTATAATAATGTGAGCATTAATTTTAGAATTATATATAAAATATTTGTACAATTTAACCTTAGGAGTTTAGGAAATCATTAATCCTTACTTATCATATACATGGTTTTCAGTTGAACCATAAGGATTGTCTTTCCTCAAAAGGAAATCCCTCGATTTGAATATCGGTATCAGATCTGGCTTTCAGTACCCAAGAAGTACTTAATTTGAAGATTGATATCAGCTTTGCCTTCAAATACCCTAGAAACCCATGATCATCTTGACCAGTATCAATAGTATTTCTATCCCTAAAATCCCTCAATCGTAACTTCAATTGGAAAAAGAAATTGAAAAATCAAAACTATTCTAAGGAATTTACAATCCTCACAATGTAATACGTAGAAAAAATATCTCTAGAAGATTACAAAGCATAAAAATGAGACGAACAGTAAGATAAATCTTCAGAAATATTGAGTTTCAAAATAGATATACTCCAAGCTCCTTTAATACACTCCTATTTATAGGAAACCATCCAATGATCTTATTTTCTTTGAAACTCAGAGTTGGTGGCAATAACCTTAGATGATCTTCACATGAAATATCAAAAAATAATGATTTATCTTATTTTGTATCGATATCATCATTGAAATTATATAATGAATTTTTTTCATCCAATATAAAAAAATTTAACAATCTAATTATAAATTTCGTTATTCTGATGTAATAATTTTTTATTCTGATAGATGAGACATTGTCACAAATATTGACTAAATATACTCATATTGATAGACAACATATCATCACACCGATAGAATAAATATCATCACACTGATGGAAAAAATATCATCACAGTCATAGACTTCAAATAGTCACACTGATAGACTAGATATGGTCATATTGATAAACTATGTATTTGTCAATTTAATAGACTAGAATATCATAAATCTGAGGGAAATGACTTATTTAAATCGAATTGACCTAATTTATGTCACTCTTATGGATTTAAAATAATTATTTAAAGATTTATATTCATTTATTTTATAATTATTTCCTTATCCTATAGGAAAATATTTTGTCTAAAATAAACATTCTAAAAAACATGGGAAATAGAAACTTAGTAAAATAAGGTTTTAATAATGTGAGTGATTTTCAAAACAAAGGAAAGGAAATTTAGAAAATTTAAACTTTGAACTCAACAGATTGATCATTATATTTCATTATCATTTTATAATTATTTTTTTGACAATTTCATAACAATTACTCTTTAATAGTTTTATAAAAATATAATTTCATAATTCTTGATAATTATCCTTTGATAATTTCACATTAAATTTATATTGAATTTTTTTAAATTATCTTTGATAATTAAAAATTAATTATTGTTTTACATTTCTTTATAATTATGTTTTTATAGTTTTACATAATTATATTTTGATAATTTTTTATAAGTAATACTTTGATAATTCAATGTAATTGTCTTTTGATAATTACTTATAATAACAATTCGATAATTTTAATCAATTTTACATTGATAATTATTATAAATTATCCTTTTATAATTTTTTTGGAATTATCCCTTGATAATTTTTGGACTCATCATTTAAGATCAAATTAAAACTTTATATCCATAATTTAGTGACAAATAAATATGGAAATAAAAAAAACTAGCCTTTATCCTCCTAAAGTGTAGTGCATAGTGGAAAAATAAGAGGGATATTTTCTCATTAGGAACTGCAAAAAGGGGGTTGAACCAAACTATTCGAGACACAACCGATCATGTTCAAGGGAGTGCAAGGGCCACTCAAACGTGATTAGATCAACCCCAAAGTAAACAATAACTGGTTTGGAAATTTTAGAAACCACATTATGTACATTCATCATTTACAAAACTAAAAATTAAAAACACTGATTTAATTTTATTTAACTAAAAATTACTTGTGGAGTGTTTAAATTCACCCCTTTAAGGTGATTAAAATCTAAAAGAGACTAAAAGAGTGATTTCTATGATTTATTGATAAAGGTCATGTGAAAAGGGGGTTCCATTTGTGTGTAGAGGAATAATATGGAAGAAAAAAATTATGAAATAAAAAAAATAAAAGTACTCGGGTAAATTGTTACCCTTATGCATGGTAAAGTGATTAAACCAAACCCCTGATGTGTACATAAGTTATGTTACCCATAGGGTGAAACTCACATTGTTGATTTAATGGTGGTCTCAAATTTACCATCGGGAATACCATTTGGTATATATTCCATTAATCCCTAAAAACTACATGTGTGTGATATAATATATTTAATATTTTTATTATATCAACACTTATGCTCTATGGGCCCCAGAATCCCATAGTGACATTGCTTCTATCTTTTTAAATATTCCTTAAAATAACCCAAGTTGTTTGAAAGAAAAAAAATTTAGTTTAACTATAGGTATTTTACCTTTATGTAACCCCTAAAAAATTAAATTTTCACATAAAAATACTTTCTACTTATTTAAAAAAGTGGTTTTTAGGATTAGTTAAAATTAAGAATATTACAACCCCCCCCCCCAATTACTTCTTATCCCTTATAATTATCTGTAGAATACTTTCTTGAACAACATAAAACACTAATCTCAAACATCATACTTCTATTACCACCCCTTCTCCTAGATCCATCCATACTATCACTGAATTAGGAAAAGTGGAACCATCTACTGAGTGAGTCTTTGAGATTAGTAAGAAGTGTGAAACATTCTTCAGCTGACCAATAATCAGTCATAAATAATCAAGACTCCTTAAGGTCTATAGTAACCCCATTACAAAGTGAATCACCACATCCTCTCTTTTCCACATGGTAGTGGGAGTGGTTGGAGTAACTCACAAGGACAATAGTAGACAACCTTCCCCCTGGTAGGTAAGTTATCGAAAAAAACCAAGTAATGCACAACCATATAGAGGTATGGAAGTCACTCGATAAATCCTCTATAATGAATGAAAGAATTACTACTCTCCTATATACAATGTATCACATACTTGTCTCCAAATGATTTATCAATGGTAAGTAACTTAGAGGTAGAATTGATCAGTAAGTGAAGTCCAGCTACAATGTGTGACGATTTTAAGGAAAGGGAAACACCAATATGAATCATGGTAGAGGAAAAAGTAACGGTGATAAATATTTTACATTGACTAGAAGATAGACCCTCACCGTATTCTTGAGTTCGATCCACTACATGCATGTATCATGTCTCATCTATTTGACATTTTATTTGAGATGAAAAATCAATTTGATTCATCCTCTTAGTCTACTATAGAGGAATCCATCTAGATTCTAAGGTCAAAGTTCAAGTCTATACTCCCCCTTTGCAGAACATCAACCTCAATGCTCAACCATAAAACCACTAGAGAAGTCATATTTTTTCACAATGTCATCACAATCCATGTGGTTCTGTATAGACCATATTGTGGTACCTAAGCATTCAACTATTAATAACTTTGGACCACCTCTTAGAGGGACTAAAGAATTCATACTCTACTCTACCTGTATACCGCTGATCTGCACCACATCCATGCTATTCCTCTTCTTATCATCAGAGGAGCTACTCATAGAAGTAGTAGGAGGTTCATCCAAATGATCATTGAAGGGGAAAAAATTCAATACACCAGACCCATCTCTAAAAATATATCAATGTTGAAGTACTTACAAAGAACATCAGGGTATGATTCTAGGTCAAAGCACCTGACCTGCTATCTGATTTTGAGATGAAGTATGATCTTAAACTTCCAAGACTTATAAGGATCATTCCTGTACAAAATCTATTTAAAGTAAATATTCATTGTAAAACAAACAGAGTAAGTGAACACTATCATAGATCCCTAATATATCTCCATGAAATCCTACACACAATCAAGATTTAGAAATCTGGGAAAGGATTCCCTAATGAATAGGTCCTTAAAGGCCTGCCAAGGGATTCCCTCATGTCAACCAACCAAACCCATGACTCCTCACTAATTCTTGGTGGGTCCCAACATCATGAATGTTACAAGAATGAACTTCTTTTTTTTTAGTGTCTTGATGAGTCTAAATATTCCCTAGATGATTTACACCTAGTACTCCGAATCCTAGAGTCTTTATAGTCCTGTAAAATGGTGGAGGATGTTGGATCTAGAAGACTCTGGAATAGTCGACCATGAACCTTAGTGGAAGGGCCCCTGAATGGTGTGGGCCTACTACCTGTACCACTGGAAGAGGTACAGAAATGTGCTTGGAAGCACCACGCTACACAGTTGCTGCTCTGAAAAAATGTCTATAATTTGGAATCCTCTATAACAAGAATAATCATGGTGAATAAAAAATCATCATATACAGTCTATGAGATCAAATAAAAATTCATATGAGTCTACCCATAATCCAATGTATACACCTTATAATGTTAACCCTAGTCTCAATCCCTACACGTTAGTCATAATAATATATATATATATACACAACAAAAAACATGATACGTTCAATTAATTAATGCCAATAAGGATATATCATAATGATTTGGAATGTCTAAAAATAAATATATATCATAAATATAAATGAAATCCAAGGAATTTAATAAAATGAACTAAAATGCATCTTAGAAACATGTATATTTAATGAATGTGGATCGATGTACAGAGTCATAATTCATGAATGCACCAAGAAACTCATAAAAATAGTAACAATAATCCTTTTAGTGGTAATTCAAATTTCCATTACACATGTGCTGGCCAAGAATAGTGAAACTCCTCTATCTAAGTCCCATGCATCTATCACATTTATACCATGTCCCATTTCAGTTCAAAAAGTAAAAGAAGAAAATTGGATCACTAATACCATTTTATAACACCTCTTCATGAACACTGGATCAGATATGGATGGCCACACCTCATGTGTGTCGCTCCAAACCCAAGAGGCTGACAACTAGCAGTGAGGGTCTATGTCCATCTGTGGAAAAATTGTACCCTCATTCTTAGGTCATGGAAGCAATAATAATAAATGATAAAATAAATAATTAGAGTAAAATGAAGTAACTAAAATAAAAAATACATGTCAAACAAATAAACAGGCTCCCCATGTAAAAAGTGAAACTGGAGTAGTAAGACAACTAATAAATAAAATTAAGGATCCTTCGGAGTTTATCCTGTATCACTAATAACTTCATGCACCTCTGCTCAGCCATTAACCATAGGACACTTTCCCTTTGTCAGATCTCAAGTCCTGTAATCTTCAAGTGCACCGAAATTCTAGATTAGGGTGTGAGTAGAAGACTTAATAGGACATCAGCATTGTATCCCAAACTAAGTGTGCTCAAGAATAATGGTGTGTTCCATGAATATAATAAATTCATAACAATAATAACATTATAAAATATGAAACTGAGTGGTCATGTGCTAACCGACCCACCACAACCACCCAACTATACTTTCATCGATTCCATGCTTGAATGATAATCATAAAATACATTTAGAGTAACCAAAATATCCAAAGGGATACTGAATATATCCACATGAAAACCTCATGGTATCAAGAATAGATGAAATCTTATAATTTCCATGCCTCAAGAATGATTGGATTCTCGACATCTATTTTGCGTTGAGAGATACTCGGCACCCACTAGGCCTTGAGAACCCTGATTTTGGGCATCTCGGAGTTGAATGCATCCCCAACACAGCTCTATGTAATCAACATATCTCCATACTATGCTTAGTTCCATCATCATCATCATCGAAAATGATGTGAACTCCCCCTATAATGGATAATGGTCATGCGATGATCCACCTGTCTCATGTAATAATGAAAACCTTCAAATCAAAGGTAATAAATAGACAAAGGTAGAGACTGAATGGAGAGCACATCATCATGAGAATAAAGCAGAAACCCACAAAATATATTAAAATAATAAAACATGATAACAATATAATCTAGCAATACACATAGAATTAAGATAATAACGGGTCACATGAGCTATACACACCCACATGTGATCACAATCAACCATGGTTATTAGTTATGCCAACAAAAAATTATAACATAGTGTGAATGAGAGTGCCAAAAAAAGTTAAGGAACTTTCTTCCTCAGTGTTATTGATATAAACAACAAGGATAAACCACATATTATGGTTTAAAAGATAGAGTAGAAACCCCAATATCCAAGAGCACCACCTCCCAGGCCTTGTTATCATAGTTTTTTGACATATCAAGTCTCAAATTTTGTCAAGGGTTCCAAGAACCAAATCCAGTTACATTGTTTTAGAAAATAAATAATGTATCACATATGGTAATACTCTCTTTATCTATCTCCCCTGGATAATTTTCCAAATTTTATTTTTAGTCTAATGCATGTGTTACAAATATTCTACTCAGGAATTATTATAAACCCATATGAGAGAATATATATATCTCAATTAATCCAAGATTATATATGGTATTTATTTATAATTATTCTTCGATAAGTCTATATAATTATACATAGATAATTTTTATGATTATCATTTTTTAATTTATATAAATTATCCTTTGATCATTCGATATTATTATCCTTTTATAATTATATAATGAAAATTTCTTATAGATTATCCATTGAAAATTAAATGAAAATATGAATTGATAATTATTGATAACTACACATTGATAATTTCACAATAATTACTTTTTGATAATTTTTTAAATTTATATTTTGATAGTTTGGTGTAATTAACGTTTGATAATTGTTTATAATTATCTTTTGAAAATTTCACATAATTAACTTTTGATACTTTTTTTATAAATTATTCTTTAATTGGATGTAATTATATTTTGATAAATACTTATACTTAAATTTTTAAATTTTTAATAATTTTAATTTGATAATTTTAATAAATTATCCTTTGATTTTTTTTTAAAATTTATCCTTTGATAATTCTATGGAATTATTCCATGATTATTTTGGGTATTATTGTTTAAGATGAAACTCAACCATTTTCTCCAAAATTTAGGTAGAAAAAAATATGTAAATAAAAAAGAAACCTATTACCTTCCTCAAGTAAATATCACATAGGAAAATAAGAGGGATATTTTCACTCCTAAAACTTGAGAAGGGTATCAAACCAGACTGTTAGAGACTTGAGAGATCACGTGAAAGGGATTTTTGGGGTCGCTCAAATTCAAAAGTATCAACCAATAAGGAAAATCTGAATACATTGGAAATTTTAGTACCCAAACCACATACATACTTAACTACCAAAACCTCAAATTAAAAACACTAATTAAATTTTTCTTTCAACCATAAAATGATTAAGGGGTGTCTAAATTCATCCCATTAAGGCGTTGAAAATTGAAACCAATCAAACAATATATTTTTCATGATTTATGTATCAAGGGAATGTGAAAACATGATTTTAGTGGAATGTGGAGGAAAAATGATAGAAAAATAAAAAAATAAAAAAATAAAAGAAAAATGGTAAAATGTCACCATTACACATGTGAATGTTCTTAAACCAAAAACAGAATGTGAAAACAATTATTTGGAACTTAGTTTAAATACTTAAATTTTTATTAAAGTGTAGTCTTATATTTCCCACATGAAACATCATTCTAGATATGTTATATTATTCTTGAAAAACTGCATGTGCATGTCATAAAATATTAAATATTTTGATTATATCAACATCAAAGCTCTATGGGCACTGCAATACTATACTAACATCATTCCTAACTCTAAAAATATTATAAATTGTTACAAGGAAAAATAGAGTAGTTACATTATCAGTCATTTAGACTTATGTAATCCTTGTAGAAAGGATGATTTTATAGAAAAATTAAATTTTTACATAAAAATACTTATAATTTATTAACAAATGGGGGTTCAAGGGTCATTTAAAATTGAGAACATTAAAATTATACATTGATTTAATATGAATTAAATATTTAAATAAAGATTTTTTTCATGGTATGTTTATATGAATACTTAACTCATTAATTAAAAAATCACCCCCTTTTCATTAAGAAACACTAAAACATGCTCATTACAAAATTCAACAACATGGATCATAACCAAAACTAAAATTAAATGAGATTATAACTTTATGAATTATCTTGAAACATAATTTCAAGAAACATATACGATCTAGTTATGCTCTAATTTGGGAAGAGAATATATACAAACATAGTTTTTTCAAAACTTATTTAAAGTGATAAAGATTACATACACATTATGTTGAAAATAGGTAAAATATAAGTAATATATATAAATTTATTATAAATGGGGTGTATAAATGGTTATAGTTATTATTAAGTTTCTTTAGTATGTATTTAATAAACTTAATTTAATTATTAATTACATTTTTTTCTAGTGTAGAATGAATCAGAAATGAGGTGAGGGTTTTCATCTCAATTTCCTCTCATTGAGGTATGTTTTGTATTATGAACCTAATTTATTTTATGGGTTTTTTATTGGCTATTTGATATATTCGAGCCTGAATTATCATTTAATAATGACATTTTATGATCAATTACAATCCCACTCTTTCAATATATTTTTAATTAAGTGTTACTCAAGCACCAAGGTTTTCCTAGTATAAATTCCAACTCTTTAAGACATGTTATGCACAATGATTCCTTTGTATAGTGTTATATTGATTTACTAACCCATTACTGTTCTATGCATTATTTCCCTATAACTAATAGGATAAACTAATCCAAATCATGTTCTTTTCTTCAGATGTCTATTGATTAAAGTTTTAACCTAGTCAAAAGAGTTTTTAGTAACTCAATTTTCATTCATTGGGTTATGATCATTCACTTGAATGTATCTCATATAAGTTGCAAAAATTATTTCATTTGATTATATTATGTGGTATTCCCTCATTTTATTCAATTTTACCACATAAACCACTTTTCAATTATTTCATGCTCCATGTATTATGTTGTTCTTATGTGATATTGATTAATCAAATCTCATTTCTCTGAGTTATAATGTTTCATCATGAACTTTTCTTATCCATTATTGTGTTCTCCCACCTTATTATTTTATTATATGTTATTTTATAATCCTCTTTGGGAATGTAAATTTATAAAAAAAAAATTTCACTCTTCAAACAATGTGTTTTAAAAAAAAAGGTATTTTTAAGATAATAAAAAGGCGTTTCCCTTTAATATTCACATATTTTGTATTCCTATCGTAATTTATTTAAGAAAAAATTTAGTACCTTTCAAGGATACATTATTAGAGATTAATTTTAATATTAATTATTTTCTAAGTCTTTCACATCACTTTATAATAAGTAATCTTTGAATGAAAAATATAAATTTATATTTTACATCGTTGTAAAAAATGTATTCTAAAAGATATTTTAGGTTTTCAATTACATTTTTGTTATCATTTTGAAAATAATTTACCCTAATGGGGTTTATATTTCATTATTTATCCGCTTATATATATATTATCATTTGGGGGATTGAACTCATGGTGTCAAATAATTCAATGCTTGATCCCTCATTTTGTTATATCAGTCGAGGAATTAATTTTTTGAGGGTGTTTTTAATTTGTTTCAAAACCATCATATGTTTCCTTTATTTCATTAGGTATTTCTCTTTTGTAACTATTAATTTTCTTTCACCAGATGTATTATGATCATTTTATTCCATAATTGACTTAACTGTATAGTCATTACCCTATATGGAATGAAGATCTCATTAAAAAAATTTAGATTAAATGATGTTCACCTAGAAAGAATTTTTATTTATTAACATGTGAAAAAGTATTGGCATTCAATATATTAGTATTCCAATTGAGATGATTATTGAAAATTTAACTATGTATTGTTTGACCATACAACTTTTTTATATGGATGGTTTATAATTAGGTTAACTATTTTATTGAAATAGGACAAAGTATTGATTTTTTAAAGAAGTATCATGACCAAAAGGTCACGGTATTAATGTATGAAAAAATATTAAAAAAGATAAAAGAATAGAATTTTCTTACAATAATTTTCATAAAAATATATCAGATCAACTGAGATATCATTTGACCAAGTGATAGTCACACAAACACCCATGTAAGAAATCCCATCTACAACTATGTTGGCATCTTAAATGACATGTGTGAAAATTAAGTTTAGGATCATAATGGTATTCATGAACTCTATCCATTTGGATGCTAGTCTCCAATAAATATGCAATCCACCATTTCTAATGGCCTCCACAAGAGCAGAGGAGTAAATTTACAACCAAATATTGGTCCATCCTTTCATTTTGGAAAAAGAAACAACATGAATAATGGTTTAATTTCCACCTAAAGAGAATAAGTCACACCATAGGATCATTAAAAACAACCCATGACATTGTCCTCATGATCCCGAATAATAGTATTGTATCTCGAGGGTTCAGGGTTAACTTTAGAGGCACCATATGTGTTTATTTTATTCCAACTAGGGAGATGGGGTAACCAAAAGATCTCAATCATCCCTAAAGTGGGTCTGAGATTTCCAGGGATATTCAGTTTTCTCATAGTATTAAAGTCATGTGTATTGTTTACATAACAACCCATACGAACCACATTCTCATCCTTAATAGTAGCAACAAGATACTAAAAAATTAGTTTCAAGCAGTAGGTCTTCCCATCATGCAACGCTGCATTGTGACTCCACCAGATGGTATGCAGACCCTCAGTAATTTCTACGCTATGAAGAGCACACACCATGGTAGAGAACTGAATGAAAGTAAAGCAGCACAAAAGATCTTGTAAGCCCAAAATTATTAAACCATGTAGACCAAATATTTCAAAAATTTCATTCCATATAGCTGAAATGGTTTCATAATAGAGAAATATGTGCTCAACATCTTCTCTATGGTGGTTACACAAAACACATCGACAACAAAACGAAATACCAAAATTCTTCAAAACATCCGAAGTAGAAATTATTTTATGATATATACTCCAAATAAGAGTTAAATGAGAATTTTTGATCCAATACTTGTTGAAAATAGATATCCAACTAGAATCAATATGTGATTCCATGATAACATGCTGATAAAAGAGATTACTTTTGAGTAATCAATTTCCGGGTGGATCCCAGACCTGAAAATCTAGGCAAGAGAAAAAGTCAAAATTTTCCGTAATATCCTAAAGATCAACCTGAATGATAGGCTGAGGAGAATTATAGAAATATTTAATATAAATTTGAGCATCAGAACTTAAAATAGAAGGGTGAACATCATCACAGGTAATGTTGGATGATCATGTATTGATATTTTTTATCTTTAATTTTATAGATATCCATGTTTTTATTCAGTAATAGGTTCCCTCAGGAATGGTATGGAAATTATAATTGACTTTTATGTTGAATGAATTAGAAATAATCAGGTGAATTTTGAGGGATGGAATTATACTTCACATTGATCCATAGATATGTTGGAGTTGGTGGACTAGAACCAACTACTTTGTACTTTATTCATTAATAAATGTCTTATCACATCTTGATTGTTCTTCTGTGTGACAATGCATGTGATAATGTCCTAAGGGCAGTTGTTGCATTAATGGGTCATAGCGGATCCCTGCTATGATGAGAACCCAGAAGTGCCATAACACTGTTGTTGAATATATGTTCTATGGTCTGATGATGTTATTTGAGGGACACAAATAATACAGTCCATTAGGGGTGAGGACTCATAAAACTTTGATTCACCTTCTCATGGTGTGCGACCTTGGTAATATCCAGGAGGATATTATGAGAACAAGACCCACCAGTAGGAAATCCAAATTTCATAGTGTCATTGGATGTTCTTATCTACGGACGTGTGTATTGGTCCTTAGACTTTAAGATTATTATTAATGTGTATTACAACTCACGCACTTAGATGTATTGACGAAAACTGTGACGACACACTGTTCGCAACGAGGTAGGATACATTGGGTGTGTCACGAGTAATACCGCATTAATAGATAATGCGAGAAAGGATTTGTCCCTTCCTTTCCATAACGTAAGTAGAAATCTTAGGCCCTTTGATAGAATTGATATAGCCTAAATAAATCCATGGCCATGGTAAGGTATGGGCGAGTTCAATTCCGGGAAGTCAAAGAAAGAATAATTGAGCACATGGGTTGATGGCACTAGCATGCAACCCACTTGATTAGAGATATTGAGACAAAAGGATTATATTACACGGTAAGCATTCGTATGAGGTGACACGTCATTGCAGCGTTAACTTCTTTCTCTATGGGTGTCTTGGCGTGTTTCTAGACGCTAACCTTGGACTTTAGGCAGGCTCCGCCTAATGCCACTGAGAAATAGACCTAGAGGGTCACACACTAAGTGTGTCCATGTATCTCAGTTAAATATTAATTTAACGAGTTAAATAAAGATTATTCCCAACTGTGGTTTAATAATTATTTAAGGATGTCTGATCGTATTTATTTCGACACTAGTTATTCGAGAGAATATATTGTGGGTGAAATAATATATAAATTAGCGAGTAATGTAGTTACATTTATTTAAGAAATAAATAGAAATTACTCAAGGTCTAATAAATGTGGAGGAGGAGATAAAGAAAAGTGGAAAATAAAAGTACACGTCGTGTATATTTAATATACACGCCGTGTAGTTTTATGAAAACAAGTACACACCGTGTATTAATGATTACACGACGTGTAGTTTTTTCAAGCGGGATTCTGAGGATATAATATTGTTTTATTAAATGATATCTACTATATATACTAATCCTAGATTTCCATCTGCCACGTGTCCATCTCAAGTTCATCCACATGATTTCTCCCTAACGTGTCGGACTTCCAGTTATCCACGTCGCCCCAACGTGCAGTATCACATTTCATCTATGCCTCCATCTTCCGCTCCCACTTGGGTTATTGTGGGCCGCGACCTAGATTAACCTCAACCCCCACCTCCGTCGTCCTCCCTCTCCCTCACCCAGTCAACCTGCAATCTGTATCCCTCCATCTCCAACCTTTTCCTTCTCTCGGTTTAAACTATACTCTCTGCGGTTTTCAATCTTCCATTCATAGTAAAGATTCTACATTTTCTGACCTAGGGTTCCCGAAAATTTCAAACGCCGGTGTCATCCTCTACCGCTCCCACTGAGGGTATCACTCCTCTCTATCCACGACTCTCCAACAACGCTTGCCTCCACTTCCAGCTCCGATTTTCCTCCGTATCAATTTCCCACCTCTTCCCCAACCCCCTCCATCCCCGAATCTTCCTCTCGAAACGGTTTCCCTCCCCGAATCCCTCCTCAACCCCTCTCCACCTCCGCCTACATCATCTTCCTCAATACCTGCTCATGGTCACTCCCCTCGGATCTCCTATCATACAAGTGTGGAGATGAACAATTTTAACATTCAAACCTGGATCTAGCAATGCCTACCATTCTTGGGGAATATTACAAGGTAATATTTTTCGTAGTTTAATATATATTTTTCATAGTTTTTTATTTCTTCCCATATTTCAATTCTTAGTGAAGGCGATGGATCCTCTATCTCCTCAATTGATCCATCCATGCTTCCCCTCCTGCCACAGTCGCTTCCAGTCATGGAGGTCTCTGACTACTGTATGACAATGCTATGAGAAATGTAGTGTGTTGAAGCTCACCATTGATCAGTATTCTATGAATGATTCTGAAGGGTTTTGTGACTAGTAACTGAATATACAATGATCGGGTGTTGCTGGTTTCCATGGATGATAATCGATTCCCAACTCTCCATAGAGGGCAGTGCTGAAGCTTTTCCACCTCCCATCATTCATACCTATTGGACTCAAGTTATGATGGTGTCTCTGCATCTTTTTTGGGGAGGGGGCTCTTATGATGAATTGAATTGGGGCTGCTCTGGCTGCTGCATTTTTTTTCTCTTTACCGTGGCATCCAAATTACCTTTCAACCTTTCGGTCTATGGGTTTTACTAAAATTAAATGACTTGAATTTTATGAACAAGGAAGTGCATTTTTGTAGCTTTAGATCTAGATCCATCATGAAGAAAATAGGTTTTATCCACCTATACTGTTTGGTTTCTTATGTTAACATACATTTTGTTATGATTTCTTGGTATTGAAATATCTCTTGTGTGTCATTAACAATTTAAATTTTCAGATTTCAATATTCATTAATATCTATTCTTATTTTTTAACATTACTGTGTCTGCAAAAAAATATGTAAGATGCATTGAAGTTGAAGAATTAGTACATGGTGACAACATAATTTTGTTTCTCCAAGCATATTATCTTTTACCATGGCAT
This sequence comes from Viscum album, assembly GCA_963277665.1. Lineage (NCBI taxonomy): Eukaryota > Viridiplantae > Streptophyta > Magnoliopsida > Santalales > Viscaceae > Viscum > Viscum album. Next base: position 483,249,255 of record OY728139.1, read on the forward strand.
TCAAATTTCCTTTTTTCCTTACTACTTGAGTCTTACTAGAATTAAGTAACATGGTTTTTCTTAAACATGGTTGTGCATTTAATATCTATGAAGAAAAACATGTAACATGATTTTGAAGATAAAGATTCAATAAAATGTGATATCATTATTGGTAAACATTCTACAACATCAATTCACAATCAGTGAATGATAAAGTTCCATCAGATTTTTTAACATCTTTTGGGAAATTTACTACTATTAAAAAACATAGCCTTATACGCAACACAACCTTATGTTTATAAACATGTTGTTATCTTTTCTTTACTTCAAACATGGAGGACTTGAGTTTGCATCGAAAAACAGATATTTTTATGGGAAGGTGTTGTTGGTACATGATGATTCCACAAGGACTTTCTTTGATTCATACTGTTATTGGATGGGTACTTGCTTGCATTCATCGTTTTCTACATTGTCTCTCTCACTTTATTTAATCATGTCTATGTAGTTTCTAATTTTTGAAAATGGATTTCATGAGAGCTTGATATGTGTTGATGTTTGTGAACTATCACAACATTTTAAAAGCATCAGGCTTTCATTCTTGATGAAATCATGGAACATGGTGTACTTTATGGAGGTATGCACTTTTATAACAATTTTAATGTCTTAGATGTCCTGCATAAATTGTTATTCTCAGATTGCACTAACTTTTATTATAATTGTTATACATTAAATTTCTATTTTTTTAATTGTTGTGTAAAAATATTTTTGAATGTGTTGGAAGATCATGATGATGATGATTTAAACCCCTCAATGTCCCCCCTGAGGTGGGGGTTTCTGTCATCTCCCTGAAAATAATGCTTCTCATCCATGGTTGTGGCTCTCACAGTCTTGCTGAACCACACCATCTTCTACCAGACCATATCTGGCTATCCAGGATGGATTCGATCTCCTCATACTCAAGTTAGAGGGGTGCCTTTCGAGAGGTCACCTCTCCTTCCACGTTGCAGTCTATGTCGAACCATCGCAACCCTAGTTGGATCGAAAGTGGATGACTTTGTGACGTTTGAGATGTCGGTGGAGAGCACTCTGAAGTTTCTTGGGGTTTCTAAAGGATCATAATTCGATGACATACTTCGCACCCAGAACTCAATGTTGCCTGACTGTAAGAATGACTCGGACTCCATTGCTCATGTGACCCTTATAAACAAAAAAATCTATTTTATTCTGTTATCTTGTATATTTTCACCAAATCATTATTTGATGTGCATTCTACCAAATTAAATATCATTCATGGTCTATACTTTGATTCTACATTGCATGATTATTAAAACGGTGTCCAATGAATTTACATGTCTTTTTGAATCAGGTATCTTTATAAACATCTCCAGCTTATCAATGTTATGATATCAAAGATTCAAGGTACTTGTTTCTCTTTATTATTTATATTTTCATTTTCATAATGTTTCAATTGTGTTTTTTTGAAATCAATATTTGTTTCAAATATTATTTTGTTGCATCTTCAAAATAATTAGTGTTTCATGTACTTTTTTATATATATATTTATTTCAACTGTTTGTTTTGTTTTTTTTGCATGAAGTACTATTTCTAAGGGAAATATGATTTTCTCAGATTCATCAAGTTGGTGAAGCAAGCATGCCTATACATTCATCTCAGAATCGGGCCTTATGCCTGTGGTGAGTGGAATCTACTATATATACTAATTATGGATTTTTATCAGCCATAAGTTGTATATGGAATGGAAGGTTCGTGCTATTATCTTATCATTGTTTGTAGGATTTTTTGGTATGGGCGTAATTAACAAGGGAGGGACGCCCTTTTTAACATCTATTTTTTCAGGTACATGTGAAATTACAGGTTGCAGAACATGGTTTTCTGGGTGAAGGGGGAGACTCAGTTGTGGCATTCAAAATGCAGCAACCAAGAGCTTGAATTGGGGGGAAGGTAAGGTATGTCAAAATGGGGATATGGATTTAATGGAATTCTCCCATTGAATGGTTGATTTTAAATGTGGAGTATTGTTACTTAACTGGGCAGATGCATGCTGGTTAGACGGTTGTGGTTTGGTGGTTCTGGGTTCAACGCGTCTTTTGGTGTCGGGTTTTTAATTGAAGTTGAGGATAAGGTACAAACAACATAGTTGGTTGTTAACTTATATTGTTAGAAGTTTCCAAAGATTGATCAATCAATATATCCTCATCAAACACACCATGAGGGAAGGTAACTTCTTTGCATAGGCATTAGCTTCTCAAGGTACTCTTTCAAATAATTATATCATTTATGATGAAATATGGTCCTCGCTGGTTGATTGTATGTTCTTTTGTGAAGGTATATGCCTTAGAGATCCACTATTTATAGCCTCCATGATTTTGGAGCCTGTACAGTTCAGTTTTAATAAAAAGAGAATGTTCATGTGTTCAAGTGTCACCTATATATCCTTCCCATTCATTATTAATATTTTTTATTAGATTTTTGGTTTACATGTGCTCTTCTCATTTATAATTAGAACCTATTTAAGAATAAATCAACCATATTTTCAGATATAATTCCTTTTTTACATGTGCTCTGCACATTTTGTTATGTTACCTTTTATCCAATATGGTTCTTCCAGATGTTTTTTATATAACTTTTTAACAATTTCTTATGGATTTCTAGTGTGATGATGTGCTACATTCTCTGGAAGTTTAAGATGAGGTCAGTGGATTTTAATATTGGCCAAATATTGAAACATGGAGTTGGTATATCTTTCCTATTTTTTTTCTTAGTTCATATGATTACATGAAGAAGAAATGAAAATGTGTTTTGTTAAAAACATTCCAGTAGTTTCCAATTTTTTTTAACTTGCACATAACCCATGTGTTTTTGTAAGTCTCCCAGTCTTCAATGTTCTACAACAATTATCTGTGAAGTGTTTCGACTTTCATTTCATCATATGACTACCATTATAAAAGTCAATGATTCTCTGCAATAACTTTACATGAAACCTTCCCAACAACCCTTTATCGTTTTGTAGGTTAAGAGAATTTGATTACCAGGAAAATGTTAAAAATTTGTTGATATTACTTAAGCGTTCAACCAATTTTTAGGACTTATATGTTTACTATGGTTTGTGTTAGTTGGCTGGGAGTCCTCATTTTCCAGATTCCATTACTGCTTCGCACATCATCATGAATCCTTGTATAATCTCTTCTTCTCTGGAGATTGGGAGATGGAGATCGGTCATTTTTTTGTTCACAGCTTAACATTAATCTGGATAGAAACTCGTTGTAGGAGGAGATCATTAAATATATAATTTCAGATGTTGTACATGGAAATGAAGGTTCGTGCTAATATATTTTCCACTATTTGATTTTATGGGTAGGACACAATTGGTAAAGGAAGGGCAGCCCCGTGTCACATATATTTTTCCATGTACATGTGAAATTACAGGTTGTAGAACATGGGTTTCTAATGGAAGGGGTAGACTTGGTTGTGGCCTTCAAAATGCTGCAACCAAGAGCTTGAATTGGGAGGAAGGTAAGGTATGTAAAACATATGATATGGATTTGATGGAATGTGCCCATTGAATGAGTGCTTTTAAATGTGGACTATTTTCCCTTAGCTGGAAAGATGCGTGATGGTAGGACAACTGTGGCTTGGTGGTGCTGGGGTTCAACGCATCTTTTGGTATCGGGTCTTCTCTTGAAGTAGAAGAGAAGATACAAAAAACATCGTCGGTGGTTAACAAATATTTTTAGAAGGTTCCAAATATTGATCAATCAAGATATCCTCATCAAACACACCGAGATGAAAGGTAACTTCATTGCGGATGCATTAGCTTCTCAAGGTAAACTATCCAATAATTATATCATTTATGATTAAATATGGTCCCTGATGGTTGTATGTTTTTTGGTAAGGGAGACGCCTTGGGGATCCACTATTTGTAGCCTCCATGATTTCGGGGCCTGTACTGTTCTGTTTTAATAAAAAGACAATGTTCATGTGTTCATGTGTTCAAGTGTCACCTATACATTTTTACCATTCATTATTAATAGTTTTATATGAGATTGTGTTTTTTACATTTTCTCTGCTCATTTAAAAGTAGAACCTGTTTAAGAATAACTCAACCGTGTTTTAAGATGTAATTCAATTTTTATACACATTTTTTATGTTACCTTTCATCCAAAACCATCTCTTCCATATTTCTTATACTACTATTTCCCAATTTCCCATACATTGTGTTTTTAATGACTATAATGAATTTCCTCACATCCTTTAAGCAAAGGAAATTATCAAAACAGCAGAATCCATTATTGCTGTCATGAAACTGTACATGATAAAAAAATATCTACTCTATAACTAAATCAATAATTTAGCTACTCTTTCTACTAAACTTTTATATATATTAATCTCTTATTAAAAGAAAACCCATTAATCGATGACATCGTGCAATAGCACGGGCGAGTACTAGTTAATTATAATCAGCGTGGGCGCGTGTCAAGGAATTAATAATTTGACATGGGGTCTCAATAAGAGTTAATGAAATAAATAAAACGCGTAATGCGTTTATTTATTGTCATAACTCTATAACCTCAAACCCGATTATAAATATTCTCACAACCCCAACACTTTTCCTACCAATCGTTGTTCGCAATAATTTTGGAGAATTCTTTCAAGATCGAAAGAACTCCTTCCTCCAAGAACGCTCTCAAGACCGAGAGATCAAAGCGATCAAAGGCGGACATCGCAAGTGAAGGTTCTTCCGCGCTAGCTCCCGGAGATCCAGAAGGCGAAGTATTTTGCTTTGAACAGTAAAATATGGCCAGAAGAGGATCTAGTGTTGGACCAAATATCCGAGATATTTGGCAGAGGCTTGAAGGGAGAGCTTTAGGAGAAGCTTCCAATCAGCCCGATTTCACTGTCTCTGATACAAACCCACACCGAGATACAGAGAGATCAAGTTTATCAGGACGATATACTGCAGAAGATTACGCATGGACTTTAGAAGGAGAAGCTCAAGAATATCAGGACGAAGTCTCAAGTATTACTCAAAGTATCCAGGAATACCAGAGACAGATCCATGATATTATTACTCGGGAGAAATGGGAACTTGGGGATATAGAACGTGTCTCCAAAAACCTAAATGAAAAGCTCAAGAAAGTTGAAGACCTACAAGACAAACTCGAAGAGAAGAGGAAAAATAAAGAGAGTAAGTTATCTCCCACCGAAAGACTCGGTGTAAAACCTTGGGAAGCCAAGCCAGTATGGTAGAAAATCTCCCAGAAACCAATTCCTCGGGAACGATAGAAAGGATCATTCAAGGATTTTTTTTCAGAATATCAATAGGGAAGTCAATCCATCATATCCCAGCCATATTCAGGAAGAATATAGGCCAAAGAAAGAACATCCAGAAGGTGTTCCTCAACATGGTACGATCCTAAAGCTAGACTGTGAAAATGATCCAGGAGCCGCCATAGATGAATGGGCTCTAGACCTTAGATATTATATGATATCAGTTGGTTTACAGTCGTGGACCATATATAGTGCACTTAATTTCACAAGAGCAACCTTAAGAGGTAATGCAGGGAAGTTTTGGGATATGCTGCTGAGACACTCAGAAGTGAGAAAAGCTATCCATGAATATGTTACATTCCCAATTGAAGTTATACCAGTTGTTGCTGATTTCCTTAAACAAGAGTTTGCATGAAATTCACTGGTAGATCGGGATGGAGCATTGGTAGAAAAAGCTAGAACAACTTTAACCAAAATCCAAATTTTTGACATGTGTTACTTTGAAGAATATCTTTACGAGTTTCAACATTGGTATTATCTTCTTGGACTAGGAGATCAAGCATATGCTCTAGATGTCTTTATCCAAAAGCTTCCAGGCAGTTGGGCTGAAATTGTTCAACAAGCGTTGAAGACTCGTCTTTCTCAGAGTGAAGATTTGCAAGACACTCTAGGAGTTCGAGCAGAAACAATAAGGCAGGTGATAAGACTCTATTGTATGCAGAGGCATGTCTTACAAGATGTAAGAAATATGCCATATATGAGTTCTTCTTGTTGCCCAAAAGTAGAAGGTGTTGCAGGAAGATATGGGTGCGGTCCAACCAGGCAGGAGCTTGGTAAAACCCCACAAAGAACATTTAAAACACAGTGCCAGGATGGCCAGTGTGAAAGAAAGAAACCATTCAAAAAGGTCTGGAAAAGATTTGGAAAAAGAAAATCATCAAGTAGATTTTCCGGCAGAAATCCAGAAAAATATAAGAGATTTCTTAGACCAAATAGAATCCAGAAGGATATGAGAGAAAACTTTAAGGCCAAATATGGGAAGTATCCCAGATTCCCTCAAGGAAAATCTCTATCCAGCTGTGATTGTTGTTGGTTTTGTGGAAAGAAAGGTCACAGAGCTGATAGTTTCCCAGATGCAGATAAAAGAAGGGGTAGTCTCAAAACAATAATGATGGAAGATTCATCAGAAATATTGTTTGAGCCAATCTGGGGAGAAGATATAGACTCAGATGATGAGAGTTTATATTCTTTATATTCAGAGTACTCAGAAGAGGAAGATTATACCTCAGATGAAGAAGAAGTAAGTAACCCTATTTTGAGCCAGCTTCGAATAGCCATGATTTGAACAGAAGCTAGTGCATCAGAAGACTCTCCAGAACTAGTAAAACTAGAGGAGATGGAAGAAGATCTGGTTCATTCTTCAGAAACTGAAATACCTTCAGAAGGAAGAGATTGTCAATAATGGAAGATGCCCAGAGTTGATTGGTCTGAGGTATACCAGAAGTCTTGGGTATCATATCGAGAAATGACCAAGATCTTTGAAGATGAAGAGACAACTGAAGTCTATAAAACAGATAGAGGATTATTTTCAATGCCTTTGCTAAAACCAGAAAGGGTTAACAAGGCAATCCAGAAAAATTCAAAGTATGTGCATTTTGGAATAATCCAGATAGGAGTAGATCCTCTTGTCAGAAAAGGACAAGATCTACCAGTCCTAATTGCAGTTGTAGATGGCAGTTTAGCCAATTTCTCCAATTCATTATTAGGAGGAGCACGTGAAAATCTGCATGCAGGAGCAGCATGGGTAAAGGTAATACCAGACTTGCATGTTGTTCTTATGGACAGAAGTATTAGTATAACTCTTGAAGTAAAGATCAACACGAGGAACTGGCAGAAGACATTGGGATGTCCACCCGACAGGAGATGTGTCAGAGTAATTACTCGTCTCTATGTCAAGTTCTATAATACTGGAAGGCCAGCTCTAAGGAAGGGTGTGGAAAGATTTACACATCTTTTTCAGGATTAAGGAACATCAATTAGAGCAATGACACCACAGGTGATAAACCCCAAGAGGCTAACTTGGCCTAGAGAATGGGTTTCACCAAATCCAGAGGAAGAAAGAAGGCAGAAGCTACTTATTCCAGATGTTATTAGACAAGTTGGAAATAGACTTGTTATCTCTGAGGTCAGAGAAGATGAAGATGGTCTTAGATCAGAAGGATCAAGGTCAGACAGATCATATTTTAAGATAGAAGACTTCAAATCAGAAATACTGGAGAACCATTTGGAAGATCCAAGAATCTCAATTGGAAAAGATGAAGGTACTTAAGTAGAAGCACCTAGAACATCAATTTCCAGAAGGATAGTTGGACAAAGGACTGTTCGACTACCTATCTACGAGGATGAAGAAACTCATGTAGGATATATGGGATATTCATTACTCAGTGCAAAGATAGAGGAATGGGCTACATTAGTAAAATTAAGTATTAATGAAACAACATGTATTGCCCTAGTTGATACAGGATGTACATTATCTTGTACAAGAATTCGATTTTCAGGAGTAACCTGGGAATCTTCAGAGTTGCAAGTTGCAGTTGGTAATAATGCAACAGTTCTGATTCAAGAAGTAGCCAAGGATGTTCAGATTGAACTCAATGGTAAGATATATATAGAGCAGATGCTTTGTTTTATTCCTCAATTGCCAGATGACTTCTTGATTGGAAATAGGTTCCTTAGAAGGTATCAACCAATAACGATATTTTCAGAAGGAATTATCCTTGATAACTATTTGATTCCAACCGCATCCGGAAAAACCAGAATGGTCCCAGATAAGAAAGTATCTACTGTTAAAGTGGAAGCCTATCTAGATGAAGATAGAGAATACCACAGAAAGATTGAGCAGTGGAAAGAACTAGTTGGATTAAAAGTCCCGAGGATTAATGAAGAAGAGGTATTGGCCAAGATAAAAGAATACTTATCAGAAAATTGGTCAGAAAATCCTCTGAAACTATGGCAGAAGGCAATGCCAGAAGCTACCATCACCCTGAAGGATCCTAGTACAGTGATCAGAAGTAAGGGAATTGCCTATCCAGATGATATGGTTAAATAATTTGAGAAACAGATTCCAGAATTAATCAATCTTGGACTGATCAAGCACAGTGAAAGTTCTCACAGGAGTACGGCATTCATGGTAATTAATCATGCAGAAAAACAGCGTGGTAAGGCCAGAATGGTTATAGATTATCGTGATCTCAATTGTGCTACAAAGGATGATGGCTACAATCTTACTAACCAAGAAGCTTTGAGAAGTAGGATTAGGAATGAAAGGCCAATGGTATATTCTAAGTTTGATCTCAAGTCAGGATATTAGCAGATAAAGATCAAAGAAGAATCTATACCATTGACAGCATTTACAATGCCAGTTGGCTTGTTTGAATGGCTAGTAATGCCATTTGGACTTAAGAATTCACCAGGAATATTCCAGAGAAGAATGGATAAGGCATTCAATAGATTATCACAGTTTGTGGCAGTCTATATAGATGATGTGCTTGTATATAGTAAAAATACAGAAGAGAATATAAAACATTTACAGCAGGTGGCTGAAGTGTTTAGAGAAGAAGGGATGATACTTTCAGAAAGAAAGATCATTTGGATGCAACCAAAGATAGAATTCTTTGGATTGCAGATCCAAGGAAGTAGAGAAAAGATTCAACCGCATATTGCAGAAAAGCTACAAACTTTCCCTGACGAGCTTACATATCGTAAGCAAATACAGGTGTTTCTGGGTATACTAAGTTATGTCAGAGCATACATCAGAGATTTAGCAAAAATCTCAGTTCCAATACAGAAAAAGGTATCCAGTAAGGTACCTTGGGATTGGACAGAAAAAGATTCCGAAGTAATCAGAATTCTGAAGCAGAAAGCACAGAATCTCCCAGAATTGGAGTATCCAGATGGGAGCGAAGATCAGCTTATCTTAGAAACAGATGCATCAGACTCAGCATGGGGATATATCTTAAAGATAAGTAAAAACCATAACGATAGTATCAGCAGATACTGGAGTGGATGTTTTAACAAGGCAGAGAAGAATTATCCTGTCCATGAAAGAGAATTGATTGTTGTCCTTAAAGGAATTAGGGCTAATGAGCTTTTCTTAGGAAAACCTTTTACTATAAGAACAGATAGTTCTTATATAAAGAATTTTATGAGAATTAAATTAAAAAGGTTTACCCAGGCACGACTTGTACGGTGGAGGAATGAATTGCAATATTATAATTTTAATATAGAAAATATTTAAGGGAAAGACAATATCATTCCAGATGCACTAACTCGCTATTTTGACTCTTGTAGGTGCAATGACAGAAAGTAGCAAATCAAGAAGATGCCATGTTTGCATAGATAATCATTCTGTGGCAGAATGCCCGGTTATCAGAGCAATGAATGAAAGGGTTGATCGACTTGAACAAAGGAAGGGGATTCTAGCAGAGAATAACCTTCAGAAGTTATCTTTGATGTTTTAGGCTTTGAATTATTAGAACTGAAATTTATAACTGTGGATGTTATAGAAAACGTACATATATTCTTCTATTTATATTTCCCATCATCCCTTTTATTTTTTTCTCATAATGAATTAATTTTATGATATAGAATAATTGATTTGGAATTATAAGATGTTCCCTTTCATATATTTTTACCCTCATAGATTCTAACTCCATCAGAAGTATAACTTCTACATTCTCAACAAGTTTTCCATTTGAAATCTCCCACTCACCGAGAGATTGTAAGCCATTACCTATAATCATGAAACAATGATACATCTAAGCTCATTATTCCATTATAAAAAATAATAATAAACATGAAACATATCTTTTCCATTCTCTAATACTTTAAATATATCTAAATGTGTAATCTTAAGTTTTCTTCAAAATTCCATTCATAATATCACATGAAAAAATTTGACATTAAATATTTCTTATCATAGAAAAATGTGAATTATTCTTGAAATTATAATTCAATTGGTATTTTAGATTCTCCTATTGACTAAAATTAGATATTACCTTCTCTAAAATCTTTAAATTTTCAACCATCATTTGAAAATGATTATACCATGTGTTAATCATAAAATTATTCATCCAATATCTATAATATTCCTATTTAGAACCATCAAAAATTGGTGGATCACCAAAATTTATTTTCTCAAAATTTATGACCTATAAACCCACCATAATAAAAATATATTTCCTATAATTCACATTAGTGTAAATAAAACAAATTAATGATTAAAAATCATGATATCAAAAGGTAAATAATAACTCATATTCCCAAAGTTTTCCAAAATATGGTAGCTTCAAGAAGGGGGCGAATTAATGTTTTAAAAACATCTAATTTTATCCCACTCAATATGGTAAGAATCCCGAAGTAATAAACATTGAAGAAAATATAATATCAATAAAAGTAAAATTAAATGAAATTTAAAAAATATAAGTTATGAACTAAGTGGTGATAAAAAACAATTAATATAACATTGATAAAAATAGAACTAATTCAATAGAGTTTAGGATACCAATTATTTTTTACCTTTGAAATAATATTATATAGGATAAAAAATAGTTCCACTTGAAGGAACTCTTCACTTTAATAATAAGTACACAAAATAACAGTACCCGTATCCTAGGGATACATATATTAAAACTCAAATCATCATTGATCTACCTAATCAAAATATTAACGTTTGGAACCTTGTAACTTCTTCCACAAAACCTAGGTATCATGAAGATCTATCCCAGAGCTCTTATTCAATTAAATTGACCAATAACAAGTCCTTCTATATAATTAATCAACCTAAACATTTTTAAGATATTTATTCTTAACCCTACGATCTTATAAACCATAAAGGATCATAAGAAAAACAATTACAACTAAAATATATACATCTTTTAAAATAAGAACCTCACCTGTTCTCAATGTATTAAACTAAAAAAATTAAAAATTGATCCTATAGACACTAAATTATTGTACATATTTATGTAATTTTCTTCAAAATATTACATTCCATGTCTCTCAATATCAATTTACAGGCATCAATGAAACAAACTTCTCCGACATCTTTAGGTAAAATTACCAATAAAATCATGAATTGTGTTTTCTTTCATTGAATGTAATTTAGTGAGACTTCACAAATATATAGAACATTCATGTATCAAACTAATATGATAGTAACATTAGAATTTGAAGATAAATCTATATAAAAAAACATAAACTAAAAATCATCAAGTATGTGAATGTAAATAAGGGTGTGTATTGTGATTTATCAAAATAACTAATCCATAAGATTTAATTTTTGGGAGATAAATCAATAATAAATAAGACCAGTGAACCCCTTAGTTAAAAACTAGAGAATAAAAAAAATCCTCATCTATATTATACTAGATTTTATTATAAAAATCCTATAATTAAATTGGTGTTATTCTATAAGGATTCTATGATATAGACAGAACACTAGGTATGAGTTATAATGAAAACTCAACCTCACGATCTGGGGGAAGAATAGGGAACTCTTTTTTAAATATATTGATATATTCTCAAAAATATATATATATTAGGAATATATATTTTGTTCTAACCATTTTTGCCAAATAACCCTCAATATTAGGTAGAAAAACTCATACATGTAAAGGAACTTCTATCGGGAGTTCATTGTTAGCTTTACACTGATAAAAATCATGGATTGGTTTGGGATAGAAAATATGATTTTTCTATCCCAAAAACTAATATTTCTTCCTTGTAGATAGATCCAATCCATTCAAAAAATCAAATCAAGTTACAAAAAAGGAAGAATAATAAGTTTTATAGGATACACATTCCTATAATCATATATCAAAGAGGAGATGAAAAATTGTGATGGGATCATTATGCCACTAAAATATTTCAAGGATAATTAAATATATATTCATTTGGAATATAAATTAATATAATATAACATGTTTTATTTTATGAACTAATTCATTGGACTTAGCACAAATACCATTTTTTCATTATTGAAAACACTTTTCACTTCCCAAATATCATGATTTTTTCTCTAGTCCATTACGAAAATGAAAATGGTTTACAAGAGTATTATGAAATAATATTAATAGGTAAACAATCATATGATGTATTAAATTATTAATACTTTATTTCAACCTACAATATATTATATTAAACTTATGAAACTATGGGTTCATAATATAACACATTCTTTTGTAACATATGTTTATTTTATTACTTTATTCTTTATAACCTAATACCCAAATGTATTTAAACATTAAACAATAATAACTAATATGTACCAACCATAATATACATATATATTACATCTTTTTGAATCTCATTACATCTCATAATAAATAACACCCCCAAAACCTATAGGTTCAGTAACTTTAGAGCTTTAATATATAAAAAACTTATTTTACAATTTCCAATAAATAATCATCACACATGATACCCTTCTAGGAATATCATACATAATAATATTTTTCATTTTTTAGGGAATCGAAACATAAGAAAGGGTGATCTTAGACACCTAGTGAGGGGTGAAAATAAGACATATCAATCAAATATCATAAGTGAGTATAACTTGAATATATATGTATGATAACAAAATCAATGTATATAAACATAAAATAAGGATATAATTCCCAATAAAACATGGATCATAAATCACAGATCATTATAAAGTTATTTTGATATAAGATGAATAATTAGGAATATGAATGTGGAATAATGAGACAATTATCATAAGACATGGAAACATAACATAAGAATGTATTAAAAAATATAAATGTGTCACAAAAATAAACATATGAAGTCATTTCTTATAACATGGATCACTTAATAGACAAACATCACATAGTCGACGGAGTCTTTTAATATAGTGGATTGGGTTCACTCCCCATTCTTATAGAATAAGAGATTGGGTTCATATCTGAGTCCCATATATGTCATATCATGGGATATAATGCTTTACCTAATGCATTAAAGGGTTGTATGATTTTGATTCCACCAATCACATAATGGAAAACCAATATATGTCTTCCACGTGAACATGAAAATATTCATAATTCAATCATAACTAAATTAAAACGTGATAGGTAAATTTGTTTCATATAAATTTACAAAACTAATGGCAATAATAAATATAAATAAAGAATTTGGATGGTATCATCAGAGAATATATCCAATGAAACATAAGAAATAATAAATTATTTTTTATAGATGAAAACACCTCGAAATAATCATAAAAAAACTATTAAGAAAATAATAACAAATACTCATTAAAATTTTGATATCATTTATTTTCTATTCAAATAAATTATAAATAAAATATTTTACAAAAATAATTTAAATGTATATAAGAATAAATTGATATAATTATGATAAATTGAAAAGGATTATTTATAAATAAAACTAATGAAAATTGGGAGTGAAAAAACTATGTAGAAAAAATTGTAAAATATTCTTCCATAATGTTTTAAAAGAAATTAAAATTAAATTAAAAATGTCCAAAAAAATATAATATAAGTGGAAATAAGGATATCTAAAAAAGCATATGAAAAACATTGAAATTGAGGAGAATGATTCCTGGGTGAAAAGACAATAAAAGGTCAACTCCACCTACAAGCATCCATTTGGTTGAACTATGACCTAAAGGGATGTGAAATGGAAAATTGACATCTAAAATCCATAAATAAATAGAGGCTAAGATAATAAATGGACTTTTATAGATAAAGTACACATAAGTTCCCCAAATAGGAATTCAGTCATACATAATCTCAATTTCAAAGTGAGATAGGAAAAGAAACCATTGCAGTGTTGGTAACTGTTGAATCAAAATACCTTGAAATAAAAATCATAATATGTATTTATATATCACATGAATTGAAGGAAAATTATGATAATAAATATGAATGGTTTAGTTTGTGTACCTCAAAATAAAAAATAAGTAGTGAATATGAAGCATTTCTCAATGAAGGAAAATTGAGATGACGGAAACTTACCTTTACTCCCAACATCAAAAAAGGTGCTTTAAAATACTATATAAAAATATAACCATCATAATAAATTATTTATGATCCTTAATAAATCTATTATTATTTTATAATATTCAATTATAATAATTTATTACATATATATTAGTTAGTTATTATTTATTTTCATCATTAAATGTTATTAATTTTTATTAGTTCATACAAGTGTCATAATGAAGATGTTGATCTACATTCTTTGATAAGATGTTAATAATTTCCATATTATTTAAGGTATTAGAATAATATTTGTTAAATGATTTATTCATTTCAAATTTCAATTGATGGAAGATATCGGTATTGTTTTTGAGAATAAAATTTATAATGAGCATGTTTCCTATATTTTATAGATAGAAATAAGTTTCTTCATAATGACCAATTATTTTTCCGTCGCCATAAAATAACCATATTAATTAAATAAATTTTTCTTAAATATCATATATTAACATTACTAATGTCCGGATTCATATCCATGATGAAAGTTATGGGTTTGGTACATCATCATCCATATAGCTGGTCGAACTAGCCTAAAAAAATATGATATACTAAAGAATGAGTATATGTATAGAGTTATATAATTGTAATATCAATTTTCATATTTTAATAAATATTTAAATATTACATAATAATATTTTATAATGATATTTTGATTGATTTAATATGAAAATATAATTGAAAAAGTAGGTGAAGAATTAGTTACTTTGATGAAATCAGTCCTTCCTGAGATAGGTAACTTCAAAATGGATTTTTAAGGATCTTTTTTAGAACCAGAGGTTAAAAATATGGGAAAACAATTTTAATATTATGAATTTATTTATTGATATAGTAGATAATATATGGATAATATTTGTTTCGGAGGGGGTATAGGAGGGTATTATTTATCGGCGAGTTGTGAGTGGTACTTTTCAATATGCCAATTTCTTAATGTGTAAGGAATGTTTTTTTACATGAAAGGTGGATCCAACATGGAAAAATAATGAATATAGGTCATTAATACCATCATAAACATAGTTTATAGATATGATTAGTGATATTTTACTCCTTTTTCCCATAATATCACCCATTTAACCCTTTTTACCTTTACCATTGTAACTTATTTTTAACTCGGTAACTTTTTTCTATAATAAAATAAATTAAACCACTTGTCTAATTTTTATATACTAATTCAAAATTTAGAAACCATTTAATAAAATTAAATTTATAATAGGAACAAATATTTTAAATTAAATCAATAAATATATAGATAAAACCGTTTTTTAGAAATATGGTTCTCTAAATAATAAAGTGTTCTTAATATTATTTCATATTAATTTATAATTAAATAAGTGTTAATAAATATTTTTATACATTTAAACATTAAATTTTATTATGATAATCATTTAAAATGATCAATATATTTTATTAAAATATAAATACACAACAAGTATTAATAAATTCTTTCAAAAATACATTTTTTTAATAATAAATGATTTTAATCACAAACTATTATAATTATTTATCTATTCCTTAATCATTCAACTTTATCAATATATTATTATTATAATATTTCTATGAATTTTATTAATGCATCATATCTTTCATTAATAATAATAATAACATGTAATTGATAAAAATGAAAATTTTTGTAATGAAGCATGTTAATTAACTATCATATTTTAATTTCATTTTAAATTATTTTATTATATATAAATTATTTTATTTTTATTTCTTTTACAGACTATTAAAAAACATCAATATACATATTGGATACAATAATATCCAATATCCATATATTCAACTGTCGTATATCCAATAGATATATATCCAATGATTATATATCCAACGATCATATAACCAACGAATATAAATATAACGGTGATAATAATGTATTATATATATCCTTACATACATATCTAAAATAATTCATCTTATTCTATAATTTATTTTTCATGATGTTTACCTTATCTAATGTGATGTATTATTTCAATAATTTTCAATAGTAGTATGATCTTCCTTGAAGATAGTGATGATGTAAATTTCAATATTATAGTATTTTTATTTACTTTTAGTTTTGCAATTTTATAAATTTTAATAATTATATTCCATTTAGTTATCTTGTAATGAGTTATATCTTATATTGTAAAACTCTACCCTAATGAAATAATCCATTGATAATTTTAGTTAGGTGTTTCATACATCACTATATATCAAACACACCATATTTATTTTATGGAAATGCAAACTAAAATCACGGTTTCTTATAAAAATATTGAATAAAAAACTAGTAATACTCATAGAACTAAAAATATTTCTGATCTCAAACACATCCTAAGGTTGATCCTAGTATATCACTACCTCCACTATCTCTAAGATAACTAATATCCCCATATCTGATATCACGTGAAAAAAAAGTTCATTCCTTGAATTTATAAGTGAAACTTCATGTTCTTGGTATAAAGATAATTTGATTTAATTATACTCGGTATAATCTCTAGTTATTAGCATGAAAATCCTCAGTTTATGAGTGTACTAAAATTTAAATAACAAACAACAAAATGGAGGAGTGCATATAGGGATGAATGATATGGTTAATGAGATTCATGAACATAACTATCACATTTGTAAGACTAAATGGAATCATAAGGTAAACATAAAACATGAACGTACTTATAAGTGTCATTTTTAGTATATCCTCTTCCCTAACTTGTAAGTGATAATATACTAGCAGTAAGTTAATCTTGGAAGTCCATTTGGATCCCCTCAACAAATCAAATAAATCATTTATTAGAGGTAACAAATAATTTTTCTTCACTATGACATGTTTTAACTTATAGTAATAAATTCATAATTTTAGGATACCATCTACATTATTACAGAAAAAACAAGTTAAATCCAACAAGTGGTACTTAAGTGAATAAAATTATTTACCTCAAGATCCTCTAGTAACACTTGTATCTCTCTCAACATGTACGATTACATACAATAAGAGGGTATCGATATGGCCACAACACATGGAAGTAAGTCATTAGTGAACTCATTATCTTTCTCAAGATCGAATCCTATCAAATAATATAGAAAAAATCCTGAAAAATAGTCAACTACCAATGTAAAACGTTTTATAACCATCAACTAATCAATCAAAAAGACCACTCCAACCGTCTGCACTATAATGGACCCAATATGATTGAGAACAATTATTTCTCTACATTCATCCATATACTACTCATAATTTAATAGATACTCATTACTTAATAGAAGAATGATAAAATCCTACATCAAATATAAATTAATGTGAGGATGATATCACATCATCCAATCCATTAAAAAGATGACACCAAAACACACCATATCTAAAATGAATAAATCCCACAAGTGGTTGTATCTCTGAACCACTACTACATAACTTAGAAATGTCAAGATTCACTTTAACCACTTTACTAGAGGTTTATCAAGAGCCAATATACAAGGTAAAAACTCTACTATTAGCCCTAAACCAGATACAAAACAAGAAGAGAGAAAATAAAGGGATTATTATATATCAAACAAGGTAATAGAAAACATTAAATACAAAATAACCATACCACTCATTAAATAAATACCCTATACACCATTAACTATAACCATAGATAAAGAATAAACCCTAAATATGTTAGATCTATGTCCTGCTATCTATCTGTAGAGACCCTCCTAACAAATATCTTCAAACATATGTCTGCCTAGAACCTTTACCTAAACCCAGCTAATAAATACTCAAACAAAACTAGTGTAGGAAAATCCTATTGATACATGCATGAATCTCCCTCAATGGTCTCAATCTTTCACTAGAAAAAATCCATGTTCATCCATAATGGTTTCAAATAAGGGAAACTCCTCCTAAGGGAGGGAGTAATGATCCTTGAATTTTCCTTAGCTAACTTTTTCTACCCTGGTTAATCAATATGATATTCTATTTCTATAGTTGGAAGTGGAATCACCATATCTCCTATAAAATTCACTACTTGATCTTCTAAATATGGTAAGCGAACTTGTAGTGCCATCCTATATTAGTTCATTCCTAATAGTGATATCCTTGACAACCACATCAGAATACGATATCAAATGGAGAATCCTCACACTGCACCAACCACCAATAAAAATGGTAATTTTGAATCAGTCTATCTTATGGTAGTCATTCCTTACGAGCATGGTAAAGAAACATAGTAGATCAATGAAATTGTCATGACCCGTCCTTTGGGGCCCATGTCGTGACTACCCCAACCCCATCTTCTGTAGGCCAGGGGTTACTGAATAGAACCGGAAAGACATAACCCAAAAAGGGAAGACATTTCCTTTAAACCTGTACACACACAGTCTAGGTACACACTGTATATAAGTAAAACATGGTGAAAAAAGGTAAAGTATAACCACTACTAAAAACCACCAATGATATAAAAAGTAAGTAGTGAATGTAAAGGGGCTAGTATACAAGTCCAACAAGAAATAAATTATAGAAAAAATAGAAAAACATGTTTCAGAGGTCATCCACCAAAGATCCTACCTGAAGGAGAGGTACAAATCATCTTTTGTCATCACTCCTGCACACCAAGTCTATCAATCACCTATAAGCACCATCTAGTCCTAGATCCTCGAGTCTCAGTCAAGCTGTCTATTGTCTACACAAGACACAAAAAGGTGCATGTGAAGCCCATGAAGATGTGAGTATAACAATACTCTATAGGGACCCCAAGACCCTCAAAGGTCTCTCAGAATACCACCAAGGAAAACCACAAAGAATGATCTCAATCACAAGGCACTAAGTAAAAGACATCTCACACTAGGTATACAACTTATAGAAAAAGAATAAAGATGACTAGTCTTCCACTAGATCATTTTATTCTGTTGAGTGGTTCTGCTGTAGATCCACAAAGATTCGCTAAATTTCTTATCCACACAGAGTTTCTCTACTATGGATCCACACAGGGTCGGTCTACTATCGATCCACATAGGGTCTATCAACTGTTTATCCACACAATTTTTCACTACTATCGATCCAAATAGGATCACATTACTAATAATCCATATAGGGTCGCTCTACTGTCGATCCACGAAAGGTCATTCTCATACCGATCCATGGTGGGTCGCTCTTCACTTGAAATCCAGCCATAGGATTCCTGCACTTGGTGCTCTTGAGTTCCCCAGAAACATCTCTTCTAGCCACTGGTTGTAACTCAAAGGCTACGAAGTCTCACAAAGAAGTAACCCAAAGCGCCGCCTTTTCATAAGGGTTCCAACGCGATAGAGGGCACATGATTCAGTCGCCCGATCTGTATGATATAGGCAAAAAGGTAAATAGGTCCCAGTTAGATTTGAGTCTAATCCTACCCAGATATACTCCAACTTCTTCCAAAAGTCAACTGTAGTGTCTTAAATTGACCCCCTCGTCGCGAGGGTCCTCAAGCTACTGACGGCGCGTCAATCAGGCGATTGGTATGCGAGATACACCCAATTTAGCGAAACAGGACCAGTCAGGTCTGGGTCTGGTAGGGGTCCAGCTCGGCTAGTGGGTTCGGCCCAGTTGACGGACCTAGACCGGTTAGCGAGTCCGGCCCGGCTTGTTGGTCTGGCTCGGTCTGAGGGTCCAACCCGCATGGAATACTCGACTCGCACGGATGTGGCCCAGTTACTGGATGCACCGACCAGACGTTGTGCATCCGGTTCGGCTAGCTGGTGGCGCCAACAGGGTGCTACCACTACTTCCGATATATCCAACTAGAGTTGGTTGTGGGCTCAAACAAGAATCCCAAGAAGCCCGATCCTCTCTCCGCGTGGTGTGACGGCACTGCGCTATTCCACCCACCGCGGCCCGGCTAGCCGTGGTGCCTGCAGGCGCCGCTCCTCCATGCGGTCGGCTCGGTCGGCCACCACTGAGATGGTGGAGCCTCCCCAATAGTTTCTTTCGAGGGCCACCAGAGATGCTTCAACAGTCTGTTTTCTTTTTTGTTTGTGCCTACGGCCCTCCCAGGTCACTGCATTCACCGCGAGGCTCTTAAATTCATCTTGTCATCTCGTTTACCTGTCACGCACAAAGAACGTGCATGAACTAAAAACAGAGTGGGGTTTGGGCCTTGTTCAGATTGGTTCGCACCATCTGCATTGGTGTTCTAACAATGAGTGATAACATACATCAATCAGAAAGAAAAAATCCCCAAATTAAGACCCCGTAACAACCACCCGTAAGAACAAACAAGATGCAGATCATCCTATTAGTCGGTTGGTCCACACTCATTCTATTTTCCAAGAATGGTATGAGAGGAAACATAAAACATGTAACCCCCCTACATGGATTCAGTGGAATCTGTTGCGGATGATGGAAGGAATCCACGATCGAATTTGTTTGTAATTTTTGGTTGATCCCCAGATAAATTCCCCCAATAGTTTTCCTTCATCCACCATTCTTCATTGGAGAGGAAAGTCATTGGCATTTCATTAGAGGTTCCTCCTATGGGTTCTCAATTCACATGCCAAAGTTTTTATTAAATATTAGAAACTGCACCACATTGTTTTCATTAATATGGTTTATTAATGAACGACAATTAATGATCCTTTTATCCACAAATATTGCAGTTACGCATCCAAATGGACATGTCATTAAGTTTCTATTATTTAATGTCTCTCATTACACTATGGTCCTGCCATCCACTGCTCAATGGTTGCAGAAAGAATAAAATAACTCATAGTTATTTTATTATTTTTTTTCCAAAATTCCAAAAAATATCTTTTTTGTCTGACCCTTGCCGGTAGAATTTATGCATTGACTAAGTGAATCATGAGACTATGAATTCAATGGTGCCCTCAAATTTTTAATCTGAGCACTAGTTCAAAAGATAGAAAAACCCTATCGCATGTTTACTGAACGCACCATAAAAAGTTCAAAAAAGAATTATCATTCACCCTTGACCCGCATCGGTCAAGGTTAGGCTCCTCCTTAGGGGAACATACCCCAAAAAACTCAACGGTACTCTCAGACATTCAATCTGAGTTACCATTTTTAAGTTATAAGAATTTAACAATAAAATAATTGTTACTTAATTATTTTATTTATGGCTGAAAACTGACTTCCACTGTTGGCTTGTGTTGGCCAATGTTAGGATTATCCTAAGGAAATAATACCCTCATGAGCTCAATAATGGTCTCATATTTTTAATCTGAGTCACCATTTTTGAGTTATAAGCATTTAAAAAATAAAATAATTTTATTTAATTATTTTAATTTTTGTTATGCCATTTTGGGTTTTCTCACGGGAGGCCTGTACTGACTAAACTTAAATCACACCTAGGGTAAACCAGCCATCTTGAACAAAACGGTGCTGTCGAATTTTTAATCTAAGCATCCATTTAAGAGTTATTACACTTTTTCAGGAAAACTTCTCACACGTGCTATTTAAAGCTTTAACATTTTTTGATGGATCATTCCGGGAACTACAGGCCTCAGAATCTTGTGTCATTAAATTTCATGCTCTAGAAATAATTCCATATAATAATAAAATTATATATAATTTCTGGGACATTACATTCTCCCCACATTAGATCTTTATGTCCCCAAAATAAAAAAAAGTAAAATAAAACAAGTGGGGGTACTTAGCATGAATCTGAGCCTCCCTATCCCTTATTCTCTCCCGAAGATTCACATGATACCACTGAATGTGCACTAGAGGAATCATCCGTTTATGGAGGACCTGCTCCTATCAATTCCTATCTCAACCGGGAAAACTTAAAACATCACCCCATATTCAATGTCCAGATCGTCCTAGTTGATGACGTGCGATATGTCATGAACGTTTCTCCTTAGCTGCGACACAAGGGAAAAATTATGCACCTGATGCATCTATGGGGGAAGAGCTTGGAGGTATGCCACCTCACCAACTCTTCTAAAAATCTATAAAGGCCCGATGAACCTTAGAGATAGCTTATCACCCTTGCCAAATCTTTATAGTTCTCATTGAGGTGGGAGTCGTAGGAAGACATGGTTTCCCACCTTGAAATCCAAGGATCACTATCTCCTATCAGCATAAGAATTCTTCCTACTCTGTGCAGTCTTCATATGCTCCTGGATGATCTGCACATTCTCAGTAGTAGCTCGTACAAACCCTGGACCCATGAGTGTTGACTCCATTTGATCTGTCTGGCATATAGGTTATCTTGATGGCCTCCCATACAAGTCCTCAAATGGTGCCATGCCAATGATGGAGAGATAACTATTGATATAAGAAAACTCCACCCGTGGTAGGTGGTCCTCCCAATTGTGATTAATATCCCAGACACAAGTATGAAGCATGTCCTCCAAGTTCTATATGGTCTGCTCCATTTGAAAATCTATTTGGGGGTGAAAAGATGTCCTCAAGCATGTTGGAACCTGATGCCCAGATTTCACTTGCTGATAGGTGAGGTATTGTGAAACAAACTCTATTATCGTTTCCTTCACCCCGGACAACTAGTACTGACATTGGAAGCTCTGGTACATCTTTTCCACACTAGGATGTACCACCAAAGGGGATGTATGAGATTCTCACAACACCTCCTCTCGTAACGTCACTGATACCATGGTGCATTCTCTGAAAAGGATGACGTGCTCCCCAACTATCGAAAAACCATAAAGAGCATGTCTTGAGGATATCTGAGCATGTCAGGCTTCACAATCAACATTCACAAGTTGTTCCTTCCTAACTCGCTGAAGTATTGGGGGATTGATAGTCATAGACTATAGGTGTGATTCTACATCATCATTCATGATGGATACCAACATCACGGTAAGCTTCATTATTCCCTCACTCAGTAGCTGTAAACTAGACCTCTTAATGAGCACGTCTGCCACCACGTCCCCCTTCCCAAGAGTATATAATAACTCAAGGTCGTAGTCCTAGAAGAACTCCAACCATCTCCACTATCTCAACTACTTAAAAGCCTACGGGCACCTTTCCATCCATGTGAAAGGATACCCCCTTTAACTGATTGATGTGCCCATTATCCCCTTTGGTTGTGGGTACTCATTCTCCATGACCACTTGTTTAGAGTGCTGGTAATCCACACATGACCTAAAAAACTAGGTCTTACTATGATTTTCCTCTGCAAGTCCTCTAACTATACTCTCAGCTCCCGAACCTCCACAAGAGCCATCTAATATGCAATTTTAGATATCAGTGTTGTCCTTAGGTACAAGACATTGCACAAGTTCCTCTCCTATAGGGAAATAATCCTGAAAGCAACTTTTGAAAGGTTGTTCTCGCACACTATCACTATTGTTGGAAACTGAAAACTCAAAAAGACAGGCTTCCACAAGGGGAATGCTAGCCAAGTCAAGAATGATCAGCTACACCCTCATATTCATGAGTTTATCTCATGATACCTGGGTTTTCTTTTTCACTGACCAAGGAAAACCCCATTCCAACACTGTAGATATACCACATACTTTTTCCTAAAATAGTCAATATGAGCATTAACTGTGGATGACCAGTCCATACTCAAACTAATGTCGTAAGACCTCAAAAATTCCACCAAGAGGTTCCAATCGAAACTCTCTCCTCAAAGGTCATATCACTATGTTGGCATAATTGTGATTGTAGAGTATCCTCCCCTAGGTATCTGCAAACATAAGGGTCAAGTCAATGGTTTAACCATAAAATATAGGTCTTGAACAATTTTCAAGATAAGAAGGAATCATTAGTACCTATGTCTAATAATACAGAAGCTAGTAGTAGACACATACCAGACCTCGAATCATTCATGGAGCCCTTGGGTCACACTCCTTGACCACATGCAGCTACTCCCTCCCCCTGTCTTCCAACTCTATGAGCCTGGTGGGGACCACATTGGGGTGGTGGTTATAACCTGTTGAAATGTATACCACCTCTTACTTCTCTCCTAGATCCACTTCTATTTCTTCATCCCTACAGATTCATCTATCCCTATCACTTCCTCTTCCTGAAACATTTTACACGACCAAGTCTCTGAGACTGACGTCCGTTTCCTACTTTTCCACTGCTGACATTCATTGGTTGTATCTCGTCATCCAAATAACTTTCAACCACAAAAAGGTTCTCTCTAGCACCCTAACATAATTAAAAATGAACATAGGAATAGTGATGTCTTAGATGCCCCTAAACACATCTTTTTCTGAGGTTCGAGCCCTAAATCACTGGTTGTATTGTATTCATCAAGTACCTGGAATGGTCGAAACGCCTTAATGAATACTCATATATCGACATGTCGTCCTACCAAAGATGTAGAAGGTCTTGGGAACACATACCCCTTAGATTTTTATGGAAAGAGACCCCCTTCTTTAAGAAATATTCTCGAGCTCTATCCATGAAAAAGTCACCTCATTGTAAGATAGGGGTAATCTAAACCCTACCATCGCCCAATTGAGCCACGTGGAATGATCACTTCCAGGACCACTATCTGATATAATGGTGCCCTGGATAGATGTAAACTCGATCACCACCTCAAGATAGTCCTTAGACGCCTATGAGTTAGGCTTTCCTTGAATCCTAAGGGGTATCTATCACTGAAACTCATGTAAGGCACCGAGCCTACATGTATCCCATATTTGGTAGCACCAGTGGGAACTTCTGACTAATGGATAGTGGTATTGCTGGGACACCACCCGAAGGTACCATCTCGGGCAATGATCCCAGTACTGAAGCCTCATCACTTTGTAGACCATCCTCATGGTCACACACTGAAATCTTGGCTGGCTATCTACGTGGAGGAATCTTAAAATAGAATCAAGATGAACCACATTCAATAAGTTATACCTGGTGAGTCAAATCAAAATTGATCAAAAGAAATACATTTTCAAAAGACATGCAACTAGTGTTTTCTTGTACTGAGTCGGAAAATAGATTTCAAGGTCCTGGTGTATGGATATGTTAGCTTCCACACCAACACTAGACTCCCTGTACTGAAATCCAAACTCAAGACACTTAAAACTATTACCCCCATTGGAAACACATACTCTTAGTTCTTTTGGTAGAACCTATCATCCTATGATACCACTTTTTCATGACCATTCCCCTGGGGCCTATACTATGACTATACAAATCCCACATTCCATAGGCTAGGGGTTTTTGACTAGCACTAAAATGGCATAACCCAAAAAGGGAAGGCATTGCCTTTAAACCTGTACACACGTCAACTAGGTACACACTCCATACAAGTAAAACAAAATGAAAAAAGAGAAAGTATAAACACTAATAAAAACCACCACTGAGAGTAAAAGTATGTACTGAATGTAAAGGGGATAGTATACAAGCCCAAATAGAATGAAATTATATCAAAAAGGGAAAACATGCTCCGAAGGTCATCCACCAAAGATCCTACCTGAAGGGTAGGTACAACTCATCGTCTACCATCACTGTCTCTCACTAAATCTTTCAATCACCTCTGAGAAGCATCTAGCCTTGGATTTTCAAGTCTTAGTCAATCTTTCTATCATCTACACAAGACAAAACAAGGTGCGGGTGAAGCCCATATAGGGGTGAGTATAACAATACTCAATAGGGACCCTAAGACCCCTGATGGTCCATCAGAATACCAAAAAGGAAAAACCACAAAGCATGATCTCAATAACAAGGTACTATGTAAAAGACATCCCACCCTAGGTATATAACTTAAATAATAGGAATAAAAATGATTATTCTTCAGCTAGATCATATTATTCTTTTTAGAGGTTCTTTTATTGATCCACGAAGGGTCGTTGAACTTCCGATCCACACAGGGTCTCTCTACTGTCAATCCACACAGGTCTCTCTACATTCAATCCACACAGGGTCGCACTATTGTGGATCCACACAGGGTATATCTATTGTCAATCCAGGAAGGGTCACTCTCATACTGATCTACAGAGGGTAGCTCTTCACTTGACAACCAACCACATGATTCCCGCACTTGGTGTGCTTGAGTTCCTGAGAAACTTCTCCTCAAGCCCCTGGTTGTAATTCAACTTCCACGAAGTCTAACAAATAAGTAACCTGAATAACCGCCTTGTCATAAGGGTTTCAACACGATAGACAGTGCGTGAATCAGAAGTTCGTTCTATAAGATATAGGCAAAAAGGTAAATAGGGTCTGGTTGGATTCGAGTTTGATCCAACCCAATCATACTCCAACTTCTACCAAAACTGAAGTGAGAGTATCTCAAAAGTATAGCCTCATCGCTAGGGTCCTCACTCCATAGACTACGCGTTAATCAGATGCCCGGTTTGCGAGATACACCCAATTTAGTGAAACAGGACCGGTTTGGTATGGGTCCGACCTGACCGGCCTGTTGGGCCTATGGGTCTGGCCCGAATGGCAGGTTCAGCCCGATCGGCGGGTCCGTCCTGCCTGGAAAACCCAGCCTGCGCGAATGCGGGGCAGTTTCTAGAGGCACCGACTAGAAGCAGTGCATCTGGTTTGGACAGCTGGCAGGGTCAGTGGGGCGCTACCCCTCCTTCCAAAAGGGCCAGCTGGAGTTGGCTATTGGTCTAATCGAGTGGGATGCTCCTCTCCATGCATGGTGCAACGGTGCTTCTCCATTCCATCCACTGCGGCCCAGCTGGCCGTGGCGCCTACGGGCACCACTCCTTCATGTGGCCGGCTCGGCTGGCTGCCACCGCCGATTGTCGGAACCACCGAGATGGTGGTTCCGCATCGGTGGTTGCTTTTGTGGGACATCGCAGATGCTTCAGTGGTCTGTTTTCTTTCTTATCTATGCCTATGTGTCTCCCAGGTCACTGCCTTCACTATGAGGCTCTTAAATTCATCTTTCCATCTCGTTGCCCAGTTGTGCAAAAAGAACACACATAAACCAAGAACAGTTGGAGTTCTGGGCCTTGTTTAGATTGGATGGCACCATCCATGTTAGTTTTTTATCATGGGGTGATAACAAAAATCAATCAGAAAGAAAAAATCCCAAAATTAAGACCCCACAACAACCACCTACAAGAAAAAACGAGACGTGGATCAACCCATTGGTTGGTTGGTCTGTGTTCATTGTATTTTCCAAAAATGGGATGATAGGACACATAAAACACATAAAACCCCTAACTGGATTCGGTGGAATCCATTTTGGATGATGGAAGGAATCCTTGTTTGATGTTGTTCGTCGTGGTTTGTCGATCCCAGATCAATTCCCACAACTGTCATCCTTCATCCACCATTCTTCTTTAGAGAGGAAAGTCATTAGCATTTCTTCAGAGGTTCCTCCCCTGGGATCTCAATTCCCATTCCTAAGGTTTGATTAAATAAAACAAATCACACCATGTTACATTCATTAAGATGGTTTATTAATGAACTGCAATTAATGAACCTTTAATCCACAAATGTTGAGGTTACACATCCAAAGGTACGTGTCATTAAATGTATATTATTTTATGTTCATCTTTACACTACGGTCCCGCCATCCGCTTCTCAATGGTTGAAGAAATAATAAAATAACTCATAGTTATATTATAGTTTTTTTCCAAAATTCCAAAAATTATCTTTTTCATTCGACCCTTGCCGATCAAAGTTAAGATTCGCCTAAGCGAATCTTGGAATTATGAATTCAACAATGCCCTCATATTTTCAATCTAACCACTGATTTAAAAGATAGAAAAACCTTCTTGAACGTTTACTAAACATACCTTAAAAAAATTCAAAAAATAATTACCATTCAACCTCGACCCACACCAGTCAATGTTAGGATACACCTAAGGGGAACACGCCCCAAAAAATCAATGGTAATCTCAGATTTTTAATCTGAGTTACCATTTAGATGTTATAATAATTTAACAATAAAATAATTGTTAATTATTTTATTTATGTCCAAAAACTAACATCCAATGTTGGCCCCGACCGTCCAATGATAGGATCAAACTAAGGAAAGCATACCTTCACGAGCTCAGCGGTGGTCTCAAATTATTAATTCAAGTCACCGTTGGTGAGTTATAGGCTTTTGAAAAATAAAATAATTTTATTTAATTATTTCATTTATGGTTATTCCATTTTTAGGTTTTCTCATTAGAGGCTTGTGCCGACTAAAATTAAAACGTGCCTAGGGTAAACCTGCTATCTTGAACGCAACAGTGCCCTTTTATTTCTAATCTGGGAACCTATTTACGATTTATTCCAAATTTTCCAGAAAACTACTCGTGCATGCTTTTTAAAGCATTAAATTTTTTTGATGGATCATTCTGGGCACTTCAGACCTCGGAATTATGTGCCATCAAATTTCGCGGTCTTGAAATAATTCCATATAATAAAAAAATTATACATAAATTTTGGTACATTACAAAAATGGCTAGAATATTCATCATAGACAGTCTAGACTAGTGGAGAACTACCAATCACTGGTCATATTCTAACTTCAATGACTTTGGAAAATAAATCCTTGTAAAATTGATCCTTGAAGGCATCCCATTAAAAGGAATCAGGTATATTGTCCTGAAACATAGCTCCCTCCAATCTCCTGGAAGGTCCTGGAGTATATAAGCTGCCAAATTCACCCACTAGTCATCGGGAATCACTCCCAGCTCAAAGAAACCATCAATGGTATGGATATATTCCTTAGTATCTTGAGGCCCACCCATTCCATGAAACTATGGAGGATGTCATATATCATGATAAAAGTCTACCATTGTAGCTCCACCCCGAATTCAGACCACCACCACCTAACTATAACAATGTGGAACACCCTCAAATAGTGTATTTTTTCAACCCAAACTGCTAGAAAAATCATGGTATCATGATTAATTCCTCCCTCAAAAACATCAAGATGTACAACAGGTTCATTCACAACCATGAGAACATCCTCATACCTGCCCTTGGGTTGTACAATGAGACATCGTATGGGTTTCATTTTCTATAAATGTCTATATAGAGACTTAGAATGTCTTTTATAGATTAAATTCCTAACATCATTCAAGAATTAACCAGTTAACATATTAAAAAATATCCATATAACACACCCTATGGGTCTCTAAATAAGATACCTGATTTATGACCCATAAATCACCTAATGAAAAAGTTCATACAACTTTTACTTTCACATTTTGTATAATCATATATACAACAATTATATAAAGAAAAGTGATAAATTAATGATATTTTATTAATAATTTATTTTTGAAAACACTGAATATGTTATTATTGACATTTAATTGACTTCAAACTTTAACAAATAGATACAAATAAGCGCTTGACATGTGAACCAACATATCAAATTAGGATACAAGAACTCATGTGTTATCACCAACATGGATAAGAGGAAAAAAACCAAAAAACATCAATTAAAAATATAATTTTATGAAAAATATGAAAGCATGACAATATGACTAATAAAATCCATAAAACTACCTTGTAAACATTAATGAACAGTATATATATATTGGTTAGACATAATAATAACTTCTCAAAAGATTCTTGAACATTCTAACTCAAATCTACCATGCCTAAAATTATAAATCAAGTAAAATGGGCTTTGAAACTATTTTTTAACACCCTGGACCAAATCACTATAACTGTGCTGGAGTTTAACATTACCTAACACATGCCCCACTATATATAAGAGGCTACTGACTAGTTTTGAGGTCCTAATACAAGTAGTTGGGAGTCTATTCCCACCATATTAGTAATTATAAATAATATAAATAGTGAAAGTTGTAAACAATAATAAATTATATAAAGAATCATAGTGGAGGCTAACTATATAAATACATTGCATGGTGTTTCAAAACAGTTATATGTCAGTGACAAATCAACTATCTAAGTATCCTCAAAGGGAGTGGATCAATACATGTGGTACAAAAAAATAATAAAAGAAAAATGTGGCACCACTACAAAAAATATCACATTAAGTCTCATAATTATCTCTATCACCAACCATCTATACTAACTTAGCGACTTGAAAAAGGTCCTATTCTCTGGGTTGGATCCCTAAAAATAGAATCTGAACATGTTTCAGGGTTTCTATACAGGTTATTAGAAATAAAACACCTTAGGAAACATCCAAAACAACCTTAGAATATGTGAAATAGATATAGAAAGGTTTATAGTTTGATGAAAAATATATAAATGAGAAATAATACATCATTTCCTAGTAATCATGCATTAAACAGGATACCATGAAAACCGACCATACCATCTTTAGACCAATGATAGAAGAAGAGACACCACATGCCATAGGTGTATCTCAGAACATGACCAATCCCTTATCACTTAATTTACAGTTCTCCATCGAGTCATATACCACACCCATTCACTAAGGGTAAG
This sequence comes from Viscum album, assembly GCA_963277665.1. Lineage (NCBI taxonomy): Eukaryota > Viridiplantae > Streptophyta > Magnoliopsida > Santalales > Viscaceae > Viscum > Viscum album. The sequence continues at coordinate 483,279,828 of OY728139.1, forward strand.
TGACACATCATTATTTTGTTCTCTCAACCTCTCACTTTGGGAATGGTTAAAAATACACATCACAATCCACTACTATCTCACTCAAGAAATAGTCACATAACCTCAAAATTATTTCCATATTATCTCTAAATATATTGATAAAACATCATCATGCACCACCATCCTCTCACAATTGATGTGGTCATAACATCATTTATTCCACCAAAAAAATAAATATTAGACTCACTAAGTATTCTTAAAATCCCCAATGGTTAACCATTAGTCCCAATAGAACATTATAGACACAAATACCACACAAGGATAATATAATTTCTACTTATAACTCTACCCATCTAGGTCACTCAAACTAGTCATTATTACTCACCTAAAACGTTCACATTTGAAGTAATTCCTTTTCTAAAAACATAAGTTAAGCCAAAAGCATAACCAAACCTCAACCAAACCTAAACAACTCACTATATTCCCACCCAACCCAATCATATTGCGCTACCTCAATACTTTCTATAATATGTGATTTCATCAAAATTATCGTATTCCACCCATTTCTACCATATAAGGGGTCAATTAAATAATATAAACTCATCCACCCACATTGATACCCAATATAGAATAATTTGAGCTAAACACAAGCACCATATTCATGATAGCCCATTTAGTCATATATAAATACCATAACATGGTATGTAATTCCATCCTTGATATTAACAGAGCTCACTCTCTAGCTCACATCATATGATTCATGGTTGAACCACAAAATTAATAAAATCTAACCGAAACCCTTATAATTGGGTGTTTGAAACCAAAATAGAAGTAGTAGTAAGAGAAATCATCACTAAGGGATAAGACGAGGTTAAAGTTACCAAAAAATATATAATGAAAGAAACCAAACTTTAAATAGGGGATATGATATATTGGAGGAGATTTCTATGTAAGGAAAACCTCAAAATCATGCCTAGTTAAATAGGGGACTAGGGAGGAGAGGGGGAAAACTTAAATAAATTTTATAGGGGTTTTTTACAAAATCCCCTTAAAAAATAAACATATATCCACTATGTATCCCTCAACCTATATCAGATATCCAATTCCCTATTTTCCACATGGTATACCACCACTGACTAACCTATTATGGGGATCCAATTCTTACAGTGCCACTACTTATTCCATTCGGTACTCGATGGCCCTATACCAGGTACCTGATACCCTTTTCTATATTTTAATAAGGGGTGTCACCAATACCCTTCTATGAACAACTCATAAGCACTATTACCCCCTGATTACATCTTAAATAATCCAATAATGAATAATTTAAAGTGAAAAACAAGACTCAAATTCAAATATGTAATTTTAGGGCTATTTCAATAGTTTTATCACCTACAATATATGTTGTAGATGTCATTATTTAGTGTCATATAATAACTTGGGTTATTCTAAAACTACCCCAGCATGTATGGGGAGTCTGATGTATTTTGGTACATTGGTAGAGTACTCCATTTAGATATTATGGAAGAATAAAAGTAAAGGAACCAATAAATATAGTATCATAAATTATAACGAATGTCAAAATCAATCTTTTTTGTGAATAAACAATTTTATATGGAGTTAACTATTATTTTTTTGATATTTTATCACATGGGCCCATTGGGTTAGGTTTCCCAAGGCATAGATTTTAAAATGAGAGGTTGGAAGGTCAAATCATTTCATAGAAGAGTTTATTATCTAGTATAAGACTATCTTATTATTTTAAGGGTGTTCATGAAATCCTTCCCTATTAAATCATCATTTGACCTTTCTGTGAAAATGATTGATTGAAAAATTGAATTAATGGAGACACTATATGTGAGGTTTTCTTTCATCCCAAATTAATTTATTATGTTGTAGTTTTAAATTTTATAGCTAATATATCTATAATATTTCATCATATATTGAAATTAAAGATGTATTTTATATAAAAATTTTTCTAGAGGGGTGTCAGATGTATCACTTTGAAAGGAATCAAAATTCTAGTAGTTTGGTGTCATATAATTAGGAACAATATACCTTTTAAGGTAATGTGATAAGGAACATAGTGGATCTTTTTAAATTAATTCATCCATGACAAATTATGTGCCTTAAAATTTTATACTACTGAAAGAAATGATTTGTATTTGGAGGTTATGTAGAGAGCACCATAGAGTTATGTTGTTTAAGGTCATTCGACTAGGACCAATTCTATAAAATTTAATTTCATATAAAGTGGAATATAAGTAATAGGTTCTTAGTTTTGGTTTGGTTTGGGACACACCCAGGTTTTTTATTTATAGTTTATCCTTATAGTTCATTCAAGTGAAGTGAGGGGGGGGGGGGGATATCACCAAATATTGTAACACCCTAAGATTTTGTGAATTCTTTTCGAATTAACATAATATTTTTAATTTCAAACAACACAATATATAGTATATATATATATATATAAGATATAAGAATTTATTGTGTTATATGCAACACCAACTTGATATTTCATTATCTGAAACATTTATGTTGGATTGTGGCACATGCTGCTAGCAAGAGTTACATACAAGACCAAGTTTTTTCACCTCTAAATGGAACGCCTATGTTAAAACTAATTTTTTAGACCATTATAAATTTTTATTTTTAAAATAATTTTTTAATTAATAATGTCTAAATTATATTATGATAAATATTTAGTGTTTTTCAGAGAATTTTCTTTTTTTGATGAATCGTTAAAAATATTGTATTTTAGTTAAAAACAAATTTTCATTTAAATAATAATTAATTTTAAATTATATTTTGGTTTGTTTTATAAAGTCACAATTGATAAATTATACATATATTAATCCAATTTATGTAATTTTAATCATTTTTTATATTGAAATTGGTCATAAAACATATTGAACTTTTGATCGTTTTACTTCAAAACCTCGAATTCTCACCACATCTACTGGATTAGCATTAAAATTAGTTTTCTCACTTATATTATTTGAATTTTAAAAAATGGACATACAGGGTTGAGATAAGTATAATTTTCTAGCATATTAAGGTCAACTAAATTTTTTGAAAAAAACTATTAGTAAATGTGATTAATATTAATTACGGTTATTGATGTAAAATTCATCTTAACAAGGGAATAAACCATGATATTATGGTAAACAATGAGCTATATAATTTTCCAAAAGACATTGGACACCAATATTTTGACTATATCCTTTATTGTTTCTAATTTTATGGTTAACTATGATACTATTTCATGAAAATTCACTACATGATAAGTTATCTAATGAAAAAGTAATAAAAGGAACTTTCCTCACCGTTAACACTTATAAAACATTGGGTTATGGGAAAAACCAAATATTTTCAGTTACACATATACTATTGAAAAATAAATGAGATATTTTTATCATAATAACTCATCCATAATATTTAGTTATTATTTAATTACATAAAATTCTTAATAAAATCCAACTTAATTATTATTTAGTTAATAATCAACTAAAATAAATGATACAGTAAATACTAAAAGTGAAGTAAATTGGTTGAATTATTATATTTGATTATTTTTTTAGATGAAAATATCATTCTAAAAATATATTAACTTAATATATTTTTATTCCAATATTTTGATGATATTTTTTTATATTAAAATTAAAAAAATAATGTCAAAATTAACATTAATGTTATTTTATGATAAATGATATTTTACTAAATGATTTAAAATTAATTAAATTCCAACGCTATACCAGATATTTTTATGTTTTAATAAATTTAAAATATGGTCCATTAATGGAACAATTGATATTTTATAAATAACATATTAACCCATAGGTAGTAAAATCATTGTTAGTAGGGTTTTAGTTAAAGTAGTGTTTTTGCGCATTAATGTGATTGTTTTAATATTAAATTCAAACACACATGATATTTTTTTTAATTAGATATCATAATTATAATTAAGTGGGTATATGTTTTACAATAAATCTCACTTTAATTTAGTCTTAATGGTTAAATTAATTATGTTATAATATGATATACTTTAATAAAAACCAAAATAATAAAATTGGGGAACTTATAAGTTAAGGAAAAATTTATAAAAATGAACTTATTTTTGTGTGGTGTAGATTTGTGTCAACCATGTTTCCCATTTAATACATTAATTGACCATTTTTTAGTCACATTATGTAAGGTAGACCTCCCATTATTGTAAAACTTTTTTTATTTACAAGAGTGTCACTCCTTCTACACTATAAAAAAGCCACCTCACTTCCTACTTCTTCACACCTATCAAACCAATTAGGTTCAGCCGTGATCTGCCCAATTAACATCCTAAAAACACCAACTTCCTCCTTAAATCCTCCATTTGGTCATAAATCCATCCAAGTAAGCTCTTTTTTTGTAAACAAAAGGGAGTTACCCTAAGAAGAGGTAGCATCTTTCCTCAAGCTCTTTAGTTTTATTTCCATTATCCACCCCAAATATCCTTATTCCATGATTATACAAAAAACAAAAGTATAATCAACATACTGAGACGTTTTTATTCTATTCTTTAGAGCTAAAATTACATGCACTACCATATAATGGGTAATGAACATACTTTTTATGTGTACAGTGAACTACCTTCTCACGAAATGATGATTGTTAATTTTTCCATTAACACCTTTAATGGTTTGGAATTATGATGGACATATTGTTTTTATATGATATATATTGTATTTATTATTTCTTTATTCTTATTTAATTATTTTATAACACATGAATTTATACATTTCATATTGTTTAAATATGAAAACATCATTTTTGAACGTTCGGACAACTGCATCCTCAAAGTGATGTGATTCGTTCACACTCTACATGGAATGTATTAGGGATGGGTTTTGTGAAAATATATGATATATATGATATAATAATTATAATTTAATAATCATATATATACATATATTTCATTACCTTCCTTTCTTTCAATATGACAATAATACGGAAACAACGTTCATGTGTACGTACAACCTACCGCCTCCACAAACAATGTATTTCATCTCATAATTCTACATTAAATTGATTAATATAATATAGAAATAATGAATATTAATGATATTTATATCACATTTTATATTTATTATAATATTATATAATTATGAGGACCATATATGTAAAAATTTAAGACACATGTTAAAAACCATGAAAATATTTCCCAAATCGTAACTTTTACAAGGAATTGTTAAGAAGAGGGTAATATAAATTCATAATAAAACCATATATGGTATTAGATATAATAATATGTTTTTGTTATATATTTATAATAAACTTATATTTATTATAGAGGATGTTTCAATGATCACAATGAGTGTCAAGACACACGGTAAGGGAATTTCATCTCACTTTTTATATCTGTGAGATACAAGCCATGTTCACCAATTTTTTCTACTGTGTAGTGTATATACATCCCATTAATGTGTTATATGATTATTATTATTGTTAAATTTATTGGTATTTATTTTAAATTCTATGGTCTTTATTTTATGGGTTTTATGTATCAAAATTTACCAAATTGGTAAGACAATTTTATCTCAATTTACCTTCTTTGAGACTCATGTTTTTTATACAACTAAATTATTTTACAAGGAGTACCTACTTATAAAATAAATTTTATATAATTAATATAATTATTTTAATGATATTTTCATCTTCATTTTATTTAATTTACATATGTAGAAAGTATGATCCCAAGTTACCATGTGGTAAGAGTTTCTGAAATAATCTCATAGTTTATTGATATAGTTTATGATTATGCTTCTATTGATGAAATATTATGATCCATATCTCAAGAAAAATAATTATTTCCATTCTCCTAAATTTATTCAAGATATATACTTGTATTAATAACATTTTCTACTCTTTTTACCTTATATAATTAATAAGAAAATTAATAAAAATATGATTATATTTCTATCTTCGGTCAGAAATAAGTTTTATTTTAAAAAACTTATTTTAAATAATGTTTTTTAATGATCCTTGAATATCATTTTCAAGGAAAATGTATTTTAAAAATGTTTTATATTTTTTAAATATTTCTTTATATGTTTTCAATGTTATTTTCACATAATTTTTTTTTTCATAAAAAAATTTAAAGCATTCTTTATAAGTTTCCAAAGTGTTTTCAAAGAAATTATTTCCAAATGTTTTCTGGATTTTATCATAAGTTTTCAAAGTGTTTTTAATGAAATTATTTTGAAAAAACATTCAAGATTTATTTATAAGTTTTGAAATTGTTTACAAAGGAAATGGTTTTTATAATTCTTTTAAGCGTATTATATATTTTTTCAAGGATAATTGTTTTCAAAAATATTTTCATGAATATTTTATAAGTTTTAAAGGAAAAAGTATTTCAAAATGATTTCAATAATTATTTATAAGTTTTCAATTTGTTTTTAAAGAAAATGGTTTTCAAAATGTTTTTAAAAAAAATTCATTTTCAATGAAGAAAGTATATTTTCCAATAAAATTTATTTTGAATGATATATCAAAATTATTTTCCATCTAAAATGGATTATGTTGATATTAATCTAGACTTTATGGGGATTGATCCAAATTTTTCATTCATATTCTTTCTTTTAATGGTTTATGTATTGATGTCATGATGTTTATGAAACTTGTGTATCCTTTTATAGTTATATACTTTTGAAACCCACTTCTTTTCATGGGTTATTATTTTGATGAAATGATTATCAAACATGTATTTTTTTCTATAGTTTGTATTGTAATTACATGTTTATAACACCCATTTCATTTCATGGTTTATGATATGATTTTCTATGATTTTGTGGAATGTGTATGTATGATTTTATTATGAGGTGGGTGTAATATATATATCCCTACAATGCATTGGGTAAAGATTTATATCTCATGAGATATACTAAGATGGTCTTGGGAGTGAACCTTAACTACTACGATGGACATGGGAGTGAACTATGACAACAAATATAGTATGAGGTGTGAACTCATACTACTATTATAGCCATGGGAGTGATCCATGACTACCAAGATGGTGTAGGTTGTGAGCATGTACTATTAATATGGCCCTGGCTGCGATGCCTTCACTACTATCAAAATCATTTTTATATTCTTATAAGTTTTCCACAAATCCCATGTATTATACCTTTGACATTATTTCATGGATTGTGTTTCTTTATTTCCTTATGATTCATGTATTATGAACTTCAAATCTTAACACTATAATTCATATTTATGATCTTTGATATACTGGGTGTGATCTTCTAATGTTATGTTCTCACTCTCAAACCCATATGCTCATGTTTATTCTTACTTATCTCCTTTATTACCCTTTATGATCATTTTAACTCAACCATATTTATGTTTCCTTCCCCATGTTATGAAGATATATTTCTTGTATGATATTACTAAGATAAGTGACAATTTTCAAGAACCTAGTGGGAGATAATGTAGCTTGTTTATGTAATAGTGTTTATGATTCCATGTTTCCAAAGGCACTAAAATAATATGGTATTTGGGTATTTGTATTAATAATGTTTTTAGTATTTTAAAAAATTAATGTAATATATATTTATGTCTAGACTAGGTCATTATAGTTAGTATCAAAGAAAATTTTTAGTCAACCTTTGGAAACTAGGGTGAGAAAAAAGTTTGTGAGATACCTATGTGTATTTACATGAATGTGTCTTCATATTTATCTAAGGATAAATATAAGTATGGGTAATGGTTTAGGAAAATTTCCATGAATTTTGGTAAATGATAGAGTGATTGGTCTTCTAGGAATACATCTATGTCTGGATACTATAAGTGGAAGTGGATCAGTTACAATTTTACCTAGGTAACAAATCCAACAAGGTGTGTTGATCCTAACTCATTGTAACTTGGTATATGAAAAGGGTCCATGTTGCGCACTTGGTTTGACACCCATGGGAGATATGATTTGGGAATTCACAAACTCTTCATAAACCATCATGATGTATTTAAAATTATTTTGTCTATGAATTACCATTGATAAACCTATGGTGTCATAGATTATGAATGTTTCATGATTTAGACATCCTATAAGTAATTAATTTTCAGGATTATGTGGTTTTACACTTTGATAAGTATTGATCACACTATGATTTCTTATTTTACTCAAAGGAGTGAATTTGATGGAACATGGTTAACATTAAATGTTTCAAATGTGGAAAGTATGGGCATTATGAGAATAAATTTCTCAAGGGAAAATCACATAAATATAATTGGTAAGGTGGTTTGAGTATTGGTTATACTTCTAAAGATAATGTTCCCAAAAAATACATGTGAAAGTTATGTTATGTTCTTCCAGAATTTTTTCATTAAACATAAGAAGCATGATCAGACTGAGGTTGAGGAATCTTAAGATATGATTAAAATTTTGTATTCTAGGAAAGAGGTATCTAAAATAATTTGATGAAGCCTATGTAATGGTTTTGGAAAAATTTGGATGAATTAAGTATTTATGTTATGCAATTCAAATATTACATTATATAAATCATGAAAGAGTTAAGTATTTTTAGTATAAGTTTTCATTATGGATTGAAAATGATATGTTTAATGGCGATGAAGACTTTGAAAATTGATATTTTTATTAAGGGAAGATAACACTTAATGTGATCAATATAATGAGAATTTTTTTTATCTTTGATAAAGAGATGATTGATTTGGATAAATTAAACTATATAGCACTGATTTCATAGATCTCATTATTGATTTGTTTGAAAAGTGGATTATGCCACTATTAATAATGTTTACAACTTCTTGTATTCACAAAATATATCCAGTAACCTTTACAACAAGGAATCATGCATGTCTTAAAAAATTATTATGGTAATTCAAGTTATTACTATGTTTTAATAGTATTTATAATGAGGGTATTCACATGATTGGAATGTGACAACCAAGTGATACTTTATGATATATAGAAGATCAATGTAAAGCTGGTATCACGAATTTATTTAAAAAAATTAGATTTTCATATTTCAGAAGGATTATAAGGTTATCCATTTATGGAATGTTTAAGTTAAACTTTAGATGAAGTCAGTAAGATTAAAGTGTTATCTCAACACATGAGGATTTATTCATATTGGATAGATTCTTCTAACAACATTGTGCTAATGATAATTTATGACATATGGGATGGAATATCATGGATATCATGATCGGATAATAATTCAAGAATGAAAAATTTACCATCGTTTTTAGAGAAAGAGGTGAAGTAGATCAATGAATAACAAAGTGTGAAGTTCTCCTAAAATCATGAAAGTATATTTTTTTAGGAAAATTTTTCAACTTTAGAAAAATGGATCTTGAAACCAACAATGCTACCCTAGTACCTTCGTTTCCGATTAATCAGATAGTCCCTTAGGTCATTATAGATTTATGGAATTATGATTGTTAATTTTATCCTGGCCTTGTTCTATATCACTTTCAAAAAAAACCTGATGTTAGTATTTCTCTTCTATGTCCTAGTTTTCACTTCACTCCTATGTCCCCCTATGTGAAAATATAGTTATGAGTTACTTTAGGAAACTATTACGTTTCCAAATTTAATTTTTAAGGGATTTATATTATTTATTTTTACAATTTGGATTTATATGATATGATATTTCAAGTATTAAAACTTTTTTAACCCAGAAAAAGTTTTAGGGATAAATTCATTTTAAGTGGGTTAGAATGTAACACCCCGAGATTTTTTGAAATGTTTTTTGAATTGATTTAATATTTTTCACTTCATGCAACATAATATATAATATTATATATATATACATAATAAGTTTTATTTTCATTATGTTAAATAGAATGTTGATCTTTCATTACATGGAACACTTATATTGGCATGTGGTACACACAGTACTGATCTAGCATGTATTACATACAAGATCAAGTTTTACCACCTTTTAATGGTCTTCCAATGTTATAATTTTTTTTAGAACATTATAAATTTTTATTTTAAAAATATACACCATTTTTTAATTCAAAATTTCAAAATTATCTAAGGTTAAATTTTTTATATATTTTTTTGAGATGTTTAATTTTTTATGAATAGTGAAAAATATTGTATTTTAGTAAAAACGTTCCTTTTAATTTAAATAATAATTAATTTTAAATTATATCTTAATTTTGTTTTTAAAGTCAAAATAGATAAATTATACATATATTAATCCAATTTAGTTCATTGGAGTAATTTTTATATTGAAATTGGTTATAAAAAACTCATATAACTTTTGAGCGTTTTTCTTTGAAACTTTGATTTCTCAAAAAGGTCTCCAGGATTAGTGTTAAACTTAATTTCCCCACTTATGTGATTTTAATTTTGAAAAAATGTAAATAAATAGGTTTTAATAATTATAATATTTATGGTATAATAAAATAAACTAATTTTTTGACCAAAAATACTATTGAAAGTGATTATAATTAATTACGGTGATTAAGGTAAAATTTAACTTAACAAGGAACTAAACCTTAATCTTAAGGGCACAAATTAACTTGAAACATTTCCTAAAGATATATTATGAAAATATTTTTACTGTATTTTTTTTTTCTATTTTCATGGTTTATTGGGCTAATATGGCATGAATTTTATGTATATGAAATGTTAGTTCAGAAAAAATAACAAAAAATGAACTTTCTTCTCCTTTAACATTTAAAAAACTTATAGATATGAAAAAAAACATATTCTTGGTTACACATATCCTTTTGAAAAATAAATGTGTTATTTTATCATAATAACTTATAAATATATTTTGGAGATGATTTAGTAACATAAAATTCTAAATAAATACAAACGTAGTGATTATTTAGTTAATAATTTACTAAAATAAATGATACTATAAATAATAAAAGTGAAGTAAATTTGTGGAATTATTGTAATTTATTATTTTTTAGACGAATATATAAATATAATAATATTTTTAATTAATATATTTTTATTAAAAAAATTAAAAATATTTTGAATTAAAATTAAATAAATAAAGTCAAAATTGACATTAATATTATTTTACAATAAAGGATATTTTATTAAATGATTAAAAATTAATAAAAATCCTTACTTCTTACAAGTTATTTTTAATTTTTAATAAATATGATATATGGTCCATTAATGAACCATTTTAACTTTTATAATTATTATTTTGAACCATAGATGGTAAAAACATTGTTAGCACGATCCCTGTTAAAGTAGTGTTATTGAGTGTTACATGCACTTGTTTTAATATTAAGCTCCAACACATAAGGTATTTAAAATTTTAAAGTTAGGAATAAAAATAATAATTTATTGGATTTATTTTTTATAATAAATAGCAATTTAATTTAATCTAAATGATTTAATTAATTATGTTAGAATACTAGATACTTTAATAAAAACCAAAATGATAAAATTGGGGAAACTTATAAGTTAAGGAACAAAATTATAAAAATGAACTTATTTTTTTGTGTTGAATATTTTTTTCAGACATTATTCCACTTTAATCCATTATTTTTCCATTTTTAGGCACATTAGGTAAGGTATTCCACCCATTATTGTATACCTTTTGGTATACACAAGAGTATCACTCCTCCCCTAATATAAAAGACCTCCTCTCCTCCCACTTCTTCATAGCTCTCAAACCACTTAGTTTAGGTAAATCTATTCCAAATTAAATTATAAAAAACCATAGCTTCCTCCTTGAATTCTCTCTTTGGTCATAAATCCATCCAAGGAATCCCTTTTTTGCAAGCCAAAAGGAGTTACCTAAAGAAGTGGTAACATCATTCCTCAAGCTCTTTAGTTTTTTTTCATTCTCCACCCCCTAAAATATCCTTATTCCATGATTATAAAAAAAACTTGTATCCTCCATGTAGTAAAAAACATTTACTCTATGTTTTATGACTACACTTACACACACTTCCTTCTAATGGGTAACATACATACTCTTTATGTGTACGGTGAACTACCACCTCAAGAAACGATGATTGTTCGTTTTTTCCTTAACCACCATTCATGGTTGGGAATTATAATGGACACACTATTTATATATGATATATATTATATATTTATGCTTCTTTAGTTAATTTATATGACATTACTTTATACATTCTATCTTTTTTAAATATGATAACATCGTTTTTGGATGCGTGGACTACCGCCTCCTCAATGCAATGTGATTCATTCACACTCTACATAAAATGTATTACAGATGGGTTTAGTGAACTTATATGATATATGTGATATAATCATGATAATGGAATAATTATATATATATATAATTATATTTCATTTAATTTCTTTTCTTCAATAATATAATAATATGGAAACAACATTCATGCATATGTAGAGCTTACCGTCTCCATGAACTAAGTATTCAATTTCAATCTTATATATTAAATAGATTATTAAAATATAAATATAGTTAATATTAATGATATTTATATCATGTTATTAATTATGGATATCATGATATAAGTTTAAAGACCAAATATATAACAAATTAAGACACATGCAAAAAACAAAGTGAATATTACCCAAAGCGTAACCTTAACATGGAATTGTTAACTAGAGGGTAACATAATTTCATAATAAAACCATATATGGTATTATATTTAAGAATATGTTTCTGTGACATATTTATTATAATTTTATATTTATTATAAAGGTTGATTTAATGAGGATGGTGAGAGTCAAGACACAATGTAAGGGAATTTCATCTCACTTTTTATATCCATGAGATACATTCCATGTTCGCTACACTTTTATTTTGTGTGGATTACATACATACCATGAATATATTCTAGGATTATTATTCATAAATTTATGGGTATTTAAATATCAATTATATTAACTCTCATTCATGTGTTTTCTATTTCAAAAGTTACCAAATCGGTAAGATAGTTTTGTCTCAAATTTCCTTCTTTGAGACTCATGTTTTTTTATACACCAAAATTCTTTATTGAGGTGTATATAATCTCTTTATACATGTAATATCATGAATCTAATTCTTTTCAGGATATTATAAGATTAATTTAGTTTTATTTACTTAAATGGAGAGTATGATCTCACGTTATGCTATGGTAAGAGTTTGGTGATACAATCTCATCATTTATCAAGATTATATATAAATATGCTTATATTGATGGAATCTTATGATTAATCACTCAAGAACACTAAGGAGTTTCCTTATCCTCAATTTATTTGATATATATCCATATATTATTTCCATTCATAAACTTTTTGGTACTTAATATAATTAATAAATTGTTTTTATGAAAAATTTGATTGTAATTATCTATGGAGTCTAAAATCTATTTTATTTCACAAACCATGTTTTAAAAAATGTTTTAAAATGACCCTTGAATATAATTTTCAGGTAAAAATTATTTTAAAAATGTTTTTTGGTTTTAAAATATTTTTTTATAGGTTTTAAAAATTATTTTATAATAAATAGTTTTCATAAAATGTTTTAAATATTTTTTTACATGTTTTCAAAGTGTTTTAAAAGAAATGGTTTTCAAAACATTTTTAAGCATTCCTTATAAGTTTTAAAAGTGTTTTCAATGAAATGGTTTTCAATTTTTTTCATTATTTCATTCTATTTTTTATTTTTTTTAAATAAAAATGTTCTTATAATGTTTTGAAGATACTTTTATATGTTGTTATTGAAGTTGGATTTGAAATTTTTTTTCAAGATTATTTTATATTTTTTTCAAGGAAAACGTTTTTAAATATTATTTTAAGACTAAATTATATGTTTTCAAATTATTTTCAAATAAATGGTTTTAAAAATGTTTTGTGTTTTAAAAAAACTTTTTCAAAGAATATGTATATGTTCCTCAATAAATGTTTTTGAAAGATATTTCAAAATTATTTTCCGTCTCAGATGACATTTGTTAATGTTACTCATGTTTTTCTGGGGAATGATCTAAAGGTTCCATTAATAATCTTTATATGAATGGTTTATATATTTATGGCATGATTTTTATAAAACCATTTATCTTTCTTGGGTTATATTATTTTGAAACCGGCTTCTTTTCACAGGTTATTCATTTGATGAGATGATTATGAAACCTGTATATGTTTTCATGGGTTATGCTATGATTACATGTTTATGATACCCATTTAATTTCATGTGTTATGATGTTATTGTTTATTATTTTGTGTCACATATTTTTATGATTTCATTATGATATGGGTGGGACCAATATTTCCCTCCAATGCATTGTCTAAATATTTGTATCTCATGAGATTGAATAAGATGGTTGTGGGAGTGAACCTTGACTAATGAGATTGTCGTGGGATAGAACCATTACTAACAATATGGCATGGTGAGTGAACTCATCTAACTAAGATATAAATGGGAGTGAAACATGACTACCAAGATGGTATGGGTAGTGAACCCATACTACTGAGATGGCATTGCCAGCAATGACTTGACTACTATGCAAATCATTTTTCTATGCTAATGTGTCTTCAAAAAATCTTATGACTTATTCCTATGATATGATTCCAAAACTTATGTTTCTTTATTTCCTTATGATTCATATCTTATGAACTACAATGCATAATTTCATTATTCATGTTTATGATCTTCTATATGCAGGGAATGATATTATAATGTTATGATCACATTCTTATACCCATAAGCTCATGTTTATGATTACATCTCTCCATGATTATCCTTTATGAAAATATAATCTCATCCATTTTTATGTTTTCTTCCCCATGTTATAAATATATATTTAATTCATTATATTTATAAGAGTGGTTCTATTCTTTGAGAACCCAGTGGGAGATAATATAGCTTGCTTATGTAACATCATTTGTGTTTCTATGTTTCCAAAGGCAATAACTGATACGGTATTTGGGTGTCTGTTTGTGTAATGTTTTAAGTATTCCTAAAAAGTGATGTAAAGTCTATTTACTTCAAGATTGGATAATTATAAATATGGTATCCCATTTCAATCTTTTCCTCATTTATTGGGCCTGGGGAGGCTAACAGAGTGGTTTTTGGTAATAATAACGATTCAAAACATATAAGATGGGTAGTATAGGTTACTTGATCTAGTAAAAGAGTAAAATTTCTCTAGTAGGGTTGATACCTATTATCATATGAATACCTGATTGACTGTATTTTGAATATTCAATCAGTTTGGGAGTAAAACTTAAAAAATAGAAATTATCAAATAGATATGTGATATTAAGGTCACATTAATGTCAAATATGAATTAATATTTTATGTTAGGAGTCCATAGAATATAAAGGGTTAATTAAGACTTTTTAAGGTTAGATATAAGTGAAATTATATCATTGAGGCACTGAAATTCAAGTAGAAAAAGGTAAAATCTAACCCAAGTAAGTGACTTGGGTGCCTGATGTTCTCAAGTGGTTGTTTTGAAAGATGTGTTTATCTCTATTGATGTATTAGACTAGGATTCAAATTTAGTCTCCCTTAAGGGGATGGAATGACATTAAGCATCTTGATCTTGTTTAAATGGTGAACCCCAGTGAACCTTGAATTTCCAAAAATGACTCAATTTATAAGATCCTAGACACCAAAAATTGTTCTTTTCTACTTTATTAAAATCTTTTCTCAAAAGGGGTCCATAAACCTAGAAATTGTGGGGGCCTGATCAAATTGTTATTTCAGATATATATTGGGTGAAAACCCCTCTAAGTGTCCCAAATACCAAATATTCCATCCCTTAGTCATATGTTTTGACTTAAAAAATTCACATGAGGGGCAATTTGGAAATATTGGGTGTGTGGGAATTCACTTGAATGTTCCTTGGTATCAATTGGAGGAGCTCCATGGTGTTTTCACTTGAAATGAGATGATAATGGGTCCTTTTATATAAAAAGGAGGTATGGGATCCTGGGTAACCACTTATAGGGGTTCATGTTCCTAGTAATAACATTAAGAGTTTGTGTGGTATTAGTAGGGAAAGTGTAGGGATTCTCCAATACATGCATGATTCGATTGATGAAATGCATAATAATTAAGAAAGAAAAGTTATAGAGGTGTAGCATGGGGAAGGAGGGAATGAATGGGTGGAAGGATTCATATACATCATTTCTCCTTTAAAAATTTAAATCTCTTATTTAGGATTCATGGAGTTGTATTAAAAAAATGGGAATAAAAAACATTAAAATATGTTGTTTGTTGAAGAAGAATATAGTGATAGCCGACTTATTTCATCTTAATTGTAAATGAATTTTGATTGGTGTGAAATAAAAATTGATTTTTATTCACTAATTCAGGACACCACTTATGGAATACTTATGTTTGAACTAATAATTTTAGTGGTTTTTTCTTTAATAAAAATAATCTATTTGGACTAAGGTAGATGATTCATAATTTATTACACCATGTATTATTTGATTTCTTGCATGGTGTTGTAATCAAACATGATTAATTGGTATATGGATAATTGAATTGGAACCTTGAGAAATAATTATAATGTAAAATATTAGATTAATACTAATACAGTTAGATGGCGTATTTCAAATAAAACAACATGATTTTTGGCTCACTCGACAGATTTTTTCTTGTTAGAAATGGTTTAAGATTGTGTTACAAACCATGAATGGATGTTTGAGAATGATATAAATGATAAGTTTACTGGGTGGGCCACCTATAACTATGTTTTATAGTTTTTTGGAAGTGTACCATGAGAATAATGAATCAAATATGGGTTTGTAATGTTTTCTTATACCAATAATGGGGCTGGTGAAATCTACAAACCTAGAAATTTCACTACAAAGGTGACATATGTTTTGGAATTTCTAACTAAGGTGTGATAACTCTTGTAAGGCTTAATAAAATCATGGTATGTATTCTATAGAGGATATATTGAAGGTGTTAATACCCAGTGAATGGTTTACTATGAGGATTCCATGTATGAAATTGTTGGAGGTGGGGTCCATATGATATGTAACCAATAGAAAATAGATAGTGAACTGAATATGAAATGACTATTACAGGTCATAACGGCCAGTACGAATAGTTTTCCATATAAATAATATCCTGAGGGTACCACAGTGATTGAATTCCCTATTGATAAATTAATAAAATTATTGAATTAAATATATAATTTACCAATGGGGTTGACTGGTAAAGGTTATATAGAATAATATGTTGTTGGATCTTCTTTGGGATTTATATAATGAGAATCTATCATTCCCCAGCCTAGATGTCACTGAACTGGTGCCTAGAGTCGGAGCACCATATGGACTTAGGTGTGCCTCCCCATACACCAAAGGCTACTGACTAGTGGCAAGGGGTCATGTAGTTAGCATAAGAAAACTATGACCACATTTTGAAAGTGCACAATGCAATTCAAATAAAACAAAACAAACAAACATCTAGATAATCATGAAAACTGGGTAATTTGAAAATGGAATAAATAAAAAATTGATGTAATAGTAAATATAATGTTCCATATATACCAACTGAATCCCCCCCATCTATGGATCATACACAAATTATTCAAAAGAATAAAACAGCACTAAAGACAACATCATATCCCATAGAGGACTTCGGTCTTAACTAATCCCATCATCCAACTCCAACCTAGGATTCTAATAAACAAGAATTAATATTAGTCATACCAAGAGCATAAAACCTATAAAAAAGTAATGATATCCACTCAGGTACTCATGTTCTATGAAAATATGAGTAGTGTGTGAGTATAACTTAGTAGGAAACTACCAATGGTTTCCCTAAATATAACCAGTCCCATAATCAAGTATAAATTAAAGTGATACTAATAAAAGGTTATCACATAAAAAATAGATATAAAATACATAAATCAAAGACTTTAATCCTAGTATATGTAGTGACACCTAAGGTCATACCAACCTATTTCATGAAGTGCTGTAAATATATTAAATGGGTGATAAATATCATACTCATGTCTATTCTATATTGTGTGACAAGGGAAACGACAAACATGAGAACATAAGGGAATCCATTGGGGCTCCAACAGGAATTCCCATATTTCATTTAAATGAAAACCGATGAAATTCATACATGGAACACTTCTCTATATAAAACATGTGAATCTAAGGAATCTAGCCTTATAATTCACTAATATAAATCCAATGAAATGTCATTAATTTTTTTTTAAATTTACATGATTGACTATAATCTTGGTCCACACCCATGGAATTCAGTATCATATAATCATGTCAACTCTAGAGAGCTCAACGCATGACATTCATAAGGTAACCCTAAGAAAATCAACATAATTAATCTATGGAAATCAATATACAATATATAACCAAAATCGAAGGGGAATCCACCACAAGGAATTCACAATAATTAATCAGGGAGGAATAAAAGGTATCTCATGGGTTTCCTTGTCTTTAAAAATCCTTGAATATAATGAGTTATACTAGAATCCATTCTCAGTTGAGGTATTCCTCTCATTTCATGTCTAATACTATATCTGAGGGATAAAAACCTAGGAATTCAACTTGGAATAATCATTTACATTAGGAAAATATGATTACCAAAAACTATTTTACCACAAATTCATTTTTTATCAAGAAACACAGTTATTAAAACCCAAGACGCTATGCAATATTTCTACTCAATTCATAAGAGAAATATATTTTCCCAAATTTTTTGTCAAATGGGATCTCATTTATAGGATATAATGTAAATCATCGTAAATGTTTCCTATCAGTGCCCTATTTTACAATTTCCACCATTTAACAATTTATTTCAATGTTAGGTTAATATCACCATTCCAAATGACCATTTGAAATACTAAACACTTGATTTCAAAACTAATTCACTTTTTTACCATTTCAAGACCAATCCAATTTACCAATTCCAAAATACCATCCTTGTAGATTTTCAAATTAAAAATTATTTAATTAGCCAATTACCATGGTTATGTTCGATGCTAAGGTGTTAAACTAGAAACCACCTTCCCATTAAAATCAAACATTTCAAGGTAGCAGTAATGGAAAATTTTAACTTAAATATACTTAACTAAATTAATATGGTCATCACTCATAAAATTGGTTTGATTGGAATCCCACACACAAATACATTAAAAAAATACTATGGAAAAATTTAGGGACCACCTACCTTTACTCAAAATTTAAAGAACCTTCCAAGTATTTTTAGTAGTTTACATGGAATTTTTATGAATTAATCACTAATCAGGTACCTAACTCATACTAAAAAATTAAACAAAATAATCGATAACTAAAATTAAATAAAAATTTTGCAAAAAAATGCATACCATGAAAAGGTCATCGAAAGCTCCAAACACATCAGAACCATAACCAACTGCTCACCTAGAACCAACGACATAGCATAAAATACATTACAATCCAAATACAAAATCAGTGGCTCTAGTAAAAAAATCAATAACTTAAAATTTTAAAGAAAAATTCTTAAAAAATTGATAGTAAGTCATACCTCATCAAAACACTAGGAAAAAACATGAAGATTTTCTCTTGATATCTCCTTAATGAAAGCCAAATGAAAGTCCCAAGAGAAATAGAAAATTCCACCAAGATCTAGTGGAATCACAAAAAACCTAAACATGAGAACATAAAAATTAGATATGAGGAACAAAGAGAACAAGTGGGAATTTTTGGGTGAAACCTTACCACAAACTGCTGAAGAACAGAGCCAAATCCATCCAAACCCCATTGTTGTTGATGAAAAAAGATGTTCTTGGTTGGATAGGAGGAGTGCATCAATGAGGGGATAATATAAATAATGTCATGATATTAAAATTTAATATTTAAAATGGTATTTTTCATAATTGTTAATGTGTTAATGGATTGAACGCACAATTGGCCAAACCAAGGGCAACCATGAAAAACCCCTATACCCAAAAATACTCCATTTCATGTGGTTAGGTGTGTAGTTTTGAAAATAATTCAAAAGACTTGTTACATGTATTTGTAATAAATTAGAGTTATCTTCATGATTTCCCATCCCCCTTCACACTATTGATCAAACTGTACTTGTCCTCTCGTCAAGCTGTGTGGTTGTGGTGCATTATTTTCACAAAATGTTAACACTATTATGATGTTCTGAAATTCCAAATTCCAAACCATGAACCCATAAAATTCTCTAAAAATTTATTAGATAATCCATTTCAAATCACAATCCTAAAAACATATCAAATAAATTCATCTTGAGATGATTAAACTCATGGAATTTCATACTAAATCCAAATTTTAAAGTTTCCTGATCTACTAATTAAAGAATTCAAATATTCCTTGAAATTCAAATTTATGTATAGTTATGTGGAATTACAAACTCCAAACCATAACACTTATAATTCATGAGAAATCTATGTGTTCATTCAGTTGGAACCTCTAACCCATTTCAGTCTCCAATTCAAGGATGAATATCCTACTTCTATTTCTGAACACCCAAAGACATCTGAGGCACATCCTCTAACTCAAGGCTCTCGGACTGTGAAAACCTAATCCAATTCATATCATTATAATAGAAATAGAAAAAATGGTTCTTACATAATCCCAGATACTGTAATGACCTGAAATTTTGAATAATATTAGTTTCCTGATTTTGTGTGTACTCAAAAAAGTATACCCTTTTATTAATAAAGTGAGTATAATTGAAATGAGACCATTGGGTTTCGACTATTATATGATTGTTGGTCATTATGACCATTGGAAACTATAATTTTAAAGTTATTATTATTTTTTATAAACACATATGATCATTATTAATTAATATAAAAAGAAGATTTGACTGCCTCATCCAGTAGACTCGGGCCATACGAAGCCCATATGTTGAAACTTGGGAAGGAGGTAGCATCACTGAGATTTTATCTGAACCAAACCCAAGCCACGCTTCAACATATTAAGCTTGAACGTAATTGACTTTAGGAGAAGTTCAATATGATATAAATAACCACTCTGGAAATATTTTCTGAGCCACCCAAAGATTCTATCACCATTTCACACCTTACTATTAGGTCCTATGCAGATGTTATAAGGGACTATGTAATAAGGCCTTAGTTACTTTGTGCAATCCTTTTGTATAAATATAATTTTTATTTATTCTTATGGTAAAATTTTTGAATTTAAAATGCTAAAATACATATGGAATTAATTTATTAGAGTTCCATATTATTGATCATTATAGTAAAAAGAGATAAATTCAAAATATTTTTTATTACTTTAAATAATTAATAATCTAAAATGATTTTAAAAAATGGTCTTCTACAATTGTGATCAGTAATAAATTTAGATACTAATAAGATCAACTTAATTTTTGATGAATAGTATATTATGAATAGTAATATTACCCATATGAATAGTAATGTGACCAATGGAATAGTAACCCCACTTAATAAAGTATAAATATAATTGAGGCATCTTGTTTGGTAATGTGAAATTATAGAATAAGTAAATAACTGTTTTAGAAATTATTAGCTAAGTATTTGTATATTTTTGGGTAAATAGTGTTTTACTTAAAAATTATACATCTCCTAATTAGAAAATTATTTTCATAAAATGGAGTTCATTTTTTGAATTCAGATCATCAATATTTTTTAGGGTGAATTTATTAGATTTTTATAAAATGTTTTGTTTTTTGTGAATAGTAAAAATGCAGTTTTGAGTTAAGGTGTGTTTAATGACATCACTAATGATGTAATAATGATGTAAAAATTCTATTCAACTTGTTTACAGTAAAATATATTATTAGATGTACTATGTATCCAATACCATGGGAAAATACCATGGGCATGCCCATGGTTTTTCAAATACCACTAATGAGGTGTTCCTTGGAAATTAATAAAATATTCTCTCACTTTTTCTATAAATACCTCCCCTTTACTTCATTACATTATTTAAAAATTACAAAAAATGAATATATGGTCTTTTACATCCCAATTAGTCCTCCCAAGTTTCCCTCAATCCCCCTAACATCCCAACCTTCGAGTTTTTGAAGTTACTCTTCTAGGTAAGGGAATCTTTCACCCATCTTTTTAGTGACCACTTATTTCATGTTATGTATCTAAATTTACATTTTCATATGTTGGGATATTATATTATGTATCCCTATTACTTTAATTTTGATTTCTATATGATTTAATTGCCTTTTTTTCTCTCATCAATTCTTTTTCTGAATTTTTAAGTGACGTTGTTAGGCTGCCAAATTTTTTTTAAAAAAATCACATCTTCTCTTTTCATTCATGTTTAATTTTCATGTGATATGTCATTAAAATATCCATAAAATGATCCTATTTATATTTTATTATGTCCATATACTGTATTATGAGTTATTTATGAGTGGTTTACCCTTTCCCTCTCTCTTTTTAATGTTTTCTAAAACTATGTTACGTAGCTGTTATGCTGCAGAATTTTCGTCTCAAAACTCATATTTTTTTTTTCAATAAATTAATTCATTTTATTTTTTGATTTACCAAACCTATTTATTCCCTATGGGAATTAAAATATATTTGAAAATTTTTTATTTCATTCTGGTAATAACATACATGAAACCTGCCTTCCTTTTCCATGGTTTTAAAATGAAATAAAAATCATGTTTTGAATGAACTTTTTAAAATGTCGCAATTTTGATACGAAACCCATTTCTTTTATTCCCTTAGATTTATTAATGAATTTTTTTAGGATCTATGTGGTTCATATGAAAATAAATACATATTAAGGTTTCACCCTGATATCTCTTCAATTCATTGGGTAAATAAATTAATATATAGAGATAACAAGTTTTATGATACCTTGGTGAATAACCTTGGTAATTTTTATGACACCTTGGGGATGGACCATGGTGATACTCTTATGAATGTCTAAATTAAATTTTTTATCCAAATTTTTTTGTTATGTTTCAAGTTATTATTATTGTTATACTCCTCTTTATCATTTCTTTATGATATTCCATGTGTTCTTATGATATCGCTCAAGTTCACATGTAAATTGTTTCACTTATTTTAATTTTTGGGCCATATGCTCTCCCTTTACTTTGATGTATGTATCCAAGTTATGAGATATAGTAATTTTAATTAGGATTAAAATTTAAATAATCCTTTCAATAGGATTAAAATAATGTTATATGTTTTTCTGTATTATGTACCTTTTTTCCAAGACACTAAACTTTAAAGATACTCAATTTGTAATGTAAAGGAAAGTAATGTAATAAAAAGGCGGGATTCCATTGTTGGTATCAGAGAATAGTTTAGTTATTAGTGGAAATTAGGCTATGAAATCCTTAGGAATAACCATATAGAAAAGTTTAAATATAAGAAACTTCATGGTATTTTGGTGAAATATTATATAAGTGGTTTCAGAACAAATAGATTCATGTCTGGATACAAACATGTGGATGTGGATTCAGCACAGATATACCTAGGAGTGAAAATACCAACAAGGAGTTTTAGGATTGACCCAGGGTATCCTGGTACATGACAATGGAAAATGTTTTACTCCTAGTTTGACACTCCTGGGGGATATGTTTGGTCAATCACAAGCTTTTTATAAATCATAATGAAGGATTTATTGATAAATTTAATTGTTGTTAAAGAATAATATGTTTAAGCACAATGTTTTAAGACATAAAAATACTTTATAGTTAAAATATTCATATATGACATAATCTTCTAACTAAGGTTATATTATTTTAGAAAATGGTGGGAATTAAGAGGAACTGTACAAGTGGGGGGGGGGGGGGATTATGACAAGGAGAATGTGAGTGGTATGGCCATACTTTCCTCTAGAGATATTGTGCAAGGTGGAAAATCCAGGATACCTGAGTGTGTAGAAGTTATGTCAGCTCTATCTAGGAGAAGGATGAGGGAGGATTAATCTTACCTGCTGAAACCGATGAGAACAAGGCCTTCTTCTAAGAGTGGAAGATGGGGTTTACCTGCTCTTGGGGAAGATCGTGTGGCCAACTGGACAAGTCTGGAAGTAAGTTCGTTGGAGCAACCAAAGCTTAACAAGCAGTATACCAATCCCTTGTGGCATTAGAACCCAACCTCCAAGTGGGAATCAATGACCACGGAGGAAGAAACGTATGGTGTATGTGGTGATGTGTATGACTATTATGATTTGTAGTTGTCCTTGTGCCCTTGGTTTCTCACTTTCTCCTCAAAAGTGTCATGAATATAATAAAAAATTTAGTTTCATGCTAAGATGAGAGACTGATCTCACCATTAAGGGAATAATATTATGTAGAGTCTTTTATGCGTAATTTATCACCAACCTTCAGTGGATCTACTGATACATTGATTGCTAAATAGTGGATCAACTCTATCGAGAAGATCTTTGTTGTGCTCTACTGTTCAGAATAAGAGAAGGTCACCCTGGCTATTTACTGCTTAGAGGGATAAGGTTATCAGTGGTGGGAACTTATTAGAAACATGAGTCTAAGAGTGAAGTTTGAAGCTATAGAGTGGCAAGAGTTTATAGGGATCTTCTTAAATAAGTATTTCCCTCGTTTAATTAGAAAAAAATGGAGGAGTTTCTCAAGATGAAGTAGAAAGATAATGAATCTATTAGAAGCTATGAGATGAACATTACAAGAAATTACCATTACACCTCATGCTTTTTCATGGATTCTAATGGGAAGGTTAATAGATTCTTTGGTGGATTAATACCTCATCTCTAGAAGAATCTATCCAATCGAGACAATGATAAAAATGAGAAGATCATGTGGAGTGCTATAAATGTCAAACTAGAGTTTAGTGAGACATAGTGGAATCATAAATCCAATGACAAGAAGAGACCAATGGAGCCAAGATTAGAGAGGATCTTTGATCAGGGAAGAGGATGCAAGAAAGTGCAATGTCCCATGTGTAATAAATGTGGGAAGAAGAATTCAGGGAACCTCCTTCTTGGGAATGGGAAGTGCTACAAGTGTGTAAGAGATGGCCATATCTTGTGGAATTGTTGTAGTGAGGTGAAGCCTCAAATTCCCAACACTAAAGAAAAATGGAAGATGGTGCAAGCCCTACCTGATGTCCAATGATATAAGTGTAGACATCTTGGGAACTTTTCTAATCATTTTCAAAATCCTAGGGTAGTGGAGTGGAATCACTATCAATCTCAGCATTGGACATAGGAGAAAGGTAATGATTTTTCTACCATGATAGATAATGTTGAAGATCTAAATGGTGTGGTGTTAGGTACCCTTTTTGTCCTCTCAAAGATAGAAAATACATTGTTTTATTATAGTTCTACTCATTCCATTATTTAATCCATGTTTTCAAGGAATTTAGAATCAACCCATGATTTACTAAAATAATATTTATTAGTCAAGAATTATAGTGGGATTATCCAAGAATCGTCAGTGTTCTGAAACTCTAGTTTTTACGTCAGTGAGAACAATCTTATTACAAATGAATTAGTCATTACCATGATGGAATTCGACATTATACTAGGGATAAACTGGCTCTCAATGAATAATTCTAAGATCAAATGCATAATCAATGAAATATCAATAGTATTTAATGGAAAAGCATGGAAAACCTATAGTTATATTCTAAGGATAAATATCTCAACCTGATCTTTGTCTAGAAGAACCTCCAATATCCTTATTTATGGAGTTGATTGGTGAAGAAAAAGAAAGAAATGATAGTATAAGGATATAAAATCTCCCCATCATCCAAGAATAAATTGATGTATTTCCTGAGGAGTTACCCAGACCTCCACCAGAAAGAGGTATATTTCTCCATTGAACATGTAACTAGATCTCACTCGATATCAAAGACCCCATATAGGATGGAAAATTTGGAGTTGGAGGAATTAAAGAAACAACTCCATGATATTTTGGAGAGGGAGTTTATCTAACTAAGTGTGTCTCCTTGGGGAGAACCTATTCTCTTTGTGAAGAAAAAGAATGGATTAATGCAACTATGCATTGATTATAGAGAAATGAATGGGCTCATAGTGAAGAAAAAATACCCTATTCTAAGAATTGATGACTTATTTGACTAACTTCATGGGGACCAATTCTTCACTAATATTGATCATTGATCCGGTTATCATTAATTGAGAGAGAAGAAAGAAGATATTCTAAAAACCACCATTTGATCAAGATATGGGCATTATGAGTTTGTCTCTATTCCCTTCAAACTGACTAATGCACTTACTATTTTTATCAATTTGATTAATAAAGTCTTGAAGAACTACCATGATAACTTTGTGGTAGTTTTTATTGATGATATTCTGATATATTCCAAAATTCGTGAGGATAATGAGGATCATCTAAGGTTTATTTTTAAATCTCTATAGAAGTATAGGCTTTTTGGAATGTTCAACAAATTTGATTTTTTGTTAAAACAAGTTTCTTTCTTATGGAACATTGTAACCAATAAAGGAATCACAGTTGACCCTACAAAGACAAAGGTTGTGGAGGAGTGGCCTCAGACTACAAAAATAACTAAGAATTATTATTTCCTTTGATTAGTGGGATATTATAGGTGGTTTGTGAAAAAAAATTCATGAATTTCTAATCAATTAAACAAGTTAAACCGAAAAGAGGTCAAGTTTATCTGGAAAAAGGATTGTGAGGAAAATTTCCAAGAACTGAAGAAGAGATTGGTTATTGCACCTGTGTTAACTCTACCCTCAAGTAGATAAGGATTTTTTATTTTTAGTGATGCATCTATGAAAGGTATTGGGTGTATCCTAATGAAAAAAGAAAAATTTGTTGCTTATGCATCTCGAAAGTTGAAGAATCATGAGTAGAACTATCCAACGTCTGATCTTGAGCTGGCTGTGGCTGTTTTTTCTCTGATGATATGGAGTCACTATATTTAAGGGGAGAAATGTGATATATACACAGACCATCAAAGTTTGATATATATTTTCACACAAAATGAATTGAACATGAGACAAAGGAGATGGTTGTAAATGACCTAGTAAAGTTGAAAATGGGAATTATAAGGGAAGGGACATCATCAACCCTAACCCAAATGATTTATCAATCGTAATTAGTATAGAGGATCAAGAAATCACAAAAAGAATATCTTTTAATATAGAAGATGTTTGAGGCTGTGAAGGATGGTAAGTTTCCTGAGTTAAATATTGATAAAAAAGGTGTGCTGAAATTTAATACAAGACTATGTGTTTCATATATTCCAGAAATAAAGAAGGATTTAATGGATGAATCTCATAGATCTACTTTCTATATTAATCCTGGAAGCACAAAAATGTATAGGGACCTTCGTAATCATTACTGGTGGGATAATATGAAATGGGAGATTATTGAATACCCTTGAAGGTTCCTGGTATGTCTGCATATGAAGGAAGAGTGACAACTTCTTAAAGGGGTATTACCAACACTACCTATACCAACATGTAAGTGGGACAATATCACTATGGACGTTTTCACTGGTATTTTGAGAACATCCAAAGTAAACAGTGTGATATGGGTTATAGTGGATAGTCTCACCAAGACTTCCCATTTAATCTCTATTTATAAATATTTCTCTCTTGATAAAATTGCGTGGATTTACGTGAAGGAAGTGGTATGGATGTATAGACTTCCACTTCCCATCCTATATGATCATGATCTAAGTTTCACATCAAAATTCTGGAGAATCCTTCAATATTCTCAGATTACAGAATTGAATTTCAGTATGGCCTATCACCCTTAAACTGATGGTTAATTTGAAAGGACTATTAAAACACTTAAGGATATACTAAGAACACTCTCAATGGAATTTAAGGGTTGATGGGATCAAAATCTCCCATTAGTTGTGTTCTCTTACAATAATAGCTTCCATTCAAGTATTCAAATGGCCCCTTATGAAGCTCTATATGGAAAGCGATGTAGAACTCCTACTTTTTGGGATGAATCTGCTGAGATAATGATTCTTGGGCCTTGCAAGAGATGACAAAAAAGGTTCATGCCATCCAAAAAAAATTAAGGCTGTTCAGAGTTGAAAAAATGCTATGACAAAAACCGTTGAAGGGACTTGAATTTTGATGTTGGTGAAAAATTATTTCTTTAATTATCACATTGGAAGTGATTCATGAGGTTTCTAAAAAAAGGAAGCTCAATCCTAGGTACATTGGTCCCTATGAAATCCTTGATCGCATAGGAGCAGTTGCCTATCGACTTGCACTTCATCCAAATATACCACAAGTTCCTGAGGTCTTCCATATATCCCTCTTGATAAAGTACATAACTGACCCTTCACATGTACTAAATCTAGAGGTGATATAGTTGGAACATGACCTCTCTTATGCAGAGCATCCGGTGGAGATCATGGATCATAGAGACAATGTTCTACACAGCAAGACTACCGACCTTGTTAAGGTGTAGTGGAGGAACCAAAAATGTGAAAAAGCGGTGTGGGAACCAGAGGAGTATATAAGGCATAAATACCCACACTTTTCTCTTCAAAGGGTATGAGTTGAAATTTTAGGGATTAAATTTTTTAATGGGGGAAAAATGTAACGACAAAAAAATTTCAATAATATTTTTTTTTGCTTTTGTGTGTACTCAACAAAACTATATCCTTTCATTAATGAAGAGAGTATAATTATAATGAAACCATTGGGTTTCAACTTTTATATGACTGTTGGTCAATATGCCCATTGTAAACTATACTCTTAACATTATTATTATTGTTTATAAACACAAATGATCATGGTTAAATAATACAGAAAGAAGAGTTGAGGACCTCATATAGATGACTCGGGCCGTATGAAGCCCATTTATTGGAGCTTTGGAAGGAGGTAGCATCATTGGGCTTTGCCCTGGACCAAGCCCAAGATGAACTTCATCATATTAAGCTTGAACGTAATCACCTTTAGAATAAGTCAAAACCAATAGAAATCACCACTCGGGCAATGTTGTCCAAGCTTCCCCAATATTCTATCACCATTCACACCTTACTCTTAGGTCCAATGCAGGTGTTATAAGGGGATATGTAACAAGGCCTTAGTTACTTTGTGTAATCATTTTGTATAAATAAAATTTTATTTCTAATTAGGTTAAAATTTGTGAATTTAAAATGTCAAAATTAATATAGAACGAATTTATAGAAGTTCCATATTATGGATGAATAAAAAAAGAGATAATTTTAAAATATTTTTTTATACTTTAAATAATTAATAATGTGAAATGATTTTCAAAAATGGCCTTTTATAGTTCTGATCAGTAAGAAATTTAGATTCTAATAAGATCAACATAATTTTTGGTGAATAGTAAATTATGAATAGGAATATTACCCTTATGAATAGTAATGTGACCAATGGAATAGTAATCACACTTAATAAAGTATAAATATAATTTAGGCATCTTGTTTGGTAATGTGATATAATAGCATAAGTAAATAATGGTTTTAGAAATTATTTTTTAAGTATCGGTAATTTTTTCAGGTAAATAGTTTTTAATTAAAAATTAAATATCTTCCAATTATAAAATTATTTTCAAAAAATTGAGCTCATTTTTTAATTCCGAGCATCAATATAAGGTTAGGGTGAATTTATGATATTTTTATGAAATATTTTATTTTTTGTTGAATAGTAAAAATAAAGTTTTGAGTTTTTGTGTGTTTAATGACATCATTAATGATGTAATAATGATGTAATAATTCTATTCTACTTTTTTACAGTAAAATATTTTATAAGGTGTCCTAAGTGGCCAATACCATGAACAAATACCATGGGAAAGCCCATGGTATTGCAAATACCACTAATGTGGTGTCCCTTGGAAATTAATAAAATATTCCCTCACTTTTGCTATAAATACCAACCCATTCATTCATTCCTTCCATTCCAAACTCCTACTCGATGAAGCTATGGTCTTTTTACCTCCCAAGGAGTCATTCTAGGGTTCCTTCAAGCCCCCAAAGGTCCCAACCTTCAAGTTTTTGAAGTTACTCTTCAAAGTAAGGGAACCTTTCACCCTCATTTTTAGTCAACACTTGTTTCTTGTTATGTCATTGAATTTCCTATATCATGTTTTGGTGTGTGATATTATTTATCCCTAATATTTTTCTTTAAATTTATATGTGATGAGATTCCATTTTTTCTCCCATCAATTCTTTTTCTGAATTTTTAAGTGGCGCTGTTTTGCTGCCAAATTTTATTAAAAGAAATCACATCTTCTTTTTTCTCTCATGTTTTCTATTGATGTGTTATGTCACTAAAATATTAATACCATGATATTATTTATATTTTATTATTTCCATATATTTTATAATGAGTTACTTATGAGTGGTTTAACCTTTACCCCACTCTTTTTAATGTTTTCTAAAACCATGTTATGTAGCCATTATGCTGCAGAATTTTCATCTCAAAACATATCTTTTTTTTCAACAAATTCATTAATTTTATTTTTGTGAATAGCCAAAATTATATCTTATATAAGGGTATTCATATATATTTTAAAATGATCTATTTCATTCTCGGAATAACATATATGAAACCCGCCTTCCTTTTCCATGGGTTTAAAATGACCTAAAAATCATGTTTTTAAGCACTTTTTAAAGCATTGCGATTTTGATATGAAACCCATTTTTTATTCACTTTTGGTTATTTATGAAATGTATGTTTATGATATATGTGGATCCCCTAAAAATAAATACATATTATTGGTGTTCCTTGATAGCGCTCCAATAAATTTGGTTAAGAAATTAATCTCTAGAGTTGAAAAGTTTTATGATACCTTGGGGAATAACCTTGGTAATTTTTAGGACACACTGGGGATAGAACTTGGTAATATTATTATTAATGTATAAATTAAATGTTGAGACACATTTTGAAGTTATGTTTCATGTTATTATTATTATTATATTCCATTTTATCATTCCTCTATGATATTCATCATGTTCTTATTGATATCGCTTAAGTTCACATGAAAAATGTTTCACTTGTTTTCCTTACTGGGCCTTCTACCCACCCTTTACTTTTATTTATGTATCCAGGTTATGAGATGCAGTAATTGTACATAGTATGAACATTTCAAGAATCCTTTCAATAGGATTAAAATAATTTTATACATTTTCTTGTATTATGTGCCTTTTTTCCAAGACACTAAACTTTAAAGATCCTCTGTTTGTAATGTAATAAAATGTTATGCAATAAGAAAGTGGGATTCCATAAATACACCTGATATTGTCGGTTTAATTATAGTAAGAATCATCATTACCGAATTACAAATTGTGATGGATTTATAATCGTTATCCATTTCTATGCTAATAATACACCAGATTTTCCTAAAAATCCCCGTTTGATTTCCAAAATGTGTCATTAATATACAAAATTAATTGATGGATGTATATTGAAAATCACCAAGTACATTATCCATGAGAGTATGCAAGTAAAACTATCCAATTTTGACTTGTCCCAAAAATTCCTGGCTCTAATAGTTGACGAAACATCAATTCATCCGATCATGCCCAAAAGCGTCCTCTGATCACTAAAGATGCCCACTACAGTCACTACCAAACTCCCAATGAGGTTCCATGAATAGATCCTTACCATAAAAAATGGTTATCATGCCCTTCCACTCACATCGATGCATTCCTAGTCTAATCACCATCAGATCACATTAATTCCTCTTTATTCTTGAATTCAACACTAAGTCTCAATCCACAACCACATCCGATTTCATTTTTTGGCATTACCTGAGTAATACAACCACACACTGTATATTTTTCACACCAAAATACCAAGGACACCATGTCCCCTCTATGGTTTGTTCCATACACACATGAAACTTCCAACATAAGGGTTATATTCCCACAACTGATACATCATTCCCTGCCATGTAAGTGTCATTTTAATCACTTATCTGGAGTGAATTATATCTTCCATGGCCCACACACCATCTATTGTCAAACTCAATGATTAGATGTGGTTGTACTGCTTCCAACATAGTAACAAAACAAACACCTACTATTTCCCTTTCCCAGCTTCCGAGATTGGTACCCACATTATTCTCTAATAATCAGTTCATAATGATGATAATTCCATTTCAATACTGATAGCATACTCACCACCATATGAATTCACTTCTACCACTCCATGAGCGTAACCTGCCAAGTTCTATTTTAAAATAAACAAGATATACACTTTTAAGCCACACTCGACACATCCATGAAACCTAACACCATCTCTCACCATAGGTACATCCTTCATTCTCGTTAAAAAAATTGGGCCACCATTCCCATGTGAACATTTAGCAATTTGATCACATTTCTTCAAGAGGAGCTCACAAGAAAAACCAAGAATAGCTTCATCACCCTATTCCAAGAAGTACTTTTTTAATATTAATTGTTGCACTACTTCCAATAAACCAGTTGATCTCATAAAATCCCTAAGAAATTCACCATTGAATGTATATGTCCCATATTACTAATCTAAAACTCAACAAACCCGAGTTGTAGCCAAGGAAAATCACTTTATTTTCACTTAAAATAAATGGTTACTTTTTACCACGCCACCCGATCAAAAAAACCCAAGTAGTATCACACATCTCTACCATGCCTATGCCTACATGACCTCAAAAAAAAACTCAAGATCTCACAAAACCTATTTACCATTTACCTCACATGATGCAAGATCCTCTAAGTCATGTATTTCCAGCTCTAGTCCCACATTCCCATTCAAGAACCTACCAATGCCTCATGTCCCATCAGTCTCATCATACTCTAGGCACCCTCGATGCTTGCACCCAATAAGAATAAATTCCTCATGATTCAATCCTAAACCCATGACTACCTATCTTCCTGGATATCAATACAAAATTGTAAATTTGAACCCATGATCTAACATTCTAGACCTTCCTACCCATGGTCTACACAAAATTACCCTATCAAATAGTGTCAAAAATAATAAGGTCAGACATCCAAATGTCCCCTCACATCAAAACTAGCCTACAACCAAAATGAAATCACTAATGGAAGTTCCATCAAAAGAATATATTTAATAAACATGACTCTATTGAAACCCCAGTATAACCTCATGTGCATCAGTTCCACACATCAAAGAATCTATATAAACCTCATATATCTAAAAAATCTATGACACTAGGGAAGACTCTCATATGGTCAAAACTGATTACAAAACACTCTTACTCCATACCATAATCCAAATCAAATTTTAATACTCTTTGGGATCTAACACCTATCCCCATGATCATGACTCACACAATCCACTTCCCATATGTGGAACCCCAACCACCATTCTGAAACACACATAATCAAATTCTCTAAATTCAACCCATTACTCCAGGTCCCACATGCCCATAAAGACACCCATCATCAGACCTATCAGCAACGTCACCTGCTCTAGGGTTTTCCATATTCAAAATATTTCACAAGAAACTATGAAAAAAGGAGATAAATAATAACCTCATTTTCACAACCCAACTATATGCACAATAAGAAACACCCTACAATATAGTATATCCAAACCAATCTACACATAACTAAGGGTCTCACCACCCAATCTCTTTCACTCGCCCCAAAATACCTATACATAAGTTCAAGTGATAAAAATATTGGATAATCATCACTAAGATTCCAAGGACCTGAACCTGTGCTTTCAGGTTTATCTCATTTAAATGTTGTGTATATTTTTCATATAAAATAAACAGATCAAATATACAAAATTTATTACATACCAAGAACTTTTACCGGTCTAGGATTTTTATAATTGGATACATTTCATACTTCTTACAAAACTGTACAAAATAAAATTAAATATATAGAATTCTTTGAGCACATCGATTCCTAAATGAAAGAAATATCACAAAGAAAATCCACTTAACCTGTGAAAAATAAATTAAAAACATAGGGTGAGAAATTATTTTACCCAGTAAAGTTATTTAATTTTTTTTAAAAAAACTTTTAAAATAATATTTTGAAAATACATTAAAAAATACATTTATAAATACCTTTTGAAAACATAATTTAAATTCCTTGCACCTAAAAAATAATTTATTTCTTTGAAAATTAATTACTCTAAATTTTTTCTTTAAACATAATCCCGTGACTTTTCTAAAAAATATATGCAAGCTTCTAAAAATAAAACACTAAGGCCACATGAAATAGTGAAATATTTTATGAGGGTTGGGTTCACTCCCCAATTCAATATCATATTTACAATGTTTAGGTGTTAGATTTTTTGAAAATATTTTCATATTTCATTATATATATATATAATATTAACTGGGTTTTATACCTTAAACACATTGAAAAAATATGCTAATAAATAAATATATACTTATTAATTAATTAATAATGCTTCAGGTAAATTGGAGTAACTGAATTTCTCAACATGTCATAAATACATAGAATGTTATTAACATTATCAAATAAAACCAATTCAAAAATAATTTCCTAGGTAAATATGATTCAATACCCGTATATACACAATTAATAAGAACTAATGCATGCATGATATTTCATATATTATAGATTATGTCCATATCTTAATAAATAATGTTTATGTATGTGTAAAGACTTTATGGGAAATAAATGATAGGTTTTATTAATAATTGGAACATAAAAGGATAACATTTATCATTTATAAAAAAATACACATAAAATAATAATCATAAAATGATCATCTTATCACATGGAGATTTAATTTATGAATAAGACAAACTGAACTAATAAATTTAAAGAAAATTTGAAGTAATTAATTTGAAGTAAAGAAAAACAAAATAATATTTTTCTATTGGTTAAAAAAACAACTTATGACATGATTCATTAAAACATTAATTAAATGCATAAAAATTACAAAATAACGAATTAA
Organism: Viscum album; assembly: GCA_963277665.1. Taxonomy (NCBI): domain Eukaryota; kingdom Viridiplantae; phylum Streptophyta; class Magnoliopsida; order Santalales; family Viscaceae; genus Viscum; species Viscum album. The sequence continues at coordinate 483,314,563 of OY728139.1, forward strand.
TCCTTTTTAATTATTAATAAAATAAATATAAATAGATCAAGGTACATATATATACTAGATATATATATATATATACAGATATATATATATTTAAATCAAGCATGTTTTGATTTAATAAAATGAAAAACCTTACATGATTTTATAAAATTAGAAGAATAAAAGTGAACTTATATAAATTGTAATACAAAAATAACCATTACATTATAAGTTCTGAAAATAACTGAGTATAGTTATATAGATATACATATATAAGTATAGATACATATATATGTATATCTAATTAAAAATTAAACATAGATTGATAAAAATAAATCAAATCCTTGTATTCATAAATTCTTAAAATGGATAAATAAATAGTTGAATATATACATATATATTTTTAATTTAAATATAAAATGATAAATTAAATTAAAACCTTATCTTGATTTGAGAATGGAAGAGAAAGGCCTCTAGACAAGGAAAGGAGGAAGGAGGGTTTGAATGGACAAGATAATTTGGGTGTTTCAAAGGGTTCCAAAGAGGGTGTAAATAAGACAAATCACATATTTAATTAAATTAAAGTGGAATTAATTGTAATCACGAAATAATAAAGGGTATATGTTTGGTTGTCATTACTTGATAATATATATATATATATATATAATTTAATATTTTAATAATCAGGGATAGGAAGTGGATTCAAAATTGATCTGAGGCAGGATCAAACAATGGTTCTAATTAGGGTTAAACATAAATAAATCAATATATATATATAATTTTTACTTGAAGTGGAATCCAAGAATCATCAAGGGATTAGTTTCAAAAAAGACATCATTCATGTCATTTTTTTGTGTAAGAGGAAACCGAGATAGGCACAGCTGAATAAGACTTTAGCAGAGGAGATGAACCTGGTGTCATCAACCTACTTGTATAAGACATGATATGGTTCAACAAAGAAAAATATTGGGGTTATATTTAATGGCTTAGATAATCCTAGATTGATTATAGGGATTAGATTTAATGCCACATGGTTTAAAGTAAGAGAACGCTTAAGATTGGAATATACATCTTGGATTGTGTCTAGGACCGATTGGAAGGCTCATATCCATTTTTTTCACAAAAATACATGTCCCACATCAAATTGGAAAGAGTTTGGAAAGACCTTTATAATCCACAACACTTCTTCCATATCTCTATGACACAAACACACACCACACACTGGGGGCCTTATGCATGGGCTCTCGCTAGGGTCTTCAACCTACCTTTGCGTGGTTCGATTCACAGGGGCCCTATACATGAGCATGAATGCTGTATTATTCGAGTTAGTATTGAAATTTTTCTATATTTAACCATGATCACTTAACAAATATTTTGTAGAAAATTTTCAAAACAAGGAAAAAATAAAAAATAAACAACAATAATATATATAAATATATATAACTTTTATCATTTAAACCATTCCCTTCTATAAAAGATTAATTTTTCATTCTTATAAAAGTATTTATCTATTAAATTATCAAGTTATAATATCATATTCTAAAATATTAACTAATAAATAAAACATTATCATTACATTTAATAATTTTTTTATTATTTTAAATTCTTTTTATATTTTTGAAAAATATAATGGAAAAATTTAAATAAAACCCATATGTTATAAAAAAAATCAATGGTCACTAAAAATTCCAATGGTTACAATTTTGAAATGATCACAAAAAATTATATGAATACTCATTCTTAGGGTATTAAAGGACACATCAAGAATTATTCAGAGCTCATATTCTTCAGAATAGTGTTATTTTTCCCTTTTGTTCTCAGTATTCTCATTATTATTCTTACAATTGATTTTCCTATTTTTCTAGATCTATTGGATGAAGGCTGCACAATCAGTATTATTGTGCTGATGGTATTCCAAATAGTTGCAACATCTAATGTTCTATATGTCATCAAGCGCACCTCCATGTATTCCAAGGGATTTTAAATTGTGGAAATGTCTAATGGGGTTACCATGGGGATACTATGCCCACATTTTCATAGTGTGATACATAATGTAAATAAAATAAAATATCCACACATCTACATAGCCACCGTAACCAAAGAAAGTCGAAATAAAATAAATTCAACATCAAATGAAATATTAAAATGAATGTACAATAAATACCAACTGGATTGCCCCAATAGTAGATCATATAAATGTTTTATTAATAATAAAATAATATGGATCCCAATATCATATCCTAAACTATTCATGAGACTTTATTAGTCCCAACATCCAACTCCATTCTAGGAATCAAATCAACAACCATCAACATAAAGTTGTGATTAGAGCCTATAACCTATGAGAAATTAGTGATATTTTCTCAAGTCTCCAATTTCCATGGTGACCTAATCAGTGTGTGAGTATAATATGATAGGAAACCCCCAATATTGTACACAAATATAACTATTATGAAAATAATTTTTATTCTAAAGTGATATAAATAACAGGTTACAATATAATAAAATAGACATAAAATCAATATATCACATGATCTGATCATATGATTCATGGTGGCGTCCGAGGTTGGACCTAACCATTTTAGGTAGTTACAGATATCTCTAAATAGGTTGGTGGATCTCATAATAATTTGGGTTCCATGGTGTGTAACCACTGAAACCACTTAAATGAGTCTGTAAATAAATCTTCACGGGCTCTACTGGGCATTCCCATATTTTCATGTAAACTAGATTCCATGAAAGTCATCCATGGAATTATTCTGTATATAAACAAATTGAATCCAAGAATTAAACCTTGGAATTTATTAAACTAAATCTAAGGAACCACTAGTCCATGGTATATATATTATCAACCATAACCATAATCCATATCAACCCCAAATGAATTTCATCTCGTATAATCAAGGTAACTATGGGGATCTGTAAAGACCCGTAAATTTCAAGGAATTTTTTTTTCTTAATTTTCCTTGGAATTTTACAAGAACGCAGTTTCTGACGGCACCTGATTCCAAGGCCCAGTGTGCCCGGAATCATTTTCCGAATTTTGGCTCGGGTACGTTCAGTGAACGAATGAGCGGGTTTTTCTAACTTTTAAAACAGTGCTCGGAATCGAATTCTGAGGGCACTGATGAAATTGCAGCGCCGGTACTTGCTTAGAAACACCTCTTCCGGAGTTGCGTTTTCTCGGGTGTGGTTTTTAATTTTTGGGCTTTAAGTTAAGAAATAAAATAAAGTGGTCCAACAACTTTATTTTTATTTCACTTAAGCCACTTAAAAGCCACTTAAAAGCCACTTAAATCTGCTTAAGCTGAGTTGATGCGGATAGGGTGCTATCCAAAAATATCCTACCCTCTTGGTAGGATATTTGTGAGGTGGGTCCCGCATGAGCCCCACCGTTTCTTTTCCGCTAAGTAACGCACCCGCGGAAACCCGTCATTATGAAAGTCAACTGACGCGTTTTCTTAATTTCTTAACGCACCAATTAATTGGGCGGTTTTATTCGTTGAATTAATTCTATGAATTAATGGGTCGTTACTTATCTTTTTTTCGTTTTTTGGCATGTTAATAAAATAAGACCAACGCCTTTTCTCCTTAAGTCTTGTTCGTTGAGAGGATTTGACAGAAACCTCAAGTTCTTCATCCTCCTTCGCGAAGAACGCAAAGAAATCCGGCCTCCGATGAAGAATGCCAAACCTGCGGAAATCGACAACGCGACGCCGTGTGCCGCGATGCCGACGTTTCCTCTCCCGCGACGTTCTTCTGCGACGTTCATTCATCTACAATAAAATCTTAGATCATCTGTTGAGGTGAGAGATTGCGGTTCTTTAATTTTTCTTTTCGGATTATAACAACACATGGATTTAATCAATATAATTAAATCTGTTGTTTCTTGGTCCTCGGAGTTCGTCGACGCAAAGCCGGATACCACGACGACGCGACGATCCCCTCCTTCCGCGATGATCAATTCCGCGAAGAACGTGCGTGCGAAGAATTGACCGAGGTAGGGATTTTATTTGGAAATAACTTTTTATACCCATAGTTGTTTTCTTCTAAAACAAAATAACCTGGATCAAGTGCAATTTTAAATTATTAAAATTGTTTTGATACGTTTATCTTGTGTGGATTATTCTTCCTGATTGTTATCGCCTAACACGGAGGGTGCGGGCCAGACGAACACGACCCGACAACCCTCTGCAGTTCTTCATTGTTGTGAGGATTTGGCGGGCAATGACAAAACGTGTCGCAAAGGCGATTTGATGTTTCTATAGTGAAGAACGGGACCTGGGAGGAGCAGCGGCACAGACGGGAACAGAATCGGACCACCGGAGCGACTTCGGTGGCCCGAGGAAGCCACCGGCGGCCGGAGGTGGAGCTAGCGGACCCGCGGCCGCGCGGGTCCGGCGCACCAGGGGACGTGACTTTACCGCGTCCGTTGACCAGGGCGGCCCCCCGCGGGGGCCGCGGTGTTGTCACGTGGGGGCAGCGCGCCCCCCGTGTTGCTCGGCTGAGCCGAGCCGGGCCGTTTGGCAGGGCCGGGCCGCGCCCTGGCCGGACCGTACTGGGTCCAGCCGGACCGGACTGGGTCCAGCCGGGTCAGACCCGGTTCGGCCAACCCGGGGGGGGGGGGGGGGGGGGGGGGTTCGGGCCGGTTCGGCCCGGGCCCAGACCCCCCAGTCTCCGGACGTTTTTCGGTCTTTTGCCCGTAACTTGAGCTACGTGTCTCCGATCGATGCGCCGTCAGCGGCGACACGATCCTTGGATTGAGAAGGTCGTTTTAGTATATCACACTCAAGATTTTGGAATACTTTGGATTCGGCCGGGTTGGTTCGTACACGAAACCAACCGGGCCCTCGGAGCGGAAACACTCATATCTTGAGTTCCGGACGTCCGATTGACGTACCGTCGACTTTGATGGAATCCTCTAAGTGAGACGGATCTGTTGGCATACTCTGCCCGAGGTTTGGATGCAGGTGGAGTACGGTCAGGTTGGTTTTGCCTTAAAAACCAACCGGGCCCCTGGGACGAAAAGGCCAATAACTCTCAGAATGGGCGTCCGATTGACGCGCCGTCTGCGACGTTGAGTTCCTATTGACGATACAGAACTTTTGGATACATCAACTCTGGACTATGTTTCAGTTGATGTATCAGCCTCTCGGCTCGTGGAGGGGACCCTCCCGAACGAGCTTGCTGTGTGCGAGAACCCTAGAGCTGGTTGCGACTACTTCTGTGACTGTGACGACGACTGTGCAGAGATCCTCAGTGGACTGCGACGACTACTGCACTCAGTGATCCTGTGTGGATCAGTGCTACCGATCTTGTGTGGGTCCGATCCTGTGTGGGTCAGCGCTCAGCGGTTCTGTGTGAGCCAGCGCCTACAGGTCCTATGTGGGACCGATCATGTGTGGGTCTTTGCGGGGGTTAGTACCTATCGATCCTTTGTGGGTCCGACGACTTAGATGGATCAGTGATCATCTCTATCGTCATTTGAAGAAGTATAACTGTGTGAGCTGAATCCTGTGTTACTCTCCTTTGTGGATTGTGTTGAGCTATCCTATGTGGATTTACTGTTTACTCTCCTTTGTGGATTGTGTTGTGCTATCCTGTGTGGATTTACGTTTGCTTTCTTGTGTGGATTGGGCTGTGCTTGGGCTCAGGTGTTGGAGCCGAACGAGAATTGATGACTTAAGTATATGTATGGGCATATACCTAAGCAGTGTCGATGTTACTTCGTGATTGTTTCTTTCCTTTGTGGTTTATCCTTTGTGGATTTCGGGAGACCTTCGGGGGTCTCGGGGTCCCTACTGAGTAGCTTATACTCAACCCTGCACGGGCTATGCCCGCACTACGTTGTGTTGGTTGCAGACGACGGACAACGCTGATCGTGGTGGAGGCTTGCGAAGCAGGTCGGTACCTGGAGGTGGACCACTGGGTGGGACGTGCTCGGAGCAGACGATGGGACCGAGGATCTGTGGAGGCTATCTGTACCCACCCTTCAGGTGGGACTTCCAGAGGACGGCTCGACCCTGCGGCTTTTCTTTTCAGTTGTTGTTTTCCCCTTTCAGTTGTACTTTACAGTTGGGCTTGTATTTCCATCCCCTTTTACTTTCAGCACATCTTGTTACAGTTTTTACTTAGTGTTTACTCTTTCCTCTTGCTTACTCTATGGTGGTTGTTTACTTTACAAAGGCAATGCCTTCCCTGTTTATCGGGATTTACGCCTTGGTGCTAGTCGCCAGCCCCTGGCCTATGGAAGGCGGGCTTGGGGTAGTCACAGTCACTCCTCCACTACTGCAGCGGGTCAGAGAGGCACAGCGTGGGGACGCTGACTGTGAGACACGGCGTGCACAGATATCCTCAGGACAGAAACCTGATGGTTTCTCCCTTGGAGCAGAGCACAACGTCCTTTTTAGAGGACATACCTTGGTACCAGTTGCTTTACGGGAGGAGGTGCTGAGAGAGTTTCACACTTCTCCTTTGGCGGTACATCCTGGAGTGGCGAAGATGTACCAGGATCTCAAACGACAGCACTGGTGGCCGGGCATGAAGAAGGCTGTGGCAGAGTTCATTTCACGATGCCTCACCTGCCAGCAGGTAAAGGAAGAGCATCAGGTACCAGCAGGCTTGGTACAACCCTTGGAGGTCCCGGAGTGGAAGTGGGACGGGATATCTATGGACTTCGTGACTGGACTTCCACGCACTTCCAGAGGTCACGACTCCATTTGGGTGATTGTTGACCGACTCACCAATTCGACACACTTCTTACCCATCCGAGAGCAGGGCTCAGTGGAGATCTTGGGGCGTCTCTACGTTCAGAAGATGGTACGGCTTCACGGTGTGCCATCATCTATCGTCTCCGATCGAGATGCTCGTTTTACTTCCCGGCTTTGGAAGGGGTTGCAGGAGGCATTCGGGACGCATCTACGTCTGAGCACCGCCTTTCAACCTCAGACGGCATGGTCAGACGGAGAGGACCATTCAGACTCTCGAGGACATGCTCCGCGCATGTGTCCCTCGACTTTGGTCGCAGCTGGGAGGACCACCTACCCTTGGTGGAGTTCGCGTACAACAACAGCTACCACTCCACCATCGGGATGGCACCATACGAGGCGTTGTACGGCAGACCTTGCAGATCTCCTTTGTGCTGGACAGACCCTGGGGAGTCAGCACTTGTGGGACTAAAGATGGTCCGGGCCACGACAGAGATGGTCCAGGTCATCCAGGAGCGGATGAGGACAGCTCAGAGCCGGCAGAAGTCTTATGCTGACAGGAGGCGGAGGCCACTAGAGTTTGAGTATGGCGACCACGTCTTCCTGCGTGTCTCACCTCGACGTGGATTACGGAGATTTGGCCGAGGATGCAAGTTGTCTCCAGGCTTAATCGGACCCTTCCAGGTCCTCAGCAGGATTGGCGAGGTGGCCTATCGCCTGGCTCTACCACCTCAGTTGCACCGGGTGCACGACGTCTTCCACGTATCTCAGCTGAGTAGGTACGTGCACGACCCGACGCATATCATTGACTATGGGAAGCTGGATGTTGATGATGGGGTGACTTTTGCGGAGGTCCCAGTGGAGATCGTGGATCAACAGGAGTGGGTACTACGTGGACGATCGATTCCTCTAGTGCGCATAAGGTGACAACATGGGAACCTCCAGGAGAGCACTTGGGAGCGAGAAGCTCAGATGCGTGCTCAGTACCCACATTTGTTTCCATAGTTTATGATGTATCTTTACGGGGACGTAAAGCCCTGAGGTGGGAGTGATGTAAAGACCCGTAAATTTCAAGGAAATTTTTTGTCTTAATTTTCTTTGGAATTTTACATGAACGCAATTTCTGAAGGCACCAGATTCTGAGGCCCGGTGTGCCCGGAATCATTTTCCGAAATTTGGCTCGGGTACATTCAGTGAAGGAACGAGCGGGTTTTTCTAACTTTTAAACCAAGTGCTCGGAATCGAATTCTGAGGGCACCAATGAAATCGCAGCGCCGGTAATTGCTTAGAAACGCCTCTTTCGGAGTTGCGTTTGCTCAGGTGTGGTTTTTAATTTTTGGGCTTTAAGTTAAGATATAAAATAAAGTGGTCCGACAACTTTATTTTTATTTCACTTAAGCCACTTAAAAGCCACTTAAAGCTACTTAAGCTGAGTTGATGCGGATAGGGTGCTATCCAAAAATATCCTACCCTCTTGGTAGGATATTTGTGAGGTGGGGCCTGCACGAGCCCCACCGTTTCTTTTCCGCTAAGTAAAGCACCCGCGGAAACCCCTCATTATGAAAGTCAACTGACGCGTTTTCTTAATTTCTTAGCGCACCAATTAATTGGGCGGTTTTATTCGTTGAATTAATTCTATGAATTAATGGGTCGTTACTTATCTTTTTTTTTGTTTGTTGGCATGTTAATAAAATAAGACCAATGCTTTTTCTCCTTAAGTGTTGTTCGTTGAGAGGATTTGAAAGAAACCTCAAGTTCTTCATCCTCCTTCGCGAAAAACGCGAAGAACGCAAAGAACGCGAAGAACGTCGGCCTCCGATGAAGTACGCCGAACCCGCAGAAATCGACAACGCGACGCCGTGTGCCGCGACGCCGATGTTTCCTCTCCCGCGACATTCTTCTGCGACGTTCCTTCATCCGCAACAAAATCTCCGATCATCCGTTGAGGTGAGAGATTTCGGTTCTTTAATTTTTCTTTACGGATTATAACAACACATGGATTTAATCAATATAATTAAATCTGTTGTTTCTTGGTCCTCGGAGTTCGTCGACGCAACGCCGGATACCGCGACGACGCGACTGTCCCCTCCTTCCGTGATGATCAATTCCGCGAAGAACGGGCGTGCGACGACTTGACCGAGGTATGGATTTTATTTGGAAATAACTTTTTATACCCGTAGTTGTTTTCTTCTAAAACAAAAGAACCTGGATCAAGTGCAATTTTAAATTATTAAAATTGTTTTGATACGTTTATCTTGTGTGGATTATTCTTCCCAATTGTTATCGCCTAAGGCGGAGGGTGCGGGCCAGACGAACACGGCCCGACAACCCTCCGCAGTTCTTCATTGTTGTGCAGATTTGGCGAGCGACGACAAAACATGTCGCAAAGGCGATTTGATGTTTCCGCAGTGAAGAACGGGACCCGGGAGGAGCAGCGGCGCAGACGGGAACGGAATCGTACCACCGGAGCGACTCCGGTGGCTGGAGGCAGCGGCAACGGACCCGCGACCGCGCGGGTCCGGCGCACTAGGGGACATGGCTTTGCCGCGTCCGTTGACCAGGGCGGCCCCCCGCGGGGGTCGCGGTGTTGTCATGCGGGGGTAGTGCACCCCCCGCATTGCTCGGCCGCTCGGCCGTGCCGAGCCGGGCCGGCTGGTCGGGCCGGGCCGTGCCCTGGTCGGGCCGGACCGGGTCCATCTGGGTCGGACCCGGGTCGGGGAAACCCGGTTCGGCCAACCCAGGGGGGGGGGGGGGGGGGGGGTCGGGCCGGGTCGGCCCGGGCCCAGACCCCCCAGTCTCCAGACGTTTTTCGGTCTTTTGCCCGTAACTTGAGCTACGGGTCTCCGATCGACGCGCCGTCAGCGGCGACGCGATCCTTGGATCGAGTCGGTCATTTAGGTATATCACACTCAAGGTTTCGGAATACTTTAGGTTCGGCCGAGTTGGTTCGTACACGAAACCAACCGAGCCCTCGGAGCGGAAACGCTCATATCTTGAGTTCCGGAAGTCCGATTGATGTGCCGTCGACTTTGATGGAATACTCTAAGTGAGACGGATCTTTTGGCATACTCCGCCCGAGGTTTGGATGTAGGTGGAGTACGGTCGGGTTGGTGTTTCCTTAAAAACCAACCGGGCCCCTGGGACGAAAAAGCCAATAACTCTCAGACCGAGCGTCCGATTGACGCGCCGTCTGCGACGTTGAGTTTCTGTTGACGATACGGAACTTTTGGATACATCAACTCTCGACTATGTGTCAGTTGATGTATCAGCCTCTCGGCTCGTGGAGCGGACCCTCCGAATGAGCCTACTATGTGCGGGAACCCTAGTGCTGGCTGCGACTGCTTCTGTGACTGCGACGACGACTGTGCAGAGATCCTCAGTGGACTGCGAGGACTACTGCACTCAGCGATCTTGTGTGGATCAGTGCTACCGATCCTGTGTGGTTCTGATTCTGTGTGGGTCAGCGCTCAGCGGTTCTGTGTGAGCCAGCGCCTACAGGTCCTGTGTGGGCCCGATCCTGTGTGGGTCTTTGCGGGGGTTAGTACCTATCGATCCTTTGTGGGTCCAACGACTTAGATGGATCAGTGATCATCTCTATCATCATTTGAAGAAGTATACCTGTGTGAGCTGAATCCTGTGTTACTCTCCTTTGTGGATTGTGTTGAGCTATCCTATGTGGATTTACTGTTTACTCTCCTTTGTGGATTGTGTTGTGCTATCTTGTGTGGATTTACCTTTGCTTTCCTGTGTGGATTGGGCTGTGCTTGGGCTCGGGTGTTGGAGCCGAATGAGAATTGATGACATAGGTATATGTATGGGCATATACCTAAGCAGTGTCGATGTTACTTCGTGATTGTGTCTTCCCTTTGTGGTTTATCCTTTGTGGATTTCGGGAGACCTTCGGGGGTCTCGGGGTCCCTACTGAGTAGCTTATACTCACCCCTGCACGGGCTATGCCCGCACTACGTTGTGTTGGTTGCAGACGACGGACAACACTAATTGTGGTGGAGGCTTGCGGAGCAGGTCGGTACCTGGAGGTGGACCACTGGGCGGGACGTGCTCGGAGCGGACGATGGGACCGAGGAGCTGTGGAGGCTATCTGTACCCACCCTTCAGGTGAGACTTCCAGAGGACGGCTCGACGCTGCGGCTTTTCTTTTTAGTTTCTATTTTCCCCTTTCAGTTGTACTTTACAGTTGGGCTTGTATTTCCGGCCCCTTTTACTTTCAGCACTGCTTGTTACAGTTTTTACTTAGTGTTTACTCTTTTCGCTTGCTTACTCTGTGGTGGTTGTTTACTTTACAAAGGCAATGCCTTCCCTGTTTATCGGGATTTACGCCTTGGTGCTAGTCACCAGCCCCTGGCCTATGGAAGGCGGGCTTGGGGTAGTCATGGCATGGGCCCTGAGGATGGGTCGTGAAAGGATCCCATCGTGCAGAATTCATAGGGGTACCATGAGGGAATCTAAAACACTAATATGTGGAATTAAATACACAATCCATCTCATGGTTCCAAGGGTGATCCACCACATGGTATTTCCAGTGACTAATCTATGAGGAATCCAATGTATCTTGTGTCATTCCTTAGCTTTGAGCATAATTGAATCAAATGTGGAATCCACCAATGGAATTCATGTTAGTCCCCTAAAGGACTCCATGATCCCTTAAGTAATTCTACCCATTTCATGTATCATACTATATCCAAGGGATAACACTACAACCATCCAACTCACAACTAGAATTTATAAAAGGAAAAACCAATTACTAAAATCATATTTACCTATAATAAATTTATCTTCAAACAATATGGTTATTAAAACTCAAGCCTCTATGAAATATATCTAATAAATTTGTAAGAGTTTTATCTTTTCTCTTAGGATTTGTCAATATATAATGGGAAACACATTTTAGGTTTATTATAAGATCACTATTTAACCAACACAGCTATTTAGAAATTTATTTCAATGTTGGGTTCATTTCACCATTCCAAATCTCATATATAAAAAATGTTTTCCAAATACCGATTCCAAACACCCAACACGTGTCATCAATACCATTCCTCCTTATTCCATTTCAAAAAATATATAGTTTACTAATATTGAAATATGACTCAGGTATCATCTCTAATTAAAACAAAATTTAATTAGTTAATTTCCATAGTGATGGTCAATTCCAAGGTGGTCTACAATAAACCACATTCCCATTAAACTTGAACATGTAAAGGGTGAAACAAAGGAAAATTTTCAATTTAAAAAACTTAATTAAATTCTTATGGTTACAATTAGACAAACTGATGATCTTTTTATCCCATACACATAGAAAATACAATGATACTATTGAAAAATTTTAGGACCACCTGCCTTTATCAATGCTTTCAAAAATATTCCAAAGGTTGGGAAAAGCTGCTAAGGTCTGTCAATGCTCACATCACCAACTGGGTGCAAAACCTATTCAATGGAATAATAATAAATTAATTTTAATAAAAATTTATAATTATTATAATGTTTAACAAAAAATATTGATAACGGTGAAACACCCACTAGAAGCTCTCACTACATCAAAACCAAGACCAACCTCTCACCCAAGACCCGGGGTGTACCCCAAACTACATTATATGAAAAATTTCTAAAGAATTACTCTAGCACTAAAATTAATCAATTTCAATTTAAATGTATAATCCTCAAAAAATTGATGGTGCATCGTACCATTATCGAAACATCAGGAAACGACATACATATTTTCTCTCACGGTCTATTCTTTAAAAATCATATGAAGAACCTAATAGAAATAGATTATTCTTCCATTATTTGATGGAATCAAAATAGAAGTACTAAATTAGAGAATATAAAAATTATATATGAGGAAGAAAGAGAGAAAATGATGTTTTTAGGATAAATCTTAGCTCAAAACATGAAGAATTGTGCATGAACCATCCAAAACCCAATGGTGTTGAATGTGAGGATATGTTCTTGGTCGAATGGGATGGGTACATATAGGATAGGATAAATGAAATATAGGAGTTGTGATTAAAATTAAATAATTAAAAAATATACTTTTCGCTATTTATTAAAGGACACGTGGTTGGCCAAATTGTGTGACAACTATTCAAACCCCTTTAACAAAAAACACTCCGTCTCACTTGGTTTAGCCAAAGTTTTACAAACCACCCCATTATATGGTTTAACACACCATGACCCTCATATATTCAAGTTTGATGTCCGGGGTACATAGTTTTCACAAATAATATACCACAATCTATTTTTCTAAAAACTAAAACTCAGAACCTCGAGCCCTCTAAACACTACTACGACTTATCCAAGAAATTAGGATATCTCCCCAGACTCAAACCATATCCAAAACCTTTATCTTGAGAACCAACAAAAATAATAATTTAAATAGAAATCTATATTAAAATCTAGATAATCCACCAATAGATATATTCAATCTCATATTGAATTTTAATGGGTTGTACGGTCATGAGGCATTACAATATAAATAGGTGATGAGATATACTTCGGTGAGCAATGGTTATTTAATGTTTGTTTTTTATTTATACTTGATATTGAATTGTTATATAGATAAAAAAATTAAGGTTTTATAAATGGATAAATAATTAAATGATCACTAATATCCTCGACTATCAAATAGAAGGGTCTTGATATGGTCAGACAATGATATTAAAGCAGTGAATGGCCATTAGGGTCAAGGTTAAACTTGATCACTAGGACCAGGTGGATAAATTAAGCTTAAGTCCTAGGTAATACACAGTCACTGGGGTTGAAATTTTGAAATGTTAATTGTAGTAAATTTTATAAATGTCCAATGGGGTTTCAAAATGATATGACCAGTAGGTGGAGGATATGACATTGAGTTATAGATTGATACAAGCCAGCTGGGACATATGAAATGGAAGCCATCATGGTCATCCTGTAATATCCTATCAGATTTTAATATTCTTTATACCTAAATATTTATAATCAGGATCGATACACTATCACGGTTAAATATATATAAGGCTGGACATTATGGTGGTGTAGTAAGAACACAACGACTTGACTTGATTGTTTCATTGTAACATCCCAAGTAAGTAATGAATAATAGATATTTTATCTATGTCTATTAATGAATTAGATAGTGTTTTAGAGGCTTAAAATGAAAATAAATCCAATCTTAAGCATGAAATACACTAATATTTTTAAAAGATTGTTTTACTGCCTTTGATGGAAAAACATTTTTGAATCTATCTTTTGACAATTTTATAAACTATGTTTGTCAAAATAAACTTATTCTTTATGATTGGGACATCAAAATTTAATTTGTGTGAATTTTTGGTATTTTTCTGACAATGTTCATTTTTTAATGAATAGTGAAAAATACTGCATTTTACATCAAAACTGCTTTTTAATCTAATTTATTTATATGATTAGATTATCTTTTGAATTGGTTTTGAAGTGAAATTAGAATATATTTTTACCATTTAATCCACTGGTGGTCATTGGAATCAATTTCAATTTGAAATTGGACTTAAACTGGTGTCAATCTTCTGATACTTATTGTTTCATAAAAACACGCTATTTGTCATAACAACTGGAATTAATTATTAAATTAATTAATGTGACTTATATGTTTTGAATTTTGTAAAATAGACTTCATTTTTGAATTCGGAATATCAAATATAGCTTAGGGTTAATTTTTGGTAATTTTCTGAAAAACATCAATTTTTGATGAATAGTGAAACCACTAAGTGGTAGTTAAAGAAACTGCTTTTTCGTTTAAATGAAACTTTGCCACTTTTGTGTTCTGAATTTCAAAAATCCGACATACATGGTTGTCATTAAGAAGTAAAATGTGGTTCAATGAGATTAAAATAATTTTTTGGTGAATAGTAACTTATTAAGTTTTTAATCGCGATTAGTGGTAATTAGGGTAGTTAAAGGTAAAAATAATGCTTTAATAATATGGAATGACCTAGACACATGTCCTAACCTTATTGGATGTGTAATGACCGACCAAGACAAGCCATGGGTCAACTTGGGGACCCCATGGAGCCACTTTGGTTGGGAAATTACATAAATAACTTTTTATTTAATGTTAAATTAAAAATGACACAAACATGAGTTATTTTACGAAAACAATTTTTATATGGGGTTATACAGCTCCGATTTTTGACTATAAATATTCATTGGAAAGATAAAACGATTTCCTACATCATAGTAGTTTTTTTATATTGTTTTTGACATTAAATAAATAAATTTATTTATGACATCATAATTATGTAGTGATTACCTCATTAATAAAGGATTTAAATAAAATGAAAAGATAATGTAAAATCTATGACCTACACATGTCCAAAACATATTGGATGGGTGGATTTAGAACCCTTATCACCTTACCCTCGAATTATATCAATGTGGGACCTTTTGAATCCGAAACTCTTTTTAAAATAAAGTAACTTATCTTTACTTTCCAAGAGTGCCCCTCCTCTCCTCTTATAAAAGGCCCCCACCTCTACCTCATTTCACACACTCCTCCAGCCTTTGGCTCGGCCATCACCTGCCCATTTACTCTCTCCACTTCCCTCTATTACTCCTTGAAGCCTCACTTTGGGAAGAAGTCTTTTCAAGGAAGCCTTTGATCTCAAACCAAAGGAAGTTACCCGATTTTAAGGTAATGTCTTCTTTTGAGTCCTTTTGTTTTATTTTGCTTCTCCAACCCCCTAAACTCTTTTTATTCTCTTATTTTGTAACAAATCCAGTATCCTAAATATACTAGGATGTTGTTATAAGAATGATTCAAGCTACACTTACACACACCTACATCTAATGGTTAAAGAACATACGGTTTCCGTGGATGGTGAATTTATGCCTCCCGAAATGATGATTGTTCAACAATCCTTTAACACCTTTAAAGGTGGCCATTAAGATGTCACTATATTTATATATGATATATAATATTTTTATGTTTTCTTTAAGCTTCTGTATTTTTTATTTTGGGTATACCTTTATGGTCTCCATTATGGGTAAACGCGATATCTTCATTTAAGAAAGTGCGGACTACCGCCCCCTCAAAGTGATTTGATTCGTTAAATACCATATATGGGACGTATAAAGGATGGAACTATGATATTATATATTATATTATAATGGAATTATAATATACCTTTATATCATTATGATTCCATTCTATAAAATACGAAATAGAAATGAAAGTAGCG
The DNA here is from genome assembly GCA_963277665.1 of Viscum album. Lineage (NCBI taxonomy): Eukaryota > Viridiplantae > Streptophyta > Magnoliopsida > Santalales > Viscaceae > Viscum > Viscum album. Next base: position 483,330,458 of record OY728139.1, read on the forward strand.
TTCATGCGTACGTACGGCTTACCGTCTCCATGAACGGTGCATTTCATTTATTACCTCTAAATTATTATGTAATATTATAAATGCATGTATATACTGTATATATATTACATATATGATATCTACATCATGAATACCATTCTGGATATAATGGATACATGAACAACATGTAATTATAAAGGGATTATTTTTGACTCAAGTACCAATGATCGTTAAAATGACCGTTATTAACTTAAATAATTACATAGTGTTCATTACATGTAAATAAGTGATATAAAAGGAATAATGAACTTGAAAAAGGTTCTTAAACAAGTAGAAATTAACTCAAGTTTATTATTTAGGAGATTAAAGAACGACAGAGTCAAGTCGGATTCGAGGTATGGGACTTCGTCTCAATCTCCTTTAATTGAGGCATATTTTGTTTTATACACAACCTTCTTTTATACGGTGTATAAACCCCTTTGACTTTTTACGTTTATTCAAAAGGAATATTTTTTATACGAAGCGTTTACTAAACGACAAAAGGGAATGTTTTTGTCGTACGTATGCGGCGACAACGACTTCTCCGCCGTCTTGACCATTATTTGAGTTTCAGCTTCCTCTTCAAGCCATACCATCTTTTTAAAAGAAAAATAAATACCATGTTTAACTTTTCTTTTATTTTGGTATTGAAAATGGTTTTCATAATGTTTTTATATCAATGTGTTATTGATATCTTGTGATTGAAAGGTGGGAATGTTATGCATGTTTTATGTGATATGATTATGTTGAGGTTCTTGGGAATTATTATGAAAACAGGTGGTTCCGTGATAAACTAAGGGCGGGTGAGCCCGATATAGCTCTCCAATGCATTGGGTAACGCGAAGGAGTGAAACGTTAAGGTTTCTCCGAAGAGATTTAGGGAATATACTGTGATGGGTATTCCAAACGTAACCAAGAGGGTTACTCCCTATGTAAGAATGTTATGAATGCCTCAAGTTACCTTTATGTCTTATGATTTCTATGATTTACTCATAATTTGATGAGGTATGTTAAAGTACTTATGTTTTATGGGTAAATTATGATTTCATACTTGTGGATATATGTACCCATGTTTCCTTTCCATGTTTTTATAACCCATACTGAGATTTTTATGCTCATCCCAAGTTTTTTTGAAATGATTTTCACAGGTCAAGGGAAAGGTACATGATATGATGATAGTGTCAAGGAAGTGTCAAGAAAGAATCCATGTTTTATCTTAAATATGTTTCCATTTATGGGAATGAAGGATACTATCTTTATGTAACCACTTTGTTTATATGTGGAATGTAATTCAAGTTTTATGATCTAATTCCCTAAAACTCTAAACCCGAAAAGATCCTCAATGTGTAATCTTGTAATAACTCAAGATTAAGTAAGGTTTAAGGCGGGGGCCTTATAGTTGGTATCAGAGGTCGGTTTAGATAACTTTAGGAGTTAGAATTCTATTAAATGATTATTCAAAAAAAATTGAAATGATATAGCATTTGAATATTACCATGTTGCTTCATCTAAAACATGTTTGTTCAGAATGGTTTTCCGGAGAGGGAACAGGGAAGCAGTGCTAGGAAGGCATACAGAAGGAAATAACCTTCCGAATCAGCATCCCGAGATGGTCGGAATTGGAACTGAACAGTTTGTTGTAGTGATGGCACAGTTGACTCAGGATATAAATGGTGGTGGTATCCATGCACGAGATCAGCCAGATCAACTGCAGAGGAACATGTCAGTGGTGGAACATTTCATGAGGCAACATCCCCCATCATTCAGAGGATCATCTGACCCTATGTTAGCTGAAGGGTGGATTAAAGCACTGGAGAAGATTTTCGATGTCATGGGGTGTTCAAACAATCAAAAGGTTAGTCTTGCTATTTATCGTTTGGAGGGTGAAGCAGATCAGTGGTGGTCGATGGTTAAAAATATCAGGGACACTGATGAGATTGATGCTCTCGACTGGGATGAATTCAAAGGTATGTTTCTTGAGAAGTATTTTCCTAAGGCTGTTCGACTTAGTATGGAAAAGCAATTCTTGGAATTGAGGCAAGAGGAAGACTCAGTGGCTGCCTATGAAGAAAGGTTCACTTGATTGGCAATGTATGCTCCAAATTTTATCCGAGAACTTGATAGTAAAATCAATCATTTTTACTCAGGATTAAAGCCAAAATATCGAAGGGCATTAGCTTCTCGTGAGTTTAAAAGTTATGAAAAGCTTGTTTGATGTGCTGAGAAGGTGGAAATGGAGTTTTATGATGACCAAGTGTTCTATAACAACCAACAGAAGAAGAGACCGAGGTGGCAAGAGAAAGGTAATAATTCTTCAAAAAAGTCTGATGGTAAGAAAACTAAGTTTCCAGTTTGTGATAAATGTGGAAAAAGGCATGCGGGGGAATGTCTTCTGAATTCTGGAAAGTGCTACCGATGTGGTAAGATGGGACATAAGGCTCGTGATTGCACTGAAAAGGATCAAGGTGAAGGTAAGACCAAATTTGATTTACAGTTAGTGAAATGTTATAACTGCAATGAGATGGGTCACTATGCAAACGAGTGTCCAACAAAGAGCTTGAGTGATGGGAAGCAGTTAGACTACAAGCAGAAAGGGGTGGTGAAATCCTTTGAAACTACTTCAACAGATGTCGGGCCATCAAATGAAGTTGTATCAGGTACTTTGTTTGTTTTTTCAGATTATGCCAGTGTGTTGTTTGATTCGGGGTCTACACATTCTTTCATCTCTGAAACCTTTTCTAGTAAAATGGGAATACCATCTCAAGAAATGACTCCTGAACTTTTGGTAAAAACACCTGGGGGAAATGTTGAGGCAAAAAGAATTTATAAGAATCTTCCTATCCTTATCTGTGGAAAGAACCTACTTGCAAACCTTATTGTTCTACCTCTAGTAGAGTTTGATTTTATTCTGGGTATGGATTGGCTCTCTATTTACCATGCTAAGATTGACTGTAGATGTAAAGAAGTTTCTTTTCAGAAAGACTTTCAGTTTGTGTACAAGAATGAACCCTTACTGTTGATAACTTATCAAGAGGCCGAGAAACTTGTAAAAGATGGAAATGAATGTTACCTTGCACACATCGTTGAAAATAAAGGAACTGTTCAGATTAATGATGTGCCAGTGGTAAATGAGTATCCTGATGTTTTTCCTGATGTGTTGCCTGGAATAATACCAGATCGAGAAGTTGAGTTTACTATTGACTTAGTTCCTGATGCTAAGCCAATTTCAAAACCTCCTTATCGAATGGCTCAAATTGAACTTTTAGAGTTGAAGGAGAAATTGCAAGATTTATTAGAGAAAGGTTTCATTCGACCTAGCACATCACCATGGGGTGATCCTGTTTTATTTGTTAAAAAGAAAGATGGTTCTATGAGACTTTGCATTGATTATAGAGCCTTGAATAATATCACTATTAAGAACAAATATCCTTTTCCTCATATCGATGATTTGTTTGATCAGCTCTAGGGAGCTCAGTTTTTTTCAAAGATTGACTTGAGATCGGGGTACCATCAGCTGAAGGTAAAGGAGGCGGGCCTCGGAGCGGCTTCTTCTCCCAAACCCACGGCGCCTAGGGTTTTTTCCAATCCCATTTCCCCATCCCCCTCCGGCCTAGTCTGTTCGCGGCGGCTGTCCCTGGTCTCGGCTCGGTGTGGGCGTGGTCGCGCATCCGGTTCTCTTGTTCGGAGTCCTCTTCTCGGTGGGGCTCGGCTTTCTCTCGGCGGTGCTCTGTGTTCGGCTCGGCGCGGCGCGGTTCGCCCCTCTGAAGGAGACGTGCTTGGCGTCTTCTGGCGGGCAAGTGGTGTTTGCCGTCGACAACGAGGCTTGACTCCTGGATGGTTTACCGGCTTGTCCGGCGCGACCAGGTTCTTCAGCAGTTTCTAGTGCAGCTCGCCCCAGATCTAAGCGGCTCGGAGGGGGAGGCTTTGCGAATCAGTCTCTGTGAGTTTCTCAGGTTTTTGTTTTGGTATGTCATGGTTTTTGCAATTGGCTGGATTTGGATTTGGTTTGGTTCAACGTCGATGGATCTTTTCTATTTCCTGCTGGTTTCTTGCCTTCGCGGTGGAGCTTTGTGGTTCGGGAATGCTTGAAGGTTCTGGATCTGTTTAAGTTGTTGAAGGAGGTTGCACCTTTTGATTTCTTTTGACTTGGTGAAAGTCGATTTGGTTTGGATTTGCTGGTTGCTGCTCTTTTCAATTTCTTCATTTTTGCGTTGGATTGTTTTGGATGAATCTGCTCTGGGATCTCATGGATCTGTGTTGCGCGATGGTTGGAATTGCTCCTCCGAACTTGCGATTTTCTTTTGGAAAGAACTCGCGTTTGCAGTGATGATGTCTTGTTGTTGCTGAAAGCAGTGGTGATGTCTTGTTGAAGGATGAAATCAGTGGCATGGTTATGCAACCGAAGAGGAGAATTCAGGTGGCCGTGAAGACTGTTTGAAGTGATATGTGTTGTTTAATTCGGTTATTTTGTATTTTGGACTTTGGAGTTTGGATTGTGGGTGATCGTTTGATGTCTGTAGGTTCTCACTAACCCAAAAAGTGACTTATTTGAAAATTAAAAAAAAGAAGTTTCAGTCAGAAGGTAAAGGAGGCAGATATTCCCAAGACCGCGTTCCGTACGAGATATGGCCATTATGAATTTGTAGTAATGCCTTTTGGGCAAACCAATGCACCTGCTGTATTCATGGACTTAATGAATAGAATTTTCCATGAGTTCTTGTATAAGTTTGTGGTGGTTTTCATTGATGATATTTTGGTTTTTTCTAAAAGTAAATAGGAGCATGAAATACATTTAAGGGTAATCTTGCAAACCTTAAAAGAAAAGAAACTGTATGGAAAATTCAGCAAGTGTGAGTTTTGGTTGCAAAAAATTTATTTCCTTGGTCATATTGTTTCTAAAGATGGAATAACTGTTGATCCTGCAAAAACAAAAGTTGTGGAAGAATGGCCAAGACCCACAAATGTAACCGAGATTCGTAGCTTCCTTGGTTTGGCAGGCTATTACCGAAGGTTTGTTAGAAATTTTTCACGATTATCCAGTCCAATGACTAAGCTAACTCAGAAGGGTGTTATGTTTATCTGGACAAAAGAATGTGATTATTGTTTTTAGGAATTGAAAAGAAGATTGGTGAATGCTCCAGTTTTGGCACTACCTTCCAGGAATGGTGATTTTGTTATATACAGTGATGCTTCATTGAAAGGACTTGGCTGTGTCCTAATGCAGAATGATCAGGTAATTGCTTATGCTTCACGACAGTTGAAAACTAATGAGGTAAATTACCCTACACATGATTTGGAATTAGCTGCTGTTGTTTTTGCTTTAAAAATTTGGAGGAATCATTTGTATGGAGTAAAGTGTGAAATATATACCGATCACAAAATTTTAAAGTATATATTCACTCAGAAAGAGTTAAACATGAGACAAAGGAGATGGCTGGAATTAATCAAGTATTATGATTGTACAATTCATTACCATCCGGGAAATGCAAATAAAGTGGCTGATTCTTTGAGTCGAAAAAGTAATGCTTCATTAGCAATGTTGCATTTGGAACATGATCCTTTGGTTAAGGATTTGATGAACTTTGGCATAGAAGTTTTTGGTGCAGGAATTCCTTCTGTTTTGTTTCAGTTATCAGTGAGATCTTCTCTATCAGGCAGAATCAAGCAAGCACAGAAGTAAGACAGTGAGTTGCAAAAAAAGGTAGAGCTGGTTCAGAAAGGTAAGTTGACTGAATTCAAAATTGATAATGATTGCGTTTTGAGATTTGGGAAGAGATTGTGTGTGCCTTGTGATTCACAGTTGAAGAGAGATTTGTTATGCGATGCTCATAGTTCTCCATTTTCAGTTCATCCGGGCAGTACTAAGATGTATAGAGATCTGCGGGAGTATTACTGGTGGGATGGAATGAAATGGGATATTGCTGATTTTACTGTGAAGTGTTTGACATGTCAATAGGTTAAAGCAGAGCAGTAGTTACCGAAAGGGATGCTTTAGCCTTTACCAGTGCCAGAGTGGAAATGGGAGAATATATCCATGGACTTTGTTGTGGGATTACCGAAGACATCTCGAGGTAATAATGCAATCTGGGTTATTGTTGATCGCTTGACCAAATTTGCTCATTTCCTTGCTATACGAGATACTTTCTCTCTTGATCAACTTTCCTGTTTGTATCTTAAAGAGATAGTCAGGTTACATGGAGTTCCTCTCTCCATTATATCGGATCGTGATCCCAGGTTTACTTCTAACTTTTGGAAAGGCCGTCAGAAGTCGATGGGTACTGAATTAAATTTTAGTACAGATTTTCATCCTCAATCAGATGGGCAGTCAGAATGAACAATTCAGACCTTGGAGGATATTCTACGAGCTTGTTCGATGGATTATCAGGGAATTTGGGACCAACATCTTTCTTTGGTTGAATTTTCATATAATAACAGTTTTCATTCCAGTATACAGATGGCACCATTTGAAGCGTTATATGGGAAGCGGTGTCGAACTCCAGTTTTCTGGGATGAAGTGGGTGAAAGGAAGTTGATGGTACCAGAATTGGTAGAAGAGTTGGCAGAAAAAGTTCAGCTGATTCAGAAGTACATGAGAACAACTCAGAGTAGGCAGAAGAGTTATGCAGACTACAGGAGGAAGGATCTATCCTTTGAGGTAGGTGATCATGTTTTTCTGAAAGTATCACCATGGAAAAGTGTGATGCGATTTGGTAAGAAAGGAAAGCTGAGTCCAAGGTTCATTGGACCATATGAAATTCTGGACAGAGTTAGATCAGTTGCTTACCGAGTGGCTTTACCTCTGAGTTTATCTCAGGTACACAATGTTTTTCATGTTTCAATGTTAAGGAAGTACATGCCCGATCTATCTCATGTTTTGAGTCCAGAGGTAGTTCAGCTGGAAGAGAACCTATCTTATGAGGAACAACCGGTCCAGATTCTTGACCACAGGGAGCAAGTGTTACGGAATAAGGTGATTCACCAAGTAAAGGTTTTGTGGAAAAACCACATGATTGAAGAGGCAACATGGGAATCTGAAAATGCAATGAGGGATAAGTACCCCCATTTATTCGATAAGTAAATAAATTGCGGGGACGCAATTTTCTAAAGGGGGGAAGGATGTAACATCCCAAGTAAGTAATGAATAATAGATATTTTATCTATGTCTATTAATGAATTAGATAGTGTTTTAGAGGCTTAAAATGAAAATAAATCCAATCTTAAGCATGGAATACACTAATATTTTTAAAAGATTGTTTTACTGCCTTTGATGGCAAAAAAATTTTGAATCTATCTTTTGAAAATTTTATAAACTATTTTTTTCAAAATAAACTTATTCTTTATGATTGGGACATCAAAATTTACTTTGTGTGAATTTTTGGTATTTTTCTGACAATGTTCATTTTTTAATGAATAGTGAAAAATACTGCATTTTACATCAAAACTGCTTTTTAATCTAATTTATTTATATGATTAGATTATCTTTTGAATTGGTTTTGAAGTGAAATTAGAATATATTTTTACCATTTAATCCAATGGTGGTCATTGGAATCAATTTCAATTTGAAATTGGACTTAAATTGGTGTCAATCTTTTGATACTTATTATTTCATAAAAACATGCTATTTGTCATAACAGCGGGAATTAATTATTAAATTAATTAATGTGACTTATATGTTTTGAATTTTTTAAAATAGACTTCATTTTTGAATTCGGAATATCAAATATAGCTTAGGGTGAATTTTTGGTAATTTTCTGAAAAACTTCAATTTTTGATGAATAGTGAAACCACTAAGTGGTAGTTAAAGAAACTGATTTTTCGTTTAAATGAAACTTTGCCACTTTTGTGTTCTGAATTTCAAAAATCCGACATACATGGTTGTCATTAAGAAGTAAAATGTGGTTCAATGAGATTAAAATAATTTTTTGGTGAATAGTAACTTATTAAGTTTTTAATCGCGATTAGTGGTAATTAGGGTAGTTTAAGGTAAAAATAATGCTTTAATAATATGGAATGACCTAGAAACATGTCCTAACCTTATTGGATGTGTCATGGCCGACCAAGACAAGCCATGGGTCAACTTGGGGACCACATGGAGCCACTTTGGTTGGGAAATGACATAAATAACTTTTTATTTAATGTTAAAGTAAAAATGACACAAACCTGAGTTATTTTACGAAAACAATTTTTATATGGGGTTATACAAGTCATATTTTTGACTATAAATATTTATTGGAAAGATAAAAATATTTTCTACATCATAGTAATTTTGGATAATTTTTTTGACATTAAATAAATAAATGTATTTATGACATCATAATGATGTAGCGATTACCTCATTAATAAAGGATTTAAATAAAATTAACAGATAATGTAAAATCTATGACCTAAACATGTCCAAAACCTATTGTATGGGTGTATTTCGAACCCTTATCACCTTACCCTTGAATTATATCAATGTGGGACCTTTTGAATCCGAAACTCTTTTTAAAATAAAGTAACTTATCTTTACTTTCCAAGAGTGCCCCTCCTCTCCTCTTATAAAAGGCCCCCACCTCTACCTCATTTCACACACTCCTCAAGCCTTTGGCTCGGCCATACCCTGCCCATTTACTCTCTCCACTTCCCTATCTTACTCCTTGAAGCCTCACTTTGGGCAGAAGTCTTCCCAAGAAAGCCTTTGAGCTCAAACCAAAGGAAGTTACCCGATTTTAAGGTAATGTCTTCTTTTGAGTCCTTTTGTTTTATTTTGCTTCTCCAACCCCCTAAACTCTTTTTATTCTCTTATTTTTTAAAAAATCCAGTATCCTCAATATACTATGATGTTGTTATAAGAAGGATTCAAGCTACACTTACACACACCTACATCTAATGGTTAAAGAACATACAGTTTCCGTGGATGGTGAATTTATGCCTCCTGAAACGATGATTGTTCAACATTACTTTAACACCTTAAAAGGTGGCCATTAAGATGTCACTATATTTATATATGATATATAATATGTTTATGTTTTCCTTAAGCTTCTGTATTTTTTATTTTGGTTATACCTTTATGGTTTCCATTATGGGTAAACGCGATATCTTTATTTAAGGAAGTGCGGACTACCGCCCCCTCAAAGTGATTTGATTCGTTAAATACCATATGTGGGACGTATAAAGGATGGAACTATGATATTATATATGATATTATACTGGAATTATAATATACCTTTATATCATTATGATTCCACTATATAAAATACGAAATAGAAATGAAAGTAGCGTTCATTCGTACGGCTTACCGTCTCCATGAATGTTGTATTTCATTTCTTACCTCTAAATGATTATGTAATATTATAAATGCACGTATATACTATATATATATGACATATATGATATCTAAATCATGAATACCATTCTGGATATAATGGATACATGAACAACATGTAATTATAAAGGGCTTATTTTTGACTCAAGTACCAATGATCGTTAAAATGACCGTTATTATCTTAAATAATTACATAGTGTTCATGAAATGGCAATAAGTGATATAAAAGGAATAATGAACTTGAAAAAGGTTCTTAAACAAGTAGAAATTAACTCAAGTTTATTATTCAGGAGATTAAAGAACGACCGAGTCAAGTCGAACCCGAGGTATGGGACTTCGTCTCAATCTCCTTTCATTGAGGCATATTTTGTTTTATACACAACCTTCTTTTATACGGTGTATAAACCCCTTTGACTTTTTACGTTTATTCAAAAGGAATCTTTTTTATACGAAGCGTTTACTAAATGACAAAAGGGAATGTTTTTGTTGTACGTATGCGGCGACAACGACTTCTCTATCATCTTGACCATTATTTGAGTTTCAGCTTCCTCTTCAAGCCATACCATCTTTTTAAAAGAAAAATAAATACCATGTTTTACTTTTCTTTTATTTTGGTATTGAAAATGGTTTTCATAATGTTTTTATGTCAATGTGTTATTGATATCTTGTGATTGAAAGGTGGGAATGTTATGCATGTTTTATGTGATATGATTATGTTGAGGTTCTTGGGCATTATTATGAAAACGGGTGGTTCCGTGATAAACTAAGGGCGGGTGAGCCCGATATAGCTCTCCAATGCATTGGGTAACGCGAATGAGTGAAACGTTAAGGTTTCTCCGAAGAGATTTAGGGAATATACTGTGATGGGTATTCCAAACATAACCAAGAGGGTTACTCCCTATGTAAGAATGTTATGAATGCCTCAAGTTACCTTTATGTCGTATGATTTCTATGATTTACTCATGATTTGATGAGGTATGTTAAAGTGCTTATGTTTCATGGGTAAATTATGATTTCATACTTGTGTATATATGTACCCATGTTTCCTTTCCATGTTTTTATAACCCATACTGAGCTTTTTATGCTCATCCCATGTTTTTTTGAAATGATTTTCACAGGTCAAGGGAAAGGTACATGATATGATGATAGTGTCAAGGAAGTGTCAAGAAAGAATCCATGTTTTATCTAAAATATGTTTCCATTGATGGGAATGAAGGATACTATCTTTATATAACCACTTTGTTTATATGTGGAATGTAATGCAAGTTTTATGATCTAATTCCCTAAAACTCTAAACCCGAAAAGATCCTCAATGTGTAATCTTGTAATAACTCAAGATTAAGTAAGGTTTAAGGCGGGGGCCTTATATTCATATTGATTAGTATATATATTATTCACTATATTAGAAAATTATTTTCATATATATATATATATATTATTGTATATATTAGGGTATATTTTTTGATCTCCAACTTAATTTTTTACTCACACACTAAAAATTCACACCAGTGGAAAGAAAAATATTGTATTTAGGATTAATGTCAGGGGAATGGCATATAGATAGTTATTATTAATAGAAAAACATAGATAAGGGAACTAAATAGCTAAGAGAAATTTTACATCGATGTTCATATTTATTTTATAATTATTTTCCTATAAATATATTGTTCTATGGGTTATTATATAAGACACACATATGACATGTGTGACTGATTTGATTTTATGGGGTGTGACTAGAAAATCTCGGCCTTAGTATGTTATTTTATAATTGTTTATATTTAATTTCTTATTATATTATTTTCCATGATTTTATTTATATTATTGGATGTTTATGATAACAAGATATTAATCCTCCAATGACAAAAATAAAATCATCAATCCTAGTCATTAGCTTCTAGCATAACAGGAGGTGTGCAAAAGATAATATGGAAACTCTAACTCGATGATTCAAAAAAGGGGATGAAATAGTCGATCCTTGAATGAAATTTCAACCCTAAAATCACCATATTAACTGGTTTTGGTGTTAGTCAAATACAATGGAGTGTCTATATAGGAGGGTGAATAAGGGTATAAAAAAATTAAAATGTCACTTTCAAATAATTATTTTTCATAATTAATCAAAAATATATTCCCTCCCTTAGAGTGAATTGATGTTATAAATCAAAGATATATATAAGAAATTTTTACATGGTCTTTACACACATGCCTACATTAAAAGAGACGCATTTGAAGATGTGTCAGTGCACCAAATTCCAATAAAAGTGCACTTATTCTCTTCACAAATTAAAAATGGACCCACTAAGCCTCTAGGTTTACAACCAACAAAAGATTGAGATCTCATAACTATCCTCACTCAAAATAACTCACAACTCCTATAAGTTAACAATTAGATCTTATATAAATAATAAACATGAGTTTAGAAAATGAATAGTATTGTAATATAGTCTATTTTCATTAATATATTTAACTCTTTGAACTTCTATTAAGAAATATCTCCTTAGAATGTTCTCTCATCCATAAAATCTCTAAAGAATTCTCTCTTCTTCATATAATACTATGTTTATCTAATCTCTTAATATAAATTTTGAGTTTCCCTTTATAAAAACCTCATGTTACCCAATGTATAATGGGAACATTCATCCATTAATATCCACTAAAACTATTTTAAACCATTTATTTTAAAAAATTTATCTTTCATTTTAACTCAATTAGCCACAAAAAAGTGTGTCTCATCATTTAATGGTCTCTTCTAGGTCATCATTTGATTTTATTAACCACATCATCTAAAACTTCCTTATCCCAAGAATCTCACCATTTTGAAATTCAAACCTACATATCAACATGGAATATTGTTTAGTAGACTATATCATACTTATCTATGCATACTCCTCTGTCTAAAACTCTATGACATATGGATTCCTCCATATCTCCCTAACCATTTCTAGCACATTCTAGGAAAACCTAACCATCCACCTTGACGTCAAATATGGCTTGGAAAATCTCAAAGATCCCTATTTCAGTTAATCATATGTAAATACCATGTCTCACATAATATATGTTTCACACCACCCTATGGTATGAAAGGATTTCTCAAATCACTGATATGAAACATACATCATTAAACACGAGTGATTAGTCTATTTTGTTTAAAACAGACCATGAAACATTCCAAAAAACACCTAGCTTGTTTTGGGATTGGATTTTTTGATAAAACCTGACTTCCATTATAGTGTGTCCATTTAGAACAATCCATTCTTCTTCATATTTTGAAATAATTGAAAATAATATGATAACCCATATCTTTAATACACATTATTTAATGATTTATTACAAAAAACACACTTAATACAACCTCAAATATCAAGAGGACTAGTGTCCTTAGGAGATTATGTACATAAAAAATATTATAGAAATATGATATAAAGACCTTGTTGGTCAGAATGAGTATCTCAAGATAGGTGAATTGAGTACCGAATATTTTTTTGTTAAAAATAAGGTAAATTAAAACCCCCCAACTCAATTAAAATATCCCAATTAATCAAAACTACAGATTGAAATATGTTCTAATATTTTAAGATAATTCCCAAAGAGTGATTATGTATCAATTAAAAAGATGGATTCAGTGGCTGCCCCTAAAGAACGCGCCCTACATGCCTGGGAAATTTAAAATTTTCCCACAGTTGGTATCCCGCCGGCAGCCTCGCTTTTCGGGTTCTGCTCCCCCGGGGGATGGTCCGTCGGCCCCTTGGGGCTCCCCCTCTGGCATCAAGGCACACAGTCCGGTGTTATCTTTCAAACAGGATATCTGTGGTCCTCCCGGCGTCTCCTTCCCTCCTTGCTTCCCGGTTACCCACCCGGTCCATCCTTCGATGTCGCATGAGGGTTTTGGGTTTCGCTGGAGGTTAGTGCTTCAACCTTCGTGGAAGCCTCAGCGGAGCTCCGGTGGACGCTGGTAGCTCGTTTCGGCGCTTCACTTCCTCCCCTACCCGTTTTCAAGTGTTTTGTTGACTCCTGGGGTCTCTAGGCACCGGCCCGTATATCCATTATTCATAGAAACTCGTTCTGCCTTGTTCTCGCATCGGATGTGGATATCGTCTTGGCATGGTTCAAGGCCCCTCACAGCTTGGGGTGCTAGAGGTTAAGCTTGTCCTGATGGTCCATAGAGGTTCATAGGGGCAAGGAGCACTCACACGCCGCAGTCTAGATCTGTCTGTCGGGCCTCCCCCTGCCTTTCCAGAATGACGCCTTCCTTAAGGTGATTGGGGATTCACTCGGTGGCTTTCTGTGTACGGATGATTGCAAAAGTCGGGGAGATGAGACTGCGGTGGCCAATATATGTGTGGAGCTAGATCTATCACTTCCCATTCCAGAGAAACTGTCCCTAAAGGTGAAATATTCGTTCGTATGGAACCAGGACATCATCTACCTGGTGTTTCCTAGGTATTGCTCTGACTGTCAACTCCAGGGGCATTCTTTTCAACTCTGCAGGAATAGGCACTTTGGTCCTCGGCTACCTGCACCTGGAGGTCCCCCGACAGGTGAGGTTTCCTCTCCCAAAGGGCATGACCCTGTTTATGGCCGCAGGGTGCCAGGGATTGCACTCCCTCCTCCTAAGGGGAATGGCCTAGACCCGGGGGATACAGAGGACCCCCCCTCTTCCTTGAGCTTTCGGGAACATCTTCATAGCCTAGCAATGATACCATCCAACACGCATGACCCCCCTACGGTCACTGATTATCTTCCTCTTTTATGCAACCCCTCTCAGTGGCTTCAGAAGGGATTTCTCCCAGGCTGTTTCCTAATGTTTGGCCCTCTGATGCTCCCCAACTTCTTGTCCCCTACTACTGAAACTACACATAGGCCCCTCGATGATCCTTGGATCCTGGCTGGGAGTGTCCAAGGTTCTCTTGTTTTCACATTACGGAAGGAGGCTCGGGGCAGTGGGCGGAATAGCATATGCCTAGATGCAAAGCCGGGTCACCCAGATGATCGGCTAACCGAAATTCCTGGGCCTTTGGCTCGGTCCCTGCCGAGCGGGGTGAAGGGGAAATCTGTCAAACACTCACCACGTCCTAAATGGGCATCTCCAGAACCAGGTGCGTAGAGCCCAGGGATGTGTACAAGGCTCCGTTTGAAGCAAAAACAGATCCAACAATGCGCAATTTCCCTATGCAAAGAGACCATGTCGCCTGGGGCCAAAGCCGGGCTTTCCTTTCCCAAATGATTCCCATTTTTATATGGAACTCCCGTGGCATCAGGGCATGGGTTAAAACTGACTTCATCGTATCAGAATCCAGGAAACACAGGGCCCATATAGTCGTTATCCTTGAACACAAACAGCACCCCAAGAAGATCAAGGAGTTTTTTTCACAAAACCAGGATGAAAGGCTCACTGCATGCAGACCCTGTCAACAAACACATTTGGGTGTTCTGGAATAGGGATACTTTGGTTACACTCATCCAGGCAGGCGCGCAACATATTACAACCAGCGTAACCCACTGCACGGAGACTATCCTGGTGACCTTCGTCTATGGCAGTTGTGATGCGCAAAGGAGGGAGAGCCTGTGGCAGGAACTCAGTGGTTTCGACCCAAGGGAACTACCTTGGATCATTGGGGGTGACTTTGACGTGGTAACAGAACCAGTGGAGAGGAAAGGTAGAGGAGGATTCCCCATAAGGGCGAGCATGGACTTCGTCCAGTTCATGGGTGGCAATGGGTTAATGGATATGGGGTATGTGGGTGACCCTTTCACCTAGTGTAACAACCAACACGGGAATAGCTGCTGCTGGAGCAGGTTGGACCGTTTCCTTGCTAAAATCCATGCTCTATCCATATTTAAAAAGGCCAAGGTCAACCACCTTGTTCGCGGTATATCTGATCACTCACCACTTCTCCTTTCTCTATCCCCAGCACATTCCATGAACGATTGTTTCAGATTTAGTAGTCGGTGGAATGATAACTCAGGCTACCCACAAGTGGTCAGGGAAGTGTGGAGAGGACCGACTCAGGGTCACTCATGGACGGCCATCCACAACAATTTGAGGAAGCTGAAGCAGAGGCTGTATGGGTGGGCTAGGGATCTTCCTCCTGTCGATCAGAATATGGAAGAGATCAGGAGGGACGTGGAACTCTTGGAGACCAAAATGGAAGAGGACTGGGACGATGTGGTGTTTGATGAGCTTCTTGAAAAAAAAACCATCTGGCTGATCTGGTTCTGGCCCAGGAACGTCGGGCAAGGGAGGACTCGAAGATTAAATGGCTCTGTGAGGGTGTCAAAAACACAAGTTTCTTTAATGACTGCATCAAGGAGAGACGAAGGCCAATCAAACCCAACTTACTTCTGGATTATGGCACGTACACTGATGACAGCAACGTGGTAGGGGACATGGCTCATAGTTATTTCAGAAACCTCCTGGCAGGCCCCAATTCCACAATGCCTAATGGATATTCGGAATGGGGTGAGGAGTTTTGGGGGGAGGTTCCTAGCCTCGTCTCCGGCCATGAGAGTGCATCTATTGAGCAGGTCCCTGGGGAGGAATAGATCCATGAGGCCATGTTGAGGCTCAACCCTGAGAGCGCACCCGACCCTGACCACTTCCCAGGTATGTTCTACAGGGGGTCTTGGGAGGTGGTTAAAGATGATATTTCTACTGCAATACATGACTTCTTCTGAGGTGGTGTCCTTCCTTGCGTGGCTTGTGCTATGACCCTCGTACTCATCCCAAAGACCAAGGATCCCTCCTCTCTCCTACATTATCGACTGGTAAGCATGTGCAATTTCCCATACAAGATTTTGGTCGGCATCCTCAACGTGCGGCTGTCTCCTCTTCTCCCATGGTGGATCACACCTGAGCAACATGGCTTCGTTAAGGGGTGCTCAATCCAAGAAGCCATAGCCCCATCACAAGAAATGCTGAGGGATCTGAATATCAGAACGCATGTCTCCAACATAGCTATCAAGGTGGATATAAATGAGGCTTATGACCGTATGGAATGGGGGTACATCAACAGGGTATTGGCGAGACTGGGCTTCTCGTCTTGGGCATGCGACCTCCTGTTCAGGTGTTACAGATCCTCCTGGTTGGCTGTCACATTCATGGGAAGAAGTTAGGACTTTTTCAAGGCAACCAGTGACCTGCGTCAAGGTGACGCCATCTCACCCAACATTTTTATCATCGCTCAGGATATTCTCATCCGGATGATCAACAGAGAGATCTCCAAAGGTGCCATCCAACCTTATTGCAGGAAAGGGAATCTTCCCTCGGTTTCCCATCTGATGTTCGCCGATGACACATTCATCTTCATGAATGCTGGCAGGAAGTCGATGCCGAGGATCACCCGGATCCTAGAGGCATACAACCACTGGAGTGGAAAAACAATTAACAAGT
Organism: Viscum album; assembly: GCA_963277665.1. Classification (NCBI taxonomy): domain Eukaryota; kingdom Viridiplantae; phylum Streptophyta; class Magnoliopsida; order Santalales; family Viscaceae; genus Viscum; species Viscum album. The sequence goes on from OY728139.1 coordinate 483,347,170, forward strand.
ATAAAAGCCACTTCTATATTTCAAGTAGCTGTAACAATAGGAGGGCTGCACATCTGAGTAGCAGGATGGGCATGCAGTGGGGAGTCTTTCCCATGGATTACCTCGGCACACCAATATCCTCTAGCAGGACGTAGATTTGAGACTTCGACCAAGTGGTAAGCAGGATTGTGGGTTGGGTGCTCAACTGGAAAAACTATTTCCTCTCCTTCAGAGGGCGGATTGCGCTCACCAACAGTGTCCTATCGGCGATACCTGTCCATGCTCTGGCGACCTCCAATGTACCTAAAGGGGTCATTAAGAGTATTGATAACATGCTCTCTAAATTCATTTGGGATGCCGCTTCAGAACGTAAGAGACGCTGGGTCGCTTGGGAGTGGATGACAACCCCTATCCAGGACGGAGGTATTAGCGTGAAGATTTTGGCAGTTACTATCCACAACATGCATGAAAAACTGGCATGGACCGTGATCGAGGAGCACACATTGTGGGGAAGGACCATGTCGAGCAGCCTCGACGAGAGCACGGACAACGCATCCCCCCTCCATGGTTCCCACCTCTGGTCCTCAGTCAGTAGCCTCATCTCGACCCTTCTCCAAAACTCCCAATGGATTGTTGGAGAGGGAAACATCCAGTTCTGGCATGACAATTGGGCCGGCGATGTGATCGGCTTCTCCGGCTGCCCCGCTCCCAACATCAGCTTCAAGGAGGTGAGCCTCCACCCTCGTTTCATCAGGCTGGTTCTAGATAAAAAACAACAAGAGGCCTATTATATGATCATCCTCAACTTAGATGCAGACAGGTGCGTGTTCACCCCTTCATCTTCAGGCCTCTTCACCTTGAAGGATTTCAGACGGTTGTCCACCCCCATCCCCAAGTCGATAGGTGGCATGAGATCGTATGGTGTATGAAAATACCCATGAAATGCGGATTCCTAATATGGAGGATCAAGAACCAAGCCATCCTATCAGATGACAACATTAAAAAATTGGGGATCAAGATGGCCTCAAGATTCCATTACTGCAGCAACAGCCATGAGAAAACCACACAACACCTGTTCTTCAATGGCATATGGGCTCATGAAATGTAGAGCTTTTTCGGTGGTTTCACTGTGTACCGGGATTGGGACCTTCATGATGACTCCTTTGTTGAGCGCTGGTATAGGGGAGAGGACAGTGTTGGACCAGAAATAATGGCGAGAACCATCATTCTCAATGCAGGATGCTAGAGTTTATGGCAGCCCAGGAATAGTGCAAGATACTAGGGGTCTAGGTCTACTAAGAGATCAATCATTGTGCACAGAAGGAACCTGATAGATGATTGGGTAACCCACATCAGCAGCTGGAGAGACGCACCCCCACTTCGGCTCATGAACAGTGTTTCGCCTACCCCTCACCCCACACAGAAGGGCTATTGGGTACACTGGATACCCCCAACGGATGGGCTCAAGTTGAATATTGACAGCTCCTTCTCCTCGGGTATCATACGAGGAGGTGTTGTAGTGAGGGACTACACGGGAAGTACCGTCCTGGCCTTCATGGAACACTATGGGAGGGGAAATTCTTTACAACAGAGGCCAATGCAGTCCTAACCGGACTCACTCTTTGCATGAAAAAGTAGGTTCGCCTGGATCAGGTGGAGACTGACTCAATGATAATTCACGATGCCTTTCTTGGAGGAGGATCCACACCTTGGTTGATAGCGTACATCATTAGGCGGTGCAAGATGCTCATATCCAACAATATTAAAGTAACCCATACCTGGAGAGAGGGGAACAAAGTAGCAGACCATCTTGCTTCTCAGGCAGGACAAATGTTTGAGGTCACATGTCTCCATAACATCTCTTGTTTTAAACCTGAGGGGGTGAACCTAATTAGAGGGGATGCCCTCAGACTGCATTACTTTAGACCTCCTTAGATACCAGCCGCCCTTTCTTGGGCTTTGGCTGTTTCTTCCGAAAATAAAATATACAATGATGATGATGATTATTATGTATCAATTAAAACAATATATAGAAATTAATGTAACTTTTAAAATCAATTTACTTTGTAAAAATTATATATAAACACTAGATAATATTTATTATCAAAGTAGTGGTTTTTTTACAGTTAATAAATACAGATTAGTGATTTTAAATGAAACAAAAAATCCCTGAAAATATTATAAAAAGTGGTCCAATATAAAGCAAAGAACTAATACCCTCCACTTGGAAATCATCCACTACTAGGTAGATTATATAAATATAATCTTTATCTAAAATATGGATTGGGTTTGAATATAATAGCTACCAGTTTTCAAAGCAACATTGGTACCTCTTCCACAATAACCATGTGAATTAGATAAAATAGACAACATATGTACCTATTCCAAAAAAACATGGGTAAACAAATGTCAATGGAGTGAAGAATATATCTTTTATATTATAGTTATAGTGTAGGAGATAGTGTGTGTTCAATAAACAAGGTAAACTACACACTACTCGAATATAAATGAAATAAAAAAAAGAGAAAGTATAAAAATATAGAGAAGATAGAGTTTCTTGATTTGTTGTGATATGAATCTTGAGACTCCTTGGATGTATCTTGGTGAAGATATCAAATCATCTCACCAAGAAATGAAGCAAAATAGAGAGTTGTAAAAAATATTTTTTATAAATGTTTAAAGGGAATTATTTGTTTGATGTGATCTACTCTTACATATTTAGTTGTACGTAAATATATTTAGTAAATGGAACACTTGATCATATGTTTTCACATGGACAACATGAATTTGGAAATCGTACGAGAGTGTAATATTTGAATATATAGCACTGTATAATGGAGAAACCGTTCGAGGAATAAATATCAATTTATTTTGTGTCCCCATACTTAGTTCTGGCACAATTTAATTTTCCCTGCAATAGTTTAAGAATAACCATTAAAATAATCATTATCATTCAATTTAATAATATATCTATTAAAATGTATTTTTTAAATATCCCATAATTGCGATGATGAGTCATTTCAGTGGTGACTCATGTCTAGAAGTGAGTTAGGCCAACTCTGAGTCATGCTGGTGGTAGGTCATCTGATGGTGGGTCAGGTCAGGCAGTGACTCATGTTTAGTGGTGACTCTTTCAACAGTGACTCATCTCAATAATGACTCTTTTGATGTAGGTATATTCCAATGGTGAAGAAATATTGATGGTGACTCTTTTCCAATGGTGAGATATTCCTGGTGGTGACTCATCTTCAATGAATAGTCCTTTTTGGTAGTGACTCATCTTTAATGATGAGTCTTTTCAATACATTACCAAATTTCTTCTGAATTGGATTATATTATAAAATGCTATCCTAAAACAAAAAAAAATTAAATAATAATTAAAATGATTTGTGATCATTAAAACAAAGTTTTTCCCACAATATCCACATTTTTTATGACCACAAATCATGGAATTTTATAAAACAAGTATAGAATAAATTGCGTCTTAAAATAGATCTACTATATCTTTTTTCAGAAATGGGCTGGAATATATTAAGTAAAAAATAATATCAAATGTAATGACCCAACCCTAGAAAACTGGTGCCATATCATTATTTTATTACATTAAAATGATTACAAGGAATAAAATCCTTAAAAACTAATTAGTTTATCTCTTTTTTAAGACAAGATTACATACATGATACTCATAATACATTGGGAAAGATATAAAATAAAACCTGACACATAACAAATTAAATTTCATATTTGAAAGCTTATTCAAATTTTTTTTCTTCATAAATTGAGGAAATTTAGCATAATAAGGGTGAGATCAAATTCTCAGTAAGTGTTAAATGAAACAATAATGGGTGAAGTCAATTTAATAAGGCATATACATTATTTTGAGGTAAAATAATCTAACAGACACATTCCATCAATGAATTAAGAATGAAAATGTATCAATATATTGTGTCATAGGGAAAATCACATGGAAAGTAATAACTAAATATTGAAGGAATAAATTATTATTTAGTGGAAATCATGTATCTGAAACATGAACCATTATATCATCAAGATGATTTAATTATGGGGGTAGAGACACATCTAATACTTTTTTGAAATAAATATGAAGGGTTTGTCGCCAACTATTTTGTATAGTAAGACCTATCAATTCGTCGAGGGATATAATGGGCCTTATCCATCACTATATGTCCAAATAATTATTCATAAATATATTTAATTCAGGAATAATATTCCTTTTCAATATTTTTATTAAGTATAGTATACAGATTCATCAATATTTTCCCATATAAAACAACATTCAAAATAAACAACGCATGTAAAATGGTATACAGCTAAGAAAATAATCATATCCACACCACAAGAATATTTATATTTAATAAGAATATAATTTAAAATGAAAAATTATCTAAAATGGGCAGTAGATACACCACACAAGAATAATTAGGTCCATAATACCAAGTAAGTCTTAATGAAATGGAAATTGAGGTAAACTCCCTTACATTAATTCCTAATTAATTTTTTCACATTTGCACCTCCTAAACAACAATAATATATTTTTATAAAGACTGATACAAAATAAAATTATATTATTTTATATAACCATTTATCAATTATAATCATGGGATTATATTTATTAATTTTTTTTGATGAAAATGGAAGTGTTTGATATCATGTTTTACTTAAAAATTTCTAGTTTTTCAATATTTTTTCTATTTTATCTAAATTTATATTATACATTAATATAATTAATTACATTAGTATATAATGTATATAACTATATGTTTATATATTATATATATTTTATAACATCTACCCTTGTGGTTGTTTTTATGTGTTGACATGGAAATGTCTCCGTATGTGATTGACCAACCTTTGACAAGACGTTGATGGGAGAGTGGGAAGAAGATGTTTAAAATTTTATATATAGTAGTATGACACTTAATATAGGTTAAAATAATTAATATTGAAGTTTAATAGGATTTAATTACAACTAATAAGGGGGGTTGAAACAATTTTTCACTTTTTATAAGTTTCAAAACATTTAGAAACATATCCCCAATAGCCTGTTATGATTTATTTTATTACCAACTTTTAATAAATACTCATGCATGAAAAATTAGTAAAGAAAGTATAGCACACAAGATTTACAAGTTTCAGACTCATTTTGAGAACCTACATCCTTTCCATAGCAACTCACATGGGTCTATGGAAATCCACTATTAAGAAGAAGTGAATAAAACATGTGTGAGCTCCTGTTATACACCTTCTATCTCCCGATAATAATTATTATACTTAATCATGTTAGTTTAAAATGTTTTATTATAAAAATATTGATCCAAAAAAATAAACTCTTTTTTGAATATTCTCTATAATTTATCAGTCTAAATCCTTAGTCTAATATGGATTTGTCAGATTTTCTCACGTCAATTATACTGGATCAGATATTCTCAATACAATGATGTTCGATATGATTTTCTGAATACGATAATGTTGGATTCTAGATCATATTCTCTAAATACGGTAATACATGATTCTTGTTTTAATTCTCTAAATATGATAATGCTGGATACGATTCTCTCAAAACAAAGATTCTAGATCTGATTTTCTCAAAATGATGAACTCACTCTCAATCTACAAAACTCAAACTCTGATAGAATGATCAATTCAATTATTCTTCAATAATATGGGATCTTACACTTTGGAATTATCTATCACTTTGAATTTTTCATGTGTGTGAAAGTTTCATATGAAAAAATGATCCGAGGAAGTATTTATAGGTGACTCATAAAAAACAGGAAGGAAACATGGAAACATTCCCCACTTCATCAAATCCAAAATCTCCAAAAATCTCTTGCTTTTAAAACTTAAACTTAGAATTACTCAAACTTCATTATATTTCTCTGAGATTTATAAAAAAAATGAAATTCATGTTTGACCACTTCAAATCTATATACCTTTTTCAACTCATTATAATCTTTTTATTTCTGAGCTTTATGGTAATATGTTTCTTTCTTAGCTCATTACAATCTTTTTCTTTCTCAGCTCATTATTATCTATTTCTTTATTAGATCATTATGATCTATTTATTTATAATATCATTATGATCATTTTTTTCTCATCTCAATACAATTTTTTTCTTTCTCAGATCATTACAATCTGTTTCTTTCTCAGTTCATTACAATATTTAGCTTTCTTATTTCATTACGATATGTTTCTTTCCTAGCTCATTTCGATATGTTTCTTTCTTAGCTCATTAAATTTTATTTCTTTCTCAGTAAGATATTTCTAGTACGAAAATATGAATATGAAAATCCCAGTATGAAAATATGAGTACAAAAATTGGAGTATGATAATCTGAGTAATATTTTTCCCATTACTATTTTTTCTTACGTAGGCTCAACAACATCTTTTTCTTTCCCAATCCATTATGATGGAAAGCCCATTTTTCTACTCTGAAATTATTCAAACCTCTCCACCATTTCTTCAAAATATTTTACCATAAATGTTTACATGATTTATGAGAACTTCTTAATTAATAAATTAACATTTTATTTTTTAGTAATTATGAAAACATTCTAACTCCTCACTTCATATTCTTCTTTCAAAGCTCCTTTTCAACTTCATTTTTTCTCTGATTATAGTAAAGATAGAATTCCAACAAACAATAAATTCTTCTACCCAATTCCCTTTGAATATGAATATTTTATGTTTTCATACTGATGGACTTGAATATGATAAAGTATTTGATCAATATACTTCATCTTCCTGACTTATTATTTTTTCGATGCAACTAAATATGAATACCTAGTTTTGGAAATTTCTATCCAGAAAACAACCTCATTAAGATGGATTGGGTCCAATTCCTATAAACCAAAAACATTCTTTTACAAAGAGAGTTAGTTGTATACAAATTCAATGTTTTTTTAAAATAAAACACCACAAAGGTTCTTTAATCTTACCCTTTGGATTTATTGACAACCCTCATTAACAACTTTTCAAAATCATAAATTTTTTCACAAATCAACTTTTTAACTTTTATCAAAACATATAATTTCACAAAAGATAGTGTCCTGACACCAAACTACTGGATAAAGTAATTTTTTTGAAGGAATTATATCCCTTAGTGGAAAGAAACTTTTGTATCCATGAAAAGATAAACTCTCATCACTTTTCTTTTCATTATTTATTTATCTCTCCCCCATTATTTCTTTTAACACTTTCTTTTTTTATCTCCCCCATTATTTATTTTATATCTTTCCTTCTATCCCACATTTTATGATAACCATTGATTCATATTAATAAAATAAAGATAAGTAAAACTTCTTACAAAGTATAAATTTGTTACTCTCTCTCCCTCATTTTCATCATAATCTAAAGCACATTGGGGGTTCTTCCTTATAAGATTTAGGAAGAAATAAGAGGAGGATGAAAATGAAGTTGTATCCTCAATTCCACTGACATTCCATTCAAAATTTCTTTTGTAAAGATGTCAGTAATTTTATACTTTGTTTGAATGTTTTCTAACAAAACATATCTAGTAGAAAAATTCCCTTTTATAAAGTGAAAATTTGTTTCAATGTGTTTTGATCTTGAATGTTGGATAAGATTAATAGAAATATAAAATGAACTCTAGTTATCAAAAATTATCTTCAATGGTTTAGAAATTTTTACTTTAAAATCTTCTAATAGAAACTTAATCCACAACATTTGAGTATAATATTGAGTAGCTGTAACATATTTGGATTCAACTGTGCTCAAAGTTACTAAAATTTGTTTATTACTATGCCAACTCACACAACATTCAACTAAGAAAAATGTTCCTCCTGAGGTATATTTTCTATCACTATAATCTCCATCCTAATCACTATCAGTATAACCCTGAATCCTAATCACACTATATATTTTATATAGAAACCCATGTGATATATTTCCTTAAACATATTTTATAATCCTCTTTTTTAGAAACATATGTGATTTTTTTGGTTTACTTTGATACCTGGAACCCAAAGTCAAAGAGAAAAAATATCAAAGCATGAGGTTTTAATGTAAAGAATCCTTATTATCATATTTTGAAAATATTTTTGAATCACACTTGTTCCAGATTCATCTGTACTCAGCTTTGTGCTCACTAAAATATGAGTTGAATATTCTCTATATTCTTCCATACCAAACTTCTTTAACAATTACCTCACATTCATTATTGGAATAAGAAAATTTATTTTTCTTTTTCTTGAAATTTTTAGCCAAGGAAGAAATCTAATTGTCCCAAAATTGACATTTCAAAATTCTTATTCATTTAATCTTAATTTTTTTCAAACATCTTATTTATCTCCATAAAAAATTATATCATCCATATAAAAAATTACAATTAGATATCTGGAGTCAACATCTTTCACATATAAGTGCTATCAACTATTCCATTAGAAAAGTTCAACTTTCTCAAAAAAATATCAAGTTCAGAATACCATTAATGTGGATCTTCTTTCAGTACATATAAATAGTTTTTCAATTTACCAATGTTGTTTTCATCCTCATCAAGTAGATTCCCACAAGGTTGTTCAATGTAAATTTCTTCCCCAATCTTACCATTTGAGGAAGATAACTTTAAATCCATCTAATAAACTTTGTAATAACTATGTGAGGCCACTAAAAGAGACATTATAATAGTTTATAATCTTCTAACTGGGGAAAATTTTTCTTCAAAATCTAAATCTTTTACCCATGCATAGACTTAACAAACAAGCCTGGCTTTGTTTCTTGAAACTTCCCCATGTTCATTTAACTTGTTTCTGTAAACCCCCTTGGTTCTGATGACATTTTTATTTACTATAGGTGAAAAAAGTTCCCTTGTTTCACTCTTTTCAATATGATCTAACTCTTCATTCATAGAATCCACCCATTCTTTGGGTTGAATAGTTTATGAAACTGACTCGGGTTCAGCTTTTGAGATAAGTGAAGTCTGATTACCTAATATCAACTGTCTTTTTGTCTAAACCAAAGACTTATGATTCCCAATAAATTTTTCAGATTCAACATGTTTTTTTGTACGCTAGTAAATTTCAAAGTTTCTTTCATAGCTGAAATTTCCTCATCACATAATTCTTTTAAGTCTTGATAAGTGAGTTTTAAATTAATTTCACCATTGTTGGAATTCTCCAATTTATCCTCCACATCATTCTCAATAATTTTTATAAAGAAAATTTTATTTTCAATTGCCTTCACATAATATGAGTCCATCAAATTTTGTAAACATTTGTTCCAACATTTGTAACTTTTTATATTTTTTTAATCACCAATAAATCTTCCATCCTCAGCATTCTCATCCAAATTTCCAAAATATGGATTTTTGATTCTGAGAAAACATGGAATTCCAAAAAACTTGAAGTATTTCAATGAAGGTTTTTTGTTATACCACATTTCATAAGGATCAATGTCTGTTTACAGTATCAAAAATCATTTATTTTGAACATGTACAATAGTATAAATAGCTTCTCTACAATAGAATTTTTAATGTTTTTATTTAGATAACATAATTATTCCCATTTCCACCAAGATTTTATTATTTATTTATACTACACCATTTTTTTGTGAAGTATGTATAACTATACTGATATTTGATTCCATAAATTCTAATATAAATTTCAAAATTATTACTAGTGATTTCGGTACCATTATCTATTCTCAAATTCTTTATGGAAACCCCCATTTCATTCTCAACATATATTCTAAATAATTTAAACATTTCAATACCCTATGGATTGTGATTTATAAACATGATGTTGGTCATACTAGTGAAATCATCAACAAAAGTGACAAAGTATAAATATATTCTTTCCTTGATGTCTCACCAAACCACATAAATTAGAATGAATAAGCTCAAGTGGTCTGGTAGATAAAATCCCAATTCTCTCATGACCTTTGTTAGTCATCTTTCTTTTCTGGAAAGCAATACAAACATCATAATCTGTTATTTTCAATTTAGAAAATCTTAAAATAACATAATATTTAGAAATTTTATTCATTATTTTCTTCCCAAGGTTTCTAAGTATTTGGTACCAAAATTTATTTTCAACTTGATCACTCAAGTAACATGAGTTATTGAATTGTCCAATTTAAAAGAGATTCCCACTGGTTTTTTATCCTTTTGTGATGAATTTTCCATATTTCCCAATTTAGATGATACCAAAATATTTTCTAAAAAAACGTCTTTTCCATCATCACAATGTTAACTTACACTAATTACGTTATGTTTTAGACCATCAAAAAATAAAACTTACATAAATTTCAAATTTTCAGCATTAATCTCAGTCGTTCTGATTCCCCTAATTTTTAATGAAATATCATTACCAAAGGTAACTTCTCCAATATAATTAATTTCAACATGTTTCAATATTTATATATCACCTATCATATATGATGATCAACCACTATCAGGTATTCATGTTTTTTTCTTTTACTTTCTTGCAAAGCTGTTTGAATAACAAAATCTATTTCCTCAACTTTCTTAATTTAAACATTCATTTGTTTTCTATCAGAATAAACTTATTCAAGAAAGATTTTCAAATATATTTCTACATGACAACCAACATGATCACTTATTCAACAAAATTATTTATGAAATTAAAATTTAATTCTTGTTGGCGAGTTTCTAACATCTTGAGAATTCACTTTTTTAACTTTATGAAAGTTAGGAAAGTTTCTCATTCTACTTTCACTATTTCTTCCACTTTTCTCAATCATTCATTCGAGTAGAGATAAGTTGTGACAAAAATTATAATCCCTATAACCATAGATTCCACAACACTACTAATTACCATCAAATCTTGATTTTTTTACTGAAATAAGATCTTTCTCAATTGAAACTTTTCTATGGTTGGTAACTTCTTTCAACTCTAACAGACTCATGATGTAGACCATATTTTATTTTGAGTTATTTTTCAACTATTGTAAATTTGATAGGTTTATCACATCATTTTTTCACCTAGAATTTTATAATACTTTTTAAATAACCTGAAATGTATAAAGAATCAGATGAAACATTATTTTTTGTAAGAGAATATTTCACCCGACTGTCATATTGAGCTTTGTCAGTAACATTATAATTCTCATATTTTACTTTAGAAGCATTGTTGATGTTTTCATTTTTCTTCCTCAAGGTGATTTCGGACTCAAGAAGTTTTGATTAAAACCTATTAACCTCTTCTTCTATAGATTAAATCTTCTTACTAAGATCTTAAATCTTCTTTCCTCATTCAGTAATTCTAAGTTTGTAACATAAAATATCCTCGATGTATTCTTCCTCCTGCTTTATAACATATTTTCTTCTATAATAATCTTATTGAAAATATTTAATCATAAATCTAATTTCTTTCTTGTGATTTTTTTCTCTCAATACATGCAACAATTTTGGTTCTGTTGTGACACTCTCGATAAGATTCTTCACCACCTTCTTCACTCACTGGGGAATATTTTGATTTCTCAAAGTTTTTAATGAAGGTTCTGAATTTTTTTGAACTTTAATATTTAGAAGAATTGTTTTCAGTTGAGTATAATTCATAATTCTTACTCAAAATACTTATTTTGTTTCTAATTAACTTCTTCTTGTATCTGTTTGAAGAATTCCCCTCTTTATTGTTTTTCTTCTACTTCTTCCATTGATGATTTACATCAGAATCATCTCGATATTCTCTAACTTTTTTCATGGGTAAATTCATCGCAAAGTGTATGATTTAACCACACACAAAACAATTGAGTGGAATTTTACTTCCATACATTCCTCTTCTTCTTCAACAGTTCTTGGATATAAGAGACATGCTTTTTTCAATGAACTCATCTTCCCATTTATCTTCGAAGACACAAGGATAAACTTATTCAAAATCTTGAATTTTCAACTTTCTCATAGATTAAAAATCCATTTTATATTTGATATTCCTTTTAAACATTGGAGAATTCCTCATTCCATAAGAAACAAAAAATTTATTCAATTTACTAAGCGATAAATCATATTTATCTCCTAAAGAAGAAATTTTATAATAAAACATGCCTAGAAAGTTTCACATAAGTTTTTCACAATTATAAAATCTTTTAAGACATCTCTGAATCCTCCGACGTTGCATACAATTTCATTTACTATAGTGAATTATTCATCAAAATTTTCTTCATCTATCATTATGATGTCTTTATACTTACTATGCCATATTTTTTGATTTGATTCCTTAACTTTTATATTATCTTTTAAACACTTTCTAGCTACTACCACATACTTTGGGAAGTTTTGAGACCCATCACATTTTGATAAAAATTATATGATACAGACATAAAGATTGGATTTATATCCATTCCATCAACTTCTATATTTCTTTTATTAGTAAACTTTGAAGGAAAATATTTCTCAATATGTGGAAAACCAATAGTAGCAACATAAATAACTTTAATTCCAAGATATTGGAGATAAGGAATCATTATATTTCCCATCCAATTTAATTTTTCCATCAATAGTATAAATATATTGACTATTGGTAGAATTGATATTATCAATTATTAGGATTCAACAAGGGAACCTTTTCTATGAATAAAATTGAATTTCTAAAGGATCTAATAACTACTAAGAAGGGGGTTATTTAGTTTTTCATTTTCATGAATTTCAAAATATTAAGAATCTTAACCCCTTAAACCTATTATGATTTATTTCCTTATAAAATTTTAGTAAATATCTACACATGAAAAATTAAGAAAGCATGTAAAGCACACAAGATTTACAAGGTCCATCCTTAGTGTGAGAACCAACAACATTTCCATAGCCACTCCCATGGGTCTATGGAAATCCACAATTAAGAAGAAGTTAATACATCTTGTTTCATATCCAATTATAAACCTTATATATATCTATAGGAATGATTATAATGAATCTTGTCAGTTTAAAACATATTCTTTAAAAACAATTGATCAAAAAAAAGAATAGAGACTTTTTTGAATCTTCTCTACAATGGATCAGTTTGAATCCTCAGTCTGATTTGGATGGATATGATTTCCTAAATCCGATGAACATGGATCTGATTTTTTAAATACAATGATGAAAGATCTGATTCTCTAAATATGATAATGTTGGATTATGGATCTGATTCTCTAAATACAATAATTTTGGATTCTGGATCTGATTCTATGAATATGATAATGTTGGATCTGATTCTCTCAAAACAAAGATAATGGAACCAATCTTCTGAAAACAATAAACTCACTCTCAATCTAAAAACTCAATCTCTGATAGAATTCTTTCGATTATTCTTTAATCAAATGGAATCTTTCACTGTTTAATTCTCGAGTGCTCCACATTTTTCACATTTGTGAAAGTTTCGTATGAACAAATGATATAAGGAAGTATTTATAGGTTACTCATTAAACAAAGGCAGGAAACCTAGAAACATTACCCACTTCCTCAAATATCAAAATCTTTGAAAATAAATTACATTTAAAACATCAAATTTAACTTCTTCCAACATCCTTACATTTCTCTGATATTTACACAAAATTGAAATTCATGTTTGAACACTTTAACTCTTTATACCTTTTTCACCTCTTGATTTTTTTTATTTCCCAGATTCATTGTAATATGTTTCTTTCTCTGCTCACTGTGATATTTTTCTTTCTCATCTCATTATGATCAGTCTATTTCTCATCTCATTATGATATATTTCTCTCTTAGATCATTACAATATTTTTCTTTATCATCTCATTATGATATGTTTCTTTCTTATCTAATTATGATCTGTTTCTTTCTTATCTTATTATGATATTATTATTTATCATCTCATTATGATCAATTTTTTTCTTAGATCATTTCAATTTGTCTCTTTATCATCTCTTTACAATAATTTACATTCTCAGTATGAGTTTCCAAATATGAAATTCCTTGTATGAAAATCTCTGCATGAAAATCTGAGTATGAAAATATGAGTACAAAAATATGAATATGATTTTCCCAGCTCGATTTGTTTCTTCATCAGGATCAACAACATCTTTTTCTTTCTTATCTCATTATGATGGAAATATAATTTTTTAACTCTAGAATTATTGAATCCTCTCCACCATTTCTTTAAAATCCTTTCCCATAAAAGTTTTTCTTGATTAATGATAACTTTTTGATCAACAAAGTATTATATGATTTTGTTTTAGAAAGTATGAAAACATTATAACACTGGAAATCTCATTATTATTGCAAAAAACTTTATAAAATTAATTAATTATCTAATTACAACAAATATAGACTTCCAAAAAAATTAAATTCTTCCCCCAGATTCGTTTTGAATCTGATGACTTCCAATTTTCATGATGATATACCTGAATACGATAAAGTGTTTGATCAATATACTACATCTTCCGGAATTATTCTGAATTCAGTGCAACTCAGTATAAAATTCTAGATCCAAAAACATGTTCCCAGAAAATAACCTCATTATGATGAATTTGGTCAGATTCTTAGAAAAAAAAACTTTCTTTTTCAAAGAGAGTTAGTTGTTAATTAGTACAAAACATTATTAAAACAAAAAAACACAAAGTTTCATCAAATATATTGTTAAACTACTTCCTAATTAATTCTTTTAATTATTTTTTGTATAGTTTTTGGTGGATAAAGAAGGGGTGATTAACCCAAAGGAAAAAATGGGGGTTTAGAAGCATTCGTTACCTTTATTTTAATGATCGATTGGCTTATTTATAAGTAATATAGTTCAATTAAAATGTTTATAATTTTCCAGAATTAGAATTGTATGTTATTAATTAATATATATAGGTGTAAATGGTTATACATATAATTTGGTTAAATGGTCTGAGGATGAATCATCAGATAAACATGTAGAGAAAATTTCTTAGATTATTTTGTGTGTTTTTTCAATCATTGCTCACTAGTTTTGCTTAACTAATTAATAATATGTGTATATAATGGTTCTAGAACATTAAATAGTATGTAATACATATTTTTTTTAATAATTTTCAATGATAACAATGGTTCCATTACCATATTTTATGGAGAAATTGAATAATTAAAATCTATCATCTTTGAAGGTCGTAAATCGGCACCTCACGGATGATGATTTTGTTTTTAAAATATGAGAGAGAGAGAGAGAGGAGTTTCATGAAGGATATTCAATTAACATGATATCAATAAAAATATATATGATACAATATTTATCATGATCATTTTAATATTGGATATTAAGAGACCATAAGAAATTATAAAGGAAATTAAAAGGAAATTAAAAGAAAAAAAGTGGATTTACCTCTTGAATTATCCTCTTTGAGTACCGCCTTAAGGGACCCAGGTTTGGTATTTTATAGAGACCAAGAGATCTTAGACATGTGGGAGGGACTAGTAAAGAGTATTTGGGAAGAATGTGGATATGTTTCAAGACACTGAGCTGTGAGGAAAAGTGGTGGTGAGGGGTAATATTTATAGCGGAGAAGAGGGGTTTTTTTTGAATATTTTATTCATTTGTTTATTATTTTGGATCATGTATTTGAATAGATTGAGAATAGTCACCTAATATATTAAAATAATGCAGGATAGTTCGAGATTATGGTCTTACATCATCTATACATCACCTATGACTCAATAAATCATGTATTTAACGTTTATCGTAAATTGTTATATTTTACTATTCACAAAAATTAAAGTATTTTATAAAAATATCATAAATTCACCCAAATAATTTTAGGATGTGTAGAATCCAAAAATAAACTCAAATTTTTTGAAAATAATTTTTTAAATATGATAAATATAATTTTTAATTAAAAACATCATTTACTCAAAAAATATATATTTTAAAGTTATTAATCATTTTATAACACTCTGAAAAATTAATTAGGGTATCATAAAATAATCCTAAAATCATAATAAAATAATATAATAATTTATGAATATATTTTATGGTAAAAAATTATATTTTAAATCATTCTATTAATTAAAAATTATAATTAAAAATTTATGAATTATAAAAATAACAACACATGGACAATAATTTTGAAAATATTAATTTACTTATAGAGTGTCATAATTGTATCATACATTCATTCATATGTTGCCAAAAATTTATTTATATATTCATCGGTGTCATTAGTATTTATTTCGTTGGTTTACTATTCATAAGGGTCATATTACTATTACTAAGGTCAAGTTTCTATTTCACCAGTATAGGTTCATAAACTTCTAGAAATACTTCTTACATCACTCATCCTTCATTTATATGGTTATTTTTTTTTCTATATGTGATTTTATTTTATTTATACAAAATTAAATAATTCTATTGTAATGCAAGCTATTAAATGAATCGAAATTGTTTAAGAGGATACATACCATAAAACCTTGGGGTGTTATATCAGAGGTATATAAAAAGTATTTTATGAGATAATAAAGTAAATACTCATAATTAATAAAGATGGTAAGGAAGGTATAAGTGAAATACATAAGACATCAGTGGTATGATATAAAGAAATAACATTAATGATGGTATGAAATGAAAAAATCACGATAATTACAGTAAAAATTCCATATTCATTCTCCCCCATTTTGGAATATCATAAAGTGAAAATAAAAATTGAAAATTCTAAGAATAAGAATATGAATACAAATTGATTTTACTTTTGGTGAGAGAAATTAATTTAATCACATCCAAAAGGAGATAAATTTTTTTTATAAATGTCTCGATCAAAGGCTGAATCTCTAATCTCAATGATTCTCATCCTGAGTAGTCGAAACTGTAGGTTCCCTTCCCTAATCATAGGTAGAGGGAACAAAAGTAGACCCTCGAGGTGAGGTAACTATGGTGGAGGTTGGAGGAACTAAAATAGTAGTGATAGGGAGAGGGGTAGATGGTGGAATCTCCCTGATAATCACTGGTCGAAGCTTCCAAACTACTTCCATTAGAGATAAACTCAAAGGATGAAACTAAGCTGGAAGAGGTATAATGGGATATCTAGTAATATTCAATCTGAAATACTTTGGAGTGGTAGCTAGAGGAGTCTAATGACAGGTCACTTGTATGACCTCATGCGCTACCATTGTAGTCCCATACACATACAGAAAAGGATTCATCAGATTGATGATGGCTACGATGATTTGTCCTCATGTATCCATGGTACTAAATAAATATTTCTTGTCCTATATGAAAAACCTAAGAAAAAGGTTTAATTCTTTCAACTAATATATTTTCTCCTTGAAAGTTCAGGTAATTGGTTGAAACCGAAGGTTCTCCATAAGAATCGTGGAGTGAGTGTTCAACTTGTGCTTAGTATAGATCTGGGATAGGTAGTTATTAACAGCCTTTGTGATGGTTTCTCTATCATTTCTCATATCATTCATACATTAACTTACCATATTATATACATGATCATTGTTTTTCCTAATCCTCCCCATAATTTCCTAAGGGATGTAAGGAAATAACCTAAAACAGCATGAAGCCCCTCTCTAATAACTGATCTAATTAACTCAATATCCTAGAAAGAAGGGGACCACTCTAAGTGGAAGCCATATAAGGCATATTCTCTATAATCTCCCAGAAAGAATTCATACTTACAGTAAGATATGTTTGCACCCCCTCCATCACTAATCTCAAATACTCCATCTCACTGGAAAGTAATTTGTTCTCTATTTTGACATCTTGAATATGATGCATCATATTTTCATGAATGTGATGAATCATAATCTCTAACAAAAGTTTATCATATTTCTCACTAAAATTTTATATCATATGAGGTTGATTCTTTATAATCCTATCATAATAATAAGTGATACTTTCCCTTAAAGACTCCAATTCATCTCAAGTAACTACATCTACAGGTAAAAGAGAAATTATAGGAGAAGGGGTGGATACTCTCTCAACCGGAACCTCTACAGACTCAGATATATTAGAAACATCAGACTCAAATATTTTTAGATCTCTAGCATCATCAATCCATTCCACCATTTATCCCTTAGGATCCATCCTCATTTAAACTATGATAAAAGGTCCGCCATTATTTGGTGGACTACTATCAATATCAGAGTAAGTGTTGTTCAAAAAAATCTCAAACAACCTAGATACTTATACAATTCTTCAAGAGATAAAAACCCTACTATGGAACAAGATATATCAGTGGGATAAAAAACTATATTCTCAATAACCAACTTATCATCAATAGAAGGATCAAAATAGTCTCTATCAACAGGATCAGTAAGGTGACTAACAAGGCTTGAGGATTCCACCCCCTCAACGAATTATCTCAACTCATCTGTAGAAACTCTATAAACATCTCAAAATAAGATTAGTCTCTCCATAGATCTAGAAGTAACTAACAAGTGTTGAGAAGAAACAAGTTTATAAGGAATCTCAACATCCTCGACACTAATATGGCTATTATGACCATCATGATCTGAACCACCATCACTACTATCTCCATCACTGTCTCCATCATATTTTATATCTCCACCTTCCTTATCTTCTTCTTCTTAAAAATTTTCTATATATTCTTCTTCTTATCCATTTTCAATATCCACTTTATCAATTCCATTTTCATCTCTATTTTCATAAAAAAAGATATCTACAACATCCTTAGAAGATCTAGAAGAACTCTACTATTGTAACTCTTTTGAAACCTCATCATTATCTTCTTCACTTTCTTCATACAAAAGAGTCTCTATAACTAGTAGATAACTTGGAGGACGAGCTAGAATGAATGTGAAAGTATGAGGGATCTTAGAAAAATTAGGTCCACTACCCTCATCATCTAAAAATTAAGTAGAAAACTCTTCTTCTTCATGCTCTTAATATTAATGCACAACCACATCATATATCCCTAAGGCATGATCCATAATATTATTTGGACTTATATGGTGATCAACAAGATTAAACTCCTCATAAATTTTGTCAATATCATTAACCCAATACTTCTTTCATGGTATCCAATTAATCTTTATTATTTTGAAAAATATCTTGGTCAAAAAAAACCTTCATAGTTTACATCAGTTTATTCTCCCCCATCAACAAATCCCTTAGCCTCTAGTATATATGAAATGAAAATAAAGTAAATTAGGGAATTTTACCTGTAATATTTAGTACACATATCTATTATATGAACTTTCAAATACCTGTACAGGTTCATTTTTCCCCTTTTCCCAATATATAATAGATACACATCCTAATATCGCATTGTACTAAATTATCCTTTTATCAGGAACAACATAAGGCAAATAAATTGGAAAAAATATAAATCCCCGTCTAACTATTTTAATTGGTCTTCTAAAAGTCCCATCTCTAGTCATCTCAGCTAAGGAATCCTTTTATTTTAAATAATCAATGTCAATTGGAATTGATCCCTAATAATCATTTACGACTCATTCATGAAGAAATTTAAAACATCTATCCCATAAACTTGAAGAGAATAAAATATTCTTCCCATTTATCCATATTTAGGTCCAGTCTTTATCTTCTCCAAATATAAATTTGACATTCAGATAAAACGGGTGCACTAACCTTGGATAAAACAACCTCTCATTAATCGATAACTACTCTACCCATCCCTGGTCTTCGTTTACTTTCAACGCCAATGATATTCTTAACAAAAACCACTCAACATTCACTTCTTTATTAGGAACTGTTTTAAACATCATGATTTGAAGGATTCACAGCATGACTAAATATATGCTTGATTCTTCTCTATTATTCCTCAAATTACATGACTTTTCTAGATATGACAATATTTCCCACTTCACTCTAACCATTTTCAACAAGGTATAAGGTTCAAATGAGGTCGAGGAAAGGCTAATAGTCAGGAGAGAAAGGGTTGCAGAGAAGGTTTAGAGGTGAGGTTGAGAGCATAAAAATTAGACTAAGGGTCTAATTTATATCTTTTAGGGAATTTGAAAATTGGATATTAAGAAAAATATAAAATTAAATCATAATTAAATAAAAAAATTTACCTATAAATAAAAATTAGGAATGCTAGGTTATTCTAACGGTGGGTCATTACCAATGGTGGGTTGTTCCAATGGAGGGTTGACAACAATGGTGGGTAAACTCCAAAGGTGGGTAAACTCCAATAGTCGGTAAACTCCAATAGTGGGAAAATCCAATGTTGGGTAAAATATAAGAGTGGGTAAACTCTAAATGTGGGTAAAATCCAATGGTGGGTAAACTCCGATGGTGGGTAAGCACCAATAGTGGGTCCCCATAAAATTAATTTTTACCCAAATTAATCATTGTTAGTTCATGTTTTATATAGTTTATCCTTTTATAATTCAATGTCTTAGTAAAAATATGAGAAATCTAATATTAAGTACCAATGTATCCAAGAGTTATAACACCCTTTTAAAAATGGTCTCTCAAAATGTGATGTTTTACATCAATGTGTTTGGATCTAGAGTGGGAAACATGGTTCTTTTAAATGTTTATAGCACTTTTGTTGTCAAAATTTAAAGGAATATATTGAAATTGATATCCATATTCTATTAGAGTGTGTTTCATCCAAAAAATTTGAGCATAGTGGAAACCTGTATCTGCATATTCGGCTTCAGTGGTGGATAGTTTAACAATTTTTTTTTTCATACTATACTATGAAACTAGAGAATTTCCCAAATGATTAAATGTTCTAGTGGTTCTTTTTTATCTAACATACAACCACAAAAAATCAACATCCGAATAAAAAACTAAGCCAAATTATTACCCCCTAGGGTAGAACAATCCAAAATTGGTAGTATATTTGGGGTATTTTAAAATAATTTTTACAGTAATTAAGTGTGAATATTATGGGTTTTCTTGAAAATGATCACACATAGACACATTAAACATAATTTCTGCCCATCTTGAAGTTTGGTATAAAATACATCCAATCAGACCTCTATAATTTGTTTGATCAACTAGTTTCCCAACTTCATCAAGATCTAACATATTGGATGTACTCATAAGACTACTACTACCTTTAGTGATATATAAAGCAAAACATTTTAAAATACATTTATTATATTTACTTTGATTTGAACTAATTCTTTATTTATTCAAAAAATCTAAAAACAGAGAAATAATTTCAGTTTAACCCTTAAACCCATTTCAAGCTCATTTTCTATCATCTTTGAAATTTTTTTACACAAATAATTATTTGATGATCCAAAAAAATATCATTAACATAGATTTGAACAACTAGAATATCCTTTGATTTTTTTTAAAAGGAAGGATCATCTATACCTTTTGAAAAAACTTTAGAAATGAGAATATAATTGAGAATATCATACAAAGCTCTATGATCTTATTTTAAATCGTATAAATCATTATCAGTTTTAAAAAATATTCTGAAACTAGGAATTTAGAAATCTATGGGGTTGTTCTACAAAAACATCCCTAAATATATAACCATTAAATAATGTGATTTTAACATCTATTTGATATTTTATAAAATCTAGATGTTCTATTTAGAAAATAAGAATTATAATGGCTTCAAGTCTGGTTAAAGGTGAAAATTTTTCCTCATAAATTATACCCTATTCAAAACTATATCCTTGTGAAACTAGTCTAGCCTTATTTCTTATTATTGTGTCGGATTTAATTTTTTTTCTTCTAAACACTCATTTAGTGCCTATAGTCAATGTGTATTTAAGTCTATCAACATGGCCCAATATTTATTTATTTCAAAAATTTTAAGTTCTTATTACTTTTCCATTACCCAGAATTCATCATTAATTACAACAATGATGTTCTTAGGTTTAATCTATGACAAGAATACTTGATGTGCAACCCCGTTTCTTATAGAAGATGTAGTCTGTGTACCTTTATCTATGTCTGCAACTATATAATCCAAAGGGTGGTATTACAAAATCCTAACAGATTTAGAAAAAGAAGGGATGTTCAGCTCATGGTCTTCTAAAGATTCTATTTCAGGATATGAAACTTCCTTAGAAGTGGATGATTTTTCTGCATGCTTTAAAGTAGTGTCATAAGTTTTTTCATTTATGTTCAAAGTGGATAAATCATCCTCATGAATTTATAAAGGTTTTTAGGATCATGCAGATTTATCTCATCAAACCTAACATGAAAATAAACTTCTATGGTCTTATTTATTTTATTAAACACTATATAGTATTTACTAGATATTGAATAAGCATTAAAAAAAATTCATTGATTTTGGAGGTAAAATTTTGAAGATTAGCAATAGTGTTATTAATAGTGACATTATATCCAAAAAATCTATAGTAATTATCCTTAGGTTTCCTCTTATTCCAATGATAATAAGGGATATTCATTAAAATAGGTCTAATTAAGACTCTGTTAATTATATGGGATGTTGTATTCATAGGCTCTGTACAAAAGTAGATAGGTAATTCATATTCATTAAGCATTATCCTAGTTGCCTCTTGAAGGGTCCTATTTATCCATTCTACAAATCCATTTTCCAAGGGGGGTACTAGGACTAGAGAAGATATGGTTATATAAATTTTGTGGGATAAAGGATTCAAGATCCTGATTTTAAAACTCACATCTATAGACACTTTTAAGGTATAAATTCTTATCCCATATAGGTTTTCATAGATTTTTCATACTTGGTAAAGTGAGAGAAGGCTTCCATTTTTTCAGATAAAATTAATACCAAAGTATACCTAGAAAATTCATCTACAAGTATATAGAAAAATTGATTCCCATTAAGAATAGATAACATAGATGGTACAAACAATTATATGTGAACTAACTCAAGAGGTTGAGAGGTTGAAACTTCTTTATATAATTTAAATTATATTTTTTTGTTTCCATTTTTGACAACGGTTGAAGACTTTATATTTTAAGAATACAAGTTTAGGTAGATCCTTGACTAACCCTTTCTATGTAAGATTTATAAGTGAGTGAATATTAAAGTGTCCTAGTCTCATATTTCAAAGCCAATATTCTTTATAAAAATAACTTAATCAAGAAGAATTTTTCAAATCAAATAATCAAGATTAATAGCATACACATTTTTATTTCTCAAACTAGTAAACACTAAATCTTTTTTAGAATTAAAAAATTTACAAGAATTTTTTCAAAATGTACCTGAAACCCATTATAAAAAAGATATGAGATTCTAATCAGAACTTTTTTGAACATAAAAATGTACTTTAGAAATTAAAACTGAGTTAGCATAACTGATTTAGATAAGGCTGATGATTTTACCCTTAGCATTATCACCAAAGGAGACAGTACACCATCAACCTTTATTAGGTTCTTGGAGCATAAGTAATATAATGTTATATGTCTAAGATATCTATTATCTAGATACCGTATATTTTTACCAGATCTCTTAAAGTAGTTCTCTTATAGAAAAATTTTATAAGAAATATTATTTTGGTACCCAAAATTTCTTGCTTCAAAAAATGTTAGTTATTAGTGCTTTAGGAACCATTATTTTCTATATGGGATTCCTATAAACATATCATAAACTATTTGAAATAAAAACTTTATTTGTTCAACATGAATAATAAATAGTAGTAGAATTTATAGAATTGGATTCAAGAAAAAATGTTCTCTTGACTAAAATGCTCTGTCCTGGTTGATAATCTAATCTAGTAACATAGTTATGTGCTATTTGGTTTCTTAGTATTTGAGTGTGAGTTTAAATACCAATATTGAACCACTCGATGTGTTTTGTTAATTTTTCATTAGAAAACATCATCTCTATATTTTCTTTCAATAATTGAGCATTGATTTCTTTTTCTTCATAAAAATCATAGTTGATATTAGTAGATAAATTATGTTGTTTCTATAAAAAAATATATCTTTTATATCATTAATGGTGTCTTAAATCATATTAAAATACTCAAATATTTCCTCATTTTTCCTATATTCATCTTTAGGTTCATATCAAGAATTATTTTAATTATGTAAAAGATATACATTTTGTACCTCGGATATGTTTTTCTGAAAGGACATGTCTTCTATACTAATATTATTTTCTAGAGTTGAGTCTTAGACACTGGAGCTATCCTTAGAGGTATTATAGGTGTCATTCATGGATTTATTCTTTTTTTTCTATCTTTATCATCATAATTATTTTTGTACTTTAACTTGGGATGATCATCCTTGAAATTTCTTTTTATTTTTCACTCACAAAAAGTAATGTTATTTGAATTGTCACATCTTTTATAGTATTTATTCCAATTACCTCTATTATCATACTTTATCTGGTAACATGGTTTCTAAAATAATTTCTTATTCTTAAATAATTTCTTAAACCTTTTGGCCAGATGGGCCATTACCTTATCACTATCGAATGGTGATTCTTCATCACTGGAGATTTCAACTTAAACATTTTCTTTTTTTTATATTTTAATAGAGTAGTCATTAAGGATAATGACTTACTATTATGTTCATATTCTTCTTCAAAATTAACTTTAAGATCTTACTCATGCATCATTAGATTTCCAATCAATTCCTTGATAATCAGTTTTCTCAAATCATAGAATTTTGTTATTGAAATTGATATTCCCATACATCTCTCTAGAAGACAAATCATCAGTCACATGATTTGATCTTTGTTTGAAATTTGATTTCCCTAGGAGCTCATTGTATTAAATATTTCATTAAATATGAGATAAATTTTAGAAATACTCTCATCATGTTTCTTTAGGAATGTATAATAATTAACAGTATAAGTATTCAAGATCATTTATTTATGATTAGTAGTTCCTTCATGAGAAATAGATAATGTATCCCATATTTCATATGGATATTTACTATCAGATATCCTATTAAAACTTTCATCACCAAAATCATAGTAAAGATCATTAAGGCTTTATAGTTTTTATTATAATCAATTTTAGTAGTACCATCCCATGAATTCCTTGAAGTCCTTGGTAATTTATGTTTATCTTCAATAAAAGGCCATATTTCAAAACCAATTATTTCAATAAGTGTTTTCATATTTATTTTCCATTAAGAATTTTTAATTCTATAAATAAGGGATATAGATTGGTCGAATAACCTTCTTGTATATTATCCATTTAAATAATAACATTTAGAATTGATAGAAATTTAAGATCTTAAAAACACAACTAAAATTTCAATTGAAAATATTTTCAAGACCATTGATACCAAATATTGGTAAGAGTGAGTATCTCAAGATGGGTGTAAACTTAGTAACCCATAAAAATTTATTTTAAAAACATGTTCAATTAAAATCCACTAGTTTAATTAAAATTTCCCAGTTAATCAAAACAACATATTGATATAAGTTCTAATATTTTAAGATATTTTCCAATGAATGATTATGTCTCATTTAAAATAATATATGGAAATGTAAAGGTAGTGAATAATATATCTTGTATCTTCGAGTTATTGTGAAAGTCATAGTGTGATTTCAATAATACGGGTAAAACACACACTACTTAAATGTAAATGAAAAAAAACAGAAAGAAAAAATATAAAGATACAGGGTAGATAGATTATCTTTGCCTAATTTGCTTTGAATCTTGATACTCCTTGGATATAACTTGGAGGGGAGTTAGAGTTATTTCAATGAAAAACTTATTAAAATATAGAATCGTAAGATCTCTTTGTTTTGACTGTTTGAAGGGAATCAAAGGTTAAATGTGCTTCACTCGTCTATAGTCAATTTCTAGTAAGAATAATGCATGTTAATCTCTTCAGTAAATGTCACAATTTATCATATGTTCTCACTTTTCCACCATTCATGCATTAATCACATGATAGTTTATTTGTTGAATATACAATGCTTCAGGATAGGGAACCCATTGGAGTAATAATCATCCAAGAATTTTGCATCCTCATACTTATTTCTGACATCATTTAATGTTCCCTACAATAGTTTTTGAATAACCATTAAAATAAAATTTAGAATTAAATTTTACAATATCACTATTATAATAATTTAGTTTAAATATCCCAGAATAGAAACAGTGATTCATTCTGGTGGTGACTCTTGTATGGTGGTGATATATGCAAATTGCGAGTTAGGATAGTGCTAGTTCAACTCACAATAGGTCCGGTATAGTTGTGAATCATATTCATCAGTGACTCATTCCATCGATTAATCATCTCAGTGGTGACTCTTCTAACGTTAGGCCATCTTCTGCGGTGAATCCTTTCTAGCAGTAGGTAGAGTTTGAAAGTGACTCAATATTTATGGACACTCTTTTCTCACAGTGAGACATTTTGAGAGGTGACTCATCTTCAATGGTGATTCTTATAAATACTAATCCAAATTTCTGTAAATAATAAAATTCTATAAAAAAAATAAAAAACATTAAAAACATAATTACTATTATTTTTTAAAATTATCACTAGGTGGTTCTTATAGACATTATTTAAAACTTCCTTAACATGCTCTTAAATTTACACTGCTCCTCTAAAATTGCATGGGATAACCTGGGGATATTACTATGAAAGGGGTGAGCAATAAATCCTAATAAGAGAATACAAAATAATGGAATGGGGTAACAAAATAAATGTGACCCAAGAGGCATAACAATGTAACATAAGTGGTGATATTCATAATAATGAACAATGATGCGTGGTACAACATGATATCATAAAGACAACATGGGAATGTGGAAAAAATATAAAACATGGAATCTTGAGCATAAGTCAAGGTTAACCAAACATAAATTATAAAATAGTTTCATTATGATAACCTTTTATGCACCTTATATTTCATATAATGGGATTAAAATATTACCAAATACATTGTATAACTATTTGGGTGCACACATCATAATCATACCAAGTACATGCAGTTTCACATAGTTCATATAATATAACAACATATTTCATCACATGTAATCCCATGATTAAGGATTGTGGGTTACATATATGTAATTAACCAATAAAATAAATATAAGTACATATATGTGAGTACCCTTGAGTGGAAATGGGTATGGAAATTAATTTCACAATCGTTTGGCATGAAAAAATGCAGTGAAACTTCGGTAGAATAATGGAGGTACTCAATGATTCATAAAATGGTTTCATGACATCGAAAGGGGTAATATTTACTTGTAAATAAAAAGTATAGTATGAGGGATGTGTAATAACATATACATTCATTATGAATTATAAATATAAAGGCATAAAGTAAATAAGGTCCTTGAATAAAGAGCAGAAGGAGAGGATCCCTTACCCTGAGATGGTGTTTATGAAATCTTGAGATGAGATTCTTGAGAGATTGGGGAAACCTCTGGAGGGATATATAGATGTAGAGTAAAAATAATAATTCTTTAATTTTTTTTGAGTGAAATAAAAAGGGATCTTTGGTGGGTTTATATAATAAATGAGAGGGGAGTTATTTATTATTTTCCCAACATAGGTTTTTGACTCTATACAATAAAATGATCAAAACCACCAACATTATCATGGATTTTCAAATGGTTTCTTCCAAATAGGATTGGTTTTATTTATTTTATAATTCCATGAACATGTCAAATTAAAATAATAATCCTTTTGATGTAGAAGTGACTCATGTTTACAAAGAATTGATCTTAAACCGTTAAAATATAATATAGTTTTTTGAAGAATCATAAAGGGTTTATTAATTTAATCAAATGACCTCAATTACACATTATTTTATTAGTAAACTTATATTTGGTATTTGATACCTTTTATGGAACATATTACATAAATTTTGGGTCATTATGATGTCGTAATACACATTGTATATTTATACCGTATTTAATCATTACCTGAAAATTTGATTGACTTGAAAATTTATGAAAAAATAACCATTGGATATTTTGAAACTCATATTAAAAAATAATATTTATTTTATCCAAAATAAATCATTAAATATGAGAATTTATATTTTTAAATCAAAACCCCTTTTTATTGAAAAATACTGATTTTTTGACAATAACAGATTCTAACCCATATAAAACTTATTTTTTTCTTCATTAAATCATATTATCAACTATAAATAATAGATATTCTTTAATAATATTATTATATTAAAATATAATTTTTTTTTAAAATTTGTGAATTCTTCAAAATTAATGTCTTCAATGAAATTTCTTGTTTCCCAAAAATATAATTGGATATTTGTCACATTGAAATCTAATTTTTATAAAACTCCTTATTTAATCATTTATAAATCAAAAACCATAAGGGATAAATATAATAATTATTTAGTAGTAAATAAAATATACATATTCATTATGTTTGGGTCAATATACATATCACTTTATTACACTAGTGAATTCCCCATGGTTATGTTGTACGACTATGCGATTTTCTTGGGATGGTTTGGCAAACATTTTTTGGGACATGATCGATATGATCATGAACTTCTCCAATAAATGGTTTGGTTCATGCTTTTGCTATCGAATCTTATCTTGGTATATGTCAAGGTAAAATCCCATATATTTTATCTCCCTCATAAGATCTAATAAATGGGATTCATATGGTATGATCCTACTGATCAAGGATATCACTTCTTTTTTCTATTTCAATAATATTTTTTATAATGATTAATATATAATAAAAAACGATAACTCATAAAAATCTATATTATCAATGGTTATGATTCTTAGTAGTCTTTAAAATATGATATAACCTATAATGGTATGAAATGACCAAATTAGTGCATGTATTTTCCATAACTACATAACGTAAATAAGGAATTTAATTTTATCAAAAATGGAATTTTATTTAAAAAATATAGGTAAATTATATTATTACCCTCTTGAGAAAAATTTTCCTTGATTTTTTTTCATATACTATAAAAAAGGTGGGTACTTCGGTTTCATCACCTCTTCTGGTCCCCAAGTTGATTCCTCAAATTTTGGTTCTGCCACAACACTTTGACTTGGTGAGTTGTATTATTTGATAGAACATTGTCTTTACGATATAATATCTCCACCAATTGCTCCTCATATGAAAGATCATTCTCCAATGGTACCACCTCTTGATTTAATACATGTAATTGTTTTGGAATATACTTTATTATGGGGGATAGATGGAACAAATCATGTATTTGATATAGGTTATGTGGGAGTGATATTCAATATACCATAGCTCTGACACGATCGAGGATTTCAAAGGTGCCAATGTATCTTGAACCCAATTTTACCTTCTGTCCAAACCTCATGACTTTATTCTATAGTGATATATGAGGGAAAAATTTATCACTAAACTCAAACTCCAGGAATCATCGAAAACATTTGGCATAGATTTTCTGTTGACATTGTATGGATTTCATATGACATGAAATAGTTGGAACCTTCTCTATAAAATCTTGGATGAGATCAAGTCCCATCAAATCACCCTCTCTAACTTCATCCTAGCATTTCAGAGTCTAAAAAATCTTCCCATATAGAGCCTTATAAGGTTTTATTTAAATGATTTAATGGAAAATAATTTTATATGATAACTCCACTATGTGAATTTTTTTATCCCTACATCCTTGAAAATATGTTGAAAATTATCTCAACATATCTTCCTGGGTTTTAATGGTCCTTTCAAATGAACCATCCATATGAGAGTGATAAGTAGTGCTGATGATAATTTTTATTTTCAATTCTTGGTAAAGGCTTCTCTAAAACCTTTAGGTGAACCGTATATCTAGATATGATATAATAGTGATTGGGAATATATGAAGTCTTACCAATTCCCTTATATATATCTTTGTGACTTGGTCAAGAGAGAAACCTTTCTTGATGGTAATGAAAATTGATGACTTTGTATGATGATCGAATACCATCCAGATGGCATAATTAAGTTTGGGTGTCCAAGGGAGTCCTATGATGAAATATGTGGTTATGTTTTCCCATTTAAATAATTTTATTTGAAATGATTCCATGATAAACTTAGACTTTTTTCATTCATTCTTGAATTTCTAGCATCCCAAGCATCAAGATAAAAATCCCTTAATATTTCTCTTCATGTTATCATACCAAATTTTTTTCTTTATATATCTATGAATCTTAGTGTTTCCTAGAATAATAGAGATGCACGAGCTATTTTCAACATCCAAAATTTCCATCTTCAATTTTATATTTTATTGGACACATATCCAGGTTTCAAAACTTATAACTCTATCTTTAGAAAAGTTGAACTTTGGAATGTATTCTACCTTCAACTGTAGAAACTTATCATCTTTTTGATCATCCTTGATCTATTTGATAATGAATGGTTGGGAAGTAACATAATCAAGGTATGATGAAAATACATTTATCATAATCAGATCAATCCTTTTCATGTCCATGAATATTGGATCCCTTAAAATCCTCGTCATGGATAGGTTTAGGGATCCTTTTTACTCATAGCATCTACTAATTTTTTTTCGTTCTAAGGATTGTAATAGATTGAACAATATTGATCCTTGATCCTCTATAACCGTCTTTATTGGAACATATCATTGTACTTTTATGTGAAAATATACTTTTGTATTTTTTGTTATATATATATATATATCTGTAGACACCATGAAATGTGTTCTATACACTTATCCGGAATTGAAGATGTATTTCCATGTGATGTGACTCAAAATGACCTCAACTGGGCTAAAAAAGTTTGCAGTGAGACTCATCTTTTTTCATGGGGTCAGTGACTGTAGTGATGGCGCCAGCCCAAAGGGCTGGGACCATTGCCCAGCACTGATCCCAAGAAGGGGTGTGGGGGTGCAGTCCCCATGGTATGGAGAAATTATTTGTCTATTTCCCGAAAGAGGCACCCAAGGTACCTACACACAAAAACTTGCGCGCCACCATGCTGAAGCTAATTGAAGTGATATTTTTGGCTAAGTCCTAAAGGTGTTTCCCTAGTCTAGCCAAAACACTGTCGGCACACAAGGTACTTGCGCGCCCAACTCATTTCATCCAAGGTAACTTATTTCCCTATAAATAGACTCTTGGGGCCCCCATTTGTACGGACGGATTTCCCTGAAGCCCAATTGTTTCTCTGGTCACCCTAGTACTTCGCCCCAGTCTTCCAAAATTTTCAAGGTAGTTCTTAAACACCTTGTGTAGAGGATTTAAGGGAGGATCATTAGAATTAAGTCCTTTTAGTGTTTGAAAACCATAACACTTGCACGCCTAAAGCACACAAACTCCCTAGGTCATAAATACTTGCGCTCCTCCCATTCATCTCACAGAATTTGAGCACCCAACTTCTTGGATCACCTATGAATACTTTTGAAGGCTTGATCAAGGTCTTGCTTGAGTATTACCATACAGGTTGTTCTTCACTTAAGTGAACATCAAGTCGCCCAAGTGTACTTGCACGACCATACTTGCACGCCCTTCTCTACTTGGGCACCCCTCTTTGATTCACTTATTCTCTTCACTCTCTTCAGTCTATAAGCCATTAAAACTTCCTCATCAATTCATGGAAAGTCTTCATCTTCATTGGCTCCCTTATCTGAAAGGGATTCTATTGAGACCTCCACCAAAACCTCTTGACTTATCAAACCTTTGGGAAAGGCACATTGGTGTGTCTCCTATTTGGGTGTGTATTTTCCCCAGTCATAGGTTTCCCAAATTTGTTTCACAATGGGGTTAGGATTCATGGAATGTATGAGGGTTTGTATATCCATAGTCACATGGACCTTTCTCCCAGAAAAAATTCTGGGAAGTTCCTAGTTTGGAGAAGGGTTAGTTCCTGGCCTCTCCTTTCTCAAAGACGTGACTCAGAACCTCAGGTCTTTAGTAGGGAAGTTACAGTTCACACTTTCATTTCCTCTTTCCTACCGTGATCAATTTCAGGGCAGACATCCTAGTATAAGACCCTCACCTTCACCCCTTCTTCCTTCCATTTGGACCCTTATCCAATGTAAAGAGAACAGAGGGAAATATCATCGCCTTTCCCTCTTCCACAGTCAACATGCCCTCTTCCATCAGCAGAGGAGGAAAATGTGAAGTGTCATTATTGAATCTTTCACATCCTCTTGTTTCTCACAAGAAGCATGACTCACGTGGGTTTAGAGATATGTGATAGTTACAAGATGTGCACAAACAATCATTAAAGGAACTATGAGAACTCTGATTCCTATCCAAACTAGGATACGTAGGAAGTCGTCTCAAGGCCCAAGCTCACTGGGAATCCTCCTTAATAAATAATCCTCAAATTCAATCTTCAAATCATCAAGGAATCCTTTTTAGGAATTAAGCCCAAATAGATATTTCTCAGAGGACCATACTCTCTAATGATATTTATCGAACTATCTAGGATTTTATTACCATTAATTTGGGATATGTAGGAATCCTCCTTGAGGTTCAAATCCAACACTTACAATAAAATATTCTCTCCTTGGTCCATATTCCCAATATGGGCTGATCCTAATTGGAAACTCATATCCTTTCCAAGTTCCTCGGGCTCCTTTAGTATAAGTCCTACATTAAGGTTCGACCAAGCATCTTTCGCTTAGAGGTCCTTATCACATGACCTTAAAAGGTATGATGTGTCCTATTAAGTGACACCAAACTATGAGGGTTCTGATCCCTTTCAAAAGGATACGTTGGTAGCCCATTTGATGGGCATGATCCCAAGATCAAAACAAACCTTCGTCTCCCTGGATGACAATAAATTCCAGAGTGCCCCACTGAGTGGCTTAAAAACCAGTATCATCACAACGATGATTAAAAGAATCTCTAATCGGCATATTAGAGGATCCCATTGATGGAAAACCTCAAATACTTGAATGTGTCCATTAATGAGGATCCTTTAATGCATACTGATGATTCTAGATTTTACACATGTTAATAAGTGATTGCAAATTCCAAGGGATACTTATGATATACTTGGTGAATTAAAAAGGATTCGTGAAAATATCTTCAATTTTCAAAGAGAGTCATGGAGTATACAATAATTCCCCCCAAAGGGGTGTGATGAGTCTGTCCTCCAATCCTCTCAACCAATGCATGTTCTTAAGTATCATATTGTTCAAAATTAATGAACGCCTACCTATGGAAAGAATGTCCCTTTTGGATAAAAAAGTGTTGGAAGTTTCTGGTTCCATGAATAAATCCAATGGAAACTACCTGGAAATAGTAATTCTTAAAACTTGAACATATATTCCAAGGAACTACAAAACAAAAATGGTAAACCTGATAGGAATCTTTAACCATGTTAATAATGTTACCCACATGTTATACCCCTATCAATTGATAAGGTAAAGCCAGAAAAAGGAATTAATCACTCATGTATCCATCTAAAAAGATTTTTTTTAATAGATCTTGTGGTTGAATTCAAGTTTTCCATAGAATTCCCTTCAATCCAAAGAATGGATTTCTCCAAGACTACATCTGTATACTTCAAGACTACTGCTCAAGCTGGATATCCATCTACGGGAAGGACGTCATCACCAACCCAGCATCTTCAATGTTGGGTCTCTAATGTTCTAGTAAAGGAATATCACCATCATGGTACAATATTGACTTTGGAGGCTTCTCAATAGGCCCTCCAGGTGAACAACAATCCTCAATCATCTGGCCAACAACGACCAATGATCAAGAAGAAAATGGTGCCAACAACCATCTCCAACCATTTCCGGTCTTTATCCCCAAAACAAAACAATCAAAACCTCACGTACTGTAGGGAGGTGGATCAAGACGACACTCAAGGCCTCAATTCAAGAATTTAAGAGTCCTTCCTAAGGACTCCCACTAGCAATCGATGCTAGAATCATGTGGTAGTGTTCCCCCAATATGATGGGGGTGTTGCCTATAGAAATTTGGCCCAAGTCTCTCAGACCCAGGCATACAAGAAGAACCACCAGGGACAACGTCCGATCAATAGGGATCAGGTTCTCACCTATTCCTCTTTTGGAGAAGTCCATCAATTTAACTTTATGGAAAACAAAGAGCGGGCACATACACCCGTCCATCCTAATTTTTCTACTCAACAGGCTTGTTTGAAAACAACCCACCAATCCCACCAGATAAACCCAGTGGAGTACCGTGAACAGGCACATACACCTGTTTACAAGTTATCAGCCAGTCAGTAGGCTCGTCTGACTGCATTTAAAGATTCCCACCAATCTAATGTTGTGGCAACTGGTAAACAAGAACATACGTTATTTTACAATCACCAATTCTATCAGCAGTCTCTTCTTCCAGTATTGAAGGAAGTCCGTCAACCATACTTGATGGAAAATTTCCATAAGGCACATACAACTACCAATGTTCATCAAGCTTGCCAATAGTCTCATTTGGTAGCACCAAGAGAAGTCAGTCAAAAAGCTCTGATGAAAAATTTGGGGCAGACCCAACTCTCTGCCCCCAGGCATTAGTACTGTCAATACCCATTAACAGGAAACAGAGGGCAGGAGCAGACACATACACCTAATCCAGATACAGAATG
Organism: Viscum album; assembly: GCA_963277665.1. Classification (NCBI taxonomy): domain Eukaryota; kingdom Viridiplantae; phylum Streptophyta; class Magnoliopsida; order Santalales; family Viscaceae; genus Viscum; species Viscum album. The sequence goes on from OY728139.1 coordinate 483,381,441, forward strand.
GATGCATATTCCCATTTTGACCGCTGAAGTCACCAAACACATATTATTAGTGGTGAAAGGGAATACGCATATCCCAGCCCATATTCTGGAAGCATGCCAGTATATTTTAACAACTACCTCAGCAGTATTGGGGGAACAAACATATAAATATGTCCCCACACATGGGATGACAGATTGGCATGCCATCCCGGAGCAGATGCACACCTCTGTTACGATCCAGGAGGGTCATGGGGAATATTCAACCATATCATACAGACAACCGGATCGGGAACATACACCCTTTCCAATTAGTGGTAATCAATTCATTCTGGAAACCACTTTGAGGTAGGCACATATACCTACCCATGATAACCAATTTTCCCTGCAAGAGTCCCTAACTAAGTATAAGAGAACATCCCAGAATAAGTCTTTCCAAGCATTGTTCGAAAATAAAGAGCTATGTTGCAATGTGGATCCTCTTAACGCGAGAGTTCTTGAAGCCCTCAGATATTTATCTGTTGCTGCTCAAGATCTTATCCTCTCATTACCAAAATATGGGAGAGGTAGTTGTAATTCTAAAGTTCCTCGAAGGACACATCATTATGAAGGCTTTCTTCGTGAAAATTTGATCAATCTAGAGTTCCTATCTTTAGATGAGAGCCTCGAAAACCCTCCGTGTGGCCAAAAGACCAAGGAGAAAGAAGATTTATCCCTTACTTAAAATCCATCATGGTGATCCTAACATGATGGAATTCACATAGAAAGTCCTCTCTAAAGTAGTATTTCACATTGTCAAGATAATTCCATAATTGACAATGTAGCGATGAGAAATCCCTCCTATCTTGAGGCACTTGAAAACACAAATCTGGTCATGTATGATGCCTTGTCATTTATGGGTGAAACACTTTCTCAACCAGAAGATGACTTAAGGGAACAATCATTCTTTGAACCTCCTTTAGGTCATTCATCTTCTAATACAGAGCATACACTCTAGTCAGATCAAGTGGAGAAACCTCTCTTGAAAGATGAAGAAGATGTGTTAAACATGAGGAAACAATTAGCTAAATGAGAAATCCCAATCATGTTCTACCCTTTGTAAAATTCTTAGTATAACATTCCAGAATTGATAACAGGATATTTCATTCATGAAATTCGTCTCACCTTATGGAAAATCCTTCATCATTTGAAAACCAAAGTCTTACCATATGGTGAATATCAAAATCATGTAAAGGTAATAGAAGGGTTACAGTGCCAAATTGACTTGCCATCTCTCTTAGTTTCCTAACATCAAAAGGTTAAAAAATAGCAGAGAACCCTTCAGCGTGCATGTCTCAATGCTCTAAAGAGACTATGAAAGTTAATTTCTCCCCTCCTAGTGTTCATATCAGAAGATGGGGTGAATATGGAGCATTGCATTTCACTACACTCCAAAATCAACAAAGTCCACCAAAAGTGGTTTCAGGCAATGTTACTTCCCACAGTCAGCCCCAATCAATAGATTTTCTGTGTAATCAAATGTATGCTCAAGAATAAGCCTCTACCAGTTCTCATCAGAATCTGGCCCAAAGAAAAGAAGTTTTTGAGCTACTTTTACATCAAGCATATGAGAATCTTGAATAGGCATCCCGTTTAGGATATGTCAGGCTTCAGAAGATGAAAATGTCTAAAATAACACAACAATCTTCTGAAATTAGTGATTTAAGTGATTGTCCGATGATGCACCCAACTAATGTTCAAACCAAAATCCACAAAATTAGAAGGGAAGTTGCACGAATTTCAGCCATAGTAGTTCAAGAATCACCCCAGATTGCCAGGCTAGGGGCTCATTTAATTCAACCTTCAAATTCATTAAAAAATGTTCAAAGATTTGAAGAAGAAGAATTACAGGATCAGCCCTAGACTGCAAGGCTGGGGTCTTTTTCACATCTGCAATCCCCTTCTCAACAGAAGTCAATTTTCTCCCGATTAGGGAAGAAGCCATAATGAAAGTATACATATGAACTATCCAATGATTCCCTTCATGTTACATTCTACCAAACAGTTCTAGATAATTATTCTTATAGGATAATGGATTTTCGTGAAAGACACAAAGGGAGGTGATCTAGAAAAAACACTGAAAGAATTCCATCTATGCATTATGCATCAGTAAATGTCATTAACACCATTGCAGAAGATCCTCCATAAAATAAGTCTAGTTCAGGGGAATCAGAAGATGAAGTTCTTTTCCATAATACGGTACACACCAAGGCAAATGAAGAAGGTGTGCATACCCAAAATCAGTGGCTTACCCAGAATCTAGGTATGCCTTCAAATAACCAACTACCCTCTCCGAAAGGCATCTTACAAGGGGAGAAGAAAAAAGTTAGATTGAATCTCACTTTTCCACTAGAGAAGGTCAATATCTTTCACTACAAGAGATATTTCCATAGCAATAAGAGGAAATGAAGGAGTTGAAAGGACTCAATATAGAGTTACTTTGAAACAACATTTCTGCTAGACATACTCCCCAAGCAAGTCTGCAACTTACAAATCCTATAGGAGCTCCTCAACAAAGGGGATTTGTAGTAACTAAAGATGTGGATAATGAATTCCCTCCATTGGGTACACAATCATGGTAGGACCATATACATCCTAATAGACTTGTTCCCATGGGTTATCCAAGGCAGGTATCAACACCACCACCAGTGGTTTTACAAGTCATTGCACCATCTCAAGCTCCAGTTGCTATACGTGTACAAAATCCAACTCATCCAGATATTCCCCAAATGATTTTGAACACAATTGGGGCATTAAAGACTCTATTGGAAGCTCTGGAGGAATGAAGTACACCAGTTCAATGAGAAAAGAGAGCTTACCCTGAATGGGTGGATGCAATTCCTCCCCCACCAATTTTTTTGAATACCACATTCCCAATTTTTAATGGTTCGGGAGATCCAGAACCACACTTAACACATTTTTTCTCTCATTGTGATCCTATGATGGGAACTTCTCAACAACAAGAAGCAGTTAAGCTTAGGTGTTTTGTGGAGTAATTACAAGGACCCACTTTTGTCTGGTATAAAAGTTTTCAATCTCAATCAATTACTGGATGGGAAGATCTCCATCAGAAATTCCTTCTTCAATTTAGCTCAACCCTACCAAAGACGAATATTTTTGATATTAAAAATTGTAAACAAAGGGAGAATGAAAGAGTCTAAGATTTCATTGCACGATGGAAAATATTAACATATTATTTAAGTTTAGAACTCCCCCAAGAAGAGTTGTTGCCAATCTGTGTTGCAAATATACGTGATGAATTACGCACACCATTGATCCCTGTGAAATACACAGGAGGGTTTTGAGACCTTTCTTCAATTACTCAGCAGATAGAAGACTCTATTATGGAAACTAAGGCTAAAACTCTTGTAATTCCATCATCTCCAGAAAGAAGGATAGGAAAGGCAGAAGCTACTACAGTCACACTCAAGAAGGCACCTGTACCTGCTTTTACTTCAAGACCTTCATCATACCAAAGGGCTCCACCTCATGAGAATCAACAGAAACGACCGAATCATCAAGATGATCAAATAGATCAAAGGTGGAAATAGTTTGAGGAATTAAAGAATAAAGTTTATTCTTTCAGGAATTAGAAAGTTCTTGGATACTTCATCTCATCTTCAGAAAATAATTTAGTTGAGTTTCCAAGACTGAAGAATCCAAATAAAGATGGAGATGAAGATCATCTGAATTATTGTCCCTTTTAATAGATTTTGGGACACACCATTCCAGAGTGCTTTGTTTTAAAATACCTTCTACTAAAAATGGTAGACTATGGAAAATTGAAATTGAAAAGTTCATCAGCTCAAGTAGAATGTGTTACTGCTACCAATCTAGAGGAATAAGGAGAATGGAAAGAGGTCAAAAGTAAAAAATGTGCAAAGATATGATGATTGGATGATCCAAAAAATTATCTTCCAGACTCATGATATTTTACAAACACTGTTGAAACAACCAATTGTGTCTTCTACCACTCCTACCATAACAAAACCATCTTCATCACAAGGTCATTCTTCAAAGAAGCGAAGTGATCATAATTATAAAGAGTAGTCAGAAGAAGAGGAGTTCGTGTTAAGGCCAACGTTGTCCTTAACCCTGACAGATTTTATGCCATCTGTTTCAAATTCATGGGCACCGCCCCACCAAATAGCACAACCAGAACTAACCTGTGAAGAATAATCCTCAACAGATGAAGAATTGATCTTTGGTTATATTAATGTTATCAATTTAATGGATCCATATGCCAATGGTGATTATGATTATAACGAGTCAGAGTTCCTTGTAAATAATTATGGAACAAGAGGAAGAGGTCAAGGTCGAGGATATAGGGGAATACATGGAAATTCTAAAAACTACCATTTTAACTCTACCCCTACTCGAACTATATATGCGGTGGAAACTCATGGAAGGACCCTTCAACGGGCTCAATAGGAACAAGGAGTTTCTTCTATGAAAGATAGGATCGTTTCTGATACAATTATTTTGGAAGACAGATTAGAATCCACACCATCTTCTTCTCAACAGATGAATATACTTATTCAGTCCAATTTACCCAAGTCAGCAGTATTTCCAACTGCTCCAATACAAAGTACATCTACAACAAAAGCATTAAATTCCAAAGCACCTGAAAAACCACATCTCCATTATGGGAAATGCAGACCTTTGGATAAAAAGAATGATGTTTTGAAACAAATGGCCCAATTAATAGCCAAGTTTTCAATTATGGATGATTTAAATATATCAAAAGATCTTCGAGAGGCACCCATTTAGGCTTTGTCAAGTCTTCAAGAGTTTGAAACTGAAGTTGCTACTATTGAGGTTTACTGTATAGAGAATGATTCTACAGAATGTCATGAAGTCAAATCTTTTATAGATGAAGATGAAGACCATGTGGTACATGGACATATCAGAACTTTTTTTTGGAAAGGTCAATGACATAGATATCCGATGATCCTTCATTGATAATGGCTCCGAGTTCAACCTCATTCCCGTTCATACATTTCGTCGATTGGGCCTGACTGAATCTGACTTATCTCCTTTGAATTTAATGTAGAAAGCATATGAGAAGAATGAATAAGAACCTTAGGTAAAGATTACACTCAGAACTCAGCTTGGAAATCTTGTGTCTAATTCAGATTTCATTGTTGTTCATCAAGGCACAACCTTAAATATTCTTCTTGGAAGGCCTCAACATGCATCCATACCCTTGTTATACCACCAATGTCTAAAATACTATTTCTATGGCCAAATCGGAACATTGTATGGTGACAAGGCTCTGTTAAAAACATGTAAATATCAATACATTGAGGTTGAGTTTTATCACACAAAAGGAACGAAGCCCATGACAAAGGAGATAACCAGAGTTAATGCTCTAAATGGACTGGAAAAGATCCAAACAAATCCATTTATGCATTTGAGCACATATTATGTGTTACCTATCAATCAGATTGAAAGGGTAAAGCCAAATCCAAAGACTTATGCAGTAATTTCTATAATTTCAATTGCGGAAATTGTGCCTGACTACATAAGATAAATTATTGATACACCAAGAAATGATGGAAGTCTAAATGGAGATGTTTTCATTTCATCTACTAAACTACAAAAAGCCTTAAATTCATCAATCGGAGTAGAAAAAATTGTAGAAATGCTAGGGGAAGACAAATATGTTGATTCTCAATCCATCAATCCCTCTTTATTACCACAAGAATACCCTTCATCATCAGTAGGGTTAGATATGGTGGCCTCTTCTTCGGGATGTTCAAATACTGACTCCTCCCCTAACTTTGGAAGTTTTTCTTCGTCATCAACAATGAAAATGGAAACAGAAGAGGTAACACATAATTAAAAAGAATAGGAATATCTTAGGGATTCTTCTACAACATTTGAAGAAGGTGTCTCTACCACCGTGAATAAACTCAGAGAAATAAATCTGGGTACAAAAAAATATCCACACCCCACTCTAATTAGTGTGGCAATGACATCTGAAGAGCAAGAGGTGTATACTTCCTTTCAAAAGAAACATCGAGATATATTTTCTTAGAATTATACAGAAATTTCAGGTCTTAATCCTGATGTATCCACCCATCATTTGGGTTTTCCAGAAGAACGTCGGGGATTTAAAAAAGCTGTAAGGAGAACACACCCAACTCATGCCTCTAAAATTGAAGTTGAGGTTGATAAGCTTATAAAGGAAAACTTTTTTAGGGAAGTTCAGTATCCCAAATAGCTGGCCAATATTGTCCCAATGAAGAAGAAGAATGGGAAAATTTAAGTCAGCATTGATTTCAGAGATCTTAATCGGTATTGTCCTAAAGATGATTTTCTAGACCCGATTACTGAACTTCTAATTGATGAAAAATTTGGATATAAAGCTCTTTTCTTCATGGATGTATACTCTGGGTATAATCAAATCTATATGGCCCCATTGGATGAAGAATATACTACCTTTAGAGCCCCTCAAGGTGTGTTTTTCTATCGGGTAATGCCCTTTATCTTAAAGAATGCATGTGTAACATACCAACGTGCCATGCACCATATATTTAAACACTTCTTAGGGAAATTTTTTGAATGTTATTTGGATGGTTTGGTAGTGAAATCCAGACAATGTTTCATTCATTTGGATGATTTGGAAACCATATTCAATAAACTTCAGCAACACAGTTTGAAGATGAACCCCTTCAAATGTGATTTCTGGGTAACCTTCGGAAAATTACTTGGCTTAATTTTACACCATCATGGTATCAATGTTGATCCTGAGAAAACAAAATCAATCCAAGGTATGTCACCTCCTCTAAATTTAAAATAATTAAGATGACTCTAAGGACACTTGGCCTATATTCAGCGCTTTATCTCTAATTTGGAAGGGAAGTGTTTACCCTTCACCAGATTAATGATGAAGGGAGTCACCTACCAATGGAATTAAGATTTCCAAGAAGCATTCAATACCCTCAATAAATATCTCTTGAGTCCACCAGTATTGATGCCTCCTGTTAAATCAAGACCACTTGTTCTCTATGTGACAACTTCAGAGAGATCACTTGGTGCCTTCCTTGCCCAAAAGAATGATGTTGGGAATAAAATCAACCTTTATTATCTCAGTCAAACTATGATTTTTGTGGAAACTCGTTATTCAAGTATTGAGAAGTGATTCCTGGAATTAATCTTTGCAGTATAGAAATTGAGGCACTACCTGAAACATCATGAGGTCCAATTGGTATCTCATAATAATCCACTTGAATTTATCCTCAGTCGTCCTATGCTTACATGATGTCTGCTATAGTGGGAGGTTATTTTGCAACAATTTCACTTCCAGTTTGTACCTCAAAAGGCTATAAAATTCCACACTCTGACTGACTTCCTTACTGAAAATCCATCAGCAGAAGATACATCATTTAATACTGAGCTACCTGATGAAGAGGTCTTCTCTATTCAAGATAATTTCCAAACATGGGAAATGTATTTTGATGGTTCTTTCAGAAGTCCAATAGGAAAGATAATGGAAAATCCTAAACTCAACAAGGTTGGATTTGGAATTTTCCTTATTTTCCCAGAAAAGGCAGTATTTCCTTATTATTTCCTATTATCGGAAGGTGGTTCCAACAATGAAGCTGAATATCAAGCTCTCATCGCAGGTTTGGAATTGGCCCTTCAGGTTCAAATGAACCATTTAAAGGTAAAAGGTGATTCAGAATTGGTAACGAAACATATTAATGAGGAATATTCTATCAGAAAAAAATAATTAATTCCTTTTTGTGATTACGTCAGAGAGTTAATGGCTAAATTTACCTCAGTGCCGACATTGTCTTATGTCCTGCGATCACAAAATGCTCAAGAAGATGTACTAGCTAACACAGCTACAGCCTTGGCAGATCCAAATCGGGACGATACATTTATCAGCAAAACCCATTGCCATGTGGTCTCACTTTTTTTCAAACTAGAATGGAGGAAATTAATGAAATTTTTCCTATTTTGAACCATATGGTCATACCACAGGATAGAGAACATCGATCATGGAATATCTTCAAAATGGGGTGATTCCACCAAATAAGTATGAGAAGGATCAGATCCAGTGATGAGCAGCCAATTTTACTTTTTATGATAGTCTAGACCACCAAAATATCCTTTATCAGTGAGGCTTTGATGGAATTATATTCAGATGTATTGATGGAGAAGAGACCACAGCTGTTAGGAAAGAAGTAAATTTAGGAGCTTGTGGTGCCCACCAATCTGGGCACATACTCTTTGATCAGATTTGAAGGCTTGGATACTTTTGGCCATAAATGACACAGGAATGTATAGATTTCACTAAAAAATGTCATCCCTCTCAAGTTCATGCCATCTTAATTAATCAAACCCCAGAGTTTCTACATATAGCTAAATACTCTTGGACATTTCCAACATGGGGAATGGATATAGTAGGGCCTTATCCTCTAGCCACAGTTAAGCAATTCAAGTATATTCTCACTGCTACTAGCTTCTTCTCTAAACAGGATGAGGCGATAACTCCCAAGGAAGTTGAATCCAAAAGCATTGTTAGTTTTGTCAAAACTAATATCATCACTAGAATTGGCATCCCTCATACTATTTTGATAGACAATGGCACCAATTGTTTTTCTGCTAAAGAAAAAAAGTTGTAACAGGAACATAATATCAGGTCTAACCATTCATCTTGTTATCATCTAACAGCCAATGGATAGATAGAGGACTTCAATAAGACTCTATCAAATATACTCCAGATGATGGTGGATAAAGATAAGAAATCATGGCCTGATAAACTTTTGAATACTTTATGGGCTTATCAGACAACTACCTATACTACTACCCAAGAAACTTCTTATTCATCGGTATATGGAACTGAAGCAATTTTTACAATTGAAATTCAATTTCTTTTACTTGGAGTTGCAATCTGTGATCTGTTGTCTATTGATAAAATATCTCAGAAATGGTTCGATGAGTGGGAAATATTAGATGAGAGAAGATTGCATACTTTTCATCATTTAGAAGTCTATTAGAATAGAATATCATGATCTTTTAATAAGAAAGTTTTCCTTCTTTCATTACTTCAATAATAATTGGTATTGGTTCTTAAGACTCCAATGATACCAAGAAAGAAACCTCCAAAATTTGAACCAAAATGGTAAGGTCCTTATTCCATACATAAGGTCTATTCAAATGGATCCTATGCCTTAATATAAATGGATGGAGAGATTATCACAACTCCTTCCAATGTGAGATTTTTGAAGAAATACTTTGTGTAGTTTTGTACATCATCCTCACTGTAAGACTTTAAACTGCACAGTACGTCATCCTCACTGTAAGACTTTAAACTGCATAATACATCATCCTCACTACAAGACTTTAAAATTCATAGTACATCATCCTCACTGTAAGACTTTAAACTGCACAGTTCATCATCCTCACTGTAATAATTTAAACTACATAGTACATCGTCCTCACATCAAGACTTTAAACTGCATAGTACAATGTCTTTGCTGCAAGACATAAAACTGCACAGCCCCATGTCCTAGTTTCAAGACTTTAAACTGCATAACAATCATAAACATCCGTGTTGTAGGATGTTAATGTGAATAACATCTTCTTCCTTGTCACATGATGTTAAACTGCATGATATTATTTGTACAACTAACGTTTTATCTATAAGATGTCTTCCATAAGAAAATGTCATTGACATCATCACTACTCATTAGTAGTACATGAGTCCCCCTCTTTCCTATGTCGAAGTCAGATCTACATAGAGACCATGTTTCAAGAACTATGTATGGCTTGATTCTCATTTTCAATGAGATACGTAGAGATGCCAAAATCTCCAATTTTGGGCCCAACCACAATCACAAAATCTTCTTATTTTCTTTTCTCCTTCTGTATATGAATCAAATATATACAGAGTGTTTCCTTAAGATATATGATTTGGTCTTTATACCATTTTATGTCTTAAGATTTACCGTTCTATCAGAACATGTAAAAAATCCCCCATTATTCATGTAAAACTCCATTAGCATGAGGAATGATTGTTTAAAGAACTACGTATGGATTGATTCTCATATATTTTCAGATACGTAGAGAAAATTATATCTCCAATCTTGGTCCCATCCATGATAAAAAAACCCACTTTATTTTTTGTTTAAGAGTCAAATCTGCATAGATAATGTTTTAAGAACTATGTACGACTCGATTCTTTCCCCCAACAAGACATATAATGACACTTGAGTTTTATTCCTTAATCCAGTTACAATATATCTTTCCTTTCCTATTGGTTCATTTTCATCCTTACCACATGACATTAAACTCTACGGAAATCTGATACCCCTATTCTTTACCTGTGTCACCATTGTATTATAGAAAAGACCCTTACTACTCCTTGTTTCTCACACCGAGCATTGCTCAAGTGAGCTTAGGAATTATATAAGGTGCTTCTTAATATAAGTAAAGTGTTTTAATTCTTTATGGGGGTGCAAATGTCCTCATTTCATAACATTAAACATCACATCATAATATTAATTCAAAAGAAACAAAGAAAGTCTTCATTTTATATATGAGTCAGATCTATGTAAAGGATGTCAAACTCATGGCCAATACTGGTTCAAATATTTCTCATCTAAATTGAACATAAACCCTTTCCATATTTCCTACACTTAATCATGAATATTTTCAAATTTTCATAATATTTCTTACAGTTTCTTGTAACTGGGTTTCTAATATCTAAGAGCTCTGTTGCTTGACTATGCAGCACGTGCCCTTAGGCGGCCTTGCATAAGTTGCCTACATAACAGGGGTGTTAGTAAAAAGATATCACTATTTGGATATGAAGCTTATGACCTAGTTGGCCCTGCATAATACAACCCCCATAATGGTTTTGTCAAGTAATGGTAACTTTTTTCTTGGTTGTAGTATCTTTGTCCCCTTTAATCATTGATGACAATATACAAGAATTTTTATTTTTAAACAGTCATTCAAGTATACTCTTCCCATTATCTCTCTCACAATATGAAAGTCTTCAAGACCATTGTTTACACATTTTCCTCACCATGTGTTCAATACAATATGAAATATCCTTGAAATCACCTAGCCACATATTATATATTGTTTCCATTTCTGGTCCTAGTCGTATTACCTAAAATTACAGACACCATATCTCTTATGTTTGGATCAGACCTTCGTAAAAGTTTTATTCCTATGATTCGTTGGAAACTCTTGGTTGGAAATACACTTTCCATATTCAGGTACCATTCTCCATAAACCAAACTCTATGCTTCAGAAAACCTAAATCTCTATAAACTTTCTTGGACTTTTGGCAATAGAACATTAAACTTCTAGGAGCTATTTTTCCAGACTAAACAGCATGTGCCATTAGGTGGCCTTGCATAAGTTTCCCACATAACAAGGACTGTCAGTCAAAAGATGCCACTATTTGGCTATGCCACATATGCCCTAGTTGGCCCTGCATAAGATTGCCCCCATAACGGGTTTTTCAAATAATGGTAACTTCGTTCTGGGAAAATACTTCCTCTAATGATTTTATCACTTTTCCCATATCACTCCTCAGTTTCAGAAATTCCCAAATCACAATTTACAATTTTCCCTTCCATAACTAAATATGACAGTATTTTTCCAAACTAATTATCAAGAAATTGGGAGAGTTTTATCATACCTTTGGTAAAAGATAAAGACCTTAAATTAAAGCCACACAACATCCTCACTGCAAGACTTTAAACTGCATAGTACAATGTCCTCACTACAAGACTTTAAACTACATAGTACAATGTCCTCACTGCAAGACTATTAACTACATAGTACAAATTCCTTACTGCATGACTTAAAACTCCACCGTATAATGTTTGAATTTCCCCTTTCTGATAAATTTTAACCACTAATCATACACCAAATTTGTATAGAGATGGTTTTCCTATTTAGGACTTATGTTGATCTAAAATAGCCCTTTTTCATTCTTAAAATTACTTTCCTTGGAAAAACCACCTACTGTGGTCTTGAGTCATCCAAATATTATTTTTTCCCTTATCTATCAACAAAAAAATGTTAAAATTCAATGAACTCTTTTTTCCTAACTATACAGCACGTGCCCTTAGGCATCCTTGCACAAGTTTCTCACATAATAGGTTGGTTAATCAAAAGATGCCACTATTTGGATTTGTAGTATATTCCCTAGTTGGATCAGCATAATACAACCCCCATAACGGGTTTGTCAAGTAATGTTAACTTCGTTCTTGGAAAATACCCCCCTTATGTTGATACATATTTTAGATTTGGTGACCATAAAATTCATGACTCAAGATTCCCCCTGAAAATATTTAAAGAATATTAAGTCAATTCTTAGCCACAAAGTCTTTTTTGGGATCTAATTTTAAAATTTATGGTCCAAGATATTTGACCATAAATACTATACATTTATAGTCCAACATGAAAGAATCTAAACTACCAACAACAAGAGACATGGTACTCACTAAATTGAGAACCCTCAAGGAGAACTTTGAACAAAAGTCGAGTCTGGTCTCACTAAATGTACATTTGTGTATGATTTAGGTAATATTGAGTAATAAAAAATTAAGATATATAAAGTTTGTGGGGTTTTCCATATAACCCTAGCAAAAATCAAACTAAGCTCGCTAGGCCCATGGATTAGGGAAAAAAATTAGAGCATCCTTTCAAACTTGACGTAGCTCCAAATCTTACCCAATGTTGTTGGAATGCATCAAAGTGACCAATTTTTTCCTTAGAACAAGATTATTTTCATTCCGAACTAATAAAATTATAAGGGGGGATTTTGTAGACACCATGAAATATGTTCCATGCAATTCTCCAGAATTGAAGATGTATTTCCATGTGCCGCGACTCAAAATGACCTCAACCGGGATCGAAAATTTCATGGTGTGACTCTGCATTTTTTATGGCGGTCAGTGAATGTAGTGAAGGCACTGAACTGAAGGTCCAGGAACATAGCCCGACACTGATCCCAATTAGGGGTGCAGGAGAATAGCCCCCATGGTATGTAGAAATAATTTAGATATGTCCTGAAAGAGGCACCCAAGGTACCTACGCACAAACACTTGAGCACCACCATGCTGAAGCTGATTGAAGTGATAATTTTGGCTAAGTACTTAAGGTGTTTCCCTAGTCTATCCGAAACATCATTTTCATGAAAGGTACTTCCGCACCCAACTCATTTTTCCCAAGTTCACTTATTTTCCTATAAATAGACCCTTGGGGCCCCTATTTGTACGGACGAATTTCCTTAAAGCCCAATTACTGCTCTGATTGCCCTAGTACTCGCCCCAGTATTCTGAAACATTCAAGGTAGTTCTTCAACAGCTTGAGTAGAGGATTTAAGGGAGGATCGTTAGACTTATGTCCCTTTAGTGTTTGAAAACCATAAAACTTGCGTGCCTAAAGATCCCAACCTCCCTAGGTCCGAAATACTTGCGTGCCTCCCATTCCTCTCATAGAAACTTGAGCACCCCACTTCTTGGATCACCTATGAATACTTTTTACGGATTGAGAAAGGTCTCTCCCATGTATTAATATACAGGTTTTTTTTTCTTAAGTGAACATTAGGTTGCCCAAGTGTACTTGCATGACCATACTTGTGCACCCTTCTCTACTTGGGCGCCCCTCTTTGATTCACTTATTCACTTAAATCTCTTCAGTCTAAAATACATTAATCCTTCCACATCCATTCATGGAAAGGAATCTTCTTCATTGTCTCCCTTGACTGAAAGGGTTTCTGTTGAGACCTCCACCAAAACCTCCTGACTTATCAAACATTTGGGAAAGGCACATCAGCATGTCTCCTATTTGGAGTTTTATTTCTGTAGTCAAAGGTTTCCCACATTTGTTTCAAAATGGGGTTAGGATTCATGGAATGTCTGTGGGTTTGTATATCTGCAGTCACAAGGAACTTTCTACTAGAAATAATGCTGGGAAGTTCCCAGTTTGGAAGAAGGGTTAGGTCCTGGCCTCTCCTTTCTCAAAGAGGTGACCCAGAACCTCAGGTCTCTGGTAGGGAACTTACAGTTCACACTTACTTTTAAACTTTACTACTAGGATCAATATCAGGGCATCCATCCTGGTATAAGCTCCTCACCTTCACCCCTTATTCCTTCCATTTGAACCGATGTCCAATGTGAAGAGAATAGAGGGAAATCTCATCACCTCGCCCTCTTACACGGTCGACACACCCTCTTCCATCAGCAGAGGAGGAAAAGTGTGAAGTGTCATTTTTGAATCATTCAAATCCTCTTGTTTCTCACACGGATCATGAATCACGTGGGCTTAGAGATATGTGATGGTTACAACATGTGCACAAACACTCATTAATGGAACTACGAGAACTCTGATTCCTGTTCAAACCAAGATATATAGGAATCCATCTCAAGTCTTGGGCTTACTGGGCATCCTCCTTAGGAAATAATCCCCAAATTCAATCTTCAAATCATCAAGGCATCCTTTTTAATAAGTAATCCCAAACTCATCTTTCTTAGAGGACCATACTCTCCTATGAGATTTATTGAACTTCATGGGCTTTGATTCCCATTAATATGGGATACGTAGGAAGCCTCCTTGAGGTTCAAACCCAACACTTCGAATCAACCCTGTTCTCCTTGGGCTATATTCCCAATAGGGTCTAATCCTACTTGGAAACTCATATCATTTCCAAGTTCCTCAGGATGATTTAGTATAAGTCTCACATTGAGTTTTGAGTGGGCATCTTTCGCTTAGGGGTCCTTATCACATGACCTTAAAAGTTATGATGTGTCCTATTAAGTGACACTGAACTATGAGGGTTCTGATTCCTTTCATAATGATACATAGGTATTCCATTTGACGAGCATGATCCTAAGATCAAAACAAACCTTCATCTCCCTAGATGACAGAAATTTATAGAGTGCCCCACTAAGTGGATTAAAAACTAGTATCATCACAATGATGATTAAAAGAATCTCTTATTGGTATAATAGAGGATCCCATTGATGGAAAACCTCAAATACATGAATGTTTCCATTAATGAATAACTTTGAATGCATACTGATGATTCTAAATTTTACACATGTTAATAAGTGATTGTAAATTCCAAGGGATACTTGTGATATACTTGGTGAATTAATAAGGATTCATGAAAATGTCTTAAATTTACAAAGAGTGTCCCGGAGTAGACAAAAATTCCCCCCAAAAGGGTGTGATGAGTCTAACCTCCCATCCCCTTAACCAATTCATGTTCTTAAGTATCGTAAAGTTCAAACTTAACAAACTCCTACCTTTGGAATGTGGGTCCCATTTGGATAAATAATTGTTGGAAGTTTCCAATTCCATGAATAAATGCAATAGAAACTGCTTGAAAATAGTCATTCTTAAAACTAGAACACATATTTCAAGGAACTATGAAACTATATCAGAATTCTCCCCCAAAGAAATAATACCACGAAATAATTAACATGAAGATCATTATAGCCAATTCTAAATCATGATTTGTGTAGATCTTCTCATGTATATTTAGTTAATAGAAGGTTTAGGCTATCACTTTATCTTATTTCATGACTAAAAAACCCAAGACCTTTTTAGATTCATAATTGTAGATAACTAATACTTCATCATGGGTGGGTGATGTGAGCCTAGGTATAGTGATTAGCCTTTTCTTCGGGTATTTAAAACATTTCTCACATTCATAATTCAAGAAAAACTTGAATCATTTCTGAGTTATCTTGGTTAGGTATCTTGAAAATCATTATATGTTTCTTATAAAATGGAAATAGTGAATAGATAATCCAAGGAAACTACACATTTCTATCATAGAGGTTGGTATTGGACACCCTTCAATTGTATCCATATTTGAATTATTTATAGATATCCCTTTGCTAGTGATGACATTCCCTAGGAAGTTTAGCTTCTCTAACTAAATCTCACATTTACATTACTTTTCATATATATTTTCTTTCCTCAATGTCATTAGTATAGTATTAAAATTATCTTAGTGTTCCTCTTTACATTTAGATTAGATAATAATATCATCAGTAAATACTACAATAATTTTTTCTTGGTAATCCCAAAACACTTTATTCATCAAATTCATAAATATTTTTGGAGAATATATAATCCCAAGTGTAATTAATATTAACTCATAGTGCCCATAACTTGTATAAAAATCAGTCTTCGGGATATCCTCCTTCTTCACCTTTACTTGATAATATCTCAACTGGATATCTATCTTAGTGAAATAATCAGATCCATGTACTGGATCAATAATGTCATCAATCAATGGTATAGGATATTTTTATTTAACATGATCCTATTGAGGTCATGATAATCGATGCAATGGAACATTGACCCATTATTTTTCTTAATGAAGAGGATTGGTGTGCCCCTTGGTGAGGCACATGGGCGTATAAAACCTTTATCCATATTCTCCTATAATTTATTCTTCATATCCTAGAGTTCAAAAAAGGATATTCTATTTGGACTCTTGGATATTTACAAATATCATTCTATGAGATCAAATGAAAATTTAACCTCTATACTAGGAGAAAGTCCAAGCAATTCTTCAAGAAACACATCAGCATATTCCCTTAAAATAGGAATGTCTTCAAGGATGATTTTTTTTATCTCCCAATAATTTTAGATATATATTCTTACTTAAAGGGAAATAATATAGATGCTTGATATGTTTTTTCCAAATAATATTCATCCCCCCAATGCACTTCTATAGAATCGGGTGGTGATTTATGATATCGAGGGTGATTTCCTCCACTCAGAAATTTATCTTTGCTCTTTATGAGGAAAGTAAATCCATTCCTAGAATAGCATCGAATTCTACTAAAGGTATTATGAAAAGGTTTTATAATAATTTCAACCCACATATGTGGATAGGGAAGTAATTATATAATTGGGATGCAATAATTTCTCCATATTATATTTTCACTAATAACTATACTAATTTTCTATGGGGTGGTGTTTATATAATTTTACTAAACATGAGAGATATGAAATAATGAATAGAACTAGAATAAAAAATTGGGCCCACTATTCTTGAAATAATAACTAGTGCACTAATCACCACTTTGTTTTTCGGATCGACCTCTACTGTTGTGAAGAAATATTCTCTCACTCACTACCTTGTAGGTTACTGGCATTGAATTTTGTCAAAAACCATTAGATTAAGGAAGTAGTTATCAAAGTGTAATTTTTAGTTATATTAGAAACATTAGAAAATTGGATAGTGGTTGACTGGAGAATTCATCTCTTCTATCACATTGGTGTGTTTTTGTGATCCACAATCACTAGCTTGGTGCCCTTTCATTATACACCTAAATATTTTCCTCATCCCATTCATGAAATTTTTTAGGTTCTTCTTCCCATAATTTTAAAAGTATGATTCTATAATTTATTTCCACCATTATATTTTCCTATCACACAACCATAAATAAACTCTACTTTCCACTTATAATCCATACAAGACCCTTTAGATTCATTGATCTTCATTCTGACTTTGAGGGTACATCAGAAAATATCTAAAAAACTCTCAAAGACCTAATTTTTTGGGTCTTTTCATAGATTCATCTTCAGTCTACTAAAGAATAGTTTAATTTAACATTTGGGGGTAATGATATTTCCATGGTAAAATCATGTAATACTAGGAAGTTTTTCTCATATTCACTAACAGATTCATCATCATTTTGCTTGAGGCTATGGAAGTCCTTGTCTATTTTTTGTAAGATATTATGAGACAAATATTTATCAATTTTTTTTCGGAATTCCATCCACTCTGTAGCTTAGATATCCTCCTTAAGATTTATATTAATAACCAACATCCAGCATTGATCAGCTTCTCCTAACATATGATAAACATCCAATATGACCTTCTCTTTCTCATAGAATGTAAGGATGAAGAATATATTTTCAATGGAGTTAATCCCTTGTTCGATATTTAAGGTATAAGAAGGTCTAATTAACGTTGGAGGTCTTTTCTGTATAAAGGTTTCAATTTATAATTTCTCATTATTAGGGGGATTTGGGAATTTCTCCTCATTCAGGTTTCATTTTTAAACTTTATTCAGTTGAGTAAGTACTATCATGATGTTCAGAATTCCTTCGCTCATCTGGTTGGGCATCTCATTCAGGGAGTCATCATGTTCCCCTCACATTGGTTGTTGAAACGGTTCCTCCTATTTATGGTTATATACTTGAATAAAGTAAAAATTTGGGATGAAAATATTTAAATTATTTAAAATTTAAAATGGAAACTATGAACCTTAAAGGGATAAATAAAAAATTTCATATGTTAATTAACCTATGAATTTATAGGCGCCAATATAAGTTATCTGGAATATATTCCTTAACATAAAATCATATAAGAAATTTTTTTACCTTTAATAATGGTTCATAAAAAGATTTTTAATTTAAAAAATAATATCCACTAGGACTATCAAACCAGGAGTTTAGTTAGACGCATTATCATGCAGCAGTTCCTGATCAAGTCTAGCTTAATAAGGTGTTTTTGGGGTTGTTACCCCTACATATATATATGCTAAAGCCACATACACATGTAGAGTTCAGAAATGGGTGTATTTTCTTGGAACCACATACTCTATACTTTTCCAAAATTTTAGGGTTGTTTTCATTTTTTTATTAATATCTCTAAGGATTATAACAGAGTTTTCTAATCTTATTACCCCCAAAACTATACTTTCTTTTTGATACCCACTAAGAGGAACCATATATTTAATACACATTAATTTATGATTTTTTATAGAAAATAACACTTAATACAAACCACAAGTTATAGTGGCCTATTTTATTTAGGATATTAGGTATATAATATGACTTCATAAAACTAGGATACAATGGATTTATTGAAAACATTCTTAACATGATCTTAAATTTAAATCTCTCTTCTAAACCTACATGGCTTAACTTGGGGACATATATAAGAAAGGAAAGAGATTTAAATCCATGTGGCAGAATTAGAAAATAATATACTAGGGTAAATAAATACATGTGATCCAAGAGGCATTATAATGTGACATAATAGGTGAGAATCATAATCATGAACAATGAAGCATCAGAAAACATGATATCCTAAATGAAACATTACAATATGGAAACAAATTAAAAAATGGAATAATTGTCATAATTCAAGGTAAAAAACCAAGAAATAATAACATTTTGTTATTAGGATAACCTACCACGCACATTACATGGTATATCATGAGATTAGAACATTACCAAATGCATCACAGTATTATCTGGGCATAGCCATCATAATCATATCATGTACATTAATAAGTGTGCCACATAGACAACATAAAATAGGAACATATTTCATCATATTTAACCCTAATATTAAAGATTGTGTGTTACATACTTGAAATTACATAATAAAATAAGTATAAAGATATACTTTTTAAAACCATTGAGTGGAAATTGGTAAGGTAATTCATTTCACAATTATTTGTCATGAGAAATCATAGTAAACATTTAGCAGCATAACATTAGAACACGAAGATTCAAAAAATGGTTTAATGATAGAAAAAGGGGTATCTACAAATTGTTACATCAAAATGAAATTATGATTGATGTTGGATAACATATCCCAAATTAGGAATTAGAAATCAAAAATGCATAAGGTAAAGAATGTTCTTGAATAAATTGGAGAAAGAGAGGATCCCTTACCTTGAGATGGTATTTAAATAATCCTGTGAGGAGATTATTCTGAGCTTAGTGGAACCTTGAGGGGGGTATAGATAAGAAATGTCATAGTAATGATTTTATCCATGTTTTTTTATTAAAGAGAAATGAGATCAAGGGTACGTTTATATAGAAAAGCGGAGGGGAGTTCTTTATTATTTCCCAAACATAGTTATGGACTCTATACAATAAATTAATAAAAACCACAAAAATTACAATGATTTTTCACATTATTTATACCAAATATGAGTTTTTTTAATTATTTTATAATTCAAATAATTGATCACATTATAATAAAATATTTGGTGATGTGGAAGTGAGTCATGTTTACAAATAATTGATTTTAAAACCTTAAAATGTAATATACGTTTTGAAAAATTAATAGAGGGTTTAAAAAATTAATAAAATAACTTCAAAGAAATATTATTCTAAGTTTTAAATATATATTTGGTTGAATATACCTTTTATTTAACATATTACATCACATTTGTGTCATTATGATGTCATAATAACCACCATATATTTATACCGTATTTAATTGTTATCAAAAAATTTTACTGTCTCAAAAAATTTTGAAACATTTTACCATTGGATAATTTTGATGCACTAATTCCAAAATTAATAATTATTTTATCCAAATAAATCTATAAATATTATAATTTATATTTTTAAGCAAAAATCCCCATTTATTGAAATATACTCAATTTTTTACAATAACAGTTTTTTTATCCTTATAAAAATAATTTTTGACTTCATAAAATTATATTATCAAATATACTTAATAAATATTAGTTTATAATAATTTTTTATTAAAGTATCACTTATTTTTGAAAATTATGAATTCTTCAAAATGAATTTCTTAATGGAAATTAATTATTACCAAAAAATAAAATTCAAGTTTTGTCATATTGAAATCTAATTTTAATAAAACACATTATTTAATCATTTATAATGTAAATTCAATAAGTAATAAATATAATAATTATTTCATAAAAAATAAAATATACTTATTTATGTTGTTAGGGTCGGCATATATAACCCTTTATTACACCAGTGAATTCTTTATTGATAAGGTGTGCAACTTTGATATTTTCTTGGGGTGCTTTGGAAAAAAATGGTTTGGGTCATGATCTCGATAAGAGAGAACTTATCATATAAATATTTTTTCTAGTTATTTAGTTATTGAATTTAAAATTAGTCTTGATCAAGATAAAATACGATAGATTAAATCTCCCTTATAAGATCTGATAAATGATATTCATAGCGTATTATTCTATAGGTTGAGACCATCACATCATTTATCTGTGTCAATTGGAATTTTCATAACCCTTAATATATAATAATCATAATATCACTACTATAAAGATATATTATCAATGGTTATAAATCTTAACATTCATTTAAATATGATATAACTTATAATAGTCCAAAATTATCAAATCAGTGTATGTGTTTTCCATAACCACATATTAAAAATAAGGAATTTAATTTAATTAAGAAGGGAATTTCATTTATCAAAGTATGGTTCATTAAAAATAAACCATGAGTTCCTTTATGGAATTATATAGACTATCCTCTCTATTTATATAACTTTAATAATACCAAGAAGAATTAACTATCACTCCAATAATTTCATCATATCATGGTAACCACCATGATGTGAGCATCACTACACCATGGCATAAACATGGACATCATGTAGTACTTTGTCCATAATTTATTTAATTTTCATACAAGCCTTCTAACATGCTAAATAATTAATATCCAATAACATTATGTGTCTTTTATTGTATTTCACTAAATATTTTTAAACAAAAATGATCCAAATGACTTATAAAGGAATTTTGTCTAACAAAATCCCCCTTAAGGTTTGTTGAAAACACCCATCTACAAAAAAGTCTTTAATAACCATATTAAAATACCATCCTTTATCTACAACCAACTTACACCAAATAGTGTAATTAGTGATTCAATCATCATTCACTCTAATATCACATGATTAATAATTAGCATGAGAAATACAAACTAAAGGAAAATTTCATAAATGAAAAACACTAATTTAATCATACTTATAACACCACTTCATCACTTATATAATAAAAATTATTTGTTATTATTATTTATATAAAATCTTTATTAAACTCACCATTGAACATTTTTATTGGTCTCCCATAATTCTTTTCCAAAAAAAAGTTTTTTGACATTTGAATCCCCCATTCAAAAATATATTTTAAAAACTATTTTTTTGAGTGAATATCTACCCCATTCCATGAAATATAAGCTTATATATCTCAACCTTTATCAATGAAACAAAACATAACTTCTTTAAAGTTTGTAAGAAGTAAAACATTACTTATTAAATCAAACCATGAGAGATAAAATACCATTCTTTGAACCAATTATTAAAAATAAAACATTGAAAATCAAATATATAATGTAAATCACCACATGGGAATGGGAGTACTTTAACTAAAGAATTTTAGTAAATTTTTAAGGATTTATACAAGATCTAATAAATTCATCTCAACACATTATTTATAATTTTACTTTTCCATGATGTCTATATTTTGAATTTATGTCTAAATATACTCAAATCTAACAAATCCTTTCTCAAAATTCTCCTTTATAATGTGATATTTGATCATAATATTATTTTTCTTGAATGAGGTATATGATTTTTTATAATATTAATAGAACTCCATTTATCACATTGGAATAAAATTAGAGAATTCACTTAAACTCCAATATAAATAATTTATTAATTATTCCATAACAGTTTTGTGTAATATTGAGTAACCATTATATATTAAGATGAAATTTCACTCAATGAAATATAAAATTTCTTTTTTCTTATATATTTCTCATCATTGTTTAAAAAAAATTATTCAAGAGAAGGGAAATCAAATAGGTGTAGAGGCTACATAGTATACATACAAGAATGACTAAGGGGGCCTATAATATTGTAGGCCAAGGGAATCCATTCTTATCAAATTGACCCCCTCAGGTTTCAAGATATGCCCCATTGTAAAGGTAGAAGTTATCCAAAATTGGGACATCAAGCGAAGCAAGGTGATCCACAACTTGATTTCTCTCATGAAATGTGTGAACAACTTTGATGTTCTTATTGATAAAACCTCTACAATTCCTGATGATATAGTTGATCAACCATAGAATGTATCCCCTACCATGCAAGGTGTTTTGGAGGATATTTGAATCTGTTTATGACTCTGAGAGATCAATCTTCCTCTGGTGGAACAAGCTTAAACCTGATAAAAAATCCTTACACTCTGCATGAAGCGAGGAACCTTGGCCTAAGCAGGATGAAAATGCCAATATGATAGGGCCAGAGTAGTCATAGACAACCCCACCCCACCATGGAATAATATTAATCCTTATGATTTTAAATTATAATATAATCCTAATAATTTTCATATACTCCATCACATTTGTTTCATTACCATTACCATCTCATAAATAATTAATCCTGGTAACAATATCTGTGTTCAAAAACATTGAATCATTTTTACCAACTCATTTTAAAACCTACTTGGTATATTTATATTCAGAAATAAAATATTCATGCTTTCCTTGTATAAACTAAAACCAAGTAAAAACATTAACATAATAATAATTATCATTTAAAATTAACTACTCATGAATTAAAAGAACTAATTTCATTGGACCTTCTTTAATCCTCCAAATATTATTGCATAAACATATATAAGAACCATCCTCATTTGATTATCATCATTTTTGATATTGATATTATGATCAACTCCTCCTTATTGGAAACCAATATTTCTCAAATATTGATTAGGAATACAATACTATTTTTTGGTTATTGAATTATGACAAAAATAACCTTTTTTAACCAACATGAATTTTTATCTTCCTTATTAATATAGAAGATAACTGGATACTCGATATTTGATTATTGTTCAAGTAACTCATTAATAAATATCGATTTAACATCTATATTAAAGACCTTTAATCTCATTTACATAATTATGGATAAGGAAAGTTGTATTATTTCCAATCAATCCACAGGAGTTAACATTCCATCTACACCAATCCCCTAAAATTTAGAGTAACCATTTTATAAAATATGTGATATTTTTCAAAACACATTTCCTTATTCATTCGAATTATTATAAAAAATCACTTGGTTCTGATATCATTCTTATCCTCTGAAATCAAGTTATTTTCAATTTTTTTATTTTTCTCAATTTGGTTGTGGTCCCCATTCAGAGATTTTATCTTACTCTCATCCTTATTAGGCACATCAAAACTATTATGTTCTACATGGGAGAACATAATATCTTATTATAGAGACTTCAATCTTCATGTTTACAATAGTGTTTTCTAATCAATAAAAGTTTTTTCTCATTAATTTCATCCCTTATTCATGAATTTCTTGCAGTTTAATAACCCATTTCAACCTCATCATTTTCAATTTAATCATACAAATATATACCAACCCCATGTACTCCCCCTCAACTACTCAAATAATAAACTCTTTTTACTAGAATTTTCTTATTATCTTGTTAAAAAGGATACTCAGTTTTCAAAATAGTGAAATCTTGGATTTCAATACAAAAAATTACCCCATTTTATAAAAAATTTATATATCTTTATCTTTAAATAATAGAAAATATAAATTCCCTATATGATATTAAGACCTTCAATAGTTTTTATCCTTATTGATAATATGATATTTACTATAAAATACTCAAAATTAATTTAATGTTACATTCTTCTTATCCATATTCATATTGTGAATTCTCTTCAATTTTCAATAATAATGATTTGTTTTTATGTAGACCAATTTTAATACTAATTCCTTTTAAAAAAACATTGGTAGACCCTTTTTAATGAGAATCATTCAATCCTTGTGATTAATGATCTGATTCCCCCTCTAAAATACACCATTTTGTTGAATACTCCTCAAAAATGAAACATGACTTATTTTCCCATTATTTTTAAGATAATCCATCACATGGATTTTAGTCATTTTTATTCCATAATCATTCTATAATTTTAATAATTATTTTCTAAAAAAATATCCTCCAGTCTTTTATAATGTGTTATGTGATTAAACACCTCATATTTATGTGGGATCTTAATAACCCATTCCAACCTACTGTAATCATCAATGAATTATATGAAATTACTCTTCCCATAAATGGATATTGGTGATATCAGCTTACAAACATTAAAATACAATAATTCCATCATAAGTGGCAGCTTCTTCTCAACAAAAACTTTCTTCTGGGCACTTTTTTATTAACCCAAGTTTATTCCCTCATATCCCCTGAGGATTAGTATTCTGGTTTCTGATAGAGGTGTACCCTAAATCTATAAATACATATAATATATTTATACTATATAATATGTTATAATTTATATAAGTTGTGGCATAAGATATTCATGTTATAAATGGAATGTTTCATGAAATTGGTTACATTATTTCTTATGAAATCTTGGTATTATTTTTCATTACTTACCTATTGTATTATATGCCATTATTATATCATAAGTATTTATGAATCCAAATGAATGATTCTCATTAAACCATAAGAATAAAAAGGTATCCAAACTTTAAATTATTAAAATTTATTTCTCTTTCACATTAATTATAATTATAAATAATTTTTATATGATGAAAACATTGTGAGAATGGTAATTGTCGAGGGATACAAAGGGTTTGTAACTGCATGTATAACTCATAAATTTCATAACTTATGAGTAATAATATTACCACTTTGGGGTTTCCATGAGGGATATATAAGGAGGATACAAACATTGTGATAGTGTTTATTGAACCAGCATATTATTACTGTTGGTTTACCTTCTCTCTATTCCCCTCCCTTAAAAACCAAGAAGTACTAGCATAATATAGGAGTTATGGAGGTTAATTCAAAATCATCATGTGTTTTGGAATTAGATTGTTTTTACATCGTGGATGAAGGAGTATGTTGGATTCATTTGAGGAATATTTATCAATCATATTATTGAATTCATGTAAAACATTTAAGGAACCATCCAGGGCCAACCAGTCCCATCACCCAGGTTATCCCTCCACATGGCCTGAATTATGTTCCGAGTTAGCATTGTCAAGTGAAAAGTGCCAGGGTATCAAATTGTTACATTTTTTAATGGTTCCTCCCAAAAAATCCAAAACCAAATCACATATATTTATCATAAAATTATATAATGAAAAATCTATTAGATGAAAAACCATGTAATAAGATAACATTTTAAAGACTACATAAGAAATCAAATATTGTATATCACAATATTAATAGTAAACCATAACTCATAATCATAATTATATGAATTTAAAGAAATATATAAACTATATCCATGAATAGTAAACACAAAATACTTTCAATGCTATTAAGACTGATGTAAAATAACTCAAATCCTAACTAAGGATCCCAAAGCACTCCACATGAGCCCAAATTCCACATTCCAATTAGTCACCATCATAAACCTACTCAGGTTGGATGATGAGTATCAAGAGGAGTCACTATACACATGGACCTCACCATACTCCTAAATCCATATACATGATTTGAGATAACACTCAGTAAGATCCCACCATGAATATACACAACACATTTCAGAATGAAAACTGTTAAAAGATTTAAAAAAAAAGAATTGATATACATTTTAATTTTTAAAGTGGTTTTTATAAAAACCATTGGTGTTACATAAAGTATACCCATTTCCATAAATAAATTATATTAGTAAATCCTCAGTAAAATAAAGGGAATCACGATATAAATAATATAAAACTAAATAAATGGAAAATAAGAATAAACACGTCTTAATTAAGAGCCATATGTGCAATATGGGGGAAGCTCAAACCTATAGGTACATAAGGAAATAAAGAATTACTTATAGAACACTATCCAAACTACGAGATCCTAACATCCAATATAACTCAATCGTCTCAAGACATCACAAAAAATGACCCATATCCAGCATCTTGCGCAAATCTAGGGAAGCATTCATCTACTTGATATCATACCCATGGTAACCCATATGCATCCAATAATAAATCCATAATACATACTAATATAGTCACATTACAAACCATGCCTTTAATAATAAACCATCCAAAAAAGAAAAACCATCTTTAAAAATACTTATTCAAAATCATTTTAGAGTCCAAACTCTATTAACTATTTTATAAACATATATTTGCCATAAAACTAACATTTTAATGAAATCTATTTTAAATTCTCTTTTAAACCATTTATAATACACTTTTTTTTATGAAAAACACTTTTTCTGTAAAAAAACATTTGAAACCCTCATTTAATTCTATATAAACAAATAAACGCATAATATAATTACACAATAACCAACAAAATATAAATAAATCATAATTAACGCATTTATACTAAAGGAAATTTAAGTATATAAAGTATTTTAGGGTAATGTCCCATTAACAAGATACACCTACCAAGTTTTCAGAGTTAAACTCATCACCTTTGTTGGAAACCATAAGAAGTGAGTAAGAGGGATCCCCATGAACCTAAAAGAAAAAAATCATTAAAAATACAAACTTAACCTGTGGTTTAACCCAAATAATGATATAGGAATGAAAAAATCAAAAAATGATAGAAGAAAAAAGTACAGAAGGGATAAAAGAAGAGAAAACCAAGAGAAATCGTGCCTTACCATAATGAAATACATTATGTTCAAAGGGAATCCATCATGAGATCAAGGAGTAAGATAAAACATGGTTGAAGGAGGTCCTTATAATGTGAATGAGGAGAATAATATGTGAATGGAGGGTTAAAACCAATAAGAAAATGGATGTAAATTTACAATTTTAAGTGTACAAAACAGATCATCTGATTTGTACACACAGTTTGGAAGACTATGAACCAACTTTTTGGGTCAGTTATTCTATAAAAACCATGATTCATAGTTTCTATGATATTATTTCATGATGTTTCCAACCATGTAGAAACCATGAAAAATGGCACTGGATTTCCTATACACTTCTCTATATGGTTTGGTGCATGGTTTTCACCAATTGTGCGCTGACCACATGCTTCAATATGTCTTAAAAAATTCTAAATTTTAACCCCCAACTCCCAAAACTCTAAATTATATAAAATTAAAATAAAATAAAATAATTACATACTAATGACCTCGATGGTGCCACAATTATCCCCACCATGTAATTTTTTTTCTTCAGAAAGTCCATAATACTCTTTCTTTAAGAGGATGTCGGACCACTTCCCTATATCCAAATTATACTGTTCCAAAAAATTGAATCCATCTCGACCCCATAACTATAGGAAATAGACTAATAAACATAACTTTGAAGAATAATTGTTCTATAAAATCTAAAAACATGAATAGATAAGTCGACAATGGGGATATCGAGTTCTAGTTCCAAATACTCCAACTCAACCAAGATGGGAAGTCTAACCAAATCATCCTCTTACAGAGGAACATCCAACACTCAAAATACCAATAAGTGATGGAATAAACTATCCCTAATTTCCCAAATGACAAAACCTCAATCAATGAAACACTTAATAAGGGCTTTCAATCATCAATTTTATAACCCCAAAGAATAATGGGGATAAAACTAGAAAACTCCTTATCAATCTTAAGTCACTACCAATCCATATAAATTTAACTTGGTGTCATGAGTTATCTCTAGAATGACACTAGATATTAAATAAGAGTGTTCACCTAGAATTTGATTGGTAAAGAGAGGAATTAACCCCACTATCCAAAAAGTGTTAGGGGACTCATCTTCATTGAAGTTTAAAAATCAACTTTACACATGGTAACACCCCACAATAAATACTTCTCCAATGAATCACCAGAATCCAGTACACATTATCATCGAATATACCCAAGTATTTTTTTGAATCTATATAAAATCCATCAATTTTCGAACAAAATTCCAATATTAGTTTGAAATATACATGGACCCCAAAATAATAATCAGCAATATTAGGTGATAAAATTTCGTTTCCTAGGAAGAAATAATCAACATGAGACTGAGAAAAATTAACAATGGTCTCCCTATTATTTATAGTACACCTAAAATCATGGAATAAAAGAGGAACACCTTTAAACAATTTTTCACACAAAAAGAATGAATCCCCATAACCTAAAAAGAGACATTGTCAACAAAAAACAACACAACCTAAGATAAAAAAACTCAATGACCACTAGATGAAGAACATCAATATCTAACAACCAGGATAAAATGGAATGAAAATTAATTAACTGTTCAATAATAAATACTATGGTTTCTACCCATGGGTTAAAAAAATGTACCATGACCATACCATGAGAACCTACCTTCCTTAGTATTATACCCAAACATGAATACCTCAAGAAAAATCATTCGGTGTAAAATATATGAGCTCATACAAATAATCCATTCTCATTAGAAATGGATATAAAAGTTGAATCATTTATTTAAGGCCTAACTCAGATTGACTCACATCTGAATCTAAACTACCACAATATCCACAATTGATATTTTTTTATTTTTCAAATAACACTTTTAAAGGATATATTTTAATCTTAAAAAAATTAAAACAAGATAAAAAATTCAATGTTAAAACCACCGCAGTCGGCCTATAAAAAATCAAAAAAAACCGCTCCTTCAAACAGAATTACCAGTTTTAAAAATCAAAAAACAAACTTGGTCAACATACAGTCCATCACCGACCTTGACTCCACAATGACACCAATAAAAAACTAGTTCAAATTTTGAAATTCAAAAAAATAGTCATACCATCATCACACCTCGGTCACTGCCGCCTAGAGATGTTCACACTAACACTGAAGACATCAGCCATTAGATTGTTGTCTCCACCACAAACAATTTTCTCCACTAAGATCACCGAGATCATCACTATTGAGCACTACCAGAATCTATCATCAGTGCTAGCATGAACACCAACATAACCATTGATAGATACAATCATAAACCAACATCACCTATAGAGAAGTTGTCATTCCTTCCACCCATAATAGAAACTCTTTGTTGATGTCACTGTCAATGTCGTTGAGCCTCTAAAGATGTCAGAATCAGAAAATTAGGGGAGAACCATGGGCAAAACACACTGAAGCACCATTCTACTTAGAACCAAAAAAACAAAATGTTTGCGATATCTAAGATGTCTACCAAAACCCACAATCACGGTCATGAACTGACCAAAACCAACGATCCACCAAAGGAATCCACCATTGTAGTCTTCAACATTGTGCCCCCAATAACCACTAATAAACACTTATACAACACTAAAGAAAAATAGGGGAAATAGGGGACTAGTCCCTAATAACTTAAAAAAATAGAAACCTAAACTGGAAGAAAATAGAACGATGGGGGAGAAATGGGACAGAAACCCAAAAAATAAACCAGGATTTAACCATAGAGAGAAACCTAAAATAATTGAGATAATCGAGTGGAGTAAAATTTTTCATTTCCCCCTCCCCGACTACCACAGTCCCGAACCCATCTGAAAAACCAACACACCCACCCAATATGGAGAAGAGTGCCTTGAACCAAATCATTAGAGGAGGGTACGGAAAGTAGAAAATGATATACCTCCATATAAACAAAAGAAAAAGAACCTAGAAAAATGAAGGTCATAGAAGATGGAGAAGAAGAGATGATTGGTCGTCATCAGGAAGGGATTGAATCCCTAAGAGGGATATGGGAAGCTGATAGCCTGAGAGTGGATTCTAGGTGAGTGAGGATCCATCATCTTCAAAAACCAACACAATATTATTTACAAAAACATCTTTAAGGAGGATCAATCAGTTCTAAAAGCATAAGCTTTAGGTTTGATAAATAACACCACCAATTAATCAAGACATTAAAACATTACTATTGATTCACCCAATAATAAAAAGTATTAGTACCGAGAAACCTAACAATATATGCCTCAGCTACACACTTACCCTGATGAGGCATAAAATTTAATGGTTTCTTATAACTTTGAATTCTTATAATTCCACCATTGAACAAATCCAATCATAAAAAGGTTCTTAGGATGAGTTATGATGATATTAAATCCGGGTAATGACCTTCAACCATGCTTGATGAACTCATAAAGTAGGTCCATTTTGATCTTCATCCTTGAAGTTTCTGGGGTTTCATGAGGATTGAAGATTCCATTATCCTCTCTAACCACCTAACTTCTTCAGGAAAACTCAATCCATCACCAAAGGGAAATCAATGGTGATTTTGAAAATATAAAAAGATGTCAAATAGAATGAGCACTATGACTCCACCAGCTAATTCTTAGTGTAGGTAGAATCGAAAACCAAAGGACCACTCCTACATCTTTCATTAGGGCCTTTTTGACATGAATTATTCAAATAAAATAAAAAATAGTCCATCCAATTTAGGACACATAACCCAAATCAAATATTTACATCACCTCCCTAATAAAGAATAAAAATCCTAAATCACTAAGTTAAACAAATTTCAAAAAATAAACTTTTTAACACAACCATTTTAACACCTTTCAATAATTTAAAAATCATAATTCTCTTGTGCATAATTTTTTTCAAAATATGAACATCATATTTGGATACACCTTCTAAATCTATTTATCAAATCCAAAACTGTTGAAAACACCAATAAAAATTTTATATTCACTTTTATGCAGAATTATTTAAAATTAAATTTTAATAACCAAATCCTTGATGAAATAGTAACTGAATTCAAAACTCTTCCAGGAAACACCAAACATTGTTACATTTTTAATATAAAACCTCATTAAAAAACCCAAATATTATTGAAAGTTTATTTTTCAAAAGATCTTACCACTAAAACATTTTTCCATTCAAACATCTTTTTGCATTTATAAAATTCCAAGGATCCACATTAAAACCTTACTATAAGGTGAAAAATTTACCTCCCTTTAAAAAAATTACGAACCTATTCCTTGTAAAATTATTCATGGATTATTAAATCACCTACTACCTTTCACTATAAGGATAACTACTTTAGAAAACATTTTAATAAAATAAAAAATATATATAGGTAATCCACAAGAACTAATTTCAAATTAAACCAACCTAAAAATATTATTTTCCTCAAAACACTCCAAGTATACTATTATAAATAACAATAACCCTTTGAAATTGGATCCCAAACATAAAAAACATTTTATAAACAGCCTCAGAATTAAAAACAAAACTCCTACTACAGAATCATTTCATAGTAACATTGAAAGTAAAGTTCTAAAGATCAAAGATTATATAAAATACTTTTTCAAAATCAAAACATTCCATTAAATCCATTCCATAATGAAAAAAACCACAACTCATACAAAAGAAAAATCTAATGAAATGAACCTAACATAATCAACCCTATATTATAAATACATTACAAAAAAATTGATCAAAATTATACCAATATCATCAATTCCATAATAAATACTCCATCATCTAACCCCAATTCAATGTTAAAAACCATTAAAGTTAAATGTGGAAAGGAAAGGAATAAAAATAAATAATACTGGTGTGTAAGATATTGGTTCATAATTTTTCCGCATGATTTGGAAACGCATGTTCCAACCTAGAAATAGGTTATGGAAGGAATTTAGAGCCGTCTACGTGGAATCCATTTGATTTTCAATATAGTGAGGAAAATCCATGTATCCCTAGTTCCTTCTTTAGTTGAAAAAAAATTAAAATTATCAAAACAAATAATGAAACTTTAGTAAGGATTAACACACCAACATCTCAGATTGAGATGAATGTAAAACAATCAAAGATATAACATAGATTCCAGGTTCAATTCTTATTTTTTCTCTACTAACTCATGTTTCATCATGGGAGGAGGTGATTTGGAACACACTCATGATATACATATTAATATCTGATGATTCAATTGTACCATCTAATATGATGTACACCAAATAAAGAGATGGGGCTTTTATAATACTTTAAAATGAATAACTTGAGCCAACCTACATTTTCATCGGAGTCAACTAGCTATAATTACTAAAGAACATTCTCAATCACCATGGATCGGTGACATATGATAGGATACAGAAGTATAACCCTTGGGTATGATTTCAATATCAGGATCCAAAACCATACCACAAAAATTTCTTCTAGAATTTCTACATGAACTATCTATAATTTGGATTCCTACACCATCAAATAATAGTTTAAAAATAGATAAGACACCAAAAAACTAATATAAAAATATTAACAAAAAATTATAACTCATAAACATCATTCCAATACCAAAAAAAAACTATAAACAATATTTATGAACCAACAATACAAAAATATAGTTATGGATGGTAAAGTTAATATAAAATAACACAAATCCTCAACGTGGATCCTAAAATTCTTTACATGATCCCAACCACTATGTGACAATCGGCTACCACTTGAAGCTAGATCATGGAGGATGATGTGTATCAAGAGGATTCACCATATACATGACAATAGTTTCTTTAATTCTATTCTATAAAATAAATCTCAATATGGCCAAAGGAATACGTCGGGTGTGAGGTAAAACATAGTAAGATACCACCAATAATCTAAATAATGAATTTCAGCTTTCAAATGGTTATTATAAGTTAGAAAACATTAGTTGAAATACATTATTAATTTTAAAATTTTTCAATCAAAATCTTTTGTTTTCTTTAAAGTAAACAAAATTTTACGAATAACTCATTCAATTAAATTTTTAGTAAAATAAAGGAAATCATGTTATGAATAATAATATTATTAAAAAGTGGTAAGCAAGAAACAACCTATAGGTTATAAAGGTAATAAAAACTTTTCAAAGGATCAATAATCATCTTCTATAATTCTAAAATCTAATATAACCTAGGACTATGAAGGATTCACTAAAAATAACCCCTATCTAGAATCATACATAATTATAGGGAAGCACCAATACACTCATGAGAATAC
Organism: Viscum album; assembly: GCA_963277665.1. Classification (NCBI taxonomy): domain Eukaryota; kingdom Viridiplantae; phylum Streptophyta; class Magnoliopsida; order Santalales; family Viscaceae; genus Viscum; species Viscum album. Next base: position 483,415,107 of record OY728139.1, read on the forward strand.
TCATGGTCAATCAGGTCTATCCAATAATCAATCCAAAACCCAAACCAATAAAATCAAATTCAAAATCATGACCATATCGATAATGTCACGACCCATCCTTGGGGCCCGTGCTGTGACTACCCCAATCCCGCCTTCCATAGGCCAGAGGTTGGAGACTAGCACCAAAGGCGTAAATCCCAATAAAAGGGAAGGCATTACTGTTATATAAGTAAACAACCACAACAGAGTACGCAAGCTGGAGTAAACACAAAGTAAACTGAGTACAAAAGTAAGTGCTGGAAAGTAAATGGGACAGTATAAAAACCCAACTGAAAGTACAGTACAACTAAGAAAAGTAAGGTACAACAGCTAAAAAGTAAAGCAACAACCACCAAGTCGTCCTCCAGAAACCCCACCTGAAGGGTGGGTATAGATGTTCTCCTCAGCTCCTCGAGTTCGTTCGTCCGCTCCATGTACGTCCCGCCTGATAGTCCACCTCCATATACCGTCCCACTCCACAAGCCTCAACCACAATCAGCATTGTCCTTCATCTGCAACCAACACAATGTAGTGCGGTCATAGCCCATGCAGGGGTGAGTATACAATACTCAGTAGGGACACCAAGACCCCCATAAGACTCCCAGAATCCACGAAGGATAAACCAAAAAGGAAGGAAACAATCACGAAGTATCAACCGATAGTACTTAGGTATATGCCCATACATATACCTAAGTCATCAATTACTATTCGGCTCCAACTCTCGAGCCCAAGAACAACATAGTCCACACAGGAAATCACAACCTATTCCACATAAGAAAGAATTCAATCACATCGATGATAATGATTGAAGATCATGACTCAACTCACACAGGTGTACTTCTCACAAAGAGGGTTGGAGATGATTAGATGTAGCCTCTGAATCATCTCCTCTGCCGAACCCACATAGGATCCAAGTACAGAAGTCATCATTACCGAACCCACGTAGGATCCAAGTACAGTAACCATCACTGCCGAACCCACGTAGGATCCATGTACAACCGTCATCGATGCCGAACCCATAGAGGATCCAAGTACAGTCGTCCTCGCTGCCAAACCCACGTAGGATCCAAGTACAGTCGTCATCATCGTCACAGTCGCAGCCAACTCTAGGGTTCCCGCACACAACACGCTCGATTCCGGGAGGGTCCGCTCCACGAGCCAAGAGGGTTGATACATCAACTACCACAAAGTCCATAGTTGATGTATCCCAAATTTTTTCTCGTCAATAGAAACTCAACACGATAGACGACGCGTCAATCAGACGCCCGGTCTGAGAGATAATGACTTTTCCGTTCCAGGGGGCCAGTTAGAAATACGCTCATTTCTAACTTGGACGATATCAATAGTCATCCAAAACTCACTTAGAGTATTGTAAAATAATTGTCTTATCGAAAGGGTCCTAGTGCCGTAGACGGCGCGTCGATCGGACACGCGATCTTTAAGTTATTGCCGTTTAAGTGATTAACAGGGCCGACATGTTTAGCCCAGTGGGCTGACGGGTCGGGTAAACCCAGTTTGACGGGTCCGACCCAGCAAGGGTGTCGAACCGGTCTGATGGAATACACAACTCGGCCCGAAGGGGCACGTCCCGGCCCGAAGTGGCGCAGCCCGGTCCGAAGCGGCGCGACCAAGCCCGACGGGGCGCGGCGCGGCCCGGCACAACCCGACTCGGCTCGGCCCGATGCGAACCGGCAAGGAGTGCGGCCCGGCTGGCTTGCCGAGCGGCTCAGCTGAAGTCCGAGCGGGTTCCAAGGTGGGTGGGGCCCGTTTTTCCTCACCGGCGGTGCCAAGCGGCGCCGCCCTTCCCCAAACTGGCCGACTAGACCGGTCGACCTTCTGCGCATGCGGCCCGCATGGGCGGGTTGCCGGTCTTCCAGCACGGCACCCTCCTGGCTCCGTGGTCCAGCTCCACCCGGCCGGCCGAATGGCTAGCCGGTTCCTCAGAACGACACACTCCTGGTGCCGCGGTTCGCCTCTGCCCGACCGGCCAACGAGCCAATCGGTTCTTCCACCGAAGCGGCCCATGATGCGGGTCGTGGTTCCTGCCGCACAGCTGGCGCGTTGGCACCAACTTCCTTCACCATGTTCCCAGCATGGCGCAACGATGTCGTGCTTCCTCCCCCTCCAGTTTCCAATTCCAAAAGAATAAAGTTCCATCGGAGGGTCGTCAGGCCGTGTTCGTTCGGCCCACGCCCTCCACGTTATGCGGTAACACATATCCTAGAAAGCACGAGGTTCACAAAACACAACGACAATTTTATTTTCAATAAAATTGAATCAAATCACCCTACCGCGAAAAGAAGTTTGCGGTTTTCAGGGGCCGTGGATGACGACGTCGTTTCCATCGTCGTCGGTGTGCACCCGAGGAAGTGACGTCTCCTCTTTTATCACGGAGAGAAGAATAGAAGGAACCCCTTTGTTAGCGAGTTCCTGCATTTGTGTCTCCTCCCTTTCCATGGAGGAAGAAGAGGATGAAGAACCGCGGTCGATGAGTCGATGTTCTTCATCGGTGTTGGCGTTCTTCAACAAAGTAGGAATCTCCTTTCTTCTTCACAAGAGTTCTCTCCCCAAATCCCCACACAAAAATCCAACCAAAATAAAATAATTCCACCCCATATTTTCATTGAACAGGACATGCATTTCAAAATACTAATTTCAAACACTTAATTAATGAATTAAAGAGTTTCAGTTAATTAATTAAGGTGTGTGTTGGCAAGAGTTTAAGTGGGGAAGTGGAAAGGTTACAAAATTTAAAAGGGAGTTTCCATGTAATTAACATGGGAGTTCAAAGGGGTTAACGAGTTATGGAATGTGAAGGGTTGGGGCTCATGTAGGCCCCACCTCACAATTATCCTCACATGGGTAGTTAGGAGCTTTTGGGTCCCACCCCAACTCCCCCATGTAGGATATATCCACCTTAGATATAAAATAAAAATTGTTCCACAATTATTATCCACTTCTTATTTAATCCACAAATTTTAACTTCCCATCTCGTGCAAACACAATTGTGGTAAAGGTCCCCTTATGCAATTACCAGCGTTGCGAGTTCATCGGCACCCTTAGATTTCAATTTCAAGCACTGGTTAAAAATATAGAAAATCTCGCTCGTTCGTTTATTAAACGTACACGAGCTAAAATTTGGAAATTGATTCCTGGCACACCGAGCCTCGGAATCAAGTACCGTCAGAAGTCATAGACTCGTAAAATTAAAAAGTATTTAAGAAAAAAAATTCCTTGAAATTTCCAGGTCTTTACATTACTACCACCTCAGGGATTTACATCCCCGTAAAGATACATCATAAACTAGGGAAACAAATGAGGGTACTGTGCACGCATCTGTGCCTCTCGCTCCCATGTGCTCTCCTGGAGGTTCCCGTGCTACCAACAAACGTGCACCAGAGGAATCGACCATCCACGCAGGACTCACTCCTATAGATCCTCGATCTCCACTGGGACCTTCGTGAATGTAGCTCCATCATCGATGTCAAGCTCCCCATGATCAATGATGTGGGTCGGGTTGTGCACGTATCTCCTCAGCTGAGATACATGGAAGACGTCATGCACCCAGTGCAACTGAGGTGGAAGGGCCAGGCGGTAAGCCACCTCACCTACCCTGATGAGGACCTGGAAAGGTCCGATGAAGCGTGAAGATAACTTGCCGCCCCAGCCAAATCTCCATAATCCACGTTGAGGTGAGACCCGTAAGAAAACATGGTCGCCACCCTAGAACTCCAGTGGTCTCCGTCTCCTATCAGCATAGGAATTCTGTCTGCTCTGTGCTATCCACATCTACTCCTGGATGATCTGCACCTTCTCTGTCGTAGCCTAGACCATCTCTGGTCCTACAAGTGTTGACTCCCCAGGGTCTGTCCAACACAGAGGTGATCTGCAAGGTCGGCCGTACAGTGCCTCATATGGTGCCATCACGATGGTGGAGTGGTAGCTGTTGTTGTACGCAAAATCCACCAAGGGTATGTGATCCTCCCATCTGCGACCAAAGTCAAGGACACATGCACGGAGCATGTCTTCAAGAATCTGAATGGTCCTCTCAGTTTGGCCATCCGTCTAAGGATGAAAGGCAGTGCTCAGGTGTAGCTGCATCCCAAATGCCTCTTGCAACCCCTTCCAAAGCTGAGAAGTAAAGAGAGTATCTCGATCGGAGACGATAGACGATGGCACACCATAATGCCAAATGATCTCCTGAATGTAGAGGTGTCCCAAGATCTCAACTGAGCCCTTCTCTCTAATCGGTAGGAAGTGGGACGACTTGGTGAGTCAGTCTACGATCACCTAAATGGAGTCGTTTCCTCTGGAAGTACATGGGATACCCATCACGAAATCCATGGATATCCCATCCCACTTCCACTCTGGAACCTCTAATGGATGTACCATGCCTGCTGGTACCTGGTGCTCCACCTTCACTTGCTGGCAAGTGAGGCATCGTGAAACGAACTCTACTACAACCTTCTTCATACCCGACCACCAATGCTATCGTCTGAGGTCCTAGTACATCTTCGCCACTCTTGGATGTACCTCTAGAGGGGAAGTGTGAAAGTCCCTTATCACTTCCTCTTGCAGTGCAACTGGTACCATGGTATGTCCCCTAAAAAGGATGACGTGCTCTGCTCCTTCAGAAAATCCATCAAGCGCCTGCCCTGTGGAAATATGAGCACATCGCGTCTCACAGTCAACGTCCACACGCTGTGCCTCTCTGACCCACTGAAGTAGTGGAGGAGTGACTGTAGGAAGGCTGCCCCATCTCTATCCATGAAGGATATCTACAAAGAGGCTAACTGCTCAGTCGCCTCTCCATGTAGCTGAATGCCCGACCTCCCACTGAGAGCATCAACCACAACGTTTCCCTTCCCAGGAGTATAGACTATCTCAAATTCATAGTCCTGGAGGAACTCGATCCATTGCTGCTATCTCAGGTTCAGGTCCTTCAGCGAGAAGATGTACCTAAGACTCTGGTGGTTAGAGTAGACTGTAAAGCGCTCGTCCATCAGATAGTTCCGCCACATATTCAAGGTGAAGACCACTGCTGCTAACTCTAGGACATGGGTAGCGTAGTTCTGCTCATGCTGTCTCAACTTTCGTGAACCATAGGTGATCACTGCCTGCTCCTACATCAGGACACACCCGATTCCGGTCCCTGATGCATCACAGTAAACTACGTACCCTATACCCTCCTCTGGCAGCCTCAAGATTGGTGAACTGGTCAATCATTGTCTCAGCTTCTGGAAGCTCTTCTAACATCTATTTGACCACACGAAGGGTTTCCCCTTCTTCGTCAAAGCTGAAAGCAGTGCTGCAACTCTGGAGAAGTCTGGTACAAATCTCTGATAGTACCCAGCCAGACCTGGGAAACTCCGCACCTCGGTCACGCTCCTGGGTGGCTCACAAGCAAGTACTGCCTCGATCTTCACAGGATCCACAACAACTCCCACCTCCAAGATGACATGACCTAATAAGTGAACCTATAGAATCTAGAACTGGAACTTCGAGAGATTACTATAAAGCTGGTGCTCTCGGAGTGTGTACAGTACAACCCGCAAGTGGTAGGCGTGCTCCTCCTTAGTAGTCGAGTAAATTAGTATGTCATCGAGGAAGAATACGAAAAAAAGATTGAGATAAGGCTAGAATATCTAGTTCATGAGACTCATGAACACTGCTAGTGTGTTGGTTATGACGATAGGCATAACCAAGAACTCATAGTGGCCATACCGACACCTAAAGGTCGTCTTCTACACATCCTCGTCTCGAACTCTGAGCTGATGATAGCCTGACCTGAGCTCTATCTTTGAGAACCATAGAGCTCGATTGAGCTGATCAAAGAGGTCATCAATCCTCGGGAGTGGATACTTGTTCTTTAAGGTCACCTGATTCAGGAGACGGTAGTTGACACATTGTCGTAAGCTCCCTTCCACCTTCTTGGCAAATAAAATCGGAGAAGCCCAGGGTGACACACTGGGTCAGATGAATCCATTTCCATGTAAGTCCTCCAACTGTACCCACAGCTCAGAAAGCTCAGCAGGAGCCATCCGATATGCTGGAGTAGATATCGGTATTGTCCCGGGGTACAGGTCAATATAGAATTCTACCTCTCTACAAGGAGGTATTACTGGAATGTCATCAGAGAAAACATCCTCATATAGATCCACCACAACAGGAAAACTTAGACTCCATACATCAACCACTCCGAGGATGAGACTAGCCAACTGATGTGTGATCGGATGCCCTCTCCTCTGCATAAGTCCATCTTGCACTGCAACGGCTCCCTTCTCGCTGTTGAAGGTGAACCTGCTCCCATCTGTGCAGACACACCACACTTTTCACCTAATACAGTCAATCTGGGCATGGACTGTAGATAACTAGTCCATACCCAAGATGACTTCATAAGGCCTCGACGCCGCTATAAGAATATCCCAGCCGAAGCTCTCACCTCCTAGAGTAAGCTCACATTTCCGGAACCAGTGTGTAATCATCAAGTCTGCTCTCGTAGGAGTCTTTATCCGTAAGGATCGATCCAACGGCTCTGTCGAAATCTCTGAGCTCCGAACAAGGGGCAGCGACAATGAAATAATGACTCGCTCTTGTGTCTATAAGAATTGCAGCAAGGGTGGAGTAGACACAGATAGTACCTCAAATCATCTCAGGTGCACCGTGGTCGTAGGCCTCGACTGCCTGGAGCTGAGCCTGCCCCTGTCTGCTAGCTCCCTGAGGTCGGGGTGGTACTCTTGGTGGTGGTGGTGGTAGAGCCTCGAAGCGTCGTCCACCACCTGCTGCTCGGCCAGCTCCCCTGCCTTGTCTACTTGCTCCCTGAGGACCGCCACGGTCAAACCTCTGCCTCTGCCTGGGTGGTCCCTCAACCATCTGATGCTCCTCTGCATGGAAGGTCAGGCAGTCACGAGCCATGTGGCCCTGCCCGCCGTATGCATAGCACTGCCTAACTCTCGTATGGATGGCTCTACTACGTGTGCCCCGCACATCCGAACTAGTATCCTGTGGTTTCCCAACTAATGTTCTGGTCTGCTTGGACCTCTGCGACATCTGTCTACTGCCGGCTGCAGAAGATTCCGCTACGTGTCGCCCTATGGTAGGCCTCGCTGCTCGCGTCGGCTCAGCAAGGAATCTCTCCACAAGAAGGGCTCACTCCAATACTCCTGCCTGCGTCGGAATACTGAGGGAGACCATGGAAGACCTGATCTCATGCCTCAGTCCCTGCTTGAAGGTCGGGTCTCGGAAGAATGGGTTTCGTACCATGTCTGTGGAGTAGCGTGAGAGGTCGATAAATCTCACCGAGTACTGGGCTACTATCATGCTGCCCTGCCACAGCTGTAGTAACTTCTTGATGCACACCGCATAGAGGGTGGTTGGAAAAAACTCTGAGCTGAAGAGGCTCTCGAAGTCCGTCCAAAGTAGTGATGCCTCTTCGTGCACCAGGAGCATCAGGCTCCACCATCTTCCTACTACAGCGTGCAGGAGACTTGTCGGAAGGATCACCATAAGGTCAGCTGGTGGCCCTACTTATCTGAAGACTCTGACGATAGCCTCCAACCAATCCTCATCTTCCTGAGGGTCCGTCTCTCTACGGAACCTGGGTGGCATCTATCGCTGAAACTCGTACAACACACTCAGGCGGCGTGAACTCTCTGCTGCTGGGGATGGTGGTATCGGTGGCCCAACGGGTAGAGGTACTGCCGGTGCATCCACTGTAATGGGGCCCTGCACTGAGGCCTCATCGCTCGGTGGGATTCCATCCCACACAAAGCTCGGAACCCTAGCTGGCTGCCTTTGTGGGGCTATCCTTGAAAAGTAACAGGTGTGCCACGGTTAATACGGTATACCTGGTGATTTGACAAAAAGTAATCACAAAGAAAACTTTCAAACACACATGAAATCGGTTTTTTTGAGCACTGAGTTGGAAATCAGAAGTTAGAGTCATGGTGTATGGATACATCAGCCGCCGCACCAAAACTGGACTCCCTGAACCGAAAACCACACTCAATACTCTTAACACTATTGCTTCACAGAAGAAATTATCAGAGTCTTGAGTTTTGCGGTAGAACTAACTCCTCTGATACCAATTTGTCACAACCCATCCTCAGGGCCCATACCGTGACTACCCCAAGCCCCCCTTCCATAGGCCAGGGGTTGGAGACTAGCACCAAAAGCGTAAATCATGATAAAAGGGAAGGCATTGCCTTTATATAAGTAAACAACCACAACAGAGTATGCGATCTGGAGTAAACACAATGTAAACTGAGTATAGATGTAAGTGCTAGAAAGTAAATGGGCCAGTATACAAACCCAACTGAAAGTACAGTACAACTGAGAAAAGTAAGGTACAATAGCTTAAAAGTAAATCAGCAACCACCGAGTCGTCCTCCGAAAACCCGACCTGACGGGTGGGTACAGATGGTCTCCTTAGCTCATCGAGTCCGTCTATCCACTCCGTGTACATCCCGCCTGATAGTCCACCTCCAGATACCATCCCACTCCACAAGCCTCAACCACGATCAGCGTTGTCCGTCATCTGCAACCAACACAACGTAGTGCGGGCATAGCCCGTGCAGGGGTGAGTATACGATACTCAGTAGGGACCCCGAGACCCCCGTAGGTATCCCAGAATCCACGAAGGATAAACCAAAAAGGAAGGACACAATCATGAAGTATCAACCGACTCTACTTAGGTATATGGCTATACATATACCTAACTCATCAATTACTATTTGACTCCAACTCTCGAGCCCAAGCACAACACATACCACATAGGAAAGCACAACCCTATCCACACAAGAAAGAAGTCAATCACATCGATGATAATGATTGAAGATCAAGACTCAACTCACACAGGTGTACTTCTCATGAAGAGGGTTGGAGATGATTAGATGTAGCCTCTGAATCATATCCTCTGTTGAACCCACGTAGGATCCAAGTATAGAAGTCATCGCTGCCGAACCCACGTTGGATCCAAGTACAGTAACCATCGTGGCGAACCCACGTTGGATCCAAATACAGTCGTCATCACTACTGAACCCACGGAGGATCCAAGTATAGTCGTCCTCACTACCGAACCCATGTAGGATCCAAGTATAGTCGTCATTATTATCACAGATGCAACCAGCTCTAGGGTTCCCGCACACAACATGCTCGATTCCGGGAGGGTCCGCTCCAAGAGCCAAGAGGGTCGATTCATCAACTGTCAAAAAGTCCATAGTTGATGTATCCCAAAGTTCCGTCTCATCAATAAGAACTTAGCACGACAGACAACGCGTCAATCGGACGCCCGGTCTAAGAGATAATGGTTTTTCCATTCAAGGGGGCCGGTTAGAAATACGCTCATTTCTAACCCGACCGATATCCATAGTCGTCCAAAACTCACTTAGAGTATCACAAAAGAACTGTCTCGTTGAAAGGGTCCTAGTGCCATAGAAGGTGCATCGATCGGACAAAGGATCTTTATGTTATTCCCATTTAAGTGATTAACAGGCCTGACCCGTTTAGCCCAGTGGGCCGACGGGTCGGGTTAACCCAGTTTGACGGGTCCGACCTAGCAGGGGTGTCAGACTGGTCTGAAAGAATAAACAAATAGGCGCGGCCCGGTGGGGTGCGGCCTGGCCTGGCCCAGTACGGCCCGGCCCGGCGCGACCTGGCTCGGCCTGGCCCGGCGCGAACCGGCTCGGCCCGGCCCGGCGTGGCCCGGCTGGCTCGGCCGGCTGGCCGGGCGGGTTCCGGGGGGGTGGCGGTTGTCCACACCGGTAGCCCCAAGCGGCACCGCCCTTCCCTAAACCGGCCGGCTAGACCAGCCGGCCTTCTGCGCACACGGCCCGCATGGGCGGGCTGCCAGTCTTCCAGCACAATGCCCTCCTGGCGCTGCAGTCCAACTCCACCCGGCCGGCCAACGGGCTGGACGGTTCCTCAACGCGGCGCCGTCCTGGCACCGCGGTTCGCCTCCGCCCGGCTAGCCGGTTCTTTCACCGAAGCGGCCCGTGATGCGGGCTGCGGTTCTTCTCGCACAACCGGCGCATCGGCGCCAGCTTCCTTCTCCATGTTCCTGGCATGGTATGATGGCACAGTGCTTCCTCCGCCTCTGGTTGCCAATTCCAAAAGAATAAAGTTCCAGCGGAGGGTCGTCGGGCCGTGTTCGTTCGGCCTGCGCCCTCCGCATTATGCGGTAACACATATCCAAGAAAACACGAGGTTCACAAAACACAACAAAAATGTTATTTTCAATAAATCTGAATCCAATCACCCTACCTCGAAAAGAAGTTTGCGGTTGTCAAGCGCCGTGGATGACGGCGTCATTTCCGTCATAGTCAGTGTACACCTGAGGAAGTGATGTCTCCTCTTTTATCATGGAGAGAAGAATAGAAGGTGCCCCGTTGTTAGCGAGTTCCCACGTCATTGTCTCCTCCCTTTATGTGGAGGAAGAAGAGGATGAAGAACCGCGGTCGCCGAGTCGATGTTCGTCGTCGGTGAGTTAGCATTCTTCAACAAAGTAAAAATCCCCTTTCTTCTTCACAAGAGTTCTCTCCCCAAATCCCCACACAACAAGCCAAGAAAAATAAAATAAGGCCACCCCTTATTTTAATTGAACAAGCCATGCATTTCAAAATAAAAATTTCAAACACTTAATTAATCAATGAAAGAGTTTCAATTAATTAATTAAGGTGTGTGTTGGCAAGAGTTTAAGTGGGGATGTGGAAAGGTAACAAAATTTAAAAGGGAGTTTCCATGTAATTAACATGGGAGTTCAAAGGGGTTAAGGAGTTATGGAATGTGAAGGGTTGGGGCTCGTGTGGGCACCACCTCACAATTATCCTCACATGGGTAGTTACGAGCTTGTGGGTCCCACCCCAACTCCCCCATGTAGGATATATCCACCTAAGATATAAAATAAAAATTGTTCCACAATTTTTATCCACTTCTTATTTAATCCACAAATTTTAACTTCTCATCCCTTGCAAATGAAATTGCGGTAAAGGTCCCCTTAAGCAATTACCGACGTTGCGAGTTCATCGGTGGCCTCAAATTTCAATTCTGAGCAACAATTCAAAAGATAGAAAATCCTTCTCGTTCGTTTACTAGACGTACCTGAGCTAAACTTCGGAAATTGATTCCGGGCACACTGGGCCTCAGAATCAAGTGCTGCCAGAAGCCATAGACTCGTAAAATTAAGAAGTATTTAAGAAAAAATTTTCTTTGAAATTTCCGGCTCTTTACAGATATCCCATCAAACAAATCCAACCGATCTTTTGAATTCCTCCTTAGAAATCATTTCAAAGTACAAACTCCCATTAAAACAATTTTTTAAACTTTTTTCGAGCATAAAACTAATCATTCAAGGAAAACCATTTGAAATTATATTTGAAACCATTTAACAAACACTACAAATGTTTAAAACTAATTTCATTATTAAAACCACTAAAAATTCTATTTAACTCGATATACAACAATAATCACATCAAAAAATCCCACAAAATTTGACAAAGACATAAATAAATCATTTTAAACCAATTTAAACTAATGTAAATTCAATGAATTAATGTATTTCATAGTAATTTTCCATTTTGTAGAGATAATTACATAAAAAGTTTATTTAAGTACATATCCTTTGTCAAAAACTATATAAACCGGATAGAAAGTATCTCTATAAACCTAGGAAACCAAAAAAATTCATTAAAAATCTTCCCCTAACACTAAGTTCAATACCCATAGTGAGCTAGTGTTTCAGAACACCAAAAAAGATATAAGAACATGGTAATAAAGTGATAAAAGAGGAAAAATCCAAGACAAATCACATATTAACATGAAGAAATCCAATAATAATAATGAAATCCCACCATAATATTAAGGAGGAAGAATAACCTTTGTTAAAGGATGGTTTACACGAGTGAATGGGGAGAAGAATATGAGAAGGGAGGGTTAAAATCAATAAGGTAAAGAAGGTAAATTTACAATTTTATGTGCACAAGAAATACCACATGGTTTGGCCACACGGTTGGGAAAACTATGCACCAACCTTTTTGGTCACTCCTTCCATTAAAATCATGCGAAATGGTTTCCTAGAGACTATCTCATGGTTTTTGTAACTATGAAACAATTATAAAAAATTTCATTGGATTCCCTTGGCCCGACTCAGTGTGGTTTATTGAATGGTTTGAAATAACCATGCGCTCCATCATTCCTTCCAAAAAAATTAAAAATTTGACCCCCAACTAGCAATAATCCAAATAAAAAAATATTAAGATAAAATAAAATAAAATATATATATATATATATAATTGTGATCTGTTGGGTATTACATAGTGAATATAACACCCTAGAACATAATTAACCCCTAATTACATGATTAATGATAGGGATTTCAATTTCATAAAATCCCAAACATTATTAGGTTTATGGATTTAGTAAATTAGGAAAAATTATTACTTATCAAATCACTATAATACAAAGTGGACACCCCTACTCATTTAACATTTTTCAAAAAAAATGATTCTTCAATTTTAATTCATATTTCATTCACAACATATTTTTTCCTTTAATCTGAATATTTAGAGAGGAAAGATACACCTTGTAGCAATTCATATTCATCCTTAAACCCTTTCAAAAAATATTTTAAATTGTGGAAAGAGAATAAAACTTAGTAACTGATATAAAAATAAAGGAAACCCATTAATCCATTTGAAAATTAATGAAACCCCATATAAAGTTTTATGTTTCGAAATAAAATTTTAAATCAATTAATCATTTACTATCCTAAGAAATCAACTTCCTTTCTTAATGATTTAAAAAAACTCATAAGTAATAATATATAGAAAATCATAATCGTGGTGTTTCATTAAAAAATATAATCACTCATGAAAACAACTTCTCAAAAAAATATTTTCCATTCCTAAAAAGGGTATAAACTTCTCTTTTAAACATAATATCCTAAACTTTCTTTATGAAAGTTAAAGGATTCCATAAAAACTAATTTTTTAGCATAGAAATATCATGTAGGTACCTTGGGAAACCATCTTCATATCACACTTATAAAAACCCTTACAAGTCGAATAAACCACATGGTTGATCCAACATATTTTCCTTAGAGAAAAAAATCATTACCCATTGTATGATAGAGATTTATTGGGCTCACTATTCACATGAAAAATGTACAAGGAGAAAAAAATACATAAAAAATATATAATATTGCATTTAAATTATAAATACAAAAAAAATATCCTTTTCACAACATATGGAGATGCACATGTGAGCTTTATAGAAAAATTATAAGAAATAAACTTTTCCGGTGAAGAAAAAATCTAAAAATAAAAAAATCCCAAAAAGAAGATGGAATAATATTTTCTTTTGAAAACCCATGAGAAATTATATATGAATCTTCCTATTGAATAATGATCATGAAGATAGAAAATTACACTCTCATAGTTGTTGAAATTGTTTGAGGATGATATTGTAATTATTTTAAATACAAGAATAGGTATAACGATTGATGAACTCGTCTTCACAGCTTTAGTAATATGTGATAAAGTGTTTTAAATTGTTTACAAAATTATAAGAACTATATATAAATCATCTATGGATGATTTTATATAAATATTTAAATTTTTTATTACTGATGTTACACATTAGTGATTTTGAAGTTTTAAGATATGTGGAGAATATGGGTTGGAGTTTTTCATATGGATTTATTATTTGGAATATATTTTCTATTTTTCTAGGAAAATAAATTCCAACTTCCTAGCCATCCAAAGGGACCCCACAGTTAGTACGTAGGTGTTTAGGGTCTACTTCTAGACAAACAAGGTAGAGGTTAAGTATATTGATTTTTGGGCATGTACAAAGACAATGGTGGGAACATATGGCCCTCAAGAATGTGTAAGGGCGATCGCGGTATGCAAGAGGGCCTATGTATGAAGGCATGGACTGTGAAGCCTGTTTTTGGCATATGGTTTTAGTATTGGAACTTAGGATACTCGCATCTACTAAGACAATAGATGTGGATGTGTTATATAGTGGATCCTAATAGCATCGAATATTAATTTGGTATAAGAGTCATGTGGTGTACTATTCATTCATTAAGATCATATTCAAATAACATATATCATTTAATCATATAAAATGAGTTCATACAATAGAAACTTTGATCATATTCAACCTCATAGATATCCTTATGTAACTATAGATCTATTTTTATAAAAAATAGACATTCAAACTTGAAACAGCCAACATCCCACATATCGTTCAACACCTGTGAAAAAACTGAGACAAAGAAACACACTTGATCATCTTGGAATCCATGCATGAAAACTTCATCACTCATAAATTCATTTATTCAAATAACATCATATAAATAATGAAGGAAAATAATGTTTATGTGATCATTTCTTTAAGGATTTTTAAGAACAGGCCTCAATCACATGAAGTTATTTAGATTATATGATCGTGTCACATCTCATGAATCCATCTCATGAAAAAAAATAACATAAATTGTAAGAGGATCATGTCATGTAAATCCATTATCACATGAATCATTAAGTGGGTGTTGATCCTATATCTACTAAGGTGTCACATGCTCAAGTGAAGTAATCATTTGATATCATGTTCACCTCAGAATGTTATGAATGGATTGAAAATTTTGTAATTCAGAAATTCATTAGATATGATTAGATTATCAAAGACCATGAATGGTTTTTTCAGGAGAATAAATTGGATCAGATATGGTATTATTTTTATAATAGATTTATTGTTTATCATTAATAAATACTGAGGGATTGGGATTTGTTGTTTCAACTATTTTATATTTATTTTGGGGTTTTTATATATAAATAGAGCACATGTGTTCTTTTTTAATGTGAAATAATAATACCTCTTAAGGCCTTTCTTAGTTACAAAATAGAGAGTATAACACATGAAGAAACCAAATTCATAATAAAGGAAGAATATTCATATTCCTTGTTCATGTGAGGAAGAGGATCATGAACCACCTTTTTTACATGAAGAATTTTGAGGTTTTTTTCATAATATTTATATGAATGAAAAACAATATATGTTCCTTTATGTTCTTTTTATACCCAAAGCACACATAAAATCATGTAAATCACACTAGATTTTATAAAATCAAAAATGAACAAGTAGTGATATGGACATTAAATCTTGATCCTAAAAAGATTGATTAATATTGGTTTTGTTTAAAAAAGAAAATTTTATTTTTATCTCTTATATAACTTCATTTATTCAATGTATATTGATAATTTATTTTTATGAATTTTAATTTTTTAACAAAAATATTGTAATAGGTCCATGTTTAATCCATTTCTCGAGTTCTTATCGATAATAATAGTGGATCAGTGCATGTGGAAAAAACACAAGACATTATGGGTGTAGTTATCCTTAAAGGCGAACAACCTCATTAACAAACTTTCTGTGTTCACTTATTTTTTTCACCAATTAACATCTCGAGAGAAAAAAGTATTGAATAAGTACAAGACTAAAGTATTTTTAAAATTTTATAAACACAGGTTCACCCCCCACCCCACCCCCTCATTATTTATCAAAAATCATGTGATCCTTTAAATTCATATCTGATCTGGTCACACTCTAGTTTTTCTCTCAAGTAGATTATTTTGATCGACATAATTTTGTTAATAACAAAGTCATTAAAACATTAGGTATAAAATTATTTAATAATTATAGAAGTGAGAATAGATCCTTATTTCCACACTCTTTTAGATTTATGTACTATATTCTACTCAAAAAGGATTTATAATTCCAATATATACCTCAAAATTCTCATTTACTAAATGGAAAAATATTTCAATTCATGGAAAAATAATAAAAACCTCACTATATTCTATATCTATAAAGGAGATAAAAAAATTTATGTAATGTAAAACCACTAATTATATTTGGAATAAACATTATATTATTTATGAAAAAAAATGGTTAAATAATCCAAGATTCATATGAGTAGACCACAATTTAAAGATTTAAGAATGTAATAAGATGAATTGGTTAATGATTTCTTCACAATGGTTAATTTTTTTTGTAGCACTATCAGATAATTAAAAGAAACTCTTAATGAATCTATGATTATAAATAATATGATGAAAATATTCATAGATAAATTAGATCCAAAATATTATCTCTTTAAGAATTATATCTCAATAGATTTAATATTTATGAACATCATAACACACACATAAACTATAAAATGAGAAGCTGACCGGCACAAAAAAGAAAGGGTAAAAAGAAAATATGGATAGAATTTAAGGATTTTAAAATTTTAAAAATAGAAGTGGAGTCTAGGTAATCTAATGAAGATATAAATCTAGAATAATTTATTGATTAAATTTCTATGATGATAAGAAGCATCACACATTTGAGAGGAAAGTACAAAGTTAAACTTCAATATGAACGATTTAATTATAGAAATGTTGTTCATTTTTTAAAAAGTTTACCATAAGAGTTATGGAAGAAAATGAAGATAATGTAACTTCTTCAAAGGTGACCAATAAACGATATTGTTTAAATAAAAATCAGTAAACAAGAATGAATATGATTCCCGGATATCATTTAGAAGTAAATTTCTCTCAGTTGAAGAGGGTTTTTTTACAGTGAATAAAGCAATGATATTAAGAATACTTTATCAATAATCTCAAAAATGATTCTTATAGAACTTGAAGAAGTAGATAATTCATCAAATGATGATTCAAATTACAATAGTAAATATATTCATGAGGAAGGTGAGATTTTGGAATATTATACTATGATAATATAAATAAAAATGTACTTAAAAGAGATATAAAATATAAAAAAAGAAAATAATTACCTTAAATAATTCTTAAATGAGAAAATTGAACATCGGGTTGAGAAGGAAAATATTTTAAAGAAATTGATAAACTAAATCTTGAAATTTATAAGAGAGGAAACATTATTGAAGACATGACTTCCAATATTTTTCTTATTGCTAATTAAATCAACAAGATGAGGAAAATGACAGAAGAAAATGAAAAACTAAAAGAAAATGTGAGGTGTGACTTGAATGAAAATATAAAGGAAGTATAGGAATGTTCCAATCAATAGGTTACAGAAACTAATATCACTTAAAAAAGAGTATATAAAAAGTGAAAATTTTTATCCAATAAAAAATTATGATGGAAAGGGGAAAATAGATCATGTATAGATGAATATGGATTCTAAAAAATCTACTAATGTTAGTACCAAAATATCATAGGGGTTCACAAGAAAAAATAATGTAATATACACAATTGAGAGTTGAAAATAGAGCATGAAAACAACTTGATCAACACTGGTAATTCTTACAAAGAAGAAGGCCTCAAGGTTATTTCTTGTGTCATGGTATATTTAGCCTTAATTATTAATACTATTTATATAAAATGTATTTACTGATATTTATAAAAGATAATTGTTCAAGTGGGAGACAAAAAAAATTAGGTAAGAACTCAACAGAATCATAAACTACCTAAGAAAAAAGTTAAAGGGACAAACAATTTTGAAATACTGTAAGAGGTTTACAGAATATATGGTAAATGAGGACATATATCATATATATATATATGGGTTTATTGTAACGACCCAAAGTTTTTCAATGAAAATTTCCCTTCTTATATTTATGTCATAAAATAACATGAAAACACAAAATAATGAACTACTAAGTGATAAGTGACCTTTAGACATAATTTTTTCACCCCTATGTTTGGAATTTTGAAAATCCGACATACACGGTTGTGTTCAGGATGTTTTTTGGAGTCTAATGAAACAAAAATAATTTTTGGTGAATAGTGACCTACCCTTATGAATAGTAACATAACCTTATGAATAGTAATATGAAACTTATGAATAGTAAATCACCCAACATAAGAGTAACATTACCTATGAATAATTAAATAAAATTTAGACATCTTAGAAAGTGACAATTTGACCATAGTAAACATTTTGGTATTTTGTAAGTCATAAATAATTAATTATAATTAATTAATTAATTTAAAAGAATATTTATTTCCCAAAAATGTTTTCATAAATTATTTAATCAATTTATTATAGTTTTTAGATAATTTTATAAGACCCTACGTAATTTTTGAAAGCACTATAAAATCAGTTTTAATCTTAAAAACTGTTTTTAGGTAAATTATGATTTTAATTAAATATTAAATTAATAATATTTAAAAAATTATTTTTGAAAAATGGAATTCATTTTTGGATTCTACACGTCAAAAAATGGTTGGGGAAAATTTTTGGGATTTTTCTGAGATACTTGAATTTTTGATGAATAGTAGAATCCGATAATTCACAATAAATGCTAAATAATGTATTAATTGAGTCATCGATGATGTTCTACTGATTTAAGACCACTTGGTTCGGGATTAAATTATATAATTAATATTATTGGTCATCCAAAACTCACTATTCCTTGTCTTAGGGGAAATTAATAAACTAATGAATTTTATATTAAGGAAACCCCTCTCCCCTCCACTATAAAAGCCACCCTTCACACCCTCATTTCCGCACACCTCTCAAGCTCCAAGACTTCTCTAAACTCTGCCCAAAAACCTTCCCTATCCCCTCCCCCACGTCCAAGATCTTCTGGTCTCATCAAAATACCAATCTTAGGCCCTTAAGGAGGTTCTCAAGAGGAAGATTCTAGAGGTAATTTCCCTCCCTCTTCACCTTTATTTTCCTTCCAAGTTCAAGTTAATTTCTTGATCTCTCCCCACCTATCTTCATCCAAATTGTATTGTAACACCATTATTATACACATAATGTAATTTTATGATTATAATGGGATATTATATCATCCAACCCCCTTTCCCTTTCCCTTTTATTTTATTAAAGAGAACGTTGTTCGTGTGGTGTTAATTCATCACCTTTAAGAATGACATACTTTCTTCTTCCATTTATACCTTCAGATCTGGTCATGAAACCATTTTTATGGTAGAAACAGAATATTTTATATGTATTATGTTCTATATAAAGTTCTTGAAATAACCTATGGCCATATTACTAAGTAATAAGATAAAACAAGTTCGTTGTGATCCAAAAACCGCTCAAATTAACCCAAATAATCATCATTTAATTCTTATCTAATGATTCATACACATGGATATAATATAAATCATTATAAAATCATTCAAGATCCTTTAATATCACTAATATCGTTTCTGTATGTTTACTCATGTTCTACCCAAACATAAATTTAAGAATACAAGTGAACCACCCAAGAAAAACCATAAAAACGAGCATCCCCAAACAATGTTTTTAAACTCTCTAAGTCATCCAAAGGAACATAATATGACATAATGAAACCGAAATGAACCCTATTAATGTAAAAATGGTTCTGGATTTATAATTAATTAATATAATGTCATTATACAGGACATTAAATAGAAGGAATCATTTGAGTTCAAGGTAAGGGCAAATTCTCGAACCCAACTTTCATCCTTCGGGTTCTACCTCTTTCACTCCATTTTGATATGATCACTCCTTAAAGATCATTTTTTCATCATTGTATTTCCTTTTCTGGGATATACATGTTTTCTAATGATGTTTATGTCAATCCAAATGTTTTTCGAAAGAACTCTTCTCTTAAGAAATCAAGTTTTACCTCTCATTCAAGGTTGGTTCTTGTATCATGTATGTTGTTCCCTCTTTCTTTTGGGAACCCAAAGTTTATGAATGTGTTCTTATGAGATGAAACCCATTAATTTTCATGGTTTATTTATGTTCATTTATGTTATATTTTCATTGTGGCATTCATGATAAATGATAATGTTATGATGTGACGGGTGCGCCCATAATTATATAGCGCAATATGAATGTTTAAATGTGACGGGTGTGCCCGGAATTATATAGTGCTCCAATGCATTGGGTAAAGTGATGAATATCATGAGTAAATGTGAAATGATGTGTGAACAAGATTCTATCTTGGTTCACAAGTATGTGTGGTATTTAACCACTAATACATGATGTTTCATTTTTATGCATTGCCACATTACAAGTCTTTTATTTATGCTTCTCTCATGTTCATGATCTTTTGCCTATGTTATGATTATACTCACCCCACGCTATATTGTTCTTATATATCCTCTTACTGGGCTTCTAGATCACCCCTTTTGATGTATATCCTTAGGTGGCTACATGTACTAAGGAGAGGACAAGTGCCACTAAGAATCTAGTGAAGAAGAAATTAAATAAATGTTTATGGTTGATGTTGTATTTGTTATGTGTGGTCCTATTTTTCCCAATACACTAAACCTTTGGATCCTATATGTGTAATACTATTTTGTTGTTTATATTTGAAATAATGTAATAGTAAAGTAAGAAAAGTCAGGGTTTCTATATTTATTATATACCATCTTGGTTAAATTTATTTAAAAACCACAGAAATGAAAAAAATAAGATAAATAAACAAGAAAATGTTGTAGAAGTAGCATTAAAGCCTGTAAATTTTAAGACTATATATCATGGATAGTGGGTTTTCATCATAAATGATAGTAGATATAAAAAATATAAAATAAATTGAGAAACATGATGTAGATTTTTTTATTATTTTTGAATGGAATGTCTCGCAAAATCAAATGAGTTTGGATACAAAATATTGAGAATATTCCAATTAGTCTAAAAAAATGTCTTGTTTATTGATGGACTAAACCATAATTATTTTCGAGTTTCACAACACTTTGATTTTATTAATATTTATTTCATAAAAAAATGTTTTTAGTCAAAATATTATATATAGTGTAGTTATATCTATGGTTTTGATAACATCAGGTAATTTATTTCTAGTTTGAGAAGCTAGAAAATATTATTATGTAAGCCAATAAGAAGAAAATAATTATTGGTATATAAGAATAAGTCATCTTCGAAAAAAGGACGTGGATATACTTATTAGGGAATAAGTTGTAAGGAATATTCCAATATTGAAAAAATATTCTTCCAATTTATGTAAAACAAGTATGAAATGGAAAAATATTGAAAAAACTCACAAATGTATTGTGATTCATACATTAAGACCTATTGAGTTAATCAACTAAAATGTTTACTAACCTATAAAAAAAGTACAATAAGTAGATAAAAGTATCTTATTACATTTATATATTATTTAATAATATTTTCATGAAATATTTCCATGTTAAACAAATCACAGGGACTTGATAGGTTCAATAGATTCAAAGTAATTATGGAGAAGAAAATAGGATTATTATTCAAGATAATAAGATCAGAGAATGGTAGTGAATATACCAAAAGATATTTCATTGAATATCATGATAAAAATGGTATCATATATGAGTTTATTTATCTATAAAAACATCATTAAAATGGTGTGGATAAAAGAAATAATAAGTGTCTTATTGATATTGAAAGAACTATGTTATCAGAGAATGATACCTCAATATACTAGTAGTTATAGGCTACTAAAAAACCTATAATAATTCTTAACAAGTTTCTCTTAAGGATAAAATAATATATGAGTCCTTTTGAGACGTGGTTCAATAAAAATAAAAAATTTAGACACTTTAGAGTGTTTTGGAGTCCATATTTGATAAAGAAGAATATAAAAGTGGATAATTTTTTTAAAAAAAATCAAAGGATGGAATCATCCTTGGTTATACACCAAATATCAGTTCCTACATATGTTACAATAATAAGTCTAATAGGATTGTTGAAAGTATTTATGTCATATTTTTTCAAAATTATAAGGAAATAAAATATTATATTATTTTCGATAATGAGGATGATGTTATCAGTTCTCATTAAGTCATATAAATTGGAGAAATCACATAGATTGAAATAGATAATTTTGATTCACCTTACTCTAGTTATAATAATGAAAATAATTTATTAAAATGAACTAACTCTATATTAAATAAGAATATTAATATTGATAATATTACTGGGGATGAAAATCATGATTTATAAGCTAGGTGAATAATTATTGAAACCTTCCAAAGAAGTTTCTATCAAAGAATGAACCTCAAATAGTTGAGGATTATTTTGATCATAAGGAGGGGATTCAGAATATGAATGAATAACTTGATCATATTGAGAAGAATGGAACTTAGGAAATTATTACTGGAACTAATTAAAAGTATGTAATTTTAATGAAGTGGGTATCCATAAATAAGTTGGATGAAAAGTGATAAATTCATAGAAATAAGACTAGAATAGTTTATAAAGGATACTCAAAAATTAACTGAATTGATATTGATAAAAACCTTTTTTCAATTTTCCATAATTTAATCCATTAGGATTTATATATATATAGAATTATAGATAAGTATCAAGGTGTTTCAAATGGATGTTAATTAAGCATTTTTTTAATGTTGATATTAATAAATAAGTATAGATGGAAGAGACTGAGGATTTCATAAAATATTCACATGGAAATATGCTATGTAAGATAAATAAATATTATTATGGTTTGAATAAATCACCAAGATCATATTATTTTAATCTTTATGAGTACTTCAGAAGCATGGAATTCAAGAAGTTATAATTTGATAGAAATTTGTATATCATGAAGATTAAAACAAATCACTTTTTGTTATTGTTTATGTTGATGAAATTAATTTTTTTAGTAATGAAGAAAAATTATTAGAATATTTTTCAATGAATATGAAAGAGATATTTTAAATTTCAATGGATGGATGGATAAATTTTTTCCTAAAATTAGAAATTACACAAGCAATAGATCATTATATTATCTCACTAGAAAAATATACAGAGTGGCTATTAAATAATTTTGATATATATTAATGTAAAGGTGTTCCCACTTCTATTTAGGAATGCATAAAACTAGGAAAGGAGGATAACGAAAAATTTATTAATTTAAACTAATTATAAGTTTTATTGGAATTCATGTGTACTTAACAACAACTTGGTTTGATTTTGTCTTCATTATCTATCTCTATTCTAGGTATCAATATAATCATAAAGAATCACATTTCATGGTAGAAAATAGATTCCTAAGATATATATAAAATATATATAATCACTTATTGATGTCAAAGAAGAATGAAGAGAGATATTTTAATGATTTTAAAGATACTACCTGGGAAAGAACTATCTATGAAAACATATCCATTTCTTGTAGAGAATTATTTTTTGTAACATTTTTTGTACTTTGTAACTCAAAGAAACAAAATTTAGTTACATTGAGCTCATCTAAATTTGAATATTTGGTTTCATCACTAGAAACTACTCAGATGATGTGGATGAAGACATAGCTTGAATATTTGAATATTTGAGTGACATATACCACAATAATTGAACATGACAATCATATTTTCAGAAATCTATTAAATAATTTATTTTAACATTCAAGATCTAAACACATTGGTATCAAGTATCATTTCTTAAAAGAGAAGGGGCTCAAGGTATCTTAAAATTTTAATTTTTTCATTATAAGGAAAATATTGTCGACGTCCTCACAAAACCACTAATAATAATTCCCTTTGAGAAGTTATGGATACAAATGGGAGGTAAAACCACTTTCCATCATTGAGGTGTATTTTTATTGGGTTTATTACACTATTATTTCATGTTTAAATTCTTGAGATTATTTCATATACTGGGGGGAAATCATTTACCCTTTTCTTGTGAAATATTCATATGTGTGTTTTAACTGCTATAGGAAATAAATTTATAAATCTATTTCATGTTACTCTTATAGTGCAGTATAAAGAAAGGTAAAATCCTAAGTATAGTTATATTTAAGGATATCATTTATGTCATTATTTTTCACTCTCTTTTTTTCAACACAATGATAGATCATATATAATTATATTATTAATTCGTGAATCCTTAATATTGAATTGTTTTTACCAAATTAATTCACTTTGGTTTGACTATCCTTAAGGGGGATAAGTGATAGATGATGTATTGAAAGCAAATATAAAGGGATCAATTATTGAGCATGTGTGAGGATAATGTTTTTTTTTTCAATACAAGAACATGTATGAAAATTGATGAATCTATATTCATTGATTTAATAACATATCATAAAGTGTTTTACATTGTTTATAACATCATAATAAGATAATATAAATCATTTATTTCTAATTTCATAAGAATAATGAAAATTTTCAATTGTTGATATTGTACATTGGTGGTGGTGGTGTATAAAGAGATACTGAGATTATGGTTTGGAATTTTTTTCCTTTGGAATTCTTATTTGGCACATATTTTTTAAGTGCTGGTAAAAACATACAACCACCAATCTAGCTAATGGGACCCTATAGCCACTACTTTGGTGGGTGGGGTATACCTCTAACCATCCAAGGTGGTGGCTGAGTAGATTGGTTAATGGGACTACACAGAGACAATGGTGGTCGTATAGGGGCCTCAAATACATGTGTTGGTGAGCACGAAATATAAGTGGGCATGTGGACCAATATATATATATATATAAATAGAACATTAATACATGTGTGTGTTATAGGTTTGGTAATAAACCTCAGGATACTCATATCAACAAATATGATATAATGGGATGTATTATATAGTGGATCCCTATTATACTAATGATCGATGTGGGATGGGAACCACACAATGAATTTTTTGCACATTAAAACCCATACACATATAATGTATGTCATCTGATCTAATAAAATGAGGTTATCCGATTGAAACTTTGATTGTATTGAACCTCAAAAAACCTTTAAATTATAATTAATTTACCTTTACAGAATACCTTCATGTGAACTTGAGACATCTAGAACACAACATATCAATCAGTACCTATAAACAGTCTGAGAGAGTAAAACATACTCAATCATTATTGAGGATATGAATTAAATATTATTCTTGCATTAATTACATTATTTAAAGAATAATGTATCACTGATGAGGGAAAATAAGGTTTTAGTGAGCATTCTATCAAGGCGGTGCAAGAACAAGTCTTGGATATATGAATGTTTTTTGGATTTCTTGATCGTGTAAAATTTTATCAAACTTTCATGTGAAAAACCTCCTAAATTTCATGGTAAGAGGATCATATTATGGATGTAATTCATTGTGTGAATAATTAATTAGGTGTTTATTTTCTATCCACTGAGGTGTCACATAATCAATTGATGAGATCATGGGATTTCATGTTTACCTCGGTGTCACTTGAAGTGACAAAAAGTTTATGCATTTTGAATTCATTGATATACCTTGTGATTTTGGGGGCCCTTGGGTGTTTATTGACATGGAATAAAAAAGGGATTAGACATAGATTTATTTCTACAAGATTGGTTTGGTTCCTAATATATAAATACTAAGGTACCATGATGTGTTATTTTTGTTCATTTTTTTGTGATGTTCTTTCAAAATAGAGCACCACTGTTCCTTGTATATGAAAAAGAATAAGATCTGGAAAACCCTTTCCTAGTTATATGAAAGAGAGGAAAACCAATGAATCTACCCTAGTTATGTAAATGAATAAGAGATAAATTAATTTTTCACATGAGGAAGATACTCACAAACCTCGTAAGTTTTTAGAGGAATTTATAGGGTTCATTTATAATATTTACATTGAAGAGAACCAAGATGCGAACATTCATATGCTTTATATATGAAAAGTAAAAATGAGGTCACGTGTAGCACACCATATTTTTTGAATGGGAAAAATAATTAATAGTGATATGAACTTGAAATATTGGTCATATAAACATTGACTATTGTTGTTTGAGGAAGAGGAAAATAATTTTCTTCTGGAGATCTTATAGAATCTCATACATTCAATGGTTGTTAAGCATTACTTTTTCTAAATTGTATCTATTTTATGAAAACAATATAATAGTTCCAAGTTTCTTCATTTTCTTAATTACTTATTGATAATAAAATGGGATCAATGTGTTTGGTATAAAAACCATGACACACCAAGGACATGTCTATCCCTAAAGTTGACAAACCTTTTTTACAAACTTGCAATGTTCATTTATTTTTTCTACCCGTTAATATCACTGAAGAAATAATGTTGAATAAACAAAATATTTAAAAGGATCTATGAAAATTTATAAATATAGATTCACCCCCACCACCATCCACATTCCCATATTAGTCTTTATCTCCATTCTTGAAATCCTTTAACATTTATACATAAAATAACATTCTTTTTCACTTTGGTAAATAATGTCAAAAGTGACTAGGAAAAAGACATTAAAAGGGTTCCTTTTTAAACCTTTATAAATAAGTAAAAAATAGTTGAATTTGTCCTTTAAAATTATTTTAATTATATATAATATCATTCTTAAAACATATAAAATAACATGGACATCAAGGAAAAAGAGTTAAAATAATTAAAACAACATTACAAAGAAAACTACCTTACGACATTCGTAACTTTTGAATCAAAAGCTCACTGAAGAAGAGAACTTGGAAAATATTTTTAAACCAATTTAATTTTTTTAAAATTAACAATAAAATATATCAATATCATAGAAAATACAATCACAAAGAAATTATGTGTTGAACATGGATTGATTTTCAATGAAAGGAATTTTACATGAGAAATACCTTACCTTAAGTCTTGTAAAGCATCATATGTTCTCTAGTTCCCAAAAAAACTATTTTTTTATAATTTCCAAATAAAAATTTTCATGTTGATTACATTGTCATTATATCTCTTATATCATTCATTAACATGTTATTTTTTAGTTATTGAACATGTTATGTTCACTCTGTACATTTTGATGTTGTTTAGTTTACAATTACAAAAATAACTTTAGTAGGTTGATCCTTCTCAAAGGAGTATTAGTTACATAACATCTATAATATTAAATATTCTTTTATAATTATATCACCATGTTTTAATAATATTTTAATGACGTAGAGGATTAAATCAAAATAAAATGGTCAGTTAAAAGTTATACCTCTTATTTGGATAAACATCTTTGGTTTACACATTAAGTCTTCTAGATTACTATTTTGATTAGGCAAGGTCCTTTAGGTCATGTAGAGGAATGTTGGGAAGGTATTTGGTTAGGTATTCATTTATTTTAGTGGCCCAATAATAGTGCAAAAAATATGGCAAGTGGTTCTCTTTTATAAGTGAGGGGAGTGACACTCTTGTAATTATCAAAATTTTAAATTAATATAAGTTCTTATTCAAGATCAACTGGGACCAAGGAATAGAAAATGCATAAACAAGAAGTTACAAGGTCTCATTAAACTAGAAAAATCACTATTAGTTATGTTTTTTTTGGAATTTTAAGAATTATCTCTTAGTTAAGAACCCTTTAAACCCAGTTTAACCTTAACTACAGAAAATAAACAAATTTACCATATTAACTTTATTATATGAAAAAATATTAAACTTTTTTTTTCGATATAATGATTATAAATTTAGAATCAATTTTATCTAATTAAAAATATATAATTGGTAGAAATTACTTGTAACATATGTATACAAAACACATAAAAAATGTTTTAAAGAAAATATGATACGTAAAAGGAAAAGTCATCTCACCTTGAAATCAATTAAAAAAGAATAATTACAATAATTTTTTGGTTAAATAATAATAAAAGAAGCTTTTTTATACTTTTTTATCAATCTTGGAATGAATGGAACCTTAAAACCATGCAATTAAATGTATCGATCCAGAAATAATTTTTAATTTGAATAAAATATATTTTCTGTTCTTTGAAGTCATGCAAGGGTTCCAAAACTCATTGTAATTTTTTAAAATAAATTATTTAACTCCTTAAAAATATTTTTTATGAATAAAATGGTTCAAATTTTAATTTATTCATTTTTGCATTATAATAATCTCACAAAAGTGGCAGTACTTGAAATTTAAGTATTTTCACTATTCACCCAAAAATTAACTATTTCAGATCAATATCAAAAAGTATTCCTAATAATATTATGAAATAATTATTTAAAAAATTATATCTATTTTATCAAATAAAATTTATGAAAATTTTGGAAAATTATTATATTATCCATGCAAAAAATTGTAATAAAAACATTTATAATAAAACGTATTTCTTGAAGTCTAAAATGACTTTAATCTCATTACTTTTATAATAACCATTATTAAAAGAAATTAATTTATTTAAATTGAATATATAATCTAATTATTAAAATATTTTATTAATAATTTTTATTTTATTTTATTAATATCAAAATACACTTCACATATTAAATTGTTTTATAAAAACAATCTCTTTTACCTTTTAAAATATTTTATCTTCGTTTCCAACCAATTAATAAAACATTAATTATTGAGTATTAATTTTATTCATAAAAAAAATTCTACATATATTTCATAACACCATTATTCTTATTTACACCCACAAAAAAATAACTATTTCATTGCAGTTTTAAAATAGTATGTTGTGGTTTTTTTAATCTCAGTGTTGTGTATACCATACACTATAGAATACATTACTTAAAGAAAATAAATTCTAAAATCACGGAGAGTTGAATTATACCTAGATAAATAAATTTAATCCTCAAAATTATATCTCTCGTCCACTATAAATGGTTTAAATAATTTTTTTGAAGAAAAAAAATTCAATTCTATAGATTGGAAAATATAATATATGATCATGACAAGAAAATGATTTTAATATTTACAAGTTTCTTTGTTAAATACCTAAACATAAAAAAGGGTTAATTTAACAACATTTTGAATATAATAAAAGAAAAATTTGACTTCCATCAAGAATAATACTTAATTGGTTAACTAGATAAGGAGATCATTGGCTGGAGTTGAAAATAAGGACATAGACCTCAAAAAATCCATGGAATAATAGAGAATAATAGATAGGATTATCATTAGAAATTTAATGATCACAAAAACATAAATTAGTAAGGAAAAAATAATACCATAAATTCATCATGAGTTAATGTAAAATGATGAAATCATGTTTTCAATATCTTTAACCTATAATTGTTGGTTTTTTACTATTTAGATAGAGAACATGAGATATATACATACTTGTTTTCTTTCTATTTCATATGCTCAATTTAATCCTTTAGTTGTGTTTCAATTAACTTCTATATTCTATATTACTACAGAAAATCAATATTCAATATGAATTTTATATTCCTGAAGCACTAAAATTAACTTTTAATAGATCACAAGATCTATAAATGGATAATAGTTTATTCCTCCTATCATTAGACAATGACCCGAACAAAAATGGTTATCACAAGATAAGATAACATTCAGTATAAATAAACCTTCATAAATCAATATAAAAAATCTCAATAAAAAAACTAAATGTTTAACTAAAACCATTATATAAATAGATAACTTTAAAACTCTTCAAAATAAACCTAACCAAGATTGAAACCCAAATATTTATTTGATTTTATCTCTTATAATTTCACGATTAACATAAAAAATATCTCAAAATGATAAAATTAACTCATAATGTTGTATATAAAATATGTATACCCACTAATCATATAATATCTAGAATATGCTATTAGTTTCTAAAAATATCTTGAATCTCTATAAGTAAATAATAAAATCAAATATGTTTCCAAAAGATAATATAACCTTTATTCCTCAAATAAACTTCCATCAAAGCCCCAAATATTTCCATTTACCTTAATTATATAAAGTTCCCAATATATACAAATTACTCCAAAATAAATTTATTCACTTAGTCACCTTATCACTTTTAAATCCCTTGGTTATCTATTTGATAAAACATATGTTCCAAAAATATAATTACCCTTTTATACCATAATAAACTCAATATCAAAGAAAATATTATCCCTAAAGTTTATTAATATCTTTCAAATTATATTCAAAAAATATATTATCATTATTACCCAAATAATTTTTAACATGTTAACCTTAAGGATTACAAATACCTAAAAAATCAATTAAAACTCAAAAAATGTCTCCTAATGTACTCTGATAAAATAAAACCTCAAAAGCGGTACTTATTCTTGTGATATTATGATCAAACTTAAACTTTTTATCCTATAATGGTGTCTAAAAATATTAAAATATCTGTATTTAAATCATCTTATCCACAAAAGTTATCTTATTATTTTCTCTAATAGCAATTATAATGCCTAGTACCATATTCAACCCATAATTACATGATTTCTAACAATGAATTCACACCCTTACATTCTCATAATCTTATAGTATTTTGAGTTTTAGAGAATTTGAAAAAACTATCATTTATCAAATTCTTATAATGTAAAGTAGCCACTTACACTCGATGAAACTTTTTTCACTAAAACATGATTCTTAAATTTTAACTCATGTTTCATTAAAATATATATATTTTTTGTTTTATTTTTAATCATTATAATGGAAATATAGGTCTTTATATAGTTCATCCTCAATATTAAAACTGATTAAAAACATTTAAAAACATAGTATGATAAAAATAAATATTGGTAAGGGATATAAAAATAAAAGAACCTCATTAACCCAATTTAAAATTCATGAAAAACCATATGAATGTTTGCCTTTTTTTGTAAGAAACTTTGAACTCATATAATCATTTACATAACTAATTAAATTACTTAATATCCTAAAACTTTAATAAAAAATTATAAAATAAATCATCAAGGAAAAAAATCGTGATCAATATATTTTCTTGTAAGATTTGAGCACTCATGGAAACTTTTCTTGAAAAACATATTTATCACCCTTAAAATGGGTATAAACATTAATTTAAACATATAATCATTATACTACATAATTAAATCAAAATACTTCAACTAAAAACTCATTTTCAATAAAAAAATACATATTGTTACATTGGGACATCATATTAATATCACACTTACAATTAATCTTACAAGAATTATTATAAATGGAATAAACTATATGGTTTACTAACATACATTCCCCAGAGAATAATATTGTTACCCAATGAATTGGAGAGCCATATTAAGCTCACTTATCATTATGAATAATTTTTAAGGACCAAAACAAATATAAAACACATATAATCTTTCATTTACACCATAATGACCTGTAAAACACATTTATATAAGTATATTCAAGCATCATATAAAAATTATAAGAAATAACCATTTTCTTTGAAATACTCTTAAAATGAAAAATTGATAGAATCATATAGATTAATATTTTATTTGGAAAAATCATGAAAACATATGGATGAATCCCCTTAGATAATAATATTCATAATGATGGGTAATTCTTCTCATATAGTATTGGTAAAGAACATTCTTTTTCAATTCAGTAAAAAGTGTCAGAAGTGACCCATATAAGAATGTTAAAAATATTCCATTTTAAAAAATTATAAATAAATTAAAATTAGTTGAAAATTAATATTAAAATTATTTTAATTATAAATAATAAATTTCTTAAAACATTTTAGAGAACCTGATCATGGAGGAAAACAAGTATAAAATATTTATAACAATGTTTTTATCAAAATTATCTTACGACATTGGTAGCTTTTGAATCAAAAGGATTATTGAAGTATTGAACTTTAAAAAAATTAAAACCCTTTAATTTAATTAAACTAATTATTAAATACATCCATGTTTAATTATATACACTGTACAAATAAAACATGAGGTGAACATGGAATGAGTCTCAATGAATGTATATTTTGATGATAAATCCCATACCATAAGTCCTGTATATATTCATATGTTATCAAAATCCATAATTATAAAATTATATTATTTTAATAAATGATAAAGGAAAATTTTCATGTTTATTACATTATCATTATTCATCTTATATAATTCATTACTATTTTATTTTTTCAGTTACTAAAACAATTTTGTTCACTTCAAACATTTTGTGGTCATTCGGTTCATAATTCCCAAAAAAAATTATATAGGTTGACCATGATTAATGTATTATTAGTTAAATAATCTCCAAAATATTTATCATGATATAATTATTTTATTTATAAATTAAATACACTTTTAAAACCACCTATTTTAGTCAGTATGTAAAAATGATTCTCATCACTTTATAGATGTAGTAACCCACACATACCTCTAAAAAATGTTATCATTTATAATGGATGGAAGGGTAATAAAATAGATAATTTATTAAATTTATATATTTATAATTATTTCATTAAAATCATAAATATACATTAAATCCATATTAATGACCATCCATGGGAGGTGGTGAATGTAAACAAAACACACAACTTCATTCAGGTGGTAGTCTACAGGTATGAATAAAAGAAATTTTTCCCCATCGATTGAAAAAAAGTGATGAATAAAGGTTTTAAAAGAAACATAATAAAATTTAAGTATATTTTATATTTTTATGTTATTATATCATCATGGTTTAAGAATATTTTAAGGATGTAGATGGAGAACTAAATTAAAAACAATCAGATTAAAGTTATGGATCTTGTTCAGAAAACCTCCATTAACTTAAACCTTAATCATTATAGGATTGTATTTTGATGATAATATTTCATATAAGACATGGGGAAGAATTTTTGGAAGGTATTCTGGAAGTTATTTGTTGAGATAAGTTTCTAAATATGTGTGAATAAGAGAGGATATGTGGTACCCTTTTATAACTAAGGGGAATAGAACTGTTGTAATTATTAAAACTTTTAAATTAATATAAGGTCTTATTCTAGGCCAAGTGGAACCAAAGAACCCAAAATATTCACTAAATATCTTCAAATATATTAATAATATCAAAAAATTTCATTAGGAGATTTCTTGAAACTATATTAATCCTTATCTCCTTGTAAAACACACTTTAAACCCAATTTAACCTTAACCCACTACTAGAAAAACGGAATTTATCAGAGCTCAAAATGGGCTTTAACAGCACTAAAAAAGGGCTATAAAGCTCAAAACTAATATAGGGGGGGTCCCTTTTATCATAACTCCAAAAATCGCTGATAAAGGTCCCTTTTATCACACACAGACACATATATATTTATGAATAAATATATATATATGTGTATTTGAAAAGCCATAGAATGTTAAAATGACCATAACTTATAATCGAGAAGCTCATTTCATCTACACAACTAGTAAAATTGAAGAAAATGAAACAATAATCAATATGATATGTGGTGCAGGCCTAACAGACATTCGGATCAGAAGTTATACTTGTTTGAATGTTAACAAATCGGGGTATACTGACAAAAAACTCAGTTTTGGAGGCCTTATGGGCCATTTTTTGCCTTAAAAAATGTGACAGAAGCTCTACTTGTGTCACCATCATGTAGAGTTCATCGCAGACTTTGATTTGATATGGTGTAGAGCTCAAACGGACACCTAGATAAAAAGTTATGGCCGTTTGAAGTTTGAGTTACATTTTCAACTTATTTTAGATCTTTTATTAATTCATTTGATTTTTGTGTCTTCAAATTATTATTAAATTATTTTTAATCGATAATAATTAGAAAATTATTAATTTATAATATTTTTTTAAATATTTTAAATCCATTTTCACTAAATTTATTATATATTAAATGTAATAGTCTATTTATATGTATCTAAAACATATTTAAAAAATATATATTATATTTATATATGAATAAATATACTTATATAACAATAATTTAATTTTCATGATTTTTTTTGAAATATAAATTTTTTCAGCGTTGATAAAGCTTCCCTTTATCAGCGCTACTAAAAGAAGCGCTGATAAAGACCCCCTTTATGAGCGCTTTTTTAAGCGCTGATAAAGGGGTAGCGCTTCCCTTGCCTGTTTTTGTATTAGTGATCACTCTAACTTACCCATATAACCTGCTAACTTAATTATATGCACAAAATAACATAACAATTAAAACCAAATCTTAAAATTATATAAATCCTAGAAAATACATTTAATATAAGTACACAAAATGGATGAATTTTTTTTTTAAAATACCCCATTTAAGTGTAAAAATGATTTCACTTTGAAATAATTTAAGAAGTTTATTTCTCTAATTTTTTTAGGTAAAATAAAAAAATGTAGGTTTCTAGAAGTTTAGATCAATCCAAAACCAAATTTATACTTAAAAATGTGAAAATAAATGAAAACACCTAAAATAGTTTTAAATTGAAATAAAATATAATTTACAGTAATGGCTTCACGGTTGGTGCATGGTTTGGTCAACCATGTGGCCAAACCGTGTTACCTAGTATTTTGGGTAAAATAAATAAATATCCAATAATTAATCTTTGAACTAAAACCAATTTTCTTATTTATTCCTCAATTATTAGTTGTGTGGTGTGAGAGATCCTTTGAGGTAGTTTGATATATTTTTATCCCTCCCCTTTGTCAGATCTTGTAATCGAGCATCGTTGCTCTCATTAATCCACGTCAGGAAGTGCTCAATTTATTTTTTTTGTTTTTCATTTAACTTCATATTTACAAAGTTATTTAGGCATAAGATAATATTCCCTATCTTCGATTTCTTCATTCATTCTTCATTTTTCACATGATCATAGTTGAATCAAATGCTAATAATGGATGAGAACTCTACTATATACCTACGGTTGGTGGTCTTGTGATTTTCCCTCAATTTAGAGGTGTTTATATATATGGAATAGTTTCATGAACATGATTTTCTATGAAAATCCCTTTAATGGAATATTTTCCATGATTTAAATTGATAGGTATGACCTATGTAATTAATGAGACCCATTAATAAATGATTAACGGTTATTAGAATTGAATTGAAACCACCCCTTGGGTGTACTGTTTAATTAAATGGACCGCCATGGGTGGCATGTGAATTGATCACTTTTAAAATGTGTTATTTTTTCCTTCCAATGGGATTTAAAATTATGAATTCAATTGTAATTTGAATTGAAAATTTAATTTATTAATAAGAGAGAATAGATGAACGGGTCCCTAAGATTTTCCATGTAATTGCATGTCTAACTATGCATTTTCCTTTATAAGGAAATTCCCAAGTGAGTTAATTAAGAGGATAAGAATTATAATAATTTACCATTCTTTGAGATCCCTTATGAAGTGAGATTTAAATGAAATGGTTGTGGTGATCACCTTGGAATAGTAAAATGATATTGAATATATGGTTGTTATATGACTTGGGTGACACAAGGGTTTATATATTAATTCCATGGATGTAATCATTTGGAAATTTCCTTGTTTATTCCCCAATAACACTTTAAATCCATAGGAGACTACCATGGATGGACTCATGGGGCTTAAAGACCATATTCCTGATTAATAAACAGACTTCTTATGGACTACCAAGGAAGGACTTAGATAATAGAATTTATGTACTCCATGGGTGAAACATAGGCTCCTTTAATGTACCACCAAGGACAGACTCAAATGGTGATGATGTTATACACCACCTAGAGTGATGCATGGGTTCTGATGAGGGTCACCATGGATGTGATTATAAAATGTTTGGTCCATTTTACTTTGGGAGAGACACCTGGATTTCAAATAATGAATTCTATGGATGATCTCAAGTTCTTAATTGAAAAATTAATGAAATTATTTAAGTGATAATTCTACCAAGCCAAAGAATAAGCTTGTATTATGTTAGTGTCCTACACACTACTATTTTCCTTGTTGGGCATATTTTGATCACATTTCTTTATGGGAGATGTTAGGATACATTCTAGGTCACGTGTCTTATTTAATAAATAAGTCTAATAAATTAAATTCATTTGATTATAACTTTATTCATAACTAACTGATTATTTAGAGAAAACCTACTAAGTCTGAAGAAGGTCGCATATGATGAGTGTCCAAGGGAACCCATACCTTTATGGGTTTTTAAATATATAACTTCATTTATATATTATATTACTACCTGTAAACTATTTTTATTATATATTCCCTTATTGGATGGCATTAGACACCATTGGTGGTGGCCTATTGGGATTTTATCTCACACCCTACCCATACTTCCTTTATTACTTTAGAAGATTATATGAATGCAAATATGGATAAGGGAAATCTCACTCATATGGGTTTCTGATTGATTCTAAGGAGAGGTGATCAAAGGACCAAGTTGTGGCTCATGATGCTAGCTAGGATAGTTTTTGGACTTTTTTTAATTTTCATCCATGTATTGTATGGATTCCATTTATTCCTATTTTGGAATATTTATAGACACATGAAATGACATGTATGATCATAATTTTTTATATGAGATTCCATCTCATATTTTTTATTTATATCTATCTTGGATTTTGTCTACTTTCTGATTGATTTTCTGCTTCAACTACTTATCTATTATTATATATAATTTCTGATACACTCTATTGATAAGGGAATAGTTTCCCCACAGACACACCCTAGTTCCATGATACTAGTCGTTAGCCTCTAGAAATTAGGGAGATTCACTTGAGTTCATGTGGCCAACCGAGTTCAGGGCACCTTTCAGTGGCATCCTGGTCTAGAATGTTACAAAGATGTATCAAAGGGATTCCTTTTTAGTTTTCTTTTCTATTTTGAGATAATAGAATATTATAGAAATGAATATGAATTTGATAATGATCTATTCATGGGTGTAGCTAACCCACATACAAGATAATCCAAATTACCTCGAATGAAAATTGTTGTTTTCAAGATTTTGAATATTTAAATTTATTTTATTAAACAAATGGGTGATGCACTTGGATTATGAAGTTGTCATTGACATGTTTGTGGGTTCTATTTTGTTGTAACCCATTGAGATGAAGGTATTCCATCTCATTGATCATATTTTAAAATTTATAGCATTCACAAGCCATGCATTATTTCATTCCATATATGATACATTTCTTGATTACACGATGATGTTATATATTCCATGATTAACGTACCTACTTCTTGATAAATGATTTTGTATGGAATTGGAGAATACAGTTGGTACATAGAGTTTATTCCAAA
This sequence comes from Viscum album, assembly GCA_963277665.1. Classification (NCBI taxonomy): domain Eukaryota; kingdom Viridiplantae; phylum Streptophyta; class Magnoliopsida; order Santalales; family Viscaceae; genus Viscum; species Viscum album. The sequence goes on from OY728139.1 coordinate 483,451,922, forward strand.
ACATAAGTAGGTTTTTCTAGATTAGACTACAATAGAAATCCTAAAAATCCAATTGTGGAACGTTGTGTCATAGACCATGAGTCACATGGAATGGAATGTGTTGTGGTGTGTATTAGGTGGACGTAATAATTTATTTCATGAAGATATGGGACCTTATCGATCAGAAGTCATGGACCATTTTTTTCAATTATTTAAAATGAATGTGAAATAATTATGAAAATAAAATGGAAATTGAAATTGATTGTATTAGATAACTTAGACCATACCCAACCATAGTAGTGGTTAGTAGGTAGTATCTCACACTTTTATATCATTTGAATGTCTTCTAGACCATACTCAAGGATTAGTAAGAGGGGTGTGATTATTATATAAGAGGTCTTGTGCCCATCCTATTTCAATATATATTCTATTACATGAAAACTTTCATAACATTATTTTTTGAGGTGTGTGTTTGGAATTATAAATACATTCCACCCCAACAACCTCCAATCACATGCTAGGAGGGTTGTGGTGACCATGAACCAGAGGTGGTGGCCCATGGGCTACAAATAGATCCTCCAGTAGTGTTGGTTGAGGAACCAATGATTTTACCAAAAACAGGAACTGAGGCATAGTTCTGTGAACGATTTATGCATTTCATATAGACCGTTTAGGGAGTACAACAACCTACCCCGACTATGGAACAGTTGATATGTGAGTTTAAACAGTATAATTCACCCATGTTCTTTGGTGATGGTGGACCATAGTATGTGGATTCATGGATTGAGTTCATGTTATCTTTCGTCAAACATCTCAAGATGCCTCCCAAGAGGTGGTTAAAGCTCCCTACTTATTTATTGCATGATTACTCCAAGATATAGTGGGATATTATTACATAGGTAGATCTTAATCAAGAGATATATTGTATGTATTATCATATGGACTTCTATGATTACCTTTATCCTGAGACATTTAGGGTTGATAGATCCTGATATTTTATAATTCTCCCATGCTTCACAGATATTCTAATAAGTCTAGAGTTATAAAATGCTTGGTGATTTGAGGATGGTATTAGGTATGATATCTAATTGTAGGTTAATGTCTTTCATATGACTACTATTTCTAGAATAGTGAATCATGTACTTATCACAAAATTTTACCTGAGATAGGATAGAGGTGAAAGCTGGGGAGGTTCATAACCTAAATCTAGTACGACATCAACTAGAAGTAGAAAGGGTTGTTTGGAGCTTCAACATGGTGATATTAGTAGCTATAACACATACTCAGGTATCCATGTGAGGTTCCACCTGTTTGATATAATAGGAAATACGAGACCTTAGTTTCCAATAGAAATAGTCGAGTGTAAATCCTGCAGCAATACGAGCCATCTATAGGTATTTTAAAGGGATTTTATTACGATAACTAGTGAGAGATGTTCTGAACCGAGTTCAAATTAAAGAGTGGGGTTAGTAGCTTCTCATTAGGTAGAAAGATATATAATTTTCATTTGATCATGTCGAGGAAATGGTCATAGTAATTGTAGACAAACCCTAGATTTTCAATGATAATATATAAGATCTTCTTAGGACATCCAAGATGTATCACATGGAAGTAGATCAGACCAGATATACGCAGTGAAACTGACACCTAAGGAGAAGAATCCCAGACCTTTTACCATGAGAGATACTTTTCTAGTAGCCTCTAATTTATCTTCACCTATTTTTAATACATGATATTCTCATAGATTTATATTTTTACCCATTGTAAAGAGCCTTGGGATCAAAATTCTGTGTTCTGATGGCTTTATGAAAATTGAAACTTCATAGGGGATTAGAAACTAGGAGGTATTTTAGTGCAGGTAGTGCACCATTGATATTGGTTGGTGTCACTTTGTTTGGGACCTATTTTTCCTCTTGATTAAAGGGTTTTATATAATTCTCACGATATATTTTTTGGTTTAACTTCATGATTTAGTGGATTTCTATCACCAAATGGTGAACGTCACATCACCATAGTGTGGAGTGTTTATTAAACTTGGTGAATGGGATGTACAAGTGAGTCTAGATGGGGATGATAATCATCATCTAGGTGGTATGATAGCCTATATTGTGTGTTTATATATGGGTGATCAAGGAATTCATCAGGAGGTTTTTCCTCCAATGGTTGATCATTTTAGGGATTTTTTCCCAGATGAATTTTCAGGATTACCTCCATGGAAAGAGGTAGATTTCTCTATTGAGCTACTTCCAGGAGCTACTCTAGTATCCATTCCTCCTTAAATGATGTCTACTAATAATATGTTGGAGCTCAAGAGACATGTATATGAATTAAATTCAAAGGGGTTTATCCATTCCATTACTTCTATATGGGGTTCACCATTACTTTCTGAGAAAAATGATGAAAAAACAATTTTGATAGGTGTGGATTGCAAAACATTGAACCAACTGATGGTTAAGAACATGTATCCTCTTCCATGGATAGATGACCTTTTTATCAGCTCTGCGGATCTTAGGTGTTGTCGAAAATTTATTTTAGATTGTTTTATCATCATGTGTGTTTTAGAAAAATAGACATACATCGAATGACCTTTCTTATAATGTATGGTCTATTTAAGTATTTGGTTATGTAGTTTAGTCTCATGATTACACCAACAGTTTTCATGGCACTTATGAACTTATTCTAACATTATTATCTGAATTCATTGGTCAGAGTATTCATTGAAATTATATTTGTGTATTCTCATGATTGATATGAAAATTCCAAAAATCTATATATTTTGTTGGATACACTGAGATAGAATCAGTTATATGCTCTGCTCATAATGTTTCACTTTTGGAGGGACCAACTTCACTACCAGGGTCACATTGAATTAGAGATAGAAGTACCAATTATTGTAGGAAAGATGATGGTTATAGTATATAGGTATAATACCGTTTATGAATTTTAGATATGGATTTTCTTGGGGATGGATAGATATTATAGTTGTTTCATACAAGAATTCTCACCCTTAGCAGCACCATTGAAGGGATTCACATAGAAGGGTGTAATGTTTTTTGTACATATATCTATGAGACAACCTTTCAAGAGATGAAAGGGAGATTTAATTTAGTACCAATATTGATCTATTCCTAGCTAATAAGAAGTTACACTATTTAAAATATGCATCAGGTATTTGGATATGATTAGTTTTTATACAGGGGGATAGAGTCATAGCATATGGGTCTTGGCAGTTGAGTCCACTCTAGAGGAATTCCCCAACGCACGATCTAAAGTTAGATTTGTTTGTACATGCATTATGTTTTTGTAGACACAATTTACAGGGAGATATTCTTGTGGTGAAAAAGGACCACAAAATCCTTAAATAAATCTTTACACAACATGATCATAATCTAAGGTAGAGAATGTGGGTTGAGTACCTACAATCTTTTGACTTCGATCTTTCCTATAGGCTTGGTGATGGAAATGTTTTGTCTAATGAACTGAGTAGGAGGACATAGGTAAAAGAAGTTTTTTAGTCTAATGGATAGTGGAAGTTTATTGTCTTATTATCTAAGATGCACTTGGAGGTGAAGGAAATTCAAGGGAATACCTTTATATCATTTGTAATTATAACCTATACACTTTTGGAGAAAGTGACAATGAGGCCGCTATCATATTATGAGGACCTAGTTCTACAGGAGAGTGTGGCATGTGAGGACCCACCTCGCAGTTGGATGGTAGGTTCAGATGAAATTATCTATGTTCATCATCATTTATGGGTTTCAGTAGGAATTTATAAGGAGCTGATACGATACATTCAAGATTCATCTTGGGAAGTGAAACCTGGCATCACCAAGATGTATTTGTATTTACATCACCAATAATAGTGGTCAGGTATGAAAATAGATGCAACTATTTTTTTCATCGGGTGCTCCTCCTGTCATCCGGTGAGTGCAGAACACTAGAGATTAGACAAACTTTTACATTAGAATCTTATTCCAAAGTAGAAATGGAACATCATTTTGATGGATTTCATGATCGAGTCACTGAGGTCTCCATGATGAAATGATTCCTTAGGGGTAGTTGTTGATATGATCACAAATATTTCTCATTTACTACCTATCAAGAAGACCATTTTAGTAGATGGTCTTAGATTTTTTTATATCCATTAGGTAGTACTACTACACAGGGTCCCTCATACAATTATTCTACAAAGGGATGCCCCATTTTAATCAAAGTTATAGTAGGGGAAGCATATGGAGTTGGGTACAAAGGTGCTTATGAGTATAGCATTCAATCCTTAGATTGATGGCTAGTCAGTCCTGTGATACAGGTTCCTAAGGACATGTTGTGAGCTTGCATCATGGAATTTGGGGGCTCATTAGAGTGGAACATTCCCCAGGTTGAGGATTTATTCGGTTGGTCATTTTGATCACACATGTGCTAGTTAGAGGTAGTAGAGGTAGCTAGAATGGACCTCACCTCATGTCGAAGACTACAAAGCAGGTCAATTGATTCGAAAGCATATGACTATTGCATAGTCTCAACATAAATCTTATATCAATCTTTATAGAGGGCCTATAGAGTTTGAGGTCTGGGATCAAGTCATTTTATGTGTATCACCAAGGATGGTATATAGGAGGATTAGGAGAGCGGTTAAACTTTCACAATGATATGTGAGGTCATTTGAGATTCTGAAGAGAGTTAGGTTGGTGGCCTATTGGTTGTAGTTACATCAGAGTTATAGTTCCATGCACGGTAGATTCTACACATCTTAGCTATGTTGCTATCATTCAGACCCATATCATTCTTTTCATCATGAGGAGGCTAAGTTATAGGTATATTTTTCCATTTAGGAGCATCCTATACATATTGTGGATCATAACATGAAGGTTCTATTAGGAGAATCAATTCCTAAAGTATGGGTGCTATGTAAGTTTCTTCATGTATAGGATGAGACTTAGGACCTAGAGACTGTTGTATGAGAATAGCGGTTATATTGTTTCACAGATGGTGCTTCACCACCTTTGTAAGGGAAATTTAGGGTTGAATTACTTCAAGGGGAAAATCTGTAAGACCCCGATTCCTTCTTGAAGTATGTGATTTTATTTTCCATAATTGTTTTGATAGAGTACTTAATTATGGACAAATGTGAATGCCCTTTGAGTTCATAGAGGTTTTGGAGGTGTTCAGGGCTTGTTCAGAGCATGGAACCCATCTTTTGGGAAAAATAGGAAGGTCGCACGTTTAGTAGAAATTGTGTGGGGAAGGCGACATGGTTACTCATAACCATGCGAGGATGAACAATGGGGTGCTATAGGAAATATAGTTTTAGGAAACCATTTGAATGGAAGTTCTCAATTTTACAATATCTTTGTAGTTTTTTATTAGGGGATGAGACACAGTTTTCACACGGTTGGGACAATTGTGTGCACTAACTGTACATGGTTCCCCTCCTTACAATAGTGGGCGTACGGTTGGTGCATGGTTTCATCAACAATACTGACAAATAGTGTGGCCCAGTATTTTTGGTAAAATTATAAAAATAAACCTTAATTAATCTTACAACTTAAACCAATTTTACTATTTCTTCCCCAATTGGAAGTTATGGGGTTTGAGAGCTGATTTAATGAACTTTGATAGATTTTGATCCCTCCCCTCCATGTTATCTCATAATGGGCCATAGTCACTCTCATTGGATTTGCATCGATGAGTAATCAATTCCTTTTTTGTCATTGTTTTTTTAACATTGGATCTATGTAATTATTTAGGTTCAATCTAATATGACCTATTTCTAACTTCTTCATCTGTTTTTTATTTTTCTCCTAATCTGAGTCGAATTAGGACCTAATACTGGATGAGCACTCTACTACGAACCTACAGTCAGTGGTCTTGTGATTTTCCATCAATTTCAAGGTGTTTATATATATATTTTTTTCTACAAGACTTATTTTTCCAGTGATTCCATTTAATGGATTGTGTTCCTTGATTTAAATTGATATTCATGACCTATGTAATTAACAAGACCCGTCAATTAATGGTTAAAGGTTTTGAACCTTGAATTTGAACCACACCTTGGGTGAATTGTTTAATTAAATTGGAAACCATGGGTGGAATATGTATTGATCACTTTTAAAGTGTGTCATTTACCCCATTCTATGGGATTCCAAATAATGAATCGAATTATAATTTTAATTTTGAATTGAATTGATTAAATAATAGGAATGAAAGATCGTGTCCCTAGGATCTGGCCATATAATTGCTTGTTTAAGAATGAATTTCCCCTTATAATAAAATTCCAACATGATTTAATTAATAGGATAAGCCTTCCAAGTTTAATCCATCCTTTGTGACACCTTTTGAGGTGACATTTAAATGATATGATCATGGTGGTGACCTTGACATAGTTAAATGATATTGAATAAATTTTTATTATATGACTTCAATGACACATGGGTTGAAATACAAAAAACATGGATGGACTCATTTGGGTATTACCTTTATTAGGACCAAGTGACACTTAGACTCCCTAGTGGACTTATAAGTACGGACTCATGGGAGTTGAATTCCATAAACCTAAGTGATACATGGACCACTTGTGGACTGCCAATGACAGACTCATAGGGCCAGATTTATAAATCCCATGGGTGACACTTGGGATACCTTAGTTGACTTCCAAGGAAGAACTCGAATGGACATGACCTTATACCAGACCCAGAGTGATACATGGGCCCTTATAAAGATCTCCATGGACAGGCCTATAAGGTGTTTGTTTCACGATGTGCCTGGAGAGATACATTGATTCCAAATAATTAATTCCAAAGATGGGATTAGGTTATTAATTAAGTAATTAATGAATTGATTTATATGATATGTCTTCTAACACATGGAATAATACAAGATTTAGTCAATGTCATGCACCTTACTGATGTCCTGGTTAGGCATCTATTGATCACATATCTTTATGGGGGACATTGGGCTACATGCCAGGTCCCGAGACTTATTTAATAAATGGGGCTGATTAATTAAAATAATTTGATTATGAATTTATATAAGACTGACTCTGTATTCATATACATATGGCTAAGGCTGGAGTAGGTCATAAAGTATGGGTTACTATGGTAACTCATACCTTGATGGGTAATTTATATATAACACTTATTTTAAATATTTTATTACCACCTGCACCCTGTTGTTATTATATATTCATAGATTTTATGGAATTAGACACCATTATGGGTGGACAACAAAGATTTTATCTTACACACTACTCAGGATGTCTTTGGTACCCGATATGATTATTTTACTGTGTGTATGGATAATGGAAATCCCCATGCTACAAGTTTTTGATTGCTTCTAATGAACACGGGAGCACAAGACCAGGTTGTGGCTCATGGTGCAGGGTGGGATTTTTTTTGCTTTTGTAAATTTTATCCATTTATTTTATAGATTACATGTATATTTGATTTGGCTTGTTTCTATACACATTTAATGGCATGTATGATCATCATTTTATATATGAGATTACATATGGTATTGTTTATTTATATCTATATTAGATTTTTTTAATTTCCTGAGGGATTTACTACTTATACTACTTATATTTAATTGTATATCAAATGTGCTAAAATTTGATGATGAGGGAACAGTCTCCACATAGACATAACCTAGTCCCTCACTTCTAGTCAACAACTTCTATCATTTTAAAGCCATGTGTCCAATTGGACTTGGGGTGACTTTCAGTAGAATCTGGGTCAAGGATGTTATAGTAATGTTTATTTTATATTTAAACATGGTCCCAAAAGAAAAATGAATTAATAATCATGCAATATGAAAGAAAATAAATGGAGAACACATAAATTATTTTTTCATACATGGTTAATTATTTATCTAAAATCCACATAATATAAAAAAATATATGAAAGGATAACATAAAGATAATTTACACATGAGATAAAATATCTATTAATATAATATTAAGGTAGAAAACTCCTTCCATATTATGTGTTAAGATGCACACGTAGTTAAATTGCTGGTTAGACTAAAGTTGGGGACACTTTTCAATTTTCGATGAGTCCTACAACGATAATGGGTTGAATTAAAAAATTGGTATTAAGTATAATGGTAAAAGTATATTTAAGACAATTTGGAGGAATGTTTTGAGAAAATCCAATTATAATATTTTAGGATTGATGAGTATACTTAATGGATCAAGGAACAATGATTTGTTGTAATTGGAAATACAACATACCTAATAAATATATTTTATTTTGTCACACCTTATAATCAACATAAAGAACTAAAATATTCTATTTTTGTGTGGGAATACTGTGATCATAACTATAAAAAGGAGTATTACACAACATAATAAATTTCAAAGAGTTTTATAGTTTTTATAGACTACTGTAAGAAATTTTTTATTAGGTACCGATGTCCCTTATTCATGGACTGGAACCTTAGCATTTGACTAAATTTGAAAATGATGTCAATAAGATATTCATAGAGTATTATTCATATGCTCATTAGATCATTCTATCAACAATGTCATGAGGGATGATAATGAACCATAAAGACATGGATGCATACATCATGATATCTCATCCTTTGTCTATGGAAAAGGATAAATATGGGTTTATGAAAAATTATATTTTCACTGCATTAAACCAATTTAAAATGGAATTTGGGTACTTAAGTAGTCATACATCCTTTAAAATACTGAAGTATGTTAATTTATTAGTGAATTAGGGATTCCATTTAGATAATAAATTATCCATTAAACTAATATTATCATCATTAAAACCTAGGTTCTCCATATTAATTAATAATTATATGAATGGTATAGAGAAGCCACTCATGAATATTTTGACTATGCATCACTATAAAAATAAGGATTACTGAGACCATGGTTCCTCACAACTTATGGTGAATGGAGTGAAGGAAAAGTTTTAAAATACCATGACCATTTCAAAAACAATAGTTCCTTTAAAATTATTTTCAAAAAATAAAATCATTTAGATAAAGGTTAATAAACCCAAGGCTATACAATTAACATATAGTAAAAAAGGTCACTCAAATAGGAACATCAATGAGTTGAAGAAGGATAAAGAATAAGATTCTACTTTATGTATATTTATCATTAAATGTAGTATTTCAATTTAAATTCTTGGTAATTAAATAAAATATGCAGTTCACATATTTTTATTCAAATATGTAAATAGTGGAAGCAAAAAAACATTATAAGGAGTAACGTGGAATTTTCAAAGCAGCTGAAAATGGTGATTCCAAGTCAGATAAAGGAAGATCTAAAATTTAATTTTCCATGTATATTACTTCTAATGTAACTAAATTTTTGTATTCAGTGTAAGCAAAACATTAATCTTAGTGTCCATTTACTGAAATAATGATAAATTAATTATTTTAAAATGAATACAGTTGTGGTAATTCATACTTAATAGTTCATTGGTACATGAATCATAGATCTCTAATGTGAGAAATTAAGGATAAAAATAAAATATAAGATTCATACCCAGTTGAGGAAAGATAATACATTATCAAATAAAACTAAATATAATTTTAAAGGATATACCTAATTGGGAGTTTAGAGTCTTTAAAGCTAAAACTCTTCTTATTTGACATTCTAAATAATGATTTTTTAGGAAAAAATATTATAAATGAAGGTTATAAACAAAGGTTATAGTGATAGTTCATATGAGCACATGTTAACTATTATAATGAGATATTTAACATAACTTCATATAATTCATGGTATTTCTATAAGGTATTTTAGAAATGTAAAGTATAAGTAATTGATTTAGTTAATAAAAGTTACAAAATCCTCTAGGTAGACTAGTCAGCGAATTACTTAACCAAGTAATCATAGATAATTTAAATGTAGAGTGTATTCATTCCTAAACTCGCATCTCATTATACATATCAAAGACTTTATGGTATTACAATGAGGATCAATGTGGATTCTTATATATATTTATAGTGTTTCATAATTCCTATTATGACATTTTTGAAAAATTGCAGTATAACAGCTAACTAAATGCTATATATTTTTGACAAATGGATATAATTTAAGTTTCAATGTGATGGGTATTAATTATATCAAAACCTCATGCGTTTTATTGGAATACTTTATTAATGGTGGGTTTAGCTACAAACATACATCAAGGAAAATACTATGTGTAACTCATTTAATTATCCTATAATCAGTCATGATATTAATATCCATATGATAAAAAAGTACTGGTCTAGATAGATTATACTTCAATAATAGGTAAGAACCTGTCTTTTGAGATGGTGTGAGAAACTTATTCCCCATGTGCGCAAAAGTTTACCAGGGAACACTAGTCTTTATAAGACTTGGTGGGAGGATTTCTTCCAGAAACACATACTATAAAGGAATGTTAAAACCCAACTGTTCGTTTTATATTCACCAAGATAAGTGATATATTATTCTATAAGAATAATTAATCTTAAAATAAAGTAGTTAATAGTAATGGGAAAATAATTAAAATTATAAGAATTCAGTGATAGATTCTAGGTAGAAAAATATTGTTTTTTATTTTATTATTGTTTTTATTTGATGTAATCTTATTGGTGAGTAATCAAGAGGATCTAAAAATTATTGTTAAAAAATATGATAAAGAAGTCTTGATTGGTTATTTTAAGTTCCATGAAAAAAAATTTATATGAAGAAATAATTTTATCAACCCATCAAACTAAATCCATTAGAATTATACTTGTCATAGAAAATTTCTATAATTGTTTTAATAGGGTTTTGGGTGTCCAGGAAATATTACATGGATGAAAAATTATCGAAGATTTCTATATGAAATAACAATAATATTTGGTAGCACTAAATGAATCTGATAAGGTATGTAACTCATAGTAATATAATTATGGGTTGATGTAAGAATCATGATCATAGAATATTTAGTTTTGATTAATCCATCAGACTATTTGGTTTTTTATAGAATAAAAGTAAGAAATGTGTCCACAAGATGATAGCAGTAGTGTTATAGTTTTCCAATTTAGATATGTTTATAACATATGGGAAATATCTATTTAAGTCATCCAATTTGACGTTTAAAAACACTAATTTCTCCAATAATGAATGTAGAAATCCATTTTCTATGGAACAAAATATAAATACATATATCAATGGTGATTATTATATCTAGTCATAGTCTATATAATGACAAGGTATTGAAAAAAATACAATATGGAACAATTTAGGATTGAAATATTTTTTAAGCCACATAGTGTAAAATCATTCAAAGTTTATGTGTGAAAGGATGGGAGGAGTTTCTTATATTAGATAAGAATACATATGCCTAAAATTATATTGGAATCTATCTCATATTTTATTATATATATTGGGGATTTGATTTTTATATGCATAAAGCATTAATGAATCCAATATTTTCATTATTTTCAACTAAATTTCAATGATTCAGTCCAACTAATTTTTTATTTTATAATTAATTGTCATTTTTTCTGAAATAAATAGGATTTTAGTTTGCAAATGGAATAATTATTGAGTTTTTTTTATTTTCTAGAATTATTTACCAAATCCATCCTTCATATGTTTTTTTGTTTTTGATGTGAAATATCATTTCTCAGAGAATGTAGCTAAGTCAGTGGACTAGGGATTCATATGTAACATATTTTTGAAGAGTGGAGGAATATTTCTATGTCTGGGTTCATAGATAATTAATTTTTGGAAGCCAATAGAATACATAACATAAATTGTCGTAGTAGAGATAAAAATAACACAAGGAAGTATATGTAGCCAAATTTTCTGATATGAACATTGATACATATCATAATTTTAAGCTTAGGAATGAAACCTAATGTATAATCTGAGGAAGAGTAGGTATATACATAAAATATTTTCAATGTAGTGAGAAAATAAAAATGTTTTGGAATGTAAAATAATTTTTCATGATAAGTATATATAACATTTTTATACAGTGTGAAAATAGAGAACCAAAATAATACTCTTGGAAGGAGTTATTTATATCAGTGTTCCACAATAAAAACAATATGCACATTTCACCATGGAAATTTTAGAGGTACTTTCACTGAAGATATTTTCATGTGTGAAACTAGGAGGAGACTATAAATTGTGAGGGAATTTGTTATGTTTAAGCCACATAACTTGTTCTTAATGGGTAAATATTTCAATATCTTCAGTGCGGAACATGCCAATTTTACATGAAATGAAAAACTACTAAATATCATTAGGGAATTAAATAGAATTAAAAGCCTACTTTTAATTGGTAAATCAAAGTAGAACCTACTACGGTCCATCACATGAACATATGAATAGAATTAATTGTTAATTACACAAATAATAAAGGGGAATAAAATGTTTTTGTGTGTGTTAGAAATACTAATATTTATTCCCTACACATATGCATGATCAAAACATGATTATCGATCCAATTAGACAATTCCACTCTTGTTTAATTATCTTATTTAAACTTTTTACATCAAATTTAGAAGAAATCAAACTATTAATAATTCATAGAGAGTTGTGACTATTTAATTATGGTTTTCTGTAATAATTTTCTATGTTATTAACAAAATGGTTTTTTATCTCTTTATATTACTACTAACTCTTCTAATTTTCTATTTTATATTATTCCACTGTAATTATCATATCCATGAAAATAGAGAACTTACCTCATTATTGTTTAAGGGAGGTAGTAATGTTAGTTTGATTTTTTTTATGATTCAATGTGCCTCTTTGTTTTAATCTTGGAATTCTATGATTATTAAACTAAATAGGGTGATAAGTATCCCTCCTTTAACTATAATTTACTTTCTTCATACAAATTCATCATTATTCTTTCTCTTCACTATTTAATTCATTGATAATATGTATTTTGGATTAAATGATATTTGTTATTGAAGAGGTATCCTAGATGAGTTTATATAGCATATTATCCCCATACATAAGTATTAGTGTAAGATAAAAACAATTCAAACAAGTAGGCATTGGTTGATAGGTATTAATCACAACATTGGGTATAATATATAGAAAATCCTTAAAGAACATGGATAACATAATGGGGAACTCTGAAGAACATCATCCACTTTCTTACAAAAAATATTTATATCTTATTTCATTTGTGTTTAAATATATATATATATTATCAAATGAATTTAATAAAACCTCTATTATATAATTATATTATTTTGTAGCATCTTTTAGTTATAATAGTGGAAGAAGAAATTAAAGCTTGTGAGTGGCCTCCTTTTGAGATCGACTCTATTAATTGAAATATATTTAATTCTTAGGAAAATAATAAAATATTGAGTTAGGATTCATGAAAAGTATTTTTGATCAAGAATAGATAAAAATATCAAATAATATAAAGGGAACTTCTAAGAATGGTAGTCATAACTTCCCAAAAATGCTGGAAATAGTAAAATAGATAAATCCCTGGTATTAGTATAAGTATGAATAATAGTTTCCATGGTGATATAATATAGAGACCAAAGATAAAAATATATAAATAATACATTGATTACAAGATTTAATTAAGAAATATCAAAAATAGTTTCACAACTCAAGGACTGATAGGTTTAGTGTCTTTGATATTAACTATATAAACATGTAGTTTTACTAAACATATGAAAATTTCTCAATATTATTCACCAGTAGAACTTTTCCTATATATATCACATTAAATTATCATCTTCATAAACTAGATATTAGAAATATAATAAAGGGGTTACCTCAAATGCTAAATAAGGTAAAACTTATCATGGAGTAAAATATTAAAAACCTGGAGTAGAACATAAGGATGAAATATATTTCATAATAAAATATCAAAAGACCATATATTATAATAATATAGTAATTTAGTGAAATATAATATCATAAAAACATAATTAAGGAATAATAAAAGATATTACATGTATCAGACAAATCATAATTATCATATAACATGTGATCATATCAAAAAAATGTGAAATAATTTAAGAATTGGGCATAATCATTAAAATGTGGAATTTCATGGAAATGAACTACATCTTGAAATTCTAACACAATTTGATGAAAAACTTCAAATTTTTTTACAATCATAACCATTAATAAATTATAACAAAAAAATAAATGTACCTTTTTAGGCTTGGGAAAATCCTCCTGTGTAATGTTTGGCCTTGGATAAAACATTTTATATCCCCCTTTTGTTTGGGAATAAATCCTCCCATATACCCTTTCAGTTGGGATAAATCCTCATGTGTACCCTTTTTCATGGGATAAATCCACTCATATACCTAATTATAATGGAATGAATCTTATAGTGTACCTTATTGGCTTGGGATAAATCCCCACATGTACCTTTTGACTTGGGATACATCCTCTTATATACCCTTTGAAGCTCTTGAGACACAAACTTAAACCAATGAATTGGAGGGAGATATAAGATCCCACCCTTTAACATCCATACATACGGGTGCCATATAAAATAAATCACAAACATATATTTATGAACCCTAGGTAAAATTATAATAATTATTCCTTAAACATTATATAATTTTGAGTTTTAATTCAAGAATTAATTCTTTCAAATTTGAGGATCTTTTCAGGGTTAGGGTTTTAGAAAACTAGGTCACAACTGTTACATTAAAAGATATAAATTTATTGTATTTTTCTTGAGGAAATTTCAGGTCCTATTATGTATAACCCTGATATTTTTTTATATATTTTCATTTTAATTTAATTATTTTGATAATTTCTTATACAAGCAATGTTGAGTTTAAACAAACCGTGATTTACTAAAAAACATTATTTCATATGACACTTATCACATGGCCATTTTATTGGTGGGTATAAATATAAATCAATAAAATACGAAACTCATTTGGTTTAATAGTGTATAAAATTAATTATTTTCTGATGAATTAATTATAAATTAAAATAATGATCATTTGAAAATAAAGGAGATCTTTCCCAGAAATTTTTTTTATACACATGACTTTTTTTTACCAAAATAAATCAAATTAATCACCATAATTGCATGATTTTAATGAAATTTATATATTATATATTCCATAAAGTGTTAAAATTCATCTTTTGTTTTTTATAGGCATGGGATAAGAATAAATTATATCATTTTATTTTTAGACATTATGAATAATAAAAGTGGTAAAATTTATCACCTTAGTAAAGGGCCAATCATGTTAATCGAGGTTAAACGTAAGTGTGAAGGATATTATTTTAAATATTAATTAATATTGGATAAATGTAATTCAACCATTATAACCTTGGTATTGAAATTTATTTTTTAAGGGGCATGTTTTTAAAAATGACCCCTATAATATTCAAAGAAAATAAAAATGAAAAACTTCACTCACTTACATTTAAATCTTCTTTTTTTTCTTAATAGGAAAAAAGAAAGTTGTGAAATAATATTAATGTATATTTCAAGAATAAAAAAATATTTTTCATAAGGTTAATATATTTCTAATTTTTATTAATTATATAATTACCTTAAATTCTAATGCAATGCAGACACAATATTCCTTCAACTAATAGAAATGTAAAATAAATGATTTAAAAAATTTAAAATTTAAATAATTTTATAGAGTTATCAAGTTACATGAATACGGTGAAAAAAATATAACATATTTTTTTAAAAAATTATTATATTTAAATCCATTATCTTCTTGGAGCATTTAGTGTCAAAAATAAATGAATAGGGATAAACGACATTGACTATATTTTTTGAAAACAATATTTTATTAAATTATTTAAAAATAACAAAAATCCTAAAATAGTAAATGGTAGATAATAAATGGTATGATATTTTATACCTTCTCCATTTATGATCCAATTTTCACTATATAATTAAAATTATAACCCTTTTATATTGAAAAGGACAATATTGTGGTTTAGGTTAAAATATGTTAACTAAGGGGTTAAGCCAAAATATAAGTTTCAAAACACCACTTAAACATATCCAAATTTTATTGGTTGATGAAATTTAAATAACCAATACCTTATATTATAATACCTATCCATTTTTAATCAATCTTCTAGAGAATTACAATATTATATTTTAATATTTTGAAAAACTTTATGTGTGTCCTCTCCCTCCCTTATAAAAGGACACTTCTAATTTATCTTATTTAAACATATTTGAGGCTTATATTTCAACCAAAACCAAAAACATTATCATATAAAAATCATTATACAAATTATATAGGTTTTGGTATTTCTAAAAGAGAAAACCTTTGATCCATAAGGGGAGATCTATAGGTGCTCTTTCAAAGAAGAGGTAATTGCTTTAACCAATAACTTACTTTTTTTATTCTTATTTTAACTCATATTAATAATTTTTATTTATCATAAAATATTAATTTATGTATCCTAAATATAATAAAATATTATTTTCGTTATTAATCCACAATTATCCACCATTTTTCCCATCAAATGGGATGTGAAAGTATCGCTCGTCTGTAAGTACAACTTACTGTGTCCATGTTGTTATACAATTAATTTGTCACCACCATAGTTGTTGTATGGTTATTATGATGGGTTTAATGGTAATATATTATATTTATTATAAAATAATTCTCATTTGATGATAATATTATACCAACATTCTTATCTTCCAAACCATTGGAGAATGATAACGTCCCACATTCGTACGTGTGGACTACCACATCGACAATACAATCTGACTGGTTTTTCATCTCTAACTTATAAGGATGATAATAAGGCCAGATTAAATTAATATATATTAAATATATGATATAATAATTATCTTTTTTGGTTAAATTATTATTTACCGTTTTTTTCATCTGTCAAAAAATAGAAACAAGGTTCATAAGTACGTACAACCTACAGTCTCCATGAACGATGTTATTCATTTTCTATAACTTTTATGGATGACTATAAGTACATATAAAATAAATATATATAATATTTATATCTTGATTATAATTTTCTATACGATGGAACCATGATCAAATAAGAATGAATGTCATTTCTAAACCGAAAAATGCATGAAAAACGAAGCAGTTATCACCCAAAATAGTAATTTTAATAAAAAATTGTTAATAAACGGGTGATATGATGTAATAAAAAAATCATAGATGGTATGATTGGTATGGGTATGGTTCCATAATACATGTATAATAAATCTATATTTATTAATCATGATATTTAATTGTGTAAATATAAATATGATACCTCCTGTAAGGGGTTTATGTTTCTATTATATTCTTAATCGAGATTGTTTATTCTTGAATTTACATTGAGTAAATTATTTGATAATTATCTAATAAGTAAAATTCATGTTTAATACCCTAAATTTATAAATAAATAACATTATTTTTCTTTTAATCTTCCACTCGTGAAGTATTAAATATATTGAACAAATATTCTTAAGGGAAAACTACTTTATTTCTCTCTTCGATTGAAAATAATTTTTATTCCATATCCATGATTTCTAAAAATGTTTTCAAATTTTTTTTAATATTAAACAAATATTTTTTAAATCCATATTTAAAAATTATTTAATTTTTTTAAAAACATAAAAAGGATATTCTTGCCTTTTTCCAAACTAGATACTTTTTGGATTTTACAAAAGTTTGAAAGGGATGTATTCTTTTAACTCATATGGAAGGAATGGAATTTAACATCATCACGAACACTTAATAAATTAAATATTACATTAATATATTTCAGTTTTAAACTAAAAAAGTATTTTACATAATATATGGAAAATTGTTAGATTTTAGATAAGTGATTTTAAAGTGGAAATGGTGTTTTTATCAGTAAATACTCTAGTGATTCTTCTAAAATTATTTTCATCTATGATACATCCTTTTATGTTAATTTTGTTTTTCTCAGGATGTGATCTAATGATACAATCATTAATATTTCTCCTGTTGTTTATGATTACTATTATGAGGTTTTAATGAAACCTGTTTATTTTCCAGGGGTTATACATTGTTAAAATTATAAAATGTTAATAATTTTTTTTCTTTGCACAGGTTATATTGGTATGATATAAGGAATGTTTTATAATATTTTTGCATAGATATATGTATATGTGGTTTTATTTGTGTGATAGGTGGGACCGAAATTATATCTCTCTCTAATGAATTGGATAATTTTTTATATCTCATTATATAACTAAGAGAAACAAGTTGACGTGCTTGATCTAGTATGAGAAAAGATTTGAGGTGATTGATCTAGTATGGGATAAACGTAATGATTTCTAGTCCAATATGATATGAGAAATAGGTTTTGATTCCTAGCCTATTATGATTTGATTGTCTTAATATTTAATCTTGACATATAATTTTTTTATAATTTTGATGGTGCCATAATTTTATGAAGTAAACATATAAATCATGATTGATTTATGATTATTTCTCACTCTTATGATTCATTTGTTTTATAATGATAAACCATTTTTTCATGACTCATGTTAATGATCCCATATATATTGAGTATGAACATTGTAAGTTGTGATCATTGTCTCATACCCTTATGTTCATCTTATACATTAACATTATCATCAATTGATATCTCCCATGTTTACCCTTACTGAGCATTTTATCTCACCCTTTATTATGGATCCATTCTTTAGGTTATGAATTAATGTTTTTATAGGGTGGGTATATGAAGAGTTAAATTTAGTAACATATTTATAGGTAATGTTGAATATATTTCATGAAATAAGAAAAGTTTCTATCTAACCTCTAAAGATAATAACAATTTATGGTCCTTAACCATGTATTTGTAAAATGAATTGAATATTCATATAAAAAGATTCAATATCTATATATATGAAAATTTTGGCTCTCTCTAGTAGGTGTGAGAGAAAGTTTTAGTTACCATTGGAAACTATGATGATAAAATATTAGTTGGAACCCAAGTGATAATTATTAGTATAGGATAATATCCTATTGTTTTGGTAATGGTCATGGATGGACTAGGTTTAAACCTAAAGTGTCATAGATTAAAAATAATATGTCTTGGTTTAGATATTAAAAAAATTATTTTTCATTATTATGTGGTTTCCCACTATGATTATTGCTTCTGACACTATGATTTTTTGTTTTAGTCCAGGGATGGAACCAAAATGAGTCATGTTAATGCTGAATATAAGGGATAATGAGCTGATTTTCCATTTGAGAAACCAAATTTTATGGGATCTATGTTGTGAAATGATGTTTTAAGGATTATAAAACATTATCAAGCTATGAATCATATTGATAATACAATAAATTAAAAGAGGGAATAACTTTCTATTAAGTCCTTCATGAGGAAACATCCCCTTTCTTTTAGTGGGTCTTCTAATCCAGTAGTTTTTAAGAAATGGGACAATATGAATGAAAATATATTTATTCATACATTTTTTGGAACATGAAAGGGTTATTTTAGTTATTTAATATATAAATGAAAAATAAATTAATGGTTGAATCATATTAAGAACAAAAGTAAACAGGAAACAATTGACTTCATGGAGTGGGATGAGTATAAAAGATTATTTTTTTAATAATTAATTTCCTCATATTATTGACACAAAATGGAGAAATAAAACTTTTAAATAAATCATTAGGATAATAAATCTATTAACACCAATGATAAAAATTATAATACTTGTAAGGTATGCTTCAAATGTGATCATTCCACTTGAAATAATGTAGATCAATTCGTTGGTGGCTTAAAAATTATTTAAATGGAATTAAGAATAATAGATTATAGTAACTATGAATAAATTATTCAATGTGATTTCAAGTTAGAGAATGATATTATAGTTACCAATACATATCATATTTTTTATAAGAAAAAAAAGATGAATTTAAACATAATTTCTAAAAATCATGGAGAGAAGAAGATGGGTTCTTCTTTATGCTCAAAGTGTTGAAAGAAACATGATAGAAACCATCCTAAGAAGACTGGTAAATGTTTTATGTGTGGAAAATAAGGTCCTTAGAAAATTTAATTTGATACTTATGGGAAGAAGATATTCAATGATAGATGAAAATCATCATAGAATAAACCACCCACACTCCAATGTTTATAATGTGAGGATTTTGAGAATTATGCCGACCAGTGCTCAAAAATAGAGGTTACTGATAAGGATCATTGTCAAAAACCACTTATTCCTAGAAAAAAACAAAATCTCCTTTGATCATAATTTATGAGGTTTTGATAATTATGTGGTGAAAGGTTTTCATTACAAACACTATATAATAGCTAATTTTCTATTTAATTCTTGATTTACCCACTCTTTTAAATCTGAAGAATCATTTAACGGTATCATAGTACCACCTTAAAAATTAGATTTTAATAGGTATTTAACACCCCCAATGGTATGATGAGATCATCCCAATTCTATGATTATTCTCTAATTTAAATGTTTGAGAATATTGTTCCTAAAAATCACATTATTCATCCTATAGCTGAATTTAATGTTTTTTTGTATGAATTAGATTTATTTACATAAGAAAAAAAATAGTTTATGAGGAATGGAAGTCAAATTTTATGTTCTAAAACAAAATAATGATCTTATATCAGTGTGGTGATAAATATAAACATCTAGTAGATATTACATCCATTATATGGGTCTTGATTTCCATTCAAACTGGTTTTTACATAAGATTTTTTTGGGAGGAACTCAACATTAATTATATGCCTACATTATGGGTTTCTTTATAACATTCCAAAAGAGTTTCCTAGTCTTCCGTGAAGAAGTGAAGATGAGTTCTGAAAAGAACTCATACCTTGAGCTACATGTATTTATAATAATCCATATAGAATGTCCCAAATTGAGTTGTGGGAATTGAGTAAGAATTTATAAGAGAATATTGAGAATTGGTTTATTCAGAAAAGTGTCTCACATTGGGGTGTACTTTTTCTTTATGTTATGAATAAATAAGGATCAATAAAAATATTCATTGATTATCATGAACCAAAAAATATCATAATCAAGAATAGGTATCCTCTTCCTTGTATTGATGAATGGTTTGATCAATTGTGCAGAGCTCAATAATTTTCCAAGATTTATATTCATTCTACATATCATTAATAGAGGGTAAAAAGGTTAATATACCAAGTAAAACATTATTTACAAGTAATAAACCCTATGAATATAAATTAATGTCGTTTTTTCTTATACATTTACCCACTTTCTTCATGTTTTTAAAGAATGTAGTATTTAGGGATGACCTTGATCACTTTGTGGTAGTCATTTTAGTTGATATTATTATATATTAGACAATAAAAGAAGATAATTAAGATCACTTGAGGATTATATTGAACACCCTAAGGAAGAATAAGGTATGTGAAAATTTTAAAAAGTGTAAATTTTGGCTACAAAAATGATTCATTTTTTGGTCATATAAACTCAATAGATGGTATATCCGTGGATCCATCAAATAAAAAAGTGATTAAAGATTGGTTGAAACTAACCAATATTATTTAGATCCATGATTTTATTGATTTGGATTGATATTATCGACACTTAATGGATACTTTCCTAGGACTATCTAATCCATAGGCCAAGTTAACTTGGAATGGAGCTAAGTTCCCTTGGATAAATGAATGTGAGGAACATTTCAAGGAATGGAATAAAAGATTAGTCAACACACCTATGGATAAATTAAACTATCTTGGATAAGGTTTTGTAATCTATAATGATGCATCAAATAAAAAATTGATATGAATTCTCAAGTATAATAATATATTTATAGCTTATTCCTAATGAAAATTCATGTTCATGATCAAAATTATGAAACACATGATTTGGAAATAGCTAATATTTTTTTTCATTAATGGTATAGATATGTTATATATATGGATAAAAATGTGATATACATACTGATAAATTTTTTTTAATGTATATATTCACTAAAAAGAGTTGAATATGTTCCATACAAGATGGTTGGAGTTGATTAGTAATTATGACTACTCATTACATTACCACAATGAGAAAGTGAACAAGGTAGTAGATGATATATGCTGAACTTATAATGCCAGATTAACTATGATGAGGATAAAAAAAGATCTAATATTTCTATATTTTAAAAGGATGAATATGGAAATATTGATGGAAGGGAAGAAATCTTATCTTTCTCAAATGAGTTTCCAACCATTTATCCATGTGATAAAATAATGTGTCACAAAATTAATATTTGGATTTTTTGAAGATGGTTAGAAATATTTCCAATTTCAACATTGATTATAATGGAATGATACAGTTGAGGAACCATGTGTCCATTTCATACATACTATATTTAAATAAGGGACTATGGGATGAGGCTCACAGTTTATCATTCTCTATTTATCCTGGAAGTACACATACATATAGAGATTTAAAATAATATCAATGGATGGTAAAAATAATGTGGTATATTAATTAATATGTATCTTGGAGCATGTAATGTCAGTAATTTATGGTGAGTGACAAAATTATGATGGGATGTTACAACCATTGTTGTTTTGCATCCCTCAGAATGTGTGTTCTCATCAAGGGTCACTACTTTAGGATTGTTTCTATTAGATTTATTTGGGGAACTAGAAACATCCAACGGTTCTTTATCCAAAGGGACCTTCTTTCCAAATGCAGGCATTCATTAAGTTTTAACTTACGATATTTAAGAACATGCATTGGTCGAGAGGATGGGAGGTCAGACTCATCAAACCCTTTTGGAGGGAATTATTGTAACATACCAGGTAAATAAAGAAATTAAACATTTTTATTTTTATTAATATTTGTAAATTAAATATTAAGTTTACTTTAAAGGTGTTTCTATGTTTGATGGCATACCAGATACGCAACAACGGGTTTCTTTGAAATCTTACGTTGCACAATAATAATATAATAATATTATTATAAATGGTAGTTACTCCTAGCCATTTTATTGGAGGGAATGAACTAAACTAACTAAAATATGATTATACATGTTTGTTGAATGTTTTTACATTTATCCAATAAAATTTAGAGGCTTAAAATGTTAATGAATCTAATTTTCAGCATAATTTTCTTTAAAAGGTTTATTTACCACCTTTTAATGGAGAAGCCTCTTTAAATCTAGATTTGGTCACTTTTATATATTATATTTGACCAAATAAAATTCTTCTTTAAAATCGGGACATCAAAATTTACTTTGGGTAAATTTTTAGTATTTTCCTGATAAAATTCAAATTTTCATGAAAAGTGGAAAATACAGTACTTTAATTCAAAAATGCCTTTTAATCTAATTTTTTTATATGGTTAGATTATCTTTTCAATTGGTTTGAAAGTGAAATTAGATTATATTTTTACTATTTAATCTAATTTTTTATTGGAATTAATTTCACTTTGAAATTGGACATAAACAAGTGTCAATCTTTTGATAGTTATTATTTCTTAAAAACACGCCATTTATTTTGACAACGAGAATTAATTTTAAATTAATTTCTAGCACTTCTGTGTTTTGAATTCGAAAAAATTGATTCCATATTTGGAATTAGAAGGTCCAAATTTTGTAAATTGGTAACTTTAATTTTTAGAAATTATGAATATTTACTTCAATAAATATTTTATTTACCATGGTTAAAGGGTGAATCTGGTAAATAAGGGTAACTAAATATTACTATAATAATATAAAATTACCCTAACAGGTCTCCTAATCCTATTGGTTGATACACATCCGACCATGAGAATCCTTGGGTCGATTCTGGGACCCCATGGGGCCACTTGGGAGTGATAATGACACTTTATTTTAATTAACATAAAGGAAAAAATGACATAAACACATATCTTTTTGTAAATTAATTTTTAAATGGGGTTATATATATATATATATATCATATTTTAGACTATAAATATTCATTGTAAAACTAAAAATATTTTCTACATCATGGTATTTTTTTAATAATTTTTAGACATCAAATAAATTAAATTATTTATGACACAATAATGATGCGGTATTTACCTCATTAATAAATGATTTAAATAAATAAGATTATAAATATTAAAAAAATATTGAAAACCTGTCCAATTATTATTGGATGATTTTATTTCTACCATAAGTCATCTTATATTCGACTTTAATTAGTTTTGGACCTTTAGAAACTGAATATCATTATATAATAAAATAATATTTTCACACTTTCCTAAAGAGCCCCTCCTCCCCCTTAGAAAAACCTCTCACTTCAGACTCAATCATCACACCTCTCAAGCCCCTTGGATCTTCCAACCCCTACCAAAATAATCTCTCAATATCCTTCTCTTCCACTTAGAATCCTTACCTTAGGCATAAGTCACTTCAAGAAGTCCTTTTGGTTCAAACCAAATGGAGTTACCCAAATTAAAGATAATAGTTTCTCTTAACTTCTTTTATTTTATTTTACTTCTCCAAATCCTAAAATCTTTTTATTCTTTTTTTTATAGCAACAACAGTATCATTAATATACTAGTATTTTTTTATGAGAAGTATTCTATTGGTCAGAGTGGATACTCAAGAGGGGGGTGAATTGAGTTCCAATTAAAAAATTTTGTTAAAAAGATTCTTATTAAAATCCTCCAAATTAAATAGCAAGTTAAACTGTAGTGAATTTATAAAGATTGTAAATGTTCAATTAGTCTCTCAAAGATTTATTAATTCTCAGTTAACTTAATCTTAAGATTAAGTTAGCTTTTGAAACTAAATTACTGGTTCATAATAAGTATACACACTTTCTAGTTCAACTATCGGAGTTACTTTAAAACTGATTTATATTTCAAAGCACTTAATAGCGAAATATTTTAAAATAAAATAAAATAAGAACAATAGTTTAAACAAGAGGTTTAGTCTCAAGCCGAGACTTAGTCCTCTCAAATAATTTATATAAATTTTTATCCACACCCGGGATCTGGGTTAAACAATAGTACAAAGACTGTCAAGGTCCTGTGACCTCTTCCACAGTTATTTGTGGGAAAATATAAGAACAATAGCAAATAGGATATCCAGGTCACACTTGAACTCTACCATTATCCATAGGGGGATACAAGAGAGTTATAGATGTTTTGTGTGAGGATTTAGAAATACTCCAGTTTTATCACATGAGACAGTGTGTGTATAGAATATATATAGTATACACACTGATCAAAATGTAAATAAAGGAATCACTAAGAGGGTAGATATTAGTTTAGAATGTTATAGTGATTTGAAATGAAGCTCTGGACTCCTTTTGGTTAAACAGAAGTGCTTATCTATCCTTATCTAATTTTTGTCTTGAAAATAGAGTGTCGTTTTCTTCCTTGATTTTCAGTGTATTTAAGTCTTGCTCGAGGTTCAAATAGGCTTTGCAGCACCGTAATGTCCCTCAGCTTCCAGTAAGAGTTATTCTCCACTTTAAGATATGGTGCCTATGTTCCTTTTGTATCAAATGAGTATCTTCTTGTATCTCCACACCCAGCAGCATTTTCACTTCTTTTCAGTACTACTTATGCCCAGGTTTTGTCTTTCATTTTATAGCTTTCAGCTCTAGCAAAGAGAATGATTACCTTTTCATAGGTACGAGGTACGGTTCCCTGACATGCCAAAAACTATCATTAAATAATAGTACAAGCATTAAAAACATCAAATATGACTGTTTCTTAATAAATAAATAGAAATAGAGTTTAAGTAGCAGTGACTGGTTAATCGTCATCTTTCATCAGTAGTTCTCTGTTGGTAGACTTGTAACGGTGGACTTTGTATAGTGGTGAGCTCCTATTGGTAGCTCTTTTTTCTTGTACCGGTAGCTCCTTGTATCGGTAGCAGTTACTATGTGTAACAATATCTTTATATGCCGGTAACTCATTATATCAGTAGCACTGGTATATCGGTAACTGGCTTGTATCGATAAATACTTATATCGGTGGCTCTGTCTGTATCGATAGGTCTTTATAATGGTAGCTGTGTGTCTGTCTGTTTGTATCGGTAGCTTGTATCGGTAGACTTGAGTAACGGTAACCTTTTGGTGTACCGGTAGACTTACATATCTGTAGCTCTGTTCTATACCAAATACCAAGTGTCTGTTTTTCTGTATCAGTAGCTATGTGCATACCAATGAACTTAACACTTATCTGTTCTATGAAAAACATATCTAGATTGAGTTAGAATTTTTTAAAGTATGTATAAACATAGTTAAACAGTTATTAGCATATTCTAATGATTATTTTGATATTATTTTAAACATAGGATTATAAAAAAATATTAAAACATAATTGGGATTATCAAAATAGGTGAGGTTAACATATTTGAACTACACTTACACACACCTCCATCTAATGGGTGAAGAACATACTGTTTCTGTGGATGGAAAACTAACGCCTCACAAAATGATGATTGTTCGATTATCTACTAGCACCACTCATGGTGGCCATTAAGATGGAACTATATTTATATATGATATAAATTATGTTTATGTTTTCTTTATTCTTCTATGTTTTACATTTATATCCAAGATTTATGGTTTCCATAATGGGTAAACGCGATAATTTCATTTGAGGAAGTGCGGACAACTTCCCCCTCAAAGTGATATGACTCATTAATCCCATATGTGGGATGTATAAAGGATGGAGTCAATGATATTATATATGATATTATACTAGAATTATAGTATAACTTTGTATCATTATGTTTTCATTCCATTAAAATATGAAATAGAAATGAAAGTAGCGTTCAGTCATACGCACGGATTACCGTCTCCATGAATGGTGCATTTCATTTCTTATCTCCAAATGATATGTTCTATTATAAATATATATATATATATACTGGATATATATGATATATATGATATCTAAATAATTAATATTATTTTGGAGATAATGGACTATGGACCACGTGGACAAATTGTAAATATAAGGTGTTCATTTTTTACTCAAGTACCAAAAATCAAAAAAATGACCGTTATTAACTTAAATGGATACATGATGTTTATAAAATGGTAATAAGTGATATAAAAGGAATAATAAACTTGAAAAAGTTTCTTAATCAAGTAGAAATTAACTTTATTTTAATATTCATGATATTAAAGGACAAATGGGTTAAGCCGGACATGAGGTAAGGGACTTCGTATCAATCTCCTTTCATTGAGGTATATTTTGTTTTATACACAAATTTCTTTTATACGGTGTATAAACACCTTTGAATTTCTATTTCATTCAAATGGAATCTTTTTCTACGCAGTGTTTTACTAAATGACAAAAAGAATGTTTCTTTTTAATGTAAGTGGTGAAAACAACCTTTCTGGAACCACAAGTATTATTTGATCTTTGGCTTCCTTAACAAGTCATAATGTTTTTAAAAGGTAAATAAATACCTTATACTCTTTTACATATTTTGGAACTGAAAATGGTTTTTATAATGGATTTGTTATGTCAATATATTTATAAGATATATTTTGATTGAAATGTGGAACTGTTATCTTTCCTTTATGTTTTTTCATATTTTAAGAACATGTTATGGTTCTTATGCATTGTTTACGTATATGGGTGGTTCTGTGATAAAAATAGGGTGGGTGAGACCGAGAGATCTCTCCAATGCATTGGGTAACGTGACTGAGGTAAATGTGAATGTTTCTCCTAAGATATTTAGAGAATATACTATGATGGGTATTCCAAGTGTGACTCCCTATGTAACTATGAAAGCTACAATGTAAGTATGTTGTGGATGCCACAAGTTACTTTTATGATTTTTGATTACCATGTGTTATTCATAAATCTCATTTTTTCATGAGGCTTGTAAAAGATTTTATGTTTTGTATGTATTTACGGACTAATTATTTATTTCTTTATTTTATACCCCTTACTCATATTTTTATACTCATCCCAAGTTTTGAAATGTTTTTCATAGGACTTAAATATGAATAGGGTCATGGATGTGATCAACGAAAAGTCATGTTGTCTAAAATGTGGAACTAGACATGACAATTTTTTTTAAAGAGTTCTTATTTTTTGAAAAAATAGAAACTGAGTATAAGTGAATAATTTTTATTTTTGGGATGTAATGTAATAGTTATGGCCTAATTATCTAAATCACTAAAACTGAAAATATCCTAAATGTGGATTATTCATTTAATTCAATATTATGTAACGTTTAAGGTCAGGTCTTTATAGTTGGTATCAGAGGCCGGTTTAGACAACTTTAGGAGTTAGAATATAGTTAAATTAATATCCACAAATTATTTTTAGTTTATGTTATGATTGAAATGATATAGAATTTACAAATTACGATGTTGGTTCGCCTAGGATTTTTCTATGTTCAGAATGGTTTTCCACAGACGAAAACAGGGCAGCTATTTTGGGATGAAATCAGGAGGAAGACAACCTTCCAAATCAGCAACCTGAGATGGTCATAATTGGAACTGAACAATTTTTTCTAGTGATGGAACAATTGACTCATGCTATAAATGGTGGTGGTATCCATGCACGAGATCATCCAGATCAACCACAGAGGAACATGTCAGTAGTGGATCATTTCATGAGGCAGCATCCCCCATCATTTAGAGGATCATCTGACCCTGTTCTAGAAGAAGGGTGGAGTAAATAATTGGATAAAATTTTTTATGTCATGGGTTGTTCATCACATCAAAAGGTTAGTCTTGTTGTTTACTATTTTGAAGGTGAAAAAGATCAGTGGTGGTCGATGGTGAAAATATCAGGGATAGTGAAGAGATTGATGCTCTTGATTGGGATGAATTCAAAGGTATGCTTCTTTAGAAATATTTTCCTAGGGTGGTTCATATTTGGATGGAAAAACAATTCATATAATTGAGGTAGGAGGATGACATAGTGGCTTCTTATGAAGCAAAATCCACTCGACTGGTATGGTATGATCCAAATTTCATATGAGATCTTGATAGTAAAATAAACTATTTTCACTAAAGATTAAAGACAAAGTATCGAGGGATTTCGTTTATTGTGAGTTAAAAAGTTAGGAAAATCTTTTTTAATTGTGTGTAGAAGGTGGAAATGGAGTTTTCCGATGATTAGGTGTTCTTTTAAAAACAACAGAATAAGAGGTCGAGGTGGCAGGAAAAAGGGAAGAACTATTCAAAAAAGTCTAATGGTAAGAAACTTAAGTTTTCAGTTTGTAAAAATTGTGGTAAAACGCATACTGGGGAATGTCTTTTAAATTTTGGTAAGTGCTACCGATGTGGTAAAATGGGACATAAGGCTCTTAATTTCACTGAAAAAGATCAAGGTAATGGTAAGACAAAATATGATTTATAGTCAGTAAAATGTTTTATGTGCAATGAAATGTGTCCTTATGAAAATGAGTGTCCAATGAAGAACTCAACTGAGGGAAATCATCCAGACTACATGAAAAAAGGGGTGGTTAAATCCTTTTCTACTATTTCAGTAGATGTTGGTACATCAAATGAAGAAGTATTAGGTACACTATTTTTTTGTTTAGATTATAACAATGTGCTATTTGATTTAGGGTCTACACACTCTTTAATTTATAAGAAGTTTTCTAGTAAATTAGGAATTCCATCTCAAGATATGAATATGGAACTTATGGTAAAAGCACATGTAAGAAATGTCGAGACAAAAAGAAAACATAAAAACCTCTCTATACTTGTGCGCAGGAAGAATCTACCTACAAACCTTATTGTTTTTCCTCTAGTAGAGTTTGATGTTATTTTGGGTGTGGATTGAATTTCTATTTATCATGCTAAGATTGAATGCAGAGCTAAAGAGGTTTATTTTCAGAAATATT
Organism: Viscum album; assembly: GCA_963277665.1. Classification (NCBI taxonomy): domain Eukaryota; kingdom Viridiplantae; phylum Streptophyta; class Magnoliopsida; order Santalales; family Viscaceae; genus Viscum; species Viscum album. Next base: position 483,481,604 of record OY728139.1, read on the forward strand.
TTCAGTTTGTTTACAAGAATGAACCCTTTCTTTTGATAACATATCAGGAAGCTGAGAAAGTAGTAAAAATATGGAAATGAATGTTACCTCACACATATTGTTGAAAATAAAGAGATTATTGAAATTAATGATGTGCTTCTGGTAAATGAGTACCTTGATGTTTTTCCTGATGATTTGCATGGTATTATATCTAATCTGGAAGTTGAATTTACTGTTGACATAGTTCCGGATGCTAATACAATTTCAAAACCCCCTTATCGAATGACAAAAATTGAACTTTAAGAGTTAAAGAAGCAATTGCAGGAGTTATTAGATAAAGGCTTCATTTAACCTAGCACATCATCATAAGGTGCTCCTGTATTATTTGATAAAAATAAATATGGTTCAATGAGACTTTTCCTTGATTAAAGAGCATTGAATAAAATCACTGTTAAGAACAAGTATCCTTTTCCTCATATCGATGATTTGTTTGATCAGCTCTAAGGAGCTCAGTATTTTTCAAAGATTGACATGAGGTCAGCATACCATCAGTTGAAAGTAAAGGAAGAAGATATTCTCAAGACCGCATTTCGTACAAGATATGGACATTATGAATTTTTAGTTATGCCTTTTGGGTTAACCAATTCACCTGCTGTATTCATGGATCTTATGAATAGAGTTTTCCATGAGTTCTTGGATAAGTTTGTGGTTGGGTTCATTGATTATATTTTTGTTTTTTTCTAAAAGTAAAGAGAAGCATAAAATTCATTTAAGGGTTTTTTGCGAACCTTTAAATAAATAAAAATGCATGGGAAATTTAGTAAGTGTGAGTTCTAGTTACAACAAATTTCTTTCCTTGGTCACATTGTTTCAAAAAATGGCATAAATATTGATCCTTCTAAAACAAAAGTTGTTAAAGAATGGCCAGGACCCCCAAATATAACTGAGATCCATATTTTTCTTAGTTTGGCGGGTTTTTATCAGTGGTTTGTTGAAAAATTTGCATGGTTATCAAGCCCATTAACTAATATAAATTGAAAACATGTTACGTTCATTTGGATAAGAGAACGTGATTATTGTTTTCAAGAATTGAAAAGAAGATTGGTGAATGCTCCAGTTTTGGCACTGCCTTCTAGAAATGGTGAGTTTGTTATCTATAGTGATTCTTCATTAAAAGGACTTGGTTGTGTCCTTATGCATAATTATCGGGTAATTTCTTATGATTCATATCAGTTGAAACCTCATGAGTTAAATTACCCTACACATGATTTGGAATTAGCTGATATTATTTTTGCTTTAAAAATTTAGAGGCATCATTTGTATGGAGTAAAATGTGAAATATATATAGACCAAAATAGTTTAAAGTATATATTCACTCAGGAAGAATTGAACATGGGACATAGGAGATGGATATAATTAATCCAGGACTATGATTGCACAATCCTTTACCATCCATTAAAATCAAATAAAGTGGTTGATGATTTGAGTCATAAACGTTATGCTACATTAACCATGTCACATTTGGAACAAGATCCCTTGGTTTTTAATTTAATGAACTTTGGCATAGAAGTTGTTGGTGCAGGAAATTCTTCTATTTTGTTTCAGGTGTCAGTGAAATCATCTCTATCATATATAATTAAGCAAGCATAGAAGGAAGACAGTGAGTTGCATAAAAATGTAGAGTTGGTTCAGAAGGGTAAGTTTCCTAAATTTAACATTGATAAAGATTGTGTTTTGAGATTTGGAAAGAGATTATGTGTGCCTTTTGTTTCACAATTGAACATTGAGATGTTATGTGAAGCTCATAGTTCCTCATTTTCAGTTCATCCTGGCAGCACTAAGATGTACAAAGATCTTCAGAAGTATTACTAGTGGGATGAAATGAAAAGAGATATTGCTGATTTTACTGTAAAGTGTTTGACTTTTCAGCAGGTTAAATCTGAGCGGAAGTTACTGAAAGGGATGCATCAGTCTTTACCAGTTCCATATTGGAAATGGAAAAATATATCCATGGAATTCATTGTGCGATTACCAAATACATCTCAAGGTAACAATGAAATCTGGGTTATTATTGATCGATTGACTAAATCTACTCATTTTCTTCCTATTCAAGATAATTTGTCTCTAGATCATCTTTCTCAGTTGTATGTTAAAGAGATAGTAAATTTACATGTTGTTCCACTATTTATTTTATTTAATCGTGATCCCATGTTTACTTATAACTTTTGGAAAGGCCTTTAGAAGTCATTGTGTGCTGAATTATATTTTAGTACGGATTTTCATCCTCAATAAGATGGGCAGTCAGAAAAAAAAATTCAGAACATGGAGGATATTCTACATGATTGTTCACTGGATTACCAGGGATATTGGGACTAACATCTTTCTTTGGTTGAATTTTTATATAATAACAGTTTTCATTCCAGTATATAGATGGCTCCATTTGAGGCATTATATGGAAAGCGTTGTTGAACTCCAGATTTCTGGGATAAAGTAGGTGAAAGGAAGCTGATGGAACCAGAATTGGTAGAAGAGATGGAAAAAAAGGTTCAGCTGCTTCAGAAGAACATGAGAATAGCTCAGAGTAGGCAGAAAAGTTATGCAGATAACCGAAGGAAGGATCTCTCTTTTGAGGTAGGTAATCATGTCTTTTTCAATGTTTCTCTATGGAAAAGTGTGATGTGTTTTGGTAAGAAGGGAAAGTTGAGTCTGACGTTCATTAGAACTTATGAAATCTTGGAGAAAATTTCATCACTTGCATACATGCTGTCTTTACCTCCATGTTTATCCCAGGTACACAATGTTTTTCTTGTTTTGATGTTGAGAAAGTATATGCTAGATCCATCTCTTGTTTTGAGCCCAAAGGTAGTTTAGTTGGAAGAGAATCTATCTTATAAGGAACAACCAGTCTAGATTATTGACCATAGATAGAATGTGTTGCGGAATAAGGAAATTCACCAGGTAAAGATTTTGTGGAAAAACCATATGGTTGAAGAGGCAACAAGGGAATCTGAAAATGCAATGAGAGATAAATACCCCCATTTATTTGATAAGTGAATAAAATTGTGTGGACACAATTTCCAAAATGGGGGAAGGATGTAACATTGCAGGTAAATAAAGAAATAATACATTTTAATTTTTATTAATATTTGAAAATTAAATATTAATTTTACTTTAAAGGGGTTGCTATGTTTGATGGAATACTTGATACACAACAATGAGTTTCTTTGAAATCTTACGTTGCACGAAAATAATATAATATCATTATTTTAAATGGTAGTTAATGCATAGTCGTTGTATTTGAAATAATTAAATGACCTAACTATAATATTATTATACATGTTTTTTAAATTTTTTTACATTTATCTAATAAAATTTAGAGGCTTAAAATGTTAATGAATTTAATTTTAAGCATAATTTACTTTAAAAGGTTTATTGACCGCCTTTTAATGCAGAACCCTATTTAAATATAGTTTTGTTCACTTTTATATGTTCTATTTGACCAAATAAAACTCTTATTTATAATTGGGACATCAAAATTTACTTTGGTTAAATTTTTAGTATTTTTCTGAATAATTCAAATTTTAATGAAAAGTGAAAAATGTAGTATTTTAATTCAAAACTTCCTTTTAATCTAATTTATTTATATAGTTATATTTATATTTCTAATTAGTTTTAAAGTTTAATTAGATTATATTTTTTCCATTTAATCTAATTTTGGTTATTTAAATTAATTTCACTTTAAAATTGGACATAAACAAGTGTCAGTCTTTTGATAGTTATTATTTCTTAAAAACATGCATTTTATTTTGACAACGAGAATTAATTTTAAATTAATTTCTGACACATCTGTGTTTTGAATTTGGAAAAATGGATTCCATATTTGGAATCATGAGGTCTAAATTGTGTAAATAGGTAACTTTAATTTCTATACATTATGAATATTTACTTCAGTAAATATTTTGTTTACCATGGTTAAAGGGTAAATCTGGAAAATAAGGGTAAAAAAATATTACTATAATAATATAAAATTACCCCAACAGGTTTCCTAATCCTATTGGTTGATACACATCTGAACATTAACATCCTTGGGTTGATTTTGGGACCCCATGGGGCCACTGGGGAGTGATAATGACTATTTATTTCAATTAACTTAAAGTAAAGGAAAAAATGACATAAACAAATATCTTTTTGTAAGTTAATTTTTACATGAGGTTATATAAGTAATCATTTCGACTATAAATGTTAATTAGAAATCTAAAAATATTTCCTACAAAATGGTTTTTAGTTTTATAATTTTTAGACATCAAATAAATTAAATTATTTATGACATAATAATGATGAAGTATTTACCTCATTAATAAATGATTTAAATAAATAAGATTATAAATATTAAAAAAATATCCAAAACCTATCCAATTTTTATTGGATTATTTTATTTCAACCATTAGTAATCTTATATTCTACGTTAATTAGTTTTAGACCTTTAGAAACGGAATATCATTATATAATAAAATAATATTTTCACACCTTCTTGACAAGCCCCTCCCCCCTTGTAAAAAGCCATCACTTATAGCTCATTCCTCACAACACTCATTCCCATTGGATCATCAAACCCCTACCCAATAATCTCTCAAGATCCCTCTATTCCACCTAGAATCCTTACCTTAGGCATAAGTCACTCTAAGAAGTTCTTTCGGTTCAAACCAAAGGGAGTTACCCAAATTCAAGGTAACATTTTCTCTTAACTTCTTTTCTTTTATTTTACTTCTATAACCCATAAACTCTTTTTATTAATTTCTTTTATAACAACACCAGTATCCTCAATATAAAAGGATGTTGTTATGATAAGTATTAAAACTACACTTAGACACACCTCTTTCTAATAGGTGAAGAACATAATGTTTCTGTGGATGGAAAACTAACGCCTCACGAAATGATGATTGTTCAATTATCTTCTACTGCCTCTCATGGTGGCCATTAATATGGAACTATATTTATATATGATATATATTATGTTTATGTTTTATTTATTTTTATGTTTTTTTACATTTATATACTACCTCTACGGTTTCCATAATGGGTAAACACGATTATTTCATTTGAGGAAGTGCAAACTACCGCCCCCTCAAAGTGATATGACTCATTAATGTCAAATGTGGCACATATAAAGGATAGAGTTAATGATATTATATATGATATTATACTGTAATTATAATATACCTATGTATCATTATGTTTTCATTCCATTAAAATATTAAATAGAAATGAAAGTAGTGTTCATGCGTATGTACAGTTTACCGTCTCTATGAACGGTGCATTTCATTTCAAATATCCAAATTATATGTACTATTAAAAATATATATATATACTAGATATATATAATATATATGATATCTAAATAATTAATATCATTTTTGAGATAATGGACTATTGACCACACGGACAACTTGTAAATATAAGGTGTTCATTTTTTTACTCAAGTACCAAATATCGACAAAATGACCATTGTTAACTTAAATGATTGCATAATGTTTATAACATGGTAATAATAGATATAAAAGGAATAATAAACTTTAAAATGGTTATTAAGCAAGTATAAATTAACTTTAGTTTATTATTCAGGATATTAAAGGACAAATGGGTCAAGTCGAACACGAGGTATGGGACATTGTCTCAATCTCCTTTCATTGAGTTGTATTTGGTTTATACACGAATTTATTTTATACAGAGTATAAACACCTTTGACTTTTCATTTCATTCAAATGGAATTATTTTCTATGAGGAATTTTACTAAATGACAAAAATAATGTTTCTTTTTAACGTAAGTGGTGACAATGACCTTTCCACAACCGCGAGTATTATTTGATCTTTGGCTTCCTTAACAATCCGTAATGTTTTTGAAACAAAAATAAATACCATATACTCTTTTACATATTTTGGTATTGAAAATGGTTTTGATAATGTATTTTTTATTTCAATATATTTAAATTATATATTGTGATTGAAATGTGGATATGTTATCTTTCCTTTATGTTTGTTTCATATGTTATGAATATGTTATGGTTCTTGGGCCTTGTTTACATATACGGGTGGTTCTGTGATAAACCTAGGGTGGGTGAGCCTGAGATAGCTCTCCAATGCATTGGGTAACATGACAGAGGTAAACATGAATGTATATCCTAAGATATTTTTGGAATATACTATGATGGGTATTCCAAATGTGACTCCCTACGTAGCTATGAAAGCTACAATGTAAGTATGTTATGGATGCCACAAGTTACCTTTATGATTTGTGATTACCACGTGTTATTAATAAATCTTATGTTTTCATGAGGTATGTAAAAGAGTTTATATTTTGTATGTATTGATGGACTAATGATTTCTTTCTTTATTTTATAACCCTTATTGAGATTTTTATGCGTATACCAAGTTTTGAAATGTTTTTTCACAGGATATAAAGATGAATAGGGTCAAGGATGTGATTAAGGAAAAGTCATGTTGTCTAAAATGTGGAACTATAAATGGAACTTTTTTTAAAGAGTTTATATTGTGAAAAAAATGGAAACTTGGTAGAAGTGTCTAATTTGTATTTTTGTGATGTAATGTAACAGTTATGGCCTAATTCTCTAAAACTCTAAACCTGAAATGATCCTCAATGTAAATTATTCATTTAATTCAATATTATGTAATGTTTAAGGATGGGTCCTTATAATTATTTCCTACACTGGGACTCTCTTATAGATTTGATATAATTTCATGAATCCTTATTAAATCACAAATTATAACATGGATTTACCTTGTAATTTGAGATCACTTTTTATCATTTGTTAAATTTTGCATCATCTATAGGTATTCAAGGTTTTTCATTAATGAAGACATTTGTATGTATTTGAGTTTTTCCATCAACGTAATCATCTCATATATCATTTAGATATTATTTTAACCATTGTTATGATAATACTGACTTTTAATCCACTCAGTGGGGAACTCTAGAATTTATTATTGTCTAGCTAGATGAAGGTTTGTTTTGATATTGGAATCATACCCATAAATAGGCTACCTATGTATCCTTGAGAAAGGAATCAGATCCCTCATAGTTTGGTGTCATTAAATGGGACATATAATATATTTTAAGATCATGTGATAAGGACCTATCCATATAATTTAATGTCATGTGGTAAGGGCATCTAAGAAAAAGTTTCTTAGTCATGGATTTGTGTCGGACTTATGCCTAAGTAGCCTAAGGAACCGGGAAAGAATATGAGTTTCAAATATGGATTAGACCCTGTTGGGAATATGGCCAAGGAAAAACATGGTTGATTTTAAGTGTTGGGATTGAACCTCATAGAGTATTTCTACGTATCCCATTTTGATGGGAATCAAATACCATGTAGTTCAATGAGTCTCATAGGAGAGTATAATCCTTCTATATAAATGTTTTTGGGCTTAATTCTTGAAAAGGATCCCTTTATGAAAGAAATAAGATGGAGATCGGGCCTTAGGAAGGCTTCCTACATATCCCAATTATGGTGGGAATCAGAGTTCTTGTAGTTAAAGATATAAGGTGTTTGTGAAAATGTTGTGATCATCACAAATCTCTAACCCATGTGAGTTATGCTCGGTGTGAGAAAAAAGAGGATGTCACAGATTCAATAAAGGCACCCAAATTTTTCTTCCTCTTCTAGTGGAAGTGAACGTGCCAATAGAAATGATGGTGGAACAGGATGAGGAGACCATGTAAGAGGGTGAGTCGGTGACCCTTCCCTCTATTCACTTTACATTTGACAAGGGTCCAATGTAAGGAAGGAGTGGAGGTGATGGAATTAGAGAGGAGAAATACTAAAACCTCCAACTAGAAATTTTAGGGTCTTACACAAGGATGGTTTCCCTAAAATTTGTCCTGGTTGGGGAGGGAGAATTCTCATTTTTTCAAAAAGAAAGGTTGGTGGGAATCGTACCTTCCCTACCAATGACCTGAGGTTATAGGTTTTCGAGATGTGAAAGGGAGGTAATGTATCAAACCCTAATCCTCTAAACCAAGAACTCCCCAACACTATTACTGGGAGAAATTCCACGTGACTGAAAATATAAAACACAAAAACACTCCATGAATCCTATCTCCACTGCAAATCAAATGTGGGAATCCTCTTACGGGGGATATACAAACCCAAGTAGGAGACATGCGGGTGTGCCCTTCCGAAAGGTTTGATAAGTTATAAGGTTTTGGGGGAAGTTTCAACATAATCCATTTCAGAAAATATATACAATGAATAAGAATCATTTCCAGGAATGGCTTTGAAGAAGTATTTTTGAAAGGCATGTATTGACTGAAGGGATAAGATGAATCAAAGAAGGGTTCCCAAGTAAGTATCTAGCACATAGGTATGGGCGTACAAGTAGTCTTGGGTAGTCTGATGTTCACAAAAGTGATGAACAACCTGGATGTTAATACTTGGGAGAGACATGACTCAAGCCTTCAAGAGTATTCACTATTATTCCTAGAAGTAGGGATCTAGAGTTCCTTTTAGAAGAATAGGGGGCGCGCAAGTGTTTCTAATTTAGGGAGGTTGGGCACTTTAGGTGCACAAGTTTTATTTATTTCAAACACTAAAGGGACTTAAGTCCTATGATCCTTCTTCAATTCATCCACTATAGGTGTTGAAGAACTATCTTGAAGGTTTTAGAAGAATTGTGCAATGAACTAGGGTGACTAGAGCAGCAATTTGGATTCAGTGAAATTCATCGGTAGAATTACCCACACATTAATATAAATGGGAAAACATAACCACTCATTTCAACATAAAAACTCACATAACATATAATGGGAAAAATGTTATTTGTGTTGTACTCAATCATTTTATGAAGTCACCACACTTAATTTACCTTAGATAAGATTTATCTCTTAATAAAATTTCTAGAATATAAATTAAAGAAGTGGTGATGTTTCATGGAGTACCACATTCTGTTATAACTATTCAGAGTCATAGGTTTACATCAATGTTCTGGAAAAGTCTTAAGCAGGCTATGGATGTAGAGTTGAGTTTCATTATGGTATATCATCCCCAAAAAATGTTTGGTCTAAGATAAAAATTCAAACATTATATTATATTTTGCGGTATTGTTATGTGTATTGCAAAGGCTTTTGGGATAAACTCCTTCACCTAATCATGCTTTCTTACAATAATAGATTTCAATTGAGAATTAACATTGAACATTATAGATACCTTGATTAAAATAAGTATATAACTCCCATTTTTAAGGATCATGTTGTATAAATAAAGATATCGGGAACTGATATAGATTATTTAATGATAAATAAATTTAGTGTAATTCAATATCATATCAAGTCATCTCAATGTTGACAAAAAAGTTATGCTGATTATCTTTGGTGAAATATAGAATTTGAATTCGGGTAAGGTAATTTCTATGAATTTCTCTATGAAATAATTTTATGATATTTAGAAATAAATGATAATTATTCCTTGTGTATCTTTTCCCCATCAAGATTCATGATCATGTAGAAACTATGTCTCATCTCATGGAACTTCCATGGAACCTCTCCCATGTTCACGATTTTTTCCATGTAGTGCATGATCCATCACTTGTAATAAAATTAGAGTTAATACCAGTAAATTATGATCATTACTATGAAAAAAAACTTGTCTAAATCCTTCATCATAGATATAAATATCTATAGAGAAGGTATAATCACTAGTTTCAGTTCTTTAAGGGAATCTGAAATTTGAAGAAGCTACTTGGGAACCTGAGGATGTTATGAAACTAAGATATCCTCATTTTTTTGTATTAAAGTGATATAAGTTTGACGGTGAAATTATTTTTAACTCAGTTATAATTTAACACCCTGATATTTTATGATATATCTTAAAATAAATTTAATTTCTTCAATACCTTATGATACACACAACCCCAGGTTTAATCAAACCCTGATATACTATTAAAATATTATTATTTAATGTCATACTTATACCTTATCCATATAATTAGAGGGTATTTGGTATAGAAATTAAATTAAGAAAAATTTATGGTTTATGTATGTATAAAATTAATTATTTAGTTATCAATTAATTAGAAATGAAAATAAATATCATTTGAAAATGATGGAGATGTTTCTCTGAAAAAATTATTTTTATGCACGCAATGCGTTTTTAACACAATAAATTAATTTAATAACTATTATTGGATTATTTTAATGAAATTTACTTATTATGTATTCAATAAAAAATTTAAACATTCATTTAATTTTTTATAGGCATGGGTTAGGAATAAATCTAATTTTATGCTTAAAAATGTCTTTTTCTGAAAAACATTTTTCATCACATTTTTTCCACTTATTTTAAAATGAATTATACTAAATATAGAAATATAATTGTTAAAAATGGTTTCCATATTTTGAACCATGAGGTCCAAAATTTTTAAATAAGTCCCTTTTTTAGGCATTATGAATAGTAATCGTGGTAAAATTTATCACCTTAGTAAATGGTAAATTGGGTAATCCTTGGTTAAAATTAATTATGAAGGTAAAAACTTTTCATATTAATTATTATTGGATGAATATAATTTTACCCTTATCACCTTGAAATAAAAATTTAATTTTTTATGGGTCACTTTTCCATGAAAATGACCTATATGATATTTAAAGAAATGAAAAATACAAAATGTCACTCTGTTACTTTGAAATACATGTTATGTTTTTTTTTAAAAGGCAAAGATTCTGACCATTTATTAATAGAAAGAAAAAGTACAACAGAGCGGCGGATGGGGTCAAACAACGGACATGCCCTCATCCACCAAGAGCAAGTCTAGAGATCATAAAAAGACATGTCATTTCCATAATCAGAATCACCAGCAGTCTCCCACTCAGATTGAGACTTGTCCCTATTGAGGATTTTCAAGATATCCAAATCCACTTTCCTTGACACCTTAGACGACGATCTGGTAGACACAGTTCTAGGTACATTAGAAAAATCCTTACGTTGTCTCCTTTTAAGGGGAGGACCCTCACTTTCAGTAGTCTTTATCTTGCCACTCAATATTGCATCCTTATAAGAGGCATGAATATTAATGGTTATTTTTATGTCAATGAAATTATTTTCTTTATGGTAATTTATTTACAATTTTTAGTAATTATATAATTACCTTAAATTTTTATGCAACGTAGATAGAAAATTTCATCAATTAGTAGAAAAATAAAATAAATTGTTTTAAAAATATTAAAAGTAAGATAATTTCATTGATTTATAGTGTTAAAATAATATTATTGAAAACTATAACATATTATTTATGTTTAAAATTATTATATTATAATTCCATCATTTTATTTATGTCTTAAATGTCAAACTAAATGAATAGAGTCAAAAATTAAATTAATGATATTTTATGAAAATAATATTTTATTAAATTGTTTAAAGATAATAAAAATACTTAAATAGAACAAGTTGGTAATATATGGTCTAAAATTTAATCCATTTCCCATTTAGGAGACAAGTTTCATCAAATAAGTAAAATTATTACCCATGAAGTTTGAAAAATATGTTACCACGGTTAAAGTTAAAATAGGTTAACAAAGGGGTTAAATCAAAAGAAAAGATTTAAGAAACCACTTAAACCTATTAAAATTTTATTGATTAATTTTATTTAAACCAAATACTCATTTATATTTAAATATCATTCAATTATTAAACATTTTTCAAGATAATGACATTATTATAATTTAACCTTTTAAGATATTCTAAGTATGTCCTCTCCCTCCTTTATAAATGGGAACCCTCATTTATTCTATTTACACCACTTTGAGACTTATATCATGATAAAACACTTCCAAAATATATTCTAAACAATATTTGACACATTCTATAGTTTTTTTAAAAAACAATACCAATCTTAAGATCCTTAAGAGGATACCTAAATGAATTCTTTTAAAGAAGAGGTAATTGCCTTAACCGATCACTTTGTTTTTAATTCTTCTTTTAACTACACTATATATACAGTATTTGTCATGAAATTTTAAATTAATTATCCTATATATACTAAAAATTTATTATGATTATTAAAAATCCATTATCCACCCTCTTTCCCAACAAATGGGAAGTGACAGTGTCGCTCGTGCTTACATAAGGCTTACCGTCTGCACGTACCAATACAATTCATTTTTTCTAACCATATTTTATAAAAGGTTATTATAATAGGATTGATTTTTATATATAATATTTATCAAATTATTATTACTCTATAATGATAATATCATATCTATCTTCTTACCTTCCAATATTTTTCAAAACGATTACATCTCTTGTGTGTACGTGTGGACTACCACCTCCACGAAGTGATGTGATTGATTTTTCATATACGTTTTACATGGATGGTAATAAAGATATATTAAATGAAAATATATTATATATATTATATATATTATATAATAATTAATATGTGAGTAATTATTAATCTTTATTTATTTCCATTCATTAAAAATATAAATAGAGTTCATGCTTACGTACGACCAGCCATCACCACGAACAATGTAATTCATTTTTCTATATGTACCATTAATATGTGACTATATATATAATGAATATATATTATATAAATATCATGATTAAAATTTGGTATATTATGGAACCATGATCAAATTACAAGGACCAAGACTACCGATGTGAAACATGCATGAAAAACAACGCAGTTATCTCCCAAAAAGTGATTTCTATAAAACAATTTAGTAAACAGGAGATAAGATATCATAATTGGTATTTTTGGTATGATTATGGATTTATAATACATTTATAATAAATATATATTTTCTATAATAGAGTTTTAAACATTTAAATAGAAATATGAGACTTAAATGAAGGGATTTATGTTTCAATCTTATTTTTAATCAGGATTGTTTTTTCTTGAATTAATGTTGAGAAAATTATATTATACTTAACTAATATGGCCCTTTAATTATTTTTATTCTATGGTTATTTATTAAGAATACATGTTTTTATTTCATTTTACACTATTTATGTAATCATGATATTGAAAGAATATTTTCAAGGAAAACTACATTCATTTCTCTCTTCGGTCGAGAATACATTTTCATCAATATATATGTTTTATAAAAATATTTTCAATAATGGTTTAATGTATCCCTATAATTTTTTAAATTAATTTTTACCCATGATTTAACTTTTAAAAATTGGTTTAAAGGAAATTCCATGTCATTTTTCCAATGAGGTACTTTTTTAATTTTTAAGGAAGTGTGAAAGGAATGTTTTCTTTTATCTTATACAGCATGCGCAGAATTTACCAACATCATAACTACTAAATCCTTTGTATATTTCATTGTAATATTTCAAGTTTATTTTAAGAGAAATGTTTTCCTTAATATGTGGAAAATTATATATTTTAAATAACTTATTTCAAAGTGAAAATGGTATTTTTGTAAGGATGTATTCTAGTTATTCTTTTAAAAGAATTTTAATTTATGTTAACATACTTTGATATTAATTATATTTTAATAGGGATATGATTCTAATGATACCATCCTAGTTTTTTCTCTATTTATTTTATTATTATTAGGATGATATTTTTATAAAATCCATTTATTTTCAATGGGATATAATATGATAAAATTATGAAAGTTTTATGAAACTCATTTTCATTGAATGGTTTAAGATATGGTGATATAATGAATGTTTTGTAATCTTATGGACCACATATGTATGGTTTTCATTATGTGACTAGTGCGATTGGAATTATATATACATATAATTTATTGGGTAATGTTTAATATCCCATGATGTAAATATGGGAAACAAGTATACGTTCTTAATCCATAACGGGAAAAGGGTCAATGTGCTTGATCTACTATGAGAAATAGGTAATAATGTGTGATCTATTCTGATATAGGAAACTTGTTTCGAAGAATATTCCATTTTGATTTGAAAGTATCAATGGTTAACCTTGACATATTAATGGTTTCTAAACTTATGATGGTAATATACTTTTATAACATGAAATTGTGGTTCATGATTGATTTATGATGGTTTCTCACTCTTATAGATCTTGTATTTTGAAATGATAAAATTTTATTCCATTAATAATTTTTATGATCCATGATTGATTGGAAATAAAAAATTATTTATGTACTTGATATCATGCCCATATTGTTATATTATTCTTTCTTATGATCATCGATTTATATATCCCATGTTTACCCTTAATGAGTGTTGGAGCTCACCCTTTCATATGTTTCATTTCCCGAGGTTATAAATAAAAATTTAAGTAGGTTATTTCTGTGAAGAGTACAATGTGGGAATATATTTGTGGGATATTTTGAATATAGTTATGGAAATATAAATATTGTGTATCTGAGCTCCAAATACACTAAAACTTTATGAACCCCTATCACATATTTGTGAATTGTATAAAATATTCATCTAAAAAGTTGTAATATTTATATATTAAAATATTGGGTATATATATGTTAGGTATCTATAGAGGAGGATAAATCCCACCATGATACATGTTTTTATGAATTATATAGATATTATTTTGGAATAATACATTTTAATCCCCATTATAGACTCATAATGGGTCAGCCCCATTCACATAGTACCCAAGAAAACTGGATTGACCATTATGAGGAATGACCATGATGTGTTAGAAACTGTGAGAATTCAAAATGGTTGGAGGGTTTATATATACTATTGAAATATAAATTAAGTATCTAGGAAATACCATTTAGAAATCCAATTCATTAAACAAATTCTAGAGAGATTGGATTTTATGACACATTATTTTCTTAGATTATTATTTTATGTTATTATAAGGAGCCCATTACTCCATAGGACCAGGATAAGGAATCCTTTATATATCCCCTACCACATTTTGTTAAAGGATGATTCCATTTGGTTTGTTTAATACACATGTTATATTTTATAGGTTCATGGTAAGTGTCTTTTCTAAACACATTAATTATTTTTTGGAAGAATATTTAGATGAATTTACTATTTTCAGAGTATCATTTGATCATTTCTTGAAAAACATGGAAAATTTTATGTAAACATGTATTAAAAAGAAACTGATTTTTTGCTTTCAATTGAAAATTTTATAGGTAAATTAAGAATAGTACTTGGTATTTCCATTTTAAAAAAGTTATTGAGGTGGATAAATGAAAAAATTAAGTGATAAATTCCTTACCTCAGCCAACTTGTGTAAAACATGTTAGATATTTTCTAGGAAATGCATGTTTTTACAAAAGGTTCATCAATGAATTTAGTATGATTGTTCTTCCTTTTTTAGGTTACATTTAAAATGATATAATTTTGATTTTTTGAAATGAGTGAAATAAATATTATGATGAATTTAATATAATACTAATCAACCCACCAATCATACAATCAATAAACATGGTGAATACTTTTGAGTTACTTTTTATTGTTTCATATGAAGATGTGGGCATACCTCTATCCCAAATAATTAAAGCCATAACTCAATTAATTTTATGTTATTAAATAACATTTAATGATAACAATATCTACAACACATATAATAAATATGTTTTCACTTGTTGTATTTACTTTATAAAAACCCATATCTAACCTACTTGGAACAATAGTCATAGTTTTTTCTGATCATGAAACTCTTAGTTACTTTATGAAGATGACTGATGAAAAATCTAGGTTAGTAAAATGGTTTCTGATATATAGTAAATTCAATTTGGATATTAAAGACAAAAAAAGGTCTTGGAACCAAGTGACTGATAACCTGAGTAGATTTCCCAACATTTTTGAAGTTGAAATTCCTGACCAAGAACCAGGGAATGCCCCGATTCTAGGAGAGTAGTTATACTTGATTGAGGTAGAGGTACATTGGTATGATAACATGGTGAGTTATATAGTTACTTATCAAGTCCCATTTCACTTAAATACCCAAGAAAAACCAAATACATAAACATGAAAAAAATACATTTGGGAAGATCCACACCATTAGAAAATTTTCAATAACCAAGTGATAATAAGATGCTTACCTAGGAGTGAAATCCAATTTATTTTTGAATTCCACTACACTCTAGCTGGTGGAGGACACTTTGGACCCCAAAGTATGGTAATAAAATTTTTAGAATCTTGGATTTATTTTCCTTCCTTCTTTATAGATGTTTATAAAATTTTAAAGTAGTGTATAAAGTATCAGTTCAATAGAAACATTTAAAAAATGAAATTCTCCAAAAACCAATCAATTATTTGGAAATTTGTAGTCTATGGAATTGGTGTCTTGGGAAATTTACTACATATTCTAGAAACTCTTAAATTATTTTACTAGTTTATTATGATTCAAAATGGGTGGAAAACAAGAATACTAAAATTGATGATGGTAATATTGTATGTGTCTATGTTGGGACTAACATATTTTATTAGTTTGAAGTTCCAGGATCCATCATTAGTGATCAAGGCACCCACTTTTGTAATAGGAGCATAGAATTATTAATTTGAAAGTATAGAGTACATAATAAGATAAAAATTCTAAAATAACCCTAAAAATAGACAAGATGAAGTTTCCAATAGGGAGATAAATGGTATTTTAGAGAAAACTATTAAAACAAACAAAAAAACATTGGAGAAAAAGGTTTGAAGGCACCTGCTGAGATTATATGATATCTCAAAAACTCGTTATAATGATTCCAAGTTGTATTACTTATGTAAATAGTTAACACCAACCTATGGAGTTGTAACACAAGGCATATTGGGCTACGAGGGGGAGGAATTTAGACATTTATAGAGTTTAGAAATATAGGAAATTGTTTTTGGAAGAGTTGGAGGAAATTATTTGGGAATAATTTTAGAATTCATGAATTTATAAAGAAATGAATATATTGACTCATGAAAGGATCATCCACCAAAAACACATCCATCTAGGAGTCCAATTGTTTCTCTATAGGTCCAGACTCAAGTTGATTCTAGATAAAATTTAATCCACATTGGAAGAACTATTTATAGTCACGCAGTCATTTCCTTTTGTTTTTTTCACATTGTGAAATAAAGAGAAAAATAATATTTACTGTTAATGATACCATACTAAATATATTATATATAATCTTATACCAATAACCACCGGTGGAGATCACACTCCTCCAACCTGTTTATCAAAAAACACTCATATAGTTGTATATATATAACATTTTATTAATTTTTATGATTCCATGTTAATCATGTTTTCCTGATAAATATTTTATAATTAATTGAGGACATTAAATCATTCAATTGTGGGGTGGGTACATTTTATGTTTTATGATTTTTAATATTTTTATTTTCTTTTGAATTTTTTTTCAATTTTTTAGCATTCTGTTTTGTTATGTCTCACTAGGGAATTAATATGAGATATACACTAAGATGGTGTGAATCATTCTATTCTTATCAAACAAATTAATACTCTTTAGATTAAATAACTCACTACCCTATGAGGATCTTGACAACTTATCCTTAAGGCTGAATCATTTTTCCCTTTTGATGAACTTGATTCTATTACCTCTTAACATTACCCACCCTTGTTACCATACATTAATATTAGTTTCCTAGATAATATTTTATCGAATATAGAAATTAAGGCCATGTATAATTTAATGGTTCATCCTCACTGGGATATTTCCAAGGATCATTCATCAACGTTGTGTTGTGAACCAAAATCCTCTATTCTCACTAAAAAAGTTGGGATTTTTTCTAGGTCACTCTATTCCATAGATAACTACCCTACATTTATTTGGAATGATTCATAATCAACCAAAGTTCACACCCCATACATTGGCTACATTCCATATTCCTCCACCTTCACTCACTACTCTAGGGTAGGATCTCTACATGGTTTATGAACATGTAAGTCCCTTCACAACATAATAAAAATGTATTATCAAACAAGAATAGATTATCCAGGGTACTCCCATAGATGTATTAATTTACCTATTATGAATTCAACCTTGGTATAAAAACCTTATTCACCTTTTATTACAAGTATGTAATAACCTTCACTTTCTTATAGGAACAATAATCACAACCTTCACATGTAAAAGTATTCATTGGATTTCAACTCCTTCTTCAAG
Organism: Viscum album; assembly: GCA_963277665.1. NCBI lineage: Eukaryota > Viridiplantae > Streptophyta > Magnoliopsida > Santalales > Viscaceae > Viscum > Viscum album. The sequence goes on from OY728139.1 coordinate 483,499,677, forward strand.
ATCTGAGACCCTTTCTTGGAATAATGTCTCCTCAATAATAAGGGAATATTTAGATTGTTTCTAGTCTAATTTCATATTTTTATAGTTTTTTTAATATTAAAATATGTTCACTGAGACTCCCTCGATCTACTTTTTCTTTCATGATCTTATTTGATAAATAGGAAATTGCATGCTTAATCAAATGCCACCTATTTACAAGAAATTAGACTGTTAAAATTTCCCATTAAAATATTATATGATTTTCTTATAACTAAATTCAAGGTACCTACTTTTTTTATGTATCTCTCCTCTTTTTAGCATATATTTAAATGATATTTGAATCCCTTTTAATATATCCTATAAACCACTTCCATTTAACTCTAAATGAATTTAATCATGGGATTAAAACTTGTCCCACAAAGCATGTGGGGACCATTTTTTCCTTTTGAACTATAGATCATTGATATAGTATAATACTTAGACCCTAGATTCTTCACTATATTGTGGATAAAATCTTTTGTATGTTTACCTCTAAAAAAGAAACACAATTAGAGTCTTCATTTCTTCTTATCTTTTTAGCTTATAAATCCACTTATTGACCATGAACAGTTTTATCATGGGTATGGTCTTCCACGAATGGTATTTTTGTACAAGTGCACCAGAACTCCACCATGGGGACCACTACAGTGTTGTCCCTTTATAGTCTCCCATTTAGAGTATTCTCTTCCTATATAATCCCAAAGTTGAGAGTGTGTCCAAAAGTACTACCTCCTTTACCTTCATTATCACTAAACCCTCTGACTAGGGATTTGACTTTTATAAGTAGGAAAAAATCAATACACCGTGTATTGAGACAAGGAATGGTCATACTCTACCTTCTCGAGGACTCCTTCAAACTTTTTTTTCCAATATCTAAACTATGTAGTCTTATTTTATATTACATTTTCACTTTTGAATTACATTCATATTTAATTCTATTTTTGTGGATAATGAGTTAAATGTGACAAACCTAAAGATACATTATCAAAAAATAAAAAAATTAAGAAGTAAATATAATTACTAAAAATCCTTTAAACTTCACCTCTTTTGGTCAAAAATACTCTTTTCAAAAATCCAACCCCTATTAGTAAGAAATACAACTCAACCCTTTGGGATTGATAACAATTTTTAAATTTTTAGTGTGTTTTTGAAACTTTTTTAGCATAATTTGAATGTCCTAACAATCTTTTAATATATGACCTTGTTTAGGAATTTATTTTACCCATTTACTTACTATATATTAATGTTAAAATTAAATTTTCTTCAAATTATATGTGAGGTAAATTCATGCAAAGCCCACTGAATTTTTATACTCGTGTCAAGACATATAATCTTTCATTTCAATCATTAACAAGGAGTATTTTGATCCTATTCTTAAATTTTATTTCTATACAATTTTTCTTGATCTTAATATGATTCAAGTCTATGGGAAGGCATAAAGTGAGATGCAAAATAAACTTTTTATTTAATCTATTTGAGCTAAATAAAGATGTGTTACAACTTTAATACTACTTATTTGTGAGTAAAATCATATTGGTAAGGATGGGAATATTTCATAGATATCATCCAAATATGAGCATACAAATCTACCACTACTTAAAGTAAAAAAATTAACTCTCATTCCCTATAAAAAATGATATCTATAAAGTAATTTGTGAATATAAATACTTTAATCAGATCTTAATTCAAGATGAAATGATTCCATAAATAGGGAAAGATTAAATTTATGTGTTATTGTTGTTAAATTAATTTATATTGGAATAGAAAAGAATATAAATATGGGTTTCCAAGATTTATGGATTTGAATTATACTTCCATGTGTTGAGGGCAGATAGAGCTAAAATCTTCTTGCATGTGCAATTTGGATTAGCTGTTTGAAACAAGTTTCACGCCTCATAAAAAAGGACCTATAAGTATTTAAAAATATAATTAAAATTCCTATTCATCTATGTAAAGGCACACCTTACACATACCATAATAAATCTAATGTCCCTTTCACTATTCAAGAGAATAAGAAAAATAAAAAAATAGAAATATATTAGATGAAATATAGAAGGGGGAAGTTTTATTATATTGAATGTAAATAGTGTGTATTATTCTTATAAAATATCAAGTGGTTAATATAAATTATTTGAATGTTAAGGGAAGAAGTGAATTTATTCTTTAGGAAAATTAAAAATCATGTATTATTCTTCAACATAGATACAGTCCCTTTAAACAGGACTTGGATTTTTTCATTAGAATGCAACAACACTTAAACAATAGAATATCCTTGAAAATAACTCATTATTTGAAAATTTATTTGAATAATTAAGTGGAAATAAATAAATTCATCAATACTACAGTGGGTCTTATATAAAATTTGATTGAGAAAATACTTTCTTGAAATTCATACTTGAGTGGTGAGTGAGATGTTCTAGGAAAGGAAGGTATAAATGTGCATGAGAGAATAAAATAATTGGAAAAAAAATTTAATACACTATGTGAATAAATTATAATAAATATCATTAAGGAGGTATTATAATTTGAGAACCATGGTGTTGAAAAATGGGACTCACATTTTGCATTGTTTGAATTTTTATTTGGTAATATTTTTAATGTTCAGTTTTTTGGGAGTTCAAGGAGAAAGTGTGGGGGAATTTATATAGTCTATAAAATCAATATATTTTACTAATATTTAATTTATTTTATACCCTCAACTTTATTTTCTATTCATAATTTGTTTTGGAATCAAAGTGTTAAGTCATTTGACTATAATACTATAGTTTAAAATAGAAAAAATAGAAATTTAATTAACTTTTTATGAATAATGTGTATGCATTAATACTAATTATCCTTTACATATCTATTATTAAGGACTTAAATAAATGATGCGACTTTTTATGTCTTGATTTATAAGATGAGTATTAGAGAAAGTGGTCATGGTTGAAGGATTATTATTGATTCATTATCCACATGAAGAAATGATAGCATATGAGTCATTTTAGCTCTATATAAGTGTCATCCTAAAAACATATGAGTGATTATACCTCTCCATAAGTGTCGTTTTCCTTTGAATTTGTGTCAATTTCACCTGTGTAAGTTTCATCACCTCTGTGTATGGGAGAATATTCACTACGTGTGATTAATATTAGACTAGCATATCTGTCATCTTCCATTTTCAAATGATTCATCGAGAACCAGTGTATGTGACATCTCTCACATGTGTACGAGTCATTCCAAGATGTGTATATGTCATATGTCATTGTGTATGTGTCATTAATTTTTAAAAATATACCAGATTATGATCATTAAAATTCTTTGTGGGACTCAAATTTTTTCAGCCAAATATTTAGGATATAACTTCAGCATGCATGAAACCAATCTTAAGATGTCACATAGATCATAATATAAAAAACTTTTTGATCAAATTGAAAGGTAATGAAGTTGTTTATTTTCAAGAATATTTCACTACATAAATATTTGAAGCTATATGGTAAAATAAATCTCCCTAGGAATTAAAAAGTGAGGATTTATAAGTTTTTACCATGTATGAAGAAGAGGGAAACAAAGGGTCTATAAAAATAGGGTGGGGCTGAAGGAAGAGATATTTTTGAGAGGATTGTTCTAGTAGAGAGTTTTGGGCTTCACTATTGTTGTTTTAGTTTACAATTTTTGTTTTATATTATATTTTATTAGTTCTATAATGCTTTATTTATCTCTATTCATCTCTTTTTCCCTTCAAATGGAGAGGTAATTCTTGAGTGATTGGGAAAGGAATGTTCTAATTTTATAATACTTCATTTGTCACATTTCAATGAATAAAAATATATCTTTTTTTAACTATTTTTAATATTTATTAGTTTAATTAATTTTAATGTGTTTGTTTTTTATTTAATAATTTTTTTATTTATGTATTCAATGATCCGTAGTCTCCTTCCACATAATTAAGATCTATATATAGTGGAATTATCTAGGCTGAGTTGTGGTGTAATTGTAAGTTACTAGAATTTGTGGAAGGGGTAGTAGTTATTCTTGGTTTTTCAAGAGGCACAGGGTATATTTGGGTGTTTCTTGATTAATAGTGAGTGGTTTGATATATCCCTAACATAGATTGGAAAGTGGGTAGATTGAGCCAAGGTTTTTTTGAGTTAATTTGAACCAAATCCATTCAACCAATGGTTAGAGGTGAAACTATTTTCAATACTCTTATTCATTAGTTAATAAGAGGAATAGAATATAATTTTCGGGCCACGATAACATTAAACTAGGAATTACGACACTAAACTAATCACATTTTTTATCATTATTATTTTCAAATTTCTTTTTTCATTGCCTCTCCTTTATTTTCAAAAAAAAATTAAAAACACCCATTTCACTAAAATAAAAAGTGATGAATTTTTCACTCCACTCTAAATACAACCCTAGGGTTACCACTAAACTATAATAATCCAATGAATAAATTTCTATCTCATACACCCTGTGATAGGTGCATAACATTTCTATATATACTGAGTATGTTGTGGCTTGTGTTGTATTTTAAGAAGTGTTTTAGAAACATATTTATTCTATAATGTGGTTTAATCCAAGATATCACGTCTCTATTAGATTACAAAAGGTAAAATACACTACGATATAACCTCCTGAGGGATATCTTCAAAGGGTTAAAGTTTTAGTATGTAGAATGACTAAAATATAATGTGGTTGGACTAAAAATTATATACATAACTCATCAAAATCATTCTTAACATGTGAAATCATACAAGAAAATTTTTATTTTTCTCTAGTGAAGTGAGACAACAACTTTTTATATTGTATAACCCACTAAATTTGTAATTATTATAACTAGAATATTTTAATTCTTGAATTTAAATAAATATCTTATAAAATAATGATATTTATTCTACATAAAATTAATATGATAATTTCATTAGAAAATATTTCACATAAAAATGTTATAGCAGTTTCCAACAATAATAAGAACCCTTAAATACTTTGAAAATAATTTTAAACATTTGTTATATAGTCTAAATGAATTCTATTTAATGGGAGTCAAATGATGCTTTGGATAATAATTGATTGGGTCATATACTAATAAAGTTTAAAATGTGGTAATGTCTAATAGGTTAGGTTATGAGTAAATACCTAATAATAGGAATTCCCCTCCATTACGGTTTTCTCATGAGTCCCTCATGTCGGTATGAACCCTCCTCCCCCTCTTAGAACTTCAATTGTTGATGATTTTGGATTTGTTAGTGGGGTTTTTTTAGGGTATAATTGGAGGTGGATTTGGTCAATGAATCGTGGAAGACAACATTTCCTTGTCCCATTTACTTCTTGAGGTCAATTGCTTGTTGTTATAGGGATTTTCTTAAAGCCTCTCCTCTATTGTGCTTTCGATCGTAGTGATATTTTTTATCATAGTGGTGGCAGTCATGAGTTAGTCACTATTTGTTTGAATCTATTTAGAAAGCATCCTTCCCTCTAGATATGGATTCATTCTAGATCCCGTTAGTTATGTTTTTCTTCCATCATTGTGATCCTTGGAGAGGAAGACACTGGTCATCCACTAGTGGCACATGTCTACTTGAGAGTTGAGGTGCATTTTTGGCCCTATATCATTGTGGGGTAGTATGATCTAGTTGATTGGTGTTGGTATATCACACATATTCATGGGTGTGGAGTAGGTTCTGAGAAGGATGTCAACTACAACTGGGGTGAGAAATCCTCCAGACATCGATTCACCTCATCAAAGGTTCAGGTAGATATTCTGTAGGCACTATTGGGGTCCTTGAACCCATTTTTTATAGGTTTTCAGGTGTCATTATAGGATTACAACGATGTATTGAAAAATTTTGATGGCGGAACTTCTTGTTTTTCTTATAGGGGTCATCGGTTGGGAGGCCTTGAAAGAGGTATGGACATGTTTACAGCCATCATTATCCATCTTCCATCAATTTTTATCAGTTAAATAGGCACCATATCATAGTTTTTTTATATAGTGAATTCATTTGGACGGACAAAAGCATCAGGTGATGCGGGTGAGAGATCCTTTCAAGCACTATTGGATGGGAAACTCAAAAGAGTGATGGGTGTGTTGGCACCCATCATTCATTGCTCCCCCACATTCCTGGGTGAGTTAGAGGGGTTCCCTTGTAGGTTTTTTTGGTCCATCATGACCCAAATTCTTGGAAGGTGGGGTGGTGAATCATTTTATTCTCGATTCATGTGTGCAATGACTATTAGAGGGGGTCACTAAGATGTTTAAATATCGCTTTCCATGATGCATGCTTCCCATTAAATACTTAGTTCTTTTAGGGGTGGTGTCGGTGGCACTGGGCAAGACATAAAATAATGAAAACATCTAATGTTGGGTCTTCTAGACATTCATTTTGGAACTTCAGGTGTTTGGGTCCTTTGCACCATGTTATGACCCTCATTTCATTTTGTTACGAGTATATTTTCCATGGGTCATGTTATTGATTTCAACTTTTCTAGTTTCAAAAGAGTTTCTCAATTTTTACTATTTAATATAGGGTTATTAACCATATACCTATTTAAAAAAACATGAATTGCATACTTTGATGTATTGATGAAAATTGTGATGGAATATTCTCATGGATAGGTAGGATACATTGGGAGCATCATAAGTAATATAAATTAATCAAATAAGATAGGAAAGGAGTTTTCCCTTTTGAGCTATAGAAGATTAGATCTTTGGTCCTTCTATTGAAATACAACTATCAGATTAAATTCTTGGAAATAGTATTTCATTAACTATTTCACTTCAAGTAGTTAAAGAAACATATATCATGCATATAGATTGATGATATAAGTATTCAACTTTCTTGATGAGATATTTAGACAAAGACATTATATTAAATGGTAAGCATTGATATTAGATTTCTTTTTCACTATGATATTAAATTCTTTCTATGTGGATACCATGCATTTAAATTAGATGAAAATATTGGAATTTAGGCCAGTTCACCTAATCCCACTCAGAAAGAGTCCTAGAGTGATGACACTAATTGTATCTAGAATCTCACTTAAATTTTATTTTAATTTTATTGTTAGAATAATTATAATTCATGAAAACTATTTTAATAATTATCTAGGTTTTTTAATTGAATAAATTCAATCTTCAGTAATTCGAGTTATAATATATGTGATTTGAATATTAAATAAAAATTATCAACACACAAGTAAATATATAATATAAATTTATCTCATTTTTGGCAGGGTAAAAATGATTATTTATTTAGTTGTGTTAATATTAAATAAATATGTATTCTCTAGTAAGTGACTAAAGTATTTATTAATTTATAAAATGTATTAAAATATAAAATATAATTATTTATTTAAATAAATATTTATTAGTTGAGGTTTGATAAATGTTGAGGAGGATTGAGAAGTAGAGTTTTGGACCCAGTAGAAATAATATATTTTATTTAATATCATCTTAATAGAAATTAATGTATTTATTTGATAAATGATATTTAAATTTCCATAAGTTATCATATTTCATTAAATGTGATAATAATAATAATAATATTCTTGTTTCTATTTTATTATTATTGTTGTTACTATTATTAATATTAATATTATTATTATTTAACATTGGGAATATTTAGGGTAAAGAATTAGTTAATCACCTCAATGTAATAACAAATTTTTAACCCTAAGTATATAACCTAAATTATAAAATTTTAGTATAGATGGATAATTGTGTTCCCCATGGACTCTCTCAAATAATTATCTAAAATAACTAGAGTGAAACATCTCAAGAATGAGTGATGGTCCTCCTCATTCTCGAGATTGGGAGAAAAATAAAATAATTCATCAATCCTTATATAATTCTTTCTATTATCAATATAAAATGATGTGATGCATTTGGAGCCTCTATTATAGCACTTTAAATACCAATGAAAACATTCTAAGATCCATAGATAATTTTTGGATAATAATAGAGTAATTTTTCTTTGCATTATTCACCACAAAGATGAGACTATGAGAGCTATTATCAGATTGACCTAAATTAAGGAAATAATTATCGAGATTAGTCAATTCATGTTTATAAATTAATTATAAATTATAATTGAAAATATCACCTTGATAAAGAATTAGGGGTTTCCTTAATCTTTTCTAAGGATTTTATCTGAAGAAATCAACAAAAAACATCATTGGGCGTGGTCCCAACAACTTTTTATGTTCCTAAGAAACATTAGTAACTGGTCAAGGTGTCCTCTTTACATTAAAGTGTGTCTGAATCAATAATTTAGTTTCTTTCTTGATAGAGGACGCATGTGGTACATCCATCCAATCCATGATGAAATTTAAAAGTCTCACTTCTCTAACACCCAACTAGGAAAAGAACTTGATCTCTATTTCCATACCATAGTAGGTTTGGGTATGTTCAACAATTCTAATTTTTATATGATCATCCACAAATATCAAGGTCCAAATATCTAGGCAAATATCATATCTAGCCAAAAATAATTTCTCAATATGGTTTGTCTAGAACTGAGTTATTCCCACCAATGATAATATACAACATAAATGTATTCATCTGGCCATGAAGTGTTTGTTCTACATGAATTAAAATAATAAAATTTACAATTCAAAAATTATTGTAAGGAGAAAGGTCTCTTTTCATTTGAAATGTACATGGAGGTCATGTGGGGATTGATATCTAGCTTAATTCACCAAACCATTTTATACCTATTTTATTTCACACCATTTATGGTTTATATATAGAATTATGGGATCATAGTGTGGGGTTAATTTATAGCATTTTGGTTATTTGTGAGTCCTGAGATTAGGTTATACATCTTGGTTTATGGATTACTACCTTCATTTTTAAAGAGAAGCCTTTATCCATGATCAGTGATTGGGGTTCACTAATAAAAGGAAAATATTTAACTCCTACATTCCATAACATTTTCTTTCACAATTAATAGACCTAGGAAGCTAGTGTAAGATATGTGTTGGTATGTTGGTTATTTTTGAATGTTTCAATGAAAGAACAAAATCTCAATACAGATGGAACCTCTAAACTGTAGGTTCCATGTGTAGAGGAATCATACCTTAATGGTATGAAAAGATACGCTTTTAGTATTTATTTACACATAATCATTTCCACACTGGATCAAAACTTCATGTCCAGTTAAAACCAAAGATTACTTGATAATATTAAATTTCCATAACTAGAACAAAGGATCTTCAATTTTAATTTGTAATAAATTGATAAGAAAATATAGAATTTTCTCAATATTTAATTTTATCTTCATTGATGATATAGTTGAATATATCTCACCATACCATCATTTATCTATAGTATCCATTTATAGAATCACCCTAGAAGTGATCCACACATCCACCAAAACCTCTAAACATTTCCATATATTTTTCAGGTGCTAGAATGGTAGATCCTGGTTTTTTTCTTTTTTTTGTGGTTAATAGTAGTATAATTCATATTGAGGGAGAATGAACTCTTGATGTTCTATAATTGGACATAGAGATAAAGATATTAAATAAATATATATCTATTAATATATCAATAGCGCCTGATATATACTCATTTTATCCATTGGGAATAATAAATGTGTTTTTGGAAAGTGATATAATAAGATATTTATTATGGAAGGTTTAGGGTTAGAAATGTTTATACTAAAACCCTTTCCATATTTATAATTATTAATTGGAATCGTTTATAATAATAGTAATAATATTATTATTATTCACTTGAAATATTAAAAGCCTTTAATAATATATAAAAAATATCATTTTTATTATTTCCAATCAGATCATTAATCTCAATCCACTTTCTGTCCCTGGTATTTACTAAACATTGAATAAAAATTATTTATTTAATAAATAAATGTAACTGAATTATTATATGATAAATATAATAAATATTATATTTCCAAACATTTAAATAAATATTTTTTATTATTACTTATCTCCCTAATCCTTTTGAATAAATTGTGATTAAATTATGGAAATGAACCAAACCCGAATAAAATTTATTTATTCTAACTTGTTAAATTTAATACTTAAATTTAATTAAGATTGTGTAAACACGTAGTTTGTGACCCTATAGGTCAATTTATATGTGAAATTAGGTATAACCACCTAAATTAAAAGTTTATCATGTAGAAACATGCCAATGAACCCAAACAGAAAAAATTTAATGTTGGAACAACATATAGTTGTATATGAATGCTTACTTTGTAATATAATTAATTTTTTGATATATATCATATCAATATGGTTATATGTTGGTGCCATCAACATATATTATTTATGTCCCTTCATTTTAATTTCCAAAAATTATCTCACCCATGGAACACCATGAAAAAAGATTTATACAGATATTACCAATCCCATCAAAGGACTTGAGATGTCAACTTTTTTCTACGGATAAAATGTAAAAATCATTTAATGAATTATCAATTAATACTATTCTACTAATGATGAACCCAACATATCATACCTCACTGTGATAATATGTCATTATATTTTTCTCCAATACATCAAATCACATGATTCTTGATATTCATTAGTGATAATATTAAAGTAAAAGTATCAATAGGCTCCCACTTTCACTAGATCCAACTGAGAATAACATTTAGTCCACTAGATATCACATAATACCCATGTCTTTGTAGAGATAAGTTTTTAGCCAATAAGTCTTCCATGTTTTCCTCCATGTATACTCCACTCACCGTAACTTCACCGAGTTGAGAAAATTCCCTCAAGAGATGAAACTAACAAAGTATTTTCTTTGCCCTTTGGTGTTACCTTGGCTCCTTATAGAGATCCACCTCTATAGTTTTATCACAATAACCCTATTGGACTCATCTATTTTGATAATCCCAAATCATATTTTGTTTCATATTTAAGTGAGAACCATGTATTCATTCTTTGTTAATTATGTTTCATTAACGTTTTCTATTCCTATATAGTAATATTCATATACTTTCAATCTCACCACTTGATTGGTTAAGATTACAGTGCAAAATTTATCTAAGTACAGAGGTTACCGTTACAAGGTTATAGTTACAAGCTTACCGTTACAAGGTTACAACTACAAGGTTACCGCTTCAAGGTCACAGCTACATAGTCACCGATAAAAGGTTACCATTATATGGTCACCACTACAAGGTTACCGTTACAAGCTTATCGTTACAAGGTTACAGTTACAAGCTTACCGTTACAAGGTTACAGCTACAAGGTTACCACTACAAGGTCGATGCTACATGTTTACCGTGACAAGGTCACCGTTACAGGTTTACCGTGACAAGGTCACTGTCACATGGTTACTGGTGTGAGCATACTTTTAAAGGTTACAGTTGGATATTGTAGATGCGCACCTATAGTTGAAGCCTACCGATATAAAGGCTACCGTTACCAGTCTACCGACACTTACTATTTCATACTTTTTCAATTTCTCTATATTATTTTAATGATCATTTTTGATAAAATAAATTCTTTGACATTAATTAATGTTGATTTTAAACATTTCAAGAGACAATACCGTGGACAGTACAAGGTACGAGAAAACATGCATGTGATCTACTCATTCCCATTTTCAGACCTAAAATATAAAAAGGAAAGACCATGAAATAATAAGAGAGATGGAATATACAAACAAGAAGATAAAAATATACATGGACATAAAGAAAGGATTGCATGAGAAGTGTGATAGAGCTTACTCACCAGATCAAGAATCTGAACCATCCAATACTAAGATCCTGAACCCAAAACCTTCACAAAGATCATCCTGGAATAAACTCGTGCTTCATCAACTCTTGATCAACATCAGAAACAGAACACTGAAATCTAGAACTTGGAGTTGTGACACTTTGTTTTGGAAACAACTTCCAGGGATTGACACTAACTTCAACGTTTCTCATTCCAAGGAGTCAAGAGCTGATCTGCAAACACATAGAGCCTTCTAAAATCTTTCTCGTAATAACTTCTCTATTGTGTTTATTTCTTTTACATCTTTGAGAAGTGTGTGTCACTTTTTATATCACACACTCTCTCCTATGCTTCAACTGGAGGGTACATAATATCCTCACATCAATATTCACCTATTTTTGTTGCCCATGTATAACTGTGGAAGAGACCATGTGTGGTCTATTTTGTTTTTCTTTCCCACAAAGAATAGTGGTAGAGGGTGTGTTCCCTGGACAGTTTGTGAAAATCATTGTAAATCCCGATACATGCTATGTATCAAGTTTTAATATAAACTACTTGGTGGCAGGTGATCACCAAGTAGAGAGGATTAGGTCTCAGATTGAGACTGAACCTCTTGTTTACATTGTTGTTCAAATCTTCATATAATCTGTTTTGATTTTATCTGCTGCTTATATTTTCTTAAACATAAAACTCTTTTTACTTACACTTTGGTAGTTGGTTTTGGCTAGTGTGTGTATTTTTTTTAATTCAATAAACTTGTTTCAAAATTTGAATTGGTGTTCTATACTGATTCATCTAAGGATTAATCACCCTTTGAGAAACTTGTTGACCATTTGAACATTTACATTTCTACTACCTTAATTAACTAGACCATTATTAAATTGGGGGATTTCATAACCATACAGTTTTTAACAGAAATTTTAAGTTGGAACTCAATTCACCCCCCTCTTGAGTATCCACTCTGGCCAACATTTGGTATTAGAGGCTTATTTATTTTCAAGATTTTCAAATTCATTTTAACTATGATTTTAGTTTTTTTTAAAGATCTTAAAGATTCTGTCATATCTAAATTTTCAGTTCTTTAACATTCTAAGTAATTATGGAAAATAGAGTTGAGGGTTCTGCTACTAACATGCCACCTTTCTTTAATGGTAATAACTATGCTCAGTGGAAATTAAAAATGATAATGTATCTAGAGAGCATGGGACCTGAAATCTGCGACACAATTGAAGAATAACATACATTACCTGCTAATACTAGGGACAAATGGTCTCAGTTGACTAAAGATACATATTATAATAACTGTAAAGCAATGAATGCCTTGTATTATTCTCTAGGTGATGATAAATTCAATACAATATCTACTTGTAACACTACATATGAAATTTGGGATACTTTAGCTATTTCTCATTAGGGAATAACTAATGTTAAACAAATGAGACTAAATACATACACTATTAAATATGATAATTTTAAAATGAAGCCTTGTGAACTCATCTCTAAAATGTATCTCAGGTTCAATGAAATAGTGAACACTATGAGTCTGCTTGGAAAACTAGTGGACAGGAAGGACCAAATCATGAGACTACTTCGATGCCTACCTGACAGATGGAGGGGAACTTCGGTTTCCATCCAAGAATCTTATGACATAAGAAAGCTACCAGTGAAAGAGCTAATTGGAAAAATTATGATGTATGAAGAAGAAATTAAGGTAAATCAAGAATTAGATGAAGAGCCAAGGAATAAATCATTAGAATTCAAGACTACTACCTCAAAGAACAAGGATAAAGAAAAATTTCAAGCTCCTATAGACACTTCCACAAGTGAAGACTCAGACAGTGATAAAAAGATGGATCATCTTCCTAGAAGATTCAAAAAATTATACCAAAAGAAGAGATTATTTAGGAAGTCAAACTAAAAGTGAAAGTATGATAGTAAAGGACAATGGAATAAAGACAGAAAATGGAATGACAACTCAAAAGAAATAATCTATTATGAGTGAAAATGAAAAGGTCATGTGAAGATAGACTGCCCCAATCTAAAATTTTGGAAGAAATATGAAGATAAAGGAAAAGGTTATAAAAAGGCTATGAAATCTTCTTGGAGTGATTCATAAGATATCTCCAGTGGATCTGATGCTTCTAATAGTTAATAGAACAATAATTCCAACTTATGTTTCATGACAGAAACATCTGAGGTAACACCCAATTCCCCTATGCCTAATGATTATTATTCTAGGAATGAAGGTGAATCAAACATTGATGAAAATATGACCAAGGATGAACTATTTGAATATTGTGGAATACTTGAGGATAATTTTAATGAACTCAAGGATAAATATAAACAATCGAAAAGAAAACATGATCTAAATGTGAATTATAAATCTGATCTAGATATTGAGAAAGAAAAATGTGCTCAGCTGTTAAAATAAAATACTGAACTCAAATTATCCAATGAACAATTAAATAAAGATATTGAAAAATTTACTTCTTGTAGATATACCTTGACTTAGTTTCTAGGACAACAGATTGCCCCAAAATATACAACGGGTCTAGGATATCAGCCAGGACAAAGAAGGATTATTAAAACCAAATTTATTCCAAAATCTGGACAGTTCACAATTAGTTCAAGTTCTGAATCATCTTTTGAAAAATAATTCTCTAACGTACCGAAAAAAGTGTTTATGTATCAAAATATATCTACTGATTATAGGAAATCTATGAGATGATTTTGGGTTCCCAATGTTCTCATTTCTAACTTCTTTGGACCCAAGAAAATCTGGGTACCAAAATTATCTCACATTTAATCTGTTTTGCAGGAAAATTGTCTAAAGTGATCCGGTAAATCTCTATGGTACTTTGATAGTGGATTTTCAAGACACATAACAGAAGACTATTCAGGTTTCAAAATTATGATTAAAGTAGATGATGGATATGTCACATTTGGTGGTAATTCTAAAGGGAAAATCGTCATCCTAGGCCAGATTGGTAACCCTAATACTGTATTAATTTCAAAAGTACTTTTTATTGATGGGTTAAAATATATTCTGCTAAGTATTTCTCACTTTTGTTATGATAGCTTTAATTTTAAGTTTGAAAATGATGCATGTAATGTTTTTAATTCTAAAAATGATATAATATTTACTGATCTTAGAAATGAGAATGTATATACTATTGATTTAGATTCTTTAGTTAAGAAAAATGTTTCTTGTTTAAATGCATTTCATAAGGAATCCTGGTTGTGGCATAGAAGACGAGGACACTGTAATGTGAAATCACTTAGCAAACTGACTAGGAAAGGTTTAGTTAGAGACTTAACTAAATTGGAATTACCTCTTAACAAAGTGTTTAATCCTTGTCAAAATGGAAAAAACCCAAAGATTCTTTCAAACCAAAGAAAGAAGTTTATACTTATCAACCGCTTGAGTTGGTTCACATGGATTTGTTTGGACCATCAAGAGATTCAAGTTTAAATGGAAAGCACTATGTTTATGTTCTTGTAGATGATTTTTCTTGGTACACTTAGGTATACTTTCTTTCTCACAAAATTAAAGCTTGTTCTTATTTTATCAAATACTCCAAGTCTGTAGAAAATCTTAGTGGACTTAGAATCAAGATCTTGATAAGTGATCATGGTCGTGAGTTTGAAAATCAAGATTTTGAATTTTATTGCTCACACAATGGCTATAGTCACAACTTCTCTACTCCTAGAACACCTCAACAGAATAGAGACGTGGAAAGAAGAAATAGGACTCTTCAAGATATTACTAGGACAATGCTAAATGAATATGATTTATCAATTTACTTTTGGGATGAAGCTATTAATACTGCTTGTTACATTATCAATAGAGTCTTGATTAGACTGATTCTTAAGAAGACCCCTTATGATATTTGGAACAATAAGAATCCTAAGGTTAATTACTTTAGAGTTTTTGGTTACAAAGACTTTATCCTTAACACTAAGTACAATCTTGGCAAATTTGCTTCTAAAATTGATGAAGGAATTTTCCTAGGTTACTCAATCTCAAGTAAAGCCTATAGAGTATTCAATAAGAAAACCAAATGTGTGGAAGAGTCAGTTCATGTAAAATTTGATGACATTGATCCACATGAATCCAAAACCTCTCTTGAATATCTTAAGGAAGATATGTCAATTCTGAACCTTAATGACAATGATAGTAAATCCCCTGTAAAAGTAACAAGTTCTGGGAATCTTCCAAAACCTACACCTGTTGAGTTTGAACCAATAGAAAATCATGAGGAGAATAGTTCAACTCTTTCTAAAGGTATTAGAAATCTCAAGAATCATCCTTTAGATGTTATAGTAGGTGATTTAAATCATGGAATACAAACTAGATATTCTCTGAGAAACCAGGTTGAACATCAAGCTTTTCTTTCACAGCTTGAACCTAAAA
This sequence comes from Viscum album, assembly GCA_963277665.1. Taxonomy (NCBI): domain Eukaryota; kingdom Viridiplantae; phylum Streptophyta; class Magnoliopsida; order Santalales; family Viscaceae; genus Viscum; species Viscum album. The sequence goes on from OY728139.1 coordinate 483,515,794, forward strand.
ATATCAATGATGCAATCAATGACTAATTTTGGGTGATGGCTATGCAAGAATAATTGAATCAGTTTGAGAGAAATAAGGTTTGGGAATTAGTAGATAGGCCTAAGGAAACTTTGACCATAGGCACTAAATGGGTGTTTAGGAACAAAGTTGATGAGTTTGGAAATATAGTTAGAAACAAGTCTAGACTAGTTACACATGGGTATAGTCAAGAAGAAAGAATAGACTATGAGGAAACCTTTTCTCCTGTAGCTAGGTTAGAATCCATTAGGATACTAATTGAGTATGCAGCTCATCTGAATTTCAAACATTATAAAATGTATGTAAAAAGTGCATTTCTAAATAGATATATAATTGAAGATGTATTTGTTGAGCAACCCTCTGGATTTACAAATCCCCATTTTCTAAATTGTGTTTTTAAACTATCTAAATCCTTATATGTCCTAAAGCAAGCTCCAAGAGCTTGGTATGATAGACATAGTTCTTTTATTATTTCAAAAGGTTTTACAAAAGGGATAGCTGATCCTACTCTCTTTATTAAAAGGATTTCCAAATATGTTTTAATAGTAAAAATTTATGTAGATGATATAATTTTTTGATCTTCTAAACATTTTTTATGTTCTGATTTTTCATCAAAGATGAAAAATGAATTTGAAATGATTTTAATGGGGGAACTAAATTTTTTTCTTGGATTTCAAATTTCTCAAAACAAATTTGGTATTATTTTAAATCAAAATAAATATATTAAAGATCTTTTAAAATGTTTTTGTTTGGATAGTAGTAGAGGCAGTGATACACTTATCAGTACCACTTCAAAATTGGATGCTGATGAAACTAGAGAACCAGTAGATCAAACTAATTATAGAGGTATGATTGGGAGTATACTTTATCTTACTTCTAGTAGACCTGATATTATGTTCAGTGTATACATGTGTGCTCGGTTTCAAGAAAATCCAAGAGTTTCATTTAAATGTTGTTAAAAGGATTTTTAAATATCTCAAGTATACTATAAATTCAGGTCTATTTTATCCAACAGGACAACCTTTTATTTAATAAGTTATTTGGATGCTGACTTTACTGGTAACAAGTTATATAGAAAGAGCACCTCTGGAACATGCCACATTTTAGGCAAGTCACTAGTATCATGGTGTAGTAAGAAACGGAATTTTGTTGTCTTATCTACTGTAGAGGCTGAATATATAGCTGCTGGTAGTTATTGTGATCAAATTATATGGATGAAACACACTTTACTAGACTATGTATATCAATTCAAACATATCTCTATAAACTATGACAACACAAGTGCTATTAACATTTCTACAAGTCAAGTATCTCATGCTAGGACAAAACATATTGATGTAAGACATCACTTCTTGAGAGATCATTTTCAAAAAGGTGATATCAATCTTGAATTCATTAGTACTAAACACTAATTTGATGATATATTTACAAATCCTTTGAATTATGAGAGGTTAAATTACATCAAACATGAGTTAGGTATGATAAATTGTTGCTGTTAGAACCTTACTTTTAGAACCTCACCATTAAAACCATACTATTAGAACCTCACCATTAGAACCTTACTGTTAGAACCTCACCATTGAAAGCTTACTATTATAACCTCACCATTGAAACCTTACTTTTAGGACCTCACTGTTAGACCTTATAGATACCTCCATACCGATAGACATTGGAAGTCTGGGACTTTGCATTTTGTGTTCTCTCAACCGGAATCTGAAATGTTTTTCATCTATTACATATTTATTTTATCTGTTTTATTTTTCGATCCCTAAATGATAAAAATAGAACAAAAACCACATTTTGATCCACATCAAACCTTCCTCCAAACCACTTTCTCTAAAATCTCATAACCTAAACCACTGCTGAAACCTCGAACAGCTCTGAATTGATGGCTAGATTGAAGAGTCTGATGGTCAATGATGAAGGAGATGCGCTTGATCCTAAGAGACCTAGAGATAAATCGAGTAGTAGAAGACATATAGTGGAAAAGGTATTGAACCCACATTTATCCAAAATAGAAATAGTATTTGAGAATGAATTAAGTTCATAGTGGCTGCTTTCGAGTCGATCTTTAGTGCTTAGAGCACTGGAAGCTCAGGGTTGGGTTGAATGTTTTGCAAACAACAATGGACCTTGTTACCTGAAATTGGTGAAGGAATTCTATGAGTATCTGAAGTTCAAATAGTATGAGAATGAGCACTGGATGACTTCTAGAGTAAATGGAGTAAATTTAAGTTTCTATTATATTGCATGGGCTGATTGTTTAAGGATTCCTCATGATGTAATTTTTTACTTTTACTCAAAAGCGGTGCCTCCCACTAGTGAGTTATTTTGCTATGAAGAAGCTTTAGCTGAATTGATAGGAAATGGAATTCCTAAGGAAGTCATTTATGCTGAGACGACAGGAGAGGATAAGCTTCTTTTCAAGTTTGTTCAGCAAGTGATAAGTCCCAGGAGAGGAGACTTTGATGTTTTGAAGTATCAGGACATATTAATTTTGTATTTTCTGAAGCATGGACATAAGATTAACCTTTGTAGGCTATTGGTGATTCAACATGAAGACATGACCAAGCCTATTTCCAAATCCAATGCTCTATTCCATTCCAAACTGATATCTCTTAAGTTGAAAGTAAAAGGAGTTGTTAGAGATAAGGAAGAAATTGCCTACTTAGATGAGGAAGAGGAAGTTGTTGTGCACGGAAGAGTGGACTCTATTATAGATGATGGGAGTGAACCTAACCTTCCCTCCAATCCTCGTGTGACTATTTTATCCTTTGGTGAGCCTATCCCACCAAAGAGATTTCCTAGAAGAGAATTTTTCCTTAGGGACAGTGATAAGGAAACTAGTGAAGAAGAAGGGGATGAAATTGTTTGAAGAGAAGTTAGATATACTTCAGATGATGATGAGGACTATGAATCAAGTCATGATGACCTTGAGAGAGTTGTTTTCCGAAAATGAAGAGGAATTTCTGAGTCTTAGTCCTCTAATACGACATATATAGAGGGTATAAAGTGAATCTGAAGAAGAATCTGTTGATTCAGTTGAGGTTGGACCTATCTTGGAAGTAGTTGAAGATTATAAGGTGGAAGTGGAAGTGGATGTAAACATTCCTGATGTTGCAGTTGATCAAGGAGGTATGGAGGAAATGAAGGTAGCTGATTAGGAGATTTCTTATATTGAGGGGGAGGAACCTGCTGTTACAGGATCAGTTGCTATTTTTCATGAGATTGAAGGCTGATCTAAGGACCCTAGATTTATGGTGTTGGGTATAGACTATGACTACTCAGAAGATGAGAGGCCTAATAAAAGACCATTAGTGCCAAACCTCATTTTTCCCCTCCAGAAACCTCTTTCTCTCAAGACTATGTTAGAAAGACATATCTTGAATCCCTGAAATTAGACCTGAAAAAAGTGTCTAGGGAAAAGTCTTCAGAAGTGGGAAAGGTTGTTTCTCTAGCTCATGAGCATCTAGAATCTGACTTTTCCAAAATGGACTTCAGTATTCAATCTAATCTTCTCCAGGAAGTAAGGAAATACGAGAGTCAAATCAGTGAGTTAGTAGATTTTATGGTTTCTGTGAAATAGTCTATTGCCAAATTAGATGCTTATATGGATTCAATGACCCAAGTGGACAAATACCTTGCTTATGTCAAAAGTGTAGTTCAGAAAATGGTCACAGTGTTTGAGGATTTTATGAAATCTATAGAAACACATGTGAAAGGGCAAGATGATGATGTCAAAAGGTTGATCAGTGGATTGACCAAATCTTTCAAGGAAATAGTGACCTTCTATCTGACTCCTCTAGCTGCATCTGCTTCTACTTCAGCTTTTCCTCCAATTGACATTAAAGCTTTCAGGACCATTGTCAGAGATGAAGTGGAAAAGTTCTCAGGTGGTTGTTCCTCAGATTCTCAGGTCATTTCCATCACCAGGGAAATTCATAATCTTGTGGGAAATTATTTAAGGGAAGTTGCTCAAGATCAGAAGGCCATCAAATATCAAGTTGACTTATACTACAAACTGGTGTACACCAAACATCAGATAGATGGTCACTTTAAGTTAATATTGGAAAACTTAAGGCTCCCACCTTTCACTCAGGCCTTTAAGGATCAGGTTAGCAGACTTAGAAAATTGAATCCAGCTTTGGAAAAATTCACGGAGAATAAGGATGATTTTATTTCTGCTATGTAGAGAGGTGGTAGTATCATTATGGACTTCAGGAATCTTCTCTTTCCTTTCCTCTATGTGGACTGCACTCCAATCCTAGGTCCTCCTGCTCTATTCGCTTCTTTAGTTGCTTCAGGTTCCACCAGTGTTGCTCCTTTGATGACTCCTGCCCAGGCCATCCGAAGCTTGAACCCCTTGATTCCTCAAAGATCTACTCAATACAGGTCTATAGATGCTTCTACTGTAGCTCCTCCTGTATTGCTAACTGCCATCCCTCAACCTATCCCTCCACTTTCAACACCTTCATCCTTAGCCTCCAAGGAAAAAGCTCCTATGGGAATATCTTATGTGGATTGAGTGTGGACTGTATTAGTTGATAGGGATTGGTGTATCCATTTTTGTATACTATACTCGTGTTTTATTCATAAAGATTCTCTCTTTTCACTATTTTTTCTATTCTGTCTGCTTTTTGATAATCACAAATGGGGAGAAAATATTAAAGGGAAGATAAAGGGGAGAAGTCATTCATGTGGGAGAAAATATTCAAAACTTAAATCTTCTGATTCAATGACATTAGTAGATGTGTTTTACCTTGATTCAAATCTCTTAGCACTGCCATAATTTGTGATTATCAAAAGGGGGAGATTTTTGGACACATCCATTTTGATAATCTCAAATCATATTTTATTTCATATTGAAGGCAGAACCATGTCTTCATTCTTTTATAATTATGTTTCATTAAAATTTACAGTTTCTATAGAGTAATATTCATATACTTTCAATCTCACTGCTTGATTGGTTAAGCTTACAGTGAAGAATTTATCTTAGTACAGAGGTTACCATTACAAGGTTACAGTTACAAGATTACCATTACAAGGTTACAACTACAAGGTTACTACTACAAGGTCACAACTACATGGTCACCGATAAAAGGTTATTGTTATATGGTCACCACTACAAGGTTACAGTTACAAGCTTTCCTTTAGAAGGTTACAGTTACAATCTTACCGTTATAGGGTTACAGCTACAAGTTTACCGCTACAAGGTCACCGTTACAGGTTTACCACGACAACGTCACCATTACAGGTTTACCGTGACAAGGTCACCATTACAGGTTTACCACGACAAGGTCACCATTACATGGTTGCTGGTGTGAGCATATTGTTTAAGGTTACGGTTAGAGATTGTCGATGTGCACCTACAGTTTAACCCTACCGATATGAAGGCTACCATTACCAGTCTACTGACTCTTACTCTTTAACAATTTCTCAATCTATCAATATTATTCTTGCAGTCATTTTTGATAAAATAAATTCTCTGACATTAATTAATGCTGATTGTAAGTGTTTCATGAGACAATACTGTGGACAGTATGAGGTATGAGAAAGCATTCACGTGATCTACCAATTCCCATTATAGGACCTAAAATATAAAAAGGGAAGACCAAAAAATTAGAAGACATATGGAATATACAAACAAGAATAGAAACATATACACAGACATGAATAAAGGATTGTATGAGAAGTGTGATAGAGCTTACTCACCAGATCAAAAAGCAGAACCATCCAGAACTAAGATCCTAAACCCACAAGCTTCACGAAGATCATCCTGGGATTAACTCATGTTCCATCAACTATTGATCAAAATTAGAAATAGAACACTGAAATCTAGAACCTAGAGTTGCGACACTCGGTTTTGGAAACAACTTCTAGAGATTGACTCAAACTTTAATGTTTCTCATTCCAAGGAGTCAAGAGCTGATCTACAAACACATAGATCCTTATAAACTATTTATCATCATAACTACTCTATTGGGTTTCTTTATTTTACATCTTTTAGAAGTGTGTGTCACTGTTTATATCACACACTATCTCTTGTGCTTGAACTGGAGGATACTGAATATCCCTACATCAATCTTCACCTATTTTTGTTTCTTACATATAACTGTGGAAGAGACCGTGTGTGGTCTGTATTGTTTGTCTTTCCCATGAAGAATAGTGGTAGAGGGTGTGTTCCCTGGATAGTTTGTGAAATCTGTTGTAAAGTATGATACAGGTTGTTTATCAAGTTTTAATATAAACTGCTTGGTGGCAGGTGATCACCAAGTGGATAGGATTAGGTCTTGGCTTGATACTGAACCTCTTGTTTACATTATTGGGCAAATCTTCATATACTCTATTTTAATTTTATCCACTTCTTATATTTTCTTAAACATAAAACTATTTTTTCTTGCACTTTGGTAGTTAGTTTTGGTTAGTGTGTGTATTTGTTTAATTCAGTATACTTGTTTCAAAAGTTGAATTGGTGTTCTACACTGATTCATCTAAGGATTAATCACCCTTTGAAAAACCTTTTGACCATTTGAACATTTACATTTCTACAACCTTAATTAAATGGGCCATTTTTAAATTGGAGGTTTTCTTAACCATAATGTTTTTAACATAAATTTTAAGTTGGAACTCAATTAACCCCCCTCTTGGGTATCCACTCCGACCAAAAAAACCCTGATAGTGTATTTCTTACAATGTTCCATAGAAATATATTATATAATTTAGTGAATCCAAACTTATTCTTTGATATATAAGAAGTATTAATATACTCAAATACTACTATAGAATCAGTAAAATCTAGCTTCCTTTAACTCTTACAACTCACATCTTCTCCATTGAGACAAAAAAAATATATCTCGACAACAGCTTCAAATCATTCTAATATTTCTAAAAACTAGCATCTGTTTAACCCCTAATAATTAGCTCTTCATATCTTATATACACAAAGAACATATCCTTAATTCACCTCAAATACTTAAAGATATTGTTAATAGAAGTCCAATATTGTTCACTATAATCTGCTTAATATCCACCTATCTTATACAAATAATAGTAAATATTAAGCCTTCCACATAACATTGTTTATGTGATGGATCCTATCATGGAATCATATGGTATATTACTCAATCTCTCTCTTTACTCTTGTGTCTAAAGTAACATTTTCTTGGAAATATATATGCCATGTGACACTGGAACCATTTCCACATTAGATTATTTCATTCTGAACCTATTCATTTTCTTTTTAATGTGTATACCTTGACATAGTCTAATCAACCTCTTGGATCTATCACACATGATCTTGATCCCTAGAATATAGGTTACTTCACCTTAGTCCTTCATGGAGAATCACATGATCAACCATGCCTTAACCACTTGTAAGGATGGTATATCATTTCCAATTAGTAATATGCCATCAACATGTACTACTATTAAAACAATTGTACTCCCACTAAACTGATTGTAAAAACATGGATCATATTCTTTATTAATGAAACAAATTTTTTTATTGATTCATCGAATCAAATGTTCCCTAAATTGGATGATTTCTTTAATCCATAAATGGATTTTTAAAATGTTCGTACCTTTTTGTATTTCCCAGAGTTATAAACCCTTCTGTTTGTTTCATATATAAATCCTATTAAAGGTTCCCATTAAGGGATTTATTTTTTTTATCCATTTTCCAAATCTCATAGTCATGGTAAGATATTATGTAATATAAAAATCTGATGTGTTTAAAAATTGAAACAGCAGAAATTGTTTCATCATATCCAATGCCTTAACATTGTATAATCCCCTTAGCCACTATCCATGATTTATAGGAATATACTTTACCTTCTATGTCTAGATTTATCTTGAATAACCATATCTCTCTAGTTCTCTTTCATATCTAGTTCTCTTATGTAGAACTTATGTTCTAGGAACTACTCTTCCATAGTGTCCTATAGAATCTATTCTTGCACCAACTCTTGTGTACCTTGATCATTAACATCATCGAAATCAACCTACCTACCAATATATTCATTAAGGATGTTCTCCCTCTCAAGGAAGATATCATATCTTGTGATAGTTACATTCTTATATGAAGGGTTTTATAGATAGTATAACCTTGTTTCCTTAAGATACCATTTAAAGACACACATTTTTTACTTATGAAGAATGTTTGTTTCTTTAACTAGCCTTAAAAAATTCCATGAAACCCCATATAGAACATGTGATAAAATGGGTTTCTTTACACTCCATAACTCAAAGGGAATATCATTTTCCAATTTATTTGGTACTCAGTTTAGTAAGTATAATTTTATATGTAATGTGTATCACAAAAAGAATAATGGAAGTCTTGTCTAGATCATCTTTGACCCTGCCATGTCTAGTAGGGTATGGTTCCACCCCTGACTAACACAATTCCACTAAAGTGTATAAGTTGGAGTGAGTTGAGATTAAATACCATTCTCTAATAGAAAGTTGATAAGTTCTGGGTTAATATACCCACTGCCTCGATATAATCAATGTTGATTTGTCTTCTTACCAAATTGATTCTCGAAAACATTTTTAAATTGTTTCCGACACTTTTTCCAGGGCATGCTCATCCATCTGTGAGGACGCACAGCTATTACCCCTCATTCCCGATTTCCAAAGGCGGGTGGAATCTGCTCCTTATTCAGGGACATCTGCTCCTTGATCAAAATGGGATGATGGGATGTCATTTATTACTTTGGTGGATTCCTCCTTGGAGATCATCACCTAGTCCAGGTCACCCTCTTAGATTTAAAATGTAATTCATGAACCTCTTCCCTATGCAATATCTTCATCGACACTAGTTAATTATTCTGCTTCTGTCAGGATCTTCCATGGTGTCCGATTAGGGCATCAAACTTTAGTTAGGAGAGTAGTCACGTTAGGGCATCACTGGCGTGTCTTGACGTTGGGGATTGGCATGTCTGTCTTCTATACCTTATCATAGGGCTTCTCGAGGGCACATAAGCCTGAGGCATCCCACATAGAATGTGGGGAATTTTATTCCATAGGCATGTATCTAAGGGTTTTCTTAACTTCCCATGTTTAACACATAGTATGTCGCAATTTTAACGTCTAATAGAGATAGATCGAACTGATCTGAACACTAGCTAGAGTGGATCAGGTTGAAGAACCCCATGGAGGGAACACCGATGTTGGGGCCAGCACGTGGGTGGCTTCCTGAATGTTGTAGAGGGAAATGAGGAGTGAAGTGGCATGATCCCATCGGGATGTGGCAGCCTGGGTAATAATCAAGATGAATGATGGCTTTGGGATTGGGTCTCAAATGGAGTTCCTACATATCCTCATGGTATGGAATCAAAGTCTACGTAGTTCGATGATATGGTGGGACACCTGAAGAGGAAACTTGAAAGAATGAATGCATGGATGGGACCCAGAGGAAGTGGAACCTCCAGGTTAGGGCATGAGCTTCCAGAGATGCGTGGGCTCGAGGGAGAGATCAGGATGTGACATGAGTGATGGGCTTGATCCTCATGGAGTCTTCTTATATATCCCCATGGTGCGGAATCAGAGTCTTCGTAGTTCAGGTGGTGAATGCAGTTTAGCATCATGCAGGATGGGTATGGGGGCTTACACTCTGAGGCGGCCCATGGTATTGGCGAACTGATGTGAGTAGAGTCAGAACGACTAGGTGGTGGGCTTGAACCTCATGAAGGCTTCCTACATACCATGCCTTAACACGGATCAAAGTCCCCGTAGTTCGGGATGGGATGCAGTTTAATGTTATATAGGACGGGGGCATTTGGGGCTTATGCTCTGAGGTGGCCCAAAGTTGGAGTCGGTGAACCGACATGAAGAAGGACCTGGGGTCTAGGTGGATTGGGGCTTACTCTCTGAGGTGGCCTAAGGTATAAATGGGTCTTTACACGCTGAAACGGAGATGGTCAGGGTCAATGATTTGGCGGGCTTGAACCTCGTGGAGGCTTTCTATGTACCATACCTTAGTAAGGATCGAATTCCCCATAGTTCGGGATGGTTGGGGCTTATGATCTGAAACGGCCCAAGGTGGTGGGCCTTGAACCTCATGGAGGCTTCCTACGTACCATGCCTTAGCACGGATCAAAGTCTTCGTAGTTCGGGATGGTTGGGGCTCAGGCTCTAAGACAGCCTAAGGTGGTGGGGCTTGAACCTCATGGAGGCTTCCTACATACCATTCCTTAGCATTGATCAAAGTATTCATAGTTTGGGATGGTTGGGGCTTACGCTCTGAGATGGCCCAAGGTGGTGCGTCTTGAAACTTGTGGAGGCTTCCTATGTACCATGCCTTAGCACGGATCAAAGTACTCATAGTTCGGGATGGTTGGTGATTACGCTCTGAGACAGCCCAAGGTGGTTGGGCTTGAACCTCATGGAGGATTCTTACATAGCATGCCTTAGCACGGATCAAAGTCCCCGTAGTTTGGGATGGTTAGGGCTTACGTTCTGAGACGGCCCAAGGTGGTGGGGCTTGAACTTCGTGGAGGCTTCCTACGTACCATGCCTTAGTACAGATCAAAGTACCCGTAGTTCGGGATGCTTGGGGCTTATGCTCTGACACAGTCCAAGGTGGTGGGGCTTGAACCTCGTGGAGGCTTCCTACGTACCAAGCCTTAGCATGGATCAATGTCTTTGTAGTTCGAGGTGGTTGGGTCTTACGCTCTGAGACGACCCAAGGTGGTGGGGCTTGATCCTCATGTAGGCTTCCAACGTACCATGCCCTAGCACGGATCAAAGTCCCCATAGTTCGAGATGGTTGGGGTTTATGCTCTGAGACGACCCAAGGTGGTGCGGCTTGAACCACTTGGAGGCTTCCTACGTACCATGCCTTTGCACAGATCAAAGTCCCTATAGTTCGGGATGGTTGGGGCTTACGCTCTGAGACAGCCCATGGTGTGTCATGGTTGGTGCTCACTCTAAGCTCACTAGAGTCATGATCAGTGTGAGAAACAAGAGGCAGCAGAGACCTGACAATCACGTCATAAAAGGTGTGTCTGTGGGAAGTGAAAAGGGGCTTATGCGTTGAACGGCACATGGTGTCGGGACTTACTCCAGGATGGAGGCCCAAGGGAGACAAAGTGCAGCGGGAGAGGGATTTGGCACCTAGGAAGAGAGGAGGGGCCCCGTTACCTATCACGTCCTCCACTGGCCTTGGGGACCAAAGATGAAAGGAAGGAGCACCGTTCCCCACCACGCCCTTGGCTGGCCTTGGCGCCGAGGGAGTGGGGAGGAACCAGGGTGCTGCCTCCTGCAAGAATGATTAGGGGCTTACACCAGGGTGGCTGCCCTTCCCCGCAGACAAACGCCACTACAACAAAGAGTACATCATCCCTTGTGAGGGGTGGTCTCATCCCCGTGGAGATGAGTGGATGTGGAGAATGTCCGAGGCAGGGGGGACCCTGCGTACGAGGAACGAGGCTAGATCATAGTTTAACATCATGTGTTGAGGATGAGGTGCTTGGCAGTTTAACGTCATGAAGCTCAGATGAGGTGGGTCGACTCTTCACCCCTAGGACTCACATAACTGGTTCCCTCTGCCCCTTGTGGAAGGGAAGGAATCAGCAAGGCCGTAGCAAGGGGGTGTTGTGGGGCGAACCATCGAGGGGTCCACGTTAGCGTGGATATGCGAAGAAGAAATAGTCGTTAGCACGCCTATGGGAAGAAGCATGAGGAGGAGAGACCCAATGGGAAGGATTGTCCAAGGGGCTTTGAAGTTACTTCGTACAAGCCTAGGAGGTCGTACGGGAAAACTATATATGATTCAGATGCCTGGGGTGCACAAGAAACCTGCGAATGGCACCCACAATGAGGGCATCAGGTGTTCGCGCAAGGGGGAGCCCGAGGAGCACCAAGGTGAAGGGTGCTGGGAGATTGTGTGCAACCCTTGGGGCTTGTGAGAAATAAGGGGGTACAACATGAAAAAGCCCCAGGATAGAACTAAATCAGTGTTGCTTGCACGAAATAGGGGGCTGAGTCTTTGTGCGTGACTCAAAGGGATTGCGCGCAAAGGAAGGGGTTGCGCGTAAAGGAATGGATTCCGCGCAAAATAATGAGGATTGCGTGCAAATTAAGGACCTCTAAGGGGCTGGAGTTTAGTCTAATCCACGGGGATCTCGCGTGAAGGTGGATCCTGGGGTGAATTGGCGTGAAAAAGAACCTTACCTGAATGCCATATTGCACGCGCACAGAATGCCAATTACGCGCATGAGAGGCGGTTCAAATTCTTCATCCCTGAAAAGGAAGGGGGTCGCCTTCTATTTATAGGCATCCGGTGGCGCAGAATCTAGGGCGGCACAAAATAATTGCGCGATGGAGGCAGTGACACGAAATATCATCTGTGCAGAGCGCGGATGCGAAATTATTTCGCACCGGCGCCAGGACTCTTCACGAATCCCGCTACTTTCCACGCAGGATAGCTTTTTTCATGCACTTCAACCTTTTTTTCGTGCAACACCTTCGGGCCCTCCGGACCGGGTCTTCGGGTCTGAATATGACTTCTCTTTTTAGTTTCAAAACATTCTCCCGCAGTTAATCACAATTCGGTGTCTACAAATGCCCCCCTCCGAATTGGATTGGTGATGGATCACAACGATCGGATTCCGTGAGAAACGCCGAAATGTAGGGCCTCATGGGTCCCCTGCATGCAAAATGTTCGAGCGGGGCGCAAAACCTGGCCACGCGTGGAATTGGATTTTGCATGGGTGCGGAACCCAGGCTGTACCTATAAAAGCCGCCACAAGTCCCATGCTCTATATGGTGTTTCTCATGCGATAAGCATTGAGCTCTCGTGCGTGAAATTTCTTCTGCTCATACATGAAAAACCACCTCGGCCGCACGTAATTCCACTGAGATTTGGCGGCCTTTTATGCGCAAACCTAGGATTTTCCATGCAACGGCCGGAAATTTCACGCCAACCACTGATTTTACGCGCCATAATCCCATATTCCATGCCAAACTTCCTGTCTTTGCACCAAATCATAAAATAATTTGTCGGAATAAAATGGCCGCAAACCGGGTTGATGAAGGGGAATTCACTACTCGCAGGGCTGAAATGGCTGAAAACCCGGAGGTTTATGGTACAAAGAGGGTTGTATCCAATAACCACACCCTCTTCAACATGCTAACCCCTACCCAGAAAGAGTATGGCCTGTCTGACAATCTGCCACTGTGGGACTTCGACATTCTAGATGAGGTCCCTCTACCGGGTTTTGAGGTGGATACCCCGCAGTCATGGGTGACCTGTGAAGACGACCTTCCTTGATACAACATCACCAATAACGGTAACCCTTCTAGAGAAACCAGGAACATGGATGTCTATGTTCTCAACCCCAGGACCAGGACCATTGCAGGAGGTGACCCTGTCGTGGAGAGTTCATCGACCCTCTACGCGAGCACTTTCCATCAGAGCATCACTGGCGAGATTAAGGGTTGGCTGCAGGACTGGGATCTGTGTTCTGGAGGCTATTTCACCAGCGAGTGGGCCTGGGCGTACTAGGTTCGCCACACATGTGAGCAATTTGGGGCTAAGCTACATCACATTGGTCTATTCGAGGCAGTGTGGACATTGCAGTTCCACTTCTACTGACAGCCTGACCTTGGACCGGAGCTATTCACTCGGTGGTCCCCCTGACACCAACACATTCCATCTTCACCACGGGTAAGTCAGAATCAGTCTCTAGGACATCCAATACATCATAGGCATCCCTTTGGAGGGCCATCAATATGATGAGTTCCTCCCGTTGATGAACATATGGGGTGACAGGTCTCGAATCCCCATACTGACGTGGCACCTGCTGGAGTTGGCTAAAGAGAAGTTGAAGGTCAAGGATTTCCTGAAGGACATCGCCTACAAGGAATGGTTCAGCCTGTTCCTAGATAAGGATATGAAGTTCAAGATGCCAAGGCGGGGAAAACGTTGTCCAACCGCGGTTTAGAGGAGCAAGAGAGGATCCTACTGGAGGATCCTGGAGGCGGGAAAATACCAATCATGGGGCTACAGTATCAATGAGGCCCGGGACCTGAATTTCGGGTATGCTGGATTCCTTTCCATATTTCTGAGTGAGTGGCTCTTGCCGGTATGGGACGCAAGGATGGGCATCCGTCCATCGACTCTAGTGATGGCAGGAATCATTGCTGCCAACAAGAGGTTCAACCTGGGGGTCCCCATGCTGGCTCGGCTGTAAGCCATCTTAGGATGCATCTTGAGAGTGGGATCGCCTAAGAGAGTATGTGGACCCGTCCAGATCTTCCATGGCTAGGTTTCGGCTTACTGTTGTGGCTATACCTTCCCAAATGCCATCCGTCCCACCGGCAATGGCCTGAAACCCTCTCTGCTTAATATTGTCGGGGTCATGCCAAGGACTCTCAATGAGGAGGGGGTATGGATCAAGATTAGTAACCATGCCAACTTCGCCTTCAGCCCATTCCCCACCCCAACTGGTCACCTGATAAATGATGGGAAAGGCTCGCTGGAGCAGAAAGAGTACTTCCAAAGCATCATAGGTGGGGTGCTCGTGGCCTAGATTGATGGGAAGATTCTATGTGAGCCTTATGTGCCATTCAGGTTTTCTAGGTAGTTCAGATGCCTCCAGCTAATGCTGAAGAGAGTATACACAGATGTCTGATAGGAGAGGTATCCCTTTGTTCTTCGTCAGCTATGGCTGATGTTTACAACCTACAGCTCCGACGACATCATCACTTTTCCTCCTACCAAAGTCAACGCTGGCCTCTCAAATGAGTATGCTGAACATTGGACCATAGAATACCCCGAGGGGCTTCTTAGAAAGAGATTCCGACATATCAAGGTCATCAGTATGGAACCTTAGTGGTGAGAGAGCTGGCAGGGTGCCGCTAGGGGAGGAGGACTAAAAGCGCCTTAGGAAATGGGGCCTACACAGGCTGAGACCTTAGCAGTGGGGGCGTCACATGGCGTGGCTGCACCCTCGTTGGCTGAATGAGGAGGGACCCATGGTGTAGCCAGAGAACTTCTTGGGAATAAAATAAGATATTTTCTTCAAACTTCCCAGGATTCCATCTTCCCTGCACTGTGGTCGGCTTGGATAACCCCATGACAGTCAATGAGTACTGAATCCCTCTGGCAGAAGATAGTGCGAGACGGGATCCAGCTGCCGGAATTCGGGCTTGTCTGGGTCACCGATAGAGTGAGCTTCCATCAACAACATGAATAACTGACAACCATGGACACATACGCATGTCAACAGGGTCATCGTGTGGATCCACCTCTCTTGGTGAAGGTGCTGCTCGGCCAGGAGCTTGATTCAGAGAGGATGCTACTGGGGGAAGATGACAGCAATGAGGAGCCAGCATGCAGCGAAACATGAGAGGAGGTAGAAGGGGAAGGGGAAGGTAAAGTAGAATGAGAAGGGGATCCCGAAGATGAAGGGTCGCAAGGGGTGTCCCACCAAGGGAGTCTCCGGGAGAGCGGCGAGATCATCAGCTCTGATATGGATGTGACCAAGCTGCTCGAGGTAGTCTTCGACCCTTATATTTCTTCTCTTTATTATCTTTCCATTGAAACCCTTAACCCACCTTCCTATTCTTACTCAGGAGCACATCAGCGTTGAACAAGTTTCTCTAGCCAAAGGAGGGGAGGAAGCGTCAATATGGCAAGTCGGGGCACCGATTCTCATTTTTGAGCTGACAAGTGCTGAGGGATCCCCCGACACGACAGCTCCTGTAGCGGCCAGAGCACTAGAGGATAATGCCTTGGGTTCCTGTAAGTTCCTTAATTTGATACCGGTACTCACTGTCGAAGGACTCAACTGATCAAGGTGCTCCTTGTCTGTACATTGATCACGGCGCTGGAGGCTTGTCTGGCTGCTGAGCCCGAACCATCTGTTAGCGTGCCGATGGAAAACATGCCGCCCCATCCAGAAAATTCCTCCCAAACTGAGTTGGATTTGGAAATTGGTGAACAAGGATTGGTAGACATCAGTGGTGCTACCATCGGGGTAGGGTCAGAAATAGATGCAGGCACCACCAAGATCGAGGGGAGAGAGGAAGGTCACCCAGATGTTGAGGAGCCTTTTCCCCTGGGAGGAATCTCTGAGGAAGACTCTGCTGCTACCCTGTTGGCTATATTCCTTATCTATCAGCCCACTGATCCCAAAGAAATTGACGATTTAGATTTGGAAGCGGACAAGGAGAGTTGGATGACACGATGCAAGGGATGGAAGTGCATCCGACATTTTCTCAATCAACCCCAGGGGGAATGGCTAAAGCAGATGGGGTCCCTCCACTCCTGGATGTGCTTCCTATATGCTGGACGGTAGGATTCTCAACGTCTTTACCTGATGGTCCCTGAGTACATGTCTAAGAAGATGCGTGAGAGTAGCCGGCATGCCGACGTCATCCGGTGCCAGGAGGAGTTGGGGAGTACCCGGGCATTTCTGAGGGAGAAGTAAGAGGTCTGAGGCCTTGAGGAACAGGTGAAAGAGCATGAGGTATTCATTGCAAACTGCTCTGAGATCATGGAGAAGTTGAGGGACCAGCTGGAAGATGCTCAAGGTCAACTCATAGAAGCGAGTCGTGAGATAACCGAGCTCCAGGCTGAACAGGCGCAGGCACAGGCCAGGGCTAGCGAACCGCGCTCCGTGGCTGCTGATGAAGAAAGAGTTCTCAGGGGATGGGAGGCAGTACTAGAGGCCACCAGCCAAAAGGTGGAGGTTTTGGAGAGATCTATCATGGAATCCGACCCTTAGGGGCTCTGTTTTGGCCAAACCCATAAACTTGTCCCGCATTACTAATTTCTGTTCTTTTGAACTGTTTGTATAGACAAATTTACTTTCCCCTTTGCTTAACATACTTGTCCCTTTGGTTTATCATGCTCAACTATAATCTCGAAATAAATAACAATCCATCCCTAAGATCAAATGGGCCGTGAGAAAAAAGGAGGCTCGTACTATCACTTTGTTTGATTGTGGGAGCGTCAACCAAGCTTCGGGCATTCGAAATTTGAACCCAGATTTCTGAGGAGAAGAGGGAGGCCCATCCAAAAGAAGAGGACCTCAGACCTATCAATGTATCATCTTCTTAATGTGCTCTAGCACATGGGAGGGGCAATGCCAGGGGCATTATAATTAGTCTGAACATAGGGGAATGAGAAATGTGAATCACATTACCCAAATTCGGAACACTATGGGATAGGCATAGTAATAAAGGATGAATGTTGACTGTATTCGAAACAAAACATCCCCTTTGCACTAGCCTGGAATGGGGACAAAAAATGAGGGTTGACCACTGACTATGTTCGCAACACAGGGCATAACTCAAACATCGTTGATTAGTATTCTGGAACGTTGGCCCAGGACAGTAGGCGGACCATAGGTCGAGCATCCATACTGTTAGGGGGTCCCTCTAGATGTGATCAGTCTTCCAGAACATTGGCACAGGACAGCAGGCAGACCATAGGTCAGACATCCATACTTTTAAGGGGTCCCTTAAAATGTGATCAGTCTTCTGGAACGTTGGCCCAAGACAGCAGGCGGACCATAGGTCAGGCATCCTGTTGGGCAAAAATCCCTCAAGGTATCATTGAAGCCTTTTTGAGGTGATTGTGTTTGTTGACAAAGTGGACATCTAAGTTGTGATTGTTGACAAAGAGGATTTCATGGTGGAATGTCGAGTTCAAGAGCTGAGGTCAACGATCCAAGTTTTATTCAAGAACGTCGATAAAAGGAATGGAAGATCTGGAGGCGGTACAAAAGAACAGATACAAGGTGACGCTGTTTTCCAGTGTTTGCCAAATTTTTGGGCCTGAAAATCGGCAAATGAAGAAAAGTGTTTTTGGCAAAGGGACTTGCGCGCCGCGAACATTGTGTACATGAAACTTGCGTGCCACATGTTTTTCAAGATCAGAAGATCAAAATATGGCAAAGGAAGTAGGGTCGCGCAAGTGTGGGAGTTGGTCGCGCAAGTGTCCAAAAGGGAGGAGACTTGCGCGCTGAAACTGCGTCGCGCAGGTGACTTGCGCGCCGACGCGCAGGGGGGTCGATTTGCCTATAAATACTAGACCACCCCCCTTCATTTCTCACCGGAGTTCAAGACGAGAGCTCCCGTCGCGCAGGTGTGGTGGTCGCGCAGGTGGTGTGTGTGGTCGCGCAGGTGGGACTTGCGCGCCAGTGGTTGAAGTTGTGCGCCGGTGTTAGAAGTTGCGCGCCGGTTTGCAGTTGCGTGCCAATAGTGGTTTGGGCGTAAAGGGAAGAGAGTCGCGCAAGTTTGGAGTTGAGTAAGCTTGTGTCGCGCAAGTGTCAGAGGAGGACTTGCACGCCCGTTGTGACTTGCGCGCCGATACTTGCGCGCCGAGGTTGACTTGCGCGCCAAGTAAGGTTTTGTTCCCGCAGTGATTTTCAGACTGTGTGGAAGCTGGAAGTTTGCCCGATACCTTCGGTGCAAAGAGATATTCATCAACGGGTGAAAGTTAAACATCAACAGAGCATCTACATACAAGAGAAGATGCATTCTTTCATGAAAATGAAGAGACCTACAGGTCTATAAACTGTGAGTGGATTCCATCCAAGAGCAGTGAGCTCAGGAAGAGGAAGAAGGTGATCCTCTCCACCGGCAGTGATCCAGAGAGAGAGAAACAGGGAGTGACCCTTGGGAAAGTAGTGAGCTGACCCTAAACATTGTAAAGGCAGTGAGCCTGGGCATAGAAGTGATCTAGCCCGAACATTGTAAACCACAGCTAGTGAAGTTAGTGGATCTTGGTACGAACCGGCAACTTGTTGGCATATGCTCCTTGGACGTAGCCCTTAGTGGTGAACCAAGTTAAAATCGATGTGTCTGCCTGGTCGCTTCTCTGCATTGCACTCAAAGCATTATCATCAGATAAACTTGAAAAGAACTGAGCATAGTATACACACAAGAGCAAACAAAGTGACCCTTGTAACAAAGAGGTCAAGATCCAGTGGGGCAGGAAGTATTTTGAAAAAGAATATCCATACCCTGATTCACCCCCCCTCTCAGGGTACATAGGCCCCTATTGGCCCTAACACATCCATACTGTTAGGGCGTCCCTTGAAACGTGAAAGAGGATGAAGATCCAAATAAAGGGGCACAAAAAGTGTAGAAAGTTAAGTGGTGGTTTTTTCACATAGAATCAAACACTCCCAAGATTAAACCACCATGGTGGAAGCACATTAGGTGAGCACATCAATCTGATCATGGATCATCCCTACTTTTAGATAGGAACTCTCTGGTGAGGGAACTGTCGCTTCCCAATGTCATTATGGGGAATCTCGAATTTTTTCATGGAAAATGTTGTAGTTACACAATTACCTGAGAAGTCAGGCCAAGGGGCTGACAGTTAGAGGGGGATAGACTTGTGATTCCCAGGGCTGGACCTGAGATGAAATGTCCGGGTGTTCCTACATATCCCATAAGGATGGGAATAAAGCCGCACTTAGTTCTGGAAATGGTCTTAGTTTAAGGTCTTAGAACTCAGACCAAGGATGGGTAAGGAGAGAAAGAGACACATGGTAAGGTGGTTACGAAACCCGACGTGAATGAGTACATAATCCCTACTTACCATGTGTTCCTCGGGGAAGTGTTCCAGTCAAGGTACTGATCACGAAAGTTAGGCTGGGTCTGTGGGAAAGTGCCCGAGCGCTCCTACGTATCTCATGAGGTTAATAATAAAGCCATACGTAGTTCTTGGATGGTGTCACGGCATGGTAAGGTACCTGTGCAAAGGATGAAAGGGGCGTGATGGTCTAGCCCTCGCACCAAAAGAAGTGGCATTTGATGTATCTTGTTTGTCCTTTATGGTGAATGGTTTTTCTTTTGTGGAGTGACTGACCTAGGGTATAAATTTCTAGCATCACCACAATAATCAAGCCATATAAGGGAATTGACAAATGGTATGGTAAATGACTGATACCCATCGTGATGTCCTCTATGATGAGCTCATCACAATGAAGTGCTGTTTTTTGTCGTGCGGCCGGGACGATATCATCACAGTTTAGGGTCATGTGGTAGGACCAAACAACACAGTTTAAAGTCATATGGCTTGGACATGGAGGAATGCACGTGACGCGATAAAACATACCCAACATGAATGTGGATGAGGTCCAGATCATCACCGCACGCACCTTTGGGAAAAGAGCCTCGGGCCAAGAGGCCGACGAGGGCCAAAGGACAAGGGGCAGGAGAGACTAGATCCCAGGTGAGCTAGACCTAGAATCCTGATGTTCGGTGATCCCAAGTATCCCATGGGGATGAGGATTGAGCTTCACATAGCCCTTTATGAAGATCTTAGTTTATGGTCTTAGAGCTCAGACCGTGGGAGCCCCTAAGGACACCGTATTGCAGCTTTGTCCCCCTGACTTCTAAAGGTGCACTGATGGATAGTGCCAAGAGTGTCGAGATTCCACCTGGACATGATGGGGTGAAAAATAATGTGAATCATTAAACCAAAATTCAAGGCCTTAAGGGACTGGTGTGATGACAGAGGATTACTGCTGACCATGTTCACAACACAACATCCAGTCGCAATAGCCTAAAAAGGGGACAAACAAATGAGCATCAACTGCTGGATATGTTCACAATGCGGGATTTGTATCAATTTGTTGTCTAAAACTCTCAGGGTTGTTGGCCCATAATGGTAGGAGATCCCTTAGGCGTGGTATCCAGGCCATTTTTTGGGGGTCCCTTTGGGTGTGAGAGATAACAGGGGCCCAAATGAAGGGGAACATAAAGCTTGACAAGTGGAAGGAACTTGCCTAAGTTGAATCTGAAACTCCTAGTGCTAGACCAGAGTACTATGAACATATATGTGGACCACTGTAATGGGTCGAGGGACTCAATTAAAGGGTGGACAAGAGATGGAGGATTCCCGGGAGTAGGGTGCATGGCACCAAAAACCCTGTACCACACCTATATATCCCCCTCGTGGAGAGGGACATGCCAAGGGGACTAGGTGACCATAAGATCAGGTAGATCTCTTAAGAGATGGGTTGGACCTGAAATCTAGATGTTCATGTGGTCCTACGTATCCCATAAGAATGGGAATCAAGCCGCACGTAGTTCTTGAAAGTGGCACCCAGGGGTAAGATACCCTATCAAAGGGGGGTGTACGGCACGATGAACAACCCGACGTGAATGAGGACATAATCCCACACCACATCGTACACTCCTGGAAGAACTGGGGATGGAGTCCAATAAGGCCAAGGGGCCTAAGGCTGGGCCTCGATCAGGAATGCCTGACTAGCTTGCAGTTTAACATCATGTAAGACGAGCTTGCAGTTTAAGGTCATGCGAGACTATAGGGGCCCAAATGTAGTACCAAATTCATTTTAAGGTCATGCAGGACCAAGTCCTCAGGAAAAGTATTGCTTGAGGAACTTGGCATTGGTGGGAGGAGTTATACGCTCACCATCTATGGTCACCAGGAAGTATGCTCCATTGGGATATGAACAATGAAAGGCCCTTCCCATTTAGGCTCCAACATGGGTGGTTTCCTACAGGGGATCATTGGCACTGTGAGGGTTAATACCAAGTTACCTTGCAGGAAAGAGCGGAGGTGAACCTTCTTGTTGAAAGCTCGATCCATCCTGCTCTGATGCCCCTCTAGGTTGTACAGGGCACAAAGCCTATTCTCGTCCAGTGCTTCCAAATTTTCTAGACGGATTTCAGCCACTCTATCTGGTTCTTGATGGTCATAGAATACTATGCGCAATGAGTGAAATTGAATCTCGATGGGTAGGACGGCCTCCGTTCCGTACACCAGGGAATATGGGGTCACCTGGTTGGAATTACGAGTCGTCGACCGTTAAGCCCAAAGGGCGTTGGGGAGCTTATCCGACCAACTCTTATTGTTCTGACCAACCATTTTTGTATAATGTTAGAGAGGGTATTATTGAACACCTCAACTTGGCCATTTTCTTGCGTGTGATAGTTGGAGGTATGGTTGGAGGGAATGTTGTACGTGGAGTACAATTTCTTCAGCTCGGCTGCTCAAAAGTTGGTGTTGTTATTGGTGAGGATAGTGTGAGGTACCCCAAATTGACAGATGATATTGGACCTCACGAAGTTGATGATAGAGTGGGCCTTGACTTCCTTGAGTGGAATTGCCTCTGCCCACTTGGAAAAGAAATCCGTAGCGGTCAGAATGAACTGGCATTGGCGAGCTATTGCTGGTGGGTATTGTCCCACGACATCTAACCCCAAGACTGAAAAGGGCATAGATTACTTGGTAGTATGGAGAGGCTACGGTAGCTGATCCACAAAGTTATCATGAACTTGGCATGCATGGAACCTCTTGGTGAACTCGATGCAGTCGTGGATCATGGAGGGCCAAAAATACCCTAGTCTCCGAATCTGGAGGGGCAGCTTTGGCCCAGCCTAATGCGCGCTATAGGAACCGGAAAGAACCTCTTGCATGACCTCTGGAATCTCGACTCCTTGAAGGAAAAAGAGGAGAACACCATAAAATCCGCGTTTATAGAGTATATAATCAATGTTGGGACCACTCTAAAGGGAAAACTGCAGCGCGCAGTGTCGGATTTAGTCACGCTCGACCCGGTTTGATGGGAGATTACCATGTTGGAGGTATTCGACCAAGGGTGTCCTCCTATCAGTAATTATTTCGATCACCGCTTCTAAAGAACCTAGGGTTCCTGATTTAGAGGCACCGATGGTAAGATGGTTTACTTGCGGGCCGTCATCATCCTCTGGGGTGACGGGAGAAATGACTCTCCGGTACACCACATGGATAATCAGATCATCCTGCTCGAGCTCTACAAGAGATGCGACCAGGCTGGCCAAAGAATTTACTCGACCGTTCTGTGACCGAGGGATGTGAATAAACTCTAGACAAGAATAAAACTAGGCCATTATCCTGAGAGTGCATTCTAACAACAGTATGAGCTCTAGCTTTATGACAACATATTCTCCATTTACCTGCATGATGACTAGCTCGGAATCCCCTTTCACATGAAAATGAGGCACATCGATCTCAAGGGCCAGCTCAAGACCAATAATGAGGGCTTGATACTCTGCCTCGTTGTTAGTGCAACCTTCTGATAACAGGAATGAGTAAGGCAATATGGCTTGCGCCGGTGTGATAAAGATGACACCCAGGACCATTCTATTGAGCCTAGGATTGTTGAGTCTCTTACCGGTGGGGCTCCGGGAGGCACCATCAAAGTGTATTTTCCAACATGGGACGACATGGTCTACTGAGAGGATTGCCTCATCAGGAAAATCCAGGTCCAGGGATTGGTTCACAGAGGTTGGATGGGAATCTAGGAAGTCATTCAATGCCTACCCATTGATAGCCTTCTGGGGAATGAACCTGATGTTGAACTACTAGAGGATCACATCCCACCACGCTTGTCGGCTAGTCAACATGGGGCGATTCAAAATGTACTTCAGTGGGTCTACTCGAGAGACCAACTATACCTCATGGTGCTGCAGGTAATTCCGTATTGTCTACACAGTAAATACGAGCACAAGACAGCCTTTCTCAATGGCGGAGTATCTAGTTTCCATATCGAGGAGCATGAAGATGAGGTAGTAGAGGCTGTTCTCCTTCCCCTCATTGTTCTTCTGGGTGAGAAGGGTGCCAAGGGATCATTCTAGGGCGGTGACATAGAGAATCAGCAGCTTCCTGGAGATGGGTGGCATCAAGACCAGAGGCTGGAGAAAATATTGCTTGATCTCCTCAAAGGTAGTTTGGCACTCCTCATTCCACTCATAAGCAATGCCCTTATTCATGAGCCAGGAAAAGGGATTACACTTTCTAGCCAGATTTTCAATGAATCGGCGTATGTAGGCTAAGTGGCCTTGGAGACCTCGAAGCTCCCAAATATTACTCGGGGGAGGAATCTAGTTGATTGCCTTGATCTTATCTGGGTTGATCTTGATACCTCGGTATCGGACAAAAAAGTCAAGAAACTTCCCAAAGGTGACCCCAAAGGAAAACTTCAATGGGTTCATCTTCAGGAGGTGGGAATGGAGGAAACCAAACAATTTCTCTAGGTCCTTGAGATGGTCCTGACGCTGGTGAGATTTGACTACCAGGTCATCCACATAACATTCCACCAACGTTCCCAGGATTGGATTGAATATGTGATGCATGGCCCGCTGATAGGTGGCACCTTCATTCTTTAGGCCAAAGGGCATAACCTGGTAACAGAAAGTACCTTGGGGAACCCTGAAAGCGGTAGATTCCTCATCTTTGGGGGCCATCTGAATTTGATTATATCCAGAGTAACCATCCATGAAGGAGAGGCCTTGGAATCCGGCCGTAGCATCGATCAAAAACTCTGTCACTGGAAGGGGAAAATCATCCTTTGGACAGTGATGATTGAGATCTCAGAAGTCGACACATACTCTGATCTATCAATTATTATTTATGAATGGAATGATATTGTCTAGCCACTTGGGGTACTGGAAATCCTTGATGAAGTTGGCTCTGATGAGCTTGTCAACTTCGGCCTCGACCATGGCACCGTGAGACAGATGCATCTTTCTGGGAGATTACTTGAACCCGTAATGGTTTGCCAGAAGACTGAGGCGGTGGATGGCTACCTGAGGATCTAGTCCTGACATCTTGTTGTAACTCTAGGTGAATACATCACAGTGCTGTTTAAGAAATCCTATGTACCTCTACTTCTCCTCGAGAGATATAGTGGTGCAGATCAATGTGGGTCTCGGATCGGCCTCGCTCCCGAGGTTCACCTGTACCAACTTGTCGACCGTGGATGATATTCCTTCCTCAAAGGAAGGGGGAGCATCCTCTATATCTTCTTCTCCACTTAAGGAGAGATCCTCCATGGGGGAAGCTGGTTCTGAGCTACCAAACCCTGATGGGAGACTGCTACCTGCTTGTGCGGCTGTGGTCATTGTATCGGGGTACTCTGGCACCACTAAGACCATGGCTATGAAGGCTATCGACCCGATCCCATCTGGTCTTTGACCCATGGGTCCATGATTGATAATATCAAAGTAGTAGTGGCATGTCGGCGGAAGCTGACTTATCCCAACCTGGTGAAACAGAAAAGTATGACAGACTTCCATTTCCCTGAGCCGGACGTCTCGATACCTGACGGGAGTGGGAGGCTCTGGGATCACTGGAGCCTGATTTGTATAAGAATACCAAGTGATCCTCTGACACCCCTGGATTTGGGATCATGATTTCCCCTTGTCCCGGAAATGACAAAACACTACCCCATATCGAGGGTTGTGGCCTCCAACCGATGGATCGGGAAGACATAGGCGTCATTCAGGCCCATCCAAGGGTCTTTCGTAGTAGCAATAGGCTCAACCAATCTTTCTTGGACTTGATTATCCTTGCTCTTGTAATAATAATCATCCAAGTAGCGGGATTCAAAAGAGGTGAATGGAAATGCATCACCTTGGAGTATGCCTACTCGACCATTAAGGGAGTACTTGAGGCATTGGTGATATGATGAGGGGATGGCCGCATGAAAATAGAGCCAAGGCCGACCCATCAATGCATTGTACTCGGTGTCTTGGGAGACAACCATAAATCCAGTACTGAAAACTAGGCCACTGAACTGGGTCTTTACAAATATGTTTCCAATATGGGTCTGTTATGTCCTGTCATATCCCTGAATCCTTAAATCGGAGGGAGTCAGGTCATCCTCAAATATCCTTAGCTTCCTTAGTGTCCCTGTAGGGATAAGGTTGATCCTGGAGCCAGTGTCAACAAGACAGCGACGAACCTCCATGCCATTGAATTGGCCGGTGATATATAGCGGGTGGATGTGCCCCTGTACGGGGGAGATTTCATCCTCTCCTGAGAAGGAGATGACGGCCTGACATTCACCATTCTCAAATGCTTCAGCATGGAAGGATTCTACAGCTTCTACCTCTGTCTCAAACTGGAGGGGGCTTCTTAAAGCATCGGTGAGTGCTTCACGCATATCTGGCGATAGGCAAAGGGCTTAAAGGATGGAAAACCTTGCTGGGATACAGGTGCGGTGCTTCAGAACATCATAATTCTGGAATAGGTGTGAACTTCTGATTACATGAGGCCGCTCTACGATGGAAGGAATGGCGGACCCTGCCGGCTGGACCAGCGGCTGATTGGTACTGGGGACATCCCGTTGCTCACTAGTCGAAGCTCGGAGGGTAGCTGCCGGATGAGGACCAGGCGACTGAGATTGTCCTGTAGCGAGGCGAAGCTGGTTGCGATACGGCCAAAGTGGCTCTTCCTGATCCAGTAGCACAAATGGTGACAGAGGCGGGCCTGTTGACAATGGATGAAGAAGCTGTGCGTGCTGAGTTATGTGATGGACCTGCTGTCTGGTCTCAATGGTGTGCATGACCTGGCTGGAGGTGCCAACTAACATGCCTCGATGACCCATTTGGTCGCAGTTCCACCGAAGTTGGCATTGGCTGGGGACATTGGGTAGGTTCGTCTGGTGCCCCCCCTCGTCGGGAGTCATATAGGGATTTACCAACTCGACGGTGTTCACCAAAGCGTACCCTTGACTATCACTTGATGAATCATCCACCCCTGGGCGGATTCTGGGAGGGATGACCATCTCCGGGGGCATGAAGTTGCTGAGAGTGCTGGACGAAGATGGAATTGGTGGGGTGAATTGCTTCTTCTTGCACCGCTGATGCTTGCTCTTCTGGGAAGAGGCCAACTGAGATGATGATGTGAAGGGGTGGCCGTAGCTTCTAAAGCCTCCGGCTGATTCAGGCGTTAACGAATAATGCCATGGGCACGAGTGACCATCCTATGATCCATCCAGTCGTTATACTTCTAGGACCCGCAGTCAGGAACCTGCTACCACTCGCCTCCGTCGTCGTTACTACTAGCTAATCTCACAAAGACACCCGCCACTTATGCTAGGGTTGGGCCCAACCTGACTATGTTGTTGTTAATCTGGTCTTGGAGCCAGTACTTGAACACATATCATTTCTTGATGGTGTTCCCCAGGATTCGGTGACAAGGGAAGTAGTTGGGGTGATTAGTGAGATGCACCTCTTCTGGCTTCTGGCACTCAGGCAGCCGTACGATTCTCTGCTCTAAGGCGCTGTGGAAGTAGTCGGGGACCTGATTCTTATCGAATGAGTAGGTCTAATTCCTTCTGTCTGGAAAGGGGGATCTAGGAGCCTGACCCTAGAAGGGGTCCGGAGGAGCTAGCCGAGAGGGCGGAACTTGATTATCTCTCCTCGGCGTAGGTGGCGCGTTACGCAGAGGTGCCTGCCGATTCTGGGGTGGGCGCTGCTGGGATGGAAACTGTACCCACGGGAGAGGGCCTTTGTGAGGCTGTGGAGCTGGCTCCACTGGTATCAATTTTAGCTACCTGGGGGCCACTATCTGGGCCATGGTGGTAGGCTCGGCTCTGGAATATCTCCTTGCTGGAATTGCAAGGGGCCGCAGGTGTGCTTGGATAGACTGTTGCAGGGCTTCTTCGAGGGGTTGGGCCTTATCCGAGAAGTCTCGGAACCTTCTGGGATAATTTTGAGTGATCAGGGAGGGAACCGGTTTTTTCTTGACATTCCCCATGCACATTTTCAATAATTTCTCCTGAGTCAACAGCATTTTAATAGAGTATGTAAGCCCCTTCCATCGGGTGATGAAGTCCGCGACTCGCTCATCGGGCCTTCTCTTGCACCTAAAGAGGTTTGCGATGTTCGTCTTTCGGGTGGTAGAGCTGAACTGGAAAAGGAACTGCCTTTGAAGTTCCTTCTAGCTTTTCACAGATCCAATGGGGAGCTGGCTGTACCAAAAGAATGTCGGCCCCTCCAGCGTCTGAACAAAGAAACGTAGCTTGGTGGCCTCCTAATGCGCTAGAGTCCCAGACAAAGGCCCACACCTTGAGTTGAAGTAGGCCAGGTGCTGCGGAGGGTCCCCTATCCCATTAAAGGGGGAGAAAGTGGGATTTCTGAATCCCGGGGGTACCAACATGTCATCCACCCATGCTGGGTATGGATTGTCATCCGGTGGGACAACCACTTGTCGTGTTTCCAAAGCTTCCAGGTGGGCAATGAGCACTGCCATCGGATCATCCGGACGGGGGTCCCGGTCCTGATGAGGATTCCTAACCACGAGCGCATTATCCGGATCTTCAATGCGGTAGCCAATCTCAGAAGCTCATGGAGCGACTGTTGGAGCGACCCTTGGGGTGGATGAAGGTGCCCAGACGGGGTTCCCTGGGTGGTCAAGTCGTTCAGGAGGGTTCGGTGAGACATATCGTGCCCTCTTGTCGTGAGCTTCGGCGTCCGCCCTATTAACAAATATGGCATGATCAGGGTTGCCTAGGAGAATCTCACTGAGGGGTAGTTGTTCCTTCCCTTGATGCCCCGTCCTAGGATCACCATAGTCGGGTCGTCGCTCTGCAATGCTTTCATCTAGAAGTTAATCGACTAACTTCTTCTACTCAGCAAGCTGCTAGGGCAGCGCAGCCTTCTCGGGGCCCTCTTTCATCTTCTGCACTGATGTCGACGGGTCAGAGTGCTTGATAGGACCAACATTCTCTTTGCCTTTACTTAAATTCCGGCTTAGTACCAATGCTTCGGTGGGTGGAGGGAGACCTAGGAGGTTCCTCTGCAGGCGAGTGATCCTTCCTGATGTTTCTAGTGGCACCACGTCCTTAGGGGGGACGCCCCCATCGAGATGTCCCAGCTCATTCGACTCTCCTGTCAGATTGGTCATATTGACCTCCACTCTTCCTGGGGGCATGTCCTCACTACAGCCAAGTGAGTTAGGCTGCCGGAGAATCGCACTAAAGAGGAGGGAAATGTACTGCCCCCAGCCACGAACTTGCACGTGGGGGGGTAGCCTCCTCGATAACTCTGTGGAGTACTTTAAAACTATGAACGCACTATTTTAGTAGGGTCCTGTGGTTTCCAGGTGACTCAGGGTGTCAGACCACATGGAGTGCGGCCAGGTCAACCAGACGACATTGTTCGCTGATGCCTTCGAGGTTCTCTTGGATCCCAGGATAAGTCACCCACTGGTGGCGAAGATAGAGGTGAGTCACCCAGAGGTTCTGGTAGAAACATTCAAACTCCATCAGGGTGAGTGATTCTGGCATACTAAACTTTGATCCTGTGACAGGCCAAAAATTCTTAGGGAAGTGGCCCACTGTGAGGATGGTCCATAAGTTCCCCGGCTCAGGTCCAGGGTATGGCCTTTGATTTCCCCACTCATCAACTGAGGGTGGCTGGGGAACTGGCAGCGGCGGTGAGGCAGGCTGCTGGGATGACAGGATGGCTGGTGGAGAATATGGCGAGTGGGCTGATTGGGCGCCAAATCTTGGGTTGTCCCCTGAGGATTGCAGCGACCTGGCCGCCATGTCATGATAAGATGGACCGACGACCAGAGCTCCTGACACAATAGTTGTGTCTGCCGAGGGTGGGTTACTCCCCATCTCTTCCGTCATTGACCCCTAAAATATCATTGAGGTAAAGTGTGCTTCCAGAGACGGTGGTGGCGACTGCATGGTCGACCCCTAGAAACATGCCAGGGTATCGTCCTCCTGGATATACCTTCAGAGGGAAGCAAGGATCCTGTGGATCTCGTATTCAGGGAGCACAAGGCTGATGCGCCGCGTTCCTGCCCCAACCCTTGACTTGGAGAACTGAGGGGAGGGCTTCTACGCTGAATCGTACTCCTCCTCAGAGTCTGAGAAGTGGAATGGCCTGATTCATTCCTGGCCTTCTCTTGGATTCCTCTTGAAGCAGAGACGAACTGTTCTTCTGCCTCTGGATGGTTCTTCAGGACAGGGCTGATTTCCGACATGGGGTCCTCCGGCTGTACTAGTGCTGGGGTGGAGAAAGTTTCCACCCGAAGAAGCTGGGGTGCGAGGAGCACCAGGTCAAATGTTGAAAGGGACACGGGGAGGACCTCCGTGCTGGGCATTGGTGAAGTTGGGTTGTCTTCCACCTCTCCGATTGCTGGGGTAAGGAGGACCTTCACTGATCGGAATGGGGACATGGGGAGGACCTCCATGTTGGTGAGTGACTGGATATGCAATGTCTCTATGCTTGCGGTCCGCGGCAGGGGGAGTGACCCCGTACCAAGTGTAGTGAGCATGGGAAAGACCCCCATATGGAGTGTTGCTATCACAGGGAAGAGCCTCACCTGGGTTGAAGGTGGCACGAGGTAGACCTCCAAGTCGAGGTTGGAAGTAGGGAGGGCCCGCACATTCCGTAGTGGTGGTGTGGAGTGAGCCTTTGCACTGGACGACACTGCTATGGATTGGTCTGCGGAGGCCATCACATGTGTCGGAAACTGGGAGAGTAGACCAAACCTGCCCGTGGGGCAGTTGGGGCCTCAATCTGGGTCGGGTGTATAGCTTCCCCTGCTCAATGTATGCAGAGATTTGGGAATATGAACCAGTGGTGGCTTGGCCCACATTAGTCGCTGACATTGACGCCCCACATCGAGTGTCTTCTTTTTCTCATGCCTGATGCTAGCGTCGGGTCAGGTGGACTGGAGACAGTGGTGCAGGCGCGTGGACTACCTGCTCCTCGGCTCAGGGAACCGGGTGGTGGCGTTGACACAGCCTGGTGGGGGCCCTCACCAGGAGTCCTTGAAGCGGGACTCCGATCGGGCCGGCCAGGGTACCTTGTACTTTGTCGACGTAGGGGAGGGAGCTGTCGAGGCACTCCAGGGAGAAGCTACAAAGCGATTGAATGTTGGGGTGGGGAGTAGCGGCTCCCTGTGCGGCCCTCGGGGGTGGAATGGACGGTGAGGTGTAGCTGCCTCAAGATCTAGGCGGTCCATATCCCTGGTGGGGATGACCCCCTCCTCCTCTTACCTGCGTACAAGGTCATTGATTATCCTTAGCTGGATGATATCTGATGGTGAGAGGGGGCATGGGCATCTGGAAGTTGTGGCGGTCGCAACCATCATGGAGGAGGAAGAACTGCATGGGGAAACTGCATCGATATTGCCCATGCCCCTGTGCCGGTGGGCAGATGATCGAGCTCCAGATGCAACGACTTTATTCCTGAAGCAGAGATAGAAACTCATTAATACTGCTAGGAAAATGAATCGACACCCATTGCTCCAATGCTATTCCGTCTTATGTGGTCAGTAAGAGGTATCCACATGGACAACGTCGTAGAACGAAATGCTCAACGTCCTGACTATCCCAACTTCTGGCGAGTTTCACGTCTAGCCTGTTTGGTGGGACCTGGTATCAGATGACAAGGTTAGACGACATGCTTATCCATTGATGTCCTGAATGCTACTAGCCTCCAAGATGAGGAGAAGAGATTCACGTCGGGTTCACCATTTTCTATTTCCGACACTTTCTCAGAGGCGCGCACATCCGTCTGTGAGGACGTGCAACTGTTACCCCGCATTCCCGCTTTCCTGAGGCTGGCATAATCCACTCCTTATTCAAGTATGTCTGCTCCTTGATCAAAATGGGATGATGGGATGCCAGTTCTTCCTTCCATGGATTCCTCCTCGGATCTCGTCACCTAGTCC
Organism: Viscum album; assembly: GCA_963277665.1. Lineage (NCBI taxonomy): Eukaryota > Viridiplantae > Streptophyta > Magnoliopsida > Santalales > Viscaceae > Viscum > Viscum album. The sequence goes on from OY728139.1 coordinate 483,547,265, forward strand.
GGGTCTCCCTCATAGATTTAAAACGTAATTTGTGAAGCTTTTCCCAACACCATATCTTCATTGACACCAGTTAATTACACTGCTTCTATCAGGACCTTCCAAGGGTTCCGATTAGGGAAGAAAACTTCGGTTAGAAGAGTAGTCACGTTGGGGCATCACTAGCGTGTCTTGATGCTGTGGGTTTGCATGTTTGTCTTTTGTCCCTTATCATAGGGATTCTCGAGGGCGCAGAAGCCCTAGGAATCACACATAGAATGCGGGGAATTGTATGCCATAGGCATGTATATGTGGTTTTCCTCATCTTCCCATGTTTAACACAGGGTATGCCACAAGTTTAACATCCAGCGGAGATATATCAAACTGATCGGAACACTAGCTAGAGTGGATCAGATTGAAGAACCCCCTGGAGGGAACACTAATGTTGGGGCCAACACATGGGCGGCTTCCCGAATGCTGTGGAGGGGAATGAGGAGTGAAGTGGCATGATCCCACCGAGATGTGGCAGCCCGGGTAAGAATCGGAATGAATGATGGCTTTGGGCTTGGGTCTCAAAGAAACTTCCTACGTATCCCCGTGGTAGGGAATCAAAGACCGCATAGTTCGATGATACGGTGGGACACCTGAAGAGGCGACCCGTGAGAATGAACGCGTGGATGGGACCCAAAGGAAGTGGAACTCCGGGTTAGGGCATGAGATTCCATAGACGCATGGTCTTGAGGGAGATATCAGGATGAGACATGAGTGATGGGCTTGAGCCTCATAGAGGCCTCCTACGTATCCCCATAGTGGGGAATCAAAGTCTTTTTAGTTTAGGTGGAGAATACAGTTTAGTGTCATGCAGGACGGGTATAGGGGCTTACACTCTAAGGCGGCCCATGGTATTGGTGAACCAACGTGAATAGAGTCATAACGACTGGGTGGTGGGTTTGAACCACATGGAGGCTTCCTGTGTACTATGCCTTAGCACAAATCAAAGTCCCCATAGTTCGGGATGAGATGAAGTTTAATGTCATGTGGGACAGTGGAATTTGGGGATTATATTCTAAGGTGGCCCAAAGTTGGAGTCGGTGAACTAACGTGAAGAGGGACCTGGGGTCCAGGGCGATTGGGGCTTACACTCTAAGGTGGCCCAAGGTGCAAATGGGGCTTGATACACCAACACAGAGATGGTCGAGGCCAATGGTTTGGCGGGCTTGAACCTCATGGAGGCTTCCTATGTACCATACTTTAGCACGGATCAAAGTCCCCGTAGTTCATGATGGTTGGGGAATATGCTCTGAGACGGCCCAAGGTGGTGGGTCTTGAACCTCATGGAGGCTTCCTACGTACCATTCCTTAGCACGGGTTAAAGTCCCCATGGTTCGGGATGGTTGGGGCATAAGCTCTGAGACAGCCCAAGGTGGTGGGGCTTGAACCTCGTGGGGGATTCCTACGTACCATGCCTTAACACGGATCAAAGTACCCGTATTTTGGGATGGTTGGAGCTTACACTCTGAGAAGACCCAAGGTGGTGGGGATTGAACCTCATAGAGGATTACTATGTACCATGCCTTAGCATGGATCAATGTCCCTGTAGTTCGGGATGGTTGGGGCTTACGCTCTGAGACGACCCAAGGTGGTGGGGCTTGAACCTCGTGAAGGCTTCCTGCGTACCATGCCTTAGCATGGATCAAAGTCCCCATAGTTCGGGATGGTTGGGGCTTATGCTATGATACGGCCCAATGTGGTGGGGCTTGAACCTCATGGAGGCTTCATACGTACCATGCCTTAGCACAAATCAAAGTCCCTATAGTTTGGGATGGTTGGGGCTTACGCTCTGAGAAGGCCCAAGGTGGTGGGCCTTGAACCTCATGGAGGCTTCCTACGTACCATGCCTTAGGACGGATCAAAGTCCCTGTAGTTCAGGATGGTTGGGGATTACGCTCTGAGACGACCCAAGGTGGTGGGTCTTGAACCTCACAGAGGCTTTCTATGTACCATTCCTTACCAGGGATCAAAGTCCCTGTAGTTCGGGATGGTTGGGGCTTATGCTTTGAGACGGCCCAAGGTGGTGGGGATTGAACCTCATAGAGGATTCCTACGTACCATGCCTTAGCAAGGATCAAACTCCCCGTAGTTCGGGATGGTTGGGGCTTACTCTCTAAGACGGCCCAAGGTGGTGGGGCTTGAACCTCGTGGAGGCTTCCTACATACCTAGCCTTAGCATGGATCAAAGTCCTTATAGTTCAGGATGGTTGGGGTTTATGCTCTGAGATAGTCCATGGTGTGTCATGGCTGGTGCTCACTCTAATCTCACGGGAGTCATACTTAGTGTGAGAAACAAGAGGCAGCAGAGACCTGATGATCACATCGCGAAGGGTGCATCAGTGGGAAGTGAAAAGGGGCTTACGTGTTGAGCGGTCCATGGTGCTGGGACTTACTCTAGGATGGAGGCCTGAGAGCGATAAAGCACAATGGGAGATGGATTTTGCAACCATGAAGAGAGGATGGGCCCCATTCCCTATCACGTCCTCCGCTGGCCTTGCGGGATAAGGATGAAAGGAGGGAGCACTGTTCCCCACCATGCCCATGGATGGCCTTGGCATCGAGGGAGTGGGGAGGAACCGGGGTGCTGCCTCCTGCAAGAATGGTTAGGGGCTTACACGAGGCTGGATACCCTTCCCCACGAAAAAACGCCAATCCAACAAAGAGGATATCATCCCCTGTGAGGGGTGGTCCCATCCTCGTGGAGACGAGTGGACGTGGAGAATGTCCAAGGTAGGGGGACCCTACGTACGAGGCACGGGGCCATGTCACAGTTTAACGTCATGTGTTGAGGATGAGGTTCTTGGAAGTTTAACGTCCTGCAGCTCAGACGAGGTGGGTTGGCTCCACACCCCTAGGACTTCCCTCTGCCCCTTGTGGAATGGAAGGCATTGGCAAGGTTTTGGCGAGGGGGTGTCATGGGGTGAACCAACGAGGGGTCCCCGTTAGCATGGCTATGCAAAGAAGAAATATCCATTAGCGTGCCTATGCATAGAAGCATGAGGTGGAGTGACGCAACATGAAGAATTGTACAAGGGACTTTGAAGTTACTTCGTACAAGCCTAGGAGGTCATACGGGAAAACTATTTATGATGCGGATGCCCAGGGTGCAAAAGACACTTGCGAATGGCACCTATAAGGAGGGAAACAGGCGTTCGCGCACGGGTGGCACCCGTGGAGCACCGAGGTGAAGGGAATCGGGAGATTGTGCGAAAACCTTGGGGTTTGTGAAAAATAAGGGGGTCTGGCATGAAAAAGCCCTGGGCTAGCGCGAAATCAGTGTTGCTTGCACAAAATAGGGGGTTGAGGATTTGTGCGCGACTCGAAGGGATTTCCTGCAAACTAAGGGATTGCGCGCAAAGGAAGTGATTGCGCGCAAAACAAGGAGGATTGCGCGCAAAGGAAGGATCCCAAAGGTGCTGTAGTTTAGTCCAAGCCATGGGGATCTCACACGAAGGTGGATTCCTGGGCGACTTGACGCAAAAAAGAACCTTAACTAAAAGCCATATTTCTTGTGCGCAAAATGCCAATTACGCACATGAGAGGTGGTTCAAATTTTTCATCCCTGAAAAGTAAGAGGGTCGCCTTTTATTTATAGGCATCCGATGGTGCGGAATTCAGGGCGGTGCGAAATAATTGCACGACAGAGGCGGTGGCCCAAAATATCACCCGCGTGGAGCACAGGCACGAAATTATTTCACGCCGATGCCAGGATTCTTCGTGAATCCTGGTACTTTCTACACGGGATAGCTTTTTTTGTGCACTTCAACCTTTTTTTCTCGCAACACCTCCGGGCCCTCCAGACTGGGTATCTGGGTCCAAATTAGACTTTGCTTTTTTGTTTCGGAACTTTCTCCAGTGCTTAAGCACTTTTCAACGTCTACATAAATACTTTTAATTTCTCTAAGGATTCATTCTTTTACCTCATCATGTAGATATACCCACACCTTCCCAAGTCATTTGTGAAAGAAATAAAGTACAAGAATCCATATTTATCCTCTACTTGAAAATGTCTGTAAACATTAGTGTTCACCAAATCTAGATGCTCTATAGACCATTTATCTTAACCTTTGAATGGTGGTTTTTTCTTTTTTCCCTATAAATAAGAATGAAATATTTAAAGTGGTTTCAACTGAAAATATTCCAAGTAACTGTCTTGATAGAGATTTTTAAAATGATTATAATTTATGTCACCAATATGGTGATGTTATAAATGGGTATTATATTATTCACAAATTCCTATTTCGTTATCAATTTCCAAAATTTGGTTTCCAAAATTTAGTGCATATAGTTATTTGTTTAGTTATTCCCTAAAGTAATGTATGATATCTTTATAAAAGTATCAAACTTTATTTATAATGATGTAAATAAATCCATCCATATCTAAATAATAAATGGAAAAAATGTTCTTGGTAACACTATGCACATAATAAAAAATCATTAAAATTAAAATTTATCTTGTTGAAAATGTGAGATGGAAGCCTCTGATGGATAAAGCAGTTAAAAATGCTCCACTGGAAGCCTATAGATTCAATTCATCTCTGAATATTTTCCAAAATATACTCGGATCCTATATTTAGATACAAATCTGAGCACCACATGTTGTATCTAATACCCGAATTATACATATGGAAAGATTACACTCAACAAATAATGCACCTAAATCTTACCCTTTCTACTTTTTTAGGTGAAATTATTCTTCCAGTGGACCTACATACCACATGAAAAACATACCACATCATTTCAATTTCAATGAATTTGAATATTATTATTCTTAAAATGATGGTTCCCTAGAGCAATAGAATTATGAGGAGTCTTCAGCCCCTTTTCCAAGTTCTTCTTCTTCTAATTAACCATTAGTAAAGTGGTTTTGTCATGCGCTATATCTTTATAAACCTTGGGAATAAGTTTAAAATGTTTTGAAAGTGTCTTCCCATTATTTTTCAAATTAAATTTCATAATAAAACTAGAGAATTTTTTAAGTTGTGATGATCGAATGAGATCTGTGCACATTTTATCAGAGATCTTAAAAAAACATTTTTTCTAGGTGTTCGATGTATCTAATCATCCTAACTACATGTGTCCCAACTTGAACCAACTCTCTAACATTACACATGAATAGTTCATTGGAGATCTCACACCTTTTTGATCTAGAATTCCCTTTATAGATATCCATAAGGTGGGAAATGATGTTATGTGCATCCATATCCTCATAATTCGTTAGAATACCATTGAACATGAAGGAAATAATGAATAATTGTACGTCCATACCATCATCCAAATGCATCTAATAAATATATACTTATTCCTCATTATCCTATTAGGAAATGAACTCAGGAATTGGGTCTTCCAATACATATAATTTTTATTTATGGCATAGTATAACATGAAAGTACCTATACCATTCTTATAAATTCACACCTATAGGAAGTTTATACTTATCTTGAAAGGATCACAGTGATATTTTCAAAGTCATTTGATTTTCCATCTTTAATAAACTATTAGAAGAAAACTAGTATTTTTTTATTATGAAGAATAGATTAATAAATTTAAAATTTTATTAAATTACCTTAATCTTTTTTTGTCACACAATAGTCCTCACCATTAGTTTTATTATATCTTGTTTCTTATATATTCTAGTTGCATGGATCCATATTCCCCATCTCATAACCCAAAAATGCATATGATGAGATATTTGAAGTCTTTTAGGAAGGTGTAACACTCCATCTATATTAACTCACGATTCTTTGATCCATTGAGTGTTATCTCCAATACTAAAATCCCATTTATATATTTCATAAAACTTTACCTATTAGTTACACAAAGTAATAGTAGGGAAGTAAACACTTGATCTAAACCAAATTAAGTCAACCTAAAACTTCAATCTAAAAATTCGATGATAATTGAAAGAACCCCAACTTGGGATTGTCAAGAACATTGAACTCTGAGGTTGATTCTAAAGTAGTAGAATGAAATACGGACTTAATGTTTTATTTGATGGATTTTTATCCAAATGTGTAAAGCCCATTTTATCTTTTCACATGAATTGTTAATATTTATTGGATTTTACTTAAGTAATTAACCATTCTTGATAAAATAGTTGTGCATAATCCGTTTATATTTTATTCCATCTTTCATGCTTGTTAATTCATTTATTAGATGATCACCCAAAATTCACAAACATAAATAATTTAACCATGAAACTGATAGAAATAAAATATGTGGGGTATGATCATGAGATTATCAAATGGTTAGTTTATCTATAGGATAATAAACTAACCCTCAACCCTATGGGAAAAGTCCTTGAACCTTATCTTGGTTTATGTTATAGTATTCCACCTTGGCTCTAATGTATCACATTGGTTGGTTTCACCAAGGTTCATTGACTAGGACCACCTCCTCTCACTTGGGAGCTCAATCCTAACATAATCCTTTACTCACACACAGTTGAGGGGATCCAATGGATTGGATAATGGGAGTTTATAAAAAATAATCCATGGTCATGTAGTCTCATACATAATTAAGAGGAGGGGATGACTCTCATGCCATCAATAATAATTTAAAAATAATTAATTAAAATAAAATGGTCACATACAAAGGGATGGTATAATATCATGATCATCTACATATCGAGCAATGTCCCTATATTTTCAATATTGTTATAAATTACTTTGATACACCCTTTAATTAAGATAATGTTCCATGAATTAATCTTTTTAATTCAATTTATCTAAATTCCATATAACCATACTTAACTTAACATCATCTTTAATTTTAAACAAAATTAATTTCATTTAAAATTAATGTAGTATACAAGTGTACTTAGAGGAAACCACATGTTTTGGTCAAAAATTTAACACAGAATGAAATTTAAGATATATAGTTTTTAATCTCATAATATGGCATGTATTTTAGAATGAATGAAACACCAAAAAAATAATCAATAGGTTTAATTATATATTTAATTATTTTTTATGTGAAAAATTGAGAACACTACCAACACTAGACTACACAATATGTATTATTTTACAGAGTATGTACTTTTCATCAACCCTTGTCTGTAGAACTAGCCTTAGGTCTGGTCGTGTTGCCTACCGTGGATGAGTTTTAGGTACAAGACGTGTAGTAAAACATACATGAAATGTTACCACAGAGCTTTATATCTCATCCATACCTGTTCCATTTATTGAATACATGGAATAATTAGGACACCCCATGTTCTCATGAATGAGAAAATAGGGATTACATGTCATGCATAGCGGTTACATGGTGGGTAGTTACTCAAGCCATGTTCCAATAAGACTAGATCTATGTGTTAATCAAATTTTGTCAGATATTAGATATTGTTAAATAGGATCTATAATATGTAATATGGAGATATGTGCACACAAAAAAAGTACACAGTGTGCATATAGGGAGTACATATGGCACATATTTTTTTTCTAAGCATAACCTCTGACACCTCCAGATGGAATAAATCTAATGCTTATTTATTTCTAATCATTAGTCGATGACATGTTATGTTAGAAATAGTAAAGAAAGATAAGATACAATGATTTTTTAATATTAAATTGAATTGATATAATACAAATAAAATTCAAATTCATGAAACAAAATCAATGAATTATAAATAAATACAAATATAACATGATACCTCTCTAATACTACTTGTAGGATTCATCTATAGTGGAAACTTACTTTGATGGTATGACCAATGTGAATTTTGTCATTATTTATTTTTAAATGTTTCCATACATGATAAAAATATCATGTCCAATGAAAACCATAGATTTCTTGACTAGATTAAAATAATGGAATTAGGAGAGGATGATTTTCAAATTTAATTTATAATTGAATTTTTAGGATATATAAAATTACCTCAATTTGTAATTATCTCTTCGTTTGTGACCTTATTGACTATATCTCATTTTAATATCATTTCACTATAGTAACCAAGTATATAATCCCTCTATATGTGATCCATACATGAACTTCAATCTAAGAATGACACCATAGAATCATCAGGTACAAGAAGGGTTGATGGTGATCACTCTTATTGTTCATATTTAATCACAACAGAATTATTCTCGACGGAAAAATAAATCATGATATTATCTCATTGGATTGGGAGTGGAGGAAAGGAGAGAACTCTTTATCTCTAAACCTATCTCTAGGGATTTAAATATTCTCACTATATATTTTGTGAACAAAAATTTTAGTTTTGGAAAGTGATATAATTAGATATTTATTATAGAAGGTTTAGGGTTAGAAAATTGCACACTAAACCCTTTCCATATTTTCAATTATTAATTGACACCATTTACAATAATAGTAATATTACTATTACTATTAATATATTGACTCATTCAATACCTTTAATAATATATAAAAAATATCATTAATATTATTTCCAATCAGACCATTAATCTCATTCCACTTTCCCTCCTCAGAGATTACTAAAAATTGAACAACGACTATTTATATAGTAAATAAATGTCACTACATTTTTCTATGATAAAAAAATATTACATTCACAAAATGTGAAAATATTTATTTATTTGTATTATTTAACTCACTAATTATTTTGATTAAATTTTTATTAAATTATGGTTATCAACCAAACCCAGATAAATGTTATTTACTTTAACTTGTCAAATTTAATACTTTAATTTAACATAGCTTTCATAAACACTTAGCTTGTAACCCTTAGGGTCTATTTCATAGTATAATTAGGCATAACCACCTAAGGTCCAAGGTTAGCATCTAACAACATGCCAAGGCACCCAAAGAGAACAAATTTAATGTCACCATGACATACAACTTATTAAGAATTATTACCATTTGATATAATCCATTTATCATGATATATCAAGTCAAAAAGATTTCATTCCAGTTCTATAAACCTACATGTTTGATGTATCTTTCTTTACCTTTATAGAAAATAACTCGCCTACCGAACACCATGACCATAGAATTATGTAGGTATTTTTATTCCCATCAAAGGGCTAGATATATATACCACTATAAAGGGATTGAAGGGATTAATCCTTTCTTTAATTACCCATTAATGTAATACCACTTGTGATAAACCCAACATATCCTACCTCACCACAAGCATATATCATCATCATTTTTTTCAATACATAAAATCATTTGAGTAACAATATCAATTAATGATAATCATAAATTCTAAGGATCACTACACACATTCATATATGGAATATCCAATTATACATGGAAATGTGGATTTTCTATTAACTGGTATGTTCTCGTAGCATCCACTCTTAGAGATTTATAAAGGTGAAAATAGTGAGAAAGTTTATCAATGTCTTATGAGCCTCCTACCCATAGTAGATTGTATTTTCTATTCCATTTAAGATAATATTATTTTTCCATAAAATAAGGTTCAAGAATATATTTTTGGTACTTTTAGTTTCTCATCATAGAGGGGAACTTATATGCCCTTTCAGTGCAATATATATTATTAAGAAATTATCACATACAAATTTCATGCAGATTAAAAATAATAATGTGATAATAAAAACACCATTAATAATGAAAACAAATAATAAAGTAATAAAAAAGTTGGTTTTAGGGATCTAGCTCCAATATGAAAAATGAATCATGTAGAGTGAATTTATGATTTTTGATAGTATGGGGCCTATAGTAATAGACTACAATACATATTATGGGTAGGGTTACTCATAAATAGTAATATCCCTATCCATACTCAGTGGGATGATATTATGCATACTCAAAAACATAAACATATACAAGATGTAATTAGACTATAAATATAGTAGTTAATTTATTTGCAGCCCACTGTATTATTTATTAGTTCATCGCATATCTCATAAAGGTTTATAGGAACTTGGTTAACCAAGATGTGGTGATCCAAAATAATGGATGTGAGGGAAACATGGTGGCTGACCTCGTCACCTCTAAACATGACCAACCAACTACACCAAATTTGTTCTACAATTTTATCTATAACACAAAAAGATTTAGTGGAATTTTTTATCAAACTAATTTAATTTTTTCAATAGTTTTAGTTACATGCAATATCAAATTTTATTGAACCACGATATACTATTAAAAATATTACTATTTAAACATGATCATTACAGCCTATCTGTTAAATATTGAAGTATAAATAGGAACAACCACATTTTTTAAATTAAATATGAAGGTTTTAGGTGAAAAATATATATTTAAAAATAAGTAATTAATTTTCAGTAAATTATTAATATGCTTCAAAATACATTTTTCTAAAAAAAATTATTTATACTGCTTTTTAGGAGCAAATAATAAATATTATTTTTTAATTATTTTAGGAAAATTAATTTTTAATAATTTTAGAAAAATTATTTAAAAAAATTAAATTAAATTTTTGAATCAATATGTAAAATTTATCTTAGGTTAATTGATTTTGTATTTTTTGAGAAAAAATAAATTTTTAATGAATAGTGAAGTTCCTTGTTTTATTAAAAACTGCATTTTTATTTAAAGAATTTATGATTTCCATTTTATTTTAAGATGGTCTCTAAAAGTAAAAATTAGTCAAATAATATCATAATTAATCAAATTGATACATTTTAATAAATTTCATAATTAATTTTGATATTAAAACATTCCATAATTATGAAAACATTTTTTTGGAAACCTTGTTTTTTCATCACGTCTATGTGTTAAATTTTAAATAAATTTTTTCCCTTCTGTGAATTGAAATTGGAAAAATGGATTACATATTTTTCATCATAATATTTAATTTTATATAACAATTTACATTTAATTTTTATTCATAATGGATAGTAAAAATAGTAGAAATTAATTATCGTTATTAAGGTTAGATTGGTTTATCGGGGGGGTTGACTAAAAAGGCGAGGGTTAAAATGACCTAAAAACATGCTCAAATCATATTTTATGGCTATATTTTGACATTATATCATATAAGGTTATTTAACTTTGAATCTTTTATCTGTGTTTCATGTTTAAAATGTGGGTATACCTTTTCTTTTCAAAACTTTCAAGTATGTCCTCTCTCCCACAAATAAAAGGGAAACCCCTATCATCTCCTCATTACACTTCCCAATCCATATATTTTAGTAAATAATTACCCAAATAAATTTCTTAATTTACTACCCATTTAATAGAGTCCTTATTTTTATTACAAATCCCTCCAAAGAAGTCTTTTAGCGCTAACCAAATAAGGATGTTTGAATAAGTGGTAGCGTTCTTCCCCAAGGATTTTAATATTAGTTCTTCTTCCAACTCTATAAAATATTCTTAGAATATTTTGAAATAATAACATAATTATATAAAATATACTTATATTTTATAATTTTAATTTCATAACCAACATCTATCTCCTCTTCCATCCAATAAAAAATGAAACTATCAATCGTGTATACGACGAACTACCGCCTCACGAACTGATACAATTTATTTTCCATCACTGCCTCTCATGAATGGAGATAATGATGGATTTGATGTTTATATATGATATTTATGGAATATTTATAATAATATATTTATAATATATCATCATAAATTTTTACCTTCCAATCCATTCAAAAATGACAATATCGCTCGTACATACGTATAGACTACCGCCTCCACAAAGCGATGTTATGCATTTTTCATTTTATTTTGATATGAAAAGTAACAATGATAGATTAAATGAACACATGTGATATATATGATATAAAAATTATTCTTTAAATTTAAATTAATATTTACCTTTTTTCTATCGGTCAAGAAAATGGAAACAAGGTGCATGTATACATACAACATATCATCTCCATGAACGGTGTAATTTTTTTATATCTAACTTTTGTGGATTATTCTGAATATATATAAAATGATTATATATTATATTTGTATCATGGTTAAGATTGTGGAGATTAGGGAACCATAATAAATTTACACTGACCAAAACTAAAAAACTAAAATATACATGAAAAATAAAGCATTTATTACCCAAAATGTTATTTTAGAAAGGAATTGTTTTTGAACTAGAAATAAAAGGTCATAATTTATCGTATATGGTATGATATATATGATTATAGTTATTTAATAAATGTATAATTAACCTATTATTGGATTTCACTGAATGGATGTCAAGGAATTCAGTGCTTGGGAAATGCTGGAAAGGAGGAAAGGTTTTGGTTTAGGTGGTCCATGGCTTAAGTGATGTTGCAACTATTTTTTTCTACTAGAGATACTCTAGATGAGGTTCATGGAAAGGAGTTCTCACTATTTCATTGCTTCTTAGAATCAGATGTTTGAGAGGGTATGTATTTTTCATCGGTACCAGGACCGTTCTTTTTGGCATGTGATAGCTAGCTGTTTTGCGATGAGACAATGGATATTGGGTTTAATGTATTTTGTTGCTAGGAGGAGCTAATCACTTGTAGTTAGGGTTGTTCTTGATCTATAGTTTTGGACTGATGGGGCCTTGTTTACTATTTAAGTCTTGATTTCATGGGGTTTACCTCCTTCTTCCCTTAAATGGGGGCTTTATTAAAAAAAATATTAAGGCCTTCGAGCCATTGGATGGTTTCAAATGTGTATAAACAAAGTTGAGACATGAGGTAAGAGGATTTTCCTCTCACTTTTATTTATATTAGACACAATACTTGTTCATCACTTGCTTCTTTTGTGTGGTGTATATACTAACCCTGAATGAATTTTATCTCTCTTATGAGGAAGATTATGTCATATAAATATCCATATAAGGGTCTTTCTTTCATGGGGCTTACGATTCAAAATATACGAAAGTGGAAATAGTTTTATGTTACAATATCATTGTTCATAAATATTTTTTATGATTATGTTTTAAATCATGAAAATAACATGATATATTTATCAAGAAAATTAGTAATCTTATTATCCTATAGTTATTTCCTTAAAATACATGTTTTCCTTTCATTTTCCACCCTTTATTTACTCAAGAGTTCAAAATAAAGTTTTTAAGGAAAATTGGCTTTATTTCACTATTTGGTTGAAAATACTTTCTCTTTAATATAAATATTTTCTAAAAATGTTTGAAAGAGGGTTTTTAATATTCCAAAATGACACATTGTAGAATTTTTTAACCATGTTTTAATTTTTTAAAAATCGTTTAAAAGGAATCTTTTGGTTATTTTCTGAATTAAGAACTCTTCAATTTTTTTTGGAAATGTAAATGGAATCTTCATTTTAATTCATACTACATGAATGATATTTCCCTCCATCATGGAAACTAAATTATTTAAATATTTTCTTACAATTTTAAAATCTTATTTTCAAATAAATTGTTCTAATTATCATTTGAGAGGTTTTTATATTTTAATGGAATGATTAAAAATTGGAAAGGATATTTTCCATATGTAATATTACAGGTAACATTTCAAAATCATTTTTCCTTTAAGATGAAATCCTTCAATGTTACTTAAGATTTACTTGGATATGATCCAATGATACCATAATTATTATTTCTCTTGATATATTATGTTTTTTATGATTTTTTTAATGAAAATTGTTCCTCTTCCACTGGTTATGATATGATGAAATGATGAAATGTTTATGAAGCCCATTTCTTTTCCATAATTTATGATGTAATGAAATGATGAAATGTTTATAAAACCAATTTCATTTTCAGGGGTTAAAATATGATAAAAATTTTATGAAACTCATTTCTTTTCATGGGTTCTGATATGATCAATGTTTTATAATCTTACAGTACACAAATGTATGATTTTAATTATATGACAGGTGGGACCTATATCACCCTCCAATGCATTAGGTAAAGATTTATATCTCATTAAATAGATAGGGCTAAAATCGGGAGTGAACTGAATTCATTAATGGAATATTTTTACTATGATAATCTTGGGAGTAAACCACAAAAACAATGATGGTTTAGGGAGTGAACCCATTCCACTATGATAGTTTTGGAAATGATCTTTGACTGCTAAGAAAATTTTCTTCTATGCTTATGTGTAATCCAAAAAACTATTTTTTATTCCAATTTTATGTTCTCATAATATCTTTCATTGATTTATTTATGATTCATGTCATATTAACATCCAAAAGTTATTTCAAGACTCAATTTTATGATATATGATACGTCGGGTATATTTCTCTAATGTTATTTTCATATTCTCATACCCTTAGGCTCATGTTATATTGATATCTCCCTTGTTTACTATTACTCGCATATAATCTCTCTGTTTATTATGTTACCTTTACCCTAGTTATAAAGATAGGTATTGTGTCTAATATGTCTAATAAGGGTTCTATTTATAAAGATCTTGGTGGGAGATGATATAGTTCACTATAAAACATTTGTTTATGTATCCATGTTTCCAAATACACTAGACTTACATGATTCTGGTATGGATCATTTTGTTATCTAATGGATATTTTCCTAAAAATATGTTACATCTATAGATGATACGCTCAGGTCACTATAGTGGGTATCAGATCAAGTTTTAGTTATACTTTGGAAACTAAGATGGGAAAAAATAAGTGAGATCCCTAGGTATATGTATAAGGATAAGTCAAAGAATAGGAAAATGTATTATAATTTTGTTGAAGGATACATAATGTGGTTTCCAAGAAATTACATCAGTGTCTATATACTAAAAATACATGTGGATCGGGAATAGATATAGATAGGGGTAGTAACTTTAATAATGGATCATTGGACTTTGAATGGATCGTCACCTGGTGCACGATAACAGTCATTCCAGCACACCCAGTTTGACACTCTTGGGGGATATGTTTTTAAAATTCAAAAACTCCTTATAAACCATCGTGAAGGATTCTAATAGATAAGTATGATGAATAAACAAAGTCTTCCTAGTTTAAAAATTAGGTTTCAATATTTATACATTCTATAAATGAATTTTCTTGATTATGGGGGTTCCCACCATGATTTCTCACACTATGATTTTTTATTTTAGTTGATGGATGGAACCATAAGGAATAATTTTAATGATGAATGTAATGGAAGATAAAATAATTTTACTCTTAAGTAAAATAATGTTATGGGATATGGAATGAAAAATATCATATTTATTCTCACAAAACATTCTCAAGATATGAATCACAATGAACTTCCAAATTACCAAAGTAGGGAACAATGTTTTATTGAGACCATTATGGGGTAATGTTCTCCTTTTTTATAGTTCGACTAATCCTATAGTAGATGAGTAATAGTTTAATACCATTCAAAATTTTTCTTTTTTGTACTCCATCGTTCGAATCACGGGAAGGCAAATTTACGTTTTATAATTTAGAAGGTGAAACACATTAATGGTGGGATATTTTCACGAATAAGAGGCTTCATGAAAAAATTGACTCCATGTAGTGGGGTGATTTCAAGAGCTTATTTTTCAATAAGTAATTTTTTTGTTTTCTATACACACAAATAGAGAAGGAATGCATTGAGACAAAGAAGAAGGATGTTGAATCTATTGGTACTAATGAGGAAAAATTTAAATGACTTATGAGGTATGCTACTAGTATTATCATCCAACTAGAAATTATAATTGATTGATTTTTTAGTGGATTAAAACCGAGTCTTTGGAGGATGTTTCCCACAATAGGAATTAGTATATATGAATAAAACTCCCATTTTTCTATCAAGGGGAAAATTTATATTGGATTTATTCATTAATATCATGGTTTAATTAAGAAAAGAACTATGGAATTCAAAGGAAAGTCAAAAAATATAGAGAGAAGAAGATGATATTTTCTTAATACTCAAAGTGTTGAAGGAAACATGGAGGAAATTTTTGTAAGGGGATTGGGAAATGTTTTATGTGCAGAAAGGATGATCATCGGGAAATTGATTGCTAAAGTGACAGGAAGAAGTTTGTTAATGATATAAATAGTGATATGGATTTACATAATGCACCACCCACACTTTAGTGTTTCAAATGAAAGGATTATACACATAATACTAACTAGTTCCCAAATATGAAGGTTATCAATGATGATCAATGTCATAAACCTATTAATATGAGATAAGAAAATAAGCATCACATGAACACTATTTATAATGATGAGTGAGATAATGATGTGGTGAAATGTACACTTACCGTGAACTTTAGAACAATTATTTTCTTATTTAATTATGGATTTATCTACTCTTTTATATCTAAATAATTTTCTAAGGATATCACAATACCACCACAATGATTAGATCTGGAATTATAAGTGAACCCCATAATGGTATGGTGATCACATCTCATGTTTATGATTCCTTTCCAATTGAAGTTTATTGGAATGTACTTCCTATAAATCTCTTTAATCTCCCCTTGTTTTAATTTGATGTTATATTAGGAATGGATTGGATTTATCTATATAAATCACATATCAATTACTAAGGAAGGGAACACACATTTTATATTCTAAACCAAAATATCATCACCATTCATTGTGATGATGTATATGGAATTCTAATAGAGATCACAACCATTATATAGGTCTTGATTCATATCTAAAAGGGTTGTTTATCTCATATGGTATGGGTTAATCTCAACATCTATGATATTCCTATTTTGTGGGAATTTATTAATTTCTTTCCAAAATATTTGTCTAGTCTTCTAAAGAAATTTGAAATTGATTTCTCAATAGAAATCTTACCAGGTGATACACTTGTTTCAGAGACTCCCAATAGAATGGTGCCAATTGAATTGAAATAATTGAATAAGAACCTCAAAGAAAAATCTAAAAAGGGATTCATTCATCCAAGTGTTTCACCTTAGAGTAAATCTATTCTTTTTTTCAAAAAAAATGGATCAATGCAACTTTTCATTGATTATATAGAACAGAACAAGTTCACAATCCATAACAAGTATCTCTTACCCTGTATTGATGACTTCTTTGATCAACTTCATGGATTTCAATACATTTACAAGATTTAACTTCATTCAAGATATCACCAATTGAGGGTTAATAAGGATTGTAAACCTAAGACAACATTTTTCACAAGGTATGGACACTATAATTATATAGTGAATCCATTTGGTCTTATTAATGGTATGAATATATTCATGAATTTATTGAATATAATCTTTAGTTATTAACTTGATAAGTTTTTGGTAGTCAAAATAGATGATATTTCTTTTGTTAAAATAGTAAGGAAGAGCATGAAGATCATTTGAGGATTGTGTTGAAGTCCCTGATAAAGTATAATGTGTATTTAAAAATTTACCATGTTTAAATTTTTTCTATACAATATTTCAATTTTGGGTTATATAATCTCAAGAGTGGGTATATTTATTGATCCATAAAAGACCAAAATTATTGATCATTTACCATGAAACCCATTATGAATGAAATATGAAGTTTATTGGTTTGTTGGGATATTATCACAGTTTTTTGGATAATTTATCATAATTATCCAATATACACACCATGTTAACATGGAAAGGATTCATGTTCTTCTGGATGGATGAATGAGATGAAATTTTCAAGTAATTTAAGACAATATTAGTCACTTCACTTGTTCTTACACTAACCTATAGTGGATAAGGGTTTATAATCTATACTGATTCATAAAATAATATACTAGGATGTGTTCTCATGTAGAACGATATGGTGATATATTATACCTCATGATAATTGAAGGTTCATGAGAAAAATTACCCAACTCATGATTTGGAGTTTGTTATGTTTTTTTATATTAAAGATATGAAGGCATTACCTTTATGGTGAAAAGTTTGATGTATATAGTTATCATAAATGTTTAAAGTATATATTCACAAAGAAATATTTCCACATGAACTTAAGAAAATTGTTGGAGATGACTAAAGATTATGACAACTCAATAAAGTACCACAACTGTAATGAAAACATGTTGGGAAATTCTTTAATTCAAAATGAACATGCTATCTTAGCTATCATAAGGATAAAAAAAGTTCCAATATTTTTATATTTGAAAAATATGGATTTGGAAATCTTTAATAAAGGGGAGAAATATTTTTTTTCTCAAATTAGTGTTTAAAAATCTATCCATGTAAATATTAAAGAGTCATAGAATACAGATTCTGAGTTGTAGAAGAAGGTCTAAACTATTATTGAGTTTAAACTTTATTATGATGGAACGATAATGTGAAGGAATCATGTAGACAATTTATTCATACCAAATTTGAAGAGGTAGATATTAGAGGAAGCTCATAGTTATTCATTCTCTATTCATCATAAAAGTTAAAAATAAGTGTAGATATTTGAAAGAGTATTTTTGGAGGGATGGAATGAAGAGATATATTGTAGAGTTTATATCTCAATATTTGGTATTCTATTAAGATAAGTCTCAGGGATAAAATTATATGGGGATGTCACAATGATTACCCATACCAGGATGAAAATAGAAAATCATTGCCATTAATTTTTTCATTGGACTCTCAAAAACAACTAAAGGGAACAATGTTGTATGTGTTATAGTCGATCTACTTATGAAGTTAGTGAAGGAACATAGGTCACCCTGAGAGGGGGGGGGTGAATAAAGGTGTCCACTTTTTCTCCCATTTATTTGATCTTATTACCATGTTGGTAGGAACTTAATTAAACATGTATGATGGATATGTGCATAAATTAAAACATTCACAAGAAGAAGGACAACACAACACTTTTACTTGGTTCACCACTAAGGGATACATCCATGGAGCATATGATGACAGGTTTTCAGTCATACCAAATTCCAAAAATCTTCACAGGTAGTGGATTACAAGGTTCGGGTACATTCACTCTGTCCCAGGCACAATGTCTTCACAAAATTTCAGGGATAGATCACTGCTTACCTTAGATCACTTCTGTTTACTCCCCCTAGATCACTAACTTGGAGAGGTCACACTCAGTTTATGAAAATGAATGTCCCTTCAATTGATAGGCATGAAAGCATTTGTCTCATATTCAGCATGATACTTTGCTTGCATCGAGGTCCAGAGTTGATGCACTTTAACATTCAATCTTCTTCTCTAGTGAAACAACCAGATATACTAAGATTTCTTATTCATCACGGACATAATCAAAAATTCTTTTTTGATAATTCAAAAACTAAAAAAAATCTCATGAGGCATCATCAGAATTCTTATTCAATGTATGCATGTGACGATGCATGTGACAACATAGATTTGATCTTCCTCTTCACTTCATTAGACACATGCACCCTCAGTTTAGGATGCTTCTCTTCAAAGTATTATTGTATGCAACTGCATGCATGAATACATGCACTTCCTCTTCTAATCTCTTGTGTAAAGCCCCAAAATGGATATGGTTTTGTTAAGAACACACATGACTTCCTTTCCTCTTCTATTTATTTTCTTTTCTTACTACTTGGTTAGCATATACCTACACCTTATGTATGTACTTATTCATATCATGCATAAGAATATATACAAGCATTTCCCATCACCATGCACAATCTTCCTTCTCCCTTCCTCAACACAAAATTGTTCACTTTGATTTTCTAATATTTATATGTATGTGATTTTATTCAAATATCAATGTGTGCATTTTGGTATGGCAAGGTTCTCTTTTTTTCCTTTACAAACCATAAGTATTTAGTTCTTATATGAACAAGTGTGATTGTTTCCTTCAAGAACCAGGATTATTCCTGGACCCTCCTTGCACAAGGGATGTGCGGGATTCCATCGCACACGAAGTGCGGACCTCCTTTACGTACCAAGTGGTATGTGGTTCTGTTGGTTCGTGGGACCTCCAATTTGCATAACAAAAACAGCACACGGTATCATTTACTCAAGAACCTAGAATGTTTAGTGGAAACTTTCTCCACTACATATCTTAGATGTTTCCTTTTTCAAACCTGTGGCCTTCCCGCTTATCGCTCATGCACTCAATATTGAATGCATCACCTTTTGAATCCCTACTTGAATCCATGTGGCCTTGGAAACTTCATTTTGCTTTTCCATTTTCTCATTCTTTGTTTCATTCGCATGCATGAAAATGCAATTGCATGAATGTGATTGTAGCATCCAGATGATCATTGTGGGATTGAACTGAGCTCAATTGAGGACCAGAGTGGTGAGATTGTTGTTCATCTTGAGCATTGGTTCGCGGGTGTATGCGGGCATCCAAAGGTTTAAGAAAACCTTGGTCGAGAAATTGGAAGATGCTGGTTGAATCTTGAACTGCACGATCAGATGGAAAAACTTAATTAGAATGTGGGATGCGGGATGGAGCGTGTGGTTGAGATCAGTTGCAAGATCATATGGACGGCGCGAATCGCATCCGTGTTTTCAAAATTCCATACCACATAGAAACACCGCGAAGTTTTCTTGTGGTTTATCAATCAAGTCACGGTATCAGTGGCTAGGAATTATCCTCCTCCCTCTGTGGTACTTCCCCATACCATGTTCACCCTACGGGTGTGCTCTTAGAACCCACTCTTCTCCTCGGGCAAGCTCCTAGTGCCCACGCTACACAGGTTCACCACTGTGTGCACCTGTGGGCTTATACATGACCCGCGCACACCCTGCCTAATGTGGGGCTAGCCTTAATGACTTCCCTCAAGTGTGGTTAACCCCTGGGGTTCTTTATGTTCTTGAGGTGAGGACCTCAGTTGGCCTCCATGGATGGCCCCTTTCTTTTTGGTAAAGGAATATAAATAAAATAACTACTTAGTGTAAAACTAAGTGTTTACAAATATAAAATTCCAAACCACCATTCCAAACCTCCTAAAAAACCTCTTATTCTCATTTTCTTTTAGTCCTTCCAAAGAATACTCCAACCATCCTTAGTTTGTGTAGACAATGTATCAATCTTGATACACATATATGAAACTTAGGATCAGTTCATTCTGAATTCCATTCTCCATTTCACCTAGGAGAGTTCCTTTCTTCATGTTGATCATCATTGACACTCATTGACTAGAAATAAAATCTTCATAAACAAAGTTGTCCCAATAATCTCTCTATTTGTGTTTTTTGTCAATACTTCAATGTTCTCTAAATTGAGAATGTCAATGTCAAAATTAAATTCTCTCTATTTCACTTTTAAACATTCATTTCACTTTCTCTCATCCTTATTGACAATAAATAGAAAGTTTATGGTAGAGAAGGTATCAGTATATACTTAAGAAATTGTGCCAACAATCATTTCACTCTAAGACTACTTGAGAAATGCTTGATGTAGAAAATAAGAAGATTTTATTTAGACATGAAAGTTATCCATTCTCCCCTGATCATGATACCTCATGTGATGAGAACTCATGTACTTGTCTTCAAGACCCTTCCCAATATTCTTATGTCACTAATTGATTTAGTTACCTGCACTTTGTAAAATAATTTTTATTTTGAGTAATAGAGGATGGGATATTGAGAAATTTCATACCCTTTCCAATGACCGTATCTTCATACAATCATCAGATTAATTGAATTTCATACCAATTGAAGTTGATACTATTTGAAATAATAACTCTGGAAACTTCTTGATGTGTCTCCCCCTCAAGGGAACACTTATCAAGTTCTCCCCCTGAGTGCTTGCTTCACCTTAAATTCCTGGTAAGATTAGAAAAATACTCAAAATGTTAAGGGAATAAGGTGGATCCTCTTTGCTTCTTCAATATGAGCAGGAAGGACAATATGATTTTCTCAACCAAGATGCTTTGTTTTCTACACTCCTCACACTATCACATTTGATCTTTAGTTCTGACTTTGGTTGTGTAGATCTGAATATTTCTTCCATTTCTTTGTGTGTGAGTCTTATTTATTTAATATCTTTAAAATCACTAGAATCTCTCGGTGCAACTTTCATCTTCTTGAGGAATTCTTCTTGGGATGGAATAAACTCATTGAAATTATTAATAGTGTAACCAAAACCATTGTACCTTACACATATGACTTTTAAATTATCATGTGGAATCTTTTTATTTCATGTTACACTAGCCTTATCCTATTTATCTCCTTCCATTCTCATTCTTTCCAAATCTTCAGGCCAAATAACCAATATGTCTCTGGGAAAAATGGCAGTAAGTTTGAGTTTTCCACATGGACTCTTCAGAGTTTCATCATTTTTAGATATTATTTTGTATGTACCACTCTTCAACTTTTTGGATTTTGAATACAAGGACTTCTCACCTTTCCTTATTAGAGTCTACATGGGAGAATTTTCTTTCACAATATTCTTTTGAATTATTCCCAAGGTATCTTCTTCTTTATTAGCTGGCTTCTGTGGTATTTTATTCATATCATCTCTGGATATGTGTTGAGATAAGTATGCTCCATTCGTGTGACCACTCCCATTGCATACATCATAGATGCTGTCTAGAATTAGAAATATATTTGTAGTATACATATGCTTTTGGATATGTCAATGTTGATTATTATTCTCAAGGTTTCTCCCTTTTAATATAGGCTTTCTATGTGCTTTTTCATTTAAAGGATTGTACCAACAATCATGTTCACAATTCCCAAATCTATTTCAGCACCAGGATTGAACCACAAATCTTCTATTGTTGATATCTTAGGTATAATGTTGTTGGGAATTTTTCTTAAAGTGTTGTGCTCTACTGAAGGAACTATATTATAGACTCTTATTCCTATCCACCCTATCCATGGTGGCAGGTATCTTCTCCCCATCTTTCCTCATCCATACTTGTTTATAATTTTTATTCCAACCATCACTTTTAGAAGAAACATATTTAGAAACAATAGAACAAGTTGGTATGGATGGTACATGCACTTTCTCAGCTGCTTGTGATAGATCAATGAGTGAATTTACAGTCTTCTTATCACATTTTTTAGGTCTTTTGGATTTAGAATCCTCCAGTGAACATTGAGTACCAGGAGGAACTATTTCATTATTTTTTGAAGTCTCAATATGTGTCTTCTCAAGATTGGTCAACTGGGTTACTAATTTTATCCATTCCATACTGAGGATGGTATTCTAATATTCAATCATGACCATCTTCTCATCACAAGACTTTTTCAGTCTTTCAACCCCAACTTCATGAAAATTAACTTTGGTTTGTAACAAAGAGTCATGTTCATTGATTTCTTGGAAGTTTCTTCCAAGTTTAGAACCTTAAATTTATTTCTCCTTTTCAACTCATCCTTAAATGCATGGATCTTTTCTTCTAGAGTCTTATTGACTCCCTCTTTCTCTTCAAAGGCTTCAATTTGTCTAGAGAGCTTATAACATTATGAAACTTTCTTTTCCAAGCCTTTATCTGTATTATTAACGTCTCTTCCTAGTCGGGTGATCTCGGCCTATATACATTGAAATATTCTAAAAATAGTAGCAATTCTTTCTTCAGAAATATCATGCAGATAGGTTCTTAATTTCTCATGATCACCTGAAAATGAATTAGAAGTTTCTTCCTTTTCAATGGCTGAAACCTGAGCCACATTATCTTTACATCCCAAACCTGATATTTCTTCATTATTGGATGGGAATGGAGAACCTGAAACTGCACCTTCTTTGGACATGAGAGACTTCTTCAATTGCTTATTATCTTTCTTTTTCCTATTCATCATGGTTTTGTTGGGTATAGATTTATTCTCGGGGATAAGTGAAACTTCATCAAGACTCCTCTTCATTGTTGACTCAAGAAACAAAACTCAAATCCTCTTCTGAATATAATTATTGAAGAGTACCCAATATAAGTAAAAAATTTCCCTCTGATACCAATTGAAGGACATTAGGTCACCCTGAGTGGCAGGGTGAATCATAGTGTCAACTTCATCTCCTGTTTACTGGATATTGTTCCCACATTGGTAGGAACTTAATTAAACCTGTATGATGGATATGTTCTATAATTAAAAAATTAACATGCAGAAGGACAACACAACACTTTTACTTGGTTCACTACTAAGGGCTACGTCCAAGGAGCATACTCCGACAGGTTGTTTGTCGTACCAAAATCCACAAATCTTCTCAAGTTGTGGATTACAAGGTTCGGGTACAGTCACTCTGTCCCAGCCACACTACCTTTACAAAAGTTTTTGGATAGCTCAATACTTCTCTCAAATCACTTTCATTTTCTCCCCCAAGATCACTGCCTTGGAGAGGTCACACTCAGTTTATGGATATCAAGGTCCCTTCAATTGATAGGAATGAAAGTCTTTGTCTCCTATTCAGCATGAGACTTTTCTTTCATCGAGGTCAAGAGTTGATTCACTTTAATTTTAAATCTTCTTCTCTAGTGTAACAACCAGATGTACTAAGATTTCTTGTTTATCATGGACAGAATCAAAAATTCTTTTGTGATTATTCAAACATTGAAAAACATCTCACGAGGCATCATCAAAATCAAATATTCTTATTCTATGTATGCATGTGACCATGCATGTGAAAACATACATGTGATCTTCCTATTCACTTCATTAGACATGTGAACCCTCATTTTAGGATACTTCTCTTCAAATTATTCTTCTATGTATGTGCACACATGAATATATGCACTTCATCTTCTACTATCTTGTGTGAAGCCCCAAAATGGAAATGGTTCCTTTAAACACACACACGACTTCCTTTACCCTTTTATTTCTTATCTTTTCTTATCACTTGGTTTGGATATACCTACACCTTATTTATGTACTTCTTCAAATCCTTCATAAGAATATATAAATTCATTTCCCATCACCATGCACAATATTTCATCTCCCTTCCTCAACGCACACTTTTTCACTTTGATTTTATTATATTTATATGTAAGTTATTTTATCCGAACATCAATGTGTGAATTTTGGTATGGCATGGTGTTACTTTTTTTCTTTTACACACCATAATTATAGAGTTATTTTATACAGAGGTATACTTGTCTCCTCTGCGAACCAGGATGATTTCTAGCCCCTCCTTGCGCTAAGGATGTGCGAACTTCCTTTGCACACGAAGTGCGAACCTCCTTCTCCTACCAAGTGGTACGCAGTTCTGTTGGTTCCTGGGACCTCCTCTTCGCAGAACCAAAATAGTACATGGTACCATTTCCTCACAAACCTAGAATGTTTCGTGGAATCATTATTCGTGAACCTAGGATAGTTCACAGGTCTCCTACCTCGCGTACCAAAGTGGGATGCGGTTTACTTCTTCGCCAACCATAGCGGTACACGAGATTTCTTTTTGAGAACTAGAATGGTTTTCAGGTCTTCTCTACCTTATGAACTAGAATGGCATGTTGTTAACTTCACAAACCCAAAATAGCCCATGAATCGTGATTTTCCCTTTCAAACTCAAAGAATGAAGGGACTCTGTTTGTCAAAAAATAGGATCTCTTGAAGGATTGGGAGCAGAAGCCTCTTCTCGAATCAGTATGTCTCTTTTTATAATTATATATTAGATCCTTTCTGCATCCAAAATTCTCACGATAATCTCTTAAAAATTATTCCTTGAAAAACTGAGATCTTCAATTCTATAATATCTTCAAACCCACAGGATATATTCCGCATATCTTGAATATTTCCTTTTTCAAACTCATAGCCTTCTCGCTGATTGTTCATGCAGTCAAGATGGTATGTACCACCTTTTGAGTCCCTAATTGAATCCACGTGGCCTTGGAAACTTCGTTTTCCTCGTCTATTCACTCATTCATCATTTAATTTGCATGCAAGAAATTGTAATTGCATGCATGTGATCATAGAATCTAGAGGATCAATGTGGGATTAAACTGAGTTCAATTTATGAATAGAGTGGTGAGATCATTTTTCATCTTGAACACTAGTTTGCGGCATCATGCGGGAATCCGGAGGTTGAAGACAACCTCAGTGGAGTGATAGAATGATGCTAGTTGAATATCGAACCGTGCGATCAGATGGATGACCTTGATTAGAATGTGGGATGTGGGATTGAACGTGTGGCTAAGATCAGTTGTAAGATCAGATGGATGGTGTAGATCACGTCTGTGTTTTTAAAATTCCATCCCACATTGAAATGCCATGAAGTTTTCTCACAGTTTATCAATCAACCCACAACAGAAGTGGCTCTGAATTCTCCTCCTCCCTCCATTGTACCACCTCATACCATGTTCACCCTGTAGGTGCTCTCTTAGTTCCCACTCTACTCTTCAGGCATGCTCCTAGTGCCCACGATGTATGGGTTCATCATTGTGCACACTTGTGGGCTTATACATGGACCAAACACACCCTATCTAATGTGGGGAGAGCCTTGAGACCTTCCCTCGAGTGCAGTTGACACCTAGGGTCTAGCATGTGCTTGAGGTGAGGACCTCAACTGGCCTCCATGGATGGCCCCTTTATTTTTGGTAAAGACATATAAATAAAATAACTACTTAGTTTAAAACTAAGTGTTTACAAATATAAAATTCCAAACATACATTCCAAACCTCCTCCACAACCTCTTCATCTCCATTTCATTTACCCCTTCCAAAGAACACTCCAACTATCCTTAATTGTTGTCGACAATGTATCACTCTTGATACACATATATGAAACTTAGGATCCATGCATTATGAATTCCATTCTCCATTTCACTTAGGAGAGTTCTTTTCTTCATGTTGATCATCATTGACACTCATTGATAACAAATACAATATTTATAGACAAAGTGCTCCCAACAGTTAGCACACATCATCATTATTAGAGAGTATTTCTATCTGGAACAACTTATTAGGATAAAAATAAAGTGATATGGTTGTATGGAGTAAAACATTTGATTGTATTTGGTCAGGATCCGAGGATTAACACATTGTTCTGGTAATGTCTTTAGTAGGTCTAGATACATAGTTGAGTTTCAGCATTGTGTATCATCTTCGAATAGATGTTTAGTCTGAGAGAACAATTAAAACCCTAGAGGATATTCCTAGATCTTTTTCTATGGATTTTAAGGGTGTTTGGGATCAACACCTTCCCATAGTAATTTTTTATTACAACAATAGATTTTACTCAAAAATTGATATGGCTCCTTATGTATCCCTCTATTGAAAGAATAGTATAACTCCAACATACTAGAAAGAAGATGGAGAAATAAATCTATTTAGACCTGATCTAGTTGATGAAATGGTAGAGATATTCAGATCTGTTCAATAGTACATCAAGGCATCTTTGAGTCGATAGAAAAGTTATGCTGACAATAGTTGGTGTGATATGAAATTTCAAGTTAGTGAGAAGGTTTTCCTATGAATTTTTAAATGGAAGAAGGTTATGATATTCAAGAAGAAAGTAAAGGTGACCCCTAGGTATATTGTCCCTTTTGATATTCTTTATTGAGTAGTGATAGTTTCTTGTTGCTTGGTAATTCCACCGAACCTCTCTCAAGCCCATAATATCTTGCATGTATCTCTCCTAAGAATGTACATATTTGATCCTTCGGATGTACTAAAATCAGATTTAGTATCATGTGATTGAAATCTTTGAAATTAATAACATCCTATAGATATTTTATAATATAAAGATAAAGTTCTTTGAAATGAGACCACTCACCCAGTTAAAGCTTTGTGGCGGAGCCACCAATTGGAAGAAGCTATGTGAGAACCTAAGGATATGATGAGGTAGAAGTATCCTCGTTTTCTTGTATCAAAGTTATATAATTATTAGAGATAATTTAATTTTAATATGGTTATAATGTAATGACTTGATATTGTGTGAATATTTTTGTCAAAAAAATTAATTTCTTCGATAGAATATCTTACACACACGAATAAGTTTTAACTAACCGAGATATAATTTTAAAAATGTTATTATTTAAACATGAATATTATAACCTAAATGTTAAAATTTGTGTAATCTATAGTAATAACCAAATTTTTAAAATTAATTATAAAGTATTTTCAAGAAGAAAATATATTTCTAAATAATTATTCAATTTTTTGTAAAGTATTTATATGCTTCGAAAATACTTTTTTCTCACGAAAATGGGTTTCATTAGCTTCTATGAACAAATAAAAATAATCATTTTTCCACTTTTAGAAATTTTATTTTAAGAAATATACTTAATTTTTGGAATCAACATGTAAAAATTTGATTATGGTGAATTTTGGTATTTTTCTGAAAAAACTAATTTTTAAATGAATAGGGAAAATGCAGATTTTTATTAATGATGTCTTCTAGTTTAAAGAGTTTAACTTTTAATTTTTGTTAAATATGACTTTAAAACTAAAATTATATTAATTATATAATAATTAATCTAATTTATGTCATTTTAATTGATTTCATTTTAAATTTTGATATTAAATTTTTTAATACTTCTGAAAATGTTTTCTTTGGAAAACCATTTTTTCAACGCGTCTATTGGTTTTATTTTAAATTGAATTATGTAACATATTTTAATTAAATACTATAAAATGGATTCAAAATTTTTGAACAGAATTTTTAATGTTATATAATAATTAAAATTTATTTTTTTGTCACCATAAATAGTAAAAACACTAAAAATTAATTACTGCGATTAAGGTAAGAACAAGTTTACTAGGGGTGAAACTAAAAATATAAGTTTTAAAATGACCTAAAATTTTTTGCAGCTCCTATTTTATAGAAATATTTCTATATTATATCATTTAATTTTTTATAATGAGATATTTTATAATCTTTATCTTGGTTTAAAATGTGGGTATACCTTTTTCTTTTCAAAAAATTATTAGTGTGTTCTCTCCCCCACTTATAAAAAGGAGCTCCCTCTCATCTCCTCTTAAAACATAAAAAGAATTTTGGTTCATACAATAAATAACCAAAAACCTTACATACTTCTCTACCCACATCTTATTGGGATTTTATTGATTATAAAACACTACTATGAATTATTATAATGTGTACATAAGGAGGTTGTCTGAAGAAGAGGTATCATTCTTAACCGGGCTATTTTATTTTATTTCTCCTTCCACATACTTAAAATATTCTTTTACTATGATGATATAGTAAAATTTTTATCCATAATATATTTATATTTTATTATGATAATTTTATAACCTACATTCATTCCCTCTTCCATCAAATTCAAAATGAAATTGTTGATCATTTGTAAGGCGGACTACCACCTCATGAACTGATGTAATTTGTTTCCCATCACTACCTTTCACATATGGAGATAATTATGAATTTAATATTTATGTATTTAATTTATGAAATTTTTTAACTCATATAAATATAATATCATTTGTACCTTATTACCTTCAAATCTATTAGAAAATTATTACATTTCTCATGTGTATGTGTGGACTATTGTCTCCATGAAACATTGTGATACACTTTTCATTATATTTTGACATGGATAATTATAATTATAGATTAAATGAATATATATGATATATATAATATAAAATTATTCTCTAAATTTTAATTAATATTTACCTTTATTTCATTATATCCATTGATTAAATAGAAACAATTTTCATACGTATATACGGCCTACCGTCTCCATGAATGGTGTAATTCATTTTCATTATGTTACTTTTATAGCTTATTTTAAATTAATATATAATAAATATATATGATATTTATATCATGGTTAAAATTATTTATATTATGTATCTATAATCAATGTATAAGGACCCAAACTACCAATCCAAAATATACCTAAAAAACAAAGTCGTTAATACCTTATGAGTAATTTCAACAAGGAATTGTTAATAAATTGGTAATAAAAGGTTATAAGTAATTCATATATAGTATGATATATATTATTTGGGTTATATAATAGATTTAAAATTAAACTATATTTATTATACATTAGGATCTAATATGTCCAATTAAATTCAAGACTTGTGGTGATGATATTTTCATCTCACTTTTATTCATGAAAGATACACGCGTTATTTAGCACAAGTTTATTTGGTGCAGTGTATATACTTCCAATGATTGTATTTAATGATTTTTATCTGGAAAATAATGTTATATAAATATCCATATATGTTTCCTTATTTCAACAGTCATATGATTCTAAATATACCAAATTGGTAAAAATTTATGTTAAAACCACATTGTTTATTTGGATGCTTGATTAAGTTTCTGTGGTTGAAAATACTATGATTTATCTCTCAAGAGACTCATGAATCTTATTATCCTATATTTTTTCATAAAAATACATTTGTTCCTTTAATTTTAATCTCTTTATATACTTAATTTTTCAAAGGAATGTTTTTCTGGAAAATTGGATTTTTTTTCACTCTTCAATAGAAAATTCTTTATCATCTATGTCCCGGTTTTCTAATATTGTTTGAAATAATGTTTTCATTTTTATATAATGATTGATTAAATAAATTTTTTCCATGAATCATTTTTTACAAAATGGTTTAAAATGAATAATCTTTTCATTTTTTGAATGAGATACTTTTGAATTTTTACCAATAATATAAAAGTAATATTCTTTTTACCATTCACAACATGAACGATATTTCCATCTATCAAGAAGATCATGGATAAAACAGAGTGATAAAGAAAATTTTTATTCCATTGGTAACGAAAATAAATTCTTTAAATCTGAAATAATTAGTTTCTTATCTAATGATGATGATGAAGAAGAAGTAAGTGATGTTGAATCCAAAAAGTTATTTAAGTATAGAAATGAAATTAATTTCAATGGAATTGTGAATGATGAAGAATAAGGAAGTGGTAGTTATTAAGAAGAAGAAAATCAACTTGAATTCCATTTGAAATAAGAGTTGAAATAATTTTTGAGCTAGATCAGAATACTTGAAAAACAAAACAAAAATAAGGAAGTTGATACTCAAAAAACCCAGAATTTTTTGTTGATGAGAAAGAAAATTTGGTGAAAGAGATTGATGATTTGAAGGAATCTCTTGAAGAAGA
The DNA here is from genome assembly GCA_963277665.1 of Viscum album. Taxonomy (NCBI): domain Eukaryota; kingdom Viridiplantae; phylum Streptophyta; class Magnoliopsida; order Santalales; family Viscaceae; genus Viscum; species Viscum album. The sequence goes on from OY728139.1 coordinate 483,577,999, forward strand.
AAATAATTTTAATGAACATTTGAAGGTTAATCTCTGTGAAAAAGAAGAAGAGTTGTAACTTTTCCAATAAAACTATCAAAAAATTAATTGACAAACACAAGTATTCAAAACACTGTCACTGCGGTTGGTGAAAGTTATCAAAATGATAAATTAGAGAAGGTTCAAAAAAAGATACCTTCAAAGGATGAAATGAAAGATGGAATTGTTTATGAAAAGAAGAAAGCTGGGAAAGTGATATATATGGTCAAAACCTATAATGATCGGAGTTTTAATGTTTCAAAGAATCTTGAATCCTAAAATGTTTTGAATTAATCTAGATCTAGAAAATTAGAAAAAAGAAGAAAAATCTCATTGATAATAAGAATGATGGTGGGTCAGAAATGTGAGATGATAAAGTTACTGATAAACATATTCTAAATTATAATCAGTATATATATTTTAGAGGAAAATAATCATTCAATGATTATTGATAGTATTGTGCTGGATTCTGACACACAGAAAGTATGTTTTGGTTAAACCAAAAACATTACAATTATCCCACAAGTTATGAAAGTCAAATATTGAGGGGGAGTAAATCTCATCAAATAAATAAGATTGAAAAATTTTCTGTGAATAAATCATATAAGGTTGAATTATAGATTTAAAATAGGTTTCATCCCCTGGAAACTATTTTTGAAAGATGTAAACAAGTTGGACACCATGAAAAAGGATGCCATGTTTTGTTACTGGATTAATAAAAGATTATTAACTCTCAGAAGCCTATGGTGAGGAGAGAAATGAATGGATAAAAAACTCTTATTTTTGAAACTCATTTGAAAGCTAAAAAATGAAAATGTCTCTGGATACTTGACATAGGTTGTTACTCAAACCTGATAGGATACTTGGAATTATTTAAGGATGTTCCTGAATGGCCCGAAGGCCTTCTTTTTTATTTTTATTATGGATAATCCCCCTTTTAAGGGTTTAAGGGGAACCCGTACATGACCCGTAGGCCCAAGGCACAAGGCCCGAAAAACTCGCAATACATGACCCGAAGGCCCAGAGGCATACCATGCCCAATACATGACCCCTAGGCCTAGGCCACTTGAACTACCCCTCCCCAGCTTTTTGTGTCATTGATCACCTAGCTCCCCACCTTGTATTACTGATCGGCTAGAATTTCCCATTACAAAGTTACACGGTGCCTGCTCCCAATGGCAGCTGCCATACCCTCTCATTCTTCCAATCAGGTTAGCTCTACATCTAGTGGCTTCTACTCATGTTGCTTTGATCCTCTTCCCAGGCCTGTTCTGTGTGAACTGGGCTACTCCATGGTCTATATGACCTGAAGGCCATGTTTCCCGAAGGCCTTTGATGACCCAAAGGCCCTGGAGACCCCTAGGCATAAACTGGTGGCTCGAAGGCCCAAATCAGGTGAATATTTCATACTGCTATAGTACAGAATAATAACTGCTACAATACTGCTATAGTACTGCAACAGTGCTGCTACAGTAACCCAGAAATTCACCTCCACCCAGTTTTGAACCCGATTCTCTTGGATGCCAAGCAGGAGCCCTTACCACTCGGGTATGGGCTCATTGACAATGATAAATCATTGAAAATTAAAGGTGTTGGTGCAACCATAAATGGAAAAGAAAAGATGAAATATAAGAAAACATTGTATTTATATGGGATGAAACACAATATTCTAAGTGTTTCACAATTTTTTAATGAGGGTAACCAGTTTATCTTCAATAAAGATGAGTTTTTTTCTGAAAAGTGAATAATATTGGAAGATTGTTACAAGAGGCCAACATACAAAGGGGAATTTTTTTGAGGTTAGTGATTCAGAATACTCTTGTTACATGATCATGGTGGAATAGAATTAGTTGTGGAACAAAATTCTTGGACATATGTGTCATAGAAACATGATAAAGTTATCCCAAAGAGAAAATATTCAATATATTCTTTATTTTCCAACAATAAGATATTGGTGTTGCACTATTTTTCAGAAAATAAAGACAATAAACTATGTGCATAATAAAGAAGTTATTTTTTTCCAAACAACCCCTGAACCTGATTCATTCTGATATATATGGTCCAATGAGAAAATAAAAAAAAAATGGAGATAAGTATATCAATACTTTTATTAATGGTTTTACAAACATTACTTGTGTTATGTTTATGAAACAAAAATAATATTCTTTGAAAATGTTTAAAAGATTCAAAAAGAAATTAGAAAAGGAATTTTAGTATTCAATCAATAATTTTAGGACAAACAATGGTGGTGAATATATAAGTAAAGGGTTTAAAGACTATTTTGAGAAGCATGGTATTCATGTTGAGTATAGTACCCCATATACTCCCCAAGAAATTGGGGTTTCTGAAAGAAAGAACAAAATCATGGTTGAAATTGTAAGTACCATGTTACTTGAACCTGAACTTTCTCATTAATTTTGGAGGCAATCCATGAGTACTGTTGTTTATATTCTGAACCATTGAATATACAGGCCTTAATTAGTTATGACTCTATATCAATTGTTTTACAAAAAATCATCTAGTTTGAAACAATTGAGGGGTTTTTGGGAGCCTTTGTATTATAAAGAAGAAAGGTGGAAACCATGAAAATTTTGAGCAGAAAGGTGAAGATGGAATCTTTCTTGGATATGATTCAGAAGGAAGAGAATAGAGGTGATTAAACAAAGAAACAAAAAAGAATTGTTTATTCAGTTTATGTGAAAGTTGTTGAAAAGTCATAGGAAGATAAACATGCTCAAGCAGACAAGGAAGTTGAAGAATTTGAAGAAATTTTTTTTTGATAAGGATGTAGATAATTGTATTCCTACTCAACAAGAAGAATCAGACTTAGCTATTTCCAGTGATGAGGAATAAACTCAAAGATCTCATATAAGGTTGAATAATCATGTGGAAACTCAAAATATAATTGGTGATCAACATCTAAAGGTTCAAACAAGAAGAACAAAAAAATGAAATTACTCATACTTCTCTGTATTCAAAATTATTTTTGAATGATGTTAAAAAAGACTTTGAGAATAAATAATGGGTTCAAGTCATGAATAAAGAATTGGATCAGATTGAAAAGAACAATAAATGGGAACTCATAACCAATACTGAAAACAAAAACATGATTGACACAAAATGGGTTTTTCAGAATAAGGTGAATGAAGAAGATGAAGTTATAATAAACAAATCAAGATTGTTCTTCAAAGGGTATTCAAAAATTCAAGGAATTGATTTCGATGAAATATTTTATATGGTTTCTATATTAGAAACAATTATAATCTTTATTTCGATTACTACACAATGGGGATACTTGATATTTCAAATAGAAGTTAAATCTACATTCCTGAATGGTGATATTTAAGAGGAGGTTTATACTAAACAAAATTATGTCTTTGTTGTTGGAAAATATGGGAGTTATGTGTGCTTATTGATGAAAGAATTGTATGTGATAAAACAACCTTTAAAGGCATGGTATTCCAAATATCATAATTGCTTAAGGAATATGAATTTCAAGAAAGGAAGATTGGATATAAATATATATATTAGATAAAGTCATGATTATTACCTCATTGTGATTATTTATGTTGATGATATTATATTTTATGGGAATGATGAAAGAAGTTGTGAAAGATTTGATAAAGAGATAAATAATATATTTGAAATTTCCATGCTGGAGGAAATAAAATAATTTCTTGGATTACAAATCCTGCAAAAGAAATAATACATTTTTCTATAGAAAGAAATGTATTCTAAATAACTTCTCAAGAGGTTTGACATGGAAAATTTAAAACTTGTTTCCACACTAATTTCAATCTTAAAAAATATGAGTAATGTTGGAAAAGGAAAATAACTGGATTAGAAAGGGTATCAGAAAATTATTAAAAGATTATTGTATTTTACTACCTCAAGACCCAACATTGTTTATGTTGTTACTTTATGTGAAAAATTTCAGAGTGATCCAAAATAATCACCTATTATTTCTAAAAATAATAAGTTTCAGACATTTCAAAGGCACAATAGAATTCCAAATCAAGAATTCATGCTCGGATAGTATTGATTATTTTGGGTATTCAAATGCAGATTGGGAAAGAAATATTGATGATAGAAGATCCACATCAGGTTGACTATTCTTTATGGGAAAGAATCGTGTTAGCTGAAATTCAATGAAATAGAATTCAGTAACCCTCTGTACCATTAAACCTTAGTATGTTTCTACCCCTCAAGTTGCTACTCAACTCTTATGAATGAAAACACAATTGGAAGATTTACTTCTTAAAGTGATGTTACCCTTGCTCTTGGGTTGTGACAATCAAATACAGTCAATCTCACCAAGAATCCAGTTCAACATTCTCCTTAAAATAACATTGATATAAATTATAAATATATAAAAGAAAATATGTAGAAGAATTAATTAAATCTGGAATATGTTCCAACATCAAAAAAAGTGGATGACAACTTCACAAAAACTTTTCTGAAGGAATCATTCTCAAAATTGAGGTTGAACATGGGTACCCAACCTCATTATTCTCAAGTCTGAGGTATGTGTATATGTCCCCTTTCTTATCTTACCTTTGGACTGTATTTTCAAGGGGGGGATTTTGTTGTTTTATAAATATATTGCATAAAAGATATATTTGTAGGTAAGCTATGAATTCATCATTTTTTATGAGTGAACTATTTTAACTACTTGCTGAAGTGGTTGTAGGAAAGATTTTTTTTATATTCTAGGGATGTTGAAGAAGATCTAAGGAATAAAGATGAAGATGTTCTCAGAATCACTTCTTTTGGATAGTATTGTTTTTTGTTAATGGTTCTTATTTCCTACTATGAGTTAGCTCATGTAATATTAGAATTGTTTAGAAGTGAGTTATTGCTCAAGGATACAAAGTTCTGTGATTGATGAAAACATGGTTGACTAAAAAATCCAAACGGAGATATTTTAATGACCAAGCTGATGATGAAGGTTTTATTGTTGTATTTTGTCGTAAATGTATGTTTTGAAAGAATGTTTTTTGAAATCACCTCACTTTTTTATGGAAAATATGTAATGAGGATTGTTTTCAAGGGAATTGAATCCATGTTTTCAAAAGAATCATACTTATGGTAGTGATAAGAATTAGATTCATACTATTCAACATAATAAGGGTCTAGTATTGAAAAATATCATAATGAGGTTCTGGTATTGATAAAGATATTAATGAGGAATTGATCAGATTCACTTTGGATTTAATATGAAAGAAGTGGTTGTTTTGATGGAGAATTAGAGTATCTGTAAAGCTGATATATTAATTTTGACAATAATTTTATGATTTATATTTCTCATAAATCATGAGTTGAATTGGGAACTTGTGTTGCAATTTTGATGGAATAAAGGGATATTGAAAGAGATAATTCCAATATGAAAAATATTGTATCCAAATTTATTGTATCTGGGTGGTAGAAAGATTGAAGTGGTATTGATTGTTTTCCAAAACAATCTCATCATGGTGGAAGAATAAAAAGTGGTGGTTTAAATGAAAAGTGGTGTCGCTGAAGTGTAATGCTGATGAAAAGTGATGGTACTGATTTTTGTAACAATTGTATTCAATGAAAGAAGGATGAAAAGTGGTGCTGATGTAAAGTGGTTCTAATGAAGGGTGGGGCTGATGGAAAGTGGTGTCGATAAAGAGTGGTGCCGGTGGAATGCAGTGTCAATGAAAAGTGGTGCTAATGATAATGTGGTATTAATTAAAAATATTATACCGATTGAAAAGGATGTTCTGTTTTAAAAGGAGGTGTTGTTTTAAAAGGAGGTACTCTTTTAAAAGAAGGTGATATTTTAAAGGAAGGTGTTGTTTTAAAAGGAGGGGTTATTATAAAAGGTGGTGTTTTTTTAAAAGGTGGTGTTGTTTTGATTATGATTCTTCCCACTATGATTTCTCACAAGAAGATTTTTTTTTAGCTGATGGATGGAACCAGAAGGAAGAATTGTAGTGATGAATGTAATGGAAGATAAATTTATTGTACGCCTAAGTAACCAAAAGTTATGGGATATGGAATGAAAAATATATTTTTTATTCCAATAAATCATTCTCAAGATATGAATCACACTAAACTTACAAATGATTAAAGGAGGGAACATTGTTTTTTTAGTCTTTTATGGGTTAATGTTCTCCTTTTTGTAGTTCCACAAATCCAATAATAGATGATTAATGGATCAATACCTTTAAAAAGGTTATTTTATGTTCTCAAAAGTTTGAATCCTGAAATATTTATTTTTACATTTTACAGTTTAGAAGTTTAACCATTTCAATGGAGGAATCTTATCAAGAATAAGAGGCTTTATGAAGAAATTGACTCCATGTAGTGCGATGAGATAAAGAGATTATTTTTTAATAAGTAATTTTTATTTATTCTACACACACAAATGGAGAATAAATTCCATGAGTTAATGAATAAGGATATTGAATCTATTGGTACCTACAAGGAAAATTTTACAAGACTTATGAGATATCCTTTGGGTATTATCATCTATCTTGAAAGTAGATTTGATCGATTTTATAGTGGATTAAAACCAAGTCTTTGAAGGTTGATTCCCACATGAGACATTGGTATCTATGTATAAAACACTCATTTTGATATCAAGGTGGAAATGTATATTGGATTTATTCATTAATATCATTGTTATAATAAGAAAAGAAAGATGAAATTCAAAGGAAACTCTAAAAACATAGAGAGAAGATGATGATATTTCCTTAATACTCAAATTAGGGAAGGAAACATGGAGGAAATTATCATAAGGTATTGGTAATTTTTTTGTTAAGAATGGATGGTCATTAGTAAATCTATTTCTAAAGTGATGGGAAGAAGTTTTTTAATTATGTAAATTGGGAGAAAGCTTCACATTATGCACCCCCCGCACTCTAGTGTTCCCAATTAAAGGATTATAGACATTATACTAACTAGATCCAAAATATAAAGGTTGTTGATGATGATCAACGTCACAAACCTATTAATATAATAGAAAAAGGGAAATCTCACATGATCACAATTTATATTTATTGGTGAGATAATGATGTGGTGAAATATACACTTACCATGCACTCTAGAACTGTTATTTTCTTATTTTATTATGGATATATGCAATCTTTAATATCTAAATAATTTTCTATGGGTATCACAATACCACCAGAATGATTAGATCCTGAATTAGAATTGAACCCCCTAATGGTATGATGATCACATCTTAAGTTTACGATTCCTTTACAGTTGAAGTTTGTAGAAATATGATTCCTATAAATCTATTTATTCTCCCCCTAGTTGAATTTGATGTTATATTAGTAATGAATTGGATTTATCTATATTAATCCCATATCAATTACAAAGTAAGGGAAATCACATTTTATATTCCAAACCAAAATATCATCACCATTCAGTGTGATGATAAATATGGACTTTTGATAGAGATCACATCCATTGTATAGGTCTTGATTACTATATAAAAGGGTTGTTTATCTCATATGTTATGGGAGAAACTCAATGCTTATGATATTACTATTGTGTTGGAATTTATTAATGCATTTCCGAAATTGTTTTATAATCTTCCATAGAAATTTGAAATTGATTTCCTGATAGAAATCATACGAGGTGTTACACCTATTTCAAAGACTCCCAATTCAATGGATCTAATTGAGTTGCAATAATTGAATAAGTAGCTCAAAGAAAAATTCAAAAAGGGATTCATTCAGACAAGTGTGTTACCCTGGGGTGAAATAGTTATTTTTTTCATGAAAATGGATCGATGCAACTTTTCATTGATTTTATAGAATAGAACACGATCACAATCTATAACCTGTATCTCTTACCCTGTGTTGAGGACTTCTTTGATCAAATTAAAGGATCTCAATAAATTTACAAGATTTAACTTCATTAAAGATATCATCAATTTATGGTTAATTAGGATTTTATACCTAAGACAACATTTTTCACAAGGTATGGACACTATAGATATGTAGTGATTCCATTTGGTTTTGTTAATTCTATCAATATATTCAGGATTTTATTGAATATAATCATTATATATTAACTTGATCCATTTTTGGTAGTCTTAATAGATGATATTATTATCTATTAAAATAGTAATAAAGAGCATGAAGATCATTTGAGGATTGTGTTGAAGTCCCTAAGGACGTAGAAGGTGTATTCAAAATTTACCATGTTTTAATTTTGTCTATAAAATATTTCAATTTTGGGATTTATAATATCAAGAGAGGGTATATTTTTTGATCCAAAAAAGCCCAAAATTGTAGAGAATTGTCCTATAAAACCATTATGAATGATATATGAAGTTTATTAGTTTGGTTGAATATTATCACAATTTTTTGTATAATTTATCATGATTATCTAATTCACTCACCAAGTTAACATGGAAAGGATTCAAGTTCTTCTAGCTGGATGAATGCCAGGAAATTTTCAAGGAATTTAAGACAAGATTAGTTGGTTCACTTGTTCTTACAAAAACCTATTGTGGATAAGGGTTTATAATCTATACGGATGCATCAAATAATATACAAGGATGTATTCTCATATAGACTTATATAGTGATAGCTTATGCCTCATGATAATTGATGGTTCATGAGAAAATTACCCAACTCATGATTTGGAGTTTTCTATTGTTTTTTTGTATTAAATATATGGAGGCACTACCTTTACGAAGAAAATCATAAGGTATATAGTTATCTTAAAAGTTTAAAGTACATATTCAAAATGAAATAGTTCAATGTGAACTTGAAAAAATTGTTATAGGTTATTAAATATTATGACAACTCAGTACAGTACCACCCTGGTAAATAAAACAAGGTGGCTAATGCTTTGATTCAAAAATATCATGCTAGATTATCCATCCTAAGGATAAAAAAATTTCCATTATTTTTATATTTGAAACTGATGTATTTTTAAATCTTTAAGAAAGGGGAGAAATATTATATTTCTAAAATTAGTGTTTAGACATCAATCTAAGTAAAAATTAAAGAGGCATAGAAGGAAGATGTAGAGTTGTAGAAGAAGGTATGAACTATTATTGAGTTTAAACTTTATTATGATGGAATGATAATGTCAAGGAATCATGTACATATTTCATTCATACCAAATTTGAAGAAGGATTTATTAGAGTACTCTTATAGTTATTAATTCTCTATTCATCATAGAAGTATAAATAAGTGTATAGATTTGAAAATGTATTTTGGGTGGAATGGAATAAATAGAGATATTGAAGAGTTTATATATTGGTACTTGGTATTAAATTAAGATAAGTCTAAGTGATAAAACTATAAGGGGATGTTACAATTATTACTCATACCAGAATGAAAATGGAAAAATAATTCCATGGATTTTTTCATTGGACTCTCAAAAACATCTAAAGGGAACAATCTTATATGTGTTAAAGTCGATCACCTGATGAAGTCAGCACACTTCATAATTATTATAGAGTATTTATATTTGGAATAGTTTACTAGGATAAAAATAAAGTGATTTGGTTGTATGGAGTACCACAATTGATTGTATCTGGTCAGGATCTGAGGATTACCACAATTTTATAGTAATGTATTTAGCAGGCTCTAGATATAGAGTTAAGTTTCAGCATTGTGTATCATCTTCAAATAGATGTTTAGTGTGAGATAAAAATTCAAACACTAGTGTATATTCTTAGATCTGAGTCTATGGATTTTAAGGGTGTTTGGGATCAACACATTCCTCTAGTTATGTTTTCTTACAATAATAAATTTTACTCAAGAATTGATATGGTTACTTATGAATCCCCCTATAGAAATAACAGTATAACTCCAACATTCTAAGAAGAAGATAGAGACAGAAATCTATTTAGACCTGATCTAGCTGATGAAATGGCAGAGAAATTCCGATCTGTTCAATAGTACATCAAGGAATCTCAGTGTCGATAGAACATTTATGCTGATAATAAATGGTGTGATATGATATTTCAAGTTGGTGAGAAGGTTTTCCAAAGAATTTATCAATGGAAGAACATTATTATATTCAAGAAGTAATTAAATGTGTTCCCTTGGTATAGTGTCCCTTTTGAGATTATTTATTGATTAGGGAGAGTTTCTTATTACTTGGCGCTTCCACTGAACCATTCTTAAGCCCATAATGTCTTTCATGTATCTCTCCTAAAAAAGTTCATAATTGATCCTTCAAATGTAGTGAACTCCTAGGTAGTATCCTAATATCGTGATATATCCTATGAAGAACATCCTATGGATATTCTATAATATAAAAATAAAGTGATATAAACTGATACCACGTGCCTAGTTAAAGGATAGTGGTAGAACCACCAACTTGAAGAAGCTATGTGAGAACATAAGGATATGACGAGGTAGAAGTATCCTCCTTTGTTTTTATCAAAGTTGTATAATTTTTTGTGATAAATTTATTTTAATATGGTTATAATGTAAATAATTGATATTTTATGAATATGTTTTTCGAAAAAATTTAATTTCTTTGATAGATTATCTTATACACACCACTAAGTTTTAACGAACCATGATATACATTTAAAAATGGTATTATTTAAACATGAATGTTATAACCTAAATGTTAATTATTTTTAATTAATAGTGATAACCAAATTTTTAAAATTAATTATAAAGGTTTTAGATGAACAAAATATATTTACAAATAAGTATTTAATTTTTTGTAAATTCTTTATATGATTCAAAAATACATTTTTCTTAAAAAATGGGTTTCATTAGCTTTTATGAACATATAATTTAATAATTTTTTTCACTTTTAGAAATTTTATTTTATAAAATGAACTCAATTTTTGGAATCAACATATAAAAATTATCTTAGGGTGAATTTTACTATTTTTCTAAAAATAATAACTTTTTAATGAATAGGGTAAAATGCAGATTTTCATTAAAGATGTATTCTCATTTAAAGAATTTAACATTTAATTTTTTTAATATGGATTTAAAAATAAAACTATTTTAATTATATAATAATTAATCTAATTTATATCATTTTAATTAATTTTATATTAAATTTTGATATTAAATTTTTTTATAAATATAAAAACTTTTTCATTGGAAAACCATTTTTTCACCGTATCTACTGGTTTTATTTTAAATTCAATTATGTCACATTTGTGAATTAAATATGGTAAAATGGTTTCAAAATTTTGAAATAGAATAATTAATATTATATAATAATTTAAATCTAATTTTTTTCAGAATGAATAGTAAAAACATTAAAAATTAATTATCACGATTAAGGTCAGAATGAGTTTATCAGGGGTGAAACTAAATATATAAGTTTTAAAAAGACTTAAAAACTTGTCCAAATCCTATTTTATGGAAATATTTATATATTATATCATTTAATGTTTTATAATGAGATATTTTATAACCTTTTTCTATGTTGAAAATGTGGGTATACCTTTTTATTTTAAAAAATTCTTAGTGTGTTCTCTCGCCCACTTATAAAAAGGACCTCCCTATAATATCCTCTTAAAACTTAAAAATAATTTTGGTTCTTATAATAACTACCCAAAACCTTAAATACTACTTTACCCACATCCTATAAGGATTTTAATGATTATAAAACTCTCATATGAATTATTTTAATACTGACATAAGGAGGTTGTTTGAAGAAGAGGTGTCATTCTTAACTGAGTGCTTTTGTTTTATTTCGTATTCGATATACTTCAAATATTCTTTAACAATGATGATATAATAAAATAATTTTTTCTCATATATTTTAGTTTTATTATGATAATTTTATAACCTGCATCCATTTCCTCTTCCCTCAAATTCTAAATGAAATTGTTGATTTTGTGTAAGGTGGACTACCACCTTGTGAACAGATGTAATTCGTTTTCCCTCACCACCTTTCACATCTAAAGATAATTATGGATTTAATGTTTATATATTTGATTTATGATATATTTAAACACATATAAATATAATATTACATCTACTTTCTTACCTTCCATTCTATTAGAAAATGATTGCATTGCTCGTGTGTACGTGTAAGCTATTGCCTCTATGAAATGTTGTGATACACTTTTCATTTTATTTTGAAATGAATATTTATAATTATATGTTAAATGAATATATATGAAATATATGATATAAAAAATATTCAATAAATTTGAATTAATATTTACCTTTATTTCATTATATCCATCGAAAAAATGGAAACAGTGCTCTTATGTATATACGACCTACCATTGCCATGAATGGTGTAATTCATTTTCAATATCACCAAGAATCTTGTACAATATTCTCATTCAAATCACATTTATATAAAATAAAATTTCATCAAATATCATGTTGAAAAGAATGCATTAATGCTGGAATATGTTCCAACATCAGAAAAATTGGCTGAAATTTTCACAAAAACATTTTCGAAGGAATCATTCTCAAAATTGAGGTTGAACATGGGTGTCCAACCTCTTTATTTTCAAGGATGAGGTATGTGTATCTTCCCCCCTCTCATATTACCTTTGGATTTTATTTTCAAGGGGATAATTGTGTTGTTTCATAAATCCATTGCATAAAATAGATAGTTGTGGGTAGGCTGTGAATTCATCATTATTTTATGAGTGAAATATTCAAACTTTGTGTTGGAGTAGTTATAGGAAAAAAATTTCATTGTACTCCGGGGATGTTGAAGAAAATCTAAAGAATAAAGATAATGATGTTATCATAATCACTTATTTTGGATAGTATGAATTTTATGTTAATTATTCTTATTTCCTATAATGAGTTAGCTCACATAGGCTTAGAATTGTTTAGAAGTGATCCATTTCTTAAGGATATAATGTTCAGCGATTTATGAAAACTTGGTGGAAAAAAATACAAAGGGTGATATTTTTATGATCAAGATGACGATGAAGGTGTTTTGGTTGTCCTTTATTTTCCATGTATGTTTTGAAGGAATGTTTTTGGAAATCAACTCACTTTATTTATGGAAAAAATCTTAATGAGGATTGTTTTTAAAAGAATCGAATCCATGTTTTCAAAAGAATCAGACTCATGGTATTGATAAGAATCAAACTCACATTGTTCATTGTAATGAGGTTCTGGTATTGAAATGGATTATAATGAGGGTCTAGTATTGATAAATATCATAATGAGGAATTGATTAGATTCACTCTAGATCCCATATGAAAGAAGTTGTTCTTTTGATGGAGAATCAGAGTCTATGTGCTGATGATAAATTAACTGTGACAATACTTTTTTGATTTTTATTTCACTTAATTCACGAGTTTAATGGAGAACTTGTAGTGCAAGATTTATGGAAGAAAGGGAGTGTGAAAGAGATACTACCAATCAGAAAAAGATCATATCTAGATTTATCGTATTCAGATGGCATAAATAATAAGTGATATTTTTTTTTCAAAACAATCGCATCTGGGTGAAGGAAGAAGAAGAGGTGGTGCAGATGAAAAGTGGTGCTGCTAAAGTGTAATTTCATTGAAAAGTTACCGATACCGATTTTTTTTCAAAACAATCATATCCAAGTGAAATAAGGATGTAAAGTGGTGTCGATGGAAAGTGGTGTCGATGGAAAGTGGTGCTGATGAAGAGTGGTGCCGATGGAAAGTAATGTTGATGAAAATTGGTGCCGATAAAAAGGTGGTATTAATTTAAAAGATAATACTGATTGAAAAGGACATGTGGTTTTAAAGGGTGTTGTTGTTTTAAATTGTGGTGTTATTTTAAAATAATGTTATGTTTTAAAAGAATTTGTTGTTTTAAAATGAGGTGTTTTTTAAAAGGTGGTGTTTTTTTAAAGGTGGTGATGTTTTGAAAAAAGTGGTACCAATTGAAAATGCGGTGACGATTGAAGAAGCGGTACTGATAGAAGAGTAATAGATGGTACTGATTGTTTTTTAAAATGATAGTACCCAAAAAAGATCATATTCTGGAAAATTGTATCCCTTGAAATCGTACTCAGAATGATCATATTCAGAATGATTGTTCCATAAACTTATACAATATTCACCTATTATTCTCAAGATTCCAATTTAGAATATTAGTACTATTACAATTGATGAACAATACATGGGTCCAATCATCTAAGTTTGATCGTTTGAATCTGATTACTGAATATGATTATCAGAACCAATTTGAATCAAAATCTTGTATTTGAAAGTTATGACCCCCTTGAAAAATCGTTTAAAAACCTCTTTTATTCACAAAAATCATACAAACAATGTAATTCAACCCTTTTGAAATGGTTAAGAACATTTTTGATCATCCTATTCACTTCTTCTCTTGACCCACTTTAAAACATCAATTCATTCAAAAATCTATGCTTGCATCATGACATCCTTCATAACATTGAATTAATTTGAGGATCAGCTTTAGCATCATTTGACTTTAATTAGAAAGTATCATAACTTTACATTCATTAAATCTACATTATTTTCTTCTCAACCCTACTATGATCTTTTCTAAGTACAATTGTCCTGGATATGATCATCCTGCACTAGTGGGATTGTTTCCTAGGGCTACCTAAGTGTGAGGGTATATCCCACTAATTGTAATCCAAGTATTGTTTCCTAGTGGATTTTATGGTATTGGATCATTTCCAAACCACACCAAGGATTTATATATTCTTATTGAATATTGGACCTTGTAAATATTTGTGTTCTTGTAGATGTGTTGATTGAATTGTTTTCAGTAGGTAATTTAATCTTTAACAAGAGGAGAATTTTGTTTCAATTGAAAAGAAACATAAAAGAAAAAGAGTATCACCAACTCACCCCTCCCTATCTTAGTGATACAATCACTCTGACTGGGCACTTTCAATTGGAATAAAAATACAAGTTCCATTCACTTATTATTTGATGATGGATATTTTAAACAGTATGAACATTAAAGATATTCTGGTCTTTAATGGAAAAATTATCATATTTGGAAATATAGAATGATTCATTATTTATTTCTATCAGTTATGATGTTCTTGAATCTTCAATAATTGTGTTTCCACCCATTGATGACATAGATCCACTTACACCTGTTGATAAGAATAATCGTTAGAATGATGGAAGGGATAAGAATGATATATTTTCATCACTTTTTGAAAGAGAATTATTCACAATTAAAGGTTTTTCCGTAGCCGAAGTTATATGGGAAAAATTGAAAAACAAATAAGAAGGAAATTAAAAAGTCTAGAAGTAAAATATTCAAATCTAGAGATTGAAGTATGAATACTTAAAGATGGGTGAGCATGATTATGTTGGGGATTTATTTACAAGGATGAATGAGTGAGTACTATCAAGTGTCTTGGTGATAATCTAGATGGCTCTACAATTTTTGAAAATATATTGAAAATACTACCTCATAAATTTGATGCAAAAGTTTCTTTATTGGAGAAAAAAGATCCTAAAACATTATCTCTTGACGATTTTCATAGCACTCATATTACTTTTAAAATTAGAAGAGAGAATGATATGAAGATCAAATCAAAATTTGACAGAGAAATTCCTTTCAAGGCTAAAAATAAAGAAAAATCAAAGAAGATTCTTATTGAATATGTATATGGTGATTCTAACTCTGAAAATGAGGTATATAAAAACCTCAATTATATCTTATCCTAGTTTTCTAAAAATGTTAAATGATTCATAAGAAAATACAAAGGTAAACTTACCTTGAAATGTTTTGAATGTAGAGTAGTTGGTCACTTCAAGGTTAATTATCCTATAAGAAAGAATGAGTAGGACCAAGACAAAGAAGATAGAAATCCATGAAGATCATGGAAAAATAGAGTGATAAAGGAATGTTGTATTTTACAGGGAAAGAAAAAAAATCTTCAAATCCAAAAGAAAAATTTCTTATCTAAATATGAAGAAGAATAAGGAAGTGATGTGGAATATGAAAATCCAGTTGAGTATAGTATTGAAAATACTTTCATTGAAACTATGAATGATGAAGAATACAGAAGTAGTAGTTCTGGAGAAGAAGAAACTCAACTTGAAATCCATTTGAAATAATAGTTAAAAGAATGTCTGAGAAAGATCAGAATACTTGAAAAACAAAACAAAAATTTGGAAGATGAACACTCAAACAACCAATAATTTTTCTGATGAGAGATAAAATATGTTGAAATAGATTGATGATTTTAAGAAATTTATTGAAGAATAAAATAATTTTATTGATCATCTGGAGGTTAAAATGAAGGCAAAAAAGAAGAGTTGGAACTTTTCCAACAAAACCTCTCAAAAACCGAATTGAGAAACACAAGTTTCCAAAACTCTATTAGTGAGTTTGGTGAATGTTCTTGAAATGATAAAATAGAAAAGGCTAAACAAAATATACCATAATAGGGTGACAAGAATGATGGAATTGTTTTTGAAAAGAAGAAAATTGGGAAAGTCGTGTATATGGCTAAAACCAATAATGTTGGGAATTATGAAGGTTCAAAGAAACCTGAATCTGAAAATGTTTTGAAATAATATGGATATAGAAAAGCTAAAAACAATAAGAAGAATCTGATTGATAGAAATAATATTAGTGTCTTAGAAAAGAGATATGAGAAAGTTTCTAAGAAATGTACCCTCATTTATAATCAATATAGATGTTTCATTGGGATATGCTCATTCTATGGCTACTGTTGGTATTGTGGGGGGACATGGACACAGATAAAGTATTTTTTGGTTCAACCAGTAACATTAATATTATCCCACAAGTTTTTAAAGGTAAATATTGAGGTGGTTTCAATTTTCTTAAAGAATGAAGACTGATAAAATTGATGTGAAGAAATTAGAGAAGGTTGCAGTAAAGATAGAAAATATGTTCTATCCCCAAGAAACTATTTTTTAAAGATGTGAAAAACCCTATAAAACTTCAAAAAAGGATGTCTTTTTTTATTGGCTCAAAAAATATTCTTAATTCTCAGAAGATGAAGGTGAAGAGAGAAAATAATGGAGAAAAAACTATAATTGTTGACATTTCTTTGAAATCCACAAAAGGAGAATGGACCTTGAGACTTGAAAGTGGGTGTTCCTTATACATGATAAGAAACATGAAATTATTAATGGATGAGAAATATTTTAAATATGGTATAATGATATTTTGAATTGATGAATCCTTGAAAATTAAAGGTGTTGGGCAATAAATAAATTGAAAATAAAAGATAAATCTAAGAAAAAATTGTATGTTGATTGGCTGAAACATAATATGCTAAGTGTTTCACAATTGTGTGATGAGGGTAATGAAGTTATCTTCAATAAAGATGGGTTTATTTTGAAAAGTTCAGAATATGGGAAGATTGTTACAAGAGGCCAACTTACGAAAGGAAATTTGTTTCATATTGGTGATTCCCAAAACTCTTGGTAAATTATCATAATGGAAGAGAATCAGTTGTGGAAAAAAATTCATGGACATATGGGTCATATAAATAAGATAAATTTATCCAATAGAGACAGTGATAAAAAAATTCCTAATTTTCCAAGAAGAAGAGATTAGTGTTTTAGTATTTTTTAGAAATGAAAGACTACAAACACTTTGCATAAGAAAGTTGAGATGTATTCAAAACAACCCATAGAGAAGATTCATTAAGATATATATGGGAAAATGAGAAAAAAATTCAAAAAATTAAAATGATTACATAATTAATTTCATGGATGATTTTACTAGAATTACTAGTGTTATGTATATTAAACCCAAATCAGATGCTTTGAAAATGTTTAAATGTTTAAGAAGGAAATCAGAGAAGGAATGTGAGTATTCAATCAAGATGTTGATAATAGACAATGGTGGTGAATATAAAAGTGAATATTTTGAAGACTATACTAAGAACGTAGAATTCAGCATGAGTATAGTTTCCCATATAATCCCTAAGAAAATGGGGTTGTTGAAAGAAATAACATAATCTTGGTGGAAATGGTAAGAATCATATTTCTTGAACATGGCCTTTCTCATTACTTTTGGTGGAAATCCATGAGTACTACTGTTTATATTCAAAAATTTTGTTTCTATAGTCCTAAATCTGGTATTACTCAATAAGAATTTTTTTACAGAAAAACTCCAAGTTTGAAACACTTCAGGGTTTTTGGGAGTCATTGTATTGTAAAGAAGAAAGGTGGAAACCTTTGAAAGTTTGAGCAGAAAGTTGAAGATGGAATAATTATTGGATATTCTATAGAAGGAAGAGGATAGAGGTGCTTCAATAAAGAAAAAATAATAATTTTTGATTCAGTTTATGTGAAAGTAATTTAAAAATAATCAAAATATAAACATGCTCAGGAAGACAAGGTAGTTGAGCTAGTTGAATAAAACAATTCTAATAAGGATATAGATAATTGTATTCCTACTCAAGAAGAAGAATCAGACTCAACTATTTCCAATGATGAGGAAGAAACTCCAAAATCTCATCCAAGGTTGAAAATTTAAGTGAAATATTATAATATAATTAGTGATCAACATTATAAGGTTCAAATAAGAAGATAAACAAAAGAAATTACTCATACTTATCTATATTCAAAAGTATAGCTGAATGATGTGAAAGAAACTTTTGTGTGTACAAAATGGTTTCAAGCCATGAATGAAGAATTGGATCAAATTGAAATGAAAAATATATGGGAACTCATACCAAATCCTGAAAACAAAAACATAATTGGAACAAAATGGGTTTTCCGAAACAAGCCGAATGAAGAAGGTGAATTTATAAGAAACAAAGAATGATTGGTTTACAATGGGAATTCAAAAATTAAAGGAATTTATTTCGATGAAAACTTTTCTCTGGTTGATATATTGGAAAACATTAGAATATTTCTTGCTATTGTTTCACAATAAGTCTATAAGATCTTTCAATTGGATGTTAAATCCGCATTCCTAAATGGTGATCTTGAAGAGGAAGTTTATATTGAATAACTTTATGTATTTGTTGTTAGGAAACATGAGAATTATGTGTAAATGTTGAAGAAATCCTTGTAAGGGATAAAACAATATCTGAGGGCATGGCATTTCAAATTGAATACATTCTTAAGTATGATGAAATTCTCAGGAAGGAAGAGTGGACAACAATCTGTATATCAAAGAATGTTTAGAGTATTACCTCATTTTGATTGTTCATGTTTATGATATTATCTTTTCTGGGAATGATGAAAGTAGTTGTGAAAGATTTTCTGGAGAGATGAAGAAGTTATTTGAAATATCTATATTGGGGTAAATGAAATAATTTCTTAGATTTCAAATCTTAAAAAATAAAGAATACATTTTTCTCTCTCAAGAAAATTATTCTAAAGAAATTCTCAAGAGGTTCGGAATGGAAAATTAAAAACCAATTTCCACACCCATTTTAGTGGGAGAAAAGTTGAGTAAATTTAGAGAAGGAAAAGAAGTGGATCAGAAAGAGTATCAGAAGCTTATTGGATTTCAATAGTATTTTACTTCCTCGAGACATGACATTGTTTATGTTGTTAGCTTATGTGAAAGATTTCAAAGTTCTCTAAAATCATCACATATTATTACTGTAAAAAAATTATTAGATACATCAAAGGCACAATAGAATTTGGAATAAGGTATTGCGTCTTAGATAGTATTGAATTTTTTGGGTATTCCGATGCAAATTGGGCAAGAAATGTTAATGATAGAATATCCACATCTGGTAGAGTATTCTTTATGGGAAATAATTTTGTTAGCCGGTATTCAAAGAAATAGAATTATGGAACACTCAGTACGGATGAATATGAGTATTTTTCAGCCACTCAAGCCACTACTGAACTCTTATGGATGATTAAATAATTGGATGATTTTCTTTTTAAAGTGGAGTTACCCTTTCTCTTGGGTTGTGACAATTAAAGTAGAATCAATCTCACCTGGAATACAGTTCAATATTCCTGTTAAAAGAAAATTAATATAAAATACAATTTTATCAAAGAACATGTGGATAAGAGTGAGTTAAAGCTGGAATATGTTCCAACATCAGAATAAATGGAAGACATTTTCACAAAACCTTTTTCGAAGGAATCATTCTGAAAATTGAGGTTGAACAGTGGTGCCCAACCTTCTTCTTTTAAAGATTGAGGTATGCATTTCTATATCCTCTCTCATCTAACATTTGTAATGTATTTTCAAAATGGAGAATTGGGCTTTTTCATAAATCTATTGCATAAAAGATAGATTTTGGGTAAGCTGTGAATTCATCATTATTTTATGAGTGAACTATTCTAACTGTTTGTAGGATTTTTTATAGGATAGAAATTTTTTGAGTTCTACGGATGTTGAAGAAGAGATTAGACAGAAAGATGAATATGTTGTCATAATCAATTATTTTGGATAGCATGGATTTGCAGTTAATGATTCTTGTTTCCTACAATGAGTTAGCTCACATAAGCTTAGAATTATTGAAAAGTGATCTATTTCTTAAGGATACAATGTTCAGTGATTTATGAAAACTTGGTTGACAACAAAATCCAAAGGGAGAGATTGTGAGGACCAAGATGACAATGAAGGTGTTTTGTGTTGTCTGTTGTTTTCAAGGTATGTTTTGAAGGAAATTTTTTTGAAATCACCTCACTTTGTTTTTGGAAAAAATCATAATGAGGATTGTTTTCAAAAGTATTGAATCAATGTTTTCAAATGACTCAGATTCATGGTATTGATAAGAATCATACACACATTGTTCCTCATCAAGAGGGTCTGGTATTGAAAAAATCATAATTATGGTCTAGTATTGAAAAAGATCATAATGATGAATTGATCAGATTTACTCTAGATCTGATATGAAATAACTAGTTTTTTTAATAGAGGATAGGAGTATTTTTTACATTGAAAAATTAATTATGATGATCAGTTGATGATTTTTATTTATGATCAATCATGAGTTGAATGGAGAACTTGTGATTCTAGCATCATGGAAGAAAGAAAGAGAGAAATAGATTCTACCAATCTGAAAAACACCGTATCTTGATTTATTGTATCTAGGTGGTAGAAAAAAAAGAATTGATATTGATTATTTTTCAAAACAATCACACCTGCGTGAAAGAAGAGGAAGAGGTGGTTCCGATGAAAAGTGGTGTCAATGAAGTTTAATGTCTATTAAAAGTGGTGATTCTAATTTTTTTCAAAACAATTGTATTCTGGTGAAAGTAGGATGAAAAGTGGTGTTGATGGATAGTGGTGCTGATGAAGAGTGGTGATAATGGAAAAAGGTGTTGATGAATAGTGGTTCCAATGGAAAGTAGTGATGATGAAAGGTGGTGCCAATAAAAATGTTGTATTTATTGAAAAGATTACACCAATTGAAAAGAGGGTGCTATTATAAAATGAGGTGTTGTTTTAAAAGGAGGTAATGTTTTAAAAGAAAGTGATGTTTTAAAAGAAGATGATGTTTTAAAAGGAGGTGTTGTTTTAAAAGGTGAAATTTTTTTAAAAGGAGGTTTTGTTTTGAAAAAGTGGCGTGTATTGAAAAGGAGTTCTGATTGAAGAAGCGATGCTGATATAATTGTAAGAGAGGGTGCTGACTGTTTGTCAGAATGATCATACCCAGAAAAGATTGTATTATTGAAAATCGTATATAGGGAAATCATACTAAGAATAGCCGTATCCATAATGATCATAACCTTATTGATCATTTCCAAAATTATCATACTGAGGATGATCGTATCGATGCCAGTTGTATTTAGAAAAGATCGTACTCACGTTGAGAAGAAAAGAATGTAGCTGGAATGAATGGAAACTTATGATACATTCCAATTCAATTCAGATGATGCTAAAGATGATCCTCAAATGAATTAAAATTCATGAAGGATTTCATGACTCAAGCATAGGATTTTGAATTAATTCTTGTTTTCAATTGGGTCAAGAGTGTGAAGAGGATGATCAACAATGTAATCGATTGATTCAAAACGGTTGAATTACATTGTATGGATGAATTGTGTGAAGAAAAGAGATTTTATGAAGACAACATTTTCACATATTTTATATTTTAATTCAATGTTTTAAATCCCACCATAGTGTTATTTTATTCTAAAGTTTCACATTGTAAGGTTTTAGATGAATTTTAAGCAAAATTACTAAAATGGCCTATTTTTGGGATTTAATTATTTTATTTTTATTTTTTATTTCGGACATAACTTCTTCTAAAATGAATGAAATTGTAAAATCCCTTTTTTTATGTTTCAGTATATCATGGGTCTCATTTCATCCTTCTAGAGTCCAAGCTCAATCATTCATCTAGAGGACTAATCTAGCTTACAAATTGGGCCTCAAAAACTGTGTACAGATCATGAAACTTTTACTATTGTGATTATATCTCTTTTTAGACCAGTCCAACGAAGCTTAAATTCGGCATGGAGATAGAAAATAAGCTAGGGATAAAATTTAATATATAATTCCACATGGTATTCAGCTTTATTAAAGTTCATAATGTTTTGGGAAGTTGGAAATGTAGAATATGAAAAGTCAACTGACCAGATTAAATGTTCCAGAGTAAAAAAGTCATAACTATCTACACATGTCCCCATTAAAGCTAAAATGTGGAGGGTCAACAAGGTAAAAAATTGAACAACCTTTATGAAGGAAAATTTACAAGATTCAGACATTTAATATGGATAAAGTGAGGATTAACCAGGAGGACAGAATGGGGAGCAAAATTTTCTCACCCATTTTCTCTATAAATTTTCATCTCTTCTACCTCTTACAAAAATAGACATTTTAAAGGGGTAATGGTGAAGTTTGGTATATGTAATATTTTTTAATATTTTAATTATATTTTATCATAGTTATTCTTCTTCTTTTGATTCCTATTATCTTTCTTTTTCTATTTTTTCCCCCACAATGATCATTATAATCTCCATGCAGGTGGAAAACTAACTCTTGTTCGTTGTTCGAGGGGGTTGTGGTGGTTCTTGAGTTCGTTGTGCTTTATTTTTTTTAATTTTTTTATAGTAAATTAAATAGTAATGAAATTGGTTTGGTTTAGGGTTCACACCACTTCAATTTCTATTGAGTTCTTCTTCCCATTTTAATATTTTCCTCTCTATAATCATAATATTATATCCAAGGTGGAGTAACATTGTGGTGATGATGTGAGTGAGTATTATCTTGAATGCAGAGTGTCGGTGTGGGATAATAAAAATTCATGGTAAGGTATTGATTTATAGAGTTGATCTCAACATTGAATATAGTATTGAGAATTAATATTTTTAATGAACAATGATTATATCACCACGATCTCCCAAGAACGGCAGCGATTCTTCACTAACTTCTTTTTGTCTTCTTTATTTCCTTTGTGTTTTTAATTTTATTTTTAATACATATTATATTTTTTTATTTTCAGAATCAAACCCCTATTTATATCAGTATTTATGTATTTTTATATTATTTAGGTAATAAATAGTGACAATAGAAATTCGGCGTTTTGTGAGCGGCCACCTCGAGATCTACCCTAGGTTGTGTCACTATGGTACACTCTTAGGTAATTATAATTTATTAGTTAGGGATCTAAAATAAACCCCTTTTTCTCAATTTTGCACTATTTTTGGGGATTCCAGGTTCTTACTAAAACTTTTTTTCAAAAAATACCACATAATCATAAATTTCAGAAACCCCCAAA
Organism: Viscum album; assembly: GCA_963277665.1. Classification (NCBI taxonomy): domain Eukaryota; kingdom Viridiplantae; phylum Streptophyta; class Magnoliopsida; order Santalales; family Viscaceae; genus Viscum; species Viscum album. The sequence goes on from OY728139.1 coordinate 483,601,570, forward strand.
AAATTGAACTTCATTGCATATATTAATTTTCTTGGTTCAGTGATGGAATTTAAAGGTAAATTTTCATACGATTTTCATGATAAAAATACTATTGAGTCCATAAAACAAGTACCACTAAAGAGTAAATTGGATAAGAATGCAAAAATGATAGAAGAGTTGAGGAATTAAATGGAATTTTTTTATCTTCCTTGAAGGAATTAGTAGCTCAAAAGGAGACTCAAGAAAAAGAGGATTCATAGCTTATTTTTCCAAAATTTTCAATTGAAGAGCCATGTGTGGATGAAATTATAAATGAAATATCCTGAAACGTATCCATATCATTTCCATATGAGGTTCAAGAAGGATACTTTCCATCAGATGCACATGTGAGAGATCAAGATGATATAGAAGATATGCCTATTAAGATAGAGTTGTCAATGGCCTTTCCCGAAGAGATCAATTTAAAAGATGACTTACTTGAAAGGGAATATTTATTTATTGATTTTTCATGTTTTAATATTATTTAAGCTGAAATATTTGTAGACTTTTCATTTACTGAAAGAGCACAAATATAATAGACCTTCAATGTTAATGAAGGAAACACCAAAGTGGTGGTGGAGAGATAGAGAAGTATGTGTTTCGACTACCTCATCTACAAATAATTTCGTACCATATGGATGAGGACACCATGAAAGTCATCAGGGAGTACCACTATCTTCTTTTATGTCCCACACTGGACCTTAATTTATCTCTATTATTTTTTGGGGGTTTGCAATTTTCTTATCTTCTTCGGGTTTCTCCATTCTTAGTGTCTACTTATGGACATTATGAAAAGTCACATGTGGTGTTTCATCTCAATGAAACCACACCCACCATATGATTGGGGTTAAACCACTGCAACTTCCTGATTAGGGGCAGCAAAATCCTATCACCCACATGGGGGTCTAAACCATGTTCTATCCACTTTTCCATACCTATTTATTTTTATTTATTTTTCTTATACATTCCTTTTTTTTTTGATTTACAAGAAGAAGTGGTAGTATCTAGGAGCTTATCTCAATGCTTCCACTAGAAAATAATTTTAGGTTATATCTTTCTTTTCATTTTTTTCTTCCCTTACATTTCTTTTTTTATGCTAAAATGAGGGGTAGTGATATCTATGTGTGGGGGAGTGTCAACCTTCTTAGCTGTTAATGTGTACTTTTACTTTTTGTTTTTCATATTTTTAGGATTATTGGGCTTCATTTTAAATTTTGATCCTTTTTCAAACATTAATTGATTTTAATAAAATTGAAATGATTTTTGTAAAAATGGATTTTAAATGATTTTTGATGTGAAAACTTTCTCCTTGAATTGGATTTTCAAGCATTTTTATGAGTTTGAACGATTTCTGAAATCCATCACCATGAAACACATAAACAAATCATTTTTCCAGTACTTTGAGGTATTCTGAACCAATTTGAGAAAAATTTCTTAATACCCACACATTCTTGAGGGAAACTTGGATTTTGGGTGAGAACCAGAATTTGTGATTTTTCCATTTTGAATCTCTGTATTTTATGTAATGTTTTTTATATGATTGAGGTATGTATTTGTCTAGCCACATTTTTATCATTAGAACCACCTTTAAATATATCCTTCATTGTCCCTTAGATTCCATGAATTGGTTTAAAGGTTTAATTCACATTAAAAGCAGCTTTTTCTTTAGCTACCTGCACTCTTGGTAATTTTGAATTGATATTTCGAGTTTGAGTGTGGGGGAAGGGCCTTTAGTGTGTTATATTTTGTATGTGTTTCACTTGTGTGTGGTGTGACATTTGATTCAATATTATGGTTAGTGGATAATGAGAGAATTGGTCTTGAGTCATCATTTAATTATACAGTATTTCATTCATATGCTTCTCCTTCAAACAAAATTGAAAAAAATGATGACAAAAGTATATATGAGCTTGAATATTTCATTGTACCTCATTTTATGACTCATTTTATTATTTAAAATAAAGGTGATAATTTTCATCCATTCATTTTATTCTGTTTTTAGCTCATTCTCTACGAAAAAAATGAAAAAAATAAAATAAAATTATGCCTTTTTGGAGGTTTAAAGAAATAGAAAAAAGGGGGATAATGTGGATGATATAATTAATTGTAATCACTAATTGGCTCAAGCCCCATGTAATAAAAGGGGGTCTGGAGTTTTGTTTCACACTTTCAAAGGGATTTGAGTGTTGTCCATCTTATGTTTTTACTTTAATATTCATTCATTGTAATAAAGTATCAAAACCCCCTCTTTTGGCCTTAAATTTTCAATCATTTTCTCACTAAACCTAATCCGTAGAATTTACCTAGAAAATGTCTCATGATTGAAAATATTTTCATGTTTCACTCTATTTATAAATAATAATTGTCATGAGAATGTGGCGATACATGAAATTTCCATGTATGAGCATAACTCCATATTTAATTTCTCTTGAGTGAAGAGTGACATAAAATTCAATGTGAGGTTTGTTGTGATTGGTCTATGGATGGATTTATGAGGTTGAAAAAATTTTAAATGTGAGTAATTAAAATGATATTGAATTGTTTTTCATAGATAATTCATGATGAAATTCTACTTTTAAAAATGATCATTGACGTTTTCTCGTGGTTGATTGTTATGTGTACTATGATTTGAATATATGATGTTTGCCCGAGAGTGCAATGGTTAAGTGTGGGTGAGGGATGAAGACAACATTTTCACATATTTTATACTATAATTAAATGTTCAAAATCCCACCATAGTGTTATTTATTTGGAAATTGTCACATTTTTAGGATTTAGATAAATTTTGAACCTAATTACTAAAATGGCCTAATTTTGGGATTCAATTGTTTTATTTATATTTTTTATTTCGGCCATAAGTTATTATAAACTGAATTAAATTATAAAATTAGCTTTTTTAGGTTTCCTTATATCATGGGTCTCATTTCATCCTTCTGAAGTCAAAGCTCAATAATTCATTTGGAGGCCTAAATCAAGCTCACAAATCATGCCTCAAAAACTGTGTACAGGTCTAGAGACTTTTACTGTTGAGATAATATCTCTTTGTTGACCAGTCCAATGAAACATAAATTGGGCATGGAGATATAAAATAATATGGAGATAAATTTTAATGTAGTATTACATGAAATATTCAGCTTTATTAAAGGTCATAATGGTGTGGGAATTTTGAAAATTATAATATGAAATGTCAACTGACCAGATTAAATGTTCCAGATTAAAAAAGTCATAACTATCTACCCAAGTCTCCATTAAATCTTAAAATTTTTATGGTGGACTAGGGAAAAAATATTTAACAACCTTTATGAAGAAACATTTCCAATATTCATCCATTTAAAGAGGATAAATTGTGGATAAACCAGGAGGATATAATGGGGAGCAAAATTTTCTCACTCATTTTCCCTGTAAATTGTCATCTCTTTTACCTCTTAAAAATAGCCATTTTCAAGGGGTAATGGTGGATTTTGGTAATTGTAATAGTTTTTTATATTTTAATTATATTTGATATTAGTTTTTCTTCTTATTTGTATTTCTCTTCTCTTTCATTTTCTATTTTTTGTTCCCTTAAGTGATCCTTCTAATCTCCATGCAAGTGGTAAACTAACTCTCATGGTTGGTCGAGGGGGGAGTGGGGGTTCTTGAGTTAGTTGTGCTTAAATGTTTCTCTTTATTTTATTCTATGAATTTAAATAGTACTTAAATGGTTTTTGTGTAGGGTTCACCCCACCTTCATTATTATTGAGTTCTTCTTCCCGTTTTAATTTTTTCCTCTCCATCATCATAATATTTTATCCAGGGTGGAGTGGCATTGTGGTGATGATATGATTGAGTATTATATTTCATATGAAGGGTCTGTGTGGGATAATTAAAATTCATGGTAAGGTGTTTATTGATAGGTTTTATTTCAACATCGAGTAGAGTATTGAGAAAAAATATTTTTAAAGAACAATGATTTTATCACCACGATCACCCAAGAATGACAATAATTATTCACTAAATTTTTTGTGTATTCTTTATTTCCTTTGTGTTTTTGATTTTATTATCAATATATATTATATTTTATTTATTTTTAGAATCAATCCACCATTTATATTAGTATTTAGGTAGTATTATATTAGTTACGGTATAAATAGTAACAAAAGAAATTTTGTGTGTTGTGAGCGGCCTCCATGGGATCAACCTTAGGTTGTGACAATATGGTAAACTCTTAGGAAATAATAATTTATTGGTGGGGGACATGTGAAAAACCCTTATCATCAATTTGGAACTGTTGTTAGGGAGTCCAAGGGCTTAATCACAATTTTTTTTAAAAAAAAATTAAAAAAATCAAAAAATTCATAAACACCCCAAAAAATTAAACTCCATTGAATATATTTAGGTTCAATGATGGAATTTCAAGGTAATTTTTCATATTAATTTCATGATAAACATATTTGTGAGGAAATCAAACAAGTATTACTGAAGATTCAATTGGATGATAATAAAAAAATGATAGAAGAGTTTAGGAATTAAATGCCATTTATTTCATCTTCCTTGAAGGAGTTGGCAACTCAAAAGGTGGCTCAAGAAAAAGAGGAATCAAATATTATTTTCCCCACATTTTCAATTGATGAGCCATGTGAGGATGAAATTATAAAGTAAATAGCCTCAAACCTGTCTTTATCATTTCTATCAGAGTTTGAAGAATGAGACTTTCCAGCTGATGCACAAGTGGGAGATCAAGATGATACAAAAGATTTATCAATTGAGATGGAGTTTCTAATGGCATTACCAGAAATGATCAATTTTCAAGATTACTTACACAAAAGTGAATATTTATTTATTTATTTTTCATGTTTTAATCTTATTCAAGATGAACTATTTATATACTTGTCCTTTACTAAAATTTCTAGCAGAGTACAAATAGAGCAGACCTTCGATGTTATGGAAGGAAACACCCAAGTGGTGGTCATCAAAGAAGAATAAAAGATAGAAAATCATGTGGATTGACTACATCCTCCACAAAAAATATCATACCATTTGGTGGAGTACAACATGAAAGTCCTCAAGGAGTACCCCTTTCTTCTTTTTTGTCCCACACTAGTCCTTAATTTATCTCTTTATTCATTCTTAGGGTTGGGAATTTTCTTATCTTATTAGAGGTTCTCCATTCATGGTGTCTTCTAATGGACACTAGGAAAAGTCAAATGTGGTGGTTCATCTCAATGAAAAACACCCACCATATGATTGTGGTTAAACCGTTGCAACTGCCTGATTAGGGGTAGAAAAAATCCTATCACCCACATTGGTGTCTAAACCATATACTATCCTCTTTTCCCCACCACATTTTTTTTATTTTTCTTATACATTTCTTTATTTCTTTCTTTCCAATAAGAATTGGTAGGAGCTAGAAGCTTCTCCCAACGATTCCACTCGAAAATAATTTTAAGTTGTATCTTTACTTTCCTTTTTTTCCGCCCTTATATTTATTTTTATTATTCTAAAATGAGGGGTGGTTAAATCTAAGTGTGGGGGAAGCATCAACATTCTTAGTTGTTCATGTGTGATTTTACTTTTTGTTTTTCACCGTTTTAGGATTATTCAGCTTCAATTTAAATTCTGATCATTTTTTACACAACAATTTATTTTTATAAAATTGAAATGATTTTTGTAAAAATGGATTTTAAAAGATTTTTTATGCAAAAAAATTCTGCTTGAATTGGATTTTCAAACATTTTTATGAGTTTGAACAATTTTTAAAATACATCACCATGAATCACATAACCAAATAATTTTTCCAGTTTTGTGAGGTATTCTGAACCATGTTGAAATGTTTTTCCTAATTCCCACACATTCTTGAGGGAAACTTGCATTTAGGGTGAGAACTAGAATTTGTGAATTTTCCCATTCAAAGATTTGTAATTTATTGAATGTTTTTGATATTATTACGGAATATATTTGTATATCCACATTTTTATCATTATAAACACCCTTACATCTATACTTCATTATACATTAGATTCCATGAATTTTCTTAAAGGTTTATGCCACATTAAAAGTCAATTTTTCCTTAGCAACCTACACTCTTGGTAATTTTGCATGTATATTTCAAATTTAAGTGTGGGGGAAGGGTCTTTCGTGTGTGTTTTTTGGGGATGTGTTTTACTTGTTGGTGGTGTAAGGGTTGTTTCAATATTATGGGGAGAGGATAATGATATAATTAGGCTTGAGTCATCATTTAATTATGAATTATTTCATTCATCCAGTTCTCCTTCAAAAAAAATTGAAAAACATAATGAAAAAAGTGGAGATGAGCTTGAATATTTCATTGTACCTCCTTTTTTGAATCATATAACTCTTTCAAATAAATTTTATTATTGTAATATATTCATTTTATTCAACTTTTAGCTCATTCTCCAAGAAAAATAAAATAAAATAAAGTTATGCCTTTTTAGAGGTTTGAAAAATGAGAAAAAAATGCGGAGAATTTGGATGATATAATTAATTGTAATCACTGATTGGATCTTGTCCCATGTAATAAAATAGGGTTTGGAGTTTTGTTTCACACTTTCATGGGGATTTTAGTGTGGTTTATCTTGTGTTTTCACTTGAATATTCAGTCATTGTACTTAAGAGTCAAAACCTCCTCTTTTCAGTCTTAAGTTTTCAATCATTTTATCACCAACCCTAAGCCACAGATTTTACCTTGAAAATACCTCATGATTGAAAAAAATTTCATGTTTCTCAATATGGAGAAATAATAATTGTCACAAGCATATGGTGATACATGCAATTTCCAAGTATGAGCATAACTCCATATTTAATTTCTCTTGAGTGAAGAGTGACATAAAATTCAATGTGAGGTTGGTTTTGATTAGGCCATGGTTAGATTTATGAGGTTGAACAAATTTAAATGTGAGTAACAAAAATGAGATTTAATTTTTTTTTCATAGAGGATGCATGAGAGAATTATACTTCAAAAAATGATCATTGATGTTTTCTCATGGTTGATTGTGTGTGTGGATTATGATTTGAATATATGATGATTTCCCGAGAGTGAAATGGTTAAGTGTGGAGGAGTGATGAAGACCACATTTTCAAAAAATTTATAAGGTAATAAAATGTTTTAAATCCCATCATAGTGTTGTCTTATCGGAAATTGTCACATTGTTATGTTTTAGATAAATGTTTTACATAATTACTAAAATGGCCTAATTTTGGGATTTAATTATTTTATTTATATTTTTTATTTCGTCCATAAGTTATTATAAACTAAATTAAACTATTAAATTACTTTTTTTTAAGTTTTCATATGCCATGGGTCTCATTTCATACTTCTAGAGTCAAAGCTCAATCATTTATTTGGAGGCCAAAATCTAACTCACAAATTAGGCCTCGAAAACTGGGTACAGATCTGGACACTTTTACTATTGAGATAATATATCTATGTGGACTGGTCCAATGAAAATAAAATTGGGCATGCAGATATAAAATAAGTTGGGGATCAACTTTAATAAAGTATTCCATGGGTTTTTCAACATTATTAAATATCATAATTGTGTGGGAAGTCGGAAAAGTATAATATGAAAAGTCAAATACCAGATTAAATGTTCTGGACTAAAAAAGTCATACTATCTACCAAAGTCTCCATAAAAGATTACATTTTGAGGGTGGACTAGTGAAAAAATATGGAAAAACCTTTATGAAAAAAACATTCCATGAATCGTCCATTTAAGAAGGATAAAGTGCAGATAAATTAGGAGGACATAATGGGGAGCCAAATTTTCTCCCTCATATTCTCTATAGATTTTCATCTCTTCTACCTCTTAAAAAATAGACATTTTCAATGGGGAATGGTGGAGTTTTGTATCTGTAATATTTTTTTATATTTTAATTATATTTTAGCTTAGTTATTCTTTTTATTTTCATTTCTCCTCTCTTTTATTTTCTATTTTGTGTTCCCCCACAATGATCCTTCTTGTCTCCATGCAAGTAGACAACCAACTCTCATTGTTGTTCGAGGTGGGAGTTGTGGTTATTGAGTTCATTGTGCTTAAATTTTTCTCTTTATTTTATTCTATGAATTTAAATATTACTGAAATGGGTTTGGTGTAGGGTTCACCACACTTTCATTTCTATTGAGTTCTTCTTCCCATTTTAATATTTTCCTCTCCATCATCATAATATTGTATCCATGGTGAAGTAGAATTGAATTGACGATGTGAGTGAGTATTATATTTCAGACGGAGGGTCGGTGTGGGATAATAAAAATTCATAGGAAGGTGTTGATTTATATGGTTGATCTCAACATTGAGTAGAGTATTGAGCATAAATATTTTTAAATAACAATGATTTTATCACCATGATCTCCAAAGAATGGAAAAAATTCTTCACTAACTTCTTTGTGTATTATTTATTTCATTTGTGTTTTTAATTTTATAATTAATATTTATTATATTTTATGTTTTTTTAGAATCAACCCCCCATTTATATTAGTATTTATGTAGTTTTATATTAGTTAGGTTATTAATAGTGACAATAGAAGTTAGGTGTGTTGTGAGTGTCCTACTCGAGATCAAACTTAAGTTGTGACACTATAGTACACTCTTAGTTTATAATAATTTATTGGTGAAGGATCTGCGACAAACCCCTTTCCTTAATTTGGCACCGTTGTCGGGGAGGCCAAGAACTTACTCACACTTTTAAAAAAACCAAAAAAATCTAAAATTCCATAAACACCGAAAAAAATTGAAATTCATTGAATATCTTTATTTTCTTAGATCAATGATGGAATTTCATAGTGATTTTTCATAATATTTTCATGATAAAAATATTTGAGAGGCTATCAAACAACTATCACTGAAGAGTCAATTTTATGATAATGAAACAATTATTGAATAGTTGAGGAATAAAATGCCATTTATTTCATCTTACTTGAAGGTATTTGCAACTCAAAATGAGTCTCAAGAAAAATAGGAATCAAATATTATTTTTCAAACATTTTCAATTGAAGATCAATGTGAGGATTAAATTATAACGAAAATATACTCAAACCTGTCTATATCATTTCCATAGGAGGTTGAAGAAGGAGACTTTCCAGCTGATGCACATGTGGGAGATCAAGATTATACAAAATATATATCAATTTAGATGGAGTTTCCAAGGGACTTTACTAGATAGATCATTTTCTAAGATTACTAACTTGAAATGGAAGATTTATTTATTGATTTTTTAGGTTTTAATCTTATTCAAGATGAACTATCTACAGACTTTTCCTTTGATAAAATTTCTAATAGATCACAAATGGAGTAGACCTTCGATGCTAAGGAAGTCAACACCCAAGTGGTGGTCATCAAAGAAGAATAAGAGATAGAGAAGCATGTGGTTCAACTACCTCCTCTACAACAAATTTCATACCATATCGAAGAGTACATCATGAAAGTCCTTAGGGACTAACCCTTTCTTCTTTTTCATCCCACACTGGACCTTAATAAATCTCTTTATACATTCTTTGGGGTTAGGAATTTTCGTATCTTCTTCGGGGTTCTCCATTATTAGTGCCTACTCATGGGCACTAGGAAAATACACATGTGGTGGTTTAGCTTAATGAAAACACACCCACCATCTTATAGGGGTTAAACCATTGCAACTGCCTGATTAGGGGGAGAAAAATCCTACCGCCCCCATGGGGGTCTAAACCATGTTCTATACTTTTCTCCCAACTTCTTCGTTTTTGTTTATTTTTCTTATAAATTTCTTTATTTCTTTCTTTCCAAGATTAAGTTGTAGCATCTAGGAGTCTATCTCAAAGATGCGAGTGGAAAATAATTTTAGTTTGCAGCTTTCTGTTCCTTTTTTTTCCAAGATTAAGTTGTATAAGCTAGGAGTCTATCTCAATATTCTCAGTTGTTGATGTGTTCTTTTCCTATTTATTTTTCATCTTTTTATGTTTATTGATCTTCAATATAAATTCTGATCATTTTTCTCACATCAATTGATGATATCATTAATTTTAATCACTGATTGGATCATTTCCCATGTCATAAAATGGGGTTTGGAGTTTTGTTTCACACTTTCAAAGGGATTTGAGTAAGGTTTATCTTGTGTTTTAACTTGAATATTCAGGCATTTTACTTAAGAATCAAAACCTCCTCATTTTAGCCTTATATTTTCAATCATTTTCTCACCAAACCTAACCCACATAATTCACCTATAAAAGACCTCATTATTTAAAATATTTTAATGTTTCACACTATATAGAAACAAGAATGTTCATAAGCATATAGTGATATATGCAATTTCCAAGTATGAGTATAACTCCAGATTAAATTTCTCTTGCATGAAGAATGACATAAAATTCAATGTGAGGTAGGTTGTGATTGGACCACGGATAGATTTATGAGGTTGAAAATTTTTAAATTTGAGGAATTAAATTAAGATTGAATTTTTTTTCATAGAGTATACATGATGGAATTATACTTTCAAAAATGATCATTGATATTTTCTTATGGTTGATTGTTTTGTGGATTATGATTTGAATATATGATGATTGCTCGGGAGTGCAATGGTTAAGTGTAGGGGAGTGATGAAGACAACATTTTCAAATATTTTATACTATAATTAAATGTTTTAAATCCCATTATAGTGTTATTTTAGGTTAAATTGTCACATTGTTAGGTTTTAGAATAATTTTGAGCATAATTACTAAAATGGCCTAATTTTGGGATTTAATTATTTTATTAATATTCTGTATTTCAGCCACAACATCTTATAAACTGAATGAAATTGTAAAATTCATTTTTTTTGTTTCCTTATATGATGGGACTCATTTCAACCTTTTTTAGCCAAACTCAATCATTCATTTTGAGGCCTAAATATAGCTCACAAATTGGGCCTCAAAACTGTGTTTAAATCTTGACAATTTTACTATTGAGATTATATCTCTTTTTGGACTAGTCCAATGAATTTAAAATTATGAATGGAGATATAAAATAAGATTGGTATGAACTTTAATAAATGATTCCATCCAGTATTTAGTTTTATTAGTTGTTATAATGGCATGGAAATTTGGAAAAGTAGAATATGAAAAGTCAAATGACCATATTAAATGTTCCAGACTAAAATAATCATAACTACCTACACACATCTCCATTAAAGCTAAAATTTAAAGGGTGGAAGAGGGAAAAAATGGAACCATATCTATAAAGGAAACTGTCCAAAATTCAGCTATTTAATGAGGATAAAGTTTGGATCAATCAGGATGATCGGATGGGGATCTAAATTTTCTCACCCATTTACTCTATAAATTGTCATCTCTTATACCTGTTACAAAAAAATTCATTTTCAAGGTAGCATGGTAGAATTTGGTATATGAAATATTTTTTTATATTTTAATTATATTTTAGCTTATTTATTCTTATTCTGTGCGTTTATATTATCTTTAATTTTCTATTTTGTGTTCCCCCACAGGGATCCTTCTAATCTCTATGCAAGTGGAGAACTAACTCTCGTTGTTGTTCGAGAGGGGAGTGGTGGTTCTTGAGTTCGTGGTGATTAAATATTTCTATTTATTTTATTCTTTGAATTTCACTAGTACTGAAATGGGTTTGGTGTAGGGTTCACCCCACTTTCATTGATATTGAGTTCTTCTTCTTGTTTTAATAGTTTCCTCTAAATCATCATAATATTGTATCCAAGGTGGAGTAGAATTGTGGTGATAATGTGAATTAGTATTATCTTTCATGCGGACGGTCAGTGTGAGATAATAAAAATTCATGGGAAAGTGTTTATTAATAGGGTTGATCTCAACACTGAGTAGAGTACTGAGAATAAATATTTTTAAATAACAATGATTTTATCACCATGATCTACCAAGAACAAGAATGATTCTTCAATAACTTTATTGTGTCTTCTTTATTTCCATTGTGTTTTTAATTTTATTATTAATATATTATATTTTTTATATTTTCAGAATCAACCCCCCATTTTTTTTAATATTTAGGTAGTTTTATATTAATTATGTTATAAATAGTGACAATAGAAATTCGGGGTGTCGTGAGTGCCCTCCTCAAGATCAACCCTAGGCTGTGCCACTATGGTACACTCACAGGTAATAATAATTTATTGGTGAGGGATCTATGACAAACCCATTTCATCAATTTTTCACCATTTTCATGGAGTCCAAGTGCTTACTCCTACTTTTTTCAAAAAAAATTCTTAAATTTTATAAACCCCCAAAAAATTGAACTTCATTGCATATCTTTATTTTCTTATTTCAATGATGGAATTTCAAGATGATTTTTCATATGATTTTCATGATAAAAATATTTGCGAGACCATAAAATAATTATCACAGAAGAGTCAATTGTATGAGAATGAAAAAATGATAGAAGAGTTAAGTAATCAAATGAAATTTCTTTCATCTTTCGTAAAGGAATTGGAAGATCAAAATGAGGCTCAAGAAAAAGAGGAATCAAATATTATTTTTCCAACATTTTCAATTGAAGATACATGTGAGGATGAAATTACAAAGGAACTGGCATCAAACCTATCTATATAACTTCTAGAGGATGTTAAAGAAGGATAATTTCTAGTTTATACACATGTGGGAGATCAAGATGATATAGAATATATACTTATTGAGATGGAGTTGTCATTGACCTTGTCTAACGAGATCAATTTCCAATATCACCTACTTAAAAGGGAAGATTTATTTATTTATTTATTTATTTTTTAATATTATTTAAACTAGAATATTTTCAAACTTTTCCTTTACTAAAATTTATGATAGATCACAAATGGAGCAGACCTTCGATGTTAAGGAAGTCAACACCCAAGTGGTGGTTATCAAAGAAGAAGAAGAGATAGAGAAGAATGTAGTTTGACTACCTCTTCTACAACAAATTTAATACCATATGGAGAAGGACATGACAAAATTCATCATTGAGCACCCCTATCTTCTTTTATTTCCCACACTATACCTTTATTTATCTCTTTATTCATTCTTGGGGGTTGGAAATCTTCTTATCTTATTTGGGGTTATCCATTCTTGGTGTCTACTAATGGAAACTATGAAAAGTCACATGTGTTGGTTCATCTCAATGAAACCATTCCCACCATCAAACTAGGGTTAAACTGTTGTAACTACCTGATTAGGGGATGTAAAATTCTATCACCCACATGGGGTTCTAAACCATGTTCTCTCCTCTTTTCACTACCTCTTTCTTTTTATTTATTTTTCATATACATTTCTTTATTTCTTTCTTTCCAAGAAGAATTTGTAGCGTCTATGAGCCTATCTCAAATCTTCCACTGGAAAATAATATTAGGTTGTTTTTCAACTTTTTAGGATTATTGAGCTTCAATGTAAATTATGATCATTTTTCATGCAACAATTGAATTTAAGAAAATTGAAATTATTTTTGAAAAAAATGGATTTTTAATAATTATTGATGTGAAAAATTTCTCCTTAATTTGGATTTCCAAGAATTTTTATGCGTTTGAAATTTTTTTGAAATCCATGACCCTGAAACACTAACTCAAATCATTTTTATAGTTCTGTGAGGTATTATGAACAACTTTGAAGTATTTTTCTTAATACCCACACACTCTTGAGAGAAACATTGTTTTTGTGTAAGAACCAGAATTTGTGATATTTCTCTTTAAAGTATTTTTATTTCAGAGAAATGTTTTGATTTAATTGAGGCATCTATTTTTCTAGACACATTCTTATCATTAGACCCACCCTTACATTTATCCTTCATTATCCCTTAGATGCCATGAATTTCCTTATAGGTTTAAGCCACATTAAAAGATGATTTTTCCTTAACTACCCACACTCTTGGTAAATTTTCATGGATTTTTTAAGTTTGACTATGGGGGAAGGGCCTTTCTTGTGTTTTTGTTTGGGATTTGTTTCACTTTTTGGTGGTCTGAGGTTTTTTTCAATATTGTGGGAAGTAGATAATGAGAAAATCGGGATTGAGTTAGAAACAATAATGAAAAAAGTGGAGATAAGATTGAATATTTCATTGTATCTCCTTTTATTACTCATGTTACTCTTTCAAATAAAGGTAATGGTTGTCATCCATTCATTTTATTCTACATTCAACTCATTCTCCAAGAAAAAAACAAAAGAAAATAAATTTCTACCTTTCTGGAGAATTAAAAAATGAGAAAAAAAGGGAGATAATTTGGATGATATCATTAATTATAATCACTAATTGTCTCATGTCCAATGTAATAATATGGGGTTTGGAGTTTGTTTTCACACATTCAAGGGGATTTGAGAGAGGTTTATATTGAACTTTCACTTAAATATTCATGCATTGTACTTAAAGGTCAAACCCTCCTCTTTTTAGCCTTAAATTTTCAATAATTTTCTCACCAACACAAAGCCACATAATTCACCTAGAAAATACCTCATTATTGAAAATATTTTCATGTTTCACATTTTTGAGAAACAAGAACTATCACAAGAATATGGTGATACATGCAATTTCCATGTATGAGCATAACTCCATATTTAATTTCTCTTGAGTAAAGAGTGACATAAAATTCAATGTGAGACTGGTTGTGATTAGGCCATGAATGGATTTATGAGGTTGAATTTTTTTTACTGTTATGAACTTAAATGTTAGTGAATTGTTTTTCATTCAGGATACATTATGTAATTATACTTTGAAAAATGATCATTGATGTTTTCCCATGCTTGATTGTTGTGTGGATTATGATTTTAATATATGATGATTGTTTGGGAGTGAAATAGTTAAGTGTGGGGGTGATAAAGACAAAATTTTCACATATTTTATACTGTAATTAAATGTTTTAAATCCAACCATTGTGTTATTTTATGGGAAATTGTCACTTTTTTGGTTTTAGATGATTTTTTTGCATAATTACTAAAATGGCCTAATTTTGAGATTTAATTGTTTTATTTATATTGTGTATTTGTCCCTAACTTCTTGTAAAATGAATTAAATTATGAAATTAATTTTTTAGGTTTCCTTATCCCATGGGTCTCATTGCATCCTTGTGGATTCAAAGCTCAATCATTAATTTGGAAGCCTAAATCAAGCTCGCAAATAGGGACTCGAAAACTATGTACAAATCTAGATACTTTTACTATTTAGATTATATCTCTTTGTGGAATGGTCAAATGAATTGCACATTATACATAGTGATAGAAACGAATCTGGGGATCAACTTTATTAAAATATTACAAGCATTATTCAGATTTACTAAAAATCATAATGGAATGGAATGTTGGAAAAGTAGAATACAAAAAGTCAATGGACTGGATTAAATGTTTCGGAATCAAACAGTCATAACTATCTACAAACGCCTCTATTAAATCTCAAATTTAGAGGATGGATGAGGGACAAAAAATAGAACATTATTTATGAAGTAAAATTTCCATGATTCGGTCATTATTGAGGATAAAGTTTTGATCAATTAGGAGGACATAACGGGGATCCGAATTTTCTCACTCATTTTCCCTATAAATTGTCATCTATTCTACCTCTTACAAAAATAGACATTTTCAAGGGGGAATGGCGGAGTTTAGTGTCTGTAATAGTTTTTTATATTTTAATTATATTTTATCTTAGTTATTCTTCTTCTAGGAATTTCTATTCTCTTTTATTTTCTATTTTGTTTTCCCTCACAATGATCCTTATAATCTCCAAGAAAGTGGAGAACTAACTCTCACTGTTTTTCGAGGGGGGAGTGGTTATTCTTGAGTTCATTGTGATTAAATATTTACCTTTATTTTATTCTATCAATTTCAATAGTACTAAAATGGATTTGGTGTAGGGTTCACCCCACTTTCATTTTTATTGAGTTATTCTTCCTCTTTTAATATTTTCCTCTCTATCATCATAATATTGTATCTAGGGTGGAGTAGAATTGTGGAGATGATGTGAGTGAGTATTATCTTATATGAAAAGGGTCAGTGTGGGATAATAAAAATTCAAAATAAGGTGTTGATTTATATGGTTGATCTCAACATTGAGTAGAGTATTGAGAAAAAAATATTTTTAAATAACAGTGATTTTATCACTACGATCTCTCAAGAACGACAATGGTTCTTCACTAACTTCTTTTTGTCTTATTTATTTAATTTGTGTTTTAAATTTTATTATTAATATATATTATATTTTATGTATTTTTATAATCAACCCCTTGTTTATATTATTATTTCAAGTATTTTTATATTAGTTATATTATAAATATTGATAATAGAAATTTGGCGTGTTGTGAGAGGCCTCCTCGAGATCAACCCTAGGTTGTGCCAATATGGTACACTCTTATGTAATAATAATTTATTGGTTAGGGATTAGAGACAAAGCCCTTTCATCAATTTGGCACTGTTTCTAGGGATTCCAATCACTTACTCACACTTTTTTTTCAAAAAAAACCAAAAAATCATAAATTTCAAAAACCCAAATAAAAAATGGAACTTCTTCGCATATCTTTATTTTCTTGGTCTAATGATGGAATTTGAGGGTAATTTTTCAAATGATTTTTATGATAAAAATATTTTTTAGGCCATCAAACAAGTATAACTGAAGATTAAATTGGATGAGAATGAAAAAATGATAGAATATTTGAGTAATCCAATGGAATTTATTTCATCTTCCTTGGAGAAATTGGCCGCTCAAAAGAAGTCTCAAGAAAAATAAAAATAAAAGATTATTTTTCAAAAAAATTCAATTAAATATCCATTTCAGGATGAAATTATGATGGAACTAGCCTAAATGTTTTTTATATCATTTCTATAGGATTTTGAAGAAGGAGACTTTTCAACTGATGCACATGAGGGAGATCAATAAGATAAAGAAGATATACCAATTGAGATGGAGTTTCCAATGGCCTTGCCTGAAGAGATCAATTTCACAAATGACTTACATGAAAGGGAAGATTAATATATCGATTTTTAATGTTTTAATATTATTCATGATGAACTATTTTCAGACCTTTCCTTTACTAAAATTTCTCACAGATCACGAATGAATCATACCTTCAATGTTAATGAAGGAAAAACCCAAGTGGTAATGGGCAAAGAAAAATAATAGATAGAGAAGCATGTGGTTGAACTACCTCCTCTACAACATATTTCATACCATATGGAGTAGGACATCATAAAATTCATTAGGGAGTATCCCTATTTTCTTTTATGTCCCACACTGGACCTTAATTTATCTCTTTATCCATTCTTTGGGGTTGGAAATTTTCTTATCTTCTTCAGGGTTCTCTATTCGTGGTGTCTACTCATGGACACTAAGAAATTTCACATGTGGTGGTTCATATCAAAGAACCCACAACAGCCATATGATTGGGGTTAAACCACTCTAACTTCCTAATTAGGGGTAGTAAAATCCTATCACCCACATGGGGGTCTAAACTATGTTCTATCCTATTTTCCCTACATATTCCTTTTTATTTATTTTTATTATACATTTATTTTTTTAGAAAAACTGGTAGCAACTAGGGGCTTATCTCAAAGCTGCCACTAGAAAATAATTTCATGTTTTATCTTTCTGTTCCTTTTTTTCTCCCCATATATTTATTTTTATTGTCCTAAAATGAGGGGTACTTAAATCTAAGTGTGGGGGGAGAGTCAACCATATTAGTTGTTCATGTGTGAATTTCCTTTTTGTTTTTTATCTTCTTAGGATTATAGAACTTCAATGTAAATTCTGATAATTTTTTGAACATTAATTGATTTTAAGAAAATTGAAATGTTTTTTCAAAAAATGTATTTTAAATGATTGTTGATGTGAAAACTTCCTCCTTAAATTGGATTTTCATGATTTTTTTTTTGAGTTTGACCAATTTTTGAAATCCTTGACCATGAAACAATGACTAGATCCATTTTTACAATCTTGTGAGGTATTCTTAACAACTTTGAAATATTTTTCCTTATACCCACACATTCTTGAGGGAAACATAGATTCTATGTGAGAACTAGAATTTGTGATTTTTCTCTTTTGAAGTTGTGGTTTTCATGGAATTTTTTTGATATGATTGATGCATCTATTTGGCTAGCCGCATTATTATCTTTAGACTTACCCTTAAATTTATCCTTCATTAGCCCTTAGATTCCATGAATTTCATTATAGGTTTAATCCACATTAAAATATAATTTTTTCTTACCTACCCACACTCTTGGAAATTTTTCATGGATATTTAGAGTTTGAGTATGGTGGAAGGGCCTTTTGTGTGTTTTTTATGTGTTTCACTTATTTGTGGTGTTAGGTTTATGTCAATATAATGGGCAGTGGATAATGAGATAATTGGGCTTCAGTCTTCATTTCATTGTGCTTTATTTCATTCATATGGCTCTCCTTCAAAAAAAATTGAAAAAAATGATTAAAAAAGTGGAGGTGAGATTGAATAATTCATTGTAACTCCTTTTATGACTCATGTTCCAATTTTAAATAAAGGGAATGATTGAAATCCATTCATTGTATTCAATTTTTATCTCATTCGCCAAGAAAAAGAAACAAAAAAAATAAATTTGTGCCTTTTTTGAGCATTAAAAGAAATGAGAAAAAAGGGGATAATTTAGATGATATCATTAATTGTAATCACTGATTAGTTCATGTACCATGTCATAAAATGGGGTTTGGAGTTGTATTTCCCAATTTCAAGGGGATTTGAGTGAGGTTCATCTTGTGTTTTTACTTGAATATTCTTGCATTTTACTTAAGAGTCAAAACATCTGCTTTTTGGTTTTAAATTTTCAATCATTTTCTCACCAACCCAAAGCCACAGAATTCACCAAGAAAAGACCTCATGATTGAAAATATTTTAATATTTCACAATGTGGTCAAACAATAATTTTCACAAGCATATGGTGATACATGCATTTTCCATGTATAAGAAAAACTCAATATTTAATTTCCCTTGAGTGAACAGTGACATAAAGTTCAATGTGAGGTAGGTTTTTATTAGGTCATTTATGGATTTATGAGGTTGAAAAATTTTAAATGTGAGGAATAAAAATGAGAGTGAATTTTTTTCATAGAGGAGACATGATGTAATTCTACTTTTAAAAATGAGCTTTGATGTTTTTTCAGGTATGATTGTTGTGTGGATTATGATTTTAATATATAATGATTTCCTAGAAGTGTAATGGTAGTGTGGGGGATTGATGAAGACAAAATTTTCACATATTTTATACACTAATTCAATGCTTTAAATTCCACCATAGTGTTATTTTATGGGAAATTGTCACATTTTTAGGGGTGTTGGTCCTTATATCATGGGTCACATTTCATCCTTTTGGATTCAAAGCTCAATAATTCATTTAGAGACCTAAATATAGCTCAAAAATCGGGCCTTGAAAACTGTGTACATATCTGGACACTTTTACTATTGAGATTATACCACGTTGTAGATCAATCAAATGAATATAAAATTTTGCATTTAGAAAGAAAAGAATATGGGGATCAACTTTAATAAAGTATTCCATGTGTTATTCTGATTTATTAAAGGTCATAATAGCGTGGTAAGTTGGAAAAGTAGAATATGAAAAGTTAACAAAACAGATTAACTAATACAGACTAAAATAGTCATAACTATCTACACATGTCTCCAGTGAAGCTAAAATTTAAAGAGTGGATGAGGGACCTAAATTTGAACAAACATTATGAAGTAAACATTCCTGGATTCATCAATTTAATGAGGATAATGTGTGTATCAATCTGGAGGATAGAATGGGGAGCAAAATTTTATCACCCATTTTCTCTATAAATTTTCCTCTTTTTTACCTCTTACAAAAATAGCCATTTTCAAGGTGGAATGGTTGAGTTTAGTATCTATAATAGTTGTTTATATTTTAATTATATTTTAGCTTATTTATTCTTCTTATTTGCATTTCTCTTCTCTTTCATTTTCTTTTTTTTGTTCCCCAACAATGATCCTTCTAATCTCCATGCAAGTGGAGAACTAACTCTCGTTGTTGTTTGAGGGGGGAGTGGTTGTTCTTGAGTTTGTTTATCTTAAATGTTTCTCTTTATTTTATTCTATGAATTTCAATAGTAATGAAATGGGTTTGGTTTAGGGTTCACCCCACTTTCATTACTATTTATTTCTTCTTCCTGATGTAATATTTTCCTCTCTATCATAATAATATTGTATCCAGGGTGGAGTAGCATTGTGGTGATGATGTGAGTGAGTATTATCTTGAACAAAAAGGGTCAGTGAGGGATAATAAAAATTCATAGGAAGGTGTTTATTGATAGGGTTGATCTCAACATTGAGTAGAGTACTAAGAAAAAATATTTTTAAAGAACAATGATTTAATCACCATGATCTCACAGGAATGACAACAATTCTTCACTAACTTCTTTAGGTCTTCATTATTTCATTTTTGGTTTTAATTTTATTATTAATATATATTATATTTTATCTATTTTCATAATCAATCCCCATTTATATTAGTATTTAAGTTATTTTAATTTAGTTAGGTTATAAATTGTGACAATATAAATTTGGCGTGTTGTGAGTGGCCTCCTCGAGATCAACCCTAGGTTGTGCCAGAATGGTACACTATTAGGTAATATTAATTTATTGGTGAGAGATCTGTGATAAAAGCCTTTCATAAATATTTTTGAATGATTTTTCAAGGGGCATATTAACTTTTAAATATAATATTTTGATTAAAATCGGTTTTGAGAATCATATTAAGCAATCAGATTGAAACTATCAGACCCAGATGATCAAACCCTTGTATTTTTCTTCAATTTTAAGAGTAATAACATTTAAAATGGGATTCTGGAGAATAATAGGTGAATATTGTAGAAGTTTTGAGAAGAATCGAGAAGATTTTATGGAGTCAAAACGCACTACAAGATTTTAGGGGAAATTTCATTTTAGGTGAATTTAGGTTAGCAGGAAAGTGTTATGAGATTCCCACCTAAACCTATTTTGGGTCACCTATAAAAGGTGAAAAGTACATTCCACTTGACATATGATGGATTAATATTCATTCTGGAAGAGATAGAAGCTTAGAGTTTTCTACAAGAGAAATTGATACAGTTTTCATTATATTGAATACATTTTGATGGAGAAGAAGACAAGATCAAAATTTTTTGATCAAATGATCATTGTATTCAGGATTTTTCATATTCAGTGAATCATTGAATTTGGCTTTTCAATTGTATTCAATTGATTTTGGTATCAGTCTAAATTAATTGGCTTTGGGAGTTCCATATTCATTTTCTCAGACTAAGGAAGTATTCTATACTTAATTGAAGTGGTGTCGACTCATTTATATTGTATTT
The DNA here is from genome assembly GCA_963277665.1 of Viscum album. Taxonomy (NCBI): domain Eukaryota; kingdom Viridiplantae; phylum Streptophyta; class Magnoliopsida; order Santalales; family Viscaceae; genus Viscum; species Viscum album. Next base: position 483,622,854 of record OY728139.1, read on the forward strand.
TATTAGAAAATTGGATTTGAATAATTGTTTTTAAAGAATCCTACTTGGAGGAATCATATTGGGAAAATTGAACTTAGCATTTGGGCTAATTTCATTATAAAAATCAAGGTATTTCTTTCCTTTCCTCTAGTAAAGGAAGTGAAAATTTGTATTTCAATTGAATACATTTGTTTTGAATTGAAAATAATCATAGGTAACATGAGTTGTTACATAACAACTATATTTCCCAATCTATACGAAGAGGGTGCACACGCACTAGTGGGATTGTTTCATAGTGCCACATGAGTGTAAGGGTAAATCCTACTAATTGTAATCCAAATATTGTTTTCTTGTGTATTTTATGGTATTGGATCATTTCCAAACCACACCAAGGATGTATATATTCTTATTAAATAGTGAACCTTTTAAATATTTGTGTTCATGTGGATGAGTGGATTGAATTGTTTTCAGTAAGGAATTGAATCTTCAACAGGAGATGAAGGTTGTTTCAATTAAAAGTAAGCATAAATGAAAAATATTATCATTGATTCACCTCTAGTCCTCTCAATGATACAATAATTCTGACTGGGCACTTTTAATTGGTATCATAATGCCGGTTCCCTTCACTTATTCTTTGCTGATAGATATTTTGAACTATGTGAATAGTAAATGTATTTTGGTCTTTAATGTAAAGAATTTTCATATCTGGTGGGATATAATGGTGACTTATCTTATGTCTATTAGTTATGATGTTCTTGAAGTTGCAACAGTTGGATTTCCACCCATTGATGATAAAGATCAACTTACACCTTTTTATTAGAATAATCTTGAGAATGATGTAAGGGAGAAGAATTATATATTGCCATCACTTTATAAAAGTGAATTCTTGAGATTGAAAGGTATTACCATAACCGAAGGTATATGAGACAAATAGAAAACTTATATGAAGGAAATAAAAAATTCAAGAAGGAAAAACATCAAATCTGGTGATTGAAGTATGAATAATTGCAGATGGGTGAACATGAATATATTGGGGATTTCGTTACTTGGGAGAATGATATTGTGAATATTATTAGATGTCTTTGTGAAAATCAGTATGACTCTACAATTTTTGAAAATATATTGAGAATACAACCGTGAAAATTCGATGAAAATGTTTCTTCATTGGAAGATAGAGATCTTAAAACATTATCTCTTGAGGATTTGAATAGAACTCTTATTACTAATAAAATTAGAAGAGAGTAATATATAAATATCAATTCAAAATTTGATAAAGAAACGATATCCAAGGTTTCAAACAAAGAAAAATAAAAAAATATTCATATTGAAGAAGAATATGGTGATTCTGAATTTGAAAATGAGGTATATAAAAAACCCAATGATATCTTGTCCTTGTTTCCTTAAAATGTGAATAGAGGTACAAGAAAATAAAATGGGAAACATCCCTTGAAATGTTTTGAATGTGGAGTATTTGGTTACTTTATGGCTAACTGACCTCGAAGAAAGAATTTAGATTATAGTGACTAAGAAAAAAAATCCTAGAAGATCATGAAAGAAACAAGGAGATAAAGTAAAGTTTTATTCCATAGAGAACGAAAATAAATTCTTCAAATATAAAAGAATAAATTTGTTATCAAAAGATGAAGAAGAAGAAGAAGGAAATGATGATGAATCTAAAAAGTTAGTTGAGTATGGTATTGAAAATAATTTCATTTCAACTATGAATGATGAAGAATATAGAAGTAGAAGTTATGAAGAAGAATAAACTCGACTTGAAATTAATTTTAAAAAAAGAGTTGAAATATTATCTGATAATTATTTGAACACTTGAAATACAAAACAAAAGGTAGGAAGATGAATATTAAAACAACAAATAATGTTTTTTTGATGATAAATAAAATCTGGTGAAAGAGATTGATGATTTGTAGAAATATCTTGAAGAAGAAAAGAATCATAATGAGTATCTAGATGTTAAGTTGAAGGAAAAATAAGAAGAGTTGGAACTTTTACAACAAAAAATCTCAAAAACCGAATTTCAAAACACAAGTTTCCAAAAATATATCAATGAGGTTGGTGAATATTCTCAAAATGAGAAATCAAATAATGTTAAACAAAACATACCTTCAAATGGTGAAAATAAATATTTAATTGCTTCTAAAAAGAAGAAAATTGGGAAATTCATGTATATAGCCAAAACCAACAATGATGGGAACACTAAAGTTTCAAAGAAACCTAAATATGAAAAATTTTTGAGATAATCTTAATCCGGAAAAGCTAAAATGAATAAGAATAATATGATTGAAAGTAAGAATTTCAGTGTCTCATAAAAGAGATATGATAATGTTTCTTAGAAATGTATTCTCAATTATAATCAATTATTGGGAAAAAATCCCACAATGTATCATTGAAGCATTTTTGAGGTGATTGTGTTTGTTGAAAAAGTGGACATATGTGTTTTGATTGTTGACAAAGAAAACCATGAAATAAAAATTTGTTGACAAAGGGGATTTCATGGTGGCATGTCAAGTTCAAAAGTTGTGGTTAACAATCCATGTTTGATTCAAGAACGTCGACAAAGGAATGAATGATCTGGAGGCGGTACAAAAAGAGCAGATACAATGTGGTTTTTGGAAAAGGTAATTGCATACTGTTGACTTGAAGGAGAGGAAACTTGTGCACCCTATGTTTTTCAGGATCAGAGCATCAAAATATGGTAAAGGGATAAAAGGCGCCCAAGTTTTAGGGTTGTCGTGCAAGTGACTTGTGCGGCAGAGACTTGTGCACCAAAAGTTGCACGCCGAGGGGAGACTTATGGGTTGTCACACAGGGTGTCCAAATGCATATAAATAGAGGTTGACCCCTCCTTATTCTATACGATTTCAACACTTAGAGAAAATCAGAGCTCTCGTCGCGCAGGTGTGGTGGTCGTGCAAGTGGTGTGTGGTCGCGCAAGTAGAAGCTGTGCGCCAAGTGATAGTTGTGCACCTAAGGTGGTTTGGCCGAGAAAGGAAGGAATTTGCCCAAGTTTTGAGTTGAATAAGGGGGTGTCACGCAAGTGGTTTGGTGACACTTGTGTGCCAAGTTTTGAAGAAGCACGACAGTTTATGGTTGCGTGCCAATATTGGTTTGGGCGTAAAAGGGTGTGAGTCACACAAGTTTGGAGTTAAAGAAGCTTGTGTCGCGTAAATGGTTGAGGTGGACTTGCATTCCAGTTATAACTTGCATGCCGATACTTGCACGCCATCTTAAAGAAGGGTTCCAGGAAAGGTTGATTTATAGCAGTGATTCAGGGCTACGTGAAATCTAGAAGATTGCCCGATACCTTCAGTGCAAAGTGAGATTCATCTACAGGTGAAAGTTGGACTTCAACAGAGCATCCACATACAACAGAGGATGTATTCATTAGTAATAATGAAGAGACCTATAGGTCTATAAACTGTGAGTGGATCCTTTCTAGAGCAGTGATCAAAGGAAGAGGAATAAGGTGATCCTCTCCACCGGCAGGGATCCAGAGAGAGAGAGACAGGGAGTGACCCTTGGGAAAGTAGTGAGCTGACCCTAAACATTGTTATGGTAGTGATCCTGGGAATAGAAGTGATCTATCCCGAACATTGTAAGCAGCATTATTCTTTTAGTGGATTTGGTACATCAGCACATCACCGGTGTATGCTTCTTTGACGTAGCCCAGTGAGGGTGACCCATGTAAAAATTGTTGTATCCTGTGCATGCGTTAGTTTTTGTTCATACTTTGCTGCAGGAAAGAGAAAGAAAAGATTCTTTCTTAACAGCAAGACAAGATCAATAGGGGAAGGTGTTTTTATCTTTCATACCCTGATTCACCCCACCTCTCAAGGTATCTAACCTAGTGGACCTAACATCAATATAGATATTTTAGAGGTAAATAGTCATTATATGGATATTTCTAGTATTTCAGGTGATTCGGACACACATAAAGTATGTGCTGGTTTTACTAGAAACATTACCATTATCCCAAAAGTTATGAAAGATAAATATTGACGGGAAGTAAATCACATCAATGAAAGAAGATAGAGAAAGTTTTTGTAAAGAAATCAAAGAAGGTTAGGGTAAAGATTGAAAATAGATTCTAGGCCCTAAAAACTATTTGTGAAAGATGCAAACATAGACCTTGAAAATCAATGTCATGTTTTGTGACTATCCCAACAAAAGATTCTTAATTCTACGAATCTGAAGTTGAATAGAGAAAGTAATGGAGAAAAAAGATCTTAGTGCTAAAACAACATTTAAATCCATAAAAGGAGAATGGACCTGGATACTTGATAGTGGGTGTTCCTCTCACATGAAAGGAGACTAGAAATTTTTAAAGGATGTGAAATATTTTAATAAGATACAGTGACATTTGGCAATGATGAATCATTGAAAATTAAAGGGTTTGGTCCGCCATAAATGTAAAATAAAAGATGAAATCTAAGAAAACATTATATGTTTATTGGATGAGACACAATCTGATAAGTATTTCATAGTACAGTGATGAGGGTAACAAATTTATCTTCTAAAAATATGGATTTTTTTTTTGAAAATTGAAAAATATGGGAATATTATTACAAGAGGAAAACGTATGAAAAGAGTTTTTTTAGGTTGGTGATTCTCAAAAATCTAGTTACATGAGCATGATGGAAGAGAATCAGTTGTGGCACAAAAGGATAGGAAATATGTTTCAAAGAAACTTGATCAAGTTATCCAAAATTGATAGTGTTTGAGACATTCTTAATTTTATAAGAAGAATATATTTGTGTTTCCCCGTCTATCAAAAAGGCAAGACTATAAACTTTGTATATAGGAAATTTGAGATTTGTTCAAAACAACCCCTAGAGCTGATTCATTATGATATAGGTGGACAATGATAAATCAATCAATAAATGGATATAAGTACTTCATTACTTTCATTGATGATTTAACTATCATTACTTTTGTTATGTATATAAAACACACATCATATGATTTGAAAATGTTTAAAAGTTTCAGAAGGAAAGTATAAAAGGAATATGAGTATTCAATAAAGAAGTTGAGAATAAAAAATGGTAGTGAATATATAAGTTAAGAGTTTTAATACTATGTTGAGAAGCATGGAATTCATCATTAGTATAGTTCCCCATATACTCTCTACCAAAATGGGATTTCTTAAAGAAATAACAGAACCTTCATGGTAATGGGAAGAATCATGTTACTTGAACATGGACTTTCCCTTTAATTTTGGAGGTAAGCCATGAGTACAACTCTTTATATTCAGAATTGTTGTTTCTATATTCCTCAATAAGGTATGTCTCCATAAGAATTTTTTATTGGAAAAACTCCACGTTATAAACACTTGAGGGTTTTTGGGAGTCTTTGTATTATAAATAAGAAAGGTAAAAATCTTGGAAAGTTTCAGCAGAAAGGTGAAGATGGAATCTTTATTGGATATGCTTCAGAAGGAAGAGGATACAGGTGCTTCAACAAAGAAACATATAGAATCTTTGATTCAGTTGATTTTAAAGTAATCAAAAAGGAAGATAAAGATAAACATGATCAGGTGGAGAAGGAAGGTGATAATGTTTAAGAAAACAATTCTGATAAGGATTTAGATAATTGTATTCCTACTCAAGAAAAAGAATCAAACTCAGCTATTTTGAGTGATGAGGAAGACACTCAAAAATCTCATCCACTATGGAATAAGCATGGGGAAGCTCAGAATATAATTAGTGATCAACATGAGAAGGTTCAAACAAGAAGAACAACAAAAAAAATTACTCATACTCCTCTTTATTCAAAAGAAGAGACGGCTGATGTCAATGAAGATTTTAGGCATCTGGAATGGGTTTAACCCATGAATGAAGGATTTGATCAGATTTAAAAGAACAATATATAGGAACTCCTACCCATGCCTAAAAACAAAAACATCATTGACACAGAATGGTTTTTCCTAAATAAGATGAATGAAGAAGTTGAAGTTATAAGAAACAAAGCAGGATTGGTTTAAAAAGTGTATTCACAAATTGAAGAAATTGATTTTGACGAAACCTTTTCTTCAGTGGATAAATTGGAAATAATTAGAATCTTTATTAATATTTCTACACAATAAGGTAATAAGATCATTCAAATGGATGTCAAATTCACATTCCTATATGGTTATCTTGAAGATGGGTTTTATATAGAAAAACATTGTGGATTTTGTGTTAGTAAAGATGAGAGTTATGTGTATATATTGAAGAAATCCTGGTATGGGATAAAAAAAGGCTCGGAGGGCATGGTATTGTAAATTGGATACTTGATTAAGGAAGATGAATTTCAAGAAAGGAAGAGTTGATACCAATTTTTATATCAAAGAAAGTAAATATTAATCCCTTATTATGATTGTTTATGTTGATGATATTATCTTTGATGGGAATGATGAAAGATGTTGTGGAAGATTTTATGAAGTGGTGAAGAAGGTATTTGAAATGTTCATTCTAGGGAAAATGACCTAAATTCTTGGATGAAAAATATGGGAAAAGAAAGAATACATTTCTCTCTCTCAAGAAAAGTATGCTAAATAACTTCTCAAGAGGTTCGGCATTGAAAATTTAAATCCTATTTGTATACCCATTTAAGTGGGAACAAAGCTGAGTAAAGTTAAAGAAGGAAAATAATTATATCAAAAAGAGTATCTGATGATTAATGGAAGATTGTTGTATTTTACTACCTCAAGACCTGACATTGGTTATGATGTTACCTTATGTTAAATATTTCAGAGTACTCCAAAATAATCACATCTCATTACTGGAAAATGAATTCTTAGATACATAAAATAAACCATAGAATTCGAAATTAGGTATTGCAACTCAGATTGTATTGATTTTTTTTGTGTATTCAGATGCAGATTGGGTAGGAAATGTTGATGGTAAAAGATCCACATCAGGTGGAGTACTGTTATGGGAAAGAATTGTGTTAGCTAGAATTAAAAAAAACAACATTTAATAACCCATAGTACTATTTAATCTCAGTATGTTTCTAACACTCAATACGCTACTCAAATAGTATGGATCAAAACACAATTGGAAGATATACTTATTGAAGTGAAGATAACCTTACTCTTGGGTTGTGACAATCAAAGTACAATCAATCTCACCAGGAATCTAGTTCAACATTATCATTCAAATCACATTGATATCAAATATCATTTCATAAAAGAGCATGTCGAGAATAAGAAATTAATGATGGAATATGTTCCAACATCAGAACAAGTGGCGTACATTTTCACAAAACCTTTTCTGAAGGAATCATTCTCAAAATTGAGATTCAAGGTTGAGTTATGTGTATATGTCCCCTGTCTCATCCTACCTTTGAATTATATTGTCAAGGGGGAGAATTATGTTGTTTCACAAATCTATTGCATAAAAGAGAGAGTTTTGGGTAAGCTGTGATTTTAGAATTGTTTTATGAGTTAACTATTCAAACTATTTGTTGGAGTGGTTGTAGGAAGGAAATGTTTTTGTATTCCAAGGATGCTCTGGAAGAGTTGATGAAGAAAGATGAGGTTGTTTTAATAATCACTTCTTTTGGATGGCATGGTTTTGATATTAATGATTCTTTTTTTCCTTCAATGAGTTGGGTCACAAAGGCTTAGAATTGTTGACAAGTGATCCATTACTTAAAGAAGAAAATTTTTATGATTTATGAAAACTTGGTTGAGAAAAAAATCTAAAGGGGGTGATTGTTAGGACAAAGATGATGATGAAGGTGTTTCGTGTTTTCTTTTGATGTCATGGTATTGTTTGAAGGAATGTTTTTGGAAATCACCTCACTTTTTTATACCAAAAATAAAAATGAGGATGTTTTCAAACGAATCGAATCCATGTTTTCAAAAGAAACAGACTCGTGGTATTGATAAGAATAGGACTCACATTATTCATCGTAATGAGGTTCTATTATTGATAAAGATCATAATGAGATTCTGGTATTGATAAATATCATAATGAGTAATTGATCAGATTCACTATAGATCTAATATAAAAGAACTGGTTGTTTTTGTCGTATCCCAACCTATATATTATTTTATTTTATGATTTTCCTTGACTTTTAAAACTTTTTGGGGTTCAGGTTGAGTCCCGGACGAAAAACTTTTGAGTTATGTTAATAAGTGTGCATTTTTCATCTAACATCGTTGGGCGCATGGGCGGAGCGCGTGTTGGAAACCCCGTGTGGCTCCGATTAGGCATTGGCATGATTCGCCTGCCTTCAGAAAAATTAAAATGAGTAAAGACTGTTATTTATTGTGTTATTTAAAATTTTTATTGTTGGTAATAATTTTATAATTATTACTAAATATGAAATGATAAATGTTGTTGTTATTATTATTATTATTATTATTATTATTATTTATCTTTTTTATTATTTGTATTAAAGATGGTTTTATTATTATTATTAGGTGTATTATTAATATTATTGTTATTAATGTTATTATTATGATTATTATTCTTTTCTTATTATTTTTATGTGTAGTAATTTTATTATGGGTTAATGTTTACCTTGTTTTATTTATGTGCTTTATTGTATTTTTATTTCTATTATTATTATTATTATTATTATTATTTCCGTTTTCTTTTAACCCTAGTGCCCCCCCCCCCCCCTTCACCTTGTTTTTTACTCTCACTCGGCCGCCACCTCTCCCATTTCTCTCTTCTTCTCCCTGCGCCCCTGCCCTGGTTGCTCCGCCGTACAGCCGTTGGCACCCCTCACCCTCCTGTTTCCCCTGCCCGCATTTGGCCTGCACACCTCGGCCGCTCCAGCCAAACTCTAGCCACTGGCACCCTCTGCTATCCAGCACCCCTTCCCTACACACTCCAGTGCGCACAACCCAGCACTCGGCTCCCTCTCTGTCCGCCGTTGTTGCCCAGCACCTTTCCCTCCTCTCGATCCGTCGCAGCAGCCCACCATCACCCTGGTTCCCTACTCTCCGCCTCTTCGATGCACCCATTCAGCCCGTGCATAGATCTCGGCACCTCTGTTATCCACTGCCACACAGAAACCCCCCGTCCGGAACCCCGCCTCGGCCTCCTCCTTCCCAGCTCCCCATTGAGATCCCTCCCGACCTCATATACACACAACCACCTCCTCTCCCTTGCGAAGCAAACCACCATTGCTTCTCCTCACCTACCAACTTGACCCGGCCTCCTACTCTGCTTCGGCCTCACCCATCAACCCTCTTAAGCCCTCAGACCTCCATGCCTCGGCCTCCCAATAGCCCTGACATCTTCCCATTGTTGCGCGTGAGCCGGCTAGCACCCTCCAATGACTGGAACCCCTACCAGCCTCTCCTGCTAAGTGCGCAACGACCCCTTAAATCATTTCTTTCATTTTTATTTTTACTTTTTTTTTTATTATTATTCTTATTCTTATCATTTTTCTTATTGTTATTGTTTTTCTTATTATTATTATTATTATTATTATTATTTTATTACTAGTGTTATTATTATTATTGTTGTTGTTGTTGTTGTTATTATTATTACTATTGTTATTATCATCATCATCATCATCATCATCATCATTATTATTATTATTATTGTTATTATATTACTATTATTATTATTATTATCATTATTATTATCATTATTATTGTTGTTGTTGTTATTATTATTATTATCATTATTATTATTATTATTATTATTATTGTTATTATTATTATCAGTATTATTATTATTAACATAATTCTTATACTTATTCTTACTCTTATTATCATTATTATTATCATCTTACTCTTGTTGGATTATGGGTTTTAGTGATGATGGGTTTTTATTGGTAGGTATAGGATTTTTAGGGACCCACACAGGGCGTTTTTGAGGTGAGCGTCGTCATCGCGCCTTGTTTCTGAAGTTTCCTTGTCATCACGCCCCGATTCAGAGCGAGCGTTGTCATCGCGTCGTGTATCCAAGGTAGGTTACCCATTGCACTGCTTTTAAAAATTTAAGTACTTTATTCCTGCTTTTTTCGCCCTATAAAAATACATATGTGCTAAATAATATTATGCAACTTAAGATAAATTTATTTATTATGGAATGTTATAATTCAATTCTTGTAGTGTGAAAATGGTGTCGTTTTGGTTATGATTGCGCATGTTAATTTTTCAATTAAATAATTTTTTAATTCTAATAAATGAGAAGTAATATAAGATAATAAATTTTAAAATGATTATTGGTGTAAAAAGAGCCGTTTATTTTAATACATGACACTTGAAATATTTTCATGACGAGCGAACACCCAGTAGAAAACGATTGCCCATTTGGATTTAAACTGACTGAAATTTATATTTTTATTTTATTTTTGAAATCAACTTTTTGGGTGAGCGAGAACCGCACAATTCCAGATAACCGATTCAAAAACACATCGAAAGACACAACAACTTTTCAACAAAGTCATATGCTTGTCGGTAAAATCCAGATTCAAACAGGATGCCAACCATGAGCTGTCCATGACACAGACCATGGAGTACCCGCAAAACCAAACCCATCATCACCGACTGAATGAGAAATGACCATCTAAGATAGTCCTCCTCATCACCGGAACCACCAAATCAATCCCACAAAAACACAAATCTTTGCAGACACCAAAAATAGCATCAACCAGCACAAATCGGATTAAATAAATTATCACGACTTCACTGTCGCCGCCTTTCTCTTCTCCATCTCTGGGCGGGCGGTGGCTCCTCTTCTTGGATTATCATCTCAGTGTGATTATGGTGTGCAGTTCTCTTTCTGCAGCTTCATGGGCTCATCTCTCAGAATTTATCACTGGCCCATCTTCATGCCATGTCCTCCAATATGTCTAGGGTTTCTCAAGGCAACACGATGATTCCGTTGTTGAGTTCCATATTTGCGGTCTGAGAGTTGCCAGCCTTGTTTCTACACCGGTTGTGGGAGCTTTGGGAGGTTCACTGTGGTCTTCAAGTGTGGTCTTGAAGACGGTGATGGATTTGTGGATCTATCTTGCGACAGTTACTTTCTTCTATCATGGTCTGGAAAACACTTGATACATGAGAATCTGGAATATTGAGAGAATATTCCAAGAATGATTGCTGCACTGGTAGGTTATGGTACTGACCAGTGGGCTATAGTAGGTGGATATATTGGGTTTATTACTATGGGATTTTCTCTTGACCTTCATAAGAAAGGATAGTCGAGCGTATTGGGCATTTTGATTTCATCGTGTGTGACATGTCAATGAGGATGATATCACATGTATTGGTGTCTTCTGGATTATTCTTGATCTCCTAAGTTCACCCATGTCTGTTGACTTTTCACTTACTTGTAGTGATGATTTGGTACTTGTAAGTATTTTTACATTACCTTGTTGTGTACTTACTATTGTGAATTTTTGTATATTGTTTTCCCATGGAAAGTAATAAATTGTTTTTAACTTGGTTTCTAGAAATGGTTTTCAAAAGAAAGTGTTTAATCCTCTTTTTAGAAATTGAAAATATAAACATCACTTTCCTTTTCTAAAAATCCATTTACACTAAGGAAAAGAAATCAAGTTTGGAAATGGTTAATGGAAATAGTTCGTACTTTTTTAAGTTAAATATTTATAAAAACATACTTTTATAAATTGTATTTCAAACATGAAATAACGTTTCTTTTATTTTAAAGGTAGTTCATTGGGAATAGATATCGGCTAGTCTACTGAGTTTTAATACTCAGGCCTATAGTTCTTTTCTGTTTTTAGTGTTTTTTCAGGCTACATCTTGAGTGCGCTCCGCCTTGGTGATGCTTGATCATTGAGTCAGATAGTTGAACCACGAGGTCACACAGAGTTAGTTCGGACGTCGTGTTTGGTTAGTTTTATTTTTATTTTGTTCATGTTTGGTCATTTTGTTCAATTAACTTATTCTGCATTGCTCTATTTTATTTCTATTGATTTATTTATTTATATAGGGAAAAATCATTCTCACAGCCTCTGTTGATGCCCTGGCACTTGTCGCCAGCTCGGGATGATCAGGAACGCCTCTCGGCGATGTCGCAGACCAGCTCTGTGACAGGTTCAGGGTCAACCTAGGTGGTTCGTGACAAAATGGTATCAAAGGAAGGTTCAAATCTTAGCGGACCTCACTTTTCAGAGTGCCCTTTGTTATTTGGGATGTCAAGGTAGATAGAGTAGGATTGTCAGGACTTGAGGGGTAGGAGCGGAAGAGCGTCGCGAACTCTTGCTTATTCTGATCCTCAGGTTTCAGGGGAAGTCTAGTTTAATTTGTTTATTTGGGTTTTTATGGAAATTTTTTTACGATTGGGGTACGAAAAAGGGAGTTGGGATAATAGTCCTAAGCCGCATGGCCTGGAAATCCATGTAGAGCTAGGGGATGGTCCAAAAAGGCTCTTCATGTCGGTGATGTGATTGACATATAGCCTCCAACCACATGGGTCAAGTCACTCACCGACACTTAGTTCCCTGCTGAATTGTTTAGAGTCTCCTTTGATTTTTGAAAGTGGTTTGTATCTGGGAAAAAAATGTTTTGAAAAATGGTTGTTTTAAATGACATATTTTATTTTTGAGTATTGTTTTAAAGGAAGTGGTATGAATGATTTGTTTTTATTAAAATGGAGTTTCTTTGTTTTGGACTTGGTGTTCCTATGGGTGCTCACATGTATAGTGGTATGTTGGAAATGTGGATGGATTTCTAGTATAGTGGATGGATTCTCGAGGTGGAACAAATACATTCATGTGGGTGAGACTCTAAGGGAATACCAATGGGGAGGGTTTAAACTCACCAATATTGTTTTAAATTAATGATGTTTTCAGAAGAAATGTTTTGATTTTATGATGGCTCATTTTCTTGTGTTTAGAGTCTTTCATATATGCGGTGTTGGTTTTTGAGGATTTTTATTTATTGAGTTTTCCTTGAATGTGTTTTTGACTTTACTTGTCCAGTGGTTATCCCCTTGAAGCTTGATGAGTGATCAGAGTGTGGTTGATCAACCTAAGGACTTTATGCTTGAGTTTAGGAAGCTGGATCCACCTCTCTTTTATGGTCAAGGAGAAACTTCCATAGCAGAGGAGTGGATGCGGATGATTGAAAGGGGATTTAAACTCGTTGATTTGTTCGAGTCGTTGAAGGTCAAGTTTGCGACCTTCATTCTTGATGGTTCACCATGGATGTGGTGGAAGTTAGTGTCTCGGAACAAGCCCCATTAAGAGCTAACTTGGGAGTTTTTCAAGGCCTTGTTCATTTGTTAGTATTTCTCTGAGGAAGAAAGGGTAAGAAAGGGGATGGAGATGTTTTTTCTGTAGCAGGGCGACAGATCTGTGTTGGAATATTTCCAGTGCTTTGTGGAGCTAGTTACTTATGATTCAGGGTATGCCACGAATGACCCCATGAAGGCTCGACGCTTCGAGGGGGGTCTCCGCCCTAATCAACAATCGAAGGTGTCGGCATCCAACCTGACTTCATTTGCTGATGTGGAAAAACAATCTTTTCATGTTGAATCCATGATGGTGGGAGTGCTCAAAGTGGTCCTCCCTCCAATTCTTAGGAGTATTGAGGAGACTTCTAATAAAAAGATGAGTAAGTGATCGAAAGGTGATGGAGCAGGTCATGGAATCAAAAGGCCTTAGGATCTATCATCAACCTCTTCGGAGCAAGAGATCCTCATGTGTTATCAGTGTGGCAAGCTGGGTCACAAGAAGCCGTTGTGCCCAAGCACTCCAAAGCCCTGCCAGGCATGTGGACGCCTGGGTCACTTGTGACGATTCTGTCAGGGCTTTTCTAGAAAGAGTCACATAGGAAGTTCTCAGAAGTGATGTGTTGTTGGGTTTTTTATCAAAGTTTCTGGTGTAAGTTTCCTTTCAGTGTAAGGGATCTTTTATCGTTGCAGTTGTACTGATGGTGTTTTGGGTTTTGACATGTATGGGATGTCGTGGGTCTTTTGATGAACTCTGGTTTTCAATGTCAACATGGTTTTAGTTTCAAAACATTGTCTTTTCCTTTGTCAAATCAAAATATGTAAGTTTCTTATTGGGATTATCAGAACCTAACTACGAGGCAGAAGATGCTTCGTACATCAGAGCATCATCCAAAAGGCCTCAGAGTGAAGCCAGCGCATAGTCAAGAAACCCCAGTGGAATTTTAAAGAGTCTTGTTAATGTTGTGCCTCTATAGTGTGGTGAGACAGTTTTGGTGTTGCTGGTCTGGTTTCTCTATCGTTGTAATTTTCCTCTTGTCGCAAAGTGCGCGATGGAATTATCCCTCGTGAAATGTCAGTAATTGTGCCTTTTGGATGCAAGTTGCTGATCAGTGACCTTGCATGGGCCACCCATGTGAATCAGTTGCGACTTTGGTTTGTGGTTATCTCGAAGTGATGGTTCATGAGTAGTCGTCTGTCATGGTTTCAATGATCTAATTCTTGGTCCCTCCCTCCCTGCCCATGGGGTAAGGGTTTTCTTTAGTTTGCGTAAACTTTTCGGATCAACTCCTATCCCTTTCGGATGGGGGTGAGAGGTTTAAATGTTTTTTTGTGCTTTTTATAGCTTGAGTAAGGCCTGGTTCTGGCCTGATTTGGATTTCCGGTTGGTCTCTAATAGTCAGTCCTTTATGGTGGGGAGACACACCATGAGTCTCTTTAGGTTTTCTCTTAAATTTTTATCGAATGCTAGTTGATTTCTTATGGTGTGGAGCCTGTTTAGGCCTCCCCTCTGTTGGTGATTTGTTTCGGGCAATGAGGTTCAGTCCCGCTGGTAGTCAGTGTGATGTCCTTGAGATAAGAGGTTGGATAGGGTTGTGTGGAATCCATAGGTGTTGATCGATCGGCTGGATGGTGTTGTGGTTTTTCGGGGGCGGAAACCGTTATGGTGGGGAGAATTGTCACACCCCAAGCTATCCTTTATTTTATTTTATGATTTTCCTTGACTTTTAAAACTGTGTTGGGGTTCGGGTTGAGTCCCGAACGAAAAAAAAATGAGTAATGTTAATAAGTGCGCATTTTTCAGCTGACGTTGTTGGTCGCATGGGCGGAGCACATGTTGCAAACCCTGCGCGGCTCCGATTAGGCATTGGCACGATTCTCCTACATTAGGAAAAATTAAAATGAGTAATGATTGTGATTTATTGTGTTATTTAAAATTTTTATTTTTTGGTAATAATTTTATAATTATTACTAAAGATGAAATGATAAATGTTATTATTATTATTATTATTATTTATCTTTTTTATTATTTTTATTAAAGATGGTTTTATAATTATTATTAGGTGTATTATTAAAATTATTGTTATTAATGTTATTATTATGATTATTATTATTTTATTATTATTTTTATGTGTAGTACTTTTATTGTGGGTTAATGTTTACCTTGTTTTATTTATGTGCTTTGTTTTATTATTATTATTATTATTATTATTATTTTCCATTTTCTTTTAACCCATGCAGACCCCCCCCCCCTTCCCCACGTTTTTTCCTCTCACTAGGCCACTACCTCTCCCATTTCTCTCTTTTTCTCCCTGCGCCCCTGCCCTAGTTGCTCTGCCGCACAGCCGCTGGCACCCCTCGACCTCCCGTTTCCCTTGCCCGCCTTTGGCCTGTACGCCCCGAATGCTCCAGCCGGACTCTAGCTGCGGGCACCCTCTGCTATCTCGCGCCCCTACCCAACACACACCAGCGCGCGCAGCCCAGTACCCAGCTCCCTCTCTGTCCACCGCTGCTGCCCGGCGCCTCGCCCTCCTCTCGGTCCGCCGCAGCAGCCCACCAGCGCCCCACTTTTCTACCCTCCGCCTCTTGGTTTCACCCAGCCAGCCCGCACACAGATCCCATCTCCTATGTTGTCCACCACCACACAACAACCCCCCATATGGAACCCTACCTTGACCTCCTCCTTCCCAACTTCCCGTTGAGATCCCTCCCAGCCTCATATGCGCACAGCCCCCTCCTCTCCCTTGCGCAACAAACCACCAGTGCTACTCCTCGCCTCCAAACTTGACCCGGCCTCCTGCTCTGCTTCAGCCACGCCCAACAACCCTCTGAAGCCCTCGGACCTCCCTACCTCGGCCTCCCAATAGCCCTGACGTCTTCCCTTTGATGCGCATGAGCTGGCCAGCACCCTCTAGTGACCATACCCCCTTCGGACCTCTCCTATTAGATGCGTAATGGCCCCTTGAAACGTTTATTTCATTTTTATTTTTACTTTTATTATTATTATTATTATTATTACTACTATTATTATTATTATTCTTATTTTTATTATTATTATTATTATTATTAATGTTTTTATTATTATTAGTGTTATTATTATTATTATTATTATTAGTGTTATTATTGTTATTATTATTATTATTATTATTATTATTGTTATTATTATTATTATTGTTATTATTATCATCATCATCATCATTATTATTATTATTATTATTGTTATTATTATTACTATTATTATTATTATTATTGTTATTATTATTATTATCATTATTATGATTATTATTCTTATTATTATTTTTACTATTATTATTATTATTATTGTTATTATTATTATTGTTATTATTATTACTATTATTGTTATTAGTATTATTATTATTGTTGTTATTATTATTATTATCCTTATTATTGTTATTATTAATATTATTATTGTTATTAACATTATTCTTATTCTTATTCTTACTCTTATTATCATTATTATTATAATCTAACCCCTTGTTGGATTATGGGTTTTAGTTGATGGTGAGTTTTTATTGGTAGGTTTAGGATTTTTAGGACCCGCACAGGGCGTTTTCGAGCGAGCATCGTCTTCAAACATTGTTTCTGAAGTTTCCTTGTCATCGCGTCCCGATTCAGATCGAGCGTTTTCGTCGTTTCGTGTATTCGAGGTAGGTTCCCATTGCACTGCTTTTAAAATTTAAGTTACTTTATTTCCTCCTATTTGCGCCCTATATAAATACATATGTGCTAAATATTATTATGCAACTTAAGATTAATTCATTTATTATGAAAAGTTATAAATCAATTCTTGTAGTGTGAAAATGGTTTTGTTTTGTTATGATTGCGCACGATAATATTTCAGTTAAATATTTTATTAATTTTAATAAATGAGAAGTAGCATAAGATAATAAATTTTAAAATGATTATTTGGTGTAAAAATAGCTGTTTATTTTATACACGACACTTGAAACATTTTTTTGACGAGCGGACACCTAGTAGTGAAAGAATGCTCGTTTGTATTTTAAACAAAATTCACAAAATTTCAATTATAGTTCTTTTTTTAATGATAAATGATTTTTTTTGAATCTTGAACAAGCATTTTGGTTCTTTTTAAAGTGGTGATTGTGAAATATATGTAATGATCATTTGGCACTTTATGGAAAACGATGAAAATGTTTTGATAAAAACTCTCCTCGGATAACTCTCCTGCGTTGGTGTCAATTGACTGTTTGGGAGGCCGTGCTTAGAGGCTCTTGGGTACTTGAGTAGTTTAAAGGCAAGAGGTTGTCCCATGGAGTGACTCGGGGTGATGCCTATTGTGCTTTATATATATATCTGATTGGATGCTCGGTTGGCATCAGTTGGCTCACCCCCTTTCCAAACACTTGAGACATGGGAATCTGGCATATTGAGAGAATATTGTAATAATGATTGTTGCATTGGTAGGTTATGGTACTGATCAATGGCCCATAGTAGGTGGATATTTTGGGTTTATTACTATGGGATTTCCCCTCAACCTTCCTGAGAAAGGATGGTCGAGCGTATTGGGAGTTTTGACTTCATCGTGTGTGGCATGTCAATGAGGATGATATCACATGTACTGGTGTCTTATGAATTATTATTGATCTCCTAGGTTCACCCATGTCTGTTGAATTTTCAGTTACTTGCAGTGATGATTTGGTACTTGTATGTATTTCCACATTGCCCTATTGTGTACTTACTCTAGTGATTTTTTTTATATTATTTTCCCTTGGAAAGTAATAAATTTTTTTTGACTTGATTTTTAGAAATGGTTTTCAAAAGAATGGTTTTAATCCTCTTAGTACAAATTTGAAAATATAAACATCACTTTCCTTTTCTAAAAATCCAGTGGCACTAATGAAATGAACCCAAGTTTGGAAATGGTTAAGGGAAATGGTTCATACTTTGTTATTAAGTAAAATATTTAGAAAAACATACTTTTATAAATTGTAGTTCAAACTTGAAATGATGTTTCTTTTATTTTAAAGGTAGTGCATTAGGAATAGATATCGGGCTAGCCTACTGAGTTTTAATACTCACACCTATAGTTCTTTTCTATTTTTAGTGTTTGTGAAGGCTACAACTTGATGTGCTCGCCTTGGGCGACGCTTGATCATTGAGTCGGAGATTGACCCATGTGGTCACACAGAGTTATTTTGGACGTTGTGTTTGGTTAGTTTTATTTTTCTTTGGTTCCTATTTGGTTGTTTTGTTATATTTACTTATTTTGGGTTGATCTATTTTATTTCTGCTTTATTATTTATTTATATTGGTAGAAATCATTCCCACATCCTCTGTTGATGCCCTGGCACTTGTTGTCAGCCCTGGAGGATTGGGAACGCCTCTTGGGCCATGTCGCGAATCGGCTCGGGTGACCGGTTCAGGGTCGACCCGGGTTGGTTCGTGATAGTTTTGATGTAGAATCAGAGACTCTATGACATTGATAAAATAATGATGATGATACTTTGTTTTTTTTTTGTTTCTCATAAATCAAGAGCTGAATGGATAACTCTTGATTCAAGTTTGATAGTATAAAGGGAGAGTGTAAGAGATACTTCCAATCAAAAGAAAATTGTATCTATATTTATCATATTTGGGTGGTAGAATGAAAAAAGTGATATTGATTTTTTTCTAAAACAATCGTATCTGGGTGAAAAAAGAGGAATAGGTGGTGCTGATTAAAAGTGGGTCCGAAAAATTGTAATGCTGATGAAATGTGGTGATATTGATTGTTTTTCGAAACAATCATATTCTGGTGAAAGAAGTTTGAAAAGTGGTTCCAATGGAAAGTGGTGCCAAGGAATAGTGTTTCCTATGGAAAGTGATGCTGATAAAGAGTTTTTGTCGATGGAAAGTAGTGCCGATGAAAATTTGTGTCGATGAAAATGTGGTACTGATTGAAAAGATGATACCAATTGAAAAGGAGGCATTGTTTTAAAAGGAGGTGTTGTTTTAAATGGAGGTGTTTTTAAAAAGAATTTTATGTTTTAAAAGAAGGTGATGTTTTAAAAGGAGGTGTTGTTTAAAAAGGCGATTTTTTTTAAAATGTGGTGTTGTTTGGAAAAAGTGGTTCTGATTGAAAAGGTAGTGTCAATTGAAGAAGTGGTGATGTTTGAAGAGTAACTGATGGTGCTGATTGTTTTTCACCCAAAAAAGAACTTATTATGGAAAATTTTATCTAGGGAAATCATAATCAAAATGATCATATTTAGAATGATCATACCCTGAATGATCATATCCAGAATGATCATACCTAGGATGATCGTATCCAGGACAATCATATTAAGAAAAGATCTTACTCAGGTTGAGAATAAATGAATATAGATTTAATTAATGGAATGTTATGATAATTCCCAATTTAACTTAGACGATGCTAAATCCGATCTTAAAATGAATTCAAATTCATTAAGGATGTCATAATTTAAGCACAGGTTTTGGAATGAAATGATGTTTTCAAGTGGGTCAAGAGAAGAAGTGAAGAGGATGATCCAGAATGTTATCAACCATTTTAAAAGGTTTGAATTACATTTTTTGGATGAGTTGTTTGACAAAAATAGATTTTTGAATGATTTTTAGAGGGGGGGCTTAACTTCCAAATACAAGATTGTGATTCAGATCAGTTCTATGAATCGTATTCAGCAATCCAATTGAAACAATCAGACTCAGATGATCAAACCCATGTATTGTTCATCAATTATAATAGTACTGACATATGAAATGGGATTTTGGAGAAGAAGACGTGAAGATTTTAGAAGTTTTGATAAGAATCAAAAATAGTTGAAAAAGTCAAAATGCATTCTAATATTTTGGGTAAATTTTATTTTGGGTGAATTTAGGTGAGCGGGAAAGTGTTTTGGGATTCCCACCTAAACCTGTTTTGGGTCACCTATAAAAGGTGGAAAGTACATTGTACTTTATAGACGATAGAGTATTATTCATTGTAGAAGATAGAGAATATCTGAGTTTTCAGTGATAGAAAGTGATACCATTTTGTTTGGTATTGAATACATTTCTATAGGGAAAAATACAAGATCATAATGTTGTATTTTTCTCATTATTGTATTTGAGGATTTATCATATTCAACGAATCATAGCATTAAGCTTGTCAATTGTATTCAGTTGATTTTGGTATCAGGTTGTATTATTCATCTTCATAATTTCTGTATTGGGTTTCTTGGATTGAGGAAGTATTGTACTCTAAATTTAAGTGGTTTTGATTCATTTCTATTGTATTGTTTCAGAAAACTATATTTAAAGAATAGTTTTGAAAACATTGTACTCGAAGGAATTAGATTGGTAAAATTGGACTTTACATTTGGGCTAATTTCATTATCAATGTCCAGGTAGTTCTTACCTATCTTCTGGGTAAGGAAGTGAATAATTGTATTTTAATTTAATAAATTTGTATTTCAATTGAAAATATGTATAGGTAATATAGGTTTCTACAAAACAACTATATTACCCTATTTGTGCTAAGAGGGTGCACACACACTAGTGGGATTGTTTCATAGTGAAACACAAGTGTCAGGGTATATTCTACTCATTGTAATCCAAGGATTTTTTTTAGTGTATCTTATGGTATTATATCATTTACAAACCACACCAAGGACATAGCTATTCCTATTAAATAGTGAACATTGTAAATCATTGTGTTCCTATGGATGTGTGGATTGAATTGTTTTTAGCATGGAGTTGAATCTATAACATGATTCCAAGGTTGTTTCAATTGAAAAGAAATATAAAATAAAAATAGTATCATGGATTCAACCTCTCCCCCTCTAAGTGATATAATCACTCTAACTGGGCACTTTCAATTGGTATCAGAATGTAGGTTCCCTTTGCTTATTCTTTCCTGATGGAGATTTTGAATGCTATAAAAAGTAACAATATTCCAGTCTTTAATGAAAAGAATTATCATATCTTGTAGGATATAAATTTTCATTATCTTATTTCTATTAGTTATAATGTTCTTCATGTTGCAAAAATTGGGTTTCTATCCATTATTGATAAATCTCCACTTACACCTGTTGGTAATGAGAATCTTGAGAATATTGGAAGAGAGAAGAATTCTATATCGTCATCAATTTCAAAAGGTGTATTATTCAGAGTGAAAGGTGTTTCCATAGCTAAAGGTATATGGGAAAAATTTAAAAACATATATGAAGTCAATAATAAATTCAAGATGGAAAAATAAAAAAATAGAGATTGATGTATGAAGACTTGAAGATGGGTGAGAATGAATATGTTGGGGATTTCTTTACCGTGGTGAAAGATATTGTGAGTACTATCAGATGTCTTGGTAAAAGCTGGATGACTCTACAATTGTAGAAAATATATTGAAAATTATACCCAAAAAATATGATGGAAAAGTTTCTTCATTGGAGAACCAAGATCCTGAAACATTATCTTTTGACGATTTTCATAGCACTCTTATTAATTTTGAAATGAGAAGATATAAATCTATGAAGATCAAGTCAAAATTTGATAGATAAATGTCTTTCAAGTTTGTAAAGAAATAAAAATAAAAGAATATTCTTATTGAAGAAGAATTTGGAGATTCTGGCTCTAAAAATGAGTTATGTAAAAATATCAATTAAATGTTATCCTTGTTTTCTAAAAATGTGAAAATAGGTATTGTAATTACAAAGGGAAATATCTGTTGAAATGATTTGAATGTGGAAGAGTTGGTCACATTGCGGATAATTATCATCAAAGAAATAATGAAAAGGATAGTGATGAAGAAGAAAGAAATCAAAGAAGATCATTGAAGAAATAGGGTGATAAAGAAAAGTTGTATTCCACAGGGAATGAAAATAAATTCTTCAAATCCAAAAGAAAAAGTTACTTATATAAAGATGATGAAGAAGAAGGAAGTTATGATGAATCCAAAAATTCAGTTCATCATGGTATTGAAAATAAATTCACAACAACTATGAATGATGAATAATATGGAAGCCATTCTTCTGAAGAAGAATAAACTGAACTTGAAATCCATTTGAAATAAGAGTTGAAAGAATATTTCAGAAAGATCAGAATTCTTAAGAAACAAAAAAATGGAAGATAAATACTCAAACATCCGAAAATGTTTTTCTGTTCCGAAAGAAAATCTGGTGAACGATATTGATTATTTGAATAAATATCTTGAAGAAAAAATGAATCGTACAGATCATCTAGATGTTAAGATGAAGGAAAAAGTAAGATGAGTTGGAACTTGTCCAAAAAAACTCCCAAAAACCGAACTGAGAAACACAGGTTTACAAAATAATCACATCTTTGTGCTGGAAAAAATCTAAGATACATCAAAGGAACAACAAAATTTAGAATCATATATTTTATCTCAGATAATATTGATTTGTTTGGGTATTTAGATGTCGATTGGGTAGGAAATATTGATGATTAAAGATCCACATCTGGTGGAGTATTCATTATTGGATGTAATTGTCTTAGTTGGCATTCAATGAAACAGAATTTAGTAACCCTCGGTATGGCTGAAGATAAGTATGATGCTTCCACTCAATCCACTACTCAAATCGTATGGATGAAAACAATATTGGAAGATTTACTTGTTGTAGTGAAGTTACCCTTGCTCTTGGGTTGTGACAATAAAAGTACACTCAATCTCACCAGGAATCCAATTCAACATTTTCATTCAAAGAAAATTGAAATAAAATATCATTTCATCAAAGAAAATGTGGAGAATAATTAATTAATGATGGAATATGTTCTAACGTCGAAATAAGTGGCTGACATTTTCACAAAACCTTTGACGAAGGAATAATTCTCAAAATCATGGTTGAACATGGGTGTCTAACCTCCTTTTTTTCAAGTATAAAGTACATGTATCTTTCCCCTCTCTCATATTAACTTTGGATTGTATTTTAAAGGGGATAATTTTATTATTACATAAATATATTGTATAAAATAGATATTTGTGGGTAAGCTGTGAATTCAATATCATTTTATGAGTGAACTATTCTAATTGTTTGTTGGATTGCCTGTAGGAAAGAATTATTTTTATTCTAGGGATATTGAAGAAGAGATGAGGAAGATATATAAAGATGTTGTCACAATCACTTCTTTTAGAAAGCATGTTTTTTCTGTTAATGATTCTTGTTTCCTACAATGATCTAGCTCACATAGGCTTAGAATTGTTAACATGTGATCCATTACATAAGGATACAAAGTTAAGAAATTTATGAAAACTTGGTTGAAAAAAAAATCCAAAGGTGTATATTATCAGCACCAAGATGATGATGAAAGTGTTTTTTTGTCTTTTGTTGTCACGTTATGTTTTAAAAAAGGTTTTTTGGACATCACCTCACTTTTTTTATGGTAAAAATACTAATGAGTATTGTTTTCAAAAAAATCAAATCCATTTTTTCAAAAGAATCAGACTCATGGTATTGATAAGAATTAAACTCACATTGATCATTGTAATGAGGGTTTGGTATTTAAAATATCATAATGAGGGTCTGGTATTGATAAATATCATAATAAATAATTAAACAGATTCACTCTGGATCTAATATGAAAGAATTGGTTGTTTTGATGGAGAATCTGAGTCTCTATGATGTTGATAAACTAATTGTGATGATGCCTTGCTGATTTGTATTTCTTATAAATCATGACTTGAATGGAGAACATGGGATGCAAGATTGATGGAATAAAGGGAGATTAAAATAGATTTTACCAATCCAAAAAAGACCATATCCAGATTTATTGTATACAGGAGGAAAAAATATATAAGTGATATTGATTGTTTTCCAAAACAATTGTATCCAGGTGAAAGAAGTGGAAGAGTTGGTGCTGATGAAAAGTGTTGCTTCTGAAGTTTAATGCCAATGAAAAGTGTTGGCACCGATTATTTTACAAAAACAATATTCAGGTGAAACGGGGATGAAAAATGGTGTTGATGGAAAGTGTATCTGAAGAAGAGTGGTGTCGATGTAATGTGGTGTTAATGGAAAGTGGTGACGGTGAAGAGTGGTGATGATGGAAAGTACTACCGATGAAAAGTGGTGCCGATGAAAATGTGGTATTGATTGAAAAGATGATACCAATTGTAATGTAGGTGAAATTTTAAATGGAGGTGTGGTTTTAAAAGGAGTTGATGTTTTAAAAGAAGGTTTTGTTTTAAAAGAAGTCCTTTTTAAAAGGAGGTGATATTTTATAAGGTGGAATTGTTTTAAAAGGTGGTTTTGTTTTGAAAAAGTTGTGTCGATTGAAAAGGTTGTGTCGATTGAAGAAGCGATACTGATAAAATAGTAAGAGATGATGCTGATTGTTTTTCAGAATGATCATACCCAAAAAGAGATCGTATTCTTGAAAACTGTATCCATAGAAATCATACTCAGAATGATCGTATCTAAAATGATCGCACCCTGAATGATCTTATCCAGAATGATCATACCCAGGGTGATCGTATCTAGAAAAATTTTATTCAAAAAATATTACACAAGGGTTGAGAAGAAAATAATATAGATGGAATGAATGGAAAGTTATGATACTTTCCAATTCAAGTCATATGATTCTAAATATGATCCTCAAATGAATTCAAAGTCATGAAGGATGTCAGATTCAAGAATAGGTTTTTGAATGAATTGATAATTTCAAGTGGTTCAAGAGAAGAATTGAAGAGAATGATCAACAATGTAGTAAACCATCTCAAAATGGTTGAATTGCATTGTTTGGATGAGTTGTGTGAATAAAAGAGATTACTGAAAGATTTATCGAGGGGGAGATTAAATTTCAAATACACTATTTTGATTTAAATTGGTTCTGATATTCGTATTCAAAAATTAGATTGAAACAATCAGACTCAGATGATTGGACCCATGTATCTCTCATCAATTTTAATAGTTTTAACATTTGAAATTGGAGTCTGGAGAAGAGAAGGTGGATATTATATAAGCTTCAAGAATAATCGATAAGAGTTGACGAAGTCAAAATGCATTCCGATATTTCAAGGGAAATTTCATTTTTCGTTAATTTAGGTAAGAGGTAAAGTGTTTTGGGATTTCCTCCTAAACCGGTTTTGGATACACTATAAAAGGAAAAAATTACATTGAACTTAACAAACAACAAAGTACTATTTATATTAGAAGAGAGAAAAGCTCTGATTTTTCAGTGAGAGAAATTGGTAGAATTTTATTTGTATTGAATACATTTGGATGGGGAAGAATAAAATATTATAATGTTGTATTTGGAAGATTGTTGTATTCAGGATTTATAGAATTCAGTGAATCATCGCATTCGTCTTATCAATTTTGTTTGGATGATTTTGGTATTGGGCTAAATTAATCAGTTTCAGGATTTCCGTATTGGGTTTCTCAGACTGAGGAAGTATTGTATTCCGAATTGAAGTGGTGTAAATTCATTTATATTGTATTGTATCAGAAAATAGTATTTTAATAATTGTTTTGAAAGTGTCCTACTCAGTGGAATCTGATAGGGAAAATTAGACTTTTCATTTGGGATGATTTCTTTATCAAATTTGAAGTAGTTATTACCTTTATTCTGGGTAAGGAATAAAAGAATTGTATATCAATTGAATACATTATTTTGAATAGAAAAGAATTGTAGGTAACAAGAGTTGTTACAAAACAACTGTATTACCCTATTTGTGCATATAGGGTTCACACATACTAGTGGTATTGGTTCATAGTGATACACGAGTGTAAGGGTATATCCTACTTTTTAGAATCCATCGATTTTTTTCTATTGTATTGTATTGTATTGAATCATTTACAAACCATTCCAAGGAAATAGCTATTCTTATTGAATAGTGAACCTTGTAAATCTTTTCATTCCTATAGATGTGTGGATTGAATTGTTTTCACCAGGGAATTGAATCTTTAACAATAATTGAAGGTTATTTCAATTGAAAAGAAAAATAAAAGAAAATGAGTATCATCTATTCACTCCCTCCCCCTCTCAGCGATATAATCACTTTGACTAGGCACTTTCAATTGGTATCAGAGCATAGGTTCCCTTCGCTTATTCTTTACTAATGGAGATTTTAAACTGTGTAAACAATAAAGGTATTTTGGTCTTTGATAGAAGGAATTATCATATCTGGAAGGATAGAATGATAAGTTATCTTATGTCTATTAGTTATGATGTTCTTGAAGCTAAAAAAATTGGTTTTCCACCCATTGATGATAAATATTCACTTACACATGTTGATAAGAAGAATCATGAGAATAATTGAAGTGAGAATAATGCTATATTGTCATCACTTTCTGAAGGTGAATTCTTGAGAGTGTAAGGTGTTTCCACAGCCAAAGGTATATGTTAAAAATTGAAAAATATATATTAAGGCAATATAAAAGTCAATGAGGACAAAATTCAAATATAGATATTGAAGTATGCAGACTTGAATATGGGTGAGCATGAATTTGTTGGGGATTTCTGTACCAGTGTGGATGATATTATGAGTACTATCAGATGTCTTGGTGAAAATTTGGATGAATCTTCATTTTTTTAAATGATAATGGGAATCCTAATTGAAAAATTCAATAAGAAAGTTACTTCATTGGAATATAGAGATCTTGAATCATTATCTATTATAGATTTTCATAGTACACATATTACTCATGAAATGAGAAGAGATAAAACTATAAATATCAAATCAATATTTGATAGAGAAAATTCTTTCAAGGTAGCAAAGAAAGAAAATTCAAAAAAGATTATTATTGAAGAGTAATATCGTGATTCTGAATCTGAAATGAGGTATGTAAAAATGTCAATGATATCTTATCCTTATTTTCTAAAAATGTGAAAAGAGGTACAGGAAAATACAAAGGAAATCCTCCCTTGAAATGTTTTTTAATGTGGAGGAGTTGGTCACTTTGCGGCTAACTTTCCTCGAGGAAAGAATGAAGTGGATAATGATGAAGATGAAAGAAAGACAAGAATATCATGGAAGAAACAGGGTGATAAAGGAATGTTTTAATCCATAGGGAAAGAAAATAAATTCTTCAAATACAAAAGAAGAAGTTTCTTATCTAAAAAAGAAGAAGAAGAAGAAGGAGGAAGTGATTTTGAATATGAAAAGTCAGTTGAGTATGGTATTAAAAATAATTTCATTGAAACTGTTAATGATGAAGAATATGGAAGAAGAAGTTCTAAAGAAAAAGAAATTCAAGTTCAAATCCATTTAAAATAAGAGTTTAAAGAATGGTTGAGAAAGATAAAAATACTTGAAAAACAAAACAAATTTTTTGAAGATGAATACTCAAACATCCAAGAAAGTCTTATTGATGAGAAATAAAATCTGGTGAAATATATTGATTATTTGAATAAATATCTTGAAAAAAGAATCATAATGAGCATCTGGAGGTTATGATGAAGGAAAAAAGAATAAGAGTTGGGATAGGTCCAATAAAACTATCAATAATCGAATTGAGAAACACAAGTTTCCAAAACTCTACAAGTGAGGTTGGTGAAAGTTCATGAAAATAGAAACTAAAGAAGGTTCAATAAATGATACCTTCAAAGGGTTAAAATAAATATTGAATTGTTTTTTAAAGTAAGAAATTGGGAAAGTCATGTGTGTTTCCAAAACCAATAATTATGGGAATTATGAAGTTTCAAAGAAACCTAAATCCAAAAAAGTTATGAAACAATCTAGATCCAAAAAATCTAAAAAGAAGAATAAGAATACAATTGATATCAGAAATATTAGTGGCACATAAAAGATAGATGATAAATTTTCAGAGAAATGTATTATAAATTCTAATCAATATAGATGTTTAAAAGTAAAATACTAATTCTATGGGTGTTGCTGATATTGTGTGGGATTTAGACACGCAAAAAGTATGTATTTTTTCAACTAGAAAAATTACTAATATCCCATAAGTTATGAAACACAAATATTGATGGGGATTCAATCTCCTCAAATAATGAAGATTGAGAAAGATGTTTTGAAGAAATTAGGAAAGGTTAGAGTAAATATTTAAAATAGGTTCCATCCCCTACAAACTATTTTTGAAAGATGAAAACATCCAGGAAACATTGAAAAAGATGTATATTTTTTATCAGCTCCACAAAATATTCTTAATTCTTAGAAGCCAAAGGTGAAGAGAGAAAACAATAGAGAAAATTATCTTATTGTTGAAACATCTTTGAAAGCCACAAAAGGATAAATACCCTAGATTCCTAACAGTGGGAGTTCATCGCACATGGAAATATAATTGAAATTTTTGAAGGATCTGAAATATTTTAAACAAGGAAGAGTGAACTTGTTCAATGACGAATCATTGAAAATTAAAGGTGTTGGTGCATCCATAAATGGGAAAGAAAAGATAAAATATAAGAAAACATTGTATATTGATGGGCTGAAACAAAATATTATAAGTGTTTCATAATTTTTTGATGACGGTAATGAAGTAACTTTCAAGAACGATGGTTTTTTTGTTAAAAGTGAAGAATATGGGGAGATCGTTACAAGTGGACAATGTACGAAAGGGAATTTTTTTGAGGTTGGTGATTCCCAAAACTCTTGTTACATGAGTATGATGGAAGAGAATGAGATGCGGCACAAAAGGCTTTAAAATATGTGTCAGAGAAAAATGATCAAGTTATAAAAAAGTGATATTATTCCAGACATTCCTGATTTTCCAAGAATAAGATATTTTTGATGCACTATTTTTTAGAAAGGCACGATTATAAACTATACGCATAAGAAAGTTGAGGATTTTTCAAAACAAACCCTGAAGATTATTCATTCTGATATATGTGGTCCAATGAGAAAATAATAAAAAAATAGAGATAAGTACTTCATTACATTCATTGATGATTTTACTCATATTACTTGTGTTATATATATAAAACACAAATCAAATCCTTTGAAAATGTTTGAAATTTTTAGAAGTAAAGAAGAAAAGGAGTGTAAGTATTCAATCAACAAGTTGAGAAAATAAAATAGTGATGAATATATAAGTGAAGATTTTGAAAACTATCTTGAGAATACTAGAATTAAACATAAGTATAGTTCCCCATATACTACCCAAAAAAATGGGTTTGCTGAAAGAAATAACCAAAGCTTAGTGGAAATGGGAATAACCATGTTTCTTGAACATGTCATTTCTCATTACTTTTGGAGGCAATCCATATGTACTAATTTTTATATTCAGAACCTTTATTTCTATAGAACTCGATAATGTATTACTCCATATGAATTGTATTTTGTAAAAAACACCATGTTTGAAACATTTGAGGTTTTTTCGGAGTCTTTTTATTATAAAGAGGAAACGTTGAAACCTTGGAAAGTTTGAGTATAATGGTGAAGATGGAATCTTTATTGTCTTTCTTTAGAAGGAAGAGGATACATGTGCTTCAATAAAGAAACAAAAATAATTATTGATTCAGTTGATGTGAAATTAATTGAAAAGAAAGAGTAAGATAAATATCCTCAGGCAGACAAGGAAGCTAAGCATGTTGATGAAAACAATTCTGATAAGGATGCAAGTAATTGTATTCCTACTCAAGAAGAAGATTCAAACTTATCAATTTCAAGTGATGAAGAAGACACTCAAAAATCACATCCAAGGATGAAGAAACAAGTGGAAGATCATAATATAATTGGTGATCGACATCAGAAGGATGAAACAAGAAAAACAATAAAGGAAATTACTCATACTTATCTGTATTCAAAAGTAGAGATGAATGATGTAAAAGAAAATTTTGAGCATCTGAAATGGGTTTAAGCCATGAATTAAAAATTGGATTGGATTGAAAAGAAAAATACATGGGAACTCATACCCAAGACAGAAAACCAAAATATCATTGGAAAAAATGGGTTTTCTGGAACAATATGAATGAACAAGGTGAAGTTAGAAGAAATAAAACAAGATTGGTTTGTAAAGGGTATTCACAAATTTAAGTAATTGATTTTGATGAAACATTTTCTCTGATTTCTATATTGGAAACAATTAGAATCTTTCTTTATATTTCTTCACAACAAGACTACAAGATCTTTCAAAATGATGTTAAATCTGTATTCTGGAATAGTGACCTTGAAGAGGAGGTTTATAATATACAACCTTATGGATTTTTTGTTGGAAAAGATGATATTTATGTGTATAGATTGAAGAAATACTTTTATGTGATAAAATAGGATTTGGGGACATGGTATTCCAAATTCGATACTTGCTTATGGAAGATGAATTTCAATAAAGGAAGAGTGAATAGAAATCTGTATATCAGAGAAAGTCAAGAGTATTATCTCATTATGATTATTTATGTCGATTATATTATATTTATTGGGAATAATGAAAGAAGATGTGGAATATTTTCTGAAGAGATGAAAAAGGTAGTTAAAATATCCATACTGGGGGAAATGAAATACTTTCTTAGATTAAAAATATTTCAAAATAAAGAATACATTTTTCTCCCTCAATATAAGAATGTTAAAGAACTTCTCAAGAGGTTAAACATGGATAATTCAAAACCTGTTTCCACACCCATTTTAGTGGGAAAAATGATGATTAAATTTGGAGAAGGAAAAGAAGTCATTCCGAAAGAGTATCAGAAACTTATTGAAAGTCTATTGTATTTTACTACCTCTAGAACAAACATTGTTTATGGTGTTACCTTATGTGAAATTTTTCATAGTGCTCAAAACGAATCACATATTAATGCTAGAAAAATAATTATTACATAAATCAAAGGCACAATATAATTTGGAATCAGGAATTTCAGCTCATATAGTATTGATTTGTTTGGGTATTCAAGAAATGTAGATAATAAAACATCCACGTCTAATAGAGTATTATTTATTGGAAAGAATTTTGTTAGCTGGAATTCAATGAAATTGAATTTAGTAACCCTTAGTATGGCTTATGTAGAGTATGTTTCTTCCACTCAATCCATTACTCAACTCTTATGAATGAGAACACGATTAGAAGATTTACTTATTTAATTGAAGTTAACCTTTCTCTTGGGTTGTGACAATAAAAGAATAATCAATCTCACCATGAATCTATTTCAACATTATCATTAAAAGTGCATTGATATCAAATACCATTTCATTAAAGAGCATGTGGATAAGAATGAATTAAATATGGAATATGTTCCAACATCGGAACAAGTGGCTAACAATTTCATGAAAACTTTTCCAAAGGAATCTTTCTCAAAACTGTAGTTGAACATGGGTGTCCAACCAACCTCTTCTCAAGGTTGATGTATGAAAAACTATCCACTCTCTTTTCTTACCTTTGGATTTCATTTTCAAGGGGGATAATTGTATTGTTTCATAAAAGATAGAGTTGTGGGTAAGCTATGAATTTCGCATTGTTTTATGAGTGAACTATTCTAACTACTTGTTGGAGTGTTTATAGGAAAGAAATTTTTTTGTATTCTTGGGATGTTGAAGAAGAGATGAGGAAGAAATGTGAATATGTTTTCATAATCACTTATCTCGGAAATCATGGTTTTGTTGTTAATCTTTCTTCTTTCCTATAATGACTTAGCTCATGTAGGATTAGAATTGTTGAAAAGTGATTTGTTCCTTAAGGTCAAAAAGTTCAGTGATTTATTAAAACATGGTTGAAAACAAAATCCAAAGTGGAAGATTGTTAGGACCAAGATAATGACTAAGGTGTTTTCTATTTTCTTTTGTTGTCAAAGTATGTTTTGAAGAAATGTTTTTTGAAATCACCTCACTTTTTTATAGAAAAAATCATAATGAGGATTTTTTTTAAAATAATCAAATCCATGATTTCAAAATAATAGGACTCATGGTACTGATAAGAATTAGACTCACATTTTTCATCGTAATGAGGGTCTTTTATTGAAAAATATCATAAGGAGGGTTTGGTATTGATAAAGATAGTAATAAGGAATTGATCAGATTCACTCAAGAATTGATATGAAACAGGTGGTTGTTTTGATGGAGAATTAGAGAATTTATGATGCTGATAAATTAATTGTGATCATTATTTAATAATTTGTATTTCATATAAATCATGAGTTTAATGGAGAACTGGTGATTCAATCATAATGGAAGAAAGGGAGAGTTAAATGGATACTACCAATCTGAAAAAAAAACTTATTTCAAGATTTATTGTATCTGAGTGGCAGAAAGAGAGAAGTGATATTTATTGTTTTCTAAATCAATCGCATCTGGGTGAATGAAGAGGAAGAGGTGGTGCCGATGAAAAGTGTTTTCGCTAAAGTGTAATGTTGACGAAAAGTGGTGATACCAATTGTTTTTTAAAACAATCATATTCTGGTGAAAGAAGGATGAAAAGTGGTTTCAAATGAAAGTGGTGATGATGAAGAGTGGTGCTGATGTAAAGTGGTTCAGTTGAAGAGTGTTGCCAATGGAAATTAGTGCCAATGAAAAGTGGTGTTGATGAAAATTTGGTATTGGTTGAAAATATGATACCGATTGGAAAAGAGGTGTTGTTTTAAAAGGAGGTGTTGTTTTAAAATAAGGTAACATTTTAAAAGGAGGTTCTTTTTTAAAAGGTGTAATTGTTTTAAAAGGTGGTTCTATTTTGAAAAAGTGGTGTCAATTGAAAAGGAGGTGCTGATTAAAGAAGCAGTTCTGATATAAGAGTAAGAGATGGTGCTGATTGTTTTCAGAATGATCACACCCAGAAAATATCATATTCTAGAAAATTGTATCCATGTAAATAGTATTCCGGATAACTGTATCCAAAATGATTGTACCCTTAATGATCATATCTAGAATGATCCTACCTTGGATGATTGTATCCAGACCAATTTTATTTAGAAAAGATCATACTCTAGTTGAGAAGAAAATAATGTAGCTTGAAGGAATGGAAATTTATGATACTTTCCAATTCAAGTCAGACGTTGCTAAATTTGACCCTCAAATGAATTCTAATTAATGAAGGATTTCATGATTCAAGAACAATTTTTTTAATGATTTTTTGTTTTCAAGTGTGTCAAGAGAAGAAGTGAAGAGGATGATCCACAATTAATCAACCATTTAAAAAGGATTGAATTACATTGTTTGGATGAGTTGTGTGAAGAAAATAGATTGTTGAATGTTTTTCATGGGGGCATTAACTTTCAAATAAATTAATTTCATTCAAATCGGTTTTGATGATTGTATTCAGTAATCAGATTGAAACAATCAAACTTAGATGATTAGACCCATATATTTCTCATCAATTATAATAGTACTGACATTTGAAATGGGAGTTTGGTGAAGAAGAGGTAAAGTTTGTATAAGTTTGAAGAAGAATTAAGAAGAGTTTATAAAGTCAAAATGCATTCCGAGATTTCAGGGGAAATTGCATTTTGGGTGAATTTAGGTGACCAGGAAAGTGTTTTGGGATTCCTGTCTAAACTATTTTGGGTCACCTATAAAAGGCATAATGTACATTGTACTTGACAGAAAATGGAGTAATATTAATTGTAGAATAGAGAGAAGCTCTGAGTTTTTAATGAGAGAAAGTGATAACATTTTTTTTGTATTGAATACATTTTTAAGGTAAAGATGACAATATTGTAATGCTATATTTGGCTGATCATCATATTCTTGATTTATCATATTCAGTGAATCATTGCATTGGGATTATCAATAGTATTCGATTGTTTTTTGTATCGGGGTGAATTAATCTTATTTAGGATTTCTGTATTGGGTTTCTCAGAATAAGGAAGTATTGTATTCTAAATTTAAGTGGTTCCAATTCATTTCTATTGTATTGTATCAAAAAATCAGATTTGAATAATTGTTTTCAAAGAATCGTACTCAGAGGAATTAGACAGGGAAAATCAGACTTGGTATTTGGGATGATTTCTTTATCAAAGTTTAGGTAGTTCTTACCTTTATTTTGGGTAATGAAGTGAGGAATTATATTTTAATTGAATAATTTTTTTGAATTGAAAAGAATAGAAGGTAAAATCAGTTGTTACATAAAAAGTGTATTACCCTCTTTGTTATGAGAGGGTGCACATGAACTAGTGGGATTGTTTCATAGTGCTACACGAGTGTAAGGGTATATCCTACCTATTGTAATCTGTAATTTTTTCTAGTGGATTGTATGGTATTGGATCATTTAAAAACAATACCAAGGATGTTTCTATTCTTTTTGAATAGTGAATCTTGTAAATCTTTGAGTTACTTTGGATGTGTGGATTTAATTGTTTTTAGCTGGGAATTGAATCTTTAATAGGAGGTGGAGGTTGTTTCAATTGAAAAGATACATAAAAGAAAAATAGTATCACTGATTCACCCCTCCCATTCTTAGTGATATAATCACTCTGATTGGGAACATTAAATAAAGAGTAGTTCAAGAGATTTTGGGGGATTCAAAGCCCTGAGTTCAAAAAAATGTAGAGGCAGACTCAGTTGCATGGTCAGTGCATATTTATTTTAAATCATGTACCTCAAACATGCGAGGTGGTCAAGTTCCCTACCTGGGGTTGTATGGTTTGTTCTAAACATGTTTCCCAGGATGCACACCTGTGAAATTGTTTCAAATCCATTGAAAATGTATTTTTTATGTGTTGTGTACTGTTACTCAAACCATGTGTCAATCTCGAGCTTGGGTGTGTCCATGGGTAGTGGTTGTCACACGATTGGTACATAGTTTTCCCAACTATATAGACAAACCATGTGTCCTTTTAAAAAGGGGAAGATGATCATTTTTTCCTACTTTCTATTTAACTTACCCCTCTTTTTATTCGTTCATCAATGAAAGCGGTCCCCTAATATGTAAATGATCTCCTCCATGCCTAAGATAGGCTTTGCGATTACTCTTTCATTCACAATTGGAATCATCCACTGTTCATCTCATCGGATTCCTCTCGGTTAGAGCTTCAATCCTCTTCCTTATTTTCTTAGTTCATCTCACATTATTCTACACTATTTTTTGTGAGATAATATGCCCTATTTTTGGGATATTTTTCTATTTTGATAATTTCTTCCATTCTAGCCCGATTAAAAGGTCAATATAGAAAAAGGGTCGTTTACCAACATAAGGTAGGTGGTCTAGTTATTTTCCAAAAAAGTATCATCATATTTATCATATTCCAATTGTATAATACCCTAAAATCCTCTAATGATTCCTCTCAAATATATAATTAATTTAAATAAGTGATAAACCCATTCTTAATATAGTCCTAATAACCAGTGAATTAATGTCGTAGGGTGACCACCCAAACATGAGACACCCCGAATGGTGTGCCTTAATTGAAGGCCTAAGAACCTCATGCCATGAATTAATTTAAACCACCAATTGAAGTGTATGAGTTTTCCCTTTTATGATCATAACACATTGCTTTAAATGGTATGAAATTCAGGTTAGATAAACTGATGCCTTTCTTTAATCCTGGGGTGAGACAAGGGTCCCAACTTAAAATGCCTGTGGAAAGGATCATCAAAATTAATAAATTAAAAAATGAAAACGAATCCAAATGAATAAGGAGAAATACTTTGTTTCTTTTATATAATACCTTGTATTGGATCACCAGTTGGATTCCTTATATACTTTACTAGAGAGAGATACCTAGATCCATATTGGATTACCTTGGTTGAGCTTGGTGGGAAATGTTGTTATACTATACCATTCAAGATACATGGTTACAGAATACTAAGGATTGG
Source organism: Viscum album (assembly GCA_963277665.1). Taxonomy (NCBI): domain Eukaryota; kingdom Viridiplantae; phylum Streptophyta; class Magnoliopsida; order Santalales; family Viscaceae; genus Viscum; species Viscum album. Next base: position 483,658,602 of record OY728139.1, read on the forward strand.
ATCGTAGGGTTATGCCTTTATCCCATGCTAGGAGTGATACTTGGTTTCCACTTATAGATCTCCTTAGACATACTCTTACAATAATAGATATGTGTAGTGTTCTTGGAGCGATACTTAGGTTCCTCATTATGAATCACCTTGGTAGTGATCATGATTCCTCTTTATTAAGAACATAGTATTAATCATTATTAGTAAATCAGTATGCTTTACCTTTATTAAGAACTAAATATTCTTTTTACCAATTTTAAGGAAGTTTCCACCAATAAAAAGTATAAGATTGGGTTTGGTCTATTTTTACACTTGAGATTTCGATGGTCTTGTTATGTTTTCTATACATGTATGCCAGCAAGATTATAATTTATGCAAACACACACACACACACACATATATATATATATATAAATTCACATATATATAGTATCTATATTGTTTGACCTTTGTTTAGAGATATCTGGCTTAGGCTGAAGCAGGTAGTGTCAGTCAGGTATCCGACGAGAAACCCAGATTGATGTGTTTTAATTATTTGATTACTTTTCCCTTATCCTTACCTGTAAACTGTTAAATTTATATATATATATACTATTTATTTAAAGACACCATAGGTGGTAGCATACTGATTATATTTCACACCCTGTTCGGGCTGCCCATCGTACCGGAAAAGACTTTATGACTACCAATATAGACAAAGGGATGTGCCTAGATTTTAATGTTTTGTTTTTTAGTACAATGATGGATTACAGGAGTATTGAACATAGCATATTCTCTTGATTCTATTGGAAGTAACTTTTGGCTCTTTTTTCTTTTATTTATTATGTTTTATACGCTTGTTCCCCTATATCCTATGTACTTCCCTTTTGGAATTGAATAATGGAATGATCATTATTTTTGTATATGATATTGATTTATCTTCTACCCATTGGTTATGTTTAGATGATTTATTATTATTTTTATTCTACTTTCTTATTACAATTTATGTTGCTTGTTATTATTATTTACCTATATGATATATGCTGATCAAGAGGGAGTAGTCTCCCCATTAACATGCCATAGGACCTCACTACTAGTCAGCAGCCTCTGGAATATGGTGAGGTGTTCTTGAGTTCATGTGGTAAAATGGATTAGGATATCACTTAGTTTCTTCTAGGTTGGGATGCCAAAAAGTGGTATCAGAGGCTCTTTTTCCATTTTGTATAAATACTAGGGTATTAGACAGGATACTAGGAATGTATTAGAATTTGGTAATGAGCATGTTCCTAGGAGTAGCTAACCCATATATAGGGGAAACACAAATTACCTAGGATGAGATATTGTCATATTTATTATGCCCGTTACAGTTTTACTAATCTCACCATTGGGTAATACACATTTTTTGTGGAATTATTATTATTGTGATTATTATTATGGACTTATTTTCCCTTGGACTAGTATGGAAAGGTGTAATTATCTCATGCATCATTATAAGCACTTGAGTGTTCACATATCATTCATTATTATATTCCATATAGGTTTATATTTTTTCTTGTATCACCTGTATTGCCTATTATTATCATCAATTACTTCATTATTATCTATGGAAATGTGATAATGTTTCTTATAGATATAAAATATTTGGATTAATTAAATTTCATGCATAAATATAAATGGATTTTCCCAAAAATATTGATGATGGAACCTTATTTAACCAATTATACAATGTTTGATTCATGGACCACTAGTTCCATGGGATGACATATTAGATAATTTTTATTACAAGAATGCCAAATATAATTCATGAATAATGTGATTATATAAATTGGGAGTGGTAATAAATTTAATCAAATTACTTTCCATGACCTTTTACATTCTGATACCATATATATGGGGTCCGTTCGCAGTTACATGAGGTACCAATTATAATTTATAGAGTATGGTCCATTATAAATAGGGAATAGTGACTCAAATAGCTAGACTATGATATCTATATGAATATAAATGAGAAAAAACTTAAATAAATTTAAAATTTAAGTCAAATGGTTACCATTAAATTTGGATTCTAATTACAATGTAAAGGGTGTTTTCCTCTACACCTTCTAAATAAAACTCTATATACCAGATCCTTCGTGATGTAATGTGAGACCTTGACCCTGGCCCAATCTCAGTAGTGGCCTTTAGGTTATGTATTTCGAGATCCATTATGATATTTCTTATCAACTAGACATAGATATAGGACAATGAATATATGTTTGACTTGGTTATATTAAGGTTGTGTTCCTATCCATTCCTATTATCTTGATTCTATTTACTATTAAATCTTATTCAAGGTGTACATGTGAAAATTTTAGAGCTATTCCGTTATATTTACCTAGATTTCTGCACAAAGAGGGTAGTGATGACCATGATTCATAGGTGGTAGGCCCTGATCCACCATTAATACTTCCTAAACTTCCACTAGAGGCACCTCAGGTTCTTCTTATGTTGGGTGTCAATGCTCAGTGTCAAGAGATATTCTTGTGCTTTTTTCTGTCTATACATGGATATTTATGAATTTCCCCTACACGGTAGAGATCCCATGAGAATATCAGTAGTATCATCCTCCCACCTTCTCAGGGGATGGTAGTCCTCAAGATTTTGATTCATGGTTAGAGGCCATGTTATCTGTCTTAGAGCATTTGGAGATGCCTCCAAAGTAAAGGGTCAATCTCTCCACCTATATTCTTCATTAATCTGCTAAAAATTGGAGGTATTTCATCACCTAGGTTGATCATCATTAGGGTATGGTCTGGGAAGACTTTTGTATAGTCTTCTATGACTACTTATCATGGCAGACACTAAGAGAATAATGTACTAGAGAGTTTTTACACTAGAAGCAGGGTGTTATGTTTGTGTTGTAGTATTCAACTTGTTTTACCAAGATTTGGTGTTTTCCACCAACACTGACCGGTGATGAGTTAATGACTATGATATGGTTTGAGGATGGGATTATCTACACCATTCGATCGTAGGTGAATGACTTTCAGATGACCACTATATCATAGATAGTGATTTAATCCCTCATCACTGAGTTGAACCTGAGGGATGTCGGGAGTGTGAGTCAGGTAGATTCATCTTCGATGTAGGGAGGAGGTTTGTCGAGAGGTTATAAATGTTGTTTCAAGTCTTCTCATGGTATAATCACTAAAATATGATATGATTTGATAGTTATGTGGTGTGTAACCAGTGTGGTTGGGTAGGACAAAATAATCCTCACTGTATGAGGGGCCCAATTGAGTTCTAAGCTTGAGGAAGGATGGGTTGCCTTTAGGGTTTCTTATTTAATTTCCCTCTATTTTTTAGTGATAAGGGATCTATACTGAAACTATATTTGTGTAAAGGATAATTAGCTCTATATCAGGTAGCGAGATGTTCTACTATAGGATAATCAAGTTGAGGAGGTGGATGTGGAACAGGTTGTTAGACTTTAGAGGTACAGTGCCAATAGAGAAAACATGCTTAGGTTATTCAGGTTGTATCTCATGGTCGTGGATCTATCCATATATATGAAGTGCAACCTACTCCCAAGGAGTAGAGTCTGGGTCCTTCTATAGTTTGAGGTACAATTCGAGTAGCCTTTAATTTAGTATGTGCCTTATTTGATACAATCACTGTTTACTCTTTAATATCTATAGCAATTATGGAAGGCGAGTCCTAGAAATAGAATATTCTAGGGCATGATGACTCTCAACACACCGTTAGGGGTTAGATTGCAGAGTATACATTAGTTTAGGGATTTTCTTCTAAATAATGGTAAATATATCTTACTATAGAGCCTTTTTCCATAAAAATTATAGTCTTTGACATCATTATAATGATGGAATTATTGGTTCTATACCACACCCATGTTGATTTATATCACCATATGATGACTTTTACGTCATCCAAGGGAAGTACATATGATCATAAGGGTTAATGGGATCTTTAAGCATGTCAATTTGGACTAGAGTCCCAATGGTTTGATGGAGGGATATCCTAGATAGATAATCTATTTATTAGTGATTAATGAACATTGTGTACAGAATTCCCTCTTATGGTGGATTAATTTAGGGACTTTTTCCTTGAAGATTTATCTAGTTTACCTTTGGTGAGATATGTGGATTTCACCATTGATCTAATGTCAGGAGTCACACAATTTTTTATTCCTTGGTATTTAATGACCCCTAATGATCTCCTAAAACTCAAGAATTAGCTAAAATATTTGTAGTCTAAGGGTTTTATATGTCCTAGTATTTTTTTCATAGGGTTCACCTTTCCTTTTTCCTAAAAAATGTGTATGATACCCTTAGATTTTGTGTGAATTTTGATCAGTTGAACTAGATTATGGTTATGAATCAGTATCTATAGACTCATATAGAGAAAATCATCAACCATCTCTAAAGATATATGATTTTATCTAAGATAAATTTGACGTTATGATACCATCAAGTATGTGTGAGACCTTCAGACAAAACATGTACATCGTTCTGGAGAAGATACAATTTTTACGAGTATCTGGTTATGTTATTCATTATTAAGAACACACCAATGGATTTCATGGATCTAATGAATCAAGTTTCCCACCTATATATGGATTCATTTTGGTGGTATTTTTGGATGATATATTAGTGTATTCTCAGAAAATACATGACCATTTAAAAAATTTTGAGATCATTTTGAAAACAATGAGAGAGAAAAATCTATATGCTATGTTCAAAAAAGGATGCTTTTGGATTGATAAGATTCAATTCATGGTTTATATAATCTTAGAGGAAGGTGTATCCATTGACCAAGAGAAGGTGATCATTATTGTTTCCTATAAGCAGTCCAAGAATGTCTTCGATATATGTAGTTTCCTTAGGGATGTTTGGCTATTAGAGGTGTTTTATTAGGGACTATTTACACCTAGAAACACCTCTCATGTGCATTAATAAAAGGGTGATAATTTTTTATGATTTTATCCATGTGAGATGGCCATATAGGATTTGAAAGGGTTGTTGACTTTATCTTCGATCTTTATTCTTCTAGATCCTGGAAAAAACGATATTGTTGATTGTGATCCATCAGGAATCATATATGGATTAGTCCTGAAACATGGAGAACAATTTGTGGTGTTTTTTTTCCACTATCTAAGACATCATGAGTGTAATTACCCTATGTAGGACCTCGATCTACCATTTTTGGTTCATGATTTATGATGTTGGAGGAATTATCTATTTGTGGAGTGATTTATTATTAACATGAATCAAAAAAGTCTCAAATACATTTTCACATAGTGTAACTTGAATCTTAGGTGGTTCAGGTGGGTAGAATACCTACAGTCATTCGATTCTCATCTCACTTATACTCCTAGAAACGGTAAATAGATTATTTGATGACTTGACATGGATGAATCATATGAATTCCATCCAAGAGGAAAGTAGTGAATGTAAATTGATGGACATCGTCCCTGAGATGCATCTTGAGGTACAAGAATATCATGGGAGTCCTATTTTAGCAGCTTTAGAAGTGAAATGCTATCTTATATAATTAGAAATGATAATACATATTTCAGATCCGAAGTTTCTAGTAAAATGGGAGAGTGTCTCAAGAGAGGACCCACCACCAGGTTGGGTTATCGATGATGATAAGATTATACACATCCATTTATGTATCTGGGTTCCATCATACACACGGGAAGAATTGATGTGGGAGTACTAGGCCTCCATTTAATTAGTACAACTTTGTCTTACCATGATATACAGAGACATACATCCTCAGCATTTTCTTCTTGTTATGAAGATACAAATTGCATGATTTATCACACAGTGTACCATATGTCAGAAGGTGAAGGCGGAGTACCATTATCATGCTAGATTTTCGTAGCCTTTGTCCATTCCCAAGTGGAAATAGGATGACATCACAATTGATTTTTTGATTATTTTTTCAATAAAACTACAAGATAGTGATGCAATATGGGTGATCCACTATAGGTTGATCAAGGTTGTACAGTTCCTACCTATATGTGAGACCTTCTTAGAATATGTGCCAAGAATGATTTATATTCTGGAGATTATACGCCTTCATAGTGTACTCCATTCTATGATATCAGATCTAGATTCCTAGTTTTTATCATAGATCTAGAAAGGGTTGAAAAGGCATTGGGTTTATAGGTACTATTGAGTACATAAAATTTTCTTCAGACCAACAGTCCATTTGAGTGTACGATATGGGTATTAGATGATATGCTCTGAGCATGAATCCTTGAATTTTGGGGTTTCGGGGATAAACACCTACCTCTAGTTGAGTTTTACTACAATAAAAACTTTTTGTTAAATATCCATATGGCAGTATATGTGGCCCCTTACAATAGGTCATGTCATTCACCCTAGTGTCGGTTAGAGGCAAGTGAGGTAGTGCTACTAGAACCTTGTCTGGTTCAAGATACATCGAATCTGATACAGCTGATTCAAAAGAGTATGGATAAATTTTAGTGTAGGAAGAAGTATTATACCAAATTTCATCTCTATATTATGGTGTTTGAGTTGGGACATCTGGTATTTCTATGAGTTTCTCCTCAATTGTTTCATAGACATATTTGGGTACCATACAAACTATTTCATCATTACGTTATGGATTTCATGATCTTAGAGAGACTCGGGTCGACTTACAATAGTTTAGTCTTACCTAAAAGGTAACAATCCATGAATGAATCCTTCCAAATATTGAATATTCAAAACTATATTTCAGAAATTTCTCATTTTTTTATCATGAGAATAATGTTCTAGAGGTAGATGCATCATTTGCAAAGAATCCAATATGTATCGTTAATTAAAGATTAATAGTTCTCTAAGGTAGGTCAATTCATCTGGTATGGGTGCTATGGTAGTATGGACATGTATAGATGGATACCTAAGATTGAGAGGCTAATTTACATTCCCAATGGCTAGAGATTTCCTCAGATGATATTTTAACTCCCTCCAAAAGGCATCTCAGGAAAGAGTATTTTTTAAGATGGGGCGCTTTTTATTTTCTAGAATTAAAAAGAGCTATGTATACATAAACATATTTTAAAAAGATATAATTTCATGCTAAGAATTTTTTTCATGCGGATAAGGAGTGGTTTGGGAGATTCTATGGCTCTTTTGGTGGATGAAGATCTAAAATTTGGAGAGGCAGATGGAGATTCACAATTAGTGCCTACATATTTCTAACTATGGAACTCAACCATGTGGGGTGGTCCAATGCCTTTTCTAGGGCCACATAGCTTTTTCTAACCATTCCAACCATGCCACATAGTTGTGAAAGATCTATATACCCTATGATAGAGACACTTTTCATATTCTTCTCGAAATTAGTCAAACCATGCGTCGAGCCCATATGAGGGGGTGTCCTTAGATAGTGGTTGTTTTATAGTTAACACATGGTTTGTCCAACCATGCAACCAAACTGTGTGAACTTTTAGAAAAGGTGTAAATTACAATATTTACCTCCTTTATATTTAACTTACCTGCACCTTTTCATTATTCTTCCATGCAAAGAATCCCCATCCCGCTTGAAATATCTCCTCCAATCCTAAGCTAGGCTTTACGATTAGTCTTCCATCTGAGCTTAGAATCAAACACTAATCATCTAATTGGATTCCTCTCAGTAAGATATTCAATACTCTTCCTTTTTTCATTGTATCATTCACCTTATTATGTTTTATATTGGTGTGATATAATATGCCATGTTTTCGGGGAATTTCTTTATTTTGAATATTTATTTTATTCAAGATCATTTTAATGGCCGACAATAGACGAAGGTTAATCTACTAAAATAATGTAATTGGTCCAGTTCCTTTTCTTAAAGATGTAATTTTATTTATCATGTTTCATTATTACATGTTATGGACTCCTTTGGTGATGACTCTAAAATATCTAATTTATTAAATTAAATGATAAACCCATGTTTAATATAGTCATAGAAACTTGATAATTAAAGTTTTACGGTGACCACCCTGACACGAGCCACCCAGAAGAGTGTACCTTCATTGAAGTCTAAAGAGCTTAATGCCTTGAATTTATTCAAACTGCCAATTGATGAGTGTGATTTTACCCTTGTGATGATAATAATTCATTACTTTAAATAGTATTAATTTCATGTTATCCAAACCCAAACCTTTCTTTAAGACAAGGGTAATACAAGGGTCTTAAATAAATAACACCTTGGATAGGATCATAAATATTTATAAATTAGAATTTGAAAATGAATATCAACGTTTATGGAGTGTTACTTGGTTTGTTTTACATAATAACTTGGATGGGCTCACTGGGAAGATTCCTTATGTACATTACTCATGAGTGATGGCTAGATCCTTAGTGTAATACCTTAGATTGGATCAGCGGGCAATGTTTCTAAACCATTCCCTAAGCGATACATGGTTCCCTATGTGGAATATCATTGATAGGCTTAGAGGGTTATGCCTTCAATACATGCTAACAGTGATACTTGGGTGCCACTTACATATCACTTTTGATGGGCTATTATGGTGATGCATACTTGAAGTGCTCCTAGAGTGATACTTGGCTTTATCCTAATAGATCTCCTTAAAAAGGGTTTGGATTTCTCTTTATTAAGAACTCATGATTCTTATTTATTAAGAACCTGGTATTTTTTCCATTTATTAAGATCTAATGATTTCTTTTTCTAAAATTAAGGATGTGTCTTCTAAGAAAAAGAACATTCTTGGGTTCGGTCCATGTCTACACTTAACCTTCTAACAACCAAGTTGTGTTGTCCATACATGTATGTCATCAGAATTATACTTTACATACACACACACACACACACACATATATATATATATATGTTATTTATTTTTATAGGTTGACCTTAGTTTAGAGATATGAATCTTAGGCCGAAAAAGGTAGTGTCGGTCAGGTATCCCATGAGGAACCAAGACCGATGTGTTTTATTTATTTTATTTCTTTTCCCTTAGCCTTACCTGAACACTGCAAATTTTATATGCACGAGATATATATTGTTATAGAAACTATTTTTGATGGACTACTTATCATATCTCATGCCCTATTCGGTCGACCCATGGTAACTAAAAAGACTTCATGATTTTAAGTAAGGAAAAATGAAAGTGTCTAGTTTCTTATGTTGAATTTTCAGTATTATGATGGTGTACAAAATGAGAGGAAGAAGCTTATACCCGTTATGCTAGAGGAGGTATCTTTTGGTTTTTTTTCATTTTTAGCATGTTTTATATGCATGTGTCCCTATATCCCATGTTCTTCCATTTTTGAAAAGCATCATGGAATGTGATAAGTGTATTACATGCATTCATGTTTGAGTATTTAAATTTATAGATTTTTGTTTTAAATGAATAATCTTGGTAAATTTGGAGAAAATTGACGTGTTTTCAATTTTGTGGCAAGATAAAATGGATATTTGGAAAAGAAGTGATTTTTTTTTGAAAATGGAATAAAATGAAACTTTACACCATGAAAAAAGAAAGGCAGCATGACACTTGATTTCTTAAGATGATCACAGAGCACCTCGAAGGCACAAAACTGAAGAACCAAGGTGAATTGATGATTCTAGAGAATAAAATGGATTAAATGTCTTGAAACACTGTTACATTACAAATAATATCATTTCACCATATTCTTCAATACTTCAAGCCAAGTCGTAACCAATTACAATATATGGATCAATTATGCACCATGAAAAACAATTACACATCGTGAGTCCTGATTACATGACGCAAAAGTACTCAAAGTTCCAAAATTTCAACTGAGATCTATGAAAGGAATCACAAAGATTCATATATATGTGTATCGATATTACAAAATGTGTAATCCATTTCATATCATGATACCCATTAGGCAGAACCCATCAAACGCCTATAAATAGATCTCTTGTCTACTATTGTTGAAATAAATTCAGATTCAAAGACAAAGCCTGGAGAAAGAAGTTGTTGAATCCTCCCAGAATTATTTTCTTTCTTTTCATTATGTTTAATTTTTATTTTCTCCTTTCCTCTTATTCTATCAACACTAGGAAGATGGGTAATCCATCCATGTTCTAGGGAGATGTAAATAGAAGGGGGAAGGTGAGTTGGAATAATTTATTTATTTTATTCATGCATTTGGTTTGTGTGATTACTTTAATCAATTTCTAACCCATTTCTTATTATATTATCAGGACCATTGATAATTTAATTAAAAATGAACTTTAAAATTACACAATTGATAACCCTAAATGAGGCATAACAATTGTTGAATTTTGGGGAAATTAGGTTTAAATGCAGTATCAAGAAAATCTCGATTCAGCAGCACCCTAAATTATCAGACTAAGGTAAATAGGGTATTGTCGTGTTAATGAGCAGATTCCATGACCATTGTATATTCCTTATCTTGACTCTGACACCAATCATGAATTAATTAATTAAATAATATTTTAAAAACCGGTTTTTTCTGAACATCAAAATTAAAAAACCCTGGAACACTTTCAAAATATGATTAAAACCCAATCAATCTACTATCATATTTTTCTTTCTCAAACCCAATCAAATTAGTCTTTTATAACCTTTTTCTCCAATTTAATAAAATAAAATCTTTCAAAAAAACAAAATTAACTTTGTTCACCATCCTTGTGGTTTCAATCTCAAACATTCCTTATACTACTTTTAAATTAGTTGAGTTGGATAGTTTTAGTTTTATAAATTTGTTTCTTCAAAGTTTCGTTGGTAATTAACGATACCCCACGGGGATATCAAACTAGAGTCATTGCTAGGGATGGTTTCTTATTAGTTTTTAGGATTTAAATTTTTCTTATTGTTTTATTTCTGTTCAACTATTTACACTTGGTAATCTGTGAGTTTCATATTTTTAGATTTTTACATTCACAACTACAACATGTGGTTGAAGGAAAAAGATATCATCGATTCAACACAAAAATTAGAACAAGTATAGAAGATTAAATTCACTACAAACATGGAAGGTACTAATCAAAACCAAGTTGTTAAGGTTCTGCAAAAAAATCAAGTGATGAAGATGCTCACTGACTACTAGCGCCCATCGATCACGGGATTACAACCAAGTATACAAGCACCCCCTGTCACTACAAACCACATCAAGATAAATCCAAAAATATTTTCAATGATCTTGAACAACATGTAATTAACCATACTTCCGCATGATGATCTGAATAAAAATTTGGGAGACTTCCACAATCTATGCGATATATTCTAATTTCAGAATGTTTTAAGCGATGCGGTAAGACTCAATTTTTTCAATTTTCTTTATGAGATCGATCTCAATACTGTATTTAGATTCTTTCTACACATTCTATAACTACATGGGATGATTTACCATGGAACATTCAAACCCACTTTTTTCCACCTTCAAAATCAATGGATATTTAGGTAAACATTTTAAAATTTTGCCAATTTGAAGATGAATCATTCTATTCTGCATGGGAATAGTATAAGGACCTGACTCAAAAATTACCTCATCATGGTATATAACTTTGGATGCTAACAAAAAATTTCTATAAGGGTTTTTCACAAGGGTACAGGTCAATTCTTGATGCTATAGCTGGAGTATCCTTAATGAAGAAATCACCTAAAGCAAGCTACAACTTATTGGATGTGATATCAATAAAAAGTTTCCAATGGAAATGAAAAGGGACGTAATAGAAAAGAGTTCATTCAATAAGCAAAAATGACTTTATGGAAGTACAACTAGACTTTCACCAATAATAAGGACATCATGATGGGACAACACCCAAAACCCCAAGTAATTCATATTGAAGATGGAAAACTTGATGATTATAATAGGGGTGATCAATTTCTGGGCTGGAGACCACAACCCCAACAATAACAAGAAAAATGATATCAATAAAGACCATGAAGATTCCAGTAAAAGGAACCCCAAGGGCCCACATTGATAAGACATGTCCATTCATTTGAAGAGATGTAGGCAACATTCATGACTTCTTCTCGGGTTTCATTCAAGGAAATAAAAGAAGAACAATCATACCAAAAGGCCACATTCTAGAATCTAGAGCATCAAGTGGGAAAAATTGTTAATCAAATATGAGAGAGACCAAACAGTACACATCCAGGATGCCCTAAAGTATACCCATGTGATGATTTGAAGGCTATAGATCGTAGAAGTAGGAACAAAACAAAAGGAAATAGAATAGAGTTTTTAGGATGACCCCCAACGGAAAAAATAGAATTGGAGGCTAAAAATATAAAGGAACAAGTAGTTGAAGGAAAATAAGTACCACCTCAGTGAAATCTATGAAAACCTTTTCAAGATTGAATAGTAAAATCAAAGAAAAACATGCAGAGAGGTAAGTTTCTTGAACACTTTAAAAAAATTCATATTAATATACCTTTTGTAGAGGCTCTTGTGAACATGCAAGCATATGTGAAATTCATGAAAGCGCTAGTAACCAATAAAAATAAGATAGAATAGATTGAAACAATCCCACTCACATGAGAGTGTTTAATAATGGAATTAAAAAAACCTACCTAATAAGTAAAGAGATCTAGGTATCTTTTCAATTCCCATATTTATCAGAGCTAAAAAAATTGGGAAGGCTTTGTGTGACTTAGTTGCAAGTGTCAATATCATGTTGTATGAAAAATCCAAGAGTTTCGTACTATATGGACTAAAGAATATAAGAGTAATTCTTCAATTAGTAGATTCAATATTTAAATCCCCAAGAGTATTCATCAAATACACACTGATCAACGTCAACAAGTTCTACTTTCTCGTCAACTTCCTAGTGCTGGATAAAGAATGGAAGAGGAATCCAGTCATTTTGGGAAGGCTATTTTTATCCACAGGATGTACGCTGATCAATATTCATAATGGAGAAATTTTTTTGAGAGTTAGAAGTGATCAAGTAATTTTCAACATCCATAGAAAAATGAAGAACTATGATGTGCAAGAGGAAAATGATTTCAGACAAAGAGGAACAACTGATGTTGAAGATGTTTCTAAGATTGAAGAGGTGCATGAATTAGAAACTGTTGTAAAAGAAATTGATGTACTGAATAAGAAAGAGAATATAAGGACCACACCTGCTGAAACCAGAGGATAGACCAACTCCACTACATTTAAAAAAGTAAAACATGTGTTGATGATACACAAACATATATTTAGTTCATCAAGATTGAGGAATAAATAGTGGGTCAGTCCAATGGAGATCAAGAAAGTATTGTCATCTTTAAGGATTACATTGTTTATAGAAGAATGATAGAGGATAACATATGTGTATAGGACACAAATGAGACCATTCATGGACCCCAAATAGGTACACAATTTTAAATCATTTTCCACTTTATTTTAATATTAATTTTGTAAAGGTCGATCCGATAATGTTAAAAAAAATCACTTCTGGAAGAGAACGTGAGTTTTTTAGTTAAATTTATTCATTTTCTGTTTTTAGAAGTGTTCATTATATCAATACAAATATTTCAAAATTCATTGATAATTTTCTATTCTTTCACTTTTTTAAAAAAATTTCAGAACAATCAATACCCAAGGTAGAAGCAAGAAGCTGGAATCAAAAGAAAAAGGTGAAGGCAGAACATAAAAATCCTTGAATTAAACGTCATTTAAAAGGGGGTAAGAGTTTCAATTCTGTATTTTTCTACTATATTCCTCAAATTTTAATAGTTTTTGAGATTTAACATCCAATTTCATTTCCCAAACATAATAAATTCTTCAATCAAATGATATAGGGGACCTAAAATACCTAGAACAATTATCATGCCATGTATTTATATTTATTTTTCAATAAATTTAATATGAAAAAAAGGAAAAATAATTATTAGAGTTATGCATGTGGATTGGGTTCTAAAAAATAATGATTTAGGGAGCATGATTATCATTATAAAGGAAAAATTTCTAATGTTTGGTCATGTTTTGAATTTCTGATATTTGAATTCAATGATTTAATTATTTTTATAAATTTCCATGAGTAATTGTCCCAACCATTTGTCTCATTCCTGAGACATTCAATGAGCCCATATTTTCCATTCTTTCTCTAGTATATTTCTTTAGAAACTTGGTAATGTTTTCTTCTATAACTTTCATTTCATATTATAGATTCTATGATTGAATATAATCTATTTTAAAATGATTGAGGCATTCTTTTTTTATCCCTTATTTTAAGACCCACCATACATTAATCTATTTTAAAATGATTGAGGAATTCTTTTTTTTATCCCTTATCTTAAGACCCACCTTAAATTAATAATTTTTAATCCTACAGAGGCCATGAATAGCCTTGTTAGGATGAGAAATGTTGCAATCCTATTTTATCCATTCCTACATTTCTCTAAATATTTTTCATCATTATCCTAAGAGTGGGGGAAGTGGCACCTGGTGGAAGGAATGTATATCTTGTAATAAGTATGGGGGAAGTTTCATGAGATTTGGGGAAGGCACATTTATTGTATTTATTGAACACCCTCTTAAAAATAAAAATAAAAAAATGGGGTGTGTTTAGGGAAATTCAAAAAGTCACCAATTACATGAGCATTGATCTTGTTATAACTATTAAAAATATTGTTGGGAGGATATCACTGGGGGTTGGGTGGTGGATGTGATAATTTTCCCTATAAAAATGTTGGAAAAAAAATTGTGTTTAAATTATTTTACTTCATCTATTTACAGGACTTATTAGAGATACTCATGGGAAAGGAAACTTTCATTGAGTTTTTTTATTGTTGGGAAAAGTAATTTAGATTTGAACCTCCTTTTCAAGCCTTACTTTTTACAACATTTACCTTCCTTCCCTTAAGCCTTGGGGTCATTTGAACCTTAATGGTGAAGCCCTCATGATTAATTGGGATTTTTTCTTTACGTGGTAGAGATGTTAGATGCCTTGAAAAGCCTGTGGTAAGTTACATGTTATTGAGTTATGTTCATCACTCTATTCAATTGTACCTTAATGATGAGTGGGAATAAATCAAAGTGTTATAAATTGAAAATTGAATACATACTGATGATGAAAAGAAAAATATAGATGGATTAATAAAGGATATTTTCTATTTCAAAATAGGAAAAGTAAAATACATGGTTGATTTGTTTATTTGGAAATGATGCATTGAAAAAATTTCCCAGGTGATGCTTGAAAATTAAATCTTCCATTTTATTAATTTGTTTTAGTGAAATTGAATTTTAATAACAGTATGGTGAACATCCTTTTTAGTATATTGAGATTTCATCCATGATTATAAGGATAAATTCATGTTTTGGAGGGATTCGATAAGTGTATTTCATGCATACATGTTATAGTATTTTAATGTATTGATTTGTGTGTTAAATGAATAATATTTCAAAATTTGGATCAAATCAATTTGTTTTATATTTTTTGTAGGATACAATGGATATTTGGAAAATAAAAAAAAGGTGAATAATGGAGAAAAACGAACCTTCAAACCACGAGTGAAGCAAAGCGGCACGACACTAGATTTTTTAGTATGATCACGAATAACCTCAAAGGAATGAAACTAAAGAACCAAGGTGAATTAAAGCTTCTAAGTAATAAAATGGATTTAACTTTTTGAAACACCATTAAATTATGTGTAATATAATTTCACCATTTTTTGTAATTTTTGAAGACAAGTTGTAACCAATTAAAAATTTTGACACCATTACACACTATGAAAAAAAAATTCACGTCAGGAGCCCTGATTACACGACGTAAAAATGGTCAAAGTTCCAAAATAACATATGATATTAATGTGATGCATCACACAGATTCATATAAATGTGAATCAAGATTACACAGCATGTAATACCATACACATTGTAAAACCCATCAAGTAGAAACCATCCAGTGCCTTTAAATAGAGGGCTTTCCTGTTGCTATTGAGAGAAAATTGGATTCAAAGACAAATCCCAGAGCAAGGAGCTATAGTGTCCCCCCACAATTCTTTTATTTCTTTTCATTATGATTTATTTTTATTTTCTTCTTCCCTCTTATTCTCTCATTTCTAGGATTATGTGTAAATCCCTCTATGTTCTAGGGTGATGTAAATAGAAGGGGGAAGGTTCATTGGATTAATTTATTTATTTTATTCATGTATTTGGTTTTCATGATTTCACTTTTAATTAAATATTCTATGGACATGATAATATAATAATAAAGGGAAATAACCCTAAATGAGGCATGACCATTGTCAAATTTAGGCGAAATTAGGTGTAAATACGGTATTGAGGAAAACTTGATTCGGTAACACCCTAAATTACGAGACCAAGGGAAATAAGGTATTATCACGTTGAGGAAGAGATTTTATGTCCATTAGATCTTCCTCATATAGACTCTAACATTAATAATGAATTATTTAATTAATTAATATTCTAAAATTAAATTACACCTGAACCCCAAATTTACAAAACCCCGATACTCTTTCAAAATCTAATCACAACCCAATCAATCTACTTTCATCTTTTGATTTCTCAAACCCAATCAAATCAGTCTTTTCTCACATTTTTCTTTAATTTAATAAAATTAAATATTTTGAAAAACTAAATAAACTAATTTGACAATCCTTGTGGGTTCTATCTCTAACTTTCCTTATCCTAATTTTTATTTAATGGATTGGGACAGTTCAATTTTTATAAATTTGTTTTTTCCTAGTACTATATGGAATTAATGATGCCCCATGTGGCTATCAGCATGATCATCATTTGTATATATGACATTGATTCGACCTCCCCCAATTGGTTACATTTGGAATATTTGTTATTATTCTATTACAGATTTTTTATTACACTATCCACTTCTTACAAGTATTATTTATTATTGCTCTACACTCTGATCAAGAGGGAATAGTCTCCCTAGGGACACACCTTATTCCTTCACTATAATTTAGAAGCCTCTAGAAAAGATGGTGGCACATTTGAGATAATGTGTCCAACTAGCTCATGGAATATCTTAGTGGCTTCTGAGTCAAGAACCTATAACTAGAATTACACTATGATGATTCTAGAAGTTGTAGGAACCATTCAAAACATGATAACACAGTCCACAACATTAGAGTACTTTATTTTAGAAAAATGAAAAAGTCTTGAAGTTGATCACATCATTGTAAGTTTAGTCATATCATATATTAATAATACATAAGAATCACATGGTGGATACATAATATTAATTGGGCATGAAGTAGTGAAATGTAAGTTTCTGCATTTTAAAATATTTGAGGTTACTCTTTCATGTTGTAACATGTTGGGCACACCATGAAGAGTATTTGTAAATTGTTAGTGGTTTAGTAAAATTAGGGATCTTGCATCATGAAATTATGGTCAAATTAGAACTAAATGAGTCACGTTAAAACATTGTGTCCGTATAAATAGAATAAAGGTTTTGGTAGTTAAGGATCAATCTATTTTGTAACAAATATTAAGTTTACTCCATGAATCTTTTTTCATGTCATGTTTCTACTAGAAGGACTAACTGGAGAAGAAACTGATTTTTCACACCATGATATATATCTCCATGCCAAGATTACTGATATCTATAGAATCTAAATTTGTTTGAGGATTTTTTTCTCAATTTTAATGGTAATTTGTTGATGCGTCCATCAACTACCTATTTTAATTTCAATATACCATATTATTTTTGTAATGATGTAATGATTTGATTTGAAATATAGGTTGGTGGAAATTAATTGATGTTTAAATTTTGAATTAAAAATTTTCTATATATTTGGTAATCAACTCAATATAAAAAATTAATCATAGATAATGGAGGCATATTAAATATATGAAATAAGAAAAGAATAGTGATCTAGTAGAGGACTTTATTGCCTAAATAGCCCAAGGGCCTTCTTTTTTTATTACTTTTTAATAACCCACCTTTCAAGGGATAAGGGGGAACCCTTACAAGGCCCGTAGTCTTTGATATTACATTTCCCGTAGGATTGGAGACATTAAAGGCCCATTCTATCCTAATGGTTAATTTTTCATATTATTAAAGATATTTAAGTGAAGAATGCAAAATAATAGAGAATTAATTTTTTAATTTTTTTTATACCTTTCATTGATAACATTGGGACTTTGACCTTTGTTTGAACATTATATTTTGTATACCTATTTAAAATTAGTGAGAATAAGATAGTAATAGTTCATAGACCACACAAGATTAGTGTCATTGTCAGAAATTTTAAATCACAACCCGTGAAGTAGTGATTAATTGGAATATCAACATAACATTGATATCTTCTCCTTCAATGTAACTCAGTGTCGGTAAAACAATTAAAAATATTTGTTCCCGTGATTCTTTATTGTTTTTTTATGCTTCTGTGATGGAATCAATGTGTATTTACAACATTAAGATAATATCTAATTGAACTTTAGAAAATAGAAAAAAACTAAAGACAATACAATTCACCGCCACCCCCTCTCTCATAGGATGTTTAGTGAGACTTTGGGTTACAATATGTTGTATCCCATCCATTGGTTATTCTTTATAGAATCTATAAGATAAAATTGACATCATCAAGAACTATTTAAATAAAAATGGGGTTACTTTATGCGATGGTTAAAATTATTAGGTGTATAATAATAGAATATGGTCATATTTATGATCATTTGGGAATGATTTTTATAAAATAGTATTTCATAGAATTTTATTAAGTGATTCAATTAAAAGTTCAATGATGGAAGAAACAAATAGATTTTTGAATGATGATGTTAATGATTACAATGATTTTTTATAACATTGTATAATTAGATGTACATTAAATTTATGGGTTGTATAATAACCAAATGAATGTGAGATAATGTTTTTAATATATTTAAAGGTGATGGAAAACTTAAAAAGGTTTTGCAATAGTACTTTCAGAAAATATTTTATTATTTGTAGATGAGTTTAATTTAAAATATTGATAGTTTATTTAAATTTATAATCAAAGATGTTAGAGTTGTCTTTGGAATTAGTTAGGAAATTAAATATGCTTTTATAGTGAAGAATATCATAGATATTTTACCACTAATTTACAATTCAAAATTTTATGGCATCAAAGAATTTAATCTTGTAGGATTATCTCTTAATAATATTCACAACAAACTGGTCACATATGAAATGTGAGTGAAGCTATAAATATATTTAGAACATTTTTTTCATGACATTTCATTCAAATATATGTAAAATAAATATGTTTGGGAGGATAAAATTAAATAATATTTAAGTGATGATTTCTTATCAATTATAGTAAGGAAGTTTAATAGAGGAAAAGGAAAATTTGAGGGTAAGATATCCTATCAAAAATTGTTGTGGAAATATTGGAAAAATCGATACTCAGTGTATAAAAGGATTTGATAGAGAAAATGGTGGGTTTAAATTCAAACAAAAGAAAAGAAAGAAATATCCCCAACAAGGAACATTAATTTATGAAATAAAAGTATGATGAAATTTCAAATAGATGTTTTGGAAAAATAAGAATATGAATATACTAAGGAAGATCATTTAGAAGACATTGAAGCTAAGTTTATCTCAGACATCAAATATGTTATGATATCCTTATTATAAAAATATAAATTTTAGGCAGAAGAGGATGATCAACTGGAGGGGGTTTTGGATACAATAGTGGAATTAGAAGGGGAACTTAAGGAGCTTGGTATAAAGGTAAATAAGAATGAGAAAATTCGAGGATTAATAAATGAATATCCAATTTATATTAATGATCTTGAAGTGTAAATTTATATTCTATAAAAATTTGAGTAATAAAAAAATTTAAGTTAATCCTAAAGATATAGTGAAGTATAGTTTGAATATTGAGAAATGTACAAATATCATTAATGGTATTAATATTTCCATTTATGAGGAAGAAAATAATATTAAAACACTATATGAGGAAGTTGTATCTTTAAGAATGAATCTAACGTATGAAATTATAATAGATAAATCCAAAAATAAGCAATAGAGTGTGATGTTTTATTATGCTGTTTTCAAGGAAATAATTGAACAAGGAACATGAAATTTCAAGGTATTATTATGTGTTCAAAGACCCAATTTCATGGGTAAAATTGGTCTTAGATATGTTGTGAGTACAATGAAATCAAGAACAATAGATGTAAAGAGAAAAGGGAAGTACTTGAAAGAATAAAGTTAATAATCATTAAGAACATACCAAAAACCAAGGAGCTATTGAAAATAAATGAATATGTAGAGAGATGAGAAAAATATATTTTCTTTGATTAATTACTAATTTTTAGGATAGTTAAACCATTAAATTTCTTATTTTTCTGAAAATAAAAGTTATATTCGATGAGAATAAATTAGAAGTAGAAAATTGAGAATATAAACAAATAATTTGTAACACCCTGATATTTTATGAGAAGTATATATATTTTATTTATGTCTTATGTTATACGCAACATCAAAGTAATCTTTCATTACACACAACACTAGCTTGTCTTGCGTTATACGCAAGAGCAACCTTCCTCGATAACGTGTGTTGTACGCAATATCGAGTTTCACTAAACAAAGATATGTTATTAAAATATAATATAAACTAGCCGTTATGAATAGTAATACCCACTTTTGAAATTTTATAAATTTTATCTTTCAAAATGGACTTCATTTTTGGATTCAAAATATCGAAATTATCCTAGGGTGAAATTTTGGTATTTTTCTGAAAACTTTCAATTTTTGATGAATAGGGAAAACACTGGGTTTCTATTTAAAAACAAAATTTTTATATAAATAATTATTTATTTTATTTAAATTTATTATAGGTCAAAATTGATACATAATACCTCTATAAGTTCAATGTAATTCATTGGAGTCATTTTATAATAATTTTAGATATATAAAAATTTTATTGAACTTTTCACCGTCTTTTACCCACATCCTAGGAGCATTTAAAATTGTACATAAAACTTAATTTTACCACTTCTGTGTGTTGAATTTTGAAAATCTGAGATACACGGTTAATGTCAAGGAGTAAAATGTTGTTTAATAAGATAAAAATAATTTTTGGTGAATAGTAACTTTTTACTTTTATTTGCCATGGTTAAAAGTAAATAGGGTAATTAAGTGTAAAAATGAAATTATTATTACCCTAAAACATGTCCTAATTCTATTGGATAAGTTTAATTCAACCAAAAACAACCTTAGGAATAAAATATTACCCTTTAGGTCCACATGAATTAGATTAGGACACTTATTATTATTTTATTTAAAGAAGAGTTAAAAGAGTTAAAATCAAAGTTTAATAACTAAAACATTTTTAATATAGGGTTATACATAAGATAAATTCGACTATAAGTATTAATTAGAAGTATAAAAATATTTCCTACATAATGGTATTTTATTTATAATTTTTAAACATTAAATAATTTAATTTATTTATGACACAATGATGATGTAGTAATTACCTTATTAATGAAATATTGATGTAATTGATGTTATAAATACCCAAATAAATGAAATTTCAGACTTTATGTGAATTCCACTAATTTTATAGGTTAACATGACATGTTAGTATTGATTTAATTAACTTTTTTATAACTTATCATGCTGTTATAATTTCTAGAAAAATCAATTACCAAATAGTTTCAAAATTGATATAAAATAGTTTTTAAAACAAATATTATATTATTAATTGTTATTCTATTCTTAAAAATCTAAGGTTAGTCCAAATTACTTAAATAAGGTTATATATATTAATAATGAACCACTTGGGATTCGTTTTTCTTGTTATAGTAAGTTTATTAACCATATAGTGTAAGAAAACAAGAAGACACGGTAAAAGTTAAACTATTTAAGTTAGAGTTAAATCTAAATGATAAGGTTACAATAGTAACCTAAACTTGTATAAAACCTATTTTTTGAGAGGATTTCAACCCATCCCCACTTTAACTTCAAAATAAATCAATTTTGAGCTATTATAAACCGAATATGACTTTATTATAAAATAATATTTTAAGTATTTCCTAAGGTGCCCCTCTCCTCCCTTATAAAAGGGAACCTACTCCCTCTCCTCCTCACACCATTTTGAGCCTTCAAGATTAGAAAAACCCTGACCATTTCCCTTCTCAACTTCCCTAGAAACAGACTAGAGCTCCTGGTCTTCTTCAAAGACCAATTTTTAGTGCCCTAATAGGAGGTTTCAAAGAGGCGTGTCGAAGAAGAGGTAATATCTGTTACCGATTCTTTTAAATTTATTTCTTCTTCTACTTCCACTTATTTAGTTGTTTAATTATGAAGTAATAACATCAGTATCAATAATATACTGATATTTTATTATAAATATGAAACAACCCTATTTCACCTTCTATCCATCCTACGGAAAACAAAATCATCGCGCGTGTGTACGTACGGAATACCGTCTCCACGCCGTGTTGTAATCTGTTTTCCACCACCACATTACTTGGATGGGTATAATGGTGTAAATAATAACTATATATGATTATTTTAAAGTTATATTGATTCTGAAATAGTATACATACACTTCAATACAATTCCATGATCATGGGAACGATATCATCGCTCGTGCGTACGTACGACCTACCGTCTCCACGATGTGATGTGACTCATTCTACATGATCTTCAATGAATAATGATTATATAAATGAATTTAATTAATAAATATGATATATATTACACTAATACCATTCTGTAAATGAATTATCTATAACCTAAATAGAATAATAAGAATTTATTCGACAAAACATGCATAAGAACATAAAGCAATGAACACCCGAATAATAAGTAGCAATGAAATATTACTAATAAGAAGAAAATAATATGACCATATATGATAACATAACAGTGAATATGACTCTTTAATAAGTCAATGACATTATTTAAATCATTATACAGTAGTTTTGGATATGTACAAAGCAAATCATACCTAAGGTAAGGGAAAATCACGCAATCTCATTTTTATCCGAGATTGTTTATACTTCAGAATTTACTAAGGAATATTTATCATCCACATCCATGTATCCGAAATATGGAATATTATTTCTATCCTATTAAAATTTTTTAAATCCAATTTTACCCATTGGTGAGTTTTTAGTAAAAGATATGAAAGGAATCTTTTGTCGTTTTTAGTACGAGGTACTTTTTGACTTCTCCGGCCAAAGTACAAGAAGAATTTTTTTTAACTTATACGACATGAATGTATTTTTATGATTTCATAGAAAATTATTTCCTTGAATCTTACTTTACAAGTTTTCAAGTTTATTTTTAATCAACTTATTTTAGTTTAAAATTGTATGACATATTAAGAAATGAAAAATGTTTTTGAAGTAGAAAGGATATTTTCCTCAAGAATGGAGTTCAAGTGTTTTGTCAAAATTATTTTCCATATAAGATAATATAGGGTTCTGTTTCTATCCCTATTTTTACATTTTTTTATTATGTTATGATGGAATCAATTTTATGATGTCCTTTTATCTTATATGGATTATGTTATGATGGCATGATGTTTAAGAATCCCATTTTTATTACATGGGTTATGCTATGATATATGATTTATGATTTTGTGAAACACATAATAATGGTTTCATTATGATATGGTTGGGACCTATATCTCCCTCCAATGCATTGGTTAAAGATTTATATCTCATGAGATAGACATGGCTGGAACAGAAAGTTAATCTGGTTCAGTGATACAGGACTGGAATGAGGATTGAACTCGGTTCAGTAATGGACTTTGTCCGCAATGAGAGTCTTGGAAAAGAGTCTTGACTAATATGAAATTATTTTCTATGATTATGTGTGTATACCAGAAAGTTTCATGTTTTAAGTAATTATTATTGGGATTAAATTTCACTACTATGATTTATCCCATGTTATGATATTATGATCTTTTTGCAGGTTAAGATTTTCAAAATGTTATGTTCTTATGAATATGATATGATTGATATTTCTTTTGTTTACCCTTACTGAGCATTTGAGCTCACCCTTTTGTATGTTTGCTTTTCCCCAGGTTTGGAAGAAGGGTATTAAGTAGGATATGCCAAAAGGGACTCTAGATATGATGAAATAAATGGGAGACAATGTAGATGATTTATGAACCAGTTGTTTATGGTTTCTAGTTTCTAAAGACACTATACCTATATGGTCCTATCATGGTTTTGTTATATGTTGTAATAAGTATTCTTCAATTCTAAAGTAATAACCATGTATGTAAAGTATGGGTCGTTATAGTTGGTATTAGAGGAAATGGAAACTAGGATGTGAAAGCCTTAGTAAGAACTCTAAGGATATGTCTAAACATAGAACACAATATTAGTGTTTTAGAAATGGCCATGAAAAACCTATGATAAGACCGAAAGTGGGAAATTTTATTCTTGATTATGTGGTTTTCCTATTATGATTAGTTTTTTCTCACACTATTCTTCTTGGTTTTAGTCAATGGATGGAACCCGAAGGAACCGTGTTAATGCTGAATGTGACGGGCAATACAATGATTGTCCCCCTGAGCAACCAAATGTTATGGGAGCTGGAATGAAAAATCTTGTAGCCATGCTCAAACAACCTTTTCAAGATATGAATTATGCAAGACTTCCAAACGAGCAAAGGAAGGAGCAACATTCTGTTTAATCCTTCATTAGGCAGCGTCCACCTTCATTCAGTGGGTCTTCTGATCCATTAGTGGATGAACAATGGATTAGTACCACTAAAAAGATATTTTCAGTTCTACAATGTTCTGAACATGACAAAGTCATCTTAGCAGTGTATCGTTTGGAAGGTGATACTGATTAATGATGGAATCTTATCAAGAATACGAGTAAAAGAGATGAAATTGAGTCCATGGAATGGGACGAGTTCAAGAACTTATTTTTCAATAAGTACTTCCCTCGTATTCTTCGAACAAAGATGGAGAATGAGTTTCTTGAACTGAAGCAAAAGGATGATGAATCTGTTGGTACCTACGAAGCAAATTTTACAAGACTTTCAAGGTACGCTTTTGGAATTATTATCCAATCTGAGAGTAAAATCGATCGATTCTTTAGTGGCTTAAAACCAAGTCTTTGAAGAGTTTTAGCCATAAGGGACTTCAATAGCAATGAGGAAATTGTTCGATGTTCTCTCAAGGTTGAGATAGAGATTGGAATAACCCATCAGTCATATGGGTTTGATAAGAAGAGGAAAATGTAATTCAAAGGAAAATCTAAAGACCACATTGAAAACAAGATGAGTTTTCCTTTATGCTCAAATTGTGGAAAGAAACATGGAGGGAATTGTCTTAAGGGACAAGAAAATGTTTTAAGTGTGGAAAAGAAGTTCATTGGGCAGTTGAATGTCGAAATAATGGGAAGAAGATATCTAATGATGTGAACAAAGAAAAGGATGCACAGAATGCACCTTCTACACTTCAATGTTTCAAGTGCAAGGAGATGGGGCATTATGCCAATCAATGCCCAAATCCAAGGGTTGTTGATGATGATCGACGTCAACAAACTCTTAAGGCCAAAGACAAAGGAAAGTCACATGCAATTTCTATCGACGATATGGAGTATGATAAAGAAGTGGTGAAAGGTACACTTACCATCCACTCTAAAGTAGAAAATGTTTTATTTGATTCTGGACCCACCCACTCTTTTACTTCTGAAAAATTTTATAAGGGTATCGCCATATTACCTCATCAGTTAGATATTGAGTTACCTGTGACAACCCCTAATAGAAGAAAAATCGCATCAAAAGTTTACAATTCTTCTCTGATTGAAGTTTGTGGGAAAGTGCTTCCCAGAAATCTTGTGATCCTTCCTAAAGTGGAATTTTATTTGATTCTTGGCATGGATTGGCTTTCTTTATACGGAGCTCATATCAATTTCCAAAGAAGGGAAATCCCATTTAATATTCCCAATCAATATACTATTTTCTATCAATGCAAGGATGAATATAACCTTCCGGTGGAACTTTCTTCCATCTTATGGGTCTTGATTCCAATAAATGAAGGTTATTTATCCGCCCATTGTACGAAAGTTTGATGGTGTCTTTCTAGAGGAATTTCCAGGTCTTTCACCAAATCGTGAAGTTGAGTTTTTAATAGAACTCATACCGGGTGCTATGCTTATTTCAAAGACACCATATAGAATGGCCCCAATTGAGTTGTAGGAATTGAAGAAGCAACTCCAAGAGAATCTTGATAAAAGATTCATATGCCCTGGTGTGTCACATTGGGGAGCACATGTTCTCTTTGTTAAGAAGAAAGATGGATCAATGAGACTTTGCATTGATTATTGAGAACTTAACAAGATCACTATCAAGAACAAATATCCTCTCCCGTGCATTGATAACTTATTTCACCAACTATGCAGAGCTCAATACTTTTCCAAGATTGATCTTCATTCATGGTATCATCAATTAAGGTTCAAATAGGAGTATATACCAAAGACGGCTTTTCTTACAAGGTATGGACACTATGAATTTATAGTGATGCCATTTGGTCTTACTAATTCCCCTGTTATCTTCATGGATCTAATGAATAGAGTCTTTAGAGAATATCTTGATCAGTTTTTGGTAGTCTTTATAGACGATATTCTTGTCTATTCAAAGAGAAAGGAAGTACATGAACATTATTGAGAATTGGATTAAAGACTCTAAGAAAGGAGAAGCTTTATGCCGAATTTACCAAGTGTGAATTTTGGCTTCAAAAAGTTTCATTTTTGGGTCACATAATCTCAAAAGAGGGGATATCTATGGATCCAGAAAAAATAGAGGTTATCGAAAGATGGTCGAGACCAACAACATTAACTGAGATCTGAAGTTTTCTTGGTCTGGTTAGATATTATCGACGTTTTGTGAAAGATTTTTCAAGTTTATCTAATCCACTGACCAGGTTGACTCAAAAAGGAGTTAAGTTCATGTGGACGGAGGAGTGTGAAGAGAATTTCAAAGAGTTAAAACAAAAGTTATCTAGTGCACCGGTTCTCACACTACCATGTAGTGGATAAAGGTTTGTGAACTATAGTGATGCATCCAAGAAGGGACTGGGTTGTGTTCTCATGCAAAATGATATGGTGATAGCTTATGCCTCATGATAGTTGAAAATCAATGAGAAAAATTACCCAACTCATGATTTGGAGTTATCTGCGGTAACCTTGGCATTAAAAATATGGTGGAATTATCTTTATGGTGAAAGGTGTGATATTTTTACTGATCATAAAAGTTTAAAGTATATTTTCCCAAAAAAGGAGTTGAATATAAACCAAAGAATATGGTTGGAGTTGATTAAGGATTACGACTGCTCAATTAATTATCACCCTGGGAAAGAAAACATGGTGGCAGATGCATTA
Organism: Viscum album; assembly: GCA_963277665.1. Taxonomy (NCBI): domain Eukaryota; kingdom Viridiplantae; phylum Streptophyta; class Magnoliopsida; order Santalales; family Viscaceae; genus Viscum; species Viscum album. The sequence continues at coordinate 483,685,847 of OY728139.1, forward strand.
AGCTGACAAGGCCATGCTATCTTATCCATGATGATGATCACAAAAGATCCGATATTTATGGATTTACAATGGATGGATCTTGGAATTATAATGGAAGGGGAAAAATCTTATCTTTATCAAATGAATGTTCAACCATCTATACATGTGAATATTAAAGAGACACAAAAAGAAGATGTAGAGTTACAAAAGAAGGTGAGAAATGTTCTTGAATTCAACCTTGATTGTGATGAGATAATAAGGTTCAGGAATCGGGTTTGTGTTCCTCCCATCCCAGAATTAAAGAAGGAGCTGCTGGATGAGGCTCATAGTTCTTCATTATCTATTCATACTGGAAGCATGAAGATGTATAGGGACCTTAAAGAGTACTTCTGGTGGGATGGCATGAAAATAGATGTTGCTGAATATGTCTCTCGAGGCTTGGCTTGTCAGCAAGTTAAAGTTGAGAGATAGAAGTCTAAGGGGATGTTACAGCCATTACCCATACCCGAATGGAAATAGAAAAACATCACTATGGACTTTGTCACTGCACTTCCTAAAACATCCAAAGGAAATAATTCTATCTGGGTCATAGTTGATCGTCTTACGAATTCGGAACACTTCATTGCTATTAGAGAAGATTTCTATTTGGATCAGCTTGCCAGGATATATGTAAAGGAAGTGGTAAGGTTGCATGGAGTACCACTTTCCATTATATCTGATCGAGATCAGAGGTTTACCTCAAAGTTTTGGTGAATTCTTCAGCTTACTCTAGATATAGAGTTGAGTTTCAGCACTGCTTATCATCCTCAGACATACGGTCAGTCTGAGAGAACAATTCAAACTCTAGAAGATATGATAAGAGCTCTCTCTATTGATTTCAAAGGTGGTTGGGATCAGCACCTACCTTTGGTAGAATTTTCTTATAATAATAGCTTTCACTCTAGTATTCAGATGGATCCTTATGAAGCTCTCTATGGAAAGAAATGCAGGACTCCAACTTGCTGGGATGAAGTTGGGGAAAGAAATCTATTAGGACCTGGTCTTGTTGATGAGATGGCAGAAAAGGTCAGATCTATTCAACAACACATAAGAGCAGCTCAGAGTCGACAAAAACGTTGTACTGACAACTGAAGAAAAGTCCTAGAGTTTGAATTGGGTGATAAAGTGTTCTTACGAATATCTCCTTGGAAGAGAGTAATGAGATTTGGAAAGAAGGGAAAGCTGAGCCCTAGGTATGTCGGTCCATTCGAAATACTGGATCGTGTTGGGAAGGTAGCTTATCGATTGGTGGTTCCACCGAATATCTCTCAAGTTCGTGATGTGTTCCATGTATCTCTCCTGAGAAAGTACATACTTGATCCTTCACACGTACTAAGCTCAGAAGTTGTACCGTTGGAGCAACATCTTTCTTATGATGAACTACCGATAGAGATTTTGGATCGTAGCGAAAAAGTTCTACAGAACAAGACCACTTGCTTGGTAAAAGTCTAATGGAGGAACCACCAATTAGAAGAAGCTACATGGGATCTTGAGGATATGATGAGAGAGAGTTATCCTCATCTGTTTGTTACGAAGTGATGAATTTTGAGGGCAAAATTCATTTTAAGGGGGGTAGAATGTAACACCCTAATATTTTATGAGAAGTATATTTTTTTTATGTATTATGTTATACGCAACATCAAAGGAATCTTTCATTACACACAACACTAGCTTGGCTTGCGTTATACGCAAGAGAAACCTTCCTCGATAGCATGTGTTGTACGCAATATCGAGTTTCACTAAACAAAGATATGTTATTAAAATATTATATAAACTAGCCATTATGAATAGTAATACCCACTTTTTGAAATTTTATAAATTTTATCTTTCAAAATGGACTTTATTTTTGGATTCAGAATATCAAAATTAGCCTAGGGTGAAATTTTGGTATTTTTCTGAAAACATTCAATTTTTGATGAATAGTGAAAACATTGGGTTACTATTTAAAAACCGACTTTTTATTTAAATAGTTATTTATTTTATTTAAATTTATTTTAGGTCAAAATTGATACATAATACCTATATAAGTTCAATATAATTCATTGGAGTCATTTTATAATAATTTTAGATATATAAAAATTTTATTAAACTTTTCACCGTCTTTTACCCACCTCCAAGGAGCATTTGCAATTGTACATAAAACTTAATTTTACCGCTTCTGTGAGTTTAATTTCAAAAATATGAGAGACAAGCTTAATATCAAGGAGTAAAATTTGGTTCAATTAGATAAAAATAATTTTTTGTGAATAGTAACTTTTTACTTTTATTTACCACGGTTAAAAGTAAATAGGGTAATTAAGGGTAAAAATGATATTATTATTACCATAACACATGTCTTAATTCTATTGGATATGTGTAATTCAACCAAAAACAACCTTAGGAATAAAATATTACCCTTTAGGTCCACTTGGATTAGATTAGGACACTTATTGTTATTTTATTTAAAGAAGAGTTAAAAGAGTTAAAATCAAAGTTTAATAACTAAAACATTTTTAATATAGGGTTATACATAAGATAAATTCAACTATAAATATTCATTATAAATCTAAATAGATTTTATACATAATGGTATTTTATTTATAATTTTTAGACATTAAATAATTTAATTTATTTATGACACAATTATGATGCAGTAATTACCTTATTAATGAAATATTAACATAATTGATGTTATAAATATCCAAATAAATGTAATTTCAGACTTTATATGAATTACACTAATTTTATATGTTAATATGACATGTTAGTATTGATTTAATTAACTTTTGTTTAACTAATCATGCTGTTATGATTTTCACAAAAATCAATTACCAAATAGTTTCATAATTGACATAAAATAGTTTTTAAAACAAATATTATATTATTAATTGTTATTATATTTCTAAAAATCTAAGGATCGACCAATTGACTTAGATAAGGATATATATATTAATAATGAACCACTTGGGGTTATTTTTGCTTGTTATAGTAAGTTTATTAACTATATAGTGTAAGAAAACAAGAAGACATGGTAAAAGTTAAATTATTTAACTTAGAGTTAAATCTAAATAATAAGGTTTAAATAGTAACCTAAACTTGTATAAAACCTATTGGTTGAGAGTATTTAGAACCATACCCACTTTATCTTATAAATAAATCAATTTGGAGCTATTATAAACCGAATATGACTTTATTATAAAATAATATTTTAAGTTTTTCCTAAGGTGCCCCTCTCCTCCCTTATAAAAGGGAACCTCCTCCCTCTCCTCCTCACACCATTTTGAGCCTTCAAGCTTGGCCTACCCCTTCCCATTTCCCTTCTCAACTTCCCTAGAAATACACTAGAGGTCCTGGTCTTTTTCAAAGACTAATTTGTGGTGCCCTAAGAGGAGGTTTCAAAGAGGGGTGTCGAAGAAGAGGTAATATCCGTTACCGATTATTTCAAATTTATTTCTTCTTGTACTTACTCTTCTTTAGTTGTTTCATTATGAAGTAATAACATCAGTATCACTCATATACTGATATGTTATTATAAATATGAAACAAACTTATTTCACCTTCTATCAATCCTACGGAAAATGAAATCACCGCGCGTGCGTACGTACGGAATACCGTCTCCACACCGTGGTGTAATCTCTTTTAAACCACCACCTTACTTGGATGGGTATAATGGTGTAAAGAATAACTATATATGATTATTGTAAATTTATTTTTATTCTGATATAGTATACATTCATTTCAATATAATTCCATGATCATGGGAATGATATCATCGCTCGTGCGTACGTACGGCCTACCGTCTGCACGATGTGATGTGACTCATTCTACATGATCTTCATTGAATAATGATTATATAAATGAATTGAATTAATAAATATGATATATATTACACTAATACCATTCTGTAAATGAGTTATCTATAACCTAAAAATAAGAATAAGAATTTATTTGACAAAACATGCATAAGAACATAAAGCAATGAACACCCGAATAACAAGTAGCAATGAAATATTACTAATAAGAAGATAAGAATATGACCATATATGATATCATAAAAATGAATATAATTCTGTAACAAGTCAATGACATTATTTAAATCATTATATAGGAGGTTCAGATACGTACAAAGAAAATCGGACCTAAGGTAAGGGAAAATCTCGCAATCTCATTTTTATCCGAGATTGTTTATACTTCAGAATTTACTGGGGAATATTTATCATCCACGTCCATGTTTCCTCAATATGTAATATTATTTATATCATAATACAATTTTTTAAATACAATTTTACCCATTGGTGAGTTTTTAGTAAAAGATATGAAAGGAATCTTTTGTCGTTTTTAGTACGAGGTACTTTTTGACTTTTCCGGCCAAAGTACGAGAAGAATGTTTTTTTAACTTATACAACATGAATGGATTTTTATGATTTCATAGAAAATTATTTCCATGAAGCTTCCTTTACATGTTTTCAACTTTATTTTTAATCAATATATTTTAGTTTAAAATTTTATGACATGTTAAGAATGGAAAAATGTTTTTGAATTAGAAAGGATATTTTCCTCAAGAATGGAGTTCAAGTGTTTTATCAAAATTATTTTCTATCAATGATAATATAGGTATATATTTCTATCACTATTTTTACATTTATTTGATTATGTTATTATGGAATTAATTTTATGATGTCCTTTTATCTTATATGGATTATGTTAAGATGGCATGATGTTTAAGAATCCCATTTTTATTACATGGGTTATGCTATGATGTATGATTTATGATTTTATGGAGCACATAAGAATGGTTTCATTATGAGATGGGTGGGACCTATATCTACCTCCAATGCATTGGGTAAAGATTTATATCTCATGAGATAGACATGGCTGGAATGACATGTTAATTCGGTTCAATGATACAAGACTGGAACGAGGAGTGAACTCGGTTTAGTAATGGACTTTGTCTACTATGAGGGTCTTGGAAAAGAGACTTGACTAATATGAAATGATTTTCTATGATTATGTGTGTATGCCACAAAGTTTCATGTTTTAAGTTATGATTATTGGGATTACATTTTACTACTATGATTTATCCCATGTTATGATATTATGATCTTCTTTCAGGTTAAGATTTTCAAAATGTTATGTTCTTATGAATATGATATGATTGATATTTCTTTTGTTTACCCTTACTAAGCATTTGAGATCACCCTTTTGTATGTTTTCTTTTCCCCAGGTCAAGATAAAGGGTATTAAGTAGGATATGCCAAAAGGGACTCTATATATGATTAAATAAATGGGAGAAAATGTAGATGATTTATGAACCAGTTGTTTATGTTTCCCAGTTTATAAAGACACTATACCTATACGGTCCTATCATGGTTTTGTTATATGTTGTAATAAGTATGATTCAATTCGGAACTAATAACAATGTATGTAAAGTATGGGTCATTATATACTTTATATCATAATAGAAACTCATTCTATATATATTGTTTTAACTTCTCTAACTTTGTAAATAAATCATAGAATAGTGGAAAAATAAGTGGAATTATTTATTGTGGAAGATAAAGAAGATTCGAAACAAGTAAATACAGTTCATTTACATTTAGATATAGGTTTTATTCATTTTAATAATAGTAATATGATTCAATTTATTTTGATAATTAATAAGAGAAGAGACCGACATGCATCTCGACACATTCTGAAATTTAATAGAAAGAGTAGAATCTGGTGTTGAAAGAGAGAGTTATTCTTATGGATATAGATTTAAAGGATACAAACAATAATAGTAAGTGGGTGATCATCCCACATAATTGGTAACATTAATTTTCCCAATTATTTTAAAGTAATAATAAATGGAATATTACAGTTTGGAACTGATTGAGATCAAAAGATCAAAGAGTGTGGTAAGACTCATCATGTCGATGAAGAATTAACGAAAACTAATGATATATTTGTTAATATCCCATGTAAAATTTTATTGAGTGTACATAAGTTTTATGAATAGTGTTTGGAATTAATGTTCAACTAGAAAGGCTACAATATCAAAGGAAATATAGAAATTCAATTATTCATGGATGTAAAAAAATGGGAACTTATATTAGGTGGAAAGAAAGGAGAATACTTTTCACTTTATTATAGAATCAGAGAACAATTTACGACACTAGATACCTAGTCATATTAATTAGTAGATTATGGTGAATATTTCAAGGTTTAAGTTTATTGTTGATATTTCTTCTATAAAGAGGAATTGATAAAATATTTTTTATTCATGCTTGATGGTAAATATCATAAAAATCCCTTACCTTCCAAAGAATAATGTAACAAATCTACTAAAGTTGGTCCATGACAACGTATATGGTACAATAAATAAGGATATAACTTAGGGATATAAGTAATTAATTATTTATTCTAATGACAATAATATGATAAGATGTTCTATATTCAAGTATTTAAATATATAATTGTTTGAATGCATCAAAATATTCTAAAGAAGTGCAGAAAATAAAATAGGAAGAACAAATTTCATTTTATAATATGATAATTAGACTAGATATAATTATATAGAATTTGAAAAATATTTTTAGAATCATAAAATAAATCATGAAATAGAAGTGATTACGACCCCAAAATAAAAAGGGGTTTTGTAAAGGAGGAACCACATGGTAAATAATATGTCCAAGGAATTATTTATAGAAAGTGGAATCTCTCACCTATATTGAATGAATCTATGTAATTGGTTTTGTACACTCCAAATTGAGTGGTTCTTAGTCCTAGAGAATTGAAAATTCCTTTTTGAAATGTGGAATAGTATGAAACCCATACCCTCATTGAAGTATCATAATGATTTTATAAAAAAACATTTGGAATATAGTTGTAAATAAAACAATGTATGGTGATGTTGGAGATGAAGTAAAAAATTTAGGTTATTAATTGAAGAGTAAGACTTGTAAATGTTTCAATAAATGACTCAAAAAAATAGGCAAAAGTACTAATGTAAAATTTATTGAACAAGAAAAAAAGATAATTCTAGATTTTTTTTCTATAGAGAAGTGAATGAATAATAATAAGAGATAATACATGATTCAAGAGATTTTCAAAATCCCCTAATCAATAATGGTTAAAAATTTGAATCAGATGAAGAAATGATGATAAATGGAATCAACCTAAGACTTAATCAAGAAGAAGTGGAGTTTTAATTGATCCAAAAAAAATATTTTCGATGGTAAATCAATTGTAATTCAAATCCAAATATTGAGGATAATGGAGAATAATTATCTATTATTGGAGGTATAACGAACTTCATTTGAAGAACCAGAAATGAATAAATCATGGGTTAAATACATTGATAAAGAGTTAGAAAAAATTAACAAGAATAAAATTTGGTGTAACACTCCATGCTTCCATGGTACGTTTCTCTTTGAATAATACAATAGCTTGTTTTGTACGCAACCCCAAGTTCTAGCACACCAAAACCAATCAAGCTAGCCATTTAAAAAGTAGGTATGAATAGTAATACCCATTTTTTTGAAATTTATAAAAAAAAATTCAAAATGGAATTCATTTTTGGATTCATAATATCAAAATTAACTTAGGGTTAATTTTTTGTGTTTTTCTAAAAATATTCAATTTTTGATGAAAAGTGAAAACCACTTCGTTATTGTTTAAAACCAATTTTTTATTTAAATAATTATTTTTTAATTTAAATTTATTTTAAATTAAAAATAGACATATAATATCTATATTAGTCCAATATAATTGATTTAATTCAATATATAATAATATTAGATATATAAAATTTTATTGAACTTTTTAACGTCTTTTACCCACCTTCTAGGAACATTAGGAAATTTTCATAAAATATAATTTTACCACTTTTGTGAATTGAATTTCAAATATCTGATAGACACAGATGTCATTGGTAAGTAAAATATGGTTTAATAGGATGAAAATAATTTTTCTTGAATATTAACTTTTGAGTTTTATTTACCACGGTTAAAAGTAAATAAGGTAATTAAAGGTAAAAATGATATTTTAATTTCCCTAACACATGTCCTAATTCTATTAGATAAGTGTTTTTCGACCAAAATAAACCTTAGGACAAAAATACAATCCTTTTTTATCCACTTGTATTAGATTAGGAAATTTATTATATTTTTTTTAAAGAAGATTTAAAATTGTTAAATTCAAATTTTAATAACATTTTTTTTAAATATAGGGTAATACATAAGATAAATTTGACCATAAATATTCATTATAAATATAATAATATTTTCTACATCATATTATTTTATTTATAATTTTTATAAATTAAGTAATTAAATTTATTTATGACATAATGATGAAGTAGTAATTACCATATTAATGAATGATTAAAATAATTGATATTTTAAATATAAAAGTAAATGTATATTGTAACTTCTGATTCCATCCATGAATTTTATAGGTGAATATGACATGATAGGGTTGATTAAATGTATTTTTTTCTAATTAATCAATTTTTTATGACTTTCAAAAAAACCAAATACTAAATAGTGTCAAAATTGACATAAATGAGTTTTTAAAACAAATATTATTTTATTAAATGATATAATTTTCATAAAAATATAAGATTCAGCCAAAGGACTTAGATAATGTTATTTATTTCATTATTTAACCACATTTTGTTCTTTTGGAATTTTATACTAACTATATTAACAATGTAATATAAAAATACAAGAACACATGGTAAAAGTTAAACAATTTAACTAAGAGTTAAATCTAAAAGATAAGGTTAATATGGTGAACTAAAATTGACTAAAACCTATTGGATGAGAGTATTTCGACCCATCCCCACCTTATCATAGTAATAAATCCATTTGTACCTATTTGAAAAATAAAATTATTTTATAATAAATTAATATTTCAAGCTCTTCCTAAAGTGCCCCTCACCTCTCTTATAAAAGGGTACTTCCCTTGATCTTAAATTCACACCTCCAAAACCATTTGAATCATCCAAAACCTGATCAAATATCCTCCAAAATAACCTAATATAAACCTATAGATCTTAATTAAATCATAAATCCAACCTAAGGGGGCCTTTTGTTCAAATCAAAAGGAATCACCTGAAGAAGGGGTAATTATTTCATCACCTCTTTTAAAGTTCTTTTCTTCTTCCACTTCCCATTTCTTTGTTTTTTCCATACTAAAATAATAACTCCAGTACCTTATACATACTTATATGTTATTAAAAATATGGTATAACCATATTCATTATTCTATCCATTCTATGAATGACAAAGTCACTATACATGTGTACGTACGACTTACCGTCTCCACGTCGTGGTGTAGTTTTTTATTCAACACTTCATTATTTGGATGGGTATAATAATGAGTATAATTGATGTAAATAATAAATAAAACATTTTAATTATTCTGTATATATAATATACAATCCAATTACATACTATTTCACCATCAATTGAATGATATTGTCGCTCGTACGTACGTACAGCTTACCGTCTCCATGACGGGATGAGATTTCATTCCCCATCGTAAACATTCAAGAATAATTTTCATTTGATGTTTAAAAAATGTTTAAAAACTTAATATAATTTTTTATATGAATCAAACACATCCTATACATAAAAAATATGACTTACATAACAAAACATATAAAGTAAAATGAATCAGTGAACACCCCAAATAATGATACTACTAAAATATTATTAACAATGCAGTATTAGAGGATCATATATGATATCATATTTAAGCATGTGGTTCTTGTATAATTTAATAACAATGATTTAAATATTATAGAGGAGGTTAACTTACCCTAGACTAAGTAAAATTATAAGGTAATGGTCAATTTTAAAACCTCTTTATTATCTATGGTTGTTTATACATAAGTATCTATTGGGACTACTTTATCATCCACATCCTCATTTCTTAAAAATGTACTTAAAAACAGTTTTACTATTTCCTGGACTATGGGTTTAATTCATTTATACCCTTGTTTTAAATTTTGTAAAATGTTTTAAAAGGAATATTTCCATCATTTTCCAAACAAGGTACTTTATGACATTTCTGACAAATAAAGGAAAGAATGTTTTTTATCTTATTTGGCAGGTGTGGCTATTTTCTGACGTTATAACACCTTTGAAGCTTACCTTACATGATTATATTAATTTTTTCAAAATAAATTTTTTATTTTATAATTATGAGACACTGAAATGATTACAAAGTAGAAAGAGATATTTCTCTCAAATAGTTTTTGGATTGATTTCATATATGTCAACATCTATTGTTGGATTTTATGTTTAATGGAAGTTGATTTCTTATAATAAAATATTCCATATTATATTGATAATTTTATGATATGATTTACTCTGGATGTGTCATTTTTATGTCATTCATGGTTTATGGTTAAAATATTAACATTTCTTATGTTAGTTTAGTACGAATGTTTATGTTATGTTTCACCCTTTTCAAATGAGGAATGCATTAGACTTAGTATCTGATGGGCGGGGCCTGATATAGCCCCTCAATACATAGGTAAGTCTCACGAGACAAACTAGTGTCTTGGAACAAGGCCTTGGATTTGTGGTTAAGATGTCCAGAATTATGCATTCCATCATTATGAGATTATCTATTGATATTATATGTGATTATTCGTCTAGTAGAATATCCATGTGAATATGTAAATTGAGTTATTTGATTTTTCTTTTCCATATTATACTGAAGTTTATGTTTAAAAGGTTTATTTTATAGTATTATGAATTTGCTTAAATGTTTATGCTTATTTATGACAGTTTCTGCTATATTATTATCCTTACAGAACATTTGGGATCACCCCTTCCTTATGTTTTATTATTCCCATGTTGCGGAAAAAGTATATTCTGACTTACCTATAGGGATTTTCTAAGGAATATGACTATGTTAAATGGATACACAATGTTGTTTTTTTCGTCTCATAATGTAATGTGAAACCTATGTATGTATCTAGTACATCCAAGGCTAATAAATAGATCGTTCTTTCAGGACTTGATCTCTTGTGATCATGCAAATTTTATGTAATAATGCACCAACTCTGGGTAACTAGGGTAGGGGAGTTATAATTGGAATCATAGGAAGTTTAGTACAAACCTAGGAAACTAGATTTAGAAAAAAATCTAATTAGAGAACATTACCCTAAGATAGAATTTGAGGATTAGTATAGAATAATATCCCAAAATATTTGGTAATATAGATATTATATGGGTTTTACAAGAAATAAATCCTTGTATAGATACTACAAGAAGATGTGGTTCTGGAATAGATGGTTCTTGGTGTGAAAACTCTAACAAGGAGTTTCAAGCATTACCCGAGGTATCCTGGTACATGAAAATGAGCCTTAATACGCACCTGGTTTGACACTCCTAGGGGATATGCTTAGGATAATTCACATTTTCTTTACAAACCATTATGATGGATTTATGAGTAAATATTTCCCCAAAGAAAACATTTTTATGATCATGGATTATATGCAAAAAAATAAAATTATATTAGGTGTTTTACATGTTTGAAATTATGCATTGAGAATCATAAACTAACCTAGTGTATTCTATTGTTTAGAAATGATGCCTAGTAGAAGGACTGGAAATCATATCAACACACATAATCTATTTAGGGATTTCACTCCTACTCAAGATAATTATAGTGGATATGGTGATGAAACTAGTGATGAAAAACTTATAACCATACTGGGAAAACTCACTCTGGTTATTAATAATAATCTTACTCATATGGAGTAACCTGATCCACAACACAGAGGATCAATGTTAGACTGCTTCATGAGGAAACAACCACCAACTTTCAATGGGACTAAAAATCCATTTGTATATGATCAATGGATGAGTTCCTTAGAGAAAATATTTCATTATTTGGGGATTAGTGAAAGGGAAAAGGTTGTCATGGTAGTTTATCGCCTCTCAGGAGATGCAGATCAATAGTGGTCATTAATTCAAAACACAAAGAAGGATGAAGAAGTATCGAATATGGAATGGAGGGAGTTTAAAGATATTTTATTAAAAAATAATTTCCTCATGAACATCGAGTAGATGTGGAGAGGCAATTTCTGAGTTTGAGGCAAAAATAGGATGAGAATGTCGCAAAGTATTAGGTGAACTTTTCCAAGATAGAAAGGAATGATGCATATTATATTTTTAACCCAAGAAGTAAAATTGATTGATTATTTTATGGGTTAAAACCATTTCTCCATAGAGCATTAGTCTCACAATACTTCTCATCATACGAAGATATAGTCTTATTTGCTATCAAGATAGAAAAGTAATTCTCTAAGTCTTAGGACTTCAAAGCAAAGCCAAAGAAGAAGAGATCAGTTGAGCACTCCTGAAAATAAAATAAGGGGAAGAAGGGAAAAGTTGAATTTTTTATCTTGTAGTAATTGTGGGAAGAAACACCCTGGTACATGCCTAAAGGAGATAAGAGTTTGTGAAAAGTGTGGATAAAAGGCCCCCAGAATCGTGATTGTAAGGGGAAGATAGAGGCTGAAAATGTTCAATGATACAATTGTAAAGAAATGGGGAATTATTCAAAGGAATTTCCTAAGAACCAAGAAAACTTACATCAGAAAAGGCCAAGGGAGCAAGGATAATCTTATGCAATCACAACTGTAGAGGTTGAAGTTCTGAATGACGTGGTGGCAGGTACATTAATAGTTTCCTCAAAATTAGCCAATGATTTATTTGATTCTGGATCATCACATTCTTTCATATCTTCCTAGTTTTACAAGAAAATTATATATTTCCAATTTGATTTATTAAGTGAGTTTTCAGTCAATACTCCTAAGGTAAGTGTTATTGTAATAATTTTTTTCTAATTAGTTACCATTACAGAATATAAATGTGCTTTATCTGTTGATCTTATTGTCATTCCCATGATTGAATTTGATATAATACTCAGTATGGATTTTCTTTCTGACCATGATGCGAACATTTATTATAAGAATAAGGAGGTTACATTTTTTGATGATGATAAGAAGTCCCTTATCTTTAGATTCGAAACATCACCATCTAATTCTCATCTATATCCATCCCTAGTATCTCTACTAAATTCAATTATTAGGGAGGAATAGATTGAAATAACTATGGGTGAGAAAAGGAACGTTCAAATAGAGGATGTACCTATTGTGAAAGAATATGTTGATGGGATTCTAGAGGATTTACCTTGACATCTTCCAGAATGAGAAATTGAGTTTTCCATTGATTTAATTATTTTTTAAAGACCCATATCAAAGACCCCTTATAGAATGGACACTATGGAATTAGTAGAACTAAAGAAAAAACTAAAGGAATTGAGAAATAAAGGATTTATTCACCCTAGTGTTTCTCTATGGTGAGCCCCTGTTCATTTTCATAAGAAGAAAGATGGATCTATGAGGTTATTTATAGACTACAGGGAGATCAATGCTATAACAATAAAGAACAAGTATCCCCTACCTCACATTGATGATTTATTTTATCAACTTCCTGGAGCTCAATATTTTTCAAAGATTGACCTTCGATATGGATACCATCATTTGTGCGTAAAGAAGGAAGACATTCGAAATATTTCATTTTCTACCAGGTATGGGCATTATAAGTTTACAGTAATGCCCTTTGGACTGACTAATGTATCCTCTTTTTTCATGGATTTAATGAATAGAGTTTTCAAGGAATATATTGATGACTTTTTAGTGGTATTTATTGATGATATATTGGTATACTCCCAAAGCTACAAAGATCATGAAAATCACTTGTGCAATATTCTAAATACTCTTAAAAGAAATGAATTATATGGAAGTTTAACAAGTGTGAATTCTGGATTCAGAAGATTTCTTTTTCTGGCCATATTGTCCCTAAGGATGGAATCTCTGTTGATACTTCAAAGACAAGGACAATCCAAGAATGTCCAAAACGGACGTGTATAACTAGGGTATGCAGTTTTATTGGTTTAGTAGGTTACTATCGGCATTTCATCCAGAATTTTGCATGATTGGATAACCCATTAACCCAGCTCACATGTAAAGGGGTTAAATTTGTTTGTAAAAAAGAGTGTGAATAATGTTTTAAAGAATATAAGGGAATATTAGTAAATGATCCTATCTTGAATCTACAGTTAGGGAATGATGGTTTTCTTATTTATAGTGATGCTTCATAGAAAATACTTGGTTGTTCCCACATGCAGAATGATAGAGTTATTGCCTTTGCATCATGACAGCTAAAAATTCATGAACAAAACTATCCTACTCATGACTTGAGTTTGAATCTATAGTATTTTCTTTAAATATATAGAGACACTATATCTATGGTGTAAAATTTGAGATATCTACTGATCAAAAGAGTTCGAAGTATATTTTCTCATAGAAAGAACTCAACATAAATCTGAGGTGATGGCTCCAAATAATGAAGGATTATGATTATACAATACACTATCACTTGGGGAAGGAAAATAAGGTGGTATTTGCTTTGAGCAGAAATGATCATGGAGTTCTGGAAAAGATGTGAGTTGAAAGAGATACTTTGTTCATGGATCTTGTAATGATAGATATGGGAATAATCGTAGAAGGTGAATCATCAATACATTTTCAAATGGTTAAAAACCATCTTTACTAGAAAGGATAAAAAGTTCTCAAACTGATGATGAGGATTCTCAAAAGAAAATTAATGTTGTGAATGATAGGATATTAATTGAATTCATATATGAAGATGGAATTTTAAAATTTGGGAAGAGGCATTGTGTTCTTGATATACCTAAACTAAAAAAGGAATTGTTGGATGATGCTCATAGCTCTAATTTCTCTATACACCCTGGTAGCACTAATATGTATAGATATTTGGAGGAACATTTTTGGTGGGACATCATGAAGAGGTAGATTGCTGATTTTGTGTCAAGATGTATGGTTTGTTAACAACTGAACTCTAGAATACAACATCCTAGAGGATTCATGCAACCTCTTCCCATACCTGAGTGGAAATGGGATGATATTACGATGGACTTTGTCATGGGGCTTCCAAAGACTCCTAGAAGGAATGATGAAATATGGGTCATTATTGATCGTCTTACCAAGTCAGCACATTTTCTTGCTATAAGATAAGATTTACCACTTGAATATTTAAAAAGAATATATATTAATGAATTTATAAGACATCCTGGTGTACCCCTATCGATTGTTTCTGATCGTGATCACCGTTTTACATCAAGATTCTAGAAAATTCTTTAAAAATCCCTAGATACTGAACTTCATTTGAGCACTACCAACCACCCTCAAACTGATGGAAAATCAAAACAGAATATTCAAACCTCAAAAGAAATGTTGATATCTTACTCACTTGACTTTAAAGGTATGTGGGATCAGTATTTACCTCTGGTAGAATTTTTCTATAATAATATCTTCCATTCAAGTATTCAGATGGCACCATATGAAGCATTTTATAGAAAGAGATGTCAAATACTAACTTTTAGGGATGATGCTGGTGAAAGAAAACTCATAGGCCCAGAACTTGTTGAGGAAACAATGGAAAATGTAGAGATTATCCAAACCTAAATCAAATCAGGTCAAAGTAGGAAAAAGATCTATGTAGATAACCAAAGGTAGGATTTGGAATTTCAAGTATGAGATCATGTTTTCTTGAAGATATATCCATGGAAGGGTGTTATACGATTCGGTAAGAAGAGAAAATTAAGTCCCAGGTACGTCAGACCTTTAAAAATTTTAGAACGATTCAGAGTAGTATCTTACTATTTGGGAATGCTGGCAAGTCTCTTCAAAGTTCACGATGTGTTCCACATATCACTTTTGAGAAAATACATGCCTGACCCAATGCATGTACTTACTTATGAAGAAATAGAACTTGAACCCGATCTGTCTTATTGTGAAGATCCTATTAGGATTCTTGTTACCATATAACCATTTTTGAGAAACTAGATGGCTCATCTGGTAAAAGTTCTTTAGAGAAACCATAAAATGGAAGAGGCAACGTGGGAACCTAAGGAACATATTATGAAGAACAAACTGAATCTTTTTTTGTAGTAATATTCTAGAAATTTTGAGGATGAAATTATTTGAAGGAGGTAAAAATGTAACACCCCAAACTTCCACAATATGGTTCTCTTTGAATAATACAATAGCTTGAGTTCTACGCAACCCTGAGTTCTAGCACATCATGACCAATCAAAATAGCAGTTTAAAAAGAAGTTATGAATAGTAATACCCACTTTTTGAAATTTATAATTTTATTTTTTCAAAATGGACTTAATTTTTTGATTCAGAATATCCAAATTAACTTAGGGTGAAATTTTGGTATTTTTTTAAAAACAATCAATTTTGGATGAATAGAGAAAAACACTACGTTATTATTTAAAACATACATTTTATTTAAATAATTATTTTAAAATTTAAATTTATTTTAATGTCAAAATAGATACATAATACCTATATTAGTCCAATTTAATTAATTGAAGTCATTTTATAATAATATTAGATATATAAAATTTTATTGAATTTTTTAACGTCTTTTACAAACCTTTTAGGCACATTAACAAATTTTCATAAAACAAAATTTTACCACTTCTATGAACTGAATTTAAAAAATCTGATAGAAACATTTTTCATTATTAAGTAAAATTTTGTTCAATAGGATGAAAATAATTTTTGGTGAATAGTAACTTTTGAATTTTATATACCACGGTTAAAAGTAAATAGGGAAATTAAAGGTAAAAAAGATATTATAATTATCCTAACACATGTCCTAATTATATTTAATAAGTGTTTTTTGACCAAAATCAACCTTCAAACAAATATATTATCATTCTTGATCCACTTGGTTTAGATTAGGACATTTATCATATTTTATTTAAAGAAGAGTTAAAAGTGTCAAATTAACATTTTAATAACTAAATTTTTTTAATATAGGTTTATAAATAAGATAAATTCGACTATAAATATTAATTATAAAGATTAAAATATTTCCTACATCATAGTATTTTATTTATAATCTTTAAAAATTAAATAATTAAATTTATTTATGACACAATGATGGTGTAGTAAATACCATATTAATGAAAGATTAAAATAATTGATATTATAAATATAAAAATAAATTTAAATTGAAACTTTTGATTCCATCCAATAATTTTATAGGTTAATATAAAATTTTAGGGTTTATTAAATGTATTTTTTTGAAGTAATCAAGTTTTTATGACTTTCAAAAAAACCAAATACTAAATAGTGTCAAAATTGACATAAATGAGTTTTTAAAACAAATACTATTTTATTAAATGATATAATATTCCTAACAATATAATATTTGGAAAAAGGACATAGATAATGTTAAATATGTAATTATTAAACCACTTGATATTCTCTTTTCATTTTATAGTAAATATATTAACCATGTAATATAAAAATACAAGAAGACATGATAAAAGTTAAACTATTTAACTAAAAGTTAAAACTAAAAGATAAGGTTACTATGGTGACCTAAACTCATCTAAAACCTATTTTCTAATATTATATCTACCCATATTTACCTTATACTCGAAATAAATCAATTTGGACCTATTATAAACCGAAAATTATTTTATAATAAATTAATACTTCAAGCTCTTCCTAAAGTACCCCTCACCTCTCTTATAAAAATGTACTTCTCCTTCTGTCAAATTCACAACTCCAAATCCATTTGACTCAGCCAACCCCTATTAAAATCTCCTCCCAAATACCCTCACTTAAAACTAGAGGACTTACTTTGATCATAAATCCAACCTAAGGAGCCCTTTTTTCAAATCAAAAGGAAACACCCGAAGAAGAGGTAATTATTTCATCACCTTTTTCAAAGTTCTTTTATTCTTACACTTCCTATTTCTTTGTTGTTTCCATACTAAAATAACAAATCCAGTACCTTAAACATAGTGATATGTTATTATAAATATGGTACAACCATATTCATTATTATATCCATCCTATCAATGACAAAGTCACCATAGGTGTGTACGTACGGCTTACCGTCTCCACGTCGTGGTGTAGTTTGTTATTCAACACTTCATTTTTTGAATGGATAATATAATGAGTATAATTGATGTAAATAATAAATATAACATGTTAATTATTCTGTATATATAATATACCATCCAATTATATACAATTTCACCATCAATATAATGATATTGTCCCCCGTGCATACGTACGGATGACCGTCTCCACGACGCGATGAGATTTCATTCCCCATCATAACCATTCAAGAATAATTTTCATTTGATGATTAAAAAATGTTTAATAACTTAATATAATAATTTTTATGAATGAAATTAATCCTATCCATATCAAACATGACTTATGTAATAAAACATATAAAGTAAAACAAACCACTAAACACCTGAAACAATGATACTACAGAAAACATTATTAACAATGCAATATTAGAGGATCATATATGATATCATATTTATGTATGTGGTTTTTGTATAATTTTACAAAAATGATTTAACTATTATACAGGTGGTTAATGTACCCTCTACTAAGGAAAATTACAAGGTAAGGGTTAATTTTCCAATCCGAATCTAGTGAGAGTGAAGTCTCAGAAAATGAATTAGCCAATCTTGCTCGAAGGATGAACAAGATAGCTGGACAGAGAAACTCTCAATCCAAGTATAAGAAGAAGGATAGGAAAGACAAGAAAGATGGAGAAGTTACTTGTTATGAATGTAAAAGAGCTGGACATATTAGACCAGATTGCCCTATGCTCAAAAAGAAAGAGAGAAAGGAAAGACATTCAGACAGGAACAGGAAGAAGTATTACAAAGCTAAAGCTAAGAAAGTTCTGAAAGCTAATGACACCTGGAGTGCCAGTGGTGGTGACTCTTCAGATGAATCTTCTGATTATGAATCTTCAGGACAGAAGAATCTTGGTCTTATAGCCAGATTACCTATTAACAATCATTGTCTTATGGCTAAGGTACGAAATGCTGAATCTTTGACCAATGTTTCTTTAAATTCTAATGATAGTAAGTATTATAACTCTTCTGATGAAGAATCATCTTTAGATGAGGAAAATACTTTACCTACTTTTGAAGAAGTCTCTAGGTTTGCTGAACTTCTTGAGATTGAGAATTCCAAACTCAACAAGAAACTTGATAAGGCAAACTCTAGGAATTCTATTCTTACTAAAGAAATATCATATCTTTCTAAAGATCTTGATAAGAAAAATTCTGATTTTGAAAGTATTTCAAAAAATCTTGAGGAAGTAAGTTCTGAGAAGAACAAACTTTCTAAAGAGTTAGAAAAAGTAATTTCTAATAAAAATGTTTTCGAGCCTAACTCTAGTTCTAAAACTAATGATTTTGAGGATAAAAACTTGGTTGTAAAACTCAAGTCCGAAATTTTTTCCTTAAAGAAGTGTTTATCAAACTTTACCCATGGTAAAGAAAATTTTGATAAGATGTATTCTCAAATACGACCTTTAAGAAATAAATCCGGATTTGGTTATACCCATGCAAAACCAGTTTTCAGTAACAATTATTTTGTTCCTCAAAGTGCCCCATTTTGTACCAAGTGTCAATGTGGTGGTCACCGGGCAAAGTATTGTTCCTTAAATAAAACCCAATCTCTAGGATTTCATAAAGCTTATTTTTCTAAGAAAATGTGGGTACCTAAAATTTTATTGTCTGGAAATCTCGGATCCAAGCAAGTTTGGATTCCGAAAATCTAACTTTGTTCTTAATTTCAGGAAAATAAAGAAAGTTCCAGCAACAATATATGGTACATGGATAGTGGTTGTTCCCGGCACAAGACTGGTAACAAAATCTTTTTTGAAAATATTATCAAAACGAAAGGAGGAAAGGTAACTTTTGGAGACAATGCTAAGGGAGAGATTGTTGGTATTGGTAATATTGTTCTTTTAGGTAAAACCTTGATTTCAAATGTTCTTTTTGTTAAAGGTCTTAAGCACAACCTCATTAGCATAAGTCAGTTATGTGATGAAGGTTACCTTGTGAATTTTAGGAATGATAAATGCTTAGTTCACAATTCCAAGGAAGAATTTATTCTCTCAGCCAACAGGCAAGAGAATTTTTACACCTTAAACATAGAAGACCTAAGAAGCCAAGATTTACCTTGCCTAAGTGCAATGGAAGATCATTCTTGGTTATGGCATAGAAGATTAGGACACTGTAATCTTAGGAACCTATGTAAACTCTCTAAGAAGAAACTAGTTAAGGATCTACCGGAGCTTAGATTTGATTCTTCTAAAGTTTGTGATCCTTGTCAATATGGCAAGAAACATAAATCTAGTTTTAAGTCAATCGGTGAAGTCTCAACAACCGATGAATTACAGTTAGTGCACATGGATCTTTTTGGTCCAACACAAACTGGAAGCATTGGAGGCAAATACTATGTGTTTGTTCTAGTTGATGATTACACTAGATTTACTTGGGTCAATTTTCTAGCAAATAAATCTGAATCTTTTTATTATTTCAAAAGTTTTAGAGCTCAAGTTAAAAATGAGAAAAACCTTCCATTGAAAACTATTCATAGTGATCATGGAGGAGAATTTCAAAATTCAGATTTTGAAACTTTTTGTAGTAAGAAAGGTATTACTCACAATTTTTCAGCACCTAGAACTCCTCAACAGAATGGTGTAGTTGAAAGAAGAAATAGAATTCTTCAAGAGATAACTAGAACCATGTTGAGTGAATATTCTATTGCTAGACATTTCTGGGCTGAAGCTGTAAGTACTGCTTGTTATACTATAAATCGAGTTTTGATTAGACCTTTTCTTAATAAAACTCCTTATGAGTTATAGAATGGTAGAAAACCAAGACTTTCCTACTTCAAGGTTTTTGGTTGCAAAGTATTCATTTTGAATACTAAAGATAACTTACATAAATTCCCACCAAAGTCTGATGAATGAATTTTCTTAGGTTATTCCACAACCTCTAAGGCTTATTGAGTTTTTAATAAAAATACCTGCACTGTTGAGGAAACAGTACATGTAAAATTTGATGAATCAGATCCTTTTGTTTTTAAACCATCTCATCTTACATCTTCGGATGTGTTTTCAAAAACTGATTATCAACCTTTGATAGAAGAACCTTCTGATAAGGAAATTGTTCTAGAAGATACTTCTGAGACATTTACCCCAGAAGACTTTCTACCCTATGTTGATGAACGGGTTTTACAAAACCCAAATCAGGTGTTTCTTAAGAATCATCCCAGTGATAGTATCATTGGTGATGTAAATCAACCTGTAAGGACTAGAAGTTCCTTAAGAAATGAAGTAGAACATCTAGCATTTCTTTCTCAATTAGAGCCTAAAAGCACTGATGAAGCTTTAGGTGATGATGATTGGATCAAAGCAATGCAAGATGAACTAAATGAATTCGAAAGGAATAAAGTCTGGACCTTGGTTGAAAGACCTAAGGAAACTTCTGTTATTGGTGTAAAATGGGTTTTCAGAAATAAATGTGATGAAAATGGAGTCATTGTTAGAAATAAAGCTAGACTTGTTGCTAAAGGATATAATCAGCAAGAAGGAATAGACTATGAAGAAACCTATGCTCCAGTAGCTAGACTTGAATCTATTCGTATTCTACTTGCCTTTGCAGCATTCTTTAATTTCAAACTTTTCCAAATGGATGTGAAATGTGCTTTTCTTAACGGTTATGTTCAAGAGGAAGTTTTTGTTGAACAACCTCCTGGCTTTGAAGATACAAAACATCTAGATCATGTTTTTAGACTTACCAAAGCTTTGTATGGCCTTAAACAAGCCCCACGAGCATGGTATGATAGACTTACTGGATTTTTGCTTCGAAATAACTATGTTAAGGGAAATGCAGATCCAACCCTTTTTATAAAGAAAGATAAGAAAAATGTTTTGATTGTTCAAATTTATGTTGATGACATTATATTTGGTTCAACTCAGCAATCTTTAACTGAATCTTTTTCAAGTCTAATGAAATCTGAGTTTGAAATGAGTATGATGGGTGAGTTAACATTTTTCCTTGGTTTTCAAATTTCTCAAAAACCAGAAGGAACCTACATATCTCAACATAAGTATATTAAAGATCTTCTGAAAAAGTATGGTTATGACAACACTAAGAGTATAAGTACTCCCATTGGTACCTCAAATTCTTTAGATCTTGATGAAGCTGGGAAACCAGTAGATCAAACATCTTTTAGAGGTATGATAGGAAGTCTACTTTACTTAATAGCTAGTCGACCAGACTTAATGTTTTCAGTATGCTTATGTGCAAGATATCAATCCAATCCTAAGGAATCTCACTTAAAGGCAGTAAAAAGAATTTTTCGCTACCTTAAGGGAACCATGGATCTAGGATTATTTTATACTTCTGGAAATGATTTTGTTTTAAAAAGCTTTTCTGATGCTGACTTTGGTGGATGTAGAATGGATAGGAAAAGTGCATCCGGAACTTGTCATTTCTTAGAAGATTCATTATTTTCTTGGTCATGCAAGAAGCAACATTCTGTTGCACTCTCCACTGCTGAAGCTGAATATGTAGCAGCTGGAAGTTGTTGTGCACAAGTGTTGTGGATGCAACACACACTCACAGACTATGGCTTGAGTTTTACTAAAACTCAAATTTTGTGTGATAACACAAGTACCATTGCCCTAAGTAAAAACCCTGCACACCACTCCCGTGCAAAACACATAGATATTAGGCATCACTTTCTTAGGGATCACACACTTAAAGGAGATATTATTCTTCAGTTTATCGGAACGCAAGATCAACTTGCTGATATTTTCACAAAATCTTTGCCTTCTGATAGATTTGAATATATCAAACAGAAGTTAGGAATGATAATCGTAAGGTAATCTTTCTTAATTAACTTTCTGTTAAAAAAATCTCCATACAGTAATAAACTCCTTTTCATAGGGGGAGTACATTTTATTGTTTGGTTAACAAAGTTTTTCAAAATTTGTTTTCAAACTTTTCGGAACGAATATTTCTGGAATGGAACTTCCGGAACTACAATTTTCCAGAATGGATATTTCCATACAGAATACTTCTGGAATGAAAGTATTCGTATTGAAAATTTCCGGAATGGACAACTTTTGTACTGGGACTTTCATAACCAGATTTTCGTACCAAGTTTTGTTTTTCGTATTTTGTTTTTTGTATTTACTTTTTCGTATTTTGTTTTTCGTATTGAGTTTTTCGTATTTACTTTTTCGTATTGAGTTTTTCGTATTTAGTTTTTCGTATTGAGTTTTTCGTAGTCGTCTTTATATTACCCATTACGAATAACTTTCCTAAGCTAATCCGAAAGGTATGATTTCCTTACTGAAGTTTTCGTAATCATATTTTACTTGCTGGCAGTTTCTTGTATTTTGTTTTCGGTTTTTGGATTTCTTAATTCTTTATTTTAATAAAAACCTCAAAAAGATCAGATTCAAGCTCTCAACCGTCAGATTTGATCTCAGATCATTCTAAACCGTTAGATCAACCGAGGAAGTTGAACCGACATCCCATTGCCTATATAAAGGGGACCATATTTTCTAGTCCCACATCGATCTCAAGCTTTTGTGTGCTGAAGCTCTGACTCTCTATTTTAAGGCCATTCCGAACTTCAGTCTTCTCCGTTCCGAACTTCTCAGAGACTTCAGATCCGAATGTCTGCAGAGTTAGCTTCTCAAGAAATGTCTTCAACCAAGCCTATTTCTCAGTGGTTAGTCTACAGGGAAAGGTTACTCCATCCGAATTTCTTCAGCAATTATGATTCCCTTATCTCAAAGAATATCAGGTTGAATGGCTGGGAGGATGTTGCGGTATCAAAAACCGGCAACCAAGATGAAGTGTACTCAGATTTGCTTGTTGAGTTTTATGAGTCGGTTGCTTTCTTCGAGGAAGATAATAGAGAGAAGTTTTCTTTCAAATCATATGGAAAGACATATAAGCTTTCTTACACCAAGGCTGCAAGCTTGGTAGGATTATCTTATGAAGGTGAAGCTGAGTTTATTTCGCATGTATTGTCAGATTCTTTGGGTAGTTTTAACAAGGAAAAGGCTTTAGAAACTCTCGGATTGGATGATGACAAGGCTCCGAAGATTGCAAGCCTATCTACAAACTTCCGGATGCTGGAGTTATGGGTACAAGGGCTTATCGTACCGAGAAAATGTGATAAGGATAGCCTGAAGAAGAGTGAGATATATATCTTAGATTTCCTGATAAATCTAAGAAAGTTCAACTTGATGAAGCATATTCTTCTTAATATTGAAAATTTGAAGAAGGGGAATCTGAGAGCTCAGATTGTAATGTACCCAGCAATATTATCAAAGCTCATAGTTCGGTGCCTAGAATCTTTCAAGGTAGCTTGCAGTTCTAAACCAAGGGTGTGCAAGATCATGCTAGTCAGCGATGCCACTCTTAAGAGAATGAATATAGCTTTTGACAAGAAGTCTGGGAAGTTTATTGATCTACCTCCTCAAGAAGAAGTGGCTCCGAAAGTTGCTGATCCGGAATCATCCAAGCCGGTAAGAAAGAGAAAGATGAAAGAAGTGGTAGTCGAAGCCGAGGAACCCAAGTCTAAGGAAGTCCACTCCGCACCACCAAAGCCTAAGAAGAAGAAAACTTATACTGATGAGGTCGTAGCAAAGTGGAGAGCAGATAAAGAAACAAGAAAAAAAGGGGATCCGCAGTTCGGATTGGATCCTGCGGAGGCTAAGGCTCTAAAAGAGAAAACCGCTGATGAGCTTGAGAAGCAAGCAAAGGAGAAGAAACTTAAGAAGAAAATGTCAGAAGTCGAGGCTGTGCAAGCGTTGTTAAAGTTCAATGAAATGGTTTCAGCAACAATCCCAGTTCCGAGATCTTTCTCTCTGGAATCTCTACCTGAGACTCCAGGAAGAAATCTTGCTGCTCCGGAAGAGGCTGTTGCTACGAATACTGAGGAAGAAGAGCAAGTGGAACAAGTTGAAGAGGTTGCTGAAGGAAGTGGTGAGACAGGAGATGTGCTAAGACAAGTAGATGAGTATAAGGGAACTCCTTCGGAACACTTATCTCTCCGGACTTCAGAAGCTCAATCTTCAAAGCTAGTTACTCCTGAATTAGAAGAAGAGAAAGGGGAAGAAGAAGTTGCCTATAATGGAGAAGAAGAACAACTTTTACATGATATTTCCCAGATGAAAAACGTAGAGGTTGGTGTTCAAGAAGTTGCTAATGAGGAAGATTTTATTGTACAAGTTTCTGATAGTGAGAAGAAATCTCCGGAACAGGTTTCAATTCCGGAAAAAGATAAGGGAAAGAAAATTCTTACCGAGACTCCGAGCTCAGAAGTAAGAAAGAGGAAGGAAGCTGGTAGTTCTTCTAAGAGGAAGTTGGAGCTTATTGAGGAAGAAAACTCTCCGAGCAAGATTTCAGATTCGGAGTCATCTTCGTTGGGGCATGATTTTGTTGTCCAGTCTTTGAAAAAGTTGGTGGGAACCATTCCGACCTTATCTAGCATTGATTCACGATGCCAGATGCTCCAACATGCGCTGAATCAGAAAACAGACTCTGTATCCATGGTTATGGATAAGTGCGTTGAGATTGAAGCCCAGTTCAAAAATTTCTTTATTGGTTACGAAGCCCATAAAAGATCATGCAAGAGGATGACAAGTTGGTCTAAGAAAACTGTGGAAGAGATGAGGCTTTTCGATGAGTTTCAGGATAATGTTAAGGATTCATTTGAAACCGAGGACAAGAAGTTTCATGATCTGACTGCATCATTCGAAGAAAAGTTGACAGAGGAAAAGAATTTTCGGATTCAGGAGGTGAGAGATCTGAATGGGAAGCTCAATTCTGTTTCTCAGAATTGGAAATTTGAAAGGGATCATCGGATCGATTTTGAAAAGAGGATGAAGGCTCAGGAAGAGAAAATCCAAGCTCAGGAAGAAAAACTGAAGGCTCAGGAAGAAAAGATTGTAGCCCAATCCGATAGAATAGTCATCTTAGAGAAGCAAGCAGAAGAAGATCACAAAGACTTGAAGAAGATCAAGACGATTCTTAAGGGGCTCATGTCGAAGGAGAAAGATCCGAAATGATCAATCCGATCTTTTTGTTGTAATTCTTTTGTTGCTGATATTTCAAATCTAATGAGAATTGTGCTTGTTGTTTCATTTGTTATTATTACTAATGTCTCAGGTACTTTGTTAAGTTTTATTTCCATTCCTTCCGATTCTTTTTGAAAATCACAAAGGGGGAGAAGGAAAAGATCCTTAAGAAAAAGAGGAACTCTAATAAGAGTTTATCAAAGGGGGAGAAAGAAAAAATACCCAAGGAAAAAGAACTCTAATAAGAGTTTGTTTAAGGGGGAGTTTTTCTTAAAGAAGACCTTCTTATAAAACATCACTCCGGAAATATGAATATGATCCTTAGAGTTTCAAAGCCTAAGGGGGAGTTAGTCGTATTCATCTATATTCTTAAACCAAGGGAGATAAGCTTTAATGTGTTTCTTTCGTCTTAGAATAGCTTTTTCGTAAGGATGTTTGTGCTTTCCAAAAAGGGGGAGATTGTTGAGTCAATAAGGTTTTCCTTATGACTTTTCCATTCCTTCTTGTTTTGAAAATCACAAACACCTTATCTTTAAGGAAAATTGCTTTTATAAGGAAAATTGCTTTCTTAAGGAAAATTTATTTTATAAGGAAAATTTCTTTCTTAAGGAAAATCGCTTTTATAAGAAAAATTATCCTTATCATTTTTTCATCCATATTTTTCTTAAGTATAAGTTTCGGATTCATTTTCTCGGAATCATTGAAACTTTGATATAAAGCATTCTGTTTTAGGATTCAGATTCTGGACAAGAACTATAAGGAAGTTTCATTCCGAATTCCGGATATGAACTCTAACTAAGTTCTATTTCAGATTCAGGATACGAATTCTGAAGAAGAATTCTCATTACGAATTCCAATGAAGAATTTCCATTACGAATTCTAATGAAGAAATCTCATTCCGAATTCTCATTACGAATTCTGATAAAGAATTCTCATTACGAATTCTGATGACGAATTCTCATTACGAATTCTGACAATGAATTCTCATTACGATTTCTGATGACGAATTCCTATTCCGAATTCTCATTCCGAATTCACCTATTAAACAGAATATGATTATCTTTGTTTTATACACTCTGAATTTATTCATTCCGAACCTTCACTCCTAAATTTCTATTCCGAATTTTTATGTTAGAGTTTAAAACGATGCCGTACATTCTGTTACACTTGTTTTGTTATAAAACGATGTCGTCCATTTTGTTATAAATTAATCGTTGTCTAAGTGACACGTGTACAGGTCCCTCCGAACTTTAAGGAAAATATGACCGTTGGAGAAGGAGCTGACCTTACCTATAAATAGGAGCTCATTTGAAAGAGCTCGGTGCTGAAAGGCTAACAGATCTTCTACTCATGTGATTACATGCTTGAAGTGATTTCTAGAGAGAGAGGCTCTTATTAACTCTCAAAGCTTCGTGCGACTCCAAATGTTGATGAATACATTCAAGGGCTTCCGGGGATAGGAAGACAGAGGTTGCCGACTACCTTAAAGTTCGAGGGCTTCCTTGCTGAGGAGGACAGAGGTTTCCAACTACCTTGAAGTTGAGGGCTTGCGGGGATAGCAAGACAGAGACACTGATCTTCGTATCGAGGGCTTACCCTGGTGTGGGTAAGACAGACTTGCTTGAAAGTATAAATCAAGGGACCTTTATCCAAGGTTGTTGGATACCCTTCTCTTTGGGTTAAAAGACTTATATCTTGTTACTAGTAGTTTTACTACTTGTTTTTATTCCGCTGCAATTTGTATCTTAAGGAAAGTATAACTTTCTTATACTTCCTTACTTACTCTGATTCATTTAGATTCTATACGCTTTAAGGTAGAATCTCATATTGTAACTTTTGTTCAGTTTCAAATTCCGGAACCATATTTCCGGAACCTACTTTTGGAATCTCTTTCCAAGTTTAGTTCGGTGTTAGAGGTGTTGTGAATTTACTTAGTTTAACTTTGTTAAACTTAGTCCTTTCCTTTTCTAAAGGAAACTTTAGTTATTCATAACTAACTTTAAAGGTTCCAAAGGAATTTTTAAAGTATACAATTCACCCCCCCTCTTGTATATTGAGCATCTCATATTATTTTTCGATCCTACAATTGGTATCAGAGCCAGGTTGACGAAATACTTGTACTCACATACAAGTTTTTCTTGCTCACTTTTCTCATTCCGAACTTTGTGAATTTACGATTCTAAGATACTAACAAGTTTGTTTGCAAAGATATTTCTAGTATGGCAGGAATTAATGTTGGTTCGATTGACAATCTAAATCCTACAAGACCACCAATCTTTGATGGTAATGATTATGAATACTGGAGAGATCGTATGAAGACATTTGTTATCAATACTGGAGTAGACAACTTTGTCATGCTTACTGGTGATTATAAAATTCCTGACAAGGAAGTCAGAACCTTTACTAACCAGGAAAAGCAAGAATATCAACTCAACTATAAGGTACGCAACACTTTATTATGTTCAATGACCAGAAATATATATAGCCAAATTTCTTCTTGTGAAGCAGCTAATTGTATATGGAAGAAGTTAGAGGTCACACACTTTGGGACTTCTAAGGTGATTGAGACTAGAAGAGCTATGCTTAGAGCTGAATATCATGGCTTCAATTTTCCTTATGGAGAACCTATCTGTAAAGTACAACAAAGATTTATGACTATTGTCAACAGTCTACAATCTATGGGAGAGAAAGGTTTAGATGATGAAGCTCTTGTGGACAAGATAATTGATATTATGCCCAATGAGTGGGAATCCAAGAGAACAGCTATAGATGAGAACAGGAAGGTCACACAAATTACTCTTGATGAATTATTCGGAACCCTTCTACAACATGAAACTAGAATGAAGAGAGATGCCGACAACATCAAGAAGAAGAATGGAAATGGTACTGTTGCTTTTACTACAACGTCAAATCAGATGAAAGCTAAGACTCTTGAGAGAGTAACCAGATCCAAGTCTAAGAAAGTCATTTTCCAATCCGAATCTAGTGAGAGTGAAGTCTCAGAAAATGAATTAGCCAATCTTGCTCGAAGGATGAACAAGATAGCTGGACAGAGAAACTCTCAATCCAAGTATAAGAAGAAGGATAGGAAAGACAAGAAAGATGGAGAAGTTACTTGTTATGAATGTAAAAGAGCTGGACATATTAGACCAGATTGCCCTATGCTCAAAAAGAAAGAGAGAAAGGAAAGACATTCAGACAGGAACAGGAAGAAGTATTACAAAGATAAAGCTAAGAAAGTTCTGAAAGCTAATGACACCTGGAGTGCCAGTGGTGGTGACTCTTCAGATGAATCTTCTGATTATGAATCTTCAGGACAGAAGAATCTTGGTCTTATAGCCAGATTACCTATTAACAATCATTGTCTTATGGCTAAGGTACGAAATGCTGAATCTTTGACCAATGTTTCTTTAAATTCTAATGATAGTAAGTATTATAACTCTTCTGATGAAGAATCATCTTTAGATGAGGAAAATACTTTACCTACTTTTGAAGAAGTCTCTAGGTTTGCTGAACTTCTTGAGATTGAGAATTCCAAACTCAACAAGAAACTTGATAAGGCAAACTCTAGGAATTCTATTCTTACTAAAGAAATATCATATCTTTCTAAAGATCTTGATAAGAAAAATTCTGATTTTGAAAGTATTTCAAAAAATCTTGAGGAAGTAAGTTCTGAGAAGAACAAACTTTCTAAAGAGTTAGAAAAAGTAATTTCTAATAAAAATGTTTTCGAGCCTAACTCTAGTTCTAAAACTAATGATTTTGAGGATAAAAACTTGGTTGTAAAACTCAAGTCCGAAATTTTTTCCTTAAAGAAGTGTTTATCAAACTTTACCCATGGTAAAGAAAATTTTGATAAGATGTATTCTCAAATACGACCTTTAAGAAATAAATCCGGATTTGGTTATACCCATGCAAAACCAGTTTTCAGTAACAATTATTTTGTTCCTCAAAGTGCCCCATTTTGTACCAAGTGTCAATGTGGTGGTCACCGGGCAAAGTATTGTTCCTTAAATAAAACCCAATCTCTAGGATTTCATAAAGCTTATTTTTCTAAGAAAATGTGGGTACCTAAAATTTTATTGTCTGGAAATCTCGGATCCAAGCAAGTTTGGATTCCGAAAATCTAACTTTGTTCTTAATTTCAGGAAAATAAAGAAAGTTCCAGCAACAATATATGGTACATGGATAGTGGTTGTTCCCGGCACAAGACTGGTAACAAAATCTTTTTTGAAAATATTATCAAAACGAAAGGAGGAAAGGTAACTTTTGGAGACAATGCTAAGGGAGAGATTGTTGGTATTGGTAATATTGTTCTTTTAGGTAAAACCTTGATTTCAAATGTTCTTTTTGTTAAAGGTCTTAAGCACAACCTCATTAGCATAAGTCAGTTATGTGATGAAGGTTACCTTGTGAATTTTAGGAATGATAAATGCTTAGTTCACAATTCCAAGGAAGAATTTATTCTCTCAGCCAACAGGCAAGAGAATTTTTACACCTTAAACATAGAAGACCTAAGAAGCCAAGATTTACCTTGCCTAAGTGCAATGGAAGATCATTCTTGGTTATGGCATAGAAGATTAGGACACTGTAATCTTAGGAACCTATGTAAACTCTCTAAGAAGAAACTAGTTAAGGATCTACCGGAGCTTAGATTTGATTCTTCTAAAGTTTGTGATCCTTGTCAATATGGCAAGAAACATAAATCTAGTTTTAAGTCAATCGGTGAAGTCTCAACAACCGATGAATTACAGTTAGTGCACATGGATCTTTTTGGTCCAACACAAACTGGAAGCATTGGAGGCAAATACTATGTGTTTGTTCTAGTTGATGATTACACTAGATTTACTTGGGTCAATTTTCTAGCAAATAAATCTGAATCTTTTTATTATTTCAAAAGTTTTAGAGCTCAAGTTAAAAATGAGAAAAACCTTCCATTGAAAACTATTCATAGTGATCATGGAGGAGAATTTCAAAATTCAGATTTTGAAACTTTTTGTAGTAAGAAAGGTATTACTCACAATTTTTCAGCACCTAGAACTCCTCAACAGAATGGTGTAGTTGAAAGAAGAAATAGAATTCTTCAAGAGATAACTAGAACCATGTTGAGTGAATATTCTATTGCTAGACATTTCTGGGCTGAAGCTGTAAGTACTGCTTGTTATACTATAAATCGAGTTTTGATTAGACCTTTTCTTAATAAAACTTCTTATGAGTTATGGAATGGTAGAAAACCAAGACTTTCCTACTTCAAGGTTTTTGGTTGCAAAGTATTCATTTTGAATACTAAAGATAACTTACATAAATTCCCACCAAAGTCTGATGAATGAATTTTCTTAGGTTATTCCACAACCTCTAAGGCTTATTGAGTTTTTAATAAAAATACCTGCACTGTTGAGGAAACAGTACATGTAAAATTTGATGAATCAGATCCTTTTGTTTTTAAACCATCTCATCTTACATCTTCGGATGTGTTTTCAAAAACTGATTATCAACCTTTGATAGAAGAACCTTCTGATAAGGAAATTGTTCTAGAAGATACTTCTGAGACATTTACCCCAGAAGACTTTCTACCCTATGTTGATGAACGGGTTTTACAAAACCCAAATCAGGTGTTTCTTAAGAATCATCCCAGTGATAGTATCATTGGTGATGTAAATCAACCTGTAAGGACTAGAAGTTCCTTAAGAAATGAAGTAGAACATCTAGCATTTCTTTCTCAATTAGAGCCTAAAAGCACTGATGAAGCTTTAGGTGATGATGATTGGATCAAAGCAATGCAAGATGAACTAAATGAATTCGAAAGGAATAAAGTCTGGACCTTGGTTGGAAGACCTAAGGAAACTTCTGTTATTGGTGTAAAATGGGTTTTCAGAAATAAATGTGATGAAAATGGAGTCATTGTTAGAAATAAAGCTAGACTTGTTGCTAAAGGATATAATCAGCAAGAAGGAATAGACTATGAAGAAACCTATGCTCCAGTAGCTAGACTTGAATCTATTCGTATTCTACTTGCCTTTGCAGCATTCTTTAATTTCAAACTTTTCCAAATGGATGTGAAATGTGCTTTTCTTAACGGTTATGTTCAAGAGGAAGTTTTTGTTGAACAACCTCCTGGCTTTGAAGATACAAAACATCTAGATCATGTTTTTAGACTTACCAAAGCTTTGTATGGCCTTAAACAAGCCCCACGAGCATGGTATGATAGACTTACTGGATTTTTGCTTCGAAATAACTATGTTAAGGGAAATGCAGATCCAACCCTTTTTATAAAGAAAGATAAGAAAAATGTTTTGATTGTTCAAATTTATGTTGATGACATTATATTTGGTTCAACTCAGCAATCTTTAACTGAATCTTTTTCAAGTCTAATGAAATCTGAGTTTGAAATGAGTATGATGGGTGAGTTAACATTTTTCCTTGGTTTTCAAATTTCTCAAAAACCAGAAGGAACCTACATATCTCAACATAAGTATATTAAAGATCTTCTGAAAAAGTATGGTTATGACAACACTAAGAGTATAAGTACTCCCATTGGTACCTCAAATTCTTTAGATCTTGATGAAGCTGGGAAACCAGTAGATCAAACATCTTTTAGAGGTATGATAGGAAGTCTACTTTACTTAATAGCTAGTCGACCAGACTTAATGTTTTCAGTATGCTTATGTGCAAGATATCAATCCAATCCTAAGGAATCTCACTTAAAGGCAGTAAAAAGAATTTTTCGCTACCTTAAGGGAACCATGGATCTAGGATTATTTTATACTTCTGGAAATGATTTTGTTTTAAAAAGCTTTTCTGATGCTGACTTTGGTGGATGTAGAATGGATAGGAAAAGTGCATCCGGAACTTGTCATTTCTTAGAAGATTCATTATTTTCTTGGTCATGCAAGAAGCAACATTCTGTTGCACTCTCCACTGCTGAAGCTGAATATGTAGCAGCTGGAAGTTGTTGTGCACAAGTGTTGTGGATGCAACACACACTCACAGACTATGGCTTGAGTTTTACTAAAACTCAAATTTTGTGTGATAACACAAGTACCATTGCCCTAAGTAAAAACCCTGCACACCACTCCCGTGCAAAACACATAGATATTAGGCATCACTTTCTTAGGGATCACACACTTAAAGGAGATATTATTCTTCAGTTTATCGGAACGCAAGATCAACTTGCTGATATTTTCACAAAATCTTTGCCTTCTGATAGATTTGAATATATCAAACAGAAGTTAGGAATGATAATCGTAAGGTAATCTTTCTTAATTAACTTTCTGTTAAAAAAATCTCCATACAGTAATAAACTCCTTTTCATAGGGGGAGTACATTTGATTGTTTGGTTAACAAAGTTTTTCAAAATTTGTTTTCAAACTTTTCGGAACGAATATTTCTGGAATGGAACTTCCGGAACTACAATTTTCCAGAATGGATATTTCCATACAGAATACTTCTGGAATGAAAGTATTCGTATTGAAAATTTCCGGAATGGACAACTTTTGTACTGGGACTTTCATAACCAGATTTTCGTACCAAGTTTTGTTTTTCGTATTTTGTTTTTTGTATTTACTTTTTCGTATTTTGTTTTTCGTATTGAGTTTTTCGTATTTACTTTTTCGTATTGAGTTTTTCGTATTTAGTTTTTCGTATTGAGTTCTTCGTAGTCGTCTTTATATTACCCATTACGAATAACTTTCCTAAGCTAATCCGAAAGGTATGATTTCCTTACTGAAGTTTTCGTAATCATATTTTACTTGCTGGCAGTTTCTTGTATTTTGTTTTCGGTTTTTGGATTTCTTAATTCTTTATTTTAATAAAAACCTCAAAAAGATCGGATTCAAGCTCTCAACCGTCAGATTTGATCTCAGATCATTCTAAACCGTTAGATCAACCGAGGAAGTTGAACCGACATCCCATTGCCTATATAAAGGGGACCATATTTTCTAGTCCCACATCGATCTCAAGCT
The DNA here is from genome assembly GCA_963277665.1 of Viscum album. Classification (NCBI taxonomy): domain Eukaryota; kingdom Viridiplantae; phylum Streptophyta; class Magnoliopsida; order Santalales; family Viscaceae; genus Viscum; species Viscum album. The sequence goes on from OY728139.1 coordinate 483,719,856, forward strand.
TTTGTGTGCTGAAGCTCTGACTCTCTATTTTAAGGCCATTCCGAACTTCAGTCTTCTCCGTTCCGAACTTCTCAGAGACTTCAGATCCGAATGTCTGCAGAGTTAGCTTCTCAAGAAATGTCTTCAACCAAGCCTATTTCTCAGTGGTTAGTCTACAGGGAAAGGTTACTCCATCCGAATTTCTTCAGCAATTATGATTCCCTTATCTCAAAGAATATCAGGTTGAATGGCTGGGAGGATGTTGCGGTATCAAAAACCGGCAACCAAGATGAAGTGTACTCAGATTTGCTTGTTGAGTTTTATGAGTCGGTTGCTTTCTTCGAGGAAGATAATAGAGAGAAGTTTTCTTTCAAATCATATGGAAAGACATATAAGCTTTCTTACACCAAGGCTGCAAGCTTGGTAGGATTATCTTATGAAGGTGAAGCTGAGTTTATTTCGCATGTATTGTCAGATTCTTTGGGTAGTTTTAACAAGGAAAAGGCTTTAGAAACTCTCGGATTGGATGATGACAAGGCTCCGAAGATTGCAAGCCTATCTACAAACTTCCGGATGCTGGAGTTATGGGTACAAGGGCTTATCGTACCGAGAAAATGTGATAAGGATAGCCTGAAGAAGAGTGAGATATATATCTTAGATTTCCTGATAAATCTAAGAAAGTTCAACTTGATGAAGCATATTCTTCTTAATATTGAAAATTTGAAGAAGGGGAATCTGAGAGCTCAGATTGTAATGTACCCAGCAATATTATCAAAGCTCATAGTTCGGTGCCTAGAATCTTTCAAGGTAGCTTGCAGTTCTAAACCAAGGGTGTGCAAGATCATGCTAGTCAGCGATGCCACTCTTAAGAGAATGAATATAGCTTTTGACAAGAAGTCTGGGAAGTTTATTGATCTACCTCCTCAAGAAGAAGTGGCTCCGAAAGTTGCTGATCCGGAATCATCCAAGCCGGTAAGAAAGAGAAAGATGAAAGAAGTGGTAGTCGAAGCCGAGGAACCCAAGTCTAAGGAAGTCCACTCCACACCACCAAAGCCTAAGAAGAAGAAAACTTATACTGATGAGGTCGTAGCAAAGTGGAGAGCAGATAAAGAAACAAGAAAAGAAGGGGATCCGCAGTTCGGATTGGATCCTGCGGAGGCTAAGGCTCTAAAAGAGAAAACCGCTGATGAGCTTGAGAAGCAAGCAAAGGAGAAGAAACTTAAGAAGAAAATGTCAGAAGTCGAGGCTGTGCAAGCGTTGTTAAAGTTCAATGAAATGGTTTCAGCAACAATCCCAGTTCCGAGATCTTTCTCTCTGGAATCTCTACCTGAGACTCCAGGAAGAAATCTTGCTGCTCCGGAAGAGGCTGTTGCTACGAATACTGAGGAAGAAGAGCAAGTGGAACAAGTTGAAGAGGTTGCTGAAGGAAGTGGTGAGACAGGAGATGTGCTAAGACAAGTAGATGAGTATAAGGGAACTCCTTCGGAACACTTATCTCTCCGGACTTCAGAAGCTCAATCTTCAAAGCTAGTTACTCCTGAATTAGAAGAAGAGAAAGGGGAAGAAGAAGTTGCCTATAATGGAGAAGAAGAACAACTTTTACATGATATTTCCCAGATGAAAAACGTAGAGGTTGGTGTTCAAGAAGTTGCTAATGAGGAAGATTTTATTGTACAAGTTTCTGATAGTGAGAAGAAATCTCCGGAACAGGTTTCAATTCCGGAAAAAGATAAGGGAAAGAAAATTCTTACCGAGACTCCGAGCTCAGAAGTAAGAAAGAGGAAAGAAGCTGGTAGTTCTTCTAAGAGGAAGTTGGAGCTTATTGAGGAAGAAAACTCTCCGAGCAAGATTTCAGATTCGGAGTCATCTTCGTTGGGGCATGATTTTGTTGTCCAGTCTTTGAAAAAGTTGGTGGGAACCATTCCGACCTTATCTAGCATTGATTCACGATGCCAGATGCTTCAACATGCGCTGAATCAGAAAACAGACTCTGTATCCATGGTTATGGATAAGTGCGTTGAGATTGAAGCCCAGTTCAAAAATTTCTTTATTGGTTACGAAGCCCATAAAAGATCATGCAAGAGGATGACAAGTTGGTCTAAGAAAACTGTGGAAGAGATGAGGCTTTTCGATGAGTTTCAGGATAATGTTAAGGATTCATTTGAAACCGAGGACAAGAAGTTTCATGATCTGACTGCATCATTCGAAGAAAAGTTGACAGAGGAAAAGAATTTTCGGATTCAGGAGGTGAGAGATCTGAATGGGAAGCTCAATTCTGTTTCTCAGAATTGGAAATTTGAAAGGGATCATCGGATTGATTTTGAAAAGAGGATGAAGGCTCAGGAAGAGAAAATCCAAGCTCAGGAAGAAAAACTGAAGGCTCAGGAAGAAAAGATTGTAGCCCAATCCGATAGAATAGTCATCTTAGAGAAGCAAGCAGAAGAAGATCACAAAGACTTGAAGAAGATCAAGACGATTCTTAAGGGGCTCATGTCGAAGGAGAAAGATCCGAAATGATCAATCCGATCTTTTTGTTGTAATTCTTTTGTTGCTGATATTTCAAATCTAATGAGAATTGTGCTTGTTGTTTCGTTTGTTATTATTACTAATGTCTCAGGTACTTTGTTAAGTTTTATTTCCATTCCTTTCGATTCTTTTTGAAAATCACAAAGGGGGAGAAGGAAAAGATCCTTAAGAAAAAGAGGAACTCTAATAAGAGTTTATCAAAGGGGGAGAAAGAAAAAATACCCAAGGAAAAAGAACTCTAATAAGAGTTTGTTTAAGGGGGAGTTTTTCTTAAAGAAGACCTTCTTATAAAACATCACTCCGGAAATATGAATATAATCCTTAGAGTTTCAAAGCCTAAGGGGGAGTTAGTCGTATTCATCTATATTCTTAAACCAAGGGAGATAAGCTTTAATGTGTTTCTTTCGTCTTAGAATAGCTTTTTCGTAAGGATGTTTGTGCTTTCCAAAAAGGGGGAGATTGTTGAGTCAATAAGGTTTTCCTTATGACTTTTCCATTCCTTCTTGTTTTGAAAATCACAAACACCTTATCTTTAAGGAAAATTGCTTTTATAAGGAAAATTGCTTTCTTAAGGAAAATTTATTTTATAAGGAAAATTTCTTTCTTAAGGAAAATCGCTTTTATAAGAAAAATTATCCTTATCATTTTTTCATCCATATTTTTCTTAAGTATAAGTTTCGGATTCATTTTCTCGGAATCATTGAAACTTTGATATAAAGCATTCTGTTTTAGGATTCAGATTCTGGACAAGAACTATAAGGAAGTTTCATTCCGAATTCCGGATATGAACTCTAACTAAGTTCTATTTCAGATTCAGGATACGAATTCTGAAGAAGAATTCTCATTACGAATTCCAATGAAGAATTTCCATTACGAATTCTAATGAAGAAATCTCATTCCGAATTCTCATTACGAATTCTGATAAAGAATTCTCATTACGAATTCTGATGACGAATTCTCATTACGAATTCTGACAATGAATTCTCATTACGATTTCTGATGACGAATTCCTATTCCGAATTCTCATTCCGAATTCACCTATTTTACAGAATCTGATTATCTTTGTTTTATACACTCTGAATTTATTCATTCCGAACCTTCACTCCTAAATTTCTATTCCGAATTTTTATGTTAGAGTTTAAAACGATGTCGTACATTCTGTTACACTTGTTTTGTTATAAAACGATGTCGTCCATTTTGTTATAAATTAATCGTTGTCTAAGTGACACGTGTACAGGTCCCTCCGAACTTTAAGGAAAATATGACCGTTGGAGAAGGAGCTGACCTTACCTATAAATAGGAGCTCATTTGAAAGAGCTCGGTGCTGAAAGGCTAACAGATCTTCTACTCATGTGATTACATGCTTGAAGTGATTTCTAGAGAGAGAGGCTCTTATTAACTCTCAAAGCTTCGTGCGACTCCAAATGTTGATGAATACATTCAAGGGCTTCCGGGGATAGGAAGACAGAGGTTGCCGACTACCTTAAAGTTCGAGGGCTTCCTTGCTGAGGAGGACAGAGGTTTCCAACTACCTTGAAGTTGAGGGCTTGCGGGGATAGCAAGACAGAGACACTGATCTTCGTATCGAGGGCTTACCCTGGTGTGGGTAAGACAGACTTGCTTGAAAGTATAAATCAAGGGACCTTTATCCAAGGTTGTTGGATACCCTTCTCTTTGGGTTAAAAGACTTATATCTTGTTACTAGTAGTTTTACTACTTGTTTTTATTCCGCTGCAATTTGTATCTTAAGGAAAGTATAACTTTCTTATACTTCCTTACTTACTCTGATTCATTTAGATTCTATACGCTTTAAGGTAGAATCTCATATTGTAACTTTTGTTCAGTTTCAAATTCCGGAACCATATTTTCGGAACCTACTTTTGGAATCTCTTTCCAAGTTTAGTTCGGTGTTAGAGGTGTTGTGAATTTACTTAGTTTAACTTTGTTAAACTTAGTCCTTTCCTTTTCTAAAGGAAACTTTAGTTATTCATAACTAACTTTAAAGGTTCCAAAGGAATTTTTAAAGTATACAATTCACCCCCCCTCTTGTATATTGAGCATCTCATATTATTTTTCGATCCTACACCAATTCCTCCTTAAAGAAAGATCCCAAAAGTATAAGAATGAAGGATCTAAGCCCAAAACACATATCATAAATTGGTCCTAGGGAACTAGTATCTCAATACCTAGCTTCTTATTGAAGCATAATCCTCCCCTATTTTCTAGGAATCTAATATGTCCTCCATACCTACATGATCTCACCACTCCAATACTAACTCTCACACATCCCCCATCATTGACTTCAATCCCTATAGGATCCTCTAAATCAGGAATGTTATCATAGTCCAAACTTATTAATCCCCTCAATACACCTAGTCCCACTACCTAGGGACTATCCCAAGTCACCAAACTCCCAGCACCATGGATTTTTATTTTCAAGTCTCCAACACATCATGTGACCCACACCAGAGTCTCATCTCTCATATCATATGGGATATCTCTCATATTAAAACTTATAGAAAATAGCTCTCATAATACCTCATCAATTCATAAAGGTATCACCCAACACATAAAATTCTCCAAGACTTACACCACCCTCATGAGGGTGTCACTTTCTAGGCATGATGTAGATAGTCATGTCACCAGTTTTTTGTGGTCTGAAACCTCTCATACAAATTTAACTAGCCCAAAGAGAATACACTTAGGATACCTATACTATGTTATATATCATAATACCACCAAAGATCACCTTTTAGATAAAATTTCACCCCCACACCTTGTTAACATTATCGTAGAGCAGTTTTAAATTACAAACTTGGAAGGAAAATTACCTCAAGTACAAGAGGATAAAAATCATCCTATATTATCTTCCCTATACATCCCAATTACCTATCCATTATACCTGAACCCATTCACATGAATATAGGCAATTAGTCATACATTAACACCCATATGGAATTATATTAAAGGGAAAACCTACCTCCGCCAATGTTTTATCACCCAATCCAAGCTTCACAACACCTAAGATAATTTATTATATTCCTTGTTCAATCCCATTCCACAACCCAATATCCTAATTGAGACCACACTCCACAAATAATTGATTATAACAATTATAATTAGTTATTTAGTACAATCCAATGAGGAATAATGACTGAAAAACTCATCGAGAACCATCATCATGCCTAAGCCTTGACCAACTTAACCTAGAGCATCTAAAGACCCCCCCCCCCCCCCCACAGCACCAACCTGAAAATAATAACTAACCATTAAAACTTGTTTGTATGCCAAAATAATTAAATTTAATCTAAAATTTTATAAAATCTAAACATCGTGACATACCACACCAAAATAGAAATAATTGACATGTAGATGGAATCTCGGTACATCCTATAGATAGACTACATGTAATTCCCATCTATTATGGTCAATTATACCATTATATTTTAGAATAAAAAAAACCACAAAAAAGTGGTCAAAATTAGAGGGATGCAAAGTAAGGTTCTGAAAAGGAAAAGAATGGGAAATATCAATCTATATCACCATTAGACCACACCTGGATTCACCCCATTTCAAGGGTGATTAATGAAAATTAATAATGGGGATATAAACTATAAGTTTCCTCTATTGAGTCTCACTCCCTTCAAAATCCCAATGCACCCTGAAGCGATAAAAGATTAAAACACCCCCATATAAAAAAAAGCAACCTAGGCCTCACCGGCTAGCTGCTAGGCCTCACTAGATATCTAGTGGATCCACATTTAAATAATTGAGACCAAATATGGCATGGTGCACCTATTAATCCCACTGACTAGCCAGCGGTGGCTCACCAACTAGACAATGGCCTTTTTACAAAATCTTAGCACATCATCCACCCCAAGCCTTCATATGGTGCTTCCTCGAACCCCAAAGTCACCTCATGAGCCTTGAACCTCATCCAAAAACCTTTTTGAGATGTCCAAACCCTCATAAATGTATTTCAAGTCTCGTTTTAAAAAAACCATATATAAAATAAGAATTTCAATTACCCTTGAAAATTTTCATAACGTAACGATGTTAGTTATTAAAAACTACCCATTATAACACAAATATTCTTATAAAATACATGGAAAACCTAGAACTATATCTATAAAACTACTTATATCATAAAACATCGATAATTCACCAATTTATATTTGGAAAACTCAATTGTGCTTCCTCTTCTCAACATTAAACACCAAACACACTATTCACCAGAATTCATGTCATCTTCTTGCTTCTAACATGAATATAGGGGTAGTAATCACCACTTCCATATATCCTAACACACATCCTATTTTTCATCAAATTCATTATAAACCATATGGTGCTCCACACTATAAGGTTCTATTCATAATGTACAATTCCATGAAATGGAGCTCCACACCACAGGTACCACCTACCAAAAATATTCTTATGGTGGTCCAATAAACTACTAATTGTGTTCTTCATAATTATCTATATAGTTTCTACCTCCCCACACTTTATTCCACATCAAAACACAAGTTGTAAATCCTCTATAATACTTCACCTAAAATGTTTGGTTTCACTTGTTAATACAACACTACAACACCAGATCATGATTCCTTAACACCCATAGGCATTGTAGAATCATCTAAGAACCCACACCAAATACTTAAATTTTCTCCTGGTGTGTGTCCATAGTCAATTAACCAATAGTATTATCCAACCTCCATCCTCCCACTCTGAGCACTGGTGCACCACCAGTTTGACTTGCTCCTAGATCAAACCAAACCACGTAATTCCAATGCCAATTTACTGAATCCAACTTCCAGTTCATTCAAATTCTGAATCTGGTATTTACTGAAGAACTAGATCACATTTGATCTTTCTTCACATCGAGCCTGGTGTTGCCTTAACGATCCAATGATCGATCTCACCACACTATAACCATCCCTCCATGAGGGTTATTCTACCATGACTAATATGGAACTCCCCACCATAGGAGTATAATCATCATCACCCAAAGAACCCAAATCCCCATTCTCCATTGCCTAGGATTCATCCATAACTAAATGTAATGATTTGGAATGTCTATCATGATCCTAATAGATATTTAACACCAAAAAAAACCTCTCATTTCCATCTCTTCAAGAACATCATCTAACTTATAATGGTGTTCACCCCGTTATGTAGTTTACCTTATAATGATCCTCAATAACTGACAAAAATATGTCCAAACACCATACATTTGTTTCTACTCCAAATATATCCTCTCCAATATCTGATAAATATTTTCAAGGGGAAATATATGATATACCATACTATTGTACCCCAATCATCTTTCGAGGTCACCCCTCACTATAGAGGGACATCTCCCATTTTAACTTGAAACCTCCGGCCACCATTCCCAGGATCCCATTACCACCTAATAGTTTTTAAATAACTCAAGATCATCAACAACCCAATAATTTTCCAATGCACTAGTACATAATTAATTCATTGATTTTCAAATCATCCATGAATTTTGGGTACTCAGTATGTGTCGTCCCTCACATATCGATACGTTTCCTAAAAATCTTTTCTAATGATTACTCACCTCCTTAGGAAAGTGTGATTTTAAAATAACCTAATCATGGGTTATTCCCTACTATATACCTAAATATAACCCAAAATCAATATATGTATTCTATCATTCAACCTAATCACACAAACTAACTCATTCTTTAATAAGTCGGGTCATATATAACTTAGGCTCACCAACCATACTCATTGATCTTGCCACACACTCAGGTCATTCGCATGAAATTGAAGTGTCCTCAATGATCCTGTTAAAAATTGAGGAAATATCCCATGAAAAGATCTATCATAATTCCACGTACCACCTTATTACCATTCCAAAACCACCAGAATCTATACACACTCCCACCGCGCCTACTAAAGTGCATCCCAATAACCAATTGACATATAAATACAACAGATCACACCCTTAAACCTCAACCTCAATACCATAAATTCTCAAATATATTTACATTTTTAAATACCAAGGAATATCAATCATTCATTTCCTCAATCCTCTCATGGTTTTTTCATCTAAAAGGAAACTCATGATCATTATTGGATCATTTCTCAAGCATCTTGTTCTTATACCAAACCTAATACGGTTACACCAATTAGGCATCCAATATTTATTATGGGCACTAAGGTTTCTTTCACATACCTTAATAAAGTAAAAGCATTCCATCACCAAATATCATCATACATTAGGGTCCACATGACCTTCCATTAAAAGAAACCATATGTGGTTTGTTTGGGTAGAATGCCACCAATATGTTACACCATAAAATATTGCATAAGTTGTAATTGAAACTTTAAAAAAATGAACCATGTCATTATAAAATCCAATTACATGAAATAAGGTAATTAAATGTGAACCTACATACCTAATATTGATGAAAAAACAAGTGACTATTTTTAATGGCCAAGAGATAAAACCCATAAATTGTTTCTATAGAAAACTCATCATATTTAATTAACACCTCATCCATAATAGCATAATGTAAAAATAGTAATCCAATACCCTTGGTAACTATAAATTCCCACAAGAAAGGTGTTCATGACTCATGAGTCTTAGTTCCATCACAAGATTTGACACATTACAAATCCACTAATCCATCATCTCCCAAATCATAAAACATGAAATATCATTGATACCGGTTTGTAATTCCCTAAACCTTTCCCACATAGTACTGCTCAAACTATAGTGACATAGGACCTCAAATGAACCTCCATGTATGATAGATAAAGAAACATAGAGGTGAGATACTAATCCTTATAATGGGGAGACTAAATACTCAATTTAGAGTCATAAAATCAATGGAAAATAACCAAATATCCACAAAACATAATCAGATTATGCAGAAATAAATAACTACAATTATGTAATAAATTCCATGTGGATTTCATATAAGAATACATCCCTAAAAAAATAATGTTCCCAAATACAAAATAAAACAAAAATAAAATTCATTCACATTTTCCCTACTATCATCCCCAGGCCTTACACACCTTGTCTCTACATATGCTCGAGTTGTGACATATTTATCAACTATGCATATTGTAATTAACTTAAAAGATGACATGGGGTTTGTACATGAAATGATGTTCTTATATAGAGCATGAGAAAAACATATCAATAGGGTTTCACCAAGTTCCCCTAGTATACACTATCAAATACATAAGTGTATGATGAATAAAATATCATGTCACATAAGCACCTTGGATATCGTGTGATAACCAAGCCAACATGACATCATACACATCAAGTCACTTTGATCTGACCATGCCACCACAGTACCAAGTAATACCTTCCTCAATTCTATGAAGAAATAATGCTCATCATATCATCATTTCATCACACTAATTCCCATTCCATACCTAAAGACTCTGGGTAGATCAGCATCCAAAACCTCAACCCACTACTTTTAGAAACTAGGCATAGTCACACATCAATATCGCCACCCACTTCCAAATCTCTCTATATTGGGTCCACCACTCTCATAATGTCACCCCATAACCCATCACCTTGTGTTTTATTTAACCCATTCCAATTAGGAAGAGTCTATCTATGTCCATCACCCCACACCCTCTCAACTAGGATGGGGTCATCCAGGTGTTCTCACTCAAGGATAAGGTCCCTTCCACGTCCATTTACCTGTCACATTGGGTATATCCCAGACACATTCACACCAACCCAAGACATGTATGGTATGTTCCTTGATCCAATACCCAAAGCCTCACGGCATTTTAATCACACCAACCCATCTCCACATACTCTAGGGAGGTCACCTCAAGCATGCCAGCCCATGCCTCTTCATGGAAAGGTCCCATGAGCATAATCATATAGGGAAATGGTCTGAAAAATAGCTCACCATCTGGTCATAGGGTAATAGTCTCTCTATTATTATTCCCCCTTCCTAGCATAATGCAACTCACCTATCTTGGCATCCACTAGGTCCACCACACCCGCATTGTCTCAACTCACTAATACCATCAACCACTAATCACCCATCAATGAATTCACTACATGAAGGCTCCTATAACATAGAAATATTAGCCCAATACAACCTCATCAAGATCCTTAACATACATAATCCTATTACCCAAGGACTTTCCCAATCATCGGCACCCATCCCCTTAGAATCATAATGCCAAGTCTTGAACAATTACTGTGGCCAACATGTATGTCCCATATTTAATATATTTCCATAGATCTCTCAGTAAACCACTTAGAGGAAACACCTATCATCACACCTCATCTATTCATGGAGGATTCATCCAATACATGGTATTTTAAAAGCCTCAAACCACTCTCAGGAGGGTGTCCCTAATCCAGGATGAGAAGAACAGTCATATCACCCATCATCACTAGGAATAAGCCTCCCAAACTTGTCCAACTCAGCCTATGAGAACTAACCATGGATACTTACACTCAATTACACATACCAAGACTACTCAATGTCACTTATCAACCCAAATTTCACTCCTTTACCTTTGAAACATTGTCACCGGTGGTTTCCAATTTACCAAAGTCTTAACAAGAACTTACCTCAAGTATAAGAGGTTGAACTCCATCATATATAATCTTCCCAAGGTATCTTTTCTCCCTATCCATTCTAACCTAACTCATGCATATGTATATAGTAAATAATTAATTCCTAAATAGATATTTGGGTTTGTATTCAAGGGGCCACATATATTTTTTAAGGAGTTACTTACTAATACAAACTCCACAACACCTCGTCTTAGCATATCCATGAATTATCCAAGCCTATAACACCAACAAATCTCATGCCTCATGTTTCAAATCATAAATAATTAATTATAACAATGAAAATTAATTATTTAGTCCAATAAAAAGATTATTAATAGATAAATAACTCAACAAAAACCGTTATCACACCAAAATATTGACTAACCAAAACTGGAGGGTTTATAGTACAACCCTGGCACCATCCTGGGAAAAATTCCTAACCATCATCACTTGGTTATACAAAAAAAAATATTTAATACAAAAATATTAAAAATCTCACTGTAGTAAAATACCTAAAAAAAGGAAAGAAAGAGTATGGAGATGTCATCATGGGATGTCCTCTAACTATGATGCATGAAATCCCCATCCATATCGATTGATTCCACAAAGTTTTGATGGAATAGACATCAAATCCCTAAATGAAATCAATAAAATCAATTAGGTAGTGATGGGAGGTTTATGAATGGAATAGAAACATAAAAACTCACCTTGAATCATTACTAGAATTCAGCAAGATTCACCCCATTTCATGGGTGACTAAAGGAGATAAGTCGGGATATCATCCAAAAATGTCCTCTCTCAAGTCTTCTTACCAAAAAAAATCATGAAACACGACAAAATAAAAAAAATACAAAAAAATTACCAATTAAAAAAATCAACCCAAGCCTCACTAGTGAGTTGGTGGCTCCACCATCTGGTGATCCTAGTAATGAGAATTTACCTTATTTATCTCACCGGCTATCTGGTAGTGGCTCACTGAGTATTCATTATACTCTGTGCTAAATTTCAGCACATTTACCACCCTATTCCTTCCTCTAAAAATTCCTCATAAAACCGGGTTACCTCTGAAGCTTTGAATCTCATCAAAAAATGCCTATTTAGATTTTCCAAACTATTCAAACCTCATTCTGAGTCTGCTTTATCAAAACAAACCATTCACCAAACAAAAAATTAAATTTCCCTTGAAAATTTCTAACCCTTAATGACTTGGGTCATTAAAAAAGGAACATTAGACTTTTGTTTTTTTTTAAGTTAGGGAAGATCTATATTCCATATGTTATTATGATATCTACTAGGCTATAGATTTTGATTATTTAAAATCCATATATGGTGCATCTTTCTTCTCTGGAAAAAATAATTTTATCTAGATTAGTAAGAAATGGGAGTGTGTCTCCTATAAAATAGTAGATGTTGGAAATAGTATAGCTATCATGGAATTTACAATGTTGACATATTTGAAATAGAAATCGGAAGCACGTAAAGATATCTTGTGGAAACCAATGTCAAATAAATTTGAAAATGAGAGTGTTATTGAGTTAATATGGAATCTAGTTCAACACTCTCACACAAAGCATATTAAGATCTGTTATAACATTATAAAGGATAATGTCAAGTAAAGAATTTTAAACTAGAGTTTTCTGGAACATAAAATCAACTAGAAAATATATTTACCAAACCATTAGATAAACTTGTGTTAGAGAAGAATACGAGGAACCAAATAGTTTATCCAATTCCCTAATTCCAATAAGGTTAAAATTATTCCCTCTTCCCCATTATACCAGATACTTTGTTTAGATAATGTTTGTTATTATATGAATTTATCTTAAGTTGGTTATAATAGTATATGGTAGACCCTATCAATATGAACATGGAAACTAAATAAATGTTTTATTTATGATTTAGATATAATTTTAGTAATTAAATATTTCTCTGGTTTCATATAATGATCTTTGACTCGTATAGTCTTAGAGAATTTATTCAAATAACTTTGCTTAATTTTTAGAGAAGTATTAGTTTCAATAATTTTTTCATATGATCTAAATTAAAATATTAGAAACCTTTTAAATTTAATATCAAAGGGTGTAAAATATTGCAGGGATAAAGGGGGGAATGTAGATCAATGGGGGTATGATAAAATGAATGGAATGGAAAGGAATATATGGAGGTTTGATAAATAAGTAGGATTAAAAATAAAATCCAAAGGGTGGGTTGTTGTATCTATATAATTTAATTGATTTATTTTTTATTAATTGAAATATAGCTTTAATTTTTGTGGTATGTGAATATATTTGGAGTTAATTTTTAGTGTTTGGAATTATAATCTAGAGAATCTAGCATTAGTAGGAACCAGTTAAGGTAAGAGCACAAGGGACACTCTATTAAAGTGGATGCATCAGTAAAAATGGAAAATTCTTAAATTTAGTTATATTGTAGTAATTTTGGTAATAAAATTAATGAATAATATATATTAATCACTTGGGGAATATTTAAGACTAATTAGGCTTCAAGAAGTGAAACATATGTTTTTTCTACTTAGCAAGATATTTGAGGAAACTATTTCATGTCATGACATATTGTCCATTCTGTGAATAGTATTGTTAAATTCTCAGTGGTTCTTATAAAATTTAGGATTACAACATCATGGTATAATATTCACATAGTGATTAAACTAATAAATCTATTATATTGTATCTAAGAATAAAAGTAAAATGTTGTGATAGTTAAGGATAGGGTTGTTTGGAAACAAAAATCAAGGTCATGCCATGAATCTTTTTCCATGTCGTGTTACTACTGAAAGTTGAAGAATAACTATAGAAGGAACTGATATATCATGTCATGATATATTTCATCACATCATGACTATAAGAATTTGGAGAATCTAAATAGGTTTGATAATTTGGCTTCCCTAAGTTAGTTGGTTAGTTTTTAGTGCATCTATCAACTGCCAATTTGAAAATAAATAGTGGGGATTATTTAGCTAATGATCTAATGGTTGTGTTTTAAGTTGAGGTAGATGGAAGTTAATTAAAATTTGAATTTTGAATTAAAAATTCTTTGGTATATGGTAATTGGATATAACAAAGGATGTAAGAATAGAGAATTTAGGGATATTGAATATGTAAAAGAATAAAAGGAGAGTGATTTAACAGTATAATTTATTAAATATATTGAATTATGTTATGAAGTATAATTACACTAGTTTCCATTCAAGTTTAGGATTTTATGTAAAGATTTGTTTTTTAAAATATTAAATATCTTTAAGTAATGAATATATCATCATGGAGAATACCCATTGTAGTGTTTTTTTCAGACCTTTGATCGATATCATTTTGAATTTGACCTATATTTTGACATTATCTTTTTTAACCCTCTTGAAAAAAATTGAATATAAGGGAGAAATATTCTATAGAACTTGTATGAGTTTTATTTTTGTCCTAAGTTTCTTAATCAAAACTAATGGATTGGTTATTAATTGTAATATAAACACATTGTTGATATGTGATACTTAGATACAACCCATTGTGGGGGAACCAAGTAAAACTCTTTGTGACTGTTCAAATTTATTGTTCTGATTTTGGGAGTGATTTTTGATAGATTAAAAGTATATTTTCAAATACTAAGATAATATCCGATTTAATTTTAGAAAAGAATAAATTTAAAGGCACCATAATTCACAACCTCCCCCTCTTGGGGTGTTTAGTGGGGACTCAAGTTATAATAGTGTTTGTTTATTATATATCATATGGTATGACTTGGATATGTCCAAGTGTATGAAAAACATGATGCAAATGGAATGTTTCATTACTAGTGGTATATCATTTATTTTGATATGTTGAAATAATTTTATCACTACTTATCAGTCATCTTATATAACCTAGCCATATCATATGGCATTTTGAATCATAATGTACAATTCACATTACACCCTATGGTTCATAAGGGTTTTTAATGTTAAATGGTTATAATTTGGATATCCTTCACATTTTTATTATTAATAATATGCTTTATATGATGAAATGGTCAGTAGAATAGTATTATTTAAGGGTTGAAAAGGGTTTGTAACTACATGAATGGCTCATATGTTTCATAATGTTTGATAAAATGTGTGGTCACTTAGGATGAATAACATAGAGCAATATAAAATGGCTACTATCCTCAAGATGATTTGGCTCAAGCTTGTCAATATTTTCTTATGGTTCTATATTAATCTATCTTTATCCACATACCTTTTACAATTAGAGGTACTGTCATACTGTAATAGTTATGGAGGGTTCCCCCCAAGAATCAGGTGATTCATAATTATCCTTTGGATACACCATGGAAGAGGGATTATGTTAGATGCTTTTAAGGGATCATTATCAAGCATATGATTGAAGATGGTTACAAAAGGTATTTTATGAAAGTTAAAAATTTTATTTTATATATAAATTATTTTAGTTTTAGAAATCATGGTGATATTTGGAATATAAGTTTTATAATTTCTTTAATTTCATTGAATAAGTTTATTATCCTTATAAACCTTATATTTCCTCTTTTGGATATAATGGTTCCTCATCATCACATAAAGTTGCAAACCTATTTTTGGTTTTTATCTTACTCTATGACTCCTTGAGCTAATATCCCCTACTATTTTGAGTCTCTCTTTCCACATTACTTTGTATCACTAATCATAAATACATGTATTTGTGTCCTTATCTTTTACACCAAAAGCAGTAGCTTTCAAAAAAAATTATATTGATTTACACATGTCTATATTTATTACTCTTATACATATAGGTACATATTTTTTATAAAAAAATGTGTTTTGGGTATAACCCACCTTTCCACAATAGTAACACCTTATTTGAGGTGTATTCTAAAAATTATCTATTTTTGATCTAGTAGGATTTGGGCTTCTAGAAAATCAATTTTCCTTTGACAAATGGGTGCATTTTCCTTAACCTCCACCATAGTCGATTTTTTCTTATGATCAATCCCCGTGCATGATTTAATTTTTTGGTAGGAGTTTTTTAGTTTTAAGAAATCAACCAACTTATTTATTGGATCTCCATGATTTCCCCTTACTTCCATCATAGCCAACATATTCTAACTTCTCGATCTCATCCTATGTGTCGTGGATATTTCTTGATTTTTAATCTTTCATCTCATTTTAAATAATCCTCATTCAATCTTCTCAATCCTTTGGACCATATCCTTTACCATCTTAGTCAGTTCATCAATAATCTGGTCCTGCTTCTTAATTTTTAGTTTTGCGTCAATTACTTTATATGGGATTTTTATATTTTCATATTTAATATTTCTAATATTATCTTTTTATTCCTAAATATGTTGTATATAATGTTTTTCATCAGATTCCATAGAATTTACCTTCTTTATTTTGGTTCTCAAAAATTTTTAATTCCTCAATAGTAGCCTCTAAGTGAACTTATCTAATACACTCTCCACTTTAACATCATCATCACCACTTCATTACTCAAATAATGGTTTGTCTATAATGGACACAAGAACATATCCATTGAGATATTTCCAATTCCCAATCTCTAGAACTTTTATTCCTTCTAATTTTTAGTCTTAGTATAAAGAAAATTTTTCTTCTTAAAGAAATGATATTTGAAAATCCCTTACCTTTAACTTACTTGGAATATTTCATCATAGGAGCATCAACTTCTCTATTATCATGGAAATTCTTTGGATATTTAGTATCAAGGTTCCAAACCTTTCCACAATGAAATAAATAAAGGATAATCTTCAATTAAAACATTAATTTTCTATTTTTTATATTTTCATAAAGTAATTCCATTATTTAATCGACCTTTATTTTTTAGAGATCATTTTCCACCAAAATATTATTCATCACTTTGAATGAAACACATGAGATTTCTTATCTATTGGTAGTTTATTATAATTATTCCATATTTAATATGAAATAATAAAGTGTTATAAAAAAAGGTGAGTTTGTTGTCAGATTTTTTTCCATCACAGAATCATAATTTATAGTTGGAGTATATACAAAAATTAAAGAGCTAGTTATGGGAGGAGGTTCATATAAGATGTAAATATGGAAGCACTTATGAGGAAATGAAAGATCATACATGATTTATATATATTCCTAAGGTCATTTATTTTGAAATTAGGATCATAAATCTTATATAATCATTTGAAGTCCAAAAGTGGTGTTAAAAGAAGTGGTTATAGTTGTTTCGGAGGATGTGTTGAAATTCCAAAAGGATTTAATATTAAAAAATATAGTATTTTTTCAGGAGTTGGATCTAATTTAATATTCAATTTTTTTAATATTGTGATATTTTTTATGATTAATTCTTGTTTATTAGTATTATTCAAATGTTTGTGGTAAATGATGTTTATTAAAAGAATCAGAAGACATGCATTGTTCCATAGTGTTTTAAATGAAGAAATAGTGTAGGGTTTTGTAATTTCAAATATAATTGATTTTTAAATGATGTATGAGATATGTAGTTAAGTTTAGAGTAGTGTGATATATATAATTTTAAGCTTATTCAGAGTACTTGTGTTGAGAAGATAATTTTATGGAAGTCAATGTTCCACAAGTTCCTAGATTTTGGAGAAAAGGGGGTAGTTTTGAAAAGTTATTAGAATTTTTTAAGTTATAATAAGTTCAATGTTGATTATATTTTAAAGGAATGAGTTTCTCCTAAGTAAGTAACACCCTATTTTGGGTTTCACACTAGTCAATTCACATTATTGTTGGGAGGTTATGTGCAAGTTAGTTGTCATACCCAAGCAATGCATGCTATTCGGAATCATATTAGTATAGTGTGTTTGCGTTAGCTGAGTGTAAAACTTCATATTTGTTAGCCATTGTAGAATTTTATCTTCATGAAATACATTCCATGAAAACTAAAAGTACTCATGGGTTTAGTGAATTTATGGGTTTTCCAAGGAATATCATCTAACCAATTTAGTAGAAACTAATAAAAATATCTGATAAGGGATAAAGGCTTATTCATTACACTAGTCAGATACACAAAGAAGGTTATAGATGTTATGAGTAGGAAAGGATTCCCAATTAAAGGAAGTTATGTGAATGATGTTTCATAAATGATACTTGAGAACATGAAGTAGGGAAAATTGAGTCTCGTGAAGGTATTTATAGGGAACCATCCATAAAAAATTACATAATCTTGAATTTTAAATTAAGAATTAATTTTCTTACATTCCCAATGAACAACTTAGGTTTATAGTTTTATATAATTAGTTCATATCCCTTACATAAAAAAATGATACATTATAAAGTGGATGCTTCCACTTAGTAACCATTTTTTTCCATAATGAAATACTTTTAATATAAAACATGTTTTATTTTCATAAAAAATATTTAAGATTTTCAAATTAACTTTATCATTGTTTCTACCCATCATTTAACCCTATCAAATTTATTTTAAAATGTGGTATGTATAAAAAGTATATATAAGATATATATAAAAAATATTGAAACTAATTTGTCTATTTCAAAACTATAAGATCGTATAAGAGAGTTTTATTTTAACATAATAAACTTTTAGCAAAAATAATCATTTACAAAAACATGAAATAATATATAATTACAAATATTTTTCATAAAACAAATTATATAAAAACATAGAGGAAAAATAATAATAATGTGGGTCTCTTAGAAAATAGGATAACCCCTGAATTTTTTTAAAAAAACATGCCTTTTACCCTTAAAGGGCATAACCATTCTATTAAACTAAAGATAATTAGAATATAAAATAAAATAAAAAATATTCCCATGAAAATTAATTATCAATCGTAGAAAATTATTATAGGTACATTTCTACATCATCATTAAAAAAACCCACACATAAACCCTAACAAATAGAATAACCTACTCAGTTAATTCCAACATATTTCTCCAGAGAACATTAATATTAACCAATGCATTAGAGATATATTTATAGATCAACCATCATCATGAACAATATTAAAGGGACACAAAATCTATGAAACACATAAAATATTTCATTTACATTAAAAAATCTAATAAATTATTCACTTTAACCCATATGTAGAATCTTTTTCAGGCATCGCATAAAAAAGGATAATGATACTTATTCTTTTAAAAGTTATTAGAAAAATTTGTAAAAGAATGGGAAATGGGATTTTTTTGAAAACCAATTAAAATTTGAATATTTCATTCAAAATAGTGGAAAATTTATCTCATTCCATATATGTTAAAATAGAACATTCCTTATTACTTTTGTAAAGAAATTCATATTGTCCTGTATAAAATATGTGAAAAGATTCATCGTGAAAAACTTGAAAAGAAAGTAAAAAAACATGAAAACAATTTCACTCATAATTAATTTATTTCAATATAAATACATCAACAAAATAATTATAATAATATGGAAATGTAGAAAAATATTTAAAAAATATATCTTTAAAACATTAAAAATGAGGTTTTAAGGTAATGTGGCATATACCTCAAGTTAGAAATGTCAAGTATGTTCTTTATCTTCCTTAATAATAAACTTATGTTAATTATATACTTTCTTAAATAAAAATTCTCAAGTTTATTATTCATTTTATTTCATTTATTTCCATGTTATACTTAATTACTGAATCGATTAAGTTCACATTAGGCATTTTGAGAACATTCTGATTGTAAGCTTGAAACAGATATGGTAGGTTGACTATGGTAAAATATATCATTATTATATCATTTAAATAATATTAATAATGTTATAAATATCATTTTTATAAATTATTTTTACATTTATAACTAACCATATATGATGGTTATAAAAAATCAATTACATTGGACAACAGTATGTACGCATGATAAGTAACATTTCCATTTTTCAATGAACATGAGGGGAAGATGGTAAGTGTAATATTATGTTCCTAAAATGATAATTATATCATAAATATCATATTATTTCTTTAAACATAATTATATATTCAATCCATATTGGGTATTTATGAATAATAAAATACACCAGTTTGTGAGGCTGTTGTCTAAACATACACACAATCGATGTTTTTACTTTTAGTTGGGTTGATAAGAAAGAATTAGAATAAATATTTACCATTAAATAATTAAATTTAAATCATATATAAAATATTATTTAATTTTTATCTATTTTTATTAGAATCCATAAGAGTTGGTGATGAAAAATAAAATACAACATCTCATGGGAGGCAATCTGCACATATGCATAACCGATAGTTTTATTTTCCCTTAGATAGTTATGTAGATGAAAAAGGGTATACCATAAATATAATAGAATTAAATTATATGCTAGATAATTATTTTCTTATATTAAAATTTTTAATATAGTTTTTAGGATCTAAATTAATAAATAAAATGACAACACTTAGTTAAGAACTATACATCTCCTTCGGACATCCTCCTTAGGTTAATACCTAAAACCTTCTCAGGATGGTATTCTAATAAAATAAGGACCCCTAGAATGTGAGATAGATTTTATGAAGGGATATGGGTAGGTATTTTATAGGATAATAGGGTCCTAGATTAAGGATAACAAAGGAGATATGGTGACCTTTTATAATTGAGTGAGAGGACACTTATAATGTTTCAAAAGATTAAAATATAATAATGTCTCAAAAAAACAAATGGATCCAAAATTAGAAATTTTATAAGAATAGGTAATATAGCAGCCAAATATTTCCATAAAATATTATAAATACAATTTTTAAGTCATTTTAAGCCTTAAAACTTTATTTTTAACCCATTTAACCCATTTTAAATCTTACTATGGAAACTAACTTTTTTTTACCAAAGTTACTATTCCTGATGACCAAAAACAAAAGTGAAGTATATGCCAATTTTTAAAATTATGATTAAAATTTAGGATTCTCTTTCCTTAAATTCAATTTCTAAAAGTGGTTGAAATTATATTTAAAATAAACCTGAAAATATTATGAAAATAGTTTCCCATAAAATGCATTTTTAAGTATGAAAATGATTTGATAGAAAAATAAAGTGTAATGTTTATTTTAATGAATTTTATTGGATTATATTTAATCAGAAGTAATTTATTAAATTTTAAAAACATTATGAAATATAATATGACTTTATAAATACATGAAGAAAAGATAGTTTTCCTAAAATTGAGTATTTTATTTTATTCACCCAAACATCAACTTTTTCAAAAAAACAAAAAAAATCACTCAAAGATAATTTTCACTCATTGATATCAAAAATAATATCCTTTTTTCAAATTAAAATTATAAATTTTTAAAATTAATCTTTTAAATAATACCATATAATACATGTAAATAAATTTAGTAAGAATAAAATTATTTCCTTTTTTGATTGAAATATTACTTAATATTACTATAATGAATATTACTCTATAAAATATAATTCATGAATATTAATAATGTATGAAAATTATTTATTTTAAACATTACCTAGGTTGTTATAGTTGTTCTGTGAATAGAAGATGAGTAAACATAGATACACAATGACAACTTTGTGAACATGGGCTGAGTGAATGAAGAAGTATAAACATAGTTGTGTGAGTGATACATAAGAAAAGGAATACCTAAGTGAATAATAGTACCTGAACAAACTTACCTAAGAAATTATTATGAAGTAATAGTGCAAAATTCATAGCATAATTTAATATTCAATTCTAAAAGGGGAAGGAGGATATCATGTACACATTACCATATCTGATTTAATCTGAGATTGAATGATCAAGGAATATGAATAAGGAACAATGTAGATACATTTGGTTATAATATAAGTAAGGATATATGGTAATTCAAGTATAGAATTTTACTCATTTAGAAGAATAAATTTTTGTAGTTATGATATCATGTAAGAAAAATTTCCAATCCCCTTATTTAGGTGTTGATATAATCATAAAAATAATAAGGCTAACATAGAAAATATATGTTAAAAGAATAATAAAATTAGGATCCAAGATGCATGTTGAGTCTCATACTAAACAATTATAGATCATCATGTCATTAAATTATTTTAGAGACCCTCACATCAATAAACTGAGTGTTGTCTTCATCAACGTAGTAAGTAGAAAGAAGAAGTGCGAGTTTTCTTTGGATCAATAGTGCATATTTCCTAAACATTTTCAATAACTACAGTGGGTAGTATTAACCTCTGGTATATCAACACACCATTAGAATATATTCAATGGATTATCCCTTTTTGTTGAACCAAGTAAAATATTTATATCCAATATTTGATTTATATTTTTTTTATTTGTATTTGTTACAAGATGTGATTAGAAATGTGATAGGATAAGATATAGAACATGATCCAATCAATAAGGTAACAAGATCTATAAAACATAAATAACCAAAATTAGAGAACATTTTTAATTAATCCCCACCCTAATTCACTCCTAGGGTGCTTTAGGATAACCTAGTCGCAAAAAATGGTATCAAATCCAAAATTTTCTCTCAATATGTTCAATATCTATATCTGATTTTATATTTTTTTTAAACATGGAAATAATTATGGCACACCCTTTTTTTGATGGAAAATATTTTAATGGTTGTAAAAATTAAATTCTATTATTCATGTAAGATTATTGATAGGAGGTGATGGGATATATTCTTAAAGTTGTTGATTTCACAAATCAAAATGAAAGAGATAGTGATGTTAGGATTGAGAATATCATGAAAATAACATTTTATAGTGAAGTAATCAATAAAATATACCATTTTTATATTGTATTTTATATGTGGAAGAACTTAAATATTTTTTATAGAAAAATAATTTAGGTGAAATATATTTTGGTATTATCCTAAAAATATAATAAATATTTCCTTATGTTGAGAAGTAATATGAAGAGAAATAATTAGAAGACTCGTGATAAGAAGGAGAAAACTAATGAGGTAATTGGGATTGATATAAATATTAAATATACCTCTAATAATGTCTATAATGAAACTTATATATCTAATAATTTATATTTCTCTTTGGTAAAGTAAATTAGTGGTAATTCTATTAAGAATTAGAAAAAACAACTCGCCATCATTTTGGTGAATATTAATGTAGTAAATAATAAATGATACAATTCCTATATGAAATGGTGTATCAATAAAAAATCATTAATAAACTATAGCTAAAATTATTAAAATTGTTATTCTTTTTGAATAAAAGGTTTAAGAGAGTATCGGTGGTCGTAACTGTATTCATAATGAATATGGATGCAAAGATAAAGGAATAAAGTGACCTACTTGATCAACTTTCACATAAATTAGGAGAAAATATAACCATAGATAAATAACTAAAATAAAAAATTCCCACTCTCAAGACAAAAATTGAATAATGGATAAAATATGTACATGATCCAAGGTCTAGCTTATAGATATGGCTTCCCAACTGAATGAGAAAGATGAGAAGATCAAGGATCTTGAAAAAAAAATTGGATCCTCAATGGGAAAAGGGACTAAATAGATTCCCACTAGGGGATCCTCAATATGTATAGTATATAAAGTTCTAAATCTAGGATTCATAAGTAATATAAGGAATTATTCCAAAAATAAAAGTAAATTCTTTTAAAAAAAGTAACTATAGAGTGCTACTATTGTGGAGAATTAGGGCACAACATGAGTGTGTGTCTAAAATTATAAGGGATCAATGGTGGAAGGAAAACTAGTTTTTCAACATATCAATTGATAAATGACTATGTTAGGTATTATTTTAATAAGTGATGTTTTTTATGTGCTAACAAGGGCACATGTCAAGGAATTACAATTAAAAAAGATAAAATTTTCTTTAGGAGCTCCCCTATTCCTATGAAAAACTATAAGAGAGTTTAAACCAAAATAAAATTTTAAAGCTATAAAATAGATTTATTAATTTGAAGGAGAAAATTAGAGCTTAATTAAATGTGTATCAAGCACTATTTTAGGTTCACTCACAGTATCTCTCATATAGAGAAAGAAAAAAAAATCTAGAAGAAAATTGAGGAAGTTTCTCCAGTTGTTATTAATATGGATGAGCATGTCAATAAAGACTCCTTAAGGATAATAAAATCTAAATCGACTCTAATGAAAATTTTAGATAATATAAAAGAGGCATGCCTTGTTGGTTTTACATATCATAACATAAGGAAGTAGGTGAGAGTTAGTGGAGAAGTACTCCTATAGTGGAGGAAACGTTGTGAAGTATGTACGAAAAATAAATTTATGGAGAAAGCTTTCATAAGTGAGTTTATCTACATGATAGAGGTGTATCCCAAGTCTATGAATAAAAATAATCCTGAATAAAACTTCCATAATAAAAATTGTATGAGTGGTAAATTCCAAAGGAGAACAATTTGAAAGGCGTGGATGAAAGATGGAAACAAAGGGTTGGCTCATCATATACAATCACATTCCTCAAATTAAGTGTGTTTAGAGGTTCCCTTATCTCATTATATTTAAATGTCTCTAATCTATATTGGAAGTGTTATAGTATTAAAATGGATACATAATCCATAGTGTGATTTTCCTAAAATAATACATGTTATTGTGATGAAAGAATATGTGTATCATTTTGAGGAAATATGTGATGTGCTGATAGAATATAAATTTCACCATGGAAGTAAAAATATCAGCTTTTAATTATTTTTATTAATATTGAACATGGTATAAATGCACTGATCTGACTCAACTAGTGGTACAAATAAACCACTTTGAATTTCCAAAATAAATATGGATTTCAATGAGTGATGAGGAAGAACAAACTATATAAATCTGGATCTAAAGTAAAAATGTGCCTAGGATATACTTGAATGTTCAAGTGGTATAAAGTTATCTATGGTGACCAATAGGTGAAATCATCCCATATCTCAAGTGGGATTTGATAACTTCAAGAAAAAAATATAGTTGTAAGAGATAAAGTATCAAATTTTATTATTTTATGTTTATATGTTATGGTAAAAACAATGTAGTATAAGAGAAATATTTTCAAGACACTAATCTGCTGTAAGAAAAAAATTCATTATTGATAAGTAATTCCCCTAGGATGAAAACTATATCAATATATTATTTCAAGAGATGAAATCATTCAGAGGAAGTTGGTGATGAGTGTTCAAAGACTAACTAGCCTTATTCAATAATGGAAAACCCTGTGAAGAAGGGAAAAAAGGACATAAAGTGTTATCACAAGTTTATCAAAAACAAGTGGTATCAATTGATTAAACATGTTTATGTGTTAAATATATAAAAATAAAAATGTGCTATGTGTTTATTAATGTACAATATTTACATTGATAACTTTTATTTTATTGATTTAAACTCTGGTATCCAACACTGAGGTCTGATTCGATGGGATTAGAGAATATTCAAAGACTCAATTACAAGTGGTAATTTCACTCAATAAAAATGATTGAGTAAATTTAGATACAATGTACAAAGTGTTTAAAATATTGAAAGGGTTTAATATTAGAATAATTCTGTTCATTAAGTGGATTAGAGTTTTAAAATAAAATCTATAATTTTTAAAAAAAATGATATCAAACTACAAAAAATGATATAAAGGATAATTTGAAAAGTTTATGTTTCTCAATATTTGATAGTAAAATAATGGATTCAAAATCTGATGTTCTAGTGATGTTTTTGGAAGTGATAAGTAAAACCCAATGGTTTTGAATATATTTCTCAAATGGTTAAAAAATTCAAATAGTAGTTGGATATAAAATAATGGTTTTGAGTTAGATTAGAGTGGATTAAATAGAAAATGGTGAAAGAAAAATCCACTAAAATATATTTTTTGAGAAATTCTTTCATGGATTAAGGTGAGTTTCATATCAAGGGTTACTCTTATAGTATTCTATAAGAAAGGTGGGTAGTGTGAAAAGAAAATCTAGATGAGGGGGACACTTTCATTCATAATTTCAAAAGGGGGGAAAAGAGTTTGGAATATATACCTTTTCATTTTGATTCTAAATGGGTATAAAAATTTAGGGATCAAAAATATATAGCCCTATACCCATGAAAAAAAACTTGGAGGATGGATTTGCGACAATGTTGACAAAAAGTCTAAAAGGTGAGAATATTTTAACCAAAGGTGAGTTTCATGTTTGATTTTTTTCAATCATTGAATCCTGAATTATGGTTTGAGTATATTCATACATTGAATACTTGATTATATAATGATGTTCATGGAATAGGTACACGTGGAATCACTAATGACAAAATGAAAATAGTCATCTTAATTTCCTTATATTCTAAGATCATAGTTTTTTGAATGAGGAGAAAAAGTCTTATTGGATTATTTAAATAATAGAATTTTTATTTGAAGAAGTGTATAGGTTGTTTTTAGGATTTGTAGGATGTCTGGAAGAAGTTATTATTATAATATATGGTAGTTTAACAGAATGAGGATCCAATTAAATATCTAGAAGTTTTTCAAGATGTTGTGATGCATCGTATGATTTAGTCTAAATTATAAGTAGTATTTAAAGTTCGGTGGTAAATGAAGTGTATTGAAAAAATAATATGACATGAGTTTATCTAGTTTATTAAAAGTACAAAACTAGTATACATTTTTTAATTTGAATAGGACTTGATTTTTTAAGAAGTCTATGAGATGAAAAATAGTTCATAGAAGAGTGATATGAAGAGTATGAATCTTCATATGGAACTCATGTTGAGAATAACATCTGGTGGAATTCAATGTCTTATAAGTTCTTACAATTTTGGATAAATGGTATTAGTTTTGATAAATTATTTTCTATTTGTAAATTGGAGGAAGTTTAGTGTTGATTAAGGTGAAAAGGAAAGAGTTTTTACAAAGTTATTCATGCTGTAGTGGGTGTTCTATGCTAGTCAGGTCGACGCATGTTGGGAGTTTTTGTTTGAGTTTTGAATCACACTTGGATCCACACACAAATTAGAATAGTGCTTGTCAAGATGGTTCATACCAGCTGAGTGTATTACATTTCGCTATTCAAGCGCTGCATAATTAAATTTTTTGTGAATGATATGCTTCGAAAATCAGAATCATTTGGTATTTTAGTTATTATTTTGGGTTTTCCTACAAATATTTATTATTACTTTCATTATCAACTTATAAATAACTTGTAGAAGGGATAAACACTTAAACATCATTCTAGACAACTGCATGGAGAATGTTTATTGTTTTATACTTAATAAAATAAACCTTGGTGAAAGAAGTAGTGAAAAGGATGGTGTGTCAATGAAACAGGAGAGAAGGGAACTATGTGAACTATGATATAAAAAGGTAGTTCGTTGAGTAGGGGGTGACTGAATGGAGTTGTGTAAAAACAGTTCTATGAATTGTGGGTGAGTGAAGAAATTATCTCCAATGTAGTAACACAAATGATTCCCAAGTGAATACATATACAAGTGAAAACAGTACATGAGAACAATTACCTACTCAAATATAGAAAAGTATTTTCTATAAGGGTTAACTAGATTTGCATATTTGATTCTATAAGAATAAGGATGAGGTCCTATATGAATTTTCAAATCTTATTTAATTTGAGTGTGAAGGATCTAGTAAAAGTAAGAAAGAGAAATATAGTTATATTATATTGGAAGAGAAGGAACGAAATAGGGTAATTCTTGTTAGGAATTACACACATCTAAAAGAATGAATTTTTATACTTTTGATATCATAGAAGACAAATATTAAACCATCATAATGAGTTTTTGATATAATTAGTCAAAGAAGAATGAGATCTATAGTGACCTTATCTTTTCATACATTAACATAACATAACTTTTTATGAATACTTAAAATGTTATACAAAAAATTCCCAAAGATCATATTATTCTAGTTCCTTTGGAGACATGGATACATAAACACTAATACATAAGTTAGAAAAAATATCTCCCACTAGGTTCTTTTTTACTAGCACCATTATTAGACACATCAAACATAATACATATATTCATAAACTAGTGAATGAAACATAAAAAGGGGTGAGCTAAAATGCTCAGTAAGGGTAAAAAAGGGAGATATGTAAGCATAATCATGAGAATAAGGGAATGAAAACATGATCATAAAAATATAAGATCATACTATACATATCAAAAATCATATACATGAATCATAGAATAATGCTTGTCAATTCATAAGACATGAATCATAAGTAAATAAATAACATAAGCCATGAAATCATAACATAGGAATAAAATATGGAATTTTGGAAGACATAGAAGCATATATAATGATTTCCATAGTTGTCAAGGCATTTATTCCAAGGCCATCTTAGTGGACAAAGTCCTTTACTGAATCGGGTTCACACCCTGTTCCAGTCCTATATTACTTAAACGAGTTCACTCCTTATTCCAACCCTGTAATAGTGAACTGAGTTCATTTCTCATTCCAACCTTGAAAAACTAAACTAAGTTCATTTCTCATTCCATCCATCTCTATCTCAGAAGATATAAATCTTTACCCACTGAATTTTAGAGAGATATAGGTCTCACCCATCTCATAGTGAAATCATGCATACATGTTCCACAAGATCATAAATAATCATATCATAACTCTAGAAATGAATTCGGTATTATAAAAATTAAATCATATCATAACCTATTAAAAGATAAGGTTTTCATAATCATTTCATCATAAACATAACCTGTGAAAAGAAGCAGGTTTAAAAATCATATTACCCATGAAATAGAAATAGGTTTCATAAACATCATGTCATCAACAAATAATATATTAAGAGAAGTAATATGAATTGAAACACTAAATGATTTCTTCATAAAGTCATTAGTAATACTAATGTATGTTAAATTATAAGTGAAATAGTTTTTAAAAATCTTTTAAAAACATTTCTTGAGGAAGATATCCTTTCTGCATTGAATAGGGCTTTCTAAAACATAAAACATTTTTAAAACATTTTTCATTGAAATCATCTTTGAAAACTTATAAGGGAATCATTGAAAACTATAAAACGTTTCTAAAATCATTTTTCAATGAAAATAGGCTTCAAATATATTTTAAAAACATTTTTCAAAAATGATTTTTGAATACAATAGATTTTGGATTGAAGAAAGAGATGGTAATACTTTACTTAAAAACATTATCTTATGAACCAAAGATTGTAAAAACGGTAATAATACATTATTATATCTCGAATAAATATTGGAAAAAAATGAATCACTATTATTGAAGTATGTATTATGATATTTCATTAATTTAAGCATAACCATAAACAATCTCAAAAAGTGGTGAGATTGTTTCAACAAACTCTAATCACATGGTAACTTGGGATCACACTCAACATGTAAAAAAATGATATTAAATGAATATTAAAATATAATTAAAATAATTTTATTCATTATATAACATGTAAAATGGAAGTATATACACCTTGAAAAATAATTTTGTTTCATACCAAAACATGAGACTCAAAGATGGAAAATTCAGAAAAAACAATCTTACCAATTAGGTAACTTTTGAAACATAAACCCCCTAAAATAAAGATCATAAATAGGTATTTGAATACCTATAAATTTAATTATATTAATCATTGAATACATCCATGTTCATTATACACACCACATAAAAGGAATGTGTGTTGAATAAATCATGTATCTCAGGGAAACAAAAAGTGAGATGAAATCCCCTGACCTTGTATCTTGACACTCGTCATACTCATTCAACCTTGTTGTTGAATAAATATAAATTCATTATAAATAACTTAAAAAACCATATTATTATATCTAATACAATTTATGATTTGATTGTGACCCTATATTACCCTATTGTTAATAATCATATGTTAAGGTTTCAATTCGGGTAATATTCGCTTTATTCTTTACATGTGTCTTAATTTGTTATATCTTTGGTCCTTATACTTATATCATGACTACATAATTTAAACCAAGATATAAATATCATTTATATTCATTATATTTTTATTATAATAATCTATATAATATATAAATACTAAATGGAATACATCATTCATGGAGACGGTAAGTCGTACGTACGCATGAATGTTGTTTCCATTTTTATTGTTGTACTGAAAGAAAGAAAAAATGAACTATATGTATATAATTATATAATATAATTAAAGTTTAATTATAATTTTATATGTATCATATAATTTCACTAAACCCATACTTAATACATTCCATATAGTGTGTGATCAAATCACATCGCTTTAAGGGGGCGGTAGTCCACACATCCTCAAATGAAATTATCGTATTTACACCAAATCGAAAGTAGAAAATATAAGTTTTTAAAAAGGAATAAATAAGATTAAAGACATAATAAATATAATATATAACATATATAAATAGATATTTAATTTTAATTTCCACTTTGAGAGGCGGTAAAGGAAAAATGAATAATCATCATTTAGTGAGGCGGTAGTTCACCGTACACCTAAACAATATGTTCCGTACCCATTAGATGGAGGTGTGTGTAAGTTTAGGTTGAACCCTTAGAATAAAACAAATCCTAGTATGTTTTGTATAATGGTTTTTTTTTACAATCATGTAATAAAAATAGTGGGGGTGGAGAAGGAAAATAAAATAAAGGAGCTTGAGAGAAGGTGTTACATCTTAATCGGGTAACTCCTTTTCGTTTGTATTAAAAGGCTTCCTTGTAATAATTTTCGCCAAAAGGGAGGCTTAAAATATTAATAGAGGTATCTTGGGAATTTTATTTAGAATATATTGGATGAACCTAATTGGTTTTAGAGGTGTGAATAAGAGAGGGAGGTGGTGGCCTTGTATAGGGAAGGAGTCGTGGCACTCTTGTAAATATTTGAAGAGAGAATTCTACCCACATTATTTATAATGAAACTGGATAAAATAATGATCCAAATGAAATAAAAGTTAGTATAGGTTATAAATATGTCCATAAAATATCTTTTTAACAAGTTTATAGGTCATTTTGGCCCTTAAGGTTATAGTTTAGTCCCTTATTAAGCTTAATTTAACCTTAATCAATGTAATTAGTTTTAATCACTTTCACTAATATGTTTTCTCAAAAACTAATTTTACCATAAAATAAATCAAAAAATGTTTTGATTAAAAATATAGAATCTATTTTTTTTCTAACTTTATTCATAGGAGTGGCAGAAATTAACTTAAAATTAATCATGTAGAAAGGTCGACAATGTGAGGTTTTAAAGTAAAATGATCAAAAGTTTAATTTTTATATCTAATTTCAATGTGAAATTTTTTCCAATTACATAAATTGTATTAATTGATAAAAATATAATCTAATTAAACTTTTAAACTAAATGAAAACATAATTTAACCCTATATATATATATTATATGAAAAAATAAGTTTTGAATAAAAAAACATGTATTTTTCAATATTCGTCCAAAAATGAAGTTTCTCTGAAAAATACCAAAATTTCTTCCTAAGATAATTTAAAAATTAAAAATTAAAAAAATAAGTTTATTTTATAAAATTAAATTTAAAATGTTTCTGAAATGAATTTTATTGTTTTTCATAGAAGGACAGGAAAAGTAATCTGTTTGAGAAAATAGAATTTTCATAACTTATAAGGACATTACCAAAAAATATATCTTTCCTTGTCGATATGTTTTATTTTATAAATAAATTATAAATAATATTTTAAAAGTAATTATTACTATTCATATTACTAAGTTTAACAGCTAGTTTATAATTATCTCATTTAAATAATTATAACAACGAAATGGTGTTCTATTGAAACATCAGTGTTGTGTGTAACGTACACCAAGTCGGTATTGTGTGTAATATTCTCCCAGTCGGTGGTGTGTGTAAATAATGCTGATTCTATGTTTGGTGTATCGTACACAAATTTTTCTCCATGTAATTCACACCAAGTGAGTTCCATATAAAAGTAATGTTTGACTTAGTGCATTTCAAGACATAAATGAAAATTTAATTTATTTGAGAAAAAAAGCTCCATAAAAACTTAAGGTGTTATATTCTACCCCCCCCCCCAAATAAATTTCAACCTCAAAATTCATCACTCAAGTAAAAAAATGAGGATAATTATGCTTCATCATATTCTCAAGTTCCCACATAGCTTCCTCTAACAGATTATTTCTCCAGAAAACATTGACTAGGTAAATGGTATTATTTCATAGAACTTTCTCTGACCATTCTATAATTTAAACTAGTTGTTCTTCGTAAGGAATATCCTAATCCAATGGTATGACCTATGAGTTTAGTATAAGTGAAGGTTCAAGTGTATGCTTCCTTAGGAAAGATACATGGAACACATCATGGACTTGAGAGTGATTTGGAGGAAGTTCCAAGAGATATTCTATTGTCCCTATATGATCAAGAACCTCAAAGGGACAGATATACCTAGGGCATAATTTCCCTTTCTTCTTGAATCTCATAACTTTCTCCCAGGCTGAGATTAATAGAAAAAAAATTCAACAACTTAAAATTATAGATCAGGTCTTTGGTTATAAACATAAGTTTTCTACCGAATTTGAGCTTCCTTGATATGATGCTTAATGGTTCTATCCTTATCGACCATTTCTTCGGCAATCTCAAGGGCCCATAGCTTTCCTTCTCCAACTTCATCACAACACACTGGAGTACTAAATTTCTTCCCATATAGGTCTTCATAAGGTCCTATCTGAATGTTTTAGTGAAATATAATGTTGTAAGAGAACTCAACTAGAATAAGTTATTGATCTCAAAAACATTTGAAATCTACAGAACAAGATCTCAACATATCCTCTTGGGATTTCATTTTCCTTTTAGACTGACCATCTGTCTGAGGATGATAACCAGTGCTAAAACTCAATTCTATATCAAGTTCTCACTAAATAATTCACCAAAACTTTGAGTTAAACCTCATATATGGATCTAATATAATAGAATGTGGTACTCCATAAAACCTTACCACTTCCTTGATGTATATCCTAGAAACCGGATCTAGTGAGTGGTCTTCTCTAATAGTGATTAAGTGTGATGACTTAGTAAGGCGATCAACTACTACCAATATAGCATTAAAACCTTTAGAGGTTTTGGGTAGTCCAATTAAAAAATCCATAGTTGTGTTATTCTATTTTCATTCTAGTGTGGGTAATGGATGCAAAATCCCCTTTGACACTTTTCCTTTCATCCTTAACATGTTATCATATCAAGCACCGAGATACAAACTCTATGATATCTCTCTTAATTTTATCACACCATAAGTATTCTTTCAAATCCATATACATCTTCATACTTAAAGGATTAATAGAGAAAGATGAACTATGAGATTCCTCTAACATATCCTTCTTCAAATATAGTATATAAGGAACACATACATAGTTCTTGAATCAAATTATTCCATCCTGATCAAGGTTAAACTCATGAGCATTTCTAACTTTCTTTTCAGACCTATATCTTTCTTATGTGACTCCATAATATTCACTTGGATAATGGGTTGAACATTCATTTGAGAAAGATAACATTTTCCCCTTCCTTCAAAATTTCTAGATTCATCCTTTGTAAATCTAGAAATATTGGATCTTTTTTATCCTCATCATGAATAAGCTAGAATGAACCTTCTAACTAAAAGAATCATCCACCTTGTTCGCTTTCCTAGGGTGGTAATGTATTGGGTAGCCATAATTCTTTATGGACTCTAACCATCTTCTGTAGAGCATGTCCAACTCCTTCTATGTGAATATTTATTTCAGAATTTTATGATTAGTATATATATCACACTTTTCTCCATAAAGTAAATCCCTCTATATAATTAATGAAATAATTATAGTCGTTAACTCTAAATCATGAGTTCGGTGATTTGTCTCATGAATATGCAAATCTCATAAGGCATAGACTATAAAAATTTTATTCTACATAAGAACATATCTAAAACTCTTCTTGTATGCATTGATAAAGATTTAAAACCCTTCTTATATATATGGTAATGTAAGCACAGGTGCACTGACTAACCATCCTTCAATTCCTTGAAATTTTCTTCACATTCATCTGTCCAATGGAACTTGAAACCCTTCTTAGTTAACATGGTAATAGGATTATATTTTCATAAGAAATTATTTGCAAACTGTTGATAATATCCATCAAAATCAAGAAATATATGGAACTCAGTAATCATAAGTGGTCTAGGATAGCATGAAATAGCCTCCATATTTGATGCATCTACTATTATACCATCTCTTTAGATCATGCGACACAAAAACACTACCAAAAAATAGGGCAAGGGAAGTGCTGCCCTTTATCAGCGCTAAACAGAAAGCGCTGATAAAGGGGTATGACTTTATCAGCGCTTTTTTTAGCGCTGATAAAGGGAGCTCTTTATCAGTGCTAAAAAAGCACTGATGAATGAATGTTTTATCAGAACTTTTATTTTAGTGCTCATAAAACATACCTTTATCAGCGCTTTTAATGAGCACTGATAAAGGTTCTGTAGGTTTTTATTTAATAACCCTAACAGGCCATCCTCGCTTGCACGCGGTCAAGCTCTCGCAGAAGCTGAACCAGGCCCCTCGCCGCATGACCATGTCCTCCTCCTACTCGTCCTCCTCGTCCTCCTCCTTCTCCGCCGCCGCGCCGCCTCTGCCCCCGCTCCCGCTACCACGACCGCCACTGCCTCTGCCGCCTCCACCCTCGCTGTCGCGACCGCCGTCGCCGCCTCCACCTCTATCGCCGCCGCTGCCTCCACCCTCACTGCCATGACCTCCGCCACCTCGTCCTCCTCCTCCTCGTGCTCTCATGGTGGGATGTGAGTTCCATGGATGGTATTCCCTTGGAATATTATTTATATATTCTGTGTGTGAGGACCAAATAGTGAATATAGATGTGAGATAGGAATGATACCATATCATGAGCCTAATTCCAGTAAGGATTTCCGTAATAGATAGTGTGGTCTTAATGTGATTATGATTATGTCTAGGGATGTGATTCATAATTATTGATGAGTTTCGAGGATGATTCATGTTGGTCAACTTGTTTTAGAAATTTTTTATCTTCATTCGTGCCTTGTACTTGCACCCATGAATTTGAAGGTGAGTATGCGTACACGATAGTTGACCTTCTTAGAGAAGAGTTTCTGGAAGAGTATAAGAGACATGAAGCAATGAAGATCATTAGAGTATTGGAGAAAATGTGGTTGTTAAAAACAATGTGGAAATCGTCTTGTGCAACGCGGCCTAAGTTACAACTTGCAGGTATTGTACTTTATTTTTTCTGGAGGGTTTCAGTGTAAATGCATTTTGGAATGATCATTGTTATTCATTGTCTTTTAAGTTTTTTTGACAGCCGAGGGGAAAGGGTGGGGTCATTGGAGGATATGTTTAAGGGTGATCATTCCAAAATGCATGTTTTTTTCAACAGGATATCATATAGTCTCCTCACTATCATTGCTATTCAACTATCATGTACGCATACTCACCTTCAAATTCATGGGTGCAAGTACAAGGCACGGATGAAGATAAACAATTTCCAAAACAAGTTGACCAATGTAAGTATTTAATGGTACCTTTATGCTTTGTAGCATATTTTTTCTAATTTATTTATTTGTATATGTGACAGACATACTAGGTGATATTTTTTGTATTATGGGTTTATCAGAAGTCTATATGATTTCCTGTTTCCACATTTCATTTTAAATAGCATGTTATAATTATATATTTACTGTACCCTAATGGCTCAAATAGTCAGGCATATTGTAGATGTTTCTAGAATGATGTAGGATTCTTTTTCCCCAATGGTAGTACATTTTTAGGATGTTTTCACTGATGAGGTATAAAATTTACTTCTTAATAAAGAGATAAATATTATAATCTAGTTAGTTTTGGGAGAAAATTCAGTTTCTATCACAATTTCTAAAATAACACCAAAAGAGCATCAGTTTTTTGAATTACAATTTGATGATATAGAATATAATGGTTTCATATGGAATAGTACTTTACCATGGGGTTTTATAGTTCTCTAAAATAGATGGTTGATTGGTATTTATTATTTTGTTGGACTATTGGAGATTGAACCTGATGAGAGTCATGAATATGTATCCTCATCCACGCATTGATAGTTACATTGATCATCTATGAGGTTCTATGATCTTCTCCAAGATAGATTTGACATTAGGATACCATTAGATGAGTTGGACATCGATGGACCTACCATAGACTGCTTTTAGGAGTACTTATGGCATGTATGATTTTTTAGCGATGATTTTTTGTTTAACTAATGCATTGGTTGTATTAAGGGACTTGATGAATAGGATATTTCATCCTTTTCTGGATCAGTTTTTAGTAGTTTTTTTTAATTAAATATTAGTGTACTCCCAACCCATAGTTGATCTTGACCAACATCTTATCATCATTGTGAGTACATTGAGATAGAATCATATTTATTACTGTTTTCTCCTGTTACTCATTGGTTTCCTCTTGTTCGCATGTCATGTATTTTCTAAGGCATCATTCAGTCTTTGTAAGACTAACTTGGAATAAATTTGATATATGTCAGATTAAATCAGTTATGTTATACATACACGATGTTCACCCTACTGGACACACCACGTATATGGATTTCACATGTGTTTAAAGGCATTTGTACCATGATTTGTTTTTATAAAACCCAAAAAATGCTACCTGAGTAATTAAAACATAATATTAGGCAAGTTCTCAAGATCAAACCCATAAAGACGATGAATATTAATAAAGAATGGATGAATGTCAATCGGTTGACAAAAGAGTATGAAGATGGCGTGAAAGAGTTTATCAAGTTTGCAGAAGATCATGCATGTGACCCTTCTCAAATCCTTTGTCCATGTTTACGCTATTGTTATTCAAGACAAATTAGTCCATAGGAGTTGGAAGAACACCTGATCTATCACGGAATAGATCGAAGTTATACATGTTGGAATAAACACGGGGAAAAAACCAATGTAGGTAGTGACTCAGAGAACACGACATTTTATAGATCATCTTATATGATTAGAAGCGTGAACAGTGAAGACGATCGTATGGAGGGTGTGATTATTGATGTGAATGATGATGAAGATCGTATTGAGGAAATGACAAGGAGAATTGAAGATAAACTTCGTAATTGGCCAAAATTGTTTGAGAAGTTAAAGAGTTGTGAAAAAACGCCATTGTATGCTGGTTGCACTAAAAATACAGCATTGTCAGCCGTATTGAAGCTGTATAATTTGAGAAAGTGAAAGATTTGGACACTACTTTTGGTAAACAGTTTTCGAAAAACCTTACGAAAACTTGTTGGAAAAAGATATCAGTTTTTTTTTGAATTACCATACTGGAATTGTCTGTATGTCAGACATTTTCTTGATGTTATGCATGTTGAAAGAAATGTATGTGATAGTGTCATCGGCACGTTTCTAAATGCACCTGGAAAAACAAAGGATGGAATTAAGGCTAGATTGGACATGGTTGAGATGGGAATACGAGAAGATTTGGCACCAGTGAAGGGTGAAAAACAAACATTTCTTCCTCCTGTTGCTTACACTATTTCCAGGTAGGAGAGATATCAGTTTTGCAACTTCTTGAATGACGTAAAGGTTCCAGAGGGGTATTCATCAAATATCAAGAACATCGTGTCAATGGGAGATTTAAAATTAAAGGGTCTAAAATCACATGACTGCCATGTTTTGATGCAAGATCTAATTCCTATAGCTTTACATTGCATTTTGCCCAAGAATGTCTGCCATACATTAACAAAGCTCTGTTTCTTCTTCAAAGCTATATGCACCAAAGTTATATACCCAGCGAAATTTCCAACTATGGAAAGAGAAATTTCTGTCATATTATGTGAATTGGAAATGTTCTTCTCACCGACATTTCTCGATATGATGGTTCATTTGATGGTTCATTTGGTGAGAGATATTTGACTATGTGGTCCTATACATTATAGATGGATTTACCCCATTGAATGGTATATGAAGATTTTGAAAGGGTATGTCAAAAACCGAAGTCGGCCAGAGGGTTGTATTGTGGAGGAATATATTGTTGAGGAAGCTGTTGAATTTTGCACCGAATACCTGTCTGGTGTGGAAATCGTTGGCCTACTGAAATATTGTCACACTAAGTGGCTTGAGGATGAGGGAATTTCTGGAAGAGAGGTTTTCACAATCAATATTACAGATCGGGATCAGGCCCACCTTTACGTTTTGCATAACAGTTTTGATGTTGACCCATATATTCAAACCCACAAAGAAATTCTTAGGTGTTTGAATCCTTCTAGGGCTGAAAAATGGATATCAGATACACATAATCGACAGTTTATAGGATGGTTTCGAGACCATATTTTTAAGCAGTTAGATGAAAATCTAGACTCAATTTTAGAACGACTTCGATGGCTGGCCAGAGGAGCAAGTGTGTACGTATTATCTTACAATTCTTATGTAGTTAACGGTTATACATTCTATACTAATGAACATGATGAAGACAGTACCATGCAGAATAGTGGGGTTACACTTGTGGCTGAGGCAATGCATGTTTCCGGTGCTAAGGACAAAAATCCAATTTATGCGAATATGTCATACTTTGGCATCATCAAACGAATATGGGAGTTGGATTATACGAAATTAAAAGTGCCGATTTTTCAATGCAAGTGGGTTGATAACACGAGTGCTGTTAAAATAGATGAGTTAGGATTCGTGAAAGTTGATTTCAGTAAGGAAGGGGAGAAAGATGAACCATTTATAATGGCATCACAGGCAGTACAAGTATTTTATGTTCCAGACCCCACAAAACGAAATTAGTCAATTGTTCTGTTATCGACCAAAACAACTGAAGGTTCAGATGAAAGTTAAACGGAGGTTGACCCTTTTATAGAGACTTCACAATCATTTCACAGGAGTCCAAATGTAGACGGCATTTTGTATGTCAGATGAGACTACAATGAAGGAATTTACATAGTCGATAGAGGAGTCAAATCACTTCAGCCTTTAAAGAAAAAAAATAGAGTACAATAATCAGGTTATTTGTTTATTGTAACATACATTGTGTTATGTTATGTTATTATCTGTTCGCTGCTGTTTTTATGTAATCTAAATTAAATATTAAACCACTTCTGAAGATAATGACTTCTGCACCTGTTGTTGAGCCCAATCCCGAGGCACAAAAGGTCTCTCAACCAGCAGCTGGTGGTCCCACTGCAGAGCAAAAATAGGTTTCTCAACTAGATGCTGGTGGTGCCAGTGCAGAGCAACAATAGGTTTCTCAACCTGTTATTGCTGGTCCCAGTGCTGAGGTACAACAGGTTTCTCAACCTGTTGCTTCTAGTCCCATTGCTGATGCTAGCGCTCCGGGGGAAGATATTGATGCTACTTCTGAAAAAATGGTAGGAAATGAAACCCTGAAAGCAAAAAAAAAACAAGAGCATCGTAGTTTGACAGTGTTGGCCAAAATCCTTAAGGAAAAAGAAAAAGGCATCAAATTTGAGGTGGGATGGAATAAGCAAGGCCAACATGTTAACCCCAACAGAGCCATATTTAGTAGCTACATTGGAATCGTCACTTGACAACGCGTGCCGATTGATATACAGTCATGGAACCATGTTGTCACTGGGCTGAAGACACTAATGTGGGAAGAGATTACGGTAACATTATGATATCATTTTTTTAATTTATTAAAATAAAATAAAATACCAAAACATTGACTTACTCTTCCTCATCCATTATAGAGTTCATTTATAGTATATGTCTCACACAAGGAATATGTATTAAGATTTGCAGGAAGGATTCATAGAGGTTTCTGCACAATTTTAATGAAATATCCTCTTAAAGAAACAGAAGGGAAAATCAAGCCGCACCCACCTCCTCTTTACGCACACTTGATATCACAAGGAGCGTGGGATGCATTTAGCAACCGTCGTGGGGAGCATAATTTTTAGGTACATTGTGTGGGGTAATACGTTGTTTGACATTTTCTTGTATTCATCACTCTGATTGACAGTTTTTTTTTATGAAATAGCTACTGAGTGCTGAAAATAAAAAACGCGCAACAGAACCAGCGTACCCTTACCGTAAAGCAAGGATGGGGTATGCTGAACTTGAGAAAAAATTGGTACGTCTTTTAAATATACCCTACTACTAGTATGTGACATAAAACAAAACCATAACCATGTTTCTCTGTTTATATGTAGATTGATGAATTGAAATTGAAAGCCATATCCATCACATGCCATGTGCTATGGAAGGAGGCTCGTGTAAATAAAGAGGGGACATTGATAGATGAAAACACACAAAAAGTATGGGAAACATGTGTAAGTATGACATAATATAAATTTGAGTTGCTCTAAATCACTATTACATTACAATAACTACTTATTTTTCTATATTTTCTATCTGAAATAGTCACAAGAATCAACAACAACTGCACCAGATGTAGACATAATTTCAGCAGCCTTGAAGCAGCCAGAAAAGTATGGCCGCGTCAGAAGTGTGGGTTTTAGGGTGACACCCCGAACATATTTTCAAAAACAAAAAACAAGCAGGGGATCAAAATGAGAAAATGGAAAAGCTGCAAGAACAATTATCTATTTTTCAAGAAGAATTACAATACCAGAGAGAGATGATAGAAACATTGATGGAGAGAGGCAAAGAGAAGAAACAACTCAACAACAACTCGTGCGTGACGATCTCGCCCCACCCCCCACCATCTTTGAGGCGATCCATTCCCCTAAAAAACCTAACTTAGATGAGTTAATCAATGTTTTAATAATTTTTTTTGTGAAATGTGATTTACATAGACACTGATACCTTTCCTGTACTAATATTCCATAGGGTGAAAATGACTGTGATTTATATTTATCAACTCCCACTTATCACCTTGTATCAAGGGCTACAGTGTTCAATACGCAAAACGATAAGTTACACAAAAGACAGCTTCCAAAAGATCATCTTACAGTGTCAATTAACATAGCTAATGAGCCAAGTTTCAAGCTACCTATTCCAAATAACGATGACGACATTCATACGGTTGAACAAGCTGTTGGAACATTCATCGCATGGCCGACAGTTCTTGTAAAAAAACATGTCGATAAAAAAGTATTCATTTCTAATTTATTTTCCAAGCTGGATCTTTAACATTTAATGAAAAAAGGTCTAAACTAATGACTGTTATTACTGAATGACAAAGACTGTGGGGTGAAACGAAATATAAGCTCAAAACTATCTCAAGGATCAACCAACCGATTGAAACGGTCTACTGAGATCACCTTCACCCTACCTGTTCTATATCCACAGTTAATATTATTGCAGGCTCATGTGGATACAAATTTGAATGACGGTAGTACTCACATAGTTTATTTTGACAAAGATATGTATGGAGAGGAGATATCAGATTTCATTAGTGCTGAAAATGTAAATGAAATCCTCAAGTATGAATGGCTAGACGCCTCAGTTGTAAATGTATACATGAGGTAAGTTTTCATGATTTGATTTTACAAAATCTGATATACTTTGATAATTTTGACTAAATACATTTTATATTTGTCACAGACGTATTTATGAAAAACAATTGAAGGTATTTCCCCATGAACAAAAAATTGGACTCGTTAGTCCTCACACCACATCTTCAAAAGATGCAATAGATTCTGTTAAAGAGGCTGCAATAATGTCATCCCTGCTCAAATCATTTGAAAACAAAATTACGGATGACAGACTCTTTTTAATACCAACGATGCTGGGGTAAAAATCTACAATTTAATCATATCAACTATATTTTTATTTCTTTCTTTACTTATTCCTTTTTTTATTTTTAGGGAGCATTGAATGCTAATTGCAGTAAATTTGGATACTCCAAAGATTTATTTTCTGGATTCAACGCATGAATATCCAACAAACCAACCACGCATGATGGCGTTTGTTAATTTGTAATACACTAGATCCAACATTTTAAAACTAAACATCTAGTTATATAATTTATGTTATCTTTTAATGAGGATTCTGTTATGATAGGGCGGTGCATCAATATCGTCTAATGCATGGAATAAATCTAGGGCATAAGGATGAGCACGCCTACAAAATCTAAAACTATAAAAGTATCCGGGTATATATAATAACATTTCACTATCCAAACACATATCAAAACAAATTACTTATAGTTGTTGATGTTTCTGTAGTGTCCAAAACAAACAAATGGAAAGGACTGTGGTTATTATGTTTGTAAATTTATGAAAGAGATCGTATTTCATCAACAAACTAGCATCCCTGATGAGGTATTTTCGAAAATAAGTACGAGTTCATTTAAAATACTTATTAATCCTTTGTGTATTTATATTTTTTTAGTACTACTATGACTGTCGCAAAAACTCATATTCAGA
Source organism: Viscum album (assembly GCA_963277665.1). Taxonomy (NCBI): domain Eukaryota; kingdom Viridiplantae; phylum Streptophyta; class Magnoliopsida; order Santalales; family Viscaceae; genus Viscum; species Viscum album. Next base: position 483,762,148 of record OY728139.1, read on the forward strand.
AGATGATATACATGTGTTTAGAAACTAATGGGAAACATACCTAATAGAAGATTGTACACAAATAGGATGAAGTTGAATTCCTACCACTTATGTTATCTATATATGATCATTGATTATCCTCCAACCTTCTTTGGTGAATTTAGAATGCTCTGATGTATTGAAAACTTAATTTATTACTCAATGTTTTCTATCCCCGGATTCATTTTATTGATCTTTGAACAAATCAATATTGAAGTAAGGCATGATTGTGTGAAGTGCGTATGGGGTGAACGACGAAACCACTGAGGATCAACAAAATCCATTTTTTGTATCTCGTTTGTTTGAACTTGTATTTGAGCACATGTGTTGTTGTTTGGTTTGCACAATTATTTCTAGGTAGATGCATGAGATAATCGGTATCGTTGAGGGATTTTTTGGAACCAAAATATGTATCCCAGGATAATTCAAGTAAGGGAAAGGCTGGTTAAGATGAAATCTATGCTCAAATGACCAGTACATCATCAAAAGAATCAACCCTGTGATGAACCATCATGTAGAATCTGGTCCTCGTGATGTTTTGAGGTGTTTATGGAAGGTTTGGGGAGTCTGATAAGCCCCATGGCCACCATAAATAATGTTTACAGACAGCTACACATGTTTTTTGTGCCTCGTGCCTCTTCACAAGGATCACGCCATTCACATGGTCTATCTTATCACGTATGTCCCATTCATCCCATTGCTACTCTTGGAAGAACCTGAGAATCTGACAATGCATAAGCCCCACAAAACCCATACTCATCCAACCAAGAGTATTCCTACTGTGAAGGGAAGCTAACCATGGGTAATACCCACAACATACCTCTTTTAAATATATGGGTTTTGATCCTTTTATTCTAAATAGGGTATGTAGGAAGCCTCTATGAGGTTAAATCCCAACCAATGGTAAACCATGGTGACCCCCTCACTGGGGTACACCTTCGCTTATTTTCCCTCTTGTATTTCCCTTAGTGGTGTCCGAATAAGTCTTCAAAATGAGAAACCTTACCTTTATGGGATGCACCACACTTGGGTCAGACCTCATTGGGCGTTTTGATCCATCTATCAGGTAAACATTCCAGGTGCTCCCTCCTAGAGATGTACCTACCTGATCCACCTTTAAAAGTGTTTTGATCCACCCAGGTCTTACATCTCTGTAAAAAATTAAATCATGACCCTCTATCCATGTGGGGTGTTAAACTCATGGAATACTATAAGTTAAACATGGGTTTCCATTAATATATTCAATATTAATGTTTAATCAGTCCTTATTAAGGTATTGCGGAGGTTTGGTTTTATGTTTTCCAGCAGAATTCAGAAGATTCCGTGCTTTATGTAGGTGATTCCATGCTTTTACATTATATGATGATTTTATTATGCTGTATTTTCTTGCTAAGTGTACTATATGAAATGTTTGTGTGGTTAAAAATGTGTTATCAAAGGAATTTGGGGTGTGTATAGACTTGAAAGTTATTTTTAAAATGAATTCAGTTGTATTTCTTGTGGATTTTCATGCTTAAGTCCTTTAAATGTGTTTGAAGAAATGAGAAAGTTGTGTGATGGGTGTTTTAAAATGGATTTAATGTGTTTGTGAATTTTAAAGAGGGTTTTCTTATGAGATGTAGAGATTATATATATGTGTATTTACATTGAATGAAATTACATGGGAATGTGTTGATATATATGATGTGTATAATGTAAATTGAGCACAATTTCCATACAAGTTATTTTCTTTATGATGTGTAGGGGACAGGGTGAGAGGGCAGGGGTGGTTTTCTGGGGGAGGGGGAAGGGGGAAAAGTGGTAGGGGGAAGGGGTAGGAGGTGTGCTGGGTTCTTTTGAAATATGTAGGGGGTGGGAAGGGGGGTGTGCAATGGGAAGGGGGGAAGTGCAGTGGGCAGGGGTGTGCTGGGGAAGGGGGCAGGGGGTGTTCAGGGGGCAGGGAGTGTGCAGGGGTAGGGGGTGTGCTCGGGGGTGGGCAGTGTGTAGGGGGTGTGCTGGGGAAGGGGGCAGGGGTGCTTCTTTTTTATGGAATGGGGGGCCATATATCATGGTATTAAACCATGGGTGTGCTGGGTAGGGGTGGTTTTCTGGGGGAGGGGGAAGGGGGAAAAGTGGTATGGGGAAGGGGTAGGGGGTGTGCTGGGTTCTTTTGAAATATGTAGGGGGTGGGTAGGGGGGTGTGAAATGGGTAGGGGGGAAGTGCAGTGGGCAGGGGTGTGCTGGGGAAGGGGGAAGGGGGTGTTCAGGGGGCAGGGAGTGTGCAGGGGTAGGGGGTGTGCTCGGGGGTGGGCAGTGTGTAAGGGGTGTGCTGGGGAAGGGGGTAGGGGTGGTTCTTTCTTATGGAATGGGGGGACATATAGCCATGGTATTAAATCGTGGCTATAAGTATATATCCAAGGTTTAATGTCATTGCAAAAGGCCCATCATTGGTATCCAATAGAGGAGGATAATAGGGTTGAAGATATTCCACCACTCTTTTAATGCAATTGATAATATTTGATTTATCTCAAAAGTAAGGGAGATATCCCATGGGGGAAGGGAGAAGGAGGAGAGTGTGTGTAAAGGATTTTGTTGAGTGGAATGAGGGATATATGAGGGTAACCCTCTTTAATGGTTGATAGTGAAAATTTGTTAATTCCACTCATTAATTAGGTGAATTACTAGGCCTAAGGGTAAAATAAATCATTTTCCAACAATGTGGGAATCAATATACACACACTTCTAATCCATATAGTTTCATTGAGTGGCTTACAATCCATTATTCAACCATATAGAGATACTTCCCCAAAAACTCATACCTTACACAAGTTCATCACATTATTTTACAAACCATTAACCATCAATGTGAGACCATCATAACCTTAGAACCAAACTATAGGTTTTTCTATTCCCCCTCGAATCATTAAATATCCCATGTTCTACTAAACATTGGGCCATTTGATTATTATAGATGATTAGCCCTAACCATGCACTAATTTCGTTAATTGGTTATTTTATGTTTTGTGCCTCACTAGTATAATTCCATTTAGAAACCCCATTCTTTATTTCATTATTGTATTACTAACATAATATTTGTTTTATTATGTAGGTGAAATATTTTTCCTTAGTTCAAATGCTTTGTTCAGAAACCGCCGCCATGGACGACAATTTTTTAGAGCGGATGGATGCAAAAAGGATAGAACATCATTGTTTTTTAACTGTTTGTTGGATAAATGTAATTGTAACCAAATTAAACATTGTTTCAAATGTATATAGAAGTGTGTTGTTTTGTATTCATGATTTCAAGTAAATGTATGTATCATTTTTTTTCTTTTGTGCATTCTGTGTGGGTATTGTGTGTGTTGTGTGCAGGTTTTGTTTGGACTCTGTGCGGGTGTTGTAATGTGCGCAGGTGCTGGGCAGGTTATGTGCAGGTTCTGGTTTTGGATAGGATCTTTGGCTTTTATCAGCGCTAGTTAAGCGCTGATAAATGGATAATATATCAACTTTATTTTGAGCGCTGATAAAGGTAGTTTTTATCAGTGCTCAAAATAGCACTAATATATTATACATTTATCAGTGCTGAAAATAGCGCTGATAAATACTACCTTTATCAGCGCTTTCTTAGTTCTGATAAAGGGGCACTTTTATCAGTGCTTTTTTTAGCAATGATAAAAGTCCCCCTTTATCAGCGCTATTTTTAGCACTGATAAAGGGGACCCCCCTTTATCTTCGCCGAGATTAACAGTGCTTTTTTAGCGCTGTTAAAGGCCATTTTTTGCGGTATTACAAGCCATATTTGTAGTAGTGAAATGAAACATTTTCATCCAAAATTCACACTTTTTTAATTTTTCGTATAGATTCTGCTTCATTAGGTTCTTTAGTACAATTATCAAGTGATATTCATGATCTTATTTTATCTTTTAATATATAAGAATATCATCTATAGAGACTACCACAAATTGATCAATGTAATCTCTAAAGACTCTATTCATTAAATCCTGGAAGATATTAAGGGAATTATTAAGAATAAAATTCATCACTATATATTTATATTTTCCTGACCTCGTACGGAATGTAATCTTGGCTATATCTTATTTCGTGACCCTTAATTGATGATATCCATAATTAAGGTCAATCTTGGAAAAGCGTTGAGCTCTGAATAGTTGATCAAACAATTCATCAATACGGGGGTGAGGATACTTATTCTTGATAATGATCTTATTCATCTCCTAATATTCAATGAAGAGTCTCATTGATCCACCTTTATTTTTCACAAAAATAGATGGTGCACCCAAATATGAAACAATTGGATGAATGAATCCCTTACCAAGGTTTTCTTGGAGTTTCTTCTTCAATCCCTTAAACTCAATCACATCCATTCTATAAGGAGTCTTTTAAATTGGTGTGGAACCAGGTATGGGTTCTATTGAGAGTTCAACTTAACGTTTTGGTGGAAGGTTGGGAAACTCTTTGGGAAAGACATCCACAAATTCTCAAACAACTGGAATATCATCGATGTCTATTTTCTCTAAAACCATTTGAGATAAAAAAAACCCTTTTGAATGGAAATTAAGACCCATACACTAGATTCAATCTCCAAATGAAGTTCATACTTATCATCACATAGATGGATAATCATAGGAGGGTTTGAAATATAAAACATAACTTCCCTTACTTGAAAATTAATGTCGGATTTATGACGAGAAATCCAATTCATTCCTAATATTACATCAAGTTCAACCAAAGGAAGAATGACAAGATTTTTTGGAAGCACATTACCACAAAATTCAATTAGATAGGAATCATAGACTTTGGATGCAATCATTGTTCCATTAGGGGTTTTCACTCCTAAATCCACATCTAATTATTTTAGGGGAATATTAAAACCCTTATCAAATTATTTATATGTGAAGGAGTGGGTAGATACATAATAAAATATGACATTAACAGTTCTATAGTGGTTGTTAAGTGTACCTTTAATCCCGTCGTTATCGCGTCCCTTATTTTAAATGGGGATTTCGTGAGATTTTTCCTTTTACCTCAGTATAAGAGGTTGCTGACATTGGTCTTTATCACTATCCCTTGGGTTTGTGTATTTTTTATCATAATTCCCATTATCCTTAAACTTATAGCACTAAATTGTGGGGGGTGAATTCTGTGAAGCTTTCAATCCAATAACATTTTTAGCTAACTTCCTCCCATAATTTCGACAATCAATTGACTTATGACCATCCTTTCCACAATTAAAACATTTACTAGACCCCTAAAGACAAATTTCTCCATGCTTCTACCCACATTTAGAGCATAAAGGAAAAAATCATCTTTTTTATTCATTTTTTTAGAGTTTCCATTGAACTCCATCTTTTGGTTCTTGTCAAAACCATGAGGTTGATATGTGACTTCAACCACCACTTCAACCTTGATTGAAAAACACACAATCTCTCTGTAGATACTAATTTCTATTATGGATAACTACCTTCTGAGAATTGTCTTTAAACCATTGAATAACCTATCAAATTTAATTTCAGGTTGGATGATAATTCAGGAAGCATACCTTGAAAGTCTCATGAAATTATCCTCCTAGGTACCAATATATTCATTATACCTTTGATTTAACTCAAGTAACTCTTTCTAAATCTTGGTATGATGAATCTGAGGAAAGTAATTATTGAAAAATAAGTTCTTGAAATCATCCCAATACATAGATTCAATCAAATCTTAGTGCCATTTATTCTTGATTAGAGTCCACCACAGGTCCACTTTACCTTATAAACAGTCAGAATAACATTCTCATGTATGAACAATAGAGAACATAGAATATCTTTTCAATAGTACTTCTTTATTTTTTAGAAATAAGTTGATCAAAATACCCTCTGAAAGAAGGCAGACATTGCCTCATGAAAGATTCAATATAATGGTGTTCCCTCCCTCTCTCATTTATAAGTCCATCACGATTAATATCTTGAGAAAGTTGTGTTAACATAGCAACAAGGTATTTCATTCCATATCCTATAGAATTTTTTTTCTTAGGAGAAGAATCATTACATTTTCCATTGAAATATCCATTAATATCGTTCCTTAGGGTTCTATTCATTGACTAAAACCAAAATACACAGAGTAAGAAATAGTTATCGTAACGAGGAGCCACATAATAATGAAAAGTCACTTATATGATATCTAAATTATGAAACCATATTTAATCTATGACTCCTTAGGTTCATCCTAAATTATTCATTGGAAAATTATATTTAAATCCTTTATCATGGTTAATGAAAAGTTTGTGAATTCCCAAAGAATATCCCCCACGAGTGTCAAACCATGTGTACTACAAGGCCCATTTTCGCATATCAGGTTACCTTATGTCAGGACTGGAACATCTTTTCAGACTTGTTAACCCAAGGTACATCAATCCCAAATCCACATCCACTAGTAGTATCTAGACAGGGATTTATTTGTAGGAAGTCACTCACTCTACCCTTAGAATTATCCATAGACATGTCCTTAGGGTTGTCACTAGGTTTTTTTTAACATAGATTCCAAATGTCAACTAAACCTTTAGTCTGATGCCAAATATATAGACCCATGCTTTTCATTTATTAAAATTACATAACTTTTGCGGAATACTTAAAATGTTATACAAACAAATTCCCAAAGACCATACTAGTCTAGTACCTTTAGAAGCATGGAAACATAAACAATGATACATAAGTGAGCTACATTATCTTGCACTGGATTCTTCTTGACTAGAAACCTTCTTCAACACAAAAAATATAATACACATCTTTATAACCTAAGGAAGGAAACATAAAAGGGGGTGAGCTCAAATGCTCGTTAAGGGTAAACAAGAGATATATATAAGCATAATCATGATAATAAGGGTATGAGAAATGATCATGAAAATAGAATATCATACCCTGCAGATCAAAGATCATATAAAAAATTCAAGGCATAAAGCTGGGCAGTTCATAAGACATGAATCATAAATAAATAAATAACACAATCCATGAAATCATAACATAGGAATAAAACGTGGAATTTTGGCAGATACATAAGAATATATAATGATTTCCATATTAGTTAAGGCATTGCTTCCAAGGCCATCTTAGTGGACGAAGTTATTTACTGGACTTGGATCACACCCACTTCCTGCCCAGTATTACTGAACCGAGTTCACTCCTTGTTCCATCCCTGTAATACAGAACTGAGTTCATTTATCATTCCAATCCTATAATACTAAACTGAGTTCATTTATCATTATAGAAATGTCTATCTCATGAGATATAAATCTTTAACGAATTCATTGGATGGGGATATAGGTCACAACCATCTCATAGTGAAATCATACATACATGTGTTGTAATATCATAAAAAAATTTGTCATAACCCATGAGATGAAACATGTATTAGAAACATATAATCATATCCTAACCTATGTAAAGATATAAGTATCCTAATCATTTCATTGTAAACATAACCCATGAAAAGAAGCGGGTTTCAAAATAATATAACCTATGAAAGGGAAATGGGTTTCATAAACGTCATGCCATCAAAACATAATCCCATTAGAGAAAGAATATGAATGGAAACATTGAATAATTTTTCCATAAAGGCATTATTAACACTAATGGATGTTTACATAGATGGGAAATAATTTTGAAATATCTTTTGAAAACATTTCTTGAGGAAAATATCCTTTATGAATTGAAAAATTCTTGTTAAACCATAAAACCTTTTGAAAACCTTTTTCATTGAAAATAGTTTTGAAAAATTATAAATGAAGCATTGAAAACCATAAAAATTTAAAATCCTTTTTCCTTCAAAATAGTCTTCAAATATCTTTTTAAAACATTTTTAAAAACCTGGTTTTTGAATATAATAGATTTATGATCAAAAAGATAGATGGTAAGATTTTACTTAAAACATTATATTAAGTAAAAAAGAGTGTAAAAATGCTAATAATATATGATATTATATTGAATAACCATAGGATAATAAAATTCATGAGTTTTATTGATATATAGATCCTGATATTTCATTAATTGAAGAATTATCATAAATAATCTCAGAAAGTAATGAGATTGTTTCAATAAACACTACTGGAAAATTTTTATATAGCCATGGTTTGAAACGTTTGGTATAGCCTATAAAACCATGGGTACAGGCTATACTCATTGTTTTAAGTAAATGTAGGAAACTTAAGAGTCAGTATAGACTCAATCTATACCCATATTTTTGGAAACCATGGGTATAGGTCTACTCCACTGTGTCAGTAACATATACCCACAGTTTGTAAAACCGTGGGTATAACTTTGACAAAAATACGCAGCCAAGGGATTCAATTATTGGACCACCCTTTTACTCTTCTGACACCTTACCACTACCCTATTTTTCTTATTTTTATATAAATATATATTTACTTATATATATTTAAATAAATTGTGCCTATAGATTAAAACACGTGGGAATAGGTGTTCCCACAAAAAAAATTGTGTCCCATGAATTTTTTTTCCTGCCACAATGCAGGAAATATATACCCATAGTTTTGAAAAACTATGGGTATAGGTCTTAAAAAAACAACCCTATACCCATGGTTTTACAAAAATTGGGGGTATAGGTCTCGAAAAACAACTTTATACTCATGGTTTAGGAAAAATTGTGGGTGTAGGTATTAAAAAACAACTTATAAACATAGTTCTCTTAGAACCACTGTTATGTGGGTCCAATATGCATGGCTTTCCAAAACCGTGGGTATAGGCTCCCATACTCTACCTATACACATTATTTTGGGAAAACCATGGCTATAGGTTCATTTTCTAGTAGTGAAACACTTATCACATGGTTACTTGGGATCATACTCTACATGTAATAGATGTAAATTACATGAAGATTAAATTATAATGAAAATAATTATATTTATGATTTAACATGTAAATTTTAAATATATAAACCTCAAGAGAGAATTTAGGTGTTTAACAAAACATGAGTCTCAAAGAAGGAAAATTGAGACAAACTATTTTACTGATTATGTAACTTTTGACACATAATCCCATGAAATAAATATCATAAAATGGATATGTTAATACCCATAAATTTAATTATAAGAATAATTTAATACATACATGGTTATTATACATAACACATAAAAGGAATGGGTGGTGAATAAAGTAGGTATCTCACAGAAATAAAAAGTGAGATAAAATCCCATTACCTTGTATCTTGACTCTCATCGAACTCATTCAAAACACCTGTATAGTAAATATAAATTTATCATAACTCTTCTAAAAACCAATATTATTATATCTAATACCATATATGGTTTTATCATGACCATATTTTACCCTCTTTTTAACAATCTTATGCTAAGTTTTCACTTCAGGTGATATTCCCTTTGTTCTTCACATGTGTCTTAATTTTTATATCTTTGGTCCCTATACATATATCATGATTGAAAAATGTAAATCTTGATATAAATATTATTTATATTCAGTATATTTTTATTATAAAAATCTATAGAATATATAATTATGAAATGGAATACACCGTTCATGGAGACAGTAAGTCATACAAACACATGAACATTGTTTCAATTTTATTATCGTTTTGAAAGAAATAAAGAAAATAACCTTTATGTATCTACATATATATGTATATAGTATCATTTAAGTATAATTATAATGTTATATATATCATATAATTTCACTTAAACCATACTTAATACATTTCAAGTAGTGTGTGAATGATTCACATCGCTTTGAGGGTGCGGTAGTCCACACTTCCTCAAACAAAATTATCATATTTAAACCAAATGAAAAATAAGAAAAGTTATGTGTTGTAAAAGGAATAAAGAAACTAAAATAAATAATAAATATAATATATAAAATATATAAACATAGTTTCTATCATAATTTCCAAAACGATAGGTAGTAAAGGAAAAATGAACAAACGTCATTTAGTGAGGCGATACTTCATCATACACGTAAATAATATAATTGTTATCTATTAGATGGTGGAGTGTTTAAGTGTAGGTTGAAACCTTATAATAACAACATAATAGTATATTTATGATACCCTTTTTGTTATAGAATCCTGGAATAAAGATATTTGAGGGGTGGAGAAGGAAAATAAAGTAAATGAGCTTGAGAGAAGGTGTTACCTCTTATTCGGGTAACTCCTTTTAGTTTGTCCAAAAAGGCTTCCTTGGAAGACTTTATGACCAAATTGAGGCTTCAGAGATTATGGGAGGGATGTTTTAAATAGTATTGCGTATCTATTTGATGAATATAAGTAGTTTAATTAATGTGAAGAAGAGGGAAAGGTGGTGTCCCTTTATAGAGAAGAGGAGTGGCACTCTTGTAAATATTTGAAGAGAGAATTCCCCCACGTTTTTCATGTTTCAAGTGGATCCAATAATGATAAAAATATATGTTAAGGGAGGAAAGGGTATAAATATTCCCAAAAAATGGATTTTGGAAATGTTTATAGGTTTTTCTGGGACTAAAGGTTATGTTTTACTCTTGTATTGAGCTTAATTTAACCTTAATCAATGAAATTAATTTATCACATTCACTAATATTTTTTTTTCAAAAACTAATTTCACCTTATTATAAATTTTAAATTATAATAAATCCAAATATGGAATTTATTTTTCAAAATTCTATTGACATAAGTGGCAGAAATTAATTTAAAATTAATCTCATAATTAGGTCCACAATGCGGGTTTTTAAAGTAAAAATGATCAGAAGTTTACAAATATTTTTATATCCAATTTAAATGTGAAATTGGTTCCAATTACATAAATTGGATTAATATATAAAAATATAGTATAATTAAAATTTTAAACAAATTTAAAATATAATTTAACCTTATAAATAAATTAGATGAAAAAAGAAATTTTGAATTAAAATCCAGTATTTTTCACTATTCATCCAAAAAATGAAGTTTCTCTGAAAAATATCAAAATTTCACCCTAAGCTAATTTAAAAATTCTAAATTAAAAAATGATGGTTATTTTATTAAATTAAATTTATAAATATGTCTAAAATTAATTTTATTATTTTTCACAAAAGTACATGAAAAGTATTTTGTTTAAGAAAATAATATTTTTAAAACATATAAGGACTTTACCAAAAATTATATCCTTCATTATTAGTATATTTTAATTATATAAAACCATTAGAAAAAATATTTTAAAATTAATTATTACTATTCATATTACTTAGTTTAGCACCTAGTTTATAATTATCTGATTTAAATAATTATACTAATAAAATGATGTTTCGTACAATCATCAGTGTTGCATGTAATTTATGCCAAGTCAGTGTGGCATATAACATATGCCAAGTTATTTTTTCTTGTAATGTACGTTGATTCTATGTTCTATGTATCACAAGAATATTTTGTGTCATGTAATACATGCCAAGACGGTTTTGTGTGAAAGTAATGTTTGACTTAGTGTATTGCAAGACATAAATGAAAATTTAATTAATTTAAGAGAAAAAGTCCATAAAAACAAGGGGTGTCACATTCTACCCCCATTAAAATGAATTTCACCATCTAAAATCATCACTCTAGTAAAAAAAATGAGGATAATTCTACTTCATCATATTCTCAAATTCCCACATAGCATTATCTAACTGGTGATTTCTCCACAAAACATTGAATAGGTGAGCGGTCTTGTTTCGTAGAACATTCTCAGATCGATCCACAATTTAGATTGGTTGTTCTTTGTAAGAAAGATCCATCTCTAGAGGTATGAACTATGAGTTTAGTACATGTTAACGGATAATTATGTACTTCCTCCAGAGAGATACATGGATATCATCATGAAATTGAGAGATATTTGGAGGAAGTGCCTAGTAATAGGATACCATACATAAATGATAAATAATATAAGAGGGTTTGATATACCTAGGTCTTATATTCCCTTTCCTCTCTAATCTCATAAATTTATCTTAGGGTGAGATTCATGGAAGCCCATTTTCACCAACATCAAATTCTAGATCACATCGTCTGTTATCATCATAACTTTTATACAAAAATTTCAGCTACCTTGATATGTGGCTGAATGGTTATAACCATATCAACCATTTTATAAGGAATCTCAATTCCCAATATTTATATTTATCCAAATTAATCCCAACACTTTGGTGCTCTACATTTCTTCCCATAGAGGGATTCCTAATGTGTCTTCTAAATGCTTGAGTGAGATCTATTGTTATAAGAAAACAAAACTAGAGTAAAGAGTTGATCCAAACCACATTTGAAATCTAGAGAACAATGTATCAGAATATACTCTAGGATTTGAATTGTTCTTTTAGATTGAATATCCCTGTGAGGATGATAAGCAGTTTTGAAACTCAATTTTGTATCAAGTGCTTATTGAAGACTTCACTAGAACGTTGAGGTAAACCTCAGATCCCAATGTAATACAATAGAATGTGGTACTCCATGAAACCTGGTCATTTCCTTAATGTATATCCTAGTAAGATTATCTTGATATAAGCCTTATCTAATAGTGATGAAGTGTGTTGACTTAGTAAGGTGGTTTACTACCACCCATATAGCATTAAACCCTTTGGAGGTTTTGGGTAGTCCAAAAACAAAATACATAGTGATTTTCTTCCATTTCCATTCTGGTATGGGTAATGGATGCAACATCCCCTTTAAGCTTTGGCTTTCAACCACAACTTTTTGGTATACCAATAACCAAGACACAAACTCAGTGATATCTCTCTTCATTCCATCCCATGAGAAGTATTATTTCAAATCCCTATACATATTTGTACTTCTAAGTTGAACAGAGAATGAAGAAGTATGATCTTACTCTAACATTTACTTCTTCAAATATTGTATGGAAGCAACACATACATGGTTCTTGAACCTCATCATTTCATCTTGATCAAGGTTAAACTAAAGGAACATTTTTAAGTTTCTTTTTTAGCACTACAACTTTCTTATATACCTCCTTAATCTTCGATTGGATAAAGGGCTAAACATTCATTTTATAAAGATAAAATTTTCCCTCTCTTTCATAATTTCTAGATCCATTCTTTAAAAATTTAGAAATGTTGTATCTTTTTTTATCCTCATCATGGATAAGCTAGAATAATCCTTGTGACTAAAATCATTAACCACCTTATTTTCTTTCCCATAGTGGTAATGTATTGAGCAGTCATAATCTTTTATAAACATTAAAAATATTCTTAGGTGCATGTTCAACTCTTTCTATGAGAATATATATTTTAGACTTTTATGATCAGTATATATATCACAATTTTTTCCATAATGATAATACCTTCATATCTTTAATGAAAAAATACCATTTTTAACTCTAAATTAGGGGTTCATATATTTTTATCATAAATCTTCAATTTTCATGAGGAATAGGATATAACCATGTTATTCTACATAATAACATTTCCCAATACCTTCTCTCATGCATCACTAAATAATACAGACCCCTATTCACTATAAGGTAGTATAATCACATGTGTACAGACTAAACTTCTCTTTTGTTCCTTCAAATTTTCCTCACATTTATTAGTCTAGAGGAACTTGAAACCCTTCCGAGTTTACATGGTTATAGGATTAGATAGTCATGAGAAATTCTCCACAAACCTTCCATAATATCCAGCTAAACCAAGAAATATATGGACCTCAATCACCATTGTTGGACTAGGCTATAATTTAATAGCCACCTTCTTTGATGGATCTACAACTATAACATCTCATAAGATTATGTGACCCAAAAATGAAATCTTTTATAGCCAAAATTCACACTTTGTAAAATTTGAATATAGATTCTACTTCCTTAGGGTTTTTAGAAAAATTATCAAGTGAACTTAATGATCTTAATTTATATTTTTAGAGATAATAATATCATATATAAATACTACCACAAACTAACCAATGTAATCTCGAAAGACTATATTAATTAAATCCATGAATATAGAAGGGGAATTAGTAAGACTAAAATCCATCACTATATATTCATTGTGTCCATAACTTGTATGGAATGACGTCTTGGGTATATTTATTTTATTAACCCTTAATTTATGATATCTAGAATGAAGTTCAACCTTGGAAAAATTATCGAGATTCATGCAGTTGATTAAATAAATCATCAATATGGGGGAGTGGATACTTATTCTTGATCGTGATCTAATTATACTCCCAATAATCAATATAGAGTCCCATTTATCCATCTTTCTTTTTGAAAAAAATAATGGGTGCACCCCAAGGTCACAAACTTGGCCTAATGAATCCCCTGTTAAGGTTTTATTGGAGTTTCTTCTTCAATTATTGCAAATCAATCAGAACCATTCTATAAGGAGTATTTTAAATTAGTGCGGAAAGGGGTATAAGTTCTATTGAGAAATATACATCATGTTTTGGTGGAAGGCTGGGCATCTCTTCTAGAAATACATCAAAAAAATATTGAACAAAAATCATATCATTGATGTCGATTTTCTCCCCAACCAATTGAGATAAACAACCCCTTTGAATGGTAATTAATTCTAATACACTGGATGTAAGCTCCACAGGAAGTTCATACTTATAGTCACATGGATGGATGATCATAGGAGGGTTTGAAATATCAAACGTAACTTTCCTTCCTTGATAATTGATGTGGGATTTATGAAGAGAATGAAAATCCATGCCTAAGATGATATTAAATTCAACCAAAGGAAAAATGGAAAGATTTTGAGGAATCACATTCCCACAAACTTCAACCAGAGAGCAAGCATAGCCTTGATATGAAATGGTCATGCCATTAGGGGTTTGTAATACTAATTCCACACTGGATCAATATTTTACCAAAACCCTAATCTCAATAACTCTTACATAATAGATAATAGTCCTTAACGTCAAATTTTAAAGTAAAAAACCATAATCACGAGATTCATTTCTAACTGAATTTATATATGTAAGGTTTAATGCCTTCTAATAATTCTATAAATTAAGAGTAAAACTAAATTTTAAGGGAAATATAAGGGTCACATAGTTTTCCAAATTCAGGAAACAAAAGATTCATATGAAGCATACATAAAATTCAATACTTAATAAAATTTATACATCATAGAAATAAGTGAAATAAAAAATTTAATAATAAAGAATAAAATAAAATAATAATGATTAAAAAATGATAAATTAAATCAAATATGATAAATAAAATCCATAAAAGTTAGTAACATTCTTCTAAAAGTGATATAGAGACAGTTACCACAAAATCCATTATATACAAAATAGAGTAGGATTTCTATAATTGATATTTAATATTTAATTAAAAATAAATATTAAATTGAGGGTAAAAATTTATTTTTCAATATAATTAAATAAAATAGGTAATGATCCACTCAACAATATCCATATTTTTTATAATTACAAAACACGAACTTAATCTCCTGCATTTTTTAAATACCAAAAAGATAGAAATAATGAAGGTCGGTTTATGGAAAATAAAAAATTAATATAAACAATTTAATAAACATTTTTGGATAGAAATAATGAAACAAATATTAAACATGGTCACAACATGCACATGAAAACATAACTCTTACTAAAAAATCAAGTTTCAATAGTTCAAAGAGAATAACACTACTAAGATAAAGCAAAATAAAAAAGATAAATAAACTATTAGAAAATAAAAAAAAATATTAAAAAAATATAATTATGTGAAATCCATGTATTCTCTTTATAGAATATTTTAGTGATCTTCTATTAATTGAAACACTTCTTATACTAAAAGATTCCATGAAATAATGTTGAGAAATTTTAATAAGTAATAAATAGATGTGTAGAATTTAATCAACCTATATTTATGCAATTGCTTTAAAACATTACTAAAAAGAAATTCATAAATCCATCGTACTCTGATCATATTTAATCGAACTTCACATAATCTAATGGATTATAAAAAATTACTTCAATCTTTTCATCTATAGTTATGAACATCAAACTAATATTTCCTTTGAAAACATGATATCTAAAAAATGAAATATAACTTAGATGTGATTTTTTTGATCATTTTTTAAAGGATTATTCAAGTTATACATAGTATAATAATTATCACACATAACAGGAAACAATCTAAAATGAATATTAAAATTAGATAAAATTTATTAAATCCATAAATTTTGGGAATGACAACTAGTAGAAACTATATATTCAACTTTTGATATAGACTACATAATTTATAATTATTTCTTTTGAATCCATAAAACAAATATTTTCCCTATAAAATGACATATACAACTGAAACTTATTCTCTATATATTACATCCTTCAAAATCATAATCAAAATAACTAATAAAATAAAAAACATTTTTCCCTATGTAAAATAAACTGAGATTCATTATACCTTAAACATATCTGATAATTCTATTTATAAATTTCAAATGAATTTACTTCAAGTTAGCTTGAAATTATGAAACATACAAACATTAAACATTAAATCTAGTCTAATAAAAGTTAAATAAAGCAAACTACCAATCATTTCATTGGAAAAAATTATTAACTGATTTACCATTAGCATCCTTATAAATTTTAAAAGAATTATTTGTAGTGATATTAAAAATTTTACAATAATTAGGTCCAAACAACCAAATTAACATACTATGATTCATAAATATTCCCATATCTCTCTTTAAAATCTAAAATACCAAAAATAACTTTAATTATACCAAAATACTTATGTTAAACTCATTATTCATCAAATATAAAAAAATATTTACAAATTAATTCACTAGATGATCACAAAATAACACCATCATCGTAAATATATAAAATATAAATATACTCCTAATACTTATTGATAAAAATACTAGGCCCAACTTTACCTTTAACAAATTTAATCATTAAAAAATATTGAGAAAACATTTCATACCATGCTCACCCTAATTTCAATCTATAATTTTCTTTTCATAGATTCAACACATAATTAGGTGTATTATCATTATCAAAATAAAGTGGATTGTTTATAGGAAAAACCTCAAAAATAAGACCATTAAGAAAATAATTTTTCACATTCATTTGAAAAAAATTTAAATCCTTGAAAATTTATGTAAGATAATATAATTTTAATAAAATAAAATATTGAAAAAGGTGAAAAAGTATCACCATAATCAATACCTTTTTCTTGAAAAAATCTTGATAAATTAATTTGGATTTATTCTTTATAATATGCCCACATTTATCAAGTATATTCCTAAAAATCCACTTAGTCAAAGAAATAATCATGATTCATATGATCACTGAGAGAGGGGAGGGGGTGAATCATTGATCTTAAATTTTTTCTAGTTTATAAACAAATTTCACCTTCAGTTAGTGTTAATTGAATCTAGTAGAAAACAAAAAACAAGCACACCCACAAGAACCCATGTATTAACAAGGTTTGATACTCAATAAGATTAGCTGGTCCTTTTCATGGTTTGGAAATAATCCAACACCAAAAAACCACTAGAAAACAATCCTTTGGTGGTATAAATTAGGTAAGTAATGTCAATCACTTGTATAAAATTATAGTCATTTGACAGTGTGTATGATCCTCATATAGATAATATGATATGATAATATTTTATAACCAAAAAGTAACCATCCCCAATAGGATTCAATATGTTATCACTACGCTTCTTGAACTTTCTTTACATTTACCTTCATGCAAATAATTATTATACATCTTAAATTTATTTCAAAGAAATTATAGATAACATTTTTATCAAAAACAATTAGAACCCATTCATATAATCTTCTTTCTGTCCAGTAGAAATCCATTTAGAAGCCTTAGTCGGGTCCCTCTATCTAATGTCGTGTTTCTTATAAACCCACTATTAGTCTATCACCACTATGTTTGGTATCCTATATATGATACCTCTTTGTCTGATACTATAAAGAAACAATATTTTAGGCCTTAGGTTCAGCGCATCAATTCTTTAGCAATTCTCTCTGTAGCAAAAATATCTATAACTTTATGACCACACACCATCTCCCCTTTATATAGGTAGTGTTTCTCTGAAAACATAGGAAGAAGTATGAAATTAAAATTAAAATTTATTAATTTAACTTTGAATATCCCACCCAAATAATCACCCATTTTACCATAGTCAAACTTCCAAAAATATAGGATTCAATAAAAATATCATTGTAAACTTTTCTTAAACCTCAGTGTCAACAAACTCTTCAAACATCCAAAAATCGTAGCTTGAAAAACAATATTCCCTTTATGATTATTAAATAATTCAGCATCCAACTCATAATTTTCATAATTAAAGTATCTAAAAGAACTATGTAATCAGAGTTAAAAAATTTTAGAATACTTATTTGTAGGAACACCTCCATCTGATAATGTTTTGTATGGTGACCATTAAAGGTTATTCATTTTCAAATTTCACTTAATTCGATACAACTACTTAGGAAATTCTTCATCTGGTATACTTTATCCAATACATCTTTCTAGGATATTTCTCCTTCCAATGCACTCTTACCGTAACATGTTTTTTGATTGCTTAATTAGGAAGCCTCTATCTGGTAGCTTAGAACCATTTGTCATAATCTCTTCAAATTACTCTATCTGATGGATTTTATCAGACAACAATTTCTAATAATCTTTATTTTAAGACATCAATCTATTTTATTCACTCAACAACCTCTATCCCATGAATCCTCTAGGAAACCTCTACACACTGGGTATATACAAATTTCTTATCTGGTGAGTTCTAACCAGAAATCATTAACTGATGGAATTATAGATGTTCATCTAGATGGACTTCATAGATCTCTCTATTTGGTATAACATTTTCCACAACCACCAATTTTCTTCATCGATAACTTCTTCAATATTCCTTTCATTAGGAACTCCCATAATAATTAACATGAATCGTGAATACTTTCATAAAAAACATGATGTTTATTAATTTAAAAAATTATTAGACATCATATTATTTAAATTTACTAAACATCTATATCCAATAGAAAAATGAAATTAACTAGAGAAACATTTATTTTTACCCTCTATCTGATCACCTCAACCAAAATGACTCTATTTGTTGGACTCAATCTATTCACCTATGTAAGGAAATCTCTATATTGTAAAGAGATTTATGCTTGAAAAAAAGGCAGTACTTATGCAATAATTCTAAATATATAACCATCTTATTCCTAAAATAACACCTCAAAGCTTCCTGGTCTCAAAAATATCCCCCTTTATATTTGGTTATGAACCAATAAACATAAATCAATGAAACTCCAAAACTCAAAAAATGATTTACTGTCAAATAATTCTAATCATACATGAGTAAACTTTTTGTAGGAATCAAGAATCATTAAGTAATAAAATCATGCTATCTATAAAGTAGTGGTTCATAATTATTCCACTTCCACATATTCATAATAGAAATTGACTCGAAACTGTAAGAAATAGTTTCTACAAACACTTCAACAAACTGTTAAAGTAGTTCACCTGTGCTAAAATCACATATTTTTCCTTTAAAAAACTCTCCCTAAATATATTATCTCCCTTTAAATCTAAATAACATTCCAATTGATGGATTTATGTTACATATTTAGTTCATGTTTTCACATGCTCTTTGATAATGTGATATTTAATATCAATGTTCTTAGTTTGTAAATGTTTAACTGGATTTTTATTAAGATTAATAGTACTTTATTTGTCACAACCCAAGAGAAGGGTTCACTTCACATCAACCAAAAAATATTCCAATGATGTCTTCATCCATATTAATTGTGTTTTAGCTTGAGTTTCATTTATATACTCATATTCAGTGGTGATGAGAGTTACTAAATTTTTTTCTTTCTATGTCAAATCAAACATATTTCTTCCAAAATGAAAACTTTAATAGATGTGGATCTTCTATTATCGACACATCCTTTATAATATGTATCTATGCAACCAAAATAATAAATATATCATGTATGGTAATATTTCAACTTGAAATCAATTGTGCCTTTAATATATCTAATAATTATTTTTAAAATTACAACATAGTATAATTTAGGTTCACTTTGATATATGGAACAAATTTTAACTGTATATTCTAAATCTATCCTTAAAGTTATGAGATATGAAATCATTCAAATAAAAATTATAAACTCTTCAGGATCAATAACCTTTCCTTTACCATATTTTAATGACTTTGTTCCCATTAACATAGGTGTGGAAAAAAGATTTTAATCTTACATTTCAAATTTATTCATGAGTTCCTTAGAATACTACTCTTGCGAAATAAAAATATGCATTTTATTTTGAGAGATTTTTAATCCAAGAAATTATTTCTTTTCTCCTAGAATAGAAATTTCAAATAACTTCTTCATATCCTTATCAAACTTTTCACACATTTATTTATCATTCCCTATGAATATGATATCATCAATATAAATAATCATAGTTAGGTAAACCACTCAATTTTATTTTATGTAGAGGTTGCTATCAAATCTTCCATTCTTAAAATTTAACTTCTTTAAGAAATTATTTAGATTATAATAATATGATATTAGATATTACATCAATGTATACAAATCCTTCTTCAACTCTAACACATATATTTCATTTTGACCAAGTAAGAAACCACATGATTTATTAATATAAACATCTCCATTCAACTCTCCATTGAAAAAAGATAACTTTTCATCCATCTAGAATATCTTATATCTTTGTTGTGCAGTAATAAAATGAAATACTATAATGGTTCCAGGTCTTTCTAGTGGGTAAAATATCTCATTAAAATCAATACCTTCAACTTGTGATTATACTTTACAAACAATTATTTCCCTGTTTCTTATCACTTCACCTTTTTTATTCAACTTATTTTAAAAAACTCATTTTTTCAATCATATTCTTATATTTTAGTTTGGGTATAAGTTCTCATGTCTTATTTTTTTCAATTTGAGTATATTACACAATCATGGAATCAATACACTCTTGATGTTTCAAATGATCTTGAACATATCTTGGCTTAACCTTTGAATATAAAGAGGTATGTGAGACTATCCTCGATGTTTTTTCAGTTTAAACTTGTATTTCTTTACCACCAATAATATTTTGAACCTCTACCAAATTTCTCATCTAGGGATGAGATTAAAGTAGTTTTAACTCATCAATTTAAATAGATAAATCAACATATTCATCCTATATATATTATACATCATCACTTTTTTCAAAAACATCGTTATGTTTATTAACAGTAAAAACTCCATCCTCACTTTCTTTTATATCTGCAATTGATTATGAAGGTTTTCTATTAGAATGGTCCCTCAATTTTACATTTTTAAAATCCATAATCATTATAGTTTTCTTATATTAACAAAATTATTATTTTATATTATTTGGGTATCAAAGGAAAGTACTTTCAATACCTATTTGATCAAACTTCCCAAGATTTTCACCTTTTACTTTGATAATAAAGGGACTATAAACACCCTTAAGTATTTCAAACTTGGGTTATCTTTGTAGTACATATCATATGAAGTCATATCTGTGATTTTCCTACATAAATAGTGATTTTGAATGTTAACTATTGTTCCAATATCTTTCCTCTAAAATAATTAACAAGTGTCATGTTCAATCAACATTGTTTGATCCATCTCAACGAAACATCTGTTCTTTATTTCCAAAATACCATTTTGATGTGGTGTGTACAATCTTATAAGTAAAAGATGAATTCCTTGATTTTAAAGATAATATTTAAACATCCCATTTTTTATTATGCAAAATTATTAGTTCAAACATTATTCATAGAATATTCACATTCCCCTTCCGTACTTCGCCTGAATCTCTTACTAATTTTAAGAGTCACTAATTTATTTTTCAAAAACCTAATACATATAATGTGATTAAAGTCATCCATAAAATAAATAAACTAAATATATTTATTTTTAAACTACTTTATAATAAGAATACATTTATAAAAATGCATAAACACCCATATATGATTTGAATATATCTCAACTTTCTTATGTACTGATTTTTTAATCCTCTCTTTCTTACATATTGAACAACACTAATTTCTTCTCATTTTCTATTTAGGAATGCCACAAATAATTTCTCTATTTTTTATCTTTATAATATTCCTATAGAATATATTTTCTATACACTTATATCATTACTGATTTCCTTCCATCATTCTTAGATAACATGATCCAATTGTACCACTAACTTGAAGAAAATTTCCCTTGGTAAATTTTCCTCTTATCACAACTTTCCCATATTTAATCCTTTAAAAACTATATTTTATATAAAATATCATTTTCCTCATTAAAAATCTATAAAAAAATCAAAAGGTTATATTTCATTCCATAAACAAATAAATATATTCTAAATTCAATTTTTATTTTTTGATGATAGTAGATCAAACACCTTCGACACTAAGTGACTCATCTATTATTTGTAATCATTCAAATATTTTAACAACTTTAAATATTATGTCCTATATTAAGAACACTCACAAAAAAATATCCAAGTATAATCTCCTTTTATGTATTTTAGAGTAGTTTCAATAAAAAATCATTTTCATCCTTTTTATTCCTTCATATGAGGTTCAGTGATTTGTCATATAAAATTTATTTAGTTACTAGGATAGAAATAAATAATTTATAAATATTTACAAGAAGATCACATATTTTTCAAATCATTTATAGAGGTTGAGACTAAGTTTTATTTTTCAAGATGGATTTTTCAATTTCTCTTATTTGATTAGGTTTAATCCCCCTCAAAATTAAACCAGAACATGTTTGATGTATTCCAAAGACTGTATAAAACTAGAAATATTCATATAAACCATATTTTCCTCTATAACTTGAATATTTTTTAGAAGTTTGAACCTTTTTTTAGTCACATTACTGACCATCATCTTTATTCATCATAGAATTATTTTTAGACCTAATGAATCCTCCAGTTGTGGCATTTTTCACTTCAATTTTTGACTTCTCAAAAATCTCATAATTTTTTACTTTTCTATTTTTTGTTATATGAATTTTATTCTTAACTTTATTCTTCTTCTGAAAATACTTAACCTTATTTATAACCTCTAAGGATTAAATTTTTTAATCTATCTTAGTTTTACACTTCTTAGAACTTTAACCAACTTCTAAAATTGAGTTTTAAAATTTTATTATTCCTTTCTCATCTTCTGTAAGTTTTTTAGAAGAAGAAAAAATTATTTATCCTTTATATTTATCTTTACATTAAGTTTTATGTTGAGTTTTTTATCTTTATCTAGTAAATTATTTGGATCATCAATTTATTTTAACCACCTAATTTTTTTCAATAACTAATTCTGATTGTTTTTAGATAAATATTCTTTATTCAATCTCTTATTCTAGTTTTCTAGTTTAACAATATTTGAGAGATATTCTCTCAATTCTCAACTAATAATAATATCTTTATGATTCTAATACTCTTATTCTTCTTCTTCATATCTAATGATTTTATCACTGGTAAATTTCTCACCATTCAATTTTTCAATAAGTTACTTCTCAGAAGAAGAAACACTAGATTTATTACATTCCAATTTACTATCATAACCTTCCTCACATTGTGAAAAAAAAGTTTCTCTTTTTATATTTAGAAAATTTCCATTCATTTCATTTTGAAAAGGATTTTTATTTTTATTTTATATTCTTCATATATATTCTTGAATTTCAATATTTTTCATCACTATTTTCATCTTTCTTTTGACTTGAACAATTTTTTAGAAAATTTCTAATGGCTCCATAATTAAATAACTTCAATGGAAATTTCCCTTTATACTTACATGTGTCTCTTTTCACTTTTATTTAAAAAAATGCAATAATTTAACAAAAATGTTACTTACTTTATCATTAGTGTTATGGTCATTAATATCCTCTTTGGGGACTTTCTTAAAATTTATTTTCCTAGAATCCTTGAAATAGATTTCTCGATCAACCTTTTCTTATCCCATGATATTATTTTATCTTCTAATTTCATATGTGATGAGAATACTCTATAAATCATCGAGATATAGATTTTTAGGGTCAATATCCTCTAATAATGATACCTTGGCATAAAATTGATTTAGAATAATTATTAATATCTTTTAAAAAATAGTAGAATATTCCAACGTCAAACTAAAACATCTTATGGTGCTTAAAATGTCATTAAATCTTATAAATAATTCACTAATAGATTTATTATCTCTCATTTTAATATCTTCATTATTCAATATTCAGGTCTACAACTTATCAATATTCACTTCCATATTTCTTTGAAAAATATTTTTTAACTTATCCCAAATTCCTTTAGTAGTTACATTTCTTTTAACCCTCAAAAAATCACTTTCTGGGATGGAGGAAAGTATAGAATTTCTGTATTTTCCATCATTATAAATATTATTCTTATTTCATCATTTTTAAGGGAGAATCCTCAGTAGGAGGCTAGAAATCATATTAAATGTATTTAAGAACTTTATAGGTAATGGATAATAGATAAGGTAACATTATACTCTTCTATATATGATATTTGTTTCCATCAAATACATGAATCCCCTTATTGTTAATAGAGTTCTAAATATTATGGAACCATTTATTTTCATCAAACATCAAAAATGTTCCAAATAAGTAACCACATTCTAATATCTATTAAAAGGTCTAATAAATATCTATGTGATCACTAAGAGAGGATTTAATCAGTGATCTTATCTTTTAATGTTTTCTTAATTTATAAATTACTTTCACCTTAGGTTGGTGAGAATTGACTCTACTATAAAATAATATATAAGAAACCCCATAAGAACACATGTATTTACAATTTTAGCAACAAAATATGGGTATTTAGTCCTTGGAGTGGTTTTGAAATGATCCAAGACCACACAAACACTTGAAAAAAAAAGCCTTTGATGGATTATAGTAAACATGGAATATACATAACATGCATAGCACTATAGTATTTAAAAAGTGCATGTAATACTTTCAATGATAATATGATATAATGATATTTTGAAATAAAAAAAGAACCTTAAATAATAGACATTGATATAATTTCATTGTGTTAAATGAAATTTCTTCACATTGTCCTTCTTTTATGTTCTCTTTATTCCTCTTCACTTTCTTGCACAGTAGTGAGTTAGATATTTTTTGTCCACTTTATTTTCAAACATGTTCATCTTATCACCTCTACATCCATTATAAATCCATCCAAAATCCTCAGTTTGGTCCCTCTATCTGGTAACTTGTTCTATAAATACCAACTATTAGTCTAAAACCACTCAGTCTGATATCATGTTTTTGATACCGCTGCATCTAATGCTACTATGTCTATAGCTATAATGAAACAATTTTTTATGATCTACCATAATTACCTAAAAATAACTTATAATATTGATAAATTAATTCTTTTTTTAATGACTATTTTATTAAATTAGACAATGGAAGTTCATAGAGATACTATTAAAAAAATAAATTTATGTGTCAAGTAATAATACTAATTACTACAGCTAATAGTAGTACAGGGATATAAAAACCCAAAAATAATGACCACACAATGGTGAACAACATAGGATCAGAAACTATCAGGAAGAGTATACCTACCATGTTAACTATTAAAAGAAAAAAACTAAAATTATAAATATAATATCCACTATTGAAGGGATTATAAAAACTTTTGGGAATGAAGTACTAAATTTTTATGTTTAGTGGTAAATATATACGATTAATAGAAAAAGTGGTTATTATGATATGACCATTAAATTACTATTATGTAAATATTGGTTAATATAATTATTTTCAATATAACTATTGGGTGTTGTGACCATTTTAAATAATTTTACCATTATAATTATTGATTATAATGGGTAGTGACAAAAGATAATTGGTTAATAAGGGAGAAATAATGGCCTCAACCAGAAGGATCATTCCTTTTGAATCCCATTTTTCAGAACATGGGAGGGAGGTGGTGTTTTTGGGGTATTCCCTTGACTAGGACAAAGAAAAGATTCAAAAATTGAGGCTTGAAAAAAATTTACTACGAGATAAGTTCATGATAGTGGAGATCACCACTATGTCAATGTCAGTTGAGATACCCCATGAAACTACCATCATCACACACCTTACCCTTAGGGAATACATTGGTGTAATAATTGGTTATATTTATATACATTAGAATCATAAAATCAGACTTTAATTTGTATAAATGAAATATTTATTTCTTTAAATTAAATTTTTATTATTATTTCATTAAATGAAATACCCATGAATATAAAATGAATTTGATATATATATATTTTTCTACAAATAAAATAAAACTGTATTTTACAAAAAAAAATATACACTTTTATAACATATTCAAGTATTATAAATAAAATTTTAATTCATTAAATGGTCTTTTAAAACACTATTTAATGAAATATAAATGACACTATAATTTTATAATGTCCTAGGAAATTTTTAAAAGTTCTAGAAATTTTATTATGTCGTATAAACTGTTATTTTTCAATATGTAATGTTTTTTTAATGAAAAATTAAAATTATCATATTTTGGAAGTTATTTTGATAAAATAAAAATTATATTTAAAATATAAATATAGAAATTAGTTTGGGATGGAATTTTGAGATTTTTCTTAAATACATTATTTTTTAGTGAATAGTAAAAATATAATTTTTGTATTTTTTATTTTTTTGAGTAGGGGTCGAAGCCTCTATATTATTGAAAAAATGAATTTTTGTATTTTCATTTTTTATGACTTCATAATTATATAATAATGACATAAAAATTAATAGAACCCAATACAATACCAAAACTAAGTTATTTTATTAATATAAGTTATTTTAATGAAGAAAAATGATTTTTTAAACCTATAAACAACTTTCTAAAGTATAAAGTTGAAATTAATCTTTTAAAACATTATTTTTTAGAAACAATATCTTCCCACACCAAAAGTAATATAAAATATTTAATTTTGGTTATAAAATTCAAAATTTCCAAAACAGCACCTTCTTAATGACATAAACTATGATCTAAACCCATGGGTAAGAAAATGGTTTTCCATTTTTCATAACCTAGACTTCTAAGGCCTGTTTTTAGAAATTATTAAATTATTCCTCTTCTTTTACTATAAATATCCACACATCCTTCCATTCCTCTCCACTCAAAATACCTTAAGCATGAAATTATACTCATTTCCCCCCTCAAAAGTCCCACTAAGGTTTCTCCATGGTCTTAAGTTTTCTAAATCCAAGATTTAAGAAGTCACTTCTGAAGGTAAGGGGACTCTCCACTTCTTCTCTTCCATTGAAGTGCATCTTTTTTGGTATGACTTCAAAATATTTGATTACAATCTTTTCATACACATTTGATTATCCCATAACTACCAATATAGTGTTTTATAAATGGGATAACCTCATTCCTTTTCATTATCCTCTTTCCTTAATCCAAATTGTATTCTTATAATGCTGGTGGATTCATTTCTTTAATTTGTCTATTTTACATGAAAAGGTATTATATTGTGTATACACAAACCTCCTCCATTTTCATAGGTATTCAACTAGTTTTAAAAATAATTTATTAATTCAGTATTTACATGTAGTAAACCCACATTTCATTCTTGTAGGTTAAAAATAATGAAATGTTCAATTATTTAAGCCAAAATGTACTAAATGATTTTATACAAAACGAGTTATTTATTCTCAATGGGTTATATATGAAATGATTTATTATGATCAATGTGGATCACATGAGTTAATACATATGAATTGTGCACCCTAATAGTCCCCAAATGCATTAGTCAAAGAATTAATCTCTATAGATAACATGATTTATGATACCTTGGTGAATAACCATGAAAATTATGTTTTCGGACACCATAGTGATAAACCATTGTGATATGAATACGAATGACTCATTTTTATAATTTAACCACATTTACATGTTATGTATCATGTACTTATGATTATTATATCATGTTTTACATAATGTTTCATCTATGATGATAGTTCATGTTCCATTTCCTTTATTTATCCCCAACTGGGCTTTATGTTCACCCTTTTTTATTGATGTATTGTCTTAGGAAATTGCCTTTAGTGAGGTTCCCTAGGATTAAATAACAAAGGAGTATTTAAAAATTATTAAATAATATTTATGTTTACATTTTCCTAAATCTACTCATGTTTTATAAACCGGGATTCTAATACATTAAACCTCAAAAGATACTTGAGAGTTAGTAATCTAATATTTTTCTAAGGAATTATGTTTAAAGTCATGTATTCAAATGTAAATTCACCATAATTGGTATCAAAGTAAAGGTTTAGTTTTTTTGGGAGATTAGGTTTAGAAACCAACAGAAATAACCCTAGGTATATGTCTAAATTTAGGAAAACATCCTTTAGTTTTAGTTATTTATAAAGTGAGGGGTTTCCAAGAAATAAAATCCTTTTTTAGATACTAAAATTAGATGTGGATTTAACACAGTTTTACCTAGGATTAATAACCCCAAAAGGGTTCATTGGATGTTAATTCAATAATCACCTAGTGAATGATAAAGGGGAATCACTTTACAATTGGTTTGATACTCCCAGGGGATATTCTTTGGTCAATCATATGTTTTTTACAAAACTTTATGAATGATATATAGATAATGTAAATATTTGTAAGATTAAAGTATAACATCCTAGAGGCATGATATTAGAAAATTCTAGGATTAATATTTCATTTATAATTATAATTATAAGATTCTCAGTATTAACAAATTTCTCACATAGGTTTTATCCTTCTATAAAAATGGTAATAAATTGAAGGACTCATGTAAATAATGGATGAAATATGCAATGAGATGATAGCATTACAAATATGGGGGGATATAGAGTTGAAATATTAATGATGATGATCAATCAGTATACTTAGGTCATGAATAAAAATCTAAACCATCTGGAGCATCCAACTTCCCCAAGGAAGGAACAACTAACATTTGAATCCCTCATGCATCAATGATCACATATTTGTAAGGGAACCACTGATCCAAAGATCGTGAAACATTAGATCAATATTATACAAAATATATTTTCTATACTACATTGTTCTAAGATAGAGAAAGTTACATTATTAGTGTATCTCTTAGGGGGATAAGTTTCTTAGTAGTGGACACTGATCAAGAACATGAATCCAAATGGTGAGGTGGAATCCATGGAATGGGTAGACTTCAAAAATGCCTTTTTCAACAAGAATTTCACTAATATCATTTGAAAAAATATGGATGGGGAATTACTAGAGTTCTATCAAAGAGATAAAGAATTTTTGGGGGATTATGAGATGGAATATACATTTCTTTCATGATGCTATTAAATCTTTATCATCAATTCTGATAGAAAGATAGATCAATTATTTAATATACTGAAACCCATATATAGAAAGAATTAGAAATATAATACTTTGGGAGTTATAAAGATATTATATTATGTTCTATCAAAGTTTAAATGGGGTTTGGATACTCCTATTTTACATATGGATAGAATGAAAAAAAGGAGAATGATAGAAGAAAATTTTGGAAAGAATCTAGATGGGAAGACATTAAAACATACCACGTACAAAAAAATGTGAGAAGAAGAATTGGGGAAATTGTTTGTAAGGAAGTATAAAGTTCTATAAGTGGGGAATATATAACTAAATATATCAAAACTTCTATGGATATGAAAATCCTCAAAATATGAATTTCAATGACAAAGGTAATATAGTTAAATAAAAAGTTTCAATGTAATTCTTCTAGTGTGGGGAGCATGGTAATTTCACTAATCAATATAAAAATCAGAAGATAATGGATGGAAATTGTGATCGACCCAAATAAATTTTATGTGACAAATTTCATTCTTTTTTAATTATGATGGCTGAATTTGAGGCTCCAAATGATGTTTTAGAAGTTACACTCATCATATACTCAATGATAGAAAGTACAATGTTTTATTCTGGTTCTATATATTCTTTTATTTCATTCAAGTTTACAAAGAACATCAAGTTAAACCCAAAACGGATAGTGGTGGAGTTTTATATTATAACTCCTGGAGTAACTATTCAAGAATCAAAGATATATTTTAATTCCCTTATTAACTTTTGTTAGTATAATCTCTCTGAAAATATGATTTTCGTTCTAGTGTTGTAATTTGATATAATACTTAGGATGGATTGGTTATAAAAGTATAATTCCAAGATGAATTATAAAAGAAGAATAATTTTGTAGTATTTAATGGAAAACCTCAAATAAAATTCAAATGAGATATTTTACATCTTTAGAAATTCAATTAACTACCTCATATTTAATTCTTTATGGAAAGTATTAGTGATGAAAAATAAGAAAGAGAAAGTCTAAATATAGGATATGTACCCATTTTTTAGAATACATTGATGTATTTCTTAAGTAGTTACTGGGAAGTCCCCCAGAAAGAGAGGTAAAATTATCAATTAAACTCATACATGGAACTAAGACAATATCTAAGACCCCATATAGAATGGTATATATGGAGTTAGATGGATTTAATAAAAAACTTCATGAGGAGATTATTCGGGGGAGGGACCCTCATTTCCCTTCAAAGGAGATTCTTCCTCCTTCACCCCATTCTCGAACCCTGATTTTCTTCCTCCGTTACCTCCTGTCTCACTGTACCCAAAGGTTTCGGAGCTGCTCGTTGGGTTGCATAATCTTCATTTATCAACTTCGGAGTTCTTGGACTCTTCGGATTTGTTGAAACACACCCTGGTTTCTAGGCTTCATGGACATCATCCTTCAGTTGATTCATTCGATAGGCATGTCTTTAATGCATGGGGTTTATAGGATAGGGCGACGGTGGGCCTCCTGGATAATCAACAGATCATGGTTCTTTTTGCTTCGAAGTCGGATCTAATCAAATCCTGGGAAAGCGCACCTCGATTTTTCAATGGGTTTAGATTTTCCCTACTTCATTGGAACTTTGATTTGCATATGAAGTGAGATCCTCCTACAATGGTGATTTGGGTAAGCTTCCCTAACCTTCCTCTTCTGTTCCAAAACCCATCTGTTATTCACATGCTAGGGAATCTAATAGGTAGGTATCTATGTTCAGATAGCCACATGGAGGCGCTATGTCACCTAGTTAATCCACGTATTTTTTTGGAAATGGATATGTCAAAGGATCTGTTTGAGTATGTGTGGGTCACTGTGGGTGAAGAGTATAGGTGCAAATAGCGGGTGGTCTATGAATTATGGACTGATTATTGCTCAGGTTGCAAGTGACTGGGGAATGCACTGAGATCCTATCATAAGGAACTTAGGGTAAAGAATATGAGATTGGTATTTTATCAGAGCAAGGAGGAGGAGTGCCTGGTTGAGGTAGAGGGTGAATTGCAGATATCTTCTCCTTTGTTTGCTTGCAAGGAGAAGGAAGTTGCTTATGGTAACCTTTGTAGGGGGGAGGTACAAGCTGGTAGTGCTTCAAGATATGGAGTCCTGATCATTGAGGCAGAGCCTAGCAGGAGGGAGGAAGGTTTGTGTCAGCAAGATTTGGATGGTGGAGAAAGCCAAGAGGTTGGTGGCAGCAGGGACGCAAAGGGGTGGGATGGCGCGGAGGCTCTGGAGCATATTTCCACTGTGTTGGAAGAGTTGGGAGAGGCAACGACTATTCTGATGGCCCAAAAAGATAGTGGGAGGGAGGAAGGCTCGGTTTATCTTGATGTAGCTGGTATAGAGAACATGGTTCAGTTGGCGGATGGTGAGGAGGACTTAACACTTAATGGTGCAGGTTCAGACAATAGTGATTCAAGGAGGCGACTGTAGGGTCAAGATTCAACAAAGGTTTATCAAGACAGCTAGGGGAAGTCCTCTATACTCCTAAGCAATATATTTGAAGGACTGGTTGAGGAGGATTCTGGTACCTCTCATGATATTCTGCTTGAACCAGAGGGAGGGTATATGAATGCATGTAATGGGGATGAACCTAATCACTCGGCAATTGAAACACCAATCCAGGAGAATAGGAGTAAGTTAAGGAGGTGGACCAGGAGGGACTACTCATCCTTGCCTCCCCCTTTGGAGACTAGATCATTCAGGAAGACAAATGATAAAAAGAATGCCTCAGAAGTGGTCGGAATAAAGACAACAAGGGTCCGGGGTGGGCAACCATTGGATTTATTGACAAGCAGCGTGGAGGAAGTGACTGAGCAGGTGTTATTGCTCAACGCTTAGGAGGGGGAATAAACTTATATGATGGAAAGACCCTTAAAGGCAACCCTTAATGAGGAACAATATGCTTGTATTGATAAGAAAGATCTAATCCTAGTTGGGGGATTCAACAAAGGGAAGATTAACATCGAGGAGTACATACAGTCATGGGATCAGCTGGCCTCAGAAGTTAAAAAACTGCTATTAGAATCACCAGGCATTCAGGTTTCTTCTATTTCTTGGGAATTTTTTAGGGAATCATTTTCTGGTAAGCTTAGATTATTTTTCAATGCTCCAAGTTAATTTGGGGATTTTTGGTGTTTGGGTTGGGGAGGTTCCTAACCTGAATGTTTTAAGCTATGTGTTGTGTGGTTTGAGTGAAGGCTCGTACCTGCCAATATGTTTGGATCTGCCTAAGAGGACGATAGGGTAAATGTTGGGGTGAGGTAGATCTGGTATTTTGTTTTGGGTTGTTTTTTGGGTTTGGTTTAAATCTTGGAAGGATGGACTATGTGGTTTCTCACTTTTCCCTTAAAAGTGTTTTCTTAATAGAAAAATTAATTGTCAGTCAATGGTGTGAAAAAGAAGATATCCCAAAATTTTCCTTTTGAAAAAGATATAGGCATTATGAGTTTTTTATTATTACATTTTTCTGGACTAATTCTCTTGTGATATTTTTGGGTTTGATTAATATAGTCTTTAGGGACTGCCTTTATAAATTTATGGTGTTATTTATTGATGATATTGTAATATATTAAAATAGTCATGAATAATGTGAGGATCATATTAGGGTCATGTTACAAACTCTAAGGAAATCTAAGCTTTTGGGAAAATCTATAAACAAAAGTGAGTTCTTATTACAACAAGTTTCATTCATGGGACACATCATGACCAGTGAATAAGTATTAGTGGCTCCAGTAAAGACAAAGTTAATATATGATTGGCCACATCCTACAATTGTAACTAATATTTATTGTTTTCTTGTTCTGTCAATATACTAAATAAGGTTTGTGAAAAACTTTTTGAATCTATCTAATCCACTAACCAAGTTAGATTGAAATGGAATTATGTTTATCTGTACAAATGAGTTTGAAGAAAACTTCCAAGAACTAAAGAAGAGGTTTACTAGTGGACATGTGCTAACTTTACCTTCTAATAGGGAAGTATTATTTATTTATAGTGAATAATACTTAATGATACTTATATGTGTACTCATAAAAAATGAAAATTTGGTTACCTATTTATCATGGAAGTTAAATCCTCATGAATAGAATTATCCTACCCATGATCTAGAGTTAGAAATAGTTACCTTTTAATTAGAGATATGGAGACATTATATGGAGAACTATGATATATAAACCAACTTCCAAAGTCTGAAGTATAATTCACACAAAATGGAAAAAACATGAGACAAAGGATATGGTTGTAACCTCTTAAGTACTATGATTATTTTATCCATTATCACCCTAGAAAAGAAAATAGATTCATTAATGCATTGAGTAGGAAAGAACACATGGTTCTAATGATGATGAGTATTTAAGTATATCCACTGATCAATTAATTGGAAATGATAGACATAGAAGTCATAATGGAAGGGATATCATCATTACTGTTCCAAATTATTTCTTATCCATTATTACTGAGAAAGATCAAGAAAGCATGAAGATATGATCCTAAGTTACAAAAGGTGATATAATCTATGAAAAATAGGAAATCTTCTGATTTCAATTTTGATCACGAGGGAGTAATTTGGTTTAGTACAAGGCTATGTATTCCATCCAATAAAGAGTTAAAGAAAGAATTGATGGATGATCCTCACCACTTTGCATTTTCTATACTCCCTCAAAGTACTAACATGTTTAGAGATCTGTGAAATTATTATTGGTGAGATAACATGAAAAGGTAGATTATGGATTATATTGCAAGATTATTTGTATGTTAAAAATTGATGGATGACTGGAAACTATCCAAAGGAGAGTTGTGAACACTACCCATACCAATATAGAAGTGGGACAACATAACTAGGTACTTTGTTACTAACCTTTCGAAGATATCCAATGGAAACAATTCTATCCGGTTAATCATTAATAGATTTAAAAATTTTACTGATTTAGTCACTATACAAGAAGATTTATCCCTTTATCATTGTGCCCATATACAACTTTAGGAATTAGTGATTATTCATGGGGAAAACTGTGAATTGTTTTAGATCAAGATCGGATATTTACTTCTATGTTCAAGAGGATCATTCAAAAGGATGTGAACATTAAAGCAAACCATAGAATATTATATCATCCTAAAATTGATGGGTAGTATGAGAGGTCTATTCAAACATTTTAATACATGTTATAGGCTAGCTCACTTGATTTTCAAGTGTTTTGGGATCAATGTATTCCACTTGTTGAATTCTCGTATAAAAATAGTTTTTATTCAAGTATTAAAATGGATCCTTATGAAGTACTCTATGGGAAGAGGTGAAGAACTCCAACATGTGTAGATGAAGATGGGGAAGGAGAATTTTTGGGACTATACATTGTGAAACACACTATGTAGAAGATATATGTGATCCAAAAACATATCATGGCTACTCAGAGTCGATAAAAGAGTTATGCTAACAATTAAAGGAAAGAATTAGAGTTTCATGTCAAGGATCATTTATTCCTCAAAATATCACCATATAAAGGGTATATGGGGTTTATAATGAAGGGGAAACTAATCCCAATGTATACATCACCATTTTAGATTTTGGAGTGCATTGGAGTAGTTGTATATTAGATAGAACCATGACCTGAACCTCCATTGAAGTCAGTCAAAGTTTAAAATTTATATTCCTACTAACTAATGGATATGTGGAAAGTAGGGTCGAACCCACTGAGATGGAAAAATTGACCACTATTCTTCTAAAAACTTTCAAAAATATCCCACTGTTGTCAGTAATGGGGAAGATTTATATTTTTTAACTTTTTATATTTTTTAAAAATTTTGTTTATTATAAGGCACAAATGAAACACCGCAATATTTTTAAGTTTTTTTCCTAAATTGTACTAAAACAAGAAACGGGTTCAAAAGAATAAGTAATAGATATATAAAACGCTGATAAATGAACTATCAAAGTAATTTGCACAGAAAAAATTTCCATTCTACTAGTTTTAAAAGTATTTCAATTCACTTAAAAGTTAATTTAGAGTACCATCTTAAAGAGAATTACTTACCTCCCTCACCAGAAATTATGTCTGACAGATTGATCAAGAACAAAGTTCACCACTCTAAATAGATCAACTATGAATGTCATTATTTGAATATGAAAACAGGATGAACTCACCATAAGTCCTGAGGTCTTTTGAATTTATTATCTTTTAAAATGTGTTTCCATAGTCAATCTTGCCAATTAACTATGAAATTTTGAAATTAAGTTCTAAAGGTATAATTAATTGAATGAACTC
The DNA here is from genome assembly GCA_963277665.1 of Viscum album. Lineage (NCBI taxonomy): Eukaryota > Viridiplantae > Streptophyta > Magnoliopsida > Santalales > Viscaceae > Viscum > Viscum album. Next base: position 483,797,735 of record OY728139.1, read on the forward strand.
AGTAATGATCGCGCTGATCTATACTGAATATATCAAAATGATGAAGTGAAAAAGAAAATAAAAAGATAACCAGTGGAACTTCAGTTTATCCCTGAAATAAATGATTTAGCCTGAAATTATCTCTATTATCGATACACCAACTAGAATCATACTAGAACAGAGTACAAAATATTTAGTTATGTGGGAAGAATAACTTCCAAAATGATGAGCTCTACCCACCGGATCTCTCTGATCTGATGAGTGAGAATCTCTAGAATATCCAATAGACCATTCCTAGAATGTATGTCCTCCCCCACCTAAATCTTCTTATTTCTCTATTTTTTAGTACCCTCTATCTTCTGATGCTCATCACCACCTCTCTTCACCGACTTAAACTTTTCTTTTACTGTTGGACCGCACACATGTGTTTTTTCGTGACTAACACATCGTTCTTACTTTCTCCTTATAACTAACTTCGAGTGAGTTAGATGGAAGCACTTGGATGTGTTTTTGACTCTTGAATGAACCTGCGCAAGAAAAAATAAACAACACAATTAAAAACATGAAGGAAATTTAAATAACAGTTATTTTTTAAAGTCCAATGTTATAATACATATTAAAAAGTTAACTAATGTAAATTAATAAATAATTGATTGATAATTATTATTTACTTAATTGAATATTATTATATTGATTATTTATTGATTATTAAATCTGTAATTAGATAAAATTTATTACCTTTTTGATTTATTATTATTAATTAAGTAATTTTATTAATATTAGAATTATTAGAAATTAATTATATTCTTGAATTAGATTAATTTATTTGATTATTTTGTTTATTCTATTGAAGTAGTTATGTTATAATTAAAGTGTTAATTTAAAAATACGAATATTAATTAATAATTAATTCTATTTATTGATTATTATTTTAGTCTTAATAAATCATATTATTTTATCTTATGTTTTATCTTACAATGCATTTATTTATTTATTTATATTATAATTGTTATATACTATAGTTATTATTTATTTATTTGTTTAATTTATTAATTAATTATTTTATTTTTCTAATGGATTTTTGTTTCTTTCTTTTTTTTAAGGAAAATTTTATTTCCTTCTCCCCAAATCAGGTCTGGCAGTGGCAGCTTCACCGAATCAGTCCACCGTGTGACGACTCCTGCTTCTCCCTCCAACGGTTCTGTTCTGATTCAGTTGGTCCTCCTCCAGAAGAACACCAGTAGCAGCCTTCAATGGCTCAACCCTCTTATTCCAGGTGACTGAGTTTTAAAAATGATCAAACTAGATCTGGATTGGATGAAAAGATTTCAATCTTTGGAATCACGAATAGGAGGAACTCATATCCAAGATTTTCTGGTAATGATGAACAATTCATTGTTATTCATGCGGGATTTCGAATTCATTTTCCCCGATCGATGCTGGAGATTCAAGGATGAAGATGAAGTGTTTTTTATCCTACACCACAACTCAAAAAGAGGATGGAGAGTAGAACCTCCTCTACTCACATGAGGACCAGTGATGGCCCGACTCAGACCATAAGGTACCGCGATGATCAAATCTAAACTGGACTGTTGAAATCTAGAAATGGTGGTTGATTCAGAAGTTGCATAGGGAAGGGAAAGATAGAGGAGGCACAGGCCTATAAATGATGGACTTCTATTTATGGTGAGGGCGCAACATCGACTTCAGGTTCAGAATCACATAGAAAGGTTAATACACCTCTTGAATGTGTGAATATGATTTATCTCTATGTTATATGATTTTTCTTGGGTCTGGATCTGATCTATATTATGGTATTTAGTTTAATTTGTATTCCTTTGTGTAATAGGTGTTGGTTATGGCGATGGAAGATCACACGGTGGAAAAACTACTACAGAACTGTGGTGGGATGTCGGTGGAATGGTGAGGAGAAAGGAAGGAACTGTGTCGGTGGTACCGAGGGAATCAGTGTATTATGTTGTAGACAGAGTTGGTGAGATGAAATGAGACTAAAACCATTGGTAGCAACGGTGTGTCACTGGACCGAAAGGAGGAGATGAATGGTGTGAAGAGGGTGAGGATCGGTGAGACCGATAGAAGAATAGGTGATCACCTAGTGTGTGAAGATGTGATACCGATAGTTATATTAGTATGAGGGAGAGGCACCCATGTCATTAGAGGCAGGATGAGGAAGGGAGAGGGATGAGGCACCGATAGTTAAAATAAATGAATATTAGTGTGTGTGTGAAACCGATGGAAGAAAATAACGAGGCACTGATAATAAAAATAAAAAAAGAGTAATTGATAGTCTAAAACAAGAGACTGATGCTACATCTATGAGTCACAAGAAAAAGGATCAGTGACTCGAGAGGATCGGTGCGTCGCGACATCGGTGAGTCGCGACATCGGTGTAAGGTGAGAAACAGTTAGAAGAAGAAAATATATGAAGACACCAATAGAAGAAAACTAAATACGATTCCCTGATAGTTTAAAAATAAGAGACCTAAATAGATGTGCATCAGAGACCGATAGTGTTTCAAAGTGATCAGTGAGTCATGACTCACTGATAGTTAAAAAAAACTTTCGCGTGACAAGGGTTCGGTGAGTCGCGGCATCGGTGCGTCGCGACATCAGTGTGTAAACTCACCGATAGAACAAATTAAAATGTTTACAATAAAAAATTAATTTTAAATAGATATTAAAATGAATAAAATATTAATTAACGAAAACAAAAGAAAAACTAACTAAGCTATTAAAGACTAAAAAATTAACTTTATTAAAAACTGACTAAATTATTAAACAAATTAAAAAATAAAAGTTACTTAGTTATTGTAACATCCCAAGCTTCCAAGGTATGCTTCTCTTTGAATAATATGGTAGCGTGTATTATACGCAACATCGAGTTCTAACACACACCACAACCAATCAAACTAGTCGTTATGAATAGTAATACCCACTTTTTAAAATTTTATAAATTTTATCTTTCAAAATGGACTTCATTTTTGGATTTGGAATATCGAAATTATCTTAGGGTGAATTTTTGGTATTTTTCTTAAAACATTCAATTTTTGATGAATAGTGAAAAAAACACTGAGTTATAGTTTAAAACCGAATTTTTATTTAAATAATTATTTATTTTATTTAAATTTAATTAAGGTTAAAATAGATACATAATACCTATATAAGTTCAATGTAATTCATTGGATTTAGTTTAGAAAAATTTTAGATATATAAAAATTTTATTAAACTTTTCACCGTCTTTTACCCACCTCCAAGGAGAATTTGGAAATTCACATAAAACATAATTTTACCGTTTCTGTGAGTGGAATTTCAAAAATCCAAGAGACACGGTTAATATCAAGGAGTATAATGTGGTTCAATAAAATAAAAATATTTTTGGGTGAATAGTAACTTTTTAGTTTTATTTACCACGGAAAAAAGTAAATAAGGTAATTAAGGTTAAAAATGAAATTATTATTACCCTAACACATGTCCTAATTCTATTGGATAAGTATAATTCGACCAGAAACAACCTTATGAATAAAATATGAACCTCTTTGGTTCACTTGGATTAGATTAGGACATTTATTATTATTTAATTCAAAGAAGAGTTAAAAGAGTAAAAATGAAAGTTTAATAACTAAAACATTTTTAATATAGGGTTATACATAAGGTAAATTCGATTATAAATATTCATTATAAATATATAAATCTTTCATACATAATGGTATTTTATTTATAATTTTTATACATTAAATAATTTAATTTATTTATGACACAATGGTCATGTAGTAATTACCTAATTGATGAAATATTAAAATAATTGATATTATAAATATCCAAATAAATGTAATTTGAGACTTTTTATGTATTACAATAATTTTATAGGTTAATATGACATATTATTTTTGGTTATATGAATTTTATTAGAAGTAATAATGCTGTTATGAATTTATCAAAAACAAAATACCCAATAGTGTCAAAATTGACATTAAAGAGTTTTTAAAACAAATATTATATTATTAATTGATATTATATTTCTAAAAATATAAGGTTCGGCCAAAAGAATTATATAATGATAGGTGTATCATTAATGGACCACTTGGAGGTCTCTTAGAAGTATATAGTAGGTTTATTAACTATATAATATAAAAATACAAAGAGACATGGTAAATGTCAAACTAGTTAACTAAGAGTTAAATCTAAAAGATAGGGTTACTATAGTGACCCAAACCTGTCTAAAAACTATTGGTTGAGTGGTTTTCAACCCATAACTACCTTAAACCTTGAATAATCCACTTTTTATCTATTATAAACTGAATATTAATTTATTAAAAATTAATACTTTAAGTTTTTTCTAAAGAGCCCCTCCTCCCCCTTATAAAAGGATACCACTTCTAACCAATTTTTCAAACCTCTCAAGCCTTTTGGATCATCCAAACTCTTCCAAATTAAGCTCCCTACATCCCTATCCTCCTCTTATAATCCTTACCTTAGGTATAAGGCACTTCAAGAGTCATTTTTGGTTCAAACCAAAGGGAGTTACCCAAATTAAAGGTAACGATTTCTCTTAGCTTCTTTTCTTTTATTTTACTTCTCCAACCCCTAAACTCTTCTTATTATTTTATTTTGTAACAAAACCAGTATCCTAAATATACTAGGATGTTTTTATGAGAATTATTCAAACTATACTTACACACACCTCCATCTAATGGGTGAAAACATAATGTTTCTATGGATGGAAACCAAACACCTCACGAAATGACGATTGTTCAATTATCTCCTACCACCTCTCATGGTGGCCATTATGATGGAACTATAATAAAATATGATATTTATGATATTTATTTTATATATATAAGCTTTTTTAATTCTATTTTATAGCATACCATTATTCATTACATGTTGTATATATATACGATAATTTCATTTGAGGAATTGTGGACTACCGCCCCCTCAAAGTGATATGACTCGTTCATACGATACATGGAACGTATAAAGGATGGTGTTAATGAACTTAAGTAACAAATATAAGATATTATATTATATTGGAATAATAATATACCTATGTATCATTTGGTTTTTATTCCTTTTAAAATGAAAGATGAAATGGAAGTAGTGTTCGTGCGTACGTACGGATTACCATCTCCACGAACATGATGAGATTCATTCCCCATCGTATCCATTCAAGTATAATTCTCATTTTATGATTAAAAATAATGTTTAAGGACTTGATATAATTCTGGATATGAATAATATACAACCACTCATAACAAACATGGCTTACGTAACGAAGCATATAAAGGAAAACGAATCAGTTAACACCCAAAAACGACGATAATACTAAAATATTATTAACAAAGCAATATTAAAAGATCATATATGATATCATATTTATGTATATGATCCTTGTATAATTTAATAACAATGATTTAACTATTATACAGGAGGTTAACCTAAACTCTATCAAGTTAAGGGTTTATTTCACAATCTCTTCATTATCCGAGGTTGTTTATATGTAATTATCTACTGGGACATCTTTATCGTCCACATCTATGTTTCTAAAAAATGTATTTCAAATAATTCTTAATATTTTATAAACTATGGCTTAAAGTCATTTATACCCTTGTTGACTTTTTATAATATGTTTATAAATGAATCTTTCCATCGCTTTCCAAACAAAGTATTTTTTAACCTTTTTGACAAAATTATGGTAAGAATGTCTCTTTTTTAACTTATACGGCGGGTGCAGCTTTTTTCCGCCGTTATAAAAATTTTAAAAGCTTCCCTTAAAATATTATAAGAATATTTTGAAATTAAATGTTTTATTTTATAATTATGTGACTTTTAAATGATTTCCAAAAAATATATATATTTTTCTCAAATAGTTTTGATTTCATCTATGTCAATATCATTTGATAGATTTTAAGCTTATTTGAAGATGATTAATTATTGTATTGAAGGTTTTGTGATATGTTTGAATTTGGATGTGTTATTTTTATACCATTCATGGTTTATGGATAAATTATTGACATTTCTTATGCTAGTTTTAATTCGAATGTTTATGTTATGTTTAAACCTGTTCATATGAGGAATGCATTGGACTTAATAAGTGACGGGTGAAGCCCGCTATAGCAACTTGATGCATCGGTAGGTCTCCTAAGACAAATTAGTGTCTTGGCATGAGTCCTTGACAAAATATTATTTTTAGTCTTAGTACGAGGCCTTGGCTACGTGGTTATGATAATCTGGAATTATGCATTCCATCATTATGAAAGTGGTTATTGATATTGCATGTGATTATTAGACTAGTAGAATATCCATGTGAATAAGTAAATGGATTATTTCATTTTATTTTTTCCATATTATGTTGAAGTTCAAGTTTAAAAGACTTTTTTTTTAGTTATATATTGCCTTAAATTTTTATGGTTATTTATGAAAGTTTCCGCTATATTGTTATCCTTACTGAGCATCTGAGCTCTCCCCTTTCTATGTTTTATTTTTTCCAGGATGTGAAGAAGTATTTTATGAATGACCTGCAGGGATAGTATAAGGGGATATGAGTGTGGAATATGGATACTATGTTGTTGTAGTTTTCATTTTATGATGTAATGTAAACTTTATGAATGTATCTAGTGTTTCCAAAGTTACTAAAATAATCGGTCTTTCGAGACTTGATCTTTTGTGATCATGCCAATGTTATGTAACAATGCACCGACTTTGGGTAACTGGGGTCGGGGTGTTACAGTTGGTATCAGAGGGAGGTTTCGATCCTCCGATAAACCTTGAGAACTATATTTAGATAAACTCTGATTAGAGCATATAGCCCTAAGATAAACCTTGAGGATTAGTATAGAATAAATTCCTAGAATTTTGGTATTGTAGAGATTTGGTGAGTTTTCTGAGCAATACATCCCTCTCTGGATACGAGCAGGTAGAGGCGGCTCTGGCACAGATGTACCTAGGGGTAAAACCCGAAAACAACTCTTTGAGCTAGAATCGAACAGGAACTGATGCACGACAATGGGCCTTGCTGCACTCTTGGTTACGACACTCCCGGGGGATATGCTTAGGTTAATTCTCATTTTCTTTACAATCCATTATGAAGGGCTTATGAGTATATACTTCCTCAAAGAAAACATTTTTATGATTATAGATTATATCCATAAAATGTTCAATTTATGTTAGGTATTTTACAAGTTTGTAATTATTCATTTCAATTCATAAACTGTCCTAGTTTTTGCTATTGTATAGAAATGGCACCCAGTAGAAGGAATGTGAACTCCAACAATATGTATGATCCAAAGAGTAAGAAGGATCATATCTTTCACGGTATTAAGCCCACATTTAGAAGGTAAATAGTCTATCATGTATTCTCAACATATGAAGAAATAGTATCATGTGTTAATAAGATAAGTAAAGAATTCTCTGAGTCCTATGGATTTGAAGGAATGCAAGAGAAGAAAAGGATGGAGAGAGAAAGATGGATAAAGGGAAGAGGGAAAAGAAGAATTTTCCCATATGTGATAAATGTGGTAAATAACACCCTGGAACTTGCCTGAAAGGAATGGGAGTTTGTTATAAGGGTAGAGAAAAAGGACACCATGTACGTAACTGTAAGGGTAAGAAAAACATTTCAAATGTACAATGCTTCATCTGCAAGGAGTAGAGACACTACGCGAACCAATGTCCAAATCATCAGAGTATGCCCCAAATGATGCTATTGGATAATAATCAAGTTATGATACTACCACAGATGAGGAGGAATGATTATAGTTCTTATGTTGTTATTAGAGAATTATGTCATTTGAGTGTTGTATCAACAATGTACTTGTTATAATAATTATGGAGTATATAAGGATTGTACTGAAGTACTATTTCATTAAGGACTTGAGATTATGTGGAACAAAGAAAAGTGACTCAATTGCAGGTTAAATTTTTAGAAAATATATGGTTGAGAGAAAGATAAACCATAATATGGTTCTGATACCGAGGTAGTGATTTTGGAATAATACATGATTGATTTGGATAAATTATATTGGATATTCTTGACTACCATGAAACTGATTAATGATTTGTATATTCCATCATTGTTAGAGTTTACAACATTTTTGGATAGAAGGAGTATATCCAGTATTCTATAAGTAATAAGGGATCATGAATGTAATAAATAAGGTTTTATGGTATTTCAGGATGATGCAGTGTTTTAAAATAATACCTGATAAAGGTGTTCACATGCTATTACGTCGATAAAAAAGGATCTTCATTGTGTTTACCTAACTTATAAATTTTGTACTGTGAGTTTGGATAGAATTATTTTGGATAAGTCTAGTTTGAGATTATTTTTATATTTCCCTAAAAAGGGCAACCTGGAGGTCGGGCAGCAACCTGTCACGTTCGGCAAGGCCGTGAGACTTGAACCCACAACCGAATGGCGACAAGGGTGTATCACCTACCACTGACCCATGTGATGTCCTGGATTGAATAATGTAGTTTTTTTAATGGTTCTTCTAGATGAATTATAAATTCATTTTTTTGAACCCTATACGAATAGGATAAATAGAATATTATTTTTAAGTTCTATTATCTTTTAGAGTGAAAGATGAGTTTGTGGTAGAAATTAGTTAAAGGATGGGACTCTACTTGTCACGTATATATTTTTCTTCTTCTCTTATTCTATGAAGAAATTAATTCTTATACTTTAGTGAATGGATCTTAAAACAAAAAAATGTGTTATCCTAATACCATATGTTTTGTTGAACCAATGGTATTTTAAATCATCATAGATTGATGAATTTAAGGCCCTCAATTTTACACTTGTTTTTAATTGATGACCTCAATCACTACATATAAATATTTACATTTTTCCTCCAATTATATGTCTCTAATTTCCATCAATGTTCTCCTAATCGAGATCATAATTTGGTAGTGACCCTTTCATTTCCCTTTTCCTCTTATTAAGAATAACTTTTATTAACCTAATTTCCGATGTGGGTTTTCCTAAAGGTATTTTCTATTTTAAACCTTTTATTTTCGAAAAATAATTTCAAATTTCGAGGACTCAATTTATTTAAGGAGTGAATAATGTAACACCCAAATATTTCATAGTACGTTGTTTATTTAAAGTAATTCAATAACTTTCACTACACGCAACACTGAGTTCTACCGCACCATAACTTACCAAAAAAGTTGTTCAAAAGCTGTTATGAATAGTATTAACTGAATTTTAAACTTTATATAATCCATATAATTTTAGAATCCATATTATGAGTTTCTTAGACAAAATGTTAGAACAAATACATTTTTTCGGATAAAAGAATTATTTTTCAAAAAAATGCAATTTTACCGCCTTTTAATGGAGAAGCCTTTTTAAATCCAATATTTTAAACTTTTATATATTATATTTTACAAAATAAACTTCTTATTTAGAATCGGGACATAATAATTTTGTTTCAATAAAGTTTTGGTGTTTTCTGCTAACTTTCATATTTGGGTGAATAGTGAAAAATACTATATTTTAACTGAAAACAACTTTTTTAATCAAAATAATTTACATTGTTAAATTATAAATTTCAATGGTATGGAATTAAAAATAGATTATATTTTTACCATTTAATCTAATGATGGTCATTGTAAGTAATTTCACTTTGAAATTGGACATAAACAAGTGTCAAGCTTTTGGTAGTTATTATTTCTTAAAAATATGCCTTTTGGTTTTTGACAGCGGGAATTAATTTTAAATTAATAAATGCAACTTATATGTTTTGAATTTGGTAAAATAGACATCATTATTGAATTCTTAATACCAAAATTATCTTAGGGTGAAATTTTGGTATTTTTCTGAAAACTTTCAATTTTTGATGAATAGTGAAAAACACTTAGTTATAGTTTAAAACCGAATTTTTCTTTAAATAATTATTTATATTATTTAAATTTTTTTATGTCAAAATAGATACATAATATCTATATAAGATCAATGTAATTCATTGGATTTAGTTTATAATAATTTTATATATATAAAAATTTTATTAAACTTTTCACCGTCTTTTACCCATCTCCTAAGAGAATTTGAAAATTCACATAAAACTTAATTTTACCGCTTCTGTGAGTGGAATTTCAAAAATTCTAGAGACACGGTTAATATCAAGGAGTAAAATTTGGTTCAATAAGATAAAAATATTTTTTGGTGAATAGTAACTTTTTACTTTTATTTACCTCAGTAAAAAGTAAATAGGGTAATTAAGGATAAAAATGAAATTATTATTACCCTAACACATGTCCTAATTCTGTTGGCTAAGGATAATTCGACCAAAAGAAACTTAGGAATAAAATATGAACCTCTTTGGTCCACTTGGATTAGATTAGGACATTTATTATTATTTAATTCAAAGAAGAGTTAAAAGAGTTAAAATCAAAGTTTAATAACTAAAACATTTTTAATATAGGGTTATACATAAGATAAATACAATTATAAATATTCATTAGAAATCTAAAAATATTTCCTACATAATGGTATTTGAATTATAATTTTTAGACATTAAATAATTTAATTTATTTATGACACAATGGTGATAGAGTAATTACCTAATTAATGAAATATTAAAATAATTGATATTATAAATATCCAAATAAATGTAATTTTAGATTTTTTATGAATTACAATAATTTTATCGGTTAATATGACATATTATTATTGGTTATATGAATTTTATTTGAATTAATAATGTTTTTATGAATTTATCAAAAACAAAATACCCAATAGTGTCAAAATTGACATAAAAGAGTTTTTAAAACAAATATTATATTATTAATTGATATTATATTTCTAAAAATCTAAGTTTAAGCAAAAGAAATTATATAATGATAGGTGTATCATTAATGGGCCACTTGGGGGTCTATTGGAAGTATATAGTAAGTTTATTAACTATATAATATAAAAATACAAAGAGACATGGTAAATGTCAAACTATTTAACTAAGAGTTAAATCTAAAAGATAAGGTTACTAAAGTGACACAAACCTTTCTAAAAACTATTGGTTGAGTTTTTTTCGACCCATCCCCACCTTAGACTTTGAATAATCCACTTTGGATCCATTAGAAACTGAATATGAATTTATTATAAATTAATACTTTAAGTTTTTCCTAAAGAGACCCTCCTCCCCCTTATAAAAGGACACCACTTCTAACCAATTCCTCACACCTCTCAAGCCTTTTGGATCATCCAACCTCTAACCAATTAAGCTCCCTAAATCCCTATCCTCCTCCTAGAAGCCTTACTTTAGGTAGAAGGCACTTCAAGAGTCCTTTTTGGTTCAAACCAAAGGGAGTTACCCAAATTAAAGGTAACGATTTCTCTTAGCTTCTTTTATTTTATTTTACTTAACCAACCTCTAAACTCTTCTTATTCTTTTCTTTTGTAACAAAATCAGTATCCTAAATATAATAGGATATTTTTATGAGAAGTATTATAACTACACTTACACACACCTCTATATAATGGGTGAAGAACATAATGTTTCTATGGATGGCAACCAAATGCCTCACGAAATGATGATTGTTCAATTATCTCCTATCACCTCTCATGGTGGACATTATGATGGCACTATAATTAAATATGATATTAATTATATTTATTTTATATATATAATATTCTGTAAATCCATTTTATATAATACCATTATTCGTTTCATGTTGTATATATATACGATAATTTCATTGGAGGAAGTGCGGACTACCGCCCCCTCAAAGTGATATGACTTGTTCATACCATACATGGAACATATAAAGGATGGTGTTAATGAACTTAAGTAACACATATAAGATATTATATTATACTGGAATAATAATATACCTATGTATCATTAGGTTTTGATTCCTTTTAAAATGAAGAATGAAATTGAAGTAGCGTCCATGCGTACGTACGGATTACCGTTTCCACGAATGCGATGAGATTCATTCCTCATCGTATCCATTCAAGTATAATTCTCATTTTATGATTAAAAATAATTTTTAAGGACTTTATATCATTCTAGATATGAATAAGATACAACATATCCAAAAAAAACACAGCTTACGTAACGAAGCATATAAAGGAAAATGAATCAGTTAACACCCGAAACGACGATAATACTAAAATATTATTAACAAAGAAGTATTAAAAGATCATATATGATATCATATTTATGTATATAATTCTTGTATAATTTAATAACAATGATTTAACTATTATACAGCATGTTAACCTATAGTCTATCAATGAAAAGTACAAGGTAAGGTTTTATTTCACAATCTCTTCATTATACAAGGTTGTTTATACGTAATTATCTACTGGGACCTCTTTATCATCCACAACCATGTTTCTTAAAAATGTATTTCAAATCATTATTACTATTTTACAGACTATGGGTTAAAGTCATTTATACCCTTGTTTACTTTTTAGAAGAAGTTTATAAGGGAATCTTTCTGTCAAAGTAAATGTTTTCTTTTATAATTATGTGACTTTTAAATGATTTCAAAAAAGGAGATATTTCTCTCAAATAGTTTTGATTTCATCTATGTCAACATCCTTTGATGGATTTTAATCTTATTTTAAGTTGATTTATTATGATACAAAACTTCCATATTGTATTTAAGGTTTTGTGATATGTTTGACTATGGATGTGTTATTTTTATACCATTCATGGTTTATGGAGAAATTATTGACATTTCATATGCTGGTTTTAATACGAATGTTTATGTTATGTTTAAACCTGTTCATATGAGGAATGCATTGGACTTAATAAGTGAAGGGTGAAGCCCTCTATAGCTCCTCGATGCATTGGTAGGTCTCATGAGACAAACTAGTATCCTGGCACGAGCCCTTGACAAAATCTTATTTGTAGTCTTGCCACGAGGCCTTGGCTACATGGTTATGATAGTCTGGCATTATGCATTCCATCATTATAAAAGTGGTTATTGATATTGCATGTGATTATTTGATTAGTAGAATATCCATGTGAATAATTAAATGGTATTATTTCTTTTTATTTCTTCCATATTATGCTGAAGTTCAAGTTTAAAAGGCTTTTGTTTTAGTTATACATTGCCTTAAATGTTTATGCTTATTTATGAAAGTTTTCTCTATATTGTTATACTTACTGGGCATTTGAGATCACCCCTTTCTATGTTTTATTTTTCCCAGGATGTGAAGAAGTATTTTAGGAATGACCTAGAGGGATAGTATGAGGGGATATGAGTGTGGACTATGGAGACTATGTTGTTGTAGTTTTCATTTTATGATGTAATGAAAACTTTATGAATGTATATAGTGCTTCCAAGGCTACTAAACTAATCGGCCTTTCAAGACTTGATCTTTTGTGATCATTCCAATGTTATGTAATAATGCACCGACTCTGGGTAACTAGGGTCAGGGCATTATAGTTGGTATCAGAGGAAGTTTAGTACAAAACTTGGAAGCTAGATTTAAATAAACTCTGATTAGAGCATATAGCCCTAAGATAAACCTTGATGATTAGTATAGAATAACTTCCTAGAATTTTGGTATTGTATAGATTTTGTGAGTTTTTCGAGAAATATATCCTTGTCTAGATACGAGCAGGTAGAGGTGGCTCTGGCACAGATATACCTAGGGGTAAAACCTGAAAACACCGCTTTGAGCTAGACTCGAACGGGAACTGGTGCACAACAACAGGGTTTGTTGCACTCTTGGTTACGACACTCCTGGGGGATATGATTAGGATAATTCTCATTTTCTTTACAATCCATTATTAAGGGTTTATGAGTATATACTTCCTCAAAGAAAATTTTTTATGATTATGGATTATATCCATAAATAGTTCAATTTATGTTAAGTGTTTTACAAGTTTGGATTTATGTATTTCGATTCATAAACTAATCTTGTTTATGCCATTATTTAGAAATGGTGCCTAGTGGAAGAAATGGAAATCGTATCAATACACGCACTCCATGTAGGGATTTCCCTCCTGCTCAAGATAATTATAGTGGAGCTGGTGATGCAACTGGTGTTGATCAGCTAATCACCATACTAGGACAACTCACTCGGGTTATGAATAATAAACTTACCTATATGGAGCACCCTGATCCACAGCGTAGAGGGTCAATGTTAGATCGCTTCATGAGGCAGCAACCACCAACATTCAAGGGGAGTACAAATCCATTAGTAACTGAGCAATGGATAAGTTATGTAGAGAAAATATTTCAGGCTTTGGGGAGTAGTGAAAGGGAAAAGTTTTCATGGCAGTTTATCGCCTCACTGGAGATGATGATCAATGGTGGTCATTGATACAAAATACGAAGGATGATGATGAAGAATCAATTATGGAATGGAGTGAGTTCAAAGATCTTTTCTTAAAAAAATACTTTCCTCGTGACCATTGAGCAGATATGGAAAAAAAATTCTGAGTCTGAGGTAAAAGGAGGATGAGAATGTTGTAAAGTATGAGGCTAACTTTACAGGGTTAGCGAGGCATGCATCAGATTATATACGTAACCCAAGAAGTAATATTGATTGTTTATTTGATGGTTTAAAACCGTTTCTTCATCAAGCATTAGTCTCACAATTTTTCTCGTCATACGAAGATATTGTCTCATGTGTTATCAAGATATAAAACGAATTCGCTAGGTCTTATGACTTTAAGGAAAAGCAAGAGAAGAAGAGATCTTCTGACCACTCTAGAAATGGAAATAAAGGGAAGAAGGGAAAAGTTGATTATCCATCCTATAGTAAATGTGGGAAGAAACACCATGGTACTTTCTTGAAGGGAATGGGAGTCTGTTACAAGTGTAGTGAAAAAGGCCTCAAAGCTCATGATTGCAAGGGAAAGAGAGTTGTTGTCAACGTGGAATATTATAATTTTAGAGATATGGGACATTATGCAAATGAATTTTCTAATCATCAGGGGAACTTACCTTAGAAAAGACCAAGGGATCAAAGCCAAAATTATGCTATCACTACTGCTAAGGTAGAAGCTCCGAAAGACGTGGTGGCAGGTAATTTAATGGTTTCCTCAAGTTTAGTAAATTCTTTATTTGATTCTGGATCATCACATTGTTTTATATCTTCCCAGTTTTCTAAGAAAATTATATATTTCCAATTTGATTTAACGAGGGAGTTATTAGTTAAAACTCCTAAGGGAAGTATCATAGGAACAAAGTTTTGTGAATCAGTCCCCATTAGAGCACATAAATGTTCTTTATCCGCTGATCTCATCGTCATACCTATGATTGAGTTTGATATAATCCATGGTATGGATTTCCTTTCGGACCATGATGCGATGATTTATTATAAAAAGAATGAAGTTATGATTTTTTATGATTATGATAAGGAACACCTTATCTTTAGATTAGAATCATCACCACCTAATTCTTATATAGATCCACCCCCAGTAGCTCTACTAAATTTAATTATTGGGGAGGAAGAGAATGAAATGACTCTAGGTAAGTAAAGGAATGTTCAAATAGAGGATTTACCCATTGTTAAAGAATATGTAGATGTGTTTCTGGAAGATTTACCTGGACATCCTCCAAAATGAGAAGTTGAGTTTTCCATTGATTTAATTCCTAGATCATGGCATATATCGAAGACCCCTTATAGAATGGACACTATGGAATTAGTTGAACTAAATAAACAACTAGAGGAATTGAGTAATAAGGGATTCATTTGCCCTAGTGTTTCTCTATGGGGATCCCCTGTTCTTTTTATTAAAAAGAAAGATGGATCTATGAGTTTATGTATCGAATAGAGGGAGATCAATGCTATAACAATAAAGAAAAAGTATCCCCTACCTCACATTGATGATTTATTTGACCAAATGCATGGAGATCAATACTTTTAAATGATTGAACTTCGATCTGAATATCATCAGTTGTGTGTGAAGAAGGAAGACATTTCGAAGACAGCATTTCGAACCAGGTACGAGAATTATGAGATTACAGTAATACCTTTTGGGCTAACTAATGCACCCTCTGTTTTAATGGATCTAATGAACGGAGATTTCAAGGAAAATATCGATGATTTTTTAGTGGTATTTATTGATTATATCTTGGTATATTCCAAAAGCTACGAAGACCATTAAAATTACTTGCGCGTTATCCTGAAGACTCGTAAGAGACATGAATTATATGGGAAGTTTAACAAGTGTGAATTCTGGCTTTAGGAGATTTATTTTCTTGGCCATATTGTCTCTAAGGATGGAATCTTTTTTGATCCTTCTAAGACCAAGGAAATCCAAGAATGGCCAGCACCAAAAAGTATAACTGAGGTATGTAGTTTTATTGGTTTAGTAGGTTATTATCAACGGTTCATCCAGAATTTTTCTTGATTGGCTAACCCATTAATGAAGCTCACATGAAAGGGGGTTAAATTTGTTTGTACAAAAGAGTGTGACGAATGTTTTGAAGAACTGAAGAGAAGATTAGTCAATGCTCTTATATTGACTCTACCATCGGGGAATGATGGGTTCACTATTTATAGTAATGCATCGAAGAGAGGACTTAGTTGTGTCCTTATGCAGAATGATAGGGTTATCGCCTATGCATTACTACAGCTAAAAATTCATGAGAAAAACTATCCTACTCATGATCTTGAGTTAGCTGCTATAATTTTTTCTTTGAATATATGGAGACATTATCTCTATGGTGAAAAATATGAGATTTATACTGATCACAAGAGTTTGAAGTACCTTTTCTAATAGAAAGAACTCAACATGAGGAAAATTCGATGGATCAAACTACTCAAGGATTATGATTTCATGATACACTACCACCCGGGGAAGGAAAATAAGGTGGCAGATACTTTGAACAGAAAGGATCATGGAGTTTTGAACGTGATGAGAATTGAAAGGGATCCTATTTTTATAGATCTAGTAAAGATGGATATGGGAATTACCATGGAAGGTCAAACGTCGATACTTTTTCAAATGGTTACCAAACCATCTTTATTAGAAAGGAGAAATAGTTCTCAGACCGATGATGAAGAATTTCAAAAGAAGATTAAAGCTGTGAATGATGGGAGATTGAGTGACTTTGTGTATGAAGATGGAATTTTGAAATTTGGTAAGAGACTTTGTGTTCCCGATTTACTTGATCTAAAAATGGAATTGTTAGATTATGCTCATAGTTCCAATTTCTCTATACACCCTGGGATCACCAAAATGTATAGAGATTTGATGGAACATTTTTGGTGGGACAACATGAAGAGGGAGATTGTGGATTTTGTGTCAAGATGTATGGTTTGTCAACAAGTCAAATCTGGAAGGCAACAGCCTGGAGGAGTCATGAAACCTCTTCCCATACCTGAGTGGAAATGGGATAATATTATGATGAACTTCTTCATAGGGATACCAAAGACTCCTAGAAGGAACTATGCAATATGGGTCATTGTTGATCGTCTTACCAAGTTAGCACATTTTCTTGCTATAAGAGAAGATCTACCACTTGAACGTCTAGAAAGAATATATATTAATGAAGTTTTGAGACTTCATGGAGTACCCCTATCAATTGTTTCAGACCGTGATCCCCGTTTTACTTCAAGATTATGGAAAAGTCTTCAGAAGGCCTTGGATAATGAAATTCATTTGAGCACTGCCTACCACCCTCAAACAGATGGACAATCAGAACTAACTATTCAAACCTTAGAAGACATGTTGAGATCATGCTCACTTGACTTTCAGGGTATGTGGGATCAATATTTACCTTTGGTGGAATTTTCCTATAACAATAGCTTTCATTCAAGTATTCAGATGGCACCATATGAAGCATTATACGGAAAGAGATGTCGCACACCAACCTGTTGGGATGACGTTGGTGAAAGAAAACTTGTAGGCCTATAACTTGTGGAGGAAATGATAGAAAAGGTAAAGATAATCCAAAACCACATCAAAGCAGCTCAAAGTAGGCAGAAGAGTTATGCCGATAATCAAAGGATTTGGAATTTCATGTAAGAGATCGTGTTTTCTTGAAGGTATCTCCATGGAAAAGAGTTATACATTTTGGTAAGAAAGGTAAATTGAGTCCCAGGAACATCGGACCTTTTGAAATTCTAGAACGAATTGGGGCTGTATCATACCATTTGGAAATGCCACTAAATCTCTCCAAAGTTCACAATGTGTTCCACGTATCACTATTGAGAAAATACATGCCTGACCCAACGCATGTACTCACCTATGAGAAATTAGAACTGGAACCTAATCTGTCTTATTACGAAGAGCCCATCAGGATTCTTGATACAAGAGAACAAGTGTTGAGAAACCGGACGACTCGTCTGTTAAAGTTTTATGGAGAAACCATAAGATGGAAGAGGCAACGTGGGAACCCGAGGAACTTATAATGAAGAACCACCCGAGTCTTTTTAAGCAATAATATTCTAGAAATTTTAAGGATGAAATTATTTGAAGAAGGGGAGAATGTAACACCCTGAGCTTCCATGGTACACTTCTCTTTGAATAATACTGTAGCGTGTGTTGTATGAAACATCAAGTTCTAACACACACCATAACCAATCAAACTAGCCATTATGAATAGTAATACCCACTTTTTGAAATTTTATAAATTTTATCTTTCAAAATGGACTTCATTTTTGGATTCAGAATATCTAAATTATCTTAGGGTGAATTTTTGGTACTTTTCGGATAACTTTCATATTTTGATGAATAGTGAAAATTATTAAATTTTAATAAAAAACAACTTTTTCAATCGAAATAATTAATAGTGATAAATTATGAATTTGAGTGATTTTAAAGTATATTTAGAATATATTTTTACCATTTAATACAATTTTGGTCATTGGACATAATTTCACATTTAAACCGGACATAAACAAGTGTCAATCTTTTGATAGTTATTATTTCTTAAAAAACGCTTTTTGTTTTGACAACAGGAATTAATTCTAAATTAATTCTGTCACTTTTTTGTTTTGAATTTAGATAAATGGATTCCATATTTAGAATCAAGAGGTCCAAATTGTGTAAATAGGTAACTTTTATTTTTATACATTTTGAATAACTACTTCGGTAAATATTTTATTTACCATGGTTAAAAGGTAAATCCGGTAAATAAGGGTAAAAAATAATATTATAATAACACTAAATTACCCTAACACATGTCCTAATTCTATTGGATAAGTATAATTAGACCAAAAACAACCTTAGGAATAAAATATGAACCTCTTTGGTCCACTTGGATTAGATTAGGACATTTATTATTATTTAAATCAAAGAAGAGTTAAAAAGTTAAAATCAACGTTTTAATAACTAATCTTTTTTTTAATATAGGGTTATACATAAGATAAATTCGATTATAAATATTAATTATAAATCTAAAAATATTTATTACAAATTTTATTTTATTTATAATTTTTATCCATTAAATAATTTAATTTATTTACGACACAATGGTGATGCAGTAATTACCTAATTAATGAAATATTAAAATAATTGATATTATAAATATCAAAATAAATGTAATTTGAGACTTTTTATGAATTAAAATAATTTTATAGGTTAATATGACATATTAGTATTGGTTATATGAATTTTATTTGAAGTAATAATGCTGTTATGAATTTATCAAAAACAAAATACCCAATAGTTTCAAAATTGACATAAAAGAGTTTTTAAAACAAATATTATATTATTAATTGATATTATATTCCTAACAATATAAGGTTCGGCCAAAGGACTTATATAATGATATTTTTATCATTAATGAACCACTTGGGGGTCTCTTGGAATTATATAGTAAGTTTATTAACTATATAATATAAAAATACAAAGAGACATGGTAAATGTCAAACTATTTAACTAAGAGTGAAATCTAAGAGATAAGGTTAATATAGTGACCCAAACCTATCTAAAAAATATTGTTTGAGTGGTTTTAGACCCCTACCCACCTTATACTTTTAATAATCCACTTTGTAGCAATTAAAAACTGAATATGAATTTATTATAAATTAATACTTTAAGTTTTTCCTAAAGAGCCCCTCCTCCCCCTTATAAAAGGACACCACTTATAACCAATTCCCCACACCTCTAAAACCTTTTGGCTCATCAAAACTCTAACCAATTAATCTCTCTACATACCTATACTCCTCTTAGAAGCCTTACCTTAGGCAGAAGGCACTTCAAGAGTCCTTTTTGGTTCAAACCAAAGGGATTTACCCAAATTAAAGGTAACAATTTCTCTTAGCTTCTTTTCTTTTATTTTACTTCTCCAACATCTAAACTCTTCTTATTCTTTTATTTGGTAACAAAATAATTATACTAAATATAATAGTATATTTTTATGAGAAGTATTAGAACTACACTTACACACACATCCATCTAATGGGTGAAAAACATAATGTTTCTATGGATGGAAACCAAACGCCTTATGAAACGATGATTGTTCAATTATCTCCTACCACCTATCATGGTGGCCATTATGATGGAACTATAATTAAATATGATATTAATGATATTTATTTTATATATATAATCTTATGTAATTCCATTTTATAGCATACCATTATTCGTTTCATGTTGTATATATATACGATAATTTCATTTGAGGAAGTGCGGACTACCGCCCCCTCAAAGTGATATGACTCGTTCATACCATACATGTAACGTATAAAGGATGGTGTTAATGAACTTAAGTAACACATATAAGATATTATATTATACTGTAATAATAGTATACCTATTTATCATTTGGTTTTTATTCCTTTTAAAATGTAAAATGAAATGGAAGTAGCGTTCGTGCGTACGTACGGATTACCGTCTCCACGAACACGATGAGATTCATTCCCCATCGTATCCATTCAAGTATAATTCTCATTTTATGATTAAAAATAATGTTTAAGGACTTGATATCATTCTAGATATGAATAAGATACAACCTATCCATAACAAACATGGCTTTCATAACGAAGCATACTAAAATATTATTAACAAAGCAATATTAAAAGATAATATATGATATCATATTTATGTATATGATTCTTGTATAATTTAATAACAATGATTTAACTATTATATAGTAGGTTAACATACACTATATCAAGGAAAAGTACAAGGTAAGGGTTTATTTCACAATCTCTTCATTATCTGAGGTTGTTTATACGTAATTATCTACTGGGACCTCGTTATCATCCACATCCGTGTTTCTTAAAAATGTATTTCAAATAATTCTTACTATTTTTCAGACTATGGGTTAAAGTAATTTATACCCTTGTTGACTTTTTATAAGAATTTTATAAGGGAATCTTTCTGTCATTTTCCAAAAAAGGTCCTTTTTAACCTTTTCGACAGAATTAAGGTAAGAATGTCTTTTTTAACTTATACGGCGTGTGCGGCTATTTTCCACCATTATAAAATCATCGAAGCATCCCTTACAATATTATAAGAATATTTTCAAAGTAAATGTTTTCTTTTATAATTATGTGACTTTTAAATGATTTCAAAAAAGGAGATATTTCTCTCAAATAGTTTTGATTTCATCTATGTCAACATCCTTTGATGGATTTTAAGCTTATTTGAAGTTGATTTATTATGATACAAAACTTCCATATTGTATTGAAGTTTTTGTGATATGTTTGACTATGGATGTGTTATTTTTATACCATTCATGGTTTATGGAGAAAGTATTGACATTTCGTATGTTAGTTTTAATACGAATGTTTATGTTATGTTTAAACATGTTCATATAAGGAATGCATTGGACTTAATAAGTTACGGGTGGAGCCCGCTATAGCTCCTCGATGCATCAGTAGGTCTCATGAGACAAACTAGTGTCTTGGAACGAGGCCTCAAAAAAATATTATTTGTATTCTTGGCACGAGGCCTTGGATACGTGGTTATGATAGTCTGGCATTATGCATTCCATCATTATGAAAGTGGTTATTGATATTGCATGTGATTATTCGATTAGTAGAATATCCATGTGAATAAGTAAATGGAATTATTTCATTTTATTTATGCCATATTATGTTGAGCTTTAAGTTTAAAAGACCTTTGTTTTAGTTATACATTGCCTTAAATGTTTATGCTTATTCATGAAAGTTTCTGATATATTGTTATCCTTACTGGGAATTTGAGCTCACCCCTTTCTATGTTTTATTTTTCCCAGGATGTGAAGAATTATTTTATGAATGACCTTCAGGGATAGTATGAGGGGATATGAGTGTGGACTATGGAGACTATGTTGTTGTAGTTTTCATTTTATGATGAAATTTAAACTTTATAGAATGGCCAATGTGGAATTAGTTGAACTAAAGAAACAACTAGAGGAATTGAGTAATAAGGGAGTTATTCACCCTTGTGTTTCTCCATGGGGAGCCCCAATTCTTTTTGTTAAAAATAAAGATGGATCTATGAGGTTATGTATCGACTACAGGTAGATCAATGCTATAACAATAAAGAACAAGTATCCCCTACCTCGCATTGATGATTTATTTGACCAACTGCATGGAGCTCAATACTTTTCAAAGATTGCCTTCGATCTGGATATAATCAGTTGTGTGTGAAGAAGGTAGACATTCTAAAGACATCATTTTGAACCAGGTACGGGCATTATGAGTTTACAGTAATGCCTTTTGGGATGACTAATGCACCCTCTATTTTCATGGATCTAATGAAAAGAGTTTTCAAGGAATATCTCGATGATTTTGTAGTGGTATTTATTGATGATATCTTGGTATATTCCAAAAGCTATGAAGACCTTGAAAATCACTTGTGCATTATCCTGAAGACTCTTAGAAGACATGAATTATATGGGAAGTTTAGCAAGTGTGAATTCTGGCTTCAGGAGATTTCTTTTATTAGCTATATTGTCTCTAAGGATGGAATCTATGCTGATCCTTCTAAGACCAAGGCAATCCAAGAATGGCCAACACCAACGAGTCTAACCAAGGTACGTAGTTTTATTGGTTTAGTAGGTTATTATCGACGTTTCGTCCAAAATTTTTCCAGATTCGCTAACCCATTAACGAAGCTCACACGAAAGGGGGTTAATTTTTTTTTTGGAAAAAAGAGTGTGAAAATGTTTTAAAGAATTGAAGAGAAGATTAGTCAATGATCCTATATTGACTCTACCATCGGGGAATGATGGGTTCGTTATTTATAGTGATGCATCGAAGAAAGGACTTGGTTGTGTCTTTATGCAGAATGATAGGGTTATTGCCTATGCATCATGACAGCTAAAAATTCATGAGAAAAAACTATCCTACTCATGATCTTGGGTTAGCTGCTGTAATTTTTGCTTTGAAGATATGGAGACATTATCTCTATGGTGAAAAATGTGGGATTTATACTGATCACAAGAGTTTAAAGTACATTTTCTCACAGAAAGAACTCAACATGAGGTAAAGGTGATGGCTCGAACTAATCAAGGATTATGATTGCACGATACACTACCACCTGGGGAAGGAAAATAAGGTTGTAGATGCTTTGAGCAGAAAGGATCATGGAGTATTGAACATGATGATAATTAAAAGGGATTCTATTTTCATGGATCTAGTAAATTTGGATATGGTAATTACCATGGAAGGTGAAACATCGATACTTTTTCAAATGGTTACCAAACCAAATTTACTAGAAAGGATAAAGAGTTCTCAGACCGATGATGAATAATTTCAAAAGAAGATTAAAGCTGTGAATGATGGGAGATTGAGTGACTTTGTGTATGCAGATGGAATTTTAAAATTTGGGAAGAGACTTTGTGTTCCCGATATAATTGATCTAAAAAGGGAATTGTTGGATGATGCTCATAGTTCCAATTTCTCTATACACCCTGGGAGCACCAAAATGTATAGATATTTGAAGGAACATTTTTGGTGGGACAACATGAAGGGGAGATTTCTGATTTTGTGTCAAGATGTATGGTTTTTCAACAGTGAAAGCTGGAAGGCAACAGCCTGAAGGAGTCATGAAACATCTTCCCATACCTGAGTGGAAATGGGATAATATTACGATGGACTTTGTCAAGGGGATACCAAAGACTCCTAGAAGAAACGATGCAATATGGGTCATTTATTGATCGTCTTACCAATTCAGCACATTTTCTTGCTATAAGAGAAGATATACCACTTGAAAGTCTAGCAAGACTATATATTAATGAAGTTAGGAGACTTCATGGACTACCCCTATCGATTGTTTCTGATCGTGATCCCCATTTTACTTCAAGATTCTGGAAAAGTCTTCAGAAATCCCTGGATACTGAACTTCATTTGAGCACTGCCTACCACCCCCAAACTAATGGACAATCAGAACGAACTATTCAAACCTTAGAAAACATGTTGAGATCATTCTCACTTGACTTTCAGGGTATGTGGGATCAATATTTACCTCTGGTGGAATTTTCCTATAATAATAGCTTCCATTCAAGTATTCGGATGGCACTATATGAAGCGTTATATGGAAAGAGATGTCGCACACCAACCTGTTGGGATGACGTTGGTGAAATAAAACTCGTAGGCCCAGAACTGGTGGAGGAATGATGGAAAAGGTGAAGGTAATCAAAAACCACATCAAAGCAGCTCAAAGTAGGCAGAAGAGCTATGCCGATAACCAAAGGAAGGATTTGGAATTTCAGGTAGGAGAACATGTTTTCTTAAAGGTATCTCCATAGAAGGGAGTTATACGTTTCGGTAAGAAGGGTAAATTGAGTCCCAGGTACATAGGACCTTTCGAAATTCTAGAACGAATTGGGACTGTAGCTTATCATTTGGAAATTTCGCCAAATCTCTCCAAACTTCATGATGTGTTCCACGTATCACTGTTGAGAAAATACGTGCCTGATCCAACGCATGTAGTTATATATGAGGAATTAGAACTGGAACATAATCTATCTTATTGAGAATATCCTGTCAGGATTCTTGATACAAGAGAACAAGTGCTGAGAAACTGGACGACTTGTCTGGTAAAAGGTATATGGAGAAACCATAAGATAGAAGAGGCAACGTGGGAACCTGAGTAACTTATGATGAAGAACCACCCAAGTCTTTTCATACAGTTGTATTCTAGAAATTTCGAGGATGAAATTATTTGAAGGAGTGTAGAATGTAACACCCCAAGCTTACACGGTACGCTTCACTTTGAATAATACAGTAGCATGTGTTATACGCAACATTGAGCTCTAACGCACACCACAACCAATCAAACTAGCCGTTATCAATAGTAATACACACTTTTTAAAATTTTATAAATTTTATCTTTCAAAATGGACTTCTTTTTTGGATTTGGAATATCGAAATTAGCTTAGGGTGAATTTTTTTTATTTTTCTGAAAACATTCAATTTTTGATTAATAGTGAAAAAAACACTGAGTAATTGTTTAAAACCGAATTATTATTTAAATAATTATTTAATTAAATTAAATTTAATTAATGTCAAAATAGATACATAAAATCTGTATAAGTTCAATGTAATTAATTGAAGTTAGTTTAGAATAATTTTAGATATATAAAAATTTTATTGAACTTTTCACCGTCTTTACCCATCTCCTAGGAGAATTTGGAAATTCACATAAAACTTAATTTTACCACTTCTATGAGTGAAATTTAAAAAATCCGAGATACGTGGTTAATATCAAGGAGTAAAATGTGGTTCAATAAGATAAAAATAATTTTTGGTGAATAGTAACTTTTTACTTTTATTTA
The DNA here is from genome assembly GCA_963277665.1 of Viscum album. Classification (NCBI taxonomy): domain Eukaryota; kingdom Viridiplantae; phylum Streptophyta; class Magnoliopsida; order Santalales; family Viscaceae; genus Viscum; species Viscum album. Next base: position 483,823,364 of record OY728139.1, read on the forward strand.
CCACGGTAAAAAGTAAATAGGGTAATTAAGGTTAAAAATGAAATTATTATTACCATAACACATGTATTAATTCTATTGTATAAGTATAATTCGACCAAAAACAACCTTAGGAATAAAATATTAACCTATTTGGTCCACTTGGATTAGATTAGGACATTTATTATTATTTAATTCAAAGAAGAGTTAAAAGAGTTAAAATGAAAGTTTAATAACTAAAATTTTTTAATATAGGGTTATATATAAGATAAATTCGATTATAAATATTCATAAGAAATCTATAAATATTTCCTACATAATAGTATTTTATTTATAATTTTTAAACATTAAATAATTTAATTTATTTATGACACAATGGTGATGTAGTAATTACCTAATTAATGAAATATTAAAATAATTGATATTATAAATATCTAAATAATTTTAATTTGAGACTTTTTATGAATTAAAATAATATTCTAGGTTAATATGGAATATTATTATTGGTTATATGAATTTTATTCGATGTAATAATGCTGTTATGAATTTATCAAAAACAAAATACCCAATAGTGTCAAAAATGACATTAAAGAGTTTTTAAAACAAATATTATATTATTAATTGATATTATATTCCTAAAAAATATAAGGTTCGGATAAAGGACTTATATAATGATAGGTTTATTATTAATGGATCACTTTGGGGTATCTTGGAAGTATATAGTAGGTTTATTAACTATATAATATAAAAATACAAAGAGACATGGTAAATGTCAAACTATTTAACTAAGAGTTAGATCTAAAAGATAGGGTTACTATAGTGACCCAAACCTCTCTAAAAACTATTGGTTGAGTTTTTTTACCCCATCCCCACCTTATACTTTGAATAATCAACTTTGGAGCCATTAGAAACCGAATATTAATTTATTATAAATTAATACTTTAAGTTTTTCCTAAAGAGCCCCTCCTCCCCCATATAAAAGGACCCCACTTATAACCAATTCCTTACACCTATAAAGCCTTTTGGCTCATCCAAACTCTGCCCAATTAAGCTCCCAACATCCATATCCTCCTATTAGAATTCATACCTTATTCATAAGGCACTTAAAGGGTCCTTTTTGGTTCAAACCAAAGGGAGTTACCCAAATTAAAGGTAACGATTTATCTTAGATTATTTTCTTTTATTTTACTTCTCCAACCCCTAAACTCTTCTTATTATTTTATTTTGTAACAAAACCAGTATCCTGAATATACTAGGATATTTTTATGAGAAATATTCGAACTACACATACACACACCTCCATATAATGGGTGAAGAACATAATGTTTCTGTGGATGGAAACCAAACGCCTCACGAAATAATGATTGTTCAATTATCTTCTACCACCTCTCATGGTGGCCATTATGATGGAACTATAATTAAATATGATATTAATGATATTTATTTCATATATATAAGCTTCTGTAATTTCATTTTATAGAATACCATTATTCGTTTCATGTTGTATATATATACGATAATTTCATTTGAGGAAGTGCGGACTACCGCCCCCTCAAAGTGATATGACTCGTTCATACCATACATAAAACGTATAAAGGATGGTGTTAATGAACTTAAGTAACACATATAAGATATTATATTATACTGGAATAATAATATACCTATGTATCATTTGGTTTTTATTCCTTTTAAAATGAAAAATGAAATGGAAGTAGCGTTCATGCGTACGTACGGATTACCGTCTCCACGAACACTATGAGATTCATTCCCCATCGTATCCATTCAAATATAATTCTCATTTTATGATTAAAAATAATTTTTAAGGACTTGATATCATTTTGGATATGAATAAGATACAACCTATCTATAACAAACACGACTTACGTAACGAAGCATATAAAAGAAAACGAATCAGTTAACACCCGAAACGATGATAATACTAAAATATTATTAACAAAGCAATATTAAAAGATCATATATGATATCATATTTATGTATATGATTATTTTATAATTTAATAAAAATTATTTAACTATTATACAGGAGGTTAACCTACACTCTATCAAGGAATAGTACAAGGCAAGGGTTTATTTCACAATATCTTCATTATCCGAGGTTTTTTATATGTAATTATCTACTGGGACCTCTTTATCATCCACATCCATGTTTCTCAAAAATGTATTTCAAATCATTCTTAATATTTTATAGACTATGGGTTGAAGTCATTTATACCCTTGTTCACTTTTTATAAGATGTTTATAAAGGAATCTTTCCATCGCTTTCCAATCAAAGTTTTTTTTAACCTTTTCGACAAAATTATGGTAAGAATATCTCTTTTTTAACTTATATAGAGGGTGCGGCTATTTTCCGCCATTATAAAAATCATTGAAACTTCCCTTACAAGATTATAAGAATATTTTGAAATTAAATGTTTTATTTTATAATTATGTGACTTTTAAATGATTTCAAAAAAAGATATATTTCTCTCAAATAGTTTTGATTTCATCTATGTCAACATCCTTTGATAGATTTTAAGCTTATTTGAAGATTTTTTTTTATTTTATTGAAGGTTTTGTGATATTTTTTAATTTGGATGTGTTATTTTTATACCATTCATGGTTTATGGAGAAATTATTGACATTTCGTATGCTAGCTTTAATACAAATGTTTATGTTATGTTTAAACCTGTTCATATGAGGAATGCATTTGACTTAATAAGTGACGGGTGGAGCCCACTATAGCTCCTCGATGCATCAGTAGGTCTCATGAGACAAACTAGTGTCTTGGCACGAGGCCTTGAAAAAATCTTATTTGTAGTCTTGGAACGAGGCCTTGGCAACGTGGTTATAACAGTCTGGAATTATGCATTCCATCATTATGAAAGTGGTTATTGATATTGCATGTGATTATTCGACCAATAGAATATCCATGTGAATAAGTAAATGGAATTATTTCATTTTATTTTTTCCATATTATGATGAAGTTCAAGTTTAAAAGGATTTTGTTTTAGTTATGCATTGCCTTAAATGTTTATGCTTATTTATGAAAGTTTTCACTATATTGTTATCCTTACTGAGCATCTGAGCTCACCCCTTTCTATGTTTTAATTTTCCCAGGATGTGAAGAAGTATTTTATGAATGACCTGTAGGGATGGTATGAGGGGATATGAGTGTGGACTATGGAGACTATGTTGTTGTAGTTTTCATTTTATGATGTAATGTAAACTTTATGAATGTACCTAGTGTTTCCAAGGCTACTAAACTAATCAGTCTTTTGAGACTTGATCTTTTGTGATCATGTCAATGTTATGTAATAATACACCGACTCTGGGTAACTCGGGTCGGGGCATTATAATTATTAACTAAGAATTTAAATATTAAGGTTAATTAATTAAATATCTAAATAAATAAAAAAACATCAAAGAATTAAATGAAAACATGAAAATAAAATAATTAAAATTAACTAAGGGTTTTTAAAAACTTAGTTAATTAACTAAATAACGAAACGAAAACTTAAAATTAAAAACACGTTATTTTATTAAACTTTAACTTAAATTTTTTACTTATCTAATAAACAGAATAAAAATACTAGTTAATAAATAAAGATAATTTATTTTAATAAATCTAGTTTAAAAGAGAAAAGGTTTAAATTAAAAACTAAATTAGATTAATACAAATAAAAATGAACAATTTATAAATTAATAAACCTTTAAAATTATTAAAATGTTAACCATATTAAGATTATTAAACTAAAAAGTAAGTTAATGTAATTAGAATAATTATAATGAATAAATTAGCTATTAAAATACTAAAAACAGATATTTAATTATAAAAACTGACTAATTAATAAATTAAGTGATAAAAATACAAAAGTGCCATTATTTATTAAAAAGTGTTAAAATAAGTAATTAAATTGTTAAAAATTAAATAAAAGATTCCAAAAAACTATGTAAAAATAGAGCCATGTAAAATTCCCCCACACTTAAGCATTGTTTGTCCTCAAACAATCTCATGCTTTGTTATCTTTGAAAACAAAATTTTTTATGATTCAACTCAAACTGTAACATGTTCAACACTTAAAAATCGAGGTTAGAAACAATAAAACATGATTTTTTTAAAATATGTCCAAATAAAGTCTTTCCTTGAACAAATACTCAAAGGGTGATCTAGAAAGATATAAATCATCAATAAATGAAGATGTAATGCCTCATATGTGATACAAATTAATGACTCATTTCAGTCCAAGCTCAAGTTTTAAGTCCAAGAGTGAAAAGAGGTAAAATTAATGTGGAATTAAGAACATAACAGTGGTAACTTTATACTTTGACTCATCACCTTGGTTCCAACTATAAAATATACAATTTTTTTGTTAATCACCTTAATAATAAAACTTAATGATTCCCAAATAAACAATTTTTCCCTTATTTATTAGGTGTTCATCATTACCCTCACCTTAATGAACTCATTTTTTACCCTAGACATTTATTTAATTTTTCCCAAGCCATGTATCCTGCCCTAAGCACTGTTCAATGCACTTATTCCAAGTGTACAGTTGGCTTATAGTAAACAAAAACACACCCAGTATCTTGGGTCTCAGAGATTCACTGTGCGATCCCAGATGCCCAAACTACTTCAGTTTCAAAAGATTTATAACAAAAATCAATTAAATTGGCTCATTAATATGATTACTTAAATAATTTAAAAAAAATAAGAAAGGAACACCTAATCTAGAGTCAAACTTTCAGTTCCAGCAACTATGACTGTAACTCCACAAACATGTGACCCAAATCACTTTCAAAGATAGTCCCTAAACCAAGATATCCATTCAATCACTAAGTAAATATCACTTAGAAATAATCCATTATCATTAATTTCAGACTCAATGCACAACTTAACTACCAAATAAATATTATCCATAGGCAAGACCCATTTAAGTAAAATGTAAAGCCTTAAATTATGAAAGACTTTTGAAAATATTTACCCATTTTTTTGTCAAAAAGTTTTAAGTTGTAGTGGGAATTGATGGGCTTTCACTTAAGAACAGTTTAGCACAGTCAAGAATTGACCCCCTTCCCCACACTTAAAACCCAACTTTGTCCCCAAAGTTTACTTCTAAAGTAGAAAAGAACAATTTGGAAGTTTATGTTCAAAACATATTTTCAATTTAGTAGATATATGACATGTATAAAAGGGTCTCTTTGAAGTTAAAAAATGATTTTTTTCCCCAAAAATTAACTTACAGCAGGTTCACAAGAAATTAAATGCATTAATAATTAAGTCCAATGACACATATTTTCATTAAATAACAAACATGGCTTGAAACTTTTAAGTGCACAGTGTGCAGGTTGTAAGAATTTTAATAGATTTCGTTCAATAATTTGTTCAATATAAAAGAATAATGATTTCTAAAACACCCCAACCTAAATTGGTTTCAATAAAAAAAAATCTCAGCCTACATGTACCCCCCCATACACACACTTAAGTTCATGCAGTGAGTGATTTAAATAGCAATAAAATTCAGTTTTCAACAGTGAAGTACAAGAAGAATATTTATTTACACAGTGACACATATCAGACTTTCATTCCAATACGAGAATAATTTTAAACATATTAAGTATTTTTTTATTTCAGTAGTAAGACATATAGCAGAATTTTTAGTATACATGTAGCAGAATTTATGGAAACAAGCAAAATTTTCCGGGCAAGCAAGAAAAGCAGCAGGTTTTCTACAGTACAAACAGAATTTTTTTAAAAAAGAAAATAGGAGAAGAAATAAGTGAAAAAGTTAAGTGAAAGAAATTCCCTATATATGTTTTTGAATTACTCTTCAGCATAGAAATTCCACTCCATAAATGACCACTATAGCAGCTTCTTGATAACTCTGAAACATAACAACAAAACCAAGAACAACCAGTAACCGGAATTTCACAAAAACAAAGCACATAATCCGCACTTTATTGAAGATTAAAAATAAACAAAGTAAAGACAAAAAATAACCATGGGTTGCCACCCATGAATCGCTAAGTTTTGAAGTCTTCAGTCAGACTTTATTAAAGATCAGTTTTCAAGCACTGTGAAGGCAGCCAAGCCCTTCAGTTGTCCTTCAAAATACAACTTCACCCTCTTCCCATTAACCAATATGGGTTTTTTCTTCACCTATAATTTCAATAGCTCCATTCTTAAGCACTCTCACAACATTAAATAGTTCAGACTACTTGGACTTCATCTTTCCAGGAAAGAGTTTAAGTCTAGAGTTAAAGAGAAGAACCTTTTGTCCATGTTTGAATTCTTTGGTTTGTATGATATAATCCTGAAATATTTTACTCCTCTCTTTATAAATCCTTGAATTATCATAACTCTCTCTCCTAATCTCATCCATCTCACTCAGCTCAAGTAATCTCCTCTCACCAGTACTCTTAAAGTCAAATTCAGAGCCTTAACTGCCCAATAAGACTTATGTTGAAACTCCAAAGGTAAATAAAAGAATTTCCCAAACAATATCCTGTAAGGGGAGACACCTATTGGGGTCTTGAAAGTAGTTCTATGTGCCCATAAAGCTTTATCCAATTTAAGAGACCAATCTTTCCTAGAATTTGACACAATTTTCTCAAGTATTTGTTTAAGTTCTATATTTTCTATTTCTACTTTTCCACTGGACTATGGATGATATGGAGTACCAGTTTTATGAACACAACCATATTTTTCTATCCATGATTTAAACTTATAGTTCTTAAAGTGTGTTATATTATCAGTGATAAAGGATTTGGGAACTCCAAATCTCGTAAAGATGTTCTTTTTGAAAAATTTAATTATAAAGTTGGATTGATTATTGGGAAGTGAAACTACCTCAACCCACATCGACACATAATCAAGAGAAACAAGTATATACTCATTCCCAATAGATGATGGAAATGGACCTATGAAATCCCCAAACATCAAAAATTTCAACTTCTAGAATTACTTTTTGAGTTAACTCCTACTTCCTACCAACATTTCCTAGCCTCTAATACTTATCACAACCAACCACATAACTCCTAGAATCCTTAAAAAGAAAGGGACAATAGAAACCAGATTGTAAAACTTATTGAGTTTTCCTTTCACTACCATGGTGACCTCCCCACTGTGAGGAGTGAAAACTCTCCAAGACAGGAAACATATCTTCCTTAGACACACATCTCCTAAGGATACCATCAGAACATCTCCTAAAAAGTAGGGGATCAACCCAAATATAGTATTCAAGTTCAGAAATGAATTTATTCCTTTCGTTATTTGATAGATTTTTGGGAAAGATACTTGTTGCCAAGAAGTTGAAAAATCTGCAAACCAAGCAGATTACCTAATTGACATAGTAAGCATTTTCTCATTAGTAAATGAAGAGTATATTTTCCTAGGATTTTCAAAATGAGTAGAAGGAAGCCCAGAAATATGGTTAGCAATTAAATTTTCAACTCCCTAATTTTCCCTAATCTCTAAATCAAACTCTTGTAGTAACAAAATCTATTTAATCAGCCTGGGTTTAGTTTCTTTCTTATATATCAAGTACTTTAAGCCAGAATGATCTGTGAAAATATTGAATTTTGAGCCTAACAAATACTGTCTAAACTTTTCTAGAGAAAAAAAAAACAGCTAGTGATTATTTTTCAGTAGTGGTGTAATTATTTTGGTCATCATATTGCAGTCTACTGGCATAATATACCACATCAAATTTTCTATATTTTCTTTATCCAAGGACAGCACCTAAATCCATATCACTAGTATCACACATAAGTTCAAAAGGTATTTTCCAATCTGGTACAGTGATAATGGGTGATGTAGTGAGTTTCTCTTTAAGAAAATTAAATTATTTTAAATAGTTTTCATCAAAATTTAAAGGATCATCCTTGATCAACAAAGAACACAACGGATTTGTTATTTTGGAGAAGTATTTTATGAATCTCTGGTATAAACTCGCATTCCCTAATAAACTTATAATTCCTTTTACATTTTTAGGAGGTGGAAATTTTTGAAAGACTTCTATCATAGCAGTATCAACTTCCAAACCTCTCTTTGAAACTTTATGACCAAGAACTATACCTTTTGTGACCATGAATTGACACTTATCCCAATTAATAATAAGGTTGGTTTCAATGCATCTTTCTAAAACTAACTCAAGATTTCCAAGACAAGTATCAAAAGTACTCCCCATAGTGGAAAAGTCGTCCATGAAAACTTCAATGATTCTCTCAATCATATCTGAAAAGATAGCTATCATACACCTTTGAAAGGTGGCTGGAGCTCCACACAACCCAAAGGGTTTTTTCCTGTATGAAAATGTCTCAAAAGGGAATGTGAAAGTGGTCTTTTCATGATCCTTTGGAGAAACGAGAAACTGTCTGTAACCATAATACCCATCCAGAAAATAGAAAAAATCATTTCCAACAATCATCTCAAACATTTTATTCAAGAAGGGAATTGGAAAATGATCCTTCCTAGTGGCTGCATTCGTCTTTCTATAATCTATATATACTCTCCATTTTGTGGATTTCCTAACTTGGATTTCTTCATTTTTTTTCATTTTTTACTACAGTGAAACCTCCCTTCTTGGAGACAACCTGGATAGGGTTGACCCAAGCACCATTAGAAATTGGGTATATCATTCCATTTTTTAGCAGTTTGATCACTTCCTCTCTTACTACTTCTTTCATGTTTGGATTTAATATTCTTTGACACTCTATCCTAGGCTTACGGTCAGGCTCCATAGGTATTATATGCATGCGGAATGAGGGACTAATACCGTTTATATTAGTTATTATCCAGCCTATGTCGGATTTAAACTTTTTCAACACATTCAACCATCTTTACTCTTGGTTTTCATTAAGCTTATTAGAAATTATGACAGGAAAAGTGGAATTCTCACCTAGGAATGAATATTTCAAATGAGCAGGGATTGTTTTCTGTTTAATAGTCGGTGGATCTACACTAGAAGGAAGACTCTTAGGTCTAGGATTTCTAATATCTTCAACATATCTCTTATAATGAGTATTTAAAGATGAAAGATGTTCAATTTCAATCTCAGTTTCAGAATTTACAGTTCTGCTATCCAATGTGGGCAGCATACTGTCTAAATTTTCCAGGTCATCATTCAACAGGTTTATTAGAGAAAAATCATCAAGTTGTTTAAAAAATTCTCCCTCAACAACATCAAAGTGTTCAACAAGGTTGGCGTTAACAAAAGCACCCTCAAATTCAATAAAAAATTCTTAAGTTTAGAAACCGAAGATTCTTCTACAGTAGAAATTGAACAGTTCTCCAATTCTGAAAAATTTTCCAGATTTGGTGTTTGAGTATAATTTTAAACTTCTAATATAGATTAAAAAGGACTTTCAGGTTCTAAATTATTATCTTTACCATCAAATTGATTTTCAGATTCTTCAGAGTTTCCAATTGAGTTCTCATCTTCTAAGGACTCTACCATTGAACAGTTTTCTGAAAAAGTTGGTCCTTTAACTTTTTTAAACACATTTAACTCTTCTTGTTGTTCTCTAATTTTAAAGATAAATTGACCCTTCGGCACATCAATAAGAGCACCAACTGTGGCCAAGAAAGGCCTCCCCAAGATGATGGTAACCTCTTGATCACACTCCATATCCAAGACTAAAAAGTATGCAGGAAAAAATAGCATCCCTACCCCCACTAGAAAATCATCTACCCAACTCATAGGATGAGTGAAAGATCTATCAGATAACTACAGTATAACTGTGGTGGGTTGATGGTCGCCCAACCTCAACTGCTAAAACAATGATTATGGGAGGATATTAATACTAGCACCTAAATCACACAAACAGTTGAGCTGATTAGAATTTCCAAAGGTACATGGGATAAAAAAACTACCTGGGTTTTTCAGTATGGGTAGGATTTTCTTTTGGAGTACAACACTGCATGATTTAGTGAGGCTGTATGTAATGAATTATTCTAGGGGATTTTGGTTAGAAATAATTTTTTTAATAGATTTCAAATAATATGGGATTTGAATTAAGGCTTGAATGAATGGAAAGTTAACTTGAAGTTTAGAAAGGAGACCAAGAAATTGAAGAAGTTCAGCCTTGGTGTTACTTTGAGGTTTCAGTTTCTTAGGGAAAGGGATGGATGGGGAAAAATTTTTAAGGATAGTAGGAATATCCCTCACCACTTCCTCAAATTTTTCTTTTCCTTTATTCTTTTGATTTTTAGGTGAATTTTCAGCTTGTGATTCAAATGATAAATTGAAATGCTAATCATTTTCAAGAGTTTTTTGTGAACTTACAGCATGTGAATGAAGCATATTTTTATTACTGGATTCAAGAAGATCTTCATTTTGTCTATTTTCATGGTAATTTCCAGCAAAATTTTGATTGTTCATCCTGCTTCTAGTAACTAACGCCATGGAATTCTCTCTAGGGTTAAGCTCAGTGGTACTGGGAAGTCTACCTTTTTCCCTAGATGAAAAATCTCTAGAAAGTTGGCCAATTTTTGTTTCCATGTTCTTCATTCTCACATTAGTTGGAATTTCATCTGACTCATATTGATTTTGATGTTTGGTTAGTTGAGTCATATATATTTCCTCTTGAGAGTTAATTTTTTTTCAACATTAGATAAATATTAGAAGACATTTGATTATCATTATTTTCTTGTTCATTTGAAGACTCGCCCCTTTGTTGATTTTAAAAATTTGTTCTTGGTTGGTTAGACTAATTAGGGGCAGTGGATTTTTTAATTAGGCCTTGATCTTTTGAGGATAAGTTTGGATGGTTCCTATAGCCTTGATTGTAGTTGTTTGGAAACGGATCTTCTTTAGGAGGAATCCTAGGACCATAGTTAAGAAAGTTTTAGTTCTATTGTTGTTGGGTTGGCATATCAAAGTTAGTACAAAGTTTTTCAGTATGCCCAAACATACCACACTGGACACACTATTCCCTTAAAGATTGATTGGTCTTTTGACAGCCAAGTTGATTAATAATTTATTTAGAATTCTGGTTCTTTAAAGATTGAATTTGGTTGGTGATTTCAGACAGTTGATCTTGAGTTTAATTCACTGAACCAGTGTTTGGATTAACATTTCTATTGACTCTCTTTCTTCTTGATTTATTATGTTGAGAGTTCAGGTCCATGTTGTTAAAGATTTGTCTCAATTATTCATCTGTCTTGTCGGTGTAGTTACCCCCGGCAGCTTGATCAACTAGATTCTATCCATAGGTGGACAACCCTTCATAGAATGCATCCATGATATGGTGAGATGGGAGTTGATGATGGGGACACTGCCTAAGAAGATCCATGAATCTATCCCAAGATTCATGAAAAGCTTCTCCATCCTCTTGATAAAACCTAGTTGTCTTAGTTCTAAGTTCCCCTTTTAGTCTTTGGGGTTAAAATTTCACGATAAATGAGTTATACATTTGATCCTAGTTTCCAAAAATATTCTCATATAGGCTCAAAAACTAATTCCTAGCATTCCCTTTAAGGAAACAGGTAAAAATATCATTCTTAGCTCATTTTTTGTAAGTCTTAGAAGAGGTAATTGTTGCACAGTATTATATTAATCTCTAATAAAGGCAAAAGAGTCCTCATTAGACAGTCCATTAAATGGAGGCAGTAGTAAAATGTGGGACTATTTTAGCTCATAATTTCGGGTTCAAGGAGATAACCTAATAGAAGATGGATTTCTTGAAACTTGAGGGAGTTGTAACTCCCTCATCTAAGGCCTTTCGTTTTCTTCTAAGAGTTCTGAATGATTTTGGAAGTTATTAGGTGCAGGAACTCTTTCATCTAGATTTTCCATTTCAAATTCGTTTTTCTTTCTTAGAGCAGTCAAATATTTATCTAATTCAAGGTTCAGGGGCTCTCATATAACACCAAAATTTATTGTGCTCATGAAAATAGCAACAAAAAATATCCAACAGTAAAGAAAATAGTAAACATTTAGTAAGGAATGAATCCATTTTTTTCAGTTTTCAATTTTTCAATTTTTTTTAGATTTTTTTATATATGTGATTTTTTTCTGTATTTGTTTTAAAAGAATGGATCATGACTTCCCCAAAAATGGTGCCACAAAATTGACATGAACCTTCATTGAAGTCAGTCAATGTTAAAAATTAATATTCCTACTAACTACTGTATATGTGGCAAGCAGGGTCAAACTCGCAGAGAGGGTAAAATTGACCATTATTCTTCTAAAAACTTTCAAAAAGACCCCATTGTTGTCTGGAGTGGGGCAGATTTCTATTTTTTTACTTTTTATTTTTTTAATTTTGTTTATTATAAGGCAAAAATGAAACACCAAAATCTTTTTGAGTTTTTTTCCTAAATTTTAATGAAACAAGAAACAGGTTCAAAACAGTAACAGAGATATAAAATACTGATAAATGAACTATCAAACTAATTCACTCGGGGAAAAATATCCATTCAAATAGTTTTAAAAGTATTTCAATTCACTTAAAATTTAATGCGGATTACCAACTTAAAGAGAATGACTTACCTCCCTCACCAAGAATTAAGTCCGACAGATTGATCAAAAACAGAGTTCGGCACTCTAAAATGATTAATTGTGAATGTCATTATTTGAATCTGACAACAGGATAACCTCACCATAAGTCTGGAAGTATTTTGAATTTATTATCTTTTGAAAAGTGTTTCCACAATCAATCTCCCCAATTGACTCTAAAATTTTGAAATTATGTTCTAAAGGTACAAGCAGTTGAATGTACTCAACAATGATCTCGCTGATTAATACTGAATACATCAAAATGATGAAGTGAAAAAGAAAATAAAAAGATAACCAGTGGAACTTAAATTTATCCCTGAACTAAATGATTTAGCCTAAGATTATCTCTATTATCAATATATCAACTAGAAACATACTAGAACTGAGTACAAAATATTCAATAACGAGGGAAGAAGAACTTCCCAAATGATGTGTTCTTCCCACCGGATATCTCTGATCTGATGAGATAGAAGCTCTTAAATCTATAATGGCCTTTTCTTAGAATGTATGTATGTCCTCCCCAACCTAAATCTACTTCTTGCTCTGTTTTTGAGTACCCTCTGTCGTCTATTGCTCATCACTGCCACTCTTCACTGACTTAAACTTGTCTTTTACAATTCCACCGCACACGTGTGTTTTTCCGTGACTGACACGTCGCGCTAACTTTACACTTGTAACTAACTTCGGGTGAGTTAGTTGGAAGCACTTAGATGTGTTATCGACTCTTTAATGAACCTACGCAAGAAAAAACAAACACAATTAAAGAAATTATGGAAATTTAAATAATAGTTATTTTTTAAAGTCCAACGTTATAATACTTATAAAAAAGTTAATTAATGTTAATTAATAAATAATTAATTGAAAATTATTATTTACATAATTGAATATTATTATATTTATTATTAATTTATTAAGTTTTTAATTTATTATTATTAATTAAGTAATTTTATTAATATTAGTATTATTAGTACTTAATTGTATTCTTGAATTAGATTACTTTATTTGATTATTTTATTTATTCCATTAAAGAAGTTACGTTATAAATAAAGTGTTAATTTAAATATATTAATTTTAATTAATAATTAATTTTATTTATAGATTATTATTTTAGTCTTAATAAATCTTATTATTTTATCTTATGTTTTATCTTATAACGCATTTATTTATTTATTTATATTATAATTGTTATAGACTATAGTTATTATTTATTTATTTGTTTAATTTATTAATTAATTATTTTAAATTTTTAATGACTTTTTGTTTCTTTCTTTTTTTAAGGAAAAATTTATTTCCTCCTCCCCCAAGCAGGTCCGGCGGTGGCAGCTTCACCGAACCAGTCTGGCCCGCGATGACTCCTGCTTCTCCCCCCAACAGTTCTGTTCTGATTCAGTCGGTCCTCCTCCAGACAAACACCAGCGGCGGCCTTCAGTGTCTTAGCCCTCTTATTCTAGGTAGCTGAGTTTTAAAAATGGTCAAACTAGATCTAGATTGGATGAAAAGATTTAGGGATTTGGCATCCCGAAGAGGAGGAACTCGGAACCAAGATTGTCTGGTAACGATGAACAATTCATTGTTCTTTCTGCTGGAGTTCAAATTTTTTGCCCCGATCTATTCTGAAGATTAATGAAAAAGATGATGTGTTCTGTATCCTACGCCGCAACTCAAAAAGAGGCTGGAGAGTAGAACCTCCTCTACTCACACGACGACCGATGATGGCCCGACTCAGACCATAAGGTACCACAATGATTAGATCTGAACTGGACTGTTGAAATCTGGAAATGGTGGTGGATTCAAAAGCTGCGTAGAGAAGGGAAAGATAGAGGAGGCTTGGCCCTGGAAATGACGGCCTTCTGTTTATGGTGAGGGCGCAACAGCGGCTTTGGGTTCAGCATCACGGAGAAAGGCGAAAACACTTCTTGAATGTGTGAAGACGATTCATCTCTGTGTTATATGATTTTTCTTGGGTCTGGATCTAATCTAGAATATGGTATTTCGTTCAATTTGTATTCCTTGGTAGAAGAGGTGTTGGGTATGGTGATGGAAGATCACACGGTGGAAAAACTATTGCGGAACCATGGAAGGCTGTTGGTGGAATGGTGAGGAGGAAGGAACTGTGTTGGAGGCACCGAGGGAATCGGTGTATTGTGCTGCAGACAGGGTCGGTGAGATGAAATGAGACTGAAACCGTTGGTAGAAATGGTGTGTCGCGGGACCAAAAGGAGGAGATGAATAGTGTGAGGAGGTTGAGGATCCTTGAGACTAAGACTAAGTGATTGGTTAGTGTGTGAAGACCTGAGACTCATGGTTATATTGGTAAGAGGGAGAGGCCCCCACGTCATTAGTGGCAGGATGAGGAACGGAGACGAATGAGGAATCTATAGTTAAAATAAATGAATATCGGTGTGTGCGTGAAACCGATGGAAGAAAATAATGAGGCATTGATAGTTAAAATAAAAAAAAATGAGTAACTGGTAGTTTAAAATGAGAGACTGATCCTGCATCGGTGAGTCACAAGAAAAAGGATTGGTGACTCAAGAGGATCGGTGTGTCACGACATCGGTGAGTCGCGACATCGGTGTAAGGTGAGAAACTCTTAAAAGAAGAAAATATATAAAGACACCAATAGAAGAAAAATAAAGACGAGTCACTGATAGTTTAAAAATGAGAGACCAAAACCGATGCGCACCATAGATTGATGGTGTTTTAAAGTGATTGGTGAGTCATGACTCACCGATAGTTAAAAAAACGTTGGTGTGACAAAGGATCGGTGAGTCGTGACATCGGTGCGTCGCAGCATCAGTGTGTCAACTCACCGATAGAACAAATTGAAATGTTAACAATAAAAAATTAATTTTAAATAGATAATAAAATGAATAAAAAATTTATTAATTAAAACAAAAGAAAAATTAACTAAGCTGTTAAATACTAAAAAATTAACTTAATTAAAAACTGACTAAATTATTAAACAAACTAAAAAATAAAAGTGACTTAATTATTAACTAAAATTTTAAATATTAAGATTAATTAATTAAATATCCAAATAAATGAAAAACACATTCAAATAATTAACTGCAAACATGTAAATAAAATAATTAAAATTAACTAACGATTTTGAAAAAATTAGTTAATTAATTAAATGACGAAACGAAAACTTAAAATTAAAAACACATTATTTTATAAAACTTTAACTTAAATTTTTACTTACCTAATAAACAGAATAATAAGACTAGTTAATAAATAAAGTTAATTTATTTTAATAAATATAATTTAAAAAAGTAATGGTTTAAATTTAAAACTAAATTAGATCAATGCAAATAAAAATGAACAATTGATTAAATAATAATCATTTAAAATTATTAAAATGTTAACTAGATTAAGATTATTAAACTAAAAAGTAAGTTAATATAATTAGAATAATTAGAATGACTAAATTAGATATTAAAAGACTAAAAACATGTATTTAATTATTAAAAATGATTAACTAATAAATTAAGTGATAAAAATACAAAAGTTCCATTATTTATTAAAAAGTCCTAAAATAAGTAATTAAATTGTTAAAAATTAAATAAAAGATGTGGAAAAACTTTGTAAAAATAGATCCACATCACACCGCCTATAAATCCTTCCAATTTCCACAATATCTTCCATGTTTCCCTATTAAGTATATGTCATAAGAAACACATATACTAGAAAAAAAATCTATGGAATTGAAACCCGATCTATCATATGAAGAGAAAGCGATATAGATTCTTGAAAAAAGTGAACAATTATTAAGTAACAAGGAATCATGACTTTTATAAAGTCTTTGGATAAATCATAAATTTGAAGAATCAACTTGGGAACCTAAAGAAGAAATAAAGGAGATATTCCCCCTTTTGTTTTGAAGTTAGACAAAAATTTAAATAATAAAATTTCTTAAGGGGGGAGAATGTAATAGCCTAAATATTATTTCTATGGTTAATAAATGAACTATTATTTCATAATGACTATTATATTATATTTCACAATAGAAATACATAGAGACACTATTACAAATAAAAATATTACATATAAATTAATAAAATTAATTACTTCAACTAAGACAAATATAGGGATATAAAAACCAAAAAATAGTTTCCACATAATGGTGTACTTGAAATAATCTAACACTGTCAAGAAGATTATACCTACCATAAAATATACTAAAAAAATAACATCAGGAATATAATAGATATTATTAAAGTAATTGTAAACACCTATAGTAATGAAGTAGTAAATGTTGATGTTTGGTGGTAAATATATGGGATTTAATCTGAAATGTGAACATTAGGATATGACCATTACATTTATATTACATGATTGTTGGTTGATATGATTGTTGGTCAATATAACCATTGGAAATTATAACCATTGTTAATAATGTTTCTTTTATAATTGGTGTCTATAAAGGGTAATGAAAAAAAATGTAATTGATGAAAAAGGGAGAAACAATGTTTCAACTAATAGGATCATGACTTTTGAACATCATTTGTCAATTTTTGAGATGGAAATAACATCATTGGAGTTCTCCCTTAACCAATCCCAAGAAGAGCTTCAACAAGTGAGGCTTGAAAGAAATCGACTATAGTATAATTTCAAGTTAGTGGAAATCACCACTATGTTAATATTAGTCGATCCACCCCATAAAACGGCCATCACCACACACCTTACAATTAGGGTGTATGCTAGTGTAATAAAGGGTTATATATCTAGACCTTACTATCATAAAAGTGCAATTTCCATTGAATAAATGAAATTTTTATTTCTTTAAATTCCATTTTCATTATTATTTAATTTAATAAAATACACATGAATATAATAATTACTTGATAAATAGATATTTGGATACAAATAACACATAATAGTATTTTCAAAAAATATATACAATTTTATTAAAAAATAAATTATTATGAATAAAATTTAATTTCATGAAATGGTATTATAAACAATTTTTATTTTAATATATATGATAATATAATTTTATAATATCCTAGGAAATTTTTATATGTGTCTCAAGATTTACTATGTCGTAAAAACTGTTATTTTTCAAAAAAATTGGGATATTTCATTTAAAAGTTGAAATTATCCAATTTTGGAAATTAATTTGACAAAATAATAATTATATTTCAAATAATTACATTGAAATTATGTTAGGTTAAAATTTTAAAAAATTATAAAATACTTTATTTTTTAAAGAATTGGGAAAATACAGTTTTGTGTTTTTTATATGTTTTATGACATAATAAATATGTAACAATGATATAATAATTAATAAAACTGAATCCAAGACCAAAAATAAGTTATTTTATTAATATAATGTATTTTTATGAATTAAAATTATTTCAAAAAAATATAAACTGCTTTCCAAAGTCTAAAGTGGAAATTGAGATTTTAAAAATATTTTTTTGTGGAAAAATTATCTTCCCATACCAAAAGTAATATAAAATATTGAAGTTAGGTTCTGAAAGTAAAAAATTTAAAAAATTACCTTCTTAATTTAATAAACCATTATCCTAAACTATTTTTAAGCCAATATTTCATTATTTTAAACAACCTAGAATTCCAAGGCCCATATTTAGAAATTGTTAAACAATTCCTACACTTTTTCTATAAATACCTTCACATCCTCCCATTCATCTCCACTATAAATCCCTTAATCATAAACTTATTCTCATTTTCCCTCTCTAAGGTTCCTATAATGTGTCTATAAGATCCTATGACTTCCCTCTCTATGATTTAGGAAGCTACTTCCCAAGGTAAGGTTTCTCTCCTCTTCTTATTTCCAAATCAAGTACCTCTTTTGTAGTATATCTTATAAATGTTCAATTAATTTCTTTTCATACACATTTTATTTTCCTAATACTTAAAATATAGTTTTTTATAAATGGTATACCTTCATTTCTTCTCAATATTCACTTTCATTAATCTATGTTTTATACCAATCATGTTGTCGAATTCACTTCTAAAATTCCTCTCTTTTACATGAAAAATTATTATATTGTGAATACCCAAACATCCTCTTTTTTCTGGGGTACTCACCTAGATGTAAATATAATTTATTGATTGGTAATTTACATATATAAAACTCACATTCCATTATGATTGGTTATAAATTATTAAATTTTCAAGTCCTTAAACCCTTATGTGCAAAATAATTTTACTTGAAATGTTGTCTTCATTCTCTTTAGGTTATTGATGAAATGATTTATTATGATCAATATGAATCATATGAATTAATATATATGAAGGTTTCACTCTGATATTTCTTCAATGCATTGGTAAAATAATTAACCTCTAGAGATGATATGTTTTACAATACCTTGGTGAATAACCTTGGTAATTATTTTTTATGAAACCTTTGTAATAAATATTGGTGATATTATTATTAATATCTCATTTTTATTTTATATACACATTTTTATGTTATATATCATTTTCTTGTCATTATTCTCCCATTTTACAATTCATTTTTTAACCATGAAGATCATTCATGTTTCATTTTCTTTGTTTATACCATACTGGGATTTATGCTTTCCCTTTTTTATGGATGCATTTCCCCAAAAAATTACTTGTAATGAGGTAACCTAGGGTGGAATAATAAAGGAGTTATTTTAAAATTATTAAATCATGTTTATGTTAATTTTTCCTTGTTTAATTAATATTTTATTTACTTAATTTCCAAGAAACTAGACCTAAAATTATCATTTAAAGTTATTAATATAATATTTTATTAAGGAATTATGTTATATGTCTTATATTAAAAGGGTTGGTTTACATATATATGGTCTAAAACTCAATTATTTAGAAATTCCCTTGATAAAAAAAATATCAGCAACCTTTACATGATGAACTAGAACCCCTTTATATAGGTAATGTTTCTATAAAAACTTAGGGATAATCACGAACTTAAAATTCAAAGTTCCTACTCAAAATTTGAATATCCCACTCAAAGAATTATTCATTTGGATGGGGTAAATTGTTTTAAAATATATGAGTCAACAAAAACATCATAGGAACTTTTTTTAAAGATTAGCATCGACAGACTCTTAAAACTTCATGAAATCTTAGCTTGAATCGTAATATTCAATTCATGATTATTTAAGCATCGAACATTAGTCTTATTAACATCATAATTAATTCCTTTAAATACTTTGTGAAGACTCTTAAAAATTATTCTGATACTACTTTATAGGAACTCCTCTATCCTATAATGACTCATATGGTAACCTCGTAAGGTTATTTTTTTTTCATCACCCATCATTCTATGAAACTACTTTGGAAATTCTTCATATCGTTTCCTATATTTGATAAAACTCTATAGGATGTTTCTCCTTCTAATGGCCTCTATCTAAAACAAAATTTTTTATGGCTTCATTAAAAATCATCGATCTTATAGCTTGGAATACTCTGTTTGAAGCTCTTCAAGTTACTATGCTAGATGTCTCTATCAGGATAATTTCCTCGGACACCAATGAACTTCATTAAAAGACCAATTCCCATTTCCTTTATTCAGAAACCTTTTTCATATTGATCTTCTTAGAAACCTCTATCTACTGGGTCAAAACACATTTCTCATCTAGTTAGTATTTTTTAGAAAACTATATTTGATGGACTTAGATATGTTCATCCAGTTGGAATTCATACAAATTTCTGCCAAAATATAACTTTATTCACAACCTATAATATTTTTCATCTGAAACTTCTTAAAGCTTACTTCTATTATAAAATTCCACAAAATATATCAAGAATAATCAATGAATTTGTATAAACATGATGTTTAGTACTTTAAAGATGAGAAAACCATCATATAATTTTAATTCACTAAACATCTTGGTTTGATATAACAATGAAAATAATTGGATAATTGTTTGTTCCTATCCTTTTTCTAATATATTCTGTCTAATTGACATTTTCTGTAGGACATGGTACATTCACCTATGTAAATAAATTTTGACATTGTAATAAGATTATGTTTGACAAAAAAACACAACACTTAATAAATCCTTATTTATTCATAAACATCTTCCTCCTAAAAAATCACCTCAAATCTTCTTGGTCTCAACACTTACCTCCAATAACTTATATATTTTTAGGTGGAATAACCAATACTCAAATATCATTCCTATAAAACTAGTTAATTTATTATTATATAGGTAATACCCAATTTTTATTTTTTAAAGATTCAAAAATATCATTTGGTATAAACACATAAATAAAGGTAAAATGATCACAAATGTTTCTTTCAAGATTTTTGGTTTGAATTCACAAATTAATATCATCAATCACCCATAAAATAGGGTTATCTTTATGAGTTTTCCAAATTATTTTTGGATCTAGTTGATTCCTTCTTTAACTAGCTCATTAAACACTTTAAATTCTATAAATTAATTTTATATAAAGTCTTATTCAAATTGATATTAATGTAAAATATTTTCCTTTGAATTATTCTCATAAAATTTAACATAAAAAAATTATTCAACAACCATAGTACTTTTCTTAAAACTTAATATAATTTACTTACACTAAAATATCCCAAAAATATTCATTCATAATATTTTCAATCAAATTTATCCAAACTAACCATAGTAATAATGATAAAAAAAATACCAATCCAATAACTCAAAAATATCTAAATTTTAGTTTCATTATATTCCATAAATAATAAATTATTTTATAAATAATTGTTCTAATAATAATTTTTTTTGAAACATAACAAATTTTATAAATAGAATTACCTCAAAAATTCTTAGATAAACTATGATCATCCATAATAGTTCTATCCATTTCTTATAATGCTTAATTTTTCCTTTCTATAACTCTGTTTTGTTGAGAAGTTATGTGTGGAAAGAAACTATAATAATAAACCTTATGTTTATAAAAACTCTAAAATTATAGGTTCTAAAATTCTCATCCTCTATCACTATAAATATAAATAATCGAATATCATTTATCAATATGAACTACTTTTTATTATGTAGAAAATTTTAATAATGTTTCACTTTAAAAATATGAAAATTAAACCCATGTAAATCTAAGGAATTTATGAAAAATAATAAAATAATATTTTTACCACCAAGTATTTCTATTTGAATTGATCCAAATAAGTCCAAATGAACTGGATTTAATAGTCTAACAATATTTACAATATTGATCAAATTGAAAGTTTCTTTTCATTATTTTTCTTTCATGCACGAACCACACATGTGATTTTTATCCTCCTTAATATTTGGTAATTGTATTAATTATTTATGTTTTGATATCTTGTGATGAAATTTGAGGTTCGCATGATCAAGCCTCATGTTTCATAAAATTTCATATGTTTATATATCATTTAAACTCTTCACTTGTTTAAGAGTTATTTTTCAAGGTCAATATAATAAATATCCTCCTTGTTTTTAAAATAAAATAATATTTAATCCTATTTAAAGACAAGGCATTTATCATTCTTAAATTTTATAAAAAATTCATCATCAAATAATTGACAAATACTAATAAAGATATTATTTAAACAATCAATATAGAATCCTGTATTAACAATTATAATATTTTTAATCCTAATCTCACTAAAACTTATTAAATTGCATTTATAATTTTATGAAAAATACATAGTATCTCTATCACATCTATTACAACATATAATTTTTTTGAATCTCCAGACATATTTCTAGAGAATCCATTGTCCAAGTACCATTTTTTTTTGATATTGTCAAGGAATATTTTCAGGAAAATCATGTACAAGATAGTTTTGGCACCCATGCAACGTTGGGTATAATGGGATTAGTCATTTTATTTTTAGAAATCCATAAATTTATTAAAAATGCATTAATAGGTAATCAATAAAACAAATAATTATAAATAAATGCTTCTATGTATCCTAATGATTATGTTAATCTAAGAGATAATTCAATGGGATAATATCCATGCATTCCACTTCTAAAACAAATAATAGTAAAAATACTACCTTAGTTTATTTTAACAAAAGGAATATCTATAAATTTAAGAAAATTTTCAATTATAAACATCACCACTTTTATTTTTATACACTTTTTCCATTGACATCATTTTATCATAACTTTTCTTACCTTGAAAAATGGTTTACAACATTTTCTATAATCATTAAATTTATCTCCTAAGCCCTATATTCTCCTATTGAGTAATTTTCAATTCATCATAGTCCTTTTCATTTATACTAGAATAAATACTATTTAATTTTACATTTTCTGGAAAAAGAATCTTGATATTCTCAATAATTTTCTTACTAATTATTTTGAGTTCCTTATCTAACTAAAAAATATTATGATATCTCTATGTAATTATTTAATAATATTATTATGCTCAATTATTCTAGGATTTTCAAAATCATAATCATAATTTGAAATGAAATCAGAATCACTAAACTCATCTTGAATAACCATAAATTATATGTTAGCATATTTCTCTTTGGTTCTAGATTCTTTACTTTAATTTGACTCCTTAGTGAAACTCAAATATACTGTTTAATATCTTTTATAATTCTTATTATTCATTTAATCCTTTATTTAATTCTTAAATATTAGGAAATTTTTCTTAATATTACATTTATTTCTATATTTATAGAAAGTTTTATCTAAATAAATCTTATAAGAGTGGAATTACCTTTACTGTTTCATTTTTTATCATCCCTTTGATAATATTTATTAAATTTCCTTTTGAAAACTTTATTTATATTTAGGTATTTTTACACTCCTTTCACTAATTCTGAAACACCATCCTTTTCACTTCCTTAAATTTTGGAATCAGAAGAGTACAGAATGACATTAACAATTTTAAAAGCTACACCATTCCTTTTACTATTCTCCTCTTCAGTAATATTTTTCAACACCTATTCATATTGTATATTTAAATCAATGAATTTATGAAGTGTATACTTTTTTAAATTCTTGATTTCATAAATGGTAACCTTCATTCCATACCACTTACAGGATAAAGATCTCAAAACTCTTTTAATCAAGATAGTATTTTTCAAGGTTTTACCAAGATCACTCCTTCCATGTACTATAATCATGAATATATGGGACATATGGTTAAAAAATTATTCTTTTATTATCTTGAAGTCTCGATATTTATCTCAAAACATTCCTAGATTGGTTCTCTTCAACTTATATAAACCATTTTGGGTAAATTGAAATATTATCCATATATCACGAGTAGTTTATCCAGATGATACACGAATAAATTCATTACTACTTATAGCACAATATAATATATTTATAACATTTAAATTTAAAACATACTTAATAATATAGTTATTGATCAATGAATTGGGATCCGCCTCAGGTAGTTTTCATGGTTTTACCATGATAGTTTGGTGTTCAATGATGAGATTCTTAAGGTACTTTTTCATTCAATTTTTTAAATATCCATAACCACTACCATAAAAGTAAGGTGATATTTTAAGAATCCATCAAAAATTATAATTATGATATTACATCTATAATTTAGAATTCCCTATAGATACTTAAGTCTAGGTAGAGGTTAGAAGTAATAATAAATTTAAAATTATCAGTTGTACTGATAGAAAATCACAATTCTTAAAATTATATAGATCCAATACTAAGTATCTACCCAGATATAGATGGTTGATATGCTCA
Source organism: Viscum album (assembly GCA_963277665.1). NCBI lineage: Eukaryota > Viridiplantae > Streptophyta > Magnoliopsida > Santalales > Viscaceae > Viscum > Viscum album. Next base: position 483,847,484 of record OY728139.1, read on the forward strand.
ATAAGGGATAAATTGAAAAATATAAATATAAAAATAAAATAGAACAAAATAGAACAAAATACAAGTAAATAAGAACATAATTTTATTTTAATAACAGTTCAAATCATAAAGATATTGTTTCTACACTACACACTCTCCTACTCCTTAATAGGTATGGTTTTTACTATAATAACTTGACTTTTATAGGGAGTCACAACCCATTACAACCATCATTATAAGTGTAAGAAAAAACACATGAAATATACCTTCTACAGTGGAGGAACAACCAATGTAGAAACTACCCTTTATAGTGGAGGAATAACTTATGCATACACATAGATTTTATAGAGGTATAACAAACACAAATAAATCTTTTGTGAGAGAAATGCATAAAATGGATATAGTACGATCATATAAGAATAAATAAAGAAAATAAAATGTTAATAAAACACAAAAAACAAATTGAATGAATAAATTTGGAATATATTATCAACTTTATCACTATTGGAAATGAATCCCAACCTGATTATTTTCTCAAAAGAATGGTGGAAGAAAAATAGTAATGATCATCTTTATAATGTTAATAAAAAGTTTATCTTTATTGGTCTAGTATTCATTGATCTCTATTTTGAAATATTTTCCACTAATACTACTGAATTCCCCATATCCATTAGTGAGGATCTTTCCACATAAAAGTGGGATTTCCTTCATTTAAGATATTTATATCTATTTGGGATTTATAATAGTTTTCATAATATAGTAGTGAGAATATTCATTTAAATATGTGTGAAATAAAAAAATACTTTTGGTAAAAAAGGAATTAATAAAATAAATCAAAATACACACATTAAACAAATTTCATAAAAAATAGTAATAATAAATAAATTTCAAAAGTCTGATAGTTAAAAAAATTAATAGTGATGTATAAAATTAAATTTCATACATAACATATGACTAGATAAATTTTGACCAATACATTAACAAAATCTCAAACCCAATCACTTTTAATTAATACATAAAATGAATTAACTTCAAACATAAAAGCAAAAGACCTCAATCATAAGGGTCATTTATAACTAATTTTGTATACATAAGGGTTAATTCTTTGTGAAAATTTGAAACAAAAGAGTAAAGATACATTTAATTAGAAACTTCAGAATAATATAGTTTCCAAAAAATTAGAAATTTAAGAGAAATAGGTAGAATACATAAGACTCAGTACTTATTTAAATCTATACTACATCAAAATAATATAAAAAAATAAAAATAAAACCAATAACAAATAATAATTGAAAAATAAAGAATAATTTAATAATGAGATATTAAACCAAATATGAAAAAAGTCTATTAGTGTCAGTTTCATTCTTCTATAAGTGATAAAAACATGGTGACAATAATATCCATTAAATATATAATAATTTAATATTATTTTCATAATAAATAATAATTATTTAATAAAAAATAGATTTTAAAGTAAGGGTAAAAAGTGTAATTATCAAGACAATTAGATCAAATAAGCAGGGTCCCACTGCATATATACATCCTTTATATCCTTTTACTCAAACACTAAAACCTATAAACTGAAATAAGGTAGAAATATTCTCAATATAAACTTCATAAACTCGATATCACTAGGATTTTATACAATTTTTTACATGTACTTTACAACCACATGCACCCAGTCAAATAATACATCAACTGATTAATCTGGGTACAACCTAAAATCCATATACACTTTTCCATATAACATTAAATATATTTTCTCACACCATCATGTCACCTTAATAAATATTAATCAAATTCTCCCGTGTTAAATTTTAGTATTTAAACAACATCACCTTTAGGTAGATTTCATTATACAAATCTCCCTATAATACATTGATTATTTTAGCACCGACACCCAATAGCTTATGAACACTTTCCATTAAAGTAACATTATTCATATTGATCATAATTCCATTCAAGAAAACCATGTATACATCCATGACTAGAGATCAATATTATTGCTTCCAATTCTTCCAAATATAATTTTTTTGATAATTAAATATTTTAATTCCATTATAATTCACTACCACTTCCTTAGATTCCAAATATAGAATCCTCTTTAAAATTGAACTATCTAATTGGATATAACTTTTTGGTACCATATAATAAGGATACATTAATTTGAGGATGAATCAAGTTTTAACAAATTAAAACTTCACTTCCTAATGATCTTATTCCATAATTAATTTAATCTCTCTTCTCTCCTCATATTCAATAGGAGAAATAACTTAGATAGAGACATATGAAACTTTTACTGGGTTCACCCACACTAGGATATATAAAAGTAGAATACACTTTATGTTATTTTAGTGTATAAAAATCCACGAAAATTTCATTAGTTTTCTTTTTAAGATACAAATATAATAAATGTTCCTCTAAGTTTATAATCATCGTAATGATTGAGAACTCACTACTCTCCTCACTAGAAAAGAACACAATACTCTTCCAGGTAATCTGCTTGATCTTACATAAAACATGAAAAGTATTTTAATATATAAATGTTATAAAATTATACACCAAATTCATTAATATGATAAACTCTATGAATTTCAATCATGAAATCATTACCTATAATTCTCCCCCTTTTTCCCACAAAATCTCTCTAGAATTATCTCTTCTTCACATAATAATATTATTCTCTAATCTCTGAAGAGAAACTCTATGTTTCCCTTAAAAAACTCTTTAAGTTACATTAAATATGATGGTAAAATAAATCAGTAAATATCCTTAAAATATGAGTCAAATAATTCTAATTCATATCATAAGATATCTTTTATAATATAGAATACTTGAATTTATTATTTTAATACAACCTTATCCAACACTACATAGGGATTCTCACCATAGCATGGTCTAATCTAAGTCATACTTCAATTCCATTGACCATTGATTCGAAATATCCTTTATCACATAATTTTTCCCATTTTTACGTACCAACATAAATATTTATATACCAAAATATTCAGTAGACCATATAATATTCACCTCCAGATACTTATCCAATTGAAACACATTTCCCTCATTGATTCCTCTATGTATTTTTTTAAATTTTCATATCATTTTATAAAAAGACTCTATGTTCCACTATTTCTTATAATATATCATGTCTAATCTTCAATATTCTTATTTTTCATCATATACAATGACCAAAGTTCACATAGATCTCATTTCAAACCTCCATATATAATACATGGATTTTTGAAACCACCATTATGACCAAAATTCCATTCACCAAGAGTGATCTACCCATTTCATCTATAAAACACCATACACAAATAATTTAACCACATATCCCACTTTGGATAGAGATTTTAAGAAACCATGACTTCCATTATGTTTTTCCCATGTATAACTTCCCATTTTTCATTACACATTAGAAAACCCAATAATACACCATAGGTTCCTCCATGATTAGATCATTATGTGATGATAATTTAAGGAGTTTCAGAATCTATATTGACTTTTTTAAACATTAAACAATCAATAAGAGGATTAAATCCTGAGTTACATGGACCTACAATATTTAAAAAATTAATTAAATGCTTCATTGAATAGATAAAACAACTGAGTTTCAAGGGTTATATTTTAATGATACTAAATAGTGATATAATCCTAATTTATATAGTTCCATTTTAATACAAGATCCATATTGTGAAGACTCAATAACCAAAACCATTATTTAGCTATTATTTTCATCAATCATTTTGTTGAAGGTTTTAGATGATACAGTTAAATTAAATCCTTCATAATGAATGGGATATTCACATAGGTTATGAATAAGGAATAATGGTTTTATTAGTAATATCAAGTGGATAATCTTATAAAAATTAATTTATTAGATAAAAAAGAGTGAATTATTCTTTAATTTTATTTATTTTATATGAATGGACATATCTTATGGAATTTTTTTTTTTTTTCTATTGTGTTTGGATAAGAGTTGTCCCCTTTAAAATCCTTTAAAAACAAAATGTCAAAAACTAAGAATATTGGATAAAGTTGAACCAATTTAATATTCATAAATGACGGTATAAGAACACATAATGGAATGTAAATTGTTATTATTAGAGAAGATAAATTTAGATCATGACAAACAAAATACATCATGGTAATATATTAGAGATAAAAAGAAGAAGATGAACTAAAAATACAGAGTGGTTTTTAATTAAATTTCAAGATTTTATAGATATGTAAAAATATAAATTTCAAACCGAACCTAAAAATCTGGGAGATCACAATATGTTTTCTGTGTATTTTTAATTTAAATGAAATAGATATATAATAACACATTTTTGTTATTATGGTCTTTTCAAGGTTCTTGGATAATGGAAAAAATTTATAAATTCAGTAGGTTGTGGAAAGAGAAAGATAGATGAAAATAAAAATGGACTTTGTTGGGGATACCAGTAAGAGATTAAATATGGAAATTTAGTAGTAGTTGGGACATAGAATATGATTTTTCTTTATCTTTTCCTTGTTTTACATGAATGATTTCACAGGTTTTGTAAAAATATATAGTGATGAACATCTTTATGTAGAGAATTATTAATCACGTTTAATTGATATGTTCATTTATCATCTTTTTTTTGCGATTATTTTAGGTTAATGTATTCATATATTAATTTATAATATTATTCTTTTAATGATCACGAACATTGATAATTTATTGAGGGATTGTATTTAGTGTTCAAACTAGATTGATGGAGTTTTTTCATTGTCATGGAATAAATTTGAGTGAACTATGTTTGAAAATTGTTTTAATTAACTTAATTTATTAATAATTTGAAATATATGATCATAAAAAAATGTTGACTTAGTAATTAAAGGGAAAATACTCAACCATGGATTCATTTATTTCGATGACAATATATTATTCAATAAAGATATTATAATTATAATTATTTTATATTCTTTCATTTAGGACTATTCACAAATTATTTTATTATCTTAATGTTATTTCATTTTTGTTGTAAATTAAATAAAAAATCAATAGAAATGTTCATCCTAAATTTTGGATTAATGTAGTATTCTAGGGATTAATATTTCTTTGTGAGATAGACCATGGACTTGTGTTTTACTATAATTTTTTAGTTAGTGTTAGGAATAATTATCTAAATTTATAAACTTCAATTACTAGTGAGAATTAATGATGGGTCACTGGTGGTTAATATTATTGTTGAATTTTTAGGGAAAATAATTAAAATATTTTCCTTGGTTTAATTCATAGGGAAAAATTAAGTGTGAACTTAATATGTTAAATAATAGTAAAAATAAAAATTTATAAATAGAAATATTCAAATAATAATGTTTTTTCTTAAAATAGTGTTATGATAAGAGATAATTTAAAATATATATGGTATTTTAGATTAAAAATTATTTCATTTTGATTTTTTTATTAAAGGTAATCATGATGTTTTTCTTGGTACTATTTTTAAAGAGACATCTTATAATCAATAAAGAAATAAAAAATATTTTACTTCACTATTTTTTCCCATTGTGGTCTTTAAATTTAAATTTTGAATAACATTTTATATTAATGTTTATAAAAAATATAGAGTGTTATTGATAATATAATAAATTTTATTTCATGATTTAAGTATAGGTTATGAGTGCATTATCTAGAATTTATAAAGGATTTTTTTTCAATTTTTGATAAAACTTCAACATAGTTTTATATTTTAAATCCTTTAATATATTTTATTTATAATTATTTGAAATTTATTTGATGATTGTGGAAGAATATGATTAGTATAAATTATTGGATAATGGCTTGAAAAAACATAAATTATTTAAAATTATTGAAAAAAGGAATTTTAATCCATGATATATAAATATATATATGTATATATGTATATATATTTCATTAAATTAGTTTTCAATACTAAATATCTAATCTTTATCAAATAACTGAATTTTTTTAATATTATCAATTCTATAATGTCCTAATTGATCCATTAATACTGATTTACAAGACAACTTATATGATGAAAAGTTGGTTTTTGGTAATATTTTATTTAACTAATATGTTTTCATATTATATTTTCTTTGATATAGTTTTCAATGAGGTAGTTAATGAATCATTAATGATTAATATTGTTACAATTTTAGTTGTTTTCACTATTTTTAAATGTAATGACAATGATATATATTTTAACACATATTATACATTTAAAGGAAGTGTTAAAATGATATTATAGCATTCTTGGGATTTTAGGTGAATTCTAATTTCAATTTTTTCCCTTGGATTTATTTTGGTTCATTTGTTAGATTGATTTTAGGTGGTTAAGACAGAATGGGGTGTATTGGAGGGGGTAGTTGTAGATGGTTCTTGCTGGAAATTAGTAAGAGTCACCATTATGTACCATATATATTGCCATAAAGTATCTATTATTTGCGGAAAAGGGGTAAGTTTCCAAGGTCAATCACTAGGTAACCATTTGGGTGGCATCGGTTGGTTGATGGTGAGGCATCAGGTACCCGGTGTGTTTTTAGTTCATTTTTTTAATAATGGTAGTTTTTTGTAATTTTATAGTTAGTAATTTGAGGATTTATACTAATATTTCCTTTATTGTAAGTCATTATCTTAGGATTATTCCTCTCTTTTATCTATCCATCTCTCCCAATATTCTCTTAGAAATATAACTTGAATTTATTTGTAGATTTATAAACCATTTTTTGTGTTTGAACCATGGTGAGTAGATTTTTCCCCCTATAAATTATGATGATATTAATTTTATTAACATTCTAATTATATACCTACTTATAGTTCATGATTTATTTTTCATATATAGTTATTAGAGGATTAATTAGGCTTATAATCCTCATATTAATTGTTTTCAAACCTTGAGTTGGGTGATCTACATTTTTTTGGGTTTCTACTTCACTTTTCTAGTGAATATAGTTAATGTGATGCTTAATTTACTCATATTGTGATTTATTGACATGAAATTGAATATTAATTCAAGAGGAGATTAATAAAGTGAGTTATTATAGATTTTTAAAGTGTACTGAATGTGAAATTATTCAATATATTTATGTTTTCAAGAGGATAAAAAGATTATGTGTTGGTGATTAAGGATAATTGCGGTTAATTCAAGAATCTTATTAAAAGTGAATATTAAATGATTAATTTTTATGTTGAAATTATGTTCTGAATACTTGATTATTATATGTCAATAATATAACTATGTTATTAAATGGGTAAACCAAAAAAATAATATCTTCTATTGATGGAGGTATTAATTGATTAATTAATATAATAAATCATGTTTCTTGGCTTATAATGTCCTTGTGTAATATATTGTTTTTTATGTTTGACTATTATTTATTTTTAATGGTTTTTTAAAATTATTATATGATTTGGTGGACATGTAAATGATATTTTATGTGTTTTAACTTTAATTATTAGTATTAATTAATATTTTTTGCAACTAGGAATTTATTAACACCAATTATTTGAGTGTAGTTTAATTATATAAAACATGTATGGGACTAAGGAAAAAAATTAATCATTTGATGGGAATAACTGAATGTTTAATATGGTAATTAAGGTTAAAATCCTTGGTATGTTAACTTCCTAAAATTGGGGGTTTGTATCCTCTAATTTATGTTATGTGTCTTAAAAATACTTAAGGGTGTCTTAGGTGGTATAATATATAATGTGGGTGGGTGGGAACATAAATGGGAAAGGGGTGGTTACTAATAATTAAAGAAGGTTTAAGGGTTGGCCATGTGGTTTAAAAATAATGAGTAAATGATTAGTTAATAAAATTATATGGATGATACATTGAGTGGTGTTTTTATGTGTTGATAAATAAGACATTATAAATTGGTTTAACTTAAATATATGTTTGTCCTCGGTTTAAGTTATACTATGGGATAAGTTTGGAATGAGAAATTATTTAATGATTTAAAGTGAATGATTTTCTTCATTTAATGTGATTGTGTGTTTTTTATTATTTTTTTGTATAAATAATGATATTGAATTAAATGATTGAAAATGTGATTATGTTTTAAGACATTTATTATATTAGTACTTTGTAAATATTGGTAAATATATCTATGATTCTTAACTAAGGTGGAATAACGATATTGAGTTGTATCATGATTGGGTAGCATAATTGATAAATAGATAGTTTTTGTAAGGATAAAAGGGGTGTTGATTTCAAAATGATCATTATTCAAATATGAAATCAGGTGATTATGCTAATAACTAATTTCATTTGAGAATTATAAGTGAGAATAAGATTGAATGTGAAAAAAATGGGATGTCTGGCTTGGTTTAGTATGTTGAAATTTTCTAGTGGTTCACTAATATGCTTGGGGTATAATATTATAATTTTAATATATGAAGTGATTAATGAGATGTGTTATAATATTGTTGAGTGTGTTTAATTATTATTTTAATTCTATAAATTAATTAAAATAAGTGGAAAATTATCTTGTATATTCAAACTTATTTTTTGGTATAATATGGAGTTAAATAAAAAAATAAGTGACGATAAAATGGATGTGTAAGCATAATTTAATGATGAATTGATTAATGTTTCATTATAAAATATTTTATAATTAATGTGGTGAATATATTATAATATGACATGTTTATGATATTTCTGTGAGGTTTATCCACTAACTTATTTTCTAGGGAAAGAATCTTGAGTTATGTTGCTGGATAACCATGGATTTGGTTATAATGGAGGTTAAGAATTTTAATATGATGTAGTGAGATATTTCATGAATTCAAAAATAGGTGGTTTATATCATGTTTTTGGCTATTTCATGAGTTCAATAATATGGTTTTATTCCATAGCTTTTCTAGGGTTATTATATGATCCATTAGTTTATCTATATGGTGTTTTGATGTATTATATTTTGATACTAATAGGTCAAAGTAGGTATATTATAAATAAAAATATTGATTTTTTTTTGAGAAATTTATTGTAAGTTTCTTGATTACTTTAAATTATAGTATGTATTTTCACTATAAAATGGTAATTGTGTTGATAACCAAGAAGTGTTTTAAATCTAGGTGATTTCCTACTATGAATAATTTATCACATCCTATGTGTTCACATATTGTGTAATTGTAGCATTATATGTTCTTCCACAAGAATGAGTAAGATCCCTAAGTAACTCGCATAAAGATCCAGTGATCACTGATATGGTTTTAGAAGAGTTTGGAAGTTTTTATGGATAATGGTTATCACCATTAATTTATTTTTAGTTGTTTAATTATACTACTCTATAATTCATGTATTGGGTTTTTATTATTGATTTCTCATATTGTATGGAATGTGGGATATCAATGGGATTTATTCTTGTGTTTTATAAATATTTATTGGTATTGGTTTCCATTATTTTGTTTGGACACTGATTATGTTTATTTATTTATAATAAACATTTAGATGATAAATCACTCCCCAAGTGATAACCTTAGACCCTTGGTTCTAGTGATTAGCCTCTTCTGATTGAGGAGTGTATTTGATTCCTTGTGATATGTCACCTTGAAAATATGATCATTCTATGGAGGGATGTTACAAATTTATATCATAGTGATTTATTTTCTAAGGTCGTAATATTATGCAAACTAGTAAAAATGAAAGAAGAGGTTGGGACTTGATATGAAAATTCTGAGTGTGTGTCTATCCTGCACAACCATGGTAAAAGTTAAAAAATCACACATATAATTAATGTAATAATTGAGAGGGGTGAACTAGTGATATCTCCTTATTTTTATGTTAACTTTCTTAACAACCTTAGCCTCCTGTTAAAAATATATATCTTTTCCGGAAAAAAATCCTTCAAACACATCCATAAGAACACAAGAAATTATAGGGTTCACTACACAATAAGAGCATCTAGTCTTTGTAAAGGTTTGGAAATAATCCAAAACTGCAAAATCCATAAGAAAACGGTACTTTTATATTGATAAAATGGGTAAGAAATAACTTAACACTTGTATAGAACTATGATCAATACAAAAATGTATTCAATTCTTCTTTTATGAAAGATATAAATAACATGTTGTAATAATTTCAGAGATCTTCACTAATAGGCTCAGCAAATTTTCACATAGCTGCTTCAAAAACTTTAACTTCTATAATTATTCCAAGAAAATATTCACTTTCTTACCTAGAATTAAGTAAGAAAATATTCTCTAGACTTTGTAAAAGTATCAGTCATAAATATGTGTCTAACTCACCTTTTCAGATTCCCGCTGTCTGATTCTATAGTCTAAAAACAATTCGAACTGGTTAACCTATTGAAAATGAGAACCATACTCTTTTCTTCTTCACTATCAACCAAAATTTTTCAATCCAATTGCTCAGTCTGATATGATGAATCCTAACCACCACTTCTCAGATCACTTTTTTTGTCTAGAAACTTTCCTCAGGAAACTCTGTCTATAAACTAGTTACAAACCACAACACCCACACTCTGCCTTCTTACACCTGAACAATATTAGAGTATAATGTACTTATAACCTTTTATATATATTCACTAAATATAAAAAATTGGGTAATGTGAATTTACTTTCATGCTCAAAGAAACTTTAGATCTCCAAATTTCACATTCATTTGAACTCTATTTGACTACTTCTCAATTATTCTCAACTCTTGTGGTATCTTTTAGAATATTCATTAATTCACCATAACTTCTTTACTCTCAACTTCACTTGAATATTAACATTACAAGTGATCATTCCAAAAACCTATTTTTCATTTTGGTTCTCTTAAACCAATTTTAAATAAGTAAAAAAATAATAATTCTCACTCTGATATTCCAAACCCACTGAAACTTTTTGACAACATCATTACAACTTCAAAATACTTCTAAACCCTAAAAAAATCATTCAGTAGAAACTTACTTATGTATAACCTTTTCAATGACTATCTTTATCGATTCAAATGATCCCCAAACTAATGAAACTACAAATGATGAAACTATGTATATGATGAATTTTCAATGATAAAGAATTAATCCAATGAATTTGTATAAACATCTCATCTGATGGATCGGTATTTGAATCTCGGACAATGGATCATTCTATAAAATATCATTTGATAGATCGACCTCTAGAATACCATCTGAAGGAAGGTACTCTAAAGGTCATCTGATGGATTGGTCTCTAAAATCTCATCCAGTGGATCAATAGTTGTAAATTTTCTAATGGATCAGTACCAAGGTCATAACCGATTGATTGGTGTCAATAGAGACTTATTTATTTCAATAACTCCAAAAATGATGGTTTATTTGATGAATCGATTCTTCCAATGAATTTGTTCATCATATGTATTGGCATGTAGGATAGTTCAAGTGATAAATAATTTTTAAAATATTTTAAATTCATAAAATTCAAACTTTGATTCTTAAAATAACTTTTGTGTCTAGAAAACTTTAACTTCATATAAACACCATAAATTCTCATTTACCTTTTCTTTTACACACACCTACTTGTACCATTAATTATTCATGATGTTTAGAACAATGATATTATAAAATCATCATCCAATTTTTTATGTTGAACATATCCCTAGTCCATTATAAAAAAATACCACTCCTAAAAGATAAGTCTGAAAATAAGAGTGCCCAAAAAAATACAAAACAGAAGACCTCAAATGATGGAATTTATTAGGAATTTTTTTTTCTGATCATCTAAAAAATATAACCCTTAATCCAATCATAAAGTGAGGTAATTTTATTTAAGTAAAACATAAAAAAACATTCAAAAAACAAAAACATCCATCAAATTAAAAAATATTTTCAGCCAACTCCCAACAATTTGAAAAAACACCTTTATCCAACTTGGCCCCAAAAATATTCCCCTTTGGATTTTATTTTCAACTATGAATCATAAATAATAGAAACTTTGTAACTCAAGTTATAGATAACTTATCATAAATTCTAAGCCAATGTGAGAAAAATACTTACAGGAAAAAAAATACTGAAATAGAAAGACCATGTTGTCCATAAGAAGTGACTTAGAAACAACTTCATGAAATTTAAACATGTAATCTTCTCTTGAAATCTTATAAGAAATACTTTATTTACTTCAATTAATTTAATAAACTATTATAATATTTCATGTATTAACACAAAAAGATCACAACTTACCCCTTTTAAAAACTCCCCCTAAATTCATGCTTACTTAAAAGGTTTAGCATATACAAATGGATAGATTTATGAAACATAATTTTTCCACCCCCTAACAACACTATCCAAAGACAAGCTGAGATAGGTTATAGAAACAAATACCTAAACCTTAGATGGATTGAGGTTGGATTCTCATGTTCAACCTCATATTATAAAAATCTTCCTTTGGTAATGGTTTTGGGAATATGTCATCAATTGGTTCAGTCATAAGAACATATTTCAACATGAGCTCATTATTCTCCACATGCTCTTTGATAAAGTAATATTTTATATAAATATGCATTGAATGAGTATGTTTCACTAGATTACTTGACTCCAAATATAAAAACATTCAATCAAGTCTTCATTCATATAAGTTGTGTTACATCTCGGGTGGCGGAAACATATTAAACTTTAGTCATAATAATAGTTAAAGAATATTTTTTAGTATGCTAGATCAAACAACTTTACCTTAGAAAGAAAACTCCACCAGATATATATTTTTTATCTTCCACACTTCCTTCCCAATCAGTATCTGTATAACAAAACAAATAAATTCTTCCTAATCTGTCATATTTAATAACAGATTTTTTTGTGCCTCTAATATATCTGAGAATTCATTTTCTTATTAATATATGTGATTCTATTTGATCACTTCGAAATATTTCACATAAAGTAATATCATATAAAATATCTACTATTGAATTAGTCAAATATAACAAACTTATAACCAGCTTCCAATATTCCTTACAATTCACTTCCCTTATTTATCCATCTTTATAAAACTTGGTTCCCATTGAAATTGGTGTTCAAATAGGTTTTGAATTTTCTATACTAGATTTATTAAGAAGTTCCTTATCGTACTTATCATGAGATAGGAAAATATGTTTCTTATTTTTGGGATTTGTAAGCCAATAAAATATTTTATTTCACTAATATTTGACATTTCAAACTTCTTCATCTCTTCAGAAAACTTTTCATATTATATTTAATAATTCCCATTAAAGATAATTTCATCAATATAAATAATTATAATTAGATATATCTTCTGATTTTCCTTGATATAGAGATTATTGTCAAATATTCAATTTATAAAATTCAAATTCTTCAAGCAGTTATCCAATTTGGAATACCAAGCTCTTAGAGCTTGTTTTATCTCATACAAGGATTTCTTAAACATGAATACATATATTTAGTCTTTTTTAATTAATAACTCACATTGTTTTTCAATATAAAATTCTTTATCAAGTTATCCATTGAGAAAAGATGATTTAACATCCATTTAAAAAAATTAGAACCTCATTGTACAAAAATTTCAAGAAAGATTCTAATTTTTTCTAACAATTCTACAAGTGTAAAAGTATCATAAAAAATTGCTTCAATCTATGAGTAAACTTTACAGACTAATAATGGTTTTTTATCACTTCGCCATATTCATTTAACTTGTCTCAAAACACCAACTTCATACCAGTAATATTTTATTATTTTATTTTCATACAAGTTTCCAAGTATCGTTATTCTCAATCTGATCTAAATCATCATTCATAGAATTAATCCACTCATGATGCTTAGTATATTCATTAAAAAGTTTTTTCTCAAATTTATAAAACAAAGAAGTATGTGAAACAAAATTTGATGTTCTTATTTTATTTTTTTATCACCTATATTTTTTCACTTCCACATATTTTTTCAACCCCAAATGAGATGTATGAATTTCTTCCTTATCAATAGAAATAAATGATTATAAATCTTCTTTTTTTTTGGAATCATTATTAATATTCATATTTTCATGTTTCTCAACAACAACTCACTTATCTCCCACATATCTCTCATTTTCATGTGTTTATAAGACTTATTATTCAGTTTTCTCAAGAAATATTACATTAACGGAAAAAAAATATTACAGGTTTATTTTTTGAAACATCTATATACTATACCATTATGATAATAGATAAGAAAAATTCCATCAAAACCACTTTGATCAAATTTTTCAAGATTTTTTCTTTTGATTTTTATGATATAGGGACTCCCAAAAACCCGTTAGTGTTTCAAACTTGGAGTTTCAAAATAGAACATTTTGTAGGGATTCGTATTAGAAATTAGTCTATAGAAAACCTAATTCTGAATGTAAATTGTTTTACTCATTTCCTACCTCCATAAATAATGAGAAATACCATGTTCGGTTAAGCTAGCTTGCCTCATCTCCACCAGAATTATATTATATCTTTAAAAAACACTATTTTCATGTGGTGTGTAAGCAGCACTGAACTCATGATGAATACCATATTTTTCAAGATAACTTCGAAACTATTTATTTTTGTATTCATAACCATTATGATCTCGTAACTTCTTTACATAAAATTCACATTCCAGATCTATTATTCCCCTAAAACTTGTTAACATTTTTAAAGATTATGATTTATGTTTCAAATACATAATACATGTAATTCATGAAAATCATCAATGAAATAAATAAAGTACTTATCTCTAAAATTATATTTCTTTTTAATTGTACCAAACATATCAAAATGAATAATCTCGAGGGAATTAGTTGAACTAATTTAAACTTTCTTATGTAATAAGTTCTTAATTTCCCTTTTCTAACAAATAGAACAACACCAATCTATTATTCCTATCAAATTAAGAATATCATAGATACTATCTCAGTTTTTTAACAAACTTATATTCCCCTAACCCATATGTCCCAACCTTTTATTCCACAATTGATTTAATTTAATCATGCTTATATAATAAGAATTTTTAATATCACCAACTCAAAATAAGATTCCCTTTATATGTTATCCTCTTGTAACAACATTTTTTTCCTACTATTTTTAAAACAAATCCATTTTTTTTCTGAAAATAGATTTGTTAAATTCATCAAAAATTTGTGAAAACTTAACAAGTTTTGTTTTATCCCATCAACCAAAAAGGCCTTTTGGATTTCAGTTTTTCTTACCAAATAATAGAACATCTAACACCTTTGATTCTGAGTGATTCATCATTGAAAAAACAAACCATTACTTCATTAAAATCTTTCAAATTCATTAAAATCTTCAAGTCTCATATCATATGTGAAGGGACCCCTCTATCCAAAGTCCAAGATCATTCTCCTTTTGTAGTCTTCAGAGTAGGTTCAATGATGAGATCTTTTTCATTGCATTTATCTTTCTCTACATCTGGGCTTTGAGATTTTCAATAAATATATTTTTATGCTGATAAAAAAATAAGACATCCTTTTTAAATATTTCTATTTTTCTCAGATCATTCAAAAATAGTTTCCAAATCCTGGAATCTAATTTCAACTTTCTTAAAAAAATCAGATTACTTTATTTGAGTGGATTAAATCCCACTAATACTATGAATAAAATTACTCTTGGGACTATTTAAGTGTTTTTCATTTAACAAATACATATTTTTTTATTCCCAAATCCACCACAATACAATAAATATAAATAGAATTAATATTTTTCTCTATAGATTCCATACTTTCTAGAGTGGTCTTATTTTTGTAAAACTTTATTACTTTCCATGATATGAATTTTTTGAGACCCAAAAGTTAGGATATATTTTTAAATGTTCTTATTCAACTTGGATTTTTTCCCATCTTCAATAGACTCACTAGTGGAAGTAATAATTGATTCAGACCTTGAAATTTTTAAAACTTCTGAATTTTAAACTTTTTTGGTATTGGATATATATACAATTTTCTTAGATTTATTATTCTTATGAACATATTCATTTTTCTTTTTTAACTTTGATGATAATTTTTTTATCTCTCTTGGGTCCATACTTCATGGAGCTTTTTCAAATTTCTAAAATAGTCTTTTTAAAAGTCAAAAAACTATTCTCATTTTTAGAGAACTTTTCTTGAACAAGTTATTACTCTTATTCATTCACTTTTATTTTTATTTAAAGTTTTTCATTTCAATTATTTTATTTTTCAAGTGATATCTTAAAATTATCAATCTCTTCCAGAAACGAAGATTTATTTTCAAGAAAATATTCTTTATTATTTTATATATAACTTTCCTTTTTCAACTTCTTGATTTCTCTATCAAGTATTAAAATATTTTGAATACATTATTCAAATCTCTTTTTGGAGAATATTTTAAATCAATATCTTCTTCAAAACTATTTATTTTATAACCAATAAACTCTTTATTTTTTAATTTTTCAATAAATTTCTTTTCCACAACAACTTCAGTGAATGTTTAAATTTCAACTTCACTGTCATCATCTCTATCATCCTTAGACAAAAAAAATCTCCTTTTGGATTTGGATAATATTTTATCTTTTCCTTATAAATTAGAATTAGATTTTTCAAAATTATTCTTAAAATATATTCTTTGATTTATTTCATCTTCATGACTTTCTTTTTCATTGTTTTTTAGGATATTCACATTAAAATTCCCAATAGCTCTACATATAAATCAGTTTAGTGGTAACTTACCTATGTACTTTCATATGCCTATTCTCAAATTTTTAGAGAACACAAGAAAGAATACATCAAAATTATTCATAACCTCATATTTAGTGCTAGATTCCCCAACTTCTTTATCTTCAATAATCTTCTTAGATTTAACTTTTTTAGAGTATTTGATGGAAATTTCCCGATAAAAATTTTCTTTTCCTTTCATAACATTCCGTATTATCATTTCATATTTAATGAGAGTTCTACATAAGTTATACAAGGATTGAGTTTCAAGATATATATCTTTAAAAAAATTAAAATTTTACATTAATCTTGTTATTATGAATTCTTAATAAATTTTCAACAACATTTGAATCTTCTAGATTCTCACCAATACATCTTAAGGTCCTTAAAATATCATTCAAACACATAAATAAGACTCTGATAGATTTTTAGTCACTATTTTCGATGTCTTCATAATTAAGCATCTAGATATATAATTTTTCCTTCTTTGCCGTTATATTTTCCTCATAGACATTGTTCAACTATTCCAAAATACCATTGGAAGTTCAAAATCTCTTCACTTAAAGAAATTAACTTTTTGAGAGTGATGAATATAAAGAATTTTTATCCCGTCCATCATTATCCATATTTTTATTATCAAAATATATAAGAGGGACATTTTCATTTTGAGGTGGAAATCCATCTATAGCAGCTTCCAAAGAATTATAACCAAGATAAATGATAATGAAACATTCTATCTTTCTAGATATGATATATTTTTCTATAAAAAATCAGAATCCCATTACTATATACACAATTAATATTATCCATAGAAATTTCTCTTCAAACATCAGTAAAGAGTATATAAAGAGAAATATCCATATGATACCAATTTATAAGGCCCACATAGGATCAATGTAATCACTAATAGGGGGATGGGGATAATCAATTATGTATTTTTCTTTTTATATCAACTTTCTTAATAGCCTTCAACTCTAGTTAAAGATATAAAACATTACAAGAAAACCAAATTTCAAAAACATCCATAGGAACACAAGTATTTACAAGGTTTGTTACTCAACAAAAGTATTTAGTCCTTGAAATGGTTTGAAAATAATCTAATACCACACAATCCACTATAAAAAAAATCCTTTTTAGGTGGATACATTATGTGGGAAGTATCATTAAACTTATATATCACTATGATCAATACAATAGTGCATGTGTTTCTTATAGCATGAAATATGTAGATAAGAATCTATAAAAACTATAAAAACCTTCACCAATAAGTTTATAAAATTTTCACTATTATGTTTAAATAACTTTCACTTTTTTAATTCTTCAAAAAACAATTCTTCACTTTCTTTCAAAGTAATAGGTAAGAACTTCTTCTCTAGACATTATACAAGGATTAGTCTGATCACTTTATCTAATTACCACTATCCAATTCATAAGTTTGGAAAAATTATGATGTTTTTTATTATATAAAATTATAACTATGCTATTTTCTTCTTTTTTCTCTTTTAGAAATTATCAGTTCGATTTCTTGGTCTGGTATGATGAATCCTGACCACCATATCCTTGATCACTTCTTTTGTCCAAAAAAATTCCTTATAAAACTCTATCTGGAAACCAACTAGAAACCAAAACTTTAGTGATCTACCTTTTTATACATAGAAAAGTCCAGATTATGTTGTACTTAAACCCATTTATATAGGTTCTATCAACCTAGAAAAGGTGGGAATATGAATTTAATTTAACTCTCAATGAAATTTATGATCTTCAAATTTTAAATTCATTTTAACTCCATTTGTCATGTTCTCAATAATTATCAACTCATCTGTTATCTTATATAATCTTGTCGAATTCACAAGAACATATTAATCCTTAACTTTGCATGAATAAGATATTTACATGTTCTCATTTTAGAAACATGTTTTTTATTCTGGTTCCCTTGGCCCAATTTCAAAAAAGTAAAGAAAAATAATTTTCACTTTGATGTTCCCAACCCTTTGAAACTTTTTGAAAAAATTGTTAAAAATTCTAAATACTTCATAAAAATATAAAAATAATTCAATAGAAACTTTCATATGTCTCATATTTTCAACAAATTTTTTCATCTTTTTAATTGCTCCTCAATATGGTGAAACATTTTCCAATGAAACTCAACATCCAATGACTTATCGGTTACAAATATATCATCCAGTGAATTAGTATCAATATCATGTCTTATGGATCAGTATCTGAAGATCACCCAATGGATTAGTCTCAGAAATATCATCAGATGGATCATTTTTCAAAGCTTTTCTAATGGATTAATCTTTGAAATCTCATCTTATGGATCGGTTGCTGCAACTTGTCTGAAGGATTGGTACATATATAACATCTAACTAATTGGTATCAACAATTACTTATTTATTTCTACAAATCATCAAATTATGGTTTATTCTATGGATCAGTTCATTTGATGAATTGGTTTTTCCAATTAATTGTCCCTTCATATTGATCAGATGATCATCTTTTTTTAAAATCTTCTAAATTTATTAAATTCAAACTTCCAGACTTCAAAAAAATTCTACATCTAGAAAAATTTAACTTTATATAAACACCAAAAATTAATATTTCTTTTTTCTACACAATCATGCTTTTATCATGAATTTATAAATAAGTTTATAACATTGATACTGTCAAATCAAAATCTGATTTTTTATGTCAAACATATCCATGGTATGTTCTGAAAAAACCCAATTTTGGAAAGATAAGTCTAAAAACAAGAATTCACACAAAACATCATACATAACAAAAAACTTCAAATGACATACTATCTCTAGAAATTCATATTCTATTATATATTTCTTATGCTCCTTCATATGGTCACCATAATATAAAAAAGGATTGATTTTATATAAATATAATAAAAAACATTCTCCAAAAAAACATCCATCAAACCAAAAAACATCTTTATCCAACATCTAGTAATTCGAAAAACACCTTCAGCCAACATGGTCCCAACAGACGTACATGTCACTAGTGAATGGGATGTTGAATTTTATGATTTTGATGACTTATTATTTAGTGATTTAAAATTAAATTATTTTTTCTTAGGTGTATTAAATTTATCCATATTGTGGGTGAATAATGGAGTGTTCATACATCATTTTTAATATAGGGACATGATATATAAGTAAGTGTGTTTGTGATTGTTCTTGGTGATGCAAGGGTAATTTGATTTCATGATTTATTAACTTTTAATAATTTTATAAAATTAATAATAGAAATTAATTATTATTAAAAAAAATTAATAGGAAAATTAAATTAGGGATTGAAGTGAATTATTAAATTTTTTTGTGTCCATAAGGGAAAGAAAATAATTTTAATTTCTAATATGGGGCGTTTGAATAATAAAATGGTAAATTTTTTGTGTTTATGTGATATGGGGATTGAAATTGGATATTATTTTTTATTTTTATTTTCTTACTTTATTATTTTTTTAGAATGATTTATCTGGAAACTGTTTGAAATGTGGAAATCATGGTGAATTTCGTATTGATTGGGACAAAATAAAAAATATGGATTTAATGTGTGTCTTTTATAGTATGTGATAGATATAATGTTAATGAGTAGTTTTGATTTTCATGTGATAAATAAATATTGATTATTCTTAAATGGAAATTTTATTAAATCAAATGAAGTTATAATTGTGAAAAAAATATTTATTGGTTTGGGGTTTTGATAAATTCTTAAAGCATAATTATGTGAATTATATGGTTTGGTTTTAGTATGTTTTGAGAATAATGTTAAAAGGTATGGATTCTTGGTTTTGTAAAAACATAAAGGAATTATATTCTATATTCATTGTGTTAATGAATGTTATAGTTTAGTTAGCATATTATCATTTTGAATTTAAATTTAATAATCTAGAATGTATTTTATTGAGTGTTTCTTGAAAAATGTATATTGATGATCATAATTGAATGTATTGGTATAAATAAAGTTATAGTGAAGTGATCAATTTTAGTATAGTATTTTTTTTAATATTTGTTCAATTATTATAATGAGAAGTCTATAATGAAATGTTAGAAATGGAATTTAGCATTTTCTTAAAAAACAATTTTATGAGTATGTTAGTTGTTTATTAAAAAAATTATTATATTGTGTGATATAATGAAAATTTTAATTGTGAAATAATATTTAAGAAAATGATTTTATTATATGAATCAAAAAATTAGTGATTATGTTTTTCTTTTTGAAGCGGTGTTTTCATATATGATGAGTTATTTCTTGATTTAAATTTTAAAATTCAATAATAGAATGACATTCTTTAAAATTATAGAGATTAGGGAGATGGTTTTAATAAGTTAAATGTTTAGTTTAAGTTGTTATTTTTTGTGTAAATTTTTATGCCATATTTTATGGATTATTGGGGTATGGGTGACATGATTTGTGACAATGAATTCATGAGTTTTTATTTATTATGGGTTTGAGTGGTGTTTGTCAAACATTATCAATGATTTGGTATATACAAGGTTTGGTGATCTTGTTAATGAATTCATCATTCACATTGAATCGTTATTATGTTATCTTGATGTATAAAGTGGATACATGAGGTGCTACTATTATTTTGTTCTCATGTGGAAAATTAATATAGTTAAGTATCATTTTAGTATGGACACTTATATTATGGGGAGCATCATGTAGTTATATTCAGTTTATAGGGGTTTTTAGTGTCAGTGTTTGGGAATAAGAAGAAAATTGAGGCCTTGATGATGGATTCATTCACTAGAGAAACTTAAGATGCTTCTCAATGATGAGAATCATTATAGTGAGGGGTATATAACATCCAAGGGTTTTGAGGTGTGTTTTTTTTAAAATTTTTGTGCCCCATGATTTATTTAAAGATATTTTTAAAATTTATTTGTGGGGTAAATTATGGATGAGGTGAGTTGTAAGAGGTTGTTGTAGGTGTTGTTTAATGGAAACAAGTAGAACACACCACTATGTATCGAATATGTAGTCAGTGGGTACCCGTTATGAGGGATGGACGGGGTTGGTCAACAAAGTCAACCATTTGGTACCCGTTTGGGGGGCATCGGGTGAACAGTGGTGAGGCATTGGGGTACTAAGTGTGTTTTTAGGTAATTTTTTAATAGGGGAAATTTGATAATTTTTAAGTCATAAATTTGGGGATTTATACAGATATTTCATTTCTTATAAGTAATTAGCTCTATTTTCTTCCTTTATTTTCTCACTCAAACACTCAAAATATTCTCTTGGTGATATATCCTTTATTTTTTTGGTGGATCAATAATTCATTTTTTTAATTGTAAAAGGAATTGTAAGTATATCATTTTCACTATGGTTTTGTTAAAAGTTGAAAATGTTCGTTTCCTATTGTGTTTCAATTTTTTTTCTTCTAGTTCTTAATTGATTATTGGTATGTGGTCTTGACTTTTTGCAGGTTTTTAATCCACTACTCAAGTGTATATGGTTGATGTGGTACTTTAATTTACCCATTTTATGATTTATTTACATGAAATTCATTATAAATTCAAGTGGAAATTAATAAAGTGAGTTATCATAGATAGTTAAGATGAATTTAATGTAAAATCCTACCATGTAATTATGTTTTTCAGAGGAGAAAATGAGTATCTATTGGAGGATATTTGTTATTAATTAATAATTCTTTTCAAAAAGTGAATCTTAACTAATGATTTTTTATGTTGAAATATTATCATGAATACTTTATTATTTTGTGTTTAATAATCTAATCATGTGAATAAATGGAATAAATCAATTAAATGATGTGTAGAGTTGATGGTGATATTAATTGATGTATTAATATAATTAAATCATGTTTCTTAGGCTAGAATTAATTTTTGAAATATATTTTTTGTCTAATGATTGACTATTATTAATTTATAATTGTTTTTAAAACTATTTTCTGATTTATTGGACATGTAAATGATGTTTTTCATGTTTTTTATTATTTTATTAGACTTAATTAATATTTTTATATTTCTGGAATTTTATTACCACCTATTATTTGAGTGTGTTTTAAGTAACTAAAATGTATATGGGACTAGAAAAATAAAGTGAATCATTTTAGGGGATTAAGGTAAGGTTTAAATATATAATTAATGTAGAAACTTCTTCTATATTAATTGATGAAATTTAGGGATTTATATCCTCTAATTTATTTTGGGGTTTTAAAAACAATTAAGGGTGTCTTATGTGGTATAATGGATTGTGTGTGTGGTTGGGAATATAAATAGGAAATAAATAGTTTTTCATATTTAAAGAAGGTTTGGGGTTGATTATGTGGTTTATAATTGATAACTAAATTATTAGTTGATGAAATCAAGTGGATGTGTCCTTGAGTAGTATATTTTGATGTTAATATATAAGAAATGGCAAATTATTTAAATATAAATATCAGTTTGGACTTAGGTTAAGTGAAACTATAGGATAAGTTTGGGATGGGATATTATTTATTAATTTGAAGTGAATGTTTTATTTTCATATAATTTGATTGTGTGATTATTGGACATTTTTTTTATAAATGATGATATTGAATTTCATGTTTCAAAAAAATTATGTTTTAAGAAAATTATGATGTAAGGATATTTTTAAATGTTGGTAAATATATTTATATTTTTTTATTAATATAGAATACTTATGTTAGGATATATCATGGTTGGGTAAAAGACTCAACAAAGATAATGATTGGTTAAGAGAAAAATATATGGTACTTGTGGAATTCTCATTATTGAAGCTTGGAATTGGGTGGTTACATTAATAACCACTGTATTTTAAGAATGATAAATGAGAATAATCTTTAATGTGAAAATAAATTAAATGTTTATCTTGGGTTATTACCTTGAACTTGTTTAGTTGTTCACAAATATATTTGGGGTACAATATTACAATTTTGATATATAAAGTGTTGAATAAAATGTGTTATAAGATAGTTAAAGGGGATTTAATTATGATGTTAATTCTGTAAATTAACAGAAATAATGGGAAAAGAGGTTATAAGTTCAAACCGATTTTTTTTGTTTAATATGGAGTTAAATGAAAAATTATATGATGATGAAATACAAGTGTTAATATATTGTGATGATATATTGCTTCATGTTGCATTATGAAATGTGATGGAATTAAATTATTGAAATCATAACAATATGAGGTGTTCATATTACTTATATAACTTGTATTTTATAAATTATTTTGTATGGTAAAATATTTTATTTGGGATACATGATAACTATGAGTTTGGATATGATGCAAGTTAAGCCTTGATACGAGCTAGATTGAGATATGTCATGAGTTTAGAAATAGGAGGATTATTCCAAATGTTTGACAGTGTCATGAGGTTGATAATAGTGGGTTATTCCATATATTTTTAAGGGTTACTATATTATCTATGCATTTGGATATGTGGTGTTTTTACATATTCTAGGTTTATATAGGTGTGTTGGAAATTGAGAGACATTTGGTATTTTAGTGGAATCCTACTAGGAAGTACTTCTCACACTTTTTACATTTAAATCTCATGGTTGTGAAACAATACATGTTTTTTCAAAAGGAAAAGGAAAAGACCATTTTATTAATTAGATTAAATGATAATTAGTATAATATGATGAAGAAAATTTTGTATGTGATGTTTATGGGATAAATTTCTAATATGGGTTTACTATTTTTATTTTTTATTTTTTTTAGGATTCAATTTTTTATAGATATTGGTCTCAAAATAATCAAATGGTTTCATGATTTTTGTGAAATCCATTTAACATTAAAAATGTGAAATTATTTCACTCTTTTAGTTCAAATCTAAAGTAAAAAATAATTAAAAGATTTCATGCATTTGTTTTATTTTTTAAAAATAATTGTTTTGTTTTTTCTATATATAAAATAGAAAAATTTAATAGTATTTAACTATACTAATATTTATTAATACTTTAATTGAAGTAATTTTAAAATACCACTTAATATCTTACTCAAACCGCCCTTTTATATTTATGGTCCTTTTCATCCTTTAAGCATTTTTTACGTGGGATTCAAGTTACATTTTTTCAGTGTTAGAGTTATAATATATCATTAATAATAACACATTATTAATAATTATAGATTAATAATAATACATTACAAAAGATAATATGTTATTATATATTAATAATTAATAATTTCATTAATAATTTATTTCCATTATTAATAAGTATATAATTAATAATAAATCAATTAATTAAAATAAGTAGTAATATAATTAATTATGATTAATACTATAAATAGTGATTTAATTTATTATTATTATTAACTATTGATTATAATATTTAATAATAATAATATTCTTAGTATTTATATTATTAATAATTTAATTATAAATAATAAATCATAATAATTCGATTAATATAAATAATGTGATTAATAGTGTATTTAATAATAATTAATATGGTGATTGATAATAATTAACAACATAATTAATAATAATTAGTTAATTTTTATTATTAAATACATTACTGGTTATTATTAGTCTCATTATTACTCATATTATTAATTATTAACTATTAATAATCATATTATTACTTATATCATTAATTATTATTAGTTACATTATGAATTGAACTGCTCGGTAAATTGTACGGTTACAATAATAGGGGGTGAATCAGTGTAAATCTATTTTACCAAACTCCATTTTCTCTTTTAAAAATCCCATATTCAAAATCATATATATCTTTAAGTTAATATGTATGTATCTGTTTATGCACTTCCAAAACTCACCACCACATGCAATGCATTAAATAAACAATATATTGAAGTACATGGTATTTTTACAAGGTTTGATCCTAATATAGGTATTTAATCCCTTTTTTTGTCAAGTTTGAGACATAAATTATCAATATTGTATAAAAGTTATCAAAAATATGTGGGAATGTATCATTATTAAACCATCACCCACACTATTTATTTTTACTCAAGAGAAAACATTAGGGAAGGGTTGATATCCACATCCCTGGGAGAATCACTCTCTCCCGATATGTTCTTTATACTAGTTGTTGTATTAGTACAAAAATTCCTTGTTTTAATAATCTCAATTCATTTTTCTTATTATTCTATTAAATTTTATGTCATATTATAGAAGATTGTGTTTTACTGGATCGATTATGCATTTCACTAGATCATCCATATGACCTGAAAATATGCCACATATACAGGTGAAGTGACCATGTGAATAAATGAACCAATCATGAATAAATATTCCTAAGTATTAAATCATACTCATGACAAAGCCAAGATACCATGTGAGAGGTGATTAACCATGAGTAATACATATGAAAATTTTCTAAGTAATGGAGTTATTGCCTGAAGAAAGTCAAAAGAGTATACAATGACTTCATCAACAATAATAAGGATTCCAACTGATCATGTTTTCACGCAAAATTTCTCAAAGTATTGGATCAACCACACATATATATTTAATTGACCTCATGTTGTATCCAACCAACTGTGTCTACTCAACTTATAATGGTTTAGAATTCTATCATGTCTCCAAGATTCCGTACATTGAAACCAATTAAATACATGAGGTGTTGGGATACCTCAAGGAAGTTGTATTTATACCTAAATTATAGATCTCTAAATACTAGTTTTGGAACTTAATGAGACCATTTATATCAGTTAAGAATTTTTAGTTTGTGGTGGATTATCCTTTAATTGATAATTTGAAAAGATATTCTACAAATTATTGGATACTTACTCATACATGCGAGTGATGCTTTCTGTGATATTTGTGCTTACTTTATCTAGTACTATAATACTCTATTTACTATATGAAACTAAAAAAAACATAAAATAATAATGAACTAACTACAAAAGTCACATATAATTTTATTGAGAAATCTCATAAGAAGACCTTTCTTATCATCCAAAATTGATTATAGATTGAGATACCTTGAACCTCTCACAAATTCTTCACTGTATATTTTTCTTTTAAATTTCAATTTTTGTTTTTTTATTGAATATGTTTTAAGAACTTACCCTATAAATTAAAATATAGTGATCATATACTCTCTACTCTTATTTATTATCATTTCTTTTCCCATGTATAATTATAGAATATTCTTGTTATAACCAGAACTACCTCATATAAAGTTTTTTATGTAACTTAATCCAGGTTTTGGTTTCTTTATTTAATTTAAATCAACACTCTTGGTAGTGTATTAAAATCACAAATAGAGGACTATACTCTATATTAGTGATAACCTCTTATTTTAAAATTCCACAGTGCGTTTCAAGTTTTATTTTCACTATTTTTTAATAACACTTAAAAATTGTTTTCTTACTTATGATTTTAGCTGAGTTTTTTAAATTATGTTTGAAAAAACTAAATTTTATATTTTACATTTATAAGTGATATATATACATTTTTTGTGGGATTAAATGTTTTCAAGGTTAAATTAATTTCAATTTGTTTAACAAGGTTGTGATTGTGACTTTTAGAAAATATTCTAAAGTACAAAATTATATATACCAATTGTATTTTTATATTGTGTTGTTATTAAAATTGTGTTGATTTTAGATTTATAATTTAAAAAATATACTTTTTTATTAGAATATAAATTAACCCCTATTAATAATTCCTCTCATATAAACATTTGGTATTATATCATAGAACTTTGATTTTTTAGGATCGCTATTTTTACTTTATTTACAATTTGACCTTAATCAAGTCCTGAGGGAAAGATCTCTTATTTTTTATTTATCTTGCTATTATTGATGATACACCTAAGGGTTATAACACCAATCAACCTACCTTCTTTAATTTTACTAATTATGATTAATGGAAAATATAATTGATAATCTATATAGAAATAATGGGAATTTACATCTTGGGTACACTTGAAGATAAATATAAAAAAACTAAAGCACCAAGAAAAGGTTGTAGTAATGAAAAAAACTATTTATGACTATAAAAAAAATATATAGATGATTAATTATGTACATTGGGTAAATATGTTTTTAATATAATATCTTCTTGCGTTACTTCTTTTGAAATCTTTGATACTTTATTAGTTTCTATTGAAGGAACTTATAATTTTAAAAAAATTAATGAATAAATATACTATGAAATGTGAAACTTTTAAGATAAAATATGTTTATTATATTTCATAAATATATTATAGATTTAATGAAATCATCAATACTATCAAGTCACATAGATATCCTATAGAATACAAACAGTAAGTTCTAATACTTTGGAGATGTCTACTTGATCGATGAAGAAGCATAATTGTGTAATTTAGAGAATATTGACACAGCAGTAACCTATAATTCAAGGAACTGGTTGAAAAGATGATGATATGTGAAAAGGTACTCAAATTAGATAATAAATACGTTGAATGGAAAATAAAATCTGTTTCATTTAAGACATCTGTGTCTAAATCAAAAGAAATAATCAGGGATAATTCAAGTGGTAGTAAATCATACTCTAGAAGTGATAAGAATATGGATTATAAAGATAAGAAATTCAAAAATAATTTATAATAAGAATAATTTTTTTAGTATATATAACTATAAAGGAAAGTTGGAAAAGGAATAAACTTAAATAAATAATAGAAAAAAGATAGCTACTCTATTGATATTAACTGATATGAATTCTAAAGAAAAGGACACATCATTAAAGATTATTTGAAGCTAAAATATAAAAATTAATATATTTATATATAAAAGAAACTATAAAAATCAATAAATTTTTCTATGAGTGAATATTAGGATAGCTATAGTGATTTTGATTCAAAAAGGATAATACATGTGAAAAAGAAAACATATGTTTTATGGCCATTGCATCTGAGGTGAAAATTGATACCGCTAGATTTTATGAAAATGATGCTTTAAATGAATATAAAAAGTCTAATAAATAATTATTTGAGTACTTCTATATGATTTAGGATACTTTAAAAGAGATTAAAAATAAATAAAATAATATGAAAACGGTGTATGATTTTGTTGTTAATATTAAAATTGAACTTACAGTTGAAAAAGTGATGGTGCTGTCATGAAACGTAAAATTTATTATCTTTTATAGATGATATTATAGTCTAGGGAAGACCCTAGGTCATCTCTAAAGGATAATTAATAGTTTTAGAGTATCTGATTTTAATAAAAAGTACTAAAAAGGGGTGATTTTGTAACAAATTTTAAGAAAGTAACTTTAGGTAAAGAGTTGTATAGTTGAAAGACAAAGTGGATTTTGAAAAATATGAGATAAATAAGTGATAATTACTAAGTTAATACAGAACTTTAAAAGTTCCTTGTTCTCAATTGGTTATTAGGTTTTATTGTAATGCTTTGGTTGAGGTATGATCAAGATCTTGGTTCCCCTCTTTCCTCTTAAAATGATGCACAAATAACCACCCCTTTACAGAACAATCGTGTTGTCAAGGTTTGAACCTCAAGCATAGAGTGAGGTCTACCAAAGAATACTAAAATATCATGTATATATGAGATAAAGAGGATGCTTATGTTGTCCAATCGGAATAACCCAAGATTCCCACTTGAATCTCAACCCAATCAGTATTGAAATGAGAAATGTTTCACTTAATTAAACAAAATCAATGAATTCAGAGAAGAAGCATATAAATATTAAATAAAATTGAAATAATTCAAACCCAAATTACACAAGAAAGAGAAGAATATAAGGTTATAGAACTCCCTCTTCATGTGTGTATCTCTTTCGCAATGATCACCCACTGCTTAGCTCGACATCAGGAGGATAAAGCTCAGGTGGAACTCCTTCTTCATTATTGACCCCCCTATGAAGATAGGGGCCTCCAGAACTTTAAGGATGAGGTGGTGACTCCTATAGGACTCCAAAATGGTAGAGCTTCACTTCTGGTTCAAACTACCAAATGGGGTGCCCAAGGTGCCTTTTTATATCCAAAATGAGAAGTGGTTTTGGGCACCCCGATTTTGATAGACCACTTGAAGGATGGTTTTCAGATACTAGATAGTCAAATATCTCGTTCAAAAAAACTAGAATGTTTTAGAACCACTTCTTGAATATCATAACCAAAAGTCTTGAATCATTTAGACAATCAAATATTGAGATATGGACATATTATAAAATGCCACCCTTGACTTTGGGCATATTCGGTGGCTTGGACGGATCAATTCATATGGCCCCCTTAAAAGTCGAATCGGGATTGGGTTCCTTAAGATAAAATGTATCATATTATATTATAGACCCGACCAAAAAATTTCAGAACACTTGGATGCATGGTCTAGTATAATTTTGGGGATTAATCCACGAGTATGCTTGGATCTTGCGCAGTTTGGCCCATTTTTCATGGACTTCATCATGGGTCCTCCAATTCACCTCCACCTTCAATGAAATTATCCAAAAAAGTAACATTTAGCTTTTTGATAGTGATAAACACAAAATAATTGAATCAAACATGAAGTTAATTTTGTTATTATATTTTTAATTTACAATAAAAATTCATATTAATACAATGGTGTAAGGGTGAAAATGAAACAGTGAATCGTGGTACGATCACACCCCCGCACCTAAACATTTGCACTTCTGGTTAAAGTCATATTTCCAAAAATTATGCATGTAGATATTTCCAACATAATGAAGATTTAAAATTCAATTAAAATTTAATTCCTAATGGAAATGTGATCAAAACAAAAATCACACCGAGGAGTTATTCTCAACGATCATTGAAAAATACGTCTCAAAAATTGTATCCAAATGAAATTACAAGAGATGCATGATACCATTCAAAGAAAATAATTCAAAAGTTAATAATGTCACTAATTATCTATGTGTGTGTGAGATAACCAATTCATGTTGTTCTTTCCATTTTCTATTGAGTAAATATAAGTTATTTTAATAATTATTTACTTATAAGATCCTTCCCACCAAACTTACCCCACATCCTTTGTAATAAAATTCCAAGACCCACTCACATAAGCATTTCTAGAAGTCAAATCATAAGATCCTGACCTAGATATCCCCATATGTTGCATATTTCATCACTCCCTTCATTTATTCATTTTTTCAAAACTTTCACTTGGAACAAATCTCACACTCTTCCCTCAACCCATGTTTTATCTCCTCATGATACTAATTATAATAGTTATAATAAGATCAAAGGTTGAGGAAGGGTGGTTTTTAACCTTCCCAATATACAACCCTTTCTATTTTTATATTTGAGGGTATACAACAGTCAAATAAAAGGTACACATGCATAGGTCAATCTAGTATAGTAATGAAATAGATAGGATAAGGAATGAATGTATTGAAAAAATGATTTTGGAAACTAGAGAAAAATTAAACTAACTTATATTTACCATCCATTAAGTAATAAATCTTCACACTTCATGGTTAGGTGCAAAAATTTGTAGAGAGATTAAGTGAAACAATTTTACCTTAAACTATTCACAAAAATGGTACCATTCTTCTCAAAGGTTTTGAAATGATATCATCATTTATATCATCGACAAAGAACTAAATTTCAAAAGAAATTCACACCACAGTATTGAATTCTTGCTGAAATGCAAATTTCATCAGAATTTTTTTTAATGTTCAAACAACATGAAATACCGACATTCCACATGTATTTTCAATAACTTCCATGATTAAATGGGTATAATTTTCCATGATAATTTGGGAAGAAAAAAACTAATATTCCAGCACAAAGCTAAGGGGTAGGGAAGGGGGGAAAGTAATAGTACAATTCAACAAGCTAAAAAGAGAAAAAAAATAAAGATGATGAAAATTCCTAACTAACCCAGGAATATACCCATCCAACCAAACCTAAAGTGTGTAGTGTCCTCACTATAATAAAATAGAATGTGGGAAGGAAGGATAAAACTTGGTAAGTTTAATTCATAGATTTCTTCTTGAACATGGAGTTCCTCTATTGGGGACTTTGGAATGGATTCATGGAAGTGCTTCAGCCGCTGCCAATTGATAGTGAAGGTTTTCTTGGTTTCTTCATTTTGAACCTTGAAAAAACTAAATGAAGAGATGTTAGTAATAGTGTACGGTCCAAACTAGTGGGAATGAAGATTACCTAGATGCAACTTTAGCCTTACATTGTAGAGGAGGACCTTCTACCCAATGTGGGACTGACGATGAAGGATGAGGCGGTTGTGGGTGTCCTTGGTTCTCTCCTTATAAATCTTGGAGTTCTCATACACATATCTTATCATTTACTCCATCTCATGAATCTGCAACTTCCTTTGAGAACCTGCGCCATGAAGATTATAATTGCATTATTTGATGGCCCAGTATGCTCGGTGCTCAATCTAAACAGGGTGGTGACAACTCTTTCTAAACACTAGCCGATATGGTGACATGCCAATGGGAGTTTTGAAAGATGTACGATAATCCCCTAAGGAATCTTCGAGTCTAAGACTCCAATATTTTTTATTAGGTTGAACCATTTTTTTGAGAATCTGTTTTACCTTCCGATTTGACACCTCATCTTGACCAGTGGTCTGTGGGTGATATGCAGTAGACACTTTATGACCGACACCATATCGACGCAAAAGTGATTGCATTGTTTGGTTGTAGAAATGAGAACCCTAATCACTAATTATGAACCTAGGTAAGCCAAACCTACAAAATATTTGGGTTCTCAAAAAATCCATAGATTCCTTAGAATCATCAGTCCTTGTAGCTCATGCCTCTACACATTTTGACACGTAATCAACTACCAGAATAATGTATAAGTTTTCAAAGGAATTTGGGAATGGACTTATAAATTCAATACCCTAAAAATCAAAAATGTCATGAAAGAGAAATGGTTATTTTGGAATATCATTTCTTTTAGACACATTACCCATTCTTTGACAACGAGGACAAGATTTACAAAAATCATGGGCATTCTGAAAAAGTGATGTCCAAAAGTGACCAGAATCAAGGACTTTGCGAGCAGTCCATTGGGGACAAAAGTGGCCCCCACAATTAAGAGTGTAGCAGAATCTAAGTACATACTGAAACTCATTATTGTGAAAACAATGCCTAAGGACTCGATCACTACATATGCACCAACGGTAGGGGTCATCTCAAATGTACCAAAGAGAGTCATGTTTTAGATGACTATCTTGGTTTTTGTTGAAATCAATTGGAATGCAAGATGCTACCAAATAATTTACAATTTCAAAATACTAAGGAATAGAATCTAGCACTCGGTACAATTTATCATCGGGAAACATATCATTTATAAGAATACAGGGGGATGATTCAAAATCTGAGGATAGGGGAATCCTACTGATATGGTCAGCCACCACATTCTCTGCTCCATTTTAATATCTAATTTCTAGATTTAATTCTTGAAGGAGGAGCATCCAGTGAATGAGATGTGGCTTGGCTTTTGGTTTCTTAAGGAGATACTAGAGGGCTTCATGGTCTGAGAACACAATGACTTTGCACTCCAAAAGGTATAACCTTGATTTTTCCAAGGAAAACACAATGGCAAGGAATTATTTTTCAGTTGTAGTGTAGTTTTATTGGGAATGTTACAAAGTACGTGAGGCATAAGCAATGACATGTGGAGCTCGATCAACCCTTTGTGACAAGACTCCACAAACTGCATAGTTAGAGGTGTCACACATGAGCTCAAATAGTAAATCCCACCGAGGTGGCTGGATTTATAGGGGTGACACGAGACTCCATTTTAACATATTAAAAGATTCCCCACAATCATTATAAAAAAAATCCTTTTCTTTCTAGAGTAACCGAGATAGGGGGAGTGCAATTTTACTAATGTCATGAATAAAACAATGGTAAAATCCATCATGACCTAGGAAACAACACACATCCCATACATTTTTAGGGAATGGTAAGAAAGAAATGACATCCACTTTTGATTTATCTACTTGGATACCATCCCTATAAATGACATGTCCCAAAACTATAACTTTTCTCTCCATGAAATGGAATTTATAATAATTTAATACAAGATTATTTTCAATGAAACGACGTAGGACTGAAGCAATACTACTCAAGAATTCATCAAAAGAGGATCCATAAATAGTGAAATCATCCATGAATACTTCCATGAAATTCTCTAGATAATCCAAAAAAATACTAAACATACATTGATGGAAAGTACATGGAGAATTGCACATACCAAATGGAATACTCCTATATGAAAATGTGCCAAAGGGTTAAGTAAAGGTTATCTTTTCATGATCCATTGGGTCAATATAGATATGAATGTATCTATAATACCCATCAAGAAAATTGTGGTGGGACTTTCCTTCCAGCCTCTCAAGAATTTTTTCAATGAATGGCAATGGGAAATGGCCATTCCTAGTGTGCTGGTTTAGTCAGTGATAGTTTATGCAGACATGCCAACTATTATGCACATGAGTTGGAACCAATTCATTGTTTTCATTTTTTATTATTGTTAGAAAAGTTTTATTTGGAACTACTAGAATGGGACTGACCCATTGGCTATCATAGATGGGGTAAATGGTTCTAGTAGCCAATAATTTTGTTACCACCTTTTCAAAAAATTTAGGAGGTTTGGGTTCAATCGACGTTGTGACTGCCTCACTGGTTTAGCCTCATCATTTAATAAAATATGATGTGTGAAAATTAATGTGCTAATACTAGGAATTTCAGAAAGTTTCCACCCCAAATCATGTTTATACTCCCTCAAAAGTTCAAGCAGACACAATTCATGATCTGGGGGGAGTGAACTAGCAATGATGACAGGAAAATTGTTTCCATTCTCAAGATATGAATATTTTAAATCTTGAGGTAGTTGTTTTAGTTCCAATTCAGGTGGATTTTGGATTTATGGGATTGTGTGTGAAAGTGAAAAGTCATTGATATCATCTAACTTCTCAATGGTATCATCCTCATATGAGGAATGAGATTTTACAATCTTAGCAGTATCATCGATGGTCATTAGATCCTCAGTGTTTAGGAAATTATCAATTAATAAACATGCATGACACTTTTCTATACCACTACAACAATTAATACAATATTAGTTACCAAGAAACTCAATCAAGGATGAAAACTTAGAAAGGGGATTAGAGGAATGATAAGAAGTGTTTTTAAGAGAAGGGATTACATCAAATGAATTAATAGAAAGATAGGAATGTTATTATGAGGGGTGCTTCATAGAATCTAGGATGTTGAAATGGAATATGTCACCACCAAACTCTATAGATAATGTTTCATTATGTACATTAATTGTGGTATGGCAGTTTTCAAGAAATGTCTCCCCAATATAATTGGGGCATGTCCATTAATCCTTTCATCTTCCATTTTAAGCACATAAAAATCATCCAGAAAAATTAAATTTTGAAGTCTCACAAGAACATCCTCTAACACACCGAAAGGGTGTGATGTACTCTGATTTTCTAGCCGAATGACTATTCTAGTGGTCTTTAGTTCACCGGCCTGAAAAGAAGAGTAAATAGAGCGAGGAATCACATTAATAGAATAGACTAAATCAAGCATAGAATTACCAAAATAATACTCCCATATGGTGCATGGAATAGAGAATGTCCCAGGATCATTGAATTTGGTAGGAAGTGATGATTCTATCAATGTGGAGACATTCCTCCCCATACTTACCTTCTCATCACCACAAAGTCTCCTTTGATGTGTAAAAATATCTTTTAAAAACTTTTCATATCTTGGAATTTGTTTCACAACATCAATCAAGGGGATGTTTACCTACACTTTTTTAAAAGTCACTAAAATTTATTTATAATTTTTAGTTTCCTTTTTTTTCTAGTTTGGGTGGACCTTTGAAAAAATGGAAGAGAAATGGGTTTTCTAAGATACTCATCAACATACACACTCTTTCCTTTGGAAGTGCTTCTCTAAAGACATGGTTTTTCAACATTTGGAACATTTTTAATGGTTGGGATGGATGGACTGGGAATGAGCCCGTAAGGGGCGAACCATTCTAGGGTTACCTTCTGCCGCCGCCTCCTTCCTTCATCCCGCACTGGCGCGCTTCACTCCTCATTCTCCGTTGTTCGTGGCGACGACTCCTTCTCGCGGTAGTGGTTTTTGGATCAACCTTCTTGGAAACACTCATTTTTGTACATCATTCTTTCTTGACGACTCTTCAACGGATAGGGTTACTTGGCGGTGCGGTATCGGACCAGAGGATGAGTTCCTCTTCCACGGTATGAGGGAGGCGATTCATCCTCGAATGCATGCGTTTAGTGGTTGGGCATGGCCTATGTGGGCGTTTTGGATGGCGGCGGTGGGATATGGATCTGGTTTGTGATTGGGTTTTCTTTCGGTGTTCTGGTGATGGTTTTTTGCATTTTACATTTTTCATATGCTATTCTATTTTGGATGGATTTTGGGATGGTGTTTCGTGGCTTACTCTGGTGTGCTTCATTCCGGAGGTGGTTCTTTGGTGAAGGTAGGGTCGTCTCCCGCTTTCCATCTCGCATGATTCTTATTAAGTTACTGTTTTATTCTGGATGAATACAATTTGGGGAGAATCGGTTTTTGGTTTCAGTTTTGAACCTCTGTGATGATTCAGCTTTACTGGTGTGGTGTGATGGTTCCGACGATGTTGGTGTCAATTTTGATGAGTTGTGGTGATGATGAAGATGGTGTCGTGTGACCTTGATTCGGGTAAGGCGCAGGACTGGAGGAGTGCTTATGGATTTTGATTTTTGAAATTCGAATATTGAATTCTGGATGGGTTGTTTTGAAGGATAAATTTCGATTTTTGGGATGTTTTGATTTTTGTATCTGTAACTTTTTAAGGTTCCCACTTTCCCATAAAGTAGATATTTGGAAATTTAAAAAAAAGGATTTGGTGTAATGGTTGGGATGGAGGTCTCCTCAAGAGGGGATGACTCTAATAGAGGATTTATTTGACTTTCTAGTTGTTTTCCACTCCTAAGGGTGACAGAACAAACATTAACTTTATATCTAGGGTTGAATAATGGTTGAGATGGTAGTTTACCTGAGCCGTAACTTTGAATTTCACCCACTGAGTTAGGTAGTTTTCCTAATTGGGTTTTTAGGTCCTGTATGGATTCTTGAGTGGTTTATTGTAATTGTAAATTGTTGGAAGCCATTTTTTTCATCATATATTCTGGATTGGGCTCAGGTTTTGGAGGGGTTTGTTGCAAAGGACTTTGGGATGGTTGATGATTTTTGGGTGGTGGTAGTGGATGACTACTCTGCCCTTGTTGGTTCCATGGTTTATGAGGCTGGTTTGAATACCCCCTTTCCTATAATCTTGGTTTTATTTTCACCAAGAGTAGGATGGATAGTAATGTTCTTTCCAAAAGG
The DNA here is from genome assembly GCA_963277665.1 of Viscum album. Taxonomy (NCBI): domain Eukaryota; kingdom Viridiplantae; phylum Streptophyta; class Magnoliopsida; order Santalales; family Viscaceae; genus Viscum; species Viscum album. Next base: position 483,884,353 of record OY728139.1, read on the forward strand.
GCTGGTTATAGGGGTGGCCTGGAAGGATTTCCTCACAAATCTCAAAATTTTCTCTTAATTGGGGGAATTGGTCAGAGTAGTGGGTGTCATAAGAACATATACCACAATAGATGGGAGGAGGAGATTGGAATTTTCTATGGGAAAGAGTAAGTTGTCGAAAATGGTACTTACCTCTTCGAACTTTGTGTCCACCTTTTTCTCAAATTTTTTATATTGCACCTCATGGACACCTCGATTGGGTACAATAGACCTTGTACCAAATTGTTGAGTGTTATATGCCATTTTCTCGATCATGGATCTTGTATAAATTGGGGTCTTGTCCACTTGTGCACCACCTATATTAGCATCAATCATATTTCAATCAATAAAAATTAAACCTTCATAAAAATAATGAATTAAAAGTTTATCACTTATTTGGTGGTGTGGGAAACTTTAACATAACCTTTTAAATCATTCACAATATTCATGTAATGTTCCCCTTTAGATTTCCTTATACCACAGATTTTATTCCCAATAGTTTCAGTACGAGATTTTGGGAAATATTTTTCAAGAAAAAGGCATTTCATGCCTACCAAGCCTCTAATTGGTGAATTAACATAGTGAATATAGTCTTTTACAGTGTCTTCCAATGAAAATTGGAATTCTCTGAGCTTCACTTGTTCTTCATCCACATTTGCAGGTTTTAATGTATAACACACTGTATGAAATTATTTAAGATGATTGTTTGGAAATTCTCGAGGAAGTCCATAGAATCTTGGTAATAATTGAATTAAACCACATTTTAATTCAAAGTTGGATGCCTTGCCTGGAATTTAAATATAGCGGGGTAGGATATCAACATCAGGTGAGGTTAGTCCTTTTTATGTTCAGTTGTTTTCATCCATATTATGAAAGTTTATTTTAGTTTTGATATTGGTTCTAGAAGAAGAAGGTGAAGGATCAATAAGCGTGTCTATGTTCTGTGTGTCCTCCTTCAAAGGGTTCGCTGGTGCATCTTGGTGTCGCTAATGTAGGATCCTCTTCAGTTCAAGTTCAAAAGGTGGTAGGACTCCCAGAGTTGAACACATCATGTGCAAACCGTACAAAATAAATAAATCAGAATACAAAAAAATAGGTACATGTATTATAAAAAACAAATAAATATTCACAAATATTTACAAAAATCTTATAAAAAACATGCACTAAAAACCAAAGCACTCCCCAAAAACGGCGCCAAAATATGGTTTCACTGTCATGACACATCAAAATGATTATCATTTATAGATGATTTTATAGTCTAGGACAGACCCTATGTCATCTCTTAAGGAGCATTAATTGGTTTAGAGTATGCATTTTAAAAAAAAAAGTACTAAAAAGGGGGTGATTTTATAACTAATTCTAAGAAAGTAACTTAAGGTAATGAGTTGTAAAGTTGAAAGACAATATGGATTTTGAAAAATATGAGATAAATAAGTGATCATTGATAAGTTAATACATCACTTGAAGAGTTCCTTGTTCTAAATTGATTATTAGGTTTTGTTGTAATGCTTTTGTTGAGGGATGACAAAGATCTTGGTTCCCCTCTTTCCTCCTAAAATGATACACAAAGAACCACCCCTTGACACAACAATCATGTTGTCAAGGTTTGGACCTCAAGCATAGAGTGAGGTCTACCAAATCATATTGAAATCTCATTTATGTGTGAGAGAAATAGGATGCTTGTTTTTTCCAATTGGAACAACCCAATATTCCCACTTGAATCTCAACCTAATCGGTATTGAAATGAGAAATGCTTCACTTAATTAAACCAAATCAATGAATTTAGAGAAGAAGCATATAAATATTAAACATAATTGAAATAATTCACACACAAATTACACAAAATAAGTAGAATATAAGGTTCTGTAACTCCCTATTCATGTGTGTAGCTCCCTCGTAATGACCATCCACTGTTTAGATCGACATCGGGAGGAGTAGGAAGCTTGGGTGGAACTCTTTCTTCATTATTGATACCCCTATGAGGATTGGGGGCTCCATAACTTCAAGGGTGATGAGGAGACTACTCTAGGAATCTAAAATGGTATAGTTTCACTACTTCTTCAAATTACTAAATTGGGTTCCCAAGGTTCCTTTTTATAACCAAAATGAGAAGTGGTTTTGGGCACCAATATTTTGATAAACCACATAAAGGATGGTTTTTAGCTACTAGATAGTCAAGTATCTCTTTTGAAAAAAATGGGAATTTTTATCCCCACTTCCTGAATATCACCAACAAAAGTTTGGCATCATTTGGAAAATCATAGCTCAAGATATGGACATATTACATAATTCCACTTTTGTCTTTGTGCATATTCAGTGGATTGGATAGATTAGTTTGTATAGGCCCCTTAGAAGCTAAATTAGGATGGGGTTAATTGAGATGAAATGTAGCCTATTAAATTTGGACCATCCCAAAAACTTTCAACCCGTTTAGATGCATGGTCTATTAGAAGTGTACGGATTAATCTACCGGTGTGCTTGGATCCTCCCATTTTTCATGGACTTCATCATGGGTCCTCCAAATCACCTCCACCTTCAATGAAATTATCAAAATAAGTAACATTTCTATTTTTAACAGTGGTAAAAACAAAATAATTGAATCAATCCTGAAGTGAATTTTGTTATTTTATTTGGAATTTATAATAAAAATTTAGTTTAATACAACAGTGTAAGTGTGAAAATGAAATAGTAAATCATGGTATGATCAAAAAGTGAAAAATTCCAACTTATTAAAAGAAAATAATGAGATGAAATTAGAAAATAAAAAACTCAAAAAGGATCTAGAACAACCTACTAATATAACTAATACCTTGAATATGGTACCTTGAAGTCATAAACATCCAAAATTTAGAACTAGTATTGGATACCAATCTTCATAACATAAGAAGCTGCATAAAAATTAATTTCTTCCTAGTTTTAAAAATAAGACATAAATATATAAGACAAAAAGGAATTTTAGGTATAGAAGTGACTCACATATTTATATACATAATAATTTTTTATCAAAATATGTTAAAACATTTGTAAACAAACCTACGAAATAGATTTATATTCCAAAATCATTTTTTCTAAATTCTCTAGGCTAAAAAAGTATGGGTACCAGAAGGAATTCTTGGATAATTTTCAATTGGTAAAATTATTGAAGAGATATAGAAGAATTATATGGTATTTGGATCGTGAATTATATAAACATATGACTAGAGACTACTCAAGTTTCAAGAATCTGGTAAAAGATGATGGTTTACTTCTCACTTTCAATGATAATTCAAAAGGAAAAATAACCAGTCTTGAAAAATTCAGTCACTCTGGAAAAATTTAATTTATAAAGTTTTATTTTTTTCATGGTTTAAAAAATAACCTTATTATTATATCTTAATTTTTTGATGATGTTTATAATGTTATATTTTAAAATAATTATTGTCAGATTTATGATTCCAAGAATGATTTATTTTTTACTCCTTTAAGAAATGATAATGTATATGTTTTAAATTTAGATTCCTTATTTTCTCAAAATAAATTATGATTAAGTAAATTTAAAAGAGAATATTGATTATAAACTATGAGACTAGGTCACAATAATATACACTCACTTAGGAAGATAACTAGAAATTTATCAGTCAAGGATCTACCCAAGTTATAATTCCCAAAAACAAAGTGTGCAGTCCTGGTCAAAATGGAAAAAATAGAAACTAAATTTCAAACTATAGAAAAAAATTACTACCTATCAAACCCTATAGTATCTTTTCATGGATTTGTTTTGGACCTTAAAGAGTTTCTAGTATATGTGTAAATCATTATGATTATGTGATTGTTGATGACTATTCAATGCATGCATGGTTGTTTTTTCTATCTCATGAAAGTGAAGCTCATTCCAATTTTTGTAAGTGTACAAAGTCTTTAAAAACATTATTGGAATTATAATTAAGACCATGATAAGTGATCATGGTCATGAATTTTTTAATTAATACCTTGAATATTTATTTTCATGAAGTTTCTATACTCACAATTTCTCTATAGCTTGAACACCTCAACAAAATGGGGTTATTAAAAGGATAAACAAAACTCCATAAGAAATTGTTCAAACTATGCATAGTGTTATAACTTACTTATTTATCTAAGGGAATAATCTATGAACATAGAAATTTATTTTATTAATAATTTTATGATAAGATCTTTCACAATTAATACTCCTTATGAATTATGGAATTGTAGAAAACCAAAAATATAATTACATTATAATTTTTGTATGTAAATTATTTTTATAAATAAGAATGTTAATTTGTAAAAAAATTAACCGAAGAGTTATAAAATAATTTTACTAGGTTATTAGGCCTCTATTAAATTATATAGACTCTTAATAAACAATATAAAGTAATGGAATAATTTTATCATGTCACATTTGATGAGATAGATCCGCATAAACTAAAAGATACCATATAAAACCTTGTTGATGGTATATCAAATTTGAATATCAACTATAACTTTAAATTATCTAAACATGATACTAATTTTCATATAAAATATCCTATAATATACCAAAAAAGCATTCTTATACCTGAAGAAGACTTGAAATAACCAAAAACATAAATTCTGAAAACCATGGAGACCCTAAAAAATCATCACCTGGATAATGTTACAGGAGATACATATAAAAGAACTAAAACCTAATACTATATAAGAATATAAGTTAAATATCAATCTTATTTTCCTCAATCATAACCAAATAATATTACTAAATAATTCATGATGAACACTGGGTAATATCTATAAAAGAATATTTGAATCCGTTTGAAAGAAATAAATTTTAAAAATTAGTTGAGAGGCCAAAATACAACCTAAATATTGGTACTAAATGGGTATATATAAACAAGGTTGATAAATCTAGTGAAATAGTTTAAAGTAAATCTAGGATCATAACATAAGACTATACTCAGGAAGAAGGAATTCATTATGAAGGGATTATTTCATCAGTAGCTAGAATTAAAGCCATTAGAATACTACTAGATTATGTAGTATATTAAAATTTTAATTTATATCAAATGGATGTTAATTCTAAATTCTTACATGGTTATATTATTAAGGATTTTTTTTGAACAACCCATAGATTTTTAAACCCTCATTTTCCAAATAATTTTTTTATACATTCAAAATAACTTTGTGGTTTAAAATAGTGCCCAATATATTGGTATGAGAGGATTAACTCTTTATAGATTTCAAATTTATTTCCAAAAGGTATAGATGATCATAATCTATTTATGAAAATAATTAAAAAAAATAGTTTTACAAATATATTTTGGTGATACTATTTTTGGATCATCTAAAAACTCTCTTTGTATTAAATTTTCAAAACATATACAAAATGAATTTGAAATGAGTATAATGGTTTGGTTAAAATTATTTATTGGTTTTTAAAAAAATATTAATACCAAGATGGAATTATTTTAAATCAAATTAAACAAAAAAATACCTTTTAAAACATTTTGTTTTAGTGAACACTAAAGGAAGAGACACTTCAATGAGTGTTACCAGTAAACTTGATTTAAATAAAAATAAGTAACCAATTGACCAAACTACTTACATAGGTATGATAGGGATTTTACTATACTTATTTAATAACTTACACGATATTATGTTTATTTTGTGAAATTGTGATCATTTTCAAGTAAAACAAAAGGAAAAAAAATAAAATTAATTAAATTAATTTCTAAATACCACAAAAATACAATCAATTTTGAACTGTTTTACTCTAGAGGAAATTATTTTGAGTTACAGAGTTATTCTGATGCTAGTTTCAGGGAATGAAGGTTAAATAGAAAAAGCACCTCTAGATTATGTCACTTTTTGGGTAAGTCTCTAATGTCTTGGTGTTGTAAGAAATATAATTAGGCTATATTTTTTACTACTAAACCTAAGTACATAGCTGGAGGAAATTTTGGTTCACATATTCTATACATGAAATACTGTTTACTATACAGTGGTTATCAATTCTAACATGTCCTGATAAATTATGATAATGTAAGTATTATTAAAATTTATAAGAATCTTGTATCACACTCTAGGAAAAAACACATTGATATAATACAAAACTTTTTTGAGAGATCATTTTCAAAATGGAGATATCACTCTTGAATTCAAAGGCACAAATCAGAATCTCACAAATATTTTCACAAATACTTTGAATATATAGAGATTAAATTATATCATACAATGATTAGTAATAAAAAATTGTTATTAATTGATATTTTTTACTTTAATCTTAAATATGGAAGTATTTATATATTATATGTCTCAAGTGAACATAAGACTCAAGTGGTCATAATTCTAGTCATATTGCAGATCATGATACTATGAATAATAAAGATTCAATGAAGTTAACTATGTGATAGGCCAAACTACCATGGATCCATTGAGATACTGTAAGACAATTCATAGGCCCAAACAGGCTATTGTGTCTATATATTTGGTTGTATTTTATTTTAATATATATATATATATATATATATATTATTTCCCATGTGGTATTGTATTGTGATCTAAATGATATAAAGATATTCCTAAATTATAATTCAAATAATTTTCTCTCTAAGCCTTGAACCCCTGCAAACCTAAAACCCTATCTTTTTCGAACCCTCTTCTCCTACCTGGGCCTCTCAAACCCTAGAGAATAAGGTGTGTGTGAAGTGACCATTAGATCTTGGTTCTTCTAACAAGAATATATATTTGATGAAAAGTAAATTTGTATCAATTACATTTTGTGATACACACAACCCACATCTCTTGAACTGCTTGGTTTCTCCAGAGAAAGATAATGATGTTTGGAGTCTAAAATTGATAAAATATTAATTCTAGGAAGTTATCTAGTATCAAGTATTGAATAAATGGTTTTATAATAATGGATGACATTTATTTAAAATATTGTTCAGGGATTTATATTTGAATATTTAATTTTTATCTATTGAGAAGAATAATGTAATTCAAACCTTTGTTTATAGTGAGGATCTTGTTTTTTCTAAGAAATGGGATAAGTGTTTGAAACTGAACCATGGTGGGGATTTCAATTAATATAAAATTTCTTGTCTTGTGAGTCATGTGGTATTTTAGTATAAAAAATATCTACTTAATCTAAATGGGAATTGGACCCTAGAAGACTAATTTTTATGGAATTGGATGAAGAGTATATGACACTATTCATTTTTATACATCACCAGATTTATCCCATGAAAGGTGAATTCAACATTATGAGGTGCTAAGAAGCATTTTTCCAATATTTGATGAAGAATTGTGTATAGATCAACTTTACAAAGTATTTGATGGGACATGTGGTGGATTTTTATAATCCATCCTCCCAGTTTAACTATTTACCCTATCCTAAGTTCATTTCAAACATGTTGTTTTCAAATAGAATTATTCCTCATGGGGAGGAAAATTCTATAAATTTTGGTGGGAAATATTTCAATTAAACCATTTTACAGAAATTAAAAAGTTAATTGGAATCCATGGAAGAGGTTATGGGTGTATTACTCTAAACAAATTCATTATAAATTCAATCCAGTCATACATCATTTGAGGCCTAAGGATACAGTTGATCCAGGTTTGTAACATGATTAAATTTCTAAGTATTGGATATAGAAATGTATGTGGATGTAAGTGTATGGAAAATAAGTGGGTCCTTCTAGTACTGAATATTAAAGAGTTTATGAAGATGAATTGGGTGATTTAAATGAAGAAGCGATGAGATCTTATGAATATCATATTATTTTTACTCCTAAGTTAGTGGTTTATCATAATCATCTAATGGAATTCATTTTTTATAGATCTGTTGACACTCATGAGTCTCTTCCTCCTGGAAAAGAAGAAATTGGCTCTAATTAGGAAGATACAGAACTTTCTTTGACTATTCAAGAATAAAGAACTATCTATGATCCTAATATTTGTGAATATAGTAAAAATTTTATTCTATATATTGAAGGAAAGAAATATGATAGTGAAAATATGAATCTGTTGCAGATGTATTTTCTATAGTAGATGAATGTGAAATAAGTGAAAGGATAATATATCTTTTACAAGATATAAGGGTGATTTTACTTAATACCCTTAACCAGGTAAGGGGGATAGGACCCATTGATCCTTCTTATTGGGTATTGATGACCCAATTTTGGATAATAATATTGATTATGATGATAAAGGTGGTCCACCTGAGCATGGTGAACATTCCATTCTAGTTACACATAATGTTCTATTTTTTCTAATTATAGTTGGATTTCGTATTATGGATCAAATTAGTTTATATTAGAGTATTTATGTTCTTTAATAATAGCTAGAAGTCATGAGGAAGTAGTTATGAAAAAAAATGTGGAATAAATTCTTGACAACATGTTTAGACTAACTCCTATACAAAAAATTTAAGTTGAAGCACTATATATTGTTGGTGAATAAAATCCTATTGATGTGTTTAAGCCCAATAGTACTGGATATTTTTTTACTCTTTTATGTATAAAGAGATAGGACCTTTATTAAAGGATGTTGATATTTATAGTAAGAAATCTCCTTCTACCCAAGATACTCCTTCACTTCCTCCTCATTCCAATTAATCATTTGTTACATGAGATGACTTACATGAATTTAAGGTTGAATTGTTAAATATTTTGAAAGATTTGTTTTAAAAATTTGGAAGTTTCTTTGAGTCTTCTATGGAAGTAGGATTTTTAGTGTCTATTTTATCCATAGTTGGCCACATTCGACCAAGATTGATTTAAATTCTTGATTCCATGGAAAAGATGATTCAAAGTATATAAAAATAGATTTCAGTCATCCAATATGGTCATTCATCAACTCTTATTATTGTTTCATCAATATTTATTCAACCTCCTCCTCCTATTTCTTCTCCTACTTAATCTTATCTTAATGAGACTTTGATAAGGTAGATTATTGTAAAATAGATTTGGGTTGTTTTGGATGGTTCTTAAAAATCCAATAAATTGACTTTCTCATATTTTAAGACTCATTATAAAAGGACTTATGATCTAGCCATAAATTATTATATGCATGTGGGAAAGAGTAGAGAAATAATCAAGAATATAAGGACCTGACCTTAAACATTAAATAATCTTGATCTTTAAGTCAATAATTAATTCTCTTACAATTTAGGATATTTTTATTTTTAGATTTTTAGAGAAACATTCCATAACTCATACAAAAAAACCATGAAATAAAAAGTGAACACTTCTAGTTAGTATCCCTTTATTCCAAAATATAAAACTTTTAAAATAAAGAATGACTTTTTTCATATAAAACCTCCATAAATTTTGACTTGGCTTCTTCCTTTCCCTTACCCATCCTTAAACCCTGTGAAAAACATTTTAAAAACTTGGGATAAGATCAAAGGACTGGTAAGGAATATAAAAAGAGATAAAACTATTAGTTCAGTAAAAATATGAACAAAGGAAATATTTACCTTTACATCAATGTTCCTTGAGAAAAAGAAATAATACATTTTTATAAAAAACACACACACCTTTTTCTCAAACAAATCCTTTAAAACACCTTTTTAGTGACTTAGAGCAGTATATTCATAAAACCATTTCAAACCCCTTTTAATTAGAATAAACATACAGGAAACATACAACATAATTATTACCTAATTAATTAGAGATATATAATGTGGATTATCTTTCGTATAATATATATCAGGATCACACATTTCTCATAAACTATAATGGGGCTCAATAATTCATATAAGTTGGATCAATCTCACCCATGAGCTATAATGGGGCTCAAATTTTCACATAAGATGTATTGGTAACACCCTTATTATATAATAATAATGTACCATATCATGAATAAAACAATTTCATCATAAAACCATTTTAATAACTCATTTAAACTTATATGAAAAACACTTTCAGATAAAAATACTCTTTTCTTTTTAAAAATACATTTTGAATACCAAAATACCCAATAATAGAGAAAGTGGGTTTGTCATTAAAGAAAACTTAAAAACTTAAAATGGAATAAATAAATAGTATAATTTACATGGTGGTGGAAAAGTAATTATATCCATTTATGTTAATAATAGAACATTCCTTTTTTATTTATCAAAACGTTCTGTATAAAACACTTAAAAATTTCCTTTTGAAAACTAAGTAAAAAAAAAAAATATATAATGTAATTTATAAATATTTTATGTCAATATAAAATTTTTCATAAAATAATTTTAAAAACATGAACATGGAAATAAGGATTTGGAAGTAAAACATTAAATGAGGTGGATAAAGAATTAAAATAAAGATGCTTATTGAAGAACATTACCTCTTCTCCAGGTATCCACCTTAGGTTTGCACTAAAGTCTTGAAAGGTTGGATTTATTCCAAAACTAATGCCTCTAGTATGATGGTATAAATGTTTTTAAGTGAGTTGGGTAGATATTGGTTGATCCAAATGGCTTTACAGGTGCGAATAGGTGGGGAGAGAGAGTTCCCTTTTATAGTTTAAGAGGAGTGGGATTCTTATAAGTACTAAAAATTATTCACTATTGGGGGTTAATATTACCTATAGTGGATGAAAAATTGATAATTAAATGTTTGGAGGGATTATATGGTCGTTCTAAACCTCCATCACACAATTAAACACATGTTTTAAACATTTTGTTCCTTCACTTCTAAGTTTCCATATTTTTACCATTTTGGTTTCTCACTATGGTAACTAGTTTTCAAACCAATATAACTTATCATTTAAGAATAAATTAAAGTGAGACTTATTATATAATTTATAATAAATTGTTCAAAATATTAAATTAAATTTATAAAATATAAAACCTAGGTTTTATGATAATTTATTTTAACACAAGCGCATGATCTTAAAAAAAACATGGTTTTAACCTTAACTATGCTACTAGATTTTTTATTATTTAGAGGTCATTATAGTCATTATAAAATAAAAAATGGTTCACCAATGGAAAAATGTTGATATTTATTCTAATCTAAAAATAACTTGGAAAAATATAAAATTATTTTTTAATTTTAAATCATTTAATAAATTATAATTTATCATTAAATAACATTAATGTCAATTTTGACATTATTCATTTAAACTGAATTTAAAAGTATCAATATAATGATTGAATTATAATATGTTATGTTCAAACCTATTTAACATAATATATTCATATAAAAAATAATATAACATAATAATTTATTCAATTTTCTTCACTTTTATTATTTTTAGTATCAGGAAATTTATTTTTTAATTAACCAAATAATTACTACATTAGCATTTCTTAATTATTTTAAGTAACTAATCAATGTATATAAATTAAATATAAATTATTATGATAAAAAAATAATTTATATTTAAAAATAATATTTATAACTGAACTAATTTTGTTTTTGATCCTATCCCAAAGCATTGTAAATATTAAAAGGGAAAAAATACCTTTTTGTCTTTTTCTTTATTTAACTTATTATATGGGTCATATTCAAATTAAAGTGGCAAGTAATTTCCAAATTTCATAGAATTTTATGGAAAAGATCTAAATAAATTCATTTAAAAAAATTAATATAATATTTTAGGTCATTTTCACTCTTTTCATTCTAGTTTAACCCCCTTGTAAACCAATTTTTACTTTAACTAGGATAATTAATTTTTATTTCATTCACTATTCAATTTAGCCAAGTTTTAATTTTAACCTATTAGAAATTATAAATTATGAATATTAAAATTATGGAATCCATTTTTACAAACTCTATTTATATAGGTAGAAATTTTTAATTTAAAATTAATCATGCAGACCTGATGAGAAAGTTGGTTTTTAAAGATAAAATGATCAAAAGATTACCAAATTTTTATATCAAATTTCAATTTGAAATTGATTCCAATAACATAAATTGTATTAATATATACATATATAATTTAAACAATTATAATTTAAAAATAAATTTAAAATATAATTTAACTTTATAAATAAATTAAATTAAAATGTAATTTTCAATTAAAATTCAATATTTTTCACTCTTCATCAAAAATGAAACTTTTCAGAAAAATGAAAAAAAATGAACCTAATATAATTTTGAAATTTATATTTCAAAAATGAAGTTTATTTTATCAAATTAATTTTTTCTAAACTTTTAAATTTTTAGTTTTAAAATAAGTGTTCCATAAAAAGGGGAAAAACTACTTTTAAAAAAAATAAGTTTTTAAGCACAAAATTGGATTTATTCTAATATCTAATATAGAAAGAATATAATATGAATGTTAAAGTTTTATGTAATATATAATATATAAATTTCAATAAAATCATGAACTAAAAGTTATTTGGTTAATTTATTGATATAAAACACACTTGTGTGTATAAAAATAGTTTTCCAAAAAAAGATTTCATTTTATTTTCATAAGGGTTTTATTTTCATTCCAAATTAATTGGTCACAAAATAATTCATATATAAACATGTTTAAAGAATAATTTAATATTTTATTTAAACCTTTTCATACCCACCATTCCAATGGTTGGTTGATAACTTTGATATTGAATAATAATTTTTAAATAGTATCTCATGTTTGGTTTAAACTCGGTGTTGCGTGTAATGCAAGCTAAACTCAGAATTGTGTGTATCAAAATCCAAACTTAGTGTTGTATTTAATGCAATATTAAATCATTATTTCATGTTGAATACTCTATCAAACATAATATTCATATTTTAAAATTTTAGGGTGTTACATCCCCCACCCTTAATTTATTGTGTTCTCACCATTTGAAATTAATCTAATTAATTAAAGGATGGATATCCTTGGAATAACCTTTTTACAAAGGTTTTCAATTCATATTTTTTAAAAAATGTCTTATAATCTAATTTTACTATTATTAAAATTATATTAATGACAATATTAACCCTAAATTTTATCAATACCTTTAATGTAACACCCTGAGATTTTATGAGATAAATTATTTTTAATTTCTTCGATGTCTTGTGTTGTATACTACACCAAGATTAGATTATGTTATATGCAACATTGTATTAGCTTGAAATATATATGACACTATTATTGGCTTGTGTTACAAACAATTTCAATTTCTTTTGATAGAATTAATTTCATGCAAGACCAAGTATAAGTGATAAATAAATATTATAACAAGGTCATTATAATGGCGAGTATGAATAGTATTAACTTCCTTCTAAACAACTATTTAAATGAAAATAAGTGTGTATATAAAATAATAAAATCACTCTTTATGTATTTTATTAGTGAAATATAAATTTAATATATTCAATTTAATATTTTAAATTCATCTTATATGTTTTCAAGATATGATATAAGAACAATTCCAATTTTTTAGATAAAAGAAGTATTTTTCAAAAAAATACAGTTTTACAGCCTTTTGATGGTGAAAAATATTTAAATATATTTTTTAACAATTTTATAAGTTCTATTTGAAATAATAAACTTATTATTTAGATTTTGTACATCAAAATTTACCATGCTTGAAATTTTAGTATTTTTTTGATGAAATTTATATTTCAATGAATAGTGAAAATTATTGGGTTTTAATTCAAAACATCATTTTCATCTAATTTATTTATATAGTCAAATTATATTTTCAATTGTTTTTAAAGTTTAATTGGATTATGTTTTTATAATTTAATCCAATTTTTTTCCATTAGAAGTAATTTCACATTTAAATTGGACATAAACACATGTTAATCTTTTGATACTTTTTACTTCTTCAAAATGAGTTTTCTTATTTGGAAAATGGGAATTAATTTTATATTAATTTCTGACAATTTTGTGTTTTTAATTTGAAAAAATGGAATCCATATCTGGAATAAAAATATCCAAATTAAGTAAATATGCCCCCTTTATTTTTGGATGTTATGAATAGTAACTTTTGTAATTATTTTTATTTACCATGGTTAAAGGGTGAATAAGGTAAATAAGGGTAAAAATAATATTATAATAATATAAAACTACCCAAAACCTTGTCCTAATCATATTGTATGAGTTATGGTCGATCAATAAAACACTTTGGATACACATTTGGCCTTTGGGAGCCACTTGGGAGTGATAATGACATGTTGTAAAAATTAATTTAAACTAAAGTGAAATATAACGTAAACATGTATCTTTATACTAAAACAATTTTAATTTTGGGTTATATAATTTATATCTTTGACTATAAATATTAGTTATAAATATAAAAATATTTCCTACATCATCGTATTTTATTTATAATTTTTATACATTAAATAAATAATTTTATTTATGACACAATGATGATGCAATGATTATTTTATTAATGAATGATTCAAATAAATGATATTATAAATATTAAATTAAATGTAATTTGAAAATTTTTATTCCATCCAATTATTTTATAGGTTATTATGAAAATTTATAATTTATTTAATATAGTTTTTTTTGAATCAATCAAGTTTTTATACATTTAACAAAAATCAATTACTAAATAGTGTCAAAATTGACATAATTGAGTTTTTAAAATAAATACTATTTTATTAAATGATATAATAGTCATAAAAATATAATATTCTTCTAGATAACTTATATAATTTTAAAATTTTCATTAATGATCCACTTTAGGTTATCTTTTAATTTTATTGTAATTAATTACCATATAGTGTAAAAATACAAGAAGACACGGTAAGAGTTAGTTTTTCTAACTAAGGGTTAAAGTCAAAAGATAAGGTTAAATTTGAGATATAAATTTGTATAAAATCAATTGGTTTATAAGATTTATACCCATAATCATATTATCCTAAAAATATATAACTTCTGAGCTATTAAAATTTGAAAATAAATTTATAATAAAATAATATTTTAAGACTTTCCTAAAGTTCCCATCCTCCCTCTTATAAAAGGACACCACATCTACCAACTTAATCACACCTCTCAAGCCCCTTGTCTCTTCCAAATTTTTCTAAAATAAGTTCTCAACATACTTACCTTACTCTTAGAGGCAACCCTTTGGGCATAAAGCAATCTTATGGAGACCTTTTGTGCAAATCAAAAGAAGATACTTGAAAAAGAGGTAATTATTTTATCACATCTTTCAAAATTCTTTTCTTATTCTACTTCCTCTTATTATGGTTTATCCAAAATAAATTAATAAATACAATATATTATACCTGATTAGATGTTATTATAAATATGGTATGACCTTATTCCTCTTTTTATCCATCCTATAAATAACAATATCAACATGTGTGTGTACGTAGGGCTTACTGTCTCTTGGTCTTGGTGTAGTTTTTTATTCAATAATACTTAATTTGGATGGGTATAATTATGAGTATAATATATTTAAATAATTAATATAAAATCATAATTATTATTTAAAATTAATATATCATTCAATTTCATACTATTTAACCATTAAGTGAATGATATCGTCGTTCGTGCATACATACATCCTACCATCTCCACAATGCGATGTGATTCATTCCACATGATCTTCATTAAACCATGATCATATACATTAATGGAATGAATAAATATGATATATATTATACTAATATCTATGTAAATGATATAACTATAACCTAATAAGTAAAACATGAACTTATCTGACAAAACATGCATAAGAACATAAAGCATTTAATATCTGAATAATGAGTGGCAATGAAATGTTACTAACAAATGGATGATAATATAATCATATATGATATCATAAAAATTATTATGGTTCTAGAATAAGTAAATACCATTATTTAAATCATTATACAGGAGTTTGGATACATACGAAGGATATCGGACCTAAGGTAAGGGATAATTTCACAATATTATTATTAATCATTATTGTTAATATGTAATTATTTACTATGGTATATTTATCATCCATATAATATTATTTATATTATTATAATATTTTTTAAAGTAAATATTACCAATTAGTGACTTTTTATTGAACTGTATGGAAGGAATCTTTCTTTACTTTTCTATACTAGGTACTTTTTTAATTTTCTGACAAGAGTACGAGAATAATTTTTCTAACTTATATGACATAAATAGATTTTTTTCATCTTCCTAATGCCTTATTTCCATGAATATTACTCTAATTGATTTGAATTTTATTTTCAACTAAATTATTTTCTTCTAAAATTTTGTGTAATTTTGAGAAAAGAAAAATAAAATAAAGAAGAAAGGATATTTTTCTCAAGAATTAAGTTCAAGTATTTTATCTAAATTATTTTCCATATAATATGATGATATTTAAATAGGGTTATATTTATATACCTATTATTACTATGATTTTATTGTTTTACTTATGGAATGATATTTTATATGAATTTTATTATAATGGAATAATGTTTAAGAAACCCATTTTATTCCTTGGGTTATCCTATTATGAAATATTTATGTTTTTGTGGCACATGTAAGAATAATTTCATTATGAGATGGTGGTGCCTATATCTCCCTCCAATGAATTGGGTAATATTTATATATCATGAGATAGACATGAATGGAATGGAAATTAAATCATGTTCAGTAATACAGGTCTAGAACGGTAAGTAAACCCAGTTCAATAATTGAATTTTTCCGCTATGATGGTCTTGGCTATGATCCTTGGCTAATATGGAAATAATTTTCTATGATTATGTGTTTTCCACAAGTTCATTTTTTATATCAATGATATGTTATCATGGTTAGTGTTCCTTTATGATTTATGCCTTACTAACTCCTATGATTTATTTCATGACTCAAGACTTTGATATTAAAAAGTTATGTTCATGTTTTTTTACATTTATATATTCATCTATTGTTTTTTAACCCTTAATGAGAATATAATATCACCATTTATTTTGTTTCCATTCCTCAGGTTATGAAGAAATCATTTAAATAGTAGTACTAAAGGGGAATATCTTTATCGGAGATATTGAAGATCTTTCACAAGTAAGAAGAGTGCATTCCAAGTTTCAAAGGCATTAAACTATTACAGTCCTCAAACATGCATTTGTAAAATGTAATGAATATTCATCTAAAAAGATTTAATATTCATATATGTCATTATTGGGTCATTGAAGTTGGTATTATATGAATGTTTCAGTCAACCTTTTGAAATTAAGATGCGAACACTTTAGTGAGATCCTTAGAGATATTTTTAAGATATTTCCCAAGGATATGTATAATTATAGGTTACAAACCTCGAATTATGGTAATGATAATGAATAAACTAGGATTAAACCAATGTTGTTAGATATTAAAAATACACCCACTTGATTATGTTGTTTTCCTATTATGATTTTTGCCTCTCACGCTATTCTTTTTAGGTTTTAGATAAGGGATAGAACATGAAGTAACCATGTTAATGATCAATGCAATAGGAAAGGCAATGATTGTCCTCCTAAACAAAAAAATTTTATGAGTGATGGAATAAAAAATCTTATCGCTATACTTATATAGGTTATGAATCATTCTAGACTTCCAAATGAGAAGATAAGGTAACAACATTCTATTGATTCCTTCATGAGGGAACGCACAACTTATTTCAGTGTGTCTTCTGATCCACCTATCAATAAAAATTGTATTAATACCATTGAAAATATATTTCACATCCTTTTCTATTCAGATCATGAAAAAGTCATTTTGGTTATTTATTTTTTAGAAGTTGAAGGGGACTAGTGGTGGAATTTAATCAAGAATATAAGTCTACATGATGAAATTGAATCCTCGGAATGGGAAAACTTCAAGAACTTATTTTTCAATATTTACTTTCCTCATATTCTTGGAACGAAAACGGAAATATAGTTCCTTGAGCTTAATAAAAAAGATGATGAATTTTTTGGTACATACAAGGAAAATTTTACAATACTTACAAGGTAAGATTATAGCTTTATAATCCAACCTAAAAGTAAAGTTGATCAACTCTTCAGTGGCTTAAAACTAATTCTTTGAAGGGATTCATCTATAAGAGACTTTATTTTCAATGAATAGACAGTGCATTGTGATATCAACGTATAAATGAAATTTGGTGTTACATATCAATTTCATGGATTTGAAAATAAACAAAAGATGAAGTTCAAAGAAAAATATCAAAACAATGGTGAAAGCAAGATGAGTGTTTCCTTATGCTAAAAGTGTGAAAAAACTCATGGTGGAGACTGTATTAAAGGGATTAGAAAGTGTTTTAAGTGTATAAAATAAGGTGATCAGGCAGTTCACTGCTGAAGTAATGAGAAAAGGGTAACTAATGATGTGAATAGAGAAATGGCTATAGAGAATTCCCCACCCACACTTCAATGCTACAAGTTCAAATAAATGGAGCATTATTCTAACCAATTTTATAATCAAAGGATGATCAATGATGATCGAAATCAAAAAACTCTTAAGTCTAAAGAGAAAGTAAAATAACATGTGATCACTATTGATGATGTTGAGTTTGAAAATGAAGTGGTGGAATGATTAAGTGTTTATTTAATGGGATTCCAAAATAATGTTGTAGAACCTCTTTTATAGTATTATGGAATAATGAAATATCTATGTTGTGGTCCACTATGGTTTTCCACATGTATTTGAAATTATATGTTGAGTGGTACTGGTAACCATGAAATGTCATTGTGGTAATAAGGAGATATTTTTGGAAAACACATGATTTAGGGTAGGATAGCCCTTAATATGAACATGATGTTGAGATAATTATATTTAAATAAAATTTCATTTAATAAGAATAAGTAAATTGGATGATATTAGTTACCTTGGAACTAGTTTAGGATTTATTGACGTGTGGTTTATGCTATCTCAAATGATGATTAAATATTTTAGACTTAAGAATAAGAAAACAGGCATGTTTTCAATAAGGATATCAGATAGTTCAGGTTGTTTCCATGACTCAAGATAATACATGATTGAAAAAAACCTTATGAGATAAGGGAGATAAATGTTAAACCTAGTTCACATATTTCTAAAGTTATAGATTTTCTATTTTTGGAAGGATTGTAAGGTTATCCAATCATGGATAGTATAAGTTATACTCTAGTTAAAGTTTGTTAAAATAAATTATTATCTCACTATAGGTGTAATTATACATATTTGATGATTTGTGTTAACCTTTTTTTAGATAGACGAAATAACCTATCATTTTATTCATGGATCACATGATCTTCCAACACTTAAGGAATGAAAAATTCAACTTCATTTCTTTGAATAAGATATAAATTGGAAATTGTTCAAGGCATGACCAACGATTAGATTGTACTAAAATCAAGTAAGTATTTTTTCTCACGTTCTTCAACTGTAGGGAAATAATCTAGAAAACCAAAAAAATTATCCTGGTACCTTCTAATATGATGAATCAGATAGTACCTTAAATCATCATAGATTTAAGGATTTCTAGTTGTTTCCTTTATCTAAATCTTTCTCTCTATCATTATCCATCAGAACATGATGGTAAGTTTTTCTTCCAAATCCATGTTTTCACTTACCATTTATGTTCTCCTATGTGGAAACCCACAGATGATTTACTTTGGGTAACTGTTGTGATTCTAACTATCCTTTTTAAAATAAAGTTTTAGTATTCCTTTTTATGATGTGGGTTTCTATGAAAGAAATTTCAAGTAGTAAACATTTTATAACCCTGATGAATTTTGAGGGAGAAATTAATTTTTAGGGGGAAAAATGTAACACCTCAAGATTTTATGAGATATATTCAGTTTTAATTTCTTTGATGTCTTGTGTTGTACGCAACACCAAGATTAGCTTGTGTTATACGCAACATCGTATGAGATTGTGGTATATGAAGCACTATTCTTGAATTTTTTACAAATAATTGTACGTTATTTTAAAAGAATTAATTTCACACAAGATAGAGTATAAGTGATAACTAAAGATTATAAGATATTCATTATAATGGCTAGTATGAATAGTATTAATTTCCTTCTTAAAAAACCATTTAAATGAAAATAAGTGTGTCTATAAAATAATGAAACCCCTATTTATGGATTTTATTTGTGAAATATATATGTAATATATTCAATTTAATGTTTTAAATTCATCTTATATTTTTTCTCGATATGATATAAGAACAAATTCAATTTCTTGGATAAAAGAAGTATTTAAAAAAAACAGTTTTACCTCCTTTTGATTGGGAAAACTTTTTAAAACTAGTTCTTGAAAATTTTAGAAGCTCTATTTGAAATAATAAACTTCTTCTTTGGAAGCAGGACATCAAAATTTACCTTGTTTGAAATTTTGGTTTTTTTTATAAAATTCATATTTTAATGAATAGTGAAAAATACTACATCTTAATTCAATATTTCCTTTTCATCTAATTTATTTATACAGTTAGATTATTATTTTTAAATTGGTTTTAAATTATAATTGGATTAAGTTTTTATCATTTAATTTGATTTTGGTCATTAGAAGTAATTTCACATTTAAATTGGACATAAACACATGTCAATTTTTCATTGTTTTTACTTCTTAAAAATATGTTTACTTGTTTTGACAACGGGAATTAATTTTAAATTAAATTCTGCCAATTATGTGTTTTGAATTTGGAAAAATAGATTCTCTATTTGTAATTATAATTTATAAATTATGTAAATGGACCCCTTTTATTTTTGGACATTATGGTTAAAGGGTAAATGAGGTAAATAAGGGTAAAAATAATATTTTAATATTATAAAACTACCCTAACACTTATCATATTCATATTTTATAAGTTATGGGTGATAAATAAAACATTTGGGATACACATTTGGCCTTTGGGAGCCACTTGGGTGTGATAATGACAAGTTATAATACTTAATTTAAAGTAAAGAGAAATATAACATAAACAAGTATCTTTTTTCTAAAACAATTTTAATGTGGGGTTATATAATTTATATCTTTTACTATAAATATTCACCAAAAAGATAAAACCATTCCCTATATCATGATATTTTATTTATAATTTTTATACCTTAAATAAATAAATTTATTTATGACACAATGATGATGTAGTGATTACCTTATTAATGAAAGATTCAAATAAATGATATTATACATATTAAAATAAATGCAATTTGAAACTTTTTATGCCATATAATAATTTTATAGATTCTTATGACATTTTATATTTTATTTAATTTAGTTTTTTCAAATCAATCAAGTTGTTATAGCTTTAACAAAAATCAATTACTAAATAGTGTCAAAATTAACATAAATGAGTTTTTAAAAAATACTATTTTATTAAATGATATAATAGTAATAAAAACATAAGATGTGGGAAAATAACTTAGATATTGTTAAAATTGTAATTAATGATCCACTTTAATTTCTCTTGTCATTTTATAGTAACTATATTGATCATATAGTGTAAAATTAAGACATGGAAAGAGTTCATTTATCCAACTAAGGATTAAAGCCAAAAGATAAGGTTAAATATATGACCTAAATTTTTCTAAAACTCATTGGTTAAGATGATTTCAACCCATACTAATATTATTCTCTAACTATATCACTTTTGAGATATTATAATTCTATAATCAATTTATAATAAAATAATATTTCAAGACTTTACAAAAGTGCCCCTCCTCCCTCTTATAAAAGGCCACTACATCTACCCACTTAATCAGACCTCTCAATCCCCTTCGATCATCCAACTTATATTAAAATAAGCACCCAAAATTTATCCATTCCACTTAGAGGCTACAATTTGGGTATAAATCCATCTTAATAGGACCTTTTGTGAAAATCAAAAAGAGATACTCGAAAAAGAGTAAATTGTTTTATCACCTCTTTCAAAATTATTTTCTTCTTCTACTTTCTATTATTATGTTATTTCCATTATAAAGAAATAAATCTGGAATCTTCTACATGATTAGATTTTATTATAATTATGGTATTACATTATACCTTCGTTTATCCATCCTATGAATAACAATATCACCATGTGTGCGTATAAACGGTTTACAGTCTCCACACCGTGGGGTAATTTGTTATTCAACAATACATAGTTTGGATGGGTATAATGATGTATATAATGGATTTATATATTGAATATAACATTTTAATTATTCTTTATAATTATTATACCATCCAATTTCATACCATTTAACCATTAAGTGAATGATATCATCGCTCCTGCGTACATACAGCCTACCATCTCCACGATGAGATGGGATTCATTCTATATGATATTCATTAAACCATGATTATATACATTAATGGAATTAAAAAATATGATATATATATTATACTAATATAATTAGGTAAATTATATAACTATAATCTAAGAAGTGGAGCATGAACTTATCTGAAAAAACATGCATAAGAACATAAAGCAGTTAATATTTGAATAACGAGTGACAATGAAATGTTACTAACAAACGAATGATAATATAATCATATATGATATCATAAAAATTATTATGATTCTGTAATAAGTCAGAGAAATTATTTTAATAATTATATAGGAGGTTCAGATACATACAAAGGATATCATAACTAAGATAAGGGATAATTTCACAATCTCATTATCATCTGAGATTGTTTATACGTAATTATTTATTAGGGTATATTTATCATCCATGTAATATTATTTATATTATTATACATTTAATTCAATTAAATTTTACCCATTGGTTAATTTTTATTTAATGTTATGGAAGGAATCTCTCTTTCATTTTCCATACGATGTACTTGTTGACTTTTTCGACAAGAGTACGAGAAGAGGGTTTTTTAACTTATACAGCATGAATAGATTTATATGTCTTCATAACGCTGTATTTTCATAAAGAATCCACTACACGACTTCAAGTTTATTTTTAAATAAATTATTTTATTTTAAAATTGTGTGGAATTTTGAGAAAAGAAAAAAATTTGAAGAAGAATGGATATTTCCCTCAAGAATTAAGTTCAAGTGTTTTATCAAATTAGCTTCCATCTAAGATAAGTCTCTTTAAATAAGGTTACATTTCTATCCCTATTTAACAATTATTTGGTGTTTTTAGTAATGGAATGATATCTTATGTTCATTTTTTTTATGATGTGATGATGTTTAAGAAACCCATTTTATTTCTTGAGTTACGCTATTATGAATGATTTATGTTTTTGAGGCACATGTAAGAATTATTTCATTATGATATGGGTGAAACCTATATCTCCCTCCAATGCATTGGACAAATATTTATTTCTCATGAGATATACATGACTCAAATGGAAAGTAAATCTAGTTTAGTAATACTGGGATAGAACAACCAGTAAACCTGGTTCAGTAATGGACTTTGTATGCTATGATGGTCTTAGTTATTAGCCTTATATAATATGGAAATTATTTTATATGATTTTGTGTTTTCCACAAGTTCATGTTTTATGCCAATTCTAGGTTATCATGGTTAATTTTCCTTTATTATTAATACCTTATAGACTGGTAAGATTTATTTCATGAATCAAGATTTTTTATTCAAAAGTTATGTTCATGTTTTTTTTTACATTAATATATTCATCTATTGTTTTATTACCCTTATTGGGCATCTAATCTCACCCTTTCTTATGTTTCCATTCCTCAGGTTATAAATAAATCATTTAAGTAGGAGTACTAAAGTGAAATCTCTTTATGGGAGATGTTAAAGATCTTTTTAAGGTTAGAAGAATGTATTCAAATTTTACAAAGGCACTAAACTATTACGGTCCTCAGGCATGCATTTGTAAAATGTAATGAATATTCATATAAAAATATGTAATATTCATATATGTCATTATTGGATAATTATATTTAAACTTATGTTTATAATATGTAAATTCATATTCCTCTAATAAATTTATCACAAAAACAGATATTTCAAATATCTATGAAAACTAAATAAATGTCTCCCAAAGTATTTCCATTACTTAAAACATAAAAATAAGGGTGCCTAAGACCTTGATATTATAGTCAAGCTTTGAAAAATACTGAGCTCCCTAGAGCTTTCACCACCTCACCATATGGCCTAACATCAACTATAAAAGTAGAAAATAATTTTTCTACCTTTTTTTAATCATGATGATTTCCACCATCAGTAAGTAACTTTAGATATATGTTAGCATAATTTCCCAACTAATTGTATCCAAAACATCTCATTTTTATTGGTTATCTATTATCTCACTCTTTGATTGTTCATAACTCTTTTATTTGAAGTCATTAACCTTGTGACAAAACAAACCATAATGATGAAACTTTTCATATCCTTACATAAATTAACCAAAATGTATTTTACCACACATGGAACATGTTTTGGGCTTACCATTAGGAATATTATTTGGTTTTTTCTCTATTTATAACCAATTTGAATGTTTCTTAATATTTTGATATCATGGAATATAAGTATCAAAAAACATTATCTCAACTTTCTAAAGGAAATTAAAAGCTTTCACATAAATTCTAAATTCTCATTTAGCCAAATTTCTTCATAAGTATGGTTTTCATAATGAGTAAAATCTATTAATCTTATTATCAATGTTCTGAGAAAAAACTTGTACATACCTAGACGACCTTTTAAAATTGACTTCATATTCCGACATCGAATATTCATCCTTTTAACTTTATTCAAATAATTATTTCTCCATCCTAATCCAAAAAAAACTCGGGAAGTATTTCTCAAGGAAAATATTATTAAATGTGTCTCATTCCATAGCATCAAGGCCATTTTTTCCCATGTATTCCTAACCAAATACCACCATCAATCAGATTCACCTTAAAAATTATAAATGGAAAGATTTTCCTTTTAACTTTCTAAATATCCCAGGAATTTAAATACCTTTTCCAGAGAATTGATCCATCCTTCATCTACCATAGGGTTAGACAATCTACTGAATGATGGGGGATTTTTTTACTTGAAAAACTCTATTATAGACATGTTCCATCATGGTAGATTGGGTTCCTCCCTAGCATTGACAGCACCAACTTTTATAGTTTATGTCTAATGATCCATCACTATAATAAATTACACTATTCTAATTCTAACCATCTTGGTATGCTGATTTGGAATGATATTTTCCTATCAGTTCCTTCCCACTATAACTTTATTGTTTCCTCTATGAAAAATCATTCTGAACAGACATAGTTTAGATGAGGTAACATGGTAATATTAATTCTATATCATTTCAACTTAACCATAAAGTAAAATCTTACAATGCTATGTTATTAACACTATCCTAACCTCAAAAGTTACCTAAACCAGCCTTTGATATCAACTATAAGGACCTCACCTTAAACATTGCATAATATTTAGTTTTAAGTCAAGAAAACATTCTCTTACATTAGAGGACCTTTTTATGTTTAGAGTTTTAGATAAATATGACATATATCATATATAACAAAACCATAAAATATGAATTTGACACTTCTAATTAGTATCTAATTTTAAAATAATATTAATCTTTTAAAAAATATCATGATTTCTTTTCATGTAAAATATCCATGACTTTTAATTTGACTTCCTCCATTCTCTTAACAATTCTTAAACCCTTTGAAAAATATTTTAAAAATTTGGGATGAGAATAAAATATCAGTAAGGGATATAAAAAGAAATGAAACCATGAGTTCATTATAAAAAATAAAACATTGTAAATATTTACCATTACATTAATGTTATTTTAGAAAAAGAAATGACACATTTT
Organism: Viscum album; assembly: GCA_963277665.1. NCBI lineage: Eukaryota > Viridiplantae > Streptophyta > Magnoliopsida > Santalales > Viscaceae > Viscum > Viscum album. Next base: position 483,909,952 of record OY728139.1, read on the forward strand.
CACAATAAAAACCTTTCAAACCACTTTAATTTTAAAAACCATATATATGACTTCCAATATAATTATTACCTAATGCATTGGAGAGCTATAATGGGTCACACCCATTGTATATGCTATATTGGGAACACCCATTTCTCATGAGCTATGATGGGGCTCAACCTTTTATATAAGTTGTATCGGGCTCACCCATAAGCTATAATGGGATTAACCCTTTTTATAAGATATATTTGGATAAACCATTTCATATAATTCTCAAGTACTATATCATGAATAAAATAATTTCATCATAATAGCATTTTAAAAACTATTTTAAACTCATATGAAAAACACTTTCAGATAAAAATACTCTCTTTATTTTTAAAAACCCATTTTCAATACTAAAATACCCAAAAAATAGAAAAAGGGTTTTTTATTTAAGAAAACATGAAATATTAAAAATCAAGAAAGAAATAAAATAATTTCCTCTATGGCATAAAATTCAATATTGTTGTGTATATTAAGAATATAACATTCCCTTTATTGTTTATCAAAAATGTTTCATATAAAACATGAAAAAATATTCTTTTTGAAAAACCTTTGAAAATGGAGTAAAAAGATATATAAAATTTAATTTATAAATATTTGATGTATATATAAAAAATTTCATAAAATCATTCTAAAACAGTTGATATGGAAAAAATCATTTGGAAGGAAAACATTAAAAGATAATTTTTTAGAGAAAAGTCCCTTATCACTTTGGAAATATTTGAATCATAATTCCCATAAATAATAACATTAAACAAAACTATAAATGCCTTGATAATAAATATATCCATGAAATAACATGTCAAAGGTGATGTATATAATCCTCATAAAAGAGAATAGGTATATAACATCAAAATATGCCTCAATGAAATGAAATTGAGATGAAGTCCCTAACCTTGAGTGTGATTCATCATGGTCATTCTTTATCTTATTGAATAATAAATTTATATTAATTATTTACTTTTTTGATAAACTTTTTCAATTTTATTATTAATTTAATTTCACTTATTACAATGTTTTATGAAATTACGTAATCAATTAAGTTTATGTCAGATGTTTTGACCATATTTAGATTATATGTCAAAATCGACTTTGGTAGGTTAACTATGATAAAAGAGATCATTATTTAAATATATAAACAATAATAATAATGAAATAATTGTCATTTTTATACATAAATAATACTTTTAAAACTAATAAAAAAAATATGGTTATGAAAAATGAACTAACATTATGATCATGGAGAGGGTAGGTCATATGTATGCATGAGTAAAGTTTCTATTTTTCAATGATGGTTATGGAAAGAAGGTTAGAAAAATTTAAATTTCCTAAATGATAATAATATCATAAATAGAATATTATTTAATTATATATACTTATATATACCATTTTTGTGATGTGGTGATGAAAAAAAGGAATCATGTTGCTTTGAGGAGGCGATAGTCCATACGTCCACGAACGACGTTATCATTTTTTCAGTGAGTGAAAGGGTAGAAAATAAAAGGATATATAATATTTAAATAATTAAAAATATGTCATTAATATCATAAATATATCATCTATATCAAATATATTTATTATATTTACCCTTATTACCTTCCATGTAACGTATCAATGAAAAACGAATCACATCGATTCGTGAGGCAGTAGTTCGCCTAACACACGAGCGATGTTATCATATACATTATGGAATGGAAAATAAAATATTTATATATTATATAATTACTCCATAAGTATAATTATGTTATAAATATAATATATAGACTTTATATCCACCATCATACCCAGCTGTGAGAAGTGGTAATGGAAAAAATAATGACATCGTTTCATGTGTTGGTATTCCATCGTACACATGAATGATGATTTTGTAAACCATTTCATGGAAGTGTGTGTGGTTTTAGGTCATAAAAGTAAAAAATATATCACTATATTGATGTTATTATATCATCATGGTATAAGAATAATTGCAGGAGGTCAAAAAATAAGTAAAATAAAGGCGCCCCTTAAAGAACATTAATTCTTCTTCAGGTATCCTCCTTAGGTTTTCACTAATGCCTTGAAAGGTTGGATTTATTCCAAAAATAAGGATAATAAGATTATGAGAGGTAATTTAGGAAGTTTATTGGGAATATATTGGTCAAAACAAATTCTTTAGAGGTGTGAATGAGTGGGGAGAGAGAGTCACCTTTTAAAGTTGAAGAGGGGGGCATTATTGTAAATAATCAAAAGTATTCTCTATTGGGGGTAAATATTGCATAAAATGTATCAAAAATTGATAATTAAAGGTTTTTATGGATTATAAGGTCTATAAAATCCTCCACCACACAATGAACAACATGTTTTAAAATTTTGTTCCTTAACTTCTAAGTTTCCCTATTTTTACCAATTTGGTTTTTCACTACGATAAATAATTTTCTACCCTAGGTAATTTATCATTTAATAATAAATTAAAGTGATCCTTATTAGTTAATTCATACCAATATATTATAAATATTAAATCTAATTTATAAAATAAAAATCCTATGTGTTTTGATAATTTATTTTAACAAAAGCTCGTGATCATGCAAAAACCATCGTTTTAACCTTGAATGCACTAACAAAGTTTTTATTATTTAGAGGTCATTATATTCATTATAAAAGTAAAATTGGTAAATTAATGGAACATATCTGATATTAATTTTCATATAAAAAATACTTGGCATAATATAGTATTTTTTTTGTAATTTTAAATAATCAAATATAATATAATTTATCATAAAATAGCATTAATGTCAATTTTGACATTATTAATTTAAATTTAATTTAAAAATATCAATACAATTATGGAATTAAAATATATTATGTTAAAACCTATATAAAATTATATATTAATATAGAAAAATAATTTAATACAATAATTCATTCAATTTACTTCACTTTTATAATTTTTAGTACTAGTTTTTTTATTTTTTTATTAACTAAATAATTATTATGTGGGTATTTCTTAAGTATTTTAATTAGATATTCATCTCTAAAAAATAAATATAAATTATCTTGATAAAAAATTATTTTTTATTTCAAAATAATATGTATAACTGAGCCAATTTTGTTTTCCCAATCACAAGTCATTATAGATATTAAAAGGAAGAAAAGTTTTTTTTTGTATTTTCCTTTACTTAAATTTTTATTTGGGTCAAATTCAAAGGAATGTGGTAATGAATTTCCATATTTAATTTAATTTTATGTCCACCATAAAAATAGATTCATTCAATAAAATTAAGATAATATTTTTAGACATTTTCACTCTTATCATTCTATTTTAACCCCTGGGTAAACCTTTTTTACTTTAACAATGATAATTAATTTTTACTACATTCACTATTCCATTTGGTCAAAATTTAAGTTTGATATATTAGACATTATAAATTACTCTAATTCAAACTATGGAATCCATTTTTTTATATTAAATTCATAAAGGTGTAAAATTATAATTTAAAATCAATCCTGTAGACATGACGAGAAAAGTGGTTTTTAAAGAGAAAACGATCAAAAGTTTAGAAAGTTGTTATATCCAATTTAATATGAAATTTATTCCGACAAACTAAATTGGATTAATATATATATAATTTAACTAATAATACTTTAAAACCAAATTTAAAATATAATTTAACTTTATAAATAAATAAAATGAAAAGGAATCTTTCAATTAAAATCTTGTATTTTTCACTATTCATCAAAAAATGAATTTTTCAGAAAAATACCCAAAAAATAACACCAAGATAATTTTGAAATTTATTTTTAAAAACTGAATTTTATTTTATCAAAATAATTTTATAAAATAGGAAAATTTTAGTTTTAAAATAAGTGTTCCATGAAAAGGTATCAAAACTACTTTCTTGAAAAAATATGCATTTTAAGAATAATATTGGATTTATTCTTATCTATTCTCTAGAAAAAATATAATTTGAATGTTAAAAAATTTATTTAATATATAATGTATAAATTTCATTAAAATAATTAACCATAATTTAGTTAGTTAATTTATTGACATAAAACACACTTATCCAAATAAAATTACTTTTTCAGAAAAATATTTCCATTTAATTTAAAAAGGGTTTTATTTTTATTTATAATTAATTGGTCACCATATAAGTAATTATATAAACATATTTAAACCATATTTTCATAATTTATTTAATCTTATTCATACCCGTCATTCCAAATTCTAGTTGATAACTATCATATTAAATAATAATATTTAAATAGTATGTCATGTTTGGTTTAAACTCAATGTTGCATTTAATGCAAGCTAAACTCATAATTATGTGTAATAAAATCTAAACTCAGTATTTCATGTAATGCAAGTTATATCAATGTTTTATTTTGCATATGTTATCAGACATAATATTCATCTTTTAAAATCTCTAGGCGTTACAAAGAATTACATAAAATATTACACGACTAAGATATTTACTATGAATTACTTAATATACTTATTTAGGTCTTTGGATTATAGACTAACAATTATTTTAGTCACTCGATCTTTCAAGACTCAGGTATATTATCTCAAAGTCTTGACACCTTTGTTGAATTTTTTATGGGGTAAAAAGGAAATTATTTGAGGCTATAGAGTATAGATCTCATGTTATTAATGAGTTCACAAGGATAATGGAACCCTATATATATGTGGAACAAGTAGATATAGTGGATCCTTATACAGTTCTTATCATAACTCTGAGACAGTCTTCTTATTTAGCTGCTCCAGAGCCTACACTTACCTCCTCTACCTCTACAAATTTTTTCTTTACACTCATTTTGGTTTCTTAGAACTTCATACCATTTTATAAGGGTATTTTGATTGTTGAACCTTCTAATCCTACTCCCAATCCTAATCTTGGACCTTCTATAGTAAAGTAAAAACATCTTAGATAGAATGATTATGATTATGATTCTGATTAAACTACATGATGGGGCACTTTTTGTAATTTTTTATTAGTATTAAACTTCTCTTAAATAAATAATATTTATTATTATCTTTAGTATATTATGTTATTAAAATTATATTTTGTACTTGTCTTTAATCATGTGTGTATATTTTTTTAATAAACCCAAAGGAGGATAAAATTTATATGGAGGTAAATTTTTAGTTTAATGTTTATGATCTAGTTATTATCTTGAAATAGAAACTATTTTAAGTTTTATTTCATTCTATTTTGGTTTAAATATATATCATTCTAGTATTTGAGATCATTAAAAATAGTAAAATTGTTGGATTAGTATAAAAATTATTCTTTAAAAGATCTAAAATCAGGTTTCTTTTGATTCTAAAAAAATATGTGTCTTATGAGGTTTGCATTCTGGTAAAAATATGTTATGCGGTAGATCGAATATGCATTACACTAGATCAATAATATGACTGGAAAATTGAGTTCATATATAAGAGGAGTGAACATGTGAATGAATGAAGAAACCTTGAATAAATTTTATAAGTATTAGATCGACTACGTGATGAAACCAAGATACTATATGGAAAGATATTGACCTTGAGGAATAAGTTGAAAAAATTCACAGTGTTGGAGTTACTACATGGAGAAAATAAAAATATTACCTAATGACTTCATCAACCATGAGAAGGGTTCCATTCGATTGTACTGACACTCAAAATTTATCAAAGGGTTGGATTGACTCCACATTGTATTTAACCAACTATGGCTACTCAACTAACCACGGATGAGGATTCAGTCAAGTCTCAAAGCTATCGCACCTTGAATCCAATTGACCACATGAAGTGCTGAGTTACCACAAGGTAATAATATCCAATAGACCATGCTTAAAGTACATATCTCTAATGGATTATTTTGACATTTAATGAGACTCATCATAGTAGTTAAAAATTATCATTATAAGGATTATTATCATTCAATGGATACTCTGGGAAGCTATTCTATAAATTATAGGATCCTCACTCATGCATAGTCGTAGTTATTTTAGTTCAATTTATACTTACTTTATAGTATACTAAAACACTATATTTTTAGGATGAAATTGAAAAAAATTAGAATAAGACCAAATTGGGGAAATTCACATTTAAAACTACCTTTAAATTGAGTTATGAATTATAGGGGTGGTTTTCAAAAACTTCCCCAAATATTGGTACTTATAACTTAATTAGAGGAATTTTTAAACTACCTTTAAATTGAGTTATGAATTATAAGGGGCTAAAACTCTCTCTAATTCAGTGTTAAATAGGGGCAGTTTTCAAAACCACCTCTATCATATGTACTTATAACTCAATTATAGGTTGTTTTCAACTACCTCTAAATTAGGTTACAAATTAGATTGGGTTAAAACCCCCTCTAAATTGCATGCGCCCAAATATTTTATTGTGAAATTAAAGGGGGGTTAAAACCCCTCTAATTTAACCTCTGGTAATTAGACCTTACTTTACCATCAGTTTAATAGAACCATCATTAAAAACATAGGGAAGACACATTAGCGGTGGTTATGTGTCATGAACCCCTCCCTCAAAAGATACCCCTCATAGATTGGTAATAAATAAAGGGAGATAATGTCCTCCAAGTCCCACCTCTAGTAGGCCTCGGGGTGGAAACCAACACCAAGGGTATACAATATCACAAAATAGGAGGCATTTACCTTTTTAAGAAAACAAGATTAGGAGATAAGATATTCCATCCCAAAACAACTCCATGTACTATATATATAAAAGAAATCCAAAAAATTTCCCACGTGCATATTTGAAATACATATGTTACAATATAATGAAAATAAAAAGTAAGTAACCAAAACAAGGCTAAGCAGTGCACAACCACTATCCCCAGACCTGAGCTAGTAAGGTCCAGAACCATCCAAATAATCCTCCTGGAAACCTGAAAATAGTTTTATATACATAGGGTGATCATATAAGTATACTTAGTAGGAAATCCAAAGTCTATTGTGCACAATTGATAGAAGCATACTAATGCTCCCCTGAGAAAATATCATAACCCAAAAACACCTAACAAGTTATACTATCCACCCCAACCTCACCAAGGCACACTCACCAAATAAATCAAGTCATGTTAAGTAAAATAGTGCACATCGATGATAGGTTACCCTACACCACTTTCCCAAAGATTATCCACTCTCACACCCTAACGGAAAACATCCTGGATCTCCCACCTCTTCTAAAAGTTCCACATCATAACCCGCCCACACACACCTGGGCCTCCTAGATAGTCCCATCACCTAGGAAAATGAAACTCATCACATCCTTCCTGTACACACATGGTCCTCAGAATAACATCACATTTCACTCACACACACCTAGGCCACATACCACATCACATCCCGAAAACACCTGGAAAAGCACAACACATCTCATCCCGAAGAAAACTGGGAAAACACAAGTCATATCATCCCAAAGACACCTGGGAAAGTACAACTCATCTCAACCTGAAGACAAATGGGAAAACACAACTTGTCTATACACACTTGGGCCCCACAAACCACAGCCTGGTCGAAGAATCATGGGTTATGACCACTTAGAAGAGTGAGCAAAGAAGAGTGGGTGGCCATCCATCCATCCTCCCACCAGCATGTTTGGGAAAGATACCCTCTCCCGTGATGATGGGGTGTTTATCACGTAGTTCTAAACAAGGGCGGGATGCATATAGAAATATAAAAGGGAAATATAAGTATATATATAATACCAGACACTCCTTACCAACCTATAGGTTCTCAAAAAACAACTATCTCACAAAAACTACCAACTTCGATCCTACCTCTAAATGAAAAAACACACAATCATCCCCAAAATAAATTCAAACCCCCATCTAATTTAATTAACCAAATTCTCATTATTTATTAAACTATCCATTTACTCATTCCATCACTATCCAAGAAACTACCAAGTATAGCACACAATAAGCAACACACAAAAATCCACAAATATGAATAAGAACCATGGTAAAATTAACCCATATCACATTACTATTTGTTTAACACCCATTCATGACACAACATACCGACCCTGAGATATGAGAAAACTTTCTACATGTTATTAATAGTGAAGCACCCATTCCAACCATTGACATAATCATTCTTCAAATTCATTCTGCCCAATCCATCATATCACCAAAGAAAACCCCCAACTCATAGCATAACCAAATCACAACCCCACAGCACAAAAACTCCCATCCATTATATAATCAATTAATCTCTCAACCTATGATTCCATTACAACACACCAAACCCATCAAATCTATCAACACAAACATAGCATAACCCAATCACAACCTCGCTGCACAACAATTCCCATCCATTCTATAATCAATAAATCTCTCAACCTGAGATTCCATTACACCACCCCACATCACACAGTCGTACCTAAAATCCCACTACAACACAAGTCATAAAAACCCCACACACAACACACCACGTCATGAACCAAGACAAGGCATATTAATTTTTAACAAGGCATTCCTCACTCAGTTTCCACTTGTTAATTTAGGGGTTATCACAGAAATAATTTGATCCAGGGGCATCCATTTATTAGTTGAGTGTACATGGTTAACAGATTCCATGTATTTGTTTGATGAGAAGCAAACAAACTTGAATTCATAAACATTCTATATGCAACCAAGGATCCCCAATGGCCACGATTTTCAGTGGGAATATATCCCATAAAATTCACAAAATTAATCAAAATATCGATAAAATAGTACGATCATACGTCACTTTCCCCAAACCCTATTTATTAATTTGAAATCAATTATATTATACTTATTGAATTAGATTAAACTATATTCATAAGGATATATTCATACACCCACCCCACAAGATACGCAATTGAGAGAGATGAAGGAAAACCTACTTGGAAGAAAAAATGATCACCACTTCCTTATTTCACCAAAGCAGGGGGTGTGCATGCAACACAAAGAAACTTTGTAAAAACACAATCCAAAGGCTACAATACAAGTTAATGACTCCTTGAGGAAGAAATATTTGGGTTGTATTGCATCAAGAGAGATAGAAACGCATAAGGAAGAGAAGATCTCAACTTTAGAAAGGCCAGATCCTAAATCAATGGTAGAAATAGTTTTTAAAATCCATTAAAGGAGGATATTGACTGAGACCATTTGGTTTGGAAGTCAATAGAAGCTTCATGTTTTTTTGAAGATAGATATGATTTGAAATGGATCAAAAAACCATTAAACACGGTTTTAAATTCATTTAACGTCAAATAAAATATTAAAGGGGTGAAACTGTAAGAAACTAAAAAAACTAGAAAAATGGAAAAGTGTTGGAAATGACTCACCGTTAGATGAGTAACTAGTGTGAGTCACTAGTGTGAATCACTGGTGTGAGTCACCATTATGATAACTACCAATGCAAGTCATCAGTGCAATTCAATGTTTTGAATCACCGATCCTGACTCATCGTTGGATGAGCTACTGTTGGGTGAGCTACCATTGGGTGAGCTACCATTGGGTAAGATATCTTCATGACCCACCATTGCGACTCACCATTGCGAGCTACTGGTGTGAGTCACCATTGCAACTCAGTGTCGTGACCTACCGGTGCAGGTCAATGTTGTGAGCCACCAGTGTGATTCACTATTGCGACTCACCATCGCAACCTACCATCAGTGACCTACCGTTGGAAACCTAGAATTTTGGAAAACTCTTCAAATGAGTCACTATAACCTCTTAAAACACATCAACCACTGGTTTTTCACAAATTAATGGATCGGAGAGATCCAGACCATTACATTAGATACCTATCAAACTATTCAAACCCTCAAGAATCCAAATCTAATCCAATAAAAAAAAGGGGTCCAAACATACACCCCTTGGGATACCTCTCAAGGATCCCACTACACTTTAAACACTTTTATCAAACAAAAACATCAATTTACAATGATAAACTACCTTGCGTTTCTCAAAATAAGGAATGAAACATTAGCATCCAAGAACACCTCCTCTGACATCTTCTAACCCAAACAACCACAAGGCACACCACACAAGCACAACAACCAAACTGTCTGAACACATAAACTAGGGAATTATATCCCTAATGTCAAGATATTATCTTCTCTAGGTGGAAATGACTCACCCGCATGAGTTTAATCTCATTGTTATTAATGCATCTCACTTAGAAATCAGGTCCTACTATCTTCACACCTCAGGACTTTATCACATATTATAGAATAAGGAAACAACTCATCTAATAACAAACAACGTTTAAACATTACATCAAAAAGGAAAAACAGATTAAGACAAAACATAGAACAACTCTATGTAATAGGCATGCATCTGCATTTCTCGCTCCCAAGTACTCTCCTCTAGGCCACCATGCATCCACAATACCTAAACCAAAGGAATGGTTCATCCATACATCACCTTCTCTCAATGATCCAGAATCTCTATTGGTCGTTCCACATACGTCACATCATCTTCGATATCCAACTCTCCCCAGTAAATGACTGGAGAGTCATTGCAAAGATACTAAAAGAGTTGAGAGACGTGAAAGACGTCATGGATCCTCTCCAACTATGGTGGCGGGGCCAAATAGTATGCCACCTCGCCAACTTACCCCAACACCTTGAAGGGTCTGAGGAACTTGGTAGAAATCTTACTCCCTCTACCAAAATGCCACTTCCCACATCGAGGGGAAACCATCAAGAACACTTGTTCCCCAACCTCAAACTTAAAGGGACTCCTGTGATTGGTATATGAATTTTGGCGGTCTTGTTCTCCTTTAATCCTCTCATGAACAAGGTGAACATTCTCTATTGTGCTTTGTACTACCTCTGGGCTAAGAACAACTATCTCCCCAACCGCTGTCTAACACAAAGTTCAACAACATGGTCTTCTATATAAAGCTTAAAATAGAGTCATGACAATGGAAGAGTGATAACTAATATTGAAATAAAACTCTAACTAGGGAAGGTGTTGTACCCAAGAGCCTCTAAAGTCCAAATCACATGCTCTCAACATATCCTTCAGTGTATGGATAGTCCATTATGTCTTCCAATATATAGGAGGGTGGAAGGCTGTCTTGAGGCATAGCTGAGTGCCAAAAGCATGCTACAATCCCCTCTAGACTCTTGAGGTAAAACATGTATCCTGATCCAATGAAATGGATCTCAAAACTCTGTGAAACCACACCACTTCATCCACATACCTCATGGTTAAGGCATCCACTATGCTCGAATCCTTCATCACTAAGAAGGGAGATGATTTCATCAACTGATCCACTACTACCCTAATATCATCATAGCCTCCCTGAGCCTGTGGTAACCTATGATGAAATACATTGAGATGTAATCCCACATCCACTCAGGGACATCTAAGGGCTAAAAAAACCACTGGGAACATGGTTATCATGCTTCACCTACTAAAACACTAATAATTTCACCAAAAACTCTACCACTTCCTACTTCATCCTAGGAAACCAAAACTACATACTAAAGCCTTGATACATCTTGGAAAATCCTAGGTGAACCTCTAAGGGTGAGTTATGAAACTCACAGATGACTCCCTTACACATATACACTAAAATAAAATAGGCTTCTGTGAAACAACATCCAATTTTGACCATCCTCTAACCACCCATCAGGAGAATCACCATAGTCAATGTGATCACGCATCACCTCTGCCTTTGAGTATCTCCACTAAGACTCCTCCTCCTAATACATAAGAGGAGATTTCACTATTATCTGAAATAAATAGCCTCTACCACTGTCTACCATGTATCCAAGTTCAAGGATTCCAACTCCTACAATACCTTCTATGTGTTTGTAGATTCCTAAAAAACCTCCTTCTATGACTTCCTACTCAAATCATCATCCTTGACACTCCCCTTTACTAAGGTGTATGATATCTCAAAATCACAGTCCTGAAGAAAATCCATCCACCTATGCTATCGTAGATTCAAATAATTCTAGGAAAAGATATACCTCAAACTCTTGTGATCTGTGAAGATCATAAATCAATCCCTTGTGAGGTAATGTCATCAAAAATTTAGTGCAAACATGACCGTCTTTGTCTCTAGATCATGTGTGTAATATTTATGTTTATGGGAACATAATTTCATGGACCCATAATAGATCACTACCTGTTGTTTCATCAAGATGCATCCCAAACCCAGATGTAAAGCATCACAAAACACCTCAAATATCCCTCCTTCCTTAGAAAACTAGATCACATGATCACTAACCAACTTCCCCTTCAGATAGAAAAACTCTACATGGAATTTCTTTCTTCTCATAGAAGCTTGTTCTTTTCTGGTCAAGGTTGTCAATAGAGCTACAACTCAAGATAAATCTGGTACAAACCTTTGATAATAGCCTGTGAGACCAAGAAAACTATGAAATTCCACCACATTCATGGGTGGTACCCAAGAAAATACTAATTAAACCTTTGAAGGGTCAACTACCACACCCTTATATGACACCACATGTCTGAGGAAACACACCTCTCATGTCCAAAACTTACACTTGGACAAATTTCAGTAGAGATAGTGGCATCAAAGAAATTGTATGACAGTCTTGATATTCTTGGTATATTCCTCATCTGACTTAGAGTAGATCAAGATGTCATCGATGAATAGGAAGACAAAATAGTCTAGGAACTCAAAAAAAAAATAGAGTTCATAAGCCCCATGAACGTGTAAGGTGTGTCTGTAACACTAAATGGAATGACTACAAGCTCAAAGTTCCCATACCTACTTTTGAAAGCATCCTTTAGGACATCTCTCTCCTTTACCCTCAACTAGTGATATCTAGACTATAGATCGATCTTAGAAAACCAAATCACCCCTCTTAGGTGGTCAAAAAGATTATCTATCCCTGGGAGAGGGTAACGATTCTTAACTGTCACCTAATTTATCCTCCTATAGTCTATAAAAAACCTCATACCACTGTTCACCTTCTTTGAGTACAAAACTAGAGAACCCCATAGAGACACACTAGGCTAGATAAATCCCTTCATCGTCAGATCATCAACTTGAATCCTCAACTCCCATAACTAATAAGGGTTCATCTGATAAGGATCCATTGAAATTTGAGAAGCATCGGAATGTAAGTCTACCCCAAATTCAATGTCACATCGAGGGGGCAAAGTCACAACCTCCATTGGAAACAAATCCAAGAACTCCCCAACAACTCTGGGAACCTCCACCATCCCAACATATTCTGATTCCACTGACAGCTCATCCAACAAGGAAAGAAGAGTATCTTTATGCTGACTGCCCACATGACAACTCCACTCACCAAGAAAAACCACATGCCAGCCCTCCACATATGAAAATAGGACTTTTCTCCGGAAGCAGTCGATGACAGCATGCATGGAATACAACTAGTCTATACCAATAATGAAATCACAAGGTTTCATCTATAGAAAGAATAGATCCCCAAAGGACTGATTCATTCCCATCATTAGTCTACATCCCTTGTACATGTCAAACAAGATGGTCTGACCACTAACTGGCATACTCAACACCAGGGGAACGGGAAGCCTCTCTATGTCTAGTCCCAAATCATGGGCCAGAGAGGTTTTAGAAAAGCAGTGATATCTCCCCTAAACATAGCATGAGCCTATTTTCCCTACTACTGAAATGGCCTAGCATCTAACTAATGCTAAGGCTAGCACGGAACATGTCCACCTTCACCAAAATAAGCTCAAGTAACCACTTGGAACTAGTTTGGAAGATTTACATGAACCCCAAAAAGTAAACACATAGGTCCCAATCCCAAGGGAAGGCATGAGGACCAGAAGGTAAAAATGGAAATTGCTGAGGTCAACTCCCTGCTGGTCGAAACCTAGATTGCCCTAGTGCCTGAGACCTAATTTTTGTAACCCTACCTCCAAAAGAACCCTTTTGAATCCCCTCTCATGGTAGACCTCCTTGTGAGTGCATTTTTTTTAATAAATTCCACCATATTCTGAACATCCAATTATGTCAGCAATGTAAATGGATTAGCTATGTACTGGATAGAAGGTAGAAGTGCCTCCACTAGGTGTCTCACATGAGACTCCTCATTTGGAATGAGATCCAGGGAAAAAATGAGATCATTGAACTTAATACTCTTCTCCCAAAACAACATACTCCCCTACTAGAGGGAGAGTAACTCCTACCTCTTCTCATCCTTCATAGTTTATGAAAGGAATTTTTCTCAAAACTCCTTCTCAAAATCGACCCACAGAACGTCAACCTCCTTTCTCTCCCCCAGGAATAGTGTCCACCACTGACACACAGCTCCCTGAATCCGGATCATAGCCAAAGTAACCTAGTAATTAATTGGATCTCAGATCAAAATAAAGGTGATATCTACCTCCTTAATCCATATCTCCATATCCATGTATAAAACACTACACTCATACTTCCACAAGGCCTACTACTAGAAAGCACATAACGTTCTCTAACATTGGTCATCCTCCTCCACTGGATCAACCCTCCCCCGATCAAACAGATCAGCCTTCTGAGCCTCAACTACCCAAGCCACACGTGGATGATGACCTGGTTCCATAGCTAAAAAAGTTGAACAAGGAGTTCATAAGCTCAGGTAGTATAGATGTTTATTTAAGATTCATTTTACTCATTTAACTCATTTATTTATCCATTTAAAAAATTTTAAAACACCTTAATGAAAAAATAAAACAAGTCATTATAATGCATGTACCTTTCCTAGGGTCTCTACCTTGCAAGCGGTGTAGCCTCACTTGGTTTTTTATAGGCTTAGAGTCCTTGTATCATATCACAAGGGGCCTTAAAATCCTGTGTCCTAGTCGGTCTTCCTTGGACCATGTCACATTCCAAGATCATCTAACATTTTTCCCTACCAATACCATGAAATAATCATTATGCCTAACTCTAAACTCCATCCTATTTCTCAACCATCTCCTCTGATACCATTATGTCATGACCCCCTCCCTCCAAAGACGCCCCTCCTGGACTGGAAAATAACAAAGGGAGATAATGACCCCCGAGTCCCACCTACAATAGGCCCGGGGGGTGGCGACCAACACCGAGGGTATATAGTCTCAAAAAATGGGAGACGTTTCACTTTTTAAGAAAAAAAGATTGGTAAATAAGATGGTCCATCCAAAAACAACTCCAAGTACTATATATATAAAAGAAATTCAAAATACATACCACATGAATGTTTGAAATACTATTGTTACAAATACAATGAAACTCCAATGTAAGTACCAAAAACAAGGCTAAGTAGTGACATGACAATTTTCCCAATGCTTGATCTTGTAAAGTCCAGCATGGTCCACATAATCCTCCTGTAAACTTGAAAACAATTTAAAATATGTAGTGTGAGCATACAAGTATACTTAGTAGAAAAAGCCAAAGTCTCTTGTGGACAAGTAAGAGAAGCATTCTAATGATCCTATAGAAAACTCTAGAACCCAACAGCACCTAATAAGGTATACTAGCCACCCGAACCTCATCAAGGAACACTCCCCAAATAATGAAATTCAAGTAAAGTAATATAGTGCACATCGATGACAGGGTACCCCGCACCACTTTACCACTGATTGTCTGATCTCACACCCTAGAGGAAAATGTCATAGTGCTCTCACCTCTTCCAAATTTTCCATATCACAACCCACCCACATACACCAAGGTCTCACAGCTAGTCCCATAACCTAGGAAAATGAAGATCGTCATATCCTTCCCACACACAACTGTCCTCAAAACCACATCACATCCCTCCCGTAGACACCTATACCACATACCATGTCACATCCCAAAAAAATGGTAAATCACAAAACAACTCATCTCGAAAACACCAAGGAAGACACAACTCATATCATCTTGAAGACAAATTGTAAAGAACAAATCATCTCATCCCAAAGACACCTGATAAAACACAACTCACACGCACACACCTGGGGCCCACAAACCATAACCTTCTCAAAGAATCATGTGCTATCACTACCTGGAAGTGGGTGCAAGGAAGACTGGGTATCCATACATCCATCCTCCCCCTAAGATGTTTAGGAAATACAACCTCCCTGATGAATATGGAGGTGTTCAGTACGTATTACTCAACTAGGGTAGGGTGCATGTAGAAATCATGAAGGAAAATATAAGTATATATAGATATAATATCAAACACTCATGTCCAACCTATGGGTTCTCAAAAAAACAACCAGCTCATAAAATTTCCAACTTCACTGATACCTCTAAATACACAGCCACACAACTATCCAAAAAATCAATTCATACACCCCTCCAATTTAATTAAAAAAATTCTCATTATTTATTAAACTATTCATTTATTCATACCACCACTATCTGATCCACTACAAAGTATATCACACATTAATCCACACACCAAAATTCCCACAGAGGAAGAATAACCATAGTAAAATTAAACTGCTTCACATTACTCTTCATTTAACACTCATTCATGACATAATATACCAACACTGGGATACGGGAAAACTTTATACATGTTATTAATGGAGAAGCACCCATACGAACCACTTCCAAAATCATTCTTTAAAGTCATTCTGCCCAATCCATACTATCACCAAAGAAAACCCCCAATTCATAGTCACACCCAGCAACATATATCATCACAATCATTCTTGGCATCCCTACTACATAACCACACCACACCCATCAGATATAGTAACACAAACATAGAACAACCCGATCACATCCCTGATCCACAATACTTCTCATCCATTCCACAATCAATCAATCTCTTAACCTAAGATTCCATTACACCACCCAAACCACCCCACATAACAAAAACGTGACCACAACACCACTACAACACAAATAAGAACAAACCCACACATATCACACCACTGCATGAACCAATAAAAGTCATATTTATATTTAAAAAGTCATTCCCCGCTAAATTACCACTTGTTAATTTATGGGTTAACATATAAACAGTTTGATCCTAGGTAATTCATTTATTATCTGAGTGTACCTGGTTATCAAATTCTATGTATTTGATGAGAAGCAGACAAAAATGCATTCATTAACATTCTATATGCAACCAATAACCCCCAATGGCCATGATTTTCAATATTCATATAGTCTATATAATTCACAACATTGATCAAAATATCAATAAAAATGTATGATCATACATCACCTTCCCTAGCCCCTGTTTATTAATTTGAAACTGATTCGATTATATTTATTGAATTGGATTCAACTATATTCACAAGAGACATTCTTACACACACCACTCATGATACACAATTTAAAGAGATGAAGGAAAACCAACTTGGAATAAGAAGCGAACAACACTTCCTTGTTGCGCTAAAGTAGGCAGTGCATGAAGTAAGAAGAACCTCCAAGAAAAATGTGATCCAAAGGCTACAACAAAAGTTCATGAATCCTCAGGGAAGAAAGTTTCAGGTTATCTTACACCAAGATAAAGGTAAATGCATAAGTAAGGGAAAATCTCAACTTTATAAAGGTTAGATCCTAAATCAATAGAAGATAGAGTTTTTAAAATCCATGAAAGGAGGATCTTGATCGATACCATGAGGTTTGGAATTAAAAGTAAGCTTCATGTTTTTTTGAATATATATATTATTCTAAACAGCTCCAAAAAACATTAAACAAGGTTTTATAAACTCATTTTATGTCAAATAAAACATTAAAGGGGAAAACTGTAGGAAATTGAAAAAACTAGAAAAATGGAAAAGTGTTGGAAATTAATCACTGTTAGATGAGTCAATTGTTTGAGTCACCATTCAGAGAGATATTAGTGTGAGTCACCAATGTGAGTCACCATTGTGACTCACTGGTCCTAACTCCCCATTGGATAAGCTACTATTGGGTGAGATATTGTTGGGTGAGCTACCATCACGAATCACCATCCCGACTCACCATCACGACTCACCGTTGTGAGATACCGGTGTGATTTACCAATATGACTCACCATTGTGACTCACTATCAGGACCTACTATTAGAAAACTTTAATTTTTTTAAAATCTTGAAATGAGTCACCATGGCCTCCCAAAACACTTCAACTACTGGATTTTCACAAAAGTAATGGACCATAGAGGTCTGGGAAATTACATTATGGCTAATCACTAATATTATATTTAGTGGGGTTTATAACCCCCTCTAATGAAATTTATAATACCCTCTTATAGGGGCATTTTTTTAGTGACTTCTTATTTTAATCCGTCATTAAAATCATTTTCACTTAAATTATGGTAATTAATTTTTACTATTTTCACAACTCATTATTACCAAAAATTAATTTGAAAATATTATATAATATAAATTATGATGATTCCAAATATGGAATATTTTTTCAAATTAAATTCATAGAAGTGGAAAAATTCAATTTAAAATTAAACTCATAGATGCGTCGAAAAAAAATGGTTTTTTCATGGAAAAACTTTCAAAAGTTTAAAAAGCTTTTATATCATAGTTAAATATGAAATTTATTAAAAAGACCTAAATTAGTTAAATTTTAATAAAATTGAACTTATTTTACTTTAAAAATAATTTAAAATATAATTTAACTTTGTAAATAATTTAAATGAAAATACAGTTTTCAACAAAAAATCAGTATTTTTTACTATTCATCAAAAAAATAATATTTTCATAAAATTATCAAAAATTAACCCTAAGATTATTTTGACATGTAGATTTAAAAAAAAATTAGTTTCTAAAATGATTTTAAAAAAAGTGGTAAAAAATAATTTTAAATTATACGTGCAAAGCATGACAAAACTGCCTTTTAGAAAAATATACTTTTTTCACAAAACATCTCTTTTTCTTTGGAATGATTGTTATTTTATTTATAATAAATATATAAATATTTAATTTATTTTATAGATATAAAATCCATTTTATTTTCATAATTTATTTGGTTCTATTCTTACCTATCAACTTACCTGTTACGTTATATTGGTCATGTTTAAATAATAATATTTTATGGGAGTATCATCTTTCATTTAAATATGGTGTTACATGCATCACAAGATATCAAATATATTGTTTTTATTTTAAAATAAATTTATTTTAAAATATCAAGTTATTTTATTCTACCCCCTTAAATAATTTTCATCCTCGTAATTTATTCTATATGTCGATAATCATGGGTTTTACATTTCAAAATACCTTTCTTGAAATCACATATCCTGAAAAGGGTTAATAAAATATCCTAGAAATAATAGAGAGAGGGAAATATAAAGGTCATTCAGAATAATCACATAACTAAGTTTCTAAGTGGGCATACATTGTTGTTGAGTGAAGATATAGACATCTAAAAAAGCATAAATAATTATCGAGGGTGATAGAGATTATTGATCAAAAGAAAGTGAATGATCACAAACATATTAATCTATCATGAGTTAAGTGACCATTTGATTCATCAGATATAAACGTAATAGTGTAACATTTTTGTTTCAAGATCCTTTTTCCTAGAGTTGAAGGATCCTTTTACCATCTAGATAAATAAAATAAAGAAATATACTTACTTAACAATTATAATTTCTCTCATTAATCATTTCCATCACAATCTCATCTTTTGTCCAAATGATGAGTATACAAGAAGAATTGTGCATGCATGAAGAAATAAAATTAACTTTTAACTAGTCATAAGATCCATAAAATAATAAGAATATATACCTCATGTCTTTACTAAAACCAAATTATTATCATAATATATCCAATAACACACAAATTTAAATGTAATCTATTTAATAAATAGTTAACCTTAAGAGTCATCCAAAATATGTATAACTAAATTAAAACTCCATAAATTTATAAGGAAGTTCACTATATCAACATTAGATTCCCAAAACAATATAATTTTTCTCTTAATGTCACATTGAAAATATGTGGATACCTTTATCATCATAAAACCTTAATGAAAACATGCATTCTTCCAAAAATAAAGTCTCACATTATTGAATATATTATATAAATCCAAGCATATAGTAAACTCCAGCAAAGATAACATAAACCATAAAATCACTAATAAATTTCAATGTCACCAATACTGTCCAATAAATATATATTTATTATTATTATCTCAATATCAATAACATATTAAGTGTTATCTTCCCTAAATCATGTGTTTTACAATAAGATCAATTTTCCACTGAATCACTTTTATTGGTATCATTCAACATGTTTCTTCATGTCCTTATAGAAAAAAACTACAGTATAATCCTTGTATGTTTTACGATTCTTATAATGATAATATCATTAATAAAGTAATTTTGTAATAAAATTCTTGAATCCAAATACATAGACATGTTAATCAATCCACTTCATTATTAAACCATTTACTATACTTCGTTATCTTTTTCCTTAATACCTACTTCCTTTCATATGTCATTTTTATTCTATTAATAATCATAAATATAACCATTACTCATACATCCTTGCTCATTACATCCATTAGACTCCACCCTTGGACATTGATTTTTATAATTCCCATAATTTCTGTATTTAAAACATTCAATTGTTGATGATACCTTAGGGAGACCATTATTATCATACATTGGGTCAACCAAACTTTTTATTTTACCTCAATAATTAATTTCTCTGTATCCTTATTTTACACACCAAAAACATATTTTTATTCCTCAAAGACATTGACTTTCTCATTTCTTCCCATATTATTGACATATATAAAACTGAATCTTTTTTCCTCCATGGTCTCCACGACTTGATCTCTCAGTGAACTCCACCCTCCTCTACTTTGGTGAGTTTTAGATTTAGTTAAGGTGAAAGTCTTTAATCATATATCAGGATAAATTATTAGGAAAAATCATATTATCCTTCATCCCATTCATCATCCCATTTGTTTTCTCATAAACATGTTATCTATCACATTCAATGTTAACCCAGTTCATTTTAGTTCCCACCATTGTCTAAAACCAAAAAGCGTAGTGTAAGAAAAAATAATCATATTCGGAAACCACATAATCATGAAAAATCATTTATATGTTATCTAAATCACGAACACTTATTTTCAATCTAATAAACCTTAGGTTTAATCTAATTTCATTCATGGTCATTATCTATTTAAAACCTTTATAATGGTTTACAAAGAAAATGTAAATTAACCAAAGAATATCCCCTGAGAGTGTCAAACCAAGTGCATTATAAGTAATATTTTCATGTACCAGTTAATGCTTAGGTCAATAATAAATTACCTTTTTTAGAGTTATTACCCCTAGGTACATATTTTCCAGAACTATGCCCACTTATAGTATCTAAATAAGTATGTATTACTTAGAAAACCCACATAATATCTACCTTAACAAAACATTATGATGTTCTTATATAATTATCATCAATGTATATCATAGGGTTGTTTTCCCTAATCTACGTTTTCCTAAATCTAGTTCCCAAGGTTTTTACTAAACTTCTTCTGATATCAATTGTAAATATCTTAGCCCTAGTAGCCTAGAGTCAGTGGTTACTTTATTATATTGGAATAAGATACAAGGAATCACATCCTAAAGGACCAAATAGTTTAGTAGTATTTGTAAACTATATACATACTTTAATCTCATATTATGATTGAAAACATAAAATAAAACATAGTATTTTCTTTTATATCGCCATTAATCCCCTTAGCATGTCCCAACATATCAATCACAAAACACTTCCTAATATCCTAAGGAAAATAAGACATACAAAAGGTGTGAGCTCAGATTCTTAGTAAGGTTACTTGTATAGCATAATCTATTAGGAATAAATAATCATAATCAATATATAAAGGTAAATAACTAAAAAAATCCATTTAAACAATAACTATATCATAATATCGAATGAATATGGGATGATAAAATAAATCCATATAAATAATTACATAACATTGAAACTTATCCTTGGATATTCTAACTAATCAAATAATAATATGGAAATAATAACTAATCTTATAATGAGGGAATTAATAATGTCATATATAATAAACATATTGTTAATACCTTTCATTATACATTTTAAAATAATGGGTAAGAACCTATTTAATTAGGATAAATGATTTGCCTTGTTAGAAATACCAATGTATCGAGGGGCTATGTAATTTTGGGGGTCACTCATCACTTAATAATTCAAATTCATTCCTCATATGAAAGGGTTGAAACATAATCAACAAAAAATCATATTGAAAAATTGATATATGAAATGTTAATACTTACTCCAATCAATAAGTATAATCATAAACCATCTAGAGTAATATAGTGAATGATAATAAAAGTGTACATACCTAGTCAAACTGATAATAAACCATTCAGAGAAATAATAAGGATGGTATAAATAAAACATACCATAGTGTATCATAATCTCAATAAAGGGTTGATGTCATTAAATAATATAAATACCATAAAATTTTCATTAAAACATATTTGAGGAAAATAACCTTTTCACTTAAAAAATATTTTTAAAACTAGAAGTTCAAAAAAAAATTGAAAATAAATTTTTAAAATTATAAATTAATCTTTAAAACATGATTTTAGTTAGTTTTTTTCATTTCATGCACTTTAAAACAAATATTCCTTTCACATTTTTAGTAAAATCCAGACAGGTTTTGTTTGGAAATGACATGAAGATTGCTTTGAAAACATTTTGTAAAAATTAAAACATAGGTAGAAATATATAAAAAATCATTTTTAAAATGTTAAAAACAATTTTTAAAACATTTTTAGAAAACATATATTTGTAATAAAAATTATTTTTGACTGAAAAGATAAATAATGTTATTTTTTCTTAAAAATATTTTCTCAATCATTTTAAGTACTGTAAAGAGGTGAAATGGTAAAATTACATGAAAAGTTAATTAATAACCTTATTATATGACAATATATTGGGTTTAATATGGAAATACCAAATAATTCTTCTAATTTAGACTTAAACATAAACAATCTCAAATAAAGATGAGATTGTAAAATTAACCCTTGCCACTTTGGTAACTTTATGAATCACAGGCCACATAAAATAAATAACATAAAATTAAACATTAAATACCATGAATATAAATATATAAATTATATAAAATATCAAAGGGGTATTATATAAACCCAAAAAAATAAGTGGTAGATATGTAATATGTCTCATGAAAGTAAAAGCGAGGCAAGAAACCCTTACCCCAGGTTTGACATCCTTTGTATGTATCTGAATATCCTATATAGTAAATATAGTTTTATTATACATATATTACAGAACCAAAATCATACATATAATATCTTATATGGTTCAATTTTATTTTTTTATCACCCATTTATTAACATTTTTTTGTTAAAATCACTATTTCTAATGATAATTGCTTCATTTTTCATATTTGTTTTGGTTTGTAAATTTTTGTCCTTTTACTTTGATCATGGTTCTATAAAATAAAAAATGTTAACCAAGGTATAAATATTATATATATTCATTATATATTTATTTATAATAAACTATAAAAGTTATATATAGAAAATAGATTACACCATTCATGAAGACGGTATGTCGTACGTACGCATAAACGTTGTTTCCATTTTATCGATGGATGGAATAAAAAAATATAAATAAAATTTTATAGAATAATTATTATTTTATATATAGAATATATATTAATAAATTTCATATTTATTATCATCTATGTAAAAATAAAATGAAAAACATTTCATGTCACGACCCCCTCCCCACAAAGTGTACCCCTCCTAGGACGGCAATGTGGAAAGGGAGATAATGACCCCCGAGTCCCGCCTCCAGTAGGCCCCGGGTTGGCGACTACCACTGAGGGTATAATAAACACACAAATTGGAGGTGTTACCCTCTAAGAGAACACATGCAGAAGAGAGAGATAAGATAGACACCAACCAACTCCAACTCAGAACTAAATTATAAAAGAAACCCAAGTACATATATTAAATGTAATGAAAAAGTACTACAACTGAAAGGGAAAACTACAAGTACCCAAAAGAAAGTAAAAACAACTGCAACCACAAGCCCGAACAACTCCTACAACCCCAAGCTAGTAGAAACCAGCTTGTTCTCCAACCTGCTCTAAGTGACCTGAAAAACAGTTTATATATACGTAGGGTGAGTATAACAGTATACTCAGTAGGATCCTCCTCGAAGCCTCTCATGCAAAGGTAAAGAAGGCATGATAAAGCACAGTGAACAACATGTGAAACTAACACATCACCTAAACATGTATACTAAGTTCCCAACCTCACCATGGATACTCTCACCAAGTAACGCATACATCAATATATCATATAATAAAGAATATCAAGGGTGAACCTCTACTACTTCCCCACTGGTTTTCCGCTTTTCCCCAAAGACATACGTCCTGTTCATCTCTCTCCAAAGGCTTTCTCATATAAACTTGGGCTAAGCTTGACAATATTCACCACGTGCACCACAAAGGCTTACTCTTAAACACCTGGGCGAAGCACCACACCATCCTCACAACCAAAAGTAACCAGGTAGTTTCTGGGAGTCACCACAGCTCGCGTAACATGTATCATACGTCGGGTATTACACCTCAATCCATTACAACCCATACACCGTGTAATGATTCTCAATCCATCACAGCCTATACACGTTACACCTATAGTAGTCCATAGGATACTATATCCAGAATATATGTGTGTGAAAAATACACAAGCCATTACAGCCCTCTACACACATATATGGGGAAAACTAACCGTTGTGCCTCATGGAACTAGTATCTACTAAGAAAAGAGAGAGGGGTCAAAGGGGGAAGTCATCCATTCATCCTCCCACCAAAATGTTGGGGAAAACACCCCCCCCCCCCAGGGCTCAGAATCCCCGGGGTGTCAGTTTCCCTTACTCATAGGGTGGAGTAGCGTATAGAAACACAAAAAGTACAGAATATATTATAACTCACAACCACACTATGGGCATAACCTAGTCTTAGACACAACTGCAGCTAACTTCTCTCGGACTCCAGGCTGCCACTTCTAAGACTAGGTATCCTATAATCACACAAATGTTTAAAGGGATTTATTAGATTACTTCCTTCCCTTTTTATTAATTCCACTGTATGTTAATTAATTCTTTATACATTAATTAACCATGAAATTTTTTTCACATTTAATCCCATTAACATCACATCCAAAAACCAATGTCCCTTCAAAATTTCTCAACCTCATAATTAAGTTCCAACAAACTCCAACCCCATGGGTTAATGTCATTTATTCAAACACTCATTACAGAATTACTTTCCCATATTCCCAGGCATTCTAGAAAAGAAACCTATGCTACTAAACATAAGGGGTATCAACAAAGTGAGTAGACGTACTACCCGTCGAGTATTTTCCACCTATAGCAAGAGCATATACCCATTCTCCCTTGAGAGGCTAAACACAGAAAGCACGTGGCATACCCCACATGTCTTTGCTTACTTCAGAAGAAGTGTAAGAAAGACTAGCTGCCTTGAGCAGTGGGGAAAAGTAAATCAGATAAACAACCAAGAATCAACAAACATCCAACAATCACATCCATCACATTCCATTATCCCAGGTGTCCTCCCTGACACCCACATGCATAAACTGATGCATCTCGCCACTTTAGGCGTCATCTACTGCCACAACCACAAGGCCTCACTTCCTCCACATATCAAAAGACCCCTCCAGGGCCACATCACAACACCCCTCCAGGGTCACAACACAACACAAGAAGCAGGAAAACAAACATTACAAAAATTTGGGCTCTTGGACCTTTAGCAAGGCATCTGGCCTTCAAACAACAAACACCAACAATCACATAAAATGGGATTTTAGCCCTAATTCACAATAAGAGGGTAACCCTGAACCCTTCATGTAACTCAATCAAGTTATTTAATCCATCTTGAATTAACAAATTCAATCTGTGACTTCCAACATCATGGACCAATTCAGTAAGCTATCACCGAAGATTAAACATTCTTACTATGCCAAATTTGATCAAAAACAAGTCACAATAAGAACCAGGTCTTCTTTCATGCCTCTTTATATTTATCCAACCAATTATCAATTAATTCTTACTTTAAATTCTTTATAAATTTCATCAAGAACCTCATGCTAACAAGAAAGGCATAGATATCACACTTATCTATCAAATCAAGAGGCAAACCGTTATCACGGTACAAAGAAACAACATGTGATCAAACCAATTCTTTTAATCCAGTTAAAGTATTTAATTAGGTCAATTCCATTGTGATCCAAAGTACAAATCATGATAACTCTACGATTGCACATAAACAATTAGAGAATCCATGAATCCCCTACCTCAAAGGTTTCCGAGGAAAACCACAACAGTCAGTGAATTCCCAAGAAACCAGATCGATTCACCATGAATCCTCCTTAGATCTCCTCTCCTAACACAAAAAAGACCAAATATCACCACAAACGACATCCACACAACTAGATCTACCCATAACATGTGTAGATCTAAGATCCTGAGAGAAGATTGGGGAGAATATCTTGGTATATCTAAGAAACCAAAAAAAAGAATCACATACCTCGAGAAACCAGCTTCGATTCGTGAAGGGAAGCCTCTAGATCGCCTCCAAAATGATTTGGAGAGGTTCTTCCACCTCCAAGGAAGGGTAATCCTAAGTTATGGCCGATTAGGGGCTTAAAATAGGTGATTAAAGGCAAAATGAGTTAGATCCACAATTTTAGGATCTAACTTTAAGTGCCTGCACGGTTAGTCCGCACGGTTTAACAAACTGTGTGCTAAATGTGCGTTAGCTTCTGCCTCAACTATCACTCCTCATGGTTAGTCCACACTATTCGACAAACCGTGCACTAACCGTGTGTTAGCCACTGCCTCCAAGACCAGCCTTGCACGGTTTGGCCGCACGGTTTAGAAAAAAATGCACCTCTCGTGCGAAGGCCATGACCCTTTAGATTTCCTTAAAAGTCCACCCCAATGCACCCCAAGCCACCTTGACCTTCCAGAACACCTCTAACACCATATTTTCACAAAGGAATGGACCAGAGAGGTCCGGGCCATTACATCAGATACCTCTCAAAACATTATCATCCTCGAGAATCCAAAACCCACCTAAAGAAAAAAAAAACGAACAGGGTTTGAACAACCACCCACCGAGATACCTCTCAAAAGAGAGAAAGCCACCAAAGCAACAAAGGGAGCCATCTCATAAACATGAAGTTTTCAAAACCAAATTAGCTACAACGATAAATGAAAAGAGTTAAACATCAAACAACTCTGGGTACTGAGCACGTATCTGTGACTCATGTTCCCAAGTACTCTCCTCTAGGCCACCGTGTCACCACAAGACACGAACTAAGGGGATGGAACGCCTGCACAACACCTTCTCCTTGCGGTCTTGGATCTCCACAGGTCTCTCCTCAAAGTTTTCATCATCATCGACATCAATATCTTCCTAATAGATGATGTGAGAGTCTTCATAAAGATAATGACGGAGCTGTGATACATGGAAAACATCATGTATCCGACTCATCTGAGGGGTGAGTGCCACTCGGTACGCCACAGCTCCAACACGATCTAACACCTCGAAAGCCCCAAAAAACCAGGGAGAAATCTTACTTCCATGGCCAAACCTTCACTTCCCATGATGGGGAGTCACCTTTAGAAACACATGATCCCCAATATTAAACTCTAGGGGCCTCCTCCTTTGATCGACATATGATTTCTGACGATCTTGAGCTGTCTTCATCCTCTCACGAATCACCTAAACCATATCTGTTGTATTCTACACTAGTTCTGGTCCGAGAATTGCTGACTCTCTAACCCCAATCCAGCATAATGGAGAACGGAAAGTCTGTCCATAAAAGGCTTCAAATGGCGCCATACCGATGGTGAAGTGGAAACTATTATTGTAGGCAAACTCCACCAAGGGTAAGTGCCTCCTCCATGAACCTCCAAAATCAAGAATACAAGAGCGCAACATGTCTTCAAGAGTTTGGATGGTTCACTTTATCTGACCATCCATTTGAGGATGAAAAGTAGTGTGAAGGCATAGCTGAGAACCAAAATCATGTTGGAGACCTCTCTACACCCTGGAGGTAAAACAAGGATCTCAATCAGAAATGATCGTCCTAGGGACTCCATGAAGTCTCACCACCTCCTCCAGATACTGTCTCGACAAAACTTCCACTGATCTTGACTCTTTGATTACTATAAAGTGGGATGATTTCATTAAATGATCCACTACCACCCAAATAGCATCATATCCTCCGGGAGATCGAGGTAAGCTAGTAACGAAGTCCATTGAGATGTCCTCCCACTTCCACTATGTAATCTCTAAGGGATGGAGAAGACCACCAAGAACACGGTGTTCGGTCTTCAACTTCTGGAAGACTAAACATCGAGACAAAAACTCTGCAACCTCACGCTTCAGCCCAGACCACCAAAACTGTCTCCCCAAGGATCGGTACATCTTTGTCACACCAGGATGCACCGCTAAAGGAGAACCATGGAACTCTCTGAGGACCGTCTCGCTCATCTCCAAGGGAACAAAAAGCCTTCCATGATACAACACTCTGTGTTGTTCATCCTCAAACCAACCATCAGGGGCCTCACTAAAAACAACTCGGTATCTCCAGACCTCCACCTCAAGATCCCCCAACTGGGACTCTTCAACCTTTTCACCAGGAATGACTACATCGTCATCTGAAAAAGATAGCCTCTACCCCCAACTTCTCTCATATCAAGATGTGACACTGACAGTTCTTCCATTACTCTCTAGTAATCACCAGATTCATGCACAGCATCACTTCATGACTTTCGACTCAGCGCATCAACCACAAAATTACATTTTTTAGGTGTATACGATATTTTGAAGTTGTATTCCTGAAAGAACTCCATCCACCGACGTTGTCGCAAGTTCAAGTCACACAGGGAGAAAACATACCTCAAACTCTTATGATCAGTGAAAACCACAAAGCGTTCACCAATGGGGTAATGTCTCCAAAACATCAGAGAAAACACCACGGCTGCTAACTCAAGGTCATGAGTGGAATAGTTGAGTTCATGGGGACACAAATGTCGAGACCCATAAGAAAAAATTGACCTCTACTACATGAGAACATAGCCTATCCCCAGATGTGAAGCATCACAGAAAACATCAAATTGAACTCCCTCAGCTAGGAGACAAAGAACTGGAGCACTTAATAACTTCTCTTTTAGATACTTGAAAGATTCCTGACACTGATCAGTCCATATGAATGCTTGATCCTTTCTAGTCAAAGCTGTCAGAGGAGTCGTAACTCGTGAGAAATTGGCTACGAACCTCTTGTAGTATCTTGCGAGCCCAAGGAAACTTCACACCTCTAACACTGTCTTGGGGGCTGCCCAAGACACAATAGATTCTATCTTCGATAGATCCACAACTACTCCCTGTTGGGACACAACATGCCCCAAGAAAAGAACTTCTCAAGCCCAAAACTCAAACTTCGACAACATTCTGAATAGCTGATGTTGACAAAGAACTCCCAAAACGGCTCGTAGATGCTCTGCATTCTCCTCTTCAGATATGGAGTACACAAGGATGTCATCGATGAAAACTACCAAGAACTTGTCTAGGAACTCACGGAACACAGCATTCATCAAACCCATGAACACAGTTGTATCATTCATCACACCAAACGACATTACAAAAAACTCATAATTCTCATGATGACATCGGAATGCAGCCTTTGGGATATACTCATCTTTCACACGCATCTAATGATATCCTGACCGCAAGTCGATCTTTGAGAACCAACTTTCACCCTTCAGTTGATTGAATAAGTCATCAATCTATGGAATAGGATAGTGATTCTTTATTGTCACTTTGTTTAAGCGATGATAATCGACACACAACCACAAACTGCTGTTGTCCTTCTTCACGAACAGAACTAGTGCACCCCATAGTGACACAATTGGTCAAAAAAAACCACACTGCAACAGACCATCAAGATATATACGCAGCTCTCAAAAATCATAAGGGGCTATCCGATATGGAGACATAGAGATAGGAGATGCTCCTGGCTGTAGCTTGATCCCAAACTCGATCTCTCATCGAGGGGGTAATGCTACAACCTCTTCTGGGAAGACATCAGGGTACTCCTCTATGACCCTAGGAAATGCCAAATGCTGAACCTCTGAAGAACTCAACATCATCTCAACCTCCATGGATGATAAGGTTGGAACGCGCCTGTGACCCATCCGAGGATCTCAGTCACCAACAAACACCACTGGCTCTCCATCCGCACCAATGAAGATGACCTTCTTTCTGAAGAAATCCACAATAGCCTGCACCGAATACAACCAATCCATGCCGAGGATGACATCATATGATTGTATTTGTAAACATAGGAAATATATCCAAGAGCGGTGTTTCCCCAACACTAGCTCACAGTCTCTACATACTTCAAAAAATTCAGTTCGACCTCTAACTGGCGTAGTCAAAGCCAAGGGCACTGGAAGCCTCTCTACCTCAAGTCCCAAAGCATGGACAAGGGTAGGTGATATGAAGGAGTGTGTCGCTCCTGAATCAAACAAGGCATACACCAAGGTAGAAAACAAGCAAAGAGTACCTTGAACGACGTCTGGCTTGTCTAGAGCTGGCAACGCTAGAGCATGAAGCTAACCACAACCTCCTCCATGACCTCTCAGACCCTAATGACAACAACCACCACCACCGCGCTCTACTCTCTGAGGACAAGGGGTGTCATGGGGCTATCCCCTGACCACCCCATCTACTCTCTGCTGATCTAAAGCTGGTGCAAATGGCTGCTGTTGCCTCAGCTGGAACTGCCTCAACGGAGGAACCTGGAGTGTAGCGCCCGATGCACGATGACTGCTCTGAGAGGTTGGGCACTCCTGCTACTGATGGCCATGACAACCACAAGAAAAACAAGCACCTGATCCCTTGGAATAGGCTTGAGAGTTTCTGCCCCCAGAAAAACAAGGTGTGAAGGGCTGGGACCTACCCCCGACTGAACGGAAACTCTTCTGCCCTGAAAACCGGGAACCCCGAACCACAACCTTGCTTCATGAGGAATCATGTTGATTCCCCTATCGTGATGATCCAGTCCTATCCAAAGTCCTCTCGACAACCTCCACCCTCTCCAAAACCTCGAAATATGTCTTCAGCATAAATGGGGTGACCTGGCACTAGATCTCTGAACTCAAGGCCTCCTTGAAATGCCTCACCCTGGCCTCCTCATCTGGTAACAAGTCTGAAGCATACTGTAAAAGGTTCCTAAAATGGATTCCAAAATCCCAAATAGTGGAGCTCCCCTGTCGAAGGGTAAGAAGCTCCTGGTGACTGGATGCCTTTGCAGTTGAGGAAAGGAACTTGACTCTAAACTTATCTCGAAACTCCTCCCATGATATTTCTAACTCCTCGCGATCCCCGGGGAACAAGAACCACCATTGCCTTGCTGCTTCACACAGAATTGTCACAGCTAAGGACACCCAGTTCTCCTTCCGAGCATAGATCGAACTGAAGCCTATCTTGACCTCCTCTAAACAGTCTTCCATGACTGCATCAGAAACAGATCCCTCGTACTTTTGCAAACTCTGGCGCTGAAACTCTCGGAGTTTCTTCCACTAAGTGTCGTCGTCGTCAACCTCTACCCTGCGAAGACCTTCTGGAATAGCCTATTGGACATCTTCTATGCAACCCTGACGAGGACGTTGACCTGGAGCCATACCTACAAAATAATAAACAATTAGAGATCCTAAACCTGGAATATGGAATACTCAACATTAATTAATTAATTGTTTTCTTTTATTAGTTTTAGTTTAACCTATTCCAAGTTCTACCCATTCAAACACAGGCACAAAGAAGAATGATGCATGATCCTTTCCTAGGTCTTGACCCTGCAACTAGTATCACCTTGTTTAGTAGCCATTGTAAACTTAAAGGTCCGTACATTAGATCATAGGGGGCCGTAAATGCCTATGTCTCAGCCGGTCTCCAGTGTTTACCTCACTTGCTAAACATGAATAAAATCGTTTCCCTACCAACCCATGCAACCTCACTTGTGCCTAACTCCAAACTCCATCCTATCCCTCAACCAGACCTCTGATAAGACTCTTTCATAACCCCCTCCCCACAAAGTGTACCCCTCCTGAGCTGACAATGTAGAAAGGGAGATAATGACCCCCGAATCCCGCCTCCAGTAGGCCCCGAGTTGGCGACTAGCATCGAGGGTATAATAAACACAAAAATGGGAGGCATTACCCTCTAAGAGAAAACATGTAGAAGAGAGAGATAAGATAGACATCAACCAAATCCAACTCTGAATTGAAATATAAAATAAACCCAAGTACATAAATGAGATTCCATGAAAAAGTACTACAAATGAAATGGAAAACTACAAGTACCCAAAAGAAAGTAAAAACAGTTACAACCACAAGCCCAAATAGCTCCTGCAACCCCAAGGTAGTAGAAACTGGCTTGTTCTCCAACCTACTCCAAGTGACCTGAAAAATAGTTTATATATATGTTGGGTTAGTATAACAGTATACTTAGTAGGATCCTCCCCGAAACCTCTCGTGCAAAGGTAAAGAAGGCATGCTAAAGCACAATGAATAATAAGTGAAACTAACATGTCACCTAAGCAGGTATACTAAGTTCCCAACCTCTCCATGGATACTCTCACCAAGTAACGCATACAAGAATATATCATATAATAAAGAATATCAAGGGTACCCTGCTACTACTTCCCCACTGGTTTGCCACTTTTCCCCAATGACATATGTCCTGTGCATCTCTCTCTAAAGGCTTGCTCGTATAAACTTGGTCTAAGCTCCACAATCTGCACCACATGCACCACAAAGGCTTGCCCGCTGACACCTGGGTGAAGCACCACACCATTTTCACAACCAAAAGTAACAAGGTAGTTTTCGGGAGCCACCAAAGTTCGTGTAACGCGTATCACACGTCAGGTATTATACCTCAAGCCATTACAGCCCATACACTGAGTAAGGATCCTCAAGCCATCACAGCCTATACACATTACACCTATAGTAGTCCATAGGATATTATATCCAGAATATATGTGTGTGAAAAATCCACAAGCCATTACAGCCCGCTACACACATATATAGAGAAAACTAACTGTCATGCCTCATGTAACTAGTATCTACCAAGAGAAGAGAGCGGGGTCAAAGGGGGTAGTCAGCCATTCATCCTCCTACCAGAATGTTGGGGAAAACACACCCCCCCAGGGCTCAGAATCCCCGGGGTGTCAGTTTCCCTTACTGATAGGGTGGAGTAGCGTATAGAAACACAAAAAGTACAGAATATATTATAACTCACAACCACACTATGGGAATAACCAAGTCTTAGACACAACTGCAGCTAACGTCACTCGGACTCCAGTCTTCCACTTTGAAGACTATGTATCCTATAAGAAAAAAACTAATTAAAGGGATTTATTAGATTACTTCCTTCCCTTTTATTAATTCCATTGTATGTTAATTAAATATTTATAAATTAATTAACCAGGAACAATTTTTCACATTTAATCCCATTAACGTCACATCCAAAAACCATTGTCCCCTCAAAAGTTCTCAACCTCATCATTAAGTTCTAACAAACTCCAACCCCATGGGTTAACGTCATTTATTCAAAAATTCATTACAGAATTACTTTCCCATATTCCCAGGAATTCTATAAAAGCAACCTATGATACTAAACACAAGGGGGCTCAACACGGTGATTAGAAGTACTTCTCGTCAAGTCATTGCCGCCTATAGCAAGAGCATAGACCAATTCTCCCTTGAGAGGCTAAACATGGAAAGCACATGGCATACCCCGCGTGTCTTCGCCTCCTTTAAAAGAAGGGTAAGCAAGACCATATTCCTTGAGTAGTGGGGAAAAGTAAATTAGATAAACAACCAAGAATCAACAAACATCCAACAATCACATCCATCCCATTCCATCATCCCCGGTGTCCTCCTTAACACCCACATGCATAAACTGATGCATCTCCCCACTCTAGGCATCATTCGCTACCACAACCACAAGGCCTCCTTGCCTCCACATATCACAAGACCCCACCAGGGTCACATCACAACACAAGATATCACAACACCCCTCCAGGGTCATAGTACAACACAAGCAGCAGGAAAACAAAAATTACAACAATTTGGGCTCTTGGCCCTTTAGCAAGGCATCCGACCTTCAAACAACAAACACCAACAATCACATCAAATGGACTTTTATCCCTAATTCACAACAAGAGGGTAACTATGAACCCTTCATGGAACTCATTCAAGTTATTTAATCCATCTTGAATTAACAAATTCAATTCGTGGGTTCCAACATCATGGACCAATTCAGTAAGCTATCACTGAAGATTAAACATGCTTACTATGCCAAATTTGATCAAAAACAAGTCACAACAAGAACCAGGTTTTCTTTCATGCCTCTTTATATTTTTCCAACCAATTATCAATTAATTCCAGCTTTACATTCTTTATCAATTTAATCAAGAACCTCATGCTAACAAGCAAGGCATAGAAATCACACCTATCTAGAAAATCAAGAGGCAAACCGTTATCACGGTACAAAGCAACAACATGCGATCAAACCAATTCTTTTAATCTGGTTCAATTATTTAATTAGGTCAATTCCATTGTGATCCAAAGTAAAAAAATCATGATAACTCTATGATTGGACATTAACAATTAGAGAAGCCACGAATCCCCTACCTCAAAGGTTTCTGAGGAAAACCACAACGGTCGATGAACGCCTAAGAAACTAGGTCGATTCTCCACGAATCCCCCTTAGATATCCTCTCCTAACACAACCAAGACCAAAGATCATAAAAAACGACATCCACACACCTAGATATACCCATAATATGCATAGATCTAAGATCCTGAGAGAAGAGGGGGATCAAATCCAGGTAGATCTAAGAAACCAAACAAAAGGATCACATACCTCGAGAAACTGGCTTCGATTCGTGAAGGGAAGCCTCCATATCGCCTCCAAAACCCTTGGGAGATGTTCTTCCACCTCCAAGGAAGGGTAATCCCGAGTTATGGCTGATTAGGGGCTTAAACAATGTGATTAAAGGTATAATGAGTTAGATCCACAATCTTAGGATCTAACTTTAAGTGCCTGCACGGTTAGTCCGCACGGTTTAACAAATCGTGTGCTAACCGTGTGTTAGCTTCTACCTCAACAATCACTCCCCACATGGTTAGTCCACACGGTTAGACAAACCGTGTGCTAACTGTGTGTTAGCCACTGCCTCCAAGACCAGCCTTACACGGTTTGGCCGTACAGTTTAGGCAAACCGCACGCCTCCCGTGAAAAGGCCATAACCCTTTAGATTTCCTTAAAAGTCCACCCAAACGCACCCCAAGACACCTAGACCTTACAGAACACCTTTAAAACAATATTTTCACAAAGTAATGGACTGGAGAGGTCCATTCCATTACATTTCACATTGTTATGTGGAGGCGGTAGTCCACACACACGCATGAGCGACATTATTGTTTTCCAAAGGATTGTAAAGTAAGAAGTTTTATGTGATATTGAATCTCTATAATTATTTATAATTCATAAATATCACATATAATCATTTTTTTATCATTACTACCATCCATATGAAGTATCACTGAAAAATTAATCATGTTGTTTCACGAAGAGGTACTATGTCGTACACATGAGTGATGTTATCGTATCCCCCCATAGAATGGAAAGTATGAATGTATATATAATATTATAAATCCATAAGTATAATTATTTCATAAATAACATATAAATATATTAAATCTATCATTATATCCATCTGTGAGAGGTGGTCATGGAAAATGAACTACATCGGTTCGTGAGGCGATTGTCCGTCATAAACACAATCAATGGTTTCCTTTCCCAATTGATATAAGAGGAGATTTATGTTGGTCATGATTTTATCATAATTATATAATAGTAAATTTAATATAATTTTTTAAATATATTATCAAGATTTAATAACATTTTAATAATTTTGAAGAATAAATAAAATAAAAATGCTCATTAAATAACGTTACCGCTTCTTTGGGGAACTTCTTTAGGTTTGTGAAAAATGCCTTAATAGGTTGTATTTTTTATCAAAAAAATGACTCAAGGATGTTTTTATAGGAACAAGTAATGTATTTGGGAATATTTGTTTGGATAAAATTTATTTTGGAAGTGTGAAGAGGAGAGGAGTGAGGTGGCCTTTTATAAATGGGGGAGTGGACACACATGGAATTTATGAAAAGAATAAAATGTAACCATGTTTTTCACAAGACAAAAGGATCCAAAATGGGTCATTATCAAACCTTATATGATATAAGTTATAAATAAATACATAAAATAAAATTTGGATAAGTTTTAGTTCATTTTTATTCCTTATCTTCTCAGTTCAACCCCTAGTAAACTTGTTTTCGACTTAACCACTGTAATTAATTTTTACTATTTTTAGTGCTAATTATGGTAAAAAATTTATTTGTACTTATTATATAATATAAATTATTATTATTAAAAATAAAAAATCCATTTTTTCTAGTTAAATTCAAAGAAGTGGAAGAATACTATTTAAAATTAAACCCATAGATGCATCTAAAAAACAATTTTTCCAAAGAAAAGCTTTCAAAAGTTTATTAAGTTAAATTTATTTAAATTGAATAAATTATTTAAATTCTAATATAATTTAACTAATTTTAATTTAAAACAAATTTAAAATATAATTTAACTTTATAAATAATTTAAACAAAAATTCGATTTTCATTAAAATTCGATATTTTCACTATTATCAAAAAAGTAATCTTTTTAGAAAAATCTCAAAAATTAAACCAAAGATAATTTTGAAATGTAGATTTTAAAAATAAAGTTTATTTTTTAAAATAAAATTTCTTAAATTTTTAGAAATTAATTTTAAATTATGTGTGCATAGCATGACTAAATCGCCTTTTAGAAAAATACGGTTTTTCAAGAAACATTTTTTTTCTTTCAAATTTTTTTTATTTTATTTATAATAAATATATAACCATTGAACTTATTTTATACATGTGTAAACCATATAATTTTAATGATTTATTTATTCCTATTCATATCCTTCAACATAACATCTAACTTATATCGGTCATGTTTAAATAATAATATTTTAATAAAGTATCATGTTTCATTTAAACTAAGTGTTGCATTCATTTCAAGCTGTTGAAAAGATTGAATTTATTTAAAAATAAATATATACTAAAGTATCATGGTTTTGAATTTTATTATAATCTTGTTTTTTTGTGTTATATATACTATTGAACATGATTTTCCTCTTTTAAAATCTCAGGGTGTTACGATATTATTGGATTTTAACTTTCTTCGATACTCAGGACCTTCAAGAATATTGTAGTATCAGGTTCTCTAAAATTATATTTCTTATTATCCTTATTCATTATTTTTATATTCTTATCATCACTCATAGATATTTCTTTTAATTCAATTCTACACTAATCTCAATCAAATAATATCATTTAAAATATGATATAATATATTCATAAGACTTCATTTTTAATTATTCACATGATATCCAGAATTATCACAATTATCTTTCCAAAAAATCCACAATCACTTAATCACCATGTATTCTTGATAACATGTCACAGAATAGTCATGGATTGAATACCTCCAATGACACTCTCTTCATCATGTGCTATATCGTAACATTATCCTGACAGTCTGACTACATGCCTATATGAACATATACAAAAACCCACATGGTGTGATACTTCATCTCAAAACATGGAGACACTTATCACATGTTTGATTTTTCCAATATTTGTCATCTTAATTAATATTAAATTAAATTAAGACTATTCAATGAATCACGATATTTTATCTTTTAAGTTAGATACAAAATAGTCACATTTATCTTCTAGATATATCATATATAATATATTTAACTTATAAAACTTTACTAACTGGAACACCCTTACATATCCTCTTTTTATTCTTTATAAAAAACATTATTACTCTTAAATGTAACAGTGAACATTTATAATTTCAAGAATCTAATTACTATCTAAGTACCCTTACGTATTGACATATTTTTTTACCTTTACCATTGTTCTAGTTTTCATATTATAAATACTCTTATGTGTTGGTGTATAGTCTTTTCCTTTACTGCATTTCCAATTTTTGCAGTATCATGACTCTTACATAAATATTTTTCATGTCTAAATATCACATAAAATTATTTATCTTTTTTCATATTTTCCCTAACTAGGAACCCTTACATAAATATTTTTACCCATATATATCAGTAAGGTTTTTTCATTTTTTGATTTTCTATTTTCAAATCAGAATTCTAAAATTATTTAAGTGAGCTAAAAAAAATTAAAATCATATCAAGGTTTCTATAATCACCCAAATTCGTCTAAAAAAAATTAAATTATTTTTTAAATTATCACAATGTTTCCAAAACACTACAACTTTATTTTCAAATCCTTTTCCATTATATAAGAATTATTCATTAATTATTTAATTTATCTTTAATGCATCATCAATTTCAGCTTCAAAATTTTCCTTATTTAGTCTATAATACAAGAGATATTCTTTATTTACTATAACATCCATTATTTTTTATAATATAAGGATAGATTATCAATATTCAACTCATCCTTTGTACTTATTTAATCAAAAATCCATATATTTTCAATAAATAGCTTCTCAACTTCATATAGATCATGTTATGAACTCTGATTTTACCTTCCATTTTCACTTGTCTTTGATACTCATTATGACAAAATCTACAATAATTAGATGTATATACTACTTTCAAAACACCTAGAATCATATCAAGAAAAATAATTTTCCAACATAGGAATATATTTTCATTAACATGTACAATGGAAAACAAGATCAATATATATGATCAATATGAACACCATGTTTTATCTCACTTATTGTTAACTTATTCACTCATATTAGGCTCTTTATCCATCACCCAATATATATTAACATCTAACTTACTCATTCATAATAAATATAATCATCATAATCCATTGAGATATTTAATCTCTCATCTTTGTATTTTTTTATTGTCCATAACTACTTGACATAAATTATTTTCAATATGTCTTTAGTAATTCTCCTTTTCAATCACCTTATTAATAATAAATATTGAGATTCAAGAGTAATGAGTAGCATCTTATTCATCCCATACATTACTAAAATCTCATACTCTCCCCATTAAGAAAAATAGATCCACTTTAGAAAAGGGTGAAGTAACATTTATCTTAAGCAATAAGTCATTAATTAATCAATTATAAGTCCATTTGAGTTAGGTTGGTGTAAAATCAAGAGTGATTAACCTAGAAAAAAAATTCCAATTTTTTTTTCTGAATGTGATACCAACTGAAATATATCTTCATTGTGTTTGTTCAAGAAATTTTAAAAATAAATACTTTCATTCATCTTCAATAATAATATTAAAATTTTAACCAACCAACTTAGGATACCCCTGATCTGGGTACCTAAAAAGGCCTAATACATGGCCTAAATCATGTTCAATATTACCATAGGCTTGAAAATAATTTTAAGGTATCAAAATATACATCATTGATGAAGTTTTTTTGAATGCAGAACCACTGAGAAAGGGGGTGGAATTAGTGGTGATATTTTACAATTTATACCAAATGAAAATAAACATCTTCAATATGTTAGAGTTTCAATCCAGTCATATTTTTAACACATACTCACTTGTATGTAAATATAATAAAGATAAAACACATGGAACAAAAATTTTACAAGGTTTAGTCCTAATGTGGTTAACCACTCCTTGATGTATCCAGAATCACCAGAGACATAGATTCTCCACTAAGATCCATAACATATATAAATTTGGGTGTGTAAGGAATCTTCCTTGAGCCAAATAATATAGGTAAGTAATCACCCTTGACCTAAAACAATTTTTATACCAGTTTTTCAATTTATAAAATTATCTCTTAAAATAATCACTCTTATCAACTTAAGAAAGATATCTAGAACCTTTGGATTCTTCATCTATAATGAATATATTCCTATGGTTCTTTATATTGTAATTTTTTCAACATATGATCTGAACTCAAACTTCTATAACTTCTCATCTAGAACATCTTTTTTAAATTTTTGATTTAGGAACCCATTCTTCTAATAGTATACTCAGTAGCTCACTATTCTTAATATTTTCAATAACATTCAAAATGATTATATCACACCTTTATTTACTCAATCTTCCTACGATAATCATGAAATAAACATATAATCCAATTTTAAATTCATTCTCAACTCATTCTTCAATTTCTATCTTCATATACTCTGAATAACTTAGAGTGAACAAAATTTATAAGACATTTCTCAAAACTCAGCATCAATGAATAGTTCAAACCTTTCTCAAATCTAGATGAGAATCGTGAAATTTTCTTTATGAAATTGGATTCATTGAATTTCTGTCTCATTATAACTTCAATGAATGATTTTATAAATTTTTGTAAAGATCCTCAAATCTCCATTTGGTTCTTCATTATAAGAATTCATTTGTCAGTTAATGCTCTATTTATTAGTTTTTTATAAGAACTAATCCATCTAGTAAAGTTTTAATAGGAGATCATTTGTTTTTATTTTCTTCATATGGTTATTTTTTGTCCATATCCAGTCTATTTGGAAACATTCTTCCAATACTTCTCTATCTATTACACCATTGTTAGGTGCACCTTATTCTGGTATATTTTTGTCTAGTACACCTTTTTCTCATTAATTCAATATTTTACATCTGATAAACTTTGAGGTTTTATTCATATGATGGATTTAGAAATTTTAATCTAGTAAGAAAGTTTTTCATTCTCCAATATATTCACAAGCATTCCTTCATTCATTTTTCATTTTTCTGGAGATATCTCAAGAGTTTTTCTGATATTATCTATATGATAAACTTATAAAGATCTATCCAATGAAACTTCCACCAGTGGACATAAAATATCTATCCAATATTCTTCATAGATTTATCTATCTCTGGTAACTTCATATTTACCTTCATTTGTTATAACTTCATATTTTTCTCTGTTAGGCACAAATAACTTTTTTATCAATCTGGTGTAACTTCATAAATTAAAGTTAAAACAAACTTTATCTATTTATAAACTTTATGAGTGAAGTCAGCTTAAACCATGAGAAATTTTATTAATCATGATGTTATAAACTTTTTGGAATAGTAAAGAATCATCAAATTTTATAACTAGACCTTCTAAAAATGTTCTTCTAGAAATAGAAACCTCAAACTCTTTCATGTTGACAACAAATAGAACTCCTTTAAAAAATCATTTGTTCTTTAATATATCCCTTTTATTTGTAGTTGATATTAAAATAACTCATTTTCAAACTCTCTATAAAACCATAGAATTTATCAATGAGAAAATTTCCTGACACCATAATGGTAAATAAGGCAATATATTTTAGTTAATTTCATCTCTTAATAAACAAGAAATATTTTAGACATGGTATTAATATACTCCCCTGCATTTTCTGAACGTTCAAAATTGTGACTTCCAGAACATGTAATCCCCATTTCTATAATGACACCAGCTTTAGATTCACAATAGGTAAATAAAATAGCTGTACTTATTCTCCCCCTTTGATAATAGAATCCAAAGTAACATGGGTGTTACTCACTAACCATCCTTAAGTCAATAGTTGAGGTTGAACATGTAGATTTAAACTCAATTCCTTAACCCTTTCCATTAGAAAATATTTATTGATTATATCTAAAAAAATTATTTGTGGAGATATAATCTATAATTATATCCCAAATTTTACCCTTTTCATTCATGAAATGATTATTAATATCAATGTTATTGAATCATGAATATTGAACATGATTTTTATAGAGGTTAATGGAAATTTGTATATCACTAATAATCTTCAATGTATTTTAAATATTTTCCCTCAAATATTCAAGTTGTAATTTTATCTAAATCATTTTAGACATTAATGATTCACAGCAAAAAATTCGGATTTAGTTTTACTCAATGTGGAAGAACATTATTTTTTACTATACCAACAAATGAAACTCTATACTAGGAAAAATGTCCATCAATATGTTAATGTTTATTCATCAAAACCTCCATCCCAATCATTATATGTATACCTAAGTAGGTTAAAATTATTACTTTTATTTTATATGAACCCATAAATCAAATTTCCAATGTCATGCCTCAAAATTTTCTTAGAATTTGTCATGTAAGATTCATTATGATTGCTTTGATACTGCGAAAATAATTTTATATCATAAAAAATATATTCTCAAGACATTGTACGATATATTAAAATTTTATAAAGATTTTTAAATTAATTCTAATTCACACATTGGATAGCTTCATCTTTACTCATCCTCATACAAACAAAAATTGGATTAAAAATTTCCTTCGAATATTCCATGAAAAAAATTATTAAAAATTATAGGGAATACTTTAATTGTGAAAGAAATATATATCTTGCAATCTATATAATATGTAGCATGAGAAAGAAATTAATTTTCTCAAGAATAGACATCTCAAATCACTTCTTCATATATTCTAATAACTCCTCACACATTGGATATTTATCACCTATGAAGATTATTTCAACAACATAATCTATAAAAATAAAAGTTTGAAAATTTTTACCTTTAAATTATATTTTTTGTAAAAATTTCCTCTATAAAATTTTAATGTTTTTAGGAAATTATCAGGTTTTCAATACCAATCTTGAGGAACCTACTTCAACCCATACAAGTCTTTCTTAGTCTTATAAACCATGATTACATTTTTGCCAAGGATGAATCCATTTGGTTGTTCAAAGTAAAATTCTTCATCAAATTCCCCATTAAATAATGCATACTTAATATTCATATGGTAGACTTTATATTTCTAATTATTGGTAATTTCTAAGAACATTCTAATAATTTCAAGTCTTACAATAAGGGATAATGTTTATTTAAAATAAAAACCTTCAACCTATGCATACTCTTTGTATAAAATCCTAGATTTTTATCTTGAAACCACAATATTTTCATCCAACGTGTTCCAAAACAATCATTTAGTTCTGATGAAATTTCTATCTTATGGTCTTGGAATAATTTCCCAAGTATAATTCTTCTAAATTTTATCTAAAAATTCATTCAAATATTCTAACAATTTTTTATGTTCAATATGTTTTGATATTTATTGTAGTTATATTTTACAAATGGTTGTTGTTTTATTACCCATTCTTAGTTTCCTTCTTTGTTTTACTAGAGATTCCATTCTTCTAATAATATTTTT
The DNA here is from genome assembly GCA_963277665.1 of Viscum album. Classification (NCBI taxonomy): domain Eukaryota; kingdom Viridiplantae; phylum Streptophyta; class Magnoliopsida; order Santalales; family Viscaceae; genus Viscum; species Viscum album. The sequence goes on from OY728139.1 coordinate 483,953,201, forward strand.
TGGTTCAAACTATTTCTTTCACTTCCATAATTTAGAGATTTTATTTCCCTCATTTTATTCCACATAACTAGAAACTTCAAAACACATTCTTTTCAACTCATGTATACTTTTTTCATTTTCTCTTATATTCATTTATAATTTTGTAATACTCCTTCCATTATAACTTAAATATAACAATTTTCATTATCTATTTATTTAAATTTATTTTTAATAAGCATAACATCACATGATTCAAAAATTGTTTATGATCATTTACTATAACACTCATTTCTTATTTTATTGGTTGTATACCCCAAGAAAATTCATTCCTCATCCATTTCATCAATTTTAGTAAATTTACTTTCATCATCATCAAGAAATGAATTTTAAATACCTTGAAGTATTTAATAGTAGGATTATTTTTTCATAACATTTCATAGGGATTATCTTATTCTTTTGTTCTTATCAAACATATATTTTAAATATGTACAATCATACAAACTACTTCCCACCAAGATCATGTTAAGAGGTTATGATTAGAAATTATAGCTCGCCCCATTTCAACTAGACTTTAGTTCTTCATATTTATTACTTAATTTTTTTGTGGAGTGTAAGGATAATTTTATTGATGTTGAATCTCATTCCTTGAAAAATAGGATTCAAATGAGTTACTTGGAAACTTATTCTTATTCTTTGTTCTTAATTTTCAAATATATACACCTTGTTCATTCTTAACCTCCTTCCAAAATATTTTTAACACTTCCACAAAACCATATTTTTGTTTCAAAAATATTACCCAAGTCATATGTGTGAATTAATTAATGAAGGTTATGAAAAAAAATCACTTTTTCTAGGTTGATGTCTTATTGGTCTCTGGAGATCAAAGTGAATAATTTCAAGAGGTTGAGTATAATGAATATATAACTTCTAATTAATTTTTTTAACCATTATTCATTTTTCAAATGTCTCAAAAATAATATTTATTTCCTTCTTATTTTAAGATGGTCCCTTAAATTTCATTTTAAATATATTTTAATCATATTTCCTTGACTAATATGGCCAATTATCTTATGCCACAATTCATCTTTATCTCTATCACTCAAATAACAGGAGTTACTTAGATCTCTGGTTTGGAACAAATTTCAACTAGTTCTGTCTCTTGTGATAATAATATTTCCATATTTTAAATATTTTAAAATGCAAGAAACTCTTTTGAAGAAAAATTCATTTCCATAATCCCGAAACTATCTAAAATTTAATAAATTTCTTTTCAGTCTATCAAAAAAAGAATATCTTTAGACTTTAACTTTCTTAATCAATTTGAATTTTACTAATCTATTTAATTTTTAGAGAATAGTAATTTCTAAATGTAAAACCTCATCCATCATATTATCTAATGTTCTTCTAGTATTTTTCTTATCTCTAGAATATTGTAAGATCACACACTGTCTATAATCCAAGGATTCTCCCTTTTGTTGGATTTTATCACAACCTCGTCTAATGGTTTTTTTTTCAATATTTCATTTACTAAGATTACTTAATTTCTTGATGAGTGGATCTTTTCTATGAATAGTGGTCATATATTTTTTCAATTGATTATCATATTGATCACACCTTCAACACACCTCATTAAGACATTAATACATGTTTTGTCTTTCAAACTTTTTACCTTCCAGGATTTTATTCTTAACATATTTTTTCAACTTCTAGAATTTGTTATTATTATCCAAAGAATTTAATATATTTTTTGTATTAATATTCCTTGAATCATGAATTGAACAAGTAAGTAACATGTTGTACCAACAGTAATAAGATTTATACCCAAATACTATTCAATACTAACAATAACCATTGAATCTTGATCTTCCATAGTGATCTAAATATTGATTAAAATATTGTCATTGAGGGTCATTAGAATATATGACTTCCTTATTATTTTTTGTTATGGAATATTATTCATATAGAAGTAACCATATACTATTGATTGATTTTGAAAGGAAGTATATTTTTTACTATCTTTTTAATCCATGCATTTCTTACACTTATCCTTGAACCGACATAATTAGTTGAAACAATATTAGAAACTTTTAAATTATCAGGCCAAGTTTGAACTTTTCTTATAAAACTGGATTCAACTAAAATTCTTGATGATTGGTGTTTAAATTCATTTACTTTAAAAAAAATCTATTAATTTTTAGGATTTTTTAGCTTTGAGACATCTTGATTGAGTCGTGATCAATCTTTCTTCCTTCATAGCAAGTTTCACATCAATGTATTTTTATATATTTTCTTATTCTAAATTTTTTTCTATGATAGATTTAATTTCCACAAGATATCCTTATTATCTTTTAATAAAATATTATATTCCCTGTTTCTTATAAAGTATTTTGTATTCCTTCCTGAGTTTTGTGTTTTTATTAATCAATCTTTAATTTATGATCTCAAAAAATATTCTTTGTATGTTTTTTAGCTTCTAGTTCTTCACTAATAAACTTTTTCTCCTCTTTATCAACATGAGACATGAAGTTATGAATTTTCCTAGAAGATATTCTTCTAATGAATTACCTTTAGTTTACTAATTTTCATCTTCTTTAATAATCACGACCCTTCTACTTCTTCAAGAATATTATCTTCTTATCACCCTAGATTGCTTTACTAATTTATAGTTTTAACACCACTTTTTCTTTATAGGACTATTCATTTATTCAACTTCTTCAAATTCTCCCATTTTTTTCTTAGGGATTATGATTCAAATTGGTTGGTTTCTCTACACATAAAAATTTTTGGACGAATTTTTCCCTTTTACATTCTATTATCTTTTCCAAGTATATTTGAGATAAAATCCATCACTCAAAAATATTATCCATGAACTAGAGATTCATACTCTAATATGTTGTAGCCTTCTTCTTCTTATAAATTTATGAGTTTCTTAATTACTTCAAAGAAAATTTCATCCTTTACTTCTTCTATAAGATAGGATATTTACTCATTTCATAGGTAATGATAATGTTTTGAATCTCATATGGAGAAATAATTTATATATCCATAATAGTAGATATTTTGGGGTCAAATCTCCTAGGAAAATTTCTCATCAATTTTTTAAAATTAGTTGAATCTAAAAAAGTTTCTACAAAACCTCTATAGCTACAAACTATTTCATTTACCCTTGTTAAATATTCATCAATGGCCTCTTCCTCTTCCATTTTCAGATCTTAAAACAAATTCTCTAGATTTGAAGTTCCACTTTCATCACATTAACATTGCCTTTAAAAAATCCTTCAATCTTATCCTAAAGCTCCTTAACTGTTTAAAGACACATCACCTTTGTAAATAATTTTTTATATAGAGACATAAGAATATAATTTAGAGCAATACCATCATCTTTCAGAATTCTCTTTTCACTAAAATTCATTCATGAGTCATTTTCTATAGGTAGAAATCCAATGTTAGCTAAAACCACCACTTCTAGGACAAGTGAAAAAATATAGGGTGTCATACAATTTTTCTATCCATAATAGTCCTTATTATTGAAAGTAATAACTACTATATAATTAATTGAATTTAAATTATTCATACTTAAACAACTGAATCTAAATAAACATCCTTGTCTCTGATAATAATTGATTTCTCTAAGAATGCAGCACCACTAAGAAGTGGTATGAATCAATAGATATCTTTTACAATTTCATTTACAAGAAAATAATTCTTTATAACATTTTAGATTTTTTTATTCTCTTAACTTTGAAACCCATCCTCACCCATATGTAAATAAAAGAATGATAAAATACAAGTCACACTGTTTTTACAAGGTTAAGTCCTAATGTGGTTACTTACTCTTATTTTGTTCAGAATCACCCGAGACATAGATTTTCCACTAAACTCAATCACGTATACAATTACGGGTAGGGAAAGAATCACCCTTAAGATAAAAAATAGAGGGAAGGAATCACCCTTGATCTCAGAATGTTTTTATATTTGTTCATCCTATTTTAAAAAGTATCACTTACAAGAATATCACATTTCAACCTAAGAAAGATATCTTAAACCTCCAAATTCTTCATTTATAATGAAGATATTCCTTTGAGCCTTTATATTTGAATTATTTCATCATTTTATCCGAATTCAAACTTTCATAACTTTACATCTAAAACTTATTCTTTAAGAACTTTTTGATTTAGTAATTATTTCTTCTAATCTTCTACTCAAAAGCTCATCATTTTCAATATTTTTTAAAATATTCAAAAGGATCCTATAACCCCTTTATAAAATAGATATTCCATTTATAATCACAAAAAAAAATTATGGACTCTAATTTTGAAATTTCCTCTAAACTCATTATTCATTTTACTATCTTCAAATCCTTCTAAAAATTTAGAGTCAAAAAACTTCATATGACTTTCCTAAAAAATAAGTGTCAATGAATAGTTCAAACCTTAAATATCGATGAGAATAAAAAAATCCTTCATGAATGTTGAGTTGTTAAACTTTTGTCTCAACATCATCATAATGAATGACTTTAAAAAGTATTATAAATATCCTCAAATTTATGTCTGGTTATTCTTCATAAGCATTACTCTGTCTATTAACGCTTTTTTTGGTAGTTCATAGTAATAATAACTCTATATGGTAATGATTCATTAGGAGATTAATTGTTTGAATTTTATTCATATATTTCTTCTTTGTTTAGATACACTCTATCCAAAAACATTTTTTTAATATTATTTCATCTGTTATACCTTTTTTAGGTGAACCTCAGTCTAGTATGTTTCTTTCTGGTACACCTTTATATGATTAACTCGAGATTTTCCATCCAGTAATATTTGTGTTTTTCTTCATCTAATGGATTTTAATATTTTCATTTAGTAATAAATTTTTTATGTATCTAATACTTTCACAAGACTCCCTTAATCAGTTTTTCATCTTTATGATGATATCTTCAGATTATGTCCAATATTCTCTGTTTGATAAACCTACAAAGATGTATCTTGTGAAAATTCATTCAGTATCCATATAATATCTTTATCTATTAGTCTTTATATATTTTTATTTCTGATACAACTTAATATTTATCTCAATCAGGTATAACTTTATATTTTTCTTTAACTAGTAAAAATTTATATTTTTCTCCATCCAATACAAGTTCATATTTTTTTCTATCTGTTACAACTTCATAAATTAACATTACTATAACTTTATTTATCTATAAAATTAAATAATAAACTCAACATGAACCATGAGAAATTTTAGTAATCATGATGTTATGAACTTTGAGGAGCAGAACAACATCCTCTATATTTATATCCAAACCTTCAGAAAGTTTTCCTCTAGCAATTATGTCCTCAAAATCTTTTATGTTGAAAAACAAATACAACACCATCAAAAAAATTGTGTGTTATTCAATTGGGAATTATTTTACCTGATAAAATGACAACCAAATATGGGAATTATTTATAAAAGTCTAGCATTACCACTCCATAAATTAGATGATCTTGTACACTATAAATAACAACTTCTATAATGATAAAATTAAATGAGTTATAAATAAAACATAACCCATAACAAATGGATGAATCTCCATAATCATAGTTAATAAATCCCATAATTTAGAAAAACCAAACTTTAATACTAATCCAACATAAACCAGAAAATAATGCTAGATTATATGTATCAAAGTGTAAAAATATATCCAAAGACTATAATACCAAAATAAAACCAAGTTCACAACAACCCATGTCCTTGAACCAAGTAAATAATTTTCACTTACCCCCTATAATATACCTGAATCTAAATGCAAAAAACAACAACTTTATCATATGAAACTTGTACTGAAATTATAATATGGTAGGTGTGAGGAAAAAATCCAAGTAGGTATCCTCCCCACACCCCACACATGACCATTAAAAATAAATTCATTTCATTCTAATTTGAAATACAATTATAAATATAGGATTTTAAAACATTATTAAAAAAATAACATGTTATTATCATTCAAAATCATTTCATTAAAAACATGGAGGTTACGCCTTTTAAAATAAAATGGTCACTTAAGCTATTAAGGAAAAATAATCATTTAATACAGGAAATAATTTTGAAACCTTTCTTTGAAATACCCATGTATAGGAAAATAGAGGAAAAATACCACACTTTGTGAACCATTTTATTTTAAAATGGAGAAGATGAATTTTTTACTTTTAAAATTAAAATACAAATCGAAGTAATGACTAATAATAATAAAAGTAATAGTAATAGATGATTAGAATAAATAAGAATGAATTAACTATTGAAAAAATAAAGTAATCACATTCATTATAATATATAAAGAATAAGTGATCATGGGAACACTTAGGATCACTTGGGACAATCTAGGAGAAAACTAAAAAAATAAATTCAATCATAGACTGATCTGAATCAATTCCTAATACTCGATATTATCTTAGCTAGCCTGGAAAAGAGGAAAACTCCTATAATTGGATCACATTACCAACATGGGGGCACTAGATAGAAGTAATTCATAAACCAATGCAACATCATAAACCAGATATCTCACCTAGCTACTCTTGGTTACTCATAAAATCTAAAATGGAGGTGAGAAATAAAAAGTAATAGAAAAGTATACTGAACAAGAATTATAGCACACCATCACCTCCAAACACACTTCATAAAATCATCCTTCTTTTATCATGAATAACCATATATAAAATTATTCCCCCAACTATGAAATTTATAAAATCTCAACTTTCACATAAATAAAAAGGGGCTCACTTCAAGGTTCAATTCACTTTAGAAAATCATTTTCATAAGGTGCCAACCAGGCCTTTGAAACAACCTTTATGAAACCTAATTTATAAAGTCCTCTTCTAAAACCAAATCATATAAACATAATCAACACATCTCAAATAATTAAATAGGATAATAATAAAAAACTTAATAAATCTAGGAACACCCTTTATTTTAAGTCAAAACCTTTGATTTAGTTTGAAAAATAAAAAAAACCCTTAGAATAGGGAATTACTTTGAAAAGAGCCACATAGGAATTTAAGTAAACACTATATTTGACCATTTAAATATGAAAAAAATATTTTCAAATATTATGAAAACCAAAATAGAAACCAACTTATTTTGGTATTAATAAATAAATAAGCATATCATATCATTCAAAAAATTGAGAACATAGCATGGAAATGGCCAAGAAATTATGGTTTTAGATTTAAATATCTACCCATAGAGAAACCTAACTTAATCATTATAGTTCACAAAGAATGAAACTAATTAGATACAATAAGGAAAAAGGAGGTCTTAAAAGTCTATTTCAATTCCTAAAAAATAAAACCCTAAGTTAAATTCGAGTAAACACTAAACCTAGTTATCCATAACCATTCTAGGGTAAGGAAAGAAGAGGAAAATGCAGAAAAATGAGAGGGGGGAGGGTTTAGAATACTTTTCATTGAATAACTCACTTTAGAAGTGGAATAAATATAATAATAACCCAATGAAGAAGGGTAGAATGATAGGTAGAGGAACTAGGAGTGATTGAGTTTTAGTGAGAGGAAATAGGGGGATAAGGGATTAAAATTAAAGGGGGAAATGGGTAAATCCAAAATTTTAATGATTGGGAAGCGTGCACAGTTTGGATACATGGTTTACTAAACCATTAACTAATTGTGTGTATGGAACTAGATGTAATGGGGTTGGGTTTTATGTTTTAGATGAATAATTTAGTAAACTATACATCAACCTTGTACACACCTATAAAATGTGTTGCGGGGTTTTCATGCTTGGGTCGTGTGTATTTCACTAACCATTAACAAACCATAAAACATGAACAATGCCCCCATTTCCTCCCAATTTTATAAAAAAAATCATGAATCAAGATATAAAGATAAAAACCAATTATTAAATTAAATAATAAGTAAAAGTGATGTTGGGGTGTGACGATTCTCCCCACCATTTAACTTTTTTTCCACTAAAAGGTTTACTATAATAGGTTGATCAATAGATGAGGATCAAATTCATTATTAACTTATTAATTTTAAAAATAAAGGAACACTATAACATCCCCAAGATAAGTTTTAAGACACAAAATAATAAATATAATACAACTGAACTCAAATACATCCATCAAAGAACCTTATAGACCCTAATCAACAACCAGGTACTTCATCATTACTATTAAAGTTGAGCATAACCCAAAAATAAAAATTCCTCACATGTGAGAAATTAAAAAATAATTTATCACATTATCAGAAAAGACTCAAGGTAAATTAATATACAACCCATCATAGGGTAGGGCTAGGTTTGGGAAACTTTACACCTCACCTAGTAGTCATGAACCACTACCTCCATAATAAAATGAGTAAATTTTCAACAAAAGAAAACATTCATGGTGGTCTCCACACAATTTAGGAACTCTAATAATACTTTGATTCCTAAAAACAACCAATTACTCCCAAATAAACTATTATATAAAAAATATCCACACAATAAGAAGAGTTGACAATGATTGAAAAACTCAAAAGTAATTCATTTCTTGGGTTCCCATATAACCTAGGTAATAATTACCTAGAAACCCATAAAATACACAGGCGCAATCACCAAGGACTCAAGAATATCTCAATAAGGTACTACTCCTAATATATCTCAAATGATTCATCAAAATTAAAAGCTTGGAAACATTACAACCTTAAATGAAATAAAATCATGATAAAGAAGATGGTAGAAGACAAAATATAATAAAAAAATTCTCAAAACGTTTCTATATTATCATTAGGGTCAATATGTTGAACCTAAGGATATTCTAAAGGGTTTTATCTATATCTACTATATTTAAACATGGATTATCTAAAAAACTTTATATATGACCCATATGGCCACTGATGTAGAGAAATATGATGAAAATAATCCATATGTCCAATTGATTGCACCACCCATCTATTTAGACTTCACTCGCTTCTCTTTCCTTTTACTAGGATTCTTATCTCCAATCTTAGGGATATAAGATATATTAATTACTTTTGGACTCCTTTCTAAAATGGACTCAACTCTAATAAATTATTTCACTACCTCTATAGAGTTGGTCATGGAAAATAAATATAACATCAGCAGAAGGTTTGAAAAAATATCCCTTCCAAAATATCAAGCCTTTAGAGAGTCATAAAATTCCAGCTCGTGTCGATAGGGAATTATTTCAATGAAATTACAAGCATACTCAAGAACTGAATGGTCACCTTGCTCTAGTAAATATAATTCCATTACCATAGACACTTGATTAACCATAGGGAAGTATTGTTGGGTGAATAATTCCTTGAAACCTTCCCATGAATAGATCTTATAAATAATGGAATTCCACCCACTACTAAAAAATTGGCCTTTAAAATACTAGAAATGACCTTTAGCACCATTATAAAAGCACTAATAACCTGAGCGATGTAAAAAGCCCAAGACTTTTATCAGCACTAAAAAAACACTAATAAAGATGTCATTTATCAATACTTTAATTTAGTGCTGCTAAAGGATTACTTTATTAGTCCTTATAAAAGCATTGATAAAGTATACCTTTAGCACCACTTTTAGAAGTGCTAATAAATGTCTCTTTTATCATTTCTTCTAAAAGCACTGATAAAGGGACATACTACAGTGTGCTATTATAGTACACTGTAGCACTAGAAACACATATAATATCAACAAAAAACAAGTCCCAATACATAATTTAAATGAAATGAAATTTACATCAAAAATACCAGAAAAAACACTATATTATAGACATTTAAAACACTGGTTTATACAATTACATAAAAACAAATTATTACATACATTAAAAAGCATCAATATTCCTTTGCCTTTTAATCCTGACCTGATTCATGCCATTTCCAAACAAACCACCCCTTCTTGAGAAAAATAACACACCTATATAAGAAAAATATTATTATGTTAATAATAATATAAACGAACTCTATAAAGAATAATGAAAATGAAATCGACATTCCATTATATAATTTTTTGGTAAAATAGAGAAAGTATATCGTAACATTACCTTTACATATTTCGAAAGGGTTTCCTTCATTGTAGTTTGTTCTTCCAAGGGATTTGTAACATCGTCAAATGAAGAAGACATTATCTACATGATTAGTTAAACATTTAATTTAGATTATGTTAATGTAGTATAGAATATATAATATTGTTAGGAAAAACATAATATATTAAAAATCACTTACCTTATCATTGAAATCTCTTTATTTTTTAAAGGTTTCAAGTATTTGGTTACTATTTCAAGAATCCAAATCCACTCTTTGTGGTCCCCTATAATGTACAAGACATTGTCTACATTGGGACTAGCATGAATAGATTGTGATGTCCCAATGAAAAGGTCATCCTCGATTGAATTTTCATCTAACTCAACATTTGTTTTAGTTTCCAATAGTACAATAGACCAATTATTATTTTTTGGATCAAAGAAATAAAATACTTTCACTACTTGGAATGACATTATGACTGAATCATATTTTACCCCTTCTATAGTGAAATTTACCTTCAAAAATCCCATTTCATCAACTTTCACTCCATTGATATTGTCAACCCATTTTCAATGGAAAAGTGTCACTTGAAATGTTGTATAATCCAACTCATATATTTGTTCGATAATGCTAAAATATGACATATTTTCATAAATTGGATTTCTATCCTTAGAACCAGATATGTTCATCGCTTCATCCAGAAGTGTAACACTGCTATTTTGCATCACACTAAAGTCATCATGTTCTTTTTTATAGAATGTATAACCATTGATTATAGACCTAGTGTATGATATAACATTTTCATTCGATCTTATGGTTAGTCATTGAAGTCGTTCGACAATTGAATCTGGATTTTAAGATAAATCCTTATAAATTTGATCTCTGAACTATCCTATAAATTTTTTATTATGTTTATCTGATATCCATCTTTCATATCTTGATGGATTCAAATCTCTAAGAATTTCATTGTGGGATTCAATGTTTGGATCAAAATATTCACTATTATTAAATATGTAAAGATGTGTTTTCACCCACTCTATCAAGGTAGTTGTTACAACATCTCTTCTGGAAATCTGTCTGCCCATAAGACATTCGATGTGACAAGACTTTGGGAGACTGATGATTTTAACATATGATAGGTAATCGGTATATAATTCTGTAGCGACTTGGGTTTTTGGCCCTGTCAGACTTTGGAATATTTCTAGGAATAATTCTAGAGCTAGGCGCGAAGACGGCATGTGATTCTGTGGCCCGGTGTGCCCGAAATTAATTTTATAAAAATGTTAAGTTTTTTTATATTATGCACGTGAAGGGGGTGTGATATCTCCTAAACGGTAGCCCAGAATGGGAATCTGAGGGCACATTTGTGTCCGGAATGTGCCGTTTACCCTAGGCAAGGTGTAAACTTTGCGGGCGCGGGCCTGCGGTGAAAAACACCACCAGGGGCGTTTCCGTAAATAAGTAGCAAAGTTAGTGTGCGAGCATCGGCTCGAATAACTTCTGAACGGAGTCTCGGATGGATAATCTGAGACCGCCGTTGCGTTCAGAACGGCGTGTTTACCCTAGGGGTGACCTTACATTTGTTCGCATCGGGCGTCGGGTCCGAGGCGGGTTTGGCGCCGGCGGGCGGCTGATATAAATATCAGCCCCCCCCCCCCCTTACCGTTCCTCTCGGCGTTCTTCACCGTTCTTCGCCGCCACTCCGCCGAATTGAGCAAACGAAGCGCCCACGAGCTCGGAATTCGACGGCGGACGTTCCAGGAGCGCGCATCGGAAGCTCAGGAGCGCGGATCTGAGGCAGAAAGTCGGCGTTTCCCCCGTGAGGTAGGCGGTTTTGAGTTTTAACCTCTGATCCTGTTTTTGCTGCGTTTTTATGCAAATTGAAGCCGTAGCAGTGTAGATCGGGTCCCGAGGGTCGTGTAGACGCCTCCGGATCGCAAAACGGACCACCGGGGTGCCCCCGGCGGTCCGAGGAAGTTCTTCCGGCGCGGCACCGGCGCCGGCGGAATCCGGCGGCCCGCGGTAGCCGGCTGCCCAGCACGGCGGCGCGCGGGGGAGGCCGCCGGCCAGGGCGGACCGGCCGGTCCGGCCTCTTTTCACATACGGGGGTCTTTAAACCCCCGTATCTTGCAAACCGGGAGCCGGATTCGCGTGCCGTTTGCGGCAACGTGACCCTGACGACGAGGCGAACCCTCCGGTGTGGGTTCGTGGGTTTAAAGGTTCATGATCGTGGCCCGGGAGCTAGAAACATCGTAAAAAATAATATTATTTTATTATTTTACGACTTCGGGCCGTTGTAACTTCTACCCAGAGCGTCCGATTGACGTGCCGTCAGTGGCGTTGAGACCCTGATGGTACGACGGACTTTTTGAGATGGTTTCCGGGTGTTGGGACTGAGAACGGGGTCCGGGCCCCACGAGGCCGGTTTTTGGCGTTTGCGGAGAAACGCAGCTTTTGCACCAGGAGTCCGTTTTTGGCGGATGAATAGTCGATCCTGAGTGTTTTTCCGAGGGGATCGCAATGGTGCAATCCGTTCGATGATTTTTGGAATCCAGGCATGGGCCCCACCCGAGCTGGCCTTCAATGAATAGTACTTTTTTCACCGGGTGTCCGTTTTGGACGAGCGAGTAGTCGATTCTGCTTGTTTTTCTGAGGGGATCGTCGTGGTATGATCCGCTCGATGGGTTTCAGGATCATTGTGTGGGCCCCGCACGAGCTAGTTATGGTGAATAGTGCATTTTTCACTGGTGCTCTGTTTCGGGCGAGTAAACAGCCTATCTTGCGTGTTTTTCCGCGTGGAACGCGATGGTGGCCTCGGTTTTGGCTTCAGAGGTGCGCAGTGTGACGTTGTGGCGGGTCGCTCGGGTTAGCGACGTTTGGACCAGCAGTGGTTGAGGGTTCTCCCTTGGTTCGTTCCTACGAGGGTTCGTGTGGTATCACAACCTTCGTATGGGTTTGTGATCTTCTCGATGGGATATTTAAATTGTTAGAGTTGTGGTATCCCTCTGGTGGGCCCGGAGTGGATCCTCTAGCATCTTTACCCTAGATCGGGTTCTTGGTATCGCTGTGACCGCTTATTCACGGGCGACGATCCCCTATCTAGCTGGTTAACCCTGTAGGGTTTCTGGCATCATTGGGAATATGATCCCCTACGCGGTGGGTCGTGCACAGTAGGGTTGTGGCATCGTCGGGTTTACGATCCCCTACTCATCATGATGTTTATAGTAGGGTTTCGGTATCGTTGGTTATACGATCCCCTAATCAGGGATTGGTGTCGGTAGGGTTGCGGTATCGTTGGTTATGCGATCCCCTACTCAGCGTGTGGTTTCGGTAGGGTTGCGGCATCGTCGGTTCGATCCCCTACATCGCGAGTTATACCAGATAGGGTTCCAGTATCGTCGTGCCCATCTTTATATGGACGGTGATCCTCTATTTGAGTGTGAAGCTTCTGTCGAGTGTCAGATCGGGTTGTGGTATCCCCCAGCGGATCCTGGGTGTGATCCCCTATCTATGACAACTACGTATGCCAGATCGGGTCGTGGTATCCCCCAGCGGACCCTGGGAGTGATCCCCTATCTGTGCGCTACGTCTACCGGAGTGGGTCTTGGTATCCCCTAGCGGACCCTAGCGGCGATCCCCTATCCGAGGAGTTTGGTGGTTATGTTGTTTCAGTGAGGTTTCCTCAGTGATGTTATCCGACGAGCGTGGTCTCTCAGGTGAGCATCTGAGATGTTTGTTTGGGACCCGATGGAGTGTATCTCTCGGATGAGTGTCATCTGGGATGACAGTGATCATGGGGTGTACTCTCCTGGTTGTGGACAGTTGCTGGTGATGAGGTCGGTACCTCTTGTGGCTTTGTGGCGTGAGTTGAGTATAACTGGATGGTTCAAGGTGTATGTATGGGCATACACCTGAGCTGAGCTGAGCTGACTAGTTGTGTTTAGCCGAGGATGATCACGAGATGGAGTTTCTCTCTCGTCTGGGTTCCCTCTGGCTGGGTTGAGTGGATTTTTTCCTTTCAGTTGCTCCCTTGGGTTTTGGGTTTTTGGGGTGCCTACTGAGTATGTTTACACTCACCCCTGCACGGGCTTTGCCCGCACATGTTTGTGTCTTGTGCAGACCATATGCCTTTTGACGGAGTCCTAGGGGGACCCGGAGCAGGCGGAGCTTAGTGAGCAAGTTGACCGGGGTTTCTACCGGAGCTGTGTCGAGGGATCTTTCTGGTGGGTGTTTGTGGCAGCGTTCCCCTTCTTGAGAGCAGGTTGGACGTGATTTGTAGTTTTCTTTGGTGGGCCCTGTTTTTCCCTTTGTACTTTTTTTGTTGCACTCTGGTTTGGGATAGATTGTATGCATGCATTTACTTTTCAGTTTCTATATCTCTGCACTGTTGCATGGAGGTGTTTGTTGGTGCGTGTGTACAGGTACCTTAGGCTAATGCCTCCCATGTGTGTGATAGCCTACTCGGCGCTGGTCGCCAGCCCCTGGCCTATTAGAGGTGGGATTGGGGAGTCACGGCTTGAGCCCCGTTGGGTCGGGTCATGACAAATTCAATATTTTATTCAACAATATATCATTCTACAAACAAAACCTTCAAGCTGAATTCAATTCTTGTCATACCCTTTCAAAATCTTCATATACTATTCAATAGGGTACATCCATCTATAATAGATAGGACCACATAGTTGAACCTCTTTGACCAAGTGAACCAGTAGGTGGACCATTATATAAAAGATTGATTGTGGGTATAACATTTATAATTCACATAATATTACTGAAATCTTTTTATTCATGATGAGAAACTTCCCTGGGTCTACAACTTTACTGCATATAGATTTGAAAAATAAGTATATTTTGGTTAATGTATGTTGAAAATTTTGTGGTATAATGCAATGGAAAGTAACAGACATTAAATATTTCTTCAAAATATGACATTTGTGTGATTTTATTCCTTTTAGCTTCAAATTATTCATTGACACTAAATTCTTGATATTTGATGAATACCCCTTTGGAAATTATACACTCGTAAGGAAAATGTAAAATTGCAATTTTTCCTATCTGGATAGAGTGTAAGCTGTTAGAGGAAGAAAATTCTACCTATTACCCTTCATTGGTGCCAAATATTCCATTATCCACATTTCAATCAAGTCCAACCTAGCCTTGATGTCATCTTTCATTTTTCCAAGAACATTTAGTAATGTGCAAATAACATTATCAAATAAAATTTTTTCTTTATACATGGCATCAAGAAAATTTATGACATAAAAACATTTCTAATATGGTAATTCAAATAAATTTGATCTCTTCTTCTAACCTAATTTTCTAAGGTTTTTCAAAAATGGTTTACTGAAAACAGTGTCAATATTTTTTACTTTTTTGTACGGTTGATCACCCGTTGCTGGAGACGGTGTTGTACCTTGTTCAATATTCCCATCAAATGTTTTCATCTAGGATCAGTATTTATGTCATCAAGGTAAAAAAAATTATGCCCTTAAAACAGTCTTTGAGGAATGTTTCAACTGAACTTATTATGTGATTTTTTCAAAAAATGGGATACCCCAACATGCTTTTAATGCTATAGCCCAATAAATATCCATAAGCAGGGAAGTCATTTATCATTTCATACAACATGGCCCTCAATGTGAATTATTCACTTCTATGAGAATTATAAATTATAACACATGTATCCCACATCAATTTCATATCTTCGATCAATGGAGCCAAATAGACATCAATATCATTACCAGGTTGCTTTGGTTTAGATATAAGAAGATACAATATAATTTATTTTTCCTTCATGCATAACCATTGAGGAAAGTTATAATTTACCAACATTATGGGCCATATACTATGAGTACTAATCTATGTACCCAAATTATTTATTCCATCTATAGATAATGCAAGATGAAATTTTCTCAAATCATATCCAAATTCAGGAAACTTGTAATAAATTTTCTTCTAGTGAGGATAATCTACTGGATGACATAGCTTCCCATATTTAATTACTATATTATAATTCCATGTTAATTGTCTTACAGTTTCCTAAAATCTATATTGTCTTCTAAACCATAGAATGATAAGAAATAACCATATATATTTCGAAGAACTTGATCCATTGTTCTTGTATCGATCCACGCCACAGTTAGGGAATTTCATGAGTGAATCATGGTCCTTTTGAAATAAAATGAAATCATTTGGAGAAGCATGTATTTTTTTAGAGATCATTCCCATTGAACGTAACATTTTTTTAGTTTTATATGTTCAGTATGGTATTTAATTTTCTTTTAGTAGCATATCATTCAGAAGATCAAGTAATTCTATAAAGCTGGTGTCACTCCATATGTTTCTAACTTTCACATTATATAACTTCAATACAGTTGACAATGATGTGTATGTAGTACAAATGGTATACAATGGTTTCTTGGAACAACTATTTATCTCCTCAAACAACTTTGGAGAATCCCAAAGGTCATCTTCAATTGACATTATCATTTCTTTCATTCGATCTCCATCATCTTTTACAAAGGTATTCATATCAAATGATTCATAAACTTTAGTATCATCCAAATCGATGTCCACATTTAGTTTTTCCTCATGTTTAGTCAAAGATTTATTTCTATGATCTATTATGTGAAAAATCAAATGTTCTTCCAGCTCTTCCAGAGTAATTTTTCATGAATAAAAACAATGTAAACATGGATAGAGGATTTTAGAAAGGTCTCCTTTGTGCTCTTTTGTAAACTTGATGAACTCCTTAACTCCATCTTCATATTCATTTGTAAAACAATTAGCATACATCCATTTTTTGGTGCATATCCATCCTATTGAGTTCTTAAATAGATATTTATAAGTTCTCAGAAAAATTCAAAATAGAGGATACATTTTAAATACACTCAAGATGAGTCAAATGAAAAGTAAGGATAACCAGATGAGCTATATAGGAAGGTAAAAATACCTATGATTTTATTTCGTATTGAATGAGTATTTTTCTAGTTTTTTCTTTAATTATTTGGAATATATTCACAATTTTTAATTTCAAGTAATATTTATAAAATAAAGTTACTAATTATATTAATGAAGTTATGGATATTATTCAAATAATTATTTCCATGATAATTGTGTCTCTAGTGGTTGTCTCAAGTGATATTTAACTAGAATAGAAGTAGGGAACCAACATGAACTCAATGAAAAGTATATTACAGTGCGAAATAGATTTCATGGGATGGTTAGAGAAGATCACTAGGCTGAAAGAGGTTTCAATAAGAGGTCCAAAAGACTAAAATTGCATCAAAAGATTAAAATTCTTGTTAATACATAATATAAAGTTATAAATGATGATTGCAAGTAGTGAATTGTTTTTGAGAAGGATTGATCATGAGTTAGTTGCCCAACCCACACCCCCAAAATTTATTAAAGAATAATACAAAGAGAATGCACGAGGTGAAATTTTCTTTCACTGTTAATGAGTTAAAAGAAAAAACATGAGATGATCAAAAGTACAGGAAGCATCAAAAGAAGAGAACAAGACATCATGCTACAAAAAAAAGTTGATGAAAATATTGATCATTACCTTCCCATAGACATATATATAAAATTACTAGTGGGTGAATAGAGAAATTTTTTCCTTTATCTATCCTACACCCTAATCAAAAAATGAGTAGTTTCATTGGATATAAGTATCATTAGAACAATGCCAACGAATAAAAAAATCAGTGGCCTGCATGATATGGACAGATATATTAAACTCTCTACCTGATTTTTTTATAGGAGTACACTAATTACAAGTAGTTAATGAGATGTCTTGTTATACCTAAAATTTCATGTGCATGAGTGCATCAAATGACATCATAATAATAAAAAGTAGTGTCCTATTTTTCATCAAGATCCAATTGATGAGTTGGTATAAACAACCAATCATACATTGATAGTCAATACAAACAACGGACCACAAATCTTTTCCAAAACAATATATCACAAACAAATTGTAAAAAATGGATCATAAAAACGGATCATAAAAAATCATAAAAGAAGAAATCAAAAATGAAACAAAAAATACACAAAGAAAATCAGAAGGCATACATCGCTAGGTTGAAGAAAATGGGAGACCCTATTCAAATGTTGGATGAGGTGTTAGGAGGAAGTCGAGTGGTGTGATTCAACCTTAGATTCACTGAGGATAATTTCTGATTGTGTTTTTGAGCACATCAAATTAGATGTTTCTTTTTAACTAGAATTTCTGAAGTATAGCAGCAACCCTATGTCATCTCTCGATGGAGCCTTAGATCATTAATTTTAAAAGGAGGTTATGATTAAGAAACTAGAAGAGGAATGGAGATTTATAAAACTTGGAGTTTGTTGATTTTAGAACATAAATTGAAACTATACTACTAAGTGAGAGAAACAAGATAGAGAAATCGTGATCAACCTGGGTAAGTGTACCTTGATTCTCAATCTGTCATCACAATCAAGGGAATGGGAAGGATCATTGATTCCTTGATTTTATAAATACTAAAACAAATAATGGTATGTGATTTCTTACTAGGTTACCAACTATTATTTGATTGATCAATGATATTGATTATCAGTGACCGCTCAAAATCAACAAACATAAATTGATGTAAAAACAAAACTCAATCAAGCATCACATCAACAACGTGATGAGATGACCAAATTTGTGTCAATAAAAAAAATATTCCATAAGACAAAAAAAATCATATTCATAGGTTCAATCTACTTGATTTTATCAACCGATGTAATCCATTTTCACACTTATGAAAGGGAGGGGGTGAGAAAAGAGGCAACCACACTCAAATCATCACAAGATCTGGGTTATGCATGGAAGCATGTGGATTCCTGTTCCTTGGATTTTTATTTGATAATACCAGAATAAACAAAAAATTATAAGGTATAAATTAATAACAATTGACAAAAACTTGGAAATAAATTACCTTACAAAGATTACAAGCATGGATCTTGGGATTACAATATGGAACACCCCCCAAATTGATCACTAATAGGCTTAGAAGTACATGATGGAGAAGAGAACTAAATTGGATGAAGAGAGATCTCCAATTAGACTAAACTTCACCCCTATTTGTGAAACATTAGATAATTAGGTATAGGAGTGATTTTATGGAAAAAATCACACTTTCCATAAAGAAGTCAAGTTCCTAATGGATTAGGTCACTATTGAGGATATGCTTTTTAATCCTTTTTATCCAACTGGTTGACTGAACAAAACGCGTTCAATTTTCATGATATTTTATAGAGAGGTGACTATTTGAGTTATCCTTACAAGGGATGTATAATCAACCCAATTGGATCTTAGAGGCCCGATTTATTTCCCAAATACAAAATGATGGTCCAATCTGGCCCGCCCAGAATTTCTTCACATTGTGGGCCAATTTTGGGGCTCCAAATGGATGAATTGGAAGCCATGGTATTCTAGAGAAATGTTACCCACAATTTTTTATTTATTCACCCATTTTTATCCCAATTGGATCCATGAATTATATACATTACATATTAATTTCCACATGCATTCTTGGGCTCTCGCGCAGTTTGGCCCATTTTTCTTGAATTCCATCATGGGCTCTCCAAATCAACTCCTCCTACAATGTAAACACTGAAACATGTAAAATTTCCCTATTAAATAGTGATAAACATTAATTTATTGAATCAAACATAAAGTTAAATTTATTATTATATTTTTAATATTCATTACAAAACCATTTTAAAACAACGGTGTAAGGGTGGAATTGAATAGTGAATCTCTATGTGATCGCATCCCCACACCTAAACATTTGCACTCCTGGAAAAAGACGCATATCCAAAAATTGATGCATGTATATATTCCCAATATCATGAATATTTAACATTTGAGGAAATTTTAATTCATTAAAGTAATGTGATCAATGCACAAACCACATCAAGGAGTTCTTCCTAGTGAAAATGGAAAATGATGTCTCATAAATCATATCACAATGAAATTCAAAGAAATTATTGATGCCAAATTGAGAAAGGAATTAAAAATTCAACCATGACACTAACTCTCCATGTGTGTGTGTGAAAGCCATTCCATGCTCTTCTTTCCACTTTCTATCCAATAAATATAGGTTATTTTAATATTTTTCAACTTAAATGATTTTGTCCACCGAACCTACCCTACACCCTTTGAAATCATATTTCAATACCTACTCACTTAAGCATTAATGGAAGTAAAACCATAATCTCCTAACCTAGATATCCCTACATTTTTCACATTTCATCACTCCACGCATTTATTATTTTTGTTTTTTTTTCAAAAGTTTCATTCAGAACAAATCTCCTACTCATCTCTCAACCCATTTTTGATCTCCTCACGATACTAATTGTAATAGTTATAATAAGATAAATGGTTGAGGAGGAGTGGTTTTTGACATGCCCAAGACACAACCCAACTTTTTTTTATTTTTTTAGGGCATACAACATTCCAATATCTAGTACACACACATAGGTCAATCTGGTATAATAATGAAATAGATCGAATAAGGAACGAACATATGTAAATATAATTTTAATCTAAAAAATATTAACCTATCTTTTATTTAACTTCTAGTAAGTAATAAATATTCAAAAATTATGGTTTGGTGCAAAAATGTGTGTAGATATTAGTGACACTGTTTTCCCAAAAACTACTCACACAAGGGGCATCAATTATCTCAATGGTTTCACAGAGATACAACCATTTATATCAATGACAGAAAACTGATTCGCTAAAAATCACTCCATGATGTTAAATCTATACACACATTCATTCTATAACAGAGATAGGTTTTCATTAAATGTTAAATCAATATGGAATAAAAAATTTCAACATGAATTTTCAGTAAGTTCCATGATTTGGTTACTATAAGGGGGGAAATAAAAATACCATAAAGAAGGAGAAAAATAGAAAAAAGAAGAAAAACAATGAAAATCCTAATGAACTCAACAAGATGGGTAAAAGTGAAAGTACTATAAAGAAAGTGAAAAATATAAGAAAGAATATAGACAATGAAAATATTAATGAACCCAGTAATGTGTCCACCCCCCCCCCCCCCCCACACCTAGAATGTGCAGTGTCCTCACTGTAATAATTGAGAATGTGAGAAGGAAGGATAAAAACTGGTGTGTTTCACTAGAATTTTGCTTCTATAAGGTGGATTTACTCCACTGTATTCTTTATAAAATACTCATAGAAGTGTTTAATTTAATACCCATTGACAGTAAAACTTTTTCCACTCTACTTATGCAAAAATTTTATTGCACCAAAAGGGTAAACATTATTAACAGTATAAGGACCGAGCCATCAGGAACGAAGCTTACAAGGGTGGAGATTTAGCCTGGAATTGTTTATGAGTACCTTCTCACCAATATGGAACTTTAACTGATTAATCATGCTATCATGGATAGACTTTATCTTCTCTTTATAGATCTGTTAGTTCTCATATTCATCACGTAAAATTTCTTCTAACTCTTGAATCTACAGCTTCTTATGCTCACTTGTATCTGAAATGTTCATATTACATTTTTTAACATCCCAATATGCACAATGTTATTCCTCCACCGGGAGGTGAAAATAGTTTACAAACACAATTCTTTATGGTGACATTCTGATTGAGGCTTTAAAATCAGTATGGTACGCCCAAAGTGCATCATCCAAACGCAAACTCTAATCTTTCCTGTTCGGTTGTACTATTTTTTCCAAGATTCTCTTAACTTCCGGATTTGAGATTTATGATTTTCCGTTAGATTGGGAGTGATATAAAGTGGATACTTTATGATAAACCCCATAATTACAAAGAAATTTTTTTCATGTTGTGATTCCAATAAAATGAACTCTGGTCACTAATGATAAACCTCGATAAACCAAACTAACAAAAAAATTAGGACCGCACAAAATCAACAACAACTCAAGAGTCATCGGTCCTGGTGTCCTTTTCTTCCACCCATTTAGAGACATATTACACATCCAAAAAGTTATACACAAATCCAAATGAATTTTGAAAAGGCCCCATGAAGTCAATGCCCCATGCATTAAAATTTTCACCGAATAACATGGGTTGTTGGGGTATTTCATTCTTCTTGGATAAATTCCCTATGAATTGAAAACAACTACATGACTTGAAAATCGATGTGCATCCCTATAAACTATTTGAAAATAATGTCCTGAGTCAAGGACCTTAAGAACTGTACGTTGAGAGCCAAAGTATCCCCCATAGGCCAATGTGTGGCAGAAGGCCAAAATAGAGGTGAACTCATGGTCAGGGACACAACAATGAACTACTTGGTCACTACAAATTCTCCACAAATATGGTTCATCCCAAATGTACCATTGATAATCATGTTTATGTATCTGGGATTAGGAATTGTTGAAATCAGTGGGGACCCTAGATGTTTCTAGAAAATTCATAATGTACGCAAACTAGGGGGTAAGGTCCACAACATCACAGAGGTTCTCATGAGGAAATAATTCTCTAATGTGGATGGATGAGTTAACATGGTAGTCCAATGGTGAAGAAATACTACTAATGTGGTCAGCTAAAACATTTTTTACTCCCCTATTATCTCTAATATCAAGTTAAAACTCATGGAGAAGGAGTATCCACTGTATGAGGTGGGGCTTAGCTTCATGTTTCTTTAGATGAAAATGAAGGGCAGCATGATCCGAAAAGACAATGAATTTTGACCCAATAAGATGTGAATGAAATTTTTCCAAGGCAAACACAACAGAAATGAGTTATTTTTCAGTGGTTGTATAGTTTACCTAGAAGGTTAAGGGGTACGCGAGGCATACACAATGACATAAGGATCCTTCTCAACTTTTTGTGATAAGACTTCCCCAACTGCAAAGTTAGAGGCATCACACATAAGTTTAAAGGGGAGATCCCGCCTGGGTGGTTTGATAATGGGAGGTGATGTGAGACTCCTTTTTAGTTAATTTAAATCATCCTCACAATTTTTATCAAACAAAAAGTCAGAGTATTTTTGTAATAATTGGGACAAGGGAACTGTTATTTTACTGAAGTATTTAATGAATTAGTGGTAAAAACCAGCATGACCCAAGAAATATTGCACCTCAAGAACACATTTTGGATATAAAAGCGCTGAAATTAATTCAATTTTTGATTTATCCACTTTAATTCTATCTTTTTAAGTAACATTCCCAAGAACTATCACTCATTAAACAATGGAATGGAATTTCTCATAATTTAATACAAGATAATTTTATATGCAATGGTAGAGTATTGAACCTAGGTGTGAAAAATATTCATAAAAAAAAGTTCCATAAACTGTGAAATCATCCATAAAAAATACCATGAAATTCTCAAGGTACTCTGAAAATATACTCAATATAAAATTATGAAAAGTACTAGGAGCATTACAAAGACCAAAAGGCATCCTTCTATATGTAAATATACCAAATAGATAGGTAAATGTTGTCTTTTCTTGACCCTCATGAGCTATATGGATTAGAAAATAACCCGAATATCCATTTAGGAAACAATAATGGGACTTACTAGTTAATCATTCTAACATTTTGTCAATGAAAGGTAGAGGAAATTGGTCCTTCTTAATGGATTGATTTAGTCAATGGTAGTCAATACAAACTCAGCTACTATTCTGCACATGTGTTGGAACCAATTCATTCCTTTCATTTGATACAACTGTTATTCCTATTTTTTAGGCACAATTTGCACTAGGAAAATCCATTTACTATCATATATAGGATAAATGATCCATGAAGCAATTAATTTTCTGACTTCCAATTTTACCACTTTAAGGAGAGTTGGATTCAACCGGCGTTGAGATTATATTACGAGCTTAGCATCATCATCCAAAATTATTTGGTGCATACAAATAGATGTGATAATCCCTAGAATATCATCCAATGTCCATGCTATCACCTTTTTAAACTCTCTCAAAAGTTTGATCAGTTTTGATTCCTACTGTGGAGAGAGTTTATTGGCAATAATTATGGGAAATTAGTCAATACCCCCAAGATATGCATATTTTAAAATAAAAAATAATTGGTTTAAGTTCCAACATCGGTGTTTTTTGGATTGAGGGGTAGTTTTTAGGGGGAGTGAGTTACATAAAACTATCTATCTACTCATATTTATTATCTAAGGATAAATAATCAATTGAAATGAGATTTTCATAATCATCAACAGCCATCGGTACCTCAGAATGAACACAATCATCAATTAAAGCACAAAATTTACACTTTTCATAACCCACACAACACTCAAAACATGAATCAAAACTCAAATCATTAAAGGATGAAAAAAGAGGAAAACGAATCAGAGTATGGGGTGAGGAGATAATTGTGCATGTGTGAATCGTTTAAGAGAACTTCCATCGAATATACAGGAAGAGTGGAGTTCTCTTAAATGGGGTGTTTCATAGCTTCAAGGATGATAAAACTTACCTTTTCTCTACCAAACTCCATGGATAGTATACCATTGTGAACCTTAATGATTGTCTTTGTTGTTTTAAGGAATGGCCTCCTAAGTATGATAGGGTCATGTCCTTGGGTTCGGGTATCTTCCATCTCAAGAATATAAAAATCAGCAGGGAAGATGATATTCTTCACTCTTAAAAGGACATCCTCAATTACTCGTGTTGGATGCATAGTACTCTAGTTAGAAAGTTTTATGAAAATGCTTGTTAGTTGGAGCTCTCCAACCTACAGAGAATTACACACGGAGTGAGGCATTACATTAATGGAATAACCTAAATCTAGCATAGCATCATAAAATAAGGTCTACCCTATCATACATGGTATCGTGAATGTGCTCTGATCCTTTCAATTGGTTGGAATTGCTAGTTGAATCAAGGCCAAGACATTCCTTCCCAAGTTGACTCTCTCATTCCCCTTCAGCCTCCTTCAATAGGCACAAAGCTCTTTAAGAAATTTGGAATATCCAGGGATTTTCTTAATTACATCCAATAAAGGAATGTTAACTTGAAACTTTTTAAATGTATCCATTATTTCTTTATCAATATCATTATTTAAATTCTTCTTAGATTTAGAGAGTGTATGGGATAAAGGAAGAGGAATGGATTATTTATTTGAATCATCAATGATAATTTGATTACACTATTTATTTTGATTTTATTCATTGGAATATTTTATGAGTGGAGAAAGAGTGTTTTCAAGAGGGGGACATACTAGTTGCATAGAATTAGTAGAAGGAGAAATTTTTTTACCACTAACAAGTTTAACTACACATACATTACCTTTTTTCCTTCAGATTGGCAATGGGTTGGGATAATGGTTTTCCAGAACCTTACATCTTAAGCTCACTGATGGTGTTTTCCAATTTCCCCACTAGAGTTCACAAGTCTTGAATAGATGATTGTGTGGTTTATTGGAATTGTAGGTTTTAGGTTTCCATTTTCATCACCATATACTCAAATCTTGGTTCATATTTGGGAGGGGGAGGATGATTATTTTGAGAAGTTGAAGGATAAAATGTTGTATACCTTGGCCTTATTAATACCAATTCTACTTAGGGTAGATTGAGTTTCCTCCTTATTGGTACTGGGGTTGTGCTTGCCACCCAGGGTTTGGATTTTTCCTAAATATTTATTTCTTGAAGGGAGGTTCTTGTTGGAATAGACACCCTAGGAACACGACTGCATAAGACTTAGGTGAATCTTGAAGTTGTCGACACTGATTAGAAAAAATGAGTATTATCATAACAAATACTACAATTTAATGGAACAAGAAGAGATTGTGAGTTACCTTATGCTTGATCTAATTTCCTTATAAGGTTATGCATCTCATCAAGCTTGTTATTTACCTTTTGGTCTAGAGATGAATGAATAACCTAATGAACTCCTCAGGTTGGTGAAATAGCTCATGTACCAAATTTTTGTGCATTTTGAGCCATGTTGGCTATTAAGTCACGAGTAGAGGAATGTGTTTTATAAACAAGGGAACCACCAGCTGCAATATCTATCATTCCATGATCCATGGGGACAAGTATCTCATAGAAGTATTGAATTAGAAATTATTCACTAATTTGGTGTTGGGGGAAACTTGAGCAAAATCTTTTGAATCTCTCCCAATATTCATGAAGGGTATCTCCATGTGATTGCATAATTCCACATATTTCTTTTCTAATTGATGCAGTTCAGGAGTCGAGGAAGAAATTCTCTAGAAAGAGTTGTTTAAGGTAATTCCATCCCCCAATTGTGGTAGGAAGATAGTATATCTAGTCATTGGGTACACCGTTAAGGGAGAAAGGGAAGGCCCTAAACATAATTAGGTCCTTAGACACATTTTGGGGATTCATGGTGGAGCACACTATGTGAAACTCTTTTAAATGTTTGTGAGGGTCCTCACCAAAAAGACCATGAAATTTGGGAAGTATGTGGATGAGTCCTAATCTCAACTCAAAGTTGGATGCTTCTTCGGGATATTGGATGTACATAGGTTGGTACTCCACATCCGGGGTGGTCAGTTCTTTTAAGGTTCGACTATTTATAGCCATGTTTTCATGGGTTTCCTTGGGTAAAAATTTTGATTGGTTTATGACCACTTGAGGTTCCAAAATAGGTTTCTTAGTGTTACTTTGTTGACCTTCTCGAGATACCTTGATTTGTGTGTGAAGTGTCTTTTCAATTTCATTGTCAAATTCAAGCAGTTTTTCTTTTTCTAATCAGGTCATGAAAATAAGTTGTGAAGTTTGTCTATTTTTTATTGAATATGTATAAAATAAAATAATAATTTTGAAATGAGAATTGAATGTTATACTACATAATTATAGAGAGATAGATTGATAAGAATAATAACAAGAGAGAGAGAGGAACAACACTAAAAAACAACCAAAAATAGAAACAAAAAACCAAAACAAAAAAATCAAATGGGGTGGGGTATTGAAAGGAGTAATAATTAAGAAGTAAAATAAACATAAAAAAGAAAATAAAGAAAAAAATGATCTTTTAATCCTCAGGAATGGTGCCAAAATTTGATCGCGTTATTGAGCGGGTCAAATTAGATGTTTATTTTTAACTCGAATTTATGCAGTATAGCAGCAACCCTAGGTCGTCTCTTGACGAAGCCTTAGATCATCAATTTTAAAAGAAGGTTCTGGTTAAGAAAATATAAGAGGAATTGGGATTCATAAAACTTGGGGTTTTTTTATTTTAAAACATCAATTGAAACTATACTACTAAGTGGGAGAAAGGAGATAGAGAAATCGTGATCAACCCAGGTAAGTGTACCTTGATGCTCAATCCATTATCGCTCTCAAGGGAATGGAAAGGATCATTGATTCCTTAATTTTATAAATAATGAAACCAGTAATTTTATGTGAGTTCTTACTAGGTTACCACATATGATTTG
Organism: Viscum album; assembly: GCA_963277665.1. Classification (NCBI taxonomy): domain Eukaryota; kingdom Viridiplantae; phylum Streptophyta; class Magnoliopsida; order Santalales; family Viscaceae; genus Viscum; species Viscum album. Next base: position 483,980,564 of record OY728139.1, read on the forward strand.
ATCGATCAGCAATATTGATTATCGGCGACCGCTCAAAATCAACAAACATAAATCGATGTAAAAACATAACTCAATCAAGGAATAACATCAACAACGTGATGAGATGACCAGATTTGTGTCAATGATAAAAATATCCCAAAATACAAGAACATGAATATTCATAGTTTCAAGATCCTAGATTTTATCAACCGACACAATCCATTTGCATACTCATGAAGGGGAGGGGTGAGAAAATAGGCAACTGCACTCAAATCATCACAAGATCCGGGTTATGCATGGAAGTATGTGGATTCTTGTTACATTGATTTTTATTTGAACATAACTAAATAAAAACAAATTTAAAAGTTATAAATGAAGAACAATTGACAAAAAAACCTGTAAATCAATTACCTTACAAAGATTACAAGCATGGATCTTGCGATTAAAATAAGGAACACCCTCCAAATATATCACTAAGAGTATTAGAAGTACATGAGAGAGAAGATAACTAAAATGGATAAAGAGAGATCTCCAATTTGACTAACATTTACCCCTGGTAGTGAAAATAATATAATGAGAGAGAGGAGTGAGGACAAAAACATCACACTTTCCACAAAGAAGGCAAGTGCCTAAGTTACTAGGTCACTATTCAGGATAGGATTTTAAATCCTTCTTTATCTGGCTGGTTGGTTGACCAAAACGTTTTTAATTGTCATGAAATTTTGTGGAGAAGTGATTCTTAGTGTTATCTATCTAAGGGAGGTAGAATAAACCCAATTGGAACTCTGATACCTTATTTATGGCCCAAATATAGAAGGGTGGTCCAACCTGGCCCGCCCAGAATATATTCACATTGTGGACCTATTTTGGGCCACCAAATTGACGAATTGGACTCCATGGCCTTTTAGAGAAATATATCCCACATTGTTTTTAATTACTTAACAAATTTTTATCCCAATTTGATTCATGTATTTTTCATAGTACATATTAATTTCCACATGTATGCTTGGGCTCTCGCGCAGTTTGGCCCATTTTGCTTGAATTACATCACGTGCTCTACAAATCACCTCCTCCTACAATGTAAACACCGAAACAAGTAAAATTTCCCTATTAAACAATGATAAACATTAATTGATTGAATCAAACATAAAGTTAAATTTATTATTATATTTTTAATATTCATTACAAAACCAATTTAAAACATTGGTGTAAGGGTGGAATTGAATAGTGAATCACAATGCGATCAAGCACCAGCAGTGGGTGGCTTCCATTGAAATCTCTATATCGTGAAGAGTTCATAAATGGATAGGGTTTTTAAAATAGATCGGGACACTTTAATCAGTGCTTAGAAATTAGCTCTAATAAATAGACATTTTATCAGTGATGATAAAATAAATGTTTATCAGCGTTAAAAGTAGAGCGCTGATAAATGTTCATTTTATCAGTGTTTTATTTGGCACTAATAAATCCTCGTCTTTATCAGCATGGAAAAAAGAACTAATAAATATTATTTTATCAACGCTTATTACTGAAGCGCTATTAAAGGATTTATAATTATAAATATAAATAAAAAAATTTAAATTTATAAATACTTAATAAATATATATAAATATCAATATAGTAAATATATTCCTTTTTAAATATATTTATTATAATTTTATAATTATTTATTTCTAATTATAGAAATATTTTTAAAAAATATTATTTATATCATTATATATATTTATATAATTATACATATATATTTAATAAATATATATAAATATGAATATAGTAAATATATTCATTATTTAAGTAAATTTATTATAAATTTAATAATTATTCAAATATACACGATTATTTATCTATAATTACATAAATAATTTTAAAAAAAAAATTATTTATTTATAATTACAAATATATAATTGTATAAATATATTGACTATACATTTATAAATATTTTTATATATTGATATTGTTTTACAAATATATTTTTAACATTATTACTGAATATCTAATTTTAAGTGCATGCATATATGTTAAAAATGAGTAAAATTGAAAAAACTAAGAATATTGGTACACTTTAACAATATTGAAAAAATGGATAAGTTCTTTGTGTGTGCATATTATACATAAAAATACATAAATTACATATATTTGAAATCAATATAACACACATTTGATCTATATTAAATTGAAAAATTAAACAACATTCAATTATATACCGAGTACTATGCAATTAGTCAATATTTTTAATTTATGTTAATTTTTAATTATATACCATTATATGACTATTTAATGTAAAGTGCATAAATATTTTGTAATATATAAATCATATTTATATATATTAAAATATATCTATATATATAATATATACAATTTAATAACATTAATTATCATAATTATCTAATTGATAAAATGTTTAATATTTAATAATGTATAATCAATCAATTCATTTTTTTAATAATTTAATTAGTAAAATATGTAATACACATTTTTTATTTTTTATTTATTTAATTATTTCATTTTATCATCATTAAAAATGAATTGATGAAAGAAATATTTATCAACTCTAAGCATAAAGTACTGAATTATTGTACCCTTTATCAGTGCTAAAACTTAAACGCTGATAAACGATACACTTTATCAACGCTAAAATTAAAGTGTTGATAAAGGAGGCCCTTTATCAGTGCTAAAATAAATGAATTGATAAAAGGTTAAATGTATCAGTGCTTTCTTTAGCATTGATAAATATTCCATTTATCAACATTTTCTTCTAGCGCTGATAAATAATAGTTCTGTTAAAGGCCATTTTTGTAGTAGTGACCACTTCCAACTATAACTTCAAGTAAAAACATCATAAATTTAATCTTGAGAAACTCTAGAATATCAAGAAGATAAAATATATTCTCTAAATTATCTAACCACTCTTCCACTTTATGAGAACCTTGTTTTCCATAGAATAGAGGTGGATTTAAATTCTTTTCCTCTTCAACATAATCTCTAGGTTTATATTGAAGAGTAAAGGCACCAACTCAATGGATAGAGTAAATAGAGTAACAAATTTTCAAAATAATCATCAACCAAAGGTTTTATATGTAGTGAACCATCCGCATATCCCACTTGAGAATTGACAAGACTTGTTGGGTGTATACTATAAAAGATAATGGAATATAAAACACTATAAAAACAAGCCTCAAAATTCCAAACATTATAAAACTAAATAATAACCCAAAAACCAGTCTAAAAATATTAAGAGAAATGAATTTACACTATAAAACATTTAACATTCATTCTTAAAGAATTAAAACATGGTCAAATCCTAAAAATCCTCCTAGTAAATGTGGGTTCTTCAAGTTGGACTGGGGGCTCAGGCAGTGTGACTCCTTATTTCCCAACGTTTTCATTATTTTACAAGACACTTTCAATCGACTTATTTTATAGTTCTTCAACAATGTAACCATTCATCCATTCCAATATAGGGATAATATTAATGGTTTCTATCATCATATTTTCACTAATGATATATTAATATTTATTAATGGGAATAGTAATTCCATTTGAAATCTTAATAAGGATTAGGAGGAATGAAATAATTTGAAAATCTAGATTATTAATAGGAATAAAAGTAGTGTTTTTATTTCAAATTTTTTTCTATAGATAAGGGTTAATAAAATTGAGAGGCCACTTGTAATTTTTATAAATCATTTTACCATGGAGTGTTTGGGTGCTCTAATTTCCCCAAGTAGAGTGTGTATTAACCAATTTGAGGAGTTGGTTGATAAAATCTATAATTGTGTCAATAATTGGAAAAAAATATATCCTTTAGGTGATGGATTAACCATGTTAACTAACTTCTTTAATTTATTCAAATACATGTTTTATCAATTTCAAGGGTTCCCAAGTATATTTTTAGGAACATAAAAATCTTATGCTTTTATTCATATAAGATGTGCAATCAGATGGCTGTTATCAATGGGACACATTACATTGGCTCGAGAAGATATCAGAATTGGTAGGTATCAACTTTAAGATCATTAAATAATCCATGTACTGTATGAAATCGAAGTTGACATGGTATTCTTTAGAGGGTAGTTAACTATGGGATAAGTTTATTTCATGTAATTATAGAGAAAACATGGATATTATGAAGGCTTGCACCATGGGGTTGTGGAAAAGGATCTAAAATCACATTTTTAATCTTCAAATTCACTATAAATAGATTATTAATCATAAATATATTAATTTTTGGAAAACAATGGGTGGAAGATCAAGTAGGATTTTCAAGTCGTTTGACTCTAGATATTTCTTTTCATAGAGAAATTCTGTACCTAACCTTCATTCGAGCTATTTTGAATCAATAGTATATCTACCTCTTCAAGATTATCACACTGAATAATTTTTAGGGTATACTAGTTTTAACAAGCTCCTCGTCAGATCTCTTTTCATCCAAGACTTGTAGTTCTTTGATGCATGTGAATCATGTTCAAATAGAGTGGGGAGGTTTCCTCTAGTGAAGTGATATCCCTACGAAGTATATCTTCCTTATTTTTCACATTAGTTCTCATTCCATCTCTATGGAAAATGAGGTTAGACATTAAATAATTTCTATCGCATATAAATGTACACGTTTCATAATATCTAAGGAAGAATAAACCCTTCATTTGTTCTTCCAAAGAGAATGGGTGGATGAGGATTTGGGGAAGCTTCGTGATATTTTTGGATTCATTTTCCCAATGTACACTAGTAATGATTTATTATGTGACTAGTTTCACAGAGTTAGAAAAAATTAATAGGAATAAAAAGTGAGAGTGATCTTCTTAGTTTTGGGTCGTTGGTGCAATTAGAATGCCCAAAACATGATTCTACATGGGGGGATTCCAAGCTCCCAATTGGATTTGGGGACTCAATATAGAATCCAAGTGGTGTATGTGGGAGTTAATATGAAATAGTAGGATATGGAAATTTCCCATCATATGTTCATAGAAAGAAGAAGCTCTCTTCCACCAACAAAGGGTCTAAATACTAATAGAAAATGGGTTAAATGGATTCCTCTAAGAATACAAGTTGATACCGTTTAAATAACTCCATGATATATATCTCTTATTTCTATATAATGATCATAGATTTCATCAAGTTATCCCCTAATATGTATCACCTTCAATTATTTTCATAAATAAGAATAAAAAATCACATGTATAGGAATAAGGTGTGGTCTCCATAGATCCTCAGTGAGAGAATCAGGGTGGATATTTACTTTTAAACTCATAAATCCTTTTCCTCTCATTACTAGTTTAGTGAGAACTCTCTATTCTTTCTCTAATTATTTTCTAGACTTGAGGTTTCATAGGAGTCATGGTATTCCTTTTGTTTTAAACGCTTTTCTTAGATAGAATAGTATTTTCATATTATCTATAAAATACAATTCATTATTTTTTTCATGATATATTTTCTTATCCAATTCAAACTATTTTAATGTATAGTCATGAATTCCTTAGAAACGTGACCAAATTTTTTATTGTTTGAAGACTCCATTTTCATTACAGTGTTACTAGAATATAAAGAAAGTGTGGTTTATCTTTCTTTTTTAACATATCCTTCCATTATAATAGCCATTTCATTCATTTGTTAAGGGTATGTCCAGTCTATGTTTGCCTTCTACACAGCTTATTTTCCACCTTTGAGTTAATATTCTTTAGAAAATTCTAAAACGTTTCATCATGTATGCTTTCCACTAAACCAATTTTTTTGTTTATTTCTTGGAATGATTATATATAATACACCATCATATGTCTACCACATTAAATATTCATGGAATTTTTTCAATGTTCCATGATATGTCTCTTTCTCACATAACAGAATCATCTCTTCTTGGGTGTAGCATCCTTTTTAAAAAAAATTATTGGATGTGACTTCTTTGACACTTTACTTCACTTGATTATAACCAAGTACTACTCAAATTTTCCTTACCTTAATATCTTTACTTGTGGTAAAAAAATTTAAAAGAATATAATTTATTCCTAGTAGGTTTGTACAAACACTCATCATTATAATGATCACCCATATTTTAATTTCCACAAAATATCTTAAGACATTCAAATCTATTCTTGATGGATATATTTTCTATTTTCAATGTATTTTACATCAACTCATCCTTTCTTACCTTTATGTAGGCATTATATAATATATATAAATTTAAATATTCTACCAATATTCAATTATCTTATTCCCAAAACTTCTTCAATTCCAATAGTGATCGATGAATTTTTATCCTTTCCCTTAAGACGCAGCTTGTCCAACTTTTATAGCTTATTGTTTTTTAGACTAAATATTTATCCTTATAAGCTTTATTTGGGGAGAAACTCTTCTAGTAAATTCTTACATAAACCCTTTATGTAGTGGTGTATTTCATAGAATTCTTATTCTTTTATATTTTCTTAGATTTTAAATTGTGTCATGCAATAACCACTAAAATAGTAGTAGAATATAAAATATTTTCTGAGGAATGGGTTACCTTTTTTAAAGATATTGCATTAGATTAATCATTACATGGTCTCCTGCCCTTTTTTATATTAATATGATTATTTTGGGAACAATACTCTTTTAAGAAGATTCCTTAACAGTACATCTATTCTCACCAGTTTGGGAAGTCTTAGTATGACTCTCCTTTTGATTTCTTATTTAGAATTATAATTCAAGACAATTCATGTTAAGGATGCTTTCCTATCCTCAGTTGATATTTTAATTTCTTAAAATTTTGTATTTATCCTCAAAATATGATCTTCATTCATTTTACTTATTTCTTATATATGATTTTCAATCTCATTTACCCATTATTATTTAATTTCTAACCAGTAATTCTTAACATCCATGGAATCCCTTTGAGTTTACTTCAATACATGGATATTATCTTCAAATCCTCTGCTTAACTTTGCTTTATAATTAATATTATATTGTAATAAATATTCATCTAGGGATAATTTTTCTCTATTAATCATTAAATATTTCACCATGTATTACACTTATTTGATGATAGGGCTTTATTTTTGCAACTGTGCTACTAATTCCTTTTTCACAGTTACTCCATCTACTACCAACATTGTTTTATCATCATGTGTTACCTGTATAAACTCAAATATATAAGTCAAATATTAAATAGTAACCTTATTCAACTAATTATTATCCTCAAATTAAAAGAATTAAACTATTTCAGTAGACCCATACTTTATTGTCTAAACTTGATTCTTCAAGAGAATGATTTTCAATAGATTTATCAGAACAATTATCACCTTCATTACCTTTAAGTACTGGTGAATCCCATTTCTCCTTTAAAGTATTTCTCATAATCTTATCATCTCTTTTCTTTTTTTCCTTAAAAGTTTTAATTGAAATGTCAATATTTGTATTAATAAGGAGGGAAATTATATTTTCTATATAAGGTAACTTAGAACCTTATTAAAATATATAATCAATGTATATCTAATAAAAAATGGGAAAGAAAATAGATATAATCATAGGGAACCTATATCATCTCTAATACCACTCTATGTATCTAGTAGATTGTACAATTACACTGAGAGTGGGTTTAATTAGTGTAAACTTATTTTAATGAGCTCTAATTTCTCTTTTAATTATCCCCTCTTGATATTTGAACCATTGTCTTAGTTAATATGTATGTATTTTTTTATGTTCACCTAACACTCACCGCTACATGAAATGTAATAAATAAAAAAGATACAGTAGAACACCATATTTTTATAAGGTTTGATCACAATGTGGTTATATAATCCTTATTGTGTTTCGGTCAAGTATGAGACACATATTAGAGATAGTTTATAAAATTTATTACAAATGGTTGGGAACATATCATCCTTATCCCAAAACCTATACATATGATTTTTACTCCCGAGGAAGCCTTAGAGTGGGGTCAACATCCACATTCATAATAAAATCACTATCTCTTGTTAGGTTATTTATATTATCTCCCTCCATTTTATTCTCTCTAGATAGATTGGGCATAGATTATACCGGTAGCCAAAGTTCTTCCATAATCCTTCTCATATACTCATTGAACAAGATCTTCCTTTTACTTAGAGATGTCACCTTCTTATAATAATGAGATGTTTTTCCTCAATCTAAGTCTTCAGTACCCGGTAAATAATCTTCTATAATTGAATACGTGTTGGTTTCTGCATATCAAATCAGACTCAATAAACTTATTATTTGTCTTCTATAATATAAATATATTGTAGGAAAGGTCTCAGAACCTACTTCTCCTTTTTCATCCTCTCTTCTAATGCTCTTCTTTTTCTTCCTCAATATACAGGATTTTTTATCCAAAATATCATTGATTTCTCTCATTCATTGATGATCACGGTCTTTAGTAATGTTTTAATATACTGTTATCACAACTTATATTTCTTATATACCATATTAATTCCTTTTATTTTCTCAACATCCCTCCTGGATATTACTTTCACTTTGATTCTCCACTAATCTCGATCATCAAATCTCATTTAAAAACTAATATAATATTAGTATAAGATGTATTTTTTAAATCGTCATGTGATATCCACAATTACCATAATTTTCTTTCCACAAAATATGGAATAAATCTATCTGGTAAAAATCTCTATGTCACATGCCAGGGCATGACATTATCCTTACTGTGTTATTTCACATTTTCATGAACATATGCATAAACCCTCGTGGCATGATACATCTCTTCACAGCATGGAAAACCATATTACATCTTAGAATTCTCCTTTATTTATCATCTTAATTAATCTTAGATTGAATAATTTTTATTCAAATAATCAAGACACTTTATCTTTAAATCCAAAAGAATCATTTTCACCTTGACATAAGATTAAACCATATAATTTTCCTTTAAATAAACATTTTGTCGATAACTTTCTCCACACACAACACTGAACTAAAACAAGTCATGACATATTATATGACTATTATTAAGAAAATATATGAATAATTAAACCTCTAATAAATAAAAATATTTTAATTAAATATTAACACATACAAAATAGGATTAAGAATAGTTGAAGCTTTAAAAGGGCACTTTTCAATAAGCATTTTTTCTTTGTATATTTTTATTTTAAATCTAAATTTATAATTTTTAGAATCTTAATTTAAAAAATTAAATTTATTTTTTTATTTAGAATAAAAATATTATCCTAGGAAGAATTTTTTGGATTTTCTTGAAATAATTTATTTTTTGTGAATAGTGCAAAAAATACTGATTTTGTTAAAACTTTCAGTTTTATGACATTATCATAATAAAGAAATTAATTAAATTATTTTTAAACTATTTATATAAAATTTATAAATTAATAAACTAAAATAAAAGATCCAAAAATACTATGTTTTATTTATAAAATCCATGTGCATCATTTTGTAAAATTAAGTAATATTTTACTTGAAAAATAGTTTTATTCCCCTCGGTTAAAAATAGGTTTTCATAATTTATAGAAATTAAATATAAAAAATGGATTAAATATTTTATATAAAATAATTCATATTATTAAATAAGTTCAATTTCATTTTTAATCGTAGAATTATGATTCCTAAGATTAAATTTAAGGACCATGATAATAGTGAAAAGGTTATTTTAAAGGAATAATTTGATTAATATTGTATTTTTTATATAATAAATTAAATTTATATATTTTATATAATTAATTTTATATGATTTTTACACATATATAAAAAATATATTATGACTCATTTGATTGATGATTAATTTTATTTGATATTAAGAACACTTAATGGCTTGAATGGCATGAAGGCCTTATTTTTATTTTATTATGGATAATCCCCCTTTTAAGGGTTGAGGGGGAACCCGTACATGACCTGTAGTCCAAAGGCAGAAGGCCCGAATAACCCACAATACATGACTCGAAGGCCCAGAGGCATACCATGCCCATTACATGACCCGTTGGCCCAACCTACTAGAACTGGCCCTCCCTAGCGTCTGCGTCATTGATCACCTATCTCCCCACATTACATTGTTGATTAGCTAGCATCGCCCCGTAAAAAGTTTCACGGTGCCAGGTCTTGATGGTGGCAACCATATCCTCCCATTTTTTCAATCTGGTTAGCTCTGCTTCTGGTAGTTGCTCTTCTTATTGCTTTAATCCTCTTTTGGGGCCTGTTTTATGTGAAATAGGCTACTCCATGGACTCTATGGCCCAAATGCCCTATGGCTCAAATGCCTTTGATGACTCGAAGGCCCTTGAGACACGTAGGCCCAAACTGGTGGCCTGAAGGCCCAAATCGGGTGAATAGTTTTGGCTACTACAGTACCGAACAGTAACTGCTACAGTACTACTACAGTAACCCAGAAATTCGCCTCCACCCAGTTTTTAACTTGGGTCTCTTGGATTCCAAGTAGGAGCCCTTACCACTCAGGTACGGGCTCGTTGGCACACTTAATGGTCAAAACATCATTTTTCTCCAAAACATGTTTTCTATATATTATATGTTTTGAATTAAAATTTAATTTTATAATATTTAGTTATTGAAATAGATTAAATAGAGGATAAATTTAGGTAAATAACAAACAAATTTATTAATATGGGTTTTATTATATTTTTAGTAAATCATAAATTACTTAGTTAATAACTAGTTATCAATGTAAGAAACTAAAATGATAAAGTATAAAAATCTAATGGTAAAAAACTAAAAACAAGATTAAAACATGTGTGGAAATGAATTATGGAGTATTAATCTTCCTAAATACCTATCTAGTCGGTAATTTTCCACCTTTGGAGCTATTGACCCTAAATATTTTCATGGAATCCTTGAGATGTAATGGGTATTTACAAAAAAGTCATTTTCCTCCACTTATATAAGGTACCCCTCAACACCCCTTTAAGACCACTCTATGTTTCATTTTATTCATGAAATACTTCCCAATGTACCTCTCATAGAATTATATTTCACATACATAATCCCCAATCTCTATAATTTATCGTAATCCCTTCATTTCCAAGAATACTTTCAAGAGAAATTTCAAGCTCTCCATATGAGTACTTTTTACTCCTTAGTTTTTTCTTATTAATATTCTTCTACCAATTAAAATAATATTTATCCATGTATTTATGATAACATAAGTATCATTAATATTTTTAATGTTATTATACTAATAGAAAATCAATTTTCTACCTCCCTATAAAACCATTTGAAAAATAAAGACGTCGCCAAGCGCTTGTGTGAACTACCGCCTCTATGAATGGTGGGTTCTATTTTTCAAAAACTATTTACAAGGTTGGTATAAAAGATTCATTTAATTAAAAATAAAATCATAATTATAAAACTATTAATATTCAAAAATTATAATTATTTTATTTTTTTACCCTCTCCCATTCTATGAAAAAAGATAACATCATATGTGTATGTACAAACTATTACATCCATGTAACAATGTATTTAATTTTTCCATTTATTTCTCACATGGATGATTTATAAAATGTATATAATGTATAAAAATAATATTTATTAAACTATTAACATTATATAAATATAATATTTGTCATTATGCAAGTGACATTAACAATAAATGGGCATAGTAAACTAAACCATCAAAAATTGAACATATCAAGGAACCTTTCTTAATTTGAGTCCTTTTTGGAAACCTATGGAATTGTATTTTTTCTCTAGTGGAATAATAAATTAATTAAAAAATATATATACACTTATTTTTTTTATTTTACAAAACCTTTAATAATGGTCAATATATCATGAGAGTTACGGAGAAATTGATCAAACAACCTCAACTAACTAACATGAATGAAAACTATTTAGTAAATTAATAAAATATCGTAATATATAGACTTTATAATATGAAATATTAATGAATAAGGATATTAATAAAGTTTTTAATAAAGTTAATTTGATTTCTCATGATGTTAGGCCCTCACACAGAATGAACCAGGACCTAAGTAAAGGGTTTTTCAATCTCAATTTTTCTACATATAGATATGATGTGTATTTCATCACTTGTTTCCTTTTTGGTGTATTTATTGGACATGGAATTATTTTATCATAATTTTAATGTATCCTGATATATTTAAAAATCATTCTCATGTTCTACCCTTCGTGGTATATGAATTTAAAAAATAATGTCAATGTAATGGTTTTGTTAACTCAAACCCCCTTTCTTTGAGTTATAAAATCTCATTTGACCTTATTAATTATATGATTGGTTTATTCCACTCTAAGATTTTATATTTTAATTTATATTTATCTCTTTAAAAAATTACACATTTTATTCAAATCTTTCTGATCAATGAAATTCTTCCCCATAAAATTATGACATAGTAAAGAATAGTTATAATTCCCTTAAAATGATGATTTTTATTCAAAATCTATATTTTTATATCTCAATAATTTTCTCCTTTATATTTAGAAAACTAATTATGTTTCATCTCATCTAAAATTCATATTTCCTTTCTCCTCCTTTTAAAAGGAATTATTATTATTTATTTTTAGGATTTTTTATTTTAATAAAGGTATTTTAAAAAATTAAAAAGGTTTTACATCTTTTCAAAATCAAATGTTTTATCTTGCACTCCACATTCCTTTTCATAACCTTTATGTTTTTTAAATTATAAATTATTGAATTTCATTTTTAAAATGGAATTTTTTCCAATTTTTTCACTTCACCTTTTCAAAAATTAATTTTTAATGTGATTTATAACGTATTATTTTTTGACAATGTTAATAACATTTTCTAATAACTCTTTTACTATAGGATCCCGTCTTTTTATAACACAAACTTTCATTTCATTACACAGAACTGAGGATCTTTAAGGTTTAGTGTCTCGGAAAAAAAGGAACATAATACATGAAAACAACATAAAACATTCTTCTTAAACACTTGAAAGGATTATCCTTAAGTTCATCATAGGTTCATTACTACATCTCATAACCTGGGGACATACATCAAAATAAAGGGTGAGCAGAAGGCCCAGTAAGGGAAACAAGAGAAACATTTTACATGTGAACTTGAGATACTTCAATAAGGATATGAAAAGAACTTTAAGACATGAGAAAGAAATCATGAGATATATCATAATAAAAATAACATTTTTCATAACTTGAATATGTGTCTACAACATTTAATATTGACAATCATTTCGTTTCACCAAGGTCCATCCCCAAGGTGTCATTAAAAATTACCAAGGTTATTCACCAAGGTATCAGTCTAAAAAGTCATCTCTAGAGATTAAGTCTTTACCCAATGCATTGGAGCGCTATCTGGGCGCACCCTTGAAATGTCTTTATTATCATGTGATCCAAATATATCATCATTAATCATTTCATAAAAAACCCATATAGCATAAAATAAATGGGTTTCATTTCATAATCATAACGTTTTAAAAACTGCTTTAAAGACATGATCTTTATGTCACTTTAAACCCACGGAAAGGGAAAGAGGGTTTCATGTATGTAAATCCCAGAATTTAAAATAGAACATTTTGATATATATGTGAATACACCTATATAAATAAGAGCTTTTAATATTCACTTAATAATATAAAATAATTTTTATAAAAAGAGAGAGGCATTTTGAGACGAAAATTTTGCAGCATAACGGCTATGTTACAGGGTTTTAGAAAATGTTGAAAAGAGAGGGGACATGGGTCACCCACTCATAAATGATCTATAAAAATAGTATAGGGACAGAATATAATGGATATTAATCATGGTAATGAAGTTTTAAGTACATACCATTTGAAATGAAAAACATGGAAGTAAGACAAAAATAAGATTTCTCTTATAAAAATTCGGCAGCCTAACGGCGTCACTTAAACTTCAATAAAAATGATTTGACAAGATTAAATAGGGTCTCTCATCATATGATCATAAGAGATCAGTATGATAGATATAGAGATCATACCCCAACATAATAAAAATGAACTTGAAAGACTTGACATGAAAATCGAACTTGAAAAATGAGAAGGGTGAAAGAATCCCTTAAAAATTTGGCAGCCTAACGGCGTCACTTAAAATTTCATAAAACGAAATGATGAGAGTAAGAGGGGATATATCATCATATAAAAATGAAAAGGTCAGTTATAGGAATATAAAAAAACATCCTCTCACATAAGAACATGGAGCATAAAAGGAATGACATAAAAGAGATTACATGAAAAGAAAGAGAGAGGTCGGATCCCTTACCTTAAAACGTAACCCTTAAAACTCAAAGGTTTAGACCTTGAGGGCTTGGGGGCACCTTGGGAGGACTTCTTGGGAGGTAAGGAGACTATAAATTCGTTGGGGGAGAGTTGGGAGTGAAAACTAAAGGAGGAAAGGGTGGGTATTTATAGGGAAAGTGAGGGGACAAGGCATTAATGGCCAAGGGACACCTCACAAGTTCTTTTCTCAAAACCAGGTGCTCTCCCATGGCGTTTACCATGGAGTTAGGCCACATGGGGCCCCCAAAACAATAATTCATCACCCTTTTCCGTACAACCCTTAAAATATCTCATGACATCATCATGACACAGTTATGATGTCATTAAACATACCGAAACCCTAAAACTGTATTTTTACTATTCACTGAAAATTCAACTTTCTCAGAAAAATCCCAAAATATCACCTTAACCAAATATCGATGATCTAAGTACATTTTTGAACTCCATTTTATAAAAATATTTTTCTAAATATTTTTAATTTAATTTTTAAATAAAAAGCACTATTTATCGAGAATTCATTTTTTTCAGAAAAATCCCCAAAAATTACCATAACATAATATCGATGCTCTGAGTTCAAAAATAAAGTCCATTTTATGAAAATAATTTTCTAATTATTTTTAATTAAATATTTAATTAAAAAACACTATTCACCCGAAAAAACCAATACTTGACTAATAATTTATGAAACCGTTATTTACCCATTTTATTGAATCTCATTACTTAATCAAGGTGTCTAAATTATATTAAAACTTTCTTTGAGTGAAATTACTAATCCATCTGGTCACATTACTAATCCTAAGCATAAAATCACTATTCATAATTTACTATTCATCAAAAATTAAGTTGATCTTATTAGACTCCAAATTCCTTATTGAACACTTTTGAAGAAGACCATTTTTTGAAAATCATTACACATCATTAATTATTTAGGGTTTACATAAATATTTTAAAATATTCTTTTTTCAAAATTCATCAATAAAATACATCCTAAAATTATCCGGACATTTGAAATTTCACAAACATCACAAAAGGAAGAAATCTCAATTCATTCATCCCAAAGGATTACACGAAGAAGCTAGGGTCTCATCACATAGCCCCTTATAACACCAGCATATGACCTAAGTGTAAGGTGTGCTATGGTGAGAGAATATGAGGGAGGATCAGATAAAATTGCCCTAGTAGTAATCTCTACTAACTTGAACTTCTCCTGTAGGCGTTTCTGTTCAAGCTTGACACGCTGTAGTTCAGCTTGGGCTTGGTCCAAAGCGAATCCCAAAGATGCCACCTCCTTCCCAATCTCTGATAATTGGGCTTCATAAGGTTCGAGTCTACTGGATGAAGCCATCGACTCCTCTTTCTGCATTAACCATTAACATCTCTATTAAATCGTTAAGAGTAAGTTAATATACTATTTAAAAAGTTTGGGTCGTTACATTTACGGTCTTGTTACTATTTTCAACAATATCTCAAAAAGTTTTATTTACATGTAAATTATCTTTCATGAATTACCTAGTAAAGGTTCTTATAAAATAATCTTTTAGGGTGATTGAATTTTGGTTATAATCTATTTACATTCTTGAGGTAAATTTTGGTGATGCCATCTTGAAATGTTATAAAAACCATTTTTCTTTCCATGAGTTCTTTATGATGTAATTAATGGTTATTTTTAGTTATCACACATATTTATGTATGATTGATCCGTGGGGTAATATATCTCCCTACAATTGATTAGTTAATGATTTATATATCATGGTATAAGGATGTTAATCATGGTCATTTTTTTATTCACAAAAATAAGTGTGGACATTTCATTTGTTCATAATAGGAAGCATGGATAATTTTTAGTTCATAATATGAAGTATATACACTTTGTTTATTAATAATTTTGTGATTTCTATATATTAATTTTTCTAAAAAAATTATTTATTATCCTATGTTTCAAGTTCTTGGTTTATTATTATGTCATATGCCTATGATTATGCTCCATGGATCATGTTTATTATATCATGATTTTGTACAATCTTTCCATAGTATATGTTTATCCATTTGAGGTTACTTATCCTTATATCATGATTTATGGAAAACTATTATTATTATATATTATTTTTAATAATAAATTTCTCTCATACCCATGTTTTCTAGTATTTTTATTATCTAACCCTTTATGAAATTTTGATATGTTTTACCTTACAGAGAATTTAATATCACCCATTTCTTATGTTTCCTTTACTATAATTATGAATATAATTATAACTTAAGTGAAGTATATAAAAGATTATAGAGGAGTTATATTGTGGAGAAATGTTCACGTTTGTTGTAAAATAAGTTGCTAATATTTATAGTCCTCAAAAAAATTAAACCAAAAGGTTCTATGAGTTGTGTGAGGTTATTTAGTGATGTAATTATATTGTAAAATATGTGAAATTTTAGCTTGCATCATCTCACCTGGTTTCAAATTTAAATTTTAAAAGTATGTGTGTCTTACACTATAACTAGGAGTGTGGATCTGGGATACCTCAGTTGGCATCAGAGGATGATTTACTTATTTTTTTGATTAGTTTAGTTATTTTGTGAGTATTATGAGGATATAAATTTACTAAAAACCTTAGGGATAAGTATAAGGTATAAGTATAATTATATTATAAAATATTAAAATTCTGTTAAAGTAGATATTTTCTATATTTTCTGTAAATAAAATCCATGTTTGGAAATAAAAAGTGGATGCAGGATCAATAAAAGATTTATCTAAGGGTAGTAACCTAGAAAGGAGTGTATTGGGTATTAACTCAATCATCACCTAGTGTAAAAAAAGATCCCTAACTACATGCATGATTTGAAACTTCTGTAGAATATTCTTTGGAAACTCACTTACTCTTTATAAACTAATATGAAGGATTTCATAACATTTTTATGGTATGATTAGAGAACCTAATAGGATATAGATAGTGAATAACCTATATTGAAGCCCATAAATTCATAAGTTAAGGTACATGTGTCAGTTATGGCTTATCCCATTTAAATTAGTAGTCTTCTATTTTATAAGATTATCATATTCTTACCATTACCTTTTCTTTTATTTTAAAAATGGTTGGAGTAACTATAAACTGGTTTAGTAATGGGTACTATGGGAAAGGAGATGATTTTCCCAATGAGAAACCAAATTATATGGGAGTTTAAGTAGAAAATATAAGGATCAGACTGTAAAACATTACATAAACTTGGTTTTAAATCAAGAATTCACTTTATTATATTTCTAGGATCATTAAAATTTATGGTTTGAGAGAATTGGGACAATATTATTTCAAAATAAACCCATACATTAAAACGTGTTTACTTCTACTCAGTGTCCATTTTATAACAATACAAAACTTTTAAAATGAATTATGTTTAATTTTTATGAAAAAAATTTATGAATTTTAACTTAACTTCATCATTGTTCCTAATCATTCTTAAATCTTATGAAAAACATTTTAAAATATGGGATGATCAAAAAAATTATTGAACAATATATAAAAAAGATAAAAAAAACTTGTAAATATATTTTATACCATGAGTTCATATAAGAGAGTTTGTATTTAACATAACAAACTTTGAGATCAAATAATCATTTACTTACACATATAATCAACTTTACTACCCAAAGTTTTTTCTAAAACACTTTATAAGAAAACATAAATGAAAATTCATAAACATTTGGGTTTCTTAAAAAACATGAGAACCCATGAAAAAAAATCTTAAAATCATACCTTTTACTCCTAAGAGGAAAAACATTCCTTTAAACAAAATATCATTAACTTACATTATAAAATAAAAATATTTTCATGAAAACTCATTATAAAGTATAGAAAATTATTGTATGTTACTTGGGAAATCATCTTTATAGAACCCTTAAAATAACCCAAAAAATAACCCTTACAAATAGGATAACCTACTTAGTTAACTCCAATATAATTATTCATAGAACGTAATCATTACCCAATGCATTGGACAGTTATATCAGGATTAAATATCATCGTAAAAAATTCCCAAGGACCGCAATATACATAAAACACATAAAATCTTTCATTTCCATCATAAAATCTCATAAATTATTCTATTTAACACATAAATAGAAGAATTGTTGGGTGTCACATAAAAATAAGGATAAAATACATTTTATTCAAAAAAAATAAAAAAAAAATTACCAAAAGAATGGGAAATAGGATTTTATTTATAAAACCCATGAAAACATGTAAAGGACACTTCTTAAAGAATAAAAAACATGATGGTGGGAAAATTACGCTCATGTCATATATGTTAAAAATATATTCCTTTTACACTTTTATAAAAATAACAAAAATAACCCATTTAGAAAAGTATTATTTTAAAACCTTATTTAGGAAATTCAAACATGTTTTAAAATGAATTTGAACATACATTTCATAATATTGACAACATACATGAAACTTTTTAAAGAACATTGATAAGAAGAATTCATATACATATTTTAGATACATTTAATTAATGTTTTACCTTAATTAATTTTATATTATGTTGGGTTTTTGTTTGTTTTTAAAAGAAATATAAATTCAAGATTCAAATGAGGACATGATGAAAAAACAAAAAATATGTTCATTTAACATCATGAATCTGAAGTACACCATGTGAAAACCTCAAGAAATCCACCTTCTATCTTAATTACAAGCTGCGAATTCCAACTACAAGGCGTGAACTAAGTACACGACGTGTATCCAAATTACGAGTCATGAAATACTCAAAGACTAAATATGATGAGATACATTATGTGAACCTAATACATGGAGTGAAAAGTTTCATATCTTATCTAGTCAAAGATTCAAGTCATGGATTTCATAAGAATTAATATTTTTTGAAGAGGAATGTGAATCTACAGTACACGTCATAAAATACACTTACATGTAATTTAAAATTCTAGGAAAAAAAGTCACTTAAATCCAATACATGATGTGAGGACTTTACACATCATGTATTTTTTGAGCCTATAAATTTTTTGGTGCCTTCTCCATGCATGAATACCTGGGATGTATAAACTTTATTTATCTCATTATTATCCATTTTTATCCCATTTTCATTCCCATATTTCTATACTGCTTTCATTTATGATTTCAAGAATTCTATTGTAGCTGATTTGGATATAAAGACTCGTTTGTTGTTCATTGCAGTTCTGAAATTCTGATTTCAATCCTGATTGTTGTGAAACTTCAATTTCTGTAGTGTTATTTATTATTTACTCATTAAAGTTAGTTTTTAATTACTTTCATACAATTTAAATTGTTAATTGTGTGATTTTGAATTGTTTAATCATTATTTCAATCATTCCATCTATTTTTATGCCTTTAATCAATTCTATCATGCATAATTAATTTTCTTGGGGTTAGGGGTTAAGATTATGGGTGGATTTAAACTAATGAATATCTAAAATTGAAACTCAGTAAACCTATGGATATTAACCAAGTTTTAAAAAATTATAAATATCATTCTTTTATAAGTACCCTGACCATCAGAGGACCAAATTGAATTACCATGACCATCTTGGAGTTGATGAGGCTTGGACCAATAGTATGTGATTCCTTCTACCAAGAATCCAATATTCTTGTGCTTAGTTTGTCAATTACTCAATACCAAGGAGTATTTGTCAGTATAGGTTCATCCAATTATTTGGACAAGAAACAATTGGGATCTTTTTCATCGCTTTTCAGCTTATGTCATAGGTCTATCCCAAGTTAGAATTAGGATTATCCTCTTCCTATACATTGAAATTGAACCCAAAACCTTTAATATATTTTAAAACCTAGGATACTTGGTTCTTAGAAAACACAAAGCCAAATAGGGAATGTGGGGAACCCTATTCAAAAGGTTCTTACCACTGTATTTCTTATCTACAATCTGCCTTAGTGGGTTTGACCCCGAACTTCCACATTGATGCACCTTAGTTGCTGAGTGTAGTTTCAGATATAAATTTTCTAATCTGATCACACCTGGAGTATTTAACGATAGATTATGGGTGCATCAAATTCTGGTTTTGCTGCTAGGGATAGGTTCCCTTAAGCACAGTGACCTTCAAAAAAACCTTGGATTACCTCACCCCTTACCCTTTCTTATTTTTTCCTTTCCCTTTTATTTTAAAATTTCTTTTTTTAACAGAGTATAGAAATTGTGTCCACTTTATTCTATCCTAGACCATGTACCGGGTTCCCTTAACTCATTCTAGGATCCTATATGAACAATAACTACTTCTTTTTAATCCAAATATTGATATAACTTTAGCAGTAGACCGAAACATCATGATGGTTGTACGCAACAATCTTGTACCACCAAACTCACATTATGCTCAATATGCACCACTTGATCTTCATGCTAGGTGATGAGTTCTATAAGAGAACACTATAATGGATTTTGTCTTACCATCCATTAGTTGTGTTTTTCCCAACATTATGCGCCCACCGCTTTTGATTCATTATTTTGAGATTAAACTCGAACTAATTCATATGATCCAAAACATGGGGAAATTCAATAGACTTAAAAACAAAGACCCCCATGAACACATTTCAAATTTCATAGAGGTTTACAATACCTTTCATAGCCATGGTGTTTTTTCATATGCAATCGAACTCTATGTATTCCCATTATCCTTGTATAACTGAGACAATGATTAGATTAAGAGTCAAGATCCTGAGTCCATCACAACTTGGGTTGAATTAGTAAAGAAATTAATTAATAAATATTTTCCACCAATGAAAACCTAGAAAATAAAGAATGAAATTCAAAATTTCAATTAGGAAGACAAAGAATCATCCAAGGAATCATGGAACTGCTTGAAGATACTAACCCACAAGTGCCGAAATCATGGACTAGATGTGTGTCTATAACTCCAAACATTTTATCAGGGACACCAACATGCCTCCCACACTGTTATGGATGTCACCACTGAAGGAGGGATCATGCTAAAGACATGTAAAATTTTAATAGAACTATTATATGAAATTTCACAAAATTATAGTATTTATAAAAGTGAAATAAGACTTCCTCAACATAGAATCCATCAAGTTGAATTGACCACCCACCTAGCATCCTATGTCAAATCTCTCACAAAGAAGCTGGAATCTTTTTAGATAGATGCTTCACCACCGCCCCCTCATACTCCTGTCATGGAAATAAAATATTTTTATATGTGTAGAGGCCCACACCCATATTAAGTCTTCAGTGTAGTTTTAGAGGAACTTCAAATCCAAGATTGTAATTATTTTAATTAAAATAAAAAATCAGAAATACTAGAATACCCAAGAGTTTCAATAGAAATACTATTATCAGAGGCTATCTCAACAACCATAATAATAAAATAAATATTACTTTAAATAGAGGGGTGTAAAAGTACAAAAAAAATTAATTTGGTACCACTTGGGTACCCACCTTGATATCCAACTACTCGACCACAACAATAATTCAAACAACCTTTTCCTAAAGATCAGTAGTTTCCACCTATACAACAACAACATTTTCTACAAGCTCCGCTAAGAACACCACAACAAGCCTAACCTCTTCAATTGAATCTTGAAATCCTACTTACACCTTCATTGAAAAAGAAGATCAAAGGATGAAAACCCAAGAGATTGGAATGAAGAATCAAAGGGAGGACCTCGAAAATCATGAACGTCAAGTGGGGAAATTTTCAAAGACCCTATCATATAGATTATTGGGTATGTTGCCCGATAACACTAAGATTCATCTGATGGAGGAGGAAAAAAAATTTCCTCTTAGGATTGTAAATTTTATGTAATTTCATTATCCATGCAAAGATAAGGAAAATTAGTTAAAATAATATGATAAATCTGGTTAGTAGAAAACACAAGAGGTATAATCAACTAAAAAAGCTCCAAGTAAGGATCATCATGAAAAGTAAGATATTTATGTTGCACCACCACTATATAATACTCATCTCCTCTTTATAGAGTGGGTGAGGAAATCTATACGAGATCAGTAATATAAAAAAATTATAGAGATTTTTAAAAAATTTCACATCAAAAATTCATTTACTGATGCAATTTCTCAAGTACCTACTTATACAATATTCTTTAAAGACTTTATTTATAGGAAAAAGGAAATGATAACTTAGGATTCATCTCCCGAAATGAATAATTCCTCATAGTTTTTTAGTGTAAGATACATTCAAAGATGTGGTACCTTGGAAGTTTCTCAATTCCTTTCACTATAGGAACTTGCATTTTTGAAAGAACAGTGTGTGATCCCAGCATAAGTATAAATATCATGCTTATGAGTGTGTTCAAAAATTTAGGTATCTGTGAATTAAAACCAACAAGAGTGGAACTAAAATTATCTGACTTCTTAGTCAAGCACCCTTAAGGACTACTTGAGGACATCTTAGTCGAAGTTAAAAAATTCATTTTCCTTCTCGATTTCCTTATCCTGTATATTGAGGAAGAAGGATATGTTCCCATATTTCTAGGGTGACCATTTATCGCCACTTTAAAGGAGTCAATTTATGTTATTCAAGGGAGATTTATTTTTAGGTTTGGTAAAGAACAAGTTGTGTTTGATTTAGTTAAGGCTTCTAAGAAAAGAGACGATTCATTGGATTGCCAATCCATGTCTATTCTTGATAAGAAAGATGATCATATAACCAATAAAGAAGACAACAAATACATTATATCCTATATCCAATGGATACAATTCTCACAATAACATAAATGAAATTTCACCTCTAATGAGTAATTTCATCCCACCATTCATACCATATATTTTCAAGAACCGTTATTCAAGGAGTGTTTCATCACATTTAAAGTCATATAAATGGAAGAGTTTCAAACTCTATAAAATAAAAAATCATTACCTAGGAGGAAACCTATATTGGGTTAGAGTTTAGGGAATTTTAATAATGTTGGATCTAGTTTAGAGGTATTTCCATATAAAGTTTTTGAAATTTAAATTTATAAAAAAACACATCATGTAAACACAATACACCACATGAAAGTGTCAAGCATGAAAAAATTAAAACCCCATGAATTACACGTCCCATATTAAATACACAATGTGAATTCCTCAGGATGATTTTAAAATCCATGAACCTAGGGTTCATGAAACCTCACCCCACCCCCCAACCCTTGGCATCCCCTCTCCTAGGAGAACCCCCTCCTCACACCCTCAACCTCCCTCTCACCAAACCTCCCCTTCAATACTTCTCTCATCCCTCATTCTTCCTCCCTCACCCTCTGGTCCACTCCTTTTCCTTGTTCCCTACTTCCATCAGTGATGGTGTAGACCAATACCATGAAACAAAAAACCCAAGGTGATAACCCTACACCACCCAAGAGCCAGCGGTTTCACCTTTTCCACCACACATAGATCATGCCCCTTCACCATATACTTCTAGTTATACCACCCTATCATCTTCTGAGGGATCTCAGTCCTCTTCCAGCTCATCCCATGGTGTTTCCCCACACCCACACCTATACCCATGCCTCCATTTCTCTACACCTAAGCATCATATTAGGTTGGTCCATCTCTAGAAAAATAAGATTCATACTAAAAATACATTAGACCTAAACATGATTAAAAATATTCACATGCATGAGGGGATTCTTAAGCTTCTAGATCAGATGCACCTTTATTTCATCACCCAAGTGCATAGAAGGCATTCAGGGAGATCTTCCTCAATTTTTTGGCCATGCATGAGATCTACATAGCCCATGTCACCTTTCCATTTTGTGGAATGCCCTTCGATATGGCCCTCAGAGACTTTGGAATCAGACTCGGTATCTACACTGAGGAGATCATCACCTTTCATGACTACATAGCCATGTGACTAGAACCAACCAAGAAATATGAGGTGAGATGTTAGACATAGATTTCATGGGATCCATAGTGTTTCCATGACCCTCATATAGTGAAGAGAACCTAGCTGTATGGTTATTCTTTACAAATTCTTCTCTGAGTGCTTGCTCGTGCATAGTTGGATAGAGGAGATTCTCATGGCAGCATTAGTTAGATTGAGGTACTCATCCTCACTTCTACCATGGGAGGCCCAATTGTCAACATGGACCACCAATTTTCACTTCACTATGATACCCAAGTGAGGTGAGATTTTAGTACTCTCATGGGGGAGTTTCATCACCAACCTTTCATGCCATCTCAGTGCCTTCGATGCAGCTCAGCCTCTTTTCTTTCTTGGGAAGATGGAGCCCATTGACCCTATCATGCTCCAAAATATGGGGCTCTTGAGGAAGGTAAATGGGAGATATTAGTGGGAACCTATGTATGTTGAGGATATTAATCCAACTCATGGTACAACAGCCCCCACCCCCACTCAGGATCCCCATGCTCTTACGGATCCATCATCCCCTGCTTCCAATCCAGCCCCCATTTCCACCTCCTCTCCATCTACACCATCTACTTCAACCATTTCACCACCACCTACCACTATAGATTCTCCACCCATCCCATCTGACCTATGGAATATTCTCTAGTATATTTTGGAGAACCAATTCTATATTTTCCTTTGCCTCTACATTCCCTTCATCAAACCATCATTTTTCCCACCCCCATACCACCACCAGTCCATAATTCTTCCCATCCACGACCTGACAGATCCCACACATCATTATTTATTCTCGCCCCAAAAACTACCCTTGTTGACCTACCACTTGAGATCACTGATCCTAACTCCCGGTAGGAGTTCCTATCAGTATCAGCCCAATAGTGAAAGGGCCATGCCCTTCCATCTTCTTCTAAGGTTCCACTTATTAATCCAGCTGCCAAATTTATGGCCCCAGCACTAATTGAAACCTCCCCACCACCAGTCATGAATGAACCCAGTGTTAAAACCACAACACCTCCTACAGCAGTATATGACCCTTCCTCCACTTCCATAGATATTATATATTTTGAAGAGCTTCTCGAGACCCCCGTTATTTGGGAGGGACTACTGATGTTGACAGCAGCATCACAGTCTATACAGTTTAGACTGGCTATGTACCCCTCCCCCATTGTACTCTATCTGGGTCTCTATTTTTGTATTCTAATTGTATCTCATACTTACAGATGTACTATTTCATATATTTATATATGCATGGGATAAATTTTTTTAATTTACTAAATGGTTTTCTTATTTTCATTTCACTTCTTCGTTACTTTAGTGATGTCTAGATATTATATATCCTCTATGGTCATTGACAAGCCTATCAGGACATCATCTGGCCTCCCACACTACATGCGTCATCATCTAGCTGAGATATAGAGAAATCTTGAGGAGATCCAACTCTATATTCATCCTCAATAGGATCCTCCTATATAATGAACACAACAAATATTCCTATAGTATGAGATTTATATCGATACATTTCTGAGGTGGTTAATCCCAAAAAGCACCCTTGTTGGAGCTAATGGATGACACTGACTAATCTTTTTCCATATGTTTATTTGACAATATCATAGTTATCACTTTATGGGAGGAAACCCATCATTTTTGTTTCCTTTATTTCAGTCATGTACTTAGGACCTTTGTTTTACATTCTCTATCATTTTTTATCTATCAGTCATCATAAAATTCTATTTATACACTTATTAGATTTATCTAAAATATTTTCCCATACTATCAACTATTTTCACCAACCTATTTTTTTAATTACAAATTAGTTAACCCCTTTGGACTAATGGTTTGTCCAGAGAAGTTATTTTGTTTCTCACAATTTTTTTAAGTATCACACATTCCAATCAACATCCAATAAATTTCCCCATGGTATGAATTTCACTATAGGGATCTCTTGATTATCTATTGTCCATTCATAGTTTCTATTTAATTTTTATCAATGCTTACATTGATGACTCTCCCACATCTCATTCTAAAAAAAAGTGGAAACTATATCATTTTAAGTTTGGGGGGCATTTTCTTGATCTTTATTGTTGATACACTTAGATTTTTTTCATATTTTCACTTATCTATGAGACATTTTTCATTGAAATCATGATTTAAACTTGAAATCTCATTGCACCAATTTAAATAAAATAAAAATTTAGGTTCAAGGTTGTTTAAATCTATGTTTTTCATATTTAAATTTTTAGTATGATTGTTGTGTTTAATAATTTAATTCTAAATTTAAATTATTGCAACTTATTTTGATTCAATTATTAATAGATATTATGACATAAGTAATTGCCATTTATTTTTTCATTCTCCCTTTCTTGAGAGGATTCTATACTTACACTATCATATTATTTTATGAGCATTTTTTTTGAGAGATACTTGGAATATGTAAACCTATCAGAACTTGCATTGAAATCTTATTAAGGATATGATAAAACTGATACATTGTTAAAATGATTGAGGAAATTTTTTATGATCCCTTTTTTCCAAGACCCACATGTATATCTTTCCTAATTTGGCCTATAGTATCCATGAATAACCTTGTTGGGATGGAGCTGTTTCAGTCCTATTATCCCTTCCTTCCCTGCTCTTGGTATAATGCATTATTGTACTTTGAACAAGTTTAGGGGAATTTTCACTACTTATGGACACGGTATTTTGATATTGATTATATGTATAGTGGAACTTTCACTAGATTGATATGATGTTGTTTTTGATTAATTTTGTCATTTTTAATGTTTTCCTTATTCCTTTGAAAAAAGAAATAAAAAAATGTTTTGGGTTTTGTATTAGGAAGGTCAAACATCACCATTACCAGACTGGTGAATATTATTATGGATCACATGTGGTTAGGTGATGGATGAAATATTTGTTATAGACATGACTTTTGAAAAATAAATAAAAAGAAAGAGAAAGAAATAGGGCACATTCTTGATACATTCTTGACATATTCATGGACTCACTTTGAGTTATTTGGAGTATAGACACCTTTTGTCTGGGTGGAGTTACTTCATTGAAAAAACCATGATTATCATACATTATATTGTAGATCGTACCCTCCTTTTGAGTTTTTTTTTTATTTTCTTCCCACATATCCTCAACCTCAGAGACATTTTAACCTTAATGCTAAAGCCCTCATGATTGATTTTATATTTTTATTTACGAAGTAGAGATGATAGAACCAATGATATCATATGGTTAGGAACATGTATTCAGGGTATGAGAAAAAATCTAGTTTCATTTTACCTTGAGTGGTGATTAAAAATTCATTATAAGGTAAATTAAAAAATGGGTATAGGTTTTGAGGAATAGTTATGAAATTATAATTAAAAAAAGAAAGAATCTAAATAAAGAACTTAACTATGAGGCATGAATGATTTTCTATACAAGATTGGTTCTAGAGGAATTACTTTTTCTTATTACACTTAGTTTTATTTTCTTGGTTGT
This sequence comes from Viscum album, assembly GCA_963277665.1. Lineage (NCBI taxonomy): Eukaryota > Viridiplantae > Streptophyta > Magnoliopsida > Santalales > Viscaceae > Viscum > Viscum album. The sequence continues at coordinate 484,008,080 of OY728139.1, forward strand.
AATAAATGATTCCTATTTAAAAATTATTTGATTTGGAATCCCTATTGAGATTTGTTTTCTTAAGGATAAGAAATTTCTCAAGTCTGGTGTAATTTTATAAGCCAAATTCATATACATCTTTTAGATTCATTTAATTAATGTTTTACCATGATTTATTTGATATTAAACTAGTTTTTGGTTTATTTTTTCATGAAATAGTAATTTAAGAATCAAGTGAGAACATACTGATAAATCAGAAAAATTATCATTACACATCATGAATCTTAAGTACATAATGTATACTCCTTGATTAGACCACCTTCCAGCTGAATTTCAAGCCATGAATCCCAAATAAAAGTTTTTAACCAAGTACACAATGTGTATCCTGATTACAAATTGTGAAATACTCAAAATCCAAATCTGATGAGATACATGGCATGAACCCAATACAAGACATTAAAATTTTGAGATCTCATCCAGTCAAAAATTCAAGTTATACATTTCACAAGATTTAATATTTTTCATAGTGGAATGTAGATTAGTAGTATATAACATAAAAGACACTTAAATATTGTGTATAAGTTAAGACAAAAGTAACTTAAATGCATTACACGATGTGAATACTTTACACATCATATAATCTTAAAGCCTATAAATTTCATAGAACCTCTTCCACTTACAGGGACCCAGGACATATGAAATTTATTTCTCCCATTCTTATCCATTTTTCTTCAATTTTCATTCCCATATATCTCTACTTATTTCTTTTGTTATTTCAAGTATTCCATTTTTCCACTTTGGATTTAAAGACTCATTTTCTGTTCATTTGTGTTTCTATATTCTGATTTAAATCCTAATTGTTTTTAAACTTCAATTTCTAAAAAAAATCATTATTTACTTATTGAATTTAGTTTCTAATTACTTTTATATAATTTCATTAGTGGATTTTGTTATTTTAATTGTTTTATAATTATGTCAATCATGTCATATGTTTCTCTTCCTTAAATCAATTATAACATGCATAACTAATCCACTTAGGGTTAGGGGTTGAGGGTAGGGGTGCTTTGAACCAAATAAATATCTAAAATCAAAAGCAAGTAACCATATGTCTTGTAACCAGGTTTTAAAAAAATCAATATCATTCTTTTTGTAACTACACTGACCATCAGAGGTGAAAATTGAACAGCCATAACCTAGTTAGAGTTGATTAGGATTGGACCAATAGCCGATTATTCATTGTTCCAATAATCCAACCATCTTGTGCTTAGGTTTTCAACTAATCTAGACTGAGTATTAGTTTCCATCATAGGTTTATCCAATTGGTTGTACTAAGATTAATTAGTTTCTTTTTCACCACTTTGTAGCATATACCATAGGTCTATCTCAAGTTAGATTTAGGATTATCCTTTTCATATATCCTTAAATTAACCTTGAAACCTTCCTTTATTCTATTTTAAAACCCAAGATACTTATTTCTTATAAAACACCAAGTCAAATAGTGAATTTGTGGAATCCTACTCAAAAGGTTCTTACCGTTGGGTTGCTTGTTTGCAAGCCATCTCTATGGGTTCGACCCCAGACTGCCACTTTACTATTCCTTAGTATATGAGTGTAGTTTTGGATATAAATTTCTAATCTAATCATTCCTGAAATATTTAATGAATTTTTATGGTCACAAAAAACATAGATTCTAAGGAAAAATAGAAGAAGTACTATAAATCTTTTAAAATAAGGTTTTAAAGAAAAATATCTTACCATGAGTCTAACTTATCATGTACATTATTTAACTTCTTTATAATGAAATTATATTAATTATTTAATTTCTTAATAATATTTTATGGGTTTAATAATTTATAATTAAATTAGTAGTTTCATTTATTTCAATGACATATTTAATTACTTAATCAGTTAAGTCTATATCAGGTGTTTTGAAGATGTTTGGTTCATAATGTAATTATAAAATACCAAGTGTCATACAAATGGTCAAGTGATGACATATAATATTTTATTAAATCCCACTAGTTAATTTATATAATTTTTATTTATTTAAATCAATTAATAAAATATTGTTTTTTATAAAATACACTTAAAGTCATTTTCAATATTATCATCTTATATAGACATTAAAAATATCATTATAGACAAAATTGTAAAATATAATCTCTTAGACTATCCATTATCCTTTCTCAATATATATATAATTCATGGGATATCTAAACTAATCTAAATATTATAATTTTTAATATTTTTGAAATCATTTACTTAATTTTTTTCTATTTTTCTAAATGTTGTGTCATCACGATAAAAATCTTTTAAACAACTATAATAATTTTAAAAAATTAAAATAAATTATTAACATAATAATAATTTATTTTATTTTATCATGAGAATTTATTTTCATTCAATATATATATTTAATCACATCTATGTCATGAAAACTTATTTAATATGTTATTTTTACTTATCTCGCCTTATGAAAGCACAACACAAGCATTTAGATAATTTCTTCTTATATTACTCTAAATTTTTTAAATATCATTCCATATCATAAATTAAAAATCATAGTAATTAATCAAGTTAAACAAATACTTCTCTATTCTCAAATATTATCTTTAGGACACTAAATTTGACATTCTCAGTGCTACAGAAGTACAACATTGACACTAAAATCAATTTTCATATTTATCTTGAAATAAACTCTAATTTATATATTTTGAATTATTTTTTTATGATATTTGTATTATATTATCATAAATTATTTTATCTATAAGTTTCATAATTTTTATATCATATTTATTTCTTCTCAATATCATAAAAGAAACTATATTTCATAAAAATCATATTTTTTACTATTCCTTCAAATTTTAACCTCTTTAGAGAAAACTACAAAATTTATCCAAGGGTAAATTTGACTTTCTGAATATAAATATTAATTCCATTTCAGGAAATTAAAATTCTAAAATTTAAAAAATTAACTTTTAAAATAAAATGTATAATACATGGAAAATAATTTTTTGATAAGAAAAACTAATCCTTTTCAAATGAAAAATTCACATTTAGGTTCTATATCTAAATAAAATTATTTATAAGATATGAATTCAAATAAATAATTTTAAAAAAACATAAAATTTACTTATTAGTAAATAATTTGGTTGTCACATTCTTTCAAATTAAAGAAATTACATCCTCAAAATTTTATTCACTTCTTAAAAAAGTAGTGATATTTTTCTTTCATAACATTTTCTTATTCTTGTGTTTCTTTTTCAATAATATGATTTTTGAAAAAAGCCTTAACCTGGTGAATAATTATATTTCGAAACACCTACTCTCTATAATCAAGAATATGAATTGGCTTTTCCTCATATGAAAGGTTCTCTTCCAACTAAACTAATTTATGGATAAAAACATGAGATGCATCTGGTATATATTCTCTTAATAATGAAACATGAAACACGTTATGTGCCTGGGATAAACTTAAAGGCAAGGAAACTTAATAAGAAACTAATTAAACTTTATCTAAAATTCCATATGGTTCAATTAACTGTGTAATTAACTTTCCCTTTTTACTAAAATACGTAACACTTTTTCATGAAGATAATTTAAGAAAAACATAATCTCCGACGTTGAATAAAAGATCTTTTCTCCAGTTATCTATATAAATTTTCTACCTAATCTGGGCTTCCATTGTATACTGCTGAATCCCATTCACTTTATCAACTGTATATTATACCAATTCTAGTCCCTAAATCCTTCTTTCAGTAACTCCTTCCAAATAAGAGAGAGTTTGACACCACATTCCATATAATATATCAAAAATTTTCTTTTTTATACCAGAATAAAAGTTGTTATTATAAGAAAATTAAACTTATGAAAGATGTGGATCACAACCTCTCTAGTAATCCAGTGAACAAGATTGAAGTATATCCTCCAAATTTTGAATTTTCACTCTGTCTTTCCATCATATTGATGATGGAAAGCTGTATTAAAATTTAATTCAGTACCCAATGACTTATGAAGTATTTTACAAAAAAAATATAGGTAAATATGAGATCACAATTAGATGTAGAATAAAGAGGGACTCTAGGAAATCTAATTATATTGTTAACATAATATATAGTAATATGATCTAAATATATATTATCTCTAATAGTAAAAAATGCACATAATTAGTTAAATGATCAAAAATAACCCATATCACATTATTACCTTGAGATATCTTTGGCAATATAACCATGAAATCCATATGTATATTTTTTATTTTTATTTACACATTGGAAATGGATGAATAATTACCTTTAATAGTTTTCATTTGGCTTTAACCTACTAACAAGTCAAATATTTCACAGTAATGTCAGAAATATCTCTTTTCATTCCACCCCACCATAAATGTTCCTAAAAGTCTCCATACATCTTAGTGCTATTAAGATAAAAAGAAAATAGATAACTATAAGTTTCACTAAATTATTATTTCTTAAACTGGGAATCACCAGGCATGTATAATATTTTTTTTTAATTTTAAAACACATTATTTTTCAATGTTATATTCAGAAAACCTACCTTTCCTGGCCAATTATATGTTTTCTTATAAAACAGGATCCACCTTCTAAGCTTTGTCAACTCTATCTGATAATGATGACTGCACTAACACCTGAAACAAAACATAAGATATTTCTTGATGCACAATTTCAAGATCAAAATTTATTAAATCATTTTCCAAATTATTGTGTTCCAAACATATCATATTTAATGATTCTTTCTCTTTTAATCTTAAATTATTAGCTACCCTATTTTATTTTCCTATATGATATTGAATCATGCATTCATAATCCTTAATCATTCTTAGTTGTTTTCTCTGCCACATGTTCAACACTTTCTAAGTCAATATATACATTAAAATTTTATTATTAGTAAATATTTCACTCTATACTCCATATAAATGATATCTATATAAGTTATTTCAAGGTTATTTATAGGGTAATTTAGCTTTTGAGGTTTCAATTTTTATAAATCATAATCAATTACCCAATCATTTTTCATCAAAACAAAACCAAGTAAATTTAAAGAAGCATCACTATAGATGATAAACACACCATTTTATAATGGTAGGGCCAAAACTAGATCATTCACTAATATTATTTTCAAATACTATAAACATTCATAACATTATTTCATTCATATGAATTTAAATCCTTTTTTAGTTAAATTAGTTATTATGATAGATAACTGAGAAACGTTTTTCACAAAACATCAGCATTAACCTTCTAATCCAAGAAAACTATGAATATTTCTACCATTATTAGGTCTTATCAAATCTTTAATGACTTTAGTTTTAGATAGATCAATAGTGATTCATATTTATTTATAATATGTCCTGGAAAATAAATCTGTTACAACCAAAATTCACATTCACTAAATTTTCCATATAATTAATTTTATTTCAAGGTTTGTAGAATAATATTAAAATGTTTCTTTTGATCATCATAGCTTTTAGAATACATCTATTTGTCATCAATAAACACAACCGAAAATTTATCTAATAAATTATGGAAAATATATTTATAAGGTCCAAAAATATATAATGAGAATTTCTTGACCCAAAGGGAATAACCAAAAACTCATAATGTTCATACCTAGTAAAAAAATAATCTATAAAATTATATCTTCCTTTACCTTCAACTGATGGTACCTAGACATGAGATCAACCTTTGAAAAATACTAAACTCTATAGATCTAATCAATCAAGTCATTGATATGAGGTAATAGATATTTATTCATAATAGTGATATTATTCAATACATTATAATAAATGTAGAGCCTCTTGGAATCGAACATTTTTTTAACAAAAAATACAGAAGCGCCCCAAAGTGAAGTGCTAGGATAAATAAAATCATTATCAAGAAACTATTGTAACTATTTTTTCAATTCCAAAATTTCTACTTTATCCATTCGATATAGAGGTTTTTATATTATTTAACCATAATGCACAAAGTAAATAGTAAATTCAATATTTAGATCAGGTATAATACTAGGAAATTTATCAGAAAATAAATCCAAATATTCATTTACTATATAAATATCACCAATTTAACCATTTTCCTTCTTCTCAACAATATGGGAGAGAAAATTTTCATTTCCATATTTAATCAATTTCTCATCTTCTTGATATATTATCAAAGGTATGAATTCATTCTTGTAAAAAAACTAAAAATTATTCTAAAAAATAACTTCTTTTCCTCTACAATCTATCTTAACTTGATAAAAATAAATTCAATACATACCCAAAATAACATAAAACTCTAAAAGGGGAAAGACAATAAGGTTTATAGTTAAATACATTCCACTGATAATAATAAAAAGACACTTATAATTTCTTTTTTCCTTAATACTATCCCCATGTGTTTTTATTAAAATTTATTGCTTCATTTCCTAAAGTAAAAGTTTCAAATTACCAAAAAAATTCTCAGAAATAAAAGAATGTGTAGACCTCAAATAAAACAATAAATTTATACACACTAAATAAATAACTAATGTACCTGACACCACATTATTTGATGGAAAATGATTTATCCACATCTTTCTACTTTTGATTTTTAAGAAATCTATCCTTTATTCCTATATTTGAACATGTACACACATAATGAACCAACTCATTACAATTAAAGCATCTTACTATCATATTTTCATTATTTATTTGATATTTTTCTTTATATTCATGATCCATATGTTCAAACTTACCACATTGGAATCACTTTTCAGTCTTCAAAATATATTCCCCATGATTCTTTTTACCATACATATAATATAATATAAACTTGATTTTCTTACCTTTGTATTTCTTCAATGGATGATCCACCATTATCTATTATTTAGACCACTTTTTCTACTTATTTTCATGGAATACATTAACATTAGAAAACTTTATTTCAACCTTCTCAACACATCGAACAAGTTTCTCATAGCTTTTGAATTTATGAAAAATCCAATGATCTTCAATATATGGGATTCAATACTAAATAAAATCAATTAATTTTACTAGAAAGATCCCTTATAGAAGTTAGTGTGTACCTTTCCAATCAGGTAAATTTTACTTCATACATGGCTAGTGAATCTTCCTCCTTCTACCTCAATTCCAAGAATTTCTTTTCTATATATTGAAAAAAATTAGGAAAACACTTTTCAAGAAAAGTATTCTTAAATTTAACCCATTCCAAGGAATCAATATCTTCTCTTTCTGTACTATTCTTAATTATTTACCACCACTTATCAACTTCACCTTCCAAATGGTAAGTATTAAGAGTTTCCTTTTGATGTTTTGAATAACCCATGACTTAAAATATTATCTTCAAGGAATTAACCCATCTTTCAGATATCATAGGTTCGGATGATCTATTTAATTCTAGAGGTTTTTGTTTCATGGAATTGTCTACAATGGAAATGTTCCTCTATGGAGAATGTGGTTTCTCTCTTGCAAAGATACTAGAACCATTTATAGCCTATTTCAACTGATCTATCACAGCAAAAAATTGCTCTATTCTAATTCCAACCATTTCAGGTTATTGATTTGGAAGTATATTGTCCTCTTGTGTATTTCCTACTTTATCTTGCCTATTTCCTCTATGGAAACCCATTCTAAACAGAAATAGATTAGATGAAGAAAAATTGTAATTTTAAAATGTTATGTCATTTCAAAATAACCATAAATTAGAATCTCTTAAGGGTATTCTATTGATATTATCCTAACATCTAAATATATATAAAAATTTCCATTAACATCAACTATAAGGACTCAGCCTTAAAATAATACATGAACTGAGTTTTAAATCAAGAAATAAATTTCTTATATTTAAAGGACATTATGGCTTAAAGTTTTTGAGAATTATGTGATAATTATTACATAATAAACTCATACATTATAAAGTGTTTACTTCCACTCAATGTATATTTTTTTCTCAATAAAAAACTATTAAAATGGAAAATGTTATCTTCTCCTGAAAAATCATCAAGAAATTCAACTTGACTTCATAATTTTTCCTACTCATCCTTAAACCCTGTGAAAAACATTTAAAAATGTCCTATGAGAACAAAAACTATGGTAAGTGGAATATAAAAACATGAAAATAAACTTTTTCATCTATTTTATACCGTAATATCATATTAGACAGTTTTCCTTTAAAATAATAAACTTTGAGCTCAAATATTCCTTTACTTACACATGAAATCAGCTTTATTACCCAAAGTTTTCATAAAAAACTTTATAAAAAACATAAATAAAAAAATCATAATCATGATGGTTTCTTAGAAAACATGATAACCCATGAAAAATCATTTTGTTAAAAACATATATTTTTAACCTTAAAAGTAATAATCAATTATTTACACAAAATATCATTAGTTAACCTTATTAAATTAAAACATTTTCATGAAAACTCATTATCAATCATATAAAAGTCATGTAGGTGACTTTGTACAAAATCTTTATATAAACCTTACAATAACCCTTATAAATGGAATAATATACTCGGTTAACTCTAACATATTTCTCTAGAAAACAAAATCATTACTCAATGCATTGGAGAGCTATATCAGGATCTAAAATCATCATAAACAATGTACAAAGAAATAAAATACATGTAAATAATAAAATATGATATTTAAATAAAACAAATATCATGAATTATTCCATTTAACACATATATAACTACTTTCAGGCATTATACAAAAATAAGGGTAAAAATCCTTTTTCTTTGAAAACACTTTAAACAAAAATTCCTAGAAGAATGAGAAATGGGATTTTATTTTTAAAAATCATGAAAAATATAGATTATTAATCTTAAATAATAACATTAATGATGGTGGTAAATTCCTCTCATGTCATATATGTTAAAAAATATTCTTTTCATACTTTTTTAAAAATGAAAAAAAAATAACCTGTTTGGAAAATGTTTAAAAGTATTCTTTTTAAAACCATCGTAAGGAAAGAAAAACATGGTTTAAAATTACTTTAAAAATAAATATAAAAATATTAAAAAACATTTTAAATAACATGGATATATAGAAAAATTATAAGAAATACTTTAAAACTTTTAAAATAAGGTTTTAAAGAAAAATATCTTACCTCGAGTCTGACTTGTCATGTATGTTCTTTAACTCTAATATAATGAAATTATATTAATTATTTAATTTATTAATAACATTTTTTATGATTAATACCTTGTTATTATATCATTTATTTCATTTATTTCAATAATATATTTTATTACTTAGTCGGTTAAGTCCTCGTTGAGTGTTTTGAGGATGTTCGATTCAAAATTTCAAAACAACTTTGGTGTAATGCCTACGATAAAATAGTATATTATTCAACCATTTATATAATATTATTCAAGAAATTATTATCATTTTTATACATTTTTTACAATTTTATAATCATCTATGAAATTAATATATGAAAAATGAATCACATCACTTCGTGGTGGTAGTGGTCCACACACACACAAAAACAACGTTATCATTTTTCAACAAATGGAAAGGTAATAAAATAGATGATATATTATCTTCCCAAAATTATAATTATATCATTAATATATTATATATTAATTAAACCTATCATATCAACCATCCTTTTTAGTTGGTGATGAAAAATAGAATGCATATCTTCGTGGATATGGTAATTTACACGTACGCACGAGCGATGTTTTCATTTCTCATATGATGGAAAAGGTGATGAAAAATGGTTGTACCATAATCATAATAATATTTTATTATATTTAAGATAATTTTTTTATTATTTTATTATGTTTAAATAATATTTTAATGAGGTAGAAGAGGAAATAAAATATAATGAACTCAATTAAGAGTTAGTCCTTCTTCTATGGAAAACCTCTTTTCGATTGAGATTAAGACTTTAGAGAATAGGTTTAGCATCAAACTAATAACATGGTAACATGGTAGTGTAAATTTATATAGTTATTGGGATATATTTTTTAGATAAAACCTGAACTTGAGTTGTGTTATAAATGGTTTAAGTGAGTCCCTTTTTATTGGCAAAAATCAATGGTGTTTTCATAATTTTTTATTCTTTAAGGGTCAATAATGTAATTATAAAATACCAAGTGGCATAAAAACGATCAAGGGATGACATTATAGACTATATTAAATCCCAATTTCTGAATTATATAATTTATATGAGTTTTAAATAAATTTTGTAAAATATTTATTATCATAAAATAAACTTAAAGTCATTTCTATTGTTATCATATTATTTGAAAATTAAAAATATAATAACAAACACCAATTTCAAATATAATCACTTATAAAATCCCTTATACTTTCTAAATATCTATAAAATTCATGATATATCTAAAATCATCTAAATATTATCATTTTTAATATTTTTAAAATCATTGACTTATTTTTTTTTCTATTTTCCTAAACATTGCGTCATCACAGCGTAAATATTTTAAACAATTATACAAATTTTAAAAATTAAAACTAAATTATTAATGTAATAATAATTTTGTTAATTAATATTTACTAATTATTTTCATTCAATATTTATATTTATTTACATATATTTCATGTAAACTTATTTAATATGTTATTTTGACTTTTATCACCTTAGGCAAGCACTGCACAAACATTTGGATATTTTTCTTGTTCTATAACTCCAAAATTAATAAAAATAGGTCTATATAATAAATTAAACATCATATTAATTAGTAAAATTAAAAAAATACTTATTCCTTCTCAAACATATCTTTAGGACATCAAATTTGACTTTCCCAGTGCTACTCAAGCACTGTGTCGGCACTAAAAATGATTTTCATATTTACCATGAAATAAATTTTAATTTATATATTTTGGATTATTATAATATTATAATTTTATTTCATTATAATATATGATTCTTTAAATAAGTTTCATAAATTTTTATATCATATTCATATCTTGTAAATATTATAAAATACGTCATATTTTATAAAAATCATATTTTGTACTACTCACAAAAAATGGAAATTCTTTAAAAAATATAAAAAATTCATGCAAGGATAAATTTGACCTTTTAAATCCAAAAATTAAGTCCATTTAATCAAATTAAAATTCTAAAATTTAAAAACAAATTCAAAAATAAATCATATAATACTTAGAAGATAATTTATTTAAAATAAAAACTAATCTATTTTCAAATAAAATATTCATGTTCATGTTCCATATCTTAATAAAATTATTTATAATTTATGAATTAAAATAGATAATATTAAGAAATAAAAAGTTTATTTATTACTAAATGGTTATGTCATCGCACAAAACTATGTGATAATTCTCACTCAACCATCACAATCTATGAATAATAACATGAACCATATTGGGATCCTAAATGCACCAAGGAACAAATTGAAATTGAGTATTTCATGTGGAAAATTCCACCCTCCTTTAATGTCTATTCTAATCCAATTACTTCCAAGTAATGTATTAATGTGATGGAAAAGATATTTTTTTCATCCATCAGTGCTCAAAACATGAGAAGGTTGTCTGTAACGCCCCGACCCCAGTTACCCAGAGTTGTGCATTATTACATAACATTGGAATGATCATAAGGAAATCATGTCTCGAAAGACTGATCAGTTAAGTATTATTAGAAACAAGATTCATACATAAGTTTAACTTTACAACTTAAAAAGAAATACAACACAAATATATTTCATTAGAAACATCCAAGCCTCCTAGATTATGCCTGTTGGTCACTCGTAACTAACTTCTTCATATCCTCAGAAAATGAAACATAAGAAAGGGGTGATCTCAAATGCTCAGTAATGGTAAGTAATACAGCGGAAAATGACATAAATATTAAGCATGGTAAATAATTGAAACCACATGCCTTTACCAATAATAAACATGAATAATTTTATGGCAAGAATATGAGCTGAGTAAAAAATTACATAATAAAACATAATCATGGGTATTCTACTAGTCTAATGACCACATGAACCATCAATATTATTTCCATAATGTGGGAATGTATAATGCCGGACATTATGAAACATTTTGTCAAGGCCTCGGCCTAGATGTCTAAAAATGATTAAGGCCTCGGCCAAAACCATAAATCAAATTGGGAAAGGTCCTCAGCCAATTCCACTCCTATTTGTCTCAAGAGACCTACCGATGCATCAAGGAGCTATAGCGGGCTCCACCCGTCACTTATAAAGTCCAATACCTTCTTCATATGAAAAGGTTTAAACATATCATAAACATTCGTATTAAAACTAGCATACGAAATGTCAATACTTTAACCATAAATCATGAATGGTATAAAAATAGCACATCCACAGTCAAACATATCACAAAACCTTCAATACAATACGGAAGTTTTGTATCATAATAAATCAACTCTAAATAAACTTAAAATCCATCAAAGGATATTGACAAAAATGAAATCAAAACTCTTTTTAGAGAAATATCTCTTTTTATTTTGAAATAATTTAAGAGTCACTTAATTGTAAAATAAAACATTTAATTTGAAAATATTCTTATAAGATTGTAAGGGAAGCTTCTACGAGTTTATAACGGTATAAAATAGTCGCACCCGCCGTATAAGTTAAAAAACGCATTCTTACCTTAATTTTTTCGAAAAGGTTAAAAAGGACATTGTTTGGAAAATGATGGAAAGATACCTTTATAAACATCTTATAAAAAGTAAACAAGGGTATAAATGACTTTAACCCATAGTATATAAGATATTAAAAATGTTTTTAAATACATTTTTAAGAAACATGGATGTGGATGATAAAGATGTCCTAGTAGATAATTACGTATAAACAACCTCGGATAATGAAGAGATTGTTAAATAAACCTTTACCTTGTACTTTTCCTTGGTTGAGGGTAGGTTAACCTCCTGTATAATGGTGAACAAATTGTTACTAAATTATACAAGAATCATATACATTAATATGATATCATATATGACCTTTTAACATTGATTTGTTAATAATATCTTAGTATTATCATCGTTTCGGGTGTTAATGGATTCGTTTTTCTTTATATTATTTGTTATGTGATCCATATTTTTTATGGATAGGATATATATTATTCATATCCAGAATTATATCAAGTCCTTAAACATTATTTTTAATCATCAATTTAGAATTATACTTGAATGGATACGATAGGGAATGAATCTCATCGCGTTCGTGGAGACGGTAGTCCGTACGTACGCATGAGCGACAATATCATTAATTTGATATTAAAATAATATATAATTGGATGATATATCATATATACAGAATCATTATCATGTTATATTTATTATTTACATGAATTACACATCATTATTATACACATCCAAATAATAATGTTTTGAATAACAATTACACCACGACGTGGAGACGGTAAGCCGTACGTACGCACGTATGGTGACATGTCATTCAAAGGATGGATAGAATAATGAATATGGTTGTACCATATTTATAATAACATAACAGTATATAGAATATAATAGAGTTATTATTTTAGAATGGGAATAACAAGTAAAGAAGAAGTTGAAGAAGAAAGGAACTTGAAAGAGGGTGGTGAAAACATTACCTCTTAATCGGGTTTTTCCTTTTGATTTGATCAAAAGGGCTCCTTAGGTTGGCTTTCTGATCAAACTAAGGCCTCTAGGTCTAAGTGAGGGAAGTTTAGAGATTATTTGGTCAGGTTTTGGACGATCCAAAAGGCTTTGAATATGTGAAGATTTGATTAGAAGTGGTGTCCTTTTATATGGGGGAGGAGGGGCTCTTTAGGAAAAACATAAAGTATTAATTTATAATAAATTCATATTCGGTTTATAATGGCTCCAAAGTGGATTATTCAAAGTATAAGGTGAGGATGGGTCAAAAAACTTTCAACCAATAGATTTTAGACAGGTTTGAGTCATTATATTAACCTTATCTTTTAGTTTTAACTCTTAGTTAATTAGATTGACATTTACCATGTCAATTTGTATTTTTATATTATATAGTTAATAAATTTACTATATAAATCCAAGAGACCCCCAAGTGGTCCATTAATGATACACCTATCATTATATAAGTCTCTTGGCCGACCCTTAGATTTGTAGGAATTGAATATCAATTAATAATATAATATTTTAAAAAAAAACTCTTTTATGTCAATTTTGACACTATTTGGTATTTTGTTTTTTCTAAATTTATAACAGCATTATTACTTCGAACATAATTCATTTAATCAACCGTAACATGTCATAGTAACCTTTGAAATTCGTTTAATTCATTTAAAGTCACAAATTATATTTATTTGGGTATTTTTAATATCAATTATTATAATATTTCACTAAAAAGGTAATTATTGCATCATCATTGTGTCATAACTAAATTAAATTATTTAATGTCTAAAAATTATAAATAAAATACCATTATGTAGGAAATATTTTTATCTTTATAATTAATATTTATAATTGAATTTATCTTATATATAACCCAATATTAAAAATGTTTTAGTTATTAAACTTTGATTTTAACTCTTTTAACTTTTCTTTGAATTAAATAATAATAAATGTCCTAATCTATTCCAAGTGGACCTAAATGAAAATATTTTATTCATAAGGTTTTTTTTGGTCGAGATACACTTTTCCAGTAGAATTAGGACATGTGTCAGTGTAACACCCCGAGATTTTATGAAAAATATTCTTTTTAATTTCATTAATGTCTTGTGTTGTACGCTACACCAAAAGAAGATTTCACAACACGCATCCTTGACTTTCCTTCCATTACACGCAATCACGACCTTCCTCGATAGCTTGCGTCGTACGCAATACCGAGTTTCACTAAACAACAATATGCTATTAAAACTAGCCGTTATGAATAGTAATAACCACTTTTTGAAATTTTATAAATTTTATTTTTCAAAATGGACTTCATTTTTGGATTCGGAATATCGAAATTAGCCTAGGGTGAAATTTTGGTATTTTTCTGAAAACTTTCAATTTTTGATGAATAGTGAAACCACTAAGTGGTAGGTTAAAAAACTGAATTTTGCATAAAACTTAATTTTACCGCTTCTGTGAATGGAATTTCGAAAATCCGAGAGACGCGGTTAATATCAAGGACTAAAATGTGGTTCAATGAGATGAAAATAATTTTTTGGTGAATAGTAACTTTTTACTTTTTTTACCGCGGTTAATAGTAAAAAGGGTAACTAAAGGTAAATATGATATTAATATTACCCTAACACATGTCCTAATTCTATTGGACAAGTGTAATTCGACCAAAAATAAACTTAGGAATAAAATATGAGCATTTAGGCCCACTTGGATTAGATTAGGACATTTATTATTAATTTATTTAAAGAAGGGTTAAAATAGTTAAAATCAAAGTTTAATAAGTAAATCATTTTTAATATGGGGTTATACATAAGATAAATTCGACTATAAATATTCATTAGAAATCTAAAAATATTTCCTACATAATGGTATTTTATTTGTAATTTTTAGACATTATATAATTTAATTTATTTATGACACAATGATGATGCAATAATTATCTTATTAATGAAATATTGACATAATTGATGTTATAAACACCAAAATAAATGTAATTTGAGACTTTTTATGAATTCCACTAATTTTCTAGGTTACTATGATATATTAGTGTTGATTTAATCAACTTGGTTCGAACATATAATTCTGTTATGACTTTCACAAAAATCATATATCAAATACTGTCAAAATTCACACAAAATAGTTTTTAAATCAAATATTATATTATTAATTGTTATTTTATTCCTAAAAATCTAAGGTTCGGCCAAATGACTTAGATAAGGATATATATATTAATAATAAACAATTTGGGGTTCGTTTGGCATGTTATAGTAAGTGTATTAACCATATAGTGAAAGAAAACAAAAAGACACGGTAAAAGTTAAATTAATTAACTTAGAGTTAAATCTAATTGATAAGGTTAAAATAATACCCTAAACTTGTCTAAATCCTATTGGTTGATAGGATTTAGACCCATCCCCACTTTAGCTTCGAAATAAGACCCTTTGGAACCATTATAAACCGATTTTTACTTTAATATAAAATAATATTTTGAGATATTCCTAAGGTGCCCCTCTCCTCCCTTATAAAAGGACACCTCCTCCCCCTCCTCCTCACACCAATTTTAGCACTCAAGCTCGGCCAACCCCTGCCAAAATCTCTTCTCCACTTCCCTAGAAACATCCTAGAGGTTCTGGTCTTCCTCAAAGACCAATTTTAGTTCCCTAAGAGGAGGTCTCCAAAAGGCGCTTCAAAGAAGAGGTAATTACCGTTACCAATTCTTTCATCTTTATTTCTTCTTCCACTTCTTCTTCTTAGGTTGTTTCAATATGAAGTAATAACATCAGTATCAATCATATACTGATATGTTATTATAAGTATGAAACAACCCTATTTCACCATCTATCCATCCTACGGAAAAAGAAATCACTGCGCGTGCGTACGTACGGAATACCGTCTCCACGCCGTGGTGTAATCTATTTTCCACCACCACCTTACATGGATGGGTATAATGGTGTAAATAATAACTATACATAGTTATTACAACATCATATTGATTCTGATATATTGTATAATCCAGTCCAATTCAATTCAATATTTATAGAAATGATATCATCGCTCGTGCGTACGTACGGACTACCGTCTCCACGACGCGATGAGATTCATTCTCCATGTTAACCATTTAAGAATGATTATAATGTATATATAAGAAATAATAATGAAATATATGACATTATAAAGCTACTGGATTTATGTATATATATATATATATATGTATGTCATCTACTTACTTCCATTTCAAGACAATAAGGAAAGGAAAACAACGTTCATGCGTACGTACGGACTACCGTCTCCACGAACGGTGTTTTTCATTTTATTTATCTACCTATTATATATATATATACTGAATATATATGATATATAAATCATATTTTATATTCTGGAAGTGAGTAAATCATGATATAAGTAATAATGATGTCAAGAACAACAAGTCAAAACACCTACGATAAATGAAACGATTTTACCCAAACCGCTTCTTTAACATGGAATTTACAAAAGAACGGGTAAAATAATGTCATAAGTGAACCATATATGATATCATAACAATGAATATGATTCTGCAATAAGTCAATAACATGATTTAAATCATTATACAGGAGGTTCGGACACTTACAAAGCAAGTCGGACCTAAGGTAAGGGAAATATCACAATCTCATTTTTATCCGAGATTGTTTATACTTTGGTATTTACTGGGGTGTATTTTATCATCCACATCCATGTTTCATCAATATGTAATATTATTTCCATCCACCTACAATTGTTTAAATCCTTTTTTACCCTTCGGTGAGTTTTTAGTAAAGAATATGAAAGGAATCTTTTGTCGTTTTTCGTACGAGGTACTTTTTGACTTTTCCGACAAAAGTACGAAGAATGTTTTTTTTTAACTTATACGGCACGAACGGATTTTTTACTGTTTTATAAAGCCTTATTTTCATGAAGCTTCCTATAAAAGATTTCATGACTATTTTCAATAAAATATCTTTCTTTTAAAATTGCATGATGTTTTATGAAAAGAAATTGATTTTGAAGAAGAAAGGATATTTTCCTCAAGAATTCAATTCAAGTGTTTTATCAAAATTATTTTCCATCTAAGATAATAAAGGGTTCTGTTCCTATCCATATTTTTTACATTGATTTGACTATGTTGTGATGAAATTATGTTTATGAATTCCTTTATCTTATATGAATGGTTTTATGATGTCATGTTGTTTAAGAATCCCATTTTTATTACATGGGTTACGCTATGATGTATGGTTTATGATTATGTGGCACACATAAGAATGGTATCATTATGAGATGGGTGGGACCTATATCTCCCTCCAATGCATTGGGTAAAGATTTTATATCTCATGAGATAGACATGGCTGAAATGGTAGGTTATACCGGTTCAGTGAAACGGGACTGAAACGAGGGTTACTCGATTCAGAAAGGGACTTTGTCCACTAAGATAGTCTTGGCAATGAGTCTTGACTAACAAGAAATGATTTTCTATGATTATGTGTGTATGCCACAAAGTTTCATGTTTTAAGTTATGATTATTGGGATTACATTTCACTTCTATGATTTATCCCATGTTATGATATTATGAGTTTTTTTGCAGGTTAAGATTTCCAAAAGCTATGTTCTTATATATATGATGTGATTGATATTTCTTTTGTTTACCCTTACTGAGCATTTGAGCTCACCCTTTTATGTTTTCTTTTCCCCAGGATATAAAGAAAGGTTTTAGGTAAAAAAAAAAGGGATGACCTTTATGGGAGATATTGAAGAACTTTCACCACGATTAGAAGATTACGTTCTGAGTTTCCAAAGACACTAAACTATTACGATCCTTGTGTGTGTGTTTTTGTTATGTACTAAGTATTCCGCAAAAGTAATGTAATGTCCATGTACGTCAGGATTCGGGACTCTACAGTTGGTATCAGAGGAAAGGTTTAGTCAACCTTTGGAAACTAGGATGCGAAAACGTTAGTGAGATCCCTAGAGATATTTCTAAGGTATGTCTAGGGATGTCCCTAGGGATAAGTATACGTATAGGTTATAGTAATAGAATTACGCTAACGATCATAGAATTAAACCTAAGATGTTGGATATTGAAGGTACTCCCCTTTATTATGTTGTTTTCCCTAGCATGATTTTTGCCTCTCACACTA
The DNA here is from genome assembly GCA_963277665.1 of Viscum album. Lineage (NCBI taxonomy): Eukaryota > Viridiplantae > Streptophyta > Magnoliopsida > Santalales > Viscaceae > Viscum > Viscum album. The sequence continues at coordinate 484,026,803 of OY728139.1, forward strand.
TTCTTTTTGGGTTTTAGACGATGGCTGGAACCCAAAGGAACCGTGTTGATCAATGCAATGGACAATGCAATGATTGCCCTCCTGAACAAACAAATGTTATGGGAGATGGAGTGCAAAATCTTATTGCTATACTTACACAAGATATGAATCATTCTGGACTTCCAAATGAGCAGAGAAGGGAACAATATTCTATTGAGTCCTTCATGAGGCAACGTCCACCTTCTTTCAGTGGGTCTTCTGATACACTTGTGGCTGAACAATGGATCAGTACTACTGAAAAGATATTTTCAGTTCTTCAATGTTCTGAACATGATAAAGTCATCTTAGCAGTATATCGTTTGGAAGTTGAAGCTGATCAATGGTGGAATCTTATCAAGAATATGAGGCCAAGAGATGAAATTGAGTCCATGGAATGGGACGAGTTCAAGAACTTGTTTTTCAGTAAGTACTTCCCTCGTATTCTTCGAACAAAGATGGAGAAAGAGTTTCTTGAACTGAAGCAAAGGGACGATGAATCTGTTGGTACCTATGAAGAAAATTTTACAAGACTTGCAAGGTATGCTTCTGGAATTATCATCCAACCTGAAAGTAAAGTTGATCGATTTTTCAGTGGCTTAAAACCAAGTCTTCGAAGGGCATTAACTATAAGAGACTTCAGTAGCTATGAAGAAATTGTGCGTTGTGCTATCAAGGTAGAAATGGAAGTTGGTGTTACATATCCATCTCATGGTTTTGACAAGAAACGAAAGATAGAGTTCAAGGAGAAATCTCAGAATAATGGTGAAAAGAAGATGAATGTTTCCTTATGCACAAAGTGTGGAAAGAAGCATGGTGGAGATTGTCTTAAAGGGACTAGAAAATGTTTTAAGTGTGGAAAAGAAGGTCATTGAGCAGCTGAGTGTCGAAGTAATGGAAAAAGGGTTTCTAATGATGTGAATAAAGCAAACACTGCAGAGAACGCACCGCCAACACTTCAATGCTTCAAGTGCAAGGAAATGGGGCATTATGCTAATAATTGCCCTAATCCAAGGGTTAGTGATGATCAACATGAGCAACCAATGAAGGCAAAGGACAAAGGGAAATCACATGCGATCACTATTGGCAATGTTGAATATGACAATGATGTGGTGGAATGATTAAGTGTTTATGTAATGGGATTCCAAAATAATGTTGTATCATTGAGTATTGCAATATTTATTGATGTGGTATTCAAAGTGATTGAGATATTTTTTGGAAATAAGATGATATGCGCATAATGAAGACGAGAAAATGAAATGTTTGATAGTATTCATGAGCTCATGATTGATATAAGGACTAAGTGATATCATGGTTTGAGTATATAGAATTTTGAGGATTTCGGTATGTGAAAAGTGTTAACTTTTAACTACATTCAAGTTTTCACTAAGGTTCAATGGGTATTCAAGAGAGTACAAGATTAAGGCATTTGAATGTTTGGAATGTGACCAATAAGATATATCTTATGATATATGGGGATCAACGATGGTATTAAATCTCTGGTAATCGTTTTCACTATGTTATGAGAATGGACTGCAGTATTATGGATAAGCCTAAAGATTGGAATGGATTATGTTGGACATAAGTTAGTATTGTTTAAGGATAGAAGTTTTTTCGATATTATTGATGGGATGTTATAGTAATATAGTTTTATAAAAAGGACAACCTGCAGGACGGGCGACAGCCCATCGCTTCGGACAAGGCTGTGGGAATCGAACCCACAACCGAAATGCGACTGGCCTTTATCGCCTACCACTGGCCTACAGGAAGTCCCTGTTTAGTAGAAACTAGTTTTATTATATTAAGCAGTATGATATATGAAGTATAAGTCCATTTTAGGAACCATATATGATTAATCTCACTATAGATCGACTTATGTATATAAGTTTTGCTAACCTTTTGTTTGAGACAGATGGAATGACCCGTCATTCTATCACATGATCTGCTAACACTTCACGAATAACAAATTCAACTTCATTTATTTAAGAGATGAAGTGGAAATTGTTCAAGGCACGAACAACAGTGAGATTGTACCAAAATAAAGTAAGTATTTATTCTAAGAAAATTTTCAACTTTAGGGAAATGATCTTGAAAACCAAAAATGTTGTCCTAGTGATCTTATATCTGATGAATCAGATGGTACCTTATATCATCACAAATCTATGGATTTGTGATTACTGGCTTTTCCATAGCCATGTTCTCTACCACTCTCCATCAGAACATGATGGTTAGATTTTTCTTCCATATCCATATTTTCACCTATGTGGAAACCCAGTGATTAGTTTATTTGGGTAATCGTTACATTTCATACTTTAGTTTTTAAAGCCATGTTTTGGTATTCCTTTTTACGATGTGGGTTTCTATCAAAGAAATTTTCGAATAGTAAACCATTTATAACCCCGACGAATTTCGAGGGCGAAATTCATTTTAAGGGGGGTAGAATGTAACACCTCGAGATTTTATGAAAAATATTCTTTTTAATTTCATTAATGTCTTGTGTTGTACGCTACACCAAAAGAAGCTTTCACAACACGCATCCTTGACTTTCCTTCCATTACACGCAATCACGACCTTCCTCGATAGCTTGCGTCGTACGCACATCGGAAATTGGGTTAATAAAATTTAGTCTTAATAAGAGGAAAAGGGGAATGAAAAAGTCACCACAAAATTATGATCTCGATTAGGAGAACTTTGGTGGAAATTAGAGACACATAATTGGATGAAAAACATAAATATTTATAAGGAGTGATTGAGGTCATCAATCACAAAAAATTTTAGAATTGTGGGACTCAAATCCACCAATCTATGATGATTTAAAATACCATCGGTTCAACAAAACTTAAGGTATTTGGATAACACATTTTTGGTTTTAAGATGCCTTAACTAAGGTTTAAGAATTTATTTCTTCATAGAATAAGATAAGAAAAAAATTATACTTGTCAAGTAGAGTTCCATCCTTTAACTAATTTCTACCACAAACTCATCTTTCACTCTAAAAGATAATAGAACTTAAAAAATATTTTATTTATCCTATTCTTATAGGGTTCCAAAAAAATGAATTTATAATTCATCTACCCGACCCTTTAAAAAATTACATTATTCAATCCAGGACATCACGTGGGTCAGTGGTAGGTGATACACCCTTGTCGCCCTTTGGTTGCGGGTTCAAGTCTCACGACCTTGCCGGACGCGACGAGTTATCACCCGACCTCTGGGTTGTCCATTTTATAACAATCCAAAAATAATCTTCAGAAATGTTTTAACCTTATCAATTGTATCAAATGTAAAATAAAATTCATTCCAACCTTTAGACTTATCCAAATTACTTCTGTCCAAACTCACAGTCCAAAATTTATAAGGAAGGTAAATATAATGAAGATCTTTTTTTCACATAATAACATGTGAATACCTTCATCGTGTATTCTTTTAAAAAATGGTAACACCCTGAATTACCATAAAAACTTATTTATTACATTCATGCTCCCTTATTCCTTATAGAATACTAGATATATTCATTATATCCAAAAACGTTGAATATTCCAACAATGATGAAATAAACAAACCATTAATTAGTGCTAAGGTAGTCAAGAATATCCAATATAATTTATCCAAATCAACCATCTCTTATTCCAAAATTACTACCTCAGTATCAAGACCATATTAAGGATTTCCTTTCCTTTAACCATGTATTTTCAAAAAAAAAGTTTAACTTACTATTGAGTCACTTTTCATAGTACTATATAATCTCAAATCCTCAATGAAATTATACTACAGTACACTCCTTATTTATCTCCATAATTCATATAACCAGTACATCGTTGATACAACACTCAAATGAAACAATTCTTTAATAACAACATAAGAACACTAGTCATTCCTCTTCATCTATGGTAGTATCATTACTTTATTATTATCCAATAGCATCATTTGGGGCATACTCTGATGATTTGAACATTGATTCGTGTAGTGTCCCCACTCCTTGCAGATGAAGCATTGTACATTTGAAACCTTTTTCTTACCCTCGCTATCATGAACGCGGTGTCCTTTTTCTCTACACATATAACATACTCTCATTCCCTTCAAGAATTTTCCAAGGTGATTCTTTCCACAGTTATCACATATGGGAAAATCCTTATTTACCTTCTTCCCTTTATCTGTCTTTCTCTCTACCATCCTTTTCTTCTCTGGCTTCCCTTCAAAACCATAGGACTCCGAAAACGCTTTACTTATATTATCAACACATGATACAATTTCTTCATATGATGATAATATATGGGAGAATATTTCCCTTCTAAATTCTGGCTTAAGACCATAAAAGATATGATCCTTATTACTCTTTGGATCATGCGTATTCCTGGAGTTCTCATTCCTTCTACTAGGCACGATTTCTAAACAATGGGATACACTAGATTAGTTTATGAACAGCAATACCTAATCCCAAACTTGTAAAACACTTAACATAAATTAAACAGTTTATGGATATAATCCATAATTATAAAAATGTCTTCTTTGGGGAATTATATACTCATAAACCCTTCATAATTATTTGTAATGAAAATGAGGATTATCCTAAGCATATCCCCTGGGAGTGTCGTAACCAAGAATGCAGCAAGGCCCGTTGTCATGCACCAGTTCCTATTCGAGTCTAGCTCAAAGCGGTATTTTCAGGTTTTACCCCTAGGTACAATTGTTCTAGAGCCACCTCTACCTGCTCGTATCCAGACAGGGATGTATTGCTTAGAAAACTCACAAAATCTCTACAATACCAAAATTCTAGGAAGTTCTTCTATACTAATCCTCAAAGTATATCTTAGGGCTATATGCTCTAATCAGAGTTTATCTAAATCTGGTTTCCAAGGTTTGTACTAAACTTCCTCTGATACCAACTGTAACGCCCCGACCCCAGTTACCCAGAGTCGGTGCATTATTACATAACATTGGCATGATCATAAGGAAATCATGTCTCGAAATACCAATTAGTTTAGTATTATTAGAAACAAGATTCATACATAAGTTTAACTTTACAACTTGAAAAGAAATACAACATAAATATATTTCAATAGAAACATCCAAGCCTCCCAGATTATGCCTCTTGGTCACTCATAACTAACTTCTTCATATCCTAGGAAAATGAAACATAAGAAAGGGGTGAGCTCAAATTCTCAGTAAGGGTAAGTAATACAGTGGAAAATGACATAAATATTAATCATGGTAAATAATTGAAACCACATTCCTTTAACAATAATAAACATGAATAATTTTATGGCAAGAATATGAGATGAGTAAATAATGCCATAATAAAACATAATCATGGGTATTATACTAGTCGAATGACCACATGAACCATCAATATTATTTCCATAATGAGGGAATGTATAATGTCGGACATTCTGAAACATTTTGTCAAGGCCTCGGCCAAGATGTCTAAAAATGATTAAGGCCTCGTCCAAAACCATAAATCAAATTGGGAAAGGTCCTTGGCCAATTCCACATCTAGTTTTCTCATTAGACCTATCGATGCATCGAGTATATATAGTGGGATCCACCCATCACTTACTAAGTCTAATACATTCCTCATATGAAAAGGTTTAAACATATCATAAACATTCATATTAAAAATAGCATACGAAATGTCAATACTTTAACCATAAATCATGAGTGGTATAAAAATAGCACATCCATAGTCAAACATATCACAAAACCTTCAATACAATATGGAAGTTTTGTATCATAATAAATCAACTCCAAATAAACTTAAAATCCATCAAAGGATGTTGACATAGATGAAATCAAAACTCTTTTTAGAGAAATATCTCTTTCTATTTTGAAATCATTTAAGAGTCACATAATTATAAAATAAAATGTTTACTTTGACAATATTCTTATAAGATTGTAAGGTAAGCTTCTACAAGTTTATAACGGTTGAAAATAGCTGCACCCGCCGTATAAGTTAAAAAAGACATTCTTACCTTAATTTTGTCGAAAAGGTTAAAAAGGACCTTGTTTGGAAAACAACAGAAAGATTACTTTATAAATATCTTATAAAAAGTCAACAAGGGTATAAATGACTTTAACCCATAGTATATAAAATAGTAATAATGTTTTGAAATACATTTTTAAGAAACATGGATGTGGATGATAAGGAGGTCTCAGTAGATAATTACGTATAAACAACCTTGGATAATGAATAGATTGTGAAATAAACTCTTACCTTGTACTTTTCCTTGGTTGAGGGTAGGTTAACCTCCTGTATAATGGTGAAATAATTGTTACTAAATTATAAAAGAATCATATACATTAATATGATATCATATATGATCTTTTAACATTAATTTGTTAATAATATCTTAGTATTATCATCGTTTTGGGTGTTAACGGATTCGTTTTTCTTTATATTCTTTGTTATGTGAGCCATATTTTTTATGGATGGGATGTATATTATTCATATCCATAATGATATCAAGTCCTTAAACATTGTTTTTAATCATAAAATGAAAATTAGACTTGAATGGATACGATGGGAATGAATCTCATCACGTTCGTGGAGATGGTAGTCCATACATACGCACGAACGACAATATCATTATTTTTATATTAAAATAATATATAAGGGGGAGGAGGGGCTCTTTAGGAAAAAACTTAAAGTATTAATTTATAATAAATTAATATTCAGCTTCTAATGTCTCAAAAGTGAATTATTCAAATTCTAAGGTGGGTATGGGTCGAAACCCTTTCAACCAATAGATTTTAGATAGGTTTTAGTCATTATATTAACCTTATCTTTTAGTTTTAACTCTTAGTTAATTAGATTGACATATACCATGTCACTTTGTATTTTTATATTATATAGTTAATAAACATACTATATATATCCAAGAGACCCCAAAGTGGTATATTAATGATACAAATATCATTATATAAGTCTCTTGGCCAAACCTTAGATTTTAAGGAAATGAATATAAATTAATAATATAATATTTGTTTTAAAAACTCTTTTATGTCAATTTTGACACTATTTGGTATTTTGTTTTTTCTAAATTTATAACAGCATTATTACTTTGACCGTAATTAATTTAATCAATCATAATATGTCAAAATAATATATTAAATTAGTGTAATTCATTAAAAGTCTCAAATTACATTTATTTGGGTATTTATAATATCAATTATTTTAATATTTCCCTAATAAGGTAATTACTTCATCATCATTGTGTCATAAATAAATTAAATTATTTAATGTCTAAAAATTATAAATAAAATTCCATTATGTAGGAAATCTTTTTAGATTTCTAATTAATATTTATAATTGAATTTATCTTATGTATAACCCAATATTAAAAATGTTTTAGTTATTAAACATTGATTTTAACTCTTTTAACTTTTCTTTGAATTAAATAATAATAAATATACTAATCTATTCCAAGTAGACCTAAATGATAATATTTTATTCCTAATGTTGTTTTCAGTCAAGATACACTTTTCCAATAGAATTAGTACATGTGTTATGGTAATAATAATATCATTTTTACCCTTAATTACCCTATTTACTTTTAACCGCGGTAAATAAAAGTAAAAAGTTACTATTCACAAAAAATTATTTTTATCTTATTGAACCACATTTTACTCCTTGATATTAACCCTATCTCTAGGATTTTTAAAATTCCACTCATAGAAGCAGTAAAATTATCTTTTATGTGAATTTGCAAATTCTCCTAAGAGGTGGGTAAAAGACGGTGAAAAGTTCAATAAAATTTTTATATATCTAAAATTATTATAAACTGACTCCAATGAATTACATTGAAATTATATAGGTATTATGTATCTATTTTGACCTAAAATAAATTTAAATTAAATAAATAATTATTTAAATAAAAATTCAGTTTTAAACTATAACTCAGTGTTTTTCACTATTCATCAAAAATTGAAAGTTTTCAAAAAAATACCAAAAATTTATTGAAACTAAATTCTTATGTCATGATTCTAAAGAAGAATTTTATTTTTTAAAATTTAATATATAAATGTTTCAAATATTGGATTTAAAAAGGGTTCACCATTAAAATATGGTAAAAGTACATTTTTTGAAAAATACTTCTTTTATCTAAAAAAATAAATTAGTTATTAAATTATGTTTAAGAAACTCATAATATGGATTCTAAAATTATAAGGATTATATAATGTTCAAAATTCAGTTAATACTATTCATAACCGCTTTTGAACGGCTAGTTTGGTAATCTTGTGGTGCGCTTGAACTTGGTGTTGCGTGTAGTGCAAGTTATTGAATTACTTTGAAGAAATAATGTACTATGAAATCTTGGGGTGTTACATTTTCCAGGTTATTTATTGTCTCGAAGGATAGGCAAACCAATTGTGGAACCTCATTAAGGATAAAAAAGAAAATAAGGTGGTAGAATCTATAGAATGGGAGGAATTCAAGAAATTATTATTCACTGAGTATTTTCCTTGAACTCTTTTTGAAAATATGGAGATATAATTTTTAGAGTTGAAAAAAAAGAAGGACAAATACATTGGACCACATCAAGAAAATTTCATGAGGCTCACAAGGCATGCCTCCAGTGTTATCTTTGACACTAAGGTTAAAATCAATAATTTCTAGAGTGGATTAAAGCTAATTATTGAAAATAAATTATCTATAAGTGAATTTGGAATCTTTTAAGAGATTTTTATTTGTAAAAAAATGTGGTTATGGAGACTAGAGAATCTCATTATTCTACAGAGAGAAAAATGGAAAGAATAGTATCATGGAAGCTCTAATGATAAGACTCTAGGGTAAATAAATTTCAACTTCCTATATGTTAAAAAATTGGGAAAAACACTCTCAAGTAATTGTATCTAAGGAATAAGGAATTTTTTAAATTATGGGAGGTCTCAAAACAAAGCTAATGATTATCATAAGGGGTTGAAGAATTTAGTCAATACAATATAGGAAAATAATGTCCCAACTAAGGTAACACCCACACTTAAATGATTCAAGTGAAAAGAGTTTCATAATTATGAAAATCAATTTTCTAACCCTGGAAATAATGAAGGTAATAGACCAAAAAAACCTCTTAACCCAAGTGAATAAGAAAGATCCTATGAAATCACTACCGATGAAGTGGGTCCTGATAATTAAGGTACAATTATCATTCACTCCAGAGTTGTGGATGTCGTGTTGGATTTTGATTCTAAGAACCCTAGTATATCTAGGATTCTTTCCATGTATATCAAATCACCACCAAGATGATTTTATTATTTAAGAATACATCTAGTTATATGATTATTATATTTCCAGTTGATTTTTATGGGAGTGTGTGTTGTTAAAATCATATTATCCTTCCTTTAGATGAATGTAAGTGATTTTAGAAATGGATTGGTTCTCTCTACTTAGAGTAAGAGTTATTTGATCACATTTTATATCAACATATGATAGTATATCAATGAATGAATGATTATGAACACCCTTTAGAAGTATATTATATAATGTGGGTCTTGATACTAAATATAAATAAACTCTTGTCTCAGATGGTTATAGAGAAACTAGATATTATAGATAAGATTGTTCTAGGGAAAAATATATGTTTCATAAGTTTTTAAGGTTGATATATATTTAGAAATTATATCCCAAGTCATTTTAATCATTCATATGAACTTATATATTTCCATTGGTATATGATCATTAAAATTGTGGGGATGAAGTTTATTTAAGGGGGGAGAATGTAACACCCCAAGATTTTAATATATAATATTTCTTTAAACAAGTAGTTGTTGTGGAAACACTGAGAATAATAATGATGAATGATTCCATAAAAAAGAGTAAAAGGGAGAAAACAAAATAATAAGAATAATATTGTGATAAAAATATATTTATGTGGTTTGGAATATGATATTTGCATCTATGAAGAGGAAGAAATTCCACTATGTTTGGGAGTAGAATTATAGGGTAATTTTCAGATTATCATGCACACAAAAAACTCATATCATAAAGAATATGGTGCAATAATTCCACTAACCAAACAGTAATTTCACTATGCTATAGTGATCAGTGTATGGAAGTCCATGGAACTACAACACTGTTGTCTTTAAATTCTGAGATGCAATAGTATCCATGTCAAAGTCCGTATTGTTACAATATTGTCTCAGTGTCACCAGTCAGCTCTACTATAGTATGGTCAGATTTACTATAGTACAACACCATGTGTATTCAATATGAAGGTAAAACTAGGGGAGTTATAGTTTGGTGTGAATTATAGGTCGCTAGTAGTCAACGCAACTTCAGAGGATCGGGCTACACCATTCCAATAACATTGCGTTGATAGCTTTCTCCACACACAACTCCAAACTAAAACAGGCCACAGAATATTAAATGTATAATATTAAGAAAATTTATGAATAATAAAACATATAGTTGATAAAAATATTGAAATCTATTTGAAATTTATATAAAATGGGATTAAGAACACTTAAAGCTTCAAAATAGCTCTTTTTAATAAAAGCATTTTTTCTTTATATATTTTAATTTAAATTATAAATTTTAGAATTTTAATTTTTCCAAGTTAAATTATTTTTTATATTTATAATAAAAATATTATCCTAGGATGAATTTTTTATTTTTTCTGAAATAATTGATTCTGAGGTGAATAGTGAAAAAATACTGATTTCCCTAAAATTGTCAATTTTATGACATTATCATAATACAAGAATGAATTAAATTTTTTTAAAAATATTTTATCTAAAAAAATTATATGTGTATATATATATATATTAAATTAAATCATTAAAAAATAGTATGTTTTTTTTATAAAACTCATGTTTATTATTTTAGAAACTTAAGTAATATTATACTCTAAAAATTATTTTATTCGCCTATGTTAAAAATGGGTTTTCATCACTTATAGAAATTAAATATAAAAAATGTATTAAATATTTTAGATAAAACTTTTAATATTATTTAATAAGATTAATTTCATTTTTAATCATAGAAGTATAATTACTAAGATTAAAGTTAATGAGCATGATAGTGATGAAAAGGCTATTTTCAAATAATTGTTTTATTAATTTTGTTTAATTTTTATCTAATAAAATAAATTTATATATTTTATATAATTAATTTTATATTATTTTTAAGCCTATTTAAAAAAATATTATCACTAATTTAATTTCTTAATAATGTTATATAATATTAAGAACACTTAATGGTCAAAACATCGTTTTTCGATAAAAACAGTTTTCATATATATTATATATTTTAATTTAAAAGTTGTTTTTATGATATTTAAAATTTAATTGGATTAAATAGATGATAAATTTAGGTTTATAATTCCAAAAAAAATTAATATGATTTTTCTTATATTTTTATTAAAACATATATAAGTTATTTAAAAACTAGTTACCAAGGTAAAAACCAAAATGGTAAAGTGAAAAAAATATATAAATTTGGAGAAGACTCAAGACTTGTTTAAAATATGTGTAAAAATTAATAATGGAGTATTTATCTACTCAAAACCCTATATACTAAATCATGTACCACTTTTAGATCTATTTACCTTAGAAAAGTATCATTCCATCATTTAGATGTAATGGGTATTTACAAAAATTCCATTTTCTTCCACTTATAAAAGGGGTGTCTTACCACCCCATCAAGACCAATATAAGTTTTGGTTTATTATTGAAAATATAACCAATTTTTCTCTACTATGATTATATTTCACATCCATATGTCACTATTCTCTATAAGTTATTTTAATCCCATCATTTCTAATAAGACTTTCAAGATAAAGTTCAAGCTCTCCGTGTGAGCAATTATTACTCCTTAGTCTATTCTTTCTAATCTTACTCTACCCCCTAAAATATTATATATCAATTAAAGTATGATAATATCAGTATTATTAATATTTTAATGTTATTAAACTATTGTAATATCACTTTTCTACCACCCTACAAAACAATTTTGAAAATGAATATGTCGTCATTCGTTTATGTAGACTACTGCCTCCATTAAGAGTAGGTTATATTTTTCATAAAATCATTACATGGATAGTAAAAAATAGTTATTTAATGAAAAAATATAATTATTATATAATTATTATTATTCATAAATTATAATTATTTTATTTTTATACCCCATCCTATTCTATAAAAAATGAGAGCATCATCTGTATACGTACGGACTACCGCCTCCACAGAATGATGAATTCTATTTTTCTATTACCACCTAACATGGATGGTTTTTAAAATGTATATAATGTATAAAAATGATATTTATTATGATAATAATATTATATAAAGATAATATTTTACATTCTATAAGTGATATTAAAAATAAATGGTCATATAAAACTTAACCGCTAAAAAAACATATCAAGAGACATTTATAAATTTGAGTCCATTTTGGAAACCTATAGAATTGTATATATTTTGTGATATAATGGAATAATAAAGTAAATGAAAATAATAAATTATATAGATTATGATTTTATTTTACAACACATTTACAATGGTCAATATACCAATAGGGTTATATAGAAATTGATCGGACAACCTACATAAATGAAAACTATATAGTAAATTAATAACATAAGTAATAGATAAAACCTAGAATATGAAATATAGAAGAATAAAAAACTTAATAAATTTTTAATAAACTTAATTTTATTTTTTGGGATGTTAATGGCACACACAAAATGAATCAGGATCTAAGGTATGATTTTTTCATTTCAATATTGCTTCATTGTTATATGATATGTATTTCACCACTTATTTCCTTTTTATGATATATATATTCATCACAGATTTATTTTATCATAATTATCATTAAACCTAAGGGATTTACAAATCCATATCATGTTCCACCTTTTATGGTTTATCGATTTGAAAGATAATGATGATGTAATGGTTTTGTTAACTCAAACCCACTTTCTTTGGGTTATAATGTCTCATCTTGAACTTATTAAATATATATTTGGTTTCTTCCGTACTAAGATTTTATACTATAATTCCATTTTATATCTAGTTAAAAGTACACCTTTTATTAAAATCTTCCTCCTTCATGAATTTTTTCCCTATAAAATTATGATAGTGTTAAAAAATAATTTTCATTATCTTTAAATGATAATTTTTCTTCCATGTCCATATTTTGCCTTCCCACTAAAGTTATCCTTTATATTTTGAAACCTAATTATGTGTTATCTTATGTGACCTTCATATTTCCCTTCACTTATTTTTAAAAGTAAGTTTTATTATTTCTGTTTACGATGTATAATTTCAATAAAGGTATTTCAAAATATTAAAAAAGTTATATCTTTTCAAAATAAAATGTTTTATATTACACTGAAAATTTATTTTTTATAAACTTTCTATCTTTTAAAGGATGCATTATTAAAGTTTATTTTTAAAATTAAATTTTTTTCCAAAGTTTTCACTTAACCTTGTCAAAAATGACTTGAATGTGATCAATAACTTCTTATTTTATAAAAGTGTTAAAAATGTTTTATAAAAACTCTTTTAGGATTTTGAAAACATTTTCATCATTATCTATAGAGGATTTATTTCCTTGGAAATTATTTTTCATGAATCTCTTTCTAAATTTTCTTATGAAATACTCTTTTAGGGTGATTGAATTTTAGGTATTAAGTATTTAAATTATTGAGTACAATTTTGGTGATTGCATCTTGAAATGTTGTTAAACCCATTTATCATTCCATGAGTTCTTTTTGATGTGATGAATGATTGTTTTCAATTGGAATTCATATATATAGTGTATGTTCTAGGCACAGGAGAAGCATCAAATATGGCATGACCATATCATCTTTTTGTCAACATTGATGATTAATATAAGATTTACAAGATGATAAGCATCATGATAAATGGAATTGAATCAAAGAATATATATAATAGATAAATATTGAAACCAAATCACATGATCATCACATATTATTTAAAATTAATTTAATAAATTAAATAATTATGTTATAAGAAATTATTTCATAATTAATGGATCTAACAACATCTCTACCCCATACCATCATTGAATTATATTAATTAAGAATATATTACCCCTAGTTGTGATCTATACATGTTCCATAAACCTCCAAACATATTCATAGGAATCTCTAGGTGATAGAATAGAAGATCCTAACGCATGTTCCATTCACCTTTGGTCATCCAGATAACCACTTCAATGGAAGGGTTCACTTAAATCTCTCTTTAATTGAGAGTGGTGGTGGAGAAGGACTGTTCTCTAATCTTTAGAGTGTTCTTAGAGAGGGATATCTCTAGGTATTTTAGAGTATTCTCTATAGATCTCATTGTGTACAACAAAAATGAATTGTCTCTCTTAAGAAAATAATATAATTGGGTTTATATACCACTAGGGTTAGAAAATAATAATTTCAAATGCACTATTTATTGTTTCCATAATACCTATAGAACCCCATGTCTTTAATAATAATAATATTATTATTATTATTATTTATTTCCATGTGTTAAACTAACAGATTTAATTAAATATAAATTATTAAAATAATATTTAATGTATATTATTTCTCACTGGACTATTAAACTCAGTCCTCCATTCCTCCAAAATATTTATTGAGCCTTGAATAATGACTATTTATTTAATAAATAAATATCACTCTATTATTCATTAATAAATAAATAAATATTATATTCACTAAATAGAAAATAGATATTTATTAAATATTCTACTCATATAATACTCTCTCAAATATTTGGTAATAGAATATATGAGATCAATAAAGCATGAATAATTATTAAACCACATCTAGAGTAATATTTATTCAACTTGTTAAATAATAAATAATAATATATTATTTTTTTGAGATTATGGATACACTTAGTGTGTAACTCTCTATGCCACATTCTCAGGTACATTAGGTGAAGAAGCCTAAATTCCATGGTTAGTGTCTAGTAACATGCCAAGGAACCCATAGATAAAGAAGTTAATGCTACAACAGCATAATAAATCATAGGGACACTTAGTGTGTAATATAATCCCTTTTATCTTGATATCTCTAATCAAGCAGGTTTCATACAAGTTCCATAAAACTATGTGCTCGATGTCTCTTTGTTTTAATTTACAAAAAATGAACTTTCCTATAGAACACTATGGTTATGGATTTATTTATGCTATATAATTTCTATAAAATGGCCTGAGATATCAACTTCCATTAAATAATAGAAGGTAAAAATCCTTTCTTGCATTATTCATTCATGAAATATTACTCATGAAGTGTCCAATATATTCTACCTTGCTGCGAACATATGTCATCATGGTTTTTATCATTTCATAAAATTACTCAAATTATAAGACTCATTAAAAAATTCAATTATAAGGATCAATACACACATCCATAGATAAGAACATCCAATGACACATTTAAATGTGGATTTCCTACTGGAGGGTCTCATTTCCATAATATCCTTAACTGGATATTGCTAAGAGTGTACACAATGAGAAGGTGCTTCAAAGACCTATGAGTATACACCCTTTATATTTTGTATCATTTTTTCCATAAGATTATTTCAACTATCTATAAAACATATATTTAAGAATACAATCATGAAACTTATGGTTTCTCATCATAGTGGGGAACTACTATGACCATTCATTGTAATATCTACTCTTTAGACATTATCACATACTATGTTACGTAGAAGAACATTAATAATGTGATAATAATTTTATTAATATTCAAATAAATGAATATGGGTTATTGTAAAGTACACAAAATTTGGTTCTAGGGCTCACCAAATCCAACAAAATCCCACTTTTACTAGAGACAACTACTAACAACCTTCAAGGTGCTAGATCTCACATGATACTCATGTTTCTGCTGAGATAGGCCTTTATTTAGGGGGTCCACCATGTTTTCTTTTGTGAGAACTCTACTTAGTGTAACATCACCTATTTTAGAAAAATATCTCAATGGGTAATACTTATGGAGTATGTTCTTTATCTTTTGGTGTGAACTTGTATCTTTTTCATGAGCCACTGTTGTAGAATTATCACAATACAATGTGATAGGGTCTTTACTGCTAAGTATCAAATCAAGTCCTAGAAATAGTTTCATATCCAAACAGCTTCCTTGGATGCATCAAAAGCTTCTATATACTTGGAATCCACTATAGAATCAGTGAAAACATGATGCTTTGAACTATTTCAAATCACAACTCCTCCATTGATATAGAAAACATACCCTAACTAAAAATTTAGATCATTATGATCTATTTGAAAACTAGCATCGGTATAACCCCTGATAACCAGCTCCTCATCTCCTCTATACACCAAAAATATATCCTTATTTCTTCTCAGATACTTGAAGATAGCCTTGACAGCAGGTCGATGTTGTTATCCTAGATCAACTTGATATTTTTATAGAATTATCAATGTGTATTCAATATCAAGTCTATTATATAAAATGTCAGGCATGATTGATCCTATCATCAAATCGTATAGAATCTTACTCATTCTCTATTTCTTATGTTGTGTCTAGGGATTCATTTTATAATAAATATGTATACCATGTGAAATTGGAACCAATTCCCACTTAGATTATTCCATACAAAATCTCTTTAGTATCTGGTCAATGTATATACATGAAATAAGTCCAAGTAGCCTCTTGGATCTATCACATATGATCTTGATCCCTATAATATAGGTTGCTTCATATAATTTATTCATATAGAAACACTTGTTTAACCAGTCCTTAACAGACTGTAAGACTAGTATGTCATTTCAAATAAGTAATATGTCATCAACATATACTACTAGGATAATGAACACTTACCCACTAAACATATTGTAAACACATGGATCAAATTCATTCTTAATGAAACCAAATTATTTTATAGCTTCATCGAATAAAAGGTTTCATGACCTATATCTTGCTTCAATCCATAAATGGATCTATGCAACCTGAATATCCTTTTGGAATCACCTGGAATCACAAACCCTTATGGTTGTTTCATGTATACATTTTCCTGAAGGTTCCCATTAAGTAAATCTATTATCACATCTATCTACCAAATTTCATAGTCATGGTAAGTTTTTATAAAAATTATAATTCAGATGGATTTAAACATGGAAAGTGGTGAAAAGGTTTCATTATGGTTACTTCCTTGACACTATTTAAACTTTTTATCCACTAGCCTTACTTTATTTCTATTTACCTTACATTACATATAGCGACCTAGGATTTTCATACATGGATATTACATCTTTTTAAATAAATATTCATTAAATTATGTAAACACATGTTTGAGGACCATAATATTTTGGTGCCTTTGGAAACTTAGAACATAGTATTATTAATTCATAAAAGATCTTCGATGTATCCCATAAATATCTTACCCTTTATTACTCCACTTAAGAACTTTATTAATAACTTGGGGAAATAAAACATAAGAATGGGTGATCTTATATGATCAATAAGGGTAAAAAAGAACATGTGTAAGTATAACATGAACATAAGGTTATAAAAAACATGAGCATAACATTTACAAACCATACACTACATATCAAAGATCATAATCCTAAATCATGGAATAAATATTGGTATTTCATAAGGCATGAATCATAATATAATAAAATAACATGAGACATTAGAGCATAATATTGTAATAGTACATAGAATTGTGACATACACATAAGTACAAAAAATAAATTCCTTAGTAGTCAAGGCCCATTACCAAAGCTTATAAGGTAACTCTATAGGTGGCTACACCTCCTAGGTGGGACTTAAACCCATCCCCAGTGGAATCACTTTCCTTATAGTGGAATGGGTTCACTACCAAAACCATCAGAGTAGTCAATATTCACTCCCAAGACCATGATAGTGGACAATGTCCCTTACTAAACTGATTCTACTCCCCATTCTAGTATTGTATATCTCATGAGATATAAATATTTACCTAATAAACTAGAGGGAGATATAGGTATTACCCATCTTTGGTTATTACGTAACCACCATACTTTGTTATAATGTAACCACTTTCCTTGGTTATAATGTAACCACCATCACAAAATTAAAATCATACCTATGTGTGCCACAAGATCATAAAACATTCATCATATCATAACCCATGAAATGAAAATAGTTTCATAAACATTTCATCATATCCTAACATGTGGAAAAGTGGTAGGTTTCATAATCATTTCATTATTTAATCATATTATAACCTGTGAAAAGAAGCGGGTTTCAAAAAATTTCTATCATGGTATAACCCATGAAAGAGAAATGGGTTTCAAAAAAATATTGTCATCATAAACATAAACCATTTAGAAAAAATAATAATAATGGTATCCTTCGTTCATATCCCCATTAAATCATAAATTATATAAAAGGATTTCATCTTAGATGGATAAGGATTTTGAAAGATCACTTGAAACATTTCCTAAGGAAAATAAAATTTCTTTGAAAATCATTGTTTATAAACATAAAAAATTTTCAAAATCCATTTCTTTGAAAATAACATTGATAACTTATAAAGGAATCCTTTAAAAATCATATAAAACGTTTCTTGGGGATAATTTCCTTTCTATTTTAAAAATTCACTTTTTAAAACTAAAATTTTGTTAAAATATTTTTCTTTTAAAATAACTATGAAAAATTATAAAGTATGATTCACAGTAATGATTCATCATGAATTTGAAAATTTTGGTTCATGTCGTACATGTGAAAATAAATACTCCTTTCACATTTTTGATAAAATCCAAACAGGTATTATTTGGAAAATGACATGAAGATTAATTTCAAAAAAATTATAAAAATTCAAACATGGGTAAAAATGAATTTTAAAAATCAAAGGAGAATAATAAAACATTTTTGAAAACATTTTTATAAAACATGGTTTTGTAAGAAAACAGATTTTAACCAAAGAGATAAATAAAGTTGGATTTTATTAAAAACATATTATTAATTATTTTAAGTACCAAAGGGTGGGAAAATGGTAATATTAATGTAAAATATCATGAAAAATTATAGGATAATAAGATTCGTGAGTTTATTTATCTATTTATTGTAATATTTTATCATTAAAAACATAATCATAAATAATCATCATAAATGATGAGATTGTAACATAAAATCATTGCCACTTTGGTAACATTGAATCATAAGCCCCATGAAATAATAACATAAAATAAAACTTAAAATATCATTAGGATAATTAAATTAATTATATTACATGTCAAACTATATGTGTATACACCTCATAAAATAATATATGTGTATAATATAACATATGTCTCAAAGAAGACAAATTAAAACAAAAAAACCCTTACTACTTCAGTAATTGTTTGAATCATAATACACAATAAATAATAACATCAAATGAAACTTTAAATATCATTAAAATAATGGTATTCATGATATAACATGTCAAATTGGTAGTATATACACCACACAAAATATTCGAGTGGTGAATATTCACATGTCTCCTAAAAATAAAAGAGAGACTAGAAATCCCTTCCCTTAAGTCTTGACATCTTTCATACATGTTCAAAACTCCTGTATAATAAATATAAGTGTATTATAAATAAATTATATAACAATAAACATATATATCATACCATAAATGATTTTATTATGACCTTTTATTACCCTTTTATTAATAATTCCATGTTAAAGTTATGTTTCAGGTAATAACTACTTTGTTTTTCATATATGTTTTGATTTGATATATGTTTTATCTTATTACTTTGATCATGGTTCCATAATATAACTTATGATAATAATGAGATTAATATAATATATATTTATTATAATTTATTTATAGTGATCCAAAAAATTTAGTGATAGAAAATGAAATACACCGTTTATAGAGACGGTAGGTCATATATACGCATGAATGTTGTTTCCATTTTATTGTTGGTTTAAAATAAATAAATTTAAATGATATATTATCATTAAATAATAATTTTCATGTCATATAGTTTTATTAAAATCGTCATTAATACATTCCATGTAAAGCATGACTCAATCACATCATTTCGCGAAGCGGTAGTCTGTCGTACACTTGAGCGATGTTATCGTATTCCAAAAAAAATGGAAATCATAAAGTTATGTATGATATAATAATTATATAATAATAATAATATAATAAATATAATATATAGGAAATAAATCCATCATTATATACAACCGTGATAGGTGGTAATTGAAAAATGAATGACATCGGTTCACGAGGTGGTAGTCTGCCATACACATGAATGATGATTTCGTAACCCATTTGATGGAAGTGGAGATGGTTGTAGGTAATTACCTTAGTATAAAAAATATAATTATATTGAAGATAATAATTTTATTATATCATCATTTAATAATAATAATTTAATGATGTTTAGGAAAAAATAAAATAAAAATACTTGTTGATGAATGTTTCCACTTCATCAGGTATCTTCCTTAGGTTTGCACTAAAATTCTTCCTTAGTTGGATTTATACCAAAAATATGGATTATATAATGATAGTATGTAAGTTTTTAAGTTATTTAGGTAGGTATTTTCTGAACTAAAAGTATTTTTAAGGTGTGAATAGGATAGGATAAGGGGTGGCCTTTTATAAGTGAGGTAAGTGGCACACTTATAATTTTTTTGAAAGAGAGAATTTCACCCATGTTTTTTCTTATCACAAGGCACAAATAATGGACCAATATCAATAATATAAGGTATAAGGTTCAATGTTTTCTATAAAATTGGTGTTGGAAAATTTTTGGTTCATTTTTTACTCTTATCTTTTTAGTTTAACCCCCCCCCCCCCCACAGTAAAACCATTTTTACATGAATCGTAGTAAATAACTTTTACTATTTTCAATATTAATTTAGGTAAAATAATAATTTATACACATTATATAATATAAATTATTATAATTCAAAATATAGAATCCATTTTTACAAATTAAATTCACATAATTTTCAAATTTTTATTTAAAAACTAATCTCACATACATGATGAAAAAACTTGTTTATAAAGAGAGAATGTTCAAAAGTTTACAAAGTTTTTATATCTAATTTCAATATGAAATTAATTAAAATGATATAAATAGGATTAATAAATATATAATTTTACTAATTTTACTTTAAAAACAAGTTAAAATATAATTTAACTTTATAAATACTTTAAATTAAAAGATGGTTTTCAATTAAAATTTGGTATTTCTTATTATTCATCAAAAAATTAATCTTTTCAGAAAATTATAAAACATTCAACATAATATAATTTTTTCATGATAATTTCAAAAATTAAGTTTATTTTTTCAAATAATTATATAAAATTATAAAAAAATAAATTTAACCAAAACCCAAAGACGCGACGAAAAAGCAGGTTTTCGAGAAGTATACTTTTTTAACCGTAATATAATTTTATATTAAATCTATATCTAATAATAATAATTATGTTAATATTAATTAAAATTTATTGATATATAATATATAAATTTAATTTAAAATATTCCGCATTGGGTATTATTTTAATTAATTATAATGGATAACTATTATGCTCTTTAAAACAGATTTCGGGAAAACCCTCTTTTAAACCCCAAAAATAAACTTATACTAAAATCCAGTATAAAGTTGATTAAAAAATAATTAATTGGATAAATATTAATAAAGAATAATCATATTAATTTAAGCATAATTGGGAATTTAAATTACTTAATTTATTGAAAATAAATTACAGTTTTACAAAAAGTGACATTTTTCACTATGCACTGAAAAATAAATATTTTCCGAAAAATCCTAAAATTTCCCCATAAGTTAATTTTGGTATAATGATTACAAAAATTAAGTTTATTTTATAAAATAAATTTTCTAAAATATATATAAATTAATTATAATATTTTATCATAAAAAATAAAAAAAAACATTTTTGAAAAAAACATATTTTTGATGAATATAATTACTTTACAAAAAATTGATTGATTATTTACTAAGAATTTGTAAATAAATTTATATTGAGTAGGAAATTTATATGAATATTTCATAAATTGGTTAATATTATTCATATCCACCTATTTAACAGCTAGGTTATAATGGTCATATTTAAAATAATATTATTTCATGGTTCACTGAAACTCGGTGATGCATGTCTTACACACTTTCAAAGAATTCATTGTTGCATGAAACGCAATATAAACTTAGTTTTTCATGTAATGAAATATGTAATCATTGTTATGTGTAATTAAAAATATTGAGAAGATTAAATTTATTTGAAATAAAATCACAAAATCTTAGGGTATTACACTCTACCCCCATTAAAATAAATTTCATCCTCAAAATTCATCTAGGTCATGAAAGGTTTAACATTTGAAAACTCCTTCATAAAAACCCACATCATAAAAATGAATAATAAAACTTCTATTAAAAGGTAAAATTTGGAAACATAAAGGCTACCTAAATTAACTCATAACTAGGTTTCCACATAGGATAACATAGATGGGAAGTGAAACCATGGATATATAAGATAAAACTAGCACCCAAATACAGATGGAGAGTGATAGAGAACAATAATCACAAGAAAGTGGGTGATCTAGATAAGGTTAATAACCACAAATCCATAAACCAAAGAGGCATGAAAAATGTGATTAACATCATCAAAAATAATGATAACAGGACAACATTTTATTTCAATATCTTTTCCTAATATTGGGGAATTCCTTTTCTATATAGACTGAGAACATATAAAAATATACTTACTTGATATATTTTTATTTAATAGGCACAATTTAATCCTTTAGTTGTGTCTTAATCAATTTCCACTTCATCTATGACTCTAAGAGATGATGTTTCTTTCATTTCTAAATCACTAACTGAAATCCATAAAAGAATGATAATTCATTCCATCTATCTCTAGTTAAAAAAAGTTAACACTGGTTATCCAATATGGATAAATCTTCATAGGGTTAAGTAATATGTTAATCTCTAAACCCACATCCAAAGATAATCTAAAACCATTCCATAAACGGTTAACATTATAACTCTTCCAAAATTAAAAATTTATAAATAATTTCACTAAATTTCTCAAAATCAACTTAAAATTAATCCCCCATATATCATAAATTAGCTCATGATTGTCACATACCAAACATGTGAATACCATCATTATATATTCTCTTAAAACATTTTAATAACTTGAATTACCATAAAACCTTATTGAAAACATAAATTCTTCCTCATTCCTTATATAAAACATAGATTATTTGATATATTCCTTAAATCCAAAATAATTTTAACTCCATCAATGATAGCATAAACCACTTTGTCAACAAATCATTAATTAGTTCCAAGGTAATCAGTACTACCCATTTTACTTATTCATGTCCAACATCACTTTATCCCAACATTATTATTTCAAATTCTGGAATATATAAAGGGTTATCTTTCCCTTAATCATGTGTTTTCCGTGAATATCACCTTCTCATTAAATCACTTCTCTATGTCATGAACACCATTTAACATATTCTTGCAAATCCTTAATGAAAAACTTATAATAAATAATCCTTATATATTTCATGATTAATATAACATAATCATTGAATTCCAATACATTAATACATTAATTATTCCACCTCATCCTTAATCCATTAACTATGCTTCATCATCTTATTCATTAATACCTATTTCCTTTCATATTTCATTCATAGTCTCTTCATCATCAATAGTATAACCATTACTCATACCACCTTTCTATTCTCTTAATGAGCTTTCTCCCTAGGAAATTAGTTTATATAATTCCCATTATTTCTATATTTAAAACATTTATCCATTGATAATACCTTAGGTAGACCAATATTATTATCCATTATGTTAACTAAACTTTTCATTTTCCCTCAATAATTTCTTACTCTATGCCCTTCTTCTCCGCACATAAAACACCTTTTCATTCCTTTGAGATGTTCCCTAGAGTGAATATTCCCACATTCTCAACATATAGGAAACTAAATATTCTTTCCTCCATGGTCTTCACTACCCAAACTCTCAGTGAACTATATTCTTCTCTTATTTGGTGAGTCTAAGAGTTAGTTAAGGTACATATTGTTAACCATATATTGTGATAACCGATTAGGAATAATCACAATATCCTTCACTCTAGTTATCATCTCATTTGGCTACTCATCAACAAATTATCAGTCACATTCAATGTTATCCCATTTCCTTTTGGATACCTCTATTTACTAAAACCAAAAAAAATAGTGTGAGCAACGATAATCACAGTTCAAAACCACATAATCACGAAAAAACACTTATATAATGTCTGAATCATGACACCTCATTTTTAATAAATGACACATTAGGTTTATCCTAGTCCATTCATAGTCATCATCTAATTACCTGAATGGCCTAAAGGCCTTCTATTTTTATCTGTTATTAATAATCCCCTTTTTAAGGGTTGAAGGGGAACCCTTACATGGCTCGTAGGATTCAAGAAATTACATCACCCGTAGGTCTTAGAGGAATTCATCAAGACTATAAATACTTGGAAATTCCCCTCCCAGCATCTAAGTCATGATTTAAGCTCTCCACCTTAGCATGGCTATTCAGTTAGGATTCCCATGCAGACACAGGCTGGTCCCGATGGCAATTACCATACCCTCTCATTCTTACAAATACGATTTCTATTATATGGTGAATTTGCCTACTATGAATCCTCATTTTGAGTGTCAGGACCTGTCCTAGTGGGGAATGTTCCAAGACTCCCCATGCCTACCTTCAATATGCTAGGGGCTGATGACTAGCACCGAGTAGGCATATCACTAATAAGGGAGGAATTTCCTAAGTACCTGTACACACGCACACATCTCCAACCCCACAAATTCTAAAATTTAAAAAATACTAAGGAAAAAATTCATGCATACAACTAAACTCAACTAATAGAGTACAATGGAAATTAAATTATAGAAAGTAAACTGAGCCAGAATACAAGCCCACCAAAATAAAGAGTCTGAAAACTACAAATTCCAACCTGTAAGAAAGAAATAGGTACTGGGACCACTACTCGTAGTTTTAGGAACACTTAAGCCTATAAGGAAGCTCACAAATCTTGGTCCTGTTCTATTCCACCTTGGAATCTTTAAAAAGGTTGTTTGTCTTCACAAGACACAACACGTTTGGGCAAGGCTCATATAGGGGTGAGTATAACAATACTCAGTAAAGGGCCCCCAAAACCAAAAATCAATACAAAAGGTAAAGGTACAGTCAGATATACACAATATATGCCTACATAACATATAATAATAGAAATATATCAATATATACTCAAAACCCAGACCCATAGTCTAGAGGTAAGTCATGAAGACCCGCATACCCATGCTATGGATTCAGTTCGAAGATTCCATGAAGCACTCATCTGGGTTAACTCACTCTATAATTCTGATAGCTCTAATGAAATTCTTCTGAGATGTAAATTCATTAGGAAGTTCCACAAGGTAGATAGACACACTGATAGATCTCAAGAGAGAACAGATGCACTCATTCTGAGAGAACTCACTACTGTCTGGGGAAATATCATGATACACAGATGAGGATCAATGTTAGGGACTTTTCATATACCACAACTCATATGTATTCACCTTATAAGTAGAGGATTAGTGTCCTATAGGATTGTTCATGTCGATACCTGACTCTACCTAGGGCCAATGATGGGTAGAGGATCTTGTTTCGGGCCTCTCGGAGGGATTCTAACTCTATCTAGAAATTCCTGCTAAATGGATCATACTCCTATGGATGGAAATGATACCTGACCTTTAGGGGAATGAGAAAAGGTGTCACTAACCCAAACAAAACTTTTCCAAGGAATGGTGTACAAGGAGCTCAATCCATGTAGAAGAGATTACACGGTGTGTAGTAAGGTCACATGTCATATCCCTTGACTTCGGGTACTACATGTGTGCAACGGCCTAAGTCAGAAGACATGCCATGTAAAGAGAACATACATGTAGTGTAGTGATGGTCACACACTATGTCTGATTATCTGGGGTTCACTGTATGTACAATGGTCATGTTCCGTACATGGATTTGTCCTGTGTATGCCAACCTGTGTACTGGTACATGGGTTAACCCATGTAACCGACCTGGTTTGTCCATGTGGTGGAGTACGTGAAGTGTAATCCACCTCATGTCCGTGTATCATCTGAGATACACCCTGAGTCCCACATAAGGACCCACACATCATGTGACAATTTTCACACACTATTTCATCGCTTCCAATATCATGAAACCCTAGCCACCACAAATCTGGCCCCACACGTTGTGTTCTTCGAAGAACATGTTGTGCTCTTTGTGATTTTCCAGAATCAATGTTATTCTTCCATGCACCTCTGGTGATCTTTGATTCATTGATCCAGCTATTCAATCTCCTCAAAACTCAATATCATAGTTCATCCCATCATGTAGATTCTAATTCAGTATGTTTTGAGTTTTTGATCGGCTCCAAAAACACGTTTCGATCATCCATGTGAAGAATGGTTGAAGAATGATTTCTTCCAATCTGTTTCGATTCATCATCATCCATCGTCATCACACCTCTGCTGGGTCATCATGATTTCAGATCTCTAATTTGGGATCATTGCATTGTGAAATGGACGTGAAACTATTTGTTGTTCATAACCCCATGAGGAATGCGAAGAATGTGAGGTCAAAAAAGGGGAAGAAAATACAAATAGAAAATCAAGGAATGAACCTTGGCTGTCGTTCATCATAGTGTTGATCTACTCCCATTAGAAAGATCAAACGAAGCAAATCAAAATATGAAACAAATAAAACATGGATCAATTCCCCAAAATAAACCTGATAAAAAACCCTCTCACAAGAATGAATGATCTATGGGTAAACCTATTTGTGGGTTGATTTGAGTTCATCGTTTAGTCAATGAATGAAGAATAAAACAATAAAAACAAAAACCTCTGTCTTGATCATCAATGAAGGGGGATAGAAGTCATCGGTCAGGATTCGATCTCACTGCACAATGATCCATGTGTCGTTGTTCGTTGTTGTTTGTCAAGAATTCTGCAGGGTGGAACCTCTCTAAAGTTCTAGAAGATTCCATGGATTTTTCCAGATTTATAAGCCTAACCTGGGGCTCCTGGTTATTTAAAACCACAAAATGCATCACTATGTCATGGAAACACTAAAATAAAATAAATTATTATTTTATTTTATTTTCTTTACAACATCCAAAAATTAACTTTTGTAGTTATCCTATTCCAGCTGATGTTATGCCTTGTCTAAGGTAAAGTTGATGCTTTGAACAAAACGATGCCCTCATATTTATGATTTGTACACCCGTTTAAAATTTATTCCACTTTTTTAAGAAAACTGCTCATGCATGCTATTAAAAATTTTAATTTATTTCAAACATTTATTCTAGGAACCCAAAGCCTCAAAATCTCATGTCGTCACAAAGCCTAGTCTCAAAATAATTCCATATAATATTTAAAAATAATACATTGAAAATCCGAGATATTACATTCTCCCCTCCTTAGGGCTTTTACATCCTCAAAAATCTAAAACAAAAGGCTACTCAAATAGATGTGGGTATTGCACATGAATTTGAGTCTCTCGCTCCCACGTGCTATCCTAAAGGTTCTTGTGCAGCCACCAAACACGCACCAAGGGAATCTCTTTCCCATGAAGGATCCTCTAATTTTGATCCTCAATATCCAATGGGTACTCTACGAAGGTTTCTCAATCCTCGATATCTAGCTCACCCCAGTCGATGATGTGCGCTGGGTCATGAACATACCTCATCAACTGCGACATGTGGAAGACATCATGTACTCGGTGTAACTATGGCGGTAGAGCTAAGTACTACACCACATTTACAACTCTGTACAGTATCTGAAAAAGCCTAATAAACCTTAGATAAAACTTGTCTCCCCATCCAAATCTCTGTAACCTTCATCAAGGTGAGACCTGAAGGAAGACATGGTCTCCCTCTTCTAACTCCATGGGTCTTCATCATCTATCATCATAAAACTTCTACTGGCCCTGTGTAGTCTTCATCCGCTTCTGGATGATCTACATCTTCTCGGTGGTAGCTCTCACTAATTATGGACCCATGAGTATTAACTCTTCGGGTTCGGTCCAGCAAAGCGATGACTAGTAGGGTCATCCATATAAAGCCTCAAACAGTGCCATATCGAAGGTGTAGTGGTAGATTTTTTTGTACAAAAACTCCACTAGTGGTAGCTGGTCCTCCCAAATGTGACCAAAGTCCAAGATATAGGCCCGCAACATATCCTCTAGAACCTGAATGGTTCTCTCTGTTTGACGATATGTCTGGGGATGGAATATTGTGCTAAAGCTTAGATGAGTCCCAAACACCTCCTACAATCCCTTACACAACCGGGATGTGAAATGATCATCATGATCTGATACTATCGTCGAAGGGACACCACGAAGCCAAACTATCTCCTACATATATAGGCATCCCATGCTCTCTATAGAACTATACTCCCTGATAGATATAAAGTGGGATGACATGGTGAGTCGGTCAACGATCACCCAGATATAATCGTGTCCCATATATATTTAGGGTAATCCCATCATGAAGTCCATCGATATTCCATCCCACTTCCACTTTGGATCTTCTAGTGGTGAGAAAACCCTACTGGAACCTGGTGTTTATCCTTCACCGGCTAGCATGTAAGGCATCGAGAAAATAACTCTGCTACTGTCTACTTTATCCCTATCCACCAGAACTGACATCGGAGGTCCCGGTACCTTTTTTCTACTCTAGTACATACCACCAAGAGGTATGTATGAAACTCCCTCATAACCTCCTCTCGCAATTTCATTGGTACAACTATGTATCCTCTGTAAAGGATGATGTTATCCCCCACCATATGAATATCCATCGGGATCTTTTCCTATGGATAAATGAGCATGTAAAGTCTTGTAGTCGATATCCCCTAGTTGTGCCTCCATAACTCACTGCAATAGTGGAGGGGTAACAAACATCGACTGGAGATAAGATGCATCCTCCCTAACTATAAAGGATAATTGTAGCAAGGCCAACTACTCTAATGCCTTTCTTAATAGTTGTGAACTCGATCTCTGACTGAGAGAATAATCTACTATGTTCCCCTTCCCAGGACTATAGACTAACTCAAATTCATAATCCAAGAGAAACTCTAGCCATCCCCTCTACCTTATATTTAGATACTTTTACGAGAAGATGTACTTGAGGAACTAGTGGTCAGAATAGATGATAAACCACTCAACCATCAGATAGTTCTGCCACATCTTCAATATGAATACTACTTCTGCTAACTCAAGATCATGGTTTGCATAGTTCTTCTCATGTGACCTCAGTTAGTGATAACCATAATAAATCACCGCTTATCTATACATTAGGACATAGCCAAGTCCGGTCCCTGATGCACCGTAGAAAACTACATACTCAACACCCTCTTCTGAAAATCTCAAGATCGGTGTGCTCATCAAACTCTACTTCAACTGCTAGAAATCCTAATGGAACTTCTCCACCTATAAGAAAGGCTTCCCCTTCTGGTTCAAGGCTATCATCGGTGCGGATATCTGGGATAAATCAGGGATAAATCTCCGGTAGTATCCTACAAACCCAAGGAATCTATTCACCTCTATCACACTCCAAGGTGGCTCCCATGCTAACACTTCCTTGGCCTTATTTGGGTCCACTACGAATCCATTTGACTGAGATAACATGTCCCATAAAGTGGACCTCCTATATCCAAAACTATCACTTTGAGAGCTTCACATAAAGCTAGTTCTCTCGAAATATGTCTAGAACCATATACAGGTGTCTCGCGTGCTCCTCCTTTGACATTGAGTACACAAGGATTTATTCAATAAATACCACTACAAACTTATCTAAGTATGGTTTAAGGATTCGGTTCATAAGTCCCATGAACACTATTGGGGTATTCATCACTCTGAAAGGAATCACCAAGTACTCTTAGTGACCGCAGTGGAATATAAAATTCATCTTCAATATATCCTCATCTCGTACTCATAACTGGTGGTAACTTGATCAAAGGTAAACCTTCAAGAACCATAACTCCCCTATCAGTTTATTGAAGAGGTCGTCGATCCTTTCTAGTGGATACTTTTTCTTCACTGTTACCTAATTCAGGCACTGATAATCAACGTACAACCTCAAACTCCCATCTTCCTTCTTGGAAAACAAAACCGGGGTCGCTCGGGGTGAAACACTAGTTATTACAAATCCCTTACTTGGTAAATCCCCCAACTTCACCCTCAGCTCGTGAATCTCTATGGGAGCCATATGATATGTCGGTAAGGATATCAGGTCCATCCTGGGGTGTAAGTCGATGCTAAATTCAATTTTTGGTGTAGAGGTAATATTAGAAAATCTTTTGTAAAGATGTCCTTATACTACACCACTACTGTTGGGAATTGAAATCTTACAACATCTACTTCTCTAAGGGTATGTCTATTTAACTCATGAGTGATCAACTACACCCTCCTAAGCATGAACCCATTCTGTGATGCCTAAGTTTCATTTTCACCAACAAAGGAAAACCTCGTTCCATTGTTGTGGACACACCACACTCTTCACCTAAAGAACTCAATCTAGGAATGGACCGAAGATAAACAATACATAGTGAGAATGAAATCGCAAGCCCTCAATGCTGCCACTAATAGGTTTCAACAGAAACTATTTCCTCCAAGGGTAATATCACACTGTTGGAAAAGATGCATGATCCTTGAGTCTCCTCCCATAGGTGTCTCCAAGCATAAGGGTCATGTCAATGCCTCCACCAGAATCTCAAGGTTTCCCAAAAGACATGTGTAAAGGAAAGAATGACTAGAACATGTGTCTATAAGTATGGAATCTAAGGTATAAAAGACATAGATTGTACCTCGTATCATCCCTGGAGTCCCCAGGTCGTACGCCTCAACCGCATGTATCTGCCCCTGCCCCTATCCCCCGACTCCCTGAGCCTGGTGCAGACCTCCTGGGGGTGGTGGTGGAAGTAGGTTAAATCATTTTCCACCTTATAAATATGTCCCAACTCCTCTACCATGTCTTTAAACTGGTGGTTCTTCCTACTCCACTCTTTGCCTCTTCCTCGGTGGTCCATCCACTACCTACCTATCAGCAGTTCGGTGGGTTGGTAAAACTCTAGCGAGATGTCCCCTGCTGTCACACGAGTAGCATCACCTCTCCCTAGGCTGACTGGATCTAGTATGAGATCCCTAGACCACAGATCCCCTATCTTGGGTCCTTGTATGAGATCTCCCATGTCTTGATCCCTGTGCCTGATGTCGGCTCCCTACTACTGAGGTCTTTGCACCTGTCTACCTACTACTGACTAACATTGGTTGTCTCTACTCTACCAAGAATCTCTCGACCACCAAATATCACTTGAGAACTCATGCATAATTTTAAATTCATAGAGGCATGAAACTAGCTTGGAAGTACCATCATAGACCTTGATTGAAGGTCTGAGCTCTGAAGTACTGATCCCTGACCATATACATCAAGTACCTGATGAGGTTAGTGAACCTCAATGAATAGTCATCCATCGTTAAACTACCCTTCTGGAGCTGAAGAAGCTCGGGGATACGCACTACTCTCTGTGTAACTAGAGAGAAATCCTCCCAAAAGAGTTTCTCAAACTTCATCCATGAAAGAGTCTCCATGTCATAAGTTTGTATGGTCAAACTCCACCATCATCCTGCCAAACCCTGAAGAAGGCTCACTCCTAGGATCACCATTTGGTCCACTGGTGTCCTCACTAAACAGAAAACTCTGGTCACCACCTCAAGACAGTCCTCATTTGCATGATGTTTGGGCTCACCTCGAAACCTGAGGGGTCTCTGTCTCTAAAACTCATGGAGCATGCTCAGCCTATGCTCCTCATCAACTGGTACTTTAGGTACTACGTATTGCTCCACTGGTGGTGATATAATAGGTGCACTACCTAGAGGTAACACTTGGGGAACCGGACCCTGAATCGAATCCTCGTCACTAAGGGAGTCATCCTCATGATTGAGATGCTAAATCCTATATGGTATGCATCATAGAGGCATACTATAAGGAAACAAGATGTACCATAGTCAAAGATTATATCTGGATAGCTAACACTAAATGACATGGAAAACACAACCCATTCCTATATGATGCATGTACCATTTTTTCCCTTGAAACTAGTGTTCTCATATACCGAGTCAAAAATCAGGTTATCAGAGTCTTGGTGTATGGATACGTCAGCCGCCCATACCAACATTGGAGTTCCTGGCCTAAAATCCAAACTCAAATCACTTAATATTGTTTCCCCAAACTAATCTCACAGACTCTTGGCCCTGAGGTAGAACCGACCACCTCTCATACCACTTTTTCAGGACCTATCCCAGTGGGGATCGTGTCGTGACTCCCCAAACCTTCCTCTAATAGGCCAGGGTCTGGTGACCAGCACCGAGTAGGCATATCACTAATATGGGAGGCATTTCCTAAGTACATGTACATGCGCACACATCTACAATCCCAAAAATACTAAAATATAAAAACCAATATGGAAGAAAATGAATGCATACAACTAAACCCAACTAATAGAGTACAATGGAAAGTAAATTTTGGAAAGTAAACCAGACCATAATATAATCCCACCAAAATAAAGAGTCTAAAAACTTCAAATTCCAACCTGTAAGCGAGAAATAGGTACTAGAACTGCTGCTCGTAGCCGAAGGAACACCTTGTCTGGTAAGGAAGGTCACAAAACTCGGTTTAATCCTGGTCTACCCTAGACTCTATTAAAAGTTTTCTAATCTTCACAAGACATAACATGTACGGGAAAGGCCCGTGTAGGGTTAAGTATAACAATAATCAGTAGAGAACCCTGAAAACCAAAAAACAATACACAAAGTAAAGGTACAGTCATCTCTATAATAATTTTTAAAACTAAAAATATTTTCTTTGAAAATAACCTTTAAAACATATAACAGAATCTTTGTAGTGATGATTTATCATGACTTTATAAAATTCTCTTCATGTCATGCATGTTAAAACAAATATTAATTTCACATTTTTGGTAAAATCCAAACAGGGATTGTTTAAAAACGACATGAAGATTCCTTTAAAAATATTTTTGTAAAAAGTAAAATGTGGGTAAAAATTTATTTTAAAAATCATAGCATAATAATAAAACATTTATTAAAAAAATTAGAAAATGCGGTTTGGAAGAAAATATATTTTTGACCAAAGAGAGAACTAAAGTCTCATTTTCTTAAAAACATATTCTAAATTATTTTAAGTACCAAAGTGTGGGAAAATGGTACTATTAATTGAAAATATAATGAATAAATAGAGTATAAGAAAATTCATGAGTTTCTTGATATATATATCATAATATTTTATCATCATAAACAAAATTATAAATAATCCTAATAAATGATGAGATTGTAACATAAGATTTTTACCACTTTAGTAACTGTGAATCGTAATCCCCAAGAAAGAATAACATAATATGGAACTTAAAATATCATGAGGATAAATATATTCATTATATTACATATCAAAGGTTTTTTATATAAACCTCATAAAATAATATATGTTCATAACATAACATATGTCTCAAAAAAGGAAAATTGTGAAAAAAAATATCTTGCCGCTTTAGTAATATTTTAAATCATAATAAAATAATAAATAATAATAGAAAATGAAAATTTAAATATCATGAAAATAATTTTATTCATGATATAACATGTCAAAGTGGTAGTATATACACCACACAAAAGAATTAAGTGGTTAATTTGCATAGGTATCCCAAAAATAAAAGAGAGACTAGAAATCTCTTACCTTAAGTCTTAACTTTCGTCGTACATGTTAAAAAATTCTGTATAATAAATATAAGTTTATTATAAATATATTAAAGAAAAATAATTATATATATCATACTATATATTATTTTCTTATAACCTTTTATTACCAGTTTATTAACAA
The DNA here is from genome assembly GCA_963277665.1 of Viscum album. NCBI lineage: Eukaryota > Viridiplantae > Streptophyta > Magnoliopsida > Santalales > Viscaceae > Viscum > Viscum album. The sequence goes on from OY728139.1 coordinate 484,060,775, forward strand.
TTCTTTATCAAATTTGTGGTTCGAGAAATAAATGCTTTGTTTTTCATATAAGTTTTGATTTAATATATTTTTGGTCCTCTTACATTGATCATAGTTTCATAATATCTAAAATTATAACCATGATATAAATATAATATATATTCAGTATATATGTATTTATAGTTATCCATAAAATTTAGTGATAGAAAATGAAATACATTATTCAAGGAGACGGTAGGCCGTATATACGCATGAATGTTGTTTCTATTTTCTTGTTAGATTGAAATAAAGAAAGTTAAATGATATATTATATTTAAATAATAATTTTAATTTCATATATATCACATATTTTCATTAAACCCATCCATAATACCTTCCATGTAAAGTGTGAACGAATCACATCACTTCGCGAGGTAGTAGTCCTCCATATACACAAGAGACGTTATCGTATTCCCACAAAATGGAAATCATGAAGTAATGTGTGATAAAAAAATTACAGAAGAATAATAATATTATAAATATCATATATAAATAATAAATCCATCATTATGTCCAATTTTTAGAAGTGGTAATGTAAAAACAAACGACAATGGTTCGCGAGGCGGTAGTCTACCGTACACTTGAGCGATGATTTAGTAGCCTATTTAAAGGAAGTGGATATGGTTATAGGTAATTACATTAGAATAAAAAAATCTCATTATATATAAGATATTGAGTTTTTTACATCATCATGTAATAAAAATAATTTAAGAAGGTGGAGGAAGAAATAAAACAAAAACATTCGTTGATAACATTACCTATTCTTTAGGTTTCTTCCTTAATTTTGCAGTAAAATCCTTCCTTGGTTGACTTTATATACAAAATAATGTTTCTAATATGATAGGATATGATTTGGGAAGTGATTTGGGCATGTATTTTTTAAATCAAAAGGGTTTGAAGGTGTGAATAGGAGACGATAATGGGTGGCCTTTTATAAGTGAGGTGAGTGGCACACTTGTAATGTTTTTGAAAGAGAGAATTTCACCCATGTTTTTGCATGTCAAAAGACTCAAATAATGGACCAATATCAATAATATAAGGTATAAGGTCAAAATATTTCCATAAAATTGGTTTTGGAGAAGTTTTAGGCCATTTTTGAACATTATCTTTTTATTTGAACCCCCCAATAAAACCATTTTTACCTTAATTGTGATAAATAATTTTTACTGTTTTCACTATTCATTTTGGTAAAAAATTAAGTTAAAATTATTAGATAATATAAATTATTATGATTCAAAATATCCAATCCATTTTTTCAAATTCAATTCACGAGAGTGTAAAAAAATAATTTAAATTTAATCCCACAGACATTATTAGAAAGCGAGTTTTCAAAGAGAAAATGTTCAAAAGTTTACAAAGTTTTTATATCCAATTTCATTATAAAATTGATTACAATGAACTAAATTGGATTAATAGGTATATAATTTAACTAATTTTACTTTAAATAATTTAAAATATAATTTAATATTATAAATAATTTAAATAAAAATGCAGTTTTCAATAAAAAATCAGTATTTTTCACTATTCATTGAAAAATTAATCTTTTCAGAAAATTATAGAAAATTAACCATAATATATTTTTGAAATACTAATTTAAAAGGTGAAGTTTATTTTTTAAAATAAATTTTTAAAAATTTAAAAATTTAAATTTAAATCAAAACCTGAAGATACGACGAAAAAGCAGGTTTTTGATAAGTGTATTTTTTATGCACAAGATAATTTTATATTAACTCCATGTATAATAATAATAATAATTGTATTAATATTAATTATAATTTATTTATATATAATATATAAACATAATTTAAAACATTCCCCATTAGGTATTAATTAAATTAATTAAAATGGAGAAACATTATGCTCTTTAAAACGGTTTTAAGAAAAACCCTCTTCTAAACCACAAAAAAACTTATACTAAGATTGAGTATAAAGTTGAATAAAAAGTAATTAATTGGATTAAATATTACTAAATAATAATTATGTTACTTTAAAATATAATTTATAATTTTAATTTATTTATTTATTGAAATGAAATCATAGTTTCACAAAAAACATCATTTTTTACTATTCAATAGAAAATAAATATTTTATTAAAAATCAAAAACATTCACCGTAAGCTAATTTTGATATGATGATTCCAAATATAACACCCTAAAAATTATAAAAGAGTAACTTTAAATTGATATTATATAACCTCTCGAGACTTTATGGGATATTTAATATCTTAAATAAAATTAATATATTTTATATCTTAAAATGCATAAAAATACTAAGTTAGATTTCCATACACACAATAACGACTTTGTTCTATGGATTTCATTACATACAAGACCGAGTTTTACCAAACAATAATATATTATTAAAATATTATTATTTAATATAATAAGATATAACTTAGACATTAAATTAGTGGTTATGAATAGTATTAACAAACTTATAAAAATCTATTGTTTATGAAAATATAAAATTAATTCATTGGTTAAAAATTAATTAGAAATGAATATAATAAACAATTAAATATAAAGGAATTTTTTTATAGTAAACTATTTTTATGCTCATAATGTTAGTTTATCCTAACTAAAAATTAATTTTTTATTAAGATAGACCCTCTCTTAATGGGTGAGGGGGAACCCAACATGACATCAAAGACATAAAACAACAACCAAGCCCCACAATCCAAATCCCCAAGGACAAAACCAATCCAATTCAAGCCTACAAAGAAAGGCTCCTCCCCAACATCAAAAACATTAAGACCATCTTCCACCATCTCATCACTACTCGGCTAGTTGTCCCGTGTGAGGATACACGGTCCTGGTACTAATGGAAAATTTCATACCTTCTCAAACTTCCAATTATTCATAGCAATGATCTGGTGTAAACTTCTACTCTGAACATCTTCTGGACCCGAACCTTGAAGTTGAAGTGGAGTAAATGTCTCATAAATCATAGATCGTAGGCCACAAAACAAACATGCCACACAAAAACTATTCCACCAAATCACAAAAACATCACCAACAGTCTGTAGAACCATCACAGCAATCCTCCATTATAACAAATCAGTTAATTCACAAATACAACCTTAATAGCCACCCGATTACTCCTTCTTCATGATTTCAAATTCCCAGTACACCACAAATCAACTCGAACCAAGACACCTTGTTCACCATGAATCATTCATCGGTCTCCAGAATTGAAGTCATAACCCCACCTCCATCCAATTCCCAACCAGTAGTGGATGCCATAGGAAGGAAATATAAGGACCAAAAGGTTTTACCAACATCACCTAGGACTGGAAAGTCCAACACCACACTAAGGAAGCATCGCCAATGAGGAGGTATAAGCCATACTGACCTAGAAACGCCACTAAGGGCATGGATTCGGTCATCTCTGAACTGTGGAAGAAACTCACCAGAGTCCAAATCACACAAACCATGGAAAGAGTAGTGAGGAAGAGTAGGAAAACTCTAACAATAGTGATCCAAAAAAACACCTTTTGAACTTTGAACATCAAAGCAACAAAAACAAACCCCTTACCATGAAGACCGTCAAACACCGGACCTATGAGGGAAGAAGGTGAAGAAAACGGGGGGAGGTTATTCTAAAGACCCTCCCACTCCACGATGAATATGTGAACCTCCCCCCTCCATATCTACATTGAGGGGAAACCTTATATCACAAGGAGGAGGAAGTCGCCGCCACTCAGAGGTCATCAAAAGGTTTCAATCCCAAGTTGTTTTATCCTAATAAATTAAATTAATTACTATTAGTGAGTGATATTAATGTAATATATATATATATACACACATATATATTATATTTTATATATTAAATCAAATATTTTTTACATTCATTCAATATATTTTATGGGTATAAGATAATAATAAATCCAGTATTATGTTTAAAATTGTATTTTTCTAAAAAGAAAATTTTTCCACCTTTTAATGGCACACATATTTTAAATATAAATTTTGACACTTTTATAAATTTAATATGAAAAAATAAACTTAATTTTTTGAAATAGAAACTTCAATATTATCTTAGGTTGAATTTTTTGTATTTTTCTGTGAGGTTTCTTTTTTTGATGAATAGTGAAAATACTGAATTTTAATTGAAAAATGATTTTTCAAATAATTTATTTATATAGTTAAATTATGTTTTTATTTGTTTTAAAAGTATAATTAGACCAATATTATATAATTTAATCTAATTTTGTTCATTTTAATCAATTTCACATTGTAATTGGATATAAAAACATATCAAACTTTTGAATGTTTTTACTTTAAAAACATGCTTTGTCGTCCCGTCTAAGAGATTAATTTTAAACTAATTTCTTCCAATTATGTGATTTTAATTTTTAAAAATATATTAAATATTTATAATAATCATAATTTATAATTTGAAAAAAGTTAAACTTAGTTCTTACCAAAAAAATTGTGAAAGTGATTAAAATTAATTAAAGTGATTAAGAAGAAAATTAGCTTAACAAAGGAATAAACCTTTAAATTAATGGCCAAAATAAAATATAAACTTATCCAAAATAAATTTTATGTTCATATTTAGATCATATACTCCCTATTTTATAATTTTTAACTTTATTGGAGCTACCTGACATAGAAAAAACATGGGTGGAATTCCCTTTTCAAAAATTCACAAGAATGACACTCCTCCACAATAAAAATACACTCACCCCTCTCACTTATTTAAACCTCTCAAGACATTTGTATCAATAAAAATATACTCAAATAATCTCCAAAAATCCCTCTCATCATACTAGAATCCTCCCTTTAGGCATAAATCCAATCAAAAAATCCCTTTGGTGCAAACCAAAAAGAGTTACCCAAAGAAGAGGTAACATCCTTCCTCAAGCTCTTTTGTTTTATTCTCATCATACACCCAATAAAATATTATTATTTCATGATTATATAATAACATAATTATCCTAAATATAATTATATTTTTTATATTAATTTTTAGACATATAATTACACACACTTTCATCAAATGGGTAACGAACTTACCGTTCGTGTACACTAAACTACTGCCTCGTGAAACAATGATTATTTGTTCTTACTTTAACACATGTCATGGTGAGAATTATGATAGAAAATATGTTTTTATATTATATATATTATATTTATGTTGTATTAATACTTCTTTAATTGTTATATAACACATAACTTCATGATTTTCATTTTGTTTAAATGTGATAACATCGTTTGTGGAAGTGTGGACTACCGCCTCCTCAAAACAATGTGATACGTTCACACATCACATGGAATGTATTAATTATGGGTTTAATTTAAAATATGTGACATAAATTACATCTATATTATATTAATTACATATTTATATTTCTTTATATATAATATATCATTTTCTTAATTACCCTTTTCACACACTAAAATGATGATAACATCATTTGTGGACGTGTGGACTACCGCCTCCTCGACGTGATGTGATTTCTTTTAAATCACAATAATTATATATATAAGTATATATTATTAAATAAAATGGTATTTATTATATTATGATCATTTTAGGATTATATAATGTTACTTACCTTCTTTCCATAATAATAATTGAAAAATGGGAACACTATTCATGTGTACGTATGGCCTATCGTCTCCCGGATTGTAACGTTGGTTCATTTTTCACAACCATACTTCATGGTTGGTTTTAAAATTATAATTTATATATAAATATGATAATTATTTCATTATAATTATTATGGATATGTTTATATAATGACCTCTTTGACCATATTCAACCTACCAAAGTCATTTTTAACACATGAACCACATTTGGTCAAAACACCTGAGGTAAACTTAATTGTTTAAGTAGTTGTATAAAAAATTGTAATAAATGAAGTAAAAGTAATAATAAACTTTAAAAAGTTTATTAAGAAATTAAATAATTAACTTAACTTTATTATTCAGGAAGATAAAACACATATGACAAATCGAAATTAAGGTAAGGGGTTTTCATCTCACTTTTTACATATATGAGTTAAATTTCATATTCACCACTTACTTATTTTGTGCGGTGTATCTACTTCCAATTTTGATATATTATATCCTGAATAATTTTACATTAATGGTATTAAAAACTTTAATTTAATTTTATTCCTTCATGGGGATTATGATTCCTATTTTTCAAAGTGGTATGGGACACTTTGGAATGTTTAAAGATTATTTTCCACAAGAATGTGTTTAATTATTACATTTGAAATATCAATTTATTTTGTGATTGTAAAATTTATATTGAAAAAAAACACTTTATTTATGATCATTTTTATGGTGCATTATATTTTTCTTAAATATTCATATTCTCATGCAATGGATATTATTATTGTCTAAACTATATACCATTTTACATATGATATTCACTTTGATGTTTATTTGATTAACTAGGGAATTATTTATAAATTCAAATCTTTTATTCAATATGAATATTTGATAGGGAAACTTTTTCATGAATTTAATTGATTATTCAATATATGACGAATTATTTGGATAAGTACGACATGGGTGGAGCCTATTTATAGATATCCCCTCAATAAATCAGTAGTCTCATGAGACGAATCAGTTGGCCAAATTAGATGGGATTTTACCCGATATGATAAAACATCTTGTAAAAGTTATTAAAGGTAAAGGTACAATGTACCTAAGAAACATGTAATCCAATAATTAAGAATTTCCCTTATTTAGACTTAGTTTTTATTTATCTATGATATATTTTCTTTGAGGTATCTATGGATGCATTATATTCTCAGTTTATTGATTAAATAGAATGTGTTTTAGTTTCTTACCTTGACATATTAATTATTCCTCATCTAGTTATTTAAATGTCATGTGTTGTCAGTTATTTACCTTTCCATGTTTATTATTCTCATCAATTAATTATTTATTCCACTTTACTTACCCTTACTGAGCATTTGAGCTCACCCTTATTTTGTTTCTTTTCCATAGGTTATGAAGAATAAATCTTTGAATAAGATTTAAATTATGTGGTTTATTTCATTTTATTATGTATCATGTTTTATTTTTTATTTCCCAATGTAATATGGATATAATTTATATAATTTGGTTTTTCAATACTAATAAACCGATCAGTTCTTTGAGATTTTATTCCTTGTAAGCATTATAATGTAATAAAATAATACATTGGCTCCAAGATTTTGGGATCAAGGCATTACAGTTGGTATCATTGGGAGGTCTAAAAGCAACCATGGAAAATAGCTTTAGAGAACTTAGATTATAGAACATAACCCTAAGATATAATTTAAGGATGAGTATAGAATAATGTCCTAGAATTTTGGTAAGGTATGGATTATGTGGGTTTTCCTATCAATACATCCATGTCTGGATACTACAAGTGGACATGGTTCTGGGATAGATGTACCTAGGGGTAACAAGTCTGATAAGGTGCATCAGTCCTGACTCAATCATAACTCAGTACATGATAACATACCTCAATGCACACTTGGTATGACACCCATAGGTGATAGGCTTAGGATAATTCACATTTTCTTTACAAACCATTATGAAGGATTTGAAATTAAATATATCCTAAAAGAAACTATGTTTATGATTATGAGATTTTCTATGAATAAATTTTTCAATTTATGTTAAGTGTTACACAATATTTAGAATTATAAAAATTTCATAATTTTATGAACTAATCTAGTATCTGCCATTGTTTAGAAATGGTGACTAAAAGGAAGAATGGTATTAGTACTCATGGACAATGTAGACGTTTTCCAATTGAAAAATACTATATATATGGTATTGGTACTGAGAAAGTTATGGATATATTAGGGTAGATTAATCAGGGTATGACACATAACCTTTCCCTGACAGAGAAACCTATTCCAAAACAAGATTCTCTAATGTTGGATATCTTTATGCGATAGAGTCCCCCTTCATTTAGTGGGACTACTAACCTAATGGCGACATTGAAATGGATTAATTCTTTAGAGAAGTTATTCACAACATTAGTATGTGGTTAAAAGGATAAAGTTACACTTACAGTGTATTGTCTCAATGGAGATATTGATCAATGGTGATCATTTATCCAGAATACTATAGAGGAAGAGGAAATATAACTCATGGATTAGAAAGATTTTAAGGACACGTTTTTTGACAAATATTTCCCTTGTGAGCAACAAACTAAAATTAAGAGAAATTTATTTAGATTAAATAAAAATAAAGAATAAAGTGTTGTGGATTATGAATTTACCTTTATAAGGTTATCAATGTATGATTTGGTTTTCATATGAAACATGGAGTGCAAGATTGACCACTTCTTTTAAGTTATTAAGAAAAATCTCCAAAGGGAACTAGTTTCTTAGACTTTTTAATCATATGAAGAGATAGTTTTATGTTCCATTAAAATGGATAAGGAATTCTAAAGATTGTACATTTTCAAAGGGAATCAAGATAATAATATAAAGAAAGAGAAAATAACAGATAAAGGGAATAAGGGGAAGGATTGTTCTACATGTGATAATTTTAGAATTAATTACCCTAGTAAATTCTTAAATGTATTGTGAGTTTGTTATAATTGTATAGAAAATGGTCACTGGGAAAAATAAAGAAAAGAGAAGAATAAAAAATGTTTTTTATTTAGTGTTACAACTCCAAGGAGACGGATCACTGTGAAAATGAATTCCCCAAGCATCAAGAGAATATACCTCATAATAAGTTAAGTGATCAAGTTCAAGTTTATGTTATTGACATAACTGAAATAGAATGATTAATGTGCTTCTGTATTTGGATATATGAAATATGTTTTAAAATTATTTTATTTATGATGTTCTCATCATATAAATTATGAAATATATAAGGATTTAACTATAATACATTTTTATTAAAAAATTGAGATCATATGTTGAATGGTACCAAGAAAAGGGATTTATTACTAAGTTAAACTGTTTGTAAAATATATGGTTAAGGGAAAGATAAGCCTTAATATGTTCCTGCCTGAATGTCCTGTAGGCCTTCATTTTTATTGATTTTTGATAACCCCCCTTTCAGGGATGAGGGGTAACCCTTAAAAGTCCCGTAGGCTCGGAGATTACATGGCCCATAGGCTTAGGATATTACATGACCCGAAGGTCTTAGGGAATTCAACTAGACTATATACAAAGAACTGCCCCTCCCCAACATCTGTATCTTGATAGTAGCTCTCCACCTTTGCCTGACCTTCTAGATAGGCTTCCCATTCAATCATAGGCTGGTACCGATGGCATATCCATGCCCTCTCATTCTGAAAATACATTTGGCTCTGCTCTGGTGAGTGCACCTTCTCTGAATCCTCTTATGGGGTTGCTCCTTTTTTTTGTAGTGTGTCTGGGGCCTGTATTCATGTGTCCTGAAGGTGGCCTGAAGGCCTTGATAATCAACTGGACCGAAGGCCTTGGGTGGCCTGAAAGCCTTGCAAGACCCGAGGACCAAACTGGTGGCCCTAAGGCCTAGATGGATGAATAGTTCCGGTTGCTACAGTACCGAACAATGCCGCCTACAGTGCCTTCTATAGTACTGCTACAGTGCCTGCTACAGTACTGCTATAGTCCCCCGAAAATATGAATCCACTCGGATTTGATCTTGGGTCTATTGGATGCACCTAGCGAGTCCTCACCAACTGGGATGAGCCTCATGTGCCTTAATATGTTCTTAATTTTGAGACAATATTGTTTTGATAAATAAGTGATTGATTTGGATATGTGTTAACTACCTTGGAACTGATTAATTATTTTTTGACAAAATGGTTTATGCTATCATTGATAGAGTTTACAACACTTTTGGATTTATGGAATATATCCAATAATATGTGTGTTACTTAATTAATAAGTAATAATGCATGTTTCCAATAAATTTTTATGGTAATTCAATTTATTACCATATTTGAAGAGAATACATGATTAAGGTGTTCACAAGTTTGGTGTGTGATGATTAAAGAGATACTTCATTTTGATTGAAGGCTAATGATCAATTCATTTTTTAAATTTAGTGACCTTCCTTCTAAAGTGTTGGATCATAATATTTTGGAAAATATAACCATTTATGAAATTTTTTAAGTTGATCTTTGGACAAGATTTTAGAGATTATGGTATTACTTTACCATATAATGAAACCTGTGCTAAGAAAATAAGTAGAAATAGTTCAAGTAATGACCAAAGTATAAGATTTTTCTTATATAAATGTATCAAGTAATTAAATTTACTTACATTCTTAAAGATTTAAATAATTTCTCAACTATTGGAAAAGGGTCTTGAAATAAAAATGCCATCTTATTGTCATTATTTTTCATGATATCAATGTCCTTTATTCACACCTTTGTTTTATGGATTTGTGGTCAAAAACTTTCTCATGGACAAGTTCTCTCTCAATATCCCTAATTTTTTGATAGTTTGATTTTTCTTTCATGTCCATGTTTTCACTAATGTTCTCCTATTTGAAATCCTAGCTTTGTGGTGACCTTCACATTTCATTTTCCCTATTATTAATAAGATGTGTTGTTAAACCTATTTATAATGTGGGTTTTTCAACAATAGTATTTTAAAATATAAATACCTCAAGTACCAAGATTAAGTTTAAATTTAAAGGATGCAATTTAATTAAGGTGGGGAGAATGAAATGCCTCAAAAATTCTAAAAGAGTAACTTTTATTTGATATTCTATAACCTCAAGAGAATTTATGGTGTATTGAATATCTTAAATAAAATTAATATATTCTATATCTTTAAATGCATTCAAACACTAAGATATATTTTCTTACACATAATAACTACCTTTTTTGATAGCTTGCATTAAACACAAGACCGAGTTTTGCCGAACAACAATATATTACTAGAATATTATTATTTAATATCATAAGATATAACCTAGCTGTTAAATTAGTGGTTATGAATAGTATTAACTAACTTATGAAAATCTATGATTTACACAAATATAAAATTAATTAATTGGTTACAAATTAATTATAAATTAATATAAGAACCAATTTTATATAAAGGTAATGTTTTTATAGAAAACTATTTTATGCTCACAAAGTTGTTTTATCCTAATAAATTTATTTAATAACAATTATTTGGTGATATTAATGTAATATATATATTATAAATTCAATAAAATGTTGTTTACACTCATTCAATATATTTTATGATCATAAGATAAGAATAAATCCAATTTTATGCTCAAAAATTATATTTTTCTAAAAATATAATTTTACTACCTTTTAATGGAGCACCTATTTTAAATATGAATTTTAGAACTTTTATAAATTTAATATGAAAAAATAAACTTTATTTTTAAAATTTATACATCAAAATTATCTTAGGGTGAATTTTTGTTATTTTTCTATGAGGTTTCATTTTTTGATGAATAGGGAAAATACTGAATTTTAATTCAAAAACTACTTTTTTGAATAAATTATTTATATAGTTAAATTATTTTTTGATTTAGTTTTTAATTATAATTATAAAAAATATTTTTTTTTTAATTAAATTTAGTTTATTATAATCAATTTTTCTTTGGAATTGGATATAAAAACTTAGCAAAATTTTGAAAATGTTTACTTTAAAAACCCGCTTTGTCAGCCTATCTCCAGGATTAATTTTAAATTAATTTATAAAATTTCTATGATTAGAATTTTTAAAAATGTATTTTATGCTTAGAATAAAAATAATTTATATTTTCTAACAATCTCAACTTAGTTTTTGACCAAAAATATTAGTCAAACTGATTAAAATTAATTGCAATGATTAAAAGGGAAATTAGTTTACAAAGAACTAAACCTTAAAATAAAGGGTCAAATGACCTAGAAACTTTTCCAAAATAAAATTTATGTTCATATTTTGACCATATAATTCCTTGTATCTATTTGTTACCATTATTTTATCCACTTTACATGGGAAAAATGTGGGTGGAATTCCCTTTTCAAAATTTTACAATAATGTTGCTCCTCCTCTACTATAAAAATGCACTCACCCCTCTCACTTATTAACACCTATAATGACATTTTTATCACTCAAAATATACTAAAATAATCTCCCAAAATATTTCCCCACATCCTATAAGTCTCCCTTTGGGCAGAAATTCAACCAAGGAAGCCCCTTAGTACAAACCAAAAGAAGTTACCCAAAGAAGAGGTGACATCCTTCCTCGAGCTCTTTTGTTTTATTTTTATTATCCACCCCCTAAAATATTATTATTACATGATTAAATAAAAAAATTAGTATCCTAAATATAATAATATGTTGTTATATTAAGGTTTTTATTATACTTATACACACTTCCATCAAATGGTTGACGAACTTTTCGCTCATGTACAGTGAACTACCACCTCGCGAAACGATGATTGTCTGTTCTTCCTTTACCACCTCTCATGGTGGAAATTATGATGGAAACACTATTTTAATATGATATATATTATATTTATGTTCTATTGATACTTCTTTAATTGTTATATAATACATACCTTCTTGATTTCCATTTTTCATAAATACGATAACATCGTTTGTGGATGTGTGGACTATCACCTTCTCAAAGCAATGTGATACGTTCACACATTATATGGAATGTATTAAGGATGGGTTAAATTAAAAATATGTGTCATAGATAAAATATATATTATATTCATAAAAAAAATATATTTTTTTAAATATAATATATCATTTTCCATATTACTCTTTTCACACACTAAAAAGGTGATAATGTCGTTCGTAGACGTGTGGACTACCACCTTCTCAAAGCAATGTGATTCCTTTTACATCACATGAATTATATATATAACTATATATGATTAAATAAAATTTTATTTATGATATAATTATCATTATTCAAATATATAATATTACTTACCTTCTTTCCATAATGATCATTGGAAAATGGGAACATTACTCATGCTTATGTATGACCTACCATCTCCATGATTTTAATGTTGGTTCATTTTTCATAACCATATTCAAGATTGGTTTTAAAAGTATAATTAATGTATAAATATGATAATTATTTCATGATTATTATTCTTTATATGTTTATATAATGACCCCTTTTACCATATTCAACCTACCAAATTAGTTTTTAATACATGAACCAAATTTGGTCAAAACACCTAATGTAAACTTAATTGTTTAAGTAGCTGTATACAACATTGTAATAAGTGAACTAAAATTAATATTGAACTTTAAAAAGGTTATAAATCAAGTAAATAATTAACTTAAGTTTATTATTTAGGAATATAAATACACACGTGACAAGTCGGACTCAAGGTAAGGTATTTTCATCTCACTTTTTACATTTGTGAGATAAATGTCATATTCACCACTTACTTATTTTGTGTGTTATATCTATTTCCCCTTTTGATATATTATATCATGAATCATTTAATTTTATTCCTTTATGGGGATTATGATTCAAATGTTTCAAAGTGGTATGGTACACTTTGTAAAGTTTAAAGATTATTTTTCTCAAGAATGTGATTAATGATAACCTTTACAATCTCACTTTATTGTGCGATTTTCAACTTTCTCTTAAAAAAATTACTTTATTTATGATAATTTTTATGGTGCATTACATTTGTATTAAATATCCATATTCTCATGCAATTGATATTATTATTTCCTTAACTGTATACCATTTTACATACAGTGTTCACTTTGATAGTTATTTGATTAACTGGGAAATTATTGATAAATATGTATATTTTATTCAATACAGATATTAGATAAGGCACATTTTTCAAGAATTAAATTTATTATTCGATATATTAGGAATTATTTGGACATGTACAACATGGGTGGGGTCTGGTTATAAATAATCCCTTGATACATTGGTAGTCTCATGATATGAATCAATTGGACTAATTAGATGGGTTTTTACCCAATATGCTAAATTGTCTTGTGAATTGTCTTGATGATAAATATTCCATGTACCTAGGAAACATGGAATCCAATAATTAATCATTTACCTAATTTATAATTACTTTTTATTTATCCATGAGATTTTTTCTTTAATATATCTATGGATGCATTATATTATCATTTTATTGATTAAATGGCATGTGTTTTAGTTTCTTACCTTTCCATATTGATTATACCTTATCTAGTTATTTGAATGGAATGTGTTATCAATTATTTACCTTTCCATGTTGATTATTATCATAAATTCATTATTTATTCCAATTTACTTACCATTACAGAGCATTTAATCTCACCTTCATTATTTTTTCTTTCCCCAAGTTATAAAGAAGAAATCTTTGAATAAGCTTTCAAGGATCCAGTTTATTTCATTTTATTATGTATCATGTTATATTTTCTATTTCCTAATGTAATATGAGTATCATTTATGTAATACGGTTTTTAAAAACTACTAAAATGATTAGTCCTTTGGGATTTGATTCCTTGTAATCATTTCAATGTAATAAAATAATGCAGCTGCTTCTGGCTTATATGGTTGGGGTATTACACCAAAAATTAAGTTTATTTTATCAAATAAATTTTCTAGAAGATCTATAAATTAATTATAATATTTTCTCATAAAAATAAATAAAAATATTTTTTTAAGAAAACATATTTTTGATGAATGTGATTACTTTACCAAAAAATAATTGATTATTTACTAAGTAATTATAAATAAATTTATATTGAGTAGGACATTTAAATGTATATTTCATAAAGTGGTTAATACTATTCATACCCTTCTATTTAATGGCTAGGTTATAACAGTCATAGTTAAAGTGGTTAATACTATTCATACCCTTCTATTTTTAATGTTCATTGCAGCTCAGTGTCACGTGTCTTGCACACTTTCAAAGAATTCATTTTTGTATGTAACACAAGATAAAATTGATGTTGCATATAGAGTAAGTTATACTTAGTGTTACATGTAACTCAAAATATTGAGAAGATTAAATTCATTTGAAAACAAATTACAAAATCAATGGGTGTTACATTCCATGTCTAGTTTTCTCTAGAATACCCATTTTCACCCTACGGTCTTTACATCAATTGGAATATCTAACAGAACCCAAACTTGGTTCAAATACATGGAATCCATTTCTGAATTCATTGATTCTTGTTATCTTATAGATTCTGATCTATCTAGTGCCTCTTTGTAAGCGATAGGTTCATCATTGTAAACCAATAATGAGTATCCATCTTTGGTGGCTAGAAAACCATATATCTTTGGTTCTCTTACCTCTTTAGTGATCGTATGTAGTACTTGTGTTTCAAGAACTACTTATTTTATAGGGACCTGTGGAATTTGTTCATGTACCAACACTTTTGTATCTTCAGCATCACCTTCATCAAATTCAATCATTCTCCCACTATACTTATTGAGGATGTGATCCCTCTCAATAAAGACAATTTTTTTAGTGATAGTCAATTTCTTTTTTGAGGGGTTTTATTGGTAGTATTATGTTGTTTCCTTAGGATACCCTATAAATATACACTTTGTATCCTAGGGTGCTAGTTTGTTTCCTGAGAAGGCCTTAACAAATGACTTGCAACCACATACACATTTATGTGAAAAAATGGGTTTCTTTACACACCATAACTCAAAGTGAATTTCATTTTTTTTTCTTTAGTTGGTACTTAGTTTATTGTGTGTGCCTTAGTTTGTAATGCATATCCCAACAGAGAAAATGGAAGATATGAATGAATCATCATTGACCTTACCCTGTCTAATAAAGTATGGTTCCTCCTTTCACCAGAACCATTCCACTATGGTGTGTAAGGTAGAGTGAGTCGATATAGAATCCCAAACTCCCATAACAGGTTGATAAACTCTTACTTAAGATATTCACTACCTTGATCTGATTGAAGCTTCTTTATCTTATTTCCAAGTTGATTCTCTACTTAATTCTTGAATTATTTGAATTTCTAAAAGGACTTATACTTATAACTCATCAATTGGACATAGTTATATCTACAAAAGTCATCACTAAAAGTTATTAAGTGATAATACTCACCTTTAGCTTCTACTGCAAATGGTCCATGCACATCAGGTGTATGAATCCTAAAATATCTATGGCCCTTTCACTCTATCCACCAAATGGTAGTTTGGTAATTTTCCCTTGTAAATAAGAATGACATATTTCAAGTGTTTTTATCTTAAAAGAGTCTAAATAACCATCTTGATATAGATTTTACAAAAAATTGTCATTTACATAACCAAGACGGTGATGCCATAACTGGGTGTTATATGAGTTATGTGAACATGATTGATTATCAATTTCCAATATTTGGTTTTCATAATTTAGTACATAAATATAATTATTTAAATTTGTCATACTATAATATATGATATCTTTATAAAAGAAAAAAATTATTTCCAAATTTAAAAAAAACATTATATCTAGGTAGGATATTGAAATTATGTTCTTGGTAATAGTTGGTACATAATAAAAATCCCTTAAAACCAATATCATTATTATTGGAAATGAATGGTGGTAGTCACCAATGGTTAGAGAATCCAACATTTCACCATTGGAAGCTCTCAAATCCACCTCTACTCTAGCAATATTTGTGAATCAACTTGGTTCCTATATTTAGATACAAATGTGAACACCAAAATCTATATACAATACCAAATGTGTAGATATTAAAATATTACACTTGATAACAAATACACCTTTAGATTCCCCTTTCTTTTGGGTGCATTTCTTCTTCTAGTGTCCTTTTTTCCACATGAAAAACATACTGCTTCATTTTCATTACCCTGCCTCTGGATATTCATCTTCTTGGAATGATGGTGCTAGGGAGATTTAGACTTGTTATGATTCTTGGTCCCCTTCTTTGTGTTCTTCCTTTTCTTATTCACCATAAGGACTGTGGGTTTTTCATTCCCCGTGTTCTTGTCCATTTATAAAATCAATGTAATAAGTTCTGAAAGAATCTTCTCATTATTTCTCACATTTTAATTAATAATAAAACTGGAGAAGGACTTGGGTAGTGATGAAAGTATGTGATCTATGAACAAATCATCTGAGAATTTAATCCCTAAGATGTCTAAGTGTTCAATGTAGACAATAATATTGACTACATGAGGCCCAACTGGCACTAACTCTCCAAGATTAGTTGTAAATATATCATTGGATATCTTATATATCTTTTATCTCACCTTATCTTGATAGAGATCCTAAAGGTGAGACATCATGATATACGTATTCATGACCTCTTGTTGCTTCAAAATCTCAATGGTCATAGATGATATAATGAAACACTAAACATATGTGGAATCATTCAAATTTTTCTCATAAAGAGATAACTCTTCATTACTATCCTATTTACCAGGAACATTAAAAATAGGTTCTTCCACTAAATACAATTTCCTTTCATGTCATAGGGTAATGCGTAAGTACCTTTACCACTCTTGGAAATTTGTGTTGATGATAATGGTATCCTACTCAAGTATGGATAAGAGTTATATGTTTGGATTCATTTTTATAATTTTTTCTACAAATAATATGAGTAGAGATTTATTACTTTTTTTGATAAAATTTAGATAAATAAATAAATATTAAATTTATTAATCTCCCACTATTTTATCGAAACACAATAGCTCTCACCATTAGCTTCAGAATATCTTGTTGTTTGGAAATTCTAGTGAAAAGAATTCATATTTCCATTATCATCACCTTGACTTTGTTCGGTCAAACAATTTCAAGGGTTTTAGGTAGGAATTACAAATTCCAACTGCATTAACTCATGGTTCCTTGATCTATTGAGTGGACACCCCAATCCTAAAATCATTAAATTGGATTTCCTCAACATTTTCCTCTCAGTTACACCAAGTTCTTATTTGATGGAAAACCTTTAATGTAAATGAAGTAAATTCAACCCAAACTTCAAGTTTGAATTCCCTAATAACTGAAATCACCCCAACTTTGGATGTTCAAGCACTTTGAACTATAGTTCAATTTTAACTAAAGTAGTGGAAGGATATACTAACTTAAAATATATAATTGAAGGATTTTAACTTTATGTGTAAATTTCTAATTATTATCTTTATTACATGCTTGTTAATATTAATTGTATTTACTTAAGCGATTAATTATGTCTTAGATAATTTTTATGCATAATTCAGATTATTTTAATACGATCTTTCATGATTGTTAATTCATTAATTCATGTAATCATGATAAAAAATTATAATGAAATAACCATGAAACTTGAAAGAAATAATATAATTAAGTGGTATGATCATAATATTTTACTAATGGTTAGTTTATCTAGATAATGATAAACTAATCATTAATCTAGGGGGAAACACCTTGAACCATTTATAGTTCATGTTGTATCTTTCCACTTGTCCGCTTATGTATCTTTCTTGGATTGGTTTTACCTAGGATCCAAACTTGAACCACCTACACTATCTTGGGATCTCCATCCATTATATATTCTTTTAATTACATATAGGGGAAGAAAACCAAATAATTAGTTAAGGTATTTTTATAAAATAACTTATGGACACACATGTCCTTACATAATGAGAGGAGGGATGACACGCAATCCAATAATTTAATTTAATAATAAATTAAAAGAAACCAATCACATATAAATGTATGGTCTAGTCTCATGATCATCTAAATGTATAAAATTAATTATTCATTTAATAAAATTAGCATTCAATTATAGTCATTCTTATTTAGGATAAATCATGATCGAATCAATTAATTATCTTATTTAATTAATTAATTATTTTATCTTAATTCTCATATGAATTTTATTGATATTATCATCCATAATAATTTTAAACAAATTTAATAAATTTATTTAAAATTAATTGTATACAAAAAAAATGTACCTCAGAGGCAATCCGGTGAGTACCTGTCTGAACTACCCAATGTGTATTATACTCGTATATTGTTTACTCTTGAGACATGTGATATACACAACTTATCATATAATTTCATAGCATGTACTATAAATTTAATGACCACACAGAACATGTAGTATTTATGTAACATGTTATGATTCAATGTGTGTAGATTAATAATTGTAATATGACTTATAAACGACATCTAGATCTAAACATTACGTAGAAATTAATTATACATTTATATATATATATATATAACCCATCACATGGCGTGTACTATCAACTTAATGACATCATGGAACACATGTTGAAAAGGTTTGAACAGTCTAATAAATTAATTTTCAATTATGTGTAATTTGGTAAAAGTATAAAGTGTGTACATTGGAGCTATACGGCATGTATTATTTTCATTATCTATCCACTTCACATGCCTAGGGATTCAGTGTGTAACTATTCCAAGAAAAATATTAGTGTATATAGTGTTTACATGTTCTACACAGTGTGTAGTATCTATGTTACATGGTAACTAGTCATGTAGGTCATATAAGAAGATATAAGGTTCATTTGTGACTAAAAGACTACACATCGCGTACAGGAGTTACATGATGTGTACTCTAGCTGACTATGCACCAGGCTAACCTGATCAACACTTGGTGTGTAATTAAATTGACCGCATGTAATAAATGTGCATGGATTGAATTAATTATGAATTAATTCAGGGTGAATTAAACACTAGTACATAATGTGTACATCTGAGTTATAT
Source organism: Viscum album (assembly GCA_963277665.1). Taxonomy (NCBI): domain Eukaryota; kingdom Viridiplantae; phylum Streptophyta; class Magnoliopsida; order Santalales; family Viscaceae; genus Viscum; species Viscum album. Next base: position 484,080,383 of record OY728139.1, read on the forward strand.
GGTGTGTACTCTTATGTTTCCCAACCAGACTCCTCAACACCTCCAGATGAGAACTTAAAATTTATTTCATTCATAAAATTAATCAATTTGATTATATTTTTGAGAAATGAAGAGTATGAAATAATATCTATCAATCTAGATTAAAGAATCATTAAAATGGAATTGAAAACTAATGACAAATATGTAAATAAATCAACAGTATTTTAAATAATTATATATTAAAACAGTTTGGTGGAGGGGGTTACAAAGAAACAAAAAAAATCTACAACACCTACAAGTACTCGGAGAAACTAGAACTCAAGACCTCCCACGAGACCCTTCAAAGGTGTAACCATTATGTTGTACCCCTAGGGGGATAAATAATTATATATAATTATGCGACCCATCTGATAGCACTTGTAGGTTCTGGGTGCATTGGAAGAATCATATGGGGCATTCCCAAATTATTTTTTTATCATGGTTGATTATTAATCTGAGATTTACATGACAATAAATGTCGTGATCAATGGAATTGAATCAAAGAAAATAGACAATAGATAAATATTGAAACTAAAGTGTGGGATTATCACATATTATTTATAATTAATTTAAGAAATTAAAAAATTGTCTTGAGAGAAATTATTTCTCCATTGATGGATCTAACAATGTCTCTATGTCATACCATTGTTTTATTGTAGGAATCAATAATAGATTCCCTCTAGCGGTGATCTACACATGTTCCACAAACCTCTAAACATCATCGTAGGAATCTTCAGGTGTTGGCATGGTAAATTCATGCATGTTTTTTATGGGGTATGTAAAAAAATATTTTATATTACCTAAGTATAGTATAATGATTAACCCTAGGTAGTATCTTGAAGATAATTCCATGCAAAATAGTTTGTCGCTTTTTTAATTAGAGGTAAAATGTAGTATTTTCAAAATTGTTTGGTTTTCAATGAAATAAAATAAAATAAATCAATAAATAAAATGATTTAAATGGAATTGAAAACTCAAGTGATTGATAACTATTATATGAGAAGGGTGTTCAGGTCGGGGTGAGTTTTCCAATTGAAATTCTATCATTGTTCTATTTAATTCAATCCTCTTCTACTAAGTTGATTAAAGTGAGATTCCACAATCATTTCATCTCACTCCCTTAATTAAATGGTGATGGTGAGAGAAAACCTTACCAAGATCTTAATTTGGTCTACTCTCCTTCCTTATGTAATATATTTGCAATGAATATCCTCAAATGACTTAGGAAATACCTGATTGGGTCTTGCTTATCCTAAATCATCAATAACATCCACTATCCCTTTTACATGTACTGACGACCATCGAGTACTTGACCACTAAGCCCTAGTATATTTCATCATATATAAACCATAACCTAATGGAGGGTGATAATGATCATGCATTGAAGCAAAAATAAATAACATAAATCAAAACCAAATACGATTGTACTTGATAATAAAAACCATTATATGAAATTGAAAACAACGTCCCAAAAGAGAGAAAGAGATTTCATTCAATTAAGTCCAAGAACACGAGCATTACAAAACAAAAAACCAACCATTCCTCAATCACTTAAATTTTTACCCCACCATGATAAGGGTAATTGAGATGAATGTAGAATAAGAAGGAATTAAAAAATTAAGAATAAGAAAAGGGGGAGGAAGAAGATGGTTCATAATGACTCCTTGGTGAAGATATCCTCCTTGGTGGTCAACTGGATGGTATGGGATGATTTTGAAATGAGGTTCTTTCCTCCTTTTATAGGCTAGAATTTTTCTTCGAAATTTTCCACATGTTAGACCCATTAAATGGAAAATTTGAGAAATGGTGTATTCATAAAAATTGTTTAGAAATGTCTTTTTCATATCTCGTACAAATTTTATCATATTTTTTATGTGTAGAGATATTAATTTCTATTTTACTCTGATAATTTATTCTTCCAGGAAGATTCCCCATATTTCATATTGTTGTTTTCTCGTGCATTAAAGGCCTTGAAAATGGGAAATTAATGTAAGGATAGAATCATGAAAGTTTTTTGTAAATTTCTTGAATGTATACCCTACAATTTTCAGAATATTTTTACTATCCAAACAAGATTTATGGTCTCAACATAAAAAATCTATTGATATGTGAACAGTTTTCAAGACCCAACTTGTGAGCTAGTTTTGGGCTTCTAGATGGTGGATTTAGCTTTAGGTCTAGAAGAGTGAAATGACACCCAAGATGTATAGAATCCTAAACAGAAATAATTTAATGATTTGGATAAGTATAAAAAAATTTATGGTATAAATACATAAATGATATAAAATAGTTAAAATCCAAAATATGACATTTTTCTGATTCAACTCAAAATACCACAAAAATCATAAAATGTGACAGTTTCTATTAAAATAACACTTTTTGGGATTAAAAACATTGAAATTAAAAGTAAAATTATTGAAAATATTAGTTTTGTCAATTCCTACACACTTAAATCATGCTTTTTATCAAGAATTAAATCTCAACATTGAAAATATGAGGGCATTAATGTTACTAATATTCCAATTCCAAGGAAATTAAATTATGTCAAACCAAATTTTTAAAAATACAAATAAAATATTAATTTAATTTATCAATTTACAAATAAATAATCAACTCATGTATTTTAATTTTTCCCATTTGAAAGTGATGGAACTTATCCTTTCATTCATTCAAGATCCTTAATTTGTTATTATTAAACATGAAAAATCATGATGTGTCTCTCTTTTCAATGTTTTCTTTCATATATCATGATATAATTCAATTTTAGTTATTCTCATACCATGATAACATGATCTTTATCCATAGGCTTGTAAATGAACTAATTTCTATACTTTATAAAGACAAAAGTCGCATAAAATCATGAGGTCTTTCATTAAATTTTTAAATGAATCTAAAGCTTAAGGTTGGTAGGATGTGGGAGTTCTTTTCCACTTCTTGTTATTATTATGTTGACATTCTCCTTTGGGTTTATAATTTTTTGAGAAGGGATTCTTCCTTGATTATTTTTTAGAATTTCCATGAGACTATTGAATTTTTTGTACAAATATTTATAATATCTTCCAGTCCATCAATATCATATTGTTGTATTTGATCTTGAATTGAAGGTTGTTCACTGGTGGATGGTTGTTCATGGAGTCACTGGAATGTTGATGGTTAAAATTTTTGCAGTTGGTATGGCTATTTTTAGGGTTTTTGGAATGGTGGGGGATCTTATATTTTTTTTTTTGCTGGTAGGGAGGTTGACTAGGGTACTTATTAGGATTGAATGATGTGGACTGGTTTTGTAGATTTCAATATCCTTACTGGGGTTGGGGTTGACGCAGTTGATTCTGCTATAATTGTCTTATCTGAAAGGCCACAACATAGTATTATGTTCCCTATATCTTAGGACACTGATCAGTATAATGAGTGGAAGAAGAACATAAACCACATAGTTAAGATAAATCTTTTTCCATTTTCTTAGGTTATGGATATTTAAAAGGCTAACCTTGTGAGTTCATCAACTTTGGTTTCAATCAACACTGATGAATCAGATTTTTGTACCTCATGTATCCCCTGGGTTCCCATGCCATTAGTTCCAAATTGTTACAAGTTCTACACAATCTTATTAATCATACCTATAACATCTTTAGGTGACTTTTCGATCAGGGCTCCTCTAGATGATCCATCTAGAATATTTTGATCATTTTCTAGAATTAGTTGGTAGAAAAACCCAAGGAATTGGTGTTCCTCTATTTCTTAATGTGGGAAGCTATCACGGAGCTTCTTGAAATGATCCTAGTACTCATAGAGGGTCTCTCCAATTGATTTTCGTATGAAATAAATCTCTTTTTTTATGGTAGTGATCTCAGATGTGGGAAAGAATCTCTACATAAAGCATATATTTAAATCCTATCAATCACTGATCTCCCCTAGTTATAGATTTTAAAACCATTCTTTAGCTACTTTTTTAAGTGATAAGGGGAATTCCTTCCATTAAAATTGGTCTTTTGGTGCTCCTCTTGGACTGAAGCTTGAGCAAGTGAAGATGAATTCTTTCATGTGCTGATTTGGGTCTTCTCCTACAAGATCATGAAATTTTGGAAGTACACAAATCATATTGACAGGAAATTAAAAATAATTTGGGGAATTATGTGCAATGATTTTATATTTCGAATAGAAAATTGAGGTGTGTACAGATTGCGCAAGGTTTGGTTGGGATTTCTGACCATGATTTTGGGTTCAGAGTGAACACTTATAGTGGTACTTGAATCATAGAGGTTTATTTCCTCAAAATCAGTTTGAAAATTTTGTTTTCTCAGTTTGGTTAATTTTCTTTTAATTTCGTGAATAAATTTATTTAAATGGTTAGTTGAAATATGGGGCATTAAATTTTTTTAAAAAAATATTTTTTGGTTGTTATGTTACACTGCCTCCCTAGAAAGGGTACCAAGTTTGACACACACCTATCGTGGGGAATAGAAAAAAAATATTTTATATTACCTGAGTATAGTATAGTGATTAACCCTAGGTAGTCTCCCTAATAGGATTGCGCAAAAAACAAATTATCACTTTTTTTTAATTAGAGGAAAAATGTAGTACTTTCAAAAAAAGTGGTTTTGAATGAAATGAAATAAAAGAAATCAATTAAGAAAATGATTGAAATTGAATTGTAAATACAAGTGATTGATAATTATGATATGATAAGAGTGATCATTTTGGTGTCTATTTTTAAATTAAAATGATATCATTGTTCTATTTAATTAAATATTAGTCTATTAAGTTGATTAAATCAAGATTAAATGATTATTTCATTTCACTCTCTTGGTCAAATGGTGATCATGAGAGAAAACCTTACCAAGATCTTAGTTTGGTCTACTCTCCTTCCTGGTGTAATAGAGTTTCAATTAATATTCTCAAATGAATTAGTAAATACCTGATCAAGTCTTTTTTATCCTAAACAATCAAGAACATACACTAACCCTTTCACACATACTATAAATCTTTGAGTACTTCACCATTAAGCTCTGATCTATTCCATCGAATATAAACTAGAACTTTATAGTGGGAGATAATGATCACTGGTCGAAGAAAAAATCAATAACAGAAATGAAAACCAAATATGATCTTACTTGATAATAAAAATCACTCTTTAAAATTGAAAAAAAAAACATCGTAGAAGAGACAATGAGATTTCAATAAATTAATTCTAATAACTCAAGCATTAAAAAATAGAAAACCAACCCTTCCCCAATTAATCAAATGTTTACCCCACCATGGTAAGGGTAATCAAAATGAATATGGAAGAATAAGGCATTAAAAAATTAAGAATAATAAAATGAGGAGGAAGAAGATAGTTTAGAGTGTCTCCTTGGAGGAGATATCCTCCTTGGTGGTCTATTGGGTGGTATGGGATGATTTTGAAAGGAGGTGTTTGCCTCCTTTTATAGGTCAGAATTTTACTCTGTAAGTTTCTGCATGTTATCCCCCAAAAATAGCCGATTTGGGGAATAGTGTTTTCATTAAAGCTTTTTATAAATATCTTTCACGTCTCTTCTCATAATTTCAGAGTATTTAGACATATTTAGAAATAGTTATGTCTGTTTTACTCTGAAAATGTATTTTTCTCAGGCAGACTCTCCATATTCCATATCATCAATTTTCCATGAATTAATGGTCTTGAAAATGGTCGATTCACATGTGGATGTCTTCATGAATATTGTTCAATAATTTATTTCATGTATATCCTCAAAATATCAATATATTTGGGCTTCCCAATCGAGATATATGTTCCCAACCTCAAGAAACACCATATCTATGAACAGTTTTCAAGGCTCAACTTATGAGCTATTTTTGGGCTTCCAGATGGTGGATTTAGCTTTGGGTCTATAAGAATGAAACAAGTTCCAGGATATATAGAATCCTAAAAATAAATAATTTAATAATTTATTTAAGTATATAAAATGATATGTCTTAGATACAGAAATAATATAAAATAGTTAAAACCAAAGATATATTATTTTCCCGATTAAGCTCAAAATACCACTAAAATCATAAAATGTGACAATTTTCCTTAAAATAACACTTTTTTGGATTAAAAAAATTATAATTCAAATTAAAATTATTGAAAATATTAGTTCTTTCTATTCTCCTATAATTAAATTATGCTTTTCCTCAAGCATAAAATCAAAACATTGAAAATTAAAGGGCACCAATGTTACTAATATTCAAATTCCAAGGTAATAAAATTAAACAATTTTTAATGTCAGACCAAATTTTTAAAAATCCACATAAAATATTAATTTAATTTCTCAATTTTCAAATAAACAATCAACTAATGTATTTTAATTTTTTCCATTTGAAAATGATAGAACTTCTCCTTTCATTTATTCAATATCCTTAATTCATTATTATTAAACATGTGAAATCATGATCTAACTCTCTTTTTAATATTTTCTATCACTTATCATGATATAATTCAAGTAGAGTTATGCTCATATCATGAGAAAATTATCCTTATAAATATCATTGTAAATGAACTACTTTCTCTACTTTTTAAAGACAAAAATCGCATAAAATCATGAGGGATTTCATTAAAGGTTCAAATGACTCTGAGGGTTAAGGTTGGTAGGATGTGGGAGTTCTTTTCCACTTATTATTATTATCATGTTGACATTATCATTTAGTTTTGGTATTTTCTTGGAAGGGAGTTTTCCTTGATTATTTTTTAGAATTTTCATGAGACTAATGAATTTTTTGGAAAATCTTTTACAGTGTATTTTAGCCCATCAATATCAGATCATTGTTTTTGTTCTTGAATTGAAGGTTGTTCACTGGTAGATGGTTGTTCATGGGGTCTCTGAAACATTGGTGGTTGAAATTTTTGTTATTGGTATGAATCTTTTTAGGGTTTTTGGAATGGTGGGGGGTTTTGATATTGTCACTACTTGTATGGAGGTTGACTGGGGTACAGGTTAGGATTGACTGATCTCACCTGGTTTTTCTAGTTTCTATATCCTTGCTGGGTTTGGGGTTAACACGGTTGATTCTACTGGAATTTTCTTGGCTGAAAGGTTGCAGTGCAGTATTTTGTCCCCAGTATCTCAAGACATTGGTTAGTATAATGAGTAGAAGAAGAACATAAACCACATACCTCTGATGAATCTTATTGTCCATTGTATTAGGTTATAGCTATTTAATGGACTAACCTTGTGAGGTCATAAAATTTGGTTTCAGTCAATGTCAATGAATCATATGTTTTTACCTCATGTATCCCCCTAGTTTCTATACCTATTGTTCTAAATTTTTGTGAATTTTTTACAATCTTCTCAATCAGGCCTCTAACATTTGCAAGTGACTTTTCGATTAAGGATCCTCCAGAAGATGTGTCTAGATGAGTGATCTTTGTCTAAAATTCCTTGGTATAAAAACATAATTAATTGTTTTTACTACATTTATTGATGTGGGAAGCTAGAATAGATCTTCTTGAAATACTCCCAGTACTCATAGAGTGTCTCTCCAATATATTGTTGTATGATATAAATCTCCTTTTTGATGGTAGTGCTCCTAGATGTGGGAAAACATATCTCCATGCAACATATTTTTAAATCCTCACAATCACTGATATCCCCTAGTTGTAGATAGTACAACCATTCTTTAGCTTCTCCTTCAAGTGAGAAGGGGAATTCCCTCCATTGAAATTGGTCTTCAGGTGCTCCTCTTGGCCTGAAGCTTGTGAAAGTGAATCTGAATTCTTGCATGTGCCAATTTAGATCTTCTCCTGCAAGACTATGAAATTTTCAAAGCATATAAATCATATTTACACACAATTCAAAATAATTTATGTTTATATGTGAAATGATTTTTTGTTTTGAATAGAAAATTTAGGTGTGCACAGATTGTGCAAGGTTTAGTTGATATTTTCAGACATGATTTTGGGTTGAAAGTGAACACATAGAGTGTCACTTGAATCGAACAGGTTTATTTCCTCAAAATTGGTTTGAATTTTTTTTTCTCAATTTAGTTAGTGTTCTTTCAATTTCATGATCAAATTAAATTAAATGGTCAGTTGAAATATGCGTCATTCAATTTTTTAAAAAAAAACCTTTTTTAGTTATTATATTGCAATGCATCCCCGACAACGGCACCAAGTTTGATACACGCCTATCATAGGGAGTGGAAAAGAATATTTTATATTACCTATGTATAGTATAGTGATTAACCCTAGGTAGCCTTTTTAAAAGGAGTTCACACAAAAATAGTTTGTCACTTTTTTTAATTAGAGTAAAAATTTAGTGTTTTCAAAATTGTTTGGTTTTGAATGAAAGGAAATAAAAGAAATAAATTAATAAAATGATTGAAATGGAATTGGAAACTCAAGTGATTGATAAATATGATATGAGAAGAGCGGTCAAGTTAGGTTCATTTTTTCAATTAAAATGTTATCATTGTTCTATTTAATTCAATCCTCTTTTACAAAGTTGATTAATATTCCACGGTCATTTGATCTCACTCCCTTGGTCAAATGGTGATGGTGAGAGAAAACCTTACTAAGATCTTAGTTTGTTCTACTCTCCTTACTTATGTAATAAAGTTGAAAGGAATATCCACAAATTAATTAGTCAATACTCAATTGGGTCTTGTTTATCCTAAACAATAAAGAACATCCACTTCCCATTTCATATATACTGACGAACATTGAGTACTTCACCACTAAGCCCTGGTCTATTCCATCATATATAAACCAAAACCTATTGGAGGGAGATAATGATCATTGAATGAAGAAAAAATCAATAACATAAATGAAAACCAAATATGATCGTACATGATAATAAAAACCACTATAAGAAATTCAAAACAACATCTCATAAGAGAGAAAAATATTTCATTCAATTAATTCCAAGAACTCAAGCATTACAAAATAGAAAACCAACCCTACCACAATCTCTCAAATGTTTACCCTACCATGGTAAGGGTAACCTAGATGAATGTGAAAGAAGTAGGAATTAAAAAATTAAGAAGAAAAGGGGGAAGAAGATGGTGTAGCTTAGTTCCATGGTGGAGATCTCCTCATCGGTGGTCGACTGGGTGGTATGGGATGATTTTGAAAGGAGGTGTTCACCTCTTTTTATAGGACATAATTTTCCTTTGAAATTTTCTATATTCTAGCCCCATTAAATGGATTATTTGGGTAATGGTGTCTTTATAAAATATATTCATAAATGTATTTTCAATCTATACTCCAACGTTCACTAGATTTGGCCTTTTTTAGAGAGAGTTATGTTTGTTTTACTCTAATAATTTATTCTTCCCATGCAGACTCTCCATATTCCATATCACAAGTTTCCTATGCATTAATGGCCTTGAAAACGGATAATTCATGCGTTAATTCCTTAATAAAAGTTGTTCATAAATTTCTTTTGCGTCTATCCTCCAAATTGTAGTGTATTTGGATTGTCTAATCAGGATATTTGGTCCCAACATCAAAAATTTCCGGATCTGTGGATAATTTTTAAGACCCAACTTGTGAGATGGTTTTGGGATTTCAGATGGTGGATTTATCTTTGGTTCTAGAAGAATTAAATGAATCCCAAGATGTATATAATACTAAAAAAATAATTTCATGATTTGGATAAGTATATAAAATTTCATGGCCTAAAAATAAAAATAATATAAAACAGTTAAAATCCAAAATAGACCATTTTCTGATTAAGCTTAAAATACCACTAAAATCATAAAATGTGATAATTTACCTTAAAATTGTTGGATCTGAATCTAAATATTATACATAAGAGGGGGTGAATTATGTATTTTGAAATTTTTCGATAACTCTTTTCTTGAACGAGTTATGTCCTTTATACTTTATCAGATTTGATCGTGCAGCGGAAAAAGTAAAATAAAGAACACAGAGATGTATAGAGGTTCGGGGAATAGAAATCCCCTATTCCACTCCCCCAATTCTCTACTCCACAAGCTTGGTGATTTTCACTATCTATTTCTCTTTTCCACAGACCGATTCACAACTGAGTACAGGCAGTTGATACATTTACAATCCAAGGAAAAACAAAGCCTTCTAGTTCAAACACGAACCTACACAGCTTAGAACGAGAAGCTGGTTACTTAAGAATAAAAACAAATTCATAAAGAAATTTCCAGTTGATCTTCACAATTGCAACAGAATGCAATTGACAGTAGATGGATCGAAGTCTCTAGAAATATCAATCTTCAAGATGAAGCAGTTCTGAGTTGATCCAGTTGTAGTAGATATAGAGAGATAGTTCACAACTTCAGCAGTAGTAGATCCACAGTAGATATTCGATGTAGAACAGGTGAATCTTCTATTGAGTTCCTTCTTCTTGAACAAACAGATCTTTGACTCTCCTTTTGAATCAGCAGATCAACGTAAATAGTTGTAATCTCTGTTTTCCACATTTTTCAATAATAGATCGATCACATCTATCCATACCTGGTGTTTCAGAGAGAACATATATAATAAAACATATCTCTTGAATATTTAGATCCATAAAAGTCACCTTCTGATTTGCGATATTCAAAAATTTGAATTTACAGATAAGTCGTAACTTCCCTTAAAACTCGGCATAAAAATATCCTTTTAATTCAATATTAAATCCATTAATAAAACAGCTTTGAATCAGTCAAAGTCATACTTTAAAAATGACTTTAAATTTGGCTTGAAATCCGCCCAGAAATCAGCTTACTGAACGTTGCACGTAAATATCGTCTGTCAAAATTTCTGATGCCAAACGTAAGGTTGATGACGTGGCCTCCAAACGTAGGGTTAATCGTAGTCTTCAAACGTAAGGTTAACAACGTACGGTTGAACACAAACGTAGGGTTGATCATCCATACTTTTTCTTCAACACTCAAACATATGGTAAAAGATCCATACTTTTACTTGATCCATACTTTTCCAAGAACGTATGGTTGTTTACAAAAGTAAGGTTGATGAACCATACTTTTGAGAAACAAATGCATCGCTTAGAATTTACGTACGGTTCTCCTTCCATACTTTGCTGATAACCAAAACGTAAGGTTCCTTCCTAACGTAAGGTTCTCCTTCCATACTTTGCTGAAAATGTATGGTTGTTTAACCATACGTTTCTCTTTTCTCAAAAATTATACACGCTTTTCATCCTTACGCTACGTTTATCCACGTAGGGTATGAACAGTGATTCCAGAACGCACTAAAACAGATTCTGCGCTATATTTACCTACGTAAGGTATGAACAGTGATTCCAGAAAGTGCTTAAAGCAGATTCTGAAAAATTAATAGATTCTCATTATTTCAAGAGTAAAATAAATTAATAAATTCCTACAAAATACTAAATAAAAACATTAGAAAATAACTAAGGGTATTTGTGAGCATCAAAATTATCATAAAGAGACAGAGTATTATTTTCAATAATCTCCCCCTTTAAATAACATTAACATGTATTGTTGAAAACAATAATTTCCTCAACAATCTCCCCCTTTTTTATGATCACAAAACCCATAAAGTAATTAAAATTGTTTAAACAAAAATTAACTTTCAAAAGTAGTTATAAAGTTTTAAATAAAAACTTCTCTGTCAAAAAGATAATTATAAATCCAAACTTCTTATAAATCCAAATTTCTTATTTAATTTTCTCCCCCAATAAAATGAATTCTCTCCCTAAATAAAATGTAGGTTTTGATGTTGTGTTTATCCAAATTCTCCCCCTTTTTGTGATATCAAAAAGAATGAAAAATCATGGATTTTAACACTTTTAATATTGCACTGAACTATTAGTAAATGCTATTATGAACTATTTATCAATAATTAAATCTGGAGTACTGAAATATCAAAAACAAAGTCAGTAAAACAAATAAGGAAAGAGACAAATAAACAATAAAGAAAATTTTCATTCAAAAACAGTAGTATATACATGACAATGATATACACAGGAATCAAGGATTAGGTAAGATAGGCAACAGGGTCTATCTTCTCTGGATTGAAGACTTGATTTCTGTAAACTGATCCTGAAGTATCTTCATCATCCCATCGCCAAGCTTGATAATGAGCTCTCTGTTCTCTTGAGTCATATGAATATCTTCAATTAAATTGACTCTGAAAAACTCATGCATCCTTTCCTCTTTTTCAAAAAATACTGACAGCTTCTCTGATAACTGATTTAAAATAATTCTGATCGATGGCTCATTAGATGTCAGTTGATCCACTAAGAACTTATGATTGTCCAGAAACACTGACAAAGGAGCACTATTACATTGAAGATCTTGTATCCCGTCATTCATGTTGCTCATCGCAGCTGTGATAGCCTGAAACCTTCTGATTAAATCTGGTGAAGTACCTGATCCACTAACATCGTTATTTGCAACTGATGCAAATTGATTCTCCATAAAAAATTTCAGATCTGATAAATCTGACTTCATAACCATTTCATATTTTAATTGTGTAATAGCAGTCAGCATATCCTCTTTAAACATTTCAACTTCTTGACTTGAAACTGTACACTTCTTCAGCTTTTGAAACTTTAAACGCTCTAAATCTAAGGCATTTTTTAGAGAAACATTATCAGAATCCAACTGAGATACTTTTCTGTACAATTGTTTAACTTCTTCTTTTCTAGAATCAGATGCACCCTATTCTTGATTCACAGTCTCAAGTTGATGCAGCAGTACCAAAGGAAATGATTCAGCATCAGATTTTTCTTTTTCTCTGTCCTGAGAAGGTTTGTCCACAGATTTTTCTTTAGAGTTTTCAAACTCCTACATAGAAAAATCCTCTTTAAGTACCTCTGTGTGAGCTTCAGAAGCATTCTCACCACAAACATCAGAATCTATGCCTTCAATTGGGTTTTCAAGAACAATATTTTCATAAGTTTCCTGAGGTCTGGCCACTTCTTTACCAGGCACTACATCCATCTCTTGTTCCTGTTGAAGTGAAACTTCAACATCAGCTACAATATGTTCCTGATTTTCCCTGTGAGTTTCTTCTTGAGATCTTGATTCCTCTATTGGAGTTGTTCTCTTAGTAACATATTCTAAGATCTTATCAACAACAGCTTCTCTTACAAAAGAATAAGAAATTAAGGCTTCTGTTGTAGTGTCCAAAGTAGTGGAAGTGACTTCCTCATTTACTGGTCTGTTTCTTTTAGATTAAAGTCCCTCCTGAATTCTGTCTTCCTCAACATCTTCCACTTCAAAGAGAATCCTCCTTGCCACATTGCTGACTCTGGATTCAGCTTGTCCCTCCTTGGACTTAGCAGGTTGAGCCTGAGCACTCTCTGAGTCTTCCTCAGCTCCTACGGGCAAAAGTTTTCCTTTAATTGTGCTCCAGAAATATCCAACTTTCCTCAAAGTTCCAGCATTAAATGTATTATTGTGATGACAGTTAACTCTAGCATCCACTAATCTCACCATGCCTTTCTTAAACAACAGTTTAGAAATAAATCTACCAAAAGGGTAGAAATTAATCTTGACCTCTCTTTGACAACATTAACTTAGATACCTTATCATGTATCTTGGAAAGTTTAACTTAATATAAATTAACAAAAGAAACATTATATACATATCAGGGTATAAAATCTTCTCCATTTCGGCCATCCGTGGAGCTATTCCTGTCTGAATAAATTTTACCAAAATCTTATGATCAGGCTCCAAATCCTTGACAAACATTTTCTTTATTGTCTTGGTACCAAAAAAGAAAAGACATGATGTCTTCGGATTTATGCACAGAATCTCCTATATTCTTCAAGTCCAAATGAAAAACTCCCTCATGAGGGAAGTTGAGAATCTGAATAATCTCTACTGAAGAGATTGAGAAATCTCTATCCTCTATCTTAGCCATCATACTGTTCTCTGTATCTCCCAAACTAAATTGTACAGATTTGAAGAAATATCTAAGTTCAACTTCATACAGAAATTCTGTATTTTCACTATTGAACATCTGTTCAAGATTCTGGAATGACAACGCTTGCTTCAACAATAGATTTGTCTTAAATAACCAGTTGAGATCGATTACCTTACCTTGTAATATTTTTCTTCCCTCAGTGCGTTGTCTCTTGGCATTTTTCGGCTCAGCCTCACTGGCCCTTTTAGTCCTTACCATTTCCGCAAGAGTCTCTGAAGGTTTTAAGGTTAGGGTTTCAGAAGTTCGAAGGTTAGGGTTTTAGAAGATAAATTGTGATTTTCGGATTTTGAAAGGGTTTCGATAGAAGTGAAAGGGTTAAGAAGTAGAAAAGGATCTGACAGCCTTGATTCCCGTGTAATCACTAATCATTACATATATTTTAAAAAAAGATTTTTCATATGACGAAAGAAAGAAAATCTTAAACAGTATTCAATAAACAAAATAAAATTTACATAAATAAATAAAAGTAAATGAAAATAAAAAAAAATTATTTAAAATTAAATAAACCCAGCTCCCCCTTAATAAAATCAAACCTTGCAGTGGGAATAGGTTTAGTAAAAATATCTACTAATTGAATTTCAGTATTTATAAATTCTAAAAATATATCCTTTTTAATAACATGATCTCTTAAAAAGTGATGTCTTATATCAATATGCTTAGTTCTAGAATGACTAATAGGATTTTTTGAAATATTAATTGCACTCATATTATCACATAAAATAGGTGTATTATTAAAATTCAATCCAAAGTCCATAAGATTGTTTTTCATCCACAACACTTGTGCACAGCAACTGCCAGCAGAAACATATTCTGCCTCAGCTGTTGACAGGGAAACTGAATGTTGTTTCTTACTAGACCATGATACTAAGGACTTTCCAAAAAAGTGACATGTACCTGATGTGCTTTTTCTATCTAACCTACAACTTCCAAAGTTAGCATCTGAATATGAAATCAAATTAAAATCAGAAGTTTTTAGATAAAGAAGAGATTGAGAAACAGTTCCTTTTAAATATCTAAAAATTCTCTTAACAGTAGTTAGATGAGATTCTTTAGGATTTGATTGAAATCTAGCACAAAGACATACTGAATACATTATATCTGGCCTGCTAGCAGTAAGATATAACAAACTACCAATCATACCTCTATATAACTTGTTGTCAATTGATTTTCCAGTTTCATCCAGATCAAGTTTTATATTAGTACACATAGGAGTTGTAAATGTCTTGATGTTCTCAAGTACAAATTTCTTAAGTAAATCAGTAATGTATTTGATTTTATTTAAAACATTTCCAAAATCTTTTTTAAATATTTGAAGACCCAAAAAGAAATTTAATTCTCCCATCATACTCATTTCAAATTCTTCTTGCATTAATTTGGAAAATTCATGACAGAGAGTTTTATTAGTTGATCCAAAGATTACATCATCAACATAAATTTGAACCAATAAAACATTATTTTTCATAGTTTTCTTAAATAGTGTTGGATCTTCCATACCAACAGTAAAATCATTTTTCAAAAGAAAAGAACTTAATCTTTCATACCAAGCTCTAGGTGCTTGTTTAAGGACATAAAGATCTTTAGTAAGTTTAAAAATAGAATCAGGTTTTTGAGAGTTTTCAAAACTAGTAGGTTGCTCAACATAAACTTCCTCCATTAAATAACCATTTAAAAAGGAATATTTAACATCCATATGAAATAATTTAAAATTCATATAAGATGCATAGGCTAAAAGGATTCTAATGGCTTCTAACCTAGCTACAGGTGCAAAAGTATCATCATAATATATTCCTTCTTCTTGATTATATCCTTTAGCTATTAATCTTGCTTTTTTTCTAGTTATTGTGCCTTGGTCATCCTGTTTATTTCTAAAGACTCATTTGGTTCCTATTACAGGATAATTCTTAGGTCTTTCCACTAAATCCCAAACTTCATTTCTTTTAAACTGGTTCAATTCATCTTGCATTGCTATTACCCAGCTTTAATCATCTAAAGCTTCTTATATAGTCTTGGGTTCTTGTTGAGATAGGAAGGCAGAGAATTCCACTAGGTTTCCTAAGTTTCTTCTAGTTTGAACACCAGTTTCTAGGTCACCTGTTACAGTTTCTAAAGGGTGATTCTTTAGGGTTCTATACTGTCTAGGTAATATATTTAAAGGTTATTCAGTATCATGTTCCTCTGAACTGGACTGAATTTATTTTATATAATTTTCAAAATAATTCTTTAAATTCTCAAGTATCATGTTATCATTAGAGTCAAGTTTATCCATTTTTTCTGTCCTTTTCTCAAAAGGATCAGATTCATCAAATTTTACATGAACTGATTCTTCAACAATCCTTGACTTCTTATTATAAACTCTATAAGCTTTGGAGGTAGTAGAATATACTAAGAAAATACCTTCATCAGATTTTGGATCAAACTTACCAAGATTATACTTGGTGTTTAAGATATAATCCTTGCATCCAAAAACTTTAAAGTAATTTACTTTAGGTTTTCTGTTATTCCATAGTTCATAGGGTGTCTTTTTCAAAATAGATCTAATTAAAACTCTATTAATTATATAACAAGCTGTATTCATAGCTTCTGCCCAGAAATATATAGGTAGGATATATTCATTTAACATAGTTCTAGCCATTTCTTTAATTGTTCTATTTCTTCTTTCTACAATCCCATTCTGTTGAGGTGTTCTGGGTGCAGAAAAGGTATGTTTAATACCTATATTTGAGCAAAAGGAATTAAATCCAAGATTCTAAAATTCTCCACCATGATCACTTCTCAATGAGATAATATTGAAACCTTTTTCATTTTGAACAGATTTTCAAAACCTTTCAAATAAAGTAAAAGCCTCATTTTTAAATTTCAAAAAGAAAATCCATGTAAATCTTGAATAGTCATCAACTAAAATATATACATATAATTTACCAGCTAATCTTGCTACTCATGAAGGTCCAAACAAATCCATATGAATAAGTTCTAGAGGTTTAGATGTAGCAACCTTATTAACAGATTTGAAGGATGATTTGTGTTGCTTGCCAAGTTGACATGCATCACAAAATCTATCACTTTCAAATTTGAGACAAGGTAAATCAGAAACTAAATGTTTCTTAGATAACTTATGTAAAACATATAAATTGCAATGACCAAGTCTCCTATGCCAGATCTAGGATTCACTTACTTTAGCAGTCAAGCAGTTTACTTGTTTTTTACACAAGGAATTTAAATCCAAAGTATAGACATTTTTAGTTCTTGGTGCTTTAAATTTAAACAGTTTATCTTTAGAAACAATACATCAATTGTTAGTAAAATCAACAGTATATCCATCATCACAAAGTTGAGATATACTTATCAGATTGTGTTTTAGTCCTTGTACATAAAGTACTTTGTTGATTGAGACTGTTTTTGGATCTCCAACAGTTCTAATGCCAATGATTTTTCCTTTGGCATTGTTACCAAATGTGACAAGTCCTCCTTCCTTTTCAGTGAGTGAAGAAAAATTCAATGAGTTCCCACTCATATGTCTTGAGCAGCCACTATCCATGTACCATATATCTTTTCTTCTTTGGTGGCCTGCTACCTGCAAAGACATTCAAACAAATTGCTTTGGTACCCATATTTTGTTGGGTCCAGGAGTGTTAGCTAGTAATGATTTGGGTATCCGGATTTACTTTGTTCTTTTAAAATTAGCTGAATTATATAAGTATTTTGAAACATAGGCTTTCTTAATACCCCAAATTTGAGGTTGTCTTAAGAAACATTTTTTAGCTATATGTCCCTTTGTCCCACAAAAATTACAATTAACCTTTTTAGAGCTAGGAACAAAATAATTTTTATATAGCTTTGGTTTTTCTCCTTTACTGCCAATTCCAAATCTCTCCTTTTTAATGAAATTTTTTCCAAGAATTTCATTTAATGAATTCTCTCCTTTTGTAAAAACCAATGCAGCCTGTTTTTAAGATTCTACTTCATCCTGCAGTGTTTTTATTCTTGATTCAAAATTAATATAGTTAGTGTTAATTGAATTGTATTTATCAGTTAATTCTTTATGTTGTTTCAACATTGTATCTCTTTCATCTGAAATGGATTTATTTTTATTTTTTAGTGACTTCTGTTTCTTAAATAGTGATTCATATCTTTCTTCAAGCATATTGTAGTAGACTGCAAGTTTTTTATTTGAGTAGCTTGATTCAAAATTTTATTCAGAGGAGTAATATAAGTTTACCTCATCAGTTTCTGCCATGAAACACATATTTTCCTTTAGATTGACTTCTTATTTCTCTGAGCTTGATTCAGAAGAGCTACTAGAGTCTTCAGATACACTCCAAGTGGCTTTCATAGCTTTCTTGTCTTTCTGCTCAAAGTCATTTCTTTTGAAGAATTTCTTCTTATTTGCATCCTTCAATTGTGGGAAATCTGGTCTGATATGCCCCATCTTTTTGCATTCATAACATCTTACTTCCTTATTATCTCCCTTAAAAGATTTTTTGAAGTCTCTTTTCTTGCTGTAGAACTTTCTAAATTTCCTGGATAGCTAAGTCAGCTCTTCATCTGAGTTGGATGAGTCAGAGCTTTCTGATTTAGCTTTGGCTTCTCTACTCTTCATCTTTCTATTCTTTTGTTGTGAAGTTACATTCAAGGTAGTATCTTCTATTTTGATAATCACTTTATGTTCATTAGCCTCGTCTTTCATTTCAGCTTCATACATCATCAGTGTACCAATCAGCTCTCTCATGGTTAGATCCTTGACAGGTGTTGATTTTCTGATTGCAGTAGAGATACCATTCCATCGAGTAGGAAGTACTCTTAGTACTTTTAATGCTTGATCATCCTTCTTGATAGGTTCTCCTAAATCAGTTATGTTATTGACAATTTCTGACAGTCTCCCGTTCATTTGGGTAATTCTCTCACCTTCAAATATTCTAAAAGTATCAAATTTCAGTTTTGCAGTTGCATATCTCATTTGTCTCACATTGTTTGTTCCTTCATATGCCACATCTATTGTTTGCCACATCTCATATGTTGTCGGGCACTGACATACTCTGTTAAATTCATCTGATCCTAGACCAAAGATAATTGCATTCATAGCCTTCGAGTTCATATCGTATTCTGCCTCTATAGCAGCACTCCTTATTTCAGAATTTTCAGGAATTTCATAAGGAGTCAGAATCTTTGAATAGACTCTATATCCGAGGTTTTTCAGATATATTATCATGCATGATTTCCAGCAACCATAGTTGTCTCCATTAAAATATGGTGCTCTGACCATCGACATCCCTTCTCTTGTATCAGTCATGATGCCCTGTTGTATAATCTTTAAATTTCTTCTAGCTTTCTAGGGATTTATCCAAAGCTCCTCCTTTGATACCAATTTTTGGATCTGAATCTACAGATTATACACAAGAGGGGGGTGAATTGTGTCTCTTGAAATTTTTCGATAACTCTTTTCTTGAATGAGTTCTGTCTTTTATACTTTATCAGATTTGATCGTGCAACGGAAAAAGTAAAATCAAGAACACAGAGATGTATAGTGGTTCGGGGAACAGAAAGCCCCTAGTCCACTCCACCAACGCTCTACTCCACAAGCTTGGTGATTTTCACTATATGGTCCTCTTTTCCACAGACCGATTCACAACTGAGTACAGGCAGTTGATAACTTTACAATCCAAGGAAAAACAAATCCTTCTGGTTCAAACATGAACCTACATAGCTTAGAATGAGAAGCTGGTTACTCAAGAATAAAAAAAATCATAAATAAATTTCCAGTTGATCTTCACAATTGCAACAGAATGCAATTGACAGCAGATGGATCGAAGTCTCTAGAAATATTGATCTTCAAGATGAAGCAGTTCTGAGTTCATCTAGTTGTAGTAGATATAGAGAGATAGTTCACAACTTCACCATTAGTAAATCCACAGTAGATATTCAATGTAGAACAGGTGAATCTTCTATTGAGTTCCTTCTTCTTGAACAAACAGAGCTTTGACGCTTCTTTTGAATCAGTAGATCAACATAAATAGTTGCAATCTATGTTTTCCTCCTTTTTCAATAATAGATCGATCACATCCATCCATACCTGGTGTTTTAGAGAAAACATATATAATAAAACATATCTCTTGCATATTTAGATCCATAAAAGTCGCCTTCTGATTTGCGATATTCAAAAATTTGAATTTACAGAGAAGTCATAACTTCCCTTAATACTCAGCATAAAAAGATCCTTTTAATTCGATCTTAAATCCATTAATAAAATGGCTTTGAATCATTCAAATTCGTACTTTAAAAACAACTTTAAATCCAGCTTGAAATCCGCCCAGAAATCATCTTACTGAATGTTGCACATAAATATCATCTATCAAAATTTCTGACACCAAATGTAAGGTTGATGACGTGGCCTCCAAATGTAGGGTTAATCATAGTCTTCAAACGTAAGGTTAACAACGTACGGTTGAACATAAACGTAGGGTTGATCATCCATACTTTTTCTTCAACACTCAAACATATGGTAAAAGATCCATACTTTTACTTGATCCATACTTTTCCAAGAACGTATGGTTGTTTACAAAAGTAAGGTTGATGAACCATACTTTTGAAAAACAAACGTATCGCTTAGAATTTACGTACGGTTCTCCTTCCATACTTTGCTGATAACCAAAACGTAAGGTTCCTTCTTAACGTAAGGTTCTCCTTCTATACTTTTCTAAAAATGTATGGTTGTTTAACCATACGTTTCTCTTTTCTCAAAAAGTATACACGCTTTTCATCCTTACGCTACGTTTATCCACGTAGGGTATAAATAGTGATTCCAGAACGCACTAAAACAGATTCTGCGCTATATTTACCTACGTAAGGTATGAACAGTGATTCCAGAACGCGGTTAAAGCAGATTCCAAATAAGTAATAGATTGTCATTATTTCAAGAGTAAAATAAATTAATAAATTCCTGCAAAATACTAAATAAAAACATTAGAAAATAACTAAGGGTATTTGTGAGCATCATAATTATCATAAAGAGATAGAGTATTATTTTCAATAATCCCCCCCTTTAAATAACATTAACATGTATTGTTGAAAACAATACTTTTCTCAACAAAAATAACACTTTTTTGGATTAAAAATATTTTAATTCAAAGTACAATTATGGAAGATATTAGTTATTTCAATTCCCCCACACTTAAATCATGTTTTAACTCAAGCATAAAATCTCAACATTGAAAATCATAGGGAACCAATGTTATTAATATTCAAATTTCAAGGTAATAAAATTAAACAATTTTCAATGTCAAACCAAATTTTTAAAAATACACATAAAATATTAATTTAATTTAAATTTTTAAAGAAATAATAAACTCATTTATTTTAATTTTTTCCATTTGAAAATGATGTAACTTCTCATTTCATTCATTCAATATCCTTAATTCATTATTATTAAACATTTAAAATCATGATCTACCCATATTTTCAAAATTTCTCTCATTTATCATGATATAATTCTAGTAGATTTATGCCCATATCATGAAAAAATGATCATTATTCATAGGATTGTAGATGAACTATTTTCCACACTTTATAAAGAAAAAGTTACATAAAATCATGAGGTCTTTTATTAAAATTTCAAATGACTTTGAGGCTTAAGGTTGTTAGGATGTGGGAGTTATTTTCCACTTATTTTTGTTATCATGTTAACATTATCCTTTGGATTTGGTATTTTCTCAGATAATAATTTTCCTTGATTATTTGTTAGAATGTCCATCAGACTATTGAATTTTTTGGACAAATATTTTATAGTTTCTTTCAGCCCCTCAATATCAAATTACTACTATTGATCTTGAATTGAAGGTTGTTCACTAGTGGATGGTTGTTCATGGGGTCTCTGGAATGTTGGTGGTTGAAATTTTTGTTATTGGTATGGTTTTTTGTAGGGTTGTTGGAATGGTGTTGGGTTCTAATATTGGTGTTTCTGGTAGGGAGGTTGACTGGGGTATTAGTTAGTATTGAATGATCTCATCTGGTTTTGTTGGTTTTCATATCCTTTTTGAGATTTAGGTTGACGTAATTGATTCTACTATAATTGTCTTGGATGAAAGGTCATCGCGCAATATTCTGTCCTCTGTATCTTAGGACACTGATCAGTAAAATGAGTGGAAGAATAACATAAACCACATACCTTTGATGAAGCTTGTTGTCCATTTACTTGGGTTATAGTTATTTAACGGACTCACCTTGTGAGGTCATCAACTTTGGTTTTAATCAATGTAGATGAATCAAATATTTTTACCTCATCTGTCCCCCTCATTCCTATACCTATCATTAAAAATTGTTGTGATTTCTATGAAATATTCTCAATCAAACCTCTAACATCTGAAGGTGACCTATCGACCGGGGCTCCTCTAGATGATTAATCTAGAAGATTTTGATCATTGTCTAGAATTCCTTGGTAGAAGAACATGAGTAATTTGTGTTCCTTCATTTCTTGATGTGGTCATATAGAATATAATTTCTTGAAATAGTACTAGTATTCATAGAGGGTCTCTCCGGTTAATTTTCATATGACATAAATCTCCTTTTTGATGGCAGTGCTCATGGATGTGGGAAACCATATTTGCATGAATCATATTTTTAAATCCTACCAATCAATGATGTCCCCTAATTTTAGATTTTACAACCATTATTTAGATTCTCCTTTAAGTTATAATGGGAATTCTCTCCATTGAAATTGGTCTTGAGGTGCTCCTCTTGGCCTGAAGCTTGAGAAAGTGAAGCTAAATTCTTGCATGTGTTGATTTGGGTCTTCTCCTGCAAGACTGTGAAATTTCAGAAGCACGGGAATCATATTGACACCCAATTTAAAATAATTTGGGGTATTAGGTGTAATGGGTTGATATTTTGAATAGAAAATTGAGGTTCACACAAATCACACAAGGTTTGGTTGGGATTTCCAACCATGATTTCAGGTTCAAAGTGAACACTTAGAGTGTGACTTGAATTAGAGAGGTTTATTTCCCAAAAATCAGTTTGATATTTTTTTTTCTTAGTTTGTTTAGTTTTATTTCAATTTCAAGATAAAATTTATTTAAATGTTCTGTTGAACTACGAGTCATTCATTTTTTTTAAAAAATGTTTATGGTTGTTATGTTGCACTACCTCCCCAACAACGGTGCCAAGTTTGACGCACACCTATCATGGGGAGTAAAAAAACAATATTTTATATTACCTAAGTATATTATAGTGATTAACCCTAGGTACCCTCTTGAATTAGATTTCACACAAAATAGTTTATCACTTATTTTAATTAGAGGGAAAATGTAGTCTTTTTAAAACTGTTTGGTTTTGAAAAAAAATCAAATAAAAGAAATCAATTGAGAAAATGATTGAAATGGAATTGGAAACTCAAGTGATTGATAACTATGATATAATAAGGTTGATTAGTTTGGGGTCATTTTTATAATTAAAATGTTATCATTGTTTTATTTAATTCAATACTCTTTTTCTAAGTTGATTAAAATGCGATTCCATGATCGATTTATCTCACTCCCTTGGTCAAATGGTGATGGTGAGAGAAAACCTTACCAAGATCTTAGTTTGGTCTACTCTCCTTACTTGTGTAATAGAGTTGTAATTAATATCCTCAAATGACTTAGGCAATACTCGGTCAGGTCTTTTTTATCCTAAACAATCAAGAACATCTATTATCCCTTTCACATGTACTGATGACCATTGAGTACTTTACCACTAGGCTCTGGTCTAGTCAATCGAATATAAACCAGAACCTGGTGAAGGGAGATAATGATCATTGACCAAAGAAAAAATCAATAACTAAAATGAAAACCAAATACGATCGTAGTTGATAATAAAAATTGCTATATGAAATTGAAAACAACATCATAGAATAGAGAAATAGATTTCATTCAATTATGTCGAAAAACTCAGGCATTACAAAACAGAAAACCAACCCTTCCCCAATCACTCAAATGTTTACCCCACCATGGTAAGGGTAATTTAGATGAATATGAAAGTATAAGGCATTAAAAAATTAAGAAGAAGAAAATTGGGAGGAAGAAGATGGTGCAGTGTGACTCCTTGGTGGTGATATCCTCCTCTATGGTTGACTAGATGGTATGGGATGATTTTGAAAGTAGGTTCTTGCCTCCTTTTATAGGCTATAATTTTCCTTCAAA
The DNA here is from genome assembly GCA_963277665.1 of Viscum album. Lineage (NCBI taxonomy): Eukaryota > Viridiplantae > Streptophyta > Magnoliopsida > Santalales > Viscaceae > Viscum > Viscum album. The sequence continues at coordinate 484,104,458 of OY728139.1, forward strand.
TTCTTTTGAATTTTATCCCTATTAAATGGAATATTTGGGAAATGTTATCTTCATAAAAAAAATTCATAAATTTATTGCTCTCCTCACCTATAAATTTCAACATATTTGGTCATGTGTAGAGAGAGTTATGTCTATTTTATTCTAAGAATTTATTATTCCCATGCTGACTCTCTATATTCTATAATATCAATTTCCTATGTATTAATGGCCTTGAAAACGGTCGATTCATGAATGTATTCCTTTATTAAAGTTTTTCATAAATTATTTTACATATACCCTCAAAAGTTAACCATATTTTGGTTTTGAAATTGGGAGCTATGGTCCCAACATCAAAAATCGCCAAATTTGTGAACAGTTTTCAATGCCCAACTTGTGATCTAGTTTTGGGCTTCCAGATGGTAGATTTAGCTTAAGGTATAGAAGAATGAAATGAATCCCAAGTTGTATAGAATCATAAAAATAAATAATTTAATGATTTGTATAAGTATAGAAAATTTTATTTCCTAAATACATAAATAATATAAAATAGTCAAAATCCAAAATAGTTCATTTTTTTCAATTAAGCTCAAAATACTACTAAAATCATAAAATGTGACAATTTACCTTAAAATAACACTTTTTGGGATTAAAAACGTTGTAATTCATAAAATTAAAATTATTTAAAATATTATTTATGTAAATTCTCCCACACTTAAATCATGCTTGTCCTCAAGTATAAAATCTCAACATTGAAAATTAGATGACACAAATGTTACTAATATTTAAATTACAAGGCAATAAAATTAAGAAATTTTCAATGTCAAACCAAATGTTTAAAAATACACATAAAATATTAATTTAATTTATTAATTTTCAAATAAATAATCAAATCGTGTATTTTAATTTTTCTCATTTGAAAATGATGGAACTTCTCCTTTAATTTATTCGCGTTCCTTAATTCATTATTATTAAACATGAAAAATCATGATATGCCTCTATTTTCAATATTTTCTCTCATCTATCATGATATAATTCAAGTAGAGTTATGATCATATCATGAGAACATACTCCTTATCCATAGGCTTATAAATGATCTACTTTATCCACTTTATAAAGACAAAAGTCACATAAAATCATGAGGGATTTCATTAAAGGTTCAAATGACTATGAGGATTAAGGTTGGTAGGATGTGGGAGTTATTTTACTCTTAATTTTTTTATCATTTTGACATTCTCTATTGGATTTGGTCTTGTCTCATAAGGTATTTTTTCTTGAATCTTTGTTAAAATTTCCATGAGAATATTGAATTTTTTGGAAAAATATTTTACAATGTTGTTTATCCCCTCAAAAGTAGATTGTTGTTGTAGATATTGAATTGAAGGTTTTTCACTGGTGGATGGTTCTTCATGGGGTATCTAGAACAATTGTGGTTGAAATTTTTATTATTGGTATGGATATTTGTAGGGTTGTTGTAATGGTAGGGGTTATGGTATTGTTGCAGCTCATAGGGAGGTTGATCGGGGTGCTGGTTAGGATTGAATGATATCTTATAATTTTTTTGGTTTCCATATCCATTCCAGGCTTAGGGTTGATACGGTTGATTTTGTTGGATTTTTCTTGGATAAAAGAACACGACATAGTATTTTTTCCTTTGTATCTGAGGACACTGGTCAGTATAATGATTGGAAGAAAAACATAAACTATATATGTGATATAAATCTTGTTATCCATTTTCTTGGTTTATATCTATTTGAAGGACTAACTTTGTGAGCTCATCAAATTTGGTTTCAATCAACACTGATGAATGATATTTTTGTACCTCATGTATCCTCCTATTTATCATACCTCTTGTTCCAAATTATTTTGATTTCTATACAATCATTTTAATCATACCTCTAACATCTATAGGTGACTTGTCGATCAAGGCTCCTCCAGATGAGGCATCTATAAGGTTTTTATCATTTTCTAGAATTCCTTAGTAGAATAACACAAGGAATTGGTGTTCCTACATTTCTTAATGTGGGCAGCGAGAACAGAGCTTCTTGAAATGCTTCCATTACTCATAGAGGCTCTCTCTAGTTGACTGTCATATAACGTAAATCTTCTTTTTGATGGTAGTGCTCCTGGATGTGGGAAAGAATCTTTTCATGAAGCATCTTTTTAAATCATCTCAACCACTGATCTCCCATGGTTGTAGATTTTACAACCATTCTTTAGTTTCTCCTTCAAGTGAGAAGGGGAGTTCCCTCCATTGGAATTGGTCTTCAGGTTCTCTTCTTGGCTTGAAGCTTGAGAAAGTGAAGCTAAATTTTTGCATGTGTCGATTTGGGTATTCTCCTGTAAGGCCATGAAATTTCATAATCACTTGAATCATATTGACATGTAATAAAATAATTTGGGGTAGTAGGTGAAATGATTTGATATTTTGAATAGAAAATTGAGGTGCGCACCGATCGCGCAAGGTTTAATTGGGATTTCTATCCATGATTTTAGGTTCAAAGTGAACACTGAGAGTGTTACATGAATCAGAGAGGTTTATTTACTCAAAATAAGTTTGAAATTTTTTTTTTCTCAGTTTGGTTAGTGTTCTTTCAATTTTAGGATAAAATTTATTTACATGTTCAGTTAAACTACGGGTCATTTAGTTTTAAAAAATATATTTTTTGGTTGTTATGTTGCACTGCCACCCCAAAAACAACCCCAAGTTTAACGCACACCTGTCGTGGGGTACAGAAAAACAATATTTTATATTACCTAAGTATAGTATAGTGATTGACCCTATGTAGTCTCTCAAAAAGGAGTGCACACAAAATAGTTTCTCACTTTTTTTAATTATAGAAAAAATGTAGTATTTTCAAAAAAATTGATTTTGAATGAAATGAAATGAAATAAATCAATTAATAAATTGATTGAAATATAATTGGAAACTCAGATGATTGATAATTATGATATGATAAGGGTGATTAGGTATGGGTTAGTTTCCCAATTAAAATGATATCATTGTTCTATTTAATTCAATCCTCTTCTTCTAAGATTATTAAAGTGAGATTTCATGATCATTTCATCTCACTCCTTTGGTCAAATGGTGATGGTGAGAGAAAACCTTACCAAGATCTTAGTTTAGTCTACTCTCCTTCCTTGTGTAATAGAGTTGAAATGAATAGCCTAAAATGACTTGGGCAATACACGGTCAGGTCTTATTTATCCTAAACAATCAATAACATTAGCTAACCCTTTCACACATATAGGCAATCATTGAGTACTTCACCACTAAGTTCTGCTCTATTCCATTGTATATAAACCATGACCTAGTGGAGGGACATAATGATCATTGACCGAAGAAAAAATCAATAACAGAAATGAAAATCATATATAATCTTACTTGATAATAAAAACCACGATATGAAATTGAAAACAACATTGCAGAAGATATAAAGTGATTTCATTCAATTAATTCCAAAAACTAAAGCATTAAAAAATAGAAAACTAACCCTTCTCCAATCACTCTAATGTTTACCCCACCATGGTAAGAGTGATCGAGATGAATATAGAAGAAGAAGTCATTAAAAAATTAATAATAATAAATGGGGTATGAAGAAGATGTTACATCCCAGCTCCTTGGTGGAGATCTCCTTCTTGGTGGCCGACTAGATGGTATGGGATGATTTTAAAAGGAGGTGATTGCCTCCTTTTATAGGCCAGAATTTTCCTTCGAAAGTTTCGGCTTATTAAACCCATTAAATGACCGATTTTGGAAATGTTGTCTTCATAAATGTTTTCCATAAATATCTTTTTCATATATCCTACAAACTTCAGCATATTTTTCCATGTGTAGAGATATTTATACATGTTTTACTCCGAAAATTTATTCTAACCAAGTAGACTCTGCATATTCCATATCGTTGGTTTCTCATGAATTAATGGACTTGAAAATGGTCGATTCATGCATGGATTCCTTCATTAACTCTATTCAAAAATTTATTTCACATATAATCTCAAAATTACAGCATATTTGGGTTGTCTAATCAGGATCTATAGTCCCAACATCAAAAATATCCAGATCTGTTAATAGTTTTCATAGCCCAACTTGTGAGATGGTTTTGGGTTTCCAGATGGTGGATTTAGTTTTGGGTCCAGAAGAATGAAATGAATCTCAGGATGTATATAATCCTAAAAAATGAATTTCCTTATTTTTATAAGTATGTAAAATGTTATGGCCTAAATACCAAAATTATATAAAACAGTTAAAAACCAAAATAGGCCATTTTTTATTAAACTCAAAATACGACTAAAATCATAAAATGTGACAATTTCCCTTAAAATAACAATTTTGTGAGATTAAAAATATTGGAATTCAAAGTAAAATTATTGAAAATATTAGTTCTTTAAATTATCCCACATTTAAATCATGTTTTTCCTCAAGCATAAAATCTCAACATTGAAAATCAGAGGTCACCAATGTTACTAATATCCAAATTCCAAGGCAATAAAATTAAATAATTTTCAATGACAACCCAAATTTTTAAAAAACCACATAAAATATTAATTTAATTTCAATAATTTCAAAGAAACAATCAAATCATGTATTTTAATTTTTCTCATTTGAAAATGATGGAACTTCTCCTTTCATTCATTCAAGCTCCTTAATTCATTATTATTAAACATACGAAATCACTTTCTACCTCTCTTTTAAATATTTTCTCACATCTATCATGATATAATTAAAGTAGATTTATTGTCATATCATGAGAACATGATCTTTATCCATAGTCTTATAAATGAACTACTTTCTCCACTTTTTAAAGACAAAAGTCACATAAAATCATGAGGGATTTCATTAAAGGTTCAAATGACTATGAGGATTAAGGTTCGTAGGATGTGAGAGTTCTTTTCCACTTATTATTGTTATCATGTTGACATTATTTGTTGGTTTTGGTATTGTCTTATAAGGGAGTTTTCCTTGATTCTTTGTTATAATGTCTATGAGAATACTGAATTTGTTGGAAAAATATTTTACAGTGTATTTCATCCCCTCAATATTAGATTGTTGTTGTTGATCTTGAATTGAAGGTTGTTCACTAGTGGATGGTTGTTCATGGGGTATCTGGAACATTGGTGGTTGAAACATTTTCTATTGTTATGGTTGTTTGTAGGGTTGTTGGAATTGTTGGGGTTCTGATATTGTTGTTTCTAGTAATGAGGTTGATTGGGGTACTGGTTAGGATTGAATGATATCACCTAGTTTTGTTGGTTTCCATGTCCTTGTTTGGATTTGGGTTGACGGGGTCAATTCTACTATAATTGTTATGTATGAAAGGTCACAGTGCAGTATTTTGTCCCTTGTATCTTAGGAAACTGGTCAGTATAATGAGTGGAAGAAGAACATAAACCACATACCTAGGATGAAGCTTATTTTCTATTTTATTAGGTTACATCTATTTGATGAACTAACCTTGTGAGGTCATAAATTTTGGTTTCAATCAACATCAATGAGTCAGATGTTTGTACCACATATATCCCCCTGGTTCTCATACCTCTAATTCCAAATTGTTATGATTTCTATGCAATCTTCTCAATCAGACCTCTAATATCTACAGGTGATTGGTCAATTAGGGCCCATCCTGATAAGGCATCTAGAAGATTTAAATCATTTTATAGAATTATTTGGTAGAAGAACACAAGTAATTGGTGTTCCTTCATTTCTTGATGTGGGAATCTAGCACAAAGATTCTAGAAATACTCCCATTACTCATAGAGGGTCTCTCCAGTTGATTGTCGTATGACTTAAATCTCCTTTTTTATGGAAGTGATCCTAGATTTGGGAAATAATATTTACATGAAGAATTTTTTTAAAACCTCTCAATCACTTATCTCCCCTAGTTGTAGATAATAAAACCATTATTTAGATCCTCCTTCAAGTGAGAAGTAGAATTTCTTCCATTATAATTGGTCTTCAATTTCTCCTCTTGGCTTGAAGTTTGAGAAAGTGAATCTAAATTCTCGCATGTGCCGATTTGGGTCTTCTCCTGTAATAACATGAAATTTATGAAGCATGGGAATCATATTGACAGACAATTAAAAATAATTTGGGGCAATAGGTGCAATGAGTTGATATTTTAAATAGAAAATTTAGGTGTGCACAGATTTTACAAGGTTTTGTTGGGATTGTCATCCATGATTTCATGTTCAAAGTCAACACTTAGAGTGTCACTTGAATCAGAGAGGTTTATTTCCTCAAAATTGGTTTGAAATTTTTTTTTCTCAGGTTGGTTAGTTTTCTTTCAATTTCATGATCAGATTTATTTAAATGGTCAGCTAAACTATGGGTCATTCATTTTTTTAAAAAAAATCTTGTTTGGTTGTTATGTTGCACTACCTCCCCAAAAATGGTGCCAAGGTTGACGCACATCTTTCGTGGGGTGTGTAAAAACAATATTTTATATTACCTAAGTATGGTATAGTGATTAAACATAGGTAGTCTTCCAAAGAAAAGTTCACACAAAATAGTTTTTCAATTTTTTAAAATTAGAGGGAAAATTTAGTATTTTCAAAATTTATTGGTTTTGAATGAAACAAAATAAAAGAAATAAATTAAGAAAATGATTGAAATGGAATTGTAAACTCAAGTGATTGATAACTATGATATGAGAAGGGTGATTAGGTTGGGGTCATTTTTTCAATTAAAATGATATTATTGTTCTATTTAATTTAATCCTCTTCTTCTAAGTTGATTAAAGTGAGATTCAATGATCATTTCATCTCACTCCCTTGGTCAAATAGTGATGGTGAGAGAAAACCTTACCAAGATCTTATTTTGGTCTACTCTCCTTCCTTGTGTAATAGAATTGAAATGAATATCCTCAAATGAATTAGACAATACCCAATCATGTTTTGTTTATCCTAAACAATTAAGAACATCCACTAACTGTCATGAACCAACTTGGGTTGAGCCTGAACCGGTCACCTGAATCGGTCTGTGGCATGGCCCGAAGGGCGTTCCTAATCCCCATGAGCTGGAAACTAGTGTCGGCCATCAAAATATACATGTGGGAACAATTTAATCCCAAAATGAATAACCAGGACCAAATAAGTATTCAAAACAACTAAAATGAGACAAGACCAAACAACTAAATTTCAATAAATAAAAGATAGGTTTATATAAAAAAATGCTACTAAACAGACTGGAAACTGAAGAAGAAAAACAAAACCGCCACCCCACGTTCTCCTTGATACCTCTTGGTCACCACCAACCACAAAAACAAACCTAGTCCAACACTAAACAGCTTGACCAGGAACCTGAATGGAAAGCTGGACCTGTATCTAAAAATATAGGATAGGAATGAGCACCGAGATGCTCTATAGGTATACCAAAAGTAAATAACTGAATCCAAATTTTTCTCTTTCCCAAAACAGTCCAAGAACGCTAGTTTGAAAATATAGTTATGAAGTAGGGTTTTCATTTTAAAGTAAACCACATCATTTTTTCAATTTTTAAAATCCAAATCATGTTATAAATCATTTCCAAAACCAATTCCCCTTTTATAAAAAAAATCCAAAAAGAAGCAATACCAAGGTTGTGCTAAAAAGAAATAAATAAATAGTAAAAGCTAGAAATAAACTAACAGGTATAGCATAAAATAAACAAGCAATGCAATAATAACCATGGGAGATCCTAAACATACCTAGAAGACCCCTTGATTTACTCGGCTCAGAACCACCTATCCGCATATGGTGAAGCCCCTAATTCAATAACCAACTAGATACCTTAACCTGGCCTCACTATTGGAACATCCCTCCTAGCCTATCTACAACTCCAGGGGGTACTAACACATATAATTGGGGCTATAAAGAAACCATCACTCAATCAACTAAAAGACTCCCAAGAATCCATGGTGTAACAATACTGTGTAAGTGGGAGGCCCTCGCACGTGTGGCTCACCTTACCTTCCATCATCACACTTACCTACCCCAAACATGGACACCCTATACGATAACCCATAAAGGGATATCCCCCTATAGAGGTTACCCATAAATATATACATACATACTTATATCACATATTCACATCATATAATCGAAGGTTCCAACTAGGCCGCAATAACATATAACCATTTAAAACGTTTCACAAAAAAAAAGGTTATAAAATAGCACACAGTTTCCAAAACACAATCCTTTCAAAGAGTAAACAAAAATATTACATTAGATATGGAGGTGAAAATGGGCCTTTAACTTGACATGTCCAAAATCATTACCCAAAACATCAAACAAATACCACATTTACATTTTCAATTCCAAATGGGCCTTTAATATCCAAACACACACCCAAACAATTCAAGTTTACCAAACAGGACATTTCCCTTCTCAAACTCACACCAAAATATTCCCATAAAGTTCCTTCAAAACTCTAAAGTGTAGAAAATTTTATAAACAAACCAAATAGACCCTCAAGCCACACGTTCACCAAAACACACACACTAAGAGTTAAACAGACACATGGTTAAATATTTCATTTAAAAACATTTTAAAGAACCATCCAAAGATACTAAAAATATTTATAAAATGAGAACCATTTATGAAATCTAGATTTTCCAAGGAAACACCAATTTAAAGTACCATATTCACTTGGGGGAACATCCATGTGTGCACCTATTGCACCCATGGTTGTGACAATATCTAATGGCACAACAAAAATCCAAGATAGAATCAAAACCCATCTCCCCAAAAACAATAATTGCTTTAAAATAAAATCCAACCTTTCATATCATTTAAAAGACATAAAACACTTCCCCTTTAAACCACGAATCCCCTTTCTAAAATATTTTTAACATATCTAACAAGCCATGATATAACCAAATTACACACCCCAAATTAAATTCACAAACGAACATTTACTTTCACACCACAATCAAGGTTAAGCACTTCTTAAAAACTCTTAATTCCACTTTTAAGAACAAAATCATTTAAATTAAACATCCTAGGTATCATAACTTAGGAAATTCACACAAACCTCTTAAAAACTTATTTTTAGTAAATTATAACAACACAAAAACACTAATTGCATCAAGCTATAAATATAATAGAGGTGCGAATAACTTTTAAGAAGCAATTGAAAACATGCAAGTGCCAATGGATCATTTTGGAAAGAAAAAATTGGAAATACCTACCTCAAACTTGTGAGAAAGTGATGGAACCTCAACTGAAGGAAGAACAACATCCTGGGGACCAAACACACACCCTAGAAAATGAGGGAAATGTGTGAATTAAGAACTGAGGTAATAAGGTTTGGTTAACTTGAATAAAAACACCAAAAGATATGAAATAAAATATACCCAGACTGGAAGAGTAGAGGGATGATAGTGAGGGGAATCATGGCCACATTGAAGTAAGGATAAGGTGGTGCAAAGAGGTTCAGGCCACACTAGAGAGCCACTGGACAGGGAATTTGGGTTCGTTAGAGAAGGTTGTAGCTGACCGGAGTGGGGAGGGATTAGGGTGGTCGTCGGGGTTTAGGTCGAGTAGAGAGAGGTCGCCGAACCAAGGGGACTCACGCCATTTGTAATGCCCTGACCCCAGTTACCCAGAGTTGGTGCATTATTATATAACATTTTCATGATCACAAGAGATCAAGTCTCGAAGGACTGATTAGTTTAGTAGCCTTGGAAGTACTAGATACATACATAAGTTTTAAATTACATTAAAAAATGAAAAACAGCAACATTATCTACTTTGAACACATTCATATCCTTTAGACTATCCCTATAGGATAGTCATAGTATACTTATTCACATCTTGGGAAAAATAAAACATAGAAAGGGGTGAGCTCAGGTGCTTAGTAAGGATAACAATATAGCGGAAACTTTCATAAATAAGCATAAATAATTAAGGCAGTGTATAATACTAAAACACAAGCCTTTTAAACTTAAACTTCATCATAATATGGAAAAGATAAATCAAATAATGTCATTTACTTGTTCACATGGATATTCTACTAGTTGAATAATCACATTTAATATCAATAGCCAATTTTATAATGATGGAATGCATAATGCCAGACTTCATAACCATATAGTCAAGGCCTCATGCCAAGACTAAAAATAAGATTTTTTTTCAAGACCTTGTGGAAAGACACTAGTTTTTCTCATGAGATCTACTGATGCATCGAGGAGCTATAGAGATCTCTACTCATCACTTACTAAGTCCAATACATTCCTCATATGAAAAGGTTGAAACATAACATAAACATTCGTATTAAAACTAGCATAAAAAATGTTAATAATTTAAACATAAACCATGAATGGTATAAAAATAACACATCCATGGTAAAACATATCACAAAAACTTCAATACAATATGGAAGATTTTATCATAATAAATCAACTTCAAACAAGTGTAAAATCCATCAAAGGATGTTGACATAGATAAAATCAAAACTATTTGAGAGGAATATCTCTTTCTATTTTGAAATCATTTAAAAGTCAAATAATTATAAAAGAAAACTTTTATTTTGAAAATATTCTTATAATATTGTAAGGAAATCTTATAAGGTGTTATAACAGTGGAAAATAGTCACACCTGCCATATAAGTTAAAAAAACATTCTTACCTTGATTTGTTGAAAAGGTCACAAAGTACCTTGTTTGGAAAACGATGGAAATATTCCTTTCAAAACATTTTATAAAAATTCAAACCAGGGTATAAATGACTTTAACCCATAGTCTAGTAAATAGTAAAAAAATTGAAATACATGTTCAAGAAACATGGATGTGGATGATAAAGAGGTCCCAGTAGATACTCATGTATAAACAACCTCGGATAATAAAGAGATTTTAGAATTAACCCTTACTAAGTACTTTTCCTTGGTCGTGAGTATGTTAACCTCATATATAATAGTTAAATCATTGTTATTTAATTATAAAAGAACCACATACATAAATATGATATCATATATGATCTTCTAATATTTCTTTGTTAATAATATTTTGGTAGTATCATTGTTTCGGGTGTTAACTGATTCGTTTTCCTTTATATGCTTGGTTACATAAGCCATGTTTGTTATGGATAAGATGTATTTGATTCATATCCATAATTATATTAAGTTATTAAACATTATTTTTTAATCATAAAATGAAATTTATTCTTGAATTATTATGATGGGGAATGAATCTCATCGTGATCGTGGAGACGGTAATCTATACGTACGTACGAGCGACAATACCATTCTATTGATGGTGAAATCATATGTAATTGGATGGTATATCATATAAAAAAAATATTAACATTTTATATTTATTATTTAAATCATTTATACTCATTATTATACCCATCCAAATAATGAAGTGTTTGAATAACAAACTACACCACGACGTGGAGACGGTAAGCCGTACGTACGCACGTATGGTGACTTTTCATTCGTAGTATGGATAAAATAATAATTATGGTTGTACCATATTTATAATAACATCAAATTATGTATAAGGTACTGGAGTTATTATTTTGGTATGGTAATAACAAAGTAAGAGGAAGTGGAAGAAGAAAAGAACTTTGAAAGAGGTGGTGAAATCATTACTTCTTCTTCGGGTGTTTTATTTTGATTTGATCAAAAGGGCTCCTTAGGTTGGATTTATGATCAAGTTAAGGCCTCTAGGTCTAAGGGAGAGTAGTTGGGAGGATATTTGATTAGGTTTTGGCCGATCCAAATGGCTTTGGAGGTGTGATTTTGAGAGAAGGGGAAGTTCCCTTTTATAAGAGAGGTGAGGGTCACTTTAAAAAAATCTTGAAATATTATTTTATTATACAGTCATATTTGGTTTATAATGGCTCAAAAATAATTTATTTCAAGGATAAGGTGAGGATGGGTCGAAAACCTCTCAACCAATAGGTTTTAGACAAGTTTAGGTCACCATATTAACCTTATCTATTAGATTTAACTCTTAGTTAAATAGTTTAACTTTTACCATGTCTCTTTGTATGTTTATATTATATGGTTAATAAACTTACTATAAACTTTCAAGAGAACTAAAAGTGGTTCATTATTGATATATATAACCTTATATAAGTCCTTTGTCTGAACCTTAGATTTTTAGGAATATTATATCAATTAATAATATAGTATTTTTTTTAAACTCATTTATGTCAATGTTGACACTATTTGGTATTTTGTTTTTGTGAAAGTCATGACAGCATGATTACTTCAAAAAAAATTCATTAAATCAACCCTAACATGTCATATTAATCTATTAAATTCGTGTAATACATCAAAATTATCAATTTACACTTATTTTGATATTTATAATATCAATTATTTTAATCTTTCATTAATAAGGTAATTACTGCATCATCATTCTGTCATAAATAAGTTTAATTATTTAATGTCTAAAATTTATAAATAAAATACCATTATTTAGGAAATATTTTTATATTTCTAATGAATATTTATAGTTGAATTTATCTTATGTATAACCCTATATTAAAAATGGTTTCGTTATTAAACTTTGAATTTAACACTTTTAACTCTTCTTGAAATAAAATAATAATAAATGTCCTAATCTAATCCAAGTGGACCAAAAGGATCATATTTTATTACTAAGGTTGATTTTGGTCGAAATACACTTATCCAATAGAATTAGGACATGTGTTAGGGTAATAATAATATCATTTTTACCTTTAATTACCCTATTTACTTTTAACTGTGGTAAATAAAAGTCAAAAGTTACTATTCACCAAAAAGTATTTTCATATTATTGAACCAAATTTTACTTACTGATATCAACTGTGTCTCTCAGATTTTTTAAATTCAATTCAAAGAAGCGGTAAAATTACGTTTTATGCAAATTTGCAAATGCACCTAAAAGGTGGGTAAAAGACGGTAAAAAATTCAATAAAATTTTATATATCTAATATTATTATAAAATGTCTCTAATGAATTAAATTGAAAATATATAGGTATTATGTATATATTTTTACCTAATATAAATTTAAATAAAAAATATAATTATTTAAATAAAAAATCGGTTTTAAACAATAACGTAGTGTTTTTCACTATTCATCAAAAATTGAAAGTTTTCATAAAAATACCAAAAAATCACCCTAAGTTAATTTTGATATTCCAAATCCAAAAATGAAGTTCATTTTGAAAAATAAAATTTATAAAATTTCAAAAAGTGGGTATTACTATTCATAACGACTAGTTTGATTGGTCGTGGTGTGTTAAAACTTCAAGTTGCGTACAATGTAAGCTATTGCATTATTCAAAGGGAAATGTACCATGGAAGCTTGGGGTGTTACACCAGCGAGCAAGAGGGTGCAGGGAGGTCGGAGTAGTGGGTCGGTGGGAACGGGAGATCGAAGTGGCGAGGGGAAACGCAGTCGGCACTGGCTGAGGTGGGAGGTCAGGCGCATAGCGTGCAAGGAGCAGGGGGTGCGAGTAGATTAGGGTTCTTTTTTATCTTTACAATAATAATATTAATAATTTTAATATTAATAATAACATGATTATAATAATAATAATAATTTTATGCATTTCATTTTTTAAATAATATTGATATCAATAACAATTTAATAATAATTATATTAATAACAATTTTAATGATAAAAATATTATTAAATTTTTTTTAATAATAATATTATTATTATCTACATAATAATAATATTATTATTATGTTTTTAAACATTTTCCTTATTTTATTCTCATAAAAAATTTTATTTTAAGCAATGGGAAACCTTAGGGGAACCCGGGCTAACTACACAGTTACCACCAACCATGTGGCGCCCGTGCATCGGTCTGAAACCCATCAAAATTATTAAACGTTAAAAAATTTAGACCAGCGCTCAACCCACACCTTGATGAGGATAATATAATCCAAGAAATAATAAAATAAAATAATTTTTTTAAAGGTCGGGGTATGAAAATTCTCCCCCACCACAAAACTTTTTGGCCCCAGAAATTCACTAAGCCAACAGTTAACACAACTCGAGTTCATGCCCAGAAAAAACCAATAGAAACTGAGAGTCTTGGGGTGACCATTCCCAACACACATCACACCCAACCAATTTAAGAAAAACCACTACCTGAGATTGAGGGGAGAACACAGGAGGGTTCTACCCACCATGAGAATTCATTAACACAAAAACCTTGAAACCCGGACACACCAACCCCTGGGGGGGAATGCGGGAACTCCCAAACCGAAATCATTCAATTTCTCCACATGGACCGAACAACACCCTAAAGACATAAAAGGAAAGTGTGCTATGAAACGAACCAACAACCTGAGGATGAAAAATTAACTCAACACCTCCCACACCGACTGAATAAAATCCTCATTGCGATCAGAGACTAGGGAATTTCTAGCCCAAACTCAACCCACTTTCTCAATGCTAACAGAACAACTCCACCATTAGGATTAAAATCATTATGGGGAAAACCATCACACCAAGACTATAGGATGGAGGAATCCCCTACCAAACCAAAACACACTAGAGGAAGACCCACAGAGAGGCGCCCGAACTAAGAAAGGCCCTAAAAACACCACCCATTGATTTCACTAAACCAAACATTCCCCTAACAAACACAACTAAGACCAAACTCAAAATCAGAACGAGTCTATTTATTCAAGAACCCAACACCCTTCAAGGAATCCGAATGATTTAGAAACCACCCTAAGAGAAAATAGGGCCGCTTGGATTGCGGTAGAATGAGATCATCACACCGCCACAACATGGATGAGCTTATGATGGCGATAAGAATAGAACAAGGAAACTTTGGATATTTCCATCCCAAAGCTAAAAACATGATCCATACTGAGGTTCCAAAAACCCTCGGAAACTCCTGACTGTGTGTGAGCTTCACCCTGAGACCTATGGTTTGGGCCCTGCTGGCTGAAGAATACCTAACCTCATGGTTAAGCATTTTAATCCCCCGGTCCCCAAATCCTTCTTCCTTCCAATGATTCAAACAACCACAATAGTAGTACGTCTTAAAAGGGATACAACATGATGGTTTAGAATGACTGAACTATCCATACCGGTGGCATACAAGAGAATGGTTTGATAAACTGGAAGTTGGAATCGACAAAGATAGCTTCTAGGAGGCAAGTTCCTCTGGTAGGAACTCCTCACCAGATAGGGAACCCTTACAAAACCCAACTACCACTAACTACACCCCAAACTCTAACAACGATGATACATACCATCTTTACTAATCCAGAATTGGACCCTCAAATAAACCTGAGACGGTACGAACCTTAACACCCTCGGGAGTTCCCCACAACCCAAATACACACTCTATCTCCACGAACCACACAACTGCCTCTAACAAACTTTGATTGCCTTGATAAATAGACAACACACAAAAAGAACTAGGAACTGGGAATGAATCATTGGAAACATTAGGGTACTTTCTAGGTGGCACATCCTGAACAACACAAAAAAACACAACCTGAAACCAGTATCAAGCCCAAAACACAATCAAAAGGACCACCCTGAGCTCAAAACAACGGGCTCAAAATCCAAACAAACTTGATCACAACCAAGAATGTATTTCCAAAAATCTCATTTCATATAAATTTTCAAAATGGACACATTTCTAAGAAACATTCAAAATAGTGAAACCCTCATTTAAAAAAAATCAATTTCGAAAATTTAATTTCCCTTTTTAAAAACACCATTTCCCTTTAAATTTTAAAACTCACCTATGGAACCTTATAAACCATCACATGTGCATTCATCCAATATCACCTACATCATCCATGGAAAAGTGACCCCACACACTCTTCATATATACGCACGCACATGTGACCCTCCATAATGAATTCCAAGGTACAAACATCTCTTTTCCTTATCAAATCAAAACACGTACCAAATTTTTCCAAATTGAAACACTTACCCTTTAAAAATCTACTTTCCCATTTAAAACCATTTGATGAAAGCACTCCCATCCCAAAACCATTTTCACTTTAAAAGTACACTTTCAACTTCAATACACACTCACATAAACTGAAATAAAAACAAAACACAGCCAAAAACTAACTATCGGAATGAGGAACTAGTGTATATGCCTAGCCCATGACATGGTGGTGGGCAATTCCCCAAGTAAGACATGAAACTAAGAGGAACTTGAACCAGGAACTTGGACTCCACATGGGTCACTGCCCCAAGTGAGGTTGCAACATAAATCGATTCACCTCTATTATCATCCCTCAATCCAAACCAACCCAAGACAAAACTGATGACATGGTGGTGGGACATTCCCCAAGTAAGGCATGACACTAAGAAGAACTTGAACTGGGAACTTGGACTCTACATGGGTCACCACCCCAAGTGAGGCTGCAACATAAATCGATTCACCTCTATTATCATCCCTCAATCCAAAACAACCCAAGACAAAAGACTCAAATTCTAGACTACCCCTCTTAACCTGAGGATTAGTGAGAGCAAGAGTTCATGATTATCTTCCTGAACCTACATCCTGAGTCTTGGAAGTCCAAATCTCTCTCTACCAGACACCCCAAATAACAAGATCCACCTTTGATACCATTTTTTCACAAACCAACATGGGTTGACCCTGAACCGGTCACCCGAGCCAGTCCACGGCATGGCCCGAAGGGCTTTCCCAATCCCCATGGGCTGAAAACTAGTGTCAGGCATCAAAAAATACGTGTGGGATTGATTTAAGCCCAAAATTAATGGCCAAGACCAGATAATTATTCAAAACAACTAAAACGAGACAAGACTAAACAACTGAATTTCAATAAATAAAAGATAGTTTTAGATACAGAATATCTCTAAAAAACTCGAAACTGAACAAGAAAAATTGAACCACCACCACACGTTCTCCTTGAAACCTCTTGGTCACCACCAACCACAAAAACGAACCTACTCCAACACTGATCAGTTGGTCCAGGAACCTAAATGAAAAGATAAACCTGCATCTGAAAAGATAGGATAGGCATGAGCACCGAGATGTTCAGTAGAGATTCCAAGAGCAAACCATTGAATCCAAAAGTTCCCTTTCCCAAAATATTATAAGAATTCTAGTTTGAAAATATCATTATGAATTAGGGGTTTCATTTTAAAGTAAACAACATCATTTTTCAGATTTTCAAAATCCAAATCACGCTATAAATCATTTACAAAATCAATTCCCTATTTATAAACATAAACCAAAAAGAAGAAATACCTAGGTTGTTCTAAAAAGAAATAAATAAATAGTACAAGTTAGAAATAAACTAACAGGTATAGTATAAAATAAACAAGCAATTCAATAATAACCATGGGTGATCCTAAACATCCCTAGAAGGCCCCTGGACATATTTGGTTTGTAACCACCTATCGGCGTATGGTGAATCCCCTAAGTCAATAACCAACTAGCTTCCCTAACCTAGCCTTACTAGTGGAACATCCCTCCTAGCCTGTCTATAACTCTAGGGGGTACTAAACCGTCTAATTGGGGCTTGAAAGTAACTATCACTCGATCAACTGAAAGACGCCCAGGAACCCATGGTGTAAAAATACTGTGTAATTGGGAGGCCCTCGCACGCGTGACTCACCTTACTTACTGTCACCGCACTTGCCTACCCCAAACATGGACACTCTATATGATAACCCATAAAGGGATATCCCCTATAAATGTGCCCCATAAATATATACATACTTACTTATATTGTATATTCACATCATTTCATCAAAGGTGTCAATCAGGCAGCTATAACATATGACCATTTAAAACATTTCACAAAACAACAAGGTTTTCAAACGGCACATAGTTTCCAAAACACAATCCTTTAAAAGAGTCAACACAAATATTACACCAAAGCGGGAGATTCCAAACAGGCCTTTAACTTTACATGTCCAAAATCATTACCAAAAACATCACACAAATACCACCTTTACATTTTCAATGCCAAATAGGCCCTTAAGATCCAAACACACATCCAAAAAATTAAAGTTTACCAAATGGGCCTTTTCCATTCTCAAAATCACAAAAAACTATTCCCATAAAGGTCCTTCAAAACTCTAATGTGTTGAAAATTTTATAAACCAAACAGCCCCTCAAGCCACACGTTCATCAAAACAAACACACCAAGAGCTAAATGGACACATGGTCAAAGATTTCATTTCAAAACATTTTAAAGAACCACCCTAAGAAACTAAAAATATTTAGAAAACAAGAACCATTTATAAAATTTAGATTTTCCAAGGAAACACCAATTTAAAGTATCATATTCACTTTAGGGCACATCCATGTGTGCACCTAGTGCACTCATGGTTGTGTCAGCATCCAATGGCTCAACAAAAATCCAAGAGATAATCAAAAACCATCTCCCCAAAAACACTAATTTCTTTAAAATCAAATCCAACCTTTCATATCATTTAAAGGACATAAAACACTTCCCCTTTAAAACATGAATACCCTTTCTAAAAAAATTAACATATCCAATAATCCATGATATAACCAAATTACACAACCCAAACCAAATCCACAAACAAACATTTATCATCACACCACAATCAAGGTTAAGCACTTCTTAAAAACTCTCAATTCCACTTTGATGAATAATAGCATTTAAATTAAACATCCTAGGTATCATAACCAATTAAATTCACACAAACCCCTTGAAAAAACTTGTTTTTAGTAAAATATAACAACACAAAAACAATGATCGCATAAAGCCATAAATACAATAGAGGTGTGAATAACCTTTAAGAAGCAATTGAAAACGTGAAAGTGCCAATGGATCATTTCAGAAAGGAAAAATTGGAAATGCCTACCTCAAACTTGTGAGAAAGTGATGGAATCTCAATGGAAGGAAGAACAACGCCCCGGGGACCAAACACACACCCTAGACAATGAGGGAAATGTGCGAATTATGATCCAACACAATATGGTTTGGTTGAATTGAAGAAAAACACCAAAAAAGATGAAATAAAATATACTCAGACCGGAATAGAAGAGGGTTGTTAGTGAGGGGGATCGTGGTCGCGCCATAGTAAGGAGGAGGCGCTACGAAGGGGGTTTGGGCCGCGTTGGAGAGCCACCAGATAGGGGGGTTAGGTTCGCCGGAGAAGGCCATGTCTGGCTGTAGCGGGAGAGAGGGCAGGGCGGTCATCGAGGTTTAGGTTGGGCAGAGAGAGGTCATCAAACTGGGGGGGCTCACACCAGCAAGCAGGAGGGTACAGGGAGGTCAGAGCAGTGGGTCACCAGGAACGGGAGGTCAGAGCAGCGAGGGTAAATGCAGTCAGCGCTGGCTGGGGGGTGGTTGGGTGCACAGCACGCAGGGAGAGGGGGGTACAGGTGGATTAGGGATCTTCTTATATTTTTTATCTTTATAATAATAATAATAATTTTATGCATTTAATTTTTTAAATAATATTTATATCAATAAAAATTTAATAATAATTATATTAATAACAATTTTAATGATAAAAACATTATTATCAATTTTTGTAATAATAATAATATCTACATAATAATATTATTATTATGCTTTTAAACATTTTCCTTATTTTATTCTCATAAAATTTTATTATTTTAAGAATTGGGAAACCCTAGGGAAATCAAGCCGACCACATGGTTACCACTAACCGTGCGGTGCCCATGCACTGGTTCGAAACCCATCAAAATTATTAAACTTCAATAATTTTAGACCAGTGCTCAACCTGCACCTTGACAAGGCTAACCAATGCTAAGAAATAATAAAATAAAATAATTTTTTTAATGATCGAGATGTGACACTAACCCTTTCACATGTATTGATGATCGTTGAGTACTTCACCACTAAGCCTTGGTTGATTCCATCATATATAAACCAAAACCTAGTGGATGGAGATAATAATCATTGATTGAAGTAAAAAAAATAACAGAAATGAAAACCAAAAATGATCATACTTGATAATAAAAAACACTATATGAAATTAAAAACAACGTCATGGAAGAGAGAAAGATATTTCATTCAATTAATCCCAAGAACTCAAGCATTACAAAATAAAAAACCAACCATTCCCCAATTACTCAAATGTTTACCCCACCATGGTAATAGTAATCGAGATGAATGTGAAGGTATAAGGCATTGAAAAATTAAGAAGAAGAAAAGGGGGAGGAGGAAGATGGTGCGACGCAACTTCTTGTTAGAGATCACCTCCTTGGTGGTCGACTGGATGGTATGGGATGATTTTGAAAGGAAGTGCTTGCCTCCTTTTATAGGCCAGAATTTTTATTCTAAATGTTTTGCATGTTAGCCCCATTAAATGGATGATTTGGGATATAGTTTCTTCATAAAATTTGTTTATAAATGTCTTGTGTGTATCTTCTCCATATTTCATCATATTTTTCCTTGTGTAGAGTGAGTTATGTCCATTTTACTCCAAGAATTTATTATACTAGGTAGGCTCTCCATATTCCATATTGTTGGTTTCTCATGCATTAATGGCCTTGAAAATGGTCGATTAACGTGTGTATGCCTTCATGAATGTTGTTCATCAATGTCTTGTGCGTATAACCTACAAATTTCAGCATATTTTGGCTATCCAATTAGGAGTTATGGTCCCAACATAAAAAATTACTAGATCTATAAATAGTTTTCAAGGCCCAACTTGTGAGCTAGTTTTGGGCTTCCAGATGATGGATTTAGCTTTGGGTCTAGAATAATTGTCACGAATCATCCTGGTTCGACCCTGAACCGTTCACCCAGGCCGCTTCGCGACAAGTCCTGAGAGGTGTTCTTGGTCCTCCTGGGATGGAGATAAGCACCAAGGGAATTAGTAGAGTGGCGAGGGAACGATTTCTCCCAAATATAAACAATTAAACAAACAACGGAAAGAAATGAGCAGCACAATATACATTTATATAAAAGTTGAATTGAACATTATTCGCACATGAAAGTGAAAGTACAACTGAACCAACAACTCAACCGAACAAACATGATAACCAAATAACTCCATGTGACTCTACTGTTCACTCTCTAACACAATGATCACACGTCACCCAACGTGATTAAACTCAAGATGAAACCTACACAAGGGATAAAAACATAATAAGGCTATAGGCGTGAGTATTAAAACTCAGTAGGTTAGACAGATATTCTATTCCCAATGCACTTTCTTTAAAATAAAATAAAAATCAATTTCAAGTTTGAAATACAATATATAAATATATGTTTTCCAAACAAGTTTCCATGCTATAAACATTAAAAACTAAAAATAATTTCAAGTTTTCATAAATAGGAAATGCTAGTAACCAATTTCAAAGAGATGCAACTTCAAAGTGAAAATGGTTTTCAAGAGGGATACTTTAAAGAATGTACATCGTTAAATGAAATACACATGCTAAAAAAATTTCCAACCATACTCATTGTATGTCGATGGTGAATATAATATATCCAATGAGAACAAGTCATGGGAACACCCCTAGGCACTAGCTAGTTGTGGACCCCAGGTACCTCCTATCTTAGTGAAAAGTAACCATAACAAATATTTGTTCTCATGAACAAGCAACTAGTATGGAATATACCCATAACCTATTGGTCTTCATCATCATCATGATAGTTTAGTTAGTGTTTTCATCATCAAACTTGCTACGTGAAATAGGAAAAAAATCACTTCAGGTCACTAGCATACTAGTACACGTCCGCCCACCTAGATACCCGGGTTTCCCTCCTTATGCTCAAACAAGTTCCACATGATATCAAATTCCATTTATGCATAAAAACACCAGTTCTGGTCAGACATGCTCCAAACAGTATCTAAACATGTTTTTCACCCTGTGTGTAACTCAATAAACCATATAAAATTTTCATAAAATAATTTCAAGAAGTTTAACAAAGCTATGCACATAAATTCCATTTGAAAATGCACTTTTTAGGATAAACACCCACCAATTACATACCAAAAAAATATTTTGAATCCCCAGAACCATTTACTAAATCAATTTCATGAATCTTAAAATGACCCCAAATGGTACAACATGGAATACACATGAAAACCTCTTTTTTAAGAGAAATGCCAAACATGCCTTTAAGCATTTTACCAAACCAACGTATAAAAAAGGTAAAAAATTTAATTTTTATAAAGAGGTTTATACATACCATTATAAGAATAAAAACATTTACATAAACCCTTTAAAACATTTAGGTTACACATTTAAGCTCAACCATTTTCATAAGAATTCCAAACGAGCCACTTACTGAAAACTCCTTCCAAAACGTGTCAAAAAACAAAACCCATCTCTTTATAAAACCAAAACCACTTTTTAAAGCCATAAAAGGAAACCAAAATATCATATTTCATGCTGAACATACTTTAATAAATTCAAAAAAGTTATTTTATATCACATTTAGCACACAAAGGCCAACCAAGCACTTTTTTGAAGACTAGGCATGCAACATTTAGCAAAACAACTTCTATTTAACACCAAAATGGGTAAAACCCAAAATTTGTATCCCAAAAATTTATTACAGTAGTTAATAAAGGTCATTAACATCATAATCCATATGTGAAAACCATCAGAACATTGATTTGAACAAGCGGTGTGCACTTTTATAATGAAACAACTCCATTTTACACAAAACAATACATAAATAACAATTTTGCACACCAAATAAATCATCCAAAGGTTGAAAAAAAATACTAAAAAAATTTATAAGGTGTGAAAAGAAAGAAAAAAGATGAAACTTAAATAATAAAGACAAGTTATTGGGAGAACCTACCTCAAAACCATGGCAAAATGGAGACGTGCACCCGAAAACACCTGTTGCGGGTTCCAAAACCCTATATCTATGAAGAACATCCCTAAAAAAACCCATAAAATGATGTAAAAATATAACACTAGGTCTATCATGAATATGGGAGAATATGAATCCAAGAAAAAATGAAAGAATAAGGAAGAGGGAAGATAAAGTCAAAATATTTGATGAAGAAATTAAGAAAACCCACTAACCTTTGGTGAGAAATATCCCAAAAAAGAGGCCCAAAACGAAAGAGAACGAAGGGGGAGGCACCTATGGTTGATATAAAATAGTTAGGTATCCTTTCGGGAGTTGGAATCACCAAAAATATAAAAAATGAATATGATATAAAAGAAAAAAAAATGTTTTTTTAAAACTAGAAATAGGCTCACAAGCTGGCCCAATACCTAAATAAATAACCCAAATCCACCATGATTATGAATTACTAATGGTTCCAAATAGATATATTAGTTGTAATAGTTCATGGGAGTCCAATTGGGAAGTTTAATGAGTGATAAATTTTGAAAAACGAAGGTGTTATAAAAGAAACAAATTTTGTTTTTAAAATTGGAAATGGGCTCACGGTTGGCCTAAATCTTGAAATAACCACCCTTTTCTCCAAAAACTCCCAAACAAGATATGGGGAACCCATGGTAGGATGATTATAAAGATATGGAAGTTCAAAACTTAACATTCATATCACCCAAAACCTAAGAAAGGATCAGAATTTTCAATGCACTAGATCAAAACCAAGATATGAAAAACCGGGTGTGACAATTCTCCCCACCATTAAAGCTTTCCACCCCCAGAAAGCTATAACACTTTCCAGCTAAATGATCAATACCTAATAATTACTTATCAAAATGTTCTACCCTCTCAAAACAAGGACATATCATCCATAATCAATGGAACTTAATCCTATTTCCCAACCAAAACACCAACTCACAACCACATCCTGAGAAAAAACGGAAAGATCGATCCATCACCTCCACAAATAAGCCAATAACTATATTATTGGGACTTATCCCAATAAACCCAATGATCACCCAAACCAAAGATCACCCATGAAATTCAATGAATTGTGGGGTAGGTTGGAACGGTCTCCCCACCATTAAATCACAACTACAATCTGAAAAATCCTTAAAGGAAATATCTTCTAGACCCACAGTGGGTCTCCCCGCCATTAGAGACCAACTAGAAATGAACAAAAAAGAATTAAACATGAACAAGAATCAGGCCTCACCCACACAGGCCCACAAAAACACTCCCATGACAACCTATAAACCCAAGTTAAGAGGGTTACAACATGAACATTTAAACCACCCACTCCTGAACGGAGAGAACGAGAACTAGGCCAACACTTTTGACCCCACCACTTGGGGAAGGGAGGTAAGGGGACCCAATAATTGGGCCAATAAAACCACAAAATAAATATAGGAACCTCCCAACACTATCTACCTACGAATAGGTAAAACCAAGATTTCACCCAATTCGCATTGGCGGTCCACACATGGACATTGATCAAAAACCCACATCTAAGAAGGAATAACCATAAAAGTTGTGTGAGGGGTAAGTCCGCCACACTCTTTGCAAAAAAAGGAAAATCATAGAGATGAGAAACCACAATAAAAACATTGAAACTGCCTTACCACAATAGTGAATGCATGAGCTTAGTCAAGCTCCCTACACCTCTGGCGATTTCATGACTACATGAAAAGCTTTACTCCAAGGCCTATGGTTGGAGCCCTAATGTTTGAAGCATTTGTTGCACCACATCTAGGAGCTAAGTATCAGAACAACCCCACAAAACTCACATTCTCAACAACACATCATCATCTAAATAGAAAATCATAGATAAATGGCACCATTCTCTCTCACTCTGAATGAGGAGAAAAATAGACAAGGAATACGGTGAAACACATCAACATCACTGAACACAACTGGTATATCCAAAAGAATTGTCACAATAGGGAAACACTTTAAATCAAGCCCAAACAGATCTATATTCCATCAAACGAGTTGAGGAACCTTACAAAGATGTGGATTTAATGTTTTAAATTAATCCTTAGGTTGATCAACTGGAAGTCTTGCCAACGGAGAACCATCTGTGGCTGCATCACATCATCCAACATATCCTTAGAAATCCACTGAACATTTCTCCAAAACTGAGCCACCAACAAGATCTCATCTCAAAACACACTAAGAGTATCACTTCCAGATCATGAGGAAGTATACCAAACAAACCATACTTCTAAAACATGAAAAATCAACCCACATAAACACTGGTTTACAAAAACACAACAAATTTTCAAATTAAAACACTGTTGAAAAACAAATTAACTTGGTGGATTTTCACATTCATCAATGGTGTTTCATCAATTCTTAATCACATGAACATTCTCATTCCACCCCGGGCACCCAACCACTATACCATACCGAGTATCCATTAACATATCTATACAAAATCATGCATGTGAGCACCCATGAAAACACCAAAGGATAAAACAAACATCATCATTTTACAAGCCAAAAAAATCAACATATTTCAAAATTCATGTACCTTCCATAGGAACACTCACCACCAAGTCAAAACCCATTTTTATATTTCCATACAACAAACCATTTTACCAATATTGAAAAAGAAACCCCATAGGTCTCCATTAAAATCCTCTCCCTTTATTCAAAACATTTTCAGCATCTCAAAAAACCACACTTTTTCAAGAATGATTTGATTTAGAACCCATTTCATTTATTTTAAAACAACTTCCAAAACAAGAAATCCATTCAAACATCCCTTTCCCATTTTCAAAAATTCAGTAAGGTATATTTTCTTAATCTGATAGCCATAAAGGCCAAAACCCTTTTTAGGATAACACCAACTGCTCAAAACCAATTATGAAAACCAATTCATCAGATTAAAACTCTCTTAAATAGACCAAAAATCCCATTTAAAAAAAATAAAAATCATCTTAAAATAATTATTGTCTTACAACCATTTTATTTCAATGAACCATAAGTTTAGATTAAGGAAATTTGATCTCATTAAATCATTCCACTTTCTCCACAAAAATTTGTTTCACAAAAACCCAACATTATCAAAAAAAATCCTATATTAAGCATTGAAAAACCACTTCCATAATTCTCACACAAGGATTTTCAAAACAAAATTTATAATTCAAGAAAGGTCTAAGAAACTCACAAAAGGGAACTAGTGTCGGTGGGTGAATTGATCATACAGTTGGTAGCCATATGTCAAACACACCACCAACACAGAGAGCCTTATTAGGACCATATTCTGGCTCCACATGGCATGCCAGGCCCTAGGAGCTCACGGAGGCCATTAGTCTAACTCCCTTAACATGTACCAACACCAAACTATCAACAAAAACCAAAGATGCAAATGAAACAGGACTTCCCATGGACACCTGAGGATCGGAATGAGAAAGAGTTCATAATGATCTTCCCAAACTACCCCTCAAGTCCCTCTAATCATACTCCATATACCTTGACATCCTAAAATAATAATGGGCACTCTAAAAAGAAAGGTTTTCTAGGAGCTGACCTCCTCTAATACCATTTTTTTCACGAACCATCTCGATTCAGCCCTAAACCAATCACCCAGGACGCTCTGCGACAAGTCCCCAGAGTCATTCTCGATCCTCTCGGGATGGAAAAAATCACCAAGGGAATTAGTAGAGTGGAAATGGAATTATTTATCCCAAATATAAACAATTAAACAAACTAAAAAAAGAAATGGACAGCCCAATATACATTTATATAAAATTTGAACTAAACATTATTCACACATGAAAGTGAAAGTACAATTGAACCTATAACTCAACTGACCAAACATGAAAACCAAATAACTCCATGTGACCCTACTAGTCACTCTCCAAAATAATGATCACACATTTCCTATCATGATCAAACTCAAGATGAAACTTTCGCAGGGGCTAAAAACAGAATAAGACTATAGGTGTGAGTATTAAAACTCATTAGGTTAGCCAGATATTCTATTCCCATATCACTTCCTTTAAAATAAAAGAAAAATCAATTTCAAGTTTGAAATACAATATATATAAAGATGTTTTCCAAACAAGTTTCTATGCTACAAACATTACAAAATAAAAATGCTTGCAATTTTTCATAAACAGGAAACACTAGTAACCAATTTCAAAGATATGTAACTTCAAAGTGAAAACAGTTTTCAAGAGGGATGCTTTAAAGAACATAAAACTTTAAATAAAACACACATGATGCTTAATTTTTCAACCAAAATCACCATATGATGACGGTAAATACAATATATCCAATGAGCACAAGTCACGAGAACACCCCTAGGCACTAGCTAGTTGTGGGCACCAGGTACCTCGTATCTCGATTAAAAGTAACCATAATAAATATATGTTCTCATGCACAAGCCACTAGTATAGAACATACCCATAACCTAGTGGTCCCCATAATCATCATAATAGTTTAGTTAGTGTTTTCATCATCAAAATTGCTATGTGAAATAGGGAAGAAACCACTCTAGATCACTAGAATACTAGTACACATCCACCCACCTAGATACTCGGGTTCCCTCTTTGTACTCAAATAAGTTCCACATGCTATCAAATGCCATTTATGCATAAAAACACTAGTTTTAGTCACAAACACTCCAAAAAGTATCTAAACATGTTTTTCACCCTTTTTATAACTCAATAAACCATCTAAAATTTTCATAAAACAATTTCAAGAAGTTTAACAAAGCTTTGCCCATAAATTCCATTTGAAAATGAACTTTTTAGGCCAAACACCCACCAATTACATACCAAAACATATTTGGCAGCCCCAAAACCATTTAATAAATCAATTTCATGAATCTTAAAATGACCCCAAATGGTACAACATGGAATACACATTAAAACCCCTTTTTTAAAGAGATATTCCAAACAAGCCTTCAAGCATTTTACCAAACCAACGTATAACAAAGGTACACATTTAACTTTTTATAAAGAGGTGTACACATACCATTATCAATAGAAAATCATTTACATAAACCCTTTAAAACATTTAGGTTACACATTTAATCTCAACTATTTTCATAATAATGTCGAACTAGCCACTTACCGACAACTCGTACCAAAACGTGTCAAAAAACAGTAACATCCCAGTTCTGGGTGCCACCCAAAGGTTCCCCGAACCCAGTTGGTTACAATACCTCAAGCACATTTCCCCAAATTCCAGAGGTTTCCAAATAGAATTGATGGCTAAGGTAAGACATTGGGGAAACTATGCCCTCATTGGCATAGTATGCACAGCAGAATCTAAATATAAAATGATAGCGGATGCAGAAATACCATACAACAAAAGTAAAAAATAGAAGACTGATAATAAATAAACTAGAGCACATATATTAATGATGCATGTAACATATATTTATAAAATCATTAAAACAAGTCGCAATACTATAAATACAATACTAAATTAAAGTACAAAAGAAGACAAGTAAACTCCAGCAGCATCGCAAGCCTCATCTTGGTCCCATGCTCTCTATCTCCAACAGCAATCAAGTGCCTGATGAAGAAGGGTGATTTCCATTATCTATACCTGCAACCATATAATCTTTTTAGGACCAAAAGAATGACCCAAACAGGTTGTGAGATGAATCCTAGTAGGCAACCACCAAAATATTTGTTCTTAACAATTAGTGAATATATATAGTGGGCAATATGTAGAAATGAAGTAGTAAACTAGGAAGTACTCAAAAGTAAAAAACCCTACAGTTTTCAATTACATTAATTTTAATTTATAAATTATTCAAACCATTAAATAATGAATCCCAGGATCTATCCTAAGCTTTGTATCCCTCTGTGTAATAGTAACAAAAGACGTCTCAGAATCCCATCTAAACAACCAAGTAAGACCTAGTCCAAGCTTGTGGTTTAGCTTGGAAGACTCATCATAATCATTCAATTATTCAAAAGAAACCCTCTGGGAAAGTTATTACAGTCTAACCCCTTTGGTTTAACCTATCATCAATTTAGTAAATAATGAACCTCTAGGAAATCTCACACAGCCTAACCCCTTTGGTCCCGCATGGCACTATTCATTTACAAATAACCACCTAGGTAGCTCTCACAATCAATACCCCATTGGTCTGGATAGAAAAAATAAAATGTAATGACCCCCTGGAAGCTCTCATAGTCAATTCTCTATGTTCCAACATTCATTTAATAACAACCCTCTGGGTAGCTCTCATGGTCTAACCCCTCTAATCAATTACCACTTGGCAGCTCTCACAGTCAATACCTCTGGGTCAACATAATAACAATTCATACATAAATGACCCTACTTCGGGAAGCTCTCACCGTCAATTCCCCTTGGACAAACTTTCACAATGCGAAACACATGAATCTCATATAATTAGTCAAAATCCATCCTAAACAATATAAGGCATGGAAACAATATATGCCTCATCGACAACCTAATATGAACAGCCATAAACATTCAATTATGGGAAAATACCCGTGGGGTGTCCCATAATAAGGTATTAAACATTATGCATAAGCAATTACCCTTTCTCAAACAAACAAACCATAACAAGTATTAAACAGGGTTAAATTCCCAAAACATGCAATACCCCAACATGGTTATTTGGAACATTATGCATATATAATCCAAAGAAAATCAAAGAAATACATAAACCACCTACCTTGATGTTGTACAATGAACACTCATGAACGTCGGCCCTTGAATTGGCCTAGAATGACGTAGATCTATAAAAAGGTTAAAATTGTTCAACCTTGAATAAACCATGAGAGAAGAGGGATTAGGGAGAGAGGCTCTAGGGAAAGAGATAACTCAATGGTTGGAATCCAATGCACCTGGTGGTGTCTCAATCGGATCTCATATGGAGAATCGGGAGGGGCTCAAAGTTCATCGGTCATTCTATGCCGTTCTTGTACAAACCAAGGTTAGAGGAAGGGTGTTCTGGACGTGAGACGTGACCTCGATCTGATATATCAATTAAAAAGAAAAGTACACAGTGTGTTAATTTAATGTACACTTCATTTACTAGCCTCAATCGAACCCCATTTTAGGTAGTCTTTCAAGTCACCCACATAGCCCTGTACTCGTCCATTACATAGCCAGTACACAGCTACACACGGAAACTAGGTACACGATGTGTACTCAAAAGTACACGGCGTGTACTTAGAAAATTTCTCAATTCTTCCCTTTTTCTCAAAAACAACCCAAATTCAAGATACATACCTAAAATGAAGATCTAAGATATTATAAACTCCCCCCTTAAAGTAATTAATCCCTGAATTTCCCTTCTAAGGGTGGTGAAGAAGAAACTCCAAACAACTCTAGCCATTGTGACCATACGTCAGCCTCCCTCTCCTAAGTCTCGTTCTGTACTCACTCGTGCTACCATAGCACCCATACTATAAGAATAGACCATCCACAGAGAACCTTCATGCTGAAATCCACAATCTGAATAGGGTGCTCCTCGAAGGATTCATCCACCTCCAACTCAACCTCCTCGGGTTGAAAAAAATGAGACAGGTCTGAAAAGTAACTTCATAGCTGAGAAACATGAAAGAATTCATGCATAGCCTAGTATCTTTAAGGTAACTGCAATAAATAGGAAACTAGCCCGACTCTCTCTAAAAACTAAAATGATCCGACGTATCTCGGTGAAAGTTTTCCTTGTCTCTTAATCCTCCTATGTCCCAACCTCAATGTGACACATAAGAAAACTTGATCTCTGACCTCGAACTCTAGAGGTCGTCTCTATCGATCAGCATAATATTTCTATTAAGACTGTGCAGTATTCATCCTCTTCTGAATTAAATCCACCTGCTCAGTGGTCTCCTGGATAAGATGAGGTCCCAGAATAGTTGTCTCTCCTACCTCCAGCCAATATAGGGGTGATCAGTATGGCCTACCATACAAAGCCTCATAAGGTGTCATCTGAATCGTCACCTGAAAACTGTTATTGTAGACAAACTCCACTAGGGGTATGTTTCTTTTCCAAGAACCTATGAAATCCAGGTCGCATGCTCGAAGCATGTCCTCCAAGACCTAAATTGTATGCTCGGACTGGCTATTTGTTTGGGGATGGTAAGCTGTACTCAGAAGTACTTGTGTACCCAAAGCCCTTTATAGTCCCTTCCAGACATGAGAAGTAAACTGGGTGTCCCTGTTTGAAACAATAGAGTGTGGAACCCCATGAAAACGTACAATCTCTCAAATGTAAAACCTTCCAAGATCATCAACACTGAAGTTCTCCTTGATCGGCAAGAAATGTGCAACCTTCGTGAGTCTTTCAACAACAACCCAAACCGCATCATTCCCTCGAGGCGTCCTCAGTAAACCCATCATGAAATCCATCATGAAATCATTTCATTTTCACTCGGGAATAGGTAACTACTATAAAATCCCTATTGGTTGCTGATGCTCTGCCTTCACTTGATGACAGGTGAAACATCTCATAAAAAACCAGCTACATCCCTCTTCATACCTAGCCACCAATACTGATGGTGTAGATCTCGATACATCTTGGTGACAGCAGGATGAACTGCCCAAACTGAGGAATGAAAATATTGCATCAACTCCTCACATATGTTTGCTGACACCCATACGCATCCATGAAAATGCAAGACCTCATCCTCACCTATAGTCCACCCAGGAGTAGGGTCATCTCCTAACACACTCTCTCGTAGGAATAGGCCTTTGGAATATGATAGCTTCCTCATTCTCACTAAATATAGTATAATATAGGTAACATATATAGAAGAAATAAATGTTTGCCCCTGTCTATTGTGAACCTAAAAATTCATCTCAGAGAACAGATCCATAAGTTTCCACTCACTGTTGGCCTCTCGAACTGCATGTATCTGAGTCCTCTTGATCAATGCATTGTCCACTACATTACCTTTCCCAAGTGTGTAGGCAAGATCAAAGTCAAAACATTGAAGGTACTCAACCCATATTCGCCATCTCAAATTAAGACCACACTGAGTAAAGATATACTTGAGACTTTTGTGGTCAGTGTATACCACAAAATACTCTCCCAAAATATAGTGTCTCCAACAGCGTAAAGCATGCACAACTGTAGCTAACTCAAGATCGTGCGTTGAGTAGTTCCTCTCATGTGGCCTCAACTGCCGAGACCTGTACACAATGACTACTTACCCTTGCATAAGTACTGCCCCCATCTTGATACCTGATGCATCGCAGTAAACAGTGTAGCTCTTTCCCAGCTTTGGAAAAATTAGTATCGGTGCTGAAGTCAATCTTCCTTTAACCTCCTAAAAGAATGAATCGCAGGAATCTGTACACAAGTAATTCTTACCCTTCTTAGTTAGGCCCATCAGTGGCGCTGCTAAGCATGAGAAGTCCTATATAACGCGCCTTTAGTAACCAGCCAGCCCTAGAAAACTCTGTGCCTCAAATACATTCTTTGGCTGCTCCCAAGAAACTACTTCTCTCACTTTCTCTGGTTCTACTAATACTCATGTCTCCATGATAATGTGACCCAAGAAGTGAATATGGTCCATCCAAAAGTGTAATTTTGAGAGCTTAGAATATAACTGATGCTCTCTCAGTGTACTCAATATAATCTCAAGATGGATGGAATGGCCATGTCGAGTGTGAGAGTACACCAAGATATCATCCATGAAGACTACCACAAAAGAATCCAAGTAAGGATGGAACACTCAGTTCATCAGTACCATGAAAACTGTCGATGCGTTCATGATACCGAACGACATAACCAAATACTCATATAGACCATACCTACTCCAAAAGGCTATAATAGGTATATCTGATAGTCTAACGCGCAACTGATGATAACTGGATCTCAAGTCAATATTTGAGAACAATTAGGCTCCTCGAATATGATCAAAGAGATCATCAATCCTTAGTAAGGGATATCGCTTCTTGACCGTCAACTGGTTCAACTTCTGATAATCCACACAAATTCTGAGGGTACCGTCCGCCTTCTTTGCAAAAAGAATAGGCGAACCCCAAGGATAAGTACTAGGTTGGATGAAACCCTTTTCCTAAAACTCCTCCAACTACTTCTTGAGCTCCTATAAATTAGGTATATCCATATTATAAGGAGTAATGGACACCAGTGTCACTCCTAGAACAAGATCAATAGAGAAATATACCTCTAGCTCCAGAGGTAAACCTGAAAAGTCATCCGGAAAGACATATATGAAATGATCCACCACTAGAGTAAATTCCTTCTGTGAAATCCCCTGGTTATCCAGATATAAACTAGAAATATGGGATGTAATTCCTCCCAACCCATGATTCTTGGGTCCATCTCTGCTCGCTTTTACATCCCATTCTCCCTTGTGTAGAAAAGACCCACCCACTAGTGATGTGAAACTCACCCTACGGCAATAGCAGTCAACAAAGGCTCAAAAGGAGACTAAATAGTCTATTCCAAGAATGAAATCGAATCCAATAATCTGTAAGTCATAGAGTTCCCATAATAAGTGACACCCACAAACTTCAAGAGGGAACTCCTTGTATTGACGTACACTAGCCATTCTAATCCCCAACAGAGTGTCTAGCGTCATAATATCCTCAGAAGAAAAGATGAAGAGCCCAAGGCTCTCCATAATGACAACAGATATAAAACTATGGGAATCCCTTTATCAAAAAGAGAAGAAGATAAAAATGGGGCAACTAGAATCGTAACTCTAACCGTAGAGGGTCTGGGATCATACTCTTGCTGGGTCTGCTCCACTACAAAAGTATGACCTATACCACAGCCCTGCAACCCTGCCTGACTACCCTGAGCTAATCCACCCTACTATCGCTGAAAACTTGTAGCCTGACTACCATGGCCATGACCTCCTCCTCGGCCTGAATGGCCTGAAGAAATCCAATTCCCTGACTGATGAGAAACTGGTGGTCTTACTGCTGAATGTGGAGTCATAACAAAACCCTAGTCACTCGCTGCTGGTGAGAACACCCAACAAAAATGCTGAAGGTGACCCATCTTACCGCAAGACCGGAACTCAACTGGGTACTTCGGGAAATGTGGTCTTGTATGTCTACTCTTCCCACACTGGTAGCATACTACCTGTCTACCTAAAGAAACGTCACGTGAAAGTTCCCTGCGGCACTTCCTACTATCTGTCGAAGGAGTACCAACCCTGGATGTTGAACCGCCCTAGCTTGCAGCTCCCAACTCCCTTAGATTATGCTCGGTAATCAGTGCATGGTTCACTATATCCATCATCAAAGTCAGCCTGAAAACATTCACCTATGATCAGATGTCATACCTAAGACCATCCTCAAGTTTCCTAGCCAAAGATAACTCATCACCTCCCAGAACAGGTGCGAAGCACTGAAGCTCTGTAAAATGAGAAGAGTAATCCATCATTGAAAGAGCGCTCTACTCTAAGTGCATGAACTCTTAGGCTTGATCGTCCCTCAACATCTTGAGGTAGAAGTAGTCATAGAAGGTCCTCTGGAACTCTTCCCAATCCATATCCCGATGACATCATGTATGTGAGATAACATCCCACCGTCTCTTGGAAGAATCACGTAGCATGTACATCGTGAGATTCACCCTCCTCTCCAGAGGCATCTCCAGATGCTCAAAGATAGCAAGCATGGCCTCCAATTATGAATCTGCAGCCTGTGGTCATCCACCCCCTAAAAGGGTGGGAGGATGCTGCTATTGTAACACCCACTTTAACTCTGCCATAGTCGAGGCAGGATGTGGTGTCCCCTGAAAGGTCTGCATCATCCTCATAAAGCCTTCACATAATTTTGCATCAACACCTATGTTTAGTATAATAGATAGTGCCAAGATGGGTATGATGGGAGGATCTGCTGGTAGTCCCTGATCTATCCTTTCCGGTGTCTGATCATCGCCCTACACATGGCGTACAACCGGAGGATGTCTTGGTGGCATGACTCTGAAAGGTCAAGCGCACACCTTAGTTCAAGATTATTAAGGACAACAACTTAGAAGTGCAAGAAATGAATTGAATAATAAACATTCAAGTTTTACAAAATAGGGTTACACGGCGTGTATAACCCTTACAGGCATGTTCCCTTAAGATTTTAACATGGCGTGTACCTCTTCCAAACCTGGTCGTGTAACACCCATACACATGGAATGTTCCTACTAAGACATGGCATGTACTTGAATCTTCCCTCCTATCCAAGTACTTCTACATGGCTAGAACTACACGGTTCTCTCTCGGGTAACACTACATGACGTGTTCACCCAACACATTGTGTGTACTACTTAAGTTTCATCCACCTATGACATTGGTCACACGTTCAGATACACGATCTAATCTACATGGCGTACATAAACGAGACATAGCGTGTACAACCTAAGTTTCATCCACCTGTGTCGTTGGTCACATGGCTGGATACATAGTTTTTTACAACACGGTGTACAATTTAGACATAGTGTGTTCTACCAAAATTTTCCCAACCCTATGTCTCTGCTCACACAATTAGTCACACGGTCAAGTACTACATGGAATTTATTTCCATTACATAGCATGTACTTAAGAAAAATTGTTTCTTCCAGAATAGAAGAACACACGGCGTGTGTTCATAACATCACACGCTCTGTTTTCTGGTTCTATGGACACTAAGCCTCTGACACTTCTCCAGAACCCTTAAAAACAAAAAAAAATTGTCCAAGGCATGACAAATTCTGACCCTTGAGATCCCATAATCCCACAAATCAAAGTTTGGAATCCTTATTCATATCATAACTTGACAAAATTCAATTAAAGTTCAAACATGATCCACCAAATTCTGATCCAAGAGGGCCCATAACACCTTAGGGACCAAAGTTTGGCATCCATCCAAATGAAAATTTAAATATTCCAATACCCTATCAAAATAGTAGGTATCCTATCATGAAATCTATCACAACAGCTTGCATATCTAGCACAACATCTATCACAACAACATGCAATCAGTAATGCACCCTAAATGACATGACAATAATGCATGACATGTGATCTCTAGCAAGTAACTATATGATGAATGAGATGGAATACCCTCATCTCATCAGGTTTCAACAGAAATAGAACCTCGATAATATCAATGATGACATCACAAAACAAGTGAATCGCCCAATGGTGAAATCAAATCAACTGTAAAAATTGCAAAACTAGAAAAATTGCAATATTTGAAGTAACTTGGCTTTTCCCTGTACATGGGTTAGCTACTCCCAGGAACAACTTATTACCAACTACCTATTCCTTATTATCCCTATCTATAGGCTCCAAATAGTAAGACAAAGTAGAAAATAAACCTTCTGATACCACTTTGTAACATCTTGGTTCTGGGAGCCACCCAAAGGTGCCCCAAACCCGATTGGTCACATGAACTCAAGCGCATTTCCCCATATTTGAGAGCCTTACAACTAGAAGTGAGGGATAAGGTAAGACATTGGGGAAACTAAACCCTAATTGGTATAGTATACACAGTGGAATATAAATATAAAACAATAGCGAAAGTAGTAATGCCATACAACAAAAGTAAACAGTGGAAGACTGATAGTAAATAAACAACTGGAGCACATATATAAATGATGCATGTCACATATATCTAGAAAAGCATCCAAACAAGTCACAATGATAGAAATACAATACTAAAACAAAGTACAAAAGAAAACAAGTAAACTCCAGTAGCATCGCAAGCCTCAGCTTGGTCTCATGCTCTTCATCTCCAACAGCATTCAAGTACCTGATGAAGAAGGACTATTTCCCTTATCTATACCTGCAACCATATAATCTATTTAGGTCCAAAAGCATGACCCAAACAGGGTGTGAGACGAATCCCAGTAGGAAACCACCAAAAGATCTGTGTCTAATAGTCAGTGAATATATATAGCAGGCAATATGCAGAAATGAAACAGTAAACTAGGAAGTACTCAAAAGTAAACAATCCTATAGTTTTCAATTACATTCATTTTGATTTGTAAATTATTCAAACCATTGAATAATGAATCTCAAGTATCTAGACTAAGCTCTGTATCCCTCTGTGTAATAGTAACAAAAGACATCTCAGAAGACCATCCAAACAACCAAGTAAGACCGAGTCCAAGTTTGTGCTTTGGCTTGGCAGACTTGTCACAATCATTCAATTATTCAAAAGCAACCCTCTAGGAAGTTTCTCACAGTCTAACCCCTCTGGTTTAACCTATCATCAATTCAGTAAATAATAACCCTCTAGGAAAGATCACACATTATAACCCCTTTGGTCCCACATGGCACTAATCATTTACAAACGACCACCTGGGTAGCTCTCACAGTCAATACCCCTTTGATCTACATAGCAACAATAAAATATAATTAACCCCTAGAAGTTCTCACAATCAATTCCCTATTGTCTAACATTTATTTAATAATGAACCTCTGGGTAGCTCTCATGGTATAACCCCTCTGGTCAATAACCACCCGGCAGCTCTCACAGTCAATACCTCTAGGTCAACATAATAACAATTCATACATAAATAAACCTACTTTGAGAAGATCTCGCAGTCAATTCCCCTTGGTCAAACTTTCACAATGCGAAACACATGCATCTCATATAATCAATAAAACTCCATCCTAAACAATACAAGGCATGAAAACAAGATATGCCACATCGGCAAACTAGGTCGAACAGCTATAAACAGTCAATCAAGGGAACGCACCCATGGGGTATCCCATAACAAGGTATAAAACCTTATGCATAAGCAATTACCCTTTCTAAAACAAACAAACCATAACAAGTATTAAAAATGTCACGACCCGTCCTCGAGGCCCGTGCCGTGACTACCCCAAGCCCGCCTTCCATAGGCCAGGGGCTGGCGACTAGCACCAAGGCGTAAATCCCAGCAAAAAGGGAAGGCATTGCCTTTGAAAAGTAAACAAGCACCACAGAGTAAGCAAGCGAAAAAGTAAACACTAAGTAAAAACTGTACAAGCTGTGATGAAAGTAAAAGGGGCCGGAAATACAAGCCCAACTGTAAAGTACAACTGAAAGGAAAAACAGCAACTGAAAGGAAAAACTGCAGCGTCGAGCCGTCCTCTGGAAGTCCCACCTGAAGGGTGGGTACAGATAGCTCCAATGCTCCTCGGGTCCCGCCGTCCGCTCCGAGCACGTCTCACCCAGTGGTCCACCTCCAGGTACTGTCCTGCTCCGCACGCCTCCTCCACGATCAGCGCTGTCCGTCTTCTGCAACCAACACCACGAAGTGCGGGCATAGCCCGTGCAGGGGTGAGTATAAGCTACTCAGTAGGGACCCCGAGACCCCCTAAGGTCTCCCGAAATCCACAAAGGATAATCCACAAAGGAAAGATACAATCACGAAGTAACATCTGACACGGCTTAGGTATATGCCCATACATATACCTAAGTCATCAATTTCCCGATCGGCTCCAACGTCCGAGCCCTAGCACAACCCAGTCCACACAGGAAAGCAAAACGCATACCCACGCAGGATAGAACAACACAATCCACAAAGGAGAGTAAACAATAAATCCACACAGGATAGTTCAACACAATCCACAAAGGAGAGAAACACAAGATTCAGCTCACACAGGATTTTCATTATCAAAAACGTAGCTGCTGAAGAGCCCCATCCCTGAAGTGTACAGTGGTCCTGTCACGACTCCGAGGTACTTCTCACTAACCTAAGACTGCTGAGGTACTCCTCCTGTCGAGTACCGCGGGTCTGCTGTCAACTACCGGGCGCTCCGTCCGCTGAGGGTCTGCTGCCAAATACCGGGCGCTCACCCAAATAGCCTACAGAGGTACTCCTCCAGTCGAGTATCGCGGGTCTGCTGCCAACTACCAGGCGCTCCGTCCGCCGTGGGTCTGCCGCCAAATACCGGGCGCTCCGTCCACTGGGCTAGTCGACTCACTCCAAGTCGAGTCGGTCGAGCAGTCTTCAGGTCTCAGCCGGCTACACGGTCTCCGTACTCCGTACGCTCGTCTCCAGTATCGCGGGTCTACCGCTACAACCAAGTGCACCACCTCTATCGAGTAAAACAGAAGACTCAGCTCACACAGGTATACTTCTTCGGATGATAATAAAGATGATCACTGAACCATCTAAGACGTCGGACCCACGAAGGATCGATAGGTACTAACCTCGCAGTGACCCACACAGGATCGGACCCACACAGGATCGGGCCCACGCAGGACCTGTAGGAGTTGGCTCACACAGAACCGCTGAGTGATGACCCACACAGGATCGGACCCACACAGGATCGGGCCCACATAGGACCGGGCCCACGCAGGACCTGTAGCACTGATCCGCGTAGGATCGCTGAGTGCAGTAGTCGTCGCAGTCCGCTGAGGATCTCTGCACAGTCGTCGCCGCAGTCCACTGAGGATCTCTGCACGGTCGTCGTCGGAGTCCACGGAGGATCTCTGCACAGTCGTCGCCGCAGTCCACTGAGGATCTCTGCACGGTCGTCACTGTCGAAGTAGCAGTCGCAGCCAGCCTAGGGTTCCCGCACACAGCAAGCTCGTTCGGGAGGGTCCGCTCCACGAGCCGAGAGGCTGATACATCAACTGACACAAAGTCCGAAGTTGATGTATCCAAAAGTTCCGTATCGTCAACAGGAACTCAACGTCGCAGACGGCGCGTCAATCGGACGCCCGGTCTGAGAGATATTGGCATTTTCGTCCCAGGGGCCCGGTTGGTTTTTAAGGCAAAACCAACCCGACCGCACTCCACCTGCGTCCAAACCTCGGGCGGAGTATGCCAAAAGATCCGTCTCACTTAGAGGAATTCAACAAAGCTGACGGCACGTCAATCGGACGTCCGTAGCTCAAGATATGAGCGTTTCCGCTCCGAGGGCCCGGTTGGTCTCGTGTACGAACCAACCCGGCCGAACTCAAAGTATTTCGAAACCTTGAGTGCGATATACCGAAACGACCGTCTCGATCCAAGGATCGCGTTGCCGCTGACGGCGAGTCGTTTGGAGGCACGAAGCTCATGTTACGGGCGTTTGAACGAAAACGTCCGAAGAAGGGGGGTACGGGCCCGGGCCGACCCGGCCCGACCCCCCCCCCCCCCCCCCCTCCCTGGGTCGGCCCGAACCGGGTCGAACCGAACCGGGTCCGACCCGGTTGACCCGGCCCGGCCCGGCCAGCCCGGCTCGACCGGCTCGGCTCGGCCGAGGGGCGCGGTTGGAAGCCGCGGGCGCAACCCGCGGTCGAGGGAGCCGCGGCCCGCGTGCGCCGCGCGGGTCGTCAGCGGACGCGGCGCATTGCCGCGTCCCGACCGGAAGAACCGGACCCGCGGACCGCGGGTCCGCTGGCCGCCGCCGCGGCTCAGCCGCCGGCGGCCCGTGCCGCCGGCAACTTCCGCGGGCCGCCGGCGTCGCTCCGGTGGCCCGTTTTCCTTCCCGTCTGCGCCGTTGCTCCTCCCGGGATCCGTTCTTTACTGCGGGATCGTCAAACGTCCGCTACGGCACGTTCCGTCGTCGACCGTCAAATCCGCGCAAAACGAAGAACGACGGAGGGTCGTCGGGCCGTGTTCGTTTGGCCCGCACCCTCCGCGTTAGAGATAAACAACCGGGAGAAAATTTAATAGAACGTTCAACACATGAACCAACAATTTTAATAAAATAAAATTGTTTATTTGATTCCGGTTCTTTAATTTTTAAAGAATGCTCACGGGAATAACAAAGAGGGGTATTCCAAAATTTTAAAATCCCTACCTCGTCGATCGTCGCGCGCGGGCGTTCTTCGCGGAAAGGATCGTCGCGGGGGGGCGTCGCGTCGTCGCGGTATCCGGCGTTGAGTCGGCGAGCTCAACGAACCAAGAACAACAGATTTAAATTATTAATATTTAAATCTGTGTTTCGTTTAAAACCAAAAGAAAAGAACTTGAGAGGAAACCCGAAATCACTCACCTCAAATGGTCGGTGATCGGAGATCGGAGATCGGAGATCGGAGATCGGAAGAACGTCTCGGACGAAGGCGTCGTCGATTTCCGGGTTCGGCGTTCTTCGCGTTCTTCGCGTTCTTCGCGTTCTTCGCGTTCTTCACGAGGGAGAAGAAGTTACGAGGGTTCTCTCAAATCTTCTCAAACGTAAAATAACCATAGGTTGAGCGTTGGCCTTATTTTATTATTACGCCAACGAATTTGAAAAACTGGTTAAGAAACGATCCATCAATTCGTTGAATTAATTCAACGAAAGAAACGACCCATTTAATTCACGAAAGAAACAGCCCATTTAATTCACGAAATAAACCGCCCAATTAAATGGTCTGTTAAGAATTTAGAAAACGCGTCGGTTGACTTCATTAAGACGGGTTTTCACGGGTGCGTTTCTTAGCGGAAAGAAACGGCGGGGCTCGTGCGGGCCCCACCTCACAAATATCCTACCAAGGGGGTAGGATATTTCTGGATAGCATCCTATCCAGTTCAACTCAGTTCAAGCCGCCTTTAAGTGGCTTCAAGTGGCTTCCAAGTGGCTTAAGTGAAATAAAATAAAGTTGTCGCAAAATTATTTTATTTCTTAACTTTAAGCCCGAAAATTAAAAACCACACCCGAGCAAACGCAACTCCGGAAGAGGCGTTTCTAAGCGAATACCGGCGCTGCGATTTCATCGGTGCCCTCAGAATTCGATTCCGGGCACCGGTTTCAAAGTTAGAAAAACCCGCTCGTCCGTTCACTGAACATACCCGAGCCAAACTTCGAAAAATGATTCCGGGCACACCGGGCCTCGGAATCAGGTGCCGTCAGAAACTGCGCTCTTGTAAAATTACAAAGAAAATTAAGAAGAAAAAAAAATTTCCTTGAAATTTACGGGTCTTTACATTACTCCCACCTCAGGACTTTACGTCCTCGTAAAGATACATCAAAAACTAGGGAAACAAATGTGGGTACTGAGCACGCATCTGAGCCTCCCTCTCCCAAGTGCTCTCCTGGAGGTTCTCGTGCCGCCATCTGATGCGCACAAGAGGGATCGATCACCCACGTAGGACCCGCTCCTGTCGATCCTTTATCTCCACTGGGACCTCCGCAAAAGTTGCTCCATCATCCACGTCTAGCTCCCCATAGTCAATGATGTGTGTCGGGTCGTGCACGTATCTCCTCAGCTGGGATACGTGGAAGACGTCGTGCACCCGGTGCAACTGAGGTGGCAGAGCCAGACGATAAGCCACCTCGCCAACCCTGCTGAGGACCTGGAAGGGTCCGATGA
Organism: Viscum album; assembly: GCA_963277665.1. NCBI lineage: Eukaryota > Viridiplantae > Streptophyta > Magnoliopsida > Santalales > Viscaceae > Viscum > Viscum album. Next base: position 484,146,354 of record OY728139.1, read on the forward strand.
AGTGTGGAGACAACTTGCCGCCTCGGCCCAATCTCCTCAAACCACGTCGAGGTGAGACCCGCAAGAAGACATGGTCGCCACCCTCGAACTCTAGTGGCCTCCGCCTCCTGTCAGCATATGACTTCGGCCGGCTCTGTGCTGTCCTCATCCGCTCCTGGATGACCTGGACCTTCTCTGACGTGGCCCGGACCATCTCTGGTCCCACAAGAGCTGCAAGATTTCTTCTTTGCCGATAAGAGAAACCTGGTCTCATCCCCTGGATGAACCACATTCTTTGCCTAAAACAGTCAATCCTAACATGGATGATACTAATCCATACCAAGGATGACGTCGTAAGGCCTCGACGCTACTACTAAGAGATCCAACCGTTACTCTCGCCTCCAAGGGTTGAGTCACACTGTCGGCATCAGTGTGTGGTAACTGGTCTCCTCTAGTAGATGTCTCACAAGTGAGGGTCAAGTCAACATCCAAAACTGGAACCTCTTAGTAACATCACGAAAGAGGACAGGAACGAAAATATCACAAAGGTATGCGTCTTTTATTATTGCAGCTCATAATACAAGACGCTACACAAAAGAAACAAGGAACCAGAAGTACAAAGGACGTATCCACTAGTTCTGCTCCTGTCCATCTGCTCCCAGAGCTCCATGATCGAAGGCCTCGGCTGCCTGAAGCTGAGCTCTCGCATGTTCACCTACTCCCTGTGGTCGGGGCGGACCTCCTGGTGGTGGTGGTGGCAGAGCCTCAAAGCGTCGCCCACCTCCTGCTGCGCGGCCAGCTCCTCTGCCTCGTCTGCCTCCTCCCTGCGGACCGCCACGGTCGAACCTCTGCCTCTGCCTGGGAGGTTCTTCACTTAACTGTTGATCATCAGCATGGCGGGTCGGACAGTCACGAGCCATGTGACCAATCCCGCCACAGGAGTAACACTGCCCACTCTCGGCACGCCTGGCTCTGACTCCACCCCGGCTCCCCCGCACAACTGAGCCTGAGTCGTGCAGTCGGCCACCGGTAGGTCTGGTCTGCCTGGAACCCTGAGTCATCCGTCGGCTACCTGCTTTCGATGACTCCGCTATCTGCCGCCCTGCGGCAGGTCTCGCTGTGGACTCAGCCAGGAAGCTCTCGATCAGAAGGGCTCGCTCTAGCACTCCTGTCTGGGTCGGGATGTTAAGAGAGATCAGTGATGCCCTGATCTCATGTCTCAATCCCTTCTCGAAGGTCCGGGCCCGAAATAAGGGGTCTCGTACCATGTCTGTCGAGTACCGAGAAAGGTCGGTGAACCTCGCCGCGTACTGAGCGACCGTCAAGCTGCCCTGCCGCAGCTGAAGAAGCTCCTGGATGCGCACCGCACGGAGGGTGGCCGGGACGAACTCTGAGCAGAAGAGGCTATCGAAGTCCGTCCAGATGAGGGTGGCCTCATCGTGTACCTGGAGCATCAGGCTCCACCATCGTCCGGCTGCTGCGTGCAGTAGGCTCGCCGCGAGGATCACCATGAGGTCTGCTGGTGTCCTCACTAGCCTGAAAACTCGGACGACCGCCTCCAGCCAGTCCTCGGCTGCCTGGGGGTCCGACTCCCCACGGAACCTGGGTGGTCGCTGGTGCTGGAACTCGTGCAGAGCTCCGAGGCATCGTGCGTCGTCAGCTGCCAGTGCTGGAAGCATCGGGGGCTCGGCGGGTAAAGGTACCGCCGGTGCCTCTGCTGTCAACGGGCCCTGTACCGAGGCCTCGTCGCTCGGCGGGCTGTCGTCGCGCTCTACTCTAGGAACCCTAGCTGGCTGCTGTCGTCGTGCCATCCTGAAGAGGAAACAAGTATGCCACGGTCAGAACAGTATACCTGGTGAGCTGACACAAGTAATCACAAAGAAAACTTGAAACACACATGCAATCAATGTTTTCGGGCATTAAGTCGGAAATCAGAAGTCAGGGTCCTGGTGTATGGATACGTCCGTCGCCGCACCAACACTGGACTCTCTGGACTGATAACCACACTCAATACGCTAAACACTATTGCTTCACATAGGAGAAAGATCAGAGTCTGCGGTAGAACCGACCACCTCTGATACCAATTTGTCACGACCCGTCCTCGGGGCCCGTGTCGTGACTACCTCAAGCCCGCCTTCCATAGGCCAGGGGCTGGCGACTAGCACCAAGGCGTAAATCCCAGCAAAAAGGGAAGGCATTGCCTTTGAAAAGTAAACAAGTACCACAGAGTAAGCAAGCGGAAAAGTAAACACTAAGTAAAAACTGTACAAGCTGTGCTGAAAGTAAAAGGGGCCGGAAATACAAGCCCAACTGTAAAGTACAACTAAAAGGAAAAACAGCAACTGAAAGGAAAAACTGCAGCGTCGAGCCGTCCTCTGGAAGTCCCACCTGAAGGGTGGGTACAGATAGCTCCAATGCTCCTCGGGTCCCGCCGTCCGCTCCGAGTACGTCTCACCCAGTGGTCCACCTCCAGGTACTGTCCTGCTCCGCACGCCTCCTCCACAATCAGCGATGTCCGTCGTCTGCAACCAACACCACGAAGTGCGGGCATAGCCCGTGCAGGGGTGAGTATAAGCTACTCAGTAGGGACCCCGAGACCCCCGAAGGTCTCCCGAAATCCACAAAGGATAATCCACAAAGGAAAGATACAATCACGAAGTAACATCTGACACGGCTTAGGTATATGCCCATACATATACCTAAGTCATCAATTTCCCGATCGGCTCCAACGTCCGAGCCCTAGCACAACCCAGTCCACACAGGAAAGCAAAACGCATACCCACGCAGGATAGAACAACACAATCCACAAAGGAGAGTAAACAATAAATCCACACAGGATAGTTCAACACAATCCACAAAGGAGAGAAACACAAGATTCAGCTCACACAGGATTTTCATTATCAAAAACGTAGCTGCTGAAGAGCCCCATCCCTGAAGTGTACAGTGGTCCTGTCACGACTCTGAGGTACTTCTCACTAACCTAAGACTGCTGAGGTACTCCTCCTGTCGAGTACCGCGGGTCTGCTGCCAACTACCGGGCGCTCCGTCTGCTGAGGGTCTGCTACCAAATACCGGGCGCTCACCCAAATAGCCTACAGAGGTACTCCTCCAGTCGAGTACCGCTGGTCTGCTGCCAACTACCAGGCGCTCCGTCCGCCGTGGGTCTGCCGCCAAATACCGGGCGCTCCGTCCACTGGGCTAGTCGACTCACTCCAAGTCGAGTCGGTCGAGCAGTCTTCAGGTCTCAGCCGGCTACACGGTCTCCGTACTCCGTACGCTCGTCTCCAGTATCGCGGGTCTGCCGCTACAACCAAGCGCACCACCTCTATCGAGTAAAACAGAAGACTCAGCTCACACAGGTATACTTCTTCGGATGATAATAAAGATGATCACTGAACCATCTAAGACGTCGGACCCACGAAGGATCGATAGGTACTAACCTCGCAGTGACCCACACAGGATCGGACCCACACAGGATCGGGCCCACGCAGGACCTGTAGGAGTTGGCTCACACAGAACCGCTGAGTGATGACCCACACAGGATCGGACCCACACAGGATCGGGCCCACACAGGACCGGGCCCACGCAGGACCTGTAGCACCGATCCGCGTAGGATCGCTGAGTGCAGTAGTCGTCGCAGTCCGCTGAGGATCTCTGCACAGTCGTCGCCGCAGTCCACTGAGGATCTCTGCACGGTCGTCGTCGGAGTCCACGGAGGATCTCTGCACAGTCGTCGCCGCAGTCCACTGAGGATCTCTGCACGGTCATCGCTGTCGAAGTAGCAGTCGCAGCCAGCCTAGGGTTCCCGCACACAGCAAGCTCGTTCGGGAGGGTCCGCTCCACGAGCCGAGAGGCTGATACATCAACTGACACAAAGTCCGAAGTTGATGTATCCAAAAGTTCCGTATCGTCAACAGGAAACTCAACGTCGCAGACGGCGCGTCAATCGGACGCCCGGTCTGAGAGATATTGGCATTTTCGTCCCAGGGGCCCGGTTGGTTTTTAAGGCAAAACCAACCCGACCGCACTCCACCTGCGTCCAAACCTCGGGCGGAGTATGCCAAAAGATCCGTCTCACTTAGAGGAATTCAACAAAGCTGACGGCACGTCAATCGGACGTCCGTAGCTCAAGATATGAGCGTTTCCGCTCCGAGGGCCCGGTTGGTCTCGTGTACGAACCAACCCGGCCGAACTCAAAGTATTCCGAAACCTTGAGTGCGATATACCGAAACGACCGTCTCGATCCAAGGATCGTGTTGCCGCTGACGGCGAGTCGTTTGGAGGCACGAAGCTCAAGTTACGGGCATTTGAACGAAAACGTCCGAAGAAGGGGGGTACGGGCCCGGGCCGACCCGGCCCGACCCCCCCCCCCCCCCCCGGGTCGGCCCGAACCGGGTCGACCCGAACCGGGTCGACCCGACCCGGTTGACTCGGCCCGGCCCGGCCAGCCCGGCTCGGCCGAGGGGCGCGGGTGGAAGCCGCGGGTGGAAGCCGCGGGCGCAGCCCGCGGTTGAGGGAGCCGCGGCCCGCGTGCGGGTCGTCAGCGGACGCGGCGCATTGCCGCGTCCCGACCGGAAGAACCGGACCCGCGGACCGCGGGTCCGCTGGCCGCCACCGCGGCTCAGCCGCGGCGGCCTGTCCGGCGGCGCGCCGGGGCGCCGCCGCCTCCGGCCGCCGGCGTCGCTCCGGTGGCCCGTTTTCCTTCCCGTCTGCGCCGTTGCTCCTCCCGGGATCCGTTCTTTACTGCGGGATCGTCAAACGTCCGTTGCGGCACGTTCCATCGTCGACCGTCAAATCCGCGCAAAACGAAGAACGGCGGAGGGTCGTCGGGCCGTGTTCGTTTGGCCCGCACCCTCCGCGTTAGAGATAAACAACCGGGAGAAAATTTAATAGAACGTTCAACACATGAACCAACAATTTTAATAAAATAAAATTGTTTCTTTGATTCCGGTTCTTTAATTTTTAAAGAATTCTCACGGGAATAACAAAGAGGGGTATTCCAAAATTTTAAAATCCCTACCTCGTCGATCGTCGCGCGCGGGCGTTCTTCGCGGAAAGGATCGTCGCGGAAGAGAGGGATCGTCGCGTCGTCGCGGGGAGGCGTCGCGTCGTCGCGGAATCCGGCGTTGAGTCGGCGAGCTCAACGAACCAAGAACAACAGATTTAAATTATTAATATTTAAATCTGTGTTTCGTTTAAAACCAAAAGAAAAGAACTTGAGAGGAAACCCGAAATCACTCACCTCAAATGGTCGGTGATCGGAGATCGGAAGAACGTCTCGGACGAAGGCGTCGTCGATTTCCGGGTTCGGCGTTCTTCGCGTTCTTCGCGTTCTTCGCGTTCTTCGCGAGGGAGAAGAAGTTACGAGGGTTCTCTCAAATCTTCTCAAACGTAAAATAACCATAGGTTGAGCGTTGGCCTTATTTTATTATTACGCCAACGAATTTGAAAAACTGGTTAAGAAACGATCCATCAATTCGTTGAATTAATTCAACGAAAGAAACGACCCATTTAATTCACGAAAGAAACAGCCCATTTAATTCACGAAATAAACCGCCCAATTAAATGGTCTGTTAAGAATTTAGAAAACGCGTCGGTTGACTTCATTAAGACGGGTTTTCACGGGTGCGTTTCTTAGCGGAAAGAAACGGCGGGGCTCGTGCGGGCCCCACCTCACAAATATCCTACCAAGGGGGTAGGATATTTCTGGATAGAATCCTATCCAGTTCAACTCAGTTCAATCCGCCTTTAAGTGGCTTCAAGTGGCTTCCAAGTGGCTTAAGTGAAATAAAATAAAGTTGTCGCAAAATTATTTTATTTCTTAACTTTAAGCCCGAAAATTAAAAACCACACCCGAGCAAACGCAACTCCGGAAGAGGCGTTTCTAAGCGAATACCGGCGCTGCGATTTCATCGGTGCCCTCAGAATTCGATTCCGGGCACCGGTTTCAAAGTTAGAAAAACCCGCTCGTCCGTTCACTGAACATACCCGAGCCAAACTTCGAAAAATGATTCCGGGCACACCGGGCCTCGGAATCAGGTGCCGTCAGAAACTGCGCTCTTGTAAAATTACAAAGAAAATTAAGAAGAAGAAAAAATTTCCTTGAAATTTACGGGTCTTTACATTACTCCCACCTCAGGACTTTACGTCCTCGTAAAGATACATCAAAAACTAGGGAAACAAATGTGGGTACTGAGCACGCATCTGAGCCTCCCTCTCCCAAGTGCTCTCCTGGAGGTTCTCGTGCCGCCATCTGATGCGCACAAGAGGGATCGATCACCCACGTAGGACCCGCTCCTGTCGATCCTCTATCTCCACTGGGACCTCCGCAAAAGTTGCTCCATCATCCACGTCTAGCTCCCCATAGTCAATGATGTGTGTCGGGTCGTGCACGTATCTCCTCAGCTGGGATACGTGGAAGACGTCGTGCACCCGGTGCAACTGAGGTGGCAGAGCCAGACGATAAGCCACCTCGCCAACCCTGCTGAGGACCTGGAAGGGTCCGATGAAGTGTGGAGACAACTTGCCGCCTCGGCCCAATCTCCTCAAACCACGTCGAGGTGAGACCCGCAAGAAGACATGGTCGCCACCCTCGAACTCTAGTGGCCTCCGCCTCCTGTCAGCATATGACTTCGGCCGGCTCTGTGCTGTCCTCATCCGCTCCTGGATGACCTGGACCTTCTCTGACGTGGCCCGGACCATCTCTGGTCCCACAAGAGCTGCAAGATTTCTTCTTTGCCGATAAGAGAAACCTGGTCTCATCCCCTGGATGAACCACATTCTTTGCCTAAAACAGTCAATCCTAACATGGATGATACTAATCCATACCAAGGATGACGTCGTAAGGCCTCGACGCTACTACTAAGAGATCCAACCGTTACTCTCGCCTCCAAGGGTTGAGTCACACTGTCGGCATCAGTGTGTGGTAACTGGTCTCCTCTAGTAGATGTCTCATAAGTGAGGGTCAAGTCAACATCCAAAACTGGAACCTCTTAGTAACATCACGAAAGAGGACAGGAACGAAAATATCACAAAGGTATGCGTCTTTTATTATTGCAGCTCATAATACAAGACGCTACACAAAAGCAACAAGGAACCAGAAGTACAAAGGACGTATCCACTAGTTCTGCTCCTGTCCATCTGCTCCCAGAGCTCCATGATCGAAGGCCTCGGCTGCCTGAAGCTGAGCTCTCGCATGTTCACCTACTCCCTATGGTCGGGGCGGACCTCCTGGTGGTGGTGGTGGCAGAGCCTCAAAGCGTCGCCCACCTCCTGCTGCGCGGCCAGCTCCTCTGCCTCGTCTGCCTCCTCCCTGCGGACCGCCACGGTCGAACCTCTGCCTCTGCCTGGGAGGTTCTTCACTTAACTGTTGATCATCAGCATGGCGGGTCGGACAGTCACGAGCCATGTGACCAATCCCGCCACAGGAGTAACACTGCCCACTCTCGGCACGCCTGGCTCTGACTCCACCCCGGCTCCCCCGCACAACTGAGCCTGAGTCGTGCAGTCGGCCACCGGTAGGTCTGGTCTGCCTGGAACCCTGAGTCATCTGTCGGCTACCTGCTTTCGATGACTCCGCTATCTGCCGCCCTGCGGCAGGTCTCGCTGTGGACTCAGCCAGGAAGCTCTCGATCAGAAGGGCTCGCTCTAGCACTCCTGCCTGGGTCAGGATGTTAAGAGAGATCAGTGATGCCCTGATCTCATGTCTCAATCCCTGCTCGAAGGTCCGGGCCCGAAAGAAGGGGTCTCGTACCATGTCTGTCGAGTACCGAGAAAGGTCGGTGAACCTCGCCGCGTACTGAGCGACCGTCAAGCTGCCCTGCCGCAGCTGAAGAAGCTCCTGGATGCGCACCGCACGGAGGGTGGCCGGGACGAACTCTGAGCAGAAGAGGCTATCGAAGTCCGTCCAGATGAGGGTGGCCTCATCGTGTACCTGGAGCATCAGGCTCCACCATCGTCCGGCTGCTGCGTGCAGTAGGCTCGCCGCGAGGATCACCATGAGGTCTGCTGGTGTCCTCACTAGCCTGAAAACTCGGACGACCGCCTCCAGCCAGTCCTCGGCTGCCTGGGGGTCCGACTCCCCACGGAACCTGGGTGGTCGCTGGTGCTGGAACTCGTGCAGAGCTCCGAGGCATCGTGCGTCGTCAGCTGCCAGTGCTGGAAGCATCGGGGGCTCGGCGGGTAAAGGTACCGCCGGTGCCTCTGCTGTCAACGGGCCCTGTACCGAGGCCTCGTCGCTCGGCGGGCTGTCGTCGCGCTCTACTCTAGGAACCCTAGCTGGCTGCTGTCGTCGTGCCATCCTGAAGAGGAAACAAGTATGCCACGGTCAGAACAGTATACCTGGTGAGCTGACACAAGTAATCACAAAGAAAACTTGAAACACACATGCAATCAATGTTTTCGGGCATTAAGTCGGAAATCAGAAGTCAGGTTCCTGGTGTATGGATACGTCGGTCGCCGCACCAACACTGGACTCTCTGGACTGATAACCACACTCAATACGCTAAACACTATTGCTTCACATAGGAGAAAGATCAGAGTCTGCGGTAGAACCGACCACCTCTGATACCAATTTGTCACGACCCGTCCTCGGGGCCCGTGTCGTGACTACCCCAAGCCCGCCTTCCATAGGCCAGGGGCTGGCGACTAGCACCAAGGCGTAAATCCCAGCAAAAAGGGAAGGCATTGCCTTTGAAAAGTAAACAAGCACCACAGAGTAAGCAAGCGGAAAAGTAAACACTAAGTAAAAACTGTACAAGCTGTGCTGAAAGTAAAAGGGGCCGGAAATACAAGCCCAACTGTAAAGTACAACTAAAAGGAAAAACAGCAACTGAAAGGAAAAACTGCAGCGTCGAGCCGTCCTCTGGAAGTCCCACCTGAAGGGTGGGTACAGATAGCTCCAATGCTCCTCGGGTCCCGCCGTCCGCTCCGAGTACGTCTCACCCAGTGGTCCACCTCCAGGTATTGTCCTGCTCCGCACGCCTCCTCCACAATCAGCGCTGTCCGTCGTCTGCAACCAACACCACGAAGTGCGGGCATAGCCCGTGCAGGGGTGAGTATAAGCTACTCAGTAGGGACCCCGAGACCCCCGAAGGTCTCCCGAAATCCACAAAGGATAATCCACAAAGGAAAGATACAATCACGAAGTAACATCTGACACGGCTTAGGTATATGCCCATACATATACCTAAGTCATCAATTTCCCGATCGGCTCCAACGTCCGAGCCCTAGCACAACCCAGTCCACACAGGAAAGCAAAACGCATACCCACGCAGGATAGAACAACACAATCCACAAAGGAGAGTAAACAATAAATCCACACAGGATAGTTCAACACAATCCACAAAGGAGAGAAACACAAGATTCAGCTCACACAGGATTTTCATTATCAAAAACGTAGCTGCTGAAGAGCCCCATCCCTGAAGTGTACAGTGGTCCTGTCACGACTCTGAGGTACTTCTCACTAACCTAAGACTGCTGAGGTACTCCTCCTGTCGAGTACCGCGGGTCTGCTGCCAACTACCGGGCGCTCCGTCTGCTGAGGGTCTGCTACCAAATACCGGGCGCTCACCCAAATAGCCTACAGAGGTACTCCTCCAGTCGAGTACCGCTGGTCTGCTGCCAACTACCAGGCGCTCCGTCCGCCGTGGGTCTGCCGCCAAATACCGGGCGCTCCGTCCACTGGGCTAGTCGACTCACTCCAAGTCGAGTCGGTCGAGCAGTCTTCAGGTCTCAGCCGGCTACACGGTCTCCGTACTCCGTACGCTCGTCTCCAGTATCGCGGGTCTGCCGCTACAACCAAGCGCACCACCTCTATCGAGTAAAACAGAAGACTCAGCTCACACAGGTATACTTCTTCGGATGATAATAAAGATGATCACTGAACCATCTAAGACGTCGGACCCACGAAGGATCGATAGGTACTAACCTCGCAGTGACCCACACAGGATCGGACCCACACAGGATCGGGCCCACGCAGGACCTGTAGGAGTTGGCTCACACAGAACCGCTGAGTGATGACCCACACAGGATCGGACCCACACAGGATCGGGCCCACACAGGACCGGGCCCACGCAGGACCTGTAGCACTGATCCGCGTAGGATCGCTGAGTGCAGTAGTCGTCGCAGTCCGCTGAGGATCTCTGCACAGTCGTCGCCGCAGTCCACTGAGGATCTCTGCACGGTCGTCGTCGGAGTCCACGGAGGATCTCTGCACAGTCGTCGCCGCAGTCCACTGAGGATCTCTGCACGGTCATCGCTGTCGAAGTAGCAGTCGCAGCCAGCCTAGGGTTCCCGCACACAGCAAGCTCGTTCGGGAGGGTCCGCTCCACGAGCCGAGAGGCTGATACATCAACTGACACAAAGTCCGAAGTTGATGTATCCAAAAGTTCCGTATCGTCAACAGGAACTCAACGTCGCAGACGGCGCGTCAATCGGACGCCCGGTCTGAGAGATATTGGCATTTTCGTCCCAGGGGCCCGGTTGGTTTTTAAGGCAAAACCAACCCGACCGCACTCCACCTGCGTCCAAACCTCGGGCGGAGTATGCCAAAAGATCCGTCTCACTTAGAGGAATTCAACAAAGCTGACGGCACGTCAATCGGACGTCCGTAGCTCAAGATATGAGCGTTTCCGCTCCGAGGGCCCGGTTGGTCTCGTGTACGAACCAACCCGGCCGAACTCAAAGTATTCTGAAACCTTGATGCAATATACCGAAACGACCGTCTCGATCCAAGGATCGCGTTGCCGCTGACGGCGAGTCGTTTGGAGGCACGAAGCTCAAGTTACGGGCATTTGAACGAAAACGTCCGAAGAAGGGGGGTACGGGCCCGGGCCGACCCGGCCCGACCCCCCCCCCCCCCGGGTCGGCCCGAACCGGGTCGACCCGACCCGGTTGACCCGGCCCGGCCCGGCCAGCCCGGCTCGGCCGAGGGGCGCGGGTGGAAGCCGCGGGCGCAGCCCGCGGTTGAGGGAGCCGCGGCCCGCGTGCGAGTCGTCAGCGGACGCGGCGCATTGCCGCGTCCCGACCGGAAGAACCGGACCCGCGGACCGCGGGTCCGCTGGCCGCCACCGCGGCTCAGCCGCGGCGGCCTGTCCGGCGGCGCGCCGGGGCGCCGCCGCCTCCGGCCGCCGGCGTCGCTCCGGTGGCCCGTTTTCCTTCCCGTCTGCGCCGTTGCTCCTCCCGGGATCCGTTCTTTACTGCGGGATCGTCAAACGTCCGTTGCGGCACGTTCCATCGTCGACCGTCAAATCCGCGCAAAACGAAGAACGGCGGAGGGTCGTCGGGCCGTGTTCGTTTGGCCCGCACCCTCCGCGTTAGAGATAAACAACCGGGAGAAAATTTAATAGAACGTTCAACACATGAACCAACAATTTTAATAAAATAAAATTGTTTCTTTGATTCCGGTTCTTTAATTTTTAAAGAATTCTCACGGGAATAACAAAGAGGGGTATTCCAAAATTTTAAAATCCCTACCTCGTCGATCGTCGCGCGCGGGCGTTCTTCGCGGAAAGGATCGTCGCGGAAGAGAGGGATCGTCGCGTCGTCGCGGGGAGGCGTCGCGTCGTCGCGGAATCCGGCGTTGAGTCGGCGAGCTCAACGAACCAAGAACAACAGATTTAAATTATTAATATTTAAATCTGTGTTTCGTTTAAAACCAAAAGAAAAGAACTTGAGAGGAAACCCGAAATCACTCACCTCAAATGGTCGGTGATCGGAGATCGGAGATCGGAGATCGGAAGAACGTCTCGGATGAAGGCGTCGTCGATTTCCGGGTTCGGCGTTCTTCGCGTTCTTCGCGTTCTTCGCGTTCTTCGCGAGGGAGAAGAAGTTACGAGGGTTCTCTCAAATCTTCTCAAACGTAAAATAACCATAGGTTGAGCGTTGGCCTTATTTTATTATTACGCCAACGAATTTGAAAAACTGGTTAAGAAACGATCCATCAATTCGTTGAATTAATTCAACGAAAGAAACGACCCATTTAATTCACGAAAGAAACAGCCCATTTAATTCACGAAGTAAACCGCCCAATTAAATGGTCTGTTAAGAATTTAGAAAACGCGTCGGTTGACTTCATTAAGACGGGTTTTCACGGGTGCGTTTCTTAGCGGAAAGAAACGGCGGGGTTCGTGCGGGCCCCACCTCACAAATATCCTACCAAGGGGGTAGGATATTTCTGGATAGCATCCTATCCAGTTCAACTCAGTTCAAGTCGCCTTTAAGTGGCTTCAAGTGGCTTCCAAGTGGCTTAAGTGAAATAAAATAAAGTTGTCGCAAAATTATTTTATTTCTTAACTTTAAGCCCGAAAATTAAAAACCACACCCGAGCAAACGCAACTCCGGAAGAGGCGTTTCTAAGCGAATACCGGCGCTGCGATTTCATCGGTGCCCTCAGAATTCGATTCCGGGCACCGGTTTCAAAGTTAGAAAAACCCGCTCGTCCGTTCACTGAACGTACCCGAGCCAAACTTCGGAAAATGATTCCGGGCACACCGGGCCTCGGAATCAGGTGCCGTCAGAAACTGCGCTCTTGTAAAATTCCAAAGAAAATTAAGAAGAAAAAAAATTCCTTGAAATTTACGGGTCTTTACAAAAAAGGGTTAAATTTCCAAAACACACAATACCCCAACATGGGTATTCGGCACGTTATGCATATATAATCCAAAGACAATCAAAGAAATGCACAAACCACCTACCTTGATGTTGTACAATGAACACTCTTGAATGTCGGCCCTTGAATCGGACTAGAACGGCGTAGATCTATAAAAAGGTTAAAATCATTCAACCTTTAATAACCCACAAGCGAAGAGGAATTAGGGAGAGAGGATCTAGGGAAAGAGAGAACTCAACAGTTGGAATCCAATGCACCCGATGGCGTCTCAATCGGAGCTCGGACGGAGAACTGAGAGGGGCTCGAAGTTCGTCGTCTATTCTGCGACGCTCTTGTGTGAACCAAGGTTAGAAGAAGGGTGTTCTGGACGTGAGACGGGACCCCGCTCCGATATATCGATTAAAAAGAAAAGTACATTGTGTGTTCATTTAATGTACACACCGTGTACTAGCCTCAACCGGCCCCCACTTTAGGTGGTCTACCAGGTCACCCACACAGCCATGTACTCAGTCGTTACACAGCCAGTACATGGCTACATGCGGCAACTGGGTATATAGTGTGTACTCAAAAGTACACGACATGTACTTAGAAAATTTCTCAATTCTTCCTTTTTCCTCAAAAACAACCCGAATTCATGATCCATACCTGAAATGAAGATTTAGGTTCTTACAAAAACCAAAACTCATCTCTTTATAAAACCAAAACAACTTTGTACAGCCATAAAAGGACACCAAAATATCACATTGCATTCTTCCCATACTTTAATAAATTCAAACAAGTTATTTTATATCACATTTAGCACACAAAGGCCAACCAGACACTTTTCCGAAGACTAGGCATGCAACATTTAGCAAAATAACTTCTATTTAACACCTAAAGGGGTAAAAACCTAAATTTGTATGCCAAAAATTTATTAAAGTAGTTAAAACAGGTCATGAACATCACAATCCATATGCAAAAACCAACATAACATTTATTTGAACAAGTGGTGTGCACTTTTATAACGAAACAACTCCATTTTACACAAAATAAGGCATAAATAAAAATTTTGCACACCAAATAAATCATCCAAAGGTTGCACAGAAATACTAAACAAATTTATAAGGTGATAAAAATAAGAAAAAGATGAAACTTAAATAATAAAGGCAAGTTCTTGGGAGAACCTACCTCAAAACCATGGTGAAATGGAGAAGCACACCCTAAAACACCCGTCACGGGTTCCAAAACCCTATATATATGAATAACACCCTTAAACAAATAAAACTTCCCATAAAAATGATGGAAAAACAGAACCCTAGGTTGAGCATGACCAGGGGAGAATAGAAATCCAAGAAAAAATGAAAGAAGAAGGAAGTGGGAGGTGAAAGGAGAAAGATTTGATGAAGAAATTAAGAAGAACCACTTAACTTTGGTGAGAAATCTCCCAAAAAGAGTCCCAAAATGAAGGAGAACAAAGAGGGATGATCCTATGGTTGATATCCAACAGTTAAAGATTCATTCGGGAGGTGGAATTATAAAAAAATATAAAAAAATGAATATGATATAAAAGAAACAAAATATTTTTTTTAAACTGGAAATGGGCTCACGGGCTGGCCCAATACCTGAATTAATAACCCAAATCCACCATGATTATGAATTACTAATGTATCCAAATGGATATAGTTGTTTGAATAGGTTAGGGTAGGCCAAGTGGGAATTTAAATGAGTGAAAAATGTTGAAAAACAAAGGAGTTATAAAAGAAACAAATTTTGTTTTTAAATCTGGAAATGAGCTCACGTTGGCCCAAATCTTGAAGTAACCACCCTTTTCTTTAAAAAATCTCAAACCAGCTATGGGGAACCCATGGTAATATGATTAGACATAGATGGAAGTTCAAAACTCAACATTCATCTTACCCAAAACCCAAGAAAAGGATTGGGATTTCCAACACACTGGATCAAAACCAAGACATGAAAAACCAGGTGTGACAAGAATGAGATGAATACCAGGATGTATAGAATCCTAAAAATAAATAAGTTCACGATTTGGATAAGTATAGAAAATTTTATGGCCTAAATACAGAAATAATATAAAATAGTTAAAATCCAAAATATGCCATTTTTTCGATTAAGCTCAAAATACCACTAGAATCATAAAATGTGACAATTTCCATTAAAATAACACTTTTGTGGGATTAAAACATTGGAATTCAAAGTAAAATTACTGAAAATATTAGTTCTATCATAAATCCTAAAACTTGCATCATTCGTCTTTGATCACCCTAAGAACCGCATCAAAAGAAGGGTTCTCTTCGATCTCTCTAGACATGAGAGTGGTGCTGGAAGAGGATCGCTCTCTGTTCTTGATAGTGTTCTTGAAGAGGGGGCTATCTGGGTCTTTGAGAGGATTTGCTTTGGAACTTGTTGTGCACAACAAAAATTAATTGGCTTTCTTAATAAAATAATATAATCGGGTTTATATGCCACAAGGGTTAGAAAATAATAAATTCACATGCTCCCTTTATTATTTCTATAATCACTGTGGAACCCCATGTTTATAATAATAATAATATTATTTCTTGATATGCGTTGAACTCACAAATTAAATTAAATATTATTTATTCAAATAATATTCAATATATATTATTTCCCATCGGACCATTAAACTCGATTTGTCATTCCTCTACAATATTTATTGAGCCTTAAATAAAAATTGTTTATTTAATAAATAAATATTACTACATTATTCACCAATAAATAAATAAATATTATATTCACTAAATAACAATTAAATATTTTTTAAATATTCTTCTCACATAATATTATCTCGAATAACTAGTGACGAAATATATGCGATCAAGAAAACATGAATAATTACTAAACCACGTGCGGGAATAATATTTATTCAACCTATTAAATAATAAATAATAATGTATTATTTAATTGAGATTATGGATATGCTTAGTGTGTGACCCTCTAGGCCTCTTTATCAGTGGCATTAAGCGAAACATCCTAAAGTTCAAGGTTATCGTCTAGCGTAACATGCCAAGGCACCCATAAAGAAAGAAGTTAATGTCACAACGATATAATAACTCATACGAATGCTTACTATGAAATATAATCTCTTTATCATGATATATCTAATCAAGCAGGCTGCATTCTGGTGCTATCAACCTATGTATTCGATGTCTCTTTCTTTGACTTTCTAGAAATTGAATTTGCCTATAAAACACCATGGATATGGATTTATTTAGCCTATATTGTTTCCATCAAAGGGTATGAGATATCAACTTCCATTAAATAACAAAAGTGACAAATCCTTTTTTGCATTATTCATTAATGAAATATTACTCGTGACGCACCCAATGTATCTTACCTCATCATAAACATATGTCGTCACAATTTTCATTAATACATCAAAGTACGTGACTTATAGTACTCAATAATAATAATCTTAAAGTCTAAGGATCAATACATATGTCTGCGGATAGGAACATCCAATGACACATATAAATGTGAATTTCCTACTGGCAGTTCTCGTTCTCATAATATCCTACATAGGATATTACTTAGGGTGTACACCATGAGAAGGTGTCTTGAAATCCTATGAGTCTCCACCACTGATAGTCTATATCATTTGTGTCCCTCAAATGATTTTATTCAGCTATAGAACATACATTTAAGAATATTGTCATGGCACTTCTAGATTTTCATCATGGTGGGGAACTGCTATGACCTTTCAGTGTGGCAGCTACTCTTAAGACATTATCACATACTATGTTATACAGAAGAGCAATCATGATGTGATAAGGAGTTTATTAATATTCAAAACAATAAATACAGGTTATCATAAAGTATACAGAAGTTAGTTCTAAGGCACCAACCCCAACATATGGATGATTATCGAGTGGGGTTCTATATCTCTCTCTAATGCATTGGTCAATGATGTATATCTTATGAGATAAGGATGTTAAGCGTGAACTTTTTTTTTTGTTCGCAACAGGAAGTGTGGAAATTTTGTTTGTTCACAACATGAAGCATGAACATTTTGTTTGTTCATAATGTTAAGATTTCTATATGCTAATGTTTGTGCTAAAGTTCTTTGTTTTGTTATGTTTCAAGGTCTTAGTGTATTTTCATGTCATATGCTTATGATTATACCCCATGGATCATGTTTACATATCATGATTCCACACACTTTTGTCATGGTATATGTCTGTTCATTTGAGATTATATGTTCTTTTATCAGGATTTTTGGACAACTCTTATTGTTTCATGTTCGTTTTAATAAGAAATTTTCCATGTGCCCATGTTTTCTCATATGTTTACGATCCAACTCTTGGTGACATGTTGATAAGTTTTCCTTTATTGAACGTTTAAACTCACCCATTTCTTATATTTCCTTTCCCGATTTATGAAGATAGGTATAACTTGGTGGAAGTCTTTTAAGGAGTCTAGAGGGGTTTAATTATGGAGAAATATTCATGTGTTGTAAAATAAAATTGTTTATTTAGCTAGTCTTCAAAGACACTAAACCAAAAGGTTCTCCGAGTTGTGTGAGACTATTTTGACATGTGATACTAATGTAAAAGTTGAGCAAATTTACCTTGGATCATCCCATTTGGTGTCAAAGTTAATTTGTAAATGTATGTGTTTTTAGCATAAGTCTAGGAGTGCGGGTCTGGGGCACCTCAGTCACATTTAACTTTTGGATCTATCTTTCGAAATATCTTCGACTTCTCAAAATTTACTAACCAGTTGACCCTTATGTATCCTCGTGTTAACCTTTATGTAACAAATTATGACTCTTATGCATCATAGTGAGGATTAGAACTTTGTCGAATCTCATTGCCTTTCAAGCACCCTTACGTATTAACGTAAGGTTTTTCCCTTTTCCGCACTTCTAGTTTTCACAACATCAAGACTCGTATGCATTGTTGTAAGGTTTTTCCCTTCACCACATTTCCAATTTTCACAGCATCAAGACTCCTACGTATTGACGTAAGGTTTTTACCTTTGCTGCATTTCCAATTTTCACAACAACAAGACTCTTACATAAAGATTTGTTAACCTTATGTATCATGTAAGGTTTTTTCCTTTGACACATTTTCTCTATTTGGCAATGCTTACATAAAGATTTGTCACCCTTACGTGTCAAGTAAGGTTTTTCCCGTTTCCAATTTTATGTCTACAACTCAAAATTCCAGAATTCTTCAAGTAAGCTCAAAACTTCTTCAAATCGCCGCAGGGCTTCTCCAATCACCTCAGTTCATCTCAAAGCAACTTAAACTACTTTTGGAAAATTATTAGAATGTTCCCAAAGCACTTCAAATTCATTCCAAAGCTTTTGGCATCATATAAGATTTCTTCTTAAAATTTGTGATGTATCTTCACTACCTCATTAGTTCCGCCTTCAATCTTAGTCTTCTTTAGTCCATCCAAAAGATTCTTAATTTATTGGAGCATACATTATACTTGATATTCTAAGGATTGATTCTCAATCTTTCCAACCGGACTTTGTACTTCTTTAATCACAACTTCTTAAGATTTCTGATAGCCAGCTTCTCAATTTTATAAGAAACATGTTGTCGACAGTGCTTTCACATTCCATTAGCACTGGTCTTTGATACTCACTATGATCAACTCTACAATCATCAGATATATATGCTATTTTCAAAATACCAAGTAGCGCCTCAAGTAAACTCATTTGCCAACATAGGAATGTCCAACGTGTATAATGACAACCACTTCAATAGATATGATCCATAGAAACACTGAGTTGTCTCTCATTTCAACTTTTTCATTCACATGGGCTCTTCCTCCATCACCCCATCACCCAATACTCACTTTCTCGTATAACAAATACAATCATCATTATTAATTATTAGTAATTTCGTTATGATTGGTTTTAATTGTTTTATTATTGATTATATAATTAATTATTTTTAATTAATAATGATAGATAATTATTATCAATTTATTACTTATCATTGTTAATATATTATTATTCCAATACTGGAAAAATCATATCAAAAATGTTTAAAAGACTTATAAAGGGAGACCATGATGAAATATGAAAATAATATATCCGGACTCGTTTAGTACCGGATTGATTCAAGCAACATGCGTTTGAGGACCATAATCGCAAATACAATAGTTAGTGGAAAGTATGGATATTTGTCAACTTTAAATATTTTTTAAATATTTTTCTTTATTCACACAAAACGGCGAGTATCATCCACGGCAATCATTGTTCAAACCCCGTCACGTAAAACCCCGTTTTTACGTAGCCAGCGCACAAAACATGGCCAAGGCGCGTGAAGTCAACCAGCCCCATCTTTGACTCCCGAGAAGGGGAACTGCACGGCACGCGCCCCTACCCGGCGTGCTCCCCTCGGGGCACGATGCCGACGGGATGTCAGCGTACGGGCCACGACGCACGCGCGGTTCAATCAAGATCAGCCCCCGGGCACGCGTCCTTGAGCAACCCGACGACCTGTCGCATCAACGGCCTCTTCCACGGCATCTCCGCCGTGCACAGGTACCCCACACGGAGGCTCTCCACCGCCGCCGCGGCTGCCGCCTCCCCCACCCTCAACCGAGGGTCCAACGCCCGCGCCCCCTCCCCATCCTTCACCAGCTTCCTCGCCCACCTCACCGTCTCATCCGTCCCCGCCTTCCCCGACACCAGCTCCATCACCAGCGCCCCGAAATAATACACGTCATCCTCCGGCGACCCCGCGCCGTCGCCGTCCAGCCGGAGACCGAACCCCGATATCCGAGGGACCAGGTCGTCGCAGAGGAGGACACTGGAAGCGACGAGGCGGCCGTGGACGACGGGGCGGGATCCTGCGTGGTGGAGGAACGCCAAACCCCTCGCTATCCCCACCGCGATACGGTGGCGCGTGTGCCAACCGGCCGCCGGCTGCGACAGATCCCCGGCATCGAAGTCCGCCTCGTTTCGGTGCTCCCACATGTCCGTCGTCCAGTCCTCAACGTCGGGGTCGCCGGGCGGGAGCTCGTGCAGCCACCGGTGCAAGTCACCGTTCGCCATAAATTCGTACAGAACCAGCTTCTCCTTCCCTGCAATAAATGAGATCTATGAGAATCAGTGTTTAGAATCAACCCAGCTCCTCATTAATGGAGGCGCAGGAGGCTTCGTGAGGCCCCTGCGATTCGTCAAATTCAATGAGAACGCAGAGGCGGTACGGTTGATGATGACAGCAAGACGAGACTCGGTGCATGGTTCGGTGGTTCATTAATTATTGGTTCATCTCGATAACGTGAAGATAATTCATGCCTAATTATCCTACTCTGAAGAAGACAGACCAGAGAGGAAAGAAGATGACGACCATGGCTGAATAGATATTCCAGATGAAGAAGGATTTACCGGCAATGCAGTAACCGAAGGGAGGCAAGAGGTTGGGGTGTTTAAGCCTGCAGAGCTCCTCGAACAGGGCAGCCGCTCGGTCCCGGGAAAGCTCCCGGGCTTTCTCCAGGACCTTGATGGCAACGCGGATGTCGCCGGGGAGGACGGCGGTGTACACGGGCCCGCCCCGGCCCTCCGCCAGCTGAGATTCACGGCCGAAATGCGACGTGGCGGCGATCAGGTCCTTGAACGTTAAGCTCATCAGCGGCTTCTCGAACATCACCACCGCCGCCGACGACGCCTCCCTGATATCCGCCACCCACAGCGCTCCCGATTCCGTCTCGAAGGAGAAGGGGCCGGACTTTTCCATCCTGAACGATGCGTGATGATCCAGCGGATTCGACATGGCCCACTTCTTCCTTCTCCGAATCGACCTTTTCCTCTTGTGTAAGTGCACACCTAACGCCGCCGTAGCTACCAAAAGCGCGGATGCGCAGGGAGCGGCGATGATCGTCGCTATTCTGGAATTGGACCTTGGTTTCGCCTCTGATGGTACAGAAAAACGCGGATGCGGCCGGCAGCGTGGGGGATCCTTCGATTCCGTGATTCGCCCGGCTCTGACGAAGGCCGAGTTCCCGAATTTACGGATGCTCCGGCGGTCGACTTCTCCGGTGAAGTTGTTCAGTGAAATGTTCAAAAATCTGAGACGATCCAGGGGAGGGAAATCAGAGGGGAAGCTGCCGCTGATGTTGTTCTTCGACAGATCCAAGTACCTCAACGCCTGAAGCTCGGAGACAATCAGGCTTCCAGAAATACGACAGTGCGAAAGATCAAGACGCTCCAATCTGGAGAGATTTGTGAGCCCGTAAGGGAATGATGTGAGGTCGTTGTGAGAAAGGTCGAGCGCTCTCAGCTCGCGAAAACCAATGAGTCGAACTCGAACTCCATTCGCGAACCTGTTGGACGAGAGATCGAGCCGCTGAATCGAAGATTGGAGGCCCCGATCTAAGCCTACTCCTCCTCCGAATCGATTGTTGGACAAATTGACCTCCGTTAGAGTCGGAATCGACCAGAACAAACCAGGAACGAATCCGCTGAGCGAGTTGGAGGAGAGATCGAGGCTGACAAGGTGAGGCATGTTCCTGAAGAACCGCCACGAGACGGTGCCGCTGAGATTCCTGGAAGAGAGACTGATATCGGATATGGAGCGGTTGGGACAGTTTGGCGAGGCGTGGAACCAGGATAGGTCGAAGCCGGAGACTAGAGCGAAGGCTTTGGATACGGATTTCCGATCGGTGCTGTTGCAGATTTGAGAGGTCGCAGAGGCTATGAAGAGCAAGAATGTGTGGAGGAGCAAGGATCTGCAGCCGGCTGCCATTTCCATCGCGACGACTCTGGCGCAGTTTCCGCACTCAGTTTCTTCCCTCCATGAGAGCACGGAGTCTTCGTAGCTTTTCTGAAATTTATTGTTCGGGGAGCTATTCAGCGCGCGCGGCCATTTCGCTATACTGTCATGTGTTTATGAACAATATTATTTTAATGTTAATGGATCATTAATTTTATGAAATGTTATTATTTTACTGTTAAATTTGACTCATTGGTATCCAAATGTATGTTTATATTTAAATTTATAATTATAATTATATAAAATCTACATCTATTGAGCATGGTATAAAACATCATTATTGTTTTATGTTGCCAAATAAACGAATAAAAACAAATATTACATGATATAAAAAAGAATAAATGAAAAACAATGGCACAACTAATTTATATGCATGGTGTCACGACCCGTCTCCCAGGGCCCATGTCGTGACTACTCCAAACCCGTCTTTCATAGGCCAGGAGCTGACGATTAACACCAAAGTCGTAAATCTCTAAACTGGGAATACATTACCTTTATAACATGAAAACACATACAACAGATTACGAGCTAGAATCAAAACACTAAGTAAAACTGTATACAAAAGAGTGTTGTAAAGTAAAATGGGCCGGAAATACAAACTCAACTGTAAAATACAAGTACAACTGGAAATGAAAAAAACAGCTGAAAGGTGAAAGCAGCTCTTGGATCGTTCACCACGGATCCTACATGAAGGGTAGGTACTGATAGTCTCTACAGCACTCTACGTTCGTCCGTCTTTTCCGTGTACCGTCACGCCGTGTGGTCCACCTTCGGGTACCGTCCAGTCCTGGTATACTCAGCCTCGGTCAGCGCTGTCCGTCGTCTGCATCCAACACAACGAGGTGCGGGCATAGCTCGTGCATGGGTGAGTATAACGATACTCAGTAGGGACCTCGAGACCCTCAAGGTCTCACAAAATCCAACAAAGATAAACCACAAAGTATGAATTCAACAGATAACTCCACTTAGGTATATGCTCATACATATATCTAAGTTATCAAGTAATTCATCTCAATCACGAGGTAAACATAAAAGTTACTGACTCAGCTCAAACCAGGATTTTAATCTAGGGGTAGTATCAAATAACATCCCAGTCACATTGTCGAAACCTCGGCTACTGGAAAACTGAGTCGTCGGGTAACCCACTGCCCAACCCAACTGGAGGGTAAACCCTTAGAGGTCGACGGGTAACCCACTGCCCAGCCCAGCTGGAGGGTAAACCCTTAGAGGTCGACGGGTAACCCATTGTCCAGCCCAGCTGGAGGGTAAACCTTAAGAGGTCGACATGTAACCCACTGCCCAGCTCAACTGGAGGGTAAACCCGGAATTGGTCTGATAACTCTGCACTATGCTCGCTAATCTCCGAGAGGATCCGCTCCATGAGCTACAGGTCGATACTCCAACTGTCATGATGTTCCATGTAAAAGTATTTCAAAGGTCCACCTCGTCATAGAGGTCTCAACGCAATAGACGACACGTCAATCAGACACCCGGTCTATGAGTTATTAACCTTTTAGTCCTTGGCGCCCGGTTGGATTCGTGTACGATCCAACCTGACCGTAACTCAACTATACCCTGACATGTCCATCGTCTGCAAGGGCACACCAAGTGCGGGCAAAACCCAAGCAGGGGTGAGTATAAAAATACTCAGTAGGATGCCCCGAAAGCTCGAGGGAGTAACAAAGGAGGTACTAGAACGATGAGCAGTAGACAGAACAAAGAACAGTGTAAGAGTACAAAAGAGAGAGAGTGCAGCTCAACCCAACAAGAGAAAGGAAGCAGACTCGTCCAGACGCAAGGAGTTTGAAACGGTGAGAAGACGAACTTCTCGTCGAGTTTTCGCTGCCTATAGCAGGAGAGTAGACTCGTTCAATCAAGAGGAGCTAGACATGGAAAGCACGTGACATACCACGCGCGTCTTCGTCCCTCCTAGAAGGAGAGTAACCGAACCCAAGGAGTGAGAACAACAATAAGGTGTATATATATATATGATCAACAAGAAACCCGAACGAGTGTGTAAGAGGATCTCTATCTCCGAGCTCAGCCCAAGAAGAGTCGCCAACAGTTCAAAGGATAACCATCACTGATGCCCAATAATTTCGCATGCCAAAGCTACCTCATCACTTAATCATACAACCAAGGGTCCCGCTCCGGTAAACACGGAGAAAAGTCACTGACTAGCCTCATAGAAAGGACCGAGTCTGAAATAAGTCGTCGGGTAACCTTCTGCCCAGCCCCGCTGGAGGGTAAACCCCAATAAGTCAACGGTGACCCACTACCCAACCCCACTGAAGGGTAAACCGTAATAAATCATCAGGTGACCCACTACACAGCCCTGCTGAATGGTAAACCCCAATAAGTCGACGGTGACCCACTGCCCAACCCTGCTGGAGGGTAAACCCTAAATAAGTCGACAGTGACCCACTACCCAGCCCCGCTGGAGGGTAAACTGTAATAAGTCACCGGGTGACCCACTACCCAGCCCTACTGGAGGGGTAAACCCCAATAAGTCAACGATGACCCACTGCCCAGCCCCACTGGAGGGTAGACCGTAATAAATCATCGGGTGACCCACTGCCCAGCCCTGCTGGAGGGTAAACCCTAAATAAGTCGACGATGACCCACTGCCTAGCCCCGCTGGAGGGTAAACCGTAAGGTCAACAGGTATCCCACTGCCCAGCATCACTGGAGGGTAAACCCGGAACTGGTCTGATATCTCCGCACTACCCGTGCCATCACTGGGTGTCACAAACACTGATGTCGTGCATAGGTTCAGAGTACGTCAAAAGAACCTCCGACCAGCGCCCTTTCATGTTTCCACATTTAATAAGATCACGTAAGAGGCTCCGCTTGCCCGAACAGAGTACATTGCTGTAATCCTCATGAAAAAACACACGAGATAGACTACTTACTCGCTGGAAACAGACTCCCGGTGGAAAAGTTATTCAACACCGCTTTATGCCCGTACGACGTCTCGTGGGGCCCGCACCTCGGTCCCGAAAGAGGTTGGGCGAATTGGGCCACCGCGATGCTCTTGGGAAAACACACCGAAACGACTATTCATACGCCTCAAACGGACGCCCGATGAAAAAGTGGCGTTTCACCGTAAAACGTGCGAACTAGGCCCTATGGGGCCCGCACCTTGTCTCCAACCCGAATGCTTCGGAAAGCGTCTCAAAATGTCCGCACGAGGACTGGAGTCATGCTGCCACTAACGGCGCGTCAATCGAACATCCCAAGCAGAAGTTAGGTCCGACGCAACAATTAATTAATTATTTTAATTAATTAATTACTCGTGTAACGTGTTTCGTGCCACCGAGCAATGAAACCAAACATTAAGGGATCCGAACCAACCTTGGAAGGACCATCTCAGCTTCAGGGCCACTGTGCCTCTGACGGCACGTCAAACGGACGTCCGACTCGCAAGACACGTTCCTTGCAACTTTAATAATAATTTATTATTATTAAAGTAAAGCATCTCGGTTCACCCGCCCTCGGGCGCAGAACTCAAAAACCCCGAAACATGCTTCAAAAAGTCCGTCATGCTGACCCGGACCTGTAGCAGCAGGCGGCGCGTCAGACGGACGCGCCGTTTGAAAGATACGGCCCCCCGAACGTAGGGGGAAGGCCAACGAGGCCGGTTCACCCCGACCGGCCCGGTCCGAACCGTTGGCCCGCGACCACGGCTCGCTCCAGCCACACCGGACCTGCCTCGGGTCCGGTTCACCCCAGCAGACCAGCTAACTGGCCGGTCTCCGTCTGCGTCGCCCAGTAGGACCCTCAAGGTGCGTGTCCTTGTTGCTGCCGCACACCCGAGGCGCTGACCGCCTCGGGTTCCTCCTGCCGAGCGCGACAGCAACTGCGTCGTGCCCCCTGCTCGCCGTCGGCTCCACTGAAGCCCCCTGCTCCGCTGTCCCGGCTTCACCAGCTGGCCGCTCCGTCGCTAGGACCTCGCCGCGTTCCGCCGAGACGTCCGGCTCCCCCTGGCTGCACCCGAACCAGCAGCACACCAGCTGCTCAAACACCTCTGGCTCGACCGCCGGTCGTCGCGCGCCGACCCTCCTCCGTCGGACCCCGAGCCTCCACCGTATTCCAAGACGCGGCCGCTGCGCTCCGCCGTCGACTCGTCCTCCGGCCGCCGCCCCTCGCCGGAGCCGAACCTTCGGCCGGTCCTCCCGATTACAACAGTGATCAGAAAAATTATCCGACACCGGTTTCGGGATCCCT
The DNA here is from genome assembly GCA_963277665.1 of Viscum album. Lineage (NCBI taxonomy): Eukaryota > Viridiplantae > Streptophyta > Magnoliopsida > Santalales > Viscaceae > Viscum > Viscum album. Next base: position 484,171,923 of record OY728139.1, read on the forward strand.
GGGACCAGATCTTAACAATGCCGCCCCTTGCTCATCGATCCGTCGAGGTTCACGCGCGTCTGAAATTTGGGACGAAGAACGCCCAAGAATGGTTTTAGAATGGGGCTCGGACGATGGCCGTGTTTGTTCGGCCATTGCCCCAATTCAAGAATTATAGAAAATTAAAACGAAGAAATTGAAAGAAACACTATAAATTGACGAAGGTGTGAAAATTTAGCATAAATCCTACCTCGGATCGCTCGTTCGTCGTTGGCGATGCGTCCACGACGCTCCCGCTCCGATCCACCAAGGTTTCAGCGGAGATTGCTCCTCGATCCGTCAAAGAACGGCGAAGAACGCCGAAGAACATAAGAGAGAGAGAGATATATATATAGAGAGAGAGAAAAAAAGGGTTGTCCCCTCCCAACACTTAAGCGAATTTATAAAAATTCACTGAAACTCTCTCAACGGGCACAGATTCCGAAATCACCGCGCCCTCTCATTTTATATCGCGGCAAGGCAAAATGACCCATTCCGAACTCAACGGAAGTTTCAGATTTTCATTCCGAGGCTTCGTTCGAATGTTATTCGAAAAGAACGCCAGTGATAAAAATCACTAAGTCATTATTTTAAAATGACGATTTTGCCCCTGGGTGACATCTCTCACAGCAGACCCGCGCCCGCAACTTTTACACCCCGCTTAGGGTAAACGACACGCTTTGGACGCAACCGTGCCCTCAGATTTCTAATCCGATCAACCGTCTAAGAGATATCACATTTTATTTAGTTAACCACGTGTGCGTAATATAAAAACACTTAACATTTTTATATAATTAATTTCGGGCACACCGGCCCTCAGAATTGCACGCCATCTGAACGTCCTACTCTGGAATGATATCAATAAATTTTTCAAAGTCTCAAAGTCCCAAAACCTGGGTTCTTACATCCCCACCTCATTTATCCTCACATGGGAGGTTGAGATCGTGTGGGCCCCACCACCATAACCTCTCATGGGAGGTTAAGGTGCGGTGGCCCTACCTCCAACTCCCTTGAAGAGGTTTTAACCACCCAACCTCTATATGACAGCTAAAAATAAAATAAAGTGTTAGCTCACTTTATTTTATTAATTTTTTTTATAAAAATCCAAAATCTAACTTTTACTCTCGACCAACTGTCGTCGAGGTGAAAGTCTCCTTAAGCGGATATTAGCACTACGAGTTCAACGGTGCCATCAGATTTCAATTCCGAGCACCGGTTCAAAAGTTATAAAATGCCGCTCGCGCGTTTACTAAACCTACTTGAAAAAAAAATTGGAAAATTATTATCAGTCACCCTCAACCCGCACCGGTCGAGGTTAGGCTTTGCCTAGGTGAAAAACGCCCCAATGAACCCAACGGTACTCTCGGATTTTCAATATGAGTTATCGTTTAGAAGTTATAAATTTTACAATAAAATAATTGTCACTTAATTATTTTATTTGCGGTCAAAAACTAACTTTCTCTAGTGGCCCGCGCCGACCAAAGTTAGTATCTGCTTAAGGAAATCATAGACTCACGAGTTCAACGGTGGTCTCAAAATTTTAATCCGAGTTACCGTTTTTGAGTTATTAGCATTTGAAAAATAAAATAAATTATTTAATTATTTTATTTACGATTATACCATTTTTGGGTTTCCTCACAGGAGGCCCGCCCCGACTAATCTTAAGTCGTTCCAAGGGTAAACCCGCCATCCTAAGCGCAACGGTGACCTCAAATTTCTAATCCGAGTTACCATTTAAGAGTTATTCCACTTTTTCAGGAAAACTACTTTCAAGCGTTAACTTAAGCTTAACAAAAACTTCGACGGATCATTCTGGGCACTCCGGGGCTCGAAATCGCGTGCCGTCAGATTTTGCGGACCCATAAAATTTCCATTTAAATAAAAAAAATACATGGAAATTCCGGGTCTTTACACATGCAATGGACTGAAACCATAGATTTTTTTATTTTATTTCAAAATAATCTTTTTTAACTAGGTTGAGAATTAAGTATTACATTACTCAAAAGCTCAGTTGCACAAAGTATGAAGTACACGGATTTAAAAGCTTAGAACCACAATACCTTTACATTGTTATGTGTTTACTACACTACAAGTCTGCATTATCTCATCATCGGACATTGCTGACGGATTGCAATTCCCTTCTGCAAAGTTGTATGGGCGAATGACTGACATCATATCCCTCCTTCAGTCCTAGTTCCGATTTGCTTCGCCTGATGACTGCTTCTACTTCAATCCATCAGCCTAGGGTTGCTCTAGTAAGTCAAACAAACTCTGCTTCATGTCCCAAGGACCTTGTGACCCAATGGCCTTGAATAATTTTGCCTTATAAACCCTGCAGCTCGAAGGCCCGTGGATAGTTTGGAAACCATGTGCCCTAAAAGCCCAAATCCGTGGCATGAATGCCCAATTTTGTTGAATAATGTCACTTACAGTACCACTATAGTCCTTGCTACAGTAACATATGAATCATCCCCACCCCAAATTTGAATTTGGGTCTTTCATGCAAGCTTATAGGGTGTTTACCACCAAGTCAAACCCAAGCTGCATAAGGAATTTAAATGGAAGCCCTAGATTGAAGATAAAATCGCAAGTAGAGGAGAGCCAAAATCTACTATGAGATCAGAGTTACAAGATGCCTCGTTGGTTCACACTGTAGAGACTCCGACCCTACATCCTTCTTTGAGATTAATAATTGTAATGGCCCGGACCTCTCCGGCCCATTACTTTGTCAAAAAGAAGGCCACGAAGTGTTCTGGAGGGTAAAATGGACTTTTCCCACACTTTCCAGAATTTTGAAACTACACGCCGTGTAGTTTGAGTACACGCCGTGTACCCTCTTGCCAGGTATACCCTGTGTGGATGGCCGTGTCTTTGCCGCGTGAAGAAAATGGGTATACGCCGTGTGTCCAGTACTACACGCCGTGTAGTCCCTCCCCGCGTATGCGTTACCGTGTGTTGACCAGTCGTCAGCCGTGTGCCGTGTGAAGGCCGTGTCCTTGCCGTGTGCAATAAATGATTGCACGCCGTGTGTCCAATCTACACGCCGTGTAGTCCTTCACCGCGTATGCGTTACCTTCAAACCGTGTGTTGACCATTCAACGACCGCGGAGTCGCGTTGGAGGCCGCGTGGAGACCGTGTGAAAATGGCCAAGTACACGCCATGTACCATAAGTACACGCCGTGTACTTTTTCTTTTCACGCCTATAAAAGGAGGGGTCCCCTCCTCCTTTCAACTCACACCTCTCCTCCCCTCTCCTCTGAGTAGAGCTCTCTTAAGAGACTCGAAGGCTCTTTCTTCCATAACTTTTTCGTCCGAGCTCCGATTTACGATCCGTCAGCGGCCACAGGATCGTAACTACGAGGTGGAACTTCCGAGCTTGGATCCGTTGTCTTTCCTTTGGATCTTCTTTTCCACCCGAGGATGTTTTTCCGGGACGCCGACGAACGTCTTCTAAAGTTAATCCGGAGGAGCGTTGAGATCAAGAACCTGTTGAGGTAGGGATTTTACCTTCATCTCTCTAATTTGTGTATCATGCGGGGCGGGTATCCTTTTGTTTTCATGAGAAATAGTTGAACCATTAAATAAAGATAATAACTGGTTAAAGAATGAGGTTGGGAAGTTAGCGATTGCTGTTACTTTACTTTTTATATCCTGTGATATTATATTTGTGAATTGAATGAGCTTCTACCTACTGAAAATCACGGTCGTTGGGGGCCTTTGCTTACGCAATTAAATGTTGACCTCTCATTCTGTATTTTCTTATGGATGGAAGCTTGTGGAATGTGGAAATTGGTTAATCACGTAAAGTTGGCTATTTAAATGAAAATCTGGAACCCTTGTGTGATCACCCCGGTTGAACCAAAATGGAATAATGAACATGTGGGTGTTGGCTTGGTTACGTGGCATGTGATGGGGGTGTTTTGTGGGTTTTTGTGGAATGGGTGAGCAGCGGGGCTGTGATTGGATTGGTTGTGGGAAGGTGTGAATGTTTAATGGTGATGGGCAGTGGGGCTGCAATAAATGGTATTAAAGGGATGGGGATGTGTGGATTCGGTGTGGTTGTGGTTATGGTGGTTGGCAGCAGGGCTGCAGGGATGGGTTTGAATGTGAACAAACTATGGGTTGTGAATAATAAATAAAAGTGGAAGAGTTAATGAATGGTGGGGCCTGGTAATGAAATGGAAATAATAATCAATGGGTTGGTTGGTTAATAAGAAGGGACTTGCCATGTTGCTGTGTTTTCCTAACTTGCTTTGTGGATGGAAGGGATATTCTTACGAATGATCGTTGTGGTTGGTTGTAGATAGTTGCCCAGAAGTTAAGGAACTAAATAAGCTAATTTCTGCTGAAACGTGAAAACCTTAATGGGGTTGGGGTTGTTTGTTGGGTGCATGCTTCGTGGTAGTAGTGCCGAGGCACGTGCTCAATTTCTCTTTTAGAGGCCATAGGTTGGGCTGAGTGGTTGATATATATATATATATATATATATATATATCTGTATCTTTTGTGTTTTATCGCACCACACCCATGTTGAGCACTTAGTACCGAACAATCCCATTTCATGGGAGAGGGTGTTTTTCCCATAGTTACTAGCTCCTTCCTGCTCCTTCTCCCCTAGGCTGTGATGGCTTGAGGCGACCTTATACCCAAGACTCTTCGGGTAGGTTTCGATTGGGGTGATTAGGCCCAAGACTCTTCGGGAAGACTTATAGGCTGTGATGGCTTGAGACGACCTTACACCTAAGACTCTTCAGGTAGGTTTCGATTTCAGGCCTAGGTGACTTCGGGCGGGGATGTGGTTGTGGTTGTGAGGCCCAGGTGTGTACGGGCGGGATACGTGGTTGTGAGACCCAGGTGTGTGCGGGCGGGGAGAGTGTGACAGCGTCAGGACGTTCAACTAACTAATGGGAAATGGTGCGGGGTACCCATTACTATTGTTCTCATACTACTACTACCTGTTGTGATTGGGTTTTGGTGAGTGTGGCTGGTGAGGCTGGGTGGATAGATTTCCTTATTATGTTTCTTCTGTTGTTCTCACGGTACATTAGGATGTCTCCCCACTCGTTCACGAGAGCTTTAGGTTTTCCTACTGAGTATACTTGTATGCTCACCCTACATTTACTTTCAGGTTTCCAGGAGGACTACCAGGGCCGTGCAGGACCCTACTAGTCGGGCAGTTGGAGTTGTTGCAGTTACTGTTCTCTTGTTTTCTTTTGGTATTGTACTTTTGAGCTTTCTTGTACTTGTACCTTGTTATAAAATTGTTTAAACATGCATGTGGGCTTCGTTTGGGTTTATTTATATACACTTGTTCTTTTCCCTTTTTTGGTAGTTGACTTGTCCTATTTCCCGATCCTAAATAATAAAAAGGGTAATGCCTCTCATATTTGTGAAAACTCATACCCTTGGTGCTAGTCGCCAACCCGGGGCCTACTGGAGGCGGGACTCGGGGGTCATTATATCCCTTTCACCATTGCCAGCTCAGGAGGGGCATCTTTGGTGGGAGGGGGTCGTGACAGAATGGTATCATTGGTGATGGTTGAGAGATAGGATGGAGTCTGGAGTTAGGAACAATGAGGAATGCATGGTATGGTAAGGTGACAATGTTAGTCAATCTTGGTACGTGACATAGGCCAGGGAAGACCGGCTAGGACACAGGATTTTAGGGCCCCCCGTGATCCGATGCAAGGACTCTGAGCCTACCGAACGACCAAGTGAGACTACATGGATTGTAGGGTAGAGACCCTAGGAAAGGTACATGCATCATCATGATTGTGTTTTACTTGATTTGGGTGTTCTGGGAAAGAAGCTGGAATAAAATGATAAAATAAAACCTTGAGTTTTTCCTTACTACTCGGGCTTAGGTGTTCTTTGTTTACCGTACCGCTATGGCACCTAGTCGACATCAGAGAGACAGAGGAGCTGGGCATGGACAGTTGCACGCAGTAGAGTTGGCACCTCCAGCAGGACCAGAGGTGGTGCGAGGTAAGATTTGTTTGTACAACACTCTTGTTTCTGCTTTGTTCGATTCGAGAGCTTCACACTCTTTTGTTACACCTGGTCTAGCCCATGCTTTGGGACTAGACGTAGAGAGACTTTCCGTACCACTGGTGCTGCGTACACCAGTTGGAGGCCAGAACAACGTATCTTTTGTTTGACAAGGATGTGGGCTGACATTGGGACCACATCGATCTAGTGGGGACCTTCTTCTGTTGCAAATGCAGCCATACGATGTCATCCTAGGCATCGACTGGTTGTTTTGTGTTAGTGCTGTTATCGACTGCTTCCAGAGAAGAGTCATGTTCTCTGACATAGATGGGCAGCGCGTATCTTTTGTCGGCGAGAGGAGCTATCAGGTGGGAAGACGACATGTGGAGCCTCTCCTTTCTTTGTTAGGCGGGTTATCAGTGGTTCCAGCTGATACAGAGATGATGAATGTCCCAGAGGTTGTTGGGGAGTTCCTCGACGTTTTTACTGAGGAGGTTGTGACTCTAACCCCCTGACATGACGTTGAGTTCGGGATAGACTTACAGCCTGGTGCCCGTCCGATTTCGATGGCCCCTTATCGGATGGCACCTTCGAATTTGCGGGAGTTGTGGATTCAGGTTGATGATCTGATGGAGAAGGGTTTTGTTCGACCCAGCATGTCTCCATGGGGTGCTCCAGTTTTGTTCGTGAAGAAGGCAGATGGTGGTCTCAGGCTATGTATAGACTACCGAAGGCTGAACCAGGTAACTGTCAAGAACTGTTACCCCCTTCCAAGGATAGATGATCTCTTCGACCAGCTGAGGGGAGCAGGTTGGTTTTCTAAGATTGATCTACGATCGGGATATCATCAGCTGAGGGTGAAGGAAAGTGACATCTCGAAGATAGCTTTCAAGTGCAGGTATGGGCACTTCGAGTTTGTAGTGATTCCGTTTGGAGTTACGAATGCACCGGCTGTGTTCATGGGACTTATGAACTTTTTCTTCCGAGAGTTTCTGGACCGGTTCGTCGTTGTGTTTATCGATGACATCCTGATCTACTCAAGATCAGAGGAGGAGCACGTTGAGCATCTCAGGGCAGTCTTGGAAGTCCTTCGACACCACCAGCTTTATGGGAAATTGTCGAAGTGTAAGTTCTTGACACAAGAAGTACACTTCCTTGGGCACGTGGTGTCTCAGCATGGAGTATCAGTGGACCCATCAAAGGTGGAGGCAATTGTTTCTTGGGCAGCACCCAAGAGCATGGCAGAAGTTCGTAGTTTCCTAGGGTTAGCAAGTTACCATCGGAGGTTCATTTTGGACTTCTCTCGAGTTGCTACTCCATTGACAGCTTTGACTAGGAAGAATCAGGTCTTCCTATGGAGTGATCAGTGCCAGAAATCTTTCGACTACCTGAAGGAGAAGTTGGTTAGTGCTCCCATGCTCAGGTTGCCAGAGGAAGGGTTGTTGTATGAAGTGTTTTGTGATGCTTCTAGCCTTGGTCTGGGGTGCATTATGATGCAAAAGAAGGGAGTGATCTGTTATGGGTATAGGCAGTTACGCCCTCACGAGCGTAACTATGCCACCCATGACCTCGAGCTTGCAGCAGTAGTGTTTTCACTGAAGTTGTGGCGACATTACCTCTTCGGGGGAGCGCTTTGTGGTCTTCTCAGATCACAAGAGCCTGCATTATATCTTCTCCCAGCGTGACCTGAACTTGCGGCAGCGGAGATGGGTCGAGTTTCTCCAAGACTATGACTTTGAGATCTCTTACACTGATGGTAAGGGCAACGTTGTGGCTGATGCCCTTAGCAGGAAGTCGCATAAGGAAGTGGTTCGGGAATCCGCTGATGCTTGGAAGGCGATGGGAGAGTTGGCTGCCCTACACTTAGATGCAAGGGAAGAAGGTGTTAGAGGCTGTTTGTTCCAGATGATGGTGCAATCCTCCTTGTTGCAGCAGGTGGAAGAGTCTCAGTGGGGGGACTCCGTGGCAGAGGTGATGCGGGATCGTGTCGATCAGGGGAATGCTCCAGAGGGATGGTTAGAGGACAGCCGACATCAGATTCTTTTCCATGGAAGGTTGTTTGTCCCAGAGGTGATGCGTGAGGGAGTTCTCTGTGAGTTCCATAGCTCAGCCTTGGCGGTACATCCAGGAGTTTCAAAAATGTACCGAGGCCTGAGGGATTAGTTTTGGTGGCCCGGGGTGAAACGGGCTGTGGCGGAGTTTGTGGCTAAGTGCCTAGTGTGTCAGCAAGTGAAGGCTGAACACCGTGTTCCCGGTGGTTTGTTGCGTCCTTTAGATGTCCCCGAGTGGAAGTGGGATGACATCTCAATGGAATTCTTCACAGGACTACCCAGAGCTCAGGGTGGTTATGATGCTATCTGGGTAGTGGTGGATCATCTGACAAAATCAGCTCACTTCTTAGCAATCAAGGAGTCGGGCCCGGTGAGTACCTTAGCAGAGAGGTACGTAGACGAGGTGGTGCATTTTCATGGAGTTCCGAGGACTATCATCTCAGACCGAGATACTCGGTTTACCTCACAAGTCTGGAGGGGGTTACAACATGCTTTTGGCACCCAGCTATGCCTTAGCACTGCTTTCCACCCCCAGACCGATGGGTAGATAGAGCGGACTATCTAGACGCTGGAGGACATGCTGCGAGCATGCGTTATGGATTTCAGAGGATCATGGGTACGAAACTTACCTTTAGTAGAGTTTGCCTACAACAACAGCTTCCACTCTACTATTGGCATGACACCATTTGAGTCTTTGTATGGAAGTCCATGTCGTTCACCCATTTTCTGGGAAGAGGTTGGTGAGACAGGTGCTCTTGGGCCAGAGGTAGTGCAGAGCACCACGGAGAAAGTCCATCTTATACGTGAGAGGATGAAGGCGGCTCAGGACCGACAGAAGTCTTATGCTAATCGTCGGAGGAGGCCCTTGGAGTTTGAGGTGGGAGACCATGTATTCTTGAAGGTTTCCCCTCGACGGGGGCAGCGGAGGTTTGGGAAAGGGAGAAAGCTCTCACCTAGGTTCATCGGACCTTTTGAGGTGCTGAGGCGAGTCGGCGAGGTGGAATATCAGCTGGCCCTACCACCTCAGATGGAGAAAGTCCATGATGTCTTCCACGTCTCCTAGCTTTGTCGGTACTTACACGATGAATCTCACGTTATCGACTGGGGAGAGTTAGATATGGGAGACGACGCGACCTTCGAGGAACAACCAGTCAGAATCGAGGATCGTAAAGAGAAGGTGCTCAGTGGTCGTTGGGGGCCTTTGCTTACGCAATTAAATGTTTCCCTCTCCTTCTGTATTTTCTTATGGATGGAAGCTTGTGGAATGTGGAAATTGGTTAATCATGTAAAGTTGGCTGTTTAAATGAAAATCCGGAACCCTTGTGTGATCACCCCAGTTGAACCAAAATGGAATAATGAACATGTGGGTGTTGGCTTGGTTACGTGGCATGTGATGGGGGTGTTTTGTGGGTTGTTGTGGAATGGGTGAGTAGCGGGGCTGCGGTTGACTTGGTTGTGGGAAGGTGTGAATGTTTAATGGTGATGGTTAGCGGGGCTACAATAAATGGTATTAAAGGGATGGGGATGTGTGGCTTCGGTGTGGTTGTGGTTATGGTGGTTGGTAGCGGGGCTGTAGGGATGGGTTTGAATGTGAACGAACTATGGTTTGTGAATAATAAATAAAATTGGAAGAGTTAATTAATGATGGATCTTGGTAATGAAACGAAAATAATAATCAATGGGTTGGTTGGTTAATAAGAAGGGACTTGCCGTGTTGTTGTGTTTTCCTAACTTGATTTGTGGATGGCAGAGATATGCTTACGAATGATCGTTGTGGTTGGTTGTGGATAGTTGCCCAGTAGTTAAGGAACTAAATAAGCTAATTTCTGCTGAAACGTGAAAACCTTAATGGGGTTGGGGTTGTTTGTCGGGTGCATGCTTCGTGGTAGCAGTGCCGAGGAACGTGCTCAGTTTCTCTTTTAGAGGCCATAGGTTGGGCTGAGTGGTTGCTATATATATATATATCTGTATCTTTTGTGTTTTATCGCACTACACCCATGTTGAGCACTTAGTGCTGAACACTCCCATTTCATGGGAGAGGGTGTTTTCCCCATAGTTACTAGCTCCTTCCTGCTCCTTCTCCCCTAGGCTATGATGGCTTGAGGCGACCTTACACCCAAGACTCTTCTGGTAGGTTTAGATTGGGGTGATTAGGCCCAAGACTCTTCGGACAGACTTATAGGCTGTGATGGCTTGAGGCGACCTTACACCTAAGACTCTTCAGGTAGGTTTCTATTTCAGGCCCAGGTGTCTTCAGGCGAGAGTTTTGTTACTATTACTGTTCCCAAGAATCTTTGGGATGAGGCCCAGGTGTCTTCGGGCGGGGATGTGGTTGTGGTTGTGAGGCCCAGGTGTGTATGGGCGGGATACGTGGTTGTGAGGCCCAGGTGTGTGCGGGCGGGGAGAGTGTGACAGTGTCAGGACGTTCAGCTAACTAATGGGAAATGGTGCGGGGTACCCATTACTCTTGTTCTCATACTACTACTACCTGTTGTGATTGTGTTTTGGTGAGTGTGACTAGTGAGGTTGGGTGGATAGATTTCCTTGTTAGGTTTCTTCTGTTGTTCTCACGGGACATTAGGATATCTCCCCACTCGTGCACGAGAGCTTTAGGTTTTCCTACTGAGTATACTTGTATGCTCACCCTACGTTTACTTTCAGGTTTCTAGGAGGACTACCAGGGCCATGCGGGACCCTACTAGTTGGGCAGTTGGAGTTGTTGCAGTTACTGTTCTCTTGTTTTCTTTTGGTATTGTACTTTTGAGCTTTCTTGTACTTGTACCTTGTTATAAAATTGTTTAAACATGCATGTGGGCTTGGTTTAGGTTTATTTATATACACTTGTTCTTTTCCCTTTTTTGGTGGTTGACTTGTCCTATTTCCCGATCCTAAATAATAAAAAGGGTAATACCTCCCATATTTGTGAAAACTCATACCCTTGGTGCTAGCCGCCAACCCGGGGCCTACTGGAGGTGGGACTCGGGGGTTATTATCTCCCTTTCGCCATTGCCAGCTCAGGAGGGGCATCTTTGGTGGGAGGGGGTCATGAGTGAATGGGTGACGATCTCAAACCTTCAGTCTAATCCATCCGCTTTAATCACTGACCCTCATAAAATTTCACAAGTCGCGCCACAAACTTTTCACATTGAGTCCAATGGATTCGAGGCCCAACACCAACATTTTGTGTGTGTTTGTGTGTGTATATATATATATTTAAAATTTATTTACAAAATGTATAAAATTTTACAAAAAAAACATTTACACTAAACATTTATGATTTGAATATGCACAATACATAAACAAAACATTTTTGTCCTATATACACACATAACTAGGGATGCACAAGATTAATCAAACCAATCAAAACCAACCAAATCAAACCAGATTAAATCAGTAAAATTTAATTTAAAGTCAATCAATTGGTTGAAATCGGTTAATGAATATTATATAATTCAAGATTTTAGTTTGGTTTGGTCTTAGTAGTTTTAGTTGTTCTTAATTGAAACTAAACGATTAAATGAAATATATAAATCATTTTTGAAAGAAGAAATGATGATTATTTTTCACTAAGAAAAGTTGAAATAAACTAAATATTTATTGTTTATTTACTATATTGTTCTTATCATCAACAAGGCCACTTGATAACTTCATGCAATCATTGGTTGAAGGGAGGTAAATGTCCAACACGTCTGAATAATGGTATGATGGGTTAAAATCAAATTTTAGTTGTCCTAGAGGTCATCACAAGGGAAATCACCCTAGTGACTGGTAACGATGATGCTTTGAGTCAGAAAAAGCACAAATTGTCGATGGCTCCTTCCGAGTAAGGAGTCCCTTCAAGTCCTTTTCCCCTTTCAACTGTCGAGGATCTTCCCTTCTTGTTGGGATGTGAAGTCAGCTTCAGTTCACCAGATGCAAACGACCATATGCTAGAGAGTCGGAAGATGCAATCGTCTGTGATGTTTAGGCAGTGGTCAACTCCAGGGGATGATAGGTTGGTCGACTAGAGGTAAAAAACTAGAAAATTGACCTACTACCACGATTTTATAGCAACGGTTTGCAAAACCATGGCCATAGGGTACCCTGCCTCCATAATTTAAGTGAAACAATGGCGGTAGGGTTTGATGTCTCAGCCTATAGCCATGGTTTTTAAAAACCGTGGCTAGATCCTTTACTACAACCACATTTTTGTAACATCATGGCAATATGTCAAGGCGAGAATGTTATGTCTGTGATTTTATTTTGAGGTATTCCTTTGTTTAGTTATGGTCTTGTATTTATCCCTTGGTTTTCCCAGGAGTTTTTGGAGAAAAATGAAGTTTTGAACCCGACAACAAGTGATGCATGGTTGGCACATAGTTAGGGGAAACTGTGCACCAACCCAGAAGAGACTGTGAGCCTTGGACAATGGAACTGTCTAGACTGCACAGCCTACCGCACGGGTGTGCGCCCTCCCCCGACAAACTGTGCGACAGAATTCCTCTTGGGAAGCCCAAATTTGTGGCATGAATGTCCAAATTTTGGTGAATAATTCCACTTACAGTATCACTGCAATCATTGCTACAGTACACACATGAATCATCCCCAACCCGAATTTGAATTTAAGTCTTTCATGCAAGATTACTTGGTGTTTATCACCAAGTCAAACCTGAACTGCATAAGGAATTTAAATGGAAACCCTATATTGGAGATAAAACCACGAGTAAAGGAGAGCCAAAATTTACTATGAGATCAGAGTTATAAGATATCTTGTTGGTTCATACTGTGGAGTCTGCACCCCTGCATCCCCAGTTGAGATAAATAATGGGTGACGATCTCAAAAATTCGTTCTAATCCATTCACTTCAATCACTGACCCTCATAAAATTTCACAAGTCGTGCCATAAACTTTTCACATTGGGTCAAATTGATTTGAGGCCCAACACCAACATTTTGTGTGTGTTTGCGTGTATATATATATATTTAAAATTTATTTACAAAATGTTTAAAATTTTTCAAAAAAAAATACACTAAACATTTATGATTTGAATATGCAGAATACATAAACACAACATTTTTATCCTATATACACACATAACGAGGGATGTACAAGATTAATCAAACCAATCAAAACCAACCAAATCGAATCAGGTTAAATCAGTAAAATTCATTTTAAATTGATCAATTGGTTGAAATTAGTTAATGAATATTATATAATTCGAGCTTTTGGTTTGGTTCAGTCTTAATAGTTTTAGTTGTTCTTAATCGAAACTAAAAAATTAAATGAAATATATAAATCATTGTTGAAATGGGAAGTGATGATTATTTTTCACTGAACAAAGTTGAAAATAACTAAATATTTATTGTTTGTTTATTATATTGTTCTTATCATAAACAATACCACTTGACAACTTCATGCCATCACTGGTTGAAGGGAGGTAAAGGTCCAACAAGTACGGATAATGGTATGATGGGATAAAATCAAAATTTATTTGTCCTAGAGGTCATCACAGGGGCGATCAACACAGTGATTGGAAAAGACGATGCTTTGAGTCAGAAGAAGCGCAAATTGTCGGTGGCTCCTTCCAAGTAAGGAGGCCCTTCAGCTCCTTTTCCCCTTTCAGATGTCGAGGCTCTTCCCTTCTTCTTCTTGGGATGTGAAGTCATCTTCAGTTCACCAGGTGCAGACGACCATATTCTAGAGAGTTAGAAGATGCAATCGTCCATGATGTTTAGGCAGTGGTCAACTATAGCGGATGATAAGTTGGTAGAATAGAGGTGCACAACTAGAAAACTGATATACTATCACGGTTCTATATCAACGGTTTTCAAAACTGTGGCCATAGGGTAGCCTACCACCACAATTTAAGTGAAACCATGGTAGTAGGGTTTGATGTCTCAGCCTATAGCCATGGTTTTTAAAAACTGTGGTTATATCATTTACAACAACCACAGTTTTGTAAAATCGTGGAAATATGTAGAGGTAGGAATGTCATATCTGTGATTTTATTTTGAGTTATTCCTTTTTTTAGTTATACTTTTATATTTATTCCCTGATTTTCCTAGGATTTTTTTGGAGAAAAATGAAGGTTTGGACCTGATAGAAAGTGGCACATAGTTGGCGCACGGTTAGGGGAAACCGTGCGCCAACACAAAAGAAGCTGTGCGCCCTGGACAGTGGCACTATCCAGGCCGCACGACCTACCGCACGGGCATGCTCCCTCCCCAGGAAAACTGTGCGGGCTAATCGTACGGCTTGTCTAGGTCTTTAAAAATATGGAAATTACCTTGCTTTCCTCCCATGATTTAACTTCAATTCCACCCATTTCTTCCCCACTCTGGATTTCTAGCCCTAGGTGTCTCTCCCTCCCCTCCTTGCTCCCTTGGACCTTCATTTTTTGGGTGGATTTGGTGTTGGATCTTCAAAGAATCATCAAGTAAGACCCTTCTCCCTTGGTTTCTTCCCTCTTCTTGGGTTCTTCTTCCTCCCTCTTTGATTTCTTCTTTTCCAGTGGATTGATTAACCTAAATATGGGTTCAATATTGGGTTTTTGGGTAAAATATTGATGTTTGTGGTTCGATATTGGCTTTATAGGGCCCCTTTGTGGTGCAATAGTGGTTTTCCCCCGGATTCTGGAAGTTTCCAAGCTTGAGGTAGGTGATTCCGTGTTTTAGCATTGTTGGATGATTTTGGTATGATTGCTTTGATTCTTGAATGTGTTCTATAGATTATGTGAAAGGTGAAAAATGTGTTTTAAAAAGGTTTTGAGGCAAGTATGTGTAACAGCCTGAGATTTTATGAGAAATATTATTTTTAATTACTTTGATGTCTTGTGTTGTACGCTACACCAAGATTAGCTTGTACTATACGCAACATATTATTAACTTGCAGTATACGCAACACTATTCTTGGCTAGTGTTACACACAATTTCAAGTTCGTTTTGTGGAAATTATTCTACGCAACATCAAGTATAGATTTTGTTTCATGTATAAATGAAATAAGTTTTGATTATGTTATACGCAACACCAAACAGAGATTTCACTACACGCATCCCTGACTTGGCTTGCATTACATGCAATCAAGACCTTCTTCGATAGCGTGTGTAGTACGCAATACCAAGTTTCACTAAACGATATATTATTATAATATTATTATGAACTAGCCATTATGAATAGTAATACCCACTTTTTGAAATTTTATCTTTCAAAATGGACTTCATTTTTGGATTTGGAATATTGAAATTAGTGCAGGGTAAAATTTTGGTATTTTTCTGAAAACTTTCAATTTTTGATGAATAGTGAAAACACTGGGTTACTATTTAAAAACCGACTTTTTATTTAAATAATTATTTATTTTATTTAAATTTACTTTAGGTAAAAATTGATACATAATACCAATATAATTTCAATGTAATTCATTGGAGTCATTTTATAATAATTTTAGATATATAAAAATTTTATTGAACTTTTGACTGTCTTTTACCCACCTCCTAGGAGAATTTGCAAATTTACATAAAACTTAATTTTACCGCTTCTGTGAATGGAATTTCAAAAATACGAGACACACGGTTGATGTTAGTAAGTAAAATGTGGTTCAATGAGATAAAAATAATTTTTTATGAATAATAACTTTTTACTTTTATTTACCACGGTTAAAAGTAAATAGGGTAATTAATGGTAAAAATGATATTATTATTACCCTAAAACATGCCCTAATTCTATTTTATAAGTTTAAGTCGACCAAAAACAACCTTAGGAATAAAATATGACCATTAAGGTCCACTTGGATAAGATTAGGACACTTATTATTATTTTATTTAAAAAAGAGTTAAAATTGTTAAATCAAAGTTTAATAACTAAAAAAATTTTAATATAGGGTTATACATAAGATAAATTTGACTATAAATATTAATTAGAAAGATAAAAATATTTCCTACATAATGGTATTTTATTTATAAATTTTAGACTTTAAATAATTTATTTTATTTATGACACAATGATGATGCAGTAATTACCTTATTAAGAAAATATTAACATAATTGATATTATAAATACCCAAATAAATGTAATTTGAGACTTTTTATGAATTAAACTAATTTTATAGGTTAATATGACATATTATTATTGATTTAATTAACTTTTTTTTAACTAATCATGTTGTTATGATTTTCACAAAAATCAATTACCAAATAGTGTCAAAATTGACATAAAATAGTTTTTAAAACAAATATTATATTATTAATTGTTATTTTATTACTAAAAATCTAAGGTTAGGACAAATGACTTATATAAGGATATATATATTAATAATGAACCACTTGGGGTTCTTTTGGCTTGTTATAGTAAGTTTATTAACCTTATAGTGTAAGAAAACAAGAAGACACGGTAAAAGTAAAATTATTTAACTTAAAGTTAAATATAAATGAAAAGGTTAAAATAGTAACCTAAACTTGTAAAAATTCTATTGGATGAGAGGATTTAGACCCATACCCACCTTAGCTTCGAAATAAATCAATTTTGATATATTAAAAACCGAATATGACTTTATAATAAAATAATATTTTTAGTTTTTCCAATGGTGCCCCTCTCCTCCCTTATAAAAGGGCACCTCCTCCCTCTCCTCCTCACACCACTTTGAACCATCAAGCTCATACAAACCCTACCAAATTCTCTTCTACAATTCCCTAGAAACATCCTATAGGTCCTGGTCTTCTTCAAAGACCAACCCTAGTGCCCTAAGAGGAGGTTAAGAAGAGGCGCGTCAAAGAAAAATACCGATCCATTCCAATTTATTTCTTCTTCAACTTCTTCTTCTTTAGTTGTTTCATTATAAATTAATAACATAATTATTACTTATATACTGATATGTTATTATAAATATAAAACAACCCCATTTCACCTTCTATCCATCCTACGGAAAATGAAATCACCGCGCGTGCGTACATACGGAATACCGTCTCCACGCCGTGGTGTAATCTGTTTTCCACCACCACCTTACTTGGATGGGTATAATGGTGTAAATAAATAACTATATATGATTCTTGTAAAGTGATAATGATTCTGAAATATTATACAAACACTTCAATACAATTCCATGATCATGGGAATGATATCATCGTTCGTGCGTACGTATGGACTACCGTCTCCATGACGCGATGAGATTCATTCTCCATGTTAACCACTCAAGAATGATTATTAAGTATATATAATGAATAATAATTAAATATATGACATAATAATACTACTGTATTTATGTATATATATATGAATTTCATCTACTTAATTCCATTCAATTCAATAAGGAAACGAAAACAGCGTTCATGCGTACGTACGGCCTACCGTCTCCATGAACGGTGTATTTCATTTCATTTATCTATCTATTATATATATATACTGAATATATATGATATATAAATCATGATTTACATTCTGTAAGTAATTAAATTATTATATAAGTAATAATAATATCAAGAACAACAAGTCCAAACAAGTACAATAAATAAAACGATTTTACCCAAAACGCTGCTTTAACATGGAATTTACAAAAGAACGGGTAATATAAAGTCATAAGTGAACCATATATGATATCATAATAATTAATATGATTCTGTAATAATTCAATGACATTATTTAAATCATTATACAGGAGGTTCGGATACGTACGAATCATATCAGACCTAAGGTAAGGGATAATTATTCCAATCTCGTTTCTTATCCAAGATTGTTTATTCGTAAGTATTTACTGGGGTTACATTTATCATCCATGACCATGTTTTCTAAAAAATGTTTTCATAAAATGTTTACTATTCTTCCATGAATGTTTAAAGTCATTTTTACCCTTTATTGACTTTTTACTACATTGTATGAATGGAATCTTTCCTTTAGTTACCATATAAGGTACTTTTTAACTTTTCTGACAAAAGTACGAGGAGAATGTTATTTTTAACTTATACGGTGTGAAAGGATTTTTATGGTTTCATATCGCCTAATTTTCAAGAATCTTCCTCTACAATTTTTCATGTTTATTTTCAATAAAATCCTTTTCTTTTAAAATTGTGTGGCATTTTGTGAAAAGAAAATGATTTTTAAGGAGAAAGGATATTTTCCTCAAGAATTTATTTCAAGTGTTTTATCAAAACCATTTTCCATATAAGATGACATTATTTCATATGTGTATGTTTCAAGTATAATGTCTCTATGATTTACATGGTTTCACTTTTCTTATGATGAAATATGCATTTGTTTTATAAGGATGATGTTTATGAAACCCATTTTATTCTTTGGGTTATGATGAACGTTTTAAGTTTATTTTTTGGCACAAGTAAGAATGATTTCATTATGAGATGGGTGGGACCTATATCTACCTCTAATGCATTGGGTAAAGATTTATATCTCATGAGATAAACATGGATGGAATGGTAAGTTAATCCGGTTCAGTATTACAGGACTGAAACGAGGAGTGAACTCGATTCAGAAAGGGACTTTGTCCACTAAGATGGTCTTGGAAGCAATGCCTTGGCTACTATGGAAATCATATCATGTTCTTAATGGTTTTACACAATTATATGTTTTCTTACCATGATATTTTATCATGATTTATGTTCCATTATGATATATGCCTTACGTACTTCCAAGCTTTATGTCTTTGCTCAAGATTTTGATGTTTAGATTTTATGTTCAAGTTTTTGCATTCAAATGTTTATGGATTGTTTTATGTTCTCTATGTTTACCCTTACTGGGAATTTGAGCTCACCCTTTATATGTTTTATTTTCCCCAGGATATAAAGAAAGCTTTTAGGTAAAAAACCAAAAGGGGAAGATCTTTATGTGAGATGTTGTATATCTTTCACCATGATTAGAAGATTATATTCCGAGTTTCTAAAGACACTAAACTATTACGGTCCTTTGGTGTCTATTTTTGTTATGTATTAAGTATTCCACAAAATTAATGTAATGTCCATGTACTTTAAGCTTTGAGTCTCTATAGTTGGTATCAGAGGAAAGGTTTAGTCAACCTTTGGAAATTAGGATGCGGGAACTTTAGTGAGATCCCTAGAGATATTTCTAAGGTATGTCTAGGGATTCCCATAAGGTTAAGTATAAGTATAGGTTATAGTCCTAGAATTATGGAAATGATATTAGAATTAAACCTATGATGTTAGATATGGAAGGTACTCCCCCTTTATTATGTTGTTTTCCTCATCATGATTTTTGCCTCTTACACTATTCTTTTTGGGTTTTAGAAAATGGCTAGAAAGAGGAAGATTCACGATAATGGAGGATATGATGGACAATAGAATGATATTCTTCGTGAGAAAACAAATGAAATTGGATCTGGAAGTCCACATATCATTATTATTCCTAATCATCAATCTCATAATTTTATCAATAATCTCAACTTTGGTAAGTTTCCCGACTCAGATAATAAGAGAAATATGGAGTTTCATGATGATCATAGAGGAAAGAAAGTTCAATTTCCCTCATGTAAATCATGTGGGAAGAGGTATCAGAGAGATTATTTCAAAGGAACTGGAAGATGCTTTGGGTGTGGAAAAGAAGGACACAAATCCAGTAAGTGCAAAGGAAAAGGTTCAGTTAACACCATGGAGAAGTATAATGGTATTGCTACGACATCAACAATGATTAGATGTTTTAAATGTGGAATGTATGGGCTGTAAGAACCCGAGTTTTTGGAACGGGTCAAAATCCTGACCCTGTTTAAAATTTTGACAGGTTTCTGAGGAAACTGGATTTAATGGGAAGTTTCTGAAAATTTCCAGACTACACGCCATGTACTTTGAGTACACGCTGTGTATGTGTATGTGAGTGACCGGCCATGTGCTTGCTGAGTTCATGCCTTGTGATGATCGTGTAGTGGTTTCTTACAACACGACGTGTAGTTTTGAACACGCTGTGTAGACCCCCGACCGTGTGAGGCCATACATGGCGTGTAGGCTGTTGGCCGAGTAAGAACCAGGGGCACGCCGTGTTCCCTTTGGACACGCTGTGTAATCGAGCCGTGTATGAGGGATATACATGGCGTGTGGGTATACCGACGAGGAAGAGAAGAGGAACCCAGTACACACCGTGTACCCAGAGGTATACGCCGTGTACTCATGTCGGCAGGTTCAGAAAGTAAGTCAGTGGAATCTTTCCGTCTTTTGAACAGTTAAATGAAATATACACGGCGTGTAGTCCTAAAATACACGCCGTGTACTTTATTTTTTTTCCTTAAATTGGGAAGTAGCCTCATTTTTGAGGCAGAACACCCCTCCTCCGCCCGGATACGCGAACCAAGCCGGCCGAACCCATTTCCTCTTCCCGATCGTCCGTCCGAGACCCGTTTCGAGCTCTGATTAGTGCGTTGGAACCCCCTCGGTAAGGCCTTGATTCCTCTTTGGCCGTTTTGTTTGATTTTTTTTTGTATAACGAGTTATAACCCTTTGAGCGGTTTTGAATATTTTGTAGATTTACCACGTTTTAGACCGAATTGGCGGGTGTTACCGGAGGAGTAGCATCGTGCGAGTCTCAGGTAGGTGGTGCATACCTCATTTTGTGTTTTTGTAGTTGTTTGGGTGACGCGGCTTTGGCGCGTTTTCGGGTATTTTTAGCGGGACCTGTTTTATCTGCTTTTCCATACTATATTGTTTATGGGACCTTTGGGATGCTTTTGGGTATGCCCGGTTACCAGTTAGCGTGAGCAGGGCCGGGTGAGGGGCCGTTGCTCGTCGGGGCATTTTGGTTGGGGAGCTCCAAAATGGTTTTAATTGAATTATGATTGTTATAAACTGTTTAGTTTAATTTGTTAAAGCCTGTTATAATTATTGGAGGCATTTAATACCTCAATGCTAGTATGGGACAACACCTGGTATAGTGCAATTCAACTATTTAGTTTGTTTTGCTGGTGTATGTTTTCATGTTTAAACATGTTATATATGCAATTGCTGAATTGCATATGCTGGACCCTTTGGGTTGTGTTGGGCTTGGCCCGATTACGCTTGAGTGATGTTGATCACAGGTTGGGGCTTTGCCCGGGTTACTTTGGGTGGTTTTGACCACGGGATTGGGCGTCATGGACATCGGCTTGAGGCAGTACGACTGTCAGGTTGGGCATGGCCTGGGTTACTTGGATGGTAAGGCCATCGGACTTGAGCGACGTGGTCGCAGGGACACGAGGTGTCAGATGTGTGGTGGCTTAGGACTATTTGGGTGATTACCGCTCACCGGGACTTTGAGTAGTGTGCACATAGAGATACTCCGTGATGAGGTGGTTTTGACCACTCGTGTGGGTAGAGGCCCCCGTAGTTGCGGTTAGGTATTTTGGTTGGGGGTGCTTGCCGTAGAAAGCCACATGGGAGGTGAGGAGCCTCCAGGAAATGGGCGTGCCTTCGGGACGTCGGTACTTGAGACACGAGGTGTCAGGAGGCACATGGTGCCAGGTTACTATTTTGGGCGTGCCTTCGGGACGTCGGTACTTGAGACAGAAGGTGTCAGGAGGCACATGGTGCCGGGTTACTATTTTGGGGGTGCCTTCGGGACGTCGGTACTTGAGACACGAGGTGTCAGGAGGCACATGGTGCCGGGTTACTATTCTTGGGCGTGCCTTCGGGACGTCGGCACTTGAGACACGAGGTGTCAGGAGGCACATGGTGCCAGGTTACTATTTATGGGCATGCCTTCGGGACGTCGGTACTTGAGACATGAGGTTTCAGGTGGCACATGGTGCCGGATTACATGACAAAGATTCCGGCATTGGCTGAAGCAGGTGATACTCCATGGTGGCTGTTGAGCACCAGTGGAGTTTGTGTTTACTTGTGCACTGTACTGTTTACTGCTTTCCTTGTAAATGCATGACTGCTTAAACACATATATTTGGTACGCACCGTTGGGTGGTATCCTACTGAGTTTTGTCTCACACCCTACACGGGCCCTTCGGGACGCGTGTAGAATTTATGGATTTACGTGCAGGAAAGAGGCCAGCTTCAGGAGCTGGGCTGCGTTAGTTGTTGCATGGAGATGGTATGGACCTTGAGGTCATGCCTAGCTGGGTTTACTTTGTTTTGTTTACTTTCTGTATTGGCATGCTTATTGTAGCTACTTTTGGTTATCCATTGGCGCCTTGTTTATATTCAGTTGTGTATGACCTACTCTGGATGCATGTTTTACTGTTCAGTTGTAGTTACATGTTCTTAGCATGCTGTTGTGTTTATTTCCGCTGCTGTTGTTATATTTACTGCTTCTGCTATTATCTATTTTGATTATCCTTCTGCTCTGCGGGTCTGGTTCGAGTCTTCTGAATCTTTCTTTCCACTGCATCTTTACTGTTATACTTGGACCAGTACCCTTACTAAGATCCTCCGAGAGGTTATAGCCTCCCCACTATACCTAACATACCCTCGCTGCTAGTCGGAAGCCTTTGGCGTTCGGGGAGGTGCGCCTAAGGTAGTAACACCCGACCCGTTCGGCAATGTTTGGGTGGCTGGCCGGGTCCGGGTCGTTACATGGGCATTATGCAAACCAATTCTCTAAGGGAAAATCTCATGAAGAGAATCAGCATGGTCATATGGGTAGTATTTATATGGATGATGATGAGGAGACTACAAATGATATATGAGATGAAAGAAGTGTTGAAGCTTGGTCAATGGTTTAAGAAGGTAGTGGAATGATTTATGTTTATCAAGAGTTATGTTGTATAGGTAATGGTACTATGGAATAAAGACACATCTAAGGATTGTTACACTATTGTTTTTCCTAAAGTATTTGAAAGTATATGTTGAATGGTACCGGTAACCATGAAATGTGATTCAAATATTTTGGAAAGAAGATGATATACACATAATGAAGGGATAAAGATAAAATTAAATGTTTGATAGTATTCATGAGCCCATGAATAAAATAAGGACAAAGTGGTGTCATGGTTTGAGTATATAAAAATTTTGGAATTTTGGGATGTGGAAAGAGTTAACTTTTGACAGCATTCATGTTTTCACTAAGGTTCAATGGATATTCATTTTTCAAGAGAATACATGATTAAGGAATTCACATGTTTGGAATGTGACCAACAAGATATATCGTATGACAAATAATGTTATTCACGTTCTTATTATGTGACCTTTCCAGTAATCATTTTCTGTATACTATGAAATTGGACAGATGTATTTTGGATAAGCCTAAAGATTGGAATGAATTAAGTTAGACATAAGATAGTATTGTTTAAGGCTAGAACTTTTTTTGATATTATTGCAGGAATGTTATAATAGTATAGTTTTAGAAAAAGGACAACCCATAGGATGAGCGAAAACCCATCGCGTCGGACAAGGCTGTGGAAATTGAACCCACAACTGATGTACAACAGGCCTTTATCACCTACCACTGGCTTACAGGAAGTCCCTGGTTAGTAGAAACTAGTTTTATTTTATTAAGCGGTATGATAGATTAAGTATAAGTCCATTTTTGGAACCATATACGAATAATATCACCATAGATGGACTTATGTATATAACTTTTTCTAACCTTATGTTTGAGACAGATGGAATGACCTATCATTCTATAGCATGATCCGCTAACACTTCATGGAAAACAAATTCAACTTCATTTATTTAAGAGATGAAGTGGAAATTGTTCAAGACATGATCAACAATGAGATTGTACCAAAATCAAGTAATAATTTCTTTTAATTCAAAAATTCTTCAACATTAGGGAAATTATCTTGAAATCCAAAAATGTTGTCCTAGTACTCTTATATCTGATGAATCAGATGGTACCTTAGATCATCACAAATCTATGGCTTTGTGATTTTTGTCTTTTTCATAGCCATGTTCTCTACCACTCTCCATCAGAACATGATGGTAAGATTTCTCTTCCATATCCATATTTTCACCTATATTCTCCTATGTGGAAACCCAGTGATGAGTTAATCTGGGTAACCATTACATTAATAACTTTCCTTTTTAAAATTAAGTTTTAGTATTCCTTTTTACGATGTGGGTTTCTATGAAATAAACTTTCAAGTAGTAAACCATTTACAACCCCGACGAATTTTGAGGGAAAAATTCATTTTATGGGGGGTGGAATGTAACAGCTCGAGATTTTATAAGAAATATTATTTTTAATTACTTTGATGTCTTATGTTGTACGCTACACCAAGATTAGATTGTACTATACGCAACACCGTATTAGCTTGCAGTATACGCAACACTATTCTTGGCTAGTGTTACACACAATTTCAAGTTCGTTTTGTGGAAATTATTCTACGCAACATTAAGTATAGATTTTGTTTAATGTATAAATGAAATAAGTTTTGATTATGTTATACGTAACTACAAATGGAGATTTCACTACACACATCCCTGACTTAGCTTGCATTACACGCAATCAAGACCTTCTTCGATAGCGTGTGTAGTACGCAATACCAAGTTTCACTAAATGATATATTATTATAATATTATTATGAACTAGCCGTTATAAATAGTAATACCCACTTTTTGAAATTTTATCTTTCAAAATGGACTTCATTCTTGGATTTGGAATATCGAAATTAGCTTAGGTTGAAATTTTGGTATTTTTCTAAAAACTTTCAATTTTTGATGAATAGTGAAAACACTGGGTTACTATTTAAAAACCGACTTTTTATTTAAATAATTATTTATTTTATTTAAATTTACTTTAGGTCAAAATTGAGACATAATACCAATATAATTTCAATGTAATTAATTGGAGTCATTTTATAATAATTTTAGATATATAAAAATTTTATTGAACTTTTGACCGTCTTTTACCCACCTCCTAGGAGAATTTGCAAATTTACATAAAACTTAATTTTATCACTTCTGTGAATGGAATTTAAAAATTCCAAGAGTCACGGTTGATGTTAGTAAGTAAAATTTGGTTCAATGAGATAAAAATAATTTTTGGTGAATAGTAACTTTTTACTTTTATTTACCACGGTTAAAAGTAAATAGGGTAGTTAAGGGTAAAAATGGTATTATTATTACCCTAACAAATGTACTAATTCTATTGTATAAGTTTAAGTCGACCAAAAACAACCTTAGGAATAAAATATGACCATTTTGGTCCACTTGGATAAGATTAGGACACTTATTATTATTTTGTTTAAAAAAGAGTTAAAATTGTTAAAATCAAAGTTTAATAACTAAAACATTTTTAATATAGGGTTATACATAAGATAAATTCGACTATAAATATTAATTATAAATATACAAATATTTCCTACATAATGGTATTTTATTTATAAATTTTATACTTTAAATAATTTATTTTATTTATGACACAATGATGATGTAGTAATTACCTTATTAAGAAAATATTAACATAATTGATATTATAAATACCCAAATAAATATAATTTGAGACTTTTTATGAATTACACTAATTTTATAGGTTAATATGACATTTTAGTATTGATTTAATTAACTTTTTTCGAACTAATCATGTTGTTATGATTTTCACAAAAATCAATTACCAAATAGTGTCAAAATTGACATAAAATAGTTTTAAAAAAAAATATTATATTATTAATTGTTATTTTATTCCTAAAAATCTAATGTTCAGCCAAATGACTTATATAAGGATATATATATTAATAATGAACCACTTGGGGTTCTTTTGGCTTGTTATAGTAATTTTATCAACCTTATAGTGTAAGAAAACAAGAAGACACGGTAAAAGTAAGATTATTTAACTTAAAGTTAAATCTAAATGAGAAGGTTAAAATAGTAACCTAAACTTGTAAAAATTATATTGGATGAGAGGATTTCGACCCATACCCACCTTGGCTTCGAAATAAATCAATTTGGAACTATTAAAAACTGAATATGACTTTATAATAAAATAATATTTTTAGTTTTTCCAATGGTGCCCCTCTCATCCCTTATAAAAGGGCACCTCCTCCTTCTCCTCCTCACACCACTTTGAGCCATCAAGCTCGGCCAAAACCTGCCAAATTCTCTTCTCCACTTCCCTAGAAACATCCTATAGGTCCTGGTATTCTTCAAAGACCAACCCTATTACCCTAAGAGGAGGTTAAGAAGAGGCACATCAAAGAAGAGGTAATATCCATTACCAATCCTTTCCAATTTCTTTCTTCTTCAAATTATTATTATTTAGTTGTTTCATTATTAAGTAATAGCATAAGTATTACTTATATACTGATATGTTATTATAAATATGAAACAACCCCATTTCACCTTCTATCCATCCTACGGAAAACAAAATCACCGCACGTGCGTACGTACAGAATACCGTATCCACGCCGTGGTGTAATCTGTTTTCCACCACCACCTTACTTGTATGGGTATAATAGTGTAAATAAATAACTATATATGATTCTTGTAAAGTTATAATTATTCTTAAATATTATACAAACACTTCAATACAATTCCATGATCATGGGAATAATATCATCGTTAGTGCGTACGTACGGATTACCGTCTCCACGACGCGATGAGATTCATTCTCCATGTTAACCACTCAAGAATGATTATTAAGTATATATAATGAATAATAATGAAATATATGACATAATAATACTACTGGATTTATGTATATATATATGTATGTCATCTACTTAATTCCATTCAATTCAATAAGGAAACGAAAACAGCGTTCATGCGTACGTACGACCTACTGTCTCCATGAACGGTGTATTTCATTTCATTTATCTATCTATTATATATATATATACTGAATATATATGATATATAAATAATTATTTACATTCTGGAAGTAATTAAATCATGATATAAGTAATAATAATATCAAGAACAACAAGTCCAAACAAGTACGATAAATAAAACAATTTTACCCAAAACGCTGCTTTAACATGGAATTTACAAAAGAACGGGTAATATAAAGTCATAAGTGAACCATATATGATATCATAACAATGAATATGATTTTTTAATAAGTCAATGACATTATTTAAATCATTATACAAGAGGTTCGAATACGTACGAAGCATATCAGACCTAAGGTAAGGGATAATTATTCCAATCTCATTTCTTATCCGAGATTGTTTATTCGTAAGTATTTACTGGGGTTATGTTTATCATCCATGACCATGTTTTCTAAAACATGTTTTCATAAAATGTTTACTATTCTTCCATGAATGCTTAAAGTCATTTTTACCCTTTATTTACTATTTACTACATTGTATGAATGGAATCTTTCCTTTAGTTACCATATAAGGTACCTTTTGACTTTTCTGACAAAATTATGAGGAGAATGTTATTTTTAACTTATACGGCATGAATGGATTTTTACAGTTTCATATCGCCTAATTTTAAAGAATCTTCCTCTAAAAGTTTTCATGGTTATTTTCAATAAAATTCTTTTCTTTTAAAATTGTGTGGCATTTTGTGAAAAGAAAATGATTTTTAAGGAGAAATAATATTTTCCTTAAGAATTTATTTCAAGTGTTTTATCAAAACCATTTTCCATATAAGATGACATTATTTAATATGTGTATGTTTCAAGTATAATGTCTCTATGATTTACATGGTTTCACTTTTCTTATGATGAAATATCCATTGGTTTTATATGGATGATGTTTATAAAACCCATTTTGTTCTTTAGGTTATGATGAATGTTTTAATTTTATTTTGTGGAACAAGTAAGAATGATTTCATCATGAGATGGGTGGGACCTATATCTCCATACAATGCATTGGGTAAAGATTTATATCTCATGAGATAGACATGGCTGGAATGGTAAGTTAATCCGGTTCAGTATTACAGGACTGAAACGAGGAGTAAACTCGATTCAGAAAGGGACTTTGTCCACTAAGATGGTATTGACATCAATGCCTTGGCTAATATGGAAATCATATCATGTTCTTAATGGTTTTCTACAATTATATGTTTTCTTCTCATGATATTTTATCATGATTGATGTTCCATTATTATATATGCCTTACGTACTTCCAAGCTTTATGTCTTTGCTCAAGATTTTGATGTTTAGATTTTATGTTCAAGTTTTTGCATTCAAATGTTTATGGATTGTTTTATGTTCTCTATGTTTACCCTTACTGGGCATTTGAGCTCACCCTTTATATGTTTTCTTTTCCCCAGGATATAAAGAAAGGTTTTAGGTAAGAAAATAAAAGGAGAATATCTTTATGGGAGATGTTGTAGATCTTTCACCACGATTAGAAGATTATGTTCCGAGTTTCTAAAGACACTAAACTATTACGGTCCTTTGGTGTCTATTTTTGTTATGTATTAATTATTCCACAAAAGTAATGTAATTTCCATGTACTTCAAGCTTTGGGTCTCTATAGTATGGATTGAAATATGGTGTTCTAAAAGACACTGGATGTGTTTCATGTGTGCTTTCATGTTGTGCTTCTTAACTGTGTTCTATAAATTGTGTGAGTGGTGCGAAGTGTATTTTCAAATGGATTTGGTGTGTGTGTGGATTGAAAGAGGTTTTTTTCCTATTAAAAGTGATGGTATTTCATGTGTATTAATATTTCTTGGTGTGTGTTTGTTAAGGAAGTGGTTTATGTGACATGAGAAATGAAATTGAGCACAAAGGGAATCCTAGGTATCTAGGTGGGTGGACTTGGACTAGTATGCTTGTTGGATTGGTGGGTTCAAGGCCCGATTTATTCTACCAGGATTGACTCTACCACACTAACTAAACTATGATGACGATTGGATACCACTATAACATTGTATGGATTCCTCTCTAGTGGATTGTGCATGAGGATGCTGTGAGTTTTGTTGCTATACCATGTTTCCCCAAGATACGAGGTTCCTAGGGCCCCACTAGTGATAGAGCCTTTAAGGATTACCCATGGTGATATCTTATGATGTGGTGCTTACCGTCTACATATGATGAACCTTAATTTCATTTTAAATTTAAAGTAGACTACTTTTGAAATTTTTTTCCTTAAAATGTTTTATTAAAAATGAATCTAATATACTTTTCTTAAAAACTTGCATGTTGATTCTAATGTTATGGAAAGGAATATCTTTTGGATGGCATCCTACTGTGCTTTAGCTCACACCATCGGGTGTATTTAAACCTTGTTAATTTGACCTAGTTAAAGGCAAGATGTTTCGTGGTGGCGATGGTGAATCCAATTTCTAGTGTTTCTCTCTTGCAGGTTTTTGTGGAGGTGGTTTTAGGAATATTTCCCTCTCATTGCATGGAGGTTTTAGGTTATGGTCTAGTTGGTTTCCCTCCCATTTTGCTATTTTTGGTTTTTGGTTAAAGTTGTAAAATGTTTAACTTAAATTTTTGTACCCCTTTGATTAGGTTATTGATCTTGGTGTGGTATTTTGTTCTTGAGGATTGTTTATAGTTTCTTATAATGGGTGAATTTGTTCCCAAGAGTGTATTATTGATACCCGGGAACTAGTTTCCATTCCATGGGGATCAGTAATGCCCTTCAGGCCATGTCATGGGCTGGGTTGGGTATTGGGTCAGATGGAACCTTGACTCAGTTCATGATAAAATGGTATCAGAGGATGTTTTATCCCTTTATTTGGGTCATGATATTTGGGAAGATTCTAAATAGACCAGAGCTAGGATTGTTGGGGCTTGAGGTTCTGGTTGCGAGTGGGGTGTATGGACAACAAACCTCATGAGAGACCTTGGGTTTCTATGGGATGTTGGGATTTGGTTTGACCTCTTCTCCAGGTGATACGTACAAGATGAATACTGTGCATGGACACTAGGTAGGGGTAAAGTGGTTTGGATTGTTATTGTGATGGATATGGTTTTGATTTGATTTATGGAAGTGTTTGGAATTTTTTGTTGTTTCTGAAAAATTTCAAAATAGTGTATTGATGTTTTTACTTGTGGTTGTTTCTTTATGTAGTAATATGCCTCCTCAGAGACTTCTTATGAAACCATAGAAAGAATTCGGAGAGAGTTATACCTCACCAGTTGATTAGAGACTAGTGGAAGTCATGGTTCGGGATTTCCAAAATTTGGGTTAGGGAGTGGGATCAGGTCCTTCTCATGTTGGGGAAGCTGAACCAAGTCCTGGAAAGGACAATACTTAGGAATTCCTCAAGATCAAGCCTTCTTCCTTTTGGGGTAGCACATACCCCTAGAAAGATGAGGATTGACTTGAGAAGACAAAGAGGATGTTTGGGCTTCTTGGTACTTCTGAGGTAGTGAAAGTGAAGTGTGATTCATTCTTGTTGGAAGGCCCCAGTAGAAGGTGGTGGGACTCAATGGTTCAATATGGGAAGCATGATTAGATGGACTGGAAGGATTTAAATGCCATCTTCAATGAGTAGTATTGCCCAGAGACCTTATCCTCTGCTAAGAACCAGGAGTTCCTGGATCTACACCAAGAGTATCAAACTGTGATTGAGTATGATAACAATTTTTTAGATTTGGTTTGATTTTTACTAGAAGTGGTTTCCAATGAGCAGCTGAAGGATCAATAGTTTGAAATGGGG
The DNA here is from genome assembly GCA_963277665.1 of Viscum album. NCBI lineage: Eukaryota > Viridiplantae > Streptophyta > Magnoliopsida > Santalales > Viscaceae > Viscum > Viscum album. The sequence goes on from OY728139.1 coordinate 484,202,396, forward strand.
TTGTGGATGGATATTCGATCTCAAGTCTTCCTGTTTAAGTTGAAGACTTATGCTGAGGTGGTTGATCATTCTTTGATGGCGGAAATAAATCATAGTGGAAAGTATGGATTATCTAGAGTAGTTTCAGCAGTGGTACAAGGTAGTGGTAGTTCATCTAAGAAGAAGATGAATTAGGAGGGGAAGGAGAATAAGTGATGTGGTAGTTCAGACCATTCTTCCCGACTATCTTCATCCATGTATTCAGACACAAGATCAGTCTTGTGCCATCAATGTGGGAATGTAGGACATATACAGTCTATATGTTCAGATCCACCCAAACCTTGCCATCAGTGTGGATATATAGGTCATTTGAATCATTTTTTCATATCTACACGTCCATACTAGGGTGGTATGATTTTATCAGCCTTCAGGGGAATGTCATCCCAGTCAAAACCAATTAGGATGACATGTTCTTGGTTTGGTGGTTGTGGCGGTAGGGCTGGATCTTCTTATGGTTAGAGTCACCTCAAGGAAGATCCATAGTCCAATGGTTGTTGTCAGGATCTATAAGAGACAATAAATCCTCATGATTTGTATTACGTACCATTATAATCTAATTTAAGACCTGAGACAGTCTGAGGTACTATTCTTATTACATCGTCTATATTCGTTTCTTTTTTTGATAGCGGTACCTCTGTATAATTTATTTCTTCCCATATTATGGATGTGTTGAAACTATCAATTAAGCTTATGCAGTATGCAATGGATTTGGTGACGCCACTTGGTAAGAAGCGATATCGGGGTTTCAGGTGTATGTATTGTGCACTCACCATGTTAGAGGTCTTTTAAAGAGCTTAAGCGGTGGTTGAACACAACCCCTATTCTGTTTTTTTTTCAGAATTTGGGAAAGGGTATGTGGTCTTCTGTGATGCCTTAGGTATGAGTCTTGGTTGTGTGCTAATGTAGGATGATCATGTGGTGGTGTATGGTTCTCTACAAATTTGACAACACAAAATTAATTACCCAACCCACGACCTAAAGTTAGGGGAAATGATGCATGCCTTGAATACGTGACATCATTATATTTTTGGGAATAAGTTTTTGGTATACTATGATCATAATATCTTAGCCTGCATATTCTCCCAAAAAGATATGAATTTTAGGAAGATTTGTTGGGTCAAGTACATTCAGGGGTTCAATTTTGATATCGTCTACACCCCAGGTAAAGGAAACATAGTAGCAGATGATTTGAGCAGTAAAGTGTCAGTGCAAGATTTAAAAGAGTCCAATGATGAATGGACATTGATAGGTCTTTTCAACCAGATGCACCTGGAGACCAAGGATCATAGTGGAGGTGCATTCTTGTCCAGTGTTCAATTGGTGCCCTCCCTCCAAGAGTTGATTCAATAGAATCATCCTAATAATGTGTTGTGCCAGCATTCTATGCAGTTCCTAAATAGTGGGAAGGTTCTATGTGAATGGTCATTATCTCTTGAGTGAGTTATCTATTTTAAGGGTATCTTCATGGTTCCGTTGTTTTTGAAAAAGGTGGTTATGTAGGATAGCCACCAATCCCAGTGGCCCATTCATCCTAGTACCACAAATATGTTTTATGACGTGTGATGTCAGTTTTGGTGGCTAGGTATGAGACGAGACATAGATGACTTTGTATTCAGGTGTTATATGTGTCAATGGGTTAATGCAGAGCACCATAGGCCCTCTAATTTGCTTCATCCCTTACCCATTCCTACCTGAAAGTGGGATGAGGTGACCATGTATTTTATTATTGGATTACCATGTACACCTTAGGGACAAAACATGATTTGGTTAGTGATTGGCCATCTGACCAAATCAGCCCATTTCATTCTGATCAGGGATTCGACCAAAGTGGATGAATTGGTTCAACTGTATATTTAAGATATAGTGAGGCTTCATGGTGTATCTTCGGTTATCATTTTAGACAGGGACTCCCATTTTACCTTGTGATTTTGATAATGCATTCAAAAGGCATTGGGGTTGCAAGTCAAATTAATCATGACATACCACTCTAAAACAGATGATCAGATAGAGTGGGTGAATCAAATCCTGGAAGACATGCTCCAGGCATGTGTGTTGGATTTCATAGGCTTGTGGGATATCTATTTAGGGTTGATCAAATTTATGTATAAAAATAGTTACCAATCCTTAATACGAATGGATCCCTTTGAGGCACTTTATGGTTGGCCATGTCAGTCTGTTTTATACTAGGAAGAGGTGGGAGAGACCTCATTGATAAAACCGAGATTGGTACAGGAAATTTCTGATAAATTCAAGTTGATCAGGAAATTTTTGTTGACAATGTAGATCAATCACAATTCTTATGCTGATAAGAGGCACTAAGCCCTGAAATTCTTGGTTGTGACTGGGTGTTTTAGAAAGTGGATCATCATTTGAGTCACCATCATTTTGGTAAGAAAGGGAAGCTAACACCAAGGTATGTCAGAACTTTTGAGATTACTGAGAGAGTTGGTGAGGTGGAATACCATTTAGCTTTTCCATCTTAGTTGATGTCAATTCATGACATGTTCCATGTCTCTCAGTTAAAGAAGTATAATCCAGATTTGTCTCATGTGTTGAATTGGGAAGAGTTGGAACTGGAACCAGATTTTTCTATGTTTGAGTGTCCAGTGCAGGTAGTGGATTCCCAGGAGAAAGTACTTCAGATTGGTATGAGTTCTTTGGTAGCATGGGAATGATGAGCATGATACATGGGAGCAAAAGTCTTGGATTGAGGAGCAGTACCTATCTTCATTCTCTAATCAGAATCTAGAATGACTTTTTGAGGGAGGAAAGTTTTCATGGTGGGGATAATTATCACATATGTGATTTTATTTTGAGGTATTATTTTTTTAGTTATGTTATTGTATTTATAAATTGGTTTTACCTGGATTTTTGGAGAAAAATGGAGTTTTTGGACCTGACAGCTAATGGTGCATGGTTGGCACATAGTTAGGGGAAACCATGTGCCAGCCCAGAAGAGACCATGCACTGTCAATAATGGCACTATCCAAGTCACATGACCTACCTCATGGGCATGAACCCTCCCCAAGAAAACTGAATGGATAGTTTCCTCTTTGACAGAGGAGACCACATGGTTTACACACCATTTGTAAAACCGTGTGGGCTAACCATGCGGTCTGTCTAGGTCATTAAAAATATGAAAATTACCTTTATACCCTCCCCCATCCAATGGCCCAAAGGCCTTAATTTTTTATTGATTATGATAATCCACCTTTCAAGGGGTGAGGTGAAGCCCTTACAAGTCCTGTAGGCATAAGCATTACATGGCCCATAGGCCTTAGAGGAATTCATTTCCCGTAGGCTTCAAACATTACATACAACCCAGAATAACTACTTGGAACTACTCCTCCCCAGCATCTTCATCGTGAAATCAGCTCTCCACCTTTGCATGGATGTTCGGATAGGCTATCCCATGAATGCACATGCTTGTCCCGATGGCAGGTACCATACCCTCTCATTCTTGTAATCTGTGTAGCTTCTACTATGGTGAAATCTCCTTGCTCATCCTTCTATAGATCTTGTTATTTGTAGGTTTTCTAGTTTTCATTTGCACTGAAGGTGGTCTAAAGGCCTTGAGGTGGCCCGAAGGCCTTACTGGCCTGAAGGCTTGGGTGGCCCGAAGGCCTTAAAGGACTCGAGGACCAAATCAATGGCCCGAAGGCCCAAACAGGGGAAAATTCCTGGCTGCTACAGTGCCAAACATTTCCTGCTACAGTTCCTACTACAGTACCCTGCTACAGTACCAAAAATTATGCCTCCACCCGGACCTTCAAGTTTTGGGTGGATTTGGTGTGGTATCTTCAAAGAATCATCAAGTAAGCCCCTTCTCCATTGGTTTCTTCTCTCTTCTTAGGTTCTTCTTCCCCCTCATTTGATTTCTTCCTTTCCAATGGATTGATTAACCTAATAAGGGTTAAATCTTGAGTTTTTGGGTAAAATATTGATATTTTTGGTTCTATCTTGTCTTTATAGGGCCCCTTTATTGTGCGGTTTTGGTTCTCCACTAGATTCTAAAAGTTTCCAAGCTCTAGGTAGGTGATTTTGTGTTTTAGCATTATTGGATGATTTTGGTATGATTTATTTTCTTCTTTAATGTGTTATATGGATTTTGTGAAAGGTAAAAAATGTGTTTTAAAAATGTTTTGAGGTGCTTATGGGTTAAAAGATGGTTTTATAAAAGAAATTGGTTGTGTTTCATGCATGCTTCCTTGCTGTTATTCTTAAATTCATTCCATAAATTGTGTAAGTGGCGTGAAGTGAATTTTCAAATGGATTTGGTATGTGTGTGGATTGAAAGAGGTTTTTCCTATGAAAAGTGATAGTCTTTCATGTGTATCCATATTTCTTAGTGTGTGTATGTGAAGGAAGTGGTTTATGTGGCATGAGAAATAAAATTGAGCATAAAGGGAATCCTAGGTATCTAGGTGGATGGACTAGGACTAGTACACTAGTTGGATTGGTGGGGCGAGGCCCAGTTTCTTCTTACAGGATTGATGCGACAACACAAACTAAACTATGATGATGATTGAAGACCATTATAACATTGGATGAATTCTTATCTAGTGGCCCGTGCATGAGGAAAATGTGGGTTATGGTTTCTATATCATGTTTTACTGAGATATGAGGTTCCTAGGGTCCCACTAGTGCTAGAAACTTTAGGGATTAATAGTGGTTCTCTCTTGTGATGTGGTGATTACCATCAACATAAAATGGACCTTGATTTCATTTTAAATTCAAAGCACACTTCTTTTGAAAATATTTTCCTTAAAATGTTTTATTAAAAATGTTTCCAATCTCATTTTATTACAAAATTGTATGTTGATTTTTATTCTAATGTTATGGAATGAAATCTCTTTTGGGTGGAAATCTTCTGGGCTTTGTCTCACACCCTACATACACCCTCAGGTGTATGTAGACCTTTTTATATTTGGCCCAGGCAAAGGAAAGATGTTTCATGGTGGTGATGGTGGATCTGGTTGCTAGTGTTCCTCTCTTGAAGGTGTTTATGGAAGTGGCTTGAGGGTGATGGAACTCTCTTTGCATGGAAGTTTTGGGTTATGGTCTAGTTGGTTCCTCTCCCATATTGGTATTTTTTTGTTTTGGTTAAATTTGTAAAATGTTTAACTTGAATTTTTGTACCTATTTGGTTATGGTTATTGATCTTGGCATGGTGTTTTATTCTAGAGTATTGTTTATTGTTGATTATCATGGGTGAATTCATTCCAAAGAGTGTATTGTTGATACCCAGGCACTAGTTTCCAGCCCGTGGGTATCGGGAATGCCCTTCGAGCCATGTAATGGTCTGGGTTAGGCGTTGAGTAGGATGGAACCCCGGTTCAGTTTATGATAGGGAAAGCTAAATTTTGGTGGAAATAAGGCTTAAATCAGGTAAGACCATGGTTTTTAAAAAACTGTAGCCGAAGACTAGACTTATATCCACAGTTTAAAAAACCATGGCTATATGTTAAACTGACCATAATTTTAAATAACCATAGCGGTATAATTCCTCTATTGCCAAAATTTTCCAAAAATGTGGAAATAGGTATTAAAACCAATAAATATGTGAGAGAACCAGTTTGGGATACACCTATCACTGAGAGGGGGGGGGGTGAATTAGTGTTGAGGAATTTTTAATCCAATTTCAGCTTTTTATCCTTGTACCTCTTAGACCTGTTAGGATCTTGATTCTCTTATTATCTTTTCCTTATCACATGTAAGTATATGAAAGCAGTAAAGATATCACACAATATTTTTATAAGGTTCACTACTCAATAAGAGAAGATACATCCTTGGAATGGTCAGAAATAATAATGACCACAAAACCACTATAAAATAATCCTTTTGTGTGGTTATAATGAGTATGGTATACCCTTACACTCATGAAGCACTTTGAAAATAATCCAATAGTACATGTTTAACAGCTCTTGGCTGGATATTTATACTGCCTACCAATACAATCTTCTTCTTGTTGATGAGGGTTTGAAACACTGATAAAGTATTGAGAAATGTTGAATGTCACAGTACTACTTTGTTCTTCCACAACCTTCTACTTCACTTGGTTACTTGCACAAAATCATGCAAACAACTCTTCTTACTTATTCCCAGTAGAAAACTTGATAGCTGCACTATTTTCTTCTTCTATCAGTCATAATAATATGAGTGTAGTAGACTCATAAACTTTATTATCTCAAACCCAAATGATGATCAACTAATATTAACTTGGTCAGTCACTTCCTCTTCTATTCTTTTTCTCCTTCACTAAAAAACCAACTACACTGAGATCTCTTCTTCTTCTTCTTGATGGAATCACAAAATTACTATGTAATTATTAATCAATGAATATCATCTCAACATAGCATCATCACAATTGATATGGCCTGGATAATTGAATATAGACTGGACACTCTCTTTCTTTTTCTTTGACATAGAAAAAATATGGAATAGTGCAGTAGTGTCTTGATCTCCCTTTCTTCTTCAATTTCCTAACTAGAAGATGGTAAGAACTTCTAGCGTACTCACAACTTGCGTGCCACTCCCTGCTTGCATGCCACTCCCTTCTTGCGTGCCACTCAGTACTTGCCCGCCACTTCAGGATTGCACACAACTCACTGCTTGCGACTCTCTACTTGAGCGCAAATATCTACTTGTGCACCACTTCCATATTGCATGGAACTCACTGCTTGTGCACCACTCTCTACTTTCACTCCTCCATGTTTGTGCGCCTCCCTACTTGCACACCACTCACTGCTTTCTCACCACTATTGTGCATAACTCAAAACTTTCACACCACTTATACTTGCGTTCCATTACCTACTACTTTTTCAATATAGAGATTTAATTTTATATTAAGTGTTGAGCCATCAAATGAGGAGGGTAGCTACATATTTATAGGCATTTCACCTTGCGCGCCACTTACTACTTGCATGGAAACTCCCTACTTCCATAGATCTGGCTACTTGTGTGATCCAAAGCTTATATTTTCTATAAGTGTCGAGCTACTCAAATGAGAGGGGGTCACCTCATATTTATAGGCATCGCCGAAACCTACACAGAAAACCATGATGTATGCAAAAAATCCTCTTTGTGTACATAAAACTACGTTTAACGTCACATTGAGCATGTAAGTCTCTTTAATGCAACCACACATTTCGTGCACTTTTCAGATCTTTCACATACTTCATGCCTTTGCCATACTTTGATATTCTGATCCTGAAACATGACTTGCACGCAACATTCCAAACCACCTTCAATTTTGTGCGCAATTCTTTACTTTTCCATATTTTGATGAGCTGAACCTAGAACTCCACTTGCACACAACATCTAGATTCATCTTCAATCTTGCGTGCAACTTTCTTTTACAAAAACACCTTTATCCATTTTCCAGATTTTGAGGCCCAAAAATTTGGAAAACACTGGGAAACAATACCACCTTAAAATATGCTTCAACAAGAACAATAATGATGCTTCACTGTTATCTATCTTATTCAACTCTTAGTTGCTTTCATCATGAACCTTATCTATCATGATATTTAATCTTTGATTGATCACCTTTAGGATCATCGTATTTTCAAAAGAAAGTATTGAAACTTCCCTATCACCCAGTACCATACTTCATTCCAATCAAACCTGAAGATGATTGGTAGTACCTTTTCTCCCTTTTCTTGCATAAGGCTTTCATCACAAGTTCTCCAAAAAACTTATGATATTTGTGAAATAAAAATCAGAAAATTATCATCATATTTTCAAAGGAAGGTATCGTAACTTCCCTGTCTTCTAGAAATATCTTTCTTTCCAATCAAATCAGAATATGATTGGCACCACCAGTACTCCCCCATTCATTCATAAGGATTTCATCACAAGTTCTCTAAAAAAATTATGATATGTGTGAAATACAAATCACCAAAGCATTGTTATATTATCTAGGAGAATTATGAAACCATGAAATCCAATGTCATCAAATGAATCTATAATAATTATCCAGGCATCACCATGAAACTCAAAGTCTTTAAACAATTCACCTGTTTTCCTAGAATATCAAGACATGAGGACTTCATGCAATTTCCATTTACTTTGCAACAACTTCATCATATTGAAAACAATGAGATCTTCATATCTCATTGAACACCTTTGGAAACCAATGACAATCAGTTGAAAAAAATACAATCCATACAGAAAGTGGGCACACCAATATCCCCCTTTGTATTTATTGGCAATACCTTAAATGTTATTTCTAAATGATTATGTCAATATGTGGAAATATTATCTTCTCTCTCCCCTTTACTTTTCAAACTTTCATTTCACTTTCTATCCCCCTTATTGATAAGAAATACAAAGTTCCTGGGAAAAAGGGTATCATTCCATATTTAAGCAATGTGCCATCCATGATTTCAATCTAAGTCTACTTCAGCTAATATCAGTGTAGAAAACAATAGGATTTTATTTAGACAAAAAATATTTCCATTACCAACTGATCATGGCACCTTATGAAATGAGAAATAATGCACTTATCTTCAAGGATTGTTCACTATCATTCCAGGCTGAAATTACTAAATGTGAGATGATTTTTTTAAGAATAATTAGCCTAAAACTCCTGCACTCACTTCAACAAATAGATCAAAAACATTCATGTGAAATGGGAAGGATTAGTGACATTGGGGAACTTCCATTCTTCTTATGTCACTAAATAATCCAATTTATCCCCCTTTGTAAGATGATCTTTATTTTGAATAACCAAGGATGAAAGATTAAGAAATGACATACCTTTACCAATGACACGATCCTTAAGAAATTTACAGAATAATTGGATTTGATACTCATTGAAATAATAATTCTAGAAGCCTCTTAATTTGTCTCCCCCTCAAGGAAAACACTTCTCATCATCTTCATAATGGAAGATCTCATCAGGAATGGATTTGAAGAAATTATATTATAGAGAATACACTATAATAGATATTCATCTTTGCTATAAAGAATTGATAACACTCACTACTTCTTAGGTTCTACCCCCCCAAGAACTTGATTCACCTTAAATTCCCTATATTATAAGTAAAAATAAAATACACAAAGATTTAAGGGAATAAAGTGGTTCCTCCTCACTTCATCAATGTGAACAGCAAGGTTGAGATATTTTTCCCAACCAAGTTTCTCCATTTGATCCAGTTTTCATGTTTTCACATCTGAACTTCTATTCTGATTTATGTTGAGGCAACATGGATCTCTTCACATCCTCTTCTTCTTTATGTTTAGAACTTTTCTTCTTAACAACCTTCATTGATGATACATCATTATTCCTCTTTATGACCACTTCTTGCTCTGGTAGTAAGGTTAATCACCCTTTTGCAATGTGACCAGATTTCTTGCATCTCTCACACATAACTTATTCAATACAAGAGTTTCCATTTGTTTGAAACCTCTCATTAACCTTTTCTTCATCATGTGTAATCTTTTCATTTCCTTTTGCACTAGCCTTAGCTTGTGTATATTCAATATTCCTCATTATTTCCAAATTTTCAGGCCAGATAACTAACATGTCATTAGGAACCGTGGAATCATGTTTAGATATTCCACATGTGTTATTCTAATTTTCATCCCTCTTGGTAGTTATTTTGGATGCACCACCCTTTAACTTCTTAGATTTATAATCCAAGGTCTTTTCACTATTATTATTTGAAATCTTATTGGGATAATTTGTTTTCACAACATTCTTCTTATTTCTTCCCAAGGTAGCTTCTTTATTCTTGTCTGGCTTCTGTGATCTTATTTTCTTATCATCTTTGGATACATATTGAGATGAACATGCACCAACCTTATGACCACTACCATTGTATACATCATAGATTTAATCAAGCATTCCAAATATGTTTTTAGTATACAGATGCTTCTGGACCTGTGGATGTTTCTTCTTCTTCTTTAGAATTCCCCCATGAGATAGGCTTCCTTTGGGCTTCTACATTTTGAGGATTATACCAACAATTTAATGAAAAATGACTAAATCTATTACAACACCATCATTGAACCACAAATATTGATTTATTGATATCTTATATATAAGGTTGTTGGGTATTCTTCAAGATGTGTTATGATATCTATAGAGAACTATCTCCCACACTATTTATCCTATCCACCCTAGTCATAGTGGTAGGTTTCTTATCAAATTTATTCATCCATACTTGTTTGGATTGTGTTTTCCTACCTGTACTATTTGTAGAAACAGATTTAGAAACATTAATACAAGATTTTATAGATGGTACCTTTTCATATTCATATGCTTGTGATATATCATTGAAAGATTCCATGATCTTATTATCACATGTTTTAGGTCTTTTAACCATAGAATCCTCCAATGAACATTGAATACCAGTAGCAGCTGTCTCCTTCTTTTGTGAAGTTTCAAAATGTGTCTTCTCAATATTATACAACTGAGCTTCCAATTCTAGAAATTTCAAATTGAGGATGATTTTCTAATATTAAATCATAATCATATTCTATCCACAAGACTTATTCAATCTTTCAACTTCCTCTTCATGTATCAAAACTTTGTTTTGTAACAAAGAGTCAAGTTCCTTGATCTTCCTGGAATTTTCTTCCAAATTTAAACCCTTGTATTAAATGTTGTTCTTTAATTTATCTTCAAGTTCATGGATCTTTTATTCCAGATTATTATTTAATCCCTATTTCTATTCAACTTCTTTAAGCAATTTTAAGGAACTCATTTCAATTTCCCTCTTTGTTTCTTCAAATGTTCCAAACTATCTAGAGAGCTTTAAACATTCAACAATCTTGGATTCCAAGCCCTTATCCAAAACATCACTTTATTCTTCTAGCTAGGTGATATATTCCTGAATACATTGAAATAATCCACAAATTAGGGATGCACTTTCTTCTGGAATATCATGCGGAATAACTCTTAATCTATCAGCTGATAACTCTTAAGAAGTTGTAGATTGATCATCATCACTACTTGTGCTAGCATTTTCATCTTTAGGAATGATTTTAAATATACTGAAACATATTTACTTATCACTATAGGTAGGAATGTTATCCATATTATTGGTAGAAACATGATCCACCTGCTCATTACTTTCCATATATGGTATTTCTTCATTGTCAACAGGGTATGGAGAAATAGATACTTTCTCTTATTTAGATAAGAGGGACTTCTTATTTAGATTTATCTTCTCTTTATTTTTCTTGTTTATCATGGTCTTGGTAGATATAGAATTTTTCTTGGAAGAAACTGAATCTTCACCAAAACTTAACTTCATTGCTGAGTTAGGAAAGAAACTTAAATCTTTAAAAGAGAATAAATTCACTATAGAGAATCCAACATAGGTGAACCTTTACTATGATACCAATTGAGTGGACTAGTTTAAGATACACCTAACACTAAGAGGGGGTGAATCTGTGTTGATTAATTTTTAATCCAATTTCATCTTTTTATCCCTGTACCTCTTAGACCTATTAGGATATTTATTCTCTTATTCTATTTTCCATGACACATGTAAATATATGAAAGCAGTAAAGATAACACCCAATATTTTTAAAAGGTTCACTACTCATCAAGAGTAGCTACATCCTTGGAATGGTTGGAAATAATCTTGACCACATAACCACTAGAAAATAATCCTTTTTTGTGGTTTTAACGGGTAAGATATACCCTTACACTCATGAAGCACTTTAAAAACAATCTAATAGTGAATGTTTAACAACTCTTAGATGTATCTTTATACTACATCCCAAGAAAGTATTTTCCTTGTTGATGAGGGTTTGTAACACCAATAAAGTCTTCCTATTGAGGCCTATTAGATGTCACAGTACTACTTTGTTCTTCCACAAACTTCTAGTTCACTTGGTTACTTTCACAACAGCAGGAAAGAAACTATTTTTACTTCTTCATAGCAGAAAAATTGATAGCTACAATATCTTCTTATTCTATAAGTCACAATAATATTAGTGTAGTATACTGATGAACTATATTATCTCTAACCCAAATAATGATCAACTGATATCAACTTGGTCATTCACTTCCTCTTCCTATCTTTTTCTCCTTCAGTGCAAAACTAACTACACTGAGATCTATTATCATTCTTCTTAATGTAATCAAAAACTTCCTGTATTACTATTAATCAATGAAGATTAGATCAACATAGAATAATTACAATTGATATGGCCTGAATAACTGAATATAGATTGGCCACTCTCTTTCTTATTCTTTGAAATAGAAAATTATGAAATAGTGCAGTAGTGTTTTGATCTCCCTTTCTTATTCACTTTCCTAACTAGAAGCTGGTAAGAACTTCTATCACAAATCACAACTTGAGCACCACTCCCTGCTTGTGTGCCACTCAGTACTTTTGCGCCACTTTTGACTTGCGTGCAACTCAGTTCTTGCAACTCTCTACTTGAGCGCAACTATCTTCTTGTGCGCCACTTCCGACTTACACATAACTCACTACTTGCATGCCACTCTCTTATTACATGCCTCCCTACTTGAGCACCTCTCTATTTGTGAACCACTCACTGCTTGCACGACACTATTGTGTGCAACTCAAAACTTGTGCACCACTTCTGCTTACATGCCACTCCCTACTACTTGAACGATCTAGAGATCATATTTTCTCTTAAGTGTTGAGCCTTACAAATGAGGAGGGTAGCTGCCTATTTATAGGTATTTCACCCTATTCATAACTTCCTACTTGCGCCCCACTTACTACTTGTGTGAAAACTCCCTACTTGTGAAAACCTCAATACTTGCGCAATCTAGAGGTCATATTTTCTCTAAGTGTCACTACTGAAAAAATAAGCATTTCCAACGGTTCACAACTGTTGGGAAAGGCTGCAGAACCATTGGGAATATCTATCCCAACAGTTCTGCAAAACGTGGGGAAGTAAGCTGTTGGGAAAAGTTTTCCCAACGGTTTACAAAGAACTATTGAGATAGGTTAGAAAAATCAACCTATCCCAATGGTTAACATTGACTATTGGCATATGTTTTTCCAATGGTTTTAAGTAAACCGTTGGGAAAACCCAACAAAATCTCTAGCTTTTCCCAACGGTTCACTCAAAACCGTTGGGAAAAAGCCAACTATACATCTTTTCCCAACAGTTTGAAACCGTTGGGAAAGAGTTTATACCAACGGTTCCATATAAACCATTTGTATAAGCCTCCTTAGAAGACTATGCCAATGGTTTCAAACCATTGGCATAGCCTATGCTGTGCAAATTGCACAGCAGCCTACAATTTGCACAGCAGGCTGCAATTTGCACAGGGGAGGAGCAGGGTCTCCATTCACCTATGATTCTTCAATCCCTCTCCTTTACCTACAATAAACAACTAAAATATACATATACAGAACAAATTCATATACATTTAACATATAATACATCCTTAAACTATACACATTCAGAATTAAATCATAATTCATAACGTAATTATAAAGATACATAATTTAGAATTCATTTAGAATTCATTTTAAAATTCATTTAGAATTCATTTTAAAATTAATTTAGAATTCAATTTCAAATTTAGATGATTATTATATGTGAAATTTGTAATTCAATTCATAATTTGATTGGTTTTTCGTATACAGGTGTTTTTACTATATATGATATCCATTTTAAACAAAATACATGAACTTGGAGTAGTACCGGTCACACCATGCCTCGTATTGAGGCATGATTGACTAGTGCACGTCACACATGACCCATTTATCATTTTCCTAAAGTATCAACATATTCCGAAAGGGTTTCGTTGGTTTTCCGTATGCCAGTTATTATCACTTAAAATGTGGTTTATTTAAAAAAATGATATTTTTGAGTGATCCCCACCACACTGTGACTCAGATTGAGGCGGGGTTGACTCGTAAACTTCACAAATAACCCATGGATTATTGTCTTAAAGTTTCAATAGAATCCGAATGAGTTTGGTCAGTTTTTCATATGCCAGTTGTTGTTTTCACTTAAAATGTTTTCCATTTCAAATAAAAGTGATCCACTTTGAGTTGCGGCAGCCACACTGAGGCTCAGATTGAGGCGCGGTTGACTTTTACACATCAAAAATTACCCATGGATCCTTTTCCTAAAGTATAAACACAATCCGAATGTGTTTGGTCAGTTTTCCGTATGTCAGTTGTTCTTTTCACTTAAAATGAAGTCCATTTTAAACTATAGAGAGACACTTAGAGTTATCCCAGCCACACCGCGACTTGGATTGAGGTGGGGTTGACTCTTACACGTCAAAAATGACCCATGAATCATTGTCCTAAAGTTTCAATGGAATCCTAATGCGTTTGGTTAGTTTTCAGTATGTCAGTTGTTGTTTTCACTTAAAATGTTTTCCAATTCAAAGAAAAGTGAGTCACTTTGAGTTGTACCAGCCACACCAAGGCTATGATTGAGGCACAGTTGACTCATAAACATCAAAAATGAACCATGGATTGTTTTCCTAAAGTTTCAACGGAATCCAAATGTGTTTTGTGGGGTTTCAGTATGTCAGTTGTTGTTTTCACTTAAAATGTTTTCCATTTCAAAGAAAAGTGAGTCACTTTGAGTCGTGGCGGCCACACCAAGGATTGGATTGAGGCGTGGTTGACTCATACACATCAAAAATGACCCATGGATCCTTTTCATTAAGTACCAACAGAATCCGAATGTGTTTGTTTAGTTTTCCGTATGTCAGTTGTTCTTTTCACTTAAAATGAAGTCCATTTTAAACTATAGAGAGATACTTCGAGTGGTTCCAGCCACACCACACCTCGGATTGAGGTGGGGTTGACTCGTACACGTCACATATGACTCATGGATTTTTTTCCTAACATTTCAATGGAATACGAATGCATTTGGTCAGTTTTACGTATGTCAGTTGTTGTTTTCACTAAAAATGATGTCCTTTTGAAACAAAAGAGAGACACTTCGAGTGGTTACGGACTCACCGCACCTTGTATTGAGGTGGGGTTGACTTTTACACATCAAATATGACCCATGGATCGTTTTCCTAAAGTTTCAACCGATTCCGAATGCGTTTGGTCATTTTTCTGTATGCCATTTGTTCTTTTCAGTTAAAATGATGTATATTTTAAACAAAAGAGATACACTATGAGTGGTGTCAGCCACAACACACCTCGGATTGAAGAGGGGTTGACTTGTACACATCACATATGACTCATGGAACGTTGTTCTAAAGTATCAACACAATCAGAATCCGTTTGGTCGGTTTTCCATATGTACTTAAAATGTTTTCCATTTTTAACAAAAGAGAGACACTTAGAGTGATCCCAGCCGCACCAAGACTCATATTGAGGCGGGGTTGACTCTTACACATCAAAAATGACCCATGGATCGTTGTCCTAAATTTTAAATGGAAACCGAATGCGTTTTGTTGGGTTTCAGTATGTCAGTTGTTGTTTTCACTTAAAATGTTTTCCATTTCAAAGAAAAGTGAGTCACTTTGAGACGTGGCGGCCACAACGAGGCTCGAATTGAGGTTAGGTTGAATCATACACATCAAAAAGGACCCATGGATCCTTTTACTAAAGTATAAAATGAATCTGAATGCATTTGGTTAGTTTTCTGTATGTCAGTTGTTCTTTTCACTTAAAATGAAGTCCCTTTTAAACTATAGAGAGACACTTCGAGTGGTTCCAGCCACAACGCGCCTCGAATTGAGGTGGGGTTGACTTTTACACATCACATATGACTCATGAATTGTTTTCCTAATGTTTCAACAGAATCCGAATGCATTTGGTCGGTTTTCCGTATGTCAGTTGTTGTTTTTACTAAAAATGATGTCCTTTTGAAACAAAAGAGAGACACTTCGAGTGGTTCCGGCCACACCATGCCTCGGATTGAGGTGGGGTTGAATTTTACACGTCACAAATTACCCATGGATCGTTTTACTAAAGTTTCAATGGAATCTGAATGAGTTTTTTTGGGTTTTAGTATGTCAGTTGTTGTTTTCACTTAAAATGTTTTCCATTTCAATGAAAAGTGAGTCACTTTGAGACGTGGCGGCCACATCGAGGCTCAGATTGAGGTGCGGTTGACTCGTACACGTCACAAATGACCCATGGATACTTTTACTAAAGTATAAATAGAATCCAAATGCGTTTGGTCAGTTTTCTGTATGTTAGTTATTCTTTTCACTTAAAATGAAGTCCATTTTAAACTATAGAGAGACACTTCGAGTGGTTCTGGCCACACCGAACCTTGTATTGAGGTGGGGTTCACTCGTACACATCACATATGACTCATGGATTGTTTTAATCAATGGAATATGAATGCATATGGTCGGTTTTCCATATGTCAGTTGTTGTTTTCACTAAAAATGATATCCTTTTGAAACAAAAGAGAGACACTTTGAGTAGTTCCGGCCACACAGTGCCTCGGATTGCGGTGGGGTTGACTCGTAAACGTTAAATATGACCCATGGATCATTTTCATAAAGTTTCAATAGAATCTGAAGTTGTTTGGTAGGTTTCTCGTATGTCAGTTGTTGATTTCACTTACAATTTAGTCCATTTTGAACAAAAGAGAGACAATTTGAGTGGTCCCGGCCACACCGCAGCTCAGATTGAGGAGGGGTTGACTCGTAAACGTCAAATATGACCCATGGATCGTTGTCCTAAAGTTTCAACAGAATCCGTAGGCGTTTGGTCGGTTTCCGGTATGTCAGTTGTTGTTTTCACTTAAAATTAAGTCCATTTTAAACAAAACATAGGTACTTTGAGTGGTGTCGGCCACACCAGGCCTCAGATTGAGGTGGGGTTGACTATTACACATCACATATGAGTCATGGATCGTTTTCCTAAAGTTTCAACACAATCAGAATCTGTTTGATCGGTTTGGCGTATGTACGTAAAATATTGTCCATTTGGAACAAAAGAGAGGCAGTTTGGGTGGTCCCAGCCACACCGCGCCTCGGATTGAGGTGGGGTTTACTCTTACACATCACATATGACCCTTGTATCATTTTACTAATGTTTAAATAGAATCCTAAGGCATTTGGTCGGTTTCTCGTATGACAGTTGTTGATTTCACATACAATTTAGTACATTTTGAACAAAAGAGAGACAGTTTGAGTGGTCTCAGACACACCGCGGCTCGGATTGAGGAAAGGTTGACTCGTACACGTCACATATGACCCATGGATCGTTTTACTAAAGTTTAAACAGAATCCTAAGGCATTTGGTCTGTTTGGCGTATGTCAGTTGTTGTTTTCACTTAAAATTAAGTCCATTTTAAACAAAAGAGAGGCACTTTGAGTGGTGTTGGCCACAACGGGCCTCAGATTGAGGCGGGGTTGACTCTTACATGTCACATATGATCCATGGATCATTTTACTAAAGTTTAAACACAATTAGAATCCGTTTGATCGGTTTGGCGTATGTACGTAAAATATTGTCCATTTTGAACAAAAGAGAGGAAGTTTGGGTGGTCCCGGCCACACAATGCCTCGGATTAAGTCCAGGTTGACTCATAAACATCACATATGACCCATGGATCGTTTTTCTAACATTTCAACAGAATCTGAAGTTGTTTGGTAGGTTTCTCGTATGTCAGTTGTTGATTTCATTTACAATTTAGTCCATTTTGAACAAAAGAGAGACAATTTGAGTTTTCCAGGCCACACCGCAGCTTGTATTGAGGCGGGGTTGACTCTTACAAGTCACATATGACCCATGGATTGTTGTGCTAAAGTATCGACACAATCCGAATGCGTTTGGTCGGTTTTCCGTATGCTAGTTAATGTTTTACAATTAAAATGACGTACTTTTGAAACAAAAGGCAGACACTTTGAGTGGTGCCGGCCACACCGCGCCTTGGATTGAGGCGGAGTTGACTCATACACGTCACATATGACCCATGGATCGTTCTCCTAAAGTTTCAATGGAAACCGAATGCGTTTGGTCGGTTTTCCGTATGTACTTAAATTGTTGTCCATTTTAAGCAAAAGAGAGCCACTTAGAGTGATTCCGACCACATCGTGCCTCAGATTAAGGAGGGGTTGACTCTTACATGTCACATATGACCCATGTATCGTTGTGATAAAGTATCAACACAATCCTAATGCATTTGGTCAATTTTCCGTATGCCAGTTGATGTTTTTCACTTCAAATGATGTCCTTTTGAAACATGATTGAGTCGGTTTTCTGTATGTACTTAAAATGTTGTCCATTTTATGAGAATCCTCTGTGTGGGGGGTTGTTCAGGGTCTAAGGAAGAGGGTGGGGGGGCTGTCTGGGGGGCTGTCCGGGGGGCTGTCTGGGGGGCTGTCCGGGGTCCAGGGAGGAGGGTGGGGGGGGCTGTGCGGGGGGTGTTCGGGGGGTTGTCCGGGGTCCAAGGAGGAGGGTGGGGGGGGGGGGGGGGGCTGTCTGGGGGGCTGTTCGGGGGGCTGTCTGGGGTCCAGGGAGGAGGGTGGGGGGGCTGTACGGGGGGCTATTCGGGGGGCTGTCCGGGGGGCTGTCTGGGGGGCTGTTCGGGGGGTTGTCCGGGGTCCAGGGAGGAGGGTGGGGGGGCTGTCCGGGGGGCTATCTGGGGGGCTGTCCGGCGGGGCTGTCCGGGGTCCAGGGAGGAGGGTGGGGTGTTGTCCAGGGTCCAGGAAGGAGGGGGGTTCCCAAACACACAACCACTAAAAGACAACAACATCCATAAAAATAGATAATATATAAAAATAACTCAACTCCAATACTATGCTACGAGTCTAGATAAAACCAACAACTAGAATAGATTAAATATCAAATCTTAGTAATATCAGTCAAAAATGTAATGGATAAACTTGTCCCACATCACCATAACCATCATCACCATCATCACCATCACCCTCGTCCTTGTCCCCATCATCGTCCTCGCCCTCGCCCTCCTCCTCGTCCTCGCCCTCGTCCTCGCCCTCGCC
This sequence comes from Viscum album, assembly GCA_963277665.1. NCBI lineage: Eukaryota > Viridiplantae > Streptophyta > Magnoliopsida > Santalales > Viscaceae > Viscum > Viscum album. Next base: position 484,221,324 of record OY728139.1, read on the forward strand.
ACCCGCCTCGCCCTCCTCCTCTCCCTCCTCTTCCGCATCAAACTCCTCGCCATCATCATCGTCAAGATGGACATCGTCCTGACCACCACTAGAACTGCCACCTGGTGCACCACATATAGAACGTATCAACGACATATACTCATCAAAAGCTGGGCTGGCCTTTGCTGGAAGTGTAGGACGTAGACCTTAAATAAATTTCATAAACGCACTGTTTTCCCTAGCATACTGTTCTGCCGTCTCTATGGCCCTTTTCTCAGCCTTTTTTGCCTGTGCCCTAACTTGCTGCAGCTCAGTGGCACTACAGCTCGTACCTGAGGAGGGCTAATACCTCATCAAGGCTATCCTAGGTCGGCAACGTACTCTGCCAGAATTCTCCTCTCCCAACACCTGATTTAAGTGATCTATTGGCCCAAAATTGTCTGGTTCTTGGGCATCGAGGGCCTCCAAAGAATCCTGTTACAAATATAAATATATCATTAAGTTACAAAATAGATATTAAAAAATAAATTCAACAGATTAAAACTTACAATCTGCTGCTAAGTCGCTTCGTTGACGGCACTTCCATCCTTTTTCCGTCTACTCGAGCAAAATAGTTTTGCTCGAGGAACACGTCCTTAAATATTTTGTATTTTACTCTACAATGAAATTGAAAACTAAAGTTATATGAAAAATTTAGCAAACTATTAAATAATTTAAGAAACAAAAGAAAGTGTAAGTCGTAAAGAAAAATTATAAACAATTGTCATACCTGCTTCCTCTCATGATCAGGCATCGTAGTGCGTCCCAGTGTGTGGAGGTATTTTTTTGCATCAATGTTCTTTTTATTTTTTCCAGATGATTCCTAGTATTAATGAAAAATATGAAAGTTATTATTTAAATACCTAAAATGTTATTAATACCTTAAAATGGGTACTCGTCCAATGAGTAATCATCTGACGATACTGCTCTATAGGACAATCATCCACCACTGGTACCGCCTCTAACTCAGTGCCAACTCTAGAAACCCATCCAATATACAACTCATGCTTTTAGGCTCTCCAAAGCTCGCCTAAATCCTTTAGACGTTCCGATCGTGCACCCTCACCATCGCGAAAATTAAATCGAAGCTGAAATCAAAATATTAATTCATATAAATACAAAAATAATTCATGGAATTAAATAGAACATATTTTTTTACCCATATCTCTGTCCAAGCTCTATCCTTGACCTCATGTGGAAAATTTCTCCATGATAGCGGGCTGACGAGAATGATGTCGGAGTATTCGGCAAGCGTCGCCAAAAAACTCTGACATTGCTGCCCTGTTTTCTCAACCATTTGGTTGTCTTCATTATAATCCACCATAACCTATGTGCGGCAGTTCCACACCGAACGCATGTGTGTACGCCCCCACCCACGCCTCCTGCCAGTAGATGTATCTGACATGAAAGAAAAACAAATATATTATCAAAACATGTTATAATGAAAATAAATATTTATATAAAAATTTGTTAGGGTTCTATAAATATACCTATGTCGATCTGATCGCTGAGTGCCGCTGGATCCACAGAAACTGATGGAACACCCTATGGTGGAACAGGAGTCGAAGACGATGGAATATAAAAGCTCAGAGAGACATAAGTAGAAGGAAAAGAAGATGGGACAACTGTCTGACCAGATGCTGACTGAGGAGTGGGAATCATCATGGGATGTGAAAATGATGGGCCAGAAGATGCAGAAGGTAGCGAAAATATGGGAGGCCTAAATATCTTGTGTGTCTCTAACGACACACTGGGATCAGAATGTGGGAAGGATGACATGTCAGTGGGAGGGGCAGGGTCTAGTCGGGTACGCGCAGCTGCTCGTCCACCTCTGGTACGAACCCTCCTCGTACCACCGGCCTGAGTACTAGGACCAGTACTAGGCTCCTCGTCGAATAACTATCGACGTATAGGTGGATCCTAAAAAAAATTTTACAAAAAAATTAATCACATGACATTATATATTCTTTAAATATATCAATTTGAAATAAAGTACTCACTACAGGCACTAATGATGGAATTCCCAACTCTGTCAATCGACGATTGTTATCCGTCATTTTTTTCCTTCGTCTCTCTTCAATTGGCTTCATTTCCTGCATTTTGAAAACAAATATGTAATTAATTAGAAAAATAAAACTAATGTGTAACCCAAAAAACTAAATATATGAGGGAATATGGGGATTCATTGGTAATTTAGCTATCAATTGTTTTAGAAGAGATTGAATGGATTTAATAAATCATAAAAGTTGTAATGTTCATCAAGTTAGAAATATTGTTTGACTATGTTTGAATATAGTTCAATTCCAAATTAGAAAATGCAATTCAAATAAAACTGCAACCAATAAACATTAAAAATTCACATAATGGTCAATTAAGCTATCAATTGTTTTAGAAGATCTTGAATGAATTTAATAAATCATACAAGTTGTAATGTTAACCAAGTTAGAAATATTGTTTGACTATGTTTGAATACAGTTCAATTCCAAATTAGAAAATGCAATTCAAATAAAACTGCAACCAATAAATATTGAAAATTCACATAACGGTCAAGTAAGCTATCAATTGTTTTAGAAGATCTTGAATGGATTTAATAAATCATACAAGTTGTAATGTTCACCAAGTTAGAAATATTGTTTGACTATGTTTGAATAAAGTTCAATTCCAAATTAGAAAATGCAATTCAAATAAAACTGCAACCAATAAACATTGAAAATTCACATAATGGTCAAGTCAGTTAAAACATATTTGTGATCAATACTAAATAAATTTGAATATTAACAACCTTAACAACCCAACTCGAGGTAAACCAAAAGAATTGAGAACATGGATGGATGATTCTATATATTTTCAACCACAACTTCAGGTTCACAATCAACTCTGACAATTGAGATATTTGAGTCATCAAAAGAAATAAATGGATTGGTTCCAATGGCACTAGGGACAGTGTCAATTCCATCATCACCATCATAAAAAATATGTCTTGGAATTACTTCAACAATGACACCAAATTCAGGTCAAAATTGGTCTTTGACATAAAAAACTTGTTTAGCCATTGATGCCAACACATATGGTTCTTCGATAGCAAGAGTGCGAGTCATATTAATTACTCAAAATCCACAATCATCAATAAATGTTCCATGTCTCGTCATCGAATCAAACCAATGGCATTTCATCATTGTGACTCGTCCATGAGAGTAATAATTGTTAGGCAGAGAAAGAAGGGAAGTGATGGCAAGAGGGGGGGTGAATTGCCTTTTAAAAAATGATTAACAATTTAAAATCAAAGTTGAAAGTGCAGCGGAAATAAAGAGGAAAGACACAAGAATTGATAACGGAGTTCGGCCAAAAACCCGGCCTACATCTCCGCTCCCAACTCAACCGTTGAGAGATTTACTACCGCTTGCTTTTTAATGGTTTTAGCAAGAAACCCACTAGACTTTACAGGTAGTCTAGAACCTATTACAGCTTGCTTTTGTTGGTTATGCAAGAACCCACTTGCTTTCAATGGTTGAGCAAGAACCCACTAGCCTTCTTACAGGTCAAGGCTAGCTCACCTTTGTCTCAAGCCTTTTACAAGGTAAGGCTTGACCAACCTCTTCACACCTTGAAGGTGGTGTGAGAACCCAAAGAAGAGAGGATGAGATAAATGGGGGGTTTGTAGGCACAAACCCAAAATGAAGCTCAAAAATGATAAAACAATGAAAAACCGTAATGGGGAAGTCTTGGGCGCCAATGGATTGATGGAGATGATGAAGGGCGCTCCCAAGCTTCTTTGGTGGTGCTCCTTGGATATGGAAGTTGGTTTGAGCAAGTTGGGATTCCTTGAAGCAATCCGCCAGAGGTTAGCCAAATGATGGACAAATGTTCCCGTGGGCTTCCGTATAGTTCCGACAATGTTCCTTAGGCTTCCGGGGCTTCAAGGTCCTTTATTTATAGAGGGGGAACCCTCATATGGCCGTTGGAGGCCTTTGGAGCCGTTGGAGAGGCTTTCGGAGCCGTTGGGAGGCAAGTGGACAGGCTGGTCAAAAGCCCAACGGCTAGTTTGACTGGCTCCACCGGCTGACCGGTACAGGGCCACCGGTTGGCCGGTGTGTGCAAAATGGAGATGCCTTCGGGCTCAGGCTCCACCGGCTGGCCGGTGAGGTGGCCACCGGTTGGCCGGTGCTGAGGCAGTAGCAAACACTGTTTGGACTGGGTGCCACCGGCTGGCCGGTGCTGAGGCCACCGGTTGGCCGGTGCTGAGGCAGTGGCTCAGCCTTCTGTCAGGGTGCCACCGGCTGGCCGCTGGTGTGACACCGGTTGGCCGGTGGTCTGGACAGAAAGATGCCTTCTGTCCAGGCCTCCATCGGCTGGCCGGTGGTCTTCCATCGGTTGGCCGGTGGACTGAATTTCAGTCCACTTTGTCTTTTTGCCTTCTTGGCCTTCTTGGCCCAATTCCTTGGCACCTAAAATCATGCCTATCAACAAAAATACTTGAAAACAAGATTAGTAAAATAGGAAAGTGATTGTGATCATGAAAATTAAACCACGAGGGGTACGAGAGGTACAACAATCTCCCCCTATTTTGATGATCACAATCACCAAAACAATAAATGTAAAAATGAAATGAAAGGCATGCTTTAAAAGATTTTTCCTTTAAATTTATCCTTTAAATCATGAGGGAAAGATTTCTCCCCCAATCAATCAAGAATTTTCTCCCCCTTTGTGATTATCAAAATAGCACGGGGCATAAAACTTGATTGAGGGAATAGTTGAAAAACAAGATAAAGTTTTTAAATCAATTGAAATTTTTGAAATTTGAATTGGAAGTTTTGAATCAAAAATTTGAAATGAAAGTTTTGAATGAAAAATTGAATAACAGTTTGAATTGAAAGTTTTGAAAAGAAAATTGAAATGAAAAATTGAATTGAAAAATTTGATACCAAGTTTTGAAATTGAAAGTTTGAATCGAAAATTTTGAATAAAACAAAAATGCTTAAACAAACCTAACTCCCCCTAAATAAAAACAACAAAACTCCGGGGGAGAGGATTATCAAACCGAGACAAATTTTGGGCCGGTAAGACTCGCTAAAAGGGATTTTTCAATCCATACTTGTCTAGTGGCGGGTCTTCTACTATAAAATTCATCATTAAAGAAAATACTTTTGGGGCGGCCATACCGGGCATTTTTACAATTGCACTCATAGATTAAGTGCCCGGGTTTTTTTGCAATAATTACAAAATTTAAATTGGGAGCTCCCCCTTAAAAAAATAGTTGGAGCATGGGAGGAGGAAGCTTGCTTGGAATAGCCAAGCCCTTGGGTGGTTCTAGATATGCGTTGGGAACCAAGCAAATTGTTCAAATTTTGTTCCCCTTGGGTGAACTTGGCTAGTGATTCCCTTAGATCTTTGATTGTTGATTCCATGGAATCAACATCGGGAAGGTTTTGGATTTTGAGGGTCAACTCTTCCTTCTCTTTGAGAAGTTGTTCTTTTTCGGAAGAGAGTTTTTTGAAATTCTTTTTTAAAGAAACAAATTTGGAAGAAAGTTCGTGAAAACCTTCCTCCAATTGGTCTCGCGCATGTTGGAGATCCTCATAAGACATATGATTGAAAGAATTTGAAGAACTAGAGGATGAGGAGTCGGAAGATGTTACCTCATGAAATGCCATTAGGCATTTGTTACCGTTGTCGCTCGAGGAGGAGGAGGAGGATGATGTGGAGCTATCACTCCATGTGGCCTTGAAAGCCTTCTTCTTCTCCTTTTGCTTGGCCTTTTTCTTGTTGAGTGGGCAATCGGGCTTGTAATGGCCTTTCTCGCCACACCCGTAACATTTTACCTTGGGCTCGGATTTTTCATTGGGTTGAGCCTTGCGGGCCTTGCGGGATTTCTTCTTTTTGTTCTTTTTCATGAACTTGTGCATCTTGCGGGCAAGATCCTCCATTTCGGAATCGCTGCTTGAAGTGGAAGATGATGAGGAGGAGGAGCTTTCTTCTTGTTGAACTTTGAAGGCGATGTTCTTTGGAACTTTGATCGGTTTGCCTTCTTTTTCAGCTTGCCTCCTCATGGTGATCTCATAAGTCATGAGAGATCCGATGAGCTCTTCGACCGGCATGTTCTTGATGTCCTTTGCTTCTTGGATTGCCGTTACCTTTGGAGCCCATGTGCTTGGTAGGATCCAAAGGATCTTCTTGACCATTGTTTCTACAGAAATATTATCTCCAAGAGACTTTCTACCATTTCAAACGTCAGTAAATCGAGTAAACATATCAGAAATGGATTCATGTGGGTGCATAGAAAAAGACTCAAAATCTTGACGAAACATGTCCAATCGAGTATCCTTGACTTTGTTGGTCCCCTCATGGGTAACCTCCAAAAGTTTCCAGATTTCATGTGAGGAGGTGCAAGTGGAAACTCGATTGAATTCATTACGATCAAGGCCGCAATGAAGAGCGTTCATGGCTTTGCCATCAAGCTCGAAATTTTTAATATCGGCTTGGGTCCATTTGGATTCATCGGGAGAAGAAAGAGTGTAACCTTGCATGACAATTTTATAAATGGGATAGCCAATGCTTCTAAGAAAAGTAGTCATGCGGGTTTTCCAATAATTATAGTCGGTTCCATCAAAAAATGGAGCACGACCCAAAGAAAATCCTTCGGGGGCGAAAGAGGTGGAAGCCATCAAAAAAGGATCTTGAATTTGAAACCGGTTAGGGTATTACTCAAATTTCCCTCTGATACCAATTTTTAGGTGGAGAAAGAAGGGAAGTGATGGCAAGAGGGGGGGTGAATTGCCTTTTAAAAAATTATTAACAATTTAAAATCAAAGTTGAAAGTGCAGCGGAAATAAAGAGGCAAGACACAAGAATTGATAACGGAGTTCGGCCAAAAACCCGGCCTACGTCTCCGCTCCCAACTCAACCGTTGAGAGATTTACTACCGCTTGCTTTTTAATGGTTTTAGCAAGAAACCCACTAGACTTTACAGGTAGTCTAGAACCTATTACAGCTTGCTTTTGTTGGTTATGCAAGAACCCACTTGCTTTCAATGGTTGAGCAAGAACCCACTAGCCTTCTTACAGGTGAAGGCTAGCTCACCTTTGTCTCAAGCCTTTTACAAGGTAAGGCTTGACCAACCTCTCCACACCTTGAAGGTGGTGTGAGAACCCAAAGAAGAGAGGATGAGAGAAATGGGGGGTTTGTAGGCACAAACCCAAAATGAAGCTCAAAAATGATAAAACAATGAAAAACCGTAATGGGGAAGTCTTGGGCGCCAATGGATTGATGGAGCTGATGAAGGGCGCTCCCAAGATTCTTTGGTGGTGCTCCTTGGATATGGAAGTTGGTTTGAGCAAGTTGGGATTCCTTGAAGCAATCCGCCGGAGGTTAGCTAAATGATGGACAAATGTTCCCGTGGGCTTCCGTATAGTTCCGAAAATGTTCCTTAGGCTTCCGGGGCTTCAAGGTCCTTTATTTATAGAGGGGGAACCCTCATATGGCCGTTGGAGGCCTTTGGAGCCGTTGGAGAGGCTTTCGGAGCCGTTGGGAGGCAAGTGGACAGGCTGGTCAAAAGCCCAATGACTAGTTTGACTGGCTCCACCGGCTGACCGGTACAGGGCCACCGGTTGGCCGGTGTGTGCAAAATGGAGATGTCTTCGGGCTCAGGCTCCACCGGCTGGCCGGTGAGGTGGCTACCGGTTGGCCGGTGCTGAGGCAGTAGCAAACACTGTTTGGGCTGGGTGCCACCGGCTGGCCGGTGCTGAGGCCACCGGTTGGCCGGTGCTGAGGCAGTGGCTCAGCCTTCTGTCAGGATGCCACTGGCTGGCCGCTGGTGTGACACCGGTTGGCCGGTGGTCTGAACAGAAAGATGCCTTCTGTCCAGGCCTCCATCGGCTGGCTGGTGGTCTTCCATCGGTTGGCCGGTGGACTGAATTTCAGTCCACTTTGGCTTTTTTCCTTCTTGGCCTTCTTGGCCCAATTCCTTGGCACCTAAAATCATGACTATCAACAAAAATACTTGAAAACAAGATTAGTAAAATAGGAAAGTGATTGTGATCATGAAAATTAAACCACGAGGGGTACGAGAGGTACAACAATATCCAATATTATTATTTTCTCAACAACTCCATAATAACCCACATTTTCAAATCGCGGTCTACTATCTGATGCACTAGCATAACAATCTGTTGTGGTAGTAACCATAACACCATCATGTTGTGTTCTCATGTTCTTTGCTTGTTCAATGACAATAAATTTTTACCCATTGATAACAATTGATTTACAGTCACGAACCACGGTATTAGGACTAAAAGCCAAAACTCTTATTTCCTCAGAGATAGAGTTAGCAGAAAAACTCAATACCTGCAATATAAATGACTATTAAACTTAATTAAATATTGATATAATTATTTTAAACATTAATTTTTTTATACCTTCAATTTTAACCAAGCAGAAAACTCTTTTCTATGCAAAGTCTCTCTCCTTCTCAAAGATAAAGAACGATGCTTCCTATTTATCATTGTTTTATGTTCCATGTAGATAAAAAATATTAATAGTTTAACAGATATATATGTAAGATATACATAATAAATTTAGTTACCTGATATAGTCATCAAACAAATCACAATTGAACAAAACCATGCGATGTGCCATCTCCCACTCTTCATGGCTTAATGTCTTCAATGTATATGATCTAGGAATTCCTCCTGTTTGAGGAAGTGATGGAAAACTGGGTTCAATTTTCTCATACTATTCTTCTTCATTTCTCATTGGTCTGTTCAATATTGTAGTAAGATTAGACAAATACATCGAGCAAAAATCCATACATTCTTGAGCCAAGTAACCATTCACGATAGAACCTTCGGGATGATTTCTGTTTCGGATATAAGACTTTAATGTGAACATATTTCTTTCAGTTGGATACATCCAATGAAAAGAAACAGGTCCTCCGAGAAGTATTTCAGTGGGAATATGGACAGTCAGATGCAGCATGCATGTGAAAAATGACGAAGGAAATATTTTCTCTAACTCACAAAAAATTAATGGGGAATCTGTCAACATTTTTTGCAAGAAATACTTGGACAACTTCTTAGCACAAAGATCTCTAAAAAAATGGCACAACTGAATAACAGCCACCCTTACATTATTAGAAAAAAGATGACAGATTTATATTGGAAGCAACTCATGCAGTAGAACGTGATAATCACATGTCTTCAAAGATTTTATCTTCAACTCTCTTGTATTGACCCGTTTAGATATGTTTCTTGAATAGCCATCAGGAACTCTAATAGTCTCTAATACTTCCAGAAATTGTTTTTTTTTCGTAGGTGTCATCACATAAGAAGCACATGGAAGTTGCCATTTATTTTCACTGATACGTACAGGATGCAATTCTGGTCTGATGCCCCAATCCACCAAGTCACGCCAAGATCATAAATCATCTTTTTTCTTCCCCTTGACATTTAGAAGAACCGAAAGCAACATTTTGCATATATTCTTTTCAATATGCATTACGTCTAATAAATGACGTAACAAATTGGTTGACCAATAAGGAAAATCAAAAAAGATACTCTTCTTCCTCCAATTGTAACAGGTTTCAGTGGAAACATTCTTTCTCTTTCCAGATTTCATTTGACCCTTCCCGAACAAAAAACTGAAATCTTTCAATTCATTAAGCACGTCAGTTCCAGACATATGCTGAGGAGGATCATCGGTCTCTATGGTATTATCAAATCTTCGACGATTCATTCTATATGGATGATCCTTTGGCAAGAATCATTGATGTCCCATAAAACTGAAACTACAATGATGTTTCAGTCTTCTGGATTGTGTATTCTTTATACAAACTGGACATGACGGTTTTCCCTTCATGCTCCATCCAGACATCATTGCATAAGTCGGAAAATCATTGATCATCCACATAAGTGCAACACGCATCTGAAATATGTCTTTCGAACATGAATCGTATGTGCGCACACCCACATCCCAAAGAAGTTTCAACTCTTTTATTAAAGGTTGCATGTATACATCAATATCAATGCCGGGATCAGAAGGACCAGATATGAGTATACTCATGAAAGTGAAAGGTTTTTTCATACACAACCATGGGGGAAGATTATAAATGTGTATAAAAACTGGCCATGTGCTGTGCGAAGTAAGCATCTTCCCAAACAGATTAAAACTATCTCATGAAAGACCCAGCCTCACATTACGCACGTCAGATGCAAAATCAGGATGTCGAGCATCAAATCTCTGCCATGCAAATCCATCTGCAGGATGAACCAACTCATCATTAGTCTTCTTTATCTCGGTATCATGCCATCTCATTTTTATTGATATGTCATCAGACATAAAAAGATTCTGAAGTCTGGGGATCAATGGAAAGTGCCACATTACTTTTTGTGGAATGTGGGATGGTGTTCCATCAGATTTTGACTTCCAGCGGGATGTGCCACATTTTATACAATCATTTCGTTCAGCGGTTTCCTCCCATAATAAACTACAATCTTTCGGGCAAGCATGAATTTTGTTTCTTGAAAATCCAAGTTCCTCAACTAACTTCCATGCCATATAGTCGTTTGAGGGAATATCTGCATCATCTGGAAGTAAATCCTTCAAGAGGGTAAGAATGTAATCGATTGCTGTATTAGAAATTCCATACATAGTTTTCCCATGAAACAATCGGATTAAAAATTCCAGCTTTTTCATTTTATCGCATTTTCGATATACTGGAGTTGTGGCAAAATCATTCAATTTTTTCACCCTATCAATATCATCATTTTCACTAGATGCATCAGCTGTCCACATATCGAAGTCTTCTTGAGTCAAAATCCTTTTTTTTAATGATGACGAATAAACGGAAACCGATCATCTAACAAATTATCCATTCCAGTCCTTTCATTTCGATCATCACCAATTTGAGATTTCATTTTCTCCCCATTGTGATACCACACAAAGTAGTTTGCTTGAAAACCATTTTTGGTTATGTGGTAGCTGACTTCTTCACGGCTTAACCAAGGTCTACCAACACAATTGGAACATGGGCAGTGTATGTGACCACTATCTGAAGCATTGTGAAAAGAAAAATCTATAAAGCTCTCCAAATTGTTTTAAAAATCGCTTGAGATCCGATCGGTTTCATACATCCAACTTCTGTCCATTCTATAAAAAGAATTTATATAAGTCATTTTTTCATAAACAATTCAATAGGATTGAACTTTAATAGAAAATATATTTCGAAATCCATTTTAAATAATAAAATCCCTTTGATCATTTTTAACAAATATTTGGAGTATTCTCAAGGCACCCCCATTTGGAAAAGTCACATTAAATGCCCAATTTCCACGCCAAACCATTGAAAACAATTAACATCAAACAATCATCGACCACAAATAACTTAACTGGAAATTAAAAAATAGAAACCAAATGTGATATAGAATTTAATGTTAAGTTAGGGGAAATGAGATTAAATAGAGACAACAACATCATAAATGGTTCCAACATCATAACTTTTGATTAAAACCACCCATAATAGGAATGAGAATTCCTCATACAACTAATCCCTAATAAAAAAACCAAATCTCCAATTAAAACATTGAATTTAGGGTTTCCACCCCACTTGGACAGCCCTACCCCCACCCCACCCACCCCACTTGGACATCCCTACCCCCACCCCACTTGGACAACCCAACACCCCCCACCCCACGTGGACAGCCCTACCCCCACCCCACTTGGAAAACCCAGCCCCCCCTACCATACCTGGACACCCCTACCCCCACAACCCACTTGGATAACCCCCCCCCCCCCCCCCGCACCCCACCTGGAGAGCCCTACCGTCACCCCACTTGGACAACCCATCCCCCCCACCCTACCTAGATAGCCCCTCCCCCACCCCACCTGCACACCCTCCCCACCCCACTTGGACAACCCATGCCTGGACACCCTCCCCCACCCAACCTCCACACCCTCCCCCACCCCAAACATCCCTACCCCCACCCCATTTGGACAACCCAGCCCCCTCCCCCACCCTACCTAGACAGCCCCTTCCCCACCCCAAACAGTCCTACCCCCACCCCATTTGGACAACCCAACCCCCTCCCCCACCCTACCTAGACAACCCCCTCCCCCACCCTACCTAGGCAGCCCCCCCACCCTAAACAGCCCTACCCCCACCCCATTTGGACAACCCATCCCCCTCCCCCACCCTACCTAGACAGCCCCTCCCCCACCCCAAACAGCCCTACCCCCACCCCATTTGGACAACCCAGCCCCCTCCCCCACCCTACCTAGACAACCCCCTCCCCCACCCTACCTAGACAGCCCCTCCCCCACCCCAAACAGCCCTACCCCCACCCCATTTGGACAACCCAACCCCCCCCCCCCACCCTACCTAGACAGCCCCCTCCCCCACCATACCTAGAAAACCCCTCCCCCACCCCAAACAGCCCTACCCCCACCCCATTTGGACAACCCATCCCCCTCCCCCACCCTACCTAGACATCCCCCTCCCCCACCCTACCTAGACAGCCCCTCCCTCACCCCAAACAGCCCTACCCCCACCCCATTTGGACAACCCAGCCCCCTCCCCCACCCTACCTAGACAACCCCCTCCCCCACCCTACCTAGACAGCCCCTCCCCCACCCCAAACAGCCCTACCCCACCCCATTTGGACAACCCAGCCCCCTCCCCACCCTACCTAGTCAACCCCTCCCCCACCCCACTTGGAGAGCCCTCGACATCCTCCCCACTTGGACAGCTCTACCCCCAACCCACTTGGACAACTCTACCCCCACCCCACTTAGACAACCCAGCCCCCCACCCCACTTGGAAAACCCAGCCCCCCCCCCCCCCACCCCACCTGGACAACCCTAACTGTATTTATGGATAACCAATGAAATCAAGTCAATAGACCTTAAATTTAAAATAAATCAAGGATAAAATAACTCAGGATCATATTGACCTCTTCAATATCAACCAAAATTATTCAATACAGATAAATCACAACAAAACCACAACCTAAAATGATATATTGATTGTGTTCATAAGGGAATCATAATACACAATATATTGTAGAAAAATGGAATGAAAAAATCTAAAATAAATGAAGGCACACCTCCCGATTTAGAATGGAAGAACAAAAAATTCTTGAATCAAAGATAGATGTCCCATTGGAAATTAGAGTTAGCACCCTCTAGAGCAGGTTGTGAAGTAGGGTTCCAACCGTAACAAAAAATTATATATGCCTTATTTTCGTAAGGGGATAATAATACACACTAGATTGCACCAAAATAGAATGACAAAATCTAAAATAAATTAACACACACGAACTGATTTAAACGGGAAGAAAAAATCTAAAATCAATGAAATCACACATACAGATTTAAATAGGAAGAAAAAATCATTGAAAACTAGACCTGTTGTGTTGTGAAGTAGCGTTTGTGTCGAGATTTAGAGGCAAACCTTCCAGACGATTGAGGTTTAGGGAAAAAATTTCGAGAGGGTGCGTCCAGGTCTCGGTTAGGGAAATTTTTTTGAGATGTCTGGAGTTTCAGATCGATGATATTTGTGGATTTACTTTCCCAAAGGTTTTAAAAAACCGTTGGGAAAGTTATGTTATCCCAAAGATTTCAAAAAACCGTTGGGAAAAACCTCTTAATTCCATATATACCAACAGTTATGATAGAATCTTTCCCAACGGTTTTACTAAACCGTTGGGAAAACTCTTTTTTACCCATTTTTCCCAACGGTTTCATCAAACTGTTGGGGAAACACAATTTTTACAGATCTTTAACAATGGTTTTTGGAAACTGTTGGTAAAGATTACCTATACCAATGGTTCTTTGAACAATTAGAATACAAGCATTGGGAAAAACATGATTTCCAGTAGTGTGTTGAGCTAATCAAATGAGAGGGGGTCACCTCATTTTTATAGGCATCATTGACCCCTACATGGAAAACCCTGATGCATGTGAAAAATCATATTCATGCCTATATAACCCCTTTTGAAGTTGTATTGGGCGTGTAAGTCTCTTTCACGCAACCTCATTTTTCGGTCACTTTCTAGATCTTTCACGCACTTCATGAATTTTCCACATATCAATATTCTGATCCTGAAACATGTCTTGAGCACAACATTCCAAACCACCTTCAATCTTGCATGAAGTTATTTCCTTTTCTATATTTTGATGTGCTGAACCTAGAACTCCTCTTGTGCGCAATATTTAGATTTATCTTCAATATTGCGTGCAACTTCTTTTTCCAAAAACACATTTCTATGTTTTCTAGATTTGGAGGCCCAAAAATTTGGAAAACATTGGGAAACAATTCCACCTTAAAATCTACTTCAGCAAGAACACCAATACTACTTCACTGTCATCTATCTTATTATACTCTCAGTTGGTTTCATCACAAAACTTATCCATTGTGATATTTAATCTTTGATTTATCACCTTTAGCATTGTCAGATTTTCAAAGTAAATTATTGTAACTTCTCTATCATCTAATACCATACTTCATTCCAATCAAACCTAAATATGATCGGTAGTACCTTTTCTCCCCCTTTCCTTCATAAGGCTTGCATCACAAGTTCTCCAAACAAATTATGATATTTTTAAAATACAAATCAGAAAATCGTCATAATATTTATCAAAGGAAATTATTGTAACTTATCTATCTTCCAACAACATCTTTATTTCCAATCAAACCTGAATACAATTGGAACCACCTATACCCCCTAATCCTTTATAAGTCTTGCATCACAAGTTCTCCAAACGACTTATGATAGTTGTGAAATACAAATAAAAAAAGCATCATCATATTCTCTAGGATAATTATTCAACCATGACATCCAATGTCATTAAATGAATCTATAACAATTCTCCAGGCATCACCACGAAACTCAAAGTCTTCAAACAATTCACATGTTTTCTTGGAATATCAAAACACGATGACTTCATTCAATCTCCATTTACTTTGAAACAACTTAATCATATTAACAACAATGAGATATCCATATCTCATTGAACACCTTTGACAACCAATAAAAATTAGTTAACAATAAATACAATCCATACACAAAGTGGGCACAACAACATGGACACAGTTTCTCAAAACCATGACAGTTGACCAACCAATGGCCATGATTTATGAAAATAGTGGCAATAACCTATGTGTAATTATCTATTTACAAGGTTTATGAAAACTATTGCAATATGATTTTTGGTAAAATGTAATTTTTTATAATATTAAAAGTTTCAAAATTATAATTATATATAATTATATATCTATTTATACAAATAACGGTGCATAGAAAAGTGGTAGAGTGTCGATTATATTCTAGAAGAGGTCTTGAGATCGAAAAATCATTGTTTCATATTATTTTTTAAAGGCTACCACCATAGTTTATATAGATACCATAACCTTTTAACATAATATTACATGATTTTAAACAAAATTAACTATAAAATTACAAGACAAGGATCATAAATTCTAGCGTCTTTAGAATAATAGGTACATAAAACTAAAAACACGAGACTAAATATTTTTTTTTATTTATCATCCATTTAGATATCCTAACGTCCTTTGAGACCTTACATCTTCATAGGATAACCATAGGATAACATGAAAAAATGGATGAGCTAAAAAGCTCAGTAAGGGAATAAACAGATGAACAAAGCATATCATATGGGTTAGTAGGCATAATAAAATGACATAAAAGTCATGGATATACATAAGAAAGCATAACATATGTAATCATGGTATCATAGAAGATGTGGGAACAACATAAAACATGACATAAGCATGAGTCAAGGCTCATTTTACATGAATGATCAAAAGTCAAGGTTAACCACCAAGACCGTTGCACATAAAGCATGAGTCAAGGCTAACCACCAAGATCGTTGCACATGACGTCTCATGAGACTAAACATTACCCAATGAATTGGAGTGATATCTGGGTTCACCCATCATAACATGTTCATTAATATGTATTCCACATGAATAATCACACATAAGGAATCAAACATAAACATAAGGGTTACCCATGATAAGAATTGGGTATCATAATATTGTCAAAAAGGCATAACATAAGGGAATATCACAATGATTTCCATGAAAGAAAGGATTTAAATCATACATGGAAATTTATAAGGTAAAATAGGTATATATAATGATAAGTTATTTCAAATTGAATTGATAACATGTAAAAATATTATTTAAGAAAATTTAGAATTAAAACATTTTAGTGCGGTTTAAGGTAAATATTAAAGAGAATTTAAGGAAGAAAATGGAATAATATTTTATATAAAACAAAAATTGAACCAAGAAAGTTTTTATAATAAAATGAGTGATTTTATAAAAATAATTTCAGATCAAAATAGATTATAGAGTGTACTTGAAAATGGGTAAGAATTCGGAAAGTTCCCTTAAATCAAGCTTACTTATCGAGAAGAATCGAGTAGGGAACCTTTTAAAAACATGTATATCCCTGAAAAAGAAGGATGAATGGATCTTGATACATAAGTTTGGAACATATACATAGAATTTATAAGATTTAAATAAAAATAAAATCAAATTTAATTTGGGTGAAAAGAGAGAAAGAATAACCCGAAAGAATAATGGAGGTTCGGGTAGAATCCCTTACCTTAAGTCTAAATGTGTTATTTACTTGATCTTAATGTCCTAGATAATCAAAATAGATTCATTAATTAATAATTCCAGAACCCTTTCTACATTTATTTGATTTATTATAACTTTATTTAGTTAATTTATGGCCTTTTTTATGGGTTAATAGATTCAATTTTATCATTTGGGAGCGTTGGTTTCCTTGGTTTTCACGATCAGTTTACTTGTATACATGTATGAAAGGTCATGTAAAGTGGGGGTAATTATCCATAATTGAACTTATATGTTATTTATGATCTTATAGAGTTTAAATTGGTCTTATATATCATCTGTTTTTATGGCATGGGTATGAATCATTAGATAAATAGTTAATGATAATCATTTGGTTTTATTTTGGCGGTTTTCAATAACAACGAACTCATTGCATTTTATGAATTAATATAAAGTGTATAAAATGATTCCAGAAAATTAAATAAGATATAATACATATATTATAACCCGGTTCAACCATAAAAATGGTTTCGTGACCATACTTGAATATGGTAATAGAAATTGGAAACTTCATCATCCTTAAATGCGATAAATTAACACATCACAAATGATGTTTTCATTTTTAGTATAAAAGAAGGGTGAAAGAGTGAATATAATAACCACTACAACAAAACCACCGTTTAGAGGAGGTTTATAATAAACCGCCGCGAAACGTTGGTTTTTTTAACACCCGAACCTCCTTCCCCCGCGACCCTGGCCCCCAGCTTCCCCCGTGACCCCGATCCCCTGCTTCCCCCGGCGACCCCGCGACCCCGACCCCGGCGACCCCGTGCGACCCCGACGACCCCGGAAACCCCGCGACCCCACGACCCCCGGCCCCCCACGACCCCGAAAGCTGCACCGCCTTCCCCTCTCGGTAGGGTTTTGTTTCTCCTTTAGGTTTTTTTGGTTTTCTAGTAGGTATAAGAATCAAATCCCCAAGAAGGGTTTGTGTGTAATTAATACAATAAAATTTTATTAAAATGTGGTTGAATATAATGATATCTGGGGATGTTTTTATTATGTGTTTGGGTTTAATGCCAACATATAAAATATATTTTGGGTGCGGTTGGCTATAATGAAAATATGATGAAATGATTTACATGGATTTAGGTGTAATTCCATCTCAAGTGTGTTTATTAGTGAGGGGTTGCGTGTATTTATAATCATGGATATTCATGAAATATGGGTTTGTTGTAATGAAAACCATAGACCATACATGGAATGGAATGGATGTAATTACAATAATAAACCTATTTGAGTTATGGGTTGCGTTCACTTCCAACATGTGTTGTTTTTTTGATATGAGTTGGTTCTTAAATTGGATATACTTCCAACTACCATTAATTTTGGGAATATTTCATGATAACCACAGGTATTTATTTGTAACATGTTTAGAAATAACAGTAAAAATGGACGAAGCATGTATAGTTGATCCTGGAAGTCATGATGGAACCCAATAACATAAGTGGTATTTTTTATTTAGGTTATATTATTATTATATCAATGTCACGTCTATATAAACTTATATTTTCTAGATTTGGGTAAGAAAAATGTTAGTGGTGGCCTCCTAATTTGTACTCAATCCCTACTTAGGCTAAATTGCATTTGAGAAGATTTCATGGTTTTTGTCAGGGTCATCGACCATCCGGCTATCTCGATTCACATCATCACATTCATTTTATTTGTCAACAAATATCTCAAATGTTGAGTATTTAACATGTTTTGGTCTCTTTAAACCATAGGTAGTTTCGAAAATAATGGGGTAATATCTAAGGTAGTATGTCTCAAGTGAGAGATATGAAAAGTTGGAATAAATTAGTCCATTCACCCAAACCCAAGAAATGGTCTAGTTGTTCAGTAATAAAGGTGTTGATCATGTTCCCTCAGAACCAAGTCTAATGAATATCTACATGTCCCATATCAGTAATCCCTACCCTCATTGTTGTATGATGGAACTACATCATGGAGGCATGGAATGTACTATCACCCTGTTTCTTTTTAGAATAGAACATAATTTTGTAATGTCCCCTACGTACCAAACCATTCCAAGAAAATTGTCCCATAGGCTTGAAGAAGATTCCATGAATTCTATTTGTCACTATGAGAAAGACATCTATGAAGACCAAGAAAGTACCAAGAAGGGGTGTTCTAATGGTGAATAGAGGTGACAATGTGGTCTGAAAAGAATGATTAGATTCTATCATTAATGTATTCATTTAAAATAAGTAAAGGGACACCAGAGTAGCCATTGAAATGGATATAGAAGAACCCATGAAAGTTATCTAAGTTCCCAATACCAATCATGTCCTTGAATTCGAATATGGATTCAGACTACAAAACCATATCATGGTGGATTGAAGTGAAACTATGCTAGATAATTTGAACTGATCCTGTGTTTCCAAGACCATGATAGTTATAGTATAAGGTTTTCATTATGATTGGTGGGGATGGTTAATTATAGCCTCCACAATTATAATTTAATGAATGGTTCCATCCTCTACCACATTCCACCTTTTGGATGGTCTCTCATTAACCAATGGATACTCCATACACTATTTTGAACAATTTCTTTGTGTTGAGTTTTGTTCACACCCTATATCCCCTCTCACTCTCCTTTTCCACATCTTTTATTTTAAATTACACTTAAATGATTATTTTACTGGTTTTTTCATTATAGGGCGGTATGTAAAGGTGTAATGAGGCCTTGAGGGATAACCCTATATAGTGGGTCTATAGGGGTCTTCTAAAAATTGGTTGTGGATGTTGATTTATTTGGAGCTAACCTATTAGGATTTGATACTAAATATCACACCTTTCCTTGAAGCATATAAAGTTATCCCTATGGGATATTTCAGTCATGGAAGATAGTTCCACCTAAACAACATAATCAATCAATGGACTGATTAAGAAAATATCCAACCTACTACCATTAGATTCTATTAAATGAGAATGGTATTAGTATTCCACTATTTGTAATGGTCATTCTTTACTAGTTGGTCTCTATTTCTTATTGACTCAGGCATTCATAATGTATGTTTTAAAGCTTCCAAAATCATTCTATTCAATGTGATTGTTGTACCCTGAAGTTTAAACATTTGAGAATAATTTTAACAATTAAATAAATTATGAAATTATATTCTTCTGCACCTTCCAATTTGGGTATGAATATCTTTTGGATACCCCAAATACATAACATTAGATTCTCCTTTTGTAATGTATTATCAAAACCATGGTCCTTTTCATAGGATATTAAACTTTGTGATAAAATGGTCTAAACATCGTGACCATAAAATTAATGTCCCCCTCTAAGGTATTATATGATACTAATAATCCTTAATTCACATCAGGTTGTGTTTTGGAATATCTATGAAGACTAACCAATCATTGGTTCTATGTTTTTATATATAAAAATGTTAGCAGCTACAGGTCTGAGAACCATGACCATAAAATATCCGAGTCATCCCCTAAGGAGGTGCGCTGTCTGCAAAAACTCATAGTGGTATACCTTGCTTAACATTATTTCATTGATGTTTTCCTTATACTTGATGTCATTGTTAGTCATAAAGCACACATAGTACCTGACCCTTTTTATATCCCTATAGAGGGTTTCCATATTTTTATTAAAATGATTGTTTGAACCAAGACACTATTTAAGTGCCGTTAGACTTTTAAGATGGGTCCCATGTTGTGTGACCATGTCACATGGCATGTGATATTTAAATCCAACCAAAAGCCCAGTTCCACAGCCCAGGGGTCCCACGGTACCAGTAATGTCAGATTACATGTTATGTAACCTGTGATTTTCCTGATCCCATGGGGTTTTAATTCCTCTAGGTATTCCTACACATTGCTAGATCTCCAAACCTCACCAAATTAGGTATATCAGGGGTCATCCAATCCTCTAGTTATCACAGATTAGCATTCATTTATTTAAATATTATGAGAAAAAATCCTCTCATGCCATCCATATCATCCTATCTGAAACTAAGTGGAAGATGCTGCCCTGCGGATGTCGCTAGACCGGGACAACACGCTGCGGTCACGCCGCAGTCACGCCGGGGTCACGCCGCGGTCACGCCGCGGTCAGGCCGCGGTCACGCCGCGGTCACGCCGTGGTAATTCCATGATTTGGCCCTGCTCCAGCCACATCCAGCCCACACCATCCCACTTCTACCTTCATTTCAGCCCGCTGCCACCAGCATTCCAGCCCGCAACAACCCCCTGCCACCTTCGAATCAGCTCGCACCATCCCCCCAGCACCTGTAACCAGCCCCCTTCCACCAGCATTCGATCCCTCACCGAATTAGGTATATCAGGGGTCATACAATCCTCTAGTCATCACAGATTAGCTTTTATTTCTTTAAATATTCTGAGAAAACATCCTCTCATGCCATCCATATCATCCTATTTGAAACTAAGTGGAAGATGCTGCCCCGCGGATGTCGCTGGACCGGGCCAACACGCCGCGATCACGCCGTGGTCACGCCGCAGTCACGCCGTGGTCACTCCGCGGTCACGCTGTAGTCACGCCGCGGTCACGACACGGTAATGCCGTGATTTGGCCCTGCTCTAGCCACATCCAGCCCACACCAGCCCCCTTCCACCATCATTTCAGCCCGTTTCCACCAGCATTCCAGCCCGCAACAGCCCCCCTTCCACCAGCATTCGAGCCCTCACCGAATTAGGTACATCAGGGGTCATCCAATCCTCTAGTAATCACATATTAGCTTTAATTTCTTTAAATATTCTTAGAAAACATCCTCTCATGCCATCCATATCATACTATTTGAAACTAAGTGGAAGATGCTGCCTCGTGGATGTCGCTGGACCGGGCCAACACGCTGCGGTCATGCCGCGGTCACGCCGCGGTCACACCACGGTCATGCCACGGTAATGCCTTGATTTGGACCTGCTCCAGCCACATCCAGCCCACACCAGCCCCCTGTCTTGATATATAGTAAATTCTACATGACCTCAATCTGGTTATTGTATAATAACTTTATTAGCTATAAATATGTACATGAGAGTCAGATAAATAAAATATCTCAATATAAACATGTTCCCCTACCCATGAATCCATGGTATGTTAATGATGTCCCCTATCATACATAGGATATATTTCTACATGATATATTTCACCAGAGGCTTATTCATCAATGTACTTATATTTAAATTCAGTCCTTATATTTAAAATTCAGTCCTTTAACTTCATGAATGTATGAATTGGAATCTCATCAAGATTGATTTTTTTAATGGTTATTTCCTAAGGGAATGAATGTAGAGAAATAGACTGAGCTCATGAGACTTTTTATTGGAGAGAGATCGGTATGGGAGTATGTCAATAACCTTTCAAGGTTTGTTATATATTCTCCAAAGATAGGGGTCATCAATTATGAGAAAGATCATTTCTTTGGTGATGGTATTCACCCAGACCTTGGTACATCTCTACTTTCTTTGGGCATAACATCCATTTTGGAGGTTGTCACCAGGGACATGTGAATGGAAGCTAAATATTCTTGGAAATCGATGGTTGTTCATTACTTAGTTTTATCAGGTATGAAACAAATTAATAGTGGGAATGAAGAGAATCCAATGTGCAAGTATTAGAGGTAGGATGAACCATAACATGATGAAAAGGCCCATTCTTATAGAAATAGTTCATCCATTTTGTGCTTCTAGTTTAGGGACTTTGAGGAATTTTGAGACCCATTTCTTGATATATCATTGAATTTTTCTCTATTATGGAAATTTTGTTCATCATTATTTGTTTTTGATGATGGGGTTATAGAAGATGTCTCATGTTTGATTCCTTGTTTTTTGTGTAGGCACATTGTGATATACATGGATAAAAGCTGGATCACATTACCGAGGAACACACCTCAGTATGTTAAGGGTTTGAATGAGTTTTTATATTTTTCAATTTCTAATCGATCCGTTGAAGGGAGAATAAAATGTCCATGTCCTAAATGTAAATTTAGAACTTGTTTCATTTCTGCAATCATTCATTATCATTGTTATATATATTTTGTCTGTTAGTACTCCATCTGTTATCATTTTTAATTTTTTTTTCTACATAATCTTTTTGAAATATATATTCTGAACTTAATTTTATTTGATTAAATGATAGGAATTCCAAGGAAGAAGCGTTACATTATTTCATCCAGTTCTATGACAGATGACTATCCATCTGGATCCCTCCCCACGACATCTGATGCACCAGCTGCCGACACCCCTGCACCATCTCCCCCTGCACCATCTCACACACCATATATGGATGTCCCAGTAGAGGCTGAGTTGTCGACTCCCCCTTCAAGAGCCTCAACAGTGGGGCAGCGACGTGCCCCTTCTAGTTCATCCCGGACATACTAGAGTGTCACTATCATAGGTACAAATTTTAATTAAATAAATTTATTGCATTTTGTTTATACTAATTATTTTCTCATTGAAGATGAAAAAAATGCAACCGTGGAGAAAAAAATAAAAAGTTCAGATGTTTGGAATCTGAATGGCGAGAAGATTGTTGTGCCATTTGATTCTTACGGGGTCCCTATGGATGATGTCGTGGGGTTGCTTGGCCAGATTCTAGGCCAACTGGCAGCAGAGCCCATTTCTCTTACCATTTCATATGACGATTGGAGACATATGCCTCCAAGCTGGAAAAATTAAGTGTTTTATTCTCAAATCAAGGTATATTTATTACATTATGGTTTAATTTAATGTCATGTTACTAATATGTTCAAAATGAATTTCTGTATACAGATGTTCTTCCACTTTACCATTGCTGATGTGATAACATGAAAGTGGACGTTGAAAAATCTAGGTAAGAAGTGGAAAGATTTTAAATGGAGATTGTGGTGTGATTTCAACAATGCTTCGTTGACCACGCTGCAAATGTATGAGAAGCTACCCAGTGGGGTACCAAAAGAGCAATGGAAAGTGTTTGTTGACAGGCATCGGGATCAGAAGCGGATGGTATTGAAATATATATATTATTATATTATCTTCATTTTACATTTATACATGTATATGAAAATGACATGAAATTCAATACATCAGTATTAAATTTCATTTTATTTATTTTAGGATCTATCAAGACAGAATGCGTCAAACCGAGCGAAGCAAGTCATCCCGCACACTGCGGGATCAAAAAGTTTTTCTAGAAATCGAAGTTCATTGGTAATCTTTTAATTAGTTTAAATATTTATAAGACAATATTATCTATTTAATATATTGAATTGTTGATTTATCTTTGATTAATGCAGTCATAGAGTTTAGGCCATGAAGCATCCAGAACTGAACTGTGGTTGGATGTTCACAAGAAATCAGATGGATGTTTTGTTAATGAGCCTGCTAAAGAAGTTGGGGTATGAAGTCAATTTTTTATCATAATAACTTCTTATCAATTTTTTTCTGTGTTAATATATATTGATATTTGATTTATAGGTCAAAATTAAAGAACTATGGGATGCCAATCCTGCGCATTCCTACTCTGTCTCCTAGGATGAACCGGTTGCTAAAGTCCTTGGGAAGGAGCATCCTGGGAGAGTGCGCGGGATGGGTTTGGGACCCGTGCCATCTGAGGTTTTTAGCAGGCCACCGGGGATAGCTGCTATATCTACTCCTGAATTTAGTCAGCCCGGAGATGCTAAGAAAGATATTATTTCTTTACGAAACACAGTTCACCAGCAGGGGGATCAGATATCTGCATTGCAGAAAGAGTTAACTGAACTACGTCAGCAGATGAGCAGATATGCCCCTGGTGGGAGTGCATCGATTGGTGGTATGTAGGTAAATCATAGAAAATCAGAACCATTTAGTTTGATAACTTTCATTTGTTTTAAGTTTTAATATAAATATGTAACCATATTTAATTTTCAATATAATGTTTTTACAGGTGACAACACAAAGTGGAAATGAAGGTGGAGATGGTGACGATGCATCATCATACCCTAAGTAGTTGTACTGTTGATGTGTTGAACAAAAATGAAAACAGTTGGTTTGTATATGTAACATTTGTGGCACATAGTTGCCACCACATATTTTCATGTCCTAAAATTTCCTTGATTTCTCACGTTTCTTTTTATGCATTTTATTGATTTCTGATGTTTGTTTTTATGTCTTCATTTCTCAAGTGTGGTATACATCATTCCATTTAGTTCTGTGTTTGAATTGGTAGTCGAGATTTTGGATGACTAGGAGTTAAACCCATTGTTGATGTGTTGAAAAAATTGGGTCATTTCATAGTGATCAAGGGGATAGTGTTGTGGACACTTTGGTGAGGCCCATTGTTGAAAATGTCTGATTTAAGTGTCAAAAGTATCTAAACATGCTCTATCTCTTCTAAAATTTCATGAGAATGTTCAAAATCAAGGGTGGTTCACTAAGATATAGGTGTGACTGAGGGGTGATAAATTAGCACAAGTCCATGAATATAGGCAAGAATACTTTATAAATTAAAATATAATCTCGAAGATGGATGTCGACTTGATGCACAATTGGTATGTCTTATAAAAACATGAATTTTAAGAAAAGAACTTCTACCAAATACTTCAATATTAGGATGGTTACAATGGACCATTTCCAACCATAATTGTTTTGATCACTGAACTGTTACTGCATGACTTGAACTGCATTCCCAACACAATTTCCACTTAATCATGGTCTGTCTGGTAATTATTACCTATCATTATATCCTTGAATTATTTATATTATGATTCTTAATTCCATTTTTTGATTCATTATATTCTATCCAGTCATGAAACTTTAATTACTGGAATTTCAGAACTTTCTTCTTTACCATTCATGACTATTCTTTCTACAACCACTCTCCCAAAGGTTACATTTTCCATGACCTATGTGATTCTACCCACCATAGGATTTTAATATTCATCATTTTAATAAAAATAGGAATCTAATTCCCATGAAAAACACTCTGTCCACCACTAAACATGGTTTCTGGATGTGAGTCAACATAATTATACCATGTTCCATCACGATAATCCATCCTTGGAATACACTGAAGCCTCATCTGGAACTAATATTCCATCCTTGAACAACCTGTGGTTCACTTCCTACCACATAGATTTACATCATCCACTTAATAATAAATAGAAATGGTATATTCATAATCACATGTATTATGCAATCATCATTCCATGCGCATACATTCAATCAACATCAATAACTACATCTTGAACTTTAACCCAGATTGATGATGTTATAAAACTCAATCCTCTTACATAGTCATCCATAGAACTAGGATAACTTAGCTTTTCTACTAAAAACTCTGGTCTACATCACTCACCACAACGTAGTTAATACCTAACCTATATTCCAACATAAAAAGATGTCAACTAAGACTCACTGGAAATATCCACATTCCTATAAAAGCTATATCCCAATGTAACTCTAAAACTATTCCCACAATAGGATTTTTTTATAACACTATATTTCTAATGTGTTATTTAAGCTATTTCATCAGTTTAAATTTATTATAATTATTAATGATGGTTTCTAGGCCATAAAACCAAAAAAAATCATTATATAAATGGGTTGGTACTAATATAACTACTAATTCATCAATTATCAATTTTTATAAGTAGAGTGGAATCGCTATGGATGATCTATCCTAAGAAAGTGAAGTTATAAGATTTAGTGGAATCCAGTTTGGGATGTTACAATGTTTTATCAATGGAGTTTTTTCTTCCTAGTATTTACTATTTAGGATATTATATACATGAGTATGAGGAATGTGTTGGAACCTTTGATTGTTCTTTCTGGTTTTATTTGTTTTTCAGGGCAGTGGTGAAACAGAATCCAAGAATTTTTTTTTTATTCTGGGTAGCTTTTAGCGGTGGTTTTAACCACCGCGAAATGTATACTGGCAGCGGTTTAAAGCATCGTTAAACGTAAAATAAAATTTAATTCTAGCGGTGGTTATAACCGCCGCTAAATATAATCATCATGGCTGCCTCATTCCGTGGCGGTTTACCTGAATTTAGCGGTGGTTTTACCACCACTGGAAATTGATTTTATTTGCGGTAGTTATAACCGCCGTTAATAAAGAGATATCCAGGGCTCGTAAAAACGCCGCTAAATTCAGGAAAACCACCGCGAAATGAGGCACCTACAACGTTTTCTTGAAACCACCGCTAAATGTTAAAAACCACCGCTAATAGATTTCCAACACCCTATTAGGTGGTGGTTTCTGTAAACCACCACCAAACAGTATAGCGGCGGTTTAAACCGCCGCTAAACGGCGATTCTGTTGTAGTGAACCCTGCTCTTTATTACACATTTAAACATGCTTTATTACATAAAATTACTCTTTATATAACCCAGAAGATTGAGAGGTCTAGTGTCTTTGGGGCTTAGGAACATTACATGACAACTTAATATATAAAAATACAATATCTTTATTGAAAAATTCTTTTACATGACCACAACATTCCTTCATACTTAGCATTGCATGAGATAACCCGAGGACATACATAAGAAAAGGGTAATCTATAAAGTCTAGTAAGGAAGTAAACATGGCATAACATGAAAAATACAATACATACTAGGAAATCGGCATATCAATGGAGAATACGAGAAACATGAACATAAAGGCATGATATAACATGATTATCACAACATAAAGATGTGGCAACAACATTTAACATGATAATAGCATTAGCCAAAACTCATTGCACATAGAGCACGAGTAAACCTTAATTGTACTTGAATTAGAATGAGTAAAACCTCATTTGACTTATATTATCATGATTAAACCCTTGTTGCACATGGAGTATCATGATACTATTCTTTACCCAATTCATTGGAGTGCTATCAGGGCACACCCTTTATAAACATTTCATTTCATGCATAAGTGAGCCACATGGATCATATAACATGGAATCATTCAACATCATAAGTTATTATATGATTAAGGAATGAGGAATAGATAAATTTAAGTACCATTTAATATGTATATATGTATAAAGGTGAATACCCCTGATAGATACATGGGTATGGTATTCACTATACAATGATTTTGGCTTGGAAAATCACAGTGCAATTTCGACAGCATAACGACATGACATAAAAATTCATAAAAATGGTTGATGAGAGAGAAAGGGGTATCTCATCATATTTACATAAAATGTAAAGTAAGGTGGTCATATAGGTACACTTACCAACATATGGAAATTGAAAATAGAAGGTGTAACATAATAAGTAAACTTGAATAAATAGGAGAAATGGAGCAACTCTTATGAAATTTTGGCATGGTAACAGGTGTACATGGGAGGGATAAATGAAGAATAAAGAGGTATATCATCATTCAAACATAAGTAGGGAAGTATGGGGGATTTGAGAAATCATACCCCAATATTTGTAATTTAAAATAAAAGGGAATAACAACATAAAGAAACTTGGACAAAAATGAGAAAAGAAGAAATCCCTTATTTAGAAGTGTGATCCCAAAGGCTTAAGAGGGGTTTGAGAGAGGATTATTGGGAGATTGGGGGTGAATTGGGAGGATTATATATAGATGAGAGAGTATTAGGGATGTACTCTAAGGGTTTTTAGTGAAGATAAGTGGGATCTTGGGTGGGTTTATATAGGAAAAGAGAGTGAATTCTTTATTATTTAGGTTTTGGACATTACAAATTAAACTAATCAAAACCACAAACCATACCATGGTTTTTGCCCATGTTTTTTTCCAAAGTGGAGTGGAAAATATTATTTTATAATTACAATGGACTAAATTATTAAAATATTAGGCTTGCTTATGTGGAGGTGAGTCACACTCTCAAGGAAATCATTTTAAAATGTTAAAATATTTTATAAGTCTTGGAGGGTCTACTAAGGCATTGTAAAATAAATAAAACAAATATAATATCACATTATTTTAAATTTAAAACATATATTTTCCGAATATCCCTTTTATATTATTTTATTACATTACTATTGTGTCATTATGATGTCATAAAACACATTGTATATTTAAACGGTATTTAATTTTTACCTAAAGATTCGACCGTCTCAAGAAATTATGAAAAATTAACCATTGAATAATTTTGACTTCCTGATTCCAAAAATAATATTCATTTTATCTAAATAATTTTCTAAATATGTGAATTTTTACTTTTAAAATAAAAACTGATATTTATAAAAAATTCATGGGTTTTGACAAAAACAGCTTTCAAACCTTAATAAAAATTATAATCGTATTCATAAAAATTATATGATCATTTATATTTAATAAAAAGTAATTTAGTAATAATTTTTTATTAAAATATTATTTAATTCAAAAATACATTAATTCATCAAAATATATTTCTTAATTGAATTTAAATATTAACTAAAATTACTATTTGTGATTTAAAAACTATTTACAAAGTAATTATAATAAAATGAATGTATATTCTTTATACAAAAAATAAAGCACATAATCATAGTGCTAGGGTCTTGTTACATAACCCCTTATAACACCCGCATAAGACCTAAGGGTAAGGTGTGTGATGGTGACAGACTCTTGGGGAGGCTTAGATAACATTGCTCGAGTGGTAATCTCTATTAACTTCCACTTCTCTTGTAGGTGATTCCATTTAAGATTAACGTGTTGAATCTTGACTTAGGATTGGTCCAGAGAGAGGTCTATGACACTACCTCATTTCCGAGATCTGAAAAATGGGCTTCGTATAGAGCAATTCTACTAGATAAGGCCATCATTTCCTTTGTCTGAGTAAATTGGAATTGTTAAATCCCTATATTTATACTAATAATGTGATCACTATTCAATGGCTATATTACAAATGATAACAATTCTTAAAAATATTTTAAAATCCAAAAACAAAAAACCGAGGAAGTTCATAAGTTTTATATATCCATTTTACACAATAAGACATTTAATTAGATCAAGAGAAATTTTCATTAATAAAAGTTTAGTTCGTTACAATACTCCCCCTTAAGAAATTTTGCCCTCAAAATTTCCTTTTCCCACACTAAAATAGATGAAGGTAACTCTGCTTCATCACTTCCTCTGATTCCCACATTGCTTCTTCAAACTTTTGTTTTCACCACAACACCTTGACGAGGGGCATTGTCTTATTTTGTAGATTTTTTCCCTACGATATAAGATCTTCACCAACTTCTCTTCATAGGAGAGTTCATTCTCCAATGGTACCACGTCTAGATTGAGTACATGTGATGGGTCAGGTATGTACTTCCTCAATAGCGATACATGAAATACATCATGTACTTGAGACAGGTTCGGTGGGATTTCTAGTCGATAGTCCACTGCTCCAATGTGATCAAGGATCTCAAAAGGGATGATGTACCTTGGACTAAGATTTCAATTATTCCCAAATCTTATAACTCTCTTCCACGGTGATATGTAGAGGAATACCATGTCTCCAATATCTAACTCTAGGTCTCGTCGATGATTATCAGCATAACTATTTTGTTGACTCTAAGAAGATTTAATGTGTTTCTAGATGGTCTTAACCTTCTCTACCATTTCTTCAACCATTTTTGGACCTAGGATTTTTCACTCCCCAACTTCATCTCAATATGATGGTGTTCTGTACCTCTTCTCATAAAGGGTTTTATAAGGACCCATTTGGATGCTTGAGTGGAAACTGTTATTATAAGAGAACTCAACCAGAGGAATATGTTGATCCCATCCTCCTTTTAAGTCCATTGAGAATGCTCTCAACATGCACTCAAGTGTTTGTATTGTCAGCTTAGATTGGACATCAGTTTGAGGATGATAATCCGTGTTGAAGTTTAGCTCAGTATTCAGAGCTTGTTGGAGACTCTTCCAGAACTTAGAGGTAAATCTTGGATCTCGATCGGATATAATAGATAGTGGTACCCCATGCAGCCTTACCACTTCTATGATGTATATCTGTGCTAGTTGATCCAATGAGAAATCCTCCAAAATTGCAATGAAGTGTGCATTCTTTGTAAGACGATCCACAACAACCCAAATAACATTGTTTCATTTGGATGTATTTGGAAGTCCGGTGACAAAGTCCATGGTGATGTTCTCCTATTTCCATATTGGTATAGGTAATGATTGTATCATCCCATTAGACTTCTTCCTCTCAGACTTCACTTGATGACATACCAGGCACTTTTATGCATACTTAGCGATCTCCTTCTTCATGTTATCCCACCAATAATGCTCTCAGATATCTCAATACATCTTTTTGTTTCCTGGGTGAATGGATAAATTTGAACTATGTGCATCATCCAAAAGTTCTTTCTTTAACTCTGGATTTGATGGAACACATAGTATTGAGCCAAATCTCATAATTCCTTCTTCATTAACATTTAACTACAAGGATTTCCCTTTTTGATAGTTTCCACTTTCTTCTGAATTCCCACATCATCCTTTTAAGCATCCTTTAACCTTTCCAAAAGAGATGGTTGAGAAATAATTTGTGAAAGGATTGATGATGTTCCCTTCTTTATGATTCCCACATCCATCTTCATCAAATCTAAGAAGATTAGATTCTTTTCAATTATCATAAATGATAGAATCACTGGGTCCTTTCTACTTAGAGCATCTTCCACCTTGTTTGCTTTCCCAGGGTGGTAATGGATTGAGCAGTCATAGTCTTTGATCAGCTCTAACCATCTTCGTTGGTGCAGATTCATATCTTTCTATGTGAATATATACTTGAGGATTTTGTGATCTGTATATATTTCATACTTCTCCCCAAAAAGGTAATGTCGCCAAATTTTCAAAGAAAAGATTACTGAAACCAACTCCATATCATGTGTTGGATAGTTTTGTTCATGAAATTTCAATTTCCTTGAAGCATAGGCAATGATTTTGTCATTTTTCATCAACACACAGCCTAGGCCCTTGTGGGTAGTGTGAGAACGGGCACAGTGATAATCCTCCTATTCAACTCCTTGAAGCTCTCTTCACATTCATCACTCCAAGAAAACTTGACTCCCTTCCAAGTTATAATGGTAATAGGGTTTGAAAATCATGAGAAATTTCTCATAAATTAGCAATAATATCCAGCTAAACCAAGGAATCTATGGATATCCATCACAAATGTTGGCCTTGTCCATCCCTCAATTGTAATTTTCTTGGAGGGATCCACAGATATCCCATTACTTGTGATTATATGACCCAAGAATGAGACTTCCTTCAACCAGTACTCACACTTTCTGTACTTTTCATAGATCTTATCCTCTCTCAAGGTCTCTAGTACAGTGCTTAGATGCACCTCATTCTCCTCCTTGGTTTTGGATTATATTAGAATATCGTTTATAAAGTCTACCAAAAATTTGTTTAGGTAATCTCTAAACACTATATTTATCAAGTCCATGAATATTGCTGGAGCATTAGTGATTCCTAAAGGAATTACTATGAATTCATAGTGCCTGTAACTTGTACGAAAAGAAGACTTGGGGATATCCTCCTTCTTCACCCTTACTTAGTAATATCCTGACTGTAGATCCACCTTGGAGAAGTATTGTGCTCCACATATCTGATTGAACAAGTCATCAATTTGTGTCTGAGGATACTTGTTCTTTATCATGATTTTGTTGAAATCCCAATAATCAATACAAAGGCACATTGACCCACCCTTCTTCTTGATGAAGAGAACCGATGCACCCCATGGTGAAGCACTTGGGCATATAAACCCTTTATCCAGATTCTCCTGTAGTGGTTTATTTAGCTCCTCAAGCTCCAAAATAGCCATTATATACAGAGTCTTGGATATTGGCAAAGCCCCAGGTATAAGATCAATCGAGAATTCAAAATATTTTCTAGGAGGAAGACAAGGAAATTCCTCGGGGAACACTTCAGTGAATTCCCTCACAATAGGCATGTCTTCAAAGATTGTTGCTTACTTAGACTCAATCATCTGAGCAAGGTACGTGTGCTCATAGGGCATTAATATACATGCTTGAGATGATGGTGCTAAATAATATTCATCCTCCTCCTTGTACTTGTACAAAATCAGGGGTCGATTCACCATATGGAGAGTGATTTCCCTATCATGACAATTTATGTTGTCTCTATATAGGGAAATACAATCCATGCCAAGAATTACATCAAATTTTATCGTAGGGATTATGATGAGGTTCATCGGGAAGTTCAATACAAAAATTATGATAGGGAAGGAGTTATATCAATGGGATGCAATGATTGTCCCATTTTTCATTCTCACCGACATCTCTACTTCCATGATTTGTGGTGGTGTTGAGATTGTTCTACTAAACTTTTAGGATATAAAATAATGCATAGAACCAGAATAAAAAAGTAAGTTTTCTATTCTTGAATGAATAACTAGCATACCTATCACCACTTCATTTTCAGGATTCTCTTCAACGGTAGTGATGGTAAAAGCTCACCCTTACTGCCTTGAAGGTTTTTGGTTGCCTCTGAAAACACTTGGCTTAGGGAACTGATTTGTAAAGTGCCCTGGTTCTTTATAGTTGAAATAATAAACAGTGAATTGAGGGTCAAATGGAGCTTTCCTCTCTTCTGTCGTAGTAGTAGGTTTTTATTACTAGGAATTAATAGCTAGGTTCTCTTCTCTTCCACACCTAAAGCATTTCCTCATCCCCTTCAGGAAATTTCCAGGGTGCTTCTTTCTGCATCTTTGGTAAGTGGGGTGCTATAATTTCTTAGCACCATTGGATTTATCCATCAGATTTCCAAAATTAAAGTCCACTTTTGGCTTCTTATCCCCATGATACCCCTGAGATTATTCGATATCCATTTCAGCTTTGAGGTCACATCAGAAAATTTCCTCATAGCTATCGAAGTCACGGATATTCAGGGCTTTCTATAGGCTAGGTTTTAGCCCACCAAAGAAGTGTTCAACCTTGCATTCGGGGGTAATGAAAAAGACGGAGGTATATTATTCAAGCCTTGTGAAGTTTTACTCATACAATCTGATGGATTCATCATATTTTTTATTTAGGGCAATGAATTCCCTTTCTATCTTAATTCGGAGGGTGCACGAAAAATATTTATCGAAAAACATTTTCCAAAAATCCTTCCATTCCAACGCCTCGATATCTTCCTCAAGCTTCGTATTTTTGATCAATTTCCACCATTGATCATCTTCACCCTCCATATGATAATCATCCATAATAAACTTCTCTTTTTTGGAACATTGAAGGATGGATAAGATCTTTTCAATGTAGTTGATCCATTGTTCAGCGATTGAGGGATCAGATGATCCATTAAAAGCAGGAGGCCTTTGTCTCATGAAGCTCTTGATTGCAGCTTGTTTTTTATTAGGGGGGTTGGACGTTCCTCTTAACCCATGATTCTATTAAAAACTTGATTTAACTGAGAGAGTACCATGACAAAGCTTGTGATTCTTTCTCCCATCGGATTGGGCATCTCATTAGAATAGTCATCACATTGATCTTCACGTCAGTTTTTAGCCCGAGTCCTCTTATTACTAGCTATTGGCTAGAATAAAAAGATATTTAGGGGGAACACATAAAAGGGGATCCAATGACAAAAAGGGATAACATATAAATTACATTTATTCCCTTAACTTATGAATTTATAGGCTTTAATCTATGTTATCCATGATCTACTTCCCAATATATATTCTTAGGGTAATTTTTTTATTCCCTTAATAATGGATCATACTAAGCTTATAAATTTACCAAAGCATATCCCTTGTAATGACCTAGACCCGAACAACCACCTGAACAGTGATAAACGGGTTGGGTGTTATTACCTTAGGCGCACCTCCCCGAACGCCAAAGGCTGTCGACTAGCAGTGAGAGTATTATAGGTATAGTGGGGAGGCTATACCCTCTCGGAGGATAATAATGGTACTGGTCCGAGCAATAATATATAACATGTTGTAGAATAAATGACTTAGCAGACTCAAACCATACCTGTATAGTAGAAGCACAATCAATATCGATAAACAACGGAAGAAGTAAATATAACAACAGCAACAGAAAGTAAACACAACAACATGATGATCACTTGTAACTACTACTAAACAAAAAATATGCATCCAAAGCAAGTCATACATATCCATATATATATAAAGTCCTCCACTGGATAACCAACTATAGCTATATAAAAAGCATTCTGATACAGAAAAGAAAATAGAACAAAATAACTCTAGCTAGGTAATACCTCAAGGTCGATACCATCTCTATGCAATAGCTAACGCAGTCTAGATCCTGAAGCTGGCCTCTATCCTGCATGTAAATTCATAAAGTATGCACGCGTCTTGAAGGGCCCATGTAAGGTGTGAGACGAATCTCAGTAGGATATCACCTAATGGTGCATACCTAATATAAGTGTTTAAGCAGGTATGCATTTATAAAGAAGACAGTAAATATCACGTTGCACAAATAAACACAAACTCCACTGGTGCTCAGTAGCCACCATGGAGTGTCACCTACTTCGGCCAATGCCAGAATCTCTGTCATGTATCCCATCACCATGTTCCCCCTGACACCGCATGTCTCAAGTACCGACGTCCCAAAGGCACGCACACTAGTAGTAACCTGAAGGAATAATGATGCCTGTTATCAATAAGTAACCGGAGGGACAACAATGTCTACCCACAAATAAAGTATTCGGAGGGACAGCGATGTCTGTCCTCAAATAGAGTAACCGAAGGGACATCAATGTCTGCCCTCAAAATAATAGTGAGCCTCTACCCCCAACCCAATATCCTCAAAGATATCCCTTGAAGTCTCCTCACCTTTCATGTGGCTTCCTACGACAAGTACCCATAAACCAAAAGTACCTAAACCGCAACTAACGAGGGCCTATACCCACACGAGTGGTCAAAACCACCTCATCACAGAGTCTCTCTATGTGCACACTACTCAAAGTTCCGGGTGAGTGGTAATCACCAAAATAGTACCCAAGACACAACACCTATAACCTCATGTCCCTACAACCATGCTACTCAATTATGATGGCCTCGCCAACCCAGTAACTCGGGCCATGCCCAACTTGATAGTCACCCTGCCTCAAGCCGACGTTCATGATGCCCAATCCTGTGGTCAGAACCACCCAATGTAACCCGGGCCAAACCCAACCTGTGATGAACATAACTCAACAAATATCCGGGCCACGCCCAACACAACTTGAAGGTTCCAGCATATGCAATATCACAAATCACATATATACATATACTCAGAAGAAATACTTTGAATAGGAAAACAAACTAATAGTTGAATTGCACTAACTAGGTGTTGTCCCATATCAGCACCATGGTATTGGAAACCTCTAACAATTCATATCATAACTTAATGAATCAAAATCAACAATTTAATTAGATAAAAAGAAATTTATACCATTTTGGCACCCTCGGCCAAAATTCCCCATATGAGCGACGACCCCTCACCCGACCCCACTCAAGAAAAACAGAAAAAAGGGCATACCCAAAGGCATCCCACAGGTCTAACAAGCAATTTAATATGTAGAAACAGATAAATTAAGGTCTCACTCAAATACCCAAATATGCGCTTTAATCCGCGACACCCAAAGGTCTACAAAAACACAAAATAAGGTATGAATCACCTACCTGAGACTCATAGACGTAGGCATTTCTGATATCGAGCTCCAATTTGAAGTCAATCTTCTTAGATATATGTTTTTGTCAAATCCTAGCAATGCTGTTTGGATGGAAACTGCGACGCGTGAGGCAAGGGATCAAGAACGGAACAGGGGGCATGGGGTTATCCTTGCTGTTGCGATCCCGCAACCACCGATGGATCAAATAATGGATGAAAGATGAAGAATCTAGGGATAGGTATGTTCTTCGGGTTTTCAGAACAGAGAGGTCCCGAAGTAGGGGAAAAAGAAGGCCTTTTATGAAATAAGACGTGACGACCTTTCACTTAAGAGAATAAAAAAAAGTACATGATGTGTATTTAAGAACTACATGCCGCGTGGTTTCCTTTTCTGTACTCCAACTTAAGCGAGGTAGCCACATGACTTGGATGCTCCACAAGGCTTGACACATGACTTGAACCTAGCCGATACGTAGAAAGAAGAATACACAGCGTGTTGAGTAGTACTACATGCCGTGTAGTAGAAAATTTATACACGGTCATCACACGACATGTACTCGGTGAGCACATGGCCGATACTTGCCTAACTCATACACGATGTGTAATTTAAAGTACATGACGTGTAGTCTGGAAATTTACATAATTTCCCAGATTTTCCCAGTTTTCTTAGAAACAAGTTGAAAGTTCAAATAGGGTCGGGATTTTGACTCATTCTAAAAACCCGGGTTCTTATATACGTAGGGAGTGTTCTAAACAATAGTGAAACAAGGCCCATTTTCATGCACCAGTTCCCATTCGATTCTAACTTAAAGCGGCGTTTTCAGGTTTTACCCCTAGATACATATGTGCCAAATCCACCTCTACTTGTTTGTATCCAGACATGGATGTATTTTATTGATAAACCACTTACTATATACTCACCAAAATTTAGGGATGTTTTTATTATAGTTAGTCTTATACCTAAGGATTTCACTAGGGTTTTATAATCCTAATCCCAAAAATATCTAAACCTATCCGGTGATACCAACTATAACAACCCTACTCTTTATTACACATTTAAAAATGATTTATTACATAAAATTGCACTTAATACAACCTAGAAGATAGATAGGTATAGTTTATTTTAGGCTTAGTAACATTACATGACAATATAAGACATAAAAATACAACATCCTTATTGAAAAATTCTTTTACACGACTACAACATTCCTTCGTACTTAGCATTGCATGGGATAACCTGAGGACATACATAAGAAAAGGGTGAGCTATAAAGCCCATTAAGTGAGTAAAAATGTCATAACATGAAGAATACAATACATATTAGGCAATAGTCATATCAATGGAGTATAAGAGAAACATGAACATAAAGGCATGATATAACATGATTATCACAACATGAATATATGGCAACAACATTTAACATGGTATTAGCATGAGCCAAGGCTCATTACACATGGAGCATGAGTAAATCCTCATTGCACTTGAATTATAATGATTAAAACACAATTTCACTTGTATTATCATGATTAAATCCTCATTTCACATGGCTTATCATGATACTATTCTTTAACCAATGTATTGGAGCACTATCAGGGCACACCCTTTATAAATATTTCATTTCATACATAAGTGTGCCACTTGGATCATATAACATGGAATCATTCAAAATCATAAGTTCTTACATGATTAAGGAATGTGGAATACATACATGTAAGTACCATTAAATATTTATATGTTAATAAAGGTGAATAACCTTGATATAGACATGGGTATGGTATTCACTACACAATGATTTTGGCTTGGAAAATTGCGATGCAATTTTCGTAGCACAACAACGTGACATAAAGATTAATAAAAATGGTTGATGAGAGATAAATGGGTATCTCATAATATGTACATGAAATGGAAAGTAATGGGGTCATATAGCTACATGTTCCAACATATGTAATTTAGAAATAGAAGGTGTAATATAATAAAGAAACTTGAAGAAGGAGGACAAATTGAATAACTCTTATGAAATTTCGGCATGGTAACAGGTGTACATGAGAGAGATAAATGAGAGATAAATAGGTCTATAATCATTAAAACATAAGTAGGGAAGTGTGGTAAAGTTTTAAAATCATATCCCAACATTTTTAATTGAAAATAAAAGGAAATAACAACATAAAGAAACTTGGACAAAAATAATAAAGGAAGAAATCCCTTATTTGGAAGTGTGATCCCAAAGGCTTGGGAGGGGATTGAGAGAGGATTATTGGGAGATTGAGGCACCTTGTGAGGATTATAGAGATAGGAGGGTAGATTAGGGACGTTATCTAAGGGTTTTGATTGAATATAAGGGGGATATTGGGTGAGTTTATATAGGAAAAAAGAGAGAATTATTTATTATTTAGGTTTTGGACACTACACATTAAACTAATAAAAACCACAAACCATCCCATACTTTTTGCCCATGATTTTTTCCAAAGTAGAGTGAAAAAAATTGTTTTATAAGAAAAATGGTCTAAATTATTAAAATATTAGGTTTTCTTATGTGGAGGTGAGTCACACTCTCAAGGAAATCATTTTAAAATGTTAAAATGTTTTATAAGTCTTGGAGGGTCCACTAAGGCATTGTAAAATAAATGAAACAAATCTAAAATCACATTATTTTAAATGAAAAATATATATTAGCCGAATATCCATTTTATAGTATTTATTACATCACTATTGGGTCATTATGATGTCATAAAACACATTATATATTTAAATGATATTAAAATTTTACCCAAAAATTTGACTGTCTCAGAAAATTATGAAACATTTACCATTGAATAATTTTGATGTCCTGATTCCAAAAATAATATTAATTTTATCTAAATAATTTTCTAAATATTTGAATTTTTTACTTTTAAAATAAAAACTGATATTTATCGAAAATTCATGGGTTTTGATAAAAACAGCTTTCAAACCTTAATAAAAATTATAATTGTATTCATAAAAATTATACAATCATTTATATTTAATAAAAATTTATTTATTAATAATATTTTATTAAAATAATATTTAATTAAAAAATCCATTAATTCATCAAAATAGATTTCTTAATTGAATTTAAATTTTAATTAAAAATACTATTTGTGCTTTAAAAACTATTTACAAAGTAAAAATAATAAAATGAATGCATATTATTTATATAAAAAAATAAAGCACATAATCATAGTGCTATGGTCTTGTTACATAACCCCTTATAACACCAGTATAAGACCTAAGGGTAAGGTGTGCGATGGTGACAAACTCTTGGGGAGACTCAGATAACATCGCTCGGGTGGTAATCTCTATTAACTTCCACTTCTCCCATAAAAAATTCCATTCAAACTTAACGTGATGAAGCTTGGATTTTGATTGGTCTAGATTGAAGCCCAGTGTTACTACCTCCTTTCTGAACTTCAACAAATGGGTTTCGTATGGAGAAATTCTACTGGATGAGTCCATCAATTCTTTTGTCTAAGTAAATTGGATTTGCTAAAGCTATATATTTATACGAACCATGATATCAATGTTCAATGGCTATATTGGTAACAATAAAAATTCTTAACGGTATTTTAAAATCCAAAAACATAAAACCAAGGAAGTGTATATGTATTATATAACCATTTTACATAATAATACATTTAATTAGATCAAGAGGAATTTTTATTAATAAAAGTTTGGGTCATTATAGAGATGATGATGAATTATTTCATTAGCACAATAACATTATAGTATATATAAGGTACTAGAGTTATCATACCATTTTTATGAGGGGATTTGAGGATATAAAAGGAAAAGAAATGAACTTGAAAAGAAATTAAAAGAAAAGGAAGAGGGTTTTACCTCTTGATTCCTTCTTCTTGAGAACCACCTTAGGGGATTGGTTTTGGTATTTTGTTAAGAAAAAAGCTCCTGGACATGGGGGAGGGTATTGGGAGGAGATTTGAGAAGAATTTGGACAAGGATGAAGGCTTGAGAGGTGTGAGGAGAAAAGGTGGTTAGGGTGGTATTTATAGTGGAGGAGAGGGGTGTTTTCTCATTATTTTATTCATTAATTTATTATTTTGGCTCAAGACTATGAATAGTTTGACCATTATCATAAAATTATTAAAATAATGAAGGGAATTTAGAGATTATGGTTATTACATCAATGATGAATCAATGAATAGTGTATTTAACTTATACTATATAAATATCGTAAATTACCGTATTTCACTATTCACTAGAAATTCAAGTATTTTAGAAAAATACCAAAAATTCACCCTAAATATTTTTTGATGTATATAATTTAAAAATAAAATCTATTTTATGAATATATTTTTCTAAATATGATAAATTTAATTTTTATTAAAATCATAATTTTCTCGAAAAATACAGATTTTAAAATTATCACTGATTTTATATCAATTTAAAAAATTAAATAATGTCTCATAAAATTATATTATAATCATAAGACATCAAAATACTAATTTATGAATACATTTTATGAAAATTAATTTTCTTTTAAATTCTTAATTTAATCAAAAAAATGTAATTAAATATTTATGGCTTACAAAAATACCAACACTTAATTAAAAAAAATTAAAAAATTTATTTAATTATAATATGATATAATTATATCATATTTTCACTTATAATATAGATAAATTTTATTTATACTTTCATTGGTGATGTTACTATTCAATTGTCCAGTTTACTATTCACAAGGGTCACATTACTATTCCAAAGGTCAAGTTATCATTTCATCGGTATATGTTCCTTAACTTCTAAAATACCACTTATTTCATTCATTAATCATTTATAAAATTTTTATCGCATTATTAATTTTATTTTATGTGATTATACTATATGACATAATTATAAGAAGGAAATTTCATTGATAAAATTTCTGGGTAGTTACATTCTTTCCCCCTTATGAAATTTTACCCTCAAAATTTTATTTTACATTCTAAGTTGAAAATAGGTGTGGGTATGTTTCCTTCACCACTTCCTCTGGTTCCCATGTTTCCTCTTCATCCTTATGGTTGCGCTATAGTACTTTGACTAGGTGATTAGTTTTATTGTGTGGAACTCTATCTCTACAATCCAAGATCTTCACTAGCTACTCCTCGTAAGAAATACCATTCTCCAAATATACCACCTTTGAAGCTAGTACATGTGAAGGATCTGATATGTACTTCCTTAAGAGGGATATGTGGAATACATCATGTACTTTAGACATGGTAGGTGGAAGTGCTAGTTGATAGGACCCAAATCCGACATGATCAAGAATCTCAAAAGGGATGATGTACAT
Source organism: Viscum album (assembly GCA_963277665.1). Classification (NCBI taxonomy): domain Eukaryota; kingdom Viridiplantae; phylum Streptophyta; class Magnoliopsida; order Santalales; family Viscaceae; genus Viscum; species Viscum album. Next base: position 484,262,810 of record OY728139.1, read on the forward strand.
GGGACTTAGATTTATTTTCTTCTAAAATCTCATGTGCTTATTACATAGAGATATTCATAGGAACACCATGTCTCTAACTTTAAACTCAATGTCCTGTCAACAATTTTCTGCATAACTCTTTTGTCAACTTTGGGATGCCTTGATGTACTACTGAATTATTTTCACATTTTCCACCATTTATTCGACCATTTTAGTTCCTAGAAGCTTACCCTCATCAAATTCATCCTAGAATACCAATGTTCTACACCTTTTACCATAAAGGTCTTAATATAGAGCTATTCATATGCTTGAGTGGAAACTATTATTGTAAGAGAACTCAACCAGAGGAAGATGTTGGTCTCATCCTCCTTTGAAGTCCATAGAACATTCTCTCAACATATCTTCCAATGTCTGAATAGTTCTTTCTTATTGGCCATTGTTTTGAGGATGATAGGCCATAATTAATTTCATCTTAATACTTAGATAATGTTTGATACTTTTCCAGAACTTCAAGTTGAATCCTAGATCTTAATCAGATACAATCGATAATGGTACTCCATGAAGCCTTACCACATCTTTGATATATATCCATGCAAGTTGATCTATTGAGAAGTTATATCAAATTTAGATAAAGTGAGATGTCATTATAAGATGATCCATAATAACCCATATAGAATTATTCCCTCTGAATTTCTTTTAAAGTCTAGTGACAAAGTCCATGGTGATATTTTCCCATTTCCATATTGGTATGGGTAATGGTTGCATCAACACTTCAGATTTTTTCCTTTGAGACTTCACTTGCTAACATACAAGGCACTTTGATGTATATTCAAAATTATCCTTCTTCATATTATCCCACTAATAGTTCTCTCAGATATCTCGATACATCTTTGTGCTCCCTGGGTGAATAAAGAAGGTTGAGCTATGTGCGTCATTCAGAAGCTACTTCTTTATCTTTGGATTTGATGTTACACATAATTGTGACCCAAATCTCATGACTCCTTCTTCATCCATTTACATCTCCTATGATTTTTCATTTTTAAAAGCTTCCACCCTTTTCTTAATTTTCACATAATTTCTTTGAGTATCCTTTATTTTCTCTATGAGGGACATTTGAGAAATAATTTGAGAAATTATTGATGATTTTACTACCTTAATGATTCCCATGTATATACTTTTTAAGTATAAGAAGATAGGATCCTTATAAATTATCATCTTTGATAAAGATACAAGATCCTTTCTACTTAGAGCATCAACCATTTTATTTACTTTACCAAGATAGTTGTGTATTGAGTATTCGTAATCTTGGATGAGCTCTAACCATCTTCACTGGTTCATATTAATCTCCTTCTATGTGAATATATATTTTATACTCTTGTGATAAGTATATATATCAAACTTATCCCCATAGATTTAATACTACTGTATTTTCAATAAGAAAATCATAGCTACCAACTCCAGATCATGCATAGGATAGTTTTGATCATGAATTTTCAACAGCCTCGAGTCATAGGATATCACTTTATCATTTTTCAATAGTATTGAACCTAATACTTTCTCTGAATCATAGTTGTATACCACAAAGAATTATCCACTTGTTGGGAGTGTGAGTACTGGTGTAGTGATAAACCTATTTTTGAGCTCCTTAAAGCTTTCCTTACATTCTTGAGTCTATAAAAACTTTACTCCCTTCTGTATCATCTTGGTTGTTGGGTTTGAAAATCATGATAAGTTCCTCAAAAATATTCGGTTATACATAGCTAGGCCAAGGAAACTATGGATCTCCATTACAGATATTATCCTAGGCCACTCTTTGATTTCGTTTATCTTGGAAGGGTCTACAGATATTCCTTTACTAGTGATGACATGCCCCAATAATGATACTTCCTCCATATAGAACGCAAATTTACTATACTTTTCATATAGTTTCTCCCTTTACAAAGTCTTTAGTACAATATTCAAATGCTCCTCGTGTTCCTCCTTTCTCTTGGAGTATATCAGAATATCATCGATAAAGACTACCACAAATTTATCAAGGTAATATCTAAAGACTCTATTCATTAAGTCTAGGAATATTTTTGGAGAATTAGTGAGTTTGAAGGGCATCACTATGAACTCATAGTGTCCATAACTTGTTCAAAAGGATATCTTGGGAATATCTTCCTTCCCCACCTTTAATTGATGATATCTGAATCGAAGGTCCACCTTAGAGAAATAACTTCTCCCATGTAGCTAATTGAACAAGTCATCTATATGTGGTAGGGGATACTTGTTCTTTATCTCAATTTTATTGATATCACGATAATAAATGTAGAGGTGCATTGATCCATCCTTCTTCTTAACAAAGAGGACTGGTGCACCCCATAATGACGCACTCGGGCATATAAAACCCTCATCCAGATTCTTCTGTAACCACTTCTTAAACTCTTCTAGCTCTACAGTGGGCATTATATAAGGTGTATTTGATATAATAATAGATCTAGGAATAAGTTAAATTGATAACTCAACCTCTTGCTCAGGAGGAATACTAGGTAACTCTTCAGGGAATACATCAGTGTGGTCCCATACAATGGTCATGTCTTCGAGCATGATTCTCTCCTTTGTCTCAATAATTTGAGATAGATATGCTTGCTCATAAGGCAGTAATATCCATATTTGATACAATGATTCTAAAGTATATCCATCATCCTCCTTATACTTGTACAAAATTGGAGGATGCTTTAGGATGTGAATAGTGATCTCCCTTTCTCGACAGTTGATGTTGGATTTGTAAAAATATATCCAATCCATGCCCAATATAGCATCGAACTCCACCAAAGGAAGTATGATGAGATTTTTCGAGAGGTTTAGTCCAAAAACATTAACTGGGGAAGATTTATATACTTTGGATTCAATAATTTCCCCATTTTCTGTTCTCACGGATAAGTCAACCTAAATATTTTTAGGTGGTGTTTGAATAGTTCAACTAAACTTGCAAGATATGAAAGAATGCATAGAACCAGAATCAAATAGTATGTTTTATATTATTGAATGAATAACCAGTGTACCTGTCACCACATCATTTTCTGGATCCACCTAAGTAGTAGTGATAGCATATTACCTTATTTCCTTGGTGGTTGTTGTTGATTGTCTCTGACAACCCTGGGTTTAGGGATTTGGTTTGAAAAATTCCCATGTTCCTTGCAGTTTAAACACTGCACTACAGGATGAGTTTTTATTTGAACCTTCCTTTCTTCTTACACATTAGTGGAATTATTCATACCCCTTCAGTAGTTCTTAGATAGATTCCCATTCTTCCATATTTTAATCATTTTCGAGTTCCCTTTAGACAGTTCCTAAGATGCTTCAGTATTATTTCAATCATGGGATTTATTTTTTGATCCACCCATATTAGAATCCATTTTCCACTTTTTTTCACTTGGACCACGAGACCATTGAGAGTCTCTGATCTCCATTTCAACCTTGAGGGAACAATGTGCAATCTCCTCATAACTATCGAAGTCTTGAATCACTAACTACTTTTGTAGAATTGACTTTAGTTCACTAAAGAATCGATCCACCTTTATTTCTGTGTTCATGACAAAGCCAGAGGTGTATCTTGAAAGCCACATAAAGTTTTCATCATATGCCCTGATCGATTCGTCTTACTTCTACTTAAGTACAAGGAAATATCTTTCTATATTGAGATGGAGGGTTTGGGGAAAATATTTATTAATTTTTTTTCTTGAATTCCTTCCAATATATGGAATCAATTTCCTACTTGGACTTTGTATTTTTGATCAGTTTCCACCACTAATCATATTTCCCATCAAAACAATAAACCACTAACATAAATTTCTATTCTTCAGAGCACTAGAGGAAAAATAATATATTTTCAATGGAGTTAATTCATTGTTCCATGAGGAGAGGATAGAAAGATCCACTAAACATGGGAGACCCTTTCCGCATGAATTATTTGATAGAAACTTTCTCTTTCCTTAGATAAGGAGGTCATTCCACATGATTCAAGTTATTATTCATAACTAGAGCTAGCTGAGAAAGTACTGTCATAAAGTTTTGAGCACCCATTCTCATCATATTTTGAATATAATTAGAGAAATAGTCACATTACCTATCACATAAAAGACATATTTTAAAGGTATTTTTCATTTAATTTACATCCTTGCTTTGTTTTTGGGGTTTCCCTAGGTTTTAGGGAGGAATAGATGAGTATTCATGAATTGGGCCAAACCGTGAGCCCAATTCCAGATTAAAAAAATAAATTTTGTATCTTTTATAACTTTTTTATTTTTCAAAATTTTTCATACATTCAAATTCCTACTTGACCTCCCCTAACCTATTAACACCAAAAACATAATTTGGAGCTTTTAGAAATCCATAACCAGGGTTTATTTGGGTTTTTATCTAAGGGGTTGGGCCTGCCCGAAAGCCCAATTCCTGTTTTAAAAATAAAATTTGATTTTGTTATAACTTATTCAATATTTATGAATTTTCGGTTATTCCAAGTCTCACCCAAGACCAATTAACCCCGCCACACGTCTAAACTCTCTCCCCCCTCTTTGGAGCTCTGGTTAAGTGCGATTTGGTTCCGAACATCAGAGGGTTCCTCAAATCTCCCAGATTTGAAGAGGTAAATTATTTCTTTCATAAATCTCTCAATTATCAATATTTTTTATCCATTCAAGTTCCTAAATGACCTAATACATCTTTTTAGAACGAAACCTAAATTTTGGATCTTTTAAATTTCAGATACTGGTGTTTTGGAGTGATTACTTCAAGATACTTCAAGTAAATGAGCCCTTTTCTTTCCTCTTTCAAATTACATTGGGTTTAACTCTTTTTTCTTTGGGTTTCTTAGGTTATAATTGAGTTTACTAATGTCTAGAAACTAGTTTTTAGAACCTAGGGCTTAACTTTGGGCTTTAATGTGGTTTTAGGTTTGATCTAGTTCTCTCTTGGTGCGGCGGGGGTGCGATTTGATTTTCGCATGTAGATTCAAGGGTTTTTGTTACTTTGGTAGGTGATTCCATTGTGTGTGAAATTTTTGTGAATTAGATTACTGTTTTCATGGTACCTTAATGTTTATTTCACTTGAATGTTTCTGTAAAAATTGGTTCTAGTTGTATTAATAATGCAAATGAATTTTAAGTTCCAATTTTTGGTGAAATTGGGGGGTTTTCATTCAAATATTTTATTGGTTCATTTTGGGCTTCCCCATAACTGAATTATTGGTTTCATTAAAGGGTATTGAACTGAAATTTTGTTTTAATGACTTACAAGTGTTAACATAGTGTTCAAAGTGGATATATTAAAGAGCTTTGGGTGCAAAACAATGTGATGTTTCGAGAGGTTGTTTTATTGAAAATAAAATTATTTTATTGTGTGTTTTAAATAGTATAAAATGTGTGTAGCTACTGTACAATTTGTTTTTTACCAGTAGTGATATTTTATATGCAAAAGGATGTGTATTGTTTTCTGAAATTGTTTGAGCACAAAAAGGGGAAGCCCGGGTACCTAGGTGGGGCGGATTTGTACTAGTACGGCTAGTGGATCGGATGGGTTTTGTCCCTGTTCCACTTAGCAGTTGGATAAAGAAAACTCTAAATAAACTATGTGGATGATTATTGGGGACCACTAGGTTATGGGTATGTTCCCTACTAGTGGCTCGTGCACGAGAATGGATTTTTCTATGGTTACTCTACACCGAGGTACGAGGTACATAGGGCCCGAGACAACCTAGTGCTTAGGGGTGTTCCCGATTTTGATTCTCATTGGATTTGTGGTATTTACCATTGTTTTGGGGTGTTTTTGGTATTACTTTAAATTAGATCACATATCTATTTAATGTTCTAACTTTCTGAAATTCTTGGATTGAAAACTATTTTCATTTGAAAGTTGCATTTCTTTGAATTTTAACATTGTTTCACCTTGTGTATTAAAATTGCTTGTTTTTTTCACATTGCATTGCATGATCTTTGGAATCATATGGTGGTATCCTATTGGGATTAGGCTCACACCCTACTTACACCCCTTGGGTGTAAGTAGACCTGCTTATGCTTGACTCAGGTAAAGGGAAGGCTAAGGGTGATAGCGGTTCAGGTGTTAGTCCCCATCGTTGGGGCGGAGTTGCGGAGACGGCTTGCAGGTGATGATCCCCTTGCCGTGTGGAGTCCATGGGGAAGTCTTTACGTTGTCATTATTTGTTTTTAGACCACTTGTAGTGTCATTAAACATATGTATTCAGATCTGGTTTTGTTAAGAATTGTTTAGCATGAAAATTTCAGATTCTAATAATTGATTGTTTTTTTATGATTTATGCTTTCATACTCGGGTAAATTGTTCCCAAACCAGATTTGTTTGATACCCGGGCACTTGTGCCAGCCCGTGGGGATAGGGAACGCCCTTCGGGCCTTGCCATGGGCCGGGTTTGGTACTGTTAATGCTGGCGACCAGATCCGGTTCATGACAAAATGGTATCAGAGGAGGTTAATGTTTTTGGGTTATATTGCTATTTTGGGATGAGTTGGGATAGACAGGAGCTAGGACTGTCGGGGCTCAGGGTTTTGGTTGTGAGTAGGGTGTCTAGCCTGCACCTCTCATGGCAGACCATGAGTCACCAGGGGATGTTGGAATTCACGGATTGACTTCACTTTCAGGTGTGACTTGTGGGCTGTAGACCACATGTGGACATCAGGTGGATGTAGAGTAGTTGTTTCTATTATTACTGAAATGTGTTTAGTTTATTTATATTTGATGTATTTGATTAAAATTTTCAGAAATGTGGTATTGATTATTGTTTTGTGACTTTTGCATTTTGTAGCAACATGCCTCCCCGAAAATCTCTCACGCACCCACAAGAGGAAGCCAGGGAGAGTTCTCCCACACTAATTGATCAGAGGCTAGTCGAGGTCGTGGTCCGGGCTGTCCAAGCTCTAGTATATGAACCAGATCCAGTTCCAGCTCTTGTTAGAGAGGATGAGACTGGTCCTAGAAAGGACAAGGCCCAGGAGTTCCTGAAAAATAAGCCTCCGACCTTCCGAGGCAGCTCAGAACCCCAAGAAGTAGAGGAATGGCTCGAGAAGATAGAGCGTATGTTTGAGTTCCTGGAAACACCCGAGGAATTTAGTGTGAAGTGTGACTCCTTTTTGTTGGAGGGTCCCAGACATAAATGGTGGGAGTCAGTGCTTCAGGCTGGGAAGAATGAGCAGATGCACTGGGGAGATTTCAAGGCTCTCTTCAATGAACAGTACTGCCCTGAGGTGTTGGCTTATGCCAGGTCTAGAGAGTTCATGGAACTTGTTCAGGGGAATCAATCTGTGATGGATTATGCAAACCGTTTTGCTAAGTTGGTTCGATATGCTCCAGAAATTGTCTCTAATGAGCAAGTGAAGGCCCATAGGTTTGAGAAAGGATTGCGACCAGAGATATACTCCCAGGTGTTCTTGTTTAAGCTGAGGACCTATGCTGAGGTTGTTGATTGGGCATGCATGGTGAAGATTGATAGGAAAGGCATGACTGGTTTCTATGGTTCAGTATTAGCAGTGGGCAGTGGAAGCTCCTCAGAGAAGAAAAGGAAGCGGGAGGATCATGTGAAGAAAGGAGGGGGCAGTTCAGGCCACTCTTCCAGGTAGTTTTCTTCTGCGGCTTCTGATGCGAGATCGGTCGTGTGCCACCAATGTGGGAGGCCTGGTCATATCCGACCAGCATGTCCTCTTCCTTCGAATCCTTGTTACCAATGTGGAGGTATAGGGCATTTTCAGCGCTTCTGCAGTGTGGCACGTCCACTCCCAAGTGGGGAAGGGTCAGTGGCTTCAAGAGGGGTACCAACACAGTCTGAGCCGTCGAGGACTGGGGGATCTCGATTTGGTGGTCGTGGTGGTAGGGATGGATCATATTCTGGGCAGATCCAGTTCAGGGCACATCCACAGACTAGCGGTTGTCCTCAGGAAGATACTGGAAATCTCCATGTAGTGGATCAGTCACCAGCAGGATCAGAGGCGGGACCGTCGACAGTTCGAGGTACCATTCTGATCGCATCTTCTATAGCTACTACTCTTTTTGATACTGGTGCCTCTGTTTCATTCATTTCTGGACATTTTGTGGACATGCTTAATTTGCAAACTGAGTTGATGTCTTTTGCGATGGAGTTGGTGACACCATTGGGAAAGAAGAAGGAGCAGGGCCTCAGGTGCCCCTCGTGTGCACTTTCTGTGTCAGGGGTTGAGATGGAGTGGGACCTCTTGGTCTTAGATATGGACCTTTTTGATTTCATAATTGGGATGGATTGGATGGTACACTTCTAGGCACGCATCGATTTCTACAGACGACGTGTGAGTTTCACGACACCTGATGGGAGTCGTCAGGTTTTTCATGGAGAGTGGGATCCACGATCAGGTCGCGCAGGGCCTCCACTCCCAGAGTTTGGAAGTGTTATCTTCCAGTTATCTTCGCTTGTGCTAGAGGATGGTATTTCCCCTGAAGGTTCACTACCTCATGTAGTGAATGAGTTTCCCGAGGTATTTCCAGATGATTTTTCAGGTTTTCCCCCGGAGTGGGATGTGGAGTTTTTGATTGATCTGGCGCTGGGAACACTGCCAATATCTCTTCCCTCTTATCGCATGGCCCCCAAAGAGTTGAGGGAATTAAAGATACAGATGTACGACTTAGAATCCAAAGGATTCATTCGCCCAAGCGTCTCTCCTTGGGCCGCTCCTGTGTTGTTTGCAAAAAAGGCTGATAGATCCCTCCGGTTGTGCATTGACTACCAGAAGTTGAATAAGGTAACAATTAAAAACAAATAAACTTTTCCCAGAATAGATGATTTGTTTGATCAGTTGAAGGGGGAAAAGTGGTTCTCAAAGATATACCTGCGTTCAGGGTATCATCAACTCAGGGTGAAGGAGTCAGATATCCCTAAGAAAACCTTCCGAAGCAGGTACAACCACTTTGAGTATTTGGTCATGCCCTTTGGATTAACCAATGGTCCAGTGGTATTTATGGCACTTATGAATAGGGTGTTCCATCAGTATCTTGATTACTTTGTTGTGGTGTTCATGGAGGACATTCTGGTATACTCTTGCTCTGAAGAGGAACACGAACATCACTTGAGGATTGTTTTGGGTACATTACGAGATCACCGCCTCTATGCAAAGCTGTGAAAGTTCACTTTCTGGATCAGAGAGGTGAGATTTCTGGGGCATGTGATCTCAGAGCATGGAGTTTTAGTGGACCCTGAGAAAATTAGTGCAGTCATGTCGTGGTAGAGACCGAAGAATGTGTTTGAGATCAGGAGTTTTCTTGGCTTGGATGGTTATTATAGGCAATTCGTTTGGGATTTCTCTCAGCTTGCTGCACCGATGACTTCCCTCACCTGGAAAGGGGTGAGGTTTGTATGGGGTCCAGAATGTCATGCGTCGTTTGAGGAGCTGAATAGGCAGCTGACTACCTCCCCTGTGCTGATTTTTCCAGAGGCTGGAAAGGGATATGTGGTCTATTGTGATGCTTCAGGTATGGGTCTTGGGTGCGTGCTTATGCAGGATGATCATGTGGTCGCATATGGCTCTCGCCAACTTCGACCACATGAAAAGAACTACCCAACCCATGAATTGGAGTTGGCAGCGGTGATGCATGCTTTGAAGACTTGGCGCCACTACCTCTTTGGGGTGAAGTTTGTTGTATACTCTGATCACAAAAGCTTAGCTTATATCTTCTCGCAGAAGGACCTCAACTTGAGGCAACGTCGCTGTATTGAGTACTTGTAGGGGTTTGACTTTGACATTGTCTATACCCCAGGCAAGGGTAATGTAGTGGCCGACGCTTTGAGCAGAAGAGTACCAGTGCCGGCTTTGAGGAAGTCTAGTGATGAGTGGACATTGATGGGTCTCTTTTCTCAAATGCATGTGGAGACCAGGGAACACAGTGGAGGGGAATTCTTGGAAAGCGTCCAGTTGACTCCTTCTCTATTGGATTTGATTCAGCAGGAACAGCCCAGTGATGATCTTTGTCAACGGTCGAAGCAGTTTCTTCATGGTGGGGAGACATCCTTTGATTGGTCGTCGTCTCCCGAGGGCATCTTGTGCTTCAAGGGCCGTTCAGTAGTGCCATTATCTCTACGGAAGGTGGTGATGCAAGATAGCCACCAGTCTCAGTGGACTGTCCATCTGGGTGCCACTAAGATGTATTATGATGTTCGTCAGCAGTTTTGGTGGCCTGGTATGAGACGGGACATAGCATACTTTGTTTCGAGATGCTACACATGTCAGCAGGTGAAAACAGAGCACCAAAGGCCATCCGGTTTTCTCCAACCACTACCCATTCCTACCTGGAAGTGGGACGAGGTCACCATGGAATTCATTGTAGGATTACCTCATACACCTCGGGGTAAGAATTCAATTTGGGTGGTGATTGATCGTTTGACCAAATAAGACCACTTCATTCCGATAAAATATACAACTAAAGTAGATGAGTTAGGCCATTTGTATCTTCAGGAAGTGGTGAGACTCCATGGTGTACCATCAACTGTTGTCTCAGATAGAGACCCCCGCTTCACTTCTTGATTTTGGGAAGGCCTTCAGAAGGCCTTGGAGTCTCAGATTAAGATAAGCACGACATACCACCCTCAGACGGATGGTCAGACAGAGCGGGCGAATCAGATTTTGGAGGACATGCTTCGTGCATGTGTCCTGGACTTTGGAGGTTCTTGGGATATCCATTTGGGATTGGTTGAGTTTGCTTATAATAATAGTTACCAATACACGATTTTAATGGCCCCTTTTGAGGCGCTCTATGGTCGGCCTTGTCGGTCCCCCTATGTTGGGATGAGGTAGGAGAGACTTCACTGTTGGGGCCAACCCTTGTGCAGGAGACTTCTGAGAAGGTAAAGTTGATCAAGCAGCGCTTATTGATAGCTCAGAGTCGTCATAAATCTTATGCTGACCGGAGGCATTGAGATATAGAGTTTTTTGTGGGTGATAGGGTATTCTTAAAAGTGGCCCCTCGTCTGGGCCATCGTCGATTGGGGAAGTAAGGTAAGCTGATGCCACGGTATGTCGGGCCCTTTAAGATCATCGAGTGTATTGGAAAGGTGGCATACAGGTTGGCCTTACCTTCTCAGTTGACGTCTATCCATGATGTCTTCTACATCTCTCAGTTGAAGAAATACAATCCGGATCCATCCCATGTGTTGAGTTGGGAAGAACTGGAGATAGAGCTTGACTTGTCTATCATTGAGAGGCCGGTGAAAATAGTGGACTCCCAAGAGAAGATACTTCGAGTGAAGTCTATTCCTTTAGTCTGGGTTTTATGGCAGCATGGGAATGATACACATGAGACATGGGAGCGAAAGTCATGGGTCGAGGAAGAGTACCCATTCTTGTTTTCCAAACGAGATTCATGTTGACTTTCTGGGGTAGAAAGTCCTTCATGGTGGGGATATTTGTCACATACAAGACATATTTTAAAGGTATTTTTCATTTAATTTACATCCTTTCTTTGTTTTGGGGGTTTCCCTAGGTTTTAGGGAGGAATAGATGAGTATTCATGAATTGGGCCAAACCGTGAGCCCAATTCCAGATTAAAAAAAATAAATTTTGTATCTTTTATAACTTTTTCATCCATTAAAATTCCTACTTGACCTCCCCTAACCTATTAACACCACCAATGTAATTTGGATCTTTTAGAAATCCATAACCAGGGTTTATTTGGGTTTTTATCTAAGGGGTTGGGCCTACCCAAAAGCCCAATTCCTGTTTTAAAAATAAAATTTTCTTTTGTTATAACTTATTCAATATTTGGGATTTCTCAGTTATTCTAACTCTCACCCAAGACCAATTAACCCATCTGAGCTTATGAACTCTCTCCCCCCTCTTTGGAGCTCTGGTTAAGCGCGATTTGGTGCCGAACATCAGAGGGTTCCTCAAATCTCCCATATTTGAAGAGGTAAATTCTTTCTTTCATAACTCTCTCAATTATCAATATTTTTCCTCCATTAAAGTTCCTAAATTACCTAATACATCTTTTTCAAACGAAACCTAAATTTTGGCTCTTTTAAATTTCATCTACTGGTGTTTTGGTGTGATTACTTCAAGATACTTCAAGTAAATGAGCCCTTTTATTTCCTCTTTCAAATTACTTTGGGTTTAACTCTTTGTTATTTGGGTTTATTCAGTTATAATTGAGTTTAATAATGTACAGACACTAGGTTTTAGAACCTAGGGCTTAACTTTGGGCTTTCATGGCCAATTTTTGTGGTTTTAGGTTTGATCTAGTTCTCTCTTGGTGCGGCGGGGGTGCGATTTGATTTTCGCATGGAGATTCAAGGGTTTTTGTTACTTTGGTAGGTGATTACATTGTGTGTGCAATTTTTGTGAATTAGATTGCTGTTTTCATGGTATCTTAATGTTTATTTCACTTGAATGTTTCTGTAAAAATTGGTTCTAGTTTCATTTATAATGCAAATGAATTTTAAGTTCCAATTTTTGGTGAAATTGGGGGGTTTTCATTCAAATATTTTATTGGTTCATTTTGGGCTGCCCCATAACTGAATTATTGGTTTCATTAAAGGGTATTGAACTGAAATTTTGTTTTAATGACTTACAAGTGTTAACATAGTGTGAAAAGTGGATATCTTAAAGAGCTTTGGGTGCAAAACAATGTGATGTTTTGGGAGGTTGTTTTATTGAAAATAAAATTATTTTATTGTGTGTTTTAAATAGTATAAAATGTGTGTAGCTACTGTAAAATTTGTTTTTGACCAGTAGGGATATTTTATATGCAAAAGGATGTGTGTTGTTTACTGAAATTGTTTGAGCACAAAAAGGGGAAGCCCGTGTACCTAGGTGGGGCGGATTTGTACTAGTACGACTAGTGGATCAGATGAGTTTTGTCCCTGTTCCACTTAGCATTTGGATAACGACAACTCTAACTAAACTATGTGGATGATTATTGGGGACCAATAGGTTATGGGTATGTTCCCTACAAGTTTCTCATGCATGATAATGGATTTTTCTATGGTTACTTTACACCGAGGTATGAGGTACATAGGGCCCGAGACAACCTAGTGCTTAGGGGTGTTCCCGATTTTGATGCTCATTGGATTTGTGGTATTTACCCTTGTTTTGGGGTGTTTTTGGTAGTACTTTACAGCAGATCACATGTATATTTATTGTTCTAACATTCTGAAATTCTTGGATTGAAAACTGTTTTCATTTGAAAGTTGCATTTCTTTGAATTTTAACATTGTTTCACCTTGTGTATTAAAATTGCTTGTTTTGTTCACATTGCATTGTATGCTCTTTGGAATCATCTGGTGGTATACTATTGGGCTTAGGATCACACCCTACTTACACCCCTTGGGTGTAATTAGACCTGCTTATGCTTGACTCAGGTAAAGGGAAGGCTAAGGGTGATAGCGGTTCAGGGTGTTAGTCCCCATCGTTGGGGTGGAGTTGCGGAGACGGCTTGCGGGTGATGATCCCCTTGTCGTGTGGAGTCCATGGGGATGTCTTTATGTTGTCATTATTTGTTTTTATACCACTTGTAGTGTCTTTAAACATATTTATTCAGATATGGTTTTGTTAAGAATTGTTTAGCATGAAAATTTCAGATTCTAATAATTGATTTTTTTTTTATGATTTATGCTTTCATACTCGGGTAAATCATTCCCAAACCAGATTTGTTTGATACCCGGGCACTTGTGCCAGCCCGTGGGGATAGGGAACGCCCTTCGGGCCTTGCCACGGGCTGGGTTTGGTGCCTTTAATGGTGGCGACCAGATCCGGTTCATGACATTACCTATCACATTGATTGTCGGAATGTGTTCTTCTATTTCTCTCCATTAACTAAGAAAAATAAAGTTAAATTATGGGGCTTGAATACCTAGATAATATGCGTATAAAAATAAACTTTGAACATAGAAAGGATAAAATTTTAAAATAAATGGATATCCTAACTTGTGATTCCTGGGTTTCAATATAGGTTACCCAAGGTTTATTTCCTAACCTATACTATTATGGGATTTTTTTGTAACACCCGAGACTTTTATGAGAAATATTTTGTTTTTATGTTATATAAATCATCAAAGAAATATTTTACTACACACAATACTAGCTTGGCTTTCTTTACACACAATCACTACCTTCCTCGATAGCTTATGTTGTACGCAATATCGAGTTTCACTAAACAAAGATATGCTATTAAAATATTATTAAAACTAGCCGTTATGAATAGTAATACCCAATTTTTGAAATTTTATAAATTTTATATTTTAAAATGGAATTCATTTTTGGATTAGGAATATAGAAATTGGCCTAGGGTGAATTTTTGGTATTTTTCTGAAAACTTTTAATTTTTGATGAATAGTGAAAACACTGGGTTACTATTTAAAAACCGATTTTTTATTTAAATAATTATTTATTTTATTTAAATTTATTTTAGGTCAAAATTGATACATAATACCTATATAAGTTCAAAGTAATTCATTGGATTCATTTTATAAAATTTTTAGATATATAAAAATTTTATTGAACTTTTCACCGTCTTTCACCCACCTCCTAGGAGAGTTTGAAAATTTACATAAAACTTAATTTTACCGCTTCTGTGAGTGGAATTTCAAAAATCTGAGAGATATGGTTAATATCAAGGAGTAAAATGTGGTTCAATAAGATAAAAATAATTTTTGGTGAATAGTACCTTTTTACTTTTATTTACCACGGTTAAAAGTAAATAGGTTAATTAAGGGTTAAAATGGTATTATTATTACCATAACACATGTCATAATTCTATTGGATAAGTTTAATTCGAACAAAAAAAACCTTAGGAATAAAATATGACCATTTAGGTCCACTTGGATTAGATTAGGACATTTAATATTATTTTATTTAAAGAAGAGTTAAAATAGTTAAAATCAAAGTTTAATAACTAAAACATTATTAATATAGGGTTATAAATAATATAAATTCGACTATAAAAATTAATTAGAAATATAAAAATATTTCCTACATAATGGTATTTTATTTATAATTTTTAGACTTTAAATAAGTTAATTTATTTATGACGCAATGATGATGCAGTAATTACCTTATCAAGGACATATTAACATAATTGGTATCATAAATACCCAAATAAATGTAATTTGAGACTTTTTAAGAATTACACAAATTTTATAGGTTAATATGACATATTAGTATTGATTTAATTAACTTTTTTCGAACTAATAATGCTGTTATGATTTTCACAAAAATCAATTACCAAATAGTGTCAAAATTGACATAAAATAGTTTTTAAAACAAATATTATATTATTAATTGTTATTTTATTCCTAAAAATCTAAGGTTAGGAAAAATGACTTATATAAGGTTATACATATTAATAATGAACCACTTGGGGTTCGTTTGGATTGTTATAGTAAGTTTATTAACCATATAGTGTAAGAAAACAAGAAGACACGATAAAAGTTAAATTATTTAACTTAGAGTTAAATCTAAATGATAAGGTTAAAATAGTAACCTAAACTTGTATAAAATCTATTGGTTGAGATTATTTCTAACCATCCCCACCTTAGATTCAAAATAAATTAATTTGGAGCTATTAAAAACCTAATATGACTTTATTATAAAATAATATTTTAAGTTTTTCCTAAGGTGCCCCTCTCCTCCCTTATAAAAGGGCACCTCCTCCCTCTCCTCATCACACCACTTTGAGCCTTAAAGCTCAGCCAAACCCAGACAATTTCTCTTCTACACTTCCCTAGAAACATCCTAGAGGTCATGGTCTTCTTCAAATGTCATCTTTAGTGCCCTAAGAGGAGGTTAAGAAGAGGCGCTTCAAAGAAGAGGTAATGTCCGTTACCGATTCTTTCAACTTTATTTCTTCTTATAATTATTCTTCTTTAGTTGTTTCATTATGAAGTAATAACATCAGTATCAATCATATACTTATATTTTATTATAATTATGAAACAACCCTATTTCACCTTCTATTCATCCTACAGAAAATGAAATCACCGCGCGTGCGTACGTACGAAATACCGTCTCCACGCCGTGGTATAATCTGTTTGCCACCACCACCTTACTTGGATGGGTATAATGGTGTAAAGAATAACTATATATGATTATTGTAAAGTTATATTGATTCTTAAATAGTATACATACACTTCAATATAATTCCACGATCATGGGAATGATATCATCGCTCGTGCGTACGTACGGCCTACCGTCTCCACGATGTGATGCGACTCATTCTACATGATCTTCAATGCATAATGATTATATAAATGAATTGAATGAATAAATATGATATATATTACACTAATAAAATTCTGGAAATTAGGTATCTATAACCTAAAAAGAAGAATAAGAATTTATTCGACAAAACACGCATAAGAATAAAAAGCAATAAACACCCGAATAACAAGTAGCAATGAAATATTACTAATAAGAAGCTAAGAATATGACCATATATGATATCATAAAAATTAGTAAGATTCTGGAATAAGTCAATAACATTATTTAAATCATTATACAGGAGGTTCAGACACGTACGAAGCAAATCAGACCTAAGATAAGGGAAAATCTTGCAATCTCATTTTTATCCGAGATTGTTTATACTTCAGAATTTACTGGGTAATATTTATCATCCACATCCATGTTTCCTCAATATGTAATATTATTTCTATCCTCATAAAATTTTTTAAATCCAATTTTACCCTTCGGTGAATTTTTAGTAAAAGATATGAAAGGAATCTTATGTCGTTTTTAGTACGAGGTACTTTTTTTCACTTTTCCAGCCAAAGTACAAGAAGAATGTTTTTCTTTAAATTATACAGCATGAACGGATTTTTAGAACATTATTTCTATGAACCTTAATTTAAAAGTTTTAAAGTTTATTTTTATTCAACTTCTTTTAGTTTAAAATTGTATGACATGTTAAGAAAGGAAAAAATGTTTTTGAAGTAGAAAGGATATTTTCCTCAAGAATGAAGTTCAAGTGTTTTATCAAAATTATCTTCCATATAAGATAATATAAGGTTCTGTTTATATCCCTATTTTTACATTGATTTGATTATGTTATGATGTAATTATTTTTATGATGTCCTTTTATCTTATATGTATTATGTTATGATGGCATGATGTTTAAAAATCCCATTTTTATTACATGGGTTATGCTATGATTTATGATTTTGTGGCACATATAAGAATGGTTTCATTATGAGATGGGTGAGACC
The DNA here is from genome assembly GCA_963277665.1 of Viscum album. NCBI lineage: Eukaryota > Viridiplantae > Streptophyta > Magnoliopsida > Santalales > Viscaceae > Viscum > Viscum album. The sequence goes on from OY728139.1 coordinate 484,280,010, forward strand.
TATATCTCCCTCCAATTCATTGGGTAAAGATTTATATCTCATGAGATAGACATGGCTGGAACAACAGGTTAATCCGGTTCAGTGATATAGGACTGAAACGAGGAGTGAACTCGGTTCAGAAATGGAATTTGTCTGCTAAGATAGTCTTGCCAATGAGTCTTGACTAATAATAAATGATTCTCTATAATTATGTGTGTATTCCAAAAAGTTTCATGTTATGATTATTGGGATTACATTTCACTACTATGATTTATCCCATGTTATGAAATTATGATCTCTTTTGCAGGTTAAGATTTCCAAAATGTTATGTTCTTATGAATATGATGTGATTGATATTTCTTTTGTTTACCCTTAATGAGAATTTGAGCTCACCCTTTTGTATGTTTTCTTTTACCCAGTCCAGGAATAAGGATATTAAGTAAGATATGCCAAAAGGGACTCTAGATATGATAAAATAAAAGGGAGACAATGTAGATGATTTATGAACCAGTTGTTTATGTTTCCTAGTTTCTAAAGACACTATACCTATATGGTCCTTTCATGGTTTTGTTATATGTTGTAATAAGTGTGCTTCAATTTTGAAGTAATAAAAATGTATGTAAAGTATGGGTCGTTATAGTTGGTATCAGAGGAAAGGTATAGTCAACCTTTGGAAACTAGGATTTGAAAGCCTTAGTAAGAGCCCTAAGGATATATCTAAGCATAGAACACAATCTTAGTGTTTTAGAAATGGCCATAAACAACATATGATAAGACCTTAAGTGTGAAATTTTATTCTTGATTATGTGGTTTTCCTATTATAATTAGTGTTTATCACACTATTCTTCTTGGTTTTAGTCAATGGCTGGAACCCGAAGGAACCGTGTTAATGCTGAATGCGACGGGCAATGCAATGATTATCCCCCTGAGCAACTAAAAGTTATGGGAGCTGGAATGAAAAATCTTGTAGCCCCGTTCACACAACTTTCTCAAGCTATGAATCATGCAGGACTTCCAAACGAGCAAAGGAAGGAGAAACATTCTGTTGAATCCTTCATGAGGTAGCGTCCACCCTCATTCAGCGGGTCTACTGATCTATTAGTGGCTGAACAGTGGATCAGTACCACTGAAAAGATATTTTTAGTTCTTAAATGTTTTGAACATGATAAAGTCATCTTAGCAGTATATTTTTTGGAAGGTGAAGCTGATCAATGGTGGAATCTTATCAAGAATACGAGGCAAAGGGATGAAATTGAATCCATGGAATGTGACGAGTTCAAGAACTTATTTTTCAATAAGTACTTCCCTCATATTCTTAAAACAAAGATGGAGAAGGAGTTTCTTGAACTAAAGAAAAAGGATTATGAATCTGTTGGTACCTAAGAAGCAAATTTTAAAAGACTTGCAAGGTACGCTTCTGGGATTATTATCCAACCTGAGAGTAAGATCGATTGATTCTTTAGTGAATTAAAACCAAGTTTTCAAAGGGCATTATCCATAAGGGACTTCAATAGCTATGAGGAAATCGTTCGATGTGCTCTCAAGGTTGAGATGGAGATTGGAGTAACCCATAAATCATATGCATTTGATAAGAAGAGGAAAATGGAATTCAAAGGGAAATTTAAAGACCACACTGAAAAGAAGACGAGTTTTCCCTTATGATAAAAGTGTGGAAAGAAACATGGAAGGATTTGTCTTAAAGGGACAATTAAATGTTTCAAATGTGGAAAAGAAGATCATCGGGCATTTGAATGCCACAATGATGGGAAGAAGATGTCTAATGAAGCGAACAAAGAAAAGGATACACAGAGTGCACCTCCTACACTTCAATGTTACAAGTGCAAGGAAATGGGGCATTATGCTAATCAATGCCCCAATCCAAGGGTTTTTGACGATGATCGACGTCAAAAAACTCTTAAGGACAAAGACAAAGGAAAGTCACATGCAATTTCTATCTATGACGTGGAGTACGATAATGAAGTGGTGAAAGGTACACTTACCATCCAATCTAAAGTAGAAAATGTTTTATTTTATTCTGGATCCACCCACTCTTTTATTTCTGAAGAATTTTCTAAGGATATCGCCGTACTACCTCGATAATTAGTTGTTGAGTTAGATGTGACAACCCCTAATGGAACAACAGTCGCATCAAAAGTTTATAATTATTCTCTGATTGAAGTTTGTGGGAAAGTGCTTCCTGCAAATTTTGTGATCCTTCCTATAGTGGAATTTGATGTGATTCTTGGAATGGATTGGATTTCCTTATATGGAGCTCATATCGATTTCCAAAGAAGGGAAGTCACATTTCATATTCCAGATCAATCTATGATCGTCTATCGATGCAAGGATGAACATAACCCTTCGGTGGATATTTCTTCCATCTTATGGGTCTTGATTCCAATAAATGAAGGTTATTTATCCAGTGCACCTGTCCTCACACTGACTTGTAGTGGAGAAAGGTTTTTGATCTATAGTGATGCATCCAAGAAGGGATTGAGGTGTGTTATCATGCAAAATGATATGGTGATAGCTTATGCCTCACGACAGTTGAAAATCCATGAGCAAAATTACCCAACTCATGATTTGGAGTTATCTGCGGTAATATTTGCATTAAAAATATGGAGGCATTATCTTTATGGTGAAAGATGTGATATTTATACTTATCATAAAATTTTAAAGTATATTTTCACACAAAATGAGCTGAATATGTGCCAAAGAAGATGGTTGGAGTTGATTAAGGACTATGACTGCTCAATTAATTATCACCCTGGGAAAGCAAACATGGTGGCAGATGCATTAAGTCGACAAGACCATGCTAGCTTATCCATGATGAGGATCACAAAAGATCCAATATTTATGGATTTACAAAGGATGGATCTTGGAATTATAATGGAAGGGGAAAAATCTTATCTTTCTCAAATGGATGTTCAACCATCTATACATGTGAAGATTAAAGAGGCACAGAAAGAAGATGTAGAGTTACAAAAGAAGGTGAGAAATGTTTCTGAATTTCACTTTGATTGTGATGAAATAATAAGGTTTAGGAATCAGGTTTGTGTTCCTCCCATCCCAGAATTAAAGAAGGAAATATTGGATGAAGCTCATAGTTCTTCATTCTCTATTCATCCTGGAAGCACGAAGATGTATAGGGACCTGAAAGAGTACTTCTAGTGGGATGGAATGAAAAGAGATGTTGCTGAATATGTCTCTCAATGCTTGGTTTGTTAGCAAGTTAAAACTGAGAGACAGAAGTCTATGGGGATGTTATAACAATTACCCATACCTGAATGGAAATGGGAAAACATCACTATGGACTTTGTCACCAGACTTCCTAAAACATCCAAAGGCAATAATGCTATCTGGATCATAGTTGATCGTCTTACGAAGTCGGCACACTTCATTGCTATCAGAGAAGATTTCTCTCTGGATCAGCTTTCCAGGATATATGTAAAGGAAGTGGTAAGATTTCATGGAGTACCACTTTCCATTATATCTGATCAGGATCCGAGGTTTACCTCAAAGTTTTGGGGAAGTCTTCAGCATACTTTAGATACAGATTTTATTTTCAGCACTGCTTATCATCCTCAGACAGACGGTCAGTCTGAGAGAACAATTCAAACTCTAGAAGATATGTTAAGAGCTTGCTCTATGGATTTAAAAGGTGATTGAGATCAACACCTACCTTTGGTGGAATTTTATTATAATAATAGCTTTCACTCCAGTATTCAGATGGCTCCTTATGAAGCTCTCTATGGAAAGAAATGCCGAACTCCAACTTGCTGGGATGAAGTTGGGGAAAGAAAGCTATTAGGACCTGATCTTGTTGATGAGATGGCAGAAAAGGTCCGATATATTCAACAACACATAAGAGAAGCTCAGAGTCGACAAAAAAGTTATGCCGATAACCGAAGAAAATACCTAGAGTTTGAAGTGGGTGATAAAGTGTTCTTACGAATATCTCTTTGGAAGAGAGTAATGAGATTTAGAAAGAAGGGAAAGCTGAGCCCTAGGTATATCGGTCCTTTCAAAATACTGGATCATGTTGGGAAGGTAGCTTACCGATTGGCGCTTCCACTGAATATCTTTTAAGTTCACGATGTGTTCCATGTATCTCTCCTAAGAAAGTACATACCCGATCCTTCACATGTACTCAGCTTAGAAATTGTACCGCTGGAGCAAGATCTTTCTTATGAAGAACAACCGATAGAGATTCTGGATCGTAGTGAAAAAGTCCTACAGAACAAGACCACTCTCTTGGTGAAAGTTTTATGGAGGAAACACCAATTAGAAGAAGATACATGGGAGATTGAGGATATGATGAGGGAGAGGTATCCTCATCTGTTTGTTACAAAGTGATGAATTTTGAGGGTGAAATTCATTTTAAGGGGGGTAGAATGTAACACGTGAGATTTTTATGAGAAATAATTTGTTTTTATGTTATATACATCATCAAAGGAATATTTCACTATACACAACACTAACTTGGCTTTCTTTACATACAATCGCGACCTTCCTCGATAGCTTGCGTTGTACGCAATACCGAGTTTCACTAAACAATGATATGCTATTAAAATATTATTAAAACTAGCCGTTATGAATAGTAATACCCACCTTTTGAAATTTTATAAATTTTATCTTTCAAAATGGACTTCATTTTTGGATTCTGAATATCGAAATTATCCTAGGGTGAATTTTTGGTATTTTTCTGAAAACATTCAATTTTTGATGAATAGTGAAAACACTGGGTTACTATTTAAAAACCGACTTTTTATTTAAATAATTATTTATTTTATTTAAATTTATTTTAGGTAAAAATTGATACATAATACCTATATAAGTTCAAAGTAATTCATTGGAGTCATTTTATAATAATTTTAGATATATAAAAATTTTATTGAACTTTCCACCGTCTTTCACCCACCTCCTATGAGAGTTTGAAAATTTACATAAAACTTAATTTTACCACTTTTGTGAGTGGAATTTAGAAAATCCGAGATACACGGTTAATATCAAGGAGTAAAATGTGGTTCAATAGGATAAAAATAATTTTTTGTGAATAGTAACTTTTTACTTTTATTTACCACGGTTAAAAGTAAATAGGGTAATTAAGGGTAAAAATGGTATTATTATTACCCTAACACATTTACTAATTCTATTGGATAAGTCTAATTCAACTAAAAACAACCTTAAGAATAAAATATGACCATTTAGGTCCACTTGGATTAGATTAGGACATTTAATGTTATTTTATTTAAAGAAGAGTTAAAAAAGTTAAAATCAAAGTTTAATAACAAAAACATTCTTAATACAAAGTTATAAATAAGATAAATTCGGATATAAATATTCATTAGAAATCTAAAAATATTTACTACATAATGGTATTTTATTTATAATTTTTAGACTTTAAATAATTTAATTTATTTATGACACAATGATGATGCAGTAATTACCTTATTAAGGAAATATTAACATAATTGGTATTATAAATACCAAAAAAATGTAATTTGAGACTTTTTAAGAATTAAAATAATTTTATAGGTTAAAAAGACATATTATTATTGATTTAATTAACATTTTTTGAACTAATAATGCTGTTATGAGTTTTACAAAAATCAATTACCAAATAGTGTCAAAATTGACATAAAATAGTTTTTAAAACAAATAATATATTATTAATTGTTATTTTATACCTAAAAATATAATGTTAGGCCAAATGACTTAGATAAGGTTTTATATATTAATAATGTAACACTTGGGGTTCTTTTGGCTTGTTATAGTAAGTTTATTAACCATATAGTGTAATAAAACAAGAAGACACGGTAAAAGTTAAATTATTTAACTTAGAGTTAAATCTAAATGATAAGGTTAAAATAGTAACCTAAACTTGTCTAAAATCTATTGGTTGAGATTATTTCTAACCATCCCCACCTTAGCTTCAAAATAAATCAATTTGGAGCTATTAAAAACCAAATATGACTTTATTATAAAATAATATTTTAAGTTTTTCCTAAGGTGCCCCTCTCCTCCCTTATAAAAGGGAACCTCCTCCCTCTCCTCCTCACACCACTTTGAGCCTTCAAGCTTGGACAAAACCTACCAATTTCTCTTCTACAATTCCCTAGAAACATCCTAGAGGTCCTGGTATTCTTCAAAGACCATCTTTAGTGCCCTAAGAGGAGGTTTTGAAGAGGCGCTTCAAAGAAGAGGTAATGTCCGTTACCGATTCTTTCAACTTTATTTCTTATTATACTTCTTATTTAGTTGTTTCATTATGAAGTAATAACATAAGTATCAATAATATAATGATATGTTATTATAATTATGAAACAACCGTATTTCACCTTCTATTCATCCTATGGAAAATGAAATCACCGTGCTTGCGTACGTACGAAATACCGTCTCCACGCTGTGGTGTAATCTGTTTTCCACCACCACCTTACTTGGATGGGTATAATGGTGTAAAGAATAACTATATATGATTATTTTAAATTGATATTTATTCTTAAGTAGTATACATACACTTCAATACAATTCCATGATCATGAGAACGATATCATCACTCGTGCGTACGTACGACCTATCGTCTCCACAATGTGATGTGACTCGTTCTACATGATCTTCAATGCATAATGATTGTATAAATTAATTGAATTAATAAATATGATATATATTACACTAATACCATTTTGTAAATGAGGTATCTATAACCTAAAAATAATAATAAGAATTTATTCGACAAAACACGCATAAGAACAAAAAGAAATAAACACCCGAATAACAAGTAACAATGGAATATTACTAATAAGAAGCTAAGAATATGACCATATATGATATCATAACAATGTTTACGATTCTGAAATAAGTCAATAACATTATTTAAATCATTATACAGGAGGTTCAGATATGTTTGAAGCAAATCATACCTAAGGTAAGGGAAAATCTCCAATCTCATTTTTATCCGAGATTGTTTATACTTCAGAATTTACTGGGGAATATTTATCATCCAAATCCATGTTTCCTAAATATTTAATATTATTTATATCCTCCTAAAATTTTTAAAATCAAATTTTACCCTTCGGTGAGTTTTTAGTAAAAGATAATAAAGGAATCTTTTGTCGTTTTTAGTACGGGGTACTTTTTTGAATTTTCCGGCCAAAGTACAAGAAGAATGTTTTTCTTTAACTTGTATGACATGAATGGATTTTTAGAACATTATTTCCATGAAGCTTACTTTACAAGTTTTCAAGTTTATTTTTAATCAACTTCTTTTATTTTAATTTTTTTACATGTTTAGAAAGGAAAAAATGTTTTTGAATTAGAAAGGATATTTTCCTCAAGAATGAAGTTCAAGCATTTTATCAAAATTATCTTGCATCTAAGATAATATAGGGTTCTGTTTCTATCCCTATTTTCACATTGATTTTATTATGTTATGATGGAATTATTTTTATTATTTCCTTTTATCTTATATGGATTATGTTATGATGGCATGATGTTTAAGAATCCCATTTTTATTACATGGGTTATGCTATGATTTATGATTTTGTGGCACACATAAGAATGGTTTCATTATGAGATGGGTGAGACCTATATCTCCCTCCAATGAATTGGGTAAAGATTTATATCTCATGAGATAGACATGGCTGGAATGACAGGTTAATCCAGTTCAGGGATATAGGACTGAAATGAGGAGTGGACTCAGTTTAGAAATGGACTTTGTCCGTTAAAATAATCTTGGCAATGAGTCTTGACTACTAAGAAATGATTATCTATGATTATGTGTGTATGCCATAAAGTTTCATGTTATGATTATTGGGATTACATTTCACTACTATGATTTATCCCATGTTATGAAATTATGATCTCTTTTGCAAGTTAAGATTTACAAAATGTTATGTTCTTATGAATCTGATGTGATTGATATTTCTTTTGTTTACCCTTACTGAGAATTTAAGCTCACCCTTTTGTATGTTTTCTTTTCACCAGGTCAAGAATAAGGGTATTAAGTAAGATATGCCAAAAGGGACTCTAGATATGATAAAATAAAAGGGAGAAAGTGTAGATGATTTATGAACCAGTTGTTTATGTTTCCCAGTTTCTAAAGACACTATACCTATACGGTCTTTTAATGGTTTTGTTATATATTGTAATAAGTGTGCTTCAATTTTGAAGTAATAACAATATATGTAAAGTATGGGTCGTTATATTTTTATTCCCTTAATAATGGTTCATAATGATCTTACAAATTTACCAAATCATATCCCCCGAGAGTGTCAAACCAAGTTTGCAGTAAGGCCCATTGTCGTGTACTAGGTTACCTCGAGTTAGGCATGAAACTCCTTGTTAGAGTTGTTACTCATAGGTACATCTGTTATAGAACCACATCCACTTGTAGTATCCATACATGGATGTATTTTCTTGATAAACCACTTATTCTGTACTTACCAAAGTTTAGGGATGTTTTCTTAAACTTAGTCTTATCCCTAAGTTTCTTACTAAATTTATATATTCATAATCTCCAAAAATAACTAGACCTTTCCTCTGATACCAACTATAGAGACCCTATCCTTTTCACATAATATTACATGATTTTAAACATAATTAACTATAAAATTACAATCCAAGTATCATAAAGTCTAGTGTCTTTGGAAGACTAGGTAAATAAAATAGAAAACATGGGACTAAATAAAATATTTATTTATTTATCATCCATTGTGAGCTAATTTGATCCCTTATATCTGTATAGGATAACCTGGGGATAACATGAACAAAGGGATGAGCTAAAAATCCAAGTAAGGAAATAAATATAAGAATAAATCATAGCATATGGGTTATTAGGAATAATAAGACGACATAAAAGGCATGGATATACATAAGGAAGCATAAAATATGTAATCATGGTATTATAAAAGATGTGTAAATAATATAAAACATGACATAATCATGATTGACGGCTCATTTCACATGTAGGAGCACAATTCAAGGTTAACCACCAAGACCGTTGCACATAGAGCCCGAGTCAAGGCTAACCACCAAGACTGTTGCATATGGTGTCTCATGAGACTAAAAATTAACCAATACATTGGAGTGATATCTGGGCACCAACAATCATAACATATTCATGAATATATGTTCCAAATGAATAATTATACATAAGTAATCAAACACAAACATAAGGGTTACCCATGGTAAGAATTGGGTATCATAATCTAGTCAAAAATGAATAACATAAGGGAATATCAAAATGGTGTCCATGAAAGAAATGATTTAAATAATAAATGGAAATTAATAAGAGAAAATAGTCATATATCATGATAAGTGATTCCAAACTGAAGTGATAACATACAAAAATATTATTTAAGAAATATTGTAATTAAAACATTTTAGTTCAGTTTAAGGTAAATATTAAAGAGCATTTAAAGAAAAAAATAGAATAATATTTTATATAAAAACAGAAGTGAACCAAGAAAGTTTTCATAATAAAATTATTTATTTAAAAAAAATAACGGTGGCTCAAAATATATTTTAGAGTTCACTTGAAAATGGGTAAGAATTCGAGAAGTTCCTTAAATCAGACTTACTAATTGGGAAGAATTGAGCATAAAACCTTTTAAAAACATGTATATCCCTAAAACATAAGGATGAATAGATCCTAATACATGATTTTGGAACATATAAATATAATTTATAATATTTTCATAAAAATAAAATAGAATTTAATTTGGGTAAAAAGATAGAAAGAATAACCCAAAGGAATAATGGAGGTTCAGGTAGAATCCCTTACCTTAAGTTTGAAGGTGTTATTCGCTTTGTCTTAATGTACTGTATAATCAAATTAGATTAATTAATTAATAATTCCAGAACCCTTTCTAAATTTATTTGATTTATTATAACTTTATTAAGTTCATTTATGGAATTTTTATGGGTTAAGAGATTCAATTTCATTGTTTGGGAGCGTTGGTTTCCTTGGTTTTCATGATCAGTTTACTTGTATACATGTACGAAATGTCATGTGAAGTGGGGGTAATTATCCTGAATTGAACTTATATTTTATTAATTATCTTATAGAGGTTAAATTTTTCTTATATATCATTTGTTTTTATGGAATGAGTATGAATCATTAGATAAATAGTTATTGACAATTGTTTGGGTTTATTTTGGCGGTCTTCGATCACAACGAACTCATTTCATTTTATAAATTAATATCAAGTGTATAAAATTATTCCAAAAAATTACATAAGATATAATAAATATATTATAACCTGGTTCAAATATAAAAATGGTTTCATGACTACCCTTGAATATGGTAATATAAATTTAAAACTTCATCATCCTTAAATGTGATAAATTAACACATCACAAATGATGTTTTAATTTTTAGTATAAAAAAGAGGTGGAAAGAGATATGATGATGAATTATTAAATTTGTATAATAAAATTCCATTATATATAAGGTAATGTATTTATTATATCATTTTTATGAGGGGAGTTTAGTAGATAAAAATAAAATAAAGGAACTTGAAAAGAAATTAAAAGAAAAAAAAGGGTTTTACCTCTTGATTCCTTCTTCTTGTGAACCTCCTTAGGGTATTGGTTTTGGTCTTTTTTTAATAAAAAATCTCCTATACATGGGGGAGGGTCTTGGGAGGATATTTGAGTTTAATTTTTACAAGTACCAAGGCTTTAGATGTGTGAGGAGGAGAAGTGGTGATGAGTGGTATTTGTAGCGGAGGAGAGGGGTGTTTTCTCATTATTTTATTCATTAGTTTATTATTTTGGATCAAGACTATGAATAGTTTTAACATTATCATAAAAATATTAAAATAATTAAGGGAATTTCTTGATTATGGTTCTTAAATTAGCGATGACTCATGGAATAGTGTATTCAACTTATAATGTAGAAATACCGTAAATTACCGTAGTTCACTATTGAAAAAAATTCAAATATTTTAGAAAAATCCCATAAATTAACCCTAACCATTTTTAATGTTTAGAATTAAAAAATTAACTCCATTATATGAAAATAATTTTCTAAATATAAGAAATTTATTTTTTTATTAAAATCATAATTTACTCAAAAAATACAGATTTTATGATTATTACTGATTTTATATCACTTTGAAAAATTAATCCAGGTCTCATAAAATTATCTTATAATCATAAGACATAAAAATAATAATTTTTGAATACATTTTATGAAAATAAAATTTCTTTTAAATTATTAATTTATCATAAAATTTTAATTACATGTTTATGACTTACAAGAATACCAACACTTAATTAATAATTTTTAAAATATTTATTTACTAATTCTATGATATAATTATATCATATTATCACTTATAACATAGATAAATTTTATTTATACTTTCATTGGTGAGGTTACTATTTAATTTTCTGGTTTACTATTCATAAGGGTCATATTACTATTCTAAAGGTCAAGTTACTATTTCATCGGTATAGATTCCTTAACTTATAGAAATACCCCTTATTTCATTAATTCATCATTTATAAATTTTTTATTGTGTTATTAATGTCATTTTTTATGATTATACTATGTGAAATAATTATAAGAAGATAATTTCATTGATAAATGTTTTGGGTCATTACAGTTTGAAACCGTGGTTGTAAGCTAGAGAACTATTGCAATGACCTATATAACCACAATTTCCAAAATTATGGCCATAGGCTATGGAAATAGGCTATGGACATAGGCTATGGTCATAGTTTTATACCCTATTACCATAGTTTTGAACCATGTAAATAGGTTAAATTTCTAGTTGTGGTAATGTTCGATGGTTGTGCATTGAGCCAGACGTCAGTTCAACGGATGGTACGAATGGGGGCTACCAGTTTTGTTTAACCTAAAATGGTAGTCTTGTTGGGTTGACCATGATTTCATGGGTACATGTATTACTAGTTAATAGGATGATACTTATTATATAAGTAAGTGGGACCTCAGTGTTGGATAGATATATATAGAAAGTGTAACACCCCCGACCTGGGTGCCACTAAATCGGTGCCCTGAGTCGGGTTGTCACATGAACTCAAGCATGCCTCCCCCTATGCCAGAGGTTACCGACTAGCAGCGAGGGTCTAATAGGTTATGTGGGGAGACTATACCATCTTTACTATATTAGGCCACAACACATCACAATCTAAATAGTGTAAATAATAGTAAACAACCAAAAACATGCATAGCCAAACATCTCCCAAACTGTGTATAATCCACAAGCAATAGTAAATATGTCATGTCATGCTACAATGCCTAGTGAAAAAAATCCAAAATAAAGAAAAATAGTGGAATCCCAAAAATGGTCCTGAGTCCAAGTCTGGAACCTCATCCATGCATTTCTCATGTCCAACTCAACTCCCTAGCATAGTGCTCTTGCCCTTGTCCTGGCCTGTAAGCATGAAATCTGTTCGGGTACCCAACGACGGCCCAAACAGGGTGTGAGTAAAAATTAGTAGGCCACACTAATGTTCTCAACAAATATCCAGTCTAACAGATAGTGTATGAAAGTATAAATAAATAACAAGAAAAGGAAAGACAATTCGGGGGCCACTAGTTAACAATCTATACCAATCTATACTAACCAAGGTGCAATTAATGATGTCTCTTTCACTACCAGTTCTTCATCAATCACACAAGGTTCATGGAATCCATAATTTTCATAAGAGAAAAAGTAATACCCTAACCCACTAGGGATAATATATCACCACATCAAAATATCCTCACCTAAGAGCCTCAGTCCAGGTGGAATGCAACTGTTATGGTAATAGAGCTCCATCCCCTTCCCTAAACCATGCATTGTGGGTGGAGTTGGAGCATCAGTCAAACTCGACCCGTGGGAGGAGCCTCAGTCCTTTATCCCACACCTCAAGCCATGTGCACATGCTTATCCATCCATTCACCATACAAAAACCATATCACAACCAATACATAAAACAATCACAATCCATAAAAATCAATATGGTAAATCAAATTGGGCCATAACCCATTAACACAATTTTTTATTTACATTACTTAGCCCATTTAGCCCAAATCCCATTCTCAATTATAGCTCACTATGTGTGATCTACAATTACCTTATATCCACCCATTATATATATTCATAAGCCTCATACCCCAACCATAATTAACCAATACCTCATTTTTACTTCCATTAAGAATATCACATACTCAACAAGGGCTATACATGATCACACAACAACCTAGAACGTACTTAGCTAATTTTAGGTTTGGAAAGTATCAGCACACCCCATGGGTGGCTCTAAAAAGGTCAAGTCATCCTCTATGTTTTCCATGGGTACCATGAGAGTTTAAATTCATCATTTAGATATTCATTATACCAAATATCATCAAGGAATCAAAATCACAACAAGGGGTAACCAAGAAATAAACCCAAGCATACACAAATCTCAAACGAAACTATGAGATATAACTTGCAGACCACCTACCATGAATTCATTGATGAAAACACCCTCAATTGAAGACTTATATCCTAATTCAACCAAACCTTAGAGCCTCAACCTATATCTCATCAGAAAAAGAGGCGTTTAGAGCTTTGGAAGGAGATGGGAGAAATATGCAAACCCTAATCGAAAAGAGGAAGCAAGGAGAAGATTAGTATTACCTGGATATTTGATTTGAAACTAAAGAAACTCCAAACAACCTAGAGATAAGGTATAATCACCCTTGAAAGATCTTGGGAGATTTTTCTCATCACTAGGGTTGCAAGGGGGAAGAAAGGAGGAAATCCCTAGTTGGGGTTAAAAATCCCATAATAGATTTTTTGTAAATTTCTCAACTTTACTGGGCTACACGGTTTACCCACACAGTTTTCCAAACCATGTACAAACCATGTGAGAGATACTATCCCAAAATCACCCCTTTTCATGGTTTCTTGGGAATTCTATATATTTATCTTAACCGTGTGATAACCATGTAAAATACTCTGTCCAAGGCTACATAGTTACCTATGATGATACATATGGTTTTCACTAACTGTAAAAATACAGTGTAACTTGCCTAGAAATTCCTTTTTCCTCAATTTTCATGCCTTGAACCCCTGTAACACCCTCGATCCTTCTCACGAACTTGGTAAAAAACTTATTTAATGAAAAGAAAGTACTTAAACTAAAACATAAACAAAAACATACCTTAAAAAAAATCCCAGATTTTACAACCTCCCCACCATAGGATAGATCATCCTCGAGCCTCTCTTCCCTAGCATCACTAATATTCCGAAGCAAAGTGATCATTCCATTGGTCTCGTATATATGATTCTCGCTTCTAAGTTTCTTCCTAAACGTTTCCATGCTTCCATATAACATGAACCAAAGGCACAAACTTAACTCATAAGACCTTCTCATTATGATCCACGATACGAACCAGATGCTCCTCAAAGGACACATCAGGATCAAGCTCAACATCATTAGCATTTATCACATGAGATGAATCGGGCTGATACTACCAGAGTTTTGAAACATGAAAAACATCATGCATTCCACTATAACATTATAAAAGATCCAATCAGTAAGCCACCGGTCCGATACTCTCCACAATCTAAAATAGCCTACATACCTGGGTGCTAACTTTCCCTGCTTCCGAATTCGATGGTGACCCAACCTTGGCATGACCTGAAGAAACAAACTATCACCTACCATGAATTTGAGAGGTCTAAGTTGCCGATCTACATATGAATTGTGCCTACTATGAGCTGTTTCCATCCGCTTCTAAATGAACTTAATGTTCTCATATGTCTCCCGCATGAGACTCGGTCCTAATAGCTCAAACTCCCCAAATTATAACCAATAAAACAAAGATCTACATGGCCTCCCATAGAGTGCCTTAAAAGGATCCATCTGAATTGTAGCTTGGAAACTATTATTGTAAGCAAACTCAACAAGTGACAAGTGATTTTCCCACGAACCACCTAAATCTAGAACACATTCTCTCAACATGTCCTCAACTACCTGAATTGTACACTCTGACTACCCATTCGTCTATGGGTGATAAGCCTTACTAAAAAACAATTGGGTATTAAGCAACTTTTGTTTCCCCTACTAGAAGCGCGATGTGAAACGCGGATCACGATCCGAAACTATGGTTCTCAGCACACCATGTAATCTCACTATCTATCGAACATATAACTCACCCAACTGATCAACTATATAAGTTTCATGGATCATTAATAAATGTGCCACTTTAGTGATCCAATCCACAATCACCCAGATTATGTCATTCTTCTGAGGCATCCTCAGAAGACCCACTACAAAGTCCATCATTATGTCATTCCACTTCCATTCTGGTATGGGAAATGACTATAACAACCCACCTGGATGCTGATGCTCGACCTTCACCTATTGACAAGTAAGGCATCATACCATAAAACCCACAACCTCTTTCTTCATTCCCAAACACTAATACTACTGATAAAGATCATGATACATTTTAGTCAAGCTAGGATGTACTGCCCATTTTGAGGCATAGAACTCATGCATCAACTCTTCTCGCACACCTGTCAGCACTAAAACACAGTCTTGAACAAATACAACTTCATTATCACCAACAACCCCACTATAAGGTGACTCCCCACCTTTAAGACTTTCCTTCATAGCCAAAAACTATGGATCCTCCAGCTAACTCTCCTTGAACCGACTCAAAAATGCAGATTCAATTTCTATAGATGCAAGGGTCATTTTTCTACGACCATCCTATACATCTAGGTGCATCTCAATAAGCAAATCCATCATTTTCTATTCAGAGTTAGATTCCAAAACCACCTAATTCTAAGTCTTCTAACTCAGAGAATCTACAGTACTATTCCCTTTCCCTAATGTGTACACCAACTCAAAATTGAAGGATTTTAGGTACTCATCCCACCTTCACTGTCAAAGATTCAAATACCACTAAGAGAATATGCACTTAATATTTTTATGATCGGTAAACATCGTGAACCGCTCCCCCAACAAGTAGTGCCTCTAACACTTCAAGGAATAAACCCAAAAAACTAACTCAAGATCATGAGTAGGGTAATTTATTTCATGTGGTATTAACTTCTTTGACCCTTAAGTCATAACTCGATCATCTTGCATCAACACTGCCCCAAGTCCAACACCAGACGCGTCATAGAACAAGGTGTACTTTCTACCAGGTTTAGGCAAGATCAGAATCAGTGAGGTATTCAACCACTTCTTCAATTATTGAAAGGTAGTTTCACATACCCCCGAACACTCAAACTTAACACCATTCTTGTTTAAGATTGATAGTGGTGCTTCCAAATGATATAAATCCCGAATTAAACTTCGATAATAACCAAACAAACCCAGAAAATAGCGAACATCAGAAACATTCTTGGGATGCTCCCAAGACACCACAACTTGCAACTTCTCTGGATCTATTGACACACTTGAATAAAAAATTATGTGTCCCAATAAAAAAACTTTATCAATATAGAACTAAAATTTTGATATCTTGGCATAAATCCTATTCTCTCTTACTATACTCAAGACGATGTCAAGATGTTTGACATGATCGTCAGGAGTTCATGAGTACACTAAGATGTCATCAACAAAGAAAACCACAAATTGATCTAGATAAGGATAAAATATCTTATTCATTAGCACCATAAACACAATTAGTTCATTGGTCAACCTGAACGTCATCACCAAAAATTCATACAACCCGTACCTTCTCTAAAAAGATGTCCTTGGTACGTCAGAAGGTATCACCCTCAACTGATGATATATTGATCTCAAATCAATCTTGGAGAACATTGAAACACCCCTAAATTGGTCAAACAAGTCATCAATTATGGGAAGTGGGTATCATTTCTTAACTTTCATTTGATTAAACTTTCTATAATCGACACATAACCTCAATGACCCATCAACCTTCTTAGAAAAAAGCATGGGTGATCCCCATGAAAACATACTAGGTCAAATGAATCCCTTCTGCTCAAACTCTTCCAGCTGTGACTTAATCTTATAGAGTTATCCTGATGCCATTCGATATGGTGGAATAGAAACTAGTTATACCCCTGGTAGTAACTCAATTATGAACTCTACATCCCTTTTAGGACACAGTCCTGATAAATCCTCAGGAAACACACCCTAAAACTAATCCAATATAGGAGGAAATACATGTTTCTCCACCTATCCATCATCAAGAATAAGGCATGCCACTTGGGATATGAGTTTCCCTTACTGTAGAAAAATTGGCCCTGCATAACCTGATCGAACATCCCAGTCACCACAAAAGGCATAAGTGTCTTCATCAGGAGATGTGAACATTACCCTAAAATGGTAACAATCTATATGGGCATGATACAACACTAGCTAGTCCATACCCGAGATCAGTTCAAAACCTGAAATCTCGAGGAAAAACATGTTCCACAAAAAATTATAACCCACGACCTCTAAAGAACAAACTCTACACTATCTCCTATCCTCAACTCACACCCCCAATGTAGTATCAATTGACATAACCCCACAAAGTTGTTCCATAGCTAGGCCCAACACCACCACGAAATGTGCAGAGATAAATGAGTGTGTGGAACCTGTGTCAAACAAAGCATTAGAGAGTGTGAAAGCTACAATAATAATACCTTGAATAGTAGATAGTATAGCCTCACCACCTCTAGGTTTATACTGAATTGCATGAAGATGGACAACCTCTCTATCCTAGGATCCAGCATGAGCACCCTGTACTACACTTCCCTACTGGTGCGGATGGTATCATCATAGAGTTCCACATATACCACCCCTACTGGTATGACCAGTGGATCTCTAACTACCTGCCTGATACAGGGTGATCGATCCCCTACCTGCACTCGGTATCTGCCTCTGACTGCTATCCATGCCCGGTTACTGAGGGTTCTTGAAGAACCTTTGTATATGTCCCAACCTTCCATATGACCGACACTCGACCAGTAGTCAGGGACATTGACCTTGAATGTGTCCCAACATTCCACACTGATAACAGAACACTTGATCACCACCCTGAGAAGCTGACCCTTTCTTCTGACTATTCTGTGCACTTTCTCCCTGTTGGAAATTTCCAAAATGATGCTACCTTCTCTCAGAGGCTGTACCACATGTTCACCTAGTTGGCACCATAAGTTTGCCTCCTAAATCCCCCTTCATGTTCCCTTCTAATATAAGGTCTTCGTCCACTACCTCTATAAACCTCTTCATATGGAAGAATGTTCACCTAGGACCCAATCTTGTGTCTAAGCCCATCCCGGAAGCATTTTTCCATAGTCTACTCATTTATATCCATCATCGGGAAGAATCGGTACAATTCAGTGAAACAGATAGCATAATCCATCACCGATGTATCCCCCTAAGTCAAACTCATAAACTCTATAGCCTTCTCCCACCTCAAGGTTTCTAGGTAGTAATGTTCTAGAAACTTTTCCTGGAAATCCTTCCATGCCATTCCTTTATCTTGCTCCAACTGAAACATAATATCTCAAAACTCTTGGCCTGCCCTATTAACATGTAGGATACTCACTTGAATCACTTCTCAAGAGGATTATTCAAATATTTAATAATAGTTTGGATAGAATCTATCCAAAAATTTGCTACCTCTAGACCACCCTCTCCAGTAATGTTTGGAGGGTGTTATAGTTGAAACTCCCTGGTCAGCTCGAACATACTCAGCACAACCCACCCTGGGTCCTGATCCATCATTTGTATAAAATGAGAAAGATTCTCATAGAACAACTCTTCCCTATTATCTTTAAGCATTGAATTATCTTTCTTCACTACTAGGGGATCATTCTTAGTAACTTCCTCCTGTCTCCCAACCGACACACATCTTCGTGGATGAATTTCTCTACAATTCCAAACACGACCTTTATAACACAAACCATAAATCTTTCACAAATATAAAGGAAGTATATTCATTATTCACCAAAAAAACATTTCACATACACCACCCAAATAGGTCTGATCATACCCATCACACTACCCTCAACCATCCCTACCAAGGTCAAGGCTAATACGAGGTAACTAACTCACATGAACACAATCCTTACATTCTACACCATTTCAAAACTATTCTCACAACACAACTTCCTCAAATAACATTTCATTTCATATACCACCCCATATTAAGTATAATTACTTAATTATAATTTAACATTTTCTACCCTTTTAACCCATTTTTATTGTATTTTTAGACACAACTTCCACCAATTTTAAGAAAGTTAAATGCATTCTACCCTCTATGTCCCACACACCTTTCCCATGTGTGTGTGCGCCTACTATGATGCATGTCACTTATATACATAGGTTCATAGAATGACGAATGAATGCACAATCTCATGCCATTCCATCCATGAGAAAAATATCATAAAACTATCACATCACACCACATGTGCATCACTCAATGGTGAAATATCATTAAATGTAACAACACACAACAAGAAAAACAATTCCCACCCTGGGTGACTTGGATTTCCCCCATAATTGGGTTAGATACTCCGAGGAATGAGATCATTACCAATTCCCAAAACTATCCTAATCTCATGTTTACCATCCCCAAATAGTAATAAAGAGAAAAGAACTCCTCTGATACCACTTTTTAATGTCCCCAACTTGGGTACCACTAAATTGGTGCCCCGAACTGGGTTATAACATTACCTCAAGCGCACATCCTTGTATGCCAGAGGTTGATAACTAGTAGTGAGGGTCTAATAGGTCATGTGGGGAGATTATACTATCTTTACCAGAGTAAGCCACAATATATCACAATATAAATAATAGAAAAAATAGTAAACAACCAAAAACATGCTGATCCAAACATCTCCCAAATTGGGTATAATCCACAAGCAACAATAAATATGTCATGTCATGCTACAATGCCTAGTGAAAAAAACCCAAAATAAAGACAAATAGTGAAATCCCCAAAAAAGTATTGAATCTAAGTCTAGAACCTCATCTATTCATGTCCCATGTCCAAATTAACTCCCTATCATAGGGTCCTTGCCCTTGTCCTAACGTTCAAACATGAAAGCTTCTCTGGTACCCAACAACGGCCCAAACAGGGTGTGAGTACAACTCACTAGGCCACCACCAACGGTGTCTACAAATATCCAATTTAAAAAATAGTGCATGCAATTATAAATAAATAACAATAAAAGGAAATAATATTTGGGGCCACTAGTTAACAATCTCTACTTAACTATACTAACCAAGGTGCAATTCATTATGTCTCTTCTGCTACTAATTCTTCATCAATCACACATGGTTCATGGAATACATCATTCATATAAAGGAAAAAGTAAGACCCTAATTCAATAGGGATAACATATTGCCACATCACAATATCATCACCTCGGAGCCTCAGTCTTGGTGTAATGAAACCATCAGGGGAATAGAGTTCCATCCCCTTCCCTAACCCATGCATTGTCGGTGGAGTTAGATCATCAGTCCAACTTGACCCATGGGAGGAGCCTCAATTATTTATCCCGTACCTTAAGCCATGTTCACAAGCTTATCCATCCATTCACCACACACAAACCACATCAAAACCAATACATACAAAAATCATAATCTATAACAATCAATATGGTAAATCATATTGTTCGATAACCCATTAACACATTTTCCATTTATATTACTCATCCCATTTAGATCAAATCCCATTCTCAAGTCTAGATCACTATGCGTGATCAAGAATTCCCTTATATACACCCATTACAAATATTCATAAGCCTCATACCCCAACCATAATTAACCAATACCTCGTTTGGACTTCCATTAAGAATATCACATACTCAAAAAGGGCTCTACATGATCACATAACAACCTAGAAATTACTTAGCTAATTCTAGGTCCAGAAAGTATCAGCGCACCCCATGAGAGGCTCTACAAAGGTCAATTAATTCTCCATGTGACCCATGGGGACCATGAAGGTTTACCTTCATCATTTATACATTCATTATACCTAATATCTTAAAGGAATCGAAATTAAAATAATGGGAAACCAAGAAATAAACCCAAGCATACACAAATCTCAAATGAAACTATGGGATATAACTTATAGACCACCTACCTTGAATAAATTGATGAAATAAACCTCAATAAAATCCTTATATCCAAATTCAACCAACCCTTGGAGCCTCAACCTAGATCTCACTAGAAAAAGATTGTTTTAGAGCTTCAGAAGGAGATGAGAAAAAGATGAAAACCCTAATCAAAAAGACGAATCAAGGAAGAGATTAGACTTACCTGGGTCTTAGATTTGGAACCGATGACACTCCAAATGACCTATATATGAGAGAGAATCAACCTTGGATGCTCTTTAAAGCTTTGTCTCATCACTAGGGTTGTAAGGAGGAAGAAATGAGGAAATTCTATATTGGGTTTAAAAATCCTGTAATGGAATTTTTATAAATTTCTCAACTTTACTGGGCTACACAGTTTACCCACACGGTTTTCCAAACCATGTTCAAACCATGTGAGTGCTACTGTCCCAAAATCACCCCTGCGCATGGTTTCTTGGGAATTACACATGATTATCTTAATAGTGTTATAACTATGCGAAAGCCTCTATCCAAGGCTACATGGTTACCTGGGATGATCTGCAAGGGTTTCACTAACCATGAAAAATCTGTGCAACATGACCATAAATTCTTTTTTCCTCATATTTCATGCCCCAAACCCCTATAACACCTTCAATCCTTCTCATGAACTTGAAAAAATTCTTATTTAACCAAAATAAATGACTTAAACTGAAACATAAATAAAAACACACCTTACGAAAAGTCCTGGATCTTATAGAAAGAGTGAATTAATTACTGAAAACTAAATGCTAGTGAGGATTAATTATATTTAGTAATATGTTTTTTAATTCTTGTTACTCCCGATTGTAATAGAAAAGGTGACAATCATGCTTCTTCCTTGAACGTAGGACACATTGTTCAAAGCATGTTAAATTTTTCATGTCATATATTATTTTTTTACTTGAGGTGTGTGTGAGGTTCAACCTTATAATGATGAAGTGTAAAATGCTTCCTATCTTCTAGTACACTATTTTGATGGAAAGTCTATTAGGAAGACCTGGGATTTCATTTTATTGCATCATCTAGAGGATTAATATCCATTGAAGTGCCTTTGGCAATTGAAGGGTGAGGTCTAGTCAAGTTTTTTACCCAACAAGTGGTATCAAAGTAGATTCTTCATTGAGTATAATGTAAAGTGGTAGAGATTTTGGTTCAGCTCACTCAAAGAACACTTAAAGGCT
The DNA here is from genome assembly GCA_963277665.1 of Viscum album. Classification (NCBI taxonomy): domain Eukaryota; kingdom Viridiplantae; phylum Streptophyta; class Magnoliopsida; order Santalales; family Viscaceae; genus Viscum; species Viscum album. The sequence goes on from OY728139.1 coordinate 484,302,247, forward strand.
ACTCATTCATTTCTTACTTTTATCTTTGATGATTCTTTTATTTTCAATGGGATCTTACTATCAGCAAAAGATATGGCTTACGATGAAGGAAAGGCTAGGGTCAATAAGTTTGACATAACATATTTTGGATTTTGAAGGATCATCTCATTCAAAAGGACATGGATGTTCCTATAACAAGTTATCATCTAGAGAAAATGGAAAAAACTGAATGGGTGGAATTGGATAGGAAATCACTAGTGTTGGTGAGGTTGTAATTTTCATAAAACATAGACTTTAACTTATAGGAAAAGAAAACAACATTAGAAGTGATGAAGGTGCTGGAAAATATGTATGAGAATCCCACAATACTTAATACAATGTTCATGATGTGAAAGTTTGTCACGACCCATCCCCTGGGGCCCGTGCCGTGACTACCCCAAGCCCGCCTTCCATAGGCTAGGGGCTGACGACTAGCACCGAAGTCATATTTTCTAAAACCGGGAAGGCATTGCCTTTATAACCTGTAACACACACAACCAATCACACAACAAGATACAAACTCAAGTAAACTGAATAGTAAACAGAGTGAGTACAGTAAGTAAAAGGTGCCAGAATACAATCCCAACTGGAAAGTACAAGGAAAACTGGAAAGTACAAGATGACTAATAGGTGAAAAGAAACTCCTGAATCTTCCACCATGAATCCTACCTGAAGGGTAGGTACAACTCACAAACAACCGTCTCTACGGTTCGCCTCGTCTAACGTCCACCTCTGAGCTACCTCTAGTCTTGGTACTCTCGTCCTCAGTCATCACTATTCATCATCTTCACTAAACACAACAGGGTGTGGGTATAGCCCGTGCATGGGTGAGTATAAAGATACTTAGTACGGACTCCGAGACCCTCAAGGTCTCACAAAAATCCACCAACGATAAACCACACAACATGAAAAAAACTGACAAACCTACTTAGGTATATTCCCATACATATACCTAAGTTATCAGGTATACCCATCTCAATCAAGAGGAAACACAGGGTCCAAACCAAAAGCCTAAAGCTCAACTGTTCCAAAAAGGAAAGAATACCACGAAGGTAAGTACCACTCAGGTACACCACACAGAAGAATACCACCAAGGTATTAACACAAAGGGAAGTACCACATAGGTATGAACTCAGCTAACACTTGGTATAACTTAAGTACCATAGTAAAGATGATTAGATGTAACTACTAATTCATCTTACTTTGTTAAGAGGTTCTGATACTGACCCACACATGAGCACTCGGTACTGACCCACATAGGATCACTAGGTGCTGACCCACATATGATTTCTCAGTGTTGACCCACACAGGATCACTCGGTGCTGGCCCACACAGGATTACTCAGTGATGACCCACACATGATTTCTAGGTGTGGACCCACATAGGATCACTATTCATTCTTCTCATCACAGCCAGCTACAGGGTTCCCGCACTACGCTTGCTTGTCTCTGGGAAGGTCCGCTCCACAAGCCACTGGTCGATACTCCAAATACCACAAAGTATCACTAAGAAGTATCTCAAAGTACCGTCACATCATAGGGGTCTCAACGTAATAGACGGTGCGTCAATCAGACGTCTGGTCTGTGAGTTATTACCCTTTTAATCCTGAGGGCCTGGTTGGATTCGTGCTCGATCCAACCCAACCATACTCCAACTTTATCCAAATATCCAGTGGGGTATACTCAAAGGGACCGTCTCGCTCCAAAGTTTCCAGCGCCACTGACGGTTCTTCAAATGGATGCCCGGTGCCAAAGTTATGGCTGATAGAGTGTATATGGGTCGAAGTGGGTCCGAGTCTGGTCCGACCCGGTCTGACCGACCTAGCCCGACACAGCCTGGGCCGACTCGGTTTGGTTTGACCCGGCCTGAACCACTGGGTCTAGCCCTGCCCGTAGTGCGGCCCGACCCGCTGGGTGGCCCGGCCCGCTGGGTGGCCCGACCCGCTGGGTCTGGCCCGGCCCGCACTAGGCAGCCCGACCAACACTGGGCGGTTCGGCCCACGCTGGGTGGCCTAGCCTATGTGGCGTGGAGTGGCCACAGGGCAGTGAGAGGTTCTGCGGAGGCCGCGAGGTCCAGGAGGGCGGCACAGAGCCGCGAGGGTCGCAGGTCTGCAAAGGTCGCGGGGGCCGTGAGGGTGGCGTGGAGCCGTGGGGAGGGCGAGGCGGTGGAGGTCGCGGGGGCCGTGTGGGCGGCGGAGGACGCGGGTGCCGCGAGGCCGCGGGGCGATGGAGGCCGCAGGTGCTGTGAGTGTAGCGCAAAGCCACAAGGGCCACAGGGTGGCGGATGCCGTGGGGGCCACAGTTGGCGTGTGGTCCGTGGTGTGACGGTGGTCGCGGAGCGGTGAAGGCTGCAGAGGCCGCGGGGCGGCGGAGGCCGCAGGGTGGTCGCGGTGCGGCGGTCCACCGTGGCTGGCCGGATGGCCAGCCATCCTCTCCACGCGGTGCGGTCGTGTGCCGGGCCTACATTGGCGGCCGATTCGGCTGACCATTGTTCGTTCGCCATCGTGTCACAAAGTCGTCTTCTTCCATCACAAAGAACACACCAACTAAACACAAGATTTACGGAGAGGTCGGTCCATGTTTGTTTGGCTTGCACTCTCCACGTTAGATCTGTAGCACGTAGCTATAATCTCTTCCTGATTTTATGATGAATTATCTAGAATGGGTAAGGGAAATAAATTCAAACAACTACCCTACAACCTCCCATAATGATTATTCCCAAACTCGCAAAAGAAAACATCCACGGATCAACTAGTTAGAGATTTGATCCGCATTCTTTGTTTTATAAGGGAAGAACATGGGAATATAAAATCATACACAACTAAACCCCTACTTCATTCATTTTTTGACGTCAATGAGGATAGAAGGATGGTCGTCGATTGAAGATGTCCCACATTTGAGGATGTCCCAAGGAAGAAGTCAAAGTCATGCGTTGGTGTTCTTCATTGGAGGATCTTTCTTCGTTGGTGAAGAATAATTCCTCCAAAAGTTCTCCTCTTGCCAATACTTTCTCCCAATTCCACCCAAAAAATGAAATAGCCAACATAATAGAATATTTTTATCTATTTAGTTTGGTGGCATAATTTCAAATTGGCTTAATTAATTAATTGATGAGTTGGTATAATTAATCAAGGGGGTGGCACAATTAAAGTGGGGGAAGTTCAAGAGGCTTCCCCACATTTAAGAGGGGAGTTCAAGGGGGTTTTAGTCTCAGGTGGTCCCCAACACCATAACCCATGTGGGTGGTTTTAGTTCAGGTGGACCCCACCTTTAAACCACCCACATTGGAGGTTTCAAAAAAAAGAAAAATAAAATAAAAGTTTATTTTATTTTATTTCTATTTCCACGAAATAAACAAATTATATTTTTCACCCTCAACCTACTGCGGTCGAGGTGAATGTCCCCTTAAGCGAATACCGGTGCTGCGAGTTCAACGGTGCCCTCATATTTCAATTCTGAACACTGATTCAAAAGTTAAAAAAACCTGCTCGTACGTTTACTGAACGTACCCAATTTTTTTCCAGAAACTCATTCAGGGAACATCGGGCCTCGGAATCACACGCCGTCAATTTTCACGAACTCGTAAAATTCCCATATATTTCAAAAAAAATTACATGAATTTATGAGTTTTACATTCTCCCCACCTCAGGGATTTGCATCCCTGAAAGACACATCATAAAACTAAGAAAAAAAGTGGGGGTACTGAGCACGTATCTGAGCCTCCCGCTCCTATGTGCTCTCCTGGAGGTTTCCGTTCTGCTAGTGAACGCGCACTAGAGGTATCTACCAACCACAAAGGACCCGCTCCTATCGATCCTCAATCTCAACTAGAACCTCCGTAAAAGTCTACCCATCGTTTACGTCCAACTCTCCATGGTCGATGATGTGGGAAGGGTCGTGCACGTATCTCCTCAGATAGGATATCTGGAAGACGTCGTGCACCTGGTGCAACTGAGATGGAAGATATAAGAGATAAGCCACCTCGCCAACTCTACTGAGGACCTGGAAGGGTCTGATGAACCTCAGAGATAACTTGCCACCTCGTCCAAATCTCCACAAACCTCATCTAGGTGAGACCCGTAGAAAGACATGGTCACCATCCTCGAACTCTAGAGGTCTCCATCTACTATTGGCATACAACTTTTACCTACTCTATGGAGTCTTCATCCGCTCCTGGATGATTTGCACCTTCTTTATGGTATCCCTAACCATCTCTGGTCTCACGAGTGCTGAATCCCCTAGGTCAGTCCAGCACAAAGGTGATCTGGAAGGTCGCCCGTATAAAGCCTCAAAAGGTGTCATCCTAATGGTGGAGTGATAGTTGTTGTTGTATGCAAACTCCCCCAAAGGCAAGTGATCCTCCTAGCTACGACCGAAGTCGATGGTGCAAGCATGCAGCATATCCTCGAGGGTCTGAATGGTCCGCTCAGTATGTCCATTCATCTAAGGATGGAAGGCGGTGCTCAAATGGAGCTACGTCCCAAAAGCCTCATACAACCAATTCCATAGGCGGCAAGTAAAATGTACATCACGATTAGAGAAAATAATCGAGGGTACTCCATGTAACCTCACAATCTCCTGCACATAGAGGCGTCCCAAGCTCTCTACTGAACCCTACTCTCTGATCGATAGGAAGTGGGCCGACTTGGTGAGTCAGTCGATGATTACCCAGATAGAATCATGACCTGTGGATGTACATGGAAGTCCTTTAACGAAGTACATAGATATCCCATCCCACTTCCACTCTGGGACCTCCAAAGGCTGAACCAAGCCTAATGGTACCTAATGCTCTGCCTTCACTTGCTGACAAGTGAGGCACTGAGAGACAAACTCTGCAACTGCTTTCTTCATTCTCGGCCACCAGTGATGTCGTCAGAGGTCCTGGTATATCTTCTCCACTACTGGATGTACCACTAGAGGGGATGCGTGGAACTCCCTCAGTACTTCCTCCTAAAGTGACACTGGTACCATGGTACGTCCTCTAAGGAGAATGACATGCTCCCCACCTTCAAAAAATCCATTAGGTGCCTTCCATGTGGATATCTAGGTACGTCGAGCCTCGAAGTCAGCATCCCCATGCTACACCTACCTGACTCGCTGAAGAAGTGGCAGAGTGACTGTAAGAGACTGAAGAAAAACTGCTCCGTCCTGTTCCAAAAAGGATATCTACAAAGTGGGAAGCTACTCCATTGCCTCGTCTAGCAACTATATACCAGACCTCCTGTTGAGTGCATCTACTACAATATCCCCCTTCCCAAGAGTATAGACTATGTCGAAGTCATAGTCCTAGAGGAACTCAATCCAACATCGCTGTCTTAGGTTCAGATCCTTCTGAGAGAATATATACCTGAGACTCTTGTGATCAGAGTACACTATAAAATTCTCGCCCATAAAGTAATGTCACCACATCTTCAAGGCAAAGACCACTACTGCTAACTCTAGTTCATGGGTAGCGTAGTTCTGCTCATGTTGTCTCAGTTGTCGAGAACCATATGTGATAACTGCTCACTCCTGCATCAGGACACATTTGATCCCAATCCCTTATGTGTCGTCATAGACTACGTACCCTACACCTTCCCCTGGAAGCCTCAAGATGGGGGTACTAGTCAGCCTCTGCATCAGTAACTGAAAAATCCACTGGAATCTCTCTGAGCAAACGAAGGGTTACCCCTTCTTCGTCAACACTGATAAAGGTGCTACAACTCTAGAAAAATATAGCACAAATCTCCTGTAGTATCTGGCCAAAAATAGAAAACTCCAAACCTCCATCACACTCCTAGGTGGCTCCCAAGAAAGTACCACCTCAATCTTCGCTAGATCCACTGCAACTCTAGCCTCCGAGATGACATGTCCCAAGAAGTGAACCTCTCGGATCCAGAACTGGAACTTCAAGAGCTTACCATAAAGCTGGTGCTATCGGAGTGTGTCGAGTACTACTTGAAAATGGTAGGCATGATCCTCCTCAATAGTCGAGTAGATCAGAATGCCATCGATGAAGACTACTACAAAGCGATCAAGGTATGGCTGAAAGATCTTGTTCTTGAGTCCCATGAACACTGCTGGAGTGTTGGTTATGCTGAACGACATAACCAAAAACCCATAATGGTCATACCGACATATGAAAGTTGTCTTCTTTATATCTTCATCTCGTACTCTGAGTTGGTGATAGTCTGATCTGAGGTCTATCTTTGAGAACCACCGTGATCCCTTTAGCTGATCAAAGAGATCGTCAATCCTAGGGAGTGAGTACTTGTTCTTCACAGTCACCCGGTTCAGGTGCCGATAATAAACACAAAGCCTCAAGCTCCCATCCTCCTTCTTAGAGAACAAAATCGGAGCTGCCTAAGGTGAAACACTAGGACAAATGAATCCCTTCCCCTGTAAGTGCTCTAGATGTACCCGTAACTCATGAATCTCCATGGGAGCCATCCGATACGCTGGTGTAGATATCGGTGTCGTCCCGAGGTACAAGTCAATGTAAAAGTCCACCTCTCTACGAGGAGGAAGACCTGGAACATCATTAGGGAAGACATCCACGTACTGGTCCACCACTAATCGATAGCTCAGACTCTCCACATCAACCGCTTCGAGAGTAAGGCTAGCCAACTGATGAGTGATCGACTACACTCTCCTTCGAGTAAGTCCATCCTGTGATGAAAAGGCTCCCTTCTCGCCGGTGAAGGTAAACCTGGTCCCATCCGTGCGGACACAACACACTTTTCACCTATTGCGGTCAATATGAGCATGAACTGTAGATAACCAGTCCATACCCAAGATGACATCGTAAGGCCTTGACGCTACTACTAGGAGGTCCCAGCTGAAGCTCTCGCCTCCTAGAGTAAGCGCGCACTGTCGGAACTAGTGCGTAATCGTCGAATCCACTCTCGTAGGAGTCTCTAGCCGTAAGGATCGATCCAATGACTCCGTCAGAATCTCTGAGATCCGAACGAGGGTAGTGGAAATAAAAGAATGACTAGCACCTGTGTCTATAAGTACTAAAACTAAGGTGGAGTAGAAATAGATCGCAACTCGTATCATCTCCGGAGCATCGTGATCATAGGCCTCAGCTGCCTGGAGATAAGCTCACCCCTGTCCTCCTACTCCATGTGGTCGGGGTGGACCACCTGGTGGTGGTGGCGGTAACATCTAGAATTGTCACCCACTGATAGCTACATGGAATGCTCCTCTACCACATCCTCCTGCTCCCTGCGGACCACCTCGATTGAACCTATGTCTCTGTCTGGGAAGTCCTTCGACTATCTTCTGATCATCCATACGGCGGGTCGGATAGTCATGATCCATGTGACCCTGCCCGCCCCATACGTAACACTGCCCGCTCTTGGCATGACTAGCTCTGCCTCTGGTGCCCCGCACAACCGACCCTAAATCCTATGGTCGTCCACCTATATGTTTGGTCCTCTTGGACCTCTGCGACATCTGTCTGCTACCAGCTGTAGAAGTCTCCACTACCTGTCGACTGGTGGTTGGTCTCACTGCTGGTGACTGCTCAACAAGAAAACTCTCCACTAAGAGGGCTCACTCTAACACCCCTGCCTACGTCAGGATGCTGAGTGAGATCATCGAAGCCCTGATCTCCCGCCTGAGTCCTTACTCAAAGGTTCGGGCCCTGAATAATGGGTTCCTCACCATATCAGTGGAGTAGCATGAGAGTTCGGTGAACCTCGCTGAGTACTGAGCCACATTCTTTCTTCCCTGTTGCAGATGAAGTAGCTTCTGTATGCGCACTGCACGAAGGGTCGCTGGGACAAACTCTACTCAAAATAGGCTCTCGAAGTATGCCCAAAGAAGCATCATCTCTTCGTGAACCTGGAGCATAAAGCTCCACCATCTACCTACTACTGACTATAGAAGACTGGTGGTAAGGATCACCATGAGATCGGCTGGTGTCCCTACTAGTCGGAAGACTCTCACCACAGCCTCCATCCAATCCTCAACTGCCTGTGGGTCCATCTCTCCCCTGAACCTGGGTGGCCTCTGGTACTAAAACTCATGCAACGCGCTCAAGCGGCGTGTACCCTCTACTGCTGGGGCTGGTGGCATCGGTGGCCCAATGGGTAATAGTACTGCCAGTGCCTCTACTGGTGCCTTTACTGGAAGAGGACCCTGCACCGAGGCCTCATCGCTCGACGGGCTATCAGTGCGTATGATATCTAGAACCCTAGCTAGCTGTCTGCATTGAGGCATCTTGAAAATAAATAGGTGTGCCATGATCAATAAGTTATAACTGGTGAGCTAACTCAGAGAGATCACAAAGAAAACTCTTCAAAACACACACACAATCAGTTTTTTCGGGCACTGAGTCAGAAATCAGAAGTCAGGGTCCTGGTATATGGATACGTCGACTGTTGAACAAACATTGGATTTCCTAAACTGATAACCACACTCACTACACTTAACACTATTTCCGTTAAAAAGAAAGATTGAAGTCCTATGTTCTACGGTAGAACTGACTCCTTTGATACCAATTTGTCATGACCCGTCCCTTGGGGCCTGTGCTGTGACTACCCCAAGCCCACCTTCCATTGGAAAAGGGATGTCGACTACCACCAAAGGCGTATTCCCTAAAACTAGGAAGACATTGCCTTTATAACCTGTAACACACAAAACTAATAACACAACAAGATACGAACTCAAGTAAACTGAATAGTAAATAGAGTGAGTACAGTAAGTAAAAGGGGACAGAATACAAGCCCAAGTAGAAAGTACAAGGAAAACTGGAAAGTACAAGATGGATGATAGATGAAAAGCAGCTCCTGGATCTTCCACCACGAATCCTATCCGAAGGGTAGGTACAGCTCACGAATGTCCATCTCTGCAGTTCGCCTCATCTAAAGTCCACCTATGAGCTACCTCCAGTCTTGGTACTCTCATCCTCAGTCAGTGTTGTCCGTCATCTGCACCAAACACAACAAGGTGCGAGTATAACCCATGCATGGGTGAGTATAATGATACTCAATAGAGACCCCGAGATCCTCAAGGTCTCACAAAATCCAACAAGGATAAAACACACAGCATGGAAACAACTGACAACCCTACTTAGGTATATACCCATATATATTCCTAAGTTATAAAGTATACGCATCTCAATCAAGAGGAAACACAAGGTCCAACCCAAAAGCCCAAAGCTCAATTGTTCCACAAAGGAAGGAATACCACAAAGGTAAGTACCACTCAGGTACGCCACATAAAAGAATACCACCAAGGTATTAACATGAAGGGAAGTACCACACAGGTACGAACTCAGATCACACTAGGTATAATTTAAGTACAGTAGTAAAGATTATTAGATGTAACTACTAATTCATCTTACTCTATTAATAGGTTCTACTGCTGACCCACACAGGACCACTCGGTGCTGACCCACATAGGATCGCTAGGTGCTGACCCACAAAGAATTGCTCGGTGCTGACCCACACAGGATCGCTTGGTGCTGACCCACACAGGATTCCTTGGTGCTGACCCACACTGGATTGTTAGGTGCTGACCCCCACATGATCTCTAATCATTATTCTCGTCACAGCCAGCTACAGGGTTCCCGTACTATGATCGCTTGTCTCTAGGAGGGTCCGCTCCACAAGCCATTTTTCGATACTCCAACAACCACGAAGTCTCACGAAGAAGTATCTCAAAGGACCGCCACGTCATAGGGGTCTCAACGCAATAGACGGTGCGTCAATCAGATGCCCAGTCTGTGAGTTATTAGCCTTTTAGTCCTGAGGGCCTAGTTGGATTCATGCTTGATCCAACCCAACCACACTCCAAATTTATCCAAATCTCCAGTAGGGTATACTCAAAGGGATCATCTCGCTTCAAGGTTTCCAGTGCCACTGACGATTCGTCAAAATGGACGCCTGGTGCCAATGTTATGGCCGATAGAGCTTATATGGGTCGAAGTGGGTTCGGGTCTGGTCCGACCCAGCCTGAGCCGACCCGGTTTGGGTCGACCCAGACCGACCCAATGGGTCCAGCCCGACCCATAGTGCGGCCTGAACTGGGAAGTGCGGAGTGGCCGTGGGGTGGTGCGAGGCAGCGCAGAGGCCGTGAGGGCCGCGAGAGAGGCACGAAGCTGCGGGGGCCACGAGGCGGCAGAGGTCGCGGGGGCTGCGAGGGTGGCGTTGAGCCGTGGAGGCCTTGGGGCGGCGGAGGCCACATGGGCCACATGGGCGGCGAAGGCCGCAGGTGCTGTGAGGCCACAGGTGCTGCGAGGGTGGCACGGAGCCGCGGGGCGGCGGAGGCCATGGGGCGGCCGCGGTGCGGCGGTCCACCGCGCCTGGCCGGATGGTGAACCATCCTCTCCGCGTGGTGCAGTCATGCGCTGTTCCTTGACCGACGACCAGTTCAGCCGGCCGATGTCCATTTGCCATCATGGCACAAAGCCGTCTTCTTCCATCGTGAAGAACACACCAACTAAACACAAGATTTGCAAAGAGGTCATACCATGTTTGTTTGGCCCGCACTCTCCGGGTTAGAACGGTAGCAAGCGGCTATAATCTCTTCCTAATTTTATGATGAATTATCAAGAACGGGTAAGGGAAAAAATTCAAACAACCACCCTACAACCTCCCACAAAGATTATTCCCAAACCCACAAAAGAAAACATCTGCAGATCAACTAGTTAGAGAGTTGATCCACGTTCTTTATTTTAGAAGGGAAGAACATGTGAATATAAAATCATACCTAACTAAACCCCTACTTCATTCATTTTTTGACGTCGATGAGGAGGGAGGGAAGGTCGTTGATTGAAGATGTCCCACATTGGAGGATGTCCTGAGGAAGAAGTCAAAGTCGTGTGTTGGCGTTCTTCATTGGAGGAGCGTTCTTCATTGGTGAAGAAGAATTCCTCTAAAATGTCTCCTCTTGCCAAACCTTTCTCCCAATTCCACCACAAAAATTAAATAGCAAACATAATAGAATATGTTTATCTATTTATTTTTTTGGCATAATTTCAAATTGTCTTAGTTAATTAATTGATGAGTTGGTATAATTAATCAAGGGGGTGGCACAATTAAAGTGGGGGAAGTTCAAGAGGCTTCCCCACATTTAAGGGGGGATTTCAAGGGGGTTTTAGTCTCAGGTGGTCCCCACCACCATAACCCATGTGGGAGGTTTTAGTTATAGTGGTACCCACCTTTAAACCATCCACATGGGAGGTTTCAAAAAAAAAAGAAAAATAAAATAAAAGTTTATTTTATTTTATTTCTATTTCCATGGAAAACCCAAATTCTATCTTTCACCCTCGACCTACTGTGGTTGAGGTGAAGGTCCCTTTAAGCGAATACCGATGTTGTGAGTTCGACGGTGCCCTCAGATTTCAATTCCGAGCACCGATTCAAAAGTTACAAAAACCCGCTCGTACGTTTACTGAACATACCCGAAAAAAATTTCAGAAATTCATTCAGGGCACACCGGGCCTCAGAATCACACACCGTCAATTTTTGCAGACTTTTAAAATTCCCATATATTTAAAAAATTTTACATTGAATTTCTGAGTCTTTACACAGTTGTTCATCTTGAGTCTATTAGAAGGAATACCAATGGTAGATCATGTGAATTACTTTAATATAACTTTTAGACAAATCAAATCAATTAAGGTAACATTCATAGATGATGTTTGGACTCTTCTTCTATTGTCATCAATTCTGGAGTGTTGGGATGAAATAGTGACTTATGTTAGTAATTCTAGTAGAAATACCATTTTAGTGTTTGAGGATATACAAAATTTGAACCTGAATGAGAATCTCAAACAAAGAGAAGTCTATGTAACTTCTGGAAGTGATATTAATGTTGACGGATGAGGATAATCACCTCAACAAAAGAAAAATTAAAAGAAATAGTCAAACAACAAGCTAAGAGAGAATATTCGAGGAAGTTCATCTAGGCCTGGTCCTATTTATTAGAGATGTGGTAAGAGAGAGCTTTATAAGAAGGATTATAGTTGTTACAAAGAGAGATTCAAAAAAAGAACAAAAACTTCCAAAAGTTAAAACGTTGTGAGTACAACTAAGGGAAAAACAATTTATTATTAAGTGCTAATATTCTAGTGGAGTCATGGGTGATTGACTTAGTAACATAATTTTTCTCAATGATAGAGAAAATTTTCATGGGAAATTATGTGTTAAAAATTTTTGTCAAGGTATATTTGGAAGATGATGAAGCTGCAGAGATCATGGGAAAGGGTAATGTTAATGAACAAATAGAGAATGAAAGCTTCTTGAAGTTGAAATAAGCCAGGCACATCCTAAGTCAACATAAGAACTTAATCTCTATAGGACAACTTGATGATTTAGGAAATGATAGTAGCTTTGCGAATGAAGTTTAGAATGTGGATATAGGATCCATGGTGGCTGCATACATGATAAAGGTTTAGACCCTATATTTTACTGAAAGATCAGGGGGAGCAGTAATTTTTTGTGTTTCATTGTATAATCATTTGAAGTTGTGGAATTACCAGCTCAGACACCACAGTGAGAAGAATATGAATTTTCTAAAAGAAGGCATATTGAATCATGATCACACAAGCATCATAAGGTTTAAAAATTTCATTCCAAGTAAATAGAGTTTGTACTTGAAATCCTAGAGATTAAAAGTTAGAGATGATTTACTTGGAAGTTTGGGGACCTTCCCCCATTTGATCTCATAGTGCGTCACTTTAATTTGTAACATTTATTGATGATGCTATGAGGAATGTATTGCTTTACTTATTAATCACTAGTCTAATATTTTTTAGGAATTTATTCAATGGAAATCCATAGTGGAAAGGTAATATGGTTGGAAGATGAAATTCTTAAGGTTTAACAATGCTGGTGAATACAACATACAAAAATTATTAAACATTTTTCAAAAGAAGGGGATCCTTTTGGAGAAGAGTATTCCTGGTACAATAAATAAAAATGGAATGTCATAGTGAATGAACCATATGTTAACAAGAAGGTGTGCTACATGAGGATTCACTTGGGAGTTCCCAAGGTTGTTTGGGTGAAAGCATTGAATAGGACAACACACCCCATTAACATAAGTTTGTCTACTCCACTAGGACAACGGTGCCAAATTAGTTAGGATTTAGAAAACAACAGTGCATTAGATACATTAAATTATTTGTTATTATAAATTATGTCCATATTGATGAAAAGGACAAGGAAAAAATTGATTCTAAGTACAAATAATGTTTTCTCATTAGATATGGAGATGGAAATTTTGAATTTAGGCTATGGGTCAATTACAAGCAGAAAATTATTAGGATCCAAGATGTTTACTTCAATGAGAACGTTCTATGGAAGTAAAAAAACTTAATGGAGAAAGAATTTGATGAAAATAATCAAATGAAAAAAATCAAATTTGATTTGAGTGGTAGTACCAGAAAGACTTAAGTTCTTAAGGACTCATATAAGAGCACCAAAAGTCCAAAGGTGAGACCAACAAAAGTTATGAAAGAAATCTCAAGGGATATTGAAGCTTGAGTGGGAGCACCAGATGATAAGGCTTCAGAATATAGATAAACAGAAAATACAGATCTAGACAAAGTAGATCACTAGGTTTAATTGAGGAAATAAAAAAGGGTCAGAAAGTTAGTTCAAAAGTATGAAGATCAAATGAACTTTCCTCTTCTATTAGATAGTGAAGAACCAGAAATCCTATATGTGGAAACTAATCTTAGTGATGCTAGATAGTGGAATTTAGTGATGGATAAATAAATATATTCATTAAAGTCTAAAGAAACTTGGGAGATAATAGAGTTACCACAAGGTAGGTTGGAACTTGAAAATAAGTGGGGTTTTTGGTTTAAAGAAGAGGATAATGTTAAAAAGTATATTCAAGGCATGATGGGTGGTAAATGGATTTCAATAAATAAAAGGGGTTGATTTCCTAAAGATATTATCACTGGTAGTTAAGCATGAAACTATCCAGATGGTGTTGATTATGGTAGCGATGGACAATATGTACCTAGAACATATGGATATCAATATGGCCTTACTTCATGGTAATTTAGAAAAAAATATTTACATTAAAAACTAATGGGTTTCATGGATTATAAGAACCAAACATTGATTTTTAAGTAGGAGAAAAGTCTTTATGGCTTGAATCAAGTTCCGAGACAATGGAATAAAAAATTAAACACATTTATAGTGGATGAAGGAATCACATTGTGTAATGAAAACCATTGTTTACACTGAAAGGTATGGGATGATGAGACTTACATAATACTTATACTCTATGTGGATTATATGTTACTTGTCAGACAAAAAAATAAATGGATTTAGAAGATGAATCATGACTTTTCCTGAAGGTTCAAAATGAAGGATCTAAGTCAGGACAATAAAACATTGGCGATAGAGATCAATAGAGATAGGAGAGTCAATACAATGGTTCTATATCAGAATGACTATGTATGGAAGGCCATTGAATGATTTGGAATGACCAGATACAAACCAGTCTTGACTCCATTGGATAGATACTTCAAATTTTCTGTAGAGAAGTTGCCTAAGATAGAATATGAAGTCACATAAATGAAACATGTTTTGTTTTTATCTACCATATGAAGTTTTATGTATGAGATGATTTATACACGACCAAACATTTCATTTATAGTAGGAGTTGTAAGTCAGTTCACATTATGTCCAAGAAAAGAACATTAGGAGTCTATGAAATGGATCATTCAGTACTTGAAAGTCTTGGACTAATAATTTTATTCCAAAATATCCTATATACATTAGGTTTTTATTATCTCAAACCTTCATATATTACTGATGTTTTTTTCTATTAAGTGTTTTCATTAATATTTATCTTATTTTAAGTCTTTATGTAGTTAAAATCCTTAAGTATGCAATTCTGGACACTTTTTTCAAATTTTTTTGAAGTCTAGAAAATCAGCTACATGAGGAATCTGGTTATTTTGGAGAAACGACTGTGTGAAGAATTTGGCTACATAAATAACCTAAATAAAGGATTCACCTATGTAAATCAGAAAATTCACATAATAGACTATGTGGAAATCACCTACATCAATGAATCACCTATATGAGAAATCAACTACATAGATCAATCTGCTACATGAATTAATTATATGGAGTAATTATATATGTAATTTGGATACATGGTGAATTCCGATATATGGATCCAAATGGATACATGATCCATTTTAGCTACATTAATTTTAACTATGGCATCAAGAAGGCTACATGAAACAAATTGGCTATGTAAAGAATTCTTCTGAAAATTCATCTATATAGACATACCATCTACATGAAGAATGGATATGTGGATCAATTCAACCACATATATTTAAATCTATAGAATTTTTCAATGTAGTGATATGAAATTAGCTACATCAATCCTTAACCTGGTATTTATTATAGTTGGAGCACTTTCAGTGAGATTTAATGCCTCTGTGCATTCATTAACTAGTGGATTGCATATTTATGGTAAAAAAATTATATTAAGAAGAAATTGTCAAAAAATGAAATAAGTAAAATTAATATTTAATGTAAAGTACTATTTTCGAGGTATTTCCAAGAAAAGGATGTGTGGAATTTAAATTCCAAGCCTATATTTTAAGGACCTGTTGTTTTGTACATTAAAATAAGAAGTTTTTCATGCATTTTCAAGTAGTATGAAGTGAAAAATATATATAAATAGTAGAATAAAATTGACTCCTCAAAAATCCAATAAATATCACCCTCAAATATCTTTATGAACTACTATTTTTTACTCAAAAATTAGAGTAATCTTCAAGATCTAAAACCGTGCTATATTGATCATCTTTGGTAATGTTTTAGAAGGATCTCCTCGAGATACATCCTATTCTTATCATCTCAATTGGATATTTCTTCTTTTTTGTCATTTATATTTTACAACTATGATCTCAACTTGTAAACATGCTATTTATTTTCACTTTGATTATAATGTTTCTTGGTGAAAAAACCTTGAAGGTTGTTATGTGTAAAGACTTGTTGGAGCCTAGTAGAAAACTCATTCTTCTATTGTGCCAAGTGTCAACTACTTGCACTCAATCATGCAGTCCCTAGAAAAAGGATTGGAAGTCCTTGAAAAATGGACTGGTAGTCCTTGAAAAAAGGACTGTTCAAGTGGAAATAACCAAAATCATATAGAAGAGTGTTGGTAGAGTGGGCCATGGGATTTCTATTCCCTAAAACACTATAAATCCCTATGTCTAATCTCTTTATTTGTGATTTTATTTCCACTGCTACTTGTGTTAAGAAAAGATCAGAAGTTAGTATAATGCCCCATCCTTAAACATTACATAATCTTCAATTAAGTTAATAATTCACACTGAGTATATTTTCATTTTTAGATATTTAGATAATTAAGCCATAACTATTACATTAAATCTCAAATATTAAAAAGCAGACAATTCTACTCTAACCATTTGTTTTCACAAAAAAATAAAACTCCTTAAATAATACAAGAATTATTATCTTGATATAAATCTTCTTGAATTCTTTCTTTCTCTTACCCTTCCTTATACACTGTGAAAAACATTTCAAAGAATTGGGATGAGCATAAAAATCTCATTAAGGGTTATAAAATAAGAAAATAAAACATTAGTATATTAATACATAAAAATCAATAAAATCATACTTTTCAATCATAAAACATAATATATTTAACATACCTTTTGAAATAATAAGATTTATGAATAACACATATTAACCATAAATCATAAAGGTAAATTGTGGAATCCATAACATACTTACATTTTAGCTTTCACAGCTATGTAGGGAGTTACGTTTGGAATACCCATCACAGTATATTCCCTAAATCTCTTAGGAAAAAAATTAACGTTTACCTCCATCACGTTACCCAATTCATTGGAGAGCTATCTCGGGATAACCCACCCTAGGTTTATCAAAAAAGCACCCATATTTGGTTTATCATGTAACCACCCGTCAAATGTCCAAGTACCATTACATAATCATAACACATAAAAGATTAAAATTATCAACATTTCACTCATCAATCAGAATAAATCAATTCAAGATATTTTTAATATTCAATACATTTCTAAAACCATTTAAAACATTTAATAAAGACATTTTTAATTAAAGTGTCCCATACCACTTTGAAACTTTTAAAGGAATACCGTTTTAAAAATTTAATGTCCAAATAAATAAATCCTTAAAACCATTTTAAAAACATAGACATTAATGAGAAAGATTTATAAAAATAAATCTTTAAAAATTTTAAGATGTTGTTTTAGTGAAAGAGTATCGTAACACTTGAGAAACTCTTGAATAAAAATAATTAAAGAATGACATCAAACAAAACATTAAATATCATGAGAATATAGAAATTCATGATATAAAATGTCAAAAGGGTTGTATATATACCTTTAAAGGTGCACAATATCAATAAATGCCTCAATGAAAGAAGATTGAGACATAGTCCTTTATATATATTGTATCAATGATGTAAGAATTTATCAATGGGGTGATTATGTGTAGAAATAGTATATACACACAAAAGGAAGTGGAAATTACAACATAAACAAACAAAAAATTATTCCACACATAATCTTGGAATAATATAATCAACTAAGTATGCGTAAAACCCAATGAGAGGAAATTGAGTTTAGGAATCCCCTTACAAAAACTCGGCATCCTAACGACTTCACGTAAAAATTCAGAAAATGAGTTGATGAGATAAAAAAGGGTCTATCATCAGATGGACATAAAATTTACATCAATAAGGATATATAATAACATATTACAACATAAGAAAATGGAAATTAAAATATATAAAATAAAATAAGTATTTGACTAAAAGATGAGGATGAAAGGTTCCCTTACCTTATGTCTAACTTGTCTTGTGCGTTCTTTATCTCCCTGAATAATAAACTTAAGTAAATTACACTTGATTCAGAAAATTTTTCAGGTTTATTATTCCTTTTATATAACTTATTACCTTGATATAAAAACAATATAATTATTCAAGTTCATATTGGTCTTTTTGTCGATGTTTGGTACATGAGTCAAAAATGAACTTGTTATAATTACCAAATTGTTCATGTGGTCAAAAGTCCATTATCTCCAGAATTATATTCATTATTTAAATATTATATATATCCAGTATATATGTATTTATATCCAATATATATATATATATATATATATATAATAGTCTATAACATTTGGATATAAGAAAATGAAATGCATCGTTCATGGAGACGGTAAGCTGTACATACGCATGAACGATACTTTCATTTATTTTTCATTTTTTAAAGGAATGAAAAATAAATGATAAATAGGTATATTATAATTCTAGTATAATATCTATGTTATATATGTTAAATATTTTCATCAATTCCATACTTCATACATTCCATTTATAGCATGAACGGGTCATATCACTTTGAGGGGGTGGTAGTCCACACTTCCTCAAATGAAATTATTGTATTTATACAACATGAAAAGCATAAAGGTATGTTCTAAATGATAATTATATAATAATAGAGATAAAATAATTATCATATATTTCATATGTACTTTCAGTTCCATTATAATGGTCACCATAAGAGGCGGTAGGATATAATTGAACAATCATCATTTCGTGAGACAGTAGTTCACCGTCCACAGAAAAAGTATGTTCTAAATCCATTAGATGAAGGTGTGTGTGAGTTTAAGTCGAGTAATTCTCATGAAAACAACCTAGTATATTTAATATACTGTTTTTTTTATAAAATAATTCAGTAAAGAGAGTTATGGGGTTGGAGAAGGGAAAATAAATGAAAGAATCTTGAGAGAAGACATTACCTCAAGTCAGGTAACTCATTTTGATTTAAGCTATGACTTATTGAATTTCCTTCTTCCCAAGGTAAGGAATCTAAGAGGAATATAGGGATATTGGGAGCTTATTTTGGTAGAGGTTGGATGATCCAAGGGGGCTTGAGAGGTGTGAGTAATGGTTAGAGGTGGTGGCCTTTTATAAGAGGGAGGAGGGGCACTTAAGGAATATTTTAAAATATTATTTTATTATAAATTCTATTTAGATTATAAATAAGTAAAAAATAATTTAGTTATAAGATAATATTAATATAAGTCTAAATAAAATGGTCCAATAAGAATTAGACAGGTTTTGAATATTTTTTAATCCTTATCTTTTTTATTTTACCCTTTTTATTCTTACCATTTTATCAAGCATTTCACACTTTGAGAATCCAAATAGTTACCAGAACATGAAAAATATCTAATTAAAGAGTCAATAATAAAATTTTATACTTATTATAACCATTTTTCCAAATATTATACTTTTTTTGTAATTTTATAATATTTAATAAAATATTTTATATTTTAAAATATGAATTATGTCAATTTTGACACTATTCATATCATGAATTTTTTAAAAATCCATTACAACTTTATTCCTTTGAAAAAACTTCATTAATACAAATAGAAAATGTAACTATCATCCAAAAAATTATTTTATGACATCAAAATAACAAAATTAAATTTATTTTAACATTTATAATATCATTTATTTGAATCCTTTATTAATGAAGCAATCACTACATCACCATTGTGTCATAATTAAATTTATTTATTTAATGTATAAAAATTATAAATAAAATATAATGATGTGTAAAATCATTTTATATTTCTAATGATAATTTATAGTCGAAGATATCACTTATATAGCCCCATATAAAAATTGTTTTAGTAAAAGATACATGTTTATGTTATATTTTCCTTAACTTTAAATTAAAAGTAATTAAATGTCATTTTCCCACACAAGTGGCTCCATGGGGTCCTAAAATCGACCCAAGGATTTCCATGGTCGGACATATCTCATCCAATAGGGTAATTACATGTGTTAGGGTAATATAATATTATTATAATATTATTTTTTACCCTTATTTACCATATTTACCTTTTAACCATGGTAAATAAAATATTTACTAAAGTTACTATTAATAATTTCTAAAAATAAAAGTAATCTATTTATATAATTTGAAACTCTTGATTATAAATGTGGAATCAATTTTTTGAAATTCAAAACACATAATTGGAAGAAATTAATTTAAAATTAATTCCCGTTGTCAAAACCAAAAAGAGTGTTTTTAAGAAGTAAAAACTACCAAAATATTGACATACGTTTTTATGTAATTTAAGAGTAAAATTACTTCCAATAACCAAAATTGGATTAAATGATAAAAATATAATATAATTACACTTTAAAACCAATTAAAATTATAATATAACTATATGAATAAATTAGATTAAAAGGTAGTTTTGAATTAACATTTAGTGTTTTCACAATTCATTAAAAATGAACTTTATCAGAAAAATACCAAAATTTCATCCAATGTAAATTTATATTCCCCGCTTCTAAAGAAGAATATTATTTTTTCAAATAGAACATATAAAAGTGAAAAAAATATATTTAAAAATGGTTTTCCATCAAAATCAGTAAAACGACCTTTTAAAAAATATTAGAGTTTTTCATGCTTAAAATTAGATTTATTCTTATTTTAAGCCTCTAAAATTTATTGGATAAGTGTAAAGACATTTAATAATCATATTTTAGTTAGTATTATTCATTCCCACTAATATAATGGTTAGGCCTTAACTATCATTTAAAATAATAATATTATTATATTATTTTTTTGGTATAACTCAAAGTTGTGTGCAACGTAATATTTCAAAGAAACCTTTTGTTGCGTGTTTAGTATGCTATTGTAAAAAGTGTCATATTTAAAATAAAATTAATATATTATTCGTAGATATGAAAATGTATTATTCTTTAAATACCCGAGTCATTACATCCTTCCCCCCTTTTGGAAATTGCATCCTCCCAATTTTAAAATTGGGCTTTGAAACTTCATTGAAAGTCCCACATCAGAAAAAGAGTCAATAAAACTATCAATTTAAAAGAAATAAAGAGAAGTAAAAAGGTAACCTGAGATAACCAATAATAGGATTCTATATAGGAAAACATGGATATGGAATAGAAACTAACCATAAAGTTCTGATGGAGAGTGATAGAAAACATGATCAGGAGAAAGTTGACCACCAGAAAATTAAAAACTTGTGATAGGTTAAAAGGTATTTGATTCCCCAGTAGGAAATGTGAACGGAAAACTTTTTTGTTTTAAGTTTCCTTTCATAAATTTTAGGAATTTATTTATGATATTGACTAAGAACATAAGGAAGTATACTTACTTTTCAAGTAGAGTTTCATCCTTTCTACCAAAAACTCATCTTTTCTCCAAATGATGAGTAATCAAGATGACTTGGTTACATATGAAGTTCTAGAATCAACTTATAGAGAATTAAACAATCCACAAAAGATGAACTGTATATTTACCCTATATTTAGACATTAAACAATACCAAAATGGCTTGTAAGAGATCAGATAATCCCCAAAAAGTATAATCCTTTATAAAAAGAAATACTACTTTTAATCTCCAAAATTGAAGAAACAATACCCAAAGTTCAAAAAATACCATTCAATACACAATTGTCCTTAAAAATTTCCAAAATAATTCAACTAAGATTGAAACCCAAAATTTCAGAAGGATTTGATCACATAGTCTTCCACGATAAATCTTAACATTTATCTCCAAATAACATCGACTAATCTTAAAGTCTCATATTGAAAATTAATTAACCTAATCACATATTCTCTATGATAGGTTAATCATTTCCATAAATAACAAAAATATCCATATTTCCACAATAAAACATATATTCTTCCAAAATAATATTTCAACCATTAATCCACAAATTAAATCCCATAGTATCCTATTTTCCTTAGGCATATAGTGTTCCCAAAAGAGATAACATCCTTCAAAATAACATTTATCCCTTAATCACCAAATCATTTTCCTATACTAAGGATATCCATTTTATAAAACATAAGTTCCAAAATCAACTTATTCTTCATTCATAAAATCATTTAACTAAAAAGAATAATTCATACTAACCAGGGTCTTTACGTAGTACAGTGGTAGGTGATGCACCCTTATTGCCATTAAATTGTGGGTTATATTCCTGTGGCCTTTCTGGATGCGATGTGTTTTCACCCATCCTATGATTTGTCCATTTTATAAAACAATATCATTCTTACAACATTCTAAAAAATAAGTTAATTTTCCTCAAAAATGACCATACCCTACTTTATCCTCAAAGGTTATCTAATACCTTTCATTTTGTATCCCAAAATATAATAACCATTAATCACCTAAAAAAAGATCATATGAACCCCTAAGGTTATCCATTATGTCCACATAAGAAAAAGTAATTATTCCTTGAATAAAATTTTCACATATCAAACATTAGGGTTACACATATTAGAAAAAGTCTCCCCAAAGTAATCCCATCATCAAAAGAGAATTAATACTTTTAAACATTTCATTATTCTATAATATACCATAACTCTTGAATCCCTTATATGTTGACTTCTTACTCATTCAGAGCTCTTCATAATCCATTAACTATGAATTTACACATTATTTATTAATACATCATTATTACAGATAAAATATCCTCATTATTTATAAATATCAATCCAAATATTCTTCATTATTTATGGATAAGAAAATAAATCATACCTTGAATCCAGATATCATGATCTTTAGGATGTTCCCTTTATCTTTCAGCATGTTGTCATACTTTAAAAAAGTAAATGTTCCCCCCACTTCTATAATTTTACTTTTCGATAGAGTTGGAAAATTTGAGATCTTGAAATCATATAAAAAAGATACAGTGAACCGTAAAATTGTTTTTGAAATGAGTAGGTGTTGGATAACTCAAACAATTTCTTACAGGTGATTTAAATACTCAAGAAGATGTCAAAATAATTTGAAGATGATTTTTCCATAATAGTGATGATAAAATCATCGGGGAGGGATAATGAGGTTATACAAGATATCATTTTTTCCATCTTGAAAAATGATCCTTAATCTGCTGAAAAGAATCAACACTTAAACATGAAACAAATTATTATTAAAAAAAGAATCCTATATAGGGTAAAGTAACATAAAAACTTTTATATTACTCTAAAACATCAACCTCCTTATATCTCAATTATTTAGGTTTTTATTCAAAAAACCAATTTTAAATTAACCCTCCAAAAGTATCCTTATGATAATAACCCTCTTGGTTATATAGGAACCTTTACCTACACCTAGATAACACCATAACCTTTAAAGTTATCTAAATCGACCTATGATACCAACTATAAGGCCCCAAACTTAAACATTACATAATATTTAATTAAGTTAATGATTCACATTGAGGATATTTTCAAGTTTAGAGCTTTATAGAATTAGGCTATAACTATTACATTACATCTCAAATATTACAAAGTATACACTTATACTCTAACCTTTTTTTTCACAAAAAATAGAACTCCTTAAATAATAAAATAATTATTTTCTTGATATAAATCTTCTTGAATTCTTCCTTTCTCTTACCCTTCCTTATACCCTATGAAAAACATTTCAAAAACTTGGGATGAGAATAAAAATCTCAGTAAGGGTTATAAAATAAGGAAAGAAAACATTAGTCCATTAATACATACAAATCAATAAAATCATACTTTTCAATCATAAAACATAAGATATTTAACATACCTCATGAAATCATAATATTTATGAATAACACATAGAAATCATAAATCATAAAGGTAACTTGTGGAATCTATAACATACTTTCATTTTAGCTTTCACAGCTATGTAGGGAGTTACATTTGGAATATCCATCATAGTATATTCTCTAAATCTCTTAGGAGAAACATTAACGTTTACCTCCATTATGTTACCCAATGCATTGAAGAGCTATCTCGGGTTCACCCACCCTAGGTTTATCATGAAACCACCCATATTTGGTTTATCACATAACCACCCATAAAATTTCCAAGTACTATTACATAATCATAACACATAAAATATTTAAATTATTAAAATTTCACTCATCAATTAGAAGAAATCAATTCAAGATATTTGAAATATTCACTCCATTTCCAAAACTATTTAAATTTTTTAATAAAGACATTTTTTTAATCAAAGCGTCTCATACCACTTTGAAACTTTTAAATAAATATCATTTTAAACCTTTAATGTCCATATAAATAAATCCTTAAAACCATATTAAAAACATGGACATTAATGATATATATTTAAGAAAATAAATCTTTAAAACTTTTAAAATGATGCTTTAGTGAAAGAGACTCATAACACTTGAAAAACACTTAAATACAAATAATTAAAGAATAACAACAACAAAAATATTAAATATCATAAGAATATAGAAATTCATGATATAAAATGTAAAAAAGGTTGTATATACACCTTTAAAGGTGCACAATATCAAGATATGCCTCAATGAAAGGATATCGAGATGTAGTCCTTTACATAGATTGTATCAATGATGTTAGAATTTATCAATGGGATGATTATGTGTAGAAATAGTATATCCACAAAAATAGAATTGGAGATTACAACATAAAAAAATAAAAAATTATTCCACACATAATATTGGCATAATATAATCAACAAAGTATGCGTAAAATCCAATGAGAGGAAATTGAGTTTAGGAATTCTCTTATAAAAATTCGACAGCCTAACGACGTCACGTAAAAATTTAGAAAATGAGTTGATGAGAGAAAAAAGGGTCTATCATCACATGAACATAAAATTTATATCAATAAGGATATATAATAACATATTCCAACATAATAAAATGGAAATTAAAATAAATAACATAAAATAATTCTTTGACTAAAAGATGAGGGTGAAAGGTTCCCTTACCTTGTGTCCGACTTGTCTTGTTCGTTCTTTATCTCCATGAATAATAAACTTAAGTTAATTCTAATTGCTTTAAAAACTTTTTCAAGTTTACTATTCCTTTTATATCACTTTTTACCTTGCTATAACAATCATATAATTATTCAAGTTCATATCGGTCTTTTTATCGATGTTCGGTACATAAGTCAAAAATGAACTTGTTATAATTACAAATTGCCCATGTGGTCAAAAGTCCATTATCTATAGAATTGTGTTAATGATTTAAATATCACATATATATAGTATATATGTATTTATATATAGTATATATGTATTTATAATAGTCCATAACATTTGGATATAAGAAAATGAAATGCATCGTTCATGGAGACGGTAAGTCATACGTACGCATGAACACTACTTTCATTTATTTTTCATTTTTAAAGGAATGAAAACTAAATTATAAATAGGTAAATTATAATTATAGTTTAATACATATGTTATATATTTTAAATAATTTCATTAATTCCATCCTCTATAAATTCCATGTATAGCATGAATGAGTCATATCACTTTGAGGGGGTGGTAGTCCGCACTTCCTCAAATGAAATTATCATATTTATACAACATGAAAAGCATAAAGTTATGTTATAAATAATAATTAGAGAATAATATAGATAAAATAAATATCATATATATGATATTTAATTTCAGTTCCATCATAATGGACATCATAAGAGGTGGTAGGAGATAACTGAACAATCATCATTTCGTGAGGCAGTAGTTCGCCATCCACACACTGGTGGAAATGAAGGATTTCCTTATAGTTTTACTCCAAAGGTTTGTTCAAACCATTGGTATAATATTTTTTGATCAACCTTTCCCAACAGTTTGAACAAACTGTTGGTATACTTGTTTTAGAATCCACCTTTCCCAATGGTTTGAGTAAACCATTGGGAAGCTTTAATTTTCCTAATGTATACCAACAGTTTTTTAAAACTATAGGTAAAGAATATATTTCCCAATGGTTTTAAAAAATTGTTGAGAAAGTTTTACCCCAAATACACAACATCTTGAGTTCCCCCATCCACGTGATTAGAGCCCTAAAAAAATCTCTCCTAAAGCTCTCTCTTTACCCTAGGATGAAAAAGTCCTTCCACCCGATTGATCCATATCCAATAAAGTAATTATTTAGTTCTATACTTAAAATTGGTAATTAATACCTTAGTTTTAATATTATACATCTATTTTTTTTGTTTTTATTTGGCCTAAACCGGAGGTCCGTGTGGTCTGTGGCATGGTATACCCAATAAGTGCATTTTGATTTTTTTTTCTGTTCTTGTTCTACACTTCAAGTGTCATACTTGTGTGAATAACATTTATTTTAAGTCTTTATAGCCACTCCTTCTGTGTAGAGTTAGTGAACCATATGAACTAATGGAGTTTCTAGTGTATCCCCACTCAAAGATGGTAAAGGGTTTTTTTAGTTATATTGTCTCGAGGTGGGTAATGGATATAAAGATGATCCATGTGAAGGGATTTGGGACAGTTGGGGTAGTGGTGTAGGTGGTTTTACATTTTCTTAGTGGGGGTGATATGGTAGTTTCTATTGACTTTAGTTTAGTTGAAAATTGGATTTGGATTTTGTATTTATAGTTTTTTTTTCAATAACTAATGGGAAGGGTAGTGATATTGAGGATGAATTGGGTGTTGGTTGGGAGATGGATTGGAATTGTGATGTTGGTTGGATTGGGTATAGGTAATTTTCAAGGTATTATATGGGTATTGCCTCCCCTGAACACCCCCACCCCCACCCCCTAGACACCCCCACCCCCGGGACAACCCCCCCCCCCCCCCCCCCCCCGCACTAGTCACCCCCTGGACACCCTCATTGGACATCCCCCACCCCCTACACACCCCCACCCACCATTGGATAGCTCCCCACCCCTTGGACACCCCACCCCCTTGGACAGCCCCCACCCCCTGGACACCCCCACCCCTGGACACCCCTCACCCCCATGGACATCCCCCCTCCCCCACACCCCCTGGATACCCCCACCCCCTGGACACCCCCACCCCCTGGACACCCCCACCCATGGACGCCCCTACCCCCTGGATATCCCCCCACCCCTGGACACCCCTCACCCCCTAGACACCCCTCACCCCCATGGACAACACCCCTCCCCCACCCCTAGGACACCCCCACCCCCTGGACACCCCCACCCCCTTGGAAAACCCCCCTAGACACCCGCACTCCCCTAAACACCCCTACCCCTTGTAAAGCCCCCAAACCCCCCTGGATAACCCCCACCCCAAGGACAACCCCCAACCCCCTTGACACCCCCACCCCCATGGACAACCCCCACTCCCCTGGATAGCCCCCCACCCCTGGAGACCACCCCACATCCGGGACACAACCCCACCCCCTGGACAGCCCCCACCGCCTGGACAACCCCCCCCCCCCCCAGACACCACCCCACCCCCTAGACACCCACACCCCCTTGGATATCCCCCACCCCTGGACAACCCCCCTTTGATATCCCCCTGAACACCTCCCAAACTCTTGGACACCACCCCACCTCCTAAGTGCTTGGCCTAGTTTTTAAATTGGAATTAACCGTGTAGGTGATTTCCCCTTTCCCCAATTAAATTTCCTAAGTTACCCATAGAGCCTTATAAATTGAATTTTTCATGTTTTGATAAATTGAATGTGTTCTTTTGAACGAAATGGCTAATGCATGATGATTTTCATTTCTTAATGAATAAAATGGTTTTAAATGAAATTACCCTAAGTGGGCTGCAGGGGGGTATAGGGGTTGTCCAGGTGTGGGGGGGGGGGGGGGGGGGGGGGTGTTGTCCAGGGGGTAGGGGGGCTGCAGGGGGGTATAGGGGTTGTCCAGGTGGGGGGGGGGAGGTGTTGTCCAGGGGGTGTGGGCTGTCCAAGGAGGGGTGTGGGATGTCTAGGGGGTCAGGGTGGGCTATCCAGGTGGGAGAGGGGGGGTGTGGGCTGTCTAGGGGGGTGGGCTTTCCAGGTGGGGGTGGGGTTGTAGCCTGTCCAGGGAGGGGGGGTGGGTTGTCCAGGTGAGGGTGGGGGGTTGGGCTGTCCAGGTGGGGGTGGGGGGTTGGGCTGTCCAGGGGGGGTGGGGGGTGTCTAGGTGGGGGGTGTCTATGTGAGGGGTGGGGGGGCTGTCCAGGTGGGGGTGGGGGGGGGACTGTCCAGGTGGGGGTGGGCTGTCCAGGTGGGGTGGGGTGGGGGGGGGGTCCAGGTGGGGGGGGGGGGCTGTAGGGGGGGTAGGGGGCTGCAGGGGTGTGTGTGTGTGGGGGGGGGGGGGCAGGGGGCTGCAGGGGTGTGGGGGAGGGGGGGTATATGTGGGGGGGATTTCCAGGTGGGGAGGGGGGTGTGGGCTATCCAGGGGGTGGGCTATCCAAGCTGGTTGGGGGTGGGATGTCTAGGTGGGGGAGGGGGGGTGGGGTGTCCAGGTGGGGTGGGGGGCTATTCGGGGGGGGGGGATATAGGTGGGTAGGGGGGCTGTAGGGGTGTGGGGGAGGGTGGGGGGCTATATAGGGGTGTGGGGGTGGGATGTCTAGGCGGGGGAGTGGGGGGGGGATATCTAGGGGTGGGATATCCAAGGGGGTGGGGTTGGGCTGTCTAGGTGGGGGAGGGGGTGTGGGTTGTGTAAGGGGGGTGGACTGTCCAGGTGGGGTGGTGGGGGGCTATCTAGGTGGGGTGGGGGGGGGGGGGGTCTATTCAGGGGGGAGGGGGTGGGTTGTCTAGGGGGTGCTGCAAGGGGGTAGGGGGGTTATAGGAGTGTGTGGGGGATGTGGGTTGTCTAGGGAGGGGGGTGGGCTGTTCACTCCAATACTCTACACTAAAATAGGAATCACATTTAACCAATGTATAGTTGCTTTCACACGTTAAGACTTTTCTTGAAGTTCCATACCAACACTCATTGTTACCCTTCAGAGAATAAGTGATCTCTACAAAGAAATCTCACTCAGGTTGTTATCCACTATCCATATTGATCTCATAAAAATTTAACATTCATAAAACTCCATATCACCTAATGATATAAAAAGGATCATACTCCCATGAGTATTGTACCCTAGAAACTTGGCTCATATGCCTAAAAAACATACATAGGATCATATTTGACACACACAATTTTTTTTTGTAAACATAGAAAATACTATATTTACACCTTGTATCAGAACCTAGAATTATCTCTCTACTAGCCTCTCAAGGCAACAATAAGCCACATACCTAGCTCAAAATTTGGAGGTTTGTTTAAAATTAGGTGTGTTTTTTTAGAATTCATGTATGATATTTACAGTGGAAGATAAAATCCGATCTACATATAATATTTGGATGTGTGTTTATAATTAGGTGTGTTGTGATTTATATGTATGATATTCATGGTTTATAGTAATATTCTTTTGGTTCATATATAATATACTTGAATTCATGCTACAATTGGATAGAGATTGGATTCTATGACCCTAGTTTGGGGGTGGACACCCCCACCCCCTTGGACACCCCCACCCCCAAAACACCCCCACCCCCTGGACATGCCCACCCCCTAGACACCCCACCACATTGGACAACCCCCATAGACACCACACCACCCCCCTGGACACCCCCACCCCGCTGGACAGCCCCCAACCCCTGGACAACCTCCTGGACACCATCCCACCCTCTGGACACCCCCACCCCCCTAGAAAGCCCCACTCCTAGAAAGCCCCATCCCCTGGATAGCCCCACCCCCTTGGACAACCCACACCCCCTGGACACCCCACCCCCTTGGAAATCCCCCCCTGAACACCACCCCACTCCTAGACACCCCCACCCCCTAGACACCCCCACCCCCTGGACATCCCCCCACCCCCGGGACATCCCCCCACCACCTGGACATCCCCATCCCCTGGACACCCCACCCCCTTGGGCAGTGTATATGATCACTCAAATAATCTACTAAAATTTAAAATTTCTTCGATCTAAAATTTACTCAACTCCTGAATAATTCTCCTTCACAAGTGTATATGATCTTGTACACTCATGTATAGTTATTCAAATATATTTTGTTATAAATATAGTATTTTTTTTCTTTTATATTATGATTCTCATATAGAGTAGTGTGTCAGTTATGGTTTCATATAAAGTGAAAAATTCTTGTTTACTTAAATATATTTTCAATGAAACTTCAATCTTATTGAATTTATTTTGACGAAATGACTTATAACATTTTTTTAAAAAAAATGGATAGAAGTTGTATGTATGAAACCGATCAGATCTCAAGAAATTTTCAAAATAATTTAGAGATCTTTTTAGATTTTTCATTTCACAATGCTTCAGATAGTGGTCACATTCAATTCCCATGTTATAGTTATGTTTTAAGTCCTTGGTTGAGCCAAAAACAATTCAGATACCACATAATCAAATATTTTTTTCAAGCAAAATACTATGTGTGGTATCACAATGGGGATAAAATTAAATCTCAAATTGATGATGATCCAAATGAGAGGATTGGATTGGAGAATTTGTTATATGACTGGTTTCCGTTTATTCATCATCATGAAAAATAAATCATTATGACCCAAGAAGATTTTGATATGAGAACACATTATGTGTCTAATGAAAATGATGATATTGTCAGGGTGAAAAAATTTAATGATGCTACCACGACTCTAGTATATCGACAATGCAGTAAAATGAAAAAACTAGGATTTTTAATCTGATTGTTTCATAGGAAAACTTTGTATTGGATTTCTAATACTACCATATATTAAATTCTTACCTTCTTGAAGGAATTACTTCCAGATGATGTAGATATTCCCTCAAACCACTATATGGCATGGAAGTTATTTGAGGAACTTGGATTTTCAAGAAAACAAATTCATGCTTGCCTGAAAGATTTCAGTTTATTCTGGGAGTAAACTGTTGAAATAAGTGATTGTATAAAATCTGGCACATCCCACTAGAAGCCAAAAGATGATGGAACACCATCCCGTGTTCTACATAAAGTAATGTGGCACTTTCCATTGATCCACAAACTCCATAATCCTTTTATGTCCGATGGAATATCAATAAAAATGCAATAAAATGATACTGAGAGAAAGAAGACTAATGATGAGTTGGTTCACCCTACAGATAGATTTTCATGGAAAAGATTTGATGTTCAATATCCTGATTTTGTAGCTGACATGATTAATGTGAGGTTGGGTCTTTCATGTGACAGTTTAAATCCGTTTGGACAGATGCTTACTTCACACAAAACATATCCAATTTTTATACACATTTATAACCTTCCCCCATGGTTGTGTATGAAAAAATCCAGTATACTCATATCTGGACTTTTTGATACCGACAATGATATAAACGTATACATGAAACATTTAATAAAAGAGATGAAACTTCTTTGGGATGTGGGTGTGCGCACATACGATGCATGTTCGAAAGACATATTTCTGATGCGTGCTACGCTTATATAGACGATTAATGATTTTTCTACTTATGCAATGATTTCTAGATGGAGAAAGAAGGGAAAACTATCATGTTTTATTTGTATGAAGAATACATGATTCAAAAGATTGAAACATCGCTGTAGTTTTAGTTTTATGGGATATTAAAGATTCTTTCCAATGGACCATACATATAGAAATAATCATCGAATATTTGACAATTCCATGGAGACTGATGATCCACCTCAGTGTATGTCTAGAAGTGATGTGCCCAATGAATTGAAATATTCCAGTTTTTCATTCGATAAGGGTCAAATGAAATTTAGAAAGAGAAATAATATTTCCACTGAAACCTATTAAAATTGGAAGAAGATAAGTATCTTTTTTGATTTGCCTTATTGTTCAACCAATTTATTATGTCATTTTATAGACATAATTCACATTGTAAAAAATATATGTGAAATGTTGTTTTTGATTATTTTAAATGTTAAGGGAGAAACATAAGATGATTTTCAGTCTCAGCGTGACTTGGTGGATTGGGGCATCAGACCAGAATTACATCTTGTGCATATTAGTGAAAATAAATGGAAAGTTCCATGTGCTTCTTATGTGATGACACGTACAGAAAAAAAAAGAAATTTCTAGAAGTAATAGAGAAGATTAAAGTTCCTGATGGCTATTCAAGCAACATATCTAAATGGGTCAATAGAAGAGAGTTAATATTAAAACCCTTCTCTTTATTATACACTTAAACATGACTTATTACATAAACTTCACTTGATACAACATAGAATATCGAGAGGTATAGTGTCTTTGGGGATTAGGATCTTTACATAACAACTTAGAAAATTAAATACAACATATTTATTGAAAACTTCCTTTACATGACCACTACATTCCCTCGCACTTAGCATTACATAGGATAACCTAAGTACATGCATGAAAAAAGGGTGAGCTATAAAGCCCAGTAAGGGAATAAAAATGGAATAACATGAGGAATATAGTATATGTTATACAATCATCATATCAATGTATCATAAGAGAAACATTAACATAAAGGCATGATAAAACATGATAATCTTAATATGGAAATGTGGCAACAACATTTAACATGATTTTAGAATGAGTCAAGGGTAATTGCACATGGAGTATGAGTAAACCCTAATTGAACTTGAATTATAATGAGTAAACCCTCATTGCACTTGACGTATCATGATACTAATCTTTACCCAATGAATTGGAGCATTATCAGGGCACACCCTTCTTAAACATTTCATTTCATGCATAAATGTGCCACATGGATCATATAACATGGATTCATTAAACCTCATCATTTATTCCACGATAATTGAAATGTGGAATTCATAAATGAAACACTATAATCTATAAGTAAATGTGCATAAAGGTGAATACCCTTGATAGGTAAATGGGCATGGTATTCACTACACAATGACATTGGGTTGGAAAATCGTGGTGCAATTTCGGCAGCGTAACGGCGTGGCATAGGAATTCATAAAAATGGTTGATGAGAGAGAAATGGGTGTCTCATTATATGTAAATGAAATGGATATTAAGGGGGTCATATGGATACATGTTCCAACATAAGTAATAGAATTTATATTAACAATACAAAATAATTTCTTGAATGTAAATGAGGAGTGAGTGACTCCTTACAGAATTTCGACATGGTAACAGGTGTACATGAGGGGCATTTAATGAGAGAGAAAGGGGTATCTAATCATTCAAACACATATAAGGAAGTATGGGGGAGGTTATAAATCATACCCCAACATTTATAATTGAAAACAAAAGGGCATAACAACATAATGAAATAGAGACAAAAATGAGAAAAGAGGAAATCCATTACTTGGAAGTGTGATCTCAAAGGCTTGGGAGAGGCTTGAGAGAGGCTTCTTGGGAGCTTGGGGAACCTTGGGAGGATTCTATAGAGAGGAGGTCAGGGGTTGGTCTAACTCCAAAGTATTTGAGTGAAGAGGAAGTGGGATCTTGGGTGAGTTTATATAGAAAAGGAGAGGGAATTCTTTAATATTTTGGTTTGGGTCACCACACATTAAACTAATCAATACCAAAAACTAGACCATGGTTTTTACCCATGGGGTTTTCCAAAGGGGAGTGTAAAAAAATATTTTATAAGGACAATGGCTGGACTTCTTAAATTATTGAGGGTGATTATGTGGAGGTGAGTCACACTCTCAAGGAAATTCATTTAAAAAGTGAAAATATTTTATAACTCTTGGAGGGTCCACTAAAGTTTTGTAAAATAAATAAAAAATGTAAAATCACATTATTTTAAGGTTAAAACATATATTTTCTGAAAATATCATTTATAGTATTTTATTACATCACTATTGGGTCATTCTGATGTCATAAAACACAATATATATTTAAATGGTATTTAATTTTTACCCAAAAATTTGACTGTCTCAGAAAATTATGAAAAATTCACCATTGGATAATTTCAAAGTCCTAATTCCAAAAATAATATTCATTTTATCTAAATAATTTTCTAAATAAGTGAGTTTTTTACTTTTAAAATAAAATCTGACATTTATCAAAAAATCATGGGTTTTGATAAAAATAGCTTTCAAACCTTAATAAAAATTACAATTGCTTTCTTAAAATTATATGATTATTTATATTTAACAAAAATTAAATTAATTTAATAATATTTCATTAAAATAATATTTAATTTAAAAATCTATTAATTCATCAAAATAGATTTCTTAGTTGAATATTAACTAAAAATACTATTTGTGCTTTAAAAAATATTTACAAGGTAACAATAATAAAATGAAAGTATATTATTTATTATATACAAAAATAATGTACATAATCATAGTGCTAGGTTATTGTTACATAACCTCTTAAAAAACATGCATAAGACCTTAGGGTAAGGTGCGTGATGGTGGCAGACTCTTGGGGTGGCTCGAATTACATCGCTCAGGTGGTAATCTATATTAACTTCTATTTCTCCTGTATTCGATTCTGCTCAAGCTTAATGCATTCAAGATCGGCTTAGGCTTGGTCAAGAGCGAAGCCCAATGAGACCACCTCCTTTCCGAGCTCCAAAAAATTGGCTTCTTATGGGGCAAGTCTATTGGATGAGGCCATCTCTTCCTTTATCTGAGTAAATCGGATTTGCTAAAGCCCAATATTTATACTAATCATGTGATCACTGTTGAATGACTATATTAGCAATGGTAAAATTTCTTAATGGTATTTTAAAAATCCAAATCATAAAACCAAATAAGTTCATAAAACATTTTACATAATGAGACATTTAATTAGACTTACAAGGATTTCCATTAATGAAATTTTGGGTCGTTACAATATTCCCCCATTAAGAAGTTTTTCCCTCGAAATTTCCTTTTCCCACACTAAAATAGATGTGGGTAACTCTAATTCATTACTTATAATGTTTCCCACGTCGCTTATTCAAACTTGTGGTTTCACCACAACACCTTGACAAGGGGCATTGTCTTATTTTGTAGAATTTTTCTCTACGATCTAAGATCTTCCCTGGCTGCTCCTCATAAGAAATACCATCATCTAACTGTACTACCTCTGAAGAGAGTATATATGAAGGGTTTGGTATGTAATTTCTTAAGAGGGATACATAAAAGACATCATGTAATTTGGCCATGGTAGGTGGAAGTTCTAGTCGATAGGCCACAGCCCCGACACGATCAAGAATCTCAAAGGGGCCGATGTACCTAGGACATAACTTCCCTTTATTTAAAAACCTCATGACCTTCTTCCATGGAGATATGAATAGAAATACCATATCTCTGACTTTAAACTCAAGGTCTCGTTGACAGTTTTCTGCATAACTCTTCTGTCGACTCTAGGCTTCCTTGATATGCTGATGAATGGTTTTCACCTTCTCCACCATCTCTTAGACCATTTCTGGTCCTAGCAGCTTACGCTCATCAAATTCATCCCAACATGCCGGTGTTCTGCACCTTTTCCCATAAAGGGCTTCATATGGTGCCATTTGGATGCTTGAGTAGAAACTGTTATTGTAAGAGAATTTTACCAGTGGAAGATGTTGGTCCCATCCTCCTTTGAAGTCCATTGAGAAATCTCTCAACACGTCCTCAAGTGTTTGGATAGTCTGCTCGGATTGGCTATTAGTTTGAGGATGATAGACCATACTAAAGTTTAGTTTAGTATCCAGAGTATGTTGAAGACTCTTCCAAAACTTAGAGGTGAATCTTGGATCTCGATCAGATACAATAGATAGTGGCACTCCGTGAAACCTTACCACTTCCCTGATATATATCCATTCCAGTTGATCCAGTGAGAAATCCTCCTGAATAGTAATAAAGCGTGCAGTCTTGGTAAGACAATCCACAACAACCCATATTGAATTGTTGCCTTTGGATGTCTTTGGAAGTCCGATGACAAAGCCCATGGTTATGTTCTCCCATTTCCATGCTGGTATGAATAATGGTTGCATCATCACCTTAGACTTCTTCCTCTCTGCCTTCACTTACTGACACACCATGCACTTTGATGTAAAGTCCACAATCTCCCTTTTCACATTGTCCCACCAAAAATTTTCTCAGAGATCTCGATACATCTTTGTGATCCCCGGGTGAATAGAGAAGGTTAAGCTACATGAGTCATAAAGAATCTCCTTCTTTACCTCTGGATCAGATGGTACACATAATCGTGGACCAAATCTCACAATTCCATTCTTGTCAACCACAAACTCTGAGGATTTCCTATTTCTGATAGCTTCGACCCTTTTCATAATTTCCACATCCTTTTTTTGAGCATCCTTTATTTTCTCCAAAAGAGACTGTTGAGAAATAATTTGTGAAAGGATTGATGATGTTCCCTTATTTATGATTCCCATGTCCATCTTCATCAAATCTAAGCAGATTGGATCCTTCTCAATTCTCATCAATGATATAATTGTTGGGTCCTTTCTACTTAGAGCATCTTCCACCTTGTTCTCTTTCCCAGGGTGGTAATGGATTGAGAAATCATAGTCTTTGATCATCTCTAACCATCTTCATTGGTGCATGTTCAACTCTTTCTATGTGAATATACACTTGAGACTTTTTTGGTCTGTATATATTTCACACTTCTCCTGAAAGAGATAATGCCTCCAAATTTTTAAAGCGAAGATCACCACAGCCAACTCTGGATCATGTGTTGGATAATTTTTCTCATGAACTTTCAATTGCGTTGAAGCATAGGTAATTACTTTGTCATTTTGCATCAACACACATCTCATGCCCTTCTTCGAAGCATCACTAAATACCACAAAAAGTTCTCCACCTGTGGGTAAAGTGAGCACGAGCACAGTGATAAGCCTCCTTTCAAACTCCTTGAATCTTTCTTCGCATTCATCACACCAATTAAACTTTACTCCCTTCCGAGTTATCTTGGTAAGAGGTTTGAACAATCATGAGAAATTTCTCACAAATTGTCGATAATATCCATATAAGCCCAAAAATATATGGATATCCGTTACCGATGTTGGCATTTTCCATCCCTCTATTGCAGCTATCTTGGAGGGATCTACAGATATCCCATTACTTGGGATGATATGGCCCAAGAATGAGACCTCCTTCAACCAGAACTCACACTTTTAGTACCTTTCATAGAGATTCTCCTTCCGCAAGGTCTCTAGTACAGTTCTTAGATGCTCTTTGTGATCCTCCTTTGTTTTGGAGTATATTTGAATATCATCTATAAAGACTACCATAATTTTTTCGAGGTAATTTCCAATGACTATATTCATCAAGTCCATGAAGATTGATGGAGTATTAGTGTGTCCGAGAGGCATTACTATGAATTCATAGTGCCCGTATCTTGTATTAAAAGAAGTCTTGGAGATATCTTCCTTCTTCACCCTTACTTGATAATATCCCAACTAAAAATACACCTTGGAGAAGTATTGTGCTCCACGAAGCTGATCAAACAAGTCATAAATTCGTGGGATAGGATACTTGTTCTTTATCGTGATTTTGTTAAGTTCACGATAATCAATGAAAAGGCACATTGATCCATCCTTCTTCTTGATGAAGAGGACTGGTACACCCCATGGTGAATCACTTGGGTGTATAAACCCTTTATCCAAATTCTCCTATAGTTGTTTCTTCAGCTCATAAATCACCATAATATCTATTCTATATGGATTCTTGGATATTGTAAACTCTCCAAGTATAAGATCAATTGAGAATTAAACATCTTCTCTAGGAGAAAGACCAGACAATTCCTCAGGAAACACTTCAGTGAATTCCCTCACAATAGGAATGTCTTCAAGGATGGTTGCTTCCTTGGATTCAATCATCTAAGACAGATACACATGCTCATAGGGAAGTAATATCCATGCTTGAGATGATGAAGCTAAAGAAGATTCATCTTCCTCCTTGCACTTGTATAGAATTGGTGGTCGATTCTCCATATGGAGAGTGATTTCTCTCTCATGGCAATTTATATTGCCTCTATATAAGGAAAGCCAATCCATACCGATAATTGCATCAAATTCCACAAGAGGTAGTATGATGAGGTTTTCCAGGAAGTTCAATCCACAAATTATGACATGGGAGGATTTATATTCATGGGATGCAATGATTTCCCCATTTACTGTACTCACCGACATCTTTACTTCCATGATTTGTGATGGTGTTGGGATTGTTCTACTAAACTTTCAGGATATAAAAGAATGTGTAGAACCAGAATCAAAAATTACATTCTCTATTCTTGAATGAATAACTAGCGTACCTGTCACTACTTTGTTTTCGGGGTTCACTTCGATGGTAGTGATAGAAAAATCTCGCCCTTTCTGCCTTGGATGTTGTGGGTTGCCTCCAAAAACCCTTGAGTTAGGGCACTGATTTGAAAAGTGCTCGGGTTCTTTGCAGTTGATGAAATGAACAATGCATTGAGAGTCGAGTAGAGCATTCCTCTACTCTGTTGCAGCCGCGGGTTTTTCTTTTCGATAGTTAACATCTAGGTTCCCTTCTCTTCCACACCTAAAGCATTTCCTCATCCCCTTCATGAAATTTTTGGGGTGCTTCTTTCCACACCTTTGGCAAGTGGGGTGCTGGATATTCTTAGCACCATTGGATTTATCCATCAGACCACCAACATTGAAGTCCACCTTATGCTTATTATCCCCATGATACCCCTGAGATTCTCCGATCTCCATTTTGACCTTGAGGGCACATCAGAAAATTTCCTCATAGCTATCAAAGTCATGGATCTCCAACGATTTCCATAGGCTTGGTTTCAGCCCACCAAAGAAGCGGTCAACCTTGCATTCAAGGGTAATGAAAAAGCCGGAGGTGTATTATGCAAGCCTTGTGAATTTTTCCTCGAAAGATCCAACAGATTCTTCATCTTTTTTCTTGAGGTCAAGGAAGTCCCTTTCCATCTTAATTTGGAGGGTGCGTGGAAAATATTTTTCGAAAAACATCTTCCAGAAATCCTTCCATTCCAATACCTCAATCTCCTCCTCAGGCTTCGTATTTTTGATCAACATCCACCATTTATCAGCTTCACCCTCCATATGATAAGCAGTTAGGAGAACCTTCTCTTGTTCGGAACATTGAAGGATGGAGAAGATCTTTTCAATGGAGTTGATCCATTGTTCGGCGATTGAGGGATCAGATGATCCATTAAAAGTAGGAGACCTTTTTCTCATAAATCTCTCAATTGCAACTTTTTCTTTCTTAGGGGGGGCTTAACGTTCCTCTTGACCCATGTTTATATTTGAGTTAACTGAGAGAGAAGCGTGAAAAATTTTATGACTCCCGCTCCCATCAGATTGGGCATCACATTAGAACAATCATCACATTAATCTACACATCAGTTGTTAGCCCGAGTCCTCTTATTACTGGTCATTGGCTGGAATAAAAGGAAAGTTAGGGGTAACACATAAAGGGTAATCCAAAGACAAAAATGGATGACATGTACATTACTTTTTTTCCTTAACTTATGAATCTATAGGCTTTAATCTATGTTATCTATGTTCTAAATTCCAACATATATTCTTATGGGCATTTTTTTTATTAATAATGGTTCATACTAAGCTTGTGAATTTAAAAAATCATATCCCCTGGGAGTGTAATAACCAAGAGTGCATCAATGCCCATTGTCATGCACCAGTTCTAGTTTGAGTCTAGCTCAAAGCGGTGTTTTCGGGTTTTACCCCTAGGATACATCTGTGCCAGAGCC
Organism: Viscum album; assembly: GCA_963277665.1. Taxonomy (NCBI): domain Eukaryota; kingdom Viridiplantae; phylum Streptophyta; class Magnoliopsida; order Santalales; family Viscaceae; genus Viscum; species Viscum album. Next base: position 484,341,697 of record OY728139.1, read on the forward strand.
GGCTCTACCTGCTCATATTCAGACAGGGATGTATTTTCTTGATAAACCACTTACTCAATACTCACCAATACTTTGGGATGTTTTTATTATACTTATTCTTGTCTCTAAGTCTTCACTAGGGTTTTCTAATCCTAATCCCAAAAATAACTAAACCTATCCTCTGATACCAACTATGACAACCCTGCTCTTTATTACAAACTTAAACATGATTTATTACATAAAATTAACTTGATACAACATAGAATATCTAGAGGTCTAGTGTCTTTGGGGCTTATGATATTTAAATAACAACTTAGAACATGAAATAAAACATCTTTATTGAAAACTTCCTTTACATGACCACTACATTCCCTCGTACTTAGCATTGCATAGGATAACCTGAGGACATGCCTAAAAAAGGGTGAGCTATAAATCCTAGTAAGGGAATAAACATAGAATAATATTAGGAATATAGTAAATGTTATAAATTAGGAATATCAATGGATCATAAGAGAAACATTAATATAAAGGCATGACAAAGCATGGTAATCTTAATATGGAAATATGGCAACAACATTTAACATGATTTTAGCATGAGCCAAGGCTCATTGCACATGGATCATGAGTAAAACCTCATTGAACATGAATTATCATGAGTAAACCCACATTGAACTTAATTTATCATGATACTAATCTTTACCCAATTCATTGGAGGGATATCGGGGCACACCCTTCTTAAACATTTCATTTCGTGCATAAATGTGCCACATGGATCATATAACATGGATTCATTAAACCTAATAATTTATTCCAAGATAATCAAAATGCGGAATTCATACATGAAACAATATAATCAATAAGTAAATTTTCATAAAGGTGAATACCCTTGACAGGGAAATGGGCATGGTATTCACTACACAATGACATTGGCTTGGAAAATCGCAGTGCAATTTCGACAGCGTAACGACGTGACATAGGAATTAATAAAAATGGTTGATGAGAGATAAATGGGTGTATCATCATATTTACATGAAATGGACAGTAAGGGGTTCATATATATACTTTTCCCAATATAAGTAATGGAATTTATATTCACAATATAAAAGAATTGCTTGAGTGTAAATGAGGCGAGAGAGATTCCTTACAGAATTTCGGCATGGTAACGGGTGTACATGAGGGAAATTTAATGAGAGATAAAGGAGTCTCTCATCATTAAAAAATATATAGGGAAGTATGGGAGAGGTGCCAAATCATACCCCAACATTTACAATTGAAAACAAAAGGGCATAACAACATAATGAAATAGAGACAAAAATGAGAAAAGAGGAAATCACTTACTTGGAAGTGTGATCCCAAAGAATTGGGAGAGGCTTGAGAGTGTATTATTGGGAGCTTGGGAAACATTGTGAGGATTATATATAGAGGAGGTAATAGGTTGGTCAAACTCCAAAGGATTTGAGTGAAGAGGAAGAGGGAGCTTGGGTGAGTTTATATAGGAAAGGAGAGGGAATTCTTTAATATTTAGGTTTGGGTCAACACACATTAAACTAATCAATAACACAAACCAGACCATGTTTTTTTCCAAAGGGGAGTGGAAAAAAATATTTTATAATTACAATGTCTGAAATTCTTAAAATATTGAGGGTGCTTATGTGGATGTGAGTCACACTCTGAAGGGAATTCATTTAAAAAGTGAAAATATTTTATAACTCTTGGAGGGTCCACTAAAGTTTTGTAAAATAAAAAAAACAAACATAAAATCACATTATTTTAATGGTAAAACATATATTGGCCGAACATATCATTTATAGTATTTTATTACATCACTATTGGGTCATTATGATGTCAGAAAACACATTATATATCTAAACGATATTTAATTTTTACCCAAAAATTCGACTATCTCAGAAAATTATGAAAAATTCACCATTGGATAATTTTGACATCCTGATTACAAAAATAATATTCATTTTATATAAATAATTTTCTAAATATGTGAATTTTTACTTTTAAAATAAAAACCGACATTTATCAAAAAATCATGGGTTGTGATAAAAATAGCTTTCAAACCTTAATAAAAATTACAATTGCATCCATACAATTATATGATCATTTATATTTAATAAAAATTAATTTAATTATAAAAATATTTTATAAAAATATTATTTAATTCAAAAATCCATTAATTCATCAAAATAGATTTCTTAGTTGAATATTAACTAAAAATACTATTTGTGCTTTAAAAACTATTTACAAAGTAACAATAATAAAATGAAAGTATATTCATTATTATATAAAAAAATAATGTACATAATAATAGTACTAGGGTATTGTTACATAACCCCTTAAAACACCTACATAAGACCTTAGGGTAAGGTGCGAGATGGTGAGAGACTCTTGGGGTGGCTCAGATAACATCACTCGGGTGGTAATCTCTATTAACTTCCATTTCTCTCGTAGTCAGTTCCGCTCAAGCTTAATGTGTTCAAGATTGGCTTGGGCTTGGTCCAGAGTGAAGCCCAATGATTCCACCTCCTTTCTGAGCTCCAAAAAATGGGCTTCGTATGGGAAAGTCTACTGGATGAGGTCATCGCTTCCTTTGCCTGAGTAAATCGAATTTGTTAAAGCCCTATATTTATACTAATCATGTGATAACTATTCAATAGCTATATTAGAAACGGTCACATTTATTAATGGTATTTTAAAAATCCAAATCATTAAACCAAATAATTTCACAAAATACTTTACATAATGAGACATTTAATTAGATCAAGATGGATTTCCATTAATGAAAGTTTGGGTCGTTACAGTTAAAGATAAAATCTTTGAAGACTCCTGATTATCACATTCTTCTGCATGAGTTGATTCCAATATAAATCCTTTATCTTTTGTCTAATAATGTTAGGATGGATTTTATTCAGTTGTGCCATTTTTTAGATATCTTTGTGCTAATAAGTTGTCGAATTATTTCTTGCAAAAAATGTTTGCATATTCCCCATTAATTTTGTGTGAGTTAGAGAAAATAATTCCTCCATTGTTTTTCACATGCATGCTGCATCTGAATGTCCATATTCCAACTGAAATACTTTTTAGAGGACCTATTTCTTTTTATTGGATTTATCCAACTAAAATAAATATGTACAAATTAAAGTCTTATGTCCGAAACATGAATGATCCTGAAGGTTATATTGTGAACGGTTACTTGGATCAAGAATGTATGGATTTATGCCCTATGTATTTGTTTTATCTTACTACAAGAATGAACAGACCAATGAGAAATGAAGAAGAATAGTATGAGAAAATTTAACCCAGTTTTCCATCACTTCCTCAAATAGAATGAATTATTGGATCATATACATTGACAACATTAAGCCTTGAAGAGCAGGAGATGGAACATCGCACAGTTTTGTTCAAATGTGATTTGCTCAATGACTACATCAGGTAAGTAAATTGAATATGTATATCTTACATATATATATATATATATATATGTTACACTATTAATATTTTTATCTATAGGTAACATAATGCAATGATAAATAGAAATCATCATTCTTTATCTTTGAGGAGAGACTTTCATAGCAAAGAGTTTTCTACTTGGTTAAAATTAAAGGTAAAAATATTAATATTTAAAAGAATTAAATCAATATTAATTGAGTTTAATATTCATTAATATTTCAGGTATTGAGTTTTCTTACTGACTCTGTCTCTGAGGAAATAAGATCTTTGCATTTTGGTCCTAATACCATGGTTTGTGACTATAAATCAATTGTTATAAATGGGTATAGATTTAATATCATTGAATGAGAAAAGAACACGAGAACACAATATGATGGTTTTATGGTTACTTCCACAATAGAATATTATGACAGTGCATCAGATAGTATACTATGATTTGAAAATGTTGGTTATTATGGAGTCGTTGAAAAAATAATAATATTGGATTATTATTCTCATGGATGAGTCACGATGATGAAATAACAGTGGTTTGATTCGATGAAGAGGCAAGGAAAATTTATTGATGATTGTGGATTTCGGGTAATTGATATGAATCACACTCTTGCTGTAGAGACCCGAAGCTTAACGTACATGGACATTACATTACTTTTGCGGAATACCTAGTACATAACAAAAACACACACACAAGGATCGTAATAGTTTAGTGTCTTTGGAAACTCGGAATATAATCTTCTAATCGTGGTGAAAGATCTTCAACATCTCCCATAAAGATCTTCCATTTTTTTTCCTAAAACCTTTATTTATATCCTGGGGAAAAGAAAACATAAAAGGGTGAGCTCAAATGCTCAGTAAGGGTAAACAAAAGATATATCAATCACATCATATTCATAAGAACATAACATTTGGAAATCTTAACCTACAAAAGAGAGCATAATTTCATAACATGGGATAAATCATGGCAGTGAAATGTAATCACAATAATCATAACTTAAAACATGAAACTTTGTGGAATACACACATAATCATAGATAATCATTTCTTGTTAGTCAAGACTCATTTCCAAGACTATCTTAGTGGACAAAGTCCCTTTCTGAACCGAGTCAGCCTCGTTTCAGTCCTGTTTCACTAAACCGGTATAACCTACCATTCCAACCATGTCTATCTCATGAGATATAAAATCTTTACCCAATGCATTGGAGGGAGATATAGGTCCCACCCATCTCATAATGATACCATTCTTATGTGTGCCACAAAATCATAAACCATACATCATTGCATAGCCCATGTAATAAAAATGGGAATCTTAAACATCATGACATCATAAAACAATACATATAAGATAAAGGAATTCATAAAAATATTTCCATCACAACATAATCAAATCAATGTAATAATAGTGATAAAAACAGAACCCTTTATTATCTTAGATGGAAAATAATTTTGATAAAACACTTCATTCTTGAGGAAAATATTCTTTCTACTTCAAAAACACTTTTCCTTTCTAAACATGTCATACAATTTTAAACTAAAAGAAGTTGATTAAAAATAAACTTTAAAACATGTAAAGGAAGATTCTTGGAAATAATGTTTTAAAAATCCATTCATTCCGTATAAGTTAAAAAAACATTCTTCTCGTACTTTTGTCGGAAAAGTCAAAAAGTACCTCGTACGAAAAACGACAAAAGATTCCTTTCATATCTTTTACTAAAAACTCACCGAAGGGTAAATTTGGATTTAAAAAATTTTAGGTGGATGTAAATAACATTACATATTGAGGAAACATGGAGGTGGATGATAAAATACACCCCATTAAATACCAAAGTATAAACAATCTCGGATAAAAATGAGATTGTGATATTTCCATTACCTTAGGTCCGATTTGCTTCGTAAGTGTCCGAACCTCCTGTATAATGATTTAAATAATGTCATTGACTTATTAAAGAATCATATTCATTGTTATTATATCATATATGGTTCACTTATGACTTTATACTACCCATTCTTTTGTAAATTCATGTTAAAGTAGCGTTTTGGGTAAAATCGTCTAATTTGTCGTTCGTGTTTTAACTTGTAATTATTCATATGATTACTTAGATAATTATTACTTAATTATAGAATATAAAACATGATTTATATATAATACATATTCAGAATATACATATATATAATGGATTGATAAATGGAAAGAAATACACCGTTCATGGAGACGGTAGGCCGTACGTACGCATGAACGCTGTTTTCGTTTCCTTATTGAATTGAGTGGAATTAAGTAGATGACATACATATATATACACATAAATCCAGTAGCTTTATAATGTCATATATTTCATTATTATTGCTTATATATACTTTATAATCATTCTTAAATGGTTAACATGGAGAATGAATCTCATCGCGTCGTGGAGACGGTAGTCCGTACGTACGCACGAGCGATGATATCATTTTCATAATTATTGAATTGAATTGGAGTGGATGATACAATATATCAGAATCATTATGATGTTATAATAACTATTTATAGTTATTCTTTACACCATAATACCCATCCATGTAAGGTGTTGGTGGAAAAAAATATTACACCACGGCGTGGAGACGGTATTCCGTACGTACGCACGCGCGGTGATTTTGTTTTCCGTAGGATGGATAGATGGTGAAATAGGGTTGTTTCATACTTATAATAACATATAAGTATATGATTGATACTGATGTTATTACTTCATAATGAAACAACCTAAGAAGAATAAGTGGAAGAAGAAATAAAGTTGAAAGAATCGGTAACGGAAATTACCTCTTCTTTGAAGCACCTCTTTGAGACCTCCTCTTAGGGCACTAAAATTGGTCTTTGATGCAGACCAGAACCTCTAGGATGTTTCTAGGGAAGTGGAGAGGATAATTTGGCAGGGTTTGGCCGAGCTTGAAGGCTCAATGTTGTGTTAGGAAGAGAGGGAGGAGGTGCCCTTTTATAAGGGAGGAGAGGGGCACCTTTGGAATTCTTAAAAATATTAATTTATAATAAATCTAAACCCACTTAAAAACCTCAAAAAATGACTCATATTCGAATATTAGATGAGATAGGGTTTTAATATCATCAACAAATAAAATTTAGACATGTTTGGATCTTATTTTAAACCTTATCATTTTGATTTATCCTTATTTAATCTATTTAAGTTTATTTGTGGTAATAAAATTCTAAATTTTAAATTATAACAAATAATTACTTATTTGTTGTGGATTTTCCATAATTGTTTAATTTATAACATTATAGACCATATAAATTTAAATTTATAATTTTTAAATATTTTTGTGATTTTTAAACAATTTTATAATATTTTATTTTTATAAAATAACAATAGTGTCAATTTTGACACTATTCATTTATTTGAATTTAAATAAAATATATACAGAAGATATGTTCTAAATAAAAGCTTTAATATATTAATAAAAGGTCATATGTATCTATAAAATTATTGTATCAAATTAAATAGTTCATATAATATTTATTTTATTATTTTTAAAACCATTTATTTGGTTTATCTCTTAATAAAATAATTACTACATCATTTTTGTATAATTATTTAGTATACTTATTTGTTGCATGAAAATTTAAAATAAAATCCTTTGATGAATATAAATATATTACCTTTCACAATAATACTTTTACTCGAATTTATCATCTTAAAATCACAATAGTTAAATTTTTATATTTATTAAATTATGAGGGTGACAACTTTGGCATCATTTAAAATAAAATAATATAAGTGTCATAATTGCTTGTATAAGACTCCAAATGGTCAAATATTCTACCATTGGATGATTATAGTTTAAATTTACATGACCAATAAGTTTTGGTCAGGGTTTTGTGCCTTTTATGGTCACTATTAGTTTAATAAAAACTATATTCTTAATTTTTCACTAGATAAATAATTTCTGCATCACTATTGTGTCACAATTAATTATAATTATTTAATCCCAAAAAATTCTAGATAAATTCTCTTGATGTATATAATTTTGTTAGCTTTCTGGAGACTATTCATGTTCGAAGTTTTATGATGTTTATCACTAAGTTAAAATTATAATACTTATAAGATTTAAGAAAGTGACATGTTGTCACTTTCTTTGGTTTTAATAATAATTAAATTATTTTCATGGTCAAAAGTCCATAAAATGAATCTAATCCGACCCTTAGATGATATGAGTTTACTTTTAGCCATCAAATAGAATTTTGGCATGTGTTAGGGTAATTTTATAAAATTATATTTACCCTTAATTACCCGATTTACCTTTAACTATGGTAAATAAAATTTACCGTAGTTACTATTCATAATTCCCAAAAATAAAAAGTATCCTATTAACATAATTTGGACCCACTGATTCCAAATATGGAATCCATTTTTTAAAATTCAATACACAGAAGTTGCAGAAATTAAATTAAAATTAATCCCGTTGTCGAATAAAAACGGGTTTTTGTTTAAAACATTGCAAAAGATTGAATTGATTTAACCAACGAATTCAAGGTAAAATCAATGCTAATGACATTCATTATATTAAGTGGTAAAAATATATTCTATTTATACTTTAAAACCATTCAATATTATAATTTATCCACATAAGATATTACGACGAAAAAAGTTGTTTTTAATTAAAATATAGCGTGTTTTTACTATTCATTAAAATATGAAAGTTATCGGAAAAATATCAAAACTTTATCTAATGTAAATTTTTATATCCTGATTCAAAATAAGAATTTTATTTTGTCAAATTGAACATATAAACATGTCAAAAACTAGATTTAAAGTGGGTGTGCCATCAAAAGGCGGCAAAACTGCATTTTTTGAAAAATACTTATTTTACCCGAAAAATTTATTTTGTTCTTATACCATGTTATAAAAAATGTGTAAGATGAATAATAATGTTATGAAATTCAAATTTAGTTAATACTATTCATAACGGCTAGTTCATGACAATATTATAATAATATATCGTTGTTTATTAAAACCCGGTATTGCGTACAACACACGCTATCGAGGAAGGTCGCGATTGTGTGTAATGCAAGCCAAGTCAGGGTTGCGTGTTATGAAAGAATCCTTCATTGTTTCGTATAACATAATCCAACCATATTTCATTTATACATTGAATATATATATATATATATATACTCAATGTTGCGTAGAATAACTATTATCAAAATTGTGTGTAACACGATCCAAGAATAGTGTTGCGTATACTGCAAGCTAATACGGTGTTGCGTATAGCGCAAGGTAATCTTGGTGTAGAATACAACACAAGACATTAATGAAATTAAAAGAATATTTTTCATAAAATCTCGGGGTGTTACATTCTACCCCCCTTAAAATGAATTTCGCCCTCGAAATTAATCGGGGTTATAAATGGTTTACTACTTGAAAGTTTCTTTAATAGAAAACCACATCGTAAAAAGGAATACCAAAACCAATCTTTAAAAACAAAAGTATGAAACGTAACGGTTACCCAAATAAACTAATCACTGGGTTTCCACATAGGTGAAAATATGGATATGGAAGAAAAATCTTACCATCATGTTCTGATGGAGAGTGGTAGAGATCATGGCTATGGAAAATCCAACAATCACAAATCCATAAATTTGTGACGATCTAAGGTACCATCTGATTAATCAGATATAAGAGCACTAGGACAACATTTTTGGTTTTCAAGATCGTTTCCCTAAAGTTGAAGAATTTGAGTTAGAATAAATACTTACTTTATTTTGGTACAATCTCACTGTTGTTCGTGCCTTGAACAATTTCTACTTCATCTCTTAAATAAATGAAGTTGAATTTGTTATTCGTGAAGAGTTAGCAGATCATGTGATAGAATGACGGGTCATTTCATCTGTCTCAAACAAAAGGTTAACAAAAGTATTTAAATATACATAAGTCATTCTATAGTGATATTAATCATATATGGTTCCTAAAATGGACTTATACTTCATATATCATACTGCTTAATAAAATAAAACTAGTTTATACTAAACAGGGACTTCCTGTAGGCCAGTGGTAGGCGATAAAGGCCAGTCGCACTTCGGTTGTGGGTTCGATTCCCACAGCCTTGTCCGACGCGATGGGTTGTCGCCCGTCCTGCAGGTTGTCCTTTTTCTAAAACTATATTACTATAACATACCATCAATAATATCAATAAAACTTTTATCCTTAAACAATACTAACTTATGTCCAACATAATCCATTCCAATCTTTAGGCTTATCCATAATACTGCAGTCCACTCTCATAACATAGTGAAAACGATTACCAGAGATTTAATACCATCATTGATCCCCATATATCATAAGATATGTTTTTTTGGTCACATTCCAAACATTCAAAGTCCTTAATCATTTAATCTCTTGAATACCCATTGAACCTTATTGAAAACATGAATGCAGTTAAAAGTTAACACTTTCCACATACCAAAATCCTCAAAATTCTATATACTCAAACCATGATATCACTTAGTCCTTATATCAATCATGAGCTCATGAATACTGTTAAACATTTCATTTTCTCGTTTTCCCTTCATTATGCACATATCATCTACTTTCCAAAATATTTGAATCACTTTTCATGGTTACCGGTACCTTAAAATTATTGAAAACCACAATAGACCAATACATAAATATTTCAATACACCATAAAAGTACCTAAACAACATTATTCTTTAATACCAATACATAAACACTTCAGTCCACCCACTTCAATGATTGTCCTGGAATAAGTCTTTCCTTGATTTAGAAGTAACTTTTTAGGTGAGGGCATTGAGTTGGGTAATGCCCATGTTCTCCGCAAATAAGACATTGAACTCCATAACAGTCTGTCACTCTATGACCCTTTTCTCTACCCAGATAACATCGGTCCCTCCATTTGAGGTATTCCTCAAGGTTCTTCTTCCCTTCTTTAGAAATCTCAATCTTCCTTTTTTATGCTCCTCAACATGCGAACATGAATAATAGTTTATCTTCCTCTTCTTTGATGAATTAGGCATACCACTAAATTTCACCTTGTTAATCATATATCTCGATGACTGATTCGGCATAATCACAATATATTTCTCTCTAGGAATTACACAATTTTGTTGCTCATAGTCACCAATTTGTCCATTGGATTCAACGTTAACTGAATTCCTTCTGGTTCCCTCCATTAACTAAAACACAAAAAGAATCTTGTGAGAGGCAAAAATCATGCTAGAGAAAACAACATAGTAAAGGGGGAGTACCCTCAATATCTAACATCTTAGGTTAAATTCTAGGATCATTACCGTAGTTCTAGGACTATATCCTATACGTATACTTATCCTTAGGGACATCCCTAGACATACCTTAGAAATATCTCTAGGGATCTCACTAATGTTCTCACATCCTAGTTTCCAAAGGTTGACTAAACCTTTCCTCTGATACCAACTGTAGAGACCCGAAGCTTAACTTACATGGACATTACATTACTTTTGCGGAATACCTAGTACATAACAAAAACACACACACAAGGATCGTAATAGTTTAGTGTCTTTGGAAACTCGGAATATAATCTTCTAATCGTGGTGAAAGATCTTCAACATCTCCCATAAAGATCTTCCCTTTTTTTTTACCTAAAACCTTTCTTTATATCCTGGGGAAAAGAAAACATAAAAGGGTGAGCTCAAATGCTCAGTAAGGGTAAACAAAAGAAATATCAATCACATCATATTCATAAGAACATAACATTTGGAAATCTTAACCTGCAAAAGAGAGCATAATTTCATAACATGGGATAAATCATGGCAGTGAAATGTAATCACAATAATCATAACTTAAAACATGAAACTTTGTGGCATACACACATAATCATAGAGAATCATTTTTTGTTAGTCAAGACTCATTGCCAAGACTATCTTAGTGGACAAAGTCCCTTTCTGAACCGAGTCAGCCTCATTTCAGTCCTGTTTCACTGAACCGGTATAACCTACCATTCCAGCCATGTCTATCTCATGAGATATAAAATCTTCACCCAATGCATTGGAGGGAGATATAGGTCCCACCCATCTCATAATGATACCATTCTTATGTGTGCCACAAAATCATAAACCATACATCATTGCATAACCCATGTAATAAAAATGGGAATCTTAAACATCATGACATCATAAAACAATTCATATAAGATAAAGGAATTCATAAAAATATTTCCATCACAACATAATCAAATCAATGTAATAATAGGGATAAAAACAGAACCCTTTATTATCTTAGATGGAAAATAATTTTGATAAAACACTTGAACTTCATTCTTGAGGAAAATATCCTTTCTACTTCAAAAACACTATTCCTTTCTAAACATGTCATACAATTTTAAACTAAAAGAAGTTGATTAAAAATAAACTTTAAAACATGTAAAGGAAGCTTCTTGGAAATAATGTTTTAAAAATCCATTCATTCCGTATAAGTTAAAAAAACATTCTTCTCGTACTTTTGTCGGAAAAGTCAAAAAGTACCTCGTACGAAAAATGACAAAAGATTCCTTTCATATCTTTTACTAAAAACTCACCGAAGGGTAAATTTGGATTTAAAAAATTGTAGGTGGATTTAAATAACATTACATATTGAGGAAACATGGAGGTGGATGATAAAATACACCCCAGTAAATACCAAAGTATAAACAATCTCAGATAAAAATGAGATTGTGATATTTCCCTTACCTTAGGTCCGATTTGCTTCGTAAGTGTCCGAACCTCCTGTATAATGATTTAAATAATGTCATTGACTTATTACAGAATCATATTCATTGTTATTATATCATATATGGTTCACTTATGACTTTATACTACCCGTTCTTTTGTAAATTCATGTTAAAGTAGCGTTTTGGGTAAAATCGTCTAATTTGTCATTCATGTTTTAACTTGTAATTATTCATATGATTACTTAGATCATTATTACTTAATTATAGAATATAAAACATGATTTATATATAATACATATTCAGAATATACATATATATAATGGATTGATAAATGGAAAGAAATACACCGTTCATGGAGACGGTAGGCCGTACGTACGCATGAACGCTCTTTTCGTTTCCTTATTGAATTGAGCGGAATTAAGTAGATGACATACATATATATACACATAAATCCAGTAGCTTTATAATGTCATATATTTAATTATTATTGCTTATATATACTTTATAATCATTCTTAAATGGTTAACATGGAGAATGAATCTCATCGCGTCGTGGAGACGGTAGTCCGTACGTACGCACGAGCGATGATATCATTTTCATAATTATTGAATTGAATTGGAGTGGATGATACAATATATCAAAATAATTATGATGTTATAATAACTATGTATAGTTATTCTTTACACCATAATACCCATCCATGTAAGGTGTTGGTGGAAAAACAGATTACACCACGGCGTGGAGACGGTATTCCGTACGTACGCACGCGCGGTGATTTTGTTTTCCGTAGGATGGATAGATGGTGAAATAGGGTTGTTTCATAATTATAATAACATATCAGTATATGAGTGATACTGATGTTATTACTTCATAATGAAACAACCTAAGAAGAAGAAGTGGAAGAATAAATAAAGTTGAAATAATCGGTAACGGAAATTACCTCTTCTTTGAAGCACCTCTTTGAGACCTCCTCTTAGGGCACTAAAATTGGTCTTTGAGGAAGACCAGAACCTCTAGGATGTTTCTAGGGAAGTGGAGAGGATAATTTGGCAGGGTTTGGCCGAGCTTGAAGGCTCAATGTTGTGTGAGGAAGAGAGGGAGGAGGTGCCCTTTTATAAGGGAGGAGAGGGGCACCTTTGGAATTCTTAAAAATATTAATTTATAATAAATCTAAACCCACTTAAAAACCTCCAAAAATTACTCATATTCGAATATTAGATGATATAGGGTTGTAATATCATCAACCAAGAAAATTTAGACATGTTTGGATCTTATTTTAAACCTTATCATTTTGATTTATCCTTATTTAATCTATTTAAGTTTATTTGTGGTAATAAAATTCTAAATTTTAAATTATAACAAATAATTACTTATTTGTTGTGAATTTTCCATAATTGTTTAATTTAAAACATTATAGACCATATAAATTTAAACATATAATTTTTAAATATTTTAGTGATTTTTAAACAATTTTATAATATGTTATTTTTATAAAATAACAATAGTGTCAATTTTGACACTATTCATTTATTTGAATTTAAATAAAATATATACAGAATATATGCTCGAAATAAAAGCTTTAATATATTAATAAAAGGTCATATGTATCTATAAAATTAGTGTATCACATTAAATAGTTCATATAATATTTATTTTATTATTTTTAAAACCATTTATTTGGTTTATCTCTTAATAAAATAATTACTACATCATTTTTTTATAATTATTTAATATACTTATTTGTTGCATAAAAATTTAAAATAAAATCCTATGATGAAGCTAAATATATTAACTTTCACAATAATACTTTTACTCGAATTTATCATCTTAAAATCACAATATTTAAATTGTTATATTTATTAAATTATGAAGTTGACAACTTTGAAATCATTTAAAATAAAATAATATAAGTGTCATAATTGCTTGTATAAGACTCCAAATGGTCAAATATTATACCATTGGATGATTATAGTTTAAATTTACATGACCAATAAGTTTTGGTCAGGGTTTTGTGCCTTTTATGGTCACTATTAGTTTAATAAAAACTATATTCTTAATTTTTCACTAGATAAATAATTTCTGCATCACTATTGTGTCACAATTAATGATAATTATTTAATCCCAAAAAATTCTAGATAAATTCTCATGATGTAGATAATTTTGTTAGCTTTCTGGAGATTATTCATGTTCGAAGTTTTATGATGTTTATCACTAAGTTAAAATTATAATACTTATAAGATTTAAGAAAGTGACATGTTGTCACTTTCTTTGGTTTTAATAATAATTAAATTATTTTCATGGTCAAAAGTCCATAAAATGAATCTAATCCGACCCTTAGATGATATGGGTTTACTTTTAGCCATAAAATATAATTTTGGAATGTGTTAGGATAATTTTATAATATTATATTTACCCTTAATTACCTGATCTACCTTTAACTAAGGTAAATAAAATTTACCGTAGTTACTATTCATAATTCCCAAAAATAAAAAGTATCCTATTAACATAATTTGGACCCACTGATTCCAAATATGGAATCCATTTTTTAAAATTCAATACACAGAGGTTGCAGAAATTAAATTAAAATTAATCCCGTTGTCGAATAAAAACGGATTTTTGTTTAAAACATTGCAAAAGATTGAATTGATTTAACCTATGAATTCAAGGTAAAATAAATGCTAATGAAATTAATTATATTAAATGGTAAAAATATATTCTATTTATACTTTAAAACCATTCAATATTATAATTTATCCACATAAGATATTACGATGAAAAAAGTTGTTTTTAATTAAAATATAGCGTGTTTTTACTATTCATTAAAATATGAAAGTTATCGGAAAAATATCAAAACTTTATCTAATGTAAATTTTTATATCCTGATTCAAAAGAAGAATTTTATTTTGTCAAATTGAACATATAAAAATGTCAAAAACTATATTTAAAGTGGGTGTGCCATCAAAAGTCGGCAAAACTGTATTTTTTGAAAAATACTTATTTTACCCGAAAAATTTATTTTGTTCTTATACCATGTTCTAAAAAATGTGTAAGATGAATAATAATGTTATAAAATTCAAAATTTAGTTAATACTATTCATAACGGCTAGTTCATGACAATATTATAATAATATATCATTGTTTATTAAAACCCGATATTGTGTACAACACACGCTATCGAGGAAGGTCGCGATTGCGTGTAATGCAAGCCAAGTCAGGGTTGCGTGTTGTGAAAGAATCCTTCATTGTTTCGTATAACATAATCCAACCATATTTCATTTATACATTGAATATATATATATATACTCAATGTTGCGTAGAATAACTATTATCAAAATTGTGTGTAACACGATCCAAGAATAGTGTTGCGTATACTGCAAGCTAATACGGTGTTGTGTATAGCGCAAGGTAATCTTGGTGTAGAATACAACACAAGACATTAGTGAAATTAAAAGAATATTTTTCATAAAATCTCGGGGTGTTACACTTGCTACCGAGGAACCATATGTATTGGCATCAATGGTGAAATAAGTTTTTTATGTCAAAGACCATATTCAACCTGAATTTGGTGTCATTATTGAAGTAATTCCAAGACATATTTTTGATGATGGTGATGATGGAATTGACACCATCCGTACTGCCATTGGAAATGATCCATTTATTACTTTTGATGATTCCAATAGCTCAATTGTCAGAGTTGGCTGTGAACTTGAAGTTGTGGTGGAAAATATATAAAATCATCCATCAATGTTCTCAATTCTTTTAGTTTAGCTCAACTTGGGTTGTTAAGTTTGGTACTATTCGAATTGATTTAATATTGATTACAAATATGTTGTATCTGACTTGACCGTTATGTGAATTTTCAATATTTATTAGTTGCAATTTTATTTGAATTACATTTTCTAATTTGGAATTGAACTGTATTAAAACCTATGAAACCAATATTTCTAACTTGGTGAACATTTTAATACTTTATCGACCATGTATAAAATTAGTATAACTATAATACCTTCCTTTAACATTTCACCATATAATGAACATGATGAATTGTCTTCTTCTGCAAAACATGTATAGAAACCTACATCATCTACCTAGAATAAAGAAATTAAATTTTTCCTTAATTTCAACAAGTGCTTTACCCCTATTCTATCTCATTTATTTTGTTTTTTAGGTTACAAATTAGTTATCCTTTTCTAATTACTTCCATATTTATTTTCAAATGCAGGAAATGAAATCAATTGAAGAGAGGCGATGATAAAAGATGATGGACAACAATCGTCGCGTGGTTGAGATGGGTATTCCACCACTAGTGCCTGTAGTGAGTATTTTATTTCAAATATATATTTAAATAATATATAATTTCATGTGATTAATTTTGTTTTAAACATTTTTTGCAGCATCCACCTCTTAGGTGACATTTATTTGATGAGCAGCCTAGTAGTGGTCCCAGTACTTAGGATGTTCGTATGAGGGGGGTGGTACAAGAGCTAGGTGATCTAGTCGGCGTACCTAATTAGAATATAATATTGAGATATTTTATTGTCTATTCTTTAAGAAAATTATTTAAAAGGAATTTAGTTTAAAAATTACCTCAACTTAAATTGAACAAAAAGAAACTATGTGATGCATGAAAAATGGGCAAGAAAAAAAGTCATATTTTAAATCAATTAAGGAGGTTTCTATTTCTAGACCCCAAAAAATTATTCATATGGATCTATTTGGGCTATCTATAACTGCAATCCTAAGAGAAATTTTTTTTTGTTTATATCATTTTTGATGATTTTTCTAGATTTACTTGGGGTTTATTTTCATGTGTTAAGAGTGAATCCTATTATTTTTTATAAGTTTTTGTAAATTGGTTCAAAAAGATAAAGATAGAAAATTTATTTATTTAAAAAGTTACCATGGAGGATAATCTGAAAATAATGAGTTCAATTACAATTGTTAAAAACATGGTATCAAACATACTTTTTATTACCTCAGGAAACCTCAACAGAATGGTGTTTTTGAACGTAGAAATAAGACTTTGAAATAAATTACTATAATAATGTTATGTGAATATAATGTGCCTACTCATTTTTGGTATAAAGATATAAATACAATTTGTTATGTTATAAAAATATCTCTAATTAGACAAATTTTGAAGAAAACACACTACAAGCTATGAAATAATAGAAAACCAAAAGTTGGATATTTTAAAGTATTCATAAGCAAGGTTTATATTATAAATAACAAGGATAATATTGGTAAATTTGATCCAAAGGTTGATTAAGGAATATTCCTTGGATATTATACCACTTCCAAGGAATATAATTTTTTTAAAAAAAAGATCAAATATTTTTTAAGAATCAACTCATGTGAAATTTGATGAAAGTAATATTTTTTATCACAAGTTGACTCAATTTGATGATTTAAGTGATTCTTTTGAAAACATGAGATCTGAACCTATATTTGACAATAGAAAAGATGAAGAGTTGGAAATTGATTTTCCATAACCAAATTCTGAAAGGATGAATACCAGTGAACTAGAAAGTCTGCTACCTAGACAACCTAGAACCCTTAAGAATCATCCCTTATAAACTATTATAGGAAGATTAGATGAAGAAGTTAGGACTAGAATAGGTGTATTAAATCTTTTAGATTTTTTCCTTTTTATCTCAACTATAACCTTAGACTATAGAGTAATCCTTAGTGTATGAGGGTTGGGTTTTAAAAATGATATAAGAGTTAAACTAGTTCAAGAGGAACAAGGTATGAGAATTAGTTAATAGACCCCATGAATATCCTATTATAAGAAAAAATGAATTTTTAGGAATAAATAATATGATCATGGTGTGATCACTATGAATAAGGATAGACTAGTTGCTTAAGTTTATAACTAAGAAGAAGGTATATATTAGGAAGTGACCTTTTCCCCTATATCTAGATTAGAATCCCTTAGGATTCTCCGAGCTATGAATCACATAAAAATTTCAAATTATATCAGATGGATGTAAAATATACTTTCTTAAATGATTTTCTTATGGAGGAATTTTATGTTTAAAAAACTCATAGTTTTGAAAATCCTTCTTTTCCAAATTTAGTTTTCAGACTTACCAAATCTCTTTATAACCTTAAAAAAGCACTTAGAGATTGGCATGAATTTTTAAGTTCTTTTATTTTTTCAAATGAATTTTCAGTTGGAAATAAATATCCTACTTTATTTAAAAAAAATAATCTTTATATATATGTTTAGTTATAATATATGTTGATGATGTGATTTTTGGGTCAAAAAATAAAAAAAAAATTGTGTAATGAATTTTCTAAACTCATGCAATTTTTTTGAAATGAGCATGATGGGTGAGTTAAATTATTTTATAGTATTTCAGATTTATCAAAAAGAATTTGGGAATTTTATAAATTAAATAAAATAAATACTTTATTTACTAAAAAGTTCGGGACTTGAAAGTGGTAAAGTACATACAACTCCTATGAGTTCTAATGAAAACATTGACTTGGATGAAGCTGGAAAACCACTTGACAACAAGAACTACAAAAGAATAATTTGAATTCTATTGAATTTGACTACTATTAGACTAGATATTATGTTTTTAGTATAATTATATGCTATATTTAAATCAAATTCAAAGGAATCTCATTTAAAATCTATCAAAATAATTTTAAGATATTAAAAAGGAAAAATTTAACACTCCTAACTTTTTCCAAAAAACTTCTGATTTTAATCTGACTTTATATTTAGATGCCAAATTTAGTGGCTTTAGACTAGATATGAAGAGTAATTTAGGAACCTTCCATTTCCTAGTAAAACCCCTTGTATATTGGTATAGTAATAAACAACACTTAATTGCATTATCTACTACCAAATCATAATATAAAACTGGTGGTGGTTATTGTGAAAAAATTTCATGGATGAAACCCACCCTAATGGATTTTGGATTCAATTATAATCAAGTATCAATCAAATGTGATAACACTAGTGCCATAAAAATTTCAAAGAGTCCTATAAATCATTCTATAACAAAGTATATAGACTTAAGAAATCATTTCTTGAGAGATAATGATCAAAAAGGTGATATTACTCTTGAGTTTATCTCAACTAAGAATCAATTAGCAGATATTTTTACCAATCCTCTTACATGTGATCATTTTAATTTTGTTAAAATATAATTTATTTTATTTGAATTTAAATGAGTATAATTCTTCTTATTTTGTTAAATTTTAATTTCTAAATTATTTTATAAATATTTGATTTTAATTATTTATGGAAATTAAATCAGTATATTCTATTTTATTATTTAAATATTATGATTTCTTTTATATTTTATTTTATTTTGTTTATTCTTAGTCTAAATCGACCCAAAACCAAATAGGATACGTAAGTCCCATAGGAATCGGGTCTCTAACCTAATTTCTCTTCGGACCTCATCTATTTCTTCTTTCTCCTACATTTCTTCCTTCATAATCCAAACAATCACCCCTAACCTGTTGATTATCACTAAAACTACAACTGAACTATATTTTATGGGAAAGTATAAGCACTAAGATGATGGAAGCTCTTGCTTATTAAAGAAAGAAAAAGGAAGTGGCGTGCCACACAAGGTTCTCACAAGAAAATGCACCAATTTGGCTTGGATGAAGTCGATTGATATGTTACTAAAGAACGTTATTCGATTTCAAGGATTGGAGTTTTTTTTCAATGAAAAAAATCTTGTTTCCTATTCAAAGAAGTGGTAAATGAGTTTATGAGGAATTTTGAGTTTCAGTTCACCATAACAGAGGATGTTGTTTCATCAAGCATCAATGAAAAGGCTATGCTAGTTTCATCAATGGGGTTGGTGAATATTTTTCATTATCCCCATGAGGGGGAGTATAAATTTGGTAAGATGTTGGTTTCTACGAGCTCAGTGGGACCAATAGAAGTGTTTAATTTCCTATTAAAAATATCTTCTTTTGAGAAAAATCCTATAAAGTATTTAGGAGCAGAATGGAAAGTTCTTTGTAAGTTTGTTCATACTGGGGTTACCTAGAGAGTTGTAGGAATGGATTTTTTTATTTTAGGATATGCATGTATTATATATATCCTGATCAATAATATGAAGTAAAATTTTCCAAGGTACATGATTTAATTTATATACCGCTGATATAAAAGAAAAGATAAATTGAATTTTACCCCTACGGTAGGCTGGTATCCCTAGTTCGTAAGAAAAAGGATGTTGATATAACTAATGGAGATGTTGTAAAATGCCGTAAAAGTAATACTTTGTCTGATTTTCTATTGAAAATAATTGGGTACTTCTGGGACACTTATTAAAAATCTTTGAGGTCTTTTGGTTAGGAGAGTGTGGCTTAGGGGGATCCATATCAAACCTCACCACATAGGTATACAACACCTTTTAAGACACTGCTTTCTAAGTAGGTGAAGGAGTAAAAAGTGTCTAGAGAAAATCCTTAGTTTTTATAGATATATGATGCAGTGGAAGAGGTTATTAAAATAAGAGGTGATAAAGTTTTTGAAGGTGATTAAAGAGTTCATCATACAGATTCATTTGTTGAAACAACTGTTGTAGTTCCTAAGGAGAGGCTAGTTGAAGTTATGCCTAGAGTTTCTGTTATTAAAGGAAGATATGAAGGTGAGGCGGAGCATCAAAAAGTTGATACAATTCTTCCTGGATCACCTATTGGTGGAGATAGAGATGGTAACATGGATCAAATTCCTCCTCCCATGCATTAGGATGCACCTTTTATTAAAATAAGTTTAGAAAACCCAGAAATGAAATCTTTTTCCTCTTCCATATTAGCTGAGTTTGATAATATTAGAGAAGATTACAATGATTTGAAAAAGAAGATAATTTCATATAAGTATGAGATTATTGAACTCAAATAGTTCTATGTTTCTAAGAATTATTTTGATAAGAGGGTTGGGATAATGGAAACCCAAATAGAGTTGATCAAAAAAATTTACGTAGTCCCTCCTATATAGAAATCTATTTTTGAAATAAGTGCAAAAGAGTTTGAGGAGGTGAAAAATCTAGTAATAGACTTGAAATATTTCTATCCTACCCATTTAGAGTTCAATGAGATTGTATTATTAGTTACATATCATAGATACATGTTTCAAAATGTTCAATCTGGTATTTCTCAAGATGTTCATGATGAGATTAAATCCCTTAGGATATAAATGAATGAAAGAATGCAAACTTCATGAAGTGTAGTGGTATGTTTGAATTCATTAAGAGGTTTCAACTGACTAAAACCATTTCTATATTAGTACCCTCAGTGGTTACTAATTTCCAGAGTGGAGTAGATCAAATTATTTTAGAGATAAGTTCCATATCTTCTCAGATTCAATATCTTTAGTGTGGTTGAGTCACACCAGTGCTTTTGTAGGAAATATTTCTATAGAGTTACAAGATACCAAAGAAGCTATTAGTAATCTTAGTATTGGAAATTACATGTAATTAAATTAAATGGGGTGATATTATAAAGAATCTAATGGAAATTTGAGGGAAATTATAAAGTTTTCTCAAAAGGTACAATGAATGATTTCTAGGTCTCTTGTCCTAGTATCAAGAAATTATCAATTCTTGTTAACATTATTATGAAAAGTTTATGAAGAAGTTCACAGATTTTACTCTGAATAGGAATCCTGTTATGACTATGAGGAAGTTTTTTCTATGCCATCTACTTTTATAGGTAAGGAGTTGGTGGCTTATAATCCTCTAAGACCTATTCCTTCAATCCAAATAGCCCCTATTCCAATTTGTGAATCTATCCCCGTTTCACCTACTAATAGTACTCCAGTATCTCAAGCTCCCACCAGTGGTGTTCAAGAGGTTGTCCAAGTGTTATTAAAAAAATATGACAACATGTAAAAGAAGATATAATCAATGAATGGATGGATGGTCGGTGTGAAATGAAATCTTTATCAAACTCTAGAGAAGTTAGTTTTAAAATTTTAAACTATTTTGACCAGTTTTAAAGATTCTTTAGTTTATAGTTCACCAAAAAACTTTTATTCAGGCCAGATTAAATATTTTAAATGGATTCTAAAAAATGGTATTTCCTTTGTTTCTCAAATTCATAGACATGAAACTTGTACTATCCTTATGTTTTGAAAGTCATACATCATCAAGAGTATATACATGTGTGTAGGTGCTATGTACTATCTTAGAGGAATAAGAACACTTGTCCTAGATCCTCCAAACACCTTTTTAGGTACTAAAGAAAGGGTTAATGCATTTTATGATCCATCGCAAATTCACCAGAAAGATCAATCCAAGGTAGATGCAATCCTAGGCATTGAGAGATATCAAAAAGGAAACTCATCCTCTAAACCTAAAAATAAAGAACCTTTTATTTCTACTAGATCATGTGATTTTAATATAGGTGAAGGTAATATTGAAACAGTTCTTGGATATCCTATTTAGAGGCTGTAAGAAAAATAAATTGTTGGTAGTGAAGTGGGTGCTGCTATAGAGCTTGAAAAAGTTGTTCCACCATCTTCAATAAACCCTCCTAATGCCTCGATAACCTCAAATATCTTCAAGTTACCTCTACCTAAACCACTTTCTCATTTTGACCCTATCCATAAACATTGGTCTTCTGATTAGATTTTTGTATATGTATTATTGTGGGTGTTGAATGGATGTAATTTTTTACATGATTAAAAATTAATTAAATTCACTTTTATCTAATTATTATGTTTTTTTATTAAAAACTGTTTTCATTTAATGTTTTTAATATATTTATTATGATTATGGAATCCCATCATTACTATAATTTCATATTTGGGTTTAACACTATCCTTACTGAGTTCATAACTATAAGTGCTAAATTAACAATGTTTCTCTTTTATTTACCCTCCCTTTTTAATGACATAAAATGGGGATAAAATTTCCCCAATTATTAAAAGGAGAGAAGTTTCTAATTAAGGAAGATAAGAAAAGGATAAACAAAATATTTTGAAAATAATATATTTATTATTTATTTTTCTACAAAAATATTTTAAAACCCTGCATTTAATATCTCATGGGTTTTTTGATCATAAAAAGGGGAGGATTGTTGGAATGATAATGTTTTTTCAACATATCCCATGTACTTTAGGTTTGAATGAACTTAGATACCCTTTATATATTACTATTGTATTTTATTTTAAGTGTGTTCATCAGGTTTTATCTTGTTTTTAAGCCTTTATGCTATTAAAATCCATAAATATGTAATTTTGGATGCTTTTACTAAAATTTTACTAGGTCTAAAAAATAAGATACATGGTGCATTTGGATACATGGAGAAACATCTATGTTGAGCATTTGGCTACATCAATTGCCTTTGTGAAGGATTTTTCTATGTAAATATGCTATATCTGGGAATCAGCTACGTAGAAATCACTTACATTGATGGATTATATATGTGACCAATTGGATATATAGATCAACCGGATACATGAATCGGTTACATAGAGTATTCATCTATGCAATTTGGATATGTGGTGAATTTTTTTATGTGAATCCAAATGGCTACACGATTCATTTCAACTACGTCAATTTTGGCTATGTGATCAAAAAGGCTACGTGTAGTAAACCGGCTACATGAATAACAACTACAAAAATTAGGCTACGTAGATATAATAGATACATGAATAATTACTATGTGGATCAATCCAACTACATGAATTCAAATATATATAATTCATCTATGCGGTGATCTAAAATCAACTAAGTCGATTTGCAACTTAGTATTTATTACCGTTGGAGTTCATTTAGTGATATTTAGTGCTGTCATGCATTCATTAATTGGTGGATTACCTATTTATGATAAAAATTATTGTAATAATAAGTAAGTAATAACAAATGAAACAAGTAAATGGATAATTCAATGGATAGTACTATTTATGAGGTATTTCCAAGAAAAGGACATGTGAAATTTAAATGCCAAGCCCAGATTTTAAGGATATGTTTCTGTATGTTTTAAAGGAAGAATTTTTTCATTATTTTTAAAGTAGTGTGAAGTGAAAAAGATTTATACAGAGAAGAAAAAAATTTCCTACTAAAAAAATCTAATAACTCTCACTCACAAAACTCTCCACACGCTACTCTTTTTTACTTTAAATGAATAAGAAGATTCAAGATCTAAAACTATTCTATATCGATCATTTTTTATTTCATAAGGATCTACTCAAGATACATCCTATTCTTATCATATATCTTGAAGATTTATTCTTTTCTATTAGTTTTATTTTACAACTATTATATCAACCTGTAAAAACTATTTTTATTTTCTATTTCATTAATAAGGTTCCTGGTGAAAGAACCTTGAATGTTGTTGTGTGTAAAGCCTTGGTGGAAATCGATTGAAATCTCATACTGCTATTGTACCAATTTTCGACTGATTTTACTTAGTCTTGAAGTCCTTGGAAAAAGGGATGGTCTAGTGAAAATCACTAAAATCATGGAGAAGAGCATTGGTGGAGTGGAAAAGGGAATTTCAATTCCCCTAACCACTATAAATATCCATGTTTTATATCTTTCTTTGAACTTTTATTTATGATACTTATTGTTTTAAGAAAAGTTCAGAAGTTAGTCATATCTTTAAAGATGCCCGTTTTCTATGTTAATAAAATTTCAAAGAACTAAATTCACCCCTCTGGAGTGTTAGTCTAGTCCTCTTAGGGAAACAACCAAGAATAGAAGATATAACCTCATACTTTTGGGATTAATGAAATGTTTCATAGATATGATGATTCAAACTTTGCTGGGGACTCAGAAACCTATAAGAACATAATAGTATTTATGCGTATCTAAGGAGGGAAAATAGTTAGTTATATTTCCCAGTTATAATATATTATTACTCTGAGTACAATAGAAGTAGAGTATGTGGATGTAATGTAAGTTGGGAAGGATATGGTTTGGTTGATATGGTTTTTTTAGGAGATCAAATGAATTTAGGAAAGTTGATTTTTATTATGTGATAATCAGAGTATGATTTACATGGCTCAGAATCCATTGATTCATGAATGGGTGGATTATATTGATCTAAAGAACCACTTAATCTAGAACTTGTTGGGGGGGGGGGGATAAGGATCTAGAGCTAGAAAATATAGATGGAATCCAAAATCTTTTGGACATGTTCACTAATACTTTAGTCCAAGAAAGAGTGAGGCAACATTGTGTTTTAGTCAGACTTGGGTGAATGGATAGATAATTGAGAACACTATTTTTTTTGAATAGGAAATAGTTTTTCCAAAGTATTGGAGAGTTTTCTAGGTTCCCTAATGTAGTCTTTAAGTGATAGATTATTGGGATGTTAATTTAGATTCAATTCATTAGATGCAGGTGAAAAAAACTAGAGTCGGGTGATGTGATCATTTGTGATTTATATGACATAGAAACAACATTAGTCAACTCGAGAAAATAGAAAGGTGTCTATATAGAGATACTTTATGATATTTGTGCACTAATATAGTCATCAATTTAGTGTATGGTATGAACAAGGGTCTCTCATTTTGTTTAACCTATAATAGAGGTCATGTTGGGTTAACCATGATTTTAGGGGTGAAGCTATTATTGGTTGACCAATTGATGCTTAATATATAA
Source organism: Viscum album (assembly GCA_963277665.1). Classification (NCBI taxonomy): domain Eukaryota; kingdom Viridiplantae; phylum Streptophyta; class Magnoliopsida; order Santalales; family Viscaceae; genus Viscum; species Viscum album. The sequence goes on from OY728139.1 coordinate 484,367,403, forward strand.
TTAAGTGGGGTCTTAGTGATGGATAGAGATAGAGAGTGTGTGTATTAATTGTGTAAATTTGAATGCTAATGAGGATTACTTTTAATTATCAATCTATTTTTTAATTCTTACAAATCTTGATTCTGATGGAAAATCAATCTCTAATGTTTCTACCATATACATAGGATACATTTTTCAAATCATGTTAAATTTCTTATTTACTTTAATTTATCATTTTTTTTCAATTGAGGTGTATGTGAGGTTTTCCTTGATATGAAAGAAGAGTGTGACATTTCTTCTCTTCCAGTAGACTCTCTTGAGTGAAAATATATCTGGAAGACTTGGTATTTTTGATTCTTGTATCATCTAGAGGATTGATGTCTTGTGTGGTATGTATGGTGGCTGAACATAGAGGCCCAGGAAGGGTTCTTTCCCAACACTTCCCTTAGGTTCATTTGTTTTTCCAAGAAGGTGATAAGGGAAAGAAGATGATGTATGATGGTTTAGTTATTTTATTCCCACCTGATTCTGCTCATATACCTCTTTTTAAGCATAGATCATGAAAATTTACATACCTCTTGAGAAGGTTGGTCATGAAAAGGGATCTAGAACAACTTTAAGTCCTTCATTTATACTCTATTCATTTATTAAGGTTGTCTATGGTCTGCCTTTGGTTATTTATCCATAAATGACTGGTGCCATGAGTGTGTATGTTTCTCTTATAATTTAGGTTTTATATCCTTTGATTGAGTGTTATAACTATTTCAAATTACTAGAGGGTTCATGATATGTGAATTAAACTGGATTTTTCAAGTTTAATGCAAAAAATGGAAGGGAAACTTCATAATTCATACTACCTAGGTATCTCTCCAAAATTAACTATTAATAAGGATGTGGATGATGTGTTGGTTAGATTTTGAATGTGCTCTATAAGTCACAACCTCGTTCATATGAATAAAGGTTCAAATTATTATTATGAGTTGGATGACATAACTCATAATCCCTTTAATAATAATGTTAAATCATTTTTATCATTGTATTTAGTTTATCATTACCACAAAGAAACAATTTTCAAGTGTCCAAGTGGATCATGCAGACAAACTTATGGGGGGGGGGGGGTGAATCGGGTGTAGTATAATTTTATTTATCAAAAACCAATTTGTATTTTTATCTCAACCCTTTGGTATTTGAACCCCTATTTCTGGTTAAATAATGTATGTATATTGTTGTGTTTAATCAATATACCATAACCATATTCAATGAAAATATGTAAACATGGTTCAATAGATAGTATTTTTATATGGTTCAGACCTGATGTGAAATACCTACTCCTTATCTTGTCAACTCTGATTTAGTCACATATTCTCCACTATAAATGAATCACCAATTACAATGGATAGATAAAGATCATCCTGAATCCAAGTTTATATAATATTATACATGCGTGGTTCACTTTATTACATAAGTGAATTGGTCTGCTCCTCTAGGTCTTTTATACTCTCATCCCAAGAGTTCCTCTTCCAGGTTTTTTATACTCTCATCATAAGAGTTCCTATTCATATTCCTCCTAATGAAGTAGATATTCTCTATGAACTAGGTAAATTTGCACCAATAATATCAAATTTTATTCCTCACTTCATAGTAACTTTGACTACCTTCAGGTCTTCACGCACAACTCATGCAACCTAGCCTCTGAAACTGTCCAAAACTTCTAATTCTTCATAGAATCTACCATTGGAAACTCACCTCAAGGATGATTCATCTCTCCACCCACTTGATGTCATCTTATTAAAGACCCAATAAGTTACATATGCTCAACTTCCTTCTTCTTAATCACTACTAGTTTCAATGACTTCCTCCTCCTCCCCCTCCTCCCCTTCATACTCTTATTCAAGAGCTTCAGTTCTCTCAGTTTCTTCTCACCATTGTCAAAAAAAACTAACTGGTTAAACCTCATCATTGATGTATGGATGCATGAAAAATTCATCTATATTATCCTCAATATCCACACTACTCATGTGAAAAGGCATCTTATTAAATTAATTAGTTCTTTTCTAAATACCATAAATGGTATGTTGAGTAAAAAAATAGCTGCTGGTGAAAAAACACCATAATAGAATACCCAGTTAGGGTCTTAATGATTTCCCATGTACTAATTTTTCAACTTAAACAGTATTCCAATAATACCCTTATTTAATACACCCCCTTTTTCTAACTCACAATAATAATTATTTTATTGAAGTAGATAAACCTAGCTCAATAACCTAAGGCTAGGGAGGGGAACAAAAAATCACAGGGGACTGTAGTAATGAAGACCAAGAGAATCATTAATGACAAAAATAGAACCTGTATGGGAAGAGGACCCCAAAATATAAAAGTAAGAAAATGAATTAAAAAGTAGAGCCCAGGAGGCCAGACAATCGACCTCTTTATTCCCCTCGCGCCAAGTGTGGGAGATGAACATACCTTCATTGATTAAGTTCTTGCACCTACAGACCTGGTAAGTAATTTAAACTTACGTAGGTTTTGGTTCCCACTTGTTAGTTCCTACCAAGAATGGATGAAGAATAGATGATAAAAATGACTAAAGGGGAGTCCTACAAGTTGGATCCATGATCATTGCAAGATTCCTTACTAATCACATGACTAAGTTGTGTGATCACATAACACCCAATATTTCATGCAATAACCCTTTGACTAATGTTATGACGGTCAAAAACATTATACATAACGAATGGATAGGATATCATTACATATCATGCAACACTAATGTTAAGTTTTTGGATTCAAATCCATCATGTGATGGATTTCTCTCCCATGACATGACCGAAAATGCGATCGATGATAGATAGGTATGTGCTCATTATTTCTCATGTGATATTGTGAGTTATGATCCCTAGAGTAAAATAGATTTGTGATTACCTTGAGTCACATGAGGCTTTATAATAAACTATTTAAGGAAGAACCATCTACATGCACTGTTGGTCTCATGATGCCTCAAGGATGCATTCTTGAAAATTGTAGTGATACATGACCTGGTCATGTGATTGGGATAAGTCACATGATGACCCCAACTTAGGAAGGCCCTCTCCATCACCTTTGAACTCCACACATGGCCTTTTATCCCTCCAAATAGGCATAGATATTGAATCCCCTTACCTATATATACCCTAATGTTTCTCCTTTGAGACACACACAGGATACACAAGACACATAAAACAGACAGAACTTGAGGTATAATAGAGGGTTGTGATGAGAAGATTCAGAGACTTGGAGACTCCCACTTGGATAATCAGCTGGTAACTCTCAAATGGATGGTTATGTCCTCAAAGGAGTAAATACTCCTAAATCATATGTTGGGTAGGATAAGAGATGGTCATATGACTACCACTATGAATGTCGACTGCATGACCCCTATTCATTCACATGATCACTTGACCACTCTCCTATCATGCTACTATAGAGCTTCCATTCGGTAAAACAATCGCTTAACCCTATTAAGGTCATGCAATCATAGGACCCACCCTGAATCACATTACTGACTTATAATCTCTCCCTACCATTTTCTATTCATGTGATTTCTCAACCCCCATTTATCCATGTGGTTAACCAAACTCATAAAATCTCCCTCAAAACCACCAAACCCATAAAATAGGGGATTTCACATTTCACAACCCGACCCATTGGGGCCTGCACTGCAACTCCCCAAGCCCGCCTCCAATAGGCCAGGGGATAGTGACTAGCACCGAGTAGGCATATTACTAACATGAGAGGCATTGCCCAAGTACCTGTACACACGCACACATTTCTAAGAACAAAAATTCTTAAATGTAAAAGAACCACTAAGGAACAGAATGAATTCATACAACTAAACCCAACCAATAGAATATGACGGAAATTAAAGTACTAAAAGTAAACTGGGATAGAATACAAGACCACCAAAAATGAGAGTATGAAAACTAAAAAGTCCAACCTATGAACACAAAGAGGTAATGGGACTACTTCTCGTAGCCGTAGGAACACCTCGTCCTATAGGGAACTCAGAAATCTTGGTCTTGTCCTAGTATGCCCTGGACTCTGTCAAAAGGCTGCTCATCTACACAAGACACGACGCGTGTGGGAAAAGCCCATGCAATGGTGAGTATAAAAATACTCAGTAGAGGACCCCAAAAACCACAAAGAAATACACAAAGGAATGGTACAGTCAGGTCTACATAGTATAGATCTACTGAACATATAATAGGTGAACACAACACAGATATACTTGAAACCCATACCCAAAGTCAATAGACAAGTCACGCAACCGCATACCCCCGCTAGGGATTCAATTCAAAGATTCTACGAAGCACTCATCCAGGAGAACTCACTCCATGAGTCTGATAGCTCTAAGGACATCCGTCCGAGAAGTACTGTCTGTTGGGAAAAGTCACGAGAGTTAGATACACTCATTTGGGGAGAACACACTCCTGAGTGGGGAATGATCTCGATACATAGACGAGGATCACTGCCAGGGCCTTGGTGGATACCAAGAATCATCCATATTCACCTGCTAGGTAGAGGATCGGTGCCCTATGTAAGTAGTCATGTCGATACCTAACTCTACCTGGGGTCAAGATTGGATAGAGGATCTCGCTCCAGGCCTCTCAGAGAGATACCTGACTCTATCTCGGAATGTCCTACTAAAGAGATCACACTCCTGTAGAAGGAAATGAAACCTGACCTTTAGGGGAATGATAAAAAGGGGCACTAACCCAAATGAAACATGTCCAAGATACGGTGGACAGGAAGATCAATCCATGAACTGAAAAGTACATGGCATGTAGGTCTGTCACACGCCGTGTCTTCTGACCCCAGGTACTTCCCATGTACAACGGCATGTGTTGTAAGGCTTGTTATTTAGAAAAATCAGTACACGACGTGTAGTATAGATCACATGTTGTGTCCAATTAAGTGGGGTCGGCTCCGTGTATGCAGCTGTGTGCCGGTACATGACTTTATCTCATGTGCACCATCCCGTGTAACAGGTACACAGGGTAACCTGTGCAGCCAGTCTGGTCTGGCCATGTGGTAGAGTACACGAACGTGTACTCCATTCTATGTCCGCGTATCACCCAAGATACATGCCAAGCCCCACGTAAGAACCAACATGTCGTGTTCTTTGGGGAACACGCCGTGTATTCTGAAATTTTCCAGAATCATGAACCTTCACCATCGTGCCTCCCGTGCTACCCCATTCTTCGATCCGTCCATTCGATCGCCATGAAATCAAGGGTTTAAGTCACCCCAACACAACGAAGATAATTCCGTTGGTTGCGTACCTCCGATCAACTCCTAAAAAAGCGCATTGATCCACCTGTGTGAAGAACGCTCAAAGAATGGTCTTTCCCAATCTGGTATGATTCATCGTATGCTATCATTGTTGCACCTCCGCTAGCTCATTGTAATGTAGGATCTTTAATTTGGGATCGTTGCATTGAAGAATGGATGCGCAATGATCCGTTGTTCATTTCTCTACGAAGAACGCAAAGAACACAAGTAAAAAGCAGAAAGAAATCCAAAAACAAAACAAGGAATGTACCTCCGGCATTTTTCATCACGATGTTGATCCACTCCCGTTAGTAAGATTAAACAAAGAAAAATCAAACGATAAACAAACAACTATCATATCAATTCCCTGAAAGAAATGGAAAATAACACCCTCCTAGAATAATGCACGATCCACAGATCAAAATGTTTGTGGGTTGATTCATGTTCATCATTAAATCCAAAAATGGGGAAAAAATAATTGAAATAACAGACCCTACCTCAATCTGGTTAAAGAATGATCACCGTGTCACATTTGTTGGCGAGGTTCGTCGGATCTGAGATGCTTCGTCGTCGTCCACCAACTGTTTCTCCTTCATTGCTCCAAGAGGATCTCTCTCAATTCATAGGGTTATGAGGCTAACCCTGTGAACTTTCCATACGCAGGTATTTAAAAGGTAAGAATTAGGTTTCTACAAAAAAAGGAAGCTTTTAAATAAAATAAATCTTTATTTCATTTTATTTCCATTAAACGTCCAAAAACTAACTCTCACAACTAACTCGTGCTGATCGATGTTAGTCCTCACCTAAGGTAAAGTCACTGCTCTTAATGTAATGGTTCCCTCATATTTTTGATCCAGGAATTCATTTAAAAGTTAATCCACTTTTGTAGGAAAACCGCTTACGAGCGCTGTTAAAATTATTAATTTATTTCAAACATTTATTCCGGGTGCTCCAGGCCTTGTAATTGCACTTTGTTGAAAGTTTTGGTCTCAAAATAATTCCATATAATATTTAAAAATAATACATGGAAAATATGAGACATTACATTCTCCCCACCTTGGGGCTTTGCATCCCTGAAAAACAAAAACAAGAGCTACTGAAAAAGATGTGGGTACTGGGCACAGATCTGAGTCTCCCGCTCCCACATGCTCTCCTGAAGATTCCCGTGCTGCCACCAAACACACACCAAGGGAATCGATCACCCACGAAGGGTATTCTCTTGTCGATCCTCTATCTGCACCAGGTACTCAGCAAAGGTCAATCCATCCTCGATGTCCAGCACACCCCAGTTGATGATGTGTGATGGGTCATGCACGTACCTCTTCAGCTGCGACACGTAGAAGACATCATGTACCTGGTGCAATTGTGGTGGTAGAGTTAGGCGATACGCCACCTCTCCAACTCTGTGCAGTATCTGAAAAGGTATGATGAACCTCAGAGATAGCTTTCCCCCTTGGCCAAATCTCTGAAACCCTCGCCGAGGTGAGACCCTAAGGAAGACATGGTCCCCTTCCTCGAACTCCAGAGGTCTCCATCACCTATCAGCATAATACTTCTATCATCTTTGTGTAGTCTTCATCTACTCCCAAAATATATGTACCTTCTCAGTGGTAGCTCACACCAACTCTGGACCCATGAGTGCTGACTCTTCAGAGTCGATCCAGTAAAGTGGTGACTGGTAGGGTCTCCCATATAAAGCCTCGAAAGGTGCCATACCAATGGAGGAGTGGTAGCTATTATTATACATAAAATCCAAAAGTGGTAGGTGTTCCTCCCAAATATGGCCAAAGTCCAAGATACAGGACCACAACATATCCTCCAGAATCTGAATGGTCCTCTCTGTCTGACCATCGGTTTGGGGATGGAACTTCGTGCTCAAGCGTAACTGAGTCCCAAAAGACTCCTGCAATCCCTTCCACATATGAGACGTGAAACTGGCATCTAGGTCTGAGACTATTGTCGAAGGGATACCATGAAGCCAAACTATCTCCTGCACGTAGAGGCATCCCAATCTCTCTATGGAACTCTACTCTCTGGCAGCTAGGAAGTGGGCCAACTTGGTAAGTCGGTCAACGATCACCCAGATGGAATCATGCCCCTTGGATGTTCATGGCAATCCCATCAATAATTCCTTTGACATTACATCCCACATTCACTCTAGAACTTCCAGGGGGTGAGCTAATCCCACCAGAACCTGGTGATCATCCTTCACCTACTGGCATGTAAGGCAACAAGAAACAAACTCTGCTACTGCCTTCTTCATGCCTGACCACCAAAACTGTCATCAGAGATCCTGGTACATCTTCACCACTCCAGGATTTACTACCAAGGGAGATGTATGAAACTCCCTCTGGACCTCCTCCTGCAATGCCACAGGTATAACCATGCTTCCTTTGAAAAGAAGTATGTGCTCCCCACCTTGAGAATATCCATCAGGAGCATGTTCTATGGATAACTAAGCACATAAATCCTCACAGTAGACATACCCAAGTTGTTCCTCCCCAACTCATTATAAGAGTGGAGGAGTGACAACCATCAAATGAAGGTAAGTTTCATCCTCTTTGTCCACGAAGGATAACTGCAACGTGGCTAAATGATCTTTCGCCTCAGACAACAACTGTGAGCTCGAACTTCTACTAAGAGAATCCACCACCTTGTTCCCCTTCCCAAGAGTATAGATGATCTCAAAATAATAGTCTTGGAGGAACTCTAGCCAATGCCTTTGTCTCAGATTCAAATCCTTCTACGAGAAGATGTACTTGTGGCTTTTTTGGTCAGAGTAGATGATGAACCGCTGGCCCATAAGGTAGTGTCTCTACATATTCAATGTGAAGACTACCACTGCCAACTCAAGATCATGGGTTGCATAGTTCTTCTTATGTGGATTAAGCTGGCATGAACCATAATCAATCACTACTTGTCTCTGCATCAAGACGCAGCCAAGGCCGATCCCCGATGCGTCGCAGAAAACCATGTACTCGACACCCTCCTCCAGTAATCTCAAGATCGGGGTGCTCGTCAAACTCTTCCTCAACTGCTCGAAATCCTGTTGGCACATCTCCGTCCACATAAAGGGTTTCCCCTTCCTGGTCAAGGCTATCATCGGTGCTGATATTTGGGAGAAATCATGAATGAATCTCCGGTAATATCCTACCAACCCAAGGAAGCTATGCACCTCCATCATTCTCTGAGGTGGCTCCCATGCTAACACTACCTCTACCTTGGCTGGGTCCAAAAATAATCCATCTGCTAAAATGAAATGTCCCAGAAAGTGGACCTCCTGAATCTAGAACTGGCACTTCGAGAGTTTCCCATAAAGCTGGTGCTCTCGGAGTACGTCTAAAACCATCCGCAGGTGTCTCGCGTGCTCCTCCTCTGATGTTGAGTACACAAGGATGTCGTCGTTGAAGACCACTAAGAACTAGTCTAAGTACAACTAGAAGATCTGGTTCATCTATCGCATGAACACTGCAGGGGAATTTTTCATGCCAAAAGGCATCAACAAGTACTCATAGTGACCATAGCAGCATATAAAAGCCATCTTTGGAATATTCTCATCCCGTACTCGTAACTGGTGGTAAACTGATCAAAGGTCAACCATCAAGAGCCACTATGCCCCTCTTAGCTGATAAATGAGGTCGTAGATCCTAGGTAGTGGATAGTTATTCTTCACCGTTACCTAGTTCCGGTGCCGGTAATCCACACACAACCTTAAACTCCCATATGCCTTCTTGGAAAATAAAACTAGGGCCACCTAGGGTGAAACGCTAGGTCTCACGAAACCCTTACTTTGCAAATCCTCCAACTGCACACTCAGCTTGTGAAGATCTGCGGGAGACATTCGATATGATGATGAAGAAATCAGTGTCGTCCCGGGGTGTAAGTCGATGCAGAAGTCGATTTTCTGACGGGGAGGTAGTCCTGAAACATCTTCAAGAAAGACGTCTTCATACTCCACCACTACTGCTGGGAACTAGAAGCTCACAACATCTACCGCCTCGAGGTTAAGGCTATCCAACTAATGAGTGATTGGATGCACCCTCCTATGCATGAGCCCATTCTGTGATGCCTGGGTCTCCCTTTCATCAACAAAGGAAAACCTCATCCCATCACTACAGACACATCACACTCTTCACCTAAAAAAGTAAATCTGGGCATAGACCAAGGATAACCAATCCATACCGAGAATGACATCGTAAGGCCTCGACGTTACCACCAAGAGGTTCCAACTGAAAATATCGCCTTCAAGGGTAAGATCACACTATCTACAAAGGTGTGATCATCATGTCTCCTCCCGTAGGTGTCTCCAAGTGTAAGGATCGAGTCAATGACTCTACCGGAATCTCAAGGTTTCGCACAAGAAATGTGGAGAGGAAGGAATGACTGACACCTATGTCTATAAGTACGACATCTAAGGTAGATAAGACACAGATCGTACCTTGGATCATCCCTAGAGTCCTTGGGTCATATGCCTTGACTACATGTAGTTGTCCCCACCCCTGTCCCCCAACTCCCTGAGCCCGATGCAGACCTCCAGGGCGTGGTGGTGGAAGTAAATCGAAGCATCTTCCACCACCTATAGCTCTCCCTGATCCTCTTCCACATCCGCCGCTTGGTGGGTCTATCTGCTCCACTCTCTGCCTATGCCTCGGTGGTCCATCCACCATCTCCCTGTCAGCAGCTCGATGGGTCGGACAATCTCTAGCGAGATGTCCCCTACCATCGCACGAGTCGCATCGCCACTCCCTAGGCTGACTAGATCTAGTTTGAGAGCCATGGACTACCAAACACTGGTTCTGGATCCTCCTATGACATCTCCCATGTCTTGATCCCTATGCCTGACATCAGCTCCCTACTTATGAGGTCTCTTCACCTGCCAGCCTACTGCTGACTGTCATCGGCTGTCTATGCTTCGTCAAGAAGCTCTCGATCACCAAGGCCCGCTCGAGCACTCCAACATAAGTTTGAGTGCAAATAGGCACGATACTAGCTCAGATGTCCCGTCGTAGACCTTTCTCGAAGGTCCGAGATTTGCAGTACTGATCCCTGACCATATCCATCGAGTACCTAGCGAGGTTGGTGAACCTCAATGAATAGTCAACTATAGTCAAACTACCCTACTGGATCTGAAGAAGCTCCTAGATGCACACTACTCTTAGCATAACTGGATAGAACTCCTCCCTAAAGAGCCGCTCAAACTTTGTCCATGAAAGAGTCTCCTCGTCATGAGCCTGTGTGGTTAGACTCCACCATCGTCCCGCCGAACCCTAAAGAAGGATCTCTCCTAGGATCACCATCTGGTCTGATGGTGTATCATTGGACAAAAAACTATGGTCACCGCCTCAAGATAATCCTCAGATGCCTAAGGGTCAGACTTGCCTTAGAACTTGAAGGGTCTCTATCTCTGGAACTCATGGAGCACGCTCAGCCTGCGCCCCTCTTCGGTCGATACTGCTAGTTCCACGAGCTACTCCACTGGTGGCGGTATAGTAGGTGCACCACCTGGAGGAAACACTTGGGGAACTGGTCCCTGTATCTAAGCCTCGTTACTAAGGGGGTCATCCTCATGATCATGCTGCTAAATCCTAGCAGGTATGCATCGCGGAGGAATCCTGTAAGGAACAAGATGTACCGTGGTCAAAGAGTATATCTGGATAGCTGACACAAAGGACATGGAAAACACAACCCATTCCTATATGATGCATGTACCAATCTCTTATTTCCCCCGCAACTAGTGTTTTCATGTACCGAGTCAAAAATCAGGTTATCAGAGTCCTGGTGTATGGATACGTCGGCCGCTCGCACCAACATTGGAGTCGTTGGCTTGAAAGCCGAGCCCGAAACACTTAACACAGTTGCCCCAAACCAAACTCACAGACTCATGGATCTAAGGTAGAACCGACTACCTCTGATACCACTCTATCACGACCTGACTCAGTGGGGTCCACGCTACAACTCCCCAAGCCCGACTCCAATAGGCTAGGGGCTGGTGACTAGTAATGAGTAGGCATATTACTAACATGGGAGGCATTGCCTAAGTACATTTACACATACACACACATATCTCTAAGCCCGCAAATGATGAAATGTAAAAGAACTACTAAGGAATATAATTCATGCATACAACTAAAACCAACCAACAGAGTATAATATAAAGTAAAGTACTGAAAGTAAACTGGGCCAGAATACAAGCCCACAAAAAATTAGAGTCTGAAAAATAAAGAGTCCAACTTGTGAACACAAAGAGGTACCGAGACTCCTGATCATAGACATAGGAACACCTCAGTCTGTAGGTAACTCATAAAGCTCGGTCCTATCCTGGTTCACCCTGGACTCTATCAAAAGGATGCTCGTCTGCACAAGACACGACACATGTGGGCAAAGCCCATGCAAGGGTGAGTGTAACAATACTCAGTAGAGGACCCCAAAAACAATAAATCAATACACAAAGGAAAGGTACAATCATCTCTACACAATATATGTCTTCTGTGTTGAAATAGTGGGTTCCCTAGACCCAACTATGTAGTAATTTTGATTACTGTATCATGTGTACAGTTAGATATGCGTGATGATATCTTACCATTATAGTGCAGGCTTTTCTGTGTCCACTATAATAATGGTAATGTTCAAAGGGTAATTGTCGTTTCCAGAGGTTGTAGAAAATCCCAGGCTATAATGAGATCCTCGAGATACAATGACATTGATCTTAAATATATGTTCTATAGTATAGATACATCTTACTGACTGGGCACCGTAGATGTCTGACTATCAGGTGCTGGGGGATCATAAGCATTGAGACTTCTTCTCATGAAGTTCTCACTTGGTGATCTCTAGTAGTGAGATCATGAGGACAAAATCTCCAGTAGGAACACCGCATGTTTTGGGTGTCATTGGTTGTTCCTATCTACGGACATGTGTATTGGTCTCCTAACTTGAGACCATTACCAATGTATATCATTTAAATTACGCACTTTTATGCAAGGCCAAAACCATGAAAGTAATGTCGCGACGAGGTAGTTTGTGTTGGGTGCGTCGTTGGTGGTATGACGTTGGTTGAATGGTTAAGAAATAATTTGTTGCTTCCATGTTTAGGAAGTTGTATATCTTAGGCCTGGTCGATCAGGATTGTGCCGCCTTCATAAGTATTTGGCCAAAGCAGTAAAAAGTAGAATCCATCTGTATAGATCAAAAAATAATAAATCAAGATAAGGACGATGACACAAGAGTGGGTCCTGCTTTATGAGATATTTAATGACAAAGAGATTATAGTACACAGTCAGTTTTTGTAAGTTGGTAGTCGTTGCAATGACTATCCTTATCTCATTAGGGGCCATGACGGGTTGCTAGACCCCGCTCTTAGTCTGTGGATTTTATTCACTACTATTGAGATAAGGGCCTAGAGGTTCACACACAATAGCGTGTTCAAGAATCCGCTCTATTTAGTTGAATAGGTATATAGACATAGTGGGCCCCGCCACGGGGTCCGAGCATTGTCCAAGTTGTCGATCACCAAAAGAATTAAATAAATTCATTAATATTCATGTTATGAATATCTGGGATTGAATTTATTTAATGTATATACAAGTTTAGTAAATATGAGAAAATATTAATCGAACGAATATTATTTTAACATTCAAGGTTCATTTAATATTAAGCGGGCCAGCGAGTCGAGTTAAATGGCTCAGATTTTATCATGTAATATATTATATATATTACAAGTATGTGATAAAATAAATAAATAATATTGATGCAGTTTTAAGTCGTTATAGTTATTTATTTAGTGGACGTGGAATTAACGGGGGCCGGGGAACCCAACCGGGTAATTTCCATGATCCACTATAAATAGAGGAGAGAGGCTCAAGCACAAAAACTATTCATGTCAATTTGGCCAGAGCCTCTCTCTCTTCCTACTCTCTAGAGAGAAAAGCTCTCAATCTGAGATCAGATCGAGTTTCTCCTCACGCATCGCAAGATCAACAATGCGGTGATCGTCAAAACGTTGAATATATCATCGGATCGCCGCGCTAGCACCCAGAGTTTGAAGATCGACGTTCCTTCGGATTTCTGAAGCATGTGTGGACGATCTAGAGGAATCCTGCTATGGATCCTTCGTGCAACGATCGCCAGCGACAAGTTGTGGTTGACAATGGCTACAGATATGAAATGGGTATGTTTTAATTTTATTTTTGTGCTCTTAACAATCTACGTGAGATCCTCAGACCTCTCTAGGGCTCAGATCATCAGCGACGACAAGTTCCTTCATCTCGCCGATGAAAATTTTAAAATCCTCAGCCCACAGGCTTCCGCTGCGCACCCATGAAACCTAACAGTGGTATCAGAGGGAGTCGCATAGATTTTCTGAGCAAAATAAAATTAATTTGCATAAAATTAATTAGAGGGTTTAAAAACGGTCAAAACAGATCGAACCGCATTTCAATCCGATTCCGAACGACCAAGATATGGTCATTCAAAATTTCTAGAATGGATCATGTTCATGTTTTTTACCCGGGTTTTAGATTTTGTTGATTAATTCCGTTTATCGGAAATAATTCAAGGTTTTTAAGAAATTATAATTATTATAATTATAATTATTATCATTATAATTATTATAATTATAATTATATATATAATAATATTATTATAATTTTTATTATTATTATATCTAAAGGCTAAAATAGCCTTTAGAAAGTTTTATAAAAAATATATATATATAAAGGAAGACCCCAAAGGGGGTCTTCCCATGTGGAGACCCAAAAGCAAGACCCAAGGGGGTCTTGCTGCAACTTGAAAAAAAAGGGAAGGGTGCTACCGCGTGGAAAGAAAAAGGGAAAAAAAGGAGGAACAACAGGGGTCCGGCGGACACCTGTCTTCCGCACGGCGCATGCAGCGCCGCACTGCTTCTCTTCCTCCATGCACGCATAACTGCAGCACCAGGACACCCCACCGACGGCCGCACCCTTCCGCCTTCGCAGCTCCCGGCAGATCCGACCTGCCTCTTCCCTCACGCACCGCTTGCGCCAGCTCCGGCCGCCAACCTGCTTCCTCCCTCACACACCGCCTGCGCGCCCAGCCGAACCCCCTGAGCAGGTCATGTCTCACCTCCATACCGACCGCTCCTCAGGCCAGCGCCGACGCTCGCCCAGGTGCTCCTCTGCATGCCAGCCTCCCTCGACCTGCGTCTACCCTGTGCGCTCAGCCGGCCGCCCCACTCGGGCAGAACCAGGTGCGGCGCATGCAGCTCCGCGGAGTAGGATGACGGGAACCGCCCAGCCCGGCCACTGCCGCTGTCCACACCCCGGGCACCTGCTCCTCCTCCGGCAGACCCGCACAACACACCCACGCTGCGACCTAGCCTCCATGAGCAGACCACGATCTTTTCCCGACCGCGCGCTGCAAGTCGGACCACCCCGCGCATCCGGTTCCCTAGTGCGCATCTCCCGTGCACTACTGAGTGAGGTGTCGCCTCCAGCATTGGTAGACCACGCAACACACTATTCCCCAGCAGCAGGTACCTGGTTCAACATGACCCGACATGTGACCGGGCGGGTCTGCTCAGCCAGGATCGGGCATGAGTGGGCCTGCCCATCCCAGAATGCCCTTGCATGGGCCCGAGTTAATTAATTAATATAATTAATTAATTTAATTTAATTAAATTAATTAATATGTTAATTATTGTTTAAAATAATTTTTAATACCCGAGGATTAAAATTAATTTAATTTTTGAAATCAAATTAATTAATTAATTAATTTAATTTTAAGTATTAAAATCAAATTAATTAGATGACCGATAATTAATTAAATTATTTTAATTTATTAATTCATTTAATTTAATTAAATTAAATAACCCTCGTACTTGCTTTAATGCATTTTAATTTTTATCGCGCTGTAGTTACCAATCTACTGGTCTTGAGTACCGACCCTAGAATGTCTGATTTTAATTATTTATTTAATTAATTATTTAAACTGCGTGTGATGTGTGTAATTAATTAAATGACAGTATGCGCATCGTCTTAATTTTTTTGTTAAAATGTATAAGGACCTGCGTGTCTAATTGATTTGATGTAAATTTATACCCAAGTTCCCCTCACCTGTGCGCGAGTATATTTGTACTTCGGATGAAGACGACAAGCGACGTCGACCCCACCAAGATGAGGCAGAGCACATTGATCAAGATGATGCAAGATGACACGTGGACCATGCTAAGATGAGGCGGTACTCCAAGACGTGACGTGGACTCCGCCAAGACGAGGCGATGCTCCAAATGAGAAGCAGACATTCAGCATGGGTTTAGATGCATCTAGTGTCAAGTTTTGACACAGGTATGATGCCCCTTAGGTCGTTTAGATGCTCAAGACCAGTCGGGTAGTAGTTTTACTTTATGCATTTATTTATTATTTTATGAATTTTAGAACAGTGGGAAAATACATAAAATGATAAATAATAAAATGCATAAAGAAGTGATGTTTTATTTCTATTGATGTTAAGTTGTGAGTGCGACAACGTAGATGAACAATATTAATAGAAATGGATTACATTCATTGAGAGAAAACCAATAAAACCCTTAAATAAAATATTAAGTCACAAACAGCCTTCCATCATTCAAGTTTGAACAAAACCGGGTGTTCGAGGTGCCGGTTCATGCCTCAGCTGAGGGTGCCTCTTACTACTAGGGAGTTTTTATTTGTGTGGTGGGTTGACTTAGAAAAAATTGCAGCAAAGATATAGCCTTAGCTAGTTTGTTGTAATTTTATAGGCAAGTGTTGAGTAAATCAGTAAATGATTTTTGAAGCTGGGACTTCACTCAACAGATCAAGGAACCGCAAGCTAATGCGGTTGGCTAGTCAAAAGCCTACCTTGGACCCTCCGAGTAATGGTGTAGCCCTAGCTTGTAGAATATGAGGGAGGTTCCAGGATCCTTGCCACTAGAATACTCAAGAGTATTCCGATTCTAGTACAGAGGGTTCCTAGAATTTGAAAAAATTAGTGGGAGACATTTAATGATTAAATAATCAGTAATGTCAGATTAGGTAATCACATAAAAGTACAATCTGTTAAAGTATATTTGTAGATAATGGCAAGCAATACCACAATAAAACTGTGATAAATATTAGACAAAGTTAATGTCTAAACTAAGCATGAATTTCCTAAATGTAGTATAGGCACTTGTGCACATTACTACTACAATGGAAATTCAAGGTGCTTATGTCCCAACATGTTAAGCCAACTCAGGAAGCAAGGGTGTAAAACTGCTTTCAGGAGAATCATGAATAAAGAATATGATGGTTCTTTCATAATGTTATCATGAAATTCTGATGTTAGTTGTGGTCGCTATATCAATACTTGGATGATGATCACATGTAGTCTCATCTCCAAGATCCTTTCAAGGAGAAAGAGAAGCAAGATTTGAATGTGATGGTTGCACTCGGTAAGTGTAAAGTGAAAGATGGTTCACAATCTTTCATTCTTATACCTTTTACACCCAATTACTCTAGTTTCATTTAAAGGTACAAACGAACATCATAGAGTAAGTACTTCATTACCGTTAAGGTAATATTCTCTAAGTAATAAGAATATTGGAGATAACGCCATCTTTTATTCTTATGGTGAATACATTGAATGACAAAGCGAAAAGTCTTATGTAAAGTAACTCCATAGACACCTTTTTCATGTACTTCAAAGAAAAATGGTTAGTTATTTAACAAGAGGTTATTTTCATCACATAATGAAATGAATTCATGGAAGTTTAAAAAAAACTAAAATACAAGAAGCAAGTACTCTCTTCTCGTTCAGTTTATATTCATAAAATATATTAATGTTTCTAACATAATTCTTGGGTATTGAATATAATATGCCAATAACATATGTGTATTTAAATAAAGTAACCAAGAAAGTAGAGAAACATTACTATAAGTAAAGTGTCTTCTCCAAGCAGCTGAGAAACGGTGATTCCTAAGTCAGCGGTGAGAAACACATAACTTCTAATTGCCAAGTGATTGATTCAAATTGAACAAGTTGTGGAGTATAATTAAAAACATTTATCTCATGTGCCCATTTGGACATGATGAGACATTATTCCATGTTTTGGAATGAATTTTGTTTGTGGTAACATAATCAACAAATAAGTTCACTGCTATTTGAATCAATGGAAATACATGATGAATATAAAATGTAAGACCGAACCAGTTGTGGAAATGTGATTCTTTGTCAAGTAAAAATAAAAGTGGATATCATAAATATATCAAGTATGGTATTTAGGCTCAGCACAGTTAAACACCTATGGTATAATTGACATCTTTAGTTTAGACAAAGAAACCTTTAGAAATAAAGGTATGCCATGAAGCTTCTGAGGTTAGTTCAACACGAGAGTGTGAACTGTTCCAAAGAAAGCTAGAGGTAAAGATACTTCATAATATTCCTTTAAGTCATTAAGGAATGTACCAATGAAGTATAAGTTTGGTCAAAAGATATGAGTTTCTTAAGATCGACAGGCCGAAGGATATCTTGACCAAGCAATCATCGATCATGATAATGTAGCGTCGGGTAATTCCTAAACGCATGTTACCTTATCTACATCACCGTGTTGACATTCATAAAGAGGATCGATGATAAAGTCTTACATATTAACATTGTTCAAAAAACATGTAGCATGGAGCAATTCCTAAACGCATATGTTATACATCAAAGTTATGATGTAAGTTGTATCAATGTTACAACCTGTAGAAACTTCAATTATATTTCTTGATGTGCTTTTCAAATAAAGGCTTAAACCCATAACCAATATGCCAACTAAAATGACAAATGGATATCATATGAGTCATAGTATGATGGAAAACCAATTATGTTATAGGATGTGTTTAGATGCAAAGAGTTTGTTAGGATTTAATCAAACATGCATCAAGTTAAACACATTGTGCATCTAAGGTAATTATCCAAACAGTTGCTTAAGATATTACCCAAATCCCTAAGATAGAAAATATGTAGTCAAGTACTAGAATTAATTTCTATACAAGGGTGAAAATCTCTATTAGAGATAGTGGGAGCTGAATTGACTTGGACTTAGTCAATTATCGAGATGCACAAATGGTTGGCATAGTGAACAAGTTCTACAAGTACATGTGGAATAGGAATGTTTCGGAGACACATACTGTATAGGAAGTATGAAACCATGGTGATGGTTTTATATTCACTACAGTCAGTGATATATTATTCATTGAGAATAATAAATCCTACAAGTAATCAGTATAAGGCAACAAGCTAAGATTGACAAGATCAAATAAAATTCAATAATGGATTCCATGTATCAAATTGAATAGGGGCTTATGAATTGAATACTGCAGTGGGTATTAAAATTAAATGATACATGGATGGTACAATTATAGTACCAATAAGGTTAGATTGGTTATACCAAGTTGGTACGCCTAAATCTATTAGAATTTTACTTGTTATAGTTGAACTTATATGATCATTTTATTGGTCATTGGATGTCAAGATCATCTTTCATGGAAGGTGTCTATAAAACGCAACCAGAAAGAGATGTTGACATCAAATGATTCCAATAGAGGTTATAAGTTACTGAAATCCAGTTCTGGAATAAAGTAACCAACAAGATCTTAGAGAATTCATTATAAATGAATCTTTACATTGTGTCTACCAAAGGTTAGTGGGAGTGCCAATGTTTTCCAAATGAAATATGTTCGGTAACATATAGAAAACAGATTTTGATCTTACAATTAGATAAGATCCGGTTAAAAGCAATTATACAATGATTGAATTCAAGTAACAACCTAAGTTCTAGGGAACATGATCCATTGAGTTAGATCCAAAGGTTTCTTGGTCCTAGTCAATCGTACATATAGTGACATTGTATTAAAAAAATACAAGTTGGAACAATTCAAGTTCAGAATTGTTGCCTATGTCACATGGATTAATCTCTCTAGGTTAACATGTTCGGAGCATGTGTAGAGATTAAATTTTTGAATTGATACCATATACTTTAGTGATGGATCAATCACATATGCCATAATATGTACAATAATTGATACTACCAGGATATAATTTATTATAGGAAGATATCAATTATTTCCAAGAGCACTGCAAGTGATGCAGTCCGAACTATCATCTTGTACTCCAACAAGTATAAATGATATGTACCACGAATAAGGAGAGGAAGGTATAATAGTTATGGTGGGATACATACTAGTAATCCTTAGATAAATTTGATCTAGTATCGCAGTTAGGAAAAGGAGATGAGCGATTCAAGCTCATAAAATCTTGTGGTAGCCATACCTACAAATACCGAGTACGTTTCAGCTTCTAAGGCAGCTAAGAAGCAGTTATAAATCGCAGAAATTTGTTCCAGTTCTTGGATTCTTTCATAGTGAGAAAAGTATTATCATAATGAGAATTATGATATTCTTACTAGCCAAGTTGTCAAGTTATGAAAAATGGAGAAAAGTAATATACTCAGAGATACCTTATCTTGAGAAGTTTTACTCAAGTTGTTTAGGACGCATATAGCAGATATTCCACACGGTGAAAACGTGGCAGGCCCAGCAGTTAAAGCCATTACTCAGGAGAAGCATGGTATTTATCATGCGAGTAGCTAACAAGTTTAGTTAGCAAGTTGGATCTAGTGCAAGTGGGAGTGTTGAAATAGTGGGTGCCCTAGACCCAACTATATAGTACTTTTGATTACTCTATCATGTGTACAGTTAGATATGCATGATGATATCTTACCATTATAGTGCAGACTTTTCTATGTCCACTATAATAATGTTAATGTCCAAAGGTTAATTGTCATGTCAAGAGGTTGTATCAGATCCCAGGATATAATGAGAACCTCGAGATACAATAAAATTGATCTTAAATATATGTTCTATAGTCTAGAAACATCTTACTGACCAGGCACAGTAGATGTCTAACTATCAGGTGCTGGGGGCTCATAAGCATTGAGACTTCTTCTCATGAAGTTCACACTTGGTGATATATAATAGTGAGATCATAAGGACAGACCCACCAATAGGAACACCACATATTTTGGGTGTCATTGGTTGTTCCTATATACAAACATGTGTATTGGTCTCCTGACTTGAGACCATTACCAATGTATATAATTTAAATTACGTACTTTAATGCAAGGTGAAAACCATGGCAGTAATGTCGTGGTGAGGTAGTTTGTGTTGGGTGCGTCGTTGGTGGTATGACGTTGGTTGAATGGTCAAGAAAGAATTTTTCGCTTCCAAGTTTAGGAAGTTGTATATCTCAGCCTTGGTTGATCAGGATGGTGCCGCCTTCATAAGTCTTTGGACAAAGCAGTAGAAAGGCGAATCCATCTGGATAGATCAACAAATAATAAAGCAAGATAAGGACGATGACACAAGAGTGCGTCCTGCTTTATGAGATATTTAATGACAAAGAGATTATAGTACACAGTTAGTGTTCGTAGGTTGGTAGTCGTTGCAATGAATATTCTTATCTCTTTAGGGGCCATGACGGGTTGCTATAAATCACTCTTGGTCTGTGGATTTTATTCAATACTATTGAGATAAGGGCCTAGAGGGTCACAGACAATAGCATGTTCAAGAATCCGCCCTATTCAGTTGAATAGGTATATGGACATAGTGGGCCCCGCCACGGGGTCCGAGCGTTGTCCAAGTTGTCGATCACCAAAAGAATTAAATAAATTCATTAATATTCATGTTATGAATATTTGGGATTGAATTTATTTAATGTATTTACAAGTTCAGTAAATACGAGAAAATATTAATCGAACGAATATTATTTTAATTTTCACGGTTCATTTAATATTAAGCGGGACAGTGAGTCGAGTTAAACGCCTCAGATTTTATCACGTAATATATTATATATATTACAAGTATGTGATAAAATAAATAAATAATATTAATGCAGTTTTAATTCATCATAGTTATTTATTTAGTGGACGTGGAATTAACGGGGGCCAGGGAACCCAACATGGTGATTTCAATGATCCGCTATAAATAGAGGAGAGGGGCTCAAGCACAAAAACTATTCATGTCAATTTGGGCATAGCCTCTCTCTCCTTCCACTCTCTAGAGAGAGAAGATCTCGATCCAATCTCAGATCGGGTTTCTCCTCACTCATTGCAATATCGACGATGCGGTGATCATCGGAACGTCGAATATATCGTCGGATCACCGTGCTAGCACCCAGAGTTTTAAGATCGACGTTCCTGCGGATTTCTAAAGCGTGTGTGGATGATCTAGAGGGATCCTGCTATGAATCCTTCATGAAACGATCACTGGAAACAAGTTGTGGTCGACAATGGCTACAAATATGAAACGAGTATGTTTTCATTTTATTTTTGTGCTCTTAACAATCTACGAGAGATCCTCGAACCTCTCAGGGGCTCGGATCGTCGGCGACGACAAGTTCCGTCGTCTCGCCGACGAAAATTTTAAAATACCTGGCCCACCGGCTTCCACTATGTGCCTAGGAAACCTAACATACTAAACATATAATAGGTGAACACAACCCAGATATACTCAAAACCCATACCTGCAATCAAAAGACAAGTCACGCAACCGCATACCCCCACTAGGGATTCAGTTCGATGATTTCGCAAAGCACTCTTTCGGGAGAAATCACTCCACGAGTCTGATAGTTCTGATGACATACGTCCGAGAAGTACTATCTGTTGGGAAAAGTCATAAGAGATAGATACACTCATTCTGGGAGAACACACTCCTGAATGGGGAAAGATCTCGATACACAGATGAGGATCACTGCCAGGGCCTTGGTGGATATCGCGACTCATCCAGATTCACCTACTAGGTAGAGGATCGGTGCCCTGTGGAAGTAGTCGCATTGATTCATGACTCTACCTAAGGTCAAGAATGGATAGAGGATCTCGCTCTGGGCCTCTTGGAGGGATACTTGACTCTATCATGGAAAGTCCGGTTGAAGATATCATACTCCTATAGAAGGAAATGATACCTAATCTTCAGGGGAATGAGAAAAAGGGGCACTGACCCAAACAAAACATGTCCATGATATGTTGGACAAGAAGATCAAGCCATGTACTAAAAAGTACATGGCGTGTAGGTCTATCAAACACCGTGTCTTTTGACCCTGAGTACTGCCCGTGTACAATGACACATTTCATAAGGATTGTTGTGTAGAAAACTTAGTACATGACGTGTAGTAAAGATCACACACCATTTCCGAGTAAGTGGGGTCATCTCTGTGTACGCAGCCATGTGCCCGTACACGGCTTTATCTCGTGTGCACCATCATGTGTAACGGGTACACGAGGTTACCCGTGTAGCCAGCCTGGTCTGGCCGTGTGGTAGAGTACATGACCATTTACTCCATCACGTGTCCGTTTATTGCCTAGGATATACACTGAGCCCCACGTGAGGACCCACACGCCGTGTTCTTTGGGGAACACAGCGTGTATTCTGGAATTTTTCAAAATCATGAACCTCCGCCGTCGCACCTCCCATGCTATCTCGTTCTTCAATCCGACCATATAATCACCATGAAACTCAAGGTTTTAAGTCACCCCGACACCATGAAGAATATTCCATTGGTTTCATAAATCCGATCGGCTCCGAAAACGCGCATCGATCTACCCGCACAAAGAACTTTCAAAGAACGAACTTTCCCGATCCGGTCTGATTAGTCGTCCACTATCGTCGTCGCACCTACAATAGGTCGTTGCGATGTCGGATCTTTAATTTGGGATTGTTGCATTATAGAAAGGATGCGAAATGATCCATTGTTCGTTGCTCCATGAAGAACATGAAGAACACAAGTAAAAAAGGGAAAGAAATCAAAAAAAAAAGAGGAACGAACCTCCGCCGTCATTCATCACGATGTTGATTCGCTCTCATTAGTAGGATCAAACAGAGCAAAATCAAACAATAAACAAACAACTATCATATCAATTCCCTGAAAGAAATGAAAAATAACACTCTCCTGTGAGAACGAACAATCCTCAGATCAACATGTTCGTTGGTTGATCTATTTTCATTGTTAAATCCAAAAATGGGTAAAGAGGAATATAAATAACAACCCCTACCTCAATCCGGTTGAAGAACGATCGCCACGTCGCATTCGTTGGTGAGGTTCGTCAGATCCGAGATGCGTCGTCGTCGTCCGCCAACGGTTTCACCTCCGATACTTCAAGAGGATCTCTTTCAATTCGCACGTTTATAAGGCTAACCCTACAAACTTTCCATATGAAGGTATTTAATAGGTAAGAATTAGGTCGCTTCAAAAAAAGAAAACTTTTGAATAAAATAAATTATTATTTTATTTTATTTTCATTAAACGTCCAAAAACTAACTCTTGCAGATGACTCTTGCCAATCGATGTTAGGCCTCGTCTAAGATAAAGTCATTATTAAGAACACAACAGTGCCCTTAAATTTCTAATCATGGCACTCGTTTAAAAGTTATTCCACTTTTAAAAGAAAACATTTTATGCGTGCTGTTGAAAATTTTAATTTATTTCAAACATTTATTTCGGGCACTCCAGGCCTCAGAATCGCATTCCGTTGAAAGGTCTGGTCTCAAAATAATTCCATATAATGTTTAAAAATAATACACAGAAAATCTAAGACATTACATTAGACCACCGTTCACCCATTAGATCATGGATTATCTTGATAAAAGGGGGCACCAGGTCATCATCCTAGTTAGGCAGAACCCTCAGGGGGAATTGCAATCTTGGATTCTCTTGATAACAAGGATACCTATTGAGAATATATTAGAGAAATATCTCTCAGTTTGATGGTGGATTTATTCTCTATCCCATGAGCTAGTCTAGATAGAGAATCCCCCTAGATTAAGCCCCTAGCCTTTCTTATAGGATGTCATATCCCCCTACCTTCCATATCCCCTCCCTCAACCATCAATGGGCATGGATTAGATTCATCATGGACAACATCAATGTTTATTCCCCGTTCAAAACCAATTTCATTCTCCCATGAAATTCACTTGATCCTGCCTTATCTCTTATTTCTCACACTAAAAAAAACTCATGCAGGATTAAAGATATGAGTTGATTACCAATTATCACAATTCAATATTTCATCTCGGTACTCCTTCTCGGGTGTAAACCCCAACACATATTTTATATTGAGCCTCCTTTTTAGGTATAATCCCAAAACATATTTTTTACCTCTCAATGAAATATATTCCTCTGGAGAAATTCCTTCAAAGGGGAACATTCTTAATGAAGAATATTAGGGAAGCCTCATATGTATAAGACCCACTCAATCCTTAGTTTTCACACCTCGTACAATACAAATTTCCTCAACATAAAATCTATGTGGACTCTGATTCCTATATTTATGGGATACATAGGATGCCTCTCCAAGGATGGATCCCCACATACAACATTAAAATGTACCACATCCCTATAAAATGATTTTAAACTGCATAGACAATCTCCTAGTCGCATGACATAAAACTTCACAACAACATCCTTACTAAATGACGCTAAACAGTATGGTTTGGTCTTGTAACATGACCTTAAACTATGTCATTTAAACTATATGGGATTTGATTATTGTTCCAATGTGATATGTTGGATACCTGTTTTCGGTTCAAACCCAACATCATCAATCTCATATCAACCTCCACTAAGTCCAAATTCCCTATGGATTATCCCTTCATCAGTCCATACTTATAATAAAACCATTCCCTACTAGTAGGGTCATATTCCCTCCAAGCCTCATCAAATTATTTTCATCAGGCCATATTCCTTGAGCGACCTATCTTTAAGGGGAAATATTCCTTATGAGACCAACCCATCATCATTAGGAAAAATTACCTTTAAGGTTAAATAGAAAGGGTTTCTCAAGCCTAAGTTACACACCTCCCATTGATAGGAATATTTCACTTAGTTATGCTTACCGCATGGTGTTAAACTATATGTATCGGTCCTTATAACACAACATTAAAAGGTACGACATGTCCTGTATAGTGGAACTAAACTATGTGGCTTCTGATTCCTTTCAAAAGGATACCTAGGAATCCCCTTTATGGGTCTGATCCTTATGACACAAATATCCACCACCTTAATAGCCAGTAATAATATTTTGAGCACCTAGTTATGTGGCTTTAAAACATAGTGACTTCCAGACCAACATCACTAAGTAATAATAAGTAAAAAGATGGAGAACCACTGATACATATAGATATTCATGTTGATGGGAAACCCCTAATATGTGTGTATGTTCACATTGGAATATTCTAATAACTGATTTCTAGAGTTAGGGTAACCATTCTCATAGTGGTATTTGGTAAAAATTCATGAACATGACATAAATCTATAAGAGAGTACCAAAGTAGGAAATAATTCTCCCCAATAGGATGTGATGAGCCTAAACATTAATCCTATTGACCAATAGGAGTTTATAAGTGTTATTAGTAAGAAATCCCAATGACTACCTACATTTGGAAAGCATAACCATAAGTTGTTATAGATGTGGGAGTCGTTGGGTTTTTCTAATTCTATGAATAAAACCTATCGAAAATTATATAAGATAGGTTTAGTGACCTAACATGAATATTATGAATCCATTATAATCCCCTCACAAACCAAGAATCAGGACACCTTATCTTCATTAAAAATAAATATGTTTAACCTGATGTGAATATTTTAATTATTAAAATCAATCAAGTTTCCTAGACATCGATCCATTTTGTTTCATGTATTCTACACAAACAAAAATAGTGAACCCAATGTGAATATTTTAATAATAAAAAGTAGTCAAGTTTCCCATAAATTGTTCCATTTTGTTTGAAATATTGTATGCAAACAAAAATGGTGAAACCAACATTAAGTTTTCAACAAAAAAGAAAAAAACAACCGAGTTTCCTAAACATAGTTAGTAAACCATGATTTATTACTTGTGATGATACACTGATCATTATTATTGTTTTTTTGTTTTTGTGAGTGAAGGTACCCTTATCAAGAGATATCTTTGATCCATAGAGATGAAATCATATTTAAGAAAGCATTCAGGTGCTTCAAATGCCACGAGAGCCACAAATTCATCAAGTTAAAGGACAATGTTTCCTATTTAGCATCTCCAACACCAAGTGGAAAATGCATCGATGAGGGAGTACCATCAGTATGGTACCATAAAAGACTTGGATTTTTCATGTAAGGGTCTCGAGGTACTAAAACTTGAAATCCCATACCATATGAGGAAGGTTGAAACAAATCCAGTGAAACCTATCACCACCACCAACCACATCAGGAGTTTATCTTTAGGGTGTGACAAATAGAACCTTACTTATCTTAATAAAGTGAATCAAGAAGCCAACCATGACTTCACTCTAGTTCAGGAGTTACCTAGGAGTTATCCTATCAACTTCCACTTCTATAATCATGCAACCATATTCCCTTAGCCACCTTCTAAGGGAATCACCTAAAAAATCCCTACTCCAACCATTTAGACCCTAGCATCTAAGAAATCTCTCCAGGTGTGTCAAGATTCAGACCACAGAGAGAAGAATCATATCCATACTTATTCTAAAGAATCCTACTTGTATACTATGATGAAAACTAGTGAGCATGCTTATATTCCAATTCACACATAGAATGTATACTGATATATTCTAGAAGTAAGTTGATAGTAGATGTATATTCCTACCCTCATGCACAAAGACCATTGGCATACCACAATAGAAAACATAAGATAAGAGAGAGTGCATATTCACGCTTCAATTAAAGTCGTTAAACAACATATCTTAGTAATAGTAAATGAGAAGTCTCATATTACTTCTCAAACTTGGTTGAAATGCAAATATATTCTGGCAATTCTAGAGGATATTTTCCAACATATTTTGGAAATCACACAAGAACGAGCACATATTCCCATTACAACCACCAAAGTAATATATAAACATGTTCAATATGAATTGGTAGATAATCAGAAGAAATAACATAATATTTTTCCTTTTTAGTTGGATTATAGACATATTTCAATAAAGGATGGGATGGAGGATTGGGATCATATCCTCATTTCAAATGGGGTTCATCAACATAATTTGATAGTCACCTTAGGATAAGCGCATGTCCCAATAAAATAAATCCAGTGGAATGTTACAAAGAAAAACCAGGATTGGGTGCATATTCTCATTTCAACTGATATTATTCATTATATTTCAGTAGTCACCTCAGGGCATGCTCATATCCCTACCAATAATTCAGAATATTTTTGGCATATTCTGAAAGCTGATTGGAGTATGGTGCATATTCCTGCTCTCAAAAAAAAATACCATATCAACATCCCTTAAAGTCCATATAGGATAAGGGAAACATACCTCCTCCCATTATAGAGGTCCTTCGACATATCCCAATAGGGTAATGAATATAAGAATTAGGCATATATTCCTATTTTGACCAAGTTTGACTGACATATTCCAGAAGCCACCCAAAGACATATTTATATTCTTCCAATAGTTTATAAGCTTATTAGAATATCCCCAAAACTTCCCAAAAGAAAGTGAATATTCCCAAAACATACAAATAAAATCATCGACATACTCTGTTGATTACCAACTAGCAGTCTCACACCCCTTATCAACCCCAAAAGCAGGTAGGCATATTCAGAAAACAACATATGACAAAGCTTATATTCTTACCCTATTCAATTACAGTATCCAAGAGGCTATAAAACACATATATATGGTAGTCCAGCGACCTATCAACTCTTCATATAAATTAAAATGCCATATTTTCCATATAAGTCCTCTTTATAGTAGCATAGAGATAGATGATGAGGATCCTACCCTTAACATCCACCATGGAAAACCTCCCCATGATGAAATCTCACCCAAGAAATGATATCCACCCCTTTTCATGGAACCTTCATATAGATAGGTTCTCAATAAACTAAGGTCAACTAAATATGGTTCCCCATAGATTTTTAAAAACACCTTACCCCAATCAGTATATAAATCTGGGAAATGACCACTATCCCTACCTTCTATAGGTTGTGAGTCAACACCTTTTGAAAAGAGACCTCTATGGTCTAACCAAGTAGAAGAATATTCCTATGATGGGGAAGAGGTTGGCATGGAAATGTGAAAAGAGTTGTTTGAAAAAATCTCCTGAATATTTTCTATCCTATCACCACTACCCGTTATTACATCTTAGATGTGTTAATGGAGGAATTCATGCCTTAATTATGCCAAAACTTATGGGGAATCTTATCCAACTAAAGTATAAGAACCTACCTTATCATGGATATTAGGACCACCTCCAAGAAGTGAATTATTATTTTTATATAACTTTCTACTTTATCTATAGCCTAGAACTCAAGGTCGAAAAATCACTACAAGATCCTATGACATGATTTTATCCATAGTATAACACCACCTGAGATACGGGTTGTGCCAAAACACAAATTGAGGTCACACATACCCAAAATCAAAGGAGAACCTAAAACTTGGAACCTAAAAATGAAAATTTTCCACCCCCTTGATTCCATTATTATAGAGATAAAGGGAAAGGAATTCTTAAATCTCACTCTCCACCAAGAGATTCAAAAGACCTATCCACAGAAGAGAGGTTGGTGTATTATGAATCCAAGATTTTTAATCTCAGATAGCTCAATGAGGAGTTACTTAGAATAAATATTCCCACTAGGTATCTAATTTAATAATAAGAAAATACCTTTCCTCCCACTCATCAAGAGGGGGTTAATATACCCACTAAAATAGAATTTGATAACCAAGTTTTCTATGGATCCAGAAATTCAGTATTCTTGAATTTAAGAATTGAGGAAGATCATGATTTCCCACCATTATGGCAGAAACTCCCCACATAATGAGACATTCACCTAGTCCCAAAATGAACTAACAGTTAGTAGGAAATGGATATAAGATGACTATATTAAGCCTCATCTTTTACTCACACTCCTCCTCGAATGGAGGCCATGGAAGGGCAACGTGATCCAATACATCTTGATATAAAACCATATCCCGAATGGGTATATGGCACTCCTCCTCTTCCCAACTTAGGGAATCCTATTTTTCCAACCTTTGATGGAACAAGAGATCTAGAGCAGCATCTCTCACAATTTATGTCCAGATGCGTCCCTATAATGGAACCACGAGACCAGTAAGAGGCGTCAAAGCTAATGTGCTTCATACAAACTCTAGTGGGGCTAGCTTTCATCAAGTACAATATCTATCTAGCATGGTTCATAATTGGATGATATGACATTCACCATCAATTAATTTAATATTTTAGCTTCATGCAAAGGAAAAAATGTTTGTTAGCCCCATAGATGACAAACGACATGATAATGAGAGAGTCTTTGAATTTATATCCAAATAGAAAGGACTAATATAATCTCTCAATATTCCACCCCCAGAGGATAAAATGTTGGAAATTTGTAAAGAAAAAATCCATGATAAACTATAGACAACGCTGATCCCATTGAAATATTTTCGAGAATATTTTAGGAGTTTACAAACATGACACAACATCTAGAGGATTATCTTCAGCGAACTAGGGATAAACTTGTCCAGAATACATCGAATAAAGAAAAAATGTTTGGTAAGCCATAAAATGCCACTATTACAACTAAACCAGTTCTAGGGACTACTAAAGCACCCTGGAAAGATCCTCATCACATGAATCATCCCTCCAAGTAAACAAATAACAAAAGCGCCCACCATCTATAAAAAAAGAGAGATTAAGTATACTGATGATTTGAGGAGTGTAAAAACAAAATCTATTCCTTTCGAAAAGAATAGGTTCTTGATTTCTTACTCAAAAACATGAAAAAAATATCCTCAAGATTCCTAATACTAGGATACCTGATGAAGTCTACCTCAGTGATTTCTATAATTATTCCCATTTTTATCAAAGGAAGGTCTATAGTATCCAAGACTAATTTATTTTCAAATAAATCTTCTAGAACATGGTTGATTCCAGATAGGTGATACTGGTAAAAGCCTCGGAACAAGTGGGACAAGTGTCCACTACTGAATTAGTGGAAGAAGGTGGTTGGAAAGAAGTCTTGGCTCGGCTTGAATGAATGTTTGATGACTGGATAACCCGAAAGATAGTTGATCAGGCTCATGACATTCTTATTAAAAAAATCTTTCAATTGATTATGGTCCAAACAACTCATTCATTATCCAAATGGACATCATCAAATGCATCCTTTGTGTAATAACCTAGATCTTCGTTTGAGGTATGTTTTTGTTTTTCTGGGGTTTTTGGGAAAAATAATGTTTCTAGAAATTTTTGAAGTACAAGCTGTGTACTTTCTGAGTACACACCATGTACTCTTTTTCTACTCAAAGCCGTGTGTCGGCCATGCCCGAGCCACACACACGGTGTGTAGGGGTGACGTGGATGATGATTTTTACGGAGTACAGAAAGACCTAGTACACACCATATACTCTAAAAGTACATGCCGTGTACTTTCTTTTTTATTTCTTTAATCGGACTGGGGTTGCTCCTAATGATCATTAACATATTCTTCTCCACCTAATTCTGTCCAAAGTGTCCGAGGAGGCCGATTCTTCTCGGAGCCACCGATCCATCACCGGTTGTCCGAATCAAACTCCTTCGATTACAGAAGAATCACATCGGTGAGTTCTTGGTTCTTCTTTGGCCTCGTTTCCTGATTCTTTCTCTCGTGTGGGTTATCTGAGGTTGAAAATTTTAGATGTTTTTGTAGATCTACTCCATTCTAGGTCGATTCACGGGCCAAGGATCAAGTATTTAAATCTTCAAGGATCAAGGTAGATGGTTTGTTTCCCTACGTTGAAGTTATTTGAGTTTTGGTTGCAAAAGTGTCGGATACCCATTTATCAGGTATCCCGGGTTTAGGATTTTGATCCTATTGTTTGTTTTCCCTAGATTGATTGTTATCTTATGATTAATTGTTTCTAATATATGCTAGGTTGCATGTTTTAGGATCACCCCATGGCTGTCTCTCCCTGTTTGGTTGTTTATCTCCGTTTGGAACCGTTTGCCTGTGAGGCAAACCCTATTGCAATTGTTAGTTTACTTGTTATCACTGATTGCATGTGTTGACTTCTGTTTAAATGATTTTGATGCATAGTATCTATTATCCAAGTAGTTGTTGAACTTACTTAGGGATTTTGACAGTCGATTACGCACAACTGGACTGCTCAGGGCTGTGAGAACCTGGTGCGGGAGATCAAAGAGGGAATAGACGATTAAGTGCTTCCCTAGAGGGTCTGTTGGTTTTATTTTTGTATGTAGGACCTACGGGAATAAGACTTTGTGCTTCCCAAGAGTGTTCTTAGTTTACCCATGTATTGATACCATATGAGGAATTAGATGTAAGTTCTTCCTCAGAGAGTCTGTAGCTATCGTTGCAAGACCATAGGGGAATTGACGTAAGATCTTCCCAGAGTGTATGTGCCTTGTTTGATTACGGGAATATAGGGGTCTGCTAGTTGGAGCCACCCAGAGGGTCAGTGTGAATTTTTGATGGTTGGTCATGACGAGTCCACCAAGCCAAAGAACAAGCTTGGGTTTTGTACTGCTTGTGTTTCGGTAGTCTTTTGAGATACCTGCTGTGTTACTTGCTTACCATGGAATAGAATACTTTTCTAGTTCTTCTCTGATTTTTTAATAAAATTAATGTGAATGGTAATTGGTAGGATTATTTACTGGTGCACTCTTAGTCCATTACTGTACTTATTTTCCTTTAATTTTTCTATATTACTCACTGACAGTATGGCACAAATATTGTGGTGGTTTCCTACTAGGATTAGTCTCACACCCTATTTGGGTCCTTCTATTCAGCCTAAACAGATTATATGGTTGCAGGAGAAGATAGGGATTGTGGACCTTCTACCTCAGGTACTTGATTGTTGGTTGGAGCTGGAGATCATGGGATTGGGCTTTGGCTCGCGATGCTACTGGACTTACTGTTTACGTTTAGTACTTTGGTTTCAGTTGTATTTCATCACATCGATTTGTTTACTGCTTTCCATATATACATGTACCGTAATGCATCATTATTATATAAGACATTTCCTCTAATTTTAGTTCATTTTTTATGCTATTTATTGCTTCTGCTATTGATTATGTTTATTTCTCCGCTGCATACTCTACCAAATGAGGGCATAGTTTCCCCAATGACTTACCAAGGCCCTCGCTGCTAGTCGGTAGCCTCTGGTGTTTGGGGAAACGTGCTTGAGGTCATGTGGTGAATCGCGTACGGGGCACCAGTTATGTGGATCCGTATTCGGGTCGTTACAAAGTGGTATCAAAGGAGTTTTCTTCTTTTCTCTTGCCTTAATGTTTTGCGAAAATAGACAGGGGTAGGAAGAAATGGGTAGTTAGTACTTAACTGTGCTCGGGATTAATTAACCCGTGTACAGGGAAAAGCTATATTACCTCATAATTTCAATTTTCAGTTTTTACAAGTGTTACAGTTTATTATATTTCACCGTTGAGTGATGCAC
Source organism: Viscum album (assembly GCA_963277665.1). Lineage (NCBI taxonomy): Eukaryota > Viridiplantae > Streptophyta > Magnoliopsida > Santalales > Viscaceae > Viscum > Viscum album. The sequence goes on from OY728139.1 coordinate 484,400,153, forward strand.
ATGTTCTGTGCTGTTACAGTTTATATGATTGTGGTTCTATTTTTTTGAAACCTGATGAGATGAGGGTGTACCATCTCATGCATCATATAGGCACTGGGTAGGAAATCACATGTCATGCATTTTACCATGTCATCTAGGGTGCATTATAATTTCATTATATTGTGATAGATGCCGTGATAAATTATGCATGATGTTGTGATAATTGCTGTGATAGAGATACTACTTTGTTGATAGGGTGTTGTTTATTTTTGCAGTTAATTTATCATGGACGCCAAACTTTGGTCTTAGAGGTGTTATAGGCCCTTGAGGATTGGAATTTGGAGGATCATTGGATTATTATGCTATTTATTTGGTGTATGCATTGTTATGATTCTGAGATTTGATTCGCAGAGAGTATGGGCCCCCAAGGATCAGAATTTGGAACATAGATGTTTGTTTTTCAGTGTTTTTGGCATTCGGTGCAGTTTCCGAGCTACTAACCAAAAAAAACCCAGAATACACGACATGTAATTTATAAATACATGCCGTGTAGTTTTTAAACCATGTTACTAACTGTGTGAATAGAGACATGGGGTGCCGAAAAGTCTTCGGGGACACACCATGTACCATAAGTACACGTCGTGTTGTAGTCAACCGTTTACCCGGCCATGTCACTAACAACACGGGTCGGGGAAACTCACATAGTAAACGTCGTGTTCTATATGAACACGCTATGTAGTTTCCTTCTGGTTACCCGACCGTGTTACGAACAACACGGGTCGGTGTTATCTATTCTTATACACGCCGTGTTTGTTCAGAACACACCGTGTAGGGGTCAGCCGTGTAGTCGGCCGTGTAACCGCAACACGGGTCTCCAAAACCTGTCTAGTACACACCGTGTCCTTAGTGAACACGTCGTGTAGTTTAGAATTATAAGAACCATGTAGGTTATCCATGTAAAGAGACTCGAGCAGTGGAGTGGAGTTCAAGTACACGCCATATTTTGGGACAACACGATGTGTATTATGGGATGTTACATGACCAGTGGTGGCAGAGTTACATGCCCATGTGGAAGGCTTAACAAACAAATTGTGTAGTTTAAATATACGCCGTGTAGTCGTGTTTTGAAAACTTAAGTGTTTTCTCTCTCCTATTACAGTTTTGTACTCTTGTTTTTTCTTTCCTTGTTAATCTGTAATCTGAGGCATGCTTTTGACCTTTCAGGGCTATGACACCAAGAAGTCCTCTCGTTGCACGTCAGGAACTAGGTAGTGACCGTACTCCTGATACGACAGACCATGGACTACTAGTAGTTCCTCCGATCGTTCCGGACATGGCACCTACAGTGATTCCAGAAACTGGTGCCGATGCTTAGTTCAGAGAGGGTTTCATGAGGTTCATGCAGACCTTCCAGGGTGCTCAGCATCCTGCCCCGTCTATGGCAGAGCTAACACGAGTCTTCCAGCAGCAGCATCCTCCCACTTTCACAGGGGATGGAGGACCTCAGGCTACAGAGTCATGGCTAGAAACCATGCTTTCCATCGTCGAGCATTTGGAGACACCCCCAGACAGAAGGGTGAATCTCGCAACCTACATACTGAGAGATTCTTCCAAGATATGGTGGGATGTAGTCTCGCAGGCAGGGCTCCAGCAGACTATGGCTCGGGACGAGTTCCAGCATACGTTCTACGGCTACTTGTATCCGGAGACGCTGAGGGCCGACAGAGCCAGAGAGTTCATGAATCTACAGCAGGTTACTCTTTTAGTTATGGAGTATTCCTCCCATTTTACTGAGTTACAACATTTCTCTCCTGTTCTGGGAAATGACAAGGTGTTTTTTTCAAAGAAGTTTGAGGAAGGCCTCAAACCAGAGATCGGATTGTAGGTGAACATCTTACAGTTGACTTATATTACCCTAATAGTCAACCACGTGCTGATCACTGAATGAAATCTAAGGGAGACAGGAGTTGTTGACTAGGGTGGTTCAGCATCCAAGATTGATTCATTGCATACTCACAGCAGGAAACGCCACCGAGAGTCTACTCGAGGTGACTCGGGGAAGCGAGGAAATTCTTATGGAAGACAGGATCTTCCTTCTGGAAACTAGGTGGTGTGCTATCAGTGTGGAAAGAGCATGCATAAGAAGCCTCAGTGCCTGAGAGATCTAGTAGAGTGCCGAGATTACAACAAGATGGGTCATCTGCAGCGTTTTTACAGGGTTCTTCTTCCAACAGTTAGTGAAGGAGGATCAGTTTCTTCTCCTCGTACAGGAGAAGGATTACCAGTTCCATAGCAGAATGGGGGATGGAGTTCTTCAAGTCATTTAAGCCAGGGTAGAGGTTGTGGAAATGGTGGTCAAGCTCAGGGAGGATCAGCTCAGGGATATCAGGCTTCTACATAGGGCCGCGGTACTGGACATATGTTTGCAGTGGAGAAGATTCATCGGGAGCAGGATCCTGGACCTTCCACAGTTCGAGGTATGATCTTAGTAGCCTCAATTTTATCTTCTGCACTTTTTGATACCAGATCTTCTCATAGATTTATTTCTATGTACACTGTAGAGAGCCTTAGACTTACTGTATTTACTTCTGAGGATACTTTGTCACTAGACACTCCTTTGGGACATAGAACTACTAGTGTGCGTCAGTGAAAGGAGTGCCCCCTTGAGGTTGGTGGGTGTCACTTCTTATGGGATCTTTATGTCCTTGAGATGACGGGTTATGATTTCATTCTCAAAATGGATTGGATAGTTCCTTTTTAGGCATTTTTTGATTTTTATCACCGCAGGGTGAGTTTCACATCACCAGAGGGTGAGTATTTTCTTCACAAGGGAAAATGGGATGTCCAGGAAAGCAGAGCTGGACCAGAGCATCATGGGTTGGGAAGTGTTACAACCCATATTTCTAGTTTATATCTGGATGATCAGGGGACTTATCAGATGGACATCCCTCCAGTAGTTGACCGTTTTCTGGATGTCTTTCCAGAAGACTTTTCAGGGTTGCCTCCAGAATGTGAGGTAGACTTCTCTATTGAGCTTGTGCCAGGAGCAGCACCGGTATCCATACCTCCTTATAGGATGGCGATGCTTGAGTTGCAAGAGCTCAAGAAATAGTTGGAGGAGTTGCAGGCGAAAGGTTTTATCTGACCCAGTACTTCTCCTTGGGGTTCACCTGTGTTGTTTTTAAAGAAGGCGGATGGTACCTTACGACTTTGTGTGGACTATCGGAAGCTGAACCAGTTGACAGTCAAGAACAAATATCCATTTCTAAGGATTGATGATCTTTTTGATCAGCTTCAAGGAGACAGGGTGTTCTCAAAAATCGACTTGAGATCCGAGTATCATTAGTTGCAGGTCAGACCGTCTGATATACCTCTCACAGCTTTCCGAAGAAGGTATGGTCTGTACAAGTATCTGGTTATGCCGTTCGGTCTCACGAATGCACTGACAGTTTTCATGGCATTGATGAACAGAGTTTTTCATCCTTACTTGAACTCCTTCATCATTGTCTTTGTGGATGATATCTTGGTGTACTCTCACACTCGACACGACCATGCTACCCATCTTGAGATCGTATTGAGTACACTGAGAGAGCATCAGTTATATGTTAAGATCTCAAAGTGCCACTTCTAGATGGACGAGATTCACTTCCTAGGCCATGTCATCTCAGAGACAAAAGTATCAGTAGTCCCAGAGAAGGTGAGAGCAGTAGTTACCTGGGAGCAGCCGAAGAATGTCTTCGAGTTACAGAGTTTCTTGGGACTGGTTGGTTACTACAGGTGGTTTATACAAAACTTCTCACACTTAGCAGCGCTATTGACGGGCTTGACTAAGAAGGGTGTGAAGTACGTTTTCTCAGAAGCTTGCGACTCAGCCTTCCAGGAGCTGAAGGGGAGATTGACTTCAGCACCAATTCTAGTTCTGCCAGAGCCGGGAAAGAGTTATACAGTTTTCTGTGACTCATCTGGCATCGGGCTTGGATCAGTGCTTATGCAGGAAGATCATGTTGTTGCGTACGGATCTCGGCAATTGAGGCCCATGAGAAGAACTATCCTACGCACGACCTGGAGTTGGCTGCGGTTGTTCATGCCTTGCGTTGTTAGAGAAACTATCTAATGGGAGATCATTTTGTGGTATATACTGACCACAAGAGCCTCAAGTATATCTTCACGCAACATGAATTAAATCTGAGACAGTGGAGGTGGGTTGAGTACATACAATCTTTTTGACTTCGAGCTTGCTTATACGCCTGGGAAAGGCAATGTTGTGGCAGTCGCACTGAGCAGGAGGACTCAGTTACTGGAAGTTTAGGAGGCCAACAACGAGTGGCAGCTTATGGCTCTGTTCTTTGAGATGCATTTGGAGGTGCACGATAGATAGGGACATATGGTTATTTCTTCTGTAGCTGTTACCTCTACTCTTTTAGATCGAGTTCAAATGAGCCAGCTATCAAACCCAGAAGGCCTAGTCCTACGGAAGGGTGTGTCAGATGGAGACCCTACTCCGAGGTGGACAGTGGGCGATGATGTGGTGCTACATCTTTATGATCGAGTATGGGTTTCAGCTGACATACATGAGGAGCTGATGTGGGAGTTTCATGCTTCAGCTTGGGCAGTTCATCCTGGTGTCACCAAAATGTACCGAGACTTACACCGTCAATATTGGTGGCCAGGTATGAAGAAAGATGTGGCTGGTTTTGTTATGCGGTGTTCCACCTGTCAGTAGGTGAAGACAGAGCATCGACGACCAATAGAGATTTTACAGTAGTTACCCATTCCTGAGTGGAAATGGAATGATGTCACGATGGACTTCATGACAGGGTTACCAAGATCGCCCCGAGGAAATGATACAGTTTGGGTTGTAGTGGACAGGCTCACGAAGGTTGCACACTTCTTGACGATCAAGAAGACCTTCAGTGTTGATGATCTTGGATGGTTACACATCCGAGATATTGTACGTCTGCATAGAGTTCCACACTCCATTGTTTCAGACAGGGATGTGTGTTTTACTTCGCACTTCTAGAAGGGTCTACAGAGGGATTTGGGTATACAGGTACTTTTGAGTACAACATACCATCCCCAGACTGATTTCCAGTCTGAGCATATAATCCAGGTGCTTGAGGATATGCTCTGAGCTTGCATCCTAGACTTTGGCGGTACTTGGGAGAAACATATCCCTCTAATGGAGTTCACCTACAACAACAGTTTTCAGGTGACTATTCAAATGACACCTTACGATGCTTTGTACGGTAGGCCATGCCGATCACCTTTATGCTAGATGGAGGCAAGAGAGGCAGATTTTCTGGGACCTCATCTTGTTCAGGAGACCTTAGAGTAGATAGAGTTGATTTGGAAGAGGATGGCTACTGCATAGTCTCTGCAGAAATCTTATGCTGATCAATAGAGATGACCTATGGAGTTTAGGGTCGGAGATCAGGTTTTCCTGCGCATTACCCCGAGGTTGGGACATAAGAGGATTAGGAGGTAGGGGAATCTTTCACCCAGATACGTTGGGACATTTGAGGTTCTGGAGAGGGTCGGTCTGGTTGCTTACAGGTTGCATTTACCTCAGATGTACCAGGCTATGCACGACGTCTTCTATGTTTCTCAGCTTCGACGACATTTCCTAGACCCGTCTCATGTTTTTAAACCTGAGGAGGTTGAGCTGGAGTAGGATGCATCTTTTGAGGAGAATCCTATCAGGATTTTTGATCGTATTGCAAAGGTACTCCGTGGCTGGTCTGTTCCTCTAGTACGGGTGCTATGGCAGCATGGCCGTATACAGGATGAAACTTGGGAGAGGGAGGCTGATATGCGATCGCAGTGGCCAGAGTTGTTCAAGGTTCCTTCATCTATGCCTTGTTAGGGAAATTCGGGGATGTATTTATTTAAGGGGGGAAGTTTGTAAGAACCCGGATCTTTGTTTGAGGTATGTTTTTCTTTTTCTGGGGTTTTTGGGGAAAATAAAGTTTCTGGAAATTTTTGAAGTACACAACGTGTACTTTCTAAGTACACGCCGTGTACTATTTTTCCGCTCGAAGCCGTGTGCCGGCCATGCCCGAACCACACACACGATGTATAGGGGTGATGTGGAGGCCGATTTTGGCAGAGTACGGAAAGACCTAGTACACGCCGTGTACTCTAAAAGTACACACTGTGTACTTTATTTTTTATTTCTTTAATCAGACTGGGGTCGCGCCTAATGATCATTAATGTATTCTTATCCACCTAATTCTATCCAGAGCATCCGAGGAGTCCAATTCTTCTCCGAACCACCGATCCATCACCGGTTTTCTGAATTGAACTTCATCGATTGCAGAAGAATCACAGCGGTGAGTTCTTGGTTCTTCTTTGGCCTCGTTTCCTGATTCTTTCTCTCGTGTGGGTTATCTGAGGTTGAAAGTTTTAGAAATTTTTGCAGATCTACTCCATTATAGGCCGATTCACAGGCCAAGGTTCAATTATATCGATCTTCGAGGATCAAGGTAGGTGGTTTGTTGCCCTATGTTTAAGTTCTTTGAGTTTTGGTTGTAAAAGTGTTTGATACCCATGTATCGGGTATCCTGAGTTTAGGATTTTGATCCTATTGTTTGTTTGCCATATATTGCTTGTTAACTTATGATTAATTGTTGCTAATATATGCTAGGTTGCATGTTTGAGGATCACCCCATGGGTGTCTCTCTCTGTTTGGTTGTTTATCATCATTTCGCACCTTTTGCCTATGAGGCAAACCCTATTGCAATTGTTAGTTTACTTGTTATCACCGATTGCATGTGTTGCCTGCTGTTTAAATGCTTTTGATGCATAGTAGTTATTATCCAAGTAGTTTTTGAACTTACTTAGGGCTACTGATAGTCGATTACGCACGACTGTACTGCTCAGGGCTGTGAGAACCTGGTGCGGGAGATCAAAGATGGAATAGATGATTAAGTGCTTCCCTAGAGGGTATGTTGGTTTTAGTTTCATACGCAGGACCTACGAGAATAGAACTTTGTGCTTCCCAAGAGTGTTCTTAGTTTACCCACGTATCGAGACCATAAGAGTAATTAGACGTAAGTTCTTCCTCAGAGAGTTTGTAGCTATCATTGCAAGACCATAGGGGAATTGACGTAAGAGCTTCCCAGAGTGTCTGTGCCTTGTTTGATTACTGGATTATAGGGGTCTGCTAGTTGGATCCACCCAGAGGGTCAGTGTGAATTTTTGATGGTTGGTCATGACGAGTCCACCAAGCCGAAGAACAAGCTTGGGTTTTGTACTGCTTGTGTTTCGGTAGTCTTTTGAGATACCTGTTGTGTTACTTGATTACCTTGGAATAGAATGCTTTTCTAGTTCTTCCCTAGTTGTTTAATAAAATGAATGTGAATGGTAATTGGTAGGATTATTTACTGGTGTACTCTTAGTCCATTGATGTACTTATTTTCCTTTACTTTTCCTATATTACTCACTGACAGTAGGGTACAAATCTTGTGGTGGCTGCCTACTAGGATTAGTCTAACACCCTGTTTTGGTCCTGCTTTTCGGCCCAAACAGATTATATAGTTGCAGGAGTAGATAGGGATTTTGGCCCTTCTACCTCATGTACTTGATTGCTGGTTGGAGTTGGAGAGCATGGGACCGAGCTTTGGCTCACGATGCTGCTGGAGTTGCTGTTTACGTTTAGTACTTTGGTTTCAGTTGTATTTCAGCACGTTGATTTGTTTACTGGTTTCCATAGATACATGTATCGTACAACATCATTATTATATCAGACATTGCCTCTACTTTTAGTTCAGTTTTTGTATGCTGTTTACTGCTTCCGCTATTGATTATGTTTATTTATCCACTGCATACTCTACCAAATGAGGGCATAGTTTCCCCACTGACTTACCAAGGCCTTCGCTGCTAGTCAGTAGCCTCTGGTGTTTGGGGAAACACGCTTGAGGTCATGTGGAAAATCTGGTACGGGGCACCATTTATGTGGCTCCGGATTCGGGTCGTTACACTTTGGAGGTAGATGCAACATGAATAAGTAGAATAGGGAATAATAAGAAGAGTCTCACGTAACTCCTGAACTATCCCAAAATTTTGTGAATTTATTTCCCTCATCATTCATGGTATATTAACCACGCCACCAACATAATCCTTATTAGATAAAGAGATATTTTTTTGTTATGTTAATGTTATTCACTTAAAATTACCCTTCTCCAATGATGAATATTCATATGAACTTGAGTTCCTCATACTAAACTAGAGAGATAGAGGTAGAGGCCCCAAAATCCAAGGGAATAGGGGAATACACAATTGTGGTTGAGCTTAGTATTCTAACCACATCCCCAATGAAGCCATATATGTGGCCTAAATCCATGGATAATCACTTCAAAAATCCCAAAATGATAATGGAGGCACCCCCAAATCCTTCCAATTATTTTAGAAGACAAGTTGAAAGGTGTTAAACTATCCGATCAGACTAGAAAAGTGGGTAGACTGGATCAGATCAACCCATCGACAACATGTATGCCTTTAAATTCTACCCAAGAACCAAATCGGTCTACTTCAATCACTTCATCCCTTAGTCCACATAAAAAGTACTAACCCCATGTTGGGAAGCATTGAAATTTAGTGTAAAATTATGAAATCATGAAACAATTAGAGGTTGTCCTAACCAAGATCTTAATTTTAGATTCTCTTTATCTTTTAAAGGATATCAAGGAAGCACTCATCGAGGCCCATTAGAATCCCAAGGATTTTGAGATATAAGTCACCTCAAATTAGGTGAATCGAGTAGAAACTACTTTAGTAGAATGATATACTATTATATTATTCATAGAGAAAGATCAAGTGGACACTATTTAGGGACACATCAGACCCCTATACATTTCAGGTAATACCAAAAAAGTTAACATTTGATGAGATTTGATAAACAACAAATTAAGGATTAATCTTATCCCAATACAAACTCTCTAACATTTAGGATACAATTAGGATGATTTCCCCCCTCAAATATGACCATTAAAGGGTTTGACAAGAGCGACCAAAATCCTCTTAGAAAGATCAAACTCAAATCCCAGTTTAGAGACTAGGTGTATAATTCAAAGTTTATGGTTATATAGTAGGACACAATATATAATGTTCTACTAGGAAGACCTTAGATTTATATCCAAATAGTGGTGACATCATCATACCATCAATGCTTAAAGTATTCCATCAATAGAAATGTTGGAGTACTATCGATAAATAGAGTCCCCTTTGAATATTGTAAATCTTAGTACACTAAGGGAGGTTTCTATAAAAAAGAAGGAAAGAAACAAATGAATGAGGGAGATATGCAGGTTGATGCTCCCAATAGTTTGGGGGATACTACTAAAAACACCTATTTCTTATCAATGATTATATATTTCCTATCAACCCAACAGAGAAAAATAATATTTCCCTAGAAAGTTGACACAGTTCGTGCTAGTATTGGAGTGTGCAATAGAAGCCAGTGGGCTGGGGATTTAAAAATTTTCATCACCAAAGTGATGAAACTTCATCATATCTGGTGATCTGAGCCCCTGTAGAGGTTCAAAAATCTCACATGAATATTTCAATGAACAAAAATAAATAAATGAGTACCTCATTCTATTTGGCGACGCGTTAAACTACAACTCATTGTCGATGACTATTACTTGAAGGATCCAAATATGAACCCCTAAAGATCATCTTGACACACCTAAAGATTACATGCATACATAGATCATCAAATTCTACGAAATAATCTAGAGTCTAAATATTACTTTGATGTCATGACGATCACCTCAATCCCATGCCTTCGATCCGTGAAAGTGTTCTTGGTTCATTTGATCAGATGAAGCCTTTCTATATCTAGGAAGTGAGAGGAAGGAGAGGATATCATTCAATTGGAATGAATCATATTTGAAAGAGAATTTCTCTCCTACTTATATAGTGGTAGGTTCAAATACCTAGAAATAGTTCCCTGACCCCTATAAATACAATGTCAATTAAATAAGAAGTAAATGACATGTTATGGAAAAGTAACTACATCATTAACATAATTTATATTTTATCACATAATTGTAATATATGATAAATTTATTACATGATAAAACCCAAGCCATTAACATGACTTTTAATTCCCACAATATTAAATGAACCTTGAATATTAAATAATATTCATTCACATAATATTTTACCGTATCCACTTAATACCTTGTGAATACTTTTAATAAATAAATTCAACCCAATTATTCTATGCTTTAATAATAATGAATTTTTAATCATTGGTGATCAATTAATTGGACAAATATTATACCCTGTGGTGGGGCTCATCATGTCCAATACAACTATTAATAAGAATAGGGAAAATTCATAAATTCACTATTTTGTGTGACCCTCTAGGACCATATCTTATTAGCAGTGAATAATATTCACATACCAAGAGTGGAGTATAGAAACCCATTAAGGCCCCTAAGGAGCTAAGGAAAATCCATAGCAGTGATAACCTTTCCTACGAACACAAATTGTGTAATATAATCTCTTTGTCTCATGATATCTCATAAAGTAGAATGCACACTTGCGTCATCATACATTCTTGCTTTGTTATTTGTTGATCTAACTGGATAAACTTACCTTAAACTATATTGGCCAATGGTTTATGAAGGTACTACCATCCTGATCAAATAGGCCTGAGATATCACTTCCTCAACTCAGGAGAAACAAATTCTATCTTTATCATTAAACCAATTCCATACCACCAATGATGCACCCAACACAAGATACCTCTCCACAACTTCAATGTGATGGTTTTTTCTTTACATCAAATTACATGATCAAATGGTACACATTGATAATAATCTCAATTTAGGAGACCAATAAACATGTTCATAGATTGGAACATCCACTGAAACTTGAAACATGTGGTGTTACTATTGGAAGGTTAATCCTCATGATCTCACCTACTAGAGATCAACTAGTGTGAACATCATGAGAATAAGTCTCAATGATTATGTCCCCAAAACCTGATATTCAAACATCAACTATGTCTATTCAGTATGACGTATCTATACCATACAACATATATTTAAGATTAATGTCATAGTATCTTGAGGTTCTCATTATATCCTTGGTACTAATATAACCTTTTGATATGACAAATAATATATGGAAATTACCATTTCAATAGTGGACACAGAAATTTTAACACTACAATGGTAAGTGTACAACATGTATAAATCACTATATACATGGTATGGTAATCGAAAATTACTATTTATTTGGATCTAGGGAACCCACTATTATGAAACTCCCACTTGTACTGGATCCAAACTTCAAACTATCCTTGTTATCTCTCACATGATACAATCATGTTTTTGCGAAGTTATGGATTTAGTCATGGGATTTACACGCTTCCAGTGCATGTTTATTCTACTATATATGACCTCACCTCCTTGAGTAAGAGTCCTCAAGAGATGATATCCCCGAGTGGATTCCTTTTTTTCTACTGTTATAACTTGACATATTGAATAGTAATAGTAATAGAATTATCATAGTTTATATTATGATAAAACTTTAATTACTAGGTTCAATTTCAATAATTGGAATTTTTTTTGCATATTATAATTTGCTTCTTTAGCTACATCAAAACCTACAACGCACTCAGTATTTATAGACATGGTTAACACTAGCTTGAATTAGCTTTTCTTGATCATAACCATACCTAACTATGATATTAGATCATATTGATCTATAGGAAGACTATTTTTCCCCTTATAACTAGTATCATTCCCTCTCCTCATACTAGGTATATATCCTTTATACTTTCTTAAGTATAATTGGATAGTTTTAACTACTTCTCGTACATTTCTCTTGGACATTATTGATATTTTCCCAATATAAAGTATATGTTGTAAATATCATTTCTTGTACATAGCATGGAATATGTGATTAATACATTATAGAATCATATATAATTATAATCACCTCATTAATCTCCTCCTATGACTATGCATGTCTTCTTGTAGTGATTTATTCCACGTGACATTGGTAACAATTCTCTCTCGAATTGTTCCAACTTGTATTTTCAATACATTATCACTATATATACTATTTACTGGGTCTAAAAAACCATTAGATCTAACTTAGCATATCTCGTTCCATAGAACTTTGGTTAATACATTAAATCAATATCTAGATAAATCATTTCATTTTGTTCTTAACTAATTTTAATACCAATTGTTTTTTTCACATGTTACTAAATGTATTTTACTTGAAAAATAGTGTCACTCCCACTAACCTCTTGAAAACATATGAAAAAATTAATTCTAAACGAATATTTTATGATCTTGTAAATTAATTTAATACTAAACTAGATTTTAGAAAATTTCACCCCTTATTGGAATTTTATGGTGTCATCACCCCTTTCTGGTTGTTTCATATAGACACCTTCCATGATTGGTGATCTTGAAATCAAATGTGCAATTAAATGGTCATAGAAAGTATCTATGATAAGTAAAATTCTAATGGATTTAGGAATAAAAAATTGGTGTTACCAATCAATCCTTATTTGTAGGATGCTTCTACAATCTGTGTATAGTATCACTTGTATACCCTCCAAAATATTCAAAATTATAACCCCCTTCACTTTGATACATGTAATACATTATTGAATTTTAATTATTTTTGGAAATTTTAGCTAGTTTCTATATAATTCTTACTTGTGGGAATAATTATTCTCAATGAATAAGGTATCATCGTTCACGGTGAATATAAAACCACCACTATGGTTCCATCTTTTCTATTCAATATGTGGATTTGGAACAATCTTTTTCCACATGAAGTTGTGGAACTTGTTCCTATTCCAACTACTTGTGCATCTATGGCATTGACTAAATCCAAGTTAATCTTGCTCCCACTATCTCAAATAGATATGTGAAACCATATATAGAAATATAGTCTATTACTTTGACTATCACTTTTCTATATTAGGGATTCTGTAATATTCTTAGATAACTTTAGAATAATTACTTTAGATGCACATTGTGTTTTACTTGATGCGAGTTTGTTTATATCCTTAACAAACACTTTGCATAAAAACACACGTTCTTATAAAATAATGGATTTCCATTATACAATAACTCATATTATATCCATTTTTCATGATAGTTAGAACATTTTTGTTGGATAATGATATTATTTGTGATGCATGTATTAAAAAATAATTTAAGTATCTACAATTAATATAAGTTGCAACATTGATACTCCTTTAACTTACATCATGGATTTGATGTGTATAAGGAAATGTGCATTTAGGAATTAATCCATGCTATAATTTTTTGATCAAGTTTAACATGTAATATTTATCATCAATCCTCATTATGAGCATCATAGATCTTATGTGGATAAGGTAATGTGCATTTAGGAATTACTCCACTCTACATTATATTAATTGATGAATGCTTAGTCAAGATATTCTTCAGATCACTATACCAAAGAAATTCATATGTTCTGACCATGAATATACCATAATTCACTTTCACATTCTTTAATAAACACTTAAAGGAATATAATTAAGTATATTTACCACTAACGTACCCTTAAAATAGTTCACACTCTCTAGATAAACTAATTCCAAAAGCTTTTTGAATTACCTTTATTTCTAAAGGTTTCTTTGTCCAAAATTAATAAGAATATATGTTGATACTACCTAAGGTATTCATCTCCACAGAGTCTAAATACCATACTGAGTATATCCTTGATTTCTAATTTTAGTTTTACCAAAAAAATAATTATCTTGAAACAACTAGGTATAATTGTGTCTTAAATTTTTATATTCACAATGTATTGAATATGATTCATGTATCATTAAACTGTTGTTTGATTATCAGTCACAACAAAAAAAATTAATTCCATTAATGAAATAATGACTCATTGTTTCCAATGGACACATGAGATAATTATTTTGGTTATTATCAATAAGCGTTCTACTAGAACTATTAACTTGGTAATTAGAAGTTTTGTACTTTTCACCACCGAATTAGAAATCACTCCTTTTTCAGCCACTTGGAGAACACAACTTACTACTTCTAATGTTTCTATACCTACTTGGTTACTATATTAAAATAAAAATATGTGATAGGAATATTTTATTTAATACAAAAAAGTATGACAGAAACATTATAAAAAATTGATGAATTACTTGAAGAAGAAGCGACCACTTGATTCTTCAATTCAATTCATTGAATTTAAACTTTCAAAGACATATTTAAGGACACACGAAGAAAATAACCTCTTGTTTAATGTCTTTCCTATTTTCTTTAAAGGATATTGTGAAGTTTTCTTTGGAATCACTCTTTCCATTAGCCTTTTCACCTTTTCTTTCAACTGGTTCACTATAGGAGCTAAGACTTTCTTTAAGTTCTTATTTACTTGATGGATCTTACCTAAAAGGTAATGAAGAATTTTATCATTTTACTACTTTATTTTTAATATTAAATGAATATGGATAAAGTAGGTGATAAATATATAAGAATGTGATGTATTTAATGATCACAATCCACCTTTAAATTATGCACATATCCAATTTAATGATCACCCATTTATATCTCACTTCAATTTCACCTCACTAGCTTCTTGAATATGAGACAACATGTAAAACCATCCGTGTCCCAATTTTGTATCAACAAATCAAATCATAATTTGATGATAAAATTATGAAACAATCATCATATGCTTCATACATGAGTCTCCTATAATCATTTTTATCACCCTCACTTCCTAAGGAGGATTAATAGGTATTGGGGACACCAAAACCTTGACTTTATGATATTGTAGTACTTCGCGCAAGCACCTTCACTACTTTTTGAAAACTCAAGATAGTTTGTACATGGTATTTTACGATAGTTATATCATTGTACTTGTGGTATTACCTTCTATTTTATACAAATAAAATCTAGAAGATGAGTACTTTTATCTTGATTACCAATTAGACATTACTGATTATTGAAATCATCAAATGTCTCACATTATTTTATCAAACTCTAGAAACACTCTGTACTAGAATTAGAATACCCTATCACTTGATTATTCTAGTGGTAATGATCTTGTAACCTATCCTTATAGTCTAAAAGTTATGGTTATTAAACTACTTATAGATTCCTAGGTAGGAAGTAGACTTTACAACTACATCAACTTGTGAATCCTTGATTTGTTGAGTGAATTCCTAGCTTCTAAAATAAAAAACTTCATTTAACCATTGATTGAAACTAAATATGAAACAAGATATCTATGGATACTCCTTTTATACTAACTTCAGTTAAGTCTACCCATCACTTTCATAAGAACTCCTTAGTAGTAGGATATACCCTCAAATATGGATAACGAGCACCCCATATACCTTTTTTTTTTCAAATTCAAACAATGGAAGATGTTTTGGATTAATATTTATTTGAAATATTTTTTATATTTTTGACAAATGTGGTCCATTTCTATTAATATGTTCATATTATGTTGTCATTCTCACAACTAAACATCAATAGAAAAACATTTAGCGTATCTTTGTGTGTTTTTTATATTTGTTATTTTATGTATTTCTTGCTAACATGAAAATTCATAAAATAATTAACAATTCATAAAGGAAATAAAATCACTTGACTAGTCTTGATCATCTAATATAGGTTGATCCATTTAAACTAAATGGATCAACCATGACCTAGGGGTATCATACCTAAGTTGGGTATTGAATCATGGTGTAGCTCATCCCCAGTCTATTGTTTCCATATCTCATCTGGGTTTTCAACTTGACTTAGTGCGGTCCATGTATTTCATCGTTATTATAAATAGTAAAAATGTACTTGCACACTGCCAAGAGGGTTTTGGGAAGCACAAAATACATAAAAAACACTAATGGACATACATTCCCTTATATATATTGAATAAAATAAGATGTTATGTAGACTGTGTAATGTCCCCTGATCCAACACTCTCTCATGTGGTCGGAAAGGGTTGGTTACGAGACCTCAAGCATGCCTCCCCATATGCCAGAGGCTAACGACTAGCAGCGGGGGTGTGCTAAGTATAGTGAGTATACTATAACCCCTGGTTACAGAGTTACAACACAGTGGAAATAAACTTACAATAATAATAAATAAATATCAGAGTGTGGAAATCATAGAAATAATAAAATACCATGGAAAACCAACAATAGAAGCCAACTAAACAATCCAATACATAATAAATGAATAATGTAATAATGTAATGGAATGAAACTAAATGCAATGCTATAAGTAATACAAAATAAAAGACTAGAAGACTCAACAAAAGACTCAAAATCCCCCAATCTTAAACCCTACATCAATCGATCTCCAAAATACATCCCATATAGTAAGAAAACACTCAACAGAAAGGCCCCTTAACCTTGTACAATCTTATAGGTGTCCTAAATAGGGCATGAGTATAACTCAGTAGTTTGACACCACTGTGTATAAGCAAAACTAGTTTGATAAAAATTCCATGAAATAATACAATAAACAAGTTTATTAATTAATTAAATAATTAAATTGATACCACATCAACCTACTTCATCACCATTAAATAATATCTCAAATCATGTCTCATGAACATGAAAACCATAACCATATAACCATAGAATAACATAACCTACCTCGACGCTATTCTGGAATATCTTTGATCATATTTCACAACAATACCAACCATAACCTCATAACCAAGGTAGAAATTACACAATCTAGGTTATAACCCGCTATATAAGAATTTCAGCACTCAATCAAGGCTGAGACCAGTATATAATAATTTCAGCATGTCTTAGGGCCAAGCCTGGTATATAAGAATTTCAGTAAGTGTCAGGGCCAAGCTCAGTATATAAACATTTCAACATGCTTTAGGGAATATCCCAGTATATAATCATTTTAACATTTCTCATGCATATCTTGGTATATAATGATTTTAGCATGCATCGGGGCATATCCAGATATATAATAATTTCAGCATGTAAACTAGGCCAATGCCCCATATAATAATTTCATCATAAGAAGTCACAACACATGTCATAACAATAAGGATATCACAATATCACATCATTAGATTCAATGGTAAATTATGAAAATTACCATTTATATTTCAATTACACATTTTATTTATCAATTTATTATAACCAATAACATTCTAGTAATCTCAATAAACAAGACAATCCAAGGTAAATCTATATCATGAAATCACCTAAAACCCATATCATGATAAACACACTTTAATCCATTAATCAATTCATTTAATCAATGGTTCGCTCACCTGAACAGTAGCCAAAAGACAGGTTAATGACCAATTGGTTCCAAAGGTACTACAAAGAATAATACAATTAATCATTTCATCAATTGAGGCATATGTATGTTGGATTAGTTTCAATATTGAACATACTTTAAAAATATCAAACCATGGGGTTAAGTTTTATAATCCCAACCATTAACTGATGATCAACCAATGATTCTAGCAGGATTCTCTAATAAAAACGAAGGTACAGATGATTGAAATAATTCTCCTAGATCATAACTGATAAAGTTCAAAACCAATAACTGTCACCGTCAAGATATTACACCACAACAATCAAAGAAAAATAGAATATAAGATGGGACCAAATTGAAACAAAAAACTGAGGATTAATCTCACAAATGAGAAATTTAGAATAGATTTGAGGGGACTAAAATCATCTAGATGATCTCCCTAGGTCGATAGGAGGAAATATGCAGGTGGGTGAGAGTAAAAATCAGCCGCACAACACGTTTAAAATCCGACTCTAGAAATTACATGGTGTGTAATTCAGTTACACGTCATGCATTTATTTTTAAATGGATACACCAAAAAACCCTTCACCTTAGATAAATATTTAATTCTCTTGAAAATTACATGATGTGTATTTCTTATAAAATGTGTAATCAGTTCATGCCCTGTATTTGTTTCATGACATGTGTCTGGAATAATTTACACAGCGTGTAATACCTTAACATGGTGTGTAATTATCCTATAGAAAGCTTTCATCCACCTTTTCCCTATATAAGTATTTCAAACACTTATAAAGCCTTTCAGGCATGGAAAACCCTCGTAAACCCATTTAACACATTTATACTCGGACTCCATTAATTCAAACAAACATACATCCCCAGAATTTAGGTCATCTTCCTAAAAAAAGTATATCTATCTCTTAATAAGACACAACCAAAAAGTTTTAAATATGAGGAAAAACTCAACTGAAATAAGTTTAAAAAATAACTAAGAGAGTGACGTACCTAGAAAAAGAAGGGATCTTATAACCTCCCCACTATATAATATTTCATCCTCAAGCTGCTCCAAGAATCACTGTGGGGCCTCGATGAAAAATTATGGTCACTATGATCACATATCAGACTCCTTATCCTAAGTATCATCTTGAACTCTCCCATTATGCCACTACACTCAAACCAAAGGAATCTCCCTACCCCGAAGATACTACTCACTACGGTCCACAATCCGTATCATATGCTCCTCAAGGGACACATAAACACTAAGCTCAAAGTCTTCTACGTCTATCATTTGATAAGGGTATGAATAATATCTCTAAAGATATGAAATGTGAAACATTTCATGCATGGAACTGTAATACTATGGAAGGGATAATCAGTGCGCCACTAAACTGACCCTATCCCCTATCAAAAATAGCCCGACAAACCTAGGTGCTAAATTTTCCTTTTTCCTGATATGACATTGCCCTAACTAGGGAAAAAACCCAAATGAAAACATGTTAACTAACATAAAACTCTAGGGGTCATCTCTAATGGTCAACATATGATTTTTTCCTACTCTTCATGGTCACCAACCATCATCTAATCAACTGAAACTACTCAGATGTCTCATACACAAGACTAGTCCCAACAAGCATAAACTCACCTGCATCTAACCAACAAATAGGATAATGAAACAACCTACCATACAAATACTCAAAAGGTTCCATCTATATCTAAGCCTGAAAGCTGTTATTATATGTAAACTCTATGAGTTCCATATGATTCTCCCATGAACCACTAAAATCTAGAACATAGGCCTGTAACATATCCTCATAACATAAATAGTCCTATCATATTGACCATCGGTATGAGGATGATAGGTTGTACTAAAAAAATAACCTATGATACCAAACCCTTCTAAAGACCCTTCTAGAACCACAACATGAAATGAGAATCTATGTCTAAAATAATACTCCTTCGAACACTGTGTAGCTGAACTACCTTGCACATGTAAATACTGCCCATATCATCAACTCTGAAAGTTTCCCTGAAAAAAAAGTGGAATAACTTCATCAGTTGATCCAAAATCACCTATAAAACATAATTCTTACATATTTTCTTGGATAATATTATCATAAAATATATAGTTACATCATACTATTTCCACTCAAGAATAGGAAAAGGATGTAAAATCCCAGTTGGCCTCTGATGTTCTGCTTTCACCTACTGACAAGTGAAACATCTCACCAAAAAGCCTGATACCTCCTTCTTCATTATTGAACACCAATAATATCTACATAGATCATAATACATCTTTGTCAAATCAAGATGTACCACCCATCTAAAATCATGAAACTCTCTCATTATTTCCTTGCATATGCCCGTAGGAATCCATACTCAACCATGAAAAAGAAGAGAATTTCTACTTCCAAGAGACCATCCCAAGGGTGTATTCCCACCATATATGTTGTCTCTTAGAACCAAGTCCTTAAGATAAGTTAATTTCTTGGTCTTGATCTAGTCCAAAAGAATGGGTATAACAGATGTTGAAGTCAGATCTACTTGTCCCTAAGACTCCTGAACATCTAGATGCATGTCTGCAAAGAGGGCCGTCACCCGACACTCATCGCAAGACTCTCGTACTTCTAATGACTACGTATTTCATCTTAATGCATCGAAAATTATGATTTCATTGATTGATGTATAGTGTAACTCGAAGTTGAAAGACTTTAGATACTTGACCCACCTCCTCTACCAAAGGTTCATGTCCCACTGGGAAAAGATGTACCTGAGGATGCTGTGGTCCGTGTATAAAAAAACCTCCCACCCATGAGATAATTTATTTTTCATCTTAGGTAATGTACCACTACTAATAACTACAAATCAAGAGTAGGATAATCCCTCTCATGCGGTCTCAGCTGTCTGGATCCATAAGCAACCACTCGATCCTACCACATTAGAACTAATCCATGTTCAACTTTATATGCGTCACAGTACTTGGTGTATACTTTAATCGAAATAGGTAAATTGAGGATAGGTGATAAGGTCATACTTACTTTTATCTCCTAAAAAAATCTCTTGAAAGTACCCTCCCAATCATAATTCACTCCCTTCTCGTTCAACCCTGACATTGGTGCTACCAATAGGAAAAGTCCTAGATAAAGAGCCGATAATAACCCTATAAACCCAGAAAGCTCCAAATTTTGAAGAAATTATTAGTATGATCCCAAGATACCATGGATGAAAAATTCTATGGGTCCATAGAAATTCCTTCCTCTAAGATGACATGGCCCAATAAGTTCACTTTATCAATCTAGAAACTGAATTAGGTTATATTGGCATAGATCTGATACTCTCTCAATGTAATCATAATGATGTCAAAATGTTGGGCATGCTCATATTCTGAACGAGAGTAAAATAATAAATCATTGAAAAAAATCACCACAAATTGGTCCATAAAAGGATGAAAGATCTGACTCATCAAATCCATGAATACCACTGGTGCATTAGTGAAATCAAATAGCATCACTACAAATTCATACAATCCATACCTTATCCTAAAAGTAGTCTAAGGTATGTTCGATGGTATCACCCTAAAATGATGGTATCATGATCTCATTTCGATCTTGGAGAAGATCATAGAACCTCTCAGCTGATCAAAAAGATAATCAATGTGTGGAAGAGGACACCAGTTCTTGAATATCATCTGGTTCAATGTTCGATAATCCTCACAGAAGCACAAAACCCCATCATCCTTCTTGGTGAAGAGAATAGGAGAACCCCAAGGAGATGCACCAAGTTCTATAAAACCTTTAGTTTATATATCTTAAAACTAAAATTTCAAATCCCGAAGATCTTCTATTTCCATTCTATAAGGTGGGATAGAAACTATCTCTTATCTCGGCACCAAATCAATTGTGAACTTGATCTCTCACTCTAGTGGTAAGCTATAGAACTCATAAAGAAAAACATCCTGAAAATGGTCTACCACTATAAGAAAAGAATCCTGATGCATTCCACCATCATCTAGAAAAATATCGACTATTTGATCCAAGAGACAATATAATCAGCACTGAAATGGTCCTACATGATCATCCTGAAGATCCCATTCACCCTGGTGAGAATACATACCTCCTTCAAGAGACAAAAGAGGTAACTATCCTGTGGTAACAATTGATATGATCCTATTATTAAACTAAAAAATCCATGCCAAGAGTCAAATCAAAGCCTATAGTTTCTAGCACAGATGGTTCCCAAGAGAAACGGTAACCACCATTATCTAGAGAACATGATGTGAAAAGTTTGATATTATTTGATCATACTCCCAATGGTGTGTTGATGCTCAAAAAAACACCCAAGATTTCTAGATCCAATCCCAAACCATTTACAAAAAGAGTAAATAAAAAGGAATGTGATGCTACTGTATCAAACAAAACACAAGCAATGGTAGATGATATAAGAATTGTAACTCTGAGAGTAGATGGTCCTACATCCACACAAGCTGGAGTAGTTTGCATAAAATGTAGCTATCAATCCCCTCTTCCCTGAGCTCTAGCCTGACTCCCCTAATCTATAATTTCTTCCCAGTATTTTCATTCCTATAATGGGGTACCACATCCCCTTCCTTGACCAGAACTTCCTGTGGAACTCCATCTACCTGTATACTAGGGAGTAGATGAGTCCTTCCCAGACTTTGGTACCTATCCTGATCCCCAATCACTGCTTTTCTATTGTATTACCTTCCAAAAACCTATATAGGTGGCCTGGTCTACCACAAGAATGGCACTCCAAAATGGGGTATGGACACTGAGGCTGTTTGTGTCCCATATTTCTACATAGGTAGCACTACAGTGGAACACGGTCCTGAGAAGGTTACCCACTTCCTTGACTAATCTGACTACTGCTTCCTTGGAAAAAACTGTAATAGCATCACTATTTCCACTAGAAGAAGAGTTCACAGTTTTTCCTACTAAAATAGATTGGTCTCTGCTTGGGGCCTCTCTCATATTTCCTTCCATGACAGGTGCCTGATTCATCAGATCTACAAAACTGTATAGATGGAACATGTTCACCTACAACCTGATATCATAGTAAAGACTATACTAAAAACATCTCACCCTAGAGATCTCATCAGCATCCAAAGATGGCATAAGGAACTGAAGGTCTGTGAAACATTCATCATAGTCCATCATTAACATGACCTTCTGTTTCAGGTGTATGAACTCACATGCCTTCTCATCCCTCAATGTCTTGGGATAGAAATGGATCAGAAACATTACCTCAAAGTCCTTCTAGGACAACTACTCCTGATGCCCTGCATTCTCCAGAATGTCCCACCAATGCTTGGATAGTCCAAAAATCATATATGCATCAAGATTCACCCTCCTATCTATGGGTTCCTCAAGATGATTAATGATCATTTGGACTGACTCGATCTAGAACTTGGCTACCTAGGGGCCTCCCTCCTCAATGAATGTAGGCTGATGTTGTAACAGAAACTCTCTCATTAGCTAAGAAGTTGAAGGAATGGTGTGAATAGTCTCTATTTACATGGATCTCATGACGCTCAAGAAGATTTCATGAAGCTGAACATCCATCTGATCCTCAAGAACTACAAGAAGCTCCAGTCCATCTGTGTTAAGAGCATGCTAATTTCCACTCTCCTGATGTTCAACTCAAAGACAATGAGGTGGAATTTTCCCTACAATACAAACACACTCCTTAGAACACTATCTACAACAAATTCAACCTCAATAGGTTACTAAAATAGAGAACCACTAACTCGTGGTCTCTCCAAACATGGCTTATAAGTGTTTTAGCATGACATAACATTTTATTTATTTCATTTATCAGAAATAACAGGTATCTCATATCACAGTTCAACAAGAAAGTATATATCACATGCAAAGGATATGTATTTATCATGATCAATGCATGCCAATATATATATATCCTTATGTGACTATTATGATGCATGAATACTCATCCTATGCCATACTAGGCCACAATTATAAATCTCAAGAACCAATAACATCATAAAAAAATAACCTTACACAATATGAAAATCAATCAGGGTGAAATAACATCAGCTGTAACAAGAAAATAGTATAAACAACAATCCACCATTGGCCACTCAGATTTCCCCCATAAATGGGCCGACTAGTCCCATATGAAATCTCATTACCAAGGATAGACACATCCCAGTATCATTTCTACCTTTCCAAAATAGTGAATAAACATAAAAGAAATCCTCTTTGATACAACTTTGTAACATCCCCCGATCCGACAGTCTCTCACATGGCTAGGAAGGGTCGGTTATGAGACATCAAGCGAGCTTCCTCATATGCTAGAGGCTACCGACTAGAAGCAGGGGTGATATAAGTATAGTGGGGAGACTATACTCCCTGGTTATAGAGTTACAACAAAGCAGAAATAAATATATAATAATAAATAAATATCAGAGTACGAAAATAATGGAAACAATACAATATAGCATAAAAACAACAATAGAAGCCAACTAAACAATATAATAAATAATAAAGGAATAATGTAATAAAATGATGGAATGTAAATAAATTTCATGATAGAAGTAATATGAAATAAAAGACTAGAAGACTCAACAGAAGACTCAAAATACCCCAGTCCTGAACCCCATGTTGGTCCATCTCCAAACTCCAGCCCATCCAGTAAGCAAACACTCAATAGTAACACCCCTTTCCCTTGTCCAATCCTACATCCATGTAATATTCTCAGGTACCAAACGACGACCTGAATAGGGTGTGAGTATATATCAGTAGGTCAACACCACTGTGTTTAAAAAAACCAGTCTGATAAAAAATTTCATGCAATAATTCAATAAACTTGTGTATTAATTAATTAAACAATTAAATTAATACCAAATTAACCATATTTGGTACCATGATGTAATATCTTTTAGCATGTCTCATGATCATGCAAACCGTAACCATAGAATAACATAACCTTCCTCAACGCCATGTCGGAATATCTCTGGGCATGTTTCACAACCATGCCAACCATAACCTCATAACCAAGGTATAAATTACATAATCTAAGTCAGAACCTGCTATATAAGAATTTCAGCAATCAATCAAGGTTGAGCCCGGTATATAATCATTTAAGTATGTCTTAGGTCCAAGCTCAGTATATAAGCATCTCATCATGTGTCTGGGTCAAGCCCGATATATAAGCATTTCAACATTTTACAAGGTATAGCCCGGTATATAAGCATTTCAGCAAGTGTTAGGGTATATACCGATATATAAGCATTTAAGAATATCTTAGGGAATATCCCAATATATAATAATTTTATCATGTTAACTAGGTCAATTCCCCATATAAGCATTTTAGCATAAGTGATCATAGCACATGTCATATCAACAAGGATATCATAATAGCACATCATCAGGATTAATGGTTAATTAGGAAAATTAGCATTTATCTTTCAATTACACATTTCATTTATCAATTGATCATAACCAATAAAATCCCAGTTATCTCAATAAAAAAGCCAATCCAGGGTGAATCTATATCAAACAATCACCCAAAATCCATGTCATGATAAACACAATTTAAGCCATTAATTAATTCATTTAATCAAAGGTTCGATCACCCAAATCGTACCCAAAAGCCAGGTTAATAACCAATTGCATATAAAAAAACTCCAAGGAATAATCCAATTCATCATTTAATCAATTTAGGTGCATGTATGTTGGTGAAGTTTCAATATTGCACATTATTTAAAAATATCAAACCATAGGGTTAAGTTTAAGACCCCTTACCTTTAACTAACGATCAACCAATGCTTATAGCATGATTCACCAACAAGAACAAAGGTGAAGATGATCACAAGAAGATTCCTAGATTATAACTAATCAAGATCAAAACCATTAATGCCTATGATCATGAGATTACACTGTAATGATCAGAGAACGATGGAAGAGAAGTGGGGACCAAAGAAAGAAAACATACCAGGGTTTGATCGCATAAAAGGGAAATCCAAAACAGGGCAAATGAGCCCAAAATTACCTATATGATCACCCTAGGTTAAAAGGAGGAAAGGGGCATGTTTTTGGGAGTAAAAATCATCCGTACAACACATTTAAAATCCTGAGTGAGAAATTACATGGCATATAAATTAGTTACACATCATGTATTTCTTTTTAAAGGGATACACTAAAAACCCCATCGCCTTAGATTATTATTTAATTATCCCAATAATTACATGATGTGTATTTATTACATGATGTGTAACCAATTCGTGTGTTGGATTTGTTTCACAACTTGTGTCTGGAATAATTTACATGGTGTGTAATACCTTTACATGGCATGTAATTCCCCCATATACAACTTTCACCCCCTTTTCTTTGCATAAGGATTTCAAACACCTCAAAAGCCTTCTAATCATGGGAAAAACTATAAACCCATTTAACACATTTATACCCGAACCCTGTTAATTCAAAAAAACATATATCCCTGGAGTTTAGGTCATATTCCTCAACAAAGACTCTTTGTCTCAGAACAAGACACGACCACCAAGTTTTAAGATGATGAAAAACTCAACCGAAATAAGTTTAATGAAAAACTCAGAGAGAGACATATCTAGAAAAATATGGGATCTTATAGACTATCATAAAAATAAATAAATATTACAAACATCACATGAAATTTTAATAAAAAATTAAACAAAACCATACATGCACAACTGATGATAAAAACTAGTCTATGTGTAAATAAAAAGAGGTATAAAAAATAAAATTAAATAAATTTAAGTACGAGTGAATTTAATAAATTAAATTAATTATTTAAATTAAAATAATTTAATTATGTTTAGTCCATAAATTAATTTAATAATTATCCCTAAATTAAATTAAATAATTTATTTATTTTTCAATACAAAAATTAAATTAATTTTTTTCTTCTAAATATTAAAATTGTTAATATTTTTTAATATAAAATTAATAAATTGATTTTGAATTATATTAAGTAATTTTACGGCCCCCATAACCTTATGAAGGCCCGTTGTGGGTCAGGTAGACCCCACAAAGGCCTATGAAGGGCTGTTCTGAGCCACATAAACCCACCTTTTCCCGTTGTGGGGTGGAAAAACTCTCCTAGGATCTTATAGGCCTATACTGGGTAGGAAGAAACTAATTTAGGTGTCAGTCACCCAACTGGGAAAGAGAACCTTAGAAAGGGTATGCAATCACTTGAATGTTGCAGTAAGAGGGTTCACTGCAAGACAAGGGCTTCAGTCCTGATGGTAGGGATGGATTAAATGATCAGATATAGATGGGTTTTTTGGCTTGGGTTATAGGAAGAAAGGTCACTGGCGTCGACGGTGGTCGGAGTCAGGGATGCCATGGGGGTGGCTATCGCAGGTTCGACAAGATGTGTGGTGAAAGGCTTCAGCAAGGGAATCTTTAGCACCTCACGGTTGGATGAAAACAATGGATGATGTGGTGATGTGGACCGGGCTTCAGTTTAATGGGAGGCACCCACAATTGTCACGAGCTTGGATGACATCTCATTTGCTAGGGGGCACATTGGTCAGGAGAGGTGGCTAGGATGGGGTAACAGCCGAGGAGCCCCCGTTTGACTTTGAAAAAGCTTCCTTTTTTTAATAAAAAGGGTATCTAGTGGCCATACCCTTTATCCATTATATATATATATATATAATTATTTTTTGACTGTTGACCTGAAGGTACTGGGCACTTTTTTTTCAAATTTTTCTATGATGTCAAAAAAACACGCACTTGTAGCTACCCGCCCTAAAAAAGATTTTTGTTATGAAAAATTAAATATGAATGTCATAATTATGTTAACTCCCATTCCCAATAAACCCCTTCATGTTCCAAACCTTTCATATGCCAACTTTGGTATACTTTGTACACTATAAATACATGGATATGATTAATGAAAAGAGGATGGATTGTTGGCTCTATATTTGTGTTATCTACTTCTTATATTTATCTTGTATTGTATTTCCATTTGTCGTCATCTTTGTCATACGCAAATTCGATACTCGCTTCCTCAACGATGCGCTTCGCCTACGATCGATCTTATATTTCCGGTTTCGAAATGCTTCGCGGTTTCAATCGGCGTTCGATCAATTTCACAACATGTTATTAGCACTATCGTCCTCTCCGCATTACGCATCGTAATGATGCTACCTTCATCCCCATCATCGACATAAGAAGAATTTTGTGGGAAAAAGGTATGTCTCATGTTTTTATAAACATTATTCTTTTGACATACTCTTTCGCATGCACTCATTCGAAGTGCTGCATCAAAAAGGTGAGTCTTATTTTACATGCAAGATATTGTTGATTTTATTTTCCCCCTCTTGAAAACAATATATGATTTTCTTAATCTTTTGTTGCGGGAAAAATAATGAGCTCCTGAAGAGCTATAATGACTCACGGTTGAAAAATTTCACTTCATTCCCTAGAGATAATGTATTTGTTTAATAACCGATGTGGTCGATGTCGAGACAAACATAATTCATCAAATGAATAAAAAACTACACCACCAGAAGTGGTGGAATGATGAACATCGCGTACCCGTTGTACGTCGATCCATTGAACGGTGAACATCACATACCTATTGTACGTCGAGCCGTTGAATGATGGACATCACGTACCCGTTGTACGTCGAGAGGAAGTTCAATGAACATCGTGTACCCGTAGTACGTAGAGACGAAGTTCGATGAAAATTGCATACCCGTCGTATGTCGAGATGAAGTTTGATAAACATCACATACCCGTCGTACGTTGAGCCAAAGTTTGATGATCATTGTGTACCTGTCGTATGTCAATCCGAAATTTGCTAATCATTCCATAAACCATAAAATATCATATCTCTTATTTATTGTTCACCCTGAAGGTGTCAAGTTTGATTATGCTATATAAAGTTTCATGATGGAGATGATATTTACTTTGAATATTTGCAAATATTTTTTTTATTTCTTTTATATTTATTTTATTTCTTATAAAATGTTTTAGAGAAATTAAATATTCTTGATAAACAAGCGTAAATATATTTTATATATATTAATCCCCCGAAGTGGATGAAATTGATGAAATTTATGAATTTAATATTCATGAAATTGTCTTGAAGACACTATAAAACTCGAACAAATAATTTTATTCTATTCCCTAGAGTGAATGAGAATATTTGTTGAAAACGATTAATTTCATTCCTCGAAGTGAATGCAAATATACTTATTTTTATTGTAAATCAAGTTCGAGGTGAATATGATGTTTTGCGAATGATCATTGTGTTGTATTTGTTTATAACAAATAATAAAAAATATAACCACCATAAGTGGTTTGATGACAATAAATATTTATGGATCACAATGAATTTTATGAATATTTATAAAATAATACATCCCTGAAGGATGATATGAAAATAATGTCCTTTGAAATTATATTGAAGAATATCTTCATTTATCATTTATTGTTCCTGCAGAAACAATATAAAGGGAAACATTATTATTTATCATATTCTTATGGATTATCAATATTATCTCATGTAATTCATCTATCCCCTGAAGTTGATGTTGTTGTTCATATAATTCATAAATTAAATGATTGAATTGCATAGTTTTGATATTCCGATTTATATTATGAAAATGATTTTACCACCTGAAGTGGTTAAAACAATGATCATCATAATCAATAAAATATATATTTTATGCAAGATGATCATTATTGATAAATAATAAATTATCATTCATGGATCATGAAATCTGATGAATGAATTCATTCCCTGATGTGAATGCAGTTTTAACTACTATATCTCATTCCTTGAAGTGAATGAAATTATTCATGATTTTTTTAATGATTTATGATATCATGAATATTTGAGAGTTGATGAGGTTTGATCAAATGATTTATATTTCATTTGATAAAGTGAATGTTGTTTATGAATTATAATTTTGGATGGTGATAAGGTATGTGTTAGGAATCCAGAAGATTCTTCCACATTAGTTATCACTACAACATTCACCAGCTTCAAAAGACGTGGGGGCTCCTATCCCAGGTAAATGTATTTTAAAATAATATTTGGGCTTGAAGTTCCAAAATATTTTGGAAGAAGTTCTAAATTATGCAATAATCTGCTTGGTGATGGGCCTAACCCGTTATGATTATATTATGAATTCATCAACCACTATAAGTGGAAATTATAACTACAAATATGAGTTTTCATAATGAAAGATACCGAAGGTATTATATGTGTCGATCTTGAAGAAAAATATTATTTTGATTAAATGCTTCAAAAGAACTCATATATGCATTAGTATATTCTCATATAAGTACATTTACCGGTAGGGAAAAATAATAAATACTCCAGAAGAGCGAATATATTCCTACCTGGTAGTACAAATTCTTAATTCTTTGTTATATCTAAAGTCTCAATGAGATATATGAATGGTATTCATGAAAATGAATATCATATGGAGACAAAAGAGGTACCTTAATATTTAATAAGCATTTATAAAAGTTATTATAAAGAATTTGTTATGTACAATCGAATCAATAATGGTAAACCAGAAGTTTACAGATCCTGGCACTTCAAATATATGGCATGATGATTTAGGCCACCTGGGATCAATTATAATGAAAGATATTGATTCAAGTATACACGAGCGTCAATTTATTGATAACATAGTAGACATCCATCAGGGGGAGAATGATGAATTTATTTAATGGATGCATGTCTACAAAATTATCAATGAATTTATTATCATTAAGTCATTATGAATTCCCCCTGTATAATAATTTACCATGAGGTACCCATTTTTGAGGTAAATTATTTATATCATTAGAAGCTATTATGGAAATAAATTTCCCATATACTTATGAAGAAGTATATATGGGCGTGCCCACCTACCATGTGATCCATCTATATGAAAGATGCATCCAATAAGTGATCACGTGTATTATTTGTTGCTGGTGAGTATACATTGCATGATATGCATGTTGATTAAATGAAATATTGAGTATCATATATTATATGGTCCTGTAGAACCATGGACAAGATGCTCACAACACTTACATGAATGTAAAGTGTTGAAAATCAA
Source organism: Viscum album (assembly GCA_963277665.1). Taxonomy (NCBI): domain Eukaryota; kingdom Viridiplantae; phylum Streptophyta; class Magnoliopsida; order Santalales; family Viscaceae; genus Viscum; species Viscum album. The sequence goes on from OY728139.1 coordinate 484,430,477, forward strand.
TAGTCTGATTATACACACTTGAAGTGTGGTTGAACTGATTATATAAAATCATTGTTCATCATGAGTAGAAAGCAATAAATATATTTTCCCTTGAAGAGGAAAATGAATATATCAGTAACATTATATCTTTTTAGATATTGTCCCTGAAGTGACACTGGTACCAGAAAAATTATGAGATCTCAATAAAATGTTGTTGATGATATATTTTCTTTGAATGCTTTTAAAAATCATTGGTGACAATGGATTTTTACAAATGTCGACATCATAATAATTGGACAAAATTATTAAAGGAACTTATGAAATGTTCAACATATAAAGTTCTGGACCGAGTGTCCAAACTATCAAGACTATTGAATATCGATGATCTTTTTATAGGAAATATTCTTCCTTGTATATTTGGATATTTATATGAATCCCAGAAGGGTTCGAAATGCTTGAAGCATATTCAAAATTATGAAAGTTATACCCAATATGATAAATTATGGGGTGAACTGAATATGAAGTATTTCATATATCAATATTAAGCTAAGGAAGATTATAAATTGAATTTATCATCTCAAGGTTTGTGTGAATCATTTCAAGATGTTTCGAAAAAAATCTAAACTCTCGAAGAGTTTTTGAGAAATAAATGAATTATTTGATCATGAAATTACATGGAATGTCCTTGTATTTTGAATTAATCATCCTGAAGATGAAATATTAAATTTTGGAATGGTTTTACCCTTAATGAATAATTAAATATCTTGCTTCCAAGAGTGATAGATTTCATACATAAGGGGTTGATGAAGAACATTCCTATCCCAAAAGGATTAAATATAAATGCTTATTTTATTAATCCCTGAAGGATATAAATGTACATGTGCATATGTACCTTGAAAATAACAATAAATCATATTATGATGCAAGGTATTGTTCTTACATATTTATTGAAATCTAAAGGGTATAAGTTATTATTATTCCAAAATTCGAAACTGATTGTTTTGGTTATGAATTGATCATGAGAATTCTATGAGATAAATGATGATCATTATGAATGGGAGATGTAACTGTTGTACTCTTTTTCCCTTAGTCATGTTTTTCCCACTCGATTTTTTATAAGGTTTTTAACGAGGCAACACTCTGGGGATTTGATGTCATTGTACTCTTTTTCCCTAATCAAGTGTTTTCCCCAAAAGGGTTTTTCCTTGATGAGGTCTTTAATGAGGTAATCATACATCATAAAATATATCCAAAGGAATGTTATAAAGTATTATGGATATCTATTATTAATGGCAATTGTTGGCCTTCCCCAAGAGTTATAATCTTCAATGAGACCATTCATTATTTTTGGTCTTCCTCCCATGTCCTGAAGAATTAATTTAATAATAATATTAATTTATGTCTTGAAGACATAATTAAATGATATTTTCAGGGGGAGTTGGGATTGCTGCACTCTTTTTCCTTTCATCAGGTTTTTACCACTGGGTTTTCCTGGTAAGGTTTTTAATGTGGCGGCATGACATGGAAATCAATTACTTTGGCTTCACTTATTTTTCCCACAGGGTTTTTTTTAAGTGAAGATTATATAAGATTCCATGAAATTATGACATTCAAAGGGGAGTGTTATGAAACATTAAATATGAATGTCATAATTATGTTAACACCCATTCCCAATGAACCCCTTCATGTGCCCAACCTTTCATATGCCAACTTTGGTATACTTTGTACACTATAAATACATGGATATGATTAATGAAAGGAGGATGGATTGTTGGCTCTATATTTATGTTCTCTACTTCTTATATTTATCTTGTATTGTATTTCCATTTGTCATCATCGTTGTCATACGCAAATTTGATACTTACTTCCTCAACGATGCGCTTCGCCTACGATCGATCTTACATTTCCGGTTTCGAAATGCTTCACGGTTTCAATCAGCGTTCGATCAATTTCACAATAATTTTAAATTTTTTTCTTAAGACGATTTTAGGTTTTTTTGAATTTATTCCACTATCTATAGAAAAAAATTATCTTTGGCTAGAAAAAATTGTTCCGACCCGAAACTGGTTGGAACTGTGTCACTGGAAAAAGATTTTTCGGCCGAAAATGATCTATATTAAAAATTTCAGATAACCATAACTTAGAGATCCGAAATCAGATCGATGTGAGGTCTATTTTGTTAGGACTGAATTAAAACCTACCAATTAATTTAATTTAAATTAACTTTTTATTATCTCAAAAAATTAATGCGACCTCTTTGATCCTAATTGCTGGTATCAAGGAGCTCAACAGAAGCCGAATGAATGGTGATTTAAAATTTTTCATCATCAAAGTGAAGAAACGTCATTATCTCTGATGATCAGATCCCCAATAGAGGTATGAGGCTCTCACGTGAATATTTCAAAGCAAATAAATAAATAAATGAGTACCTCATTTGATTCGGTGATGTGTTTTACTATAGCTCATCACTGACGACCCTTTCTCGATGGATCCGAAGTTGAACCCCTCTAGATCATCCACACTTGCTTCAAGAGTCCACGTATATGTCGATCATCAAATTATAAGTTCTATCACAGAGCTCCAAAGATTCCTTCGATATTGTGACGATCACCTCAATCTGGTGCCTTTGATCTGTGAAGATGTTCTTGGATCATTTTCTTTGATGGAGCCTTTCTCTCTCTAGGAAGCGGGAGGAGAGAGTGGCTCTCATTCTGTTGGAATGAATAATATCTGAATGAGAGTCTCTCTCCTACTTATATAGTGGGAGGCTCAAATACCCAGAAATGGTTCCCCGACCCCCAAAAATAAAACTCCCACTTAATAACTAGTAAATGAAATGTTTTGAAAAACTAACTATGTCATTAATTTCATATATATTTTATCACCACCTTATAATATATAATAAATATATTATTTGATAAAACCCGAGTCATTAAATTGACTCGTAATTATTACAATATTAAATGATCCTTGAATATTAAAATAATATTCATTAAAATAATATTTTTCCTGTATCCACTTAATACCTTGTGAATAATTTCATCAAATAAATTGAACCCAATTATTATATATTCAAATAATAATTAATTAATTAATTAATTGATGATCGATTACTTGGAAAAATGTCATACACCATGGTGGGATCCCATGTCATATACACCCATTCACCAGAATAGGGTAGACACTTGAATTCACTATTGTGTGTAACCCTCTAGGCCCTTATCTGGATAGTAGTGAATAATATTCACAGACCAAGAGTGAAGTCTAGAAACCCATCAAGTACCCTAAATAGAGAAGGAAAAATCATAGCAATGATAAAATTAAATATAAACATGCACAGTGTAATATAAGAAACTACTATATTTTACTTTCCATTCATTATGCCATTCCATTTAGGATGCATTACTAATTGCATGCTGTTTGATAGGTGCTATGATACATATGTCTTCTGTTGTGATAGATATATTGAAATATGTTATAGTGTGAAATAGATGGATTCTAAGATTTGGTCCCTAAAGTGTATGTGACCTCTTGTATTAGAATTTGGTGGATCATGGTTCAACCATAAGGTGAAATGTGTCATGATATGAAACAGGTGGATGCCCAGCTTTGATCCCTGGGGAGTATGGGCCCCCATGGCTCAGAATTCAGCATACCATTTGTTTACCCTTCTGAAAGGGATGTGATAAACATGAAATGAGTATCAATTAAATGAATGGGAATGTGAAATCAGTTTTAAATGAAATAGATATTAAAATAAGAAAAATTGGAATGGTTTATAGTAGATAACTTGACCAGACCCTACCTTAGTAGTGGGCTTTCAGTGGTTTCTCTCGCTTTTATGTGGTCTATTTAACACCTAGACTTGACCCATGGGGAAGGAAGAGATGTATAATCTCATAGGAAGGCTTGTACCTATCTTATGTCCATTTCTATTATTTTAAGATATGGACTATATTAATGATCATGAACTGAGGCGTGCGTTTGGAATTGTAGAGCCATGCTACCATGGCGACCTCAAGTAGTACACCAAGAGGGTGGCGATGATCACAAACCTGATGTGTTGGGATAGGGGCTAACAGTGTATCATCTAGTTGTGTTGGATGAGGTACCAATTATTAAACCGAATGAAAGTGCTAATGAATAGTTTTGTGAAAACTTTATACGCTTTATGCAGACCTTTTAGGGAGATCCGCAGCTTGCTACTTCCATGGCTGAGCTGACACAAGTGTTATAGAAGTAGCATCCACTCACATTTTTAGGGGATGGTAGACCATGGGATACAGAGTCATGGATATATTCCATTCTATCTATCTTTGAGAATTTGGAGACACCTCATGAGCGGAGGGTCAAGCTCACTATATATATGTTCCGTGACTCCTCCAAGAGATGGTGGTATGTTATCACTCAAATAGAACATCATCAGGAGATGTATTATAGGTATTTTTAGATGGAATTCTATGAATACTTCTATCCAAAGACATTGAGGGCTGATAAATCCCATAATTTTATGCATATGGAGCAGGGTGTATTGTCAGTTATGGATTACTCATCCCATTTTACTGAGCTCCAACACTTTACACCCATTCTAATGGGTGACGATCTGGCTAAATCAAGGTGATTCAAGGATGGTTTTAGGTATGACATCTAATCGTAGGTAATTTTCTTCCATATAACTACTATATCTAGGATAGTGAATTAGTTGTTAATCATATAGCGTAACCTGAGTAAAATTAGAGGTCCGATCCAGGAGGTTCAACACCTAGGTCGGGTTCTACATCAATCGGTAGTATGAAGAATCGTATGGAGCTTCAAATAGTGATACTAGTAGTCTAAACATCTCTTCAGGTAGCCAGATAAGGTGCTACCAGTGTGGTAGTCTGGGACATATGAGGCCACAATGTTTGAGGGACCCATTCAAGTACCGTTATTACAGCAAGATGGGCCATCTACAGTGCTTCTGCAGAACGTTTACACTAGTATCCAGTGAGAGAGAGTGTACAATGAATCTATGTTTAGGAGTAGGGTCGGCATATTCTCACTAGATAGGGAGCTAGAATATAACAGGATTATCAGGTCGAGGTGGTGGTCTTGGACGTGGTTGTCAGACACCATTTGTGTAGCGACAACAAGGTGGATCTTCTCAAGGTAGCTAGATAGTATTACAGGGCCCTAGTTCAGTCCAGGTATATGTAGTGTAATAGACCCAGCAAGTACAGGATCTCAGATCTTCTACTATTAGAGGTTCTATTATAGTATCCTCTACTTCATCTTATACAATTTTTGATATAGGGGCTTCACATAGTTTTATACACGTACCTATTGTGGAGAGACTTGGGCTTTGTATTTAGTTTTATGAGAGTGTTATGACACTAGAAACTCTATTGGGGATCATAATGGAGGGTGTACACTAGTGCAGAGAGTCCCCCTTGAGATTTATGAGTGTCACTTCCTATGAAGCCTTTATGTCCTTGAAATAACAGGGTTTGAATTCATACTTGGGATGGACTGTCTCATAGATTATCAAGCTTATGTTGATTGATATTGCTGAAGGATGACTTTCACATCACCAATGGGTGGTGAATTTATTCACAAGGGTGAATGAGATGTCCATGTGTTTCGAGATGGACCCAAGCATCATGGGTTGGGCGGAATGATAGCCCAGATTGAGAATTTATATCTGGATGATCAGGGAACATGATAGGAGGATTTCCCTCTAGTGGTTGATTGTTGCAGGGATGCCTTCCTGGAAAAATTCTCAGGATTACCTCTAGTGAGAGAGGTAGAGTTCTCTATCGAGCTAGTACTGGGATCTTCACTTGTATCCATTACTCCTTATAGTATGAATACTATTGAGATGAAAGAGCTAAAGAGGAAGCTAGAGGATTTACAAGAAAATGTTTTTATCCAACCCAGTTCTTCTCTATGGGGTTATCCAGTCCTTTTTGTGAAAAAACGAAGATGGTAACCTTAGGCTATGTGGGGATTATCAGAAGTTGAACCAGTTGATGGTTAAAAACTGGTATCCACTACCATGGATAGATGATCTCTTTGACCAGCTCTAAAAAGCTCAGGTCTTATCAACTATTGATTTGAGATCTAGTTATCATCATGTTCATATTAGACCATCAGACATACCTCATACATCTTTTCATAGCAGGTATGGTCTTCATGAGTATTTTTTTATGCTGTTCAATCTCATGAATGCACCAGTAGTCTTCATGGAATTGATGAACTGAGTGTTCTATCCTTATCTCAATTCGTTTGTGGTGGTTTTTGTGGATGATATCTTAGCGTATTCTCATAATAGACATGAACATGCCACCCATATTGAGATCTTTTTCAATACACTGAGAGAGCATCAATTATATGATAATCTCACAAAGTACCACTTCTGGATGGATTAGATTCATTTTCTAGTCACATCATCTCAGAGGAAGAAGTATCAGTGGACCTAGAGAAGGTGAGAGATATAGTTTCCTAGGATCAACCCAAGAATGTATTTGAGGTGAAAAGTTTCTTAGTGATGGATGATTATTAAAGGAACTTTATATATGAATTCTAGCGCTTAGTAGTGCCGCTGTTGGGCTTGACTAAGAAGGGTGTGAAGTATGTATGGTAAAATTCCTACGATACTACCTTTTAGGAGTTTAAAGGGAGATTGAATTCATCACCAATACTAATTTTTCATGATCTAGGTGGGATTTATACTATGTACTACGATGCATCAGATATCAGGATGGGATCAGTTCTTATGCAGGTGGATCTAGTCGTTGCGTATGAGTCTTGACAGTTGAGGCCACACAAGAGTAACTAACCAACACACGATCTCAAGTTAAGGTGTGGTTTTTACTTCATTTCATTGTTGGAGACATTACTTATTGGGTGAGTGTTTTTTGGCGTACACGGATCACAAATCTTGAAGTAAATATTTACACAACATGATCTGAACCTAAGATAGTGAAAGTGGGTTGATTACCTACAATCTTTTGACTTTGAGTTTGCCTACACGCCAGGTAAAGGAAATGCAGTGGACAATGAACTGAGCATAAGGACACAGATAGTAGCAGTGCAATAGGCTAGTATCAAGTGGTATCTTATAGCATTGTTCTCTAAGATTCATTTGGAGGTGCACAACAGTCAGGGGCATACATATCTTTCTTATTTATCTATTACCTCTACCATTCTGAATAGAGTGAGTATGAGGAATCTATCGGAATCCAAAGGCCTAGTTCTATGGGAGAGTGTGACATGTGGGGACCCTACTCCTAGATGGACCATTGGAGAGGATTAGATTTTGTGAGTACATGGTCATGTATGGATATCTTCAGACATGTGAAAGGAGATGTTGTGGGATTTTCATGCTTCATATTGGGTAGTGCACCTGGGTGTCACCAAGATTTGTTAGGATTTACATCGTCAGTATTGGTGGTTGGGAATGAAGAGAGATGTAGATAGTTTTGTTATGAAGTGTTCCACCTATTAGCAGGTGAAGGTGGAACACTAGTAACCAGACATACGTTTACAACAGCTACCCATTACGAAGAAGAAATTGAATGATACCATGATGGATTTTGTGACAGGTTTACTGTGGTCACCTCAAGGTAATGATATTGTATGGGTTGTTATTTATAGGCGTACGAAGGTCACTCAATTCCTACCTATCAAAGAGACCTTTTCAGTTGATGATATTGGAAGTTTGTATGTCCGTGAGAAATTAAAACTACATGGGGTCCTACATTCTATCATTTCAGATAGAGACGCCTAGTTTAATTCTCTATTCTAGAAAGGTCTACAGAGGGAATTGGGTATATATGTTCTTCTAAACATGACATTCCACTCCCATAGAGATGGCCAGTCAGAGCGCATGACTCAGGTGTTTGAGGACATGTTGTAGGCATGCATCCTAGATTCTGAGGGCTCTTAAGAGATGTATATACCCCTGGTTGAGTTAACCCACAATAATATATTTTAGGATACTATCCAAATGGAGCCATATGAGGATTTGTATGGAAAGCGATGCCAATCAACCCTATGTTGGATAGAGGTAGGAGAGGAAGCTATGTTAGGACCTCGTCTTGTCCAGGAGACCATAGAATAGGTGAAGTTGATTAGAAATTAGATAGCTATTTTACAGTCTCTTCAGAAATAATATATCAATCACCACAGACAACCTATAGAGTTCAAGGTCAGTGATCGGTTTTCCTATGTGTTTCACCTAGGCTGGGACACAAGAGGATCATAAGATAGGGTAAGATTTATCCAAGATACATTGGGCCATTTGAGATTCTGGAGAGATTCGGGATAGTTTCCTATCAATTGCAGTTACCTCAGAGGTACTCGGCTATACATGACATCTTACATGTTTCTTAGATGGTACATTATTATTTAGACCCATCTCATTCTTTTTAGAATGAGAAGGTTGAGTTATAGGTATATGTGTCTTTTGAAAAGCATCCTATATGAATTGTGGATCCTAGCATGAAGGTTCTATGAGGTCAGTCTATTATGTTAGTATAGGTGGTATAGAAGCACAACCAAGTGTAGGACGAGACATGGGAGAAGGATGTCGATATACCATCACAGTGGACAAAGTTATTCTCAGACATTCTTGATCACCCTTGAGAGGGGAATTTGGGGAAGAATTTCTTTAAGAGGGGAAGTTTGCAATAACTCGATTCTTCTTTGATGTATATATCTCTTTTTTCCATCAATTATTAGTTTAAATACTTAAATATGGCCTAAGGTAGATACCTGTTGGGGTTAAGAAGGTCTCTGGGGTGTCCGAAACTAGTCTGGAGTCCAGAACCCAAAGTTTGGGTGTTTTTAGCCTAGCGAATGGTTAGTAAAAATCATGTGGGGAAGGCTACAAGGTTTGAATAAACCATGTGAGGCTGGAAAATGGGGGCTTATAGGTCACATGGTATGGGTAAATTGTGTGAGAGGATCCACACGACCGTGCAACAAGTCTGCAAATTTTAGCAGATTTTGACAGTGGGTTTTAACATGGTTTGTGCATGGTTTGTAAACTCTGTAGGTAAACCATGCACTATGCCCCTTTTCCTATAAGAACCATGCATGATCAGTGCACGATTTGACAAACTGTGTGCCTAAACTATGCATCCCAGATATTTTTGGGTAAAAATACCATTTTTCTCTTAAGTTCTTTCAAATCAAACCTAAGCCTTATTTCTGCTTCCTTTTAGAAAAACCTATCATTTTGAAACCTATTTGAAGATTAAAATTCAATTTTATCTAAATTATTCATTATATATCCAATTCAAATGTGGTTCATCTCCTTGTATCCATAATTACAATATCCAAACTCTTTTTTAGACGTTCTCAATTCTTCTGGATATCGGCTTTGCTATTTGGATTTAGGCTTATATGCCCTAATTTCTCATTCTTCATTCATTCTTTAGATTTTTTCCAAACTTGGATGAATCAGATCCTGATATTGGATGATATATCAAGCACATACCTATGGTAGGTGTTCATGTGATTTTCATTAAAAGTCGATCTATTTATATATGTCGGGGTACCGCACACCCATTTTTCAGGTGTCGCTTTAAATGGAAATTGATCCCTATTATTACCTGTCATGTTTTAGGTAATTGAATAAGCTTGTTAATGAATATTATAAGTTTTATACCTTGAATAAGGACCACCCCATGGGTGAGTTACATTGAATTTACCTTTATGGCTTTATGCCTTAGACACCCCTTGAGGTGTGACTTTATCCCCTTCATGGTTTATTAAAAATGGAATTGATTATAAGTGGAATTAAAATGTTGTTAGATTGTAATTTAATTGGTTAAAGGGTATGGTATGGATGAATTTCTCCTTGAACCATGTATGCCTTTATTTAGTTAAAGCATGCTTGCTTTGTAATGCCTTGCCTATGTGAGTAAAGTAAAGCGTATGCCATGAGTTGAGGCAATTGGCTTTAATTGCTTTAATTTTTTCCCATGTGATTTATATGATAACTAAGCCATGTGATAAATTTATAAGATTATTAGTCTTATTATATTAAAAATTTCTATGTGAGTATTTGAATTTACTTTGAATTTAATTCCCTTCACTACTGGAATTTTACCCTTTACCAATGGTTCAGAACCATTGGTAAAGGATGGGAAACCATTGGTATATTATATACCAACGGTTTCCCAAACCGTGGCCAAGTAATTCGTGGGTATAGTGTTATACCAACGGTTCTATGTAAACCGTTGGTATATGTGTTAAAGTAAGAGATATACCAACAGTTTCACAAACCGTTGGTATATGTTACCCCTATACCAACAGTTTAGAACCGTTGGTATATAGTGTACAATATACACCCAAAGGATATACCAATGGTTCAAAACCATTGGTAGAAGTGTATAGCAACGGTTATACAAAATTGTTGGTATAATATACATCAGAAGGCTATACCAATGGTTTTGAAAACCGTTCGTATACATATGATGCAGCTCCACAATAGCCAGCAGCCACCTCCAGCCTACAAATCTCCACCTCCAACCTGTAACTCTCTCGACAAGAACACATACAACCAGAATCCAAAAGCCTACATGGGATGTTTAAAATTCATCCAAAATTCAAAAATTTAGAAATTTAAAATTCATTCCTCACTCGAACCACAACACAAGGAAAAAATCTAGAATCCAATACATCCACAATCCAATACATCCAGAATCGAAATGAAATAACATCCATAACACCAATACATAATTAAAATCCAATACATCAAGAATCCAATATACATAACAATATTCAAAATTTAGAATTCATTACCAATACATCCAAAATCCAATACATCCAGAATTTAGAAATTTTGAATTGAAAAGCAATAACACCCATAACAGTATTCAAAATTTAGAATTCACTCCTCACTCAAACCAAAACACCAATAAAAACAAGATAAAAATCCTACATGTTATAGGAAGCACATGGGATGTTTACTCATGGTCTTGGGTTGACTATCTTAAAACCAACAGAAAAACTTGGGTAGAGTGGAAAAGGATCATGATACCCATAAGATAGAAAATGGTAGTGGTCATGTCATTAGACCTAATATGAGTTATAGGAAGTGCATGGGATGTTTATATTCCTCTAATGACTATGTATCCATGTATAAATGGTTCTTGATGTGTTAGTGGGAAACATTGGCCAATCTCGACATATGAGATGGGTTACCAGAATAGCCTACATTTTTTTCATAGACTTTGCAATTGGAATAAGGGGGTATGTGGATAATTGTAATTTGGTCTTCTGGGTGTGATGTGAGTTGAATCCACATTTTGGGTAGTGGGTATGAATATTCAATTATGTCTTTGGTATTGGGTTCCCAAAGGGATTTTGGTTTGGTCCTAGAACCCACTATTTGAGGATGGGATTAGCGAATTAAATGTCATGTGTTTTAGAATAGGGGTAGGAGTTACTCACATGAGAAGTGTATTGTGTGAGGATGAACCATGGATCCTTTTTCAAAAGTATCAACACAATCCAAATACATTTGGTCGGTTTTCCGTATGCAAGTTTTTGTTTTCACTTAAAATCCTGTCCATTTCAAATAAAAGTGAGATAGTTTGAGTGGTACCGACCGCACTGTGCCTCAGATTGAGGTGGGGTTGACTCATACACGTCAAAAATGACCCATGGATAATTGTCATAAATTATCAACAGAATCCGAATGCGTTTGGTCAGTTTTCCGTATTCCAATTGTTTTTTTCACTTAAAATGTTGTCCATTTCAAATAAAAGTGAGACACTTTGAGTGGTACCGGCCACACCATGACTCAGATTGAGATAGGGTTTACTTGTACACATCAAAAATGACCCATGGATTCTTTTTCTAAAGTATCAACACAATCAAAATACGTTTGGTTGGTTTTCTGAATGTCTGTTGCTTTTACTTAAAACAATGTCCATTTTAAACAAAAGAGAGACACTTTGTGTGATACCGGCAACACCGTGCCTTATATTGAGGTGGGGTTGACTCATAAACGTAAAAAATGACCCATGGATCATTTTCCTGAAGTATCAATACAATAATAAAGCAGTTGGTCGGTTTTCTGTATGCAAGTTGTTGTTTTCACTTAAAATCCCGTCCATTTAAAATAAAAGTGAGACGGTTTGAGTGGTACTGGACACACCGTGCCTTGGATTAAGGAGGGGTTGACTCATACACATCAAAAATGACCCATTGATCATTTTAATAAAGTATCAATAGAATATGAATGCTTTTGGTTGGTTTTCCATATGCAAGTTGTTGATTTCACTTAAAATCCTGTCCATTTCAAATAAAAGTGAGACAGTTTGAGTGGTACCGACCACACCATGCCTCAGATTGAAGTGGGGTTGACTCGTACACATTAAAAATGACCCATGGATTGTTTTTCTAAAGTATAAACAAAATCTGAATGTGTTTGGTTAGTAATCCGTATGCAAGTTGTTGTTTTCACTTAAAATCCTGTTCATTTCAAATAAAAGTGAGATAGTTTGAGTGGTACTAACCACACCATGCCTCTTATTGAGGCGGGGTTGATTTTTACATGTCACAAATGACCCATGGATCGTTTTCCTAAAGTATCAACAGAATCCAAATGCTTTTAGTTAGTTTTCCGTATGGAAGTTGTTGTTTTCACTTAAAATGTTGTCCAATTCAAATAAAAGTGAGACACTTTGAGTGGTACAGGCCACACCGTGCCTCAGATTGAGGCAGGGTTGACTCATACATGTAAAAAATGAACCATGGATCCTTGTGCTAAAGTATAAACAAAATCAGAATATGATTGGTCAGTTTTCCGTATGCCAATTGTTTTTACTTAAAAGGGTGCCAATTTTAAACAAAAGAAAGACACTTCAAGTGATACCGGCCACACCATGCCTCATATTGAGGTGGGTTTGACTCGTACACATCAAATATGACCCATGGATTGTTTTACTAAAGTATAAATACAATCTGAATGTGTTTGGTCAGTTTTCCGTATGCCAGTTGTTGTTTTCACTTAAAATGTTGTCCATTTCAAATAAAGGTGAGACACTTTGAGTGGTACCGGCCATACCATGCCTTAGATTGAGTCAGTGTTGACTCATACACATCAAAAATGACCCATGGATCCTTGTAATAATGTATCAACACAATCAGAATATGTTTGGATGGTTTTCCATATGTCTATTTTTTTACTTAAAACAGTGTCCATTTTAAACAAAAGAGAGACACTTTTAGGGATACCAGCCACACCGTGTCTCGGATTGAGGTGGGGTTGACTTGTACATGTCCAAAATGACCCATGGATCATTTTCCTAAAGTATAAATACAATTAGAAAGTGTTTGGTCAGTTTTCCATATGCAAGTTGTTGTTTTCACTTAAAATCCTATCTATTTCAAATAAAAGTGAGACCGTTTGAGTGGTGCCGGCCACACCATGACTCGAATTGAGGTGGGGTTGACTCTTACATGTCACAAATGAACCATGGATCATTTTAATAAAGTATCAACATAATATGAATGCATTTGGTTGGTTTTTTGTATGCAAGTTGTTGTTTTCACTTAAAATCTTATTCATTTCAAATAAAAGTGAGATATTTTGAGTGGTACCGGCCACACTGTGCCTCAGATTGAGGCAAGGTTGACTCGTACAAATCACAAATGACCCATGGATCGTTTTCATAAAGTATCAATAGAATCCGAATGCGTTTGGTCAGTTTTCCATATGCCATTTTTTGTGTTCACTTAAAATGTTATCCAATTAAAATAAAAGTGAGACACTTTGAGTGGTACCAGCCACACCGTGCCTCGGATTGAGCCAGGGTTGACTCGTACATGTCAAAAATGACCCATGGATCCTTGTTCTAAAGTATCAACACAATCCAAATACATTTGGTTGGTTTTCCTTATGCCAGTTGTTTTTACTTAAAATGGTGTCCAATTTAAAGAGAGCTTAGATTGGGATCCAAGACGCCGAATAAAGAGTGTGATTGTCTCCAGAATCAAGGTAGGTGGTCCTTAGACTTTTGTGAATTTTCATGATGTTTTATATATGCCAAATCACCGATCGCCCAATGTTGGGTTGTTGGGTCGGGGGGATGTCTGGGTTCAGGGAGAAGGGTGGGGTTTGGGGTCCAGAGAGGAGGGTGGGGGGCTGTTCGGGGTCCAGGGAGGATGGTGGGGGGTTGTCCGGGGGGCTGTTTGGGGTCCAAGGAAGAGGGTGGGGGGGCTGTCCAGGGTGCTGTCTGGGGGGCTGTCTGGGTTCCAGGGAGGAGGGTGGGGTGGGGGGGGGGGGGCTGTCCGGGGGGTTTTCTGGGGGCTGGCTGGGGTCCAGGGAAGAGGGTGGGGGGGGGGGGGTGTTCTGGACACATGGGATGGTATTTTCATATTTTCTAAGCAAATTATTTCAAGGTTAAAAAATAATTCCAATATATCAACTTCTAATCAGACCATAAATTTTCTAAATTCCACAAAAAAAATTCAATTTCATTAAAATTGATAAAAAATAAAGATAATGGGACCTACTTAATCATACATATATTTAGGCACAACAAATCAATAAACATCAAAGGTCAATAATATCAGTCAAAAAAATAACAGATCAATCTGTCCCTCATCACCACCACTATCATCACCATCATCGTCACCCTCACCCTCTTCTTCATCATCATCCCCATCATCGTCCTCACCCTCCTCCTCGCCCTCGTACTCAGCCTTGACCTCCTCATCGCCCTCCTCCTCTGCCTCAGCCTCCTCCTCACCCTCCTATTCCACTTGTGATTTCTCTGAAAGTTTGCAGCTCTAGTTGTGTAGTTCCCTCGTCCAGCCTCATCGCGTTCTGCTCTCACGTAGTTTCCTTGAAATTTCTTCAAGGTAAAATTATTTACATGATGGAGCTATACGGATGGACTTCACCGATGGAGTTGCGCTAGGATCCTTGGTGAAGGGCCTATGCGACGTACCTCGTCAAAGGACCTACACGAAAGGCCTCATTGAAGGACCTACGCGAACAATTTCCTTTGCCAAATTTTTGATTTCCTTCTTAAAAAATATGACCCAAAAGTTTGGTAATTTTTTTTTCAGGAAAGAATGACTCATTTGATGACTCATACTGAAGAAGATAAAGATCACCAAAATGAAATGATGAAGATCATTGGACCATACTATTATGACATCATTGAGAGTACTCTTCCTGGGTTATGGAAGGGTCTAATTCCGTACCAACGTGACTACGCACAAAGTTCTTATTTACCCTTGTACGGGAATGGGATTTTACAGGATTCCCATGTTCCATATGTCAAAAATTACTTTCCAAAGAATTGGTTTCTTTATTATTCCAACTGTAAATATATGAATAATAGTGAAAGGGGGGTTCTAGTACAAGAAGGAACTGTCCCTATCAGTTTCATCCTTCATCATAGTGGTTGTACTCCCGATATAAAGGATCATGTTGTAGATCCAAGACCACATTGTTATCATTCCACTTTTCAGGATTCTCAAATAGATCAATCTAATGGTTGGAAACGATATTGGGACCTTCATTCTAGAGGGGGTGTAAAACCTGACTGGATGTGTGCATTCTGGGTACGTCAGACTCGTACAGAATTCAGAAAAGAGTTATCAGACGTTCATATCTATGAAGCTGTCTGGATAGGGAAAACTTATGTTTATAAAAATGAAATCATTCCTGAATTACTAAGATGATGGAGTCCACAAATTAATTCCTTGCATTTGACACATGGTGAAGTTGGTATTAATCTCTGGGATATTTACCAAATAGCTGGAATTCCCATTCTTGGGGAAATGTATGATGAATTCACTCTACCTACTACAACATGGGGTGATGCTTCTAGAACACCACCGTTGGCTCATGAATCATTTAAGATAGCGAAGGATTTACCTAAGGAAAAGAAATATATCCATACTAGAGTATGGATGGAAGCCTTCTTAGAACCAACAACAAAGGAAGGACCAACCTGTGGACATCCTACTGTTCGTCCTTCTGCAGATAATCAAGACAATTCAGGCATATATTGGCCTACACTGGAAAGAGGCGATTATAAGAACTAGGGCTATAAATTCAAACCCGATATAGATACAAAATTATGCTTATATTCCTTTATTTCTATATGGCTAAGCATTTATTTACTTCTCGTCTATGAATCCGGAGGTGGTGTAAGATCAGGGACTATTATCATTGCAGCTAAATTGGTAGAGGGGAAGTATATTGGGCTAGAAACCCTTGTATTAGCAAGAATTTACCATCTCCTGCTGCATTTATACAATGGTAAAGCTCCATTTAGGATTTCATGGCCATTCCAAGTGTTGTGGGGCTGGATTGCCACACATTTTTCTTCATACTCAGTGTTGAATTCAATCAGAGTTTCCATTGGTCGATTCACCCCATTGTTACAGAAAGTTTATGGTATTAATCCTCTGATCTTGATATGTGATGAGCTACTGAAGGTATTGAATGTCTCAGGAGAATTTAACTTCTTTCCTTTTGGTAACCCACCATTTGGAACATTTATTGATGATGTAAAAGAAAAGAATTATGAGATAAGATATTATATTATGGCCTTCAGGGATGGCGTATTATCAACTGAGATTGATGGTGAAATTATCTGCGAGGCTTATATCCCCTATAGGTTTGCTCGTCAATTCAGATACCTCAACAATCAAACACTTTTCCACCCATGTATGTCAGACATGAAAAACACCCAATGTGTCATGAACCGAATATGGTATCCATCAAACTGGCACCAAACCCGGCTCATGGAAAGAACAAAGGGAATTCCCCATTCCCACGGGCTGGCACAAGTGCCCGGGTATCATAAAAATTCATTTGGGAACGATTTACCCGAGTCTGGGTTCATAAAATAACCAAAAACAAACAACAAACCAAATCTAAAAAATTATGCCAAACAAGACTTAATAAAAATTAAGAACTGAGTACATGGGTTTAAACAAGACTCAAGAGGTCCAAAGGTAGATGAAAGTAGCAGCAAACAGCCCATGAGACTCCACACAACAAGGGATCATCACCCACAAGTCGTCTCCACAACACTGCACCATCGAGAGAAACTAGCAACCCGAACCGCCATCGCCCAAGGCCTTGCCTTTGCCTGTGTCAAACATGATCAAGTCTACTTACACCCAAAGGTGTAAATAGGGTGTGATACTAAGCCCAATAGGATATAACCCAAGTATTTCAAGTGATAGGCATTATAAAATAAAAGGCTTGCAATAGTTATAAATAGTTAATGGTGGCATTTATTTCTAAAAGTGCAACTTTGAAAAGAAAATAACTATCAATGGGGATAACATTAAAGAATGAGTGAATTTGAATAAAACATTCAAGCTACTGGTTTTCACATCCCAAAATACCATAAAGAAAGTATAAATTCCAAAAAGGCCATGAGCACCAAGCATAGGAACACCCCTAGGCACTAGTTTGTTGTGACCCCCAAGTACCTCGTACCTCGGTGAAAGTAACCATAATGAAATTCGTTCTCATGCACGAGCCACTAGTAGGGAGCATACCCATAACCTAGTGGTCTCCAATCATCTCCATTATAGTTTTTTATTGTTATCCATGTCAGACTTGCTAAGTGAACCATGGTCAAAACCCCTCCGTTCACTAGCGTACTCGTACACGTTAGCCCACCTAGATACCCGAGTTTACCGTATTGTGCTCAAATAGTCACCACATGCTACCAAAATCAATTTTAACATATAAATATCAGTTCTGGTCACACACATTCAAAACAGTAGCTACACCTTCTTTGCACCTTTCGTATAACTCAATAAACCACTTATAATTTCCATAAAACAATTTCAAGAAAAGTAATCAAATTTTGCACATTAAATTCATCTAAAATCACACATTTAAAACCAAATGGAGACCAATATTATACCAAAACATAAATTTCAGCATCAAAACATTTTTATAAATCTAATCCTTGAATTATAAAACAACACCAAGAGGCACAACATGGGTTGCACATGTAAAACACCCATTTTCACACAAAATTGGCACTTAAAAATCAACCGCTTTTAAAATGCTACCCAAATAAATTTTTGAAATCAAAATACTGAATGGGGAACATAATGGAAACAGAAATATAGCAATCCAACTCATTCTACAATACCTACATATGAAATCACCTACCAAAAGAGTCAAAACCCCCAAATCCTTGTGTGTCACTTCAACCGCACCTCCGCCACACCACAAGGGAGTAAGATTGAACCTAAAATCAGAGAATTGAACCAAAAACTCAAAAATAAAAACCTAGGTATGAATCCCCATCTTCTAGAAATTTGGGGATTCAATAAAGAAGAAGAAACCCTAAGAAGAAGGGAGGAATAAAGAAGAGAACCAACTTACTTGAGAAATCTGGACGTTTTTTTGGAGCTTCAGAAGTTAGGCCCTAAATCGCGATGCATCTGAGCTCGAAAGAGGAGCAAACGAATATGAGGGTGTGGCTGGGTTAAATGGGAACGTTTTAGAGGTGGAATCACCGAAAAAGATAAATAATAAATATTTTATGAAAAAATTACAAAACAATTTTAAAACTGGAAATGGGCTTTCAGGTTGGCCCAATAACTAATTTGATCACCCAAATCCAAGATGCTAATAAATTTATAAGGGGCCCAAAATTCTTATTTTGTTTTAATATTTAAATTAAGGTCATTTTGGAAGTTTAATGGATGAATTTTTTTGAAAAACGAAGGAGTTATTAAAGAAACAAAATTTACTTTCAAAACTGGAAATGAGCTCCCAGGTTGGCCCAAATTTTGAAAACCCACTATTTCCTTAAAAAATGCCTGGAAAACCACCAAAACAAAGCAAGGATGTAAATTAAATGAAAATAACTTTAAGATATGTCATGTATGTGACAATTCTCCTCACCATTAAGGACTTTCCACCCCGGAAAGTCAACATGAGGCTTGATTGGAAAATAAGAATAGGTACTCTTCCTTGATCCACGACTTTTGATCCCATGTCTCATGTGTATCATTCCCATGCTGCCATAGAACCCAAACTAATGGAATAGACTTCCCTCAAAGTATCTTCTCTTGGGAGTCCACTATTTTCCCTGGCCTCTCAACAATAGACAAGTCAGGCTCTATCTCCAGTTCTTCCCAACTCAACACATGGGACAGATCTGGGTAGTATTTATTCAACTGAGAAACATGGAAGACATCATGGATGGATGTCAACTAAGAAGGTAAGGCCAACCTGTATGCCACCTTTCCAATATGCTCGATGATCTCAAATGGCCTGACATACCACAGAGTCAGCTTACCTTGCTTCCCCAATCGACGATGGCCCAGACGAGGGGCCACCTTCAGGAATACTCTGTCACGCACAGAAAACTCTAGGTCTCGATGCCTCCGGTCAGCATATGATTTATGATGACTCTGAGCTGTCAATAAACGTTTCCTGATTAATTTTACCTTCTCAAATGTCTCCTGCACCATACTCGGCCCCAGTAGTGAGGTCTCACCAACCTCAGCCCAACACAGGGGGGACCGACAAGGCCGACCATAGAGGGCCTCAAAAGGATCCATTCGAATCAAGGATTGGTAACTGTTATTATAAGCAAACTCAACCAATCCCAAATGGGTATCCCAAGAACCTCCAAAGTATAGAACACATGCACGAATCATGTCCTCCAAAATCTGATTCGCCCGCTCTGTCTGACCATCCGTCTGCGGATGGTATGCTCTGCTCATCTTAATATGGGACCCCAAGGCCTTCTGAAGGCCTTCCCAGAACCGAGATGTGAAAAGAGGGTCTCTATCTGAGACAACTACTACTGGAACACCATGGAGTCTCACCACCTCCTGAAGATACAAACAGCCCAACTCATCCACTTTAGATGTATCTCTGATTGGAATGAAGTGGGATGATTTGGTTAAATGATAAATCACAACCCAAATGGCATTATTACCTCGAGGTGTACGGGGTAATCCAACAATAAAGTCCATGGCAACCTCTTCCCACTTCTAGGTAGGAATGGGTAGTGGTTGGAGAAAACCAGAGGGCCTTTGGTGCTCTTCTTTCACCTGCTGGCATGTGTAGCATCTCGACACAAAGTCCGTTATGTCTCGTCTCATACCAGGCCAACAAAACTGCCGACAGACATCGTAATACATCTTAGTGGCACCCGAATGGATAGCCCACTGAGATTGGTGGCTATCCTGCATCACCACCTTCCATAGAGATAGCGGTACTACTGAACGGCCCTTGAAGCACAAGATGTCCTAGGGAGACGATGGCCAATAATAGGATGTCTCCCCACCATGAAGAAACTGCTTCAACCGCTGACAAAGCTCATCACTGGGTTGTTCCCGCTGAATCAACTCCAACAGAGAAGGAGTCAACTGGATGCTCGGCAAGAATGCCCATCCACTGTGTTCCTTGGTCTCCACATGCATCTGAGAAAGGATCCCCATCAATGTCCACTCATCACTGTACTTCCTCAAAGCCAGCACTGGAACCCTTCTGCTCAAGGCATCGACCACTACATTACCCTTACCTGGGGTATAGACAATGTCAAAGTCAAACCCCTGCAAGTAATCGATCCAGCGACGCTGCCTCAAGTTGAGGTCCTTTTGTGAGAAGATATAATCCAAGATTTTGTGATCAAAATAGACCACAAACTTCTCCAGAAAGAGATAGTGATGCCACGTCTTCAAATCATGCATCACTGCTGCCAACTCCAATTCAGGGGTTGGGTAGTTCTTTTCGTGTGTCCGAAGTTGGCGAGATCCATACACCACCACGTGACCATCCTATATAAGCACACACCCAAGACCCATACCTGAAGCATCACTATAAACCACATATCCCTTTCCAGCCTCTGGAAAAAGCAGCACGAGGGCAGTAGTCAATCGCCTCTTCAGCTCCTGGAATGATACCTGACATTCTGGACCCCATACAAACTTCACCCCTTTCCGGGTGAGGGCAGTCATCGGTGAAGCAAGCCAAGAGAAATCCCGAACGAATGGCCTATAATAACCAGCCAGGCCAAGGAAACTCCTAATCTCGAACACATTATTCGACCGCTCCCATGACATAACCGCACTAATCTTCTCAAGGTCCACTGAAACTCTGTGCTCTAGGATCACATGCCCGAGAAATCTCACCTCTCTGATCCAAAAAGTGCACTTTGACAACTTTGCATAGAGGTGGTGATCCCGTAATGTACCCAAAATGACCCTCAAGTGATGTTCGTGTTCCTCCTCAGAGCTAGAGTATACCAGAATGTCATCCACGAACACCACAAAAAAGGAATAAAGATATTGATCAAACACCCTATTCATAAGTTCCATAAAGACTACTGGATAATTTGTCAATCCAAACGGCATGAACAAATACTCAAAGTGGCTGTACCTGCTTCGAAAGGTTGTCTTTGGGATATCTGACTCCTTCACCCTGAGTTGATGATACCCTGAATGAAGGTCTATCTTTGAGAACCACTTTTCCCCCTTCCACTGATCAAAAAAATCATCTATTCTGGGCAAAGGGTATTTGTTTTTAATTGTAACCTTATTCAGCTTTCGGTAGTCAATGCACAACCAGAGGGATCCATTAGCCTTTTTCGTGAACAACACAGGAGTATCCCAAGGTGAGACGCTCGGGCAAATGAATCCTTTGGATTCTAAGTTGTCCATCTGTATCTTTAATTCCCTCAGCTCGGTGGGGGAAATGTGATAAGAGGGAAGAGATATCGGCTGTGTTCCCGGTGCTGGATCAATCGAGAACTCCACATCCCGCTCCGGGGGAAAGCCTGAAAAATCATTTGGGAATACCTCCGGAAACTCATTCACTACATGAGGTAGTGATCATTTAGGGGAAAGACCATCCACTAGAATGAGAGAAGATAACTGGAAGATAACACTTCCCAACTCTGGGAGTGGAGGCCCTGAATGACCTGACTAAGGATCCCATTCTCCATGAAAAACCTGACGACTCCCATCAGGTGCTGTGAAACTCACACGCTGTCTGTAGCAATCGATGTGTGCCTGGAAGTGTACTAGCCAATCCATCCCGAGTATGAAATCAAAAAGGTTCATATCTAAGACCAAGAGGTCCCACTCCATCTCGACCCCTGACACAGAAAGCGCACATGATGGGCACCTGAGACCCTGCTCCTTCTTTCCCAGTGGTGTCACCAAATCCATTGCGAATGACAACAAATCAGTTGGAAATTTCAGAATGTCCACAAAATGGGAAGAAATTAATGAAACAGAGGCACCAGTATCAAAAATAGCAGCATCTATAGAAGATGAAATCAAAACGGTACCTCAAACAGTCAACAGTCCCGCCTCTGATCCTGCTGGTGCCTGATCCACCGCATGGAGATGTCCAGTCTCTGCCTGAAGACGGCCGCTAGTCTGTGGCTGTGCCCTGAACTGGATTTGCCTAGAAGATGCCCCAACCCTACCACCACGTCTTCCAAATCGATATCCCCCAGTCCTCGACGACTCAGACTGTGCCGGCACTCCTCTGGGAGCCATGGATCCTGCCCGACTTTGAAGTGGACACGCTATCCCGCAAAAGCGTTGCACGTGTCCCATACCTCCACACTGGAAACAGGTCTTCGGAGGATGAGGGCATGCTGGAAGGATGTTTCTGGGCTTCCCACACTGGTGGCACACGACCGATCTCACATCAGAAGCCGCTGATGAAAACTGCCTGGAAGAGTTCCCTGAACTGCCTCCTCCTTTCTTTACATGATCCTTTCGCTTCCTTTTCTTCTCTGAGGAGCTTACTCTTCCCACTGCTGATACTGAACAATAGAAACCAGCCCTGACTTTTCTATAAATCTCCACCATGCATGCCCTATCAACGACCTCAGTATAGGTCCTTATCTTAAACAAGAACACCTGAGAGTATATCTCTGGTCTCAAGCCTTTCTCAAACCTCTGGGCCTTCTCTTGCTCATTAGAGAAAATTTCTGGAGCATACCAAACCAACTCAGTGAAACGGTTGGCATACTCCATCACATATAGATTTCCCTGAACATGTTCCATGAACTCTCTAGAACTGGCATAAGCCAACACCTCAGGACAGTACTGTTCATTGAAGATAGCCTTGAAATCTCCCCAGCGCATCTGCTCATTCTTCCCAGCCTGAAGCACTGACTCCCACCTTTTACAGCTGGGACCCTCCAACAGAAAGGAGGCACACTTCACCCTGAGCTCCTCGGGTGTTTCCAGAAACTCAAATATACGCTCGATCTTCTCGAGCCATTCCTCTGCTTCTTGGGGTTCTGAGCTTCCACAGAAGGTTGGAGGCTTATTTTTCAGGAACTATTGGGCCTTGTACATTCTAGGACCAGTCTCATCCTCTCTAACAAGAGCTGGAACTGGAGATGGTCCATATCCTAGAGCCTAGACAGCCCGGACCATGGCCTCGACTAGCCTCTGATCCATTGGTGTGGGAGAACTCTCTCCGGCTTCCTCCAGTGGGTGCGTGAGAGCTTTCCGGGGAGGCATGTTGCTACAAAATGCAACAGTCACAAAACAATAATCAATACCACAATTATGTAAATTTTAATCAAATACATCAAATATAAATAATCTAAACACATTTTAGTAATAAAATAAACAACTACTCCACATCCGCATGATGTCCACATGTGGTCTGCAGCCCACACGTCTCACTTGGAAGTGAAGTCAATCTGTAAATTCCAACATCCCCTGGTGACTCAGGGTCTGCAATGAGAGGTGCGGGCCAGACACCCTACTCACAACCAAAACCCCGAGCCACAATAGTCCTAGCTCCTTTCTATCCCGACTCATCCCAAAATAACAATATAACCCAAAAAATTTAACCTCCTATGATACCATTTTGTCAGGAACTGAATCTGGTCGCCATCAAAACGGCACCAAACCCGGCTCATGGCAAGACTTGAAGTGCGTTCCCCATCCCCACGGGCTGGCACAAGTGCCCGGGTATCATAAAAATTCATTTGGGAATGATTTACCCGAGTTTGGGTTTATAAAATAACAAAAAAAAACAACAAACCAAATATGAAAAAGTATGCCAAACAAGACTTAATAAAAATTCAGAACTGATTACATGGGTTTAAACAAGACACAAGAGGTCCAAAGGTAGATGAAAGTATCAGCAAACATCCCATGAGACTCCACACGACAAGGGATCATCACCCACAAGTCGTCTCCACAACACTGCACCATCGAGAGAAACTAGCAACCCGAACCGCCATCGTCCAAGGCCTTGCCTTTGCCTGTGTCAAACATGATCAAGTCTACTTACACCCAAAGGTGTAAGTAGGGTGTGAGACTAATCCCAATAGGATATCACCCAAGGATTTCAAGTGATAGGCATTATAAAATAAAAGGCTTGCAAGAGTTATAACTAGATAATGGTGGCATTTATTTCTAAAAGTGAAACTTTGAAAAGAAAATAACTTTCAATGGGGATAACTTTAAAGAATGAGTGAATTTGAATAAAACATTAAAGCTACTGGTTTTCACATCCCAAAATACCATAACGAAAGTATAAATGCCAAAAAGGCCACGAGCACCAAGCATAGGAACACCCCTAGGTACTAGTTTGTTGTGAGCCCCAAGTACCTCATACCTCGGTGAAAGTAACCATAATGAAATTCGTTCTCATGCACGATCCACTAGTAGGGAGCATACCCATAACCTGGTGGTATCCAATCATCTCCATTATAGTTTTGTTAGTGTTATCCATGTCAGACTTTCTAAGTGAACCATGGTCAAAACCCCTTCGTTCACTAGCGTACTAGTACACGTTAGCCCACCTAGATACCCGGGTTTCCCGTATTGTGATCAAATAGTCACCACATGCTACCAAAATCAATTTTCACATATAAATATCAGTTCTGGTCACACACATTCAAAACAGTAGCTACACCTTCTTTGCACCTTTCGTATAACTCAATAAACCACTTATAATTTCCATAAAACAATTTCAAGAAAAGTAATCAAATTTTGCTCATTAAATTCATCTAAAATCCCACATTTAAAAACAAATGGATACCAATATTATACCAAAACAGAAATTTCAGCATCAAAACATTTTTATAAATCTAATCCCTGAATTATAAAACAACACCAAGAGGCACAACATGGGTTGCACATGTAAAACACCAATTTTCACACAAGATTGGCACTTAAAAATCAACAACTTTTAAAATGCTAACCAAATCAATTTTTGCAATACAAATACTGAATGAGGAACATAATGGAAACATAAATATATCAAGCTAACTCATTCTACAATACCTACATATGAAATCACCTACCAAAAGAGTCAAAACCCCCAAATCCTTGTACATCACTTCAACCGCACCTCCGCCACACCACAAGGGAGTAAGATTGAACCTAAAACCAGAGGATTGGACCAAGAAACTCAAAAATAAAACCCTATGTATGAAGACCCATCTTCTGGACATTTGGGGATTTAATAAAAAAAGAAGAAACCCTAAGAAGAAGGGAGGAATAAAGAAGAGCACCAACTTACTTGAGAAATCTGGACGTTTTTTTGGAGCTTCAGAAGTTCGGCCCTAAATCACGATGAATATGAGATCCAAAGAGACGAAAACGAATATGGGGGTGTGTCTGGGTTCAATGGGAACGTGTTAGAGGTGTAATCACTGAAAAAGGATAAATAATAAATATTTTTTGAAAGAATTACAAAACAATTTTAAAACTGGAAATGGGCTTTCGGGTTGGCCCAATACCTAATTTGATCACCCAAATCCAAGATGCTAATGAATTTTTAAGGGGCCAAAAATTCTTCTTTGGTTTTAATATTTAAATTAAGGTCATTTTGGAATTTTAATGGATGAAAAATGTTGAAAAACGAAGGAGTTATTAAAGAAACAAAATTTACTTTCAAAAATGGAAATGAGCTCTCAGGTTGGCCCAAATTTTGAAAACCCACTATTTCCTTAAAAAATGCATGGAAAACCACCAAAAAAAAGAAAGGATGTAAATTAAATGAAAAATACCTTTAAAATATGTCATGTATGTGACAATTCTCCCCACCATGAAGGACTTTCCGCCCTGGAAAGTCAACATGAGGCTTGATTGGAACACAAGAACAGGTACTCTTCCTCGACCCACAACTTTCGCTCCCATGTCTCATGTGTATCATTCCCAGGCTTCCATAGAACCCGAACTAATGGAATGGACTTCCCTCAAAGTATCTTCTCTTGGGAGTCCACTATTTTCATTGGACTCTCAACAATAGACAAGTCAGGCTCTGTCTTCAGTTCTTTCCAACTCAACACATGGGACGGATCCGGGTAGTATTTATTCAACTGAGAAACATGGAAGACATCATGGATGGATGCCAACTAAGAAGGTAAGTCCAACCTGTATGCCACCTTTCCAATACACTCGATGATCTCAAATGGCCCGACATACCGCAGAGTCAGCTTACCTTGCTTCCCCAATCGACGATGGCCCAGACGAGGGGCCACCTTCAAGAATACTCTGTCACGCACAGAAAACTCTAGGTCTCGACGCCTCTGGTCAGCATATGATTTATGACGACTCTGAGCTGTCAATAAACATTTCCTGATTAATTTTACCTTCTTAGATGTCTCCTACACTATACTCGGCCCCAGTAGTGAGGTCTCACCTACCTCAGCCCAACACAGGGGGGACCGACAAGGCCGACCATAGAGCGCCTCAAAAGGAGCCATTCAAATCGAGGATTGGTAACTGTTATTATAAGAAAACTCAACCAATCCCAAATGGGTATCCCAAGAACCTCCAAAGTATAGAACACATGCACGAAGCATGTCCTCCAAAATCTGATTCGCCCACTCTGTCTGACCATCCGTCTGCGGATGGTATGCTGTGCTCATCTTAATCTGGGACCACAAGGCCTACTAAAGGACTTCCCAAAACTGAGATGTGAAACGAGGGTCTCTATCTGAGACAACTACTGCTGGGACACCATGGAGTCTCACCACCTCCTGAAGATACACACAACCCAACTCATCCACTTTAGATGTATCTCTGATTGGAATGAAGTGGGATGATTTGGTTAGATGATAAATCACCACCCAAATGGAATTCTTACCTCGAGGTGTATGAGGTAATCCAACAATGAAGTCCATGGAAACCTCATCCCACTTCTAGGTAGGAATGGGTAGTGGTTGGAGCAAACCGGAGGGCCTTTAGTGCTCTGCTTTCACCGGCTGGCATGTGTAGCATCTCGACACAAAGTCCGCTATGTCCCGTCTCATACAAGGCCACCAAAACCGCCGACAGACATCATAATACATCTTAGTGGCACCCGAATGGACCACCCACTGAGACTGGTGGCTATCCTGCATCACCACCTTCCGTAGAGATTACGGTACTACTGAACGGCCCTTGAAGCACAAGATGCCCTCAGGAGATGATGACCAATCATAGGATGTCTCCCCACCATGAAGGAACTGCTTCAACCGCTGACAAAGCTCATCACTGGGCTGTTCCCGCTGAATCAACTCCAACAGAGAAGGAGTCAACTGGATGCTCGGCAAGAATGACCCTCCACTATGTTCCTTGGTCTACACATGCATCTGAGAAAAGATCCCCATCAATGTCCACTCATCACTGGACTTCCTCAAAGCCAGCACTGGAACCCTTCTGCTCAAGGCGTCGGCCACTACATTACCCTTACCTGGGGTATAGACAATGTCAAAGTCAAACCCCTGCAAGTACTCGATCCAGCGACACTGCCTCAAGTTGAGGTCCTTTTGTGAGAAGATATAAGCCAAGATTTTGTGATTAGAATAGACCACAAACTTCTCCCCAAATAGGTAGTGACGCCACGTCTTCAAAGCATGCATCACTGCTTCCAACTCCAATTCAGGGGTTGGGTAGTTCTTTTCGTGTGGCCAGAGTTGGCGAGAGCCATACACCACCATGTGATCATCCTTCATAAGCACACACCCAAGACCCATACCCGAAGCATCACAATAAACCACACATCCCTTTCCAGCATCTGGAAAAAGCAGCACAAGGGTAGTAGTCGATCGCCTCTTCAGCTTCTAGAATGATACCTGACATTCTGGACCCCATACAAACTTCACCCCATTACGGGTGAGGGCAGTCATCGGTGAAGAAAGCCAAGAGAAATCCCGAATGAATCGCCTATAATAACCAGCCATGCCAAGGAAACTCCTGATATCGAACACATTCTTTGACTGCTCCCATGACATAACCGCACTAATCTTCTCAGGGTCCACTGAAACTCCACGCTCTGAGATCACATGCCCGAGAAATATCACCTCCATGATCCAGAAAGTGCACTTTGACAACTTTTCATAGAGGTGGTGATCCCGTAATGTACCCAAAATGACCCTCAAGTGTTGTTCATGTTCCTCCTCAGAGCTAGAGTATACCAGAATGTCATCCACGAACACCACAACAAAGGAATCGAGATATTGATGGAACACCCTATTCATAAGTTCCATAAAGATTGATGGAGAATTTTTCAATCCAAAGGGCATGACCAAATACTCAAAGTGGCCGTACCTACTTCGGAAGGCTGTCTTTGGGATATCTGACTCCTTCACCCTGAGTTGATGATACCCTGAATGCAGGTCTATCTTTGAGAACCACTTTTCCCCCTTCAACTGATCAAAAAAATCATCTATTTTGGGCAAAGGGTATTTGTTTTTAATTGTTACCTTATTCAGCTTTCGGTAGTCAATGCACAACCGGAGGGATCCATCAGCCTTTTTCGCGAACAACACAGGAGCAACCCAAGGAGAGATGCTCAGGCGAATGAATCCTTTGGATTCTAAGTTGTCCATCTATATCTTTAATTCCCTTATCTCGGTGGGGGCAATGCGATAAGAGGGAAGATATATCAGTTGTGTTCCCGGCGCTGGATCAATTGAAAACTCCACATCCCGCTCCGAGGGCAAGCCTGAAAAATCATCTGGGAATACCTCTGAAAACTCATTCACTACATGAGGTAGTGAAAATTCAGGGGAAAGACCATCCACTAGCATGAGAGAAGATAACTGGAAGATAACACTTCCCAACTCTGGGAGTGGAGGCTCTACACGACCTGACCGAGGTTCCCATTCTCCATGAAAAACCTGACGACTCCCATCAGGTGCTGTGAAACTCACACGCCGTCTGTAACAATCTATGTGTGCCTGGAAGTGTACTAGCCAATCCATCCCAAGTATGAAATCAAAATGGTTCATATCTAAGACCAAGAGGTCCCACTCCATCTCGACCCCTGACACAAAAAGTGCACATGATGGGTACCAGAGAGCCTGCTCCTTCTTCTTTCCCAACGGTGTCACCAAATCCATTGCGAATGACATCAAATCAGTTGGAAAATTCAAGATGTCCACAAAACGGGTAGAAATTAATGAAACAGAGGCACCAGTATCAAAAAGAGCAGCAGCTATAGAAGATGAAATCAAAACGGTACCTCGAACAGTCGACAGTCCCGCCTCTGATCCTACTGGTGCCTGATCCACCGCATGGAGATGTCGAGTCTCTTCCTGAAGACGACTGCTAGTCTGTGGCTGTGCCCTGAACTGGCTCTGCCCAAAAGATGCCCCAACCCTACCACCACGGCTTCCAAATCGAGATCCCCCAGTCCTCGATGGCTCAGACTGTGCTGGCACTCCTCTGGGAGCCATGGATCCTGCCCCACTTTGAAGTGGACACGCTATCCCGCAAAACCGTTGCACGTGTCCCATACCTCCACACTGGAAACAGGTCTTCGGAGGATGAGGGCATGCTGGAAGGATGTGACTTGGCTTCCCACACTGGTGGCACACGACCGATATCGCATTAGAATCCACCGATGAAAACTGCCTGGAAGAGTTCCCTGAACTTCCTCCTCCATTCTTCACATGATCCTTTCGCTTCCTTTTCTTCTCTGAGGAGCTTACACTTCCCACTGCTGATATTGAACCATAGAAACCAGCCCTGCCTTTTCTATCAATCTCCACCATGCACGCCCTATCAACGACCTCAGCATAGTTCCTCAGCTTAAACAAGAACACATGGGAGTATATCTATGGTCTCAAGCTTTCTCAAACCTCTGGGCCTTCGCTTGCTCATTAGAGACAATTTCTGGAGCATACCGAACCAACTCAGTGAAACAGTTGGCATACTCCATCACATATAGATTTCCCTAAACAAGTTCCATGAACTCTCTATACCTGGCATAAGCCAACACCTCAGGGAAGTACTGTTCATTGAAGATAGCCTTGAAATATCCCTAGCGCATCTGCTCATTCTTCCCAGCCTGAAGCACTGACTCCCACCATTTACGGCTGGGACCCTCCAATAGAAAGGAGGCACACTTCACCCTAAGCTCCTCGGGTGTTTCCAGGAACTCAAACATACACTCGATCTTCTCGAGCCATTCCTCTGCTTCTTGGGGTTATGAGGTTCCTCGGAAGGTTGGAGGCTTATTTTTCAGGAACTCTTAGGCCTTGTTCATTCTAGGACCAATCTCATCCTCTCTAACAGGAGCTGGAACTCGAGATGGTCCATATCCCAGAGCCTGGACAGCCTGGACCATGGCCTTAACTAGCCTCTGATCAATTGGTGTGGGAGAAATCTCTCCGGCTTCCTCCCGTGGGTGCATGAGAGCTTTCCGGGGAGGCATGTTGCTACAAAATGTAACAGTCACAAAACAATAATAAATACCACAATTCTGAAAATTTTAATCAAATACATTAAATATAAATAATCTAAACACATTTTAGTAATAAAATAAACAAATACTCCACATCCGCCTGATGTCCACATGTGGTCTGCAGCCCACACGTCTCACCTGGAAGTGAAGTCAATCTGTAAATTCCAACATCCGCTGGTGACTCAGGGTTTTCCATGAGAGGTGCGTGCCAAATACCCTACTCACAACCAAAACCCCGAGCCCCAACAGTCCTAGATCCTGTCTATCCCGACTCATCCCAAAATAACAATATAACCCAAAAACTTTAACTTCCTCTGATACCATTTTGTCACGAACCGAATCTGGTCACCATCAAACCGGCACCAAACCCGGATCATAGCAAGACCCAAAGGGCATTCCCCATCCCCACGGGCTGGCACAAGTGCCCGAGTATCATAAAAATTTATTTGGGAATGATTTACCCGAGTTTGGGTTCATAAAATAACCAAAAACAAACAACAAACCAAATCTGAAAAATTATGCCAAACAAGACTTAATAAAAATTCAGAACTGAGCACATGGGTTTAAACAAGACAAAAGAGGTCCAAAGGTAGATTAAAGTAGCAGAAAATAGACCATGAGACTCCACACAACAAGGGATCATCACCCACAAGTCGTCTCCACAACACCACACCATCGAGAGAAACTAGCAACCCGAACCGCCATCACCCAAGGCCTTGCCTTTGCCTGTGTCAAACATGATCAAGTCTACTTACACCCAAATGTGTATGTAGGGTGTGAGACTAAGCCCAATAGGATATCACCCAAGTATTTCAAGTGATAGTCATTATAAAATAAAAGGCTTGCAAGAGTTATAAATATATAATGGTGGCATTTATTTCTAAAAGTGTAACTTTGAAAAGAAAATAACTTTCAATGGGGATAACTTTAAAGAATGAGTGAATTTGAATAAAACATTCAAGCTATTGGTTTTCACATCCCAAAATACCATAACAAAAGTATAAATTCCAAAAATTCCATGAGCACCAAGCATAGGAACACCCCTAGGTACTAGTTTGTTGTGAGCCCCAAGTACCTCGTACCTCAGTGAAAGTAACCTTAATGAAATTCATTCTCATGCACGATCCACTAGTGGGGAGAATACCCATAACCTATTGGTCTCCAATCATCTCCATTATAGTTTTTTTAGTGTTATCCTTGTCAAACTTGCTAAGTGAACCATGGTCTAAACCCCTCCGTTCACTAGCGTACTAGTACACGTTAGCCCACCTAGATACCCGGGATTCCCGTATTGTGCTCAAATAGTCACCACATGCTACTAAAATCAATTTTCACATATAAATATCATTTCTGGTCACACACATTCAAAAAATAAGCTACACCTTCTTTGCACCTTTCGTATAACTCAATAAACCACTTATAATTTCCATAAAACAATTTCAAGAAAAGTAATCAAATTTTTCACATTAAATTCATCTAAAATCCCACATTTAAAACAAAATGGAGACCAATATTATACCAAAACATAAATTTCAGCATCAAAACATTTTTATAAATCTAATCCCTGAATTATAAAACAACACCAAGAGGCACAACATGGGTTGCACATGTAAAACACTAATTTTCACACAAAATTGGCACTTAAAAATCAACCGATTTTAAAATGATAAACAAATCAATTTTTGCAATCCAAATACTGAATTGGGAACATAATGGAAACATAAATATATCAAGCCAACTTATTCTACAATACCTACATATGAAATCACCAACCAAAAGTGTCAAAACCCCCAAATCCTTGTGCGTCACTTCAACCGCACCTCCGCCGCACCACAAGGGAGTAAGATTGAACCTAAAACCAGAGTATTGGACCAATAAACTCAAAACTAAAAACCTAAGTATGACGCCCCATCTTCTGGACATTTGGGGATTCAATAAAAAAAGAAGAAACCCTAAGAAGAAGGGAGGAATAAAGAAGAGAACCAACTTGAGAAATCTGGACTTTTTTTGGAGCTTCAGAAGTTCGGCCCTAAATCGCAATGTATCTGAGCTCCAAAGAGGCGAAAACGAATATGGGGGTGTGGATGGGTTCAATGGGAACGTGTGAGAGGTGGAATCACCGAAAAAGGATAAATAATAAATATTTTATGAAATAATTACAAAACAATTTTAAAACTGGAAATGAGATTTCGGGTTGGCCCAATACCTAATTTGATCACCCAAATCCAAGATGCTAATGAATTTTTAATGGGCCCAAAATTCCTCTTTGGTTTTAATATTTAAATGAAGGTCATTTTGGAAGTTTAATGGATGAAAAATGTTAAAAAACGAAGGAGTTATTAAAGAAACAAAATTTACTTTCAAAACTAGAAATGGGCTCTCAGGTTGGCCCAAATTTTGAAAACCCACTATTTCCTTAAAAAATGCATGGGAAACCACCAAAACAAAGCAAGGATGTAAATTAAATGAAAAATAACTTTAAAATATGTCATTTATGTTACAAAATGGTAGCACAACAATTATGGATTCTAACAGCTTTAGAGGTATCCAAATTGTCGATTACATTACCTTCATCAGATGCATCAATCGGGTTGGAAGCTGGGTATGCCAAAGCTTGGGTTTCTTCATATCCCCAAGGTGCTTTGATAAAAGGAATATACCAAGTGGAAGCTCTAATGACGTTTGAATGTAGAAATCATGGTAATAATTCTAAATCCAGAGATGATATAGAAGTTTCAGAGGCTTCAGATCCCTCAAAACGTCTTCGTAGGAAGTATACTTAGAAGACCAGGTCTAGAGAAGAAAAACTTCCAAATCCAAGGTGATCCAGTTGCCGCCATCAAACAGAGATTCCTATTCTATTTGTTTAAATTTCTGAAGAAAGGCGGCCTGAAGAATATCCCCAATTAGAAAGTGTTGAATCTCCTCCATAGTCAACCATACCAAGATTGAATTATGTGCGACCTTCATCCATTCATCATTGGGAGGGTGTAACCCATGATCTTAGGGATGCATGAGAATTTCTACAGCATGGAATTCAAATGCCAGATATTGGTGACATTAAGGAACCTTCTGATTGTAATCTGGACAATAAATTTTCTGAATTATATAAGTATATTGCGGAACTGAAGACTTTTATATATGAAACTGATTAACAAATCCCAGCCTCTAAACGAGTATCTCATATGCTGGACTTAGAAGTCTGCAAAGGGGTAATTATCGACTCTGAGGAAGAGTGGTATATTTATGTCAATACTGAGAATGTATTTCCCTTTTTCCTTTGTCTCAACTTTACTTTATCATTTATCATCATTAATCTTGATGAAAATGTATTTATGCAGCTTGAATGTAATGAAAGACACTTCAGACCAATTCTCAAATCACCTCAGTATGGTCCTGTAGGCTCTCCTATCGATGCAAAAAATTATCCTCCCAGGTTTCCAGAACTTTTTCCAGGAGCAATAATCATGACTGGGGTAATGGAGAAAGATAATCCTCAACCATTACCTCAAGTTTACCCTACTAAGAGGAGTATTTCAATCTCTCCCCAAGATTTTGAACAAAAACGCAAGAGAGAAATGAGATTGATTCGAAGTGTTCACTGAAGTAGTAAGTATTTATATGATCCTTAGGGCATAAAAGTTTCTCAATATATTCTAGTAACTTCATTTTATTCTCTTTTAGGATCTACGTCTCTCTCCTCTCTCAAGGGATTAAGAGCTGATTCTTCAAGACCAGAAAAAGAATCCCTAGGGGAAACCCAGATTCATTCTGACGAATCTGCAATTTTAGTAGATAAATCATCAAAATATTATGCTATACCTGCTCTTGGATCAGTTGAGAGAGAGGAAAGTCATGGTAATATTAAATACATTCCTCAGTTGCTTTTGTTAAAGGATCCTGAAATAATCAACACTAACATTCTTGTTGCTTCAGAAGAAAGGAATGAAGATCCAGGGCAATCTAAGACAAATGCTGATGTTGAACCAAACCTAGAAAGAAATGATACTGGTATACCAATTGAAGATCCAACGAAACAAAATGTCAGTGGAGCCAATTTGGGAATCAACCAATGTTTGTTGGATACCTTAAATGATGAGAATGTTGTAACATTTTAGGTCATATATACTGAGATGATGGAAACCCTTAATCCAAATATTGATATTCTAGGTTCCATCAAGGAGTTTGGGGATTTTCATGAGTAATTGAAAAGGATTAAGTTCCTATCCTTTCATTTTCCATTAATAATTTGTTCTTAAACTTGATTCTTTACATCAAAGTTCACCTTATGCAGCTTTATTTGCAGAAAATGTTGCAAAGGATCTTCAAAAACATGGTGTTAAAATTTATCCTTCCATTGAGGATAAAGAAACACCTACAAAGGATCCTTCATCAAGATATTTTCCAGAGACTTCAAATTTCATAACTGAGAAAATTCAAGGAGATGCCCCTTCTCAAGAAACATCTTCTCAAAACACTGGAGCTGAGAATACCGGAGATAAATCCACTCAATTAGATAACTTATTATTGGGTAAAATATAATTAGATATCTAAATCACATTTTTTTCCTCCACTTGAAACTAATAATGAAATAGATTTATTATTTTAGGGTTATCAGCTCCTAGATCAGAAGGTGAAGCTTCTACTATCCCAAGAGAAGTAGAAAAAGGCAGCTCTTTAAGCGACCTGTTTCCAGAGTACATTTTACCTCATGGTAGTGACTCAGATTTAGACTTAGAGATGAAATATGCTCTTGGTATGGAACGTAAGAAGACATGGTGGAATATCTAGAGCATAATTTCCAAAAATACTTTAGATGAATTATTGTCCCATTTTTCAAAACTCCCAACATTATTTTGTGTATTGGGATTTGGTGAATTTAATTATCGGCCAGTCTATGATGCCATGAAAGAGACTGTTTGCTGACGGGAGTAGGAGCATAAGATGTGGAAAAAATTTAAATAGGATAAATGACTCATCAATATTGAGGTCTTTAAAGCTAAAGTAGTTGAGGAAGAGGCAAATCATAACAAGAAATCACTTGATATTAGCCAAAAAATCAAAGAAACCACGAAGGAGTTGTTATATATTTAATAGAAATTGAATACTGTTCATAAAAATCTTGATCAGTTGAATCAGGAATTAGGAGAAACCCAATTGGAGGGGATAACTTCCATTTCAACTACTAAGAAAGCACTTCGTCCGGTTGAAGAGACTGGAGTTGTTCGACTATCTCAACTTCAATAGGCAGCTGATAGAGCTTATGAAGTGGTCCAACAAATGAAATGTCATGTTGAGAGTTTATTATAAAACATGATAGAGATGTTCCATTTTGTGGATGGCCCTCTATTTTCATACGAATGAAAGAAATTTTGTTTTCAATCATATAAATCTTCATTCTTGTTTTTTTTCATGATTGTTGTTTGTAGTTTAAAGTCATGCATGTTGTACTATATAAAGGGATAATATTTAAGGTCGAATAGATTTGACCATAAATTTGAAATTAGATTCCAAACAAAACTCTGTGGCTAAGAATTTCTTTAATGTTCTATAAATATTTCCAAGGTGAATCTTGAGCCATGATTTTTATGATCACCAAATTTAAAACCTGTATCAATATAAGGGGTGTCTTTTCCAGGAATGAAATTACCATTAATGATAGGCCTGTTATGTAGGAAACTTATGTAAGGATTCTTAATGGCACGTGTTGCATAGTTAAGCAAACTAATTCTCTAGGAATTTAACGTTTCTTACCAATAGATAGGAGAATATAAGATTTGGGTTACTCAAGACCACAATAGGTGGTTTTTCTAAGGAAAGAAATTTTAAGAATGAAGAGGCTATTTTAGATCGACATAAGTCATGAATAAGATAACCATTTCTATACATATTTTGTGTTTGAGTAATGGCTAAAATTTACAGGAGGGAAATTTTTGATATCTTACTTTTCAGTTTTAAGTCTTGTAGTGAGGACATTATACTGTTCCATTTTAAGTCTTGCAATGAGGACATTATACTATGAAGTTTTAAGTTTTGCAGTGAGGGAATTATACTGTACAGTGAGGACATTATGTGGCTTTAGTTTAAGGTATTTTTCTTTGACCTAAGGTACGTGACCCTCTTGATTCCTTGAGAATTTATTTGGAAATGTACTATTATTTCCAAGTATGAAATGGAAAAATGTAAACTATGATTTGGAAATTTTCTGAATCTGAAGAATGATATGGGAAAAGGGATAAAGGCACTAGAGGAAGTCATTTCCAAGAATAAAGTTACTATTATTTGACAAACCCATTATGTGGGCTATATTATGCAGTGCCAAATGGGGCATAAGCTGCATAGCCAAATAACAACATCTCTTGACTGACAGGCCTATTATGTAGGAAACTTATGCAAGGCCGCCTAAGGGCATGTGCTGCATAGTCAAGTAAAAGAATCCTTTAAAATTTTGATGTTCTAGTGCTAAGAGCTGAGGAAAGTTTATGGAGATTCAGGTTTTCTAAACCACAGAGTTTGGTTTATGGGGACAGGTACCTGAATATATAAAGGGTATTTTCAAACAAAATATCAAAAGAATATGAGGAATAGAACTTTTACAAGGGTCTAACCCAAATTTGAAAGATATGGTGTCTATAGTTTTAAGTCATACAAATATGACCAGAAATGGAAACAATATATAACATGTGGTATAACGACCCACACTTTACATACTTTGCTAATACTTCAAAATTGAATCACACTTATTTCAACATATGACAAAACCACAAAGGACCGTATAGGTATAGTGTCTTTAGAAACTGGGGAAACATAAACAACTGGTTCATAAATCTTCTACAGTGTCTCCCATTTATTTCATCATATCTAGGGTCCCTTTTAGCATATTCTACTTAATATCCATCTTCCTGACCTGGGGAAAAGAAAACATAAAAGGGTGAGCTCAAATGCTCAGCAAGAGCAAATAAAGGAAATAAAAATCATATCATATCTTTATGAAAATCAAAACCTGCAAAAGAGATCATAATATCTTAACATGGAATAAATCATAGAAGTGAAAATGAGATCCCCATAATCATAACATAAAACTTGAATCTTTGTGGCATGCACACATAATCATGGAAAATCATTTCTTGTTAGTCATGACTCATTGCCAAGACTATCTTAGTGGACAAAGTCCCTTTCTGAACCGAGTTCACTCCTCGTTTCAGTCCTGTATCACTGAACCGAAATAACCTTCCGTTCCAGCCATGTCTATCTCATGAGATATAAAATCATTACCCAATGCATTGGAGGGAGATATAGGTCCCACCCATCTTATAATGAATCCTTTCTTATGTGTGCCACATAATCATAAAACATACATCATCGCATAACACATGTAACAAAAATGGGATTCTTGAAACATCATGACATCATAAATCAATTCATATATGATAAAGGAATTCATAAACATAATTCCATCACAACATAGTCAAACCAATGTAAAAATATGGATAGAAACAGAACCCTTTATTATCTTAGATGGAAAATAATTTTGATAAAACACTTGAATTGAATTCTTGAGGAAAATATCCTTTCTTCTTCAAAAACATTTTTCCTTTCATAACATGTCATACAACTTTAAAATAAAAGAAGTTGATTAAAAATAAACTTGAAAACTTGTAAAGGAAGCTTCTTTGAAGTAATGTTTTAAAAATCCATTCATGCCGTATAAGTTAAAAAAAACATTCTTCGTACTTTTGTCGGAAAAGTCAAAAAGTACCTCGTACGGAAAAACGACAAAAGATTCCTTTCATATTCTTTACTAAAAACTCACCTAAGGGTAAAATTGGATTTAAACTATTTCAAGTGGATGGAAACAATATTACATATTTAGGGAACATGGATGTGGATGATAAAATACACCCCAGTAAATACTTACGAATAAACAATCTCGGATAAAAATGAGATTGTGATATTTCCCTTACCTTAGGTCCGATTTGCTTTGTTCGTGTCCGAAGCTCCTGTATAATGGTTTAAATAATGTTATTGACTTATTCCAGAATCATACATATTGATATGAGATCATATATGGTCATATTATTAGCTTCTTGTTAGTAATATTTCATTGTTACTTGTTACTCGGGTCTTTATAACTTTTTGTTCTTATGCGAGTTTTGTCGAATAAATTCTTATTCTTATCTTTAGGTTATAGATAATTCATTTCCAGAATGGTATTAGTGTAGTATATACCATATTCATTCATTCAATTCATTTATACAATCATTATGAAATGAAGATCATGTAGAACGAGTCGCATCACATCGTGGAGACGGTATTCCGTACGTACGCACGAGTGATGATATCGTGCCTATGATCGTGGAATTGTATTGGAGTATATATATATATTATTTCAGTATCAATATTACTTAATAATAATCATATATAGTTACTCATTACACCATTATACCCATCCTTGTAAGGTGATGGTGGAAAATAGATTACACCACGGCGTGGAGACGGTATTCCGTACGTACGCACGCGCGGTGATTTCATTTTTCCGTAGGATGGATAGAAGGTGAATTAGGGTTGTTTCATATTTATAATAACATATCAGTATGTAAGTAATACTGATGTTATTACTTTATCATGAAACAACTAAAGAAGAAGAAGTTGAAGAAGAAAGAAATTGAAAAGATCGGTAATGGATATTACCTCTTCTTTGGAACACCTTTTTGAATCCTCCACTTAAGGAACTAAGATTGGTCTTTGGAGAAGACCAGGACCTCTAGGATTATTCTAGGGAAGTGGAGAAGGGAAAATGTCAGGGGTTGGCCGAGCTTGAGTGCTCAAATTGGTGTGAGGAGGAGGGGGAGGAGGTGCCCTTTTATAAGGGAGGAGAGGGGCACCTTAGGAATATCTCAAAATATTATTTTATATTAAAGTCAAACATCGGTTTATAATGGTTCCAAAGGGTCTTATTTCGAAGCTAAAGTGGGGATGGGTAGAAATACTATCAACCAATAGAATTTAGACAAGTTTAGGATATTATTTTAACCTTATCAATTAAATTTAACTCTAAGTTAAATAATTTAACTTTTACCATGTCTTTTTGTTTTCTTTCACTATATGGTTAATACACTTACTATAACATGCCAAACGAACCCCAAATTGTTTATTATTAATATATATATCCTTATCTAAGTCATTTGGCCGAATCTTAGATTTTTAGGAATAAAATAACAATTAATAATATAATATTTTATTTAAAAACTATTTTGTGTCAATTTTGACACTATTTGATATATGATTTTTTTCAAAGTCATAACAGAATTATATGTTCGAACCAAGTTGATTAAATCAATACTAATATATCATAGTAACCTAGAAAATTAGTGGAATTCATAAAAAGTCTCAAATTACATTTATTTTGGTATTTATATTATCAATTTTGTCAATATTTCATTAATAAGATAACTACTGCATCATCTTTGTGTCATAAATAAATTAAATTATTTGATGTCTAAAAATTACAAATAAAATACCATCATGTAGGAAATCTTTTTATCTTTCTAATGAATATTTACAATCGAATTTATCTTATGTATAACACTATATTAAAAATGATTTACTTATTAAACTTTGATTTTAACTATTTTAACCCTTCTTTAAATAAATTAATAATAAATGTCCTAATCTAATCCAAGTGGGCCTAAATGGTCATATTTTATTCCTAAGTTTGTTTTTGGTCGAATTACACTTGTCCAATAGAATTAGGACATGTGTTAGGGTAATATTAATATCATATTTACCCTTAGTTACCCTATTTACTATTAACCGCGGTAAAAATAGTAAAAAGTTACTATTCACCAAAAAAATATTTTCATCTCATTGAACCACATTTTAGTCCTTGATATTAACCGTGTCTCTCGGATTTTTGAAATTCCATTCACAGAAGCGGTAAAATTAAGTTTTATGCAAAAATTCAGTTTTTAACCTACCACTTAGTGGTTTCACTATTCATCAAAAATTGAAAGTTTTCAGAAAAATACCAAAATTTCACCCTAGGCTAATTTCGATATTCTGAGTCCAAAAATGAAGTCCATTTTGAAAAATAAAATTTATAAAATTTCAAAAAGTGGTTATTACTATTCATAACGGCTAGTTTTAATAGCATATTGTTGTTTAGTGAAACTCGGTATTGCGTACGACGCAAGCTATCGAGGAAGGTCGCGATTGCGTGTAAAGCAAGACAAGAAAGTGTTGTGTAGAAAAAGATTCCTTTGATGATTTATATAACATAAAAGTCTCGGGTGTTACATTCTACCCCCCTTAAAAAGAATTTCGCCCTCGAAATTCGTCACTTTGCAACAAACAAATGAGGATACTTCTCCCTCATCATATCCTCAAGCTCCCATGTAGCTTCTTCAAGTTGGTGGTTTCTCCATAAAACTTTCACCAAGCGAGTGGTCTTGTTTCGTAGGACTTTTTCGCTACGATCCAGAATCTCTATCGGCTGTTCTTCATAAGAAAGATCTTGCTCCAGCGGTACAACTTCTGAGCTGAGTACATGTGAAGGATCTGGTATGTACTTTCTCAGGAGAGATACATGGAACACATCGTGAACTTGAGAGAGATTCGGTGGAAGCGCCAATCGGTAATCTACCTTCCCAACACGATCCAGTATTTCAAAAGGACCGATATATCTAGGGCTCAACTTCCCCTTCTTTCCAAATCTCATAACCCTCTTCCAGGGAGATATTCGTAAGAACACTTTATCACCCACTTCAAACTCTAGGTCTTTTCTTTGGTTATCGGCATAACTTTTCTGTCGACTCTGAGCTGCTCTTATGTGTTGTTGAATATATCTGACCTTTTCTGCCATTTCATCAACGAGATCAGGTCCTAATAGCTTTCTTTCCCCAACTTCATCCCAGCAAGTTGGAGTCCTGCATTTCTTTCCATAGAGAGCTTCATAAGGAGCCATCTGAATACTGGAGTGAAAGCTATTATTATAAGAAAATTCCACCAAAGGTAGGTGTTGATCCCAACCTCCTTTGAAATCCATAGAGCAAGCTCTCAACATATCTTCTAGGGTTTGAATTGTTCTCTCAGACTGACCGTCTGTCTGGGGATGATAAGCAGTGCTGAAACTCAACTCTGTATCCAGAGTATGCTGAAGACTTCGCCAGAACTTCGAGGTAAATCTCGGATCCCGATCAGATATAATAGAAAGTGGTACTCCATGCAATCTTACCACTTCCTTTACATATATCCTGGCAAGCTGATCTAGAGAGAAATCCTCTCTAATAGCAATGAAGTGTGCAGACTTTGTAAGACGATCAACTATGACCCAGATAGCATTATTGCCTTTGGATGTTTTAGGAAGTCCTGTGACAAAGTCCATAGTGATGTTTTCCCATTTCCATTCGGGTATGGGTAATGGTTGTAACATCCCCTTAGACTTCTGTCTCTCAGCTTTAACTTGTTGACAAACCAAGCATCGAGAGACATATTCAGCAACATCTCTTTTCATGCCATCCCACCAGAAGTAATCTTTCAGGTCCCTATACATCTTCGTGCTTCCAGGATGAATAGAGAATGAAGAACTATGAGCCTCATCCAGCAGCTGTTTCTTTAATTCGGGGATGGGAGGAACACAAATCCGATTCCTGAACTTTATTATCCCATCACAATCAAGGTTGAATTCAGGAACATTTCTCACCTTCTTTTGTAACTCTACATCTTCTTTCTGTGCCTCTTTAATCTTCACATGTATAGATGGTTGAACATTCATTTGAGAAAGATAAGATTTTTCCCCTTCCATTATAATTCCAAGATCCATCCTTTGTAAATCCATAAATATTGGATCTTTTGTGATCCTCATCATGGATAAACTAGCATGGTCTTGTCGACTTAATGCATCTGCCACCTTGTTTGCTTTCCCAGGGTGGTAATGGATTGAGCAGTCATAATCCTTAATCAGCTCCAAGCATCTTCTTTGGCGCATATTCAACTCCTTTTGTGTGAAAATATACTTTAAACTTTTATGATCAGTATAAATATCACACCTTTCACCATAAAGGTAATGCCTCCAAATCTTTAATGCAAAGATTACCGCAGCCAACTCCAAATCATGTGTTGGGTAATTTTGCTCATGGATTTTCAACTGTCGTGAGGCATAAGCTATCACCATATCATTTTGCATAAGAACACACCCCAATCCCTTCTTGGATGCATCACTGTAGATCACAAACCTTTCTCCACTACAAGGCAGTGTGAGCACAGGTGCACTGGATAACCTTCTTTTCAACTCCTTGAAATTCTCTTCACATTCCTCTGTCCAGACAAACTTAACTCCTTTCCGAGTCAACTTGGTGATTGGATTAGATAACCGTGAAAAATCTTTTACAAAACGTCGATAATATCCATCCAAACCAAGAAAACTTCGGATCTCAGTTACTGTTGTTGGTCTTGACCATCTTTCGATAACCTCTGTTTTTGCTGGATCCACAGATATCCCCTCTTTTGAGATTATATGACCCAAAAATGCAACTTTTTGAAGCCAAAATTCACACTTGGTAAATTTGGCATAAAGCTTCTCCTTTCTCAGGGTCTTCAATATAATTCTCAAGTGATCTTCATGCTCTTCCTTGCTCTTTGAATAGACAAGAATATCGTCTATAAAGACTACCACAAATTGATCAAGATAGTCTCTAAAGACTCTATTCATTAGATCCATGAAGAAAGCAGGGGCATTAGTAAGACCAAATGGCATCACTATAAATTCATAGTGTCCATACCTTGTACGGAAAGCCGTCTTTGGTATATCCTCCCTTTTGACCCTTAATTGATGATACCCTGAACGAAGATCAATCTTGGAAAAGTATTGAGCTCCGCGTAGTTGGTCAAATAAGTCATCAATGCGTGGGAGAGGATATTTGTTCTTGATAGTGATCTTGTTAAGTTCTCGATAATCAATGCAGAGTCTCATTGATCCATCTTTCTTCTTAACAAATAGAACATGTGCTCCCCAAGGTGACGCACTAGGGCGTATGAATCCCTTATCAAGATTCTCTTGGAGTTGCTTCTTCAATTCCTGCAACTCAATTGGGGCCATTCTATAAGGTGTCTTTGAAATAGGCAAAGCACCCGGTACGAGTTCTATTGAAAACTCAACTTCACAATTTGGTGGAAGACCTGGCAATTCCTCCGGAAAGACATCATGAAACTCCCGTACAATGGGCATATTCTTAATCGTGAGTTTCTCACCAACCATTTGAGATAAATAACCTTCATTTAGTGGAATCAATACCCATAATATGGAAGAAATTTCCACTGGAAGGTTATGTTCATCCTTGCATTGATAGACGATCGTAGGTTGATCTGGAATATGAAATGTGACTTCCCTTCTTTGGAAATTGATATGAGCTCCATGTAGAGAAAGCCAATCCATTCCAAGAATCACATCAAATTCCACTAAAGGAAGGATCACAAGATTTGCAGGAAGCACTTTCCCACAAACTTCGATCGGAGAAGAATTATAAACTTCTGATGCGATTGATGTGCCATTAGGTGTTGTCACAGCTAACTCAACATCTAATTGTTGAGGTAATACGGTGATACCCTTAGAAAATTTTTCAGAAATAAAAGAGTGGGTGGATCCAGAATCAAATAAAACATTTGCTACTTTAGAGTGGATGGTAAGTGTACCTTTCACCACATCGTTATCGTACTCCACATCGCTGATAGAAATTGCATGTGACTTTCCTTTGTCTTTAGCCTTAAGAGTTTGTTGACGTCGACCATCATCATCAACCCTTGGATTTGGGCATTGATTGGCATAATGCCCCATCTCCTTGCACTTGAAACATTGAAGTGTAGCAGGTTCATTCTGTGTATCCCTTCCTTTGTTTGCATCATTAGACATCTTCTTCCCATTATCACGGCATTCAAATGCCCGATGACCTTCCTTTACACATTTAAAACATTTACTTGTCCCTTTAATACAACTCCCTCCATGTTTCTTTCCACACTTTGAGCATAAGGGAAAGTTC
Source organism: Viscum album (assembly GCA_963277665.1). Taxonomy (NCBI): domain Eukaryota; kingdom Viridiplantae; phylum Streptophyta; class Magnoliopsida; order Santalales; family Viscaceae; genus Viscum; species Viscum album. The sequence continues at coordinate 484,475,165 of OY728139.1, forward strand.
ATCTTCTTTTCCGTGTTCTCTTTAGATTTTGCTTTGAATTCCATCTTCCTCTTCTTATCAAACCCATGTGACTGATGGGTTACTCCAATCTCCATCTCGACTTTGAGAGCACATCGAACGATTTCCTCATAGCTATTGAAGTCCCTTATGGCTAACGCCCTTCGAAGACTTGGTTTTAAGCCACTAAAGAATCGATCGATCTTACTCTCAGGTTGGATAATAATACCAGAAGCGTACCTTGCAAGTCTTGTAAAATTTGCTTCATAGGTACTAACAGATTCATCATCCCTTTGCTTCAGTTCAAGGAACTCTTTCTCCATCTTTGTTCGGAGAATACGAGGGAAGTAGTTATTGAAAAATAAGTTCTTGAACTCGTCCCATTCCATAGACTCAATTTCATCCCTTTGCCTCGTATTCTTAACAAGATTCCACCATTGATCCGCATCTCCTTCCAAACAATACACTTCTAGGATGACTTTATCATGCTCAGAACATTGAAGAACTGAAAATATCTTTTCAGTAGTACTAATCCATTGTTCAGCAACTAATGGATCAGTAGACCCGCTGAAAGATGGTGGACGCTGCCTCATGAAGGATTCAACAGAATGTTGCTCCCTTCTTTGTTCGTTTGGAAATCCTGCATGATTCATAGCTTGAGAAAGTTGTGTGAGCATGGCTACAAGATTTTGCATTCTAGCTCCCATATCGTTTGGTTGCTCAGGGGGACAATCATTGCATTGCCCATCGCATTCCGCATTAACACGGTTCCTTCGGGTTCCAGCCATTGACTAAAACCAAGAAGAATAGTGTGAGCAACACTAATTATAATAGGAAACCACATAATTCAAGAATAAAATTTTCATGCTTGAGGTCTTATCCTAGGTTATTCAAGGCCATTTCTAAAACACTAAGATTGTGTTCTATGCTTAGACTTATCCTTAGGGTTCTTACTAAGGCTTTCACATCCTAGTTTCCAAAGGTTGACTATAACCTCCCTCTGATACCAACTATAACGACCCACACTTTACATACATTGCTAATACTTCAAAATTGAATCACACTTATTTCAACATATGACAAAACCACAAAGGACCGTATAGGTATAGTGTCTTTAGAAACTGGGGAAACATAAAAAACTGGTTCATAAATCTTCTACAGTGTCTCCCATTTATTTCATCATATCTAGGGTCCCTTTTAGCATATTCTACTTAATATCCATCTTCCTGACCTGGGGAAAAGAAAACATAAAAGGGTGAGCTCAAATTCTCAGCAAGGGCAAATAAAGGAAATAAAAATCATATCATATCTTTATGAAAATCAAAACCTGCAAAAGAGATCATAATATCTTAACATGGAATAAATCATAGAAGTGAAAATGAGATCCCCATAATCATAACATAAAACTTGAATCTTTGTGGCATGCACACATAATCATGGAAAATCATTTCTTGTTAGTCATGACTCATTGCCAAGACTATCTTAGTGGACAAAGTCCCTTTCTGAACCGAGTTCACTCCTCGTTTCAGTCCTGTATCACTGAACCGAAATAACCTTCCGTTCCAGCCATGTCTATCTCATGAGATATAAAATCATTACCCAATGCATTGGAGAGAGATATAGGTCCCACCCATCTTATAATGAATCCTTTCTTATGTGTGCCACATAATCATAAAACATACATCATCGCATAACACATGTAACAAAAATGGGATTCTTGAAACATCATGACATCATAAATCAATTCATATATGATAAAGGAATTCATAAACATAATTCCATCACAACATAGTCAAACCAATGTAAAAATATGGATAGAAACAGAACCCTTTATTATCTTAGATGGAAAATAATTTTGATAAAACACTTGAATTGAATTCTTGAGGAAAATATCCTTTCTTCTTCAAAAACATTTTTCCTTTCATAACATGTCATACAACTTTAAAATAAAAGAAGTTGATTAAAAATAAACTTGAAAACTTGTAAAGGAAGCTTCTTTGAAGTAATGTTTTAAAAATCCATTCATGCCGTATAAGTTAAAAAAAACATTCTTCGTACTTTTTTCGGAAAAGTCAAAAAGTACCTCGTACGGAAAAACGACAAAAGAGTCCTTTCATATTCTTTACTAAAAACTCACCTAAGGGTAAAATTGGATTTAAACTATTTCAAGTGGATGGAAACAATATTACATATTTAGGGAACATGGATGTGGATGATAAAATACACCCCAGTAAATACTTACGAATAAACAATCTCGGATAAAAATGAGATTGTGATATTTCCCTTACCTTAGGTCCGATTTGCTTTGTTCGTGTCCGAAGCTCCTGTATAATGGTTTAAATAATGTTATTGACTTATTCTAGAATCATACATATTGATATGAGATCATATATGGTCATATTATTAGCTTCTTGTTAGTAATATTTCATTGTTACTTGTTACTCGGGTCTTTATAACTTTTTGTTCTTATGCGTGTTTTGTCGAATAAATTCTTATTATTATCTTTAGGTTATAGATAATTCATTTCCAGAATGGTATTAGTGTAGTATATACCATATTCATTCATTCAATTCATTTATACAATCATTATGAAATGAAGATCATGTAGAACGAGTCGCATCACATCGTGGAGACGGTATTCCGTACGTACGCACGAGTGATGATATCGTGCCTATGATCGTGGAATTGTATTGGAGTATATATATATATATATTATTTCAGTATCAATATTACTTAATAATAATCATATATAGTTACTCATTACACCATTATACCCATCCTTGTAAGGTGATGGTGGAAAATAGATTACACCACGGCGTGGAGACGGTATTCCGTACGTACGCACGCGCGGTGATTTCATTTTTCCGTAGGATGGATAGAAGGTGAATTAGGGTTGTTTCATATTTATAATAACATATCAGTATGTAAGTAATACTGATGTTATTACTTTATCATGAAACAACTAAAGAAGAAGAAGTTGAAGAAGAAAGAAATTGAAAAGATCGGTAATGGATATTACCTCTTCTTTGGAACGCCTTTTTGAATCCTCCACTTAAGGAACTAAGATTGGTCTTTGGAGAAGACCAGGACCTCTAGGATTATTCTAGGGAAGTGGAGAAGGGAAAATGGCAGGGGTTGGCCGAGCTTGAGTGCTCAAATTGGTGTGAGGAGGAGGGGGAGGAGGTGCCCTTTTATAAGGGAGGAGAGGGGCACCTTAGGAATATCTCAAAATATTATTTTATATTAAAGTCAAAAATCGGTTTATAATGGTTCCAAAGGGTCTTATTTCGAATCTAAAGTGGGGATGGGTCTAAATACTATCAACCAATAGAATTTAGACAAGTTTAGGATATTATTTTAACCTTATCAATTAAATTTAACTCTAAGTTAAATAATTTAACTTTTACCATGTCTTTTTGTTTTCTTTCACTATATGGTTAATACACTTACTATAACATGCCAAACGAACCCCAAATTGTTTATTATTAATATATATATCCTTATCTAAGTCATTTGGCCGAACCTTAGATTTTTAGTAATAAAATAACAATTAATAATATAATATTTGATTTAAAAACTATTTTGTGTCAATTTTGAAACTATTTGATATATGATTTTTGTCAAAGTCATAACAGAATTATATGTTCGAACCAAGTTGATTAAATCAATACTAATATATCATAGTAACCTAGAAAATTAGTGGAATTCATAAAAAGTCTCAAATTACATTTATTTTGGTATTTATATTATCAATTTTGTCAATATTTCATTAATAAGATAATTACTGCATCATCTTTGTGTCATAAATAAATTAAATTATTTGATGTCTAAAAATTACAAATAAAATACCATCATGTAGGAAATCTTTTTATATTTCTAATGAATATTTACAATCGAATTTATCATATGTATAACCCTATATTAAAAATGATTTACTTATTAAACTTTGATTTTAACTATTTTAACCCTTCTTTAAATAAATTAATAATAAATGTCCTAATCTAATCCAAGTGGGCCTAAATGGTCATATTTTATTCCTAAGTTTGTTTTTGGTCGAATTACACTTGTCCAATAGAATTAGGACATGTGTTAGGGTAATATTAATATCATATTTACCCTTAGTTACCCTATTTACTATTAACCGCGGTAAAAATAGTAAAAAGTTACTATTCACCAAAAAAATATTTTCATCTCATTGAACCACATTTTAGTCCTTGATATTAACCGTGTCTCTCGGATTTTTGAAATTCCATTCACAGAAGCGGTAAAATTAAGTTTTATGCAAAAATTCAGTTTTTAACCTACCACTTAGTGGTTTCACTATTCATCAAAAATTGAAAGTTTTCAGAAAAATACCAAAATTTCACCCTAGGCTAATTTCGATATTCTGAGTCCAAAAATGAAGTCCATTTTGAAAAATAAAATTTATAAAATTTCAAAAAGTGGTTATTACTATTCATAACGGCTAGTTTTAATAGCATATTGTTGTTTAGTGAAACTCGGTATTGCGTACGACGCAAGCTATCGAGGAAGGTCGCGATTGCGTGTAAAGCAAGCCAAGAAAGTGTTGTGTAGAAAAAGATTCCTTTGATGATTTATATAACATAAAAGTCTCGGGTGTTACATGTGGCCAAGTGATTTCAAGGTTATTCCCTAGTACATTGAACACATGGTGAAGAAAATGTGTAAACCATGGTCTTGAAGATTTTCAGATTTTGAGAAAGATAATGGGACAGATATACTTGAATGACTATTTTAAAATATAGATTCGTGTATATTGTCATAAAAAACTAAAGGGGAAAAAGTTACTATAACTAATAATGAAGTTACCATTACTTTACAAACCTGTTATGGGGGCTGTATTATACTGATCCAACTGGGTCATATACTACATATCCAAATAATGGCATCTTTTGGCTGAAAGGACTGTTATGTAGACAACTTATGCAAGACTGCCTAAGGGAATGTGCTGCATAGTCAAGAAAAAGACCTCTTAAATTTTAGCAACTATGTCACTATAAACCATAAGAAGATTATGAAAATCTGGATATACTCAAGATTAAGAGTATGAAATGTGGAAGGAGGTATTTCTCAACGCACATGAGAAATATTTGAAACAATATTAGTCATGAGTTTAATGTCTCTTACATAGATCTGACTCATATTCAAAATGGAGACTTTCTTTGTTTCCTCTGAATTAATGTTGTAATGTGTAGTTTTAAGTCTTGCAGTTAGGACATTGATAACCCCATAAAAAATTGAAAACACATTATTTATATAAATAATCCATTAAACCAATTCCTAAGCCCACGTGAGCTATGCTCGGTGTGAGAAACAAGGAGCAATAAGGCTTTCTTTTACAATATAAAGGTGACCCAAGTGAGTAATAGAGGTGTTAAATTTCCATGTAGTTTAACGTCATGTGGTAAGGATGACAATGAAGCGATTTGAAAAAGAAAGACATATTGTGACTGGATTAAGGGATAAAACCCAAGTGTCATTATGTGTCTTTCCGGGGAATGAATCAAGTCATACATAGTTCTTAAAACATTCCCTATGCATATTTGAATCTTATATAAAAAACAAAAGGGTTTTTTTGTGTGCAGCTGAGCCTAATATTGGAGATCTAGGCGTCTCTACATATCTCATTGAAAATGAGAATCAAACCATATGTAGTTCTTGAAATAATCATTCCTCATGCTAATGGAGTTTGACATGAAGAATGGGGGTTTTTTACACGTTCTGAGAGAATGTTAAATCTTAAAATATAAAATAGTATAAGGATCAAATCATATGTCTTAAGGAAACACTCTCTATAGATCTGATTCATATATAGGTGGAGAGAAAAAAACAAGATTTTGTGATTGTGGTTGGGCCCAAAATTGGAGATCTAGGCATCTCTACGTATCTCATTGAAAATGAGAATCAAGCCATACATAGTTCTTAAAACACGGTCTCTATGTAGATCTGACTCATACATAGGAAAAAGAGGGACTCATATACTACTAAGGAGTAGTGATGATGTCAATGATATTTTCTTATGGAATCTTCTGACGTAAAATAGAGAAGACGTTAGTTGTACAAATGATGTCATGTAGTTTAATGTCATGCGACAAGGACGAAGATGCTACACATTTTAATGTCATACAGAATGGATGCTTATGGTTGTTATGCATTTTAATGTCTTGAAACAAGGACATGGTACTGCGCAGTTTAAAGTCTTGTAGTGAGGACTATAGTGGTTGTTATTCAGTTGAATGTCTTGCAACTAGGACATGGGGCTGTGCAGTTTTAAGTCTTGCAGCATGGACATGGTACTGTGCAGTTTAAAGTCTTGCAGTGAGGACTATGGTGTATAATTACACAAAGTATTTCTTCAAAAATCTTGCATTGGTTAAAGATGTAATGTTCTCTCTATCCATTGAGATTAAAACATAAGCTCCATTTGAATATACCTTATGTATGGAATAAGGTCCTTCCCATTTTGGTTTAAGTTTTGGAGGTTTCTTTCCTGGTATCATTGGAGTTCTAAGGACCAATACCAATTCTCCTTGAAGTAATGAACAAATGTGGACTTTTTTATTAAAATATCATGATATTCTATTATGATATACTTCTAAATGATGCAATGTATGCAATCTTTTCTTGTCTAATCTTTCGAACTCATTGAATCGTTTATGAGATCTTTCATCTGCAGACAACTGATCACAGATTGCAACTCTAAGTGAATGCAATTGTATTTCAATTGGTAAAACTGCTTCAGTTCCATATACCAATCAATAAGGAGTTGCTTGGGTGGAAGTATAGGTAGTTGTCCGATAATCCCATAAAGCATTCACAAGTTTATCAGGCCATGATTTCTTATCTTTATCCACTATCTTATGGAGTATATTTGATAAAGTCTTATTGGAAGCCTTTATCTATCCATTTTCCACTGCATGATAGTGAGATTAATGGTTGGACTGGATATTATGTTCCTGATAAAACCTTTTTACTTTAGCAGAACAAAAATTGGTTCCATTGTACGCCAAAATAGTATGAGGGACACCAAATCTGGTGATGATATTAGTTTTGACAAAAACTAACAATGCTTTTGGCTCTGAATTCCTTGAGAGGTATTGCCTCAGCCTATTTAGAGAAAAAGTTAGTAGCAATGAGAATATAGTTGAACTACTTAGTCGTGGCAGGAGGATAGGGTCCTACTACATCCATTCCTTATTTGGAAAATGGCCAGGACTATTTGGCTATATGTAGTAACTTTGGGGGTTGATGAATGAAGTTGTCATGCACTTGGTAGGGATGAAATTTCTTAGTGAAATCTATGCAATCCTATTTCATTGAAGGACAAAAGTATCCAAGCCTTCAAATTTGATCAGAGAGTCTGTGACCAGATTAGTGGGCACCACAAGCTCCTGAATGTACTTCTTTCATGAAAACTACGGTATTTTCTCCATCAATACATATGAAGAGAATTACATCAAATACTTCTTTTTAAAGGATCTTTTGGTGGTATGGACTATTATAAAGAGTAAAATTGGTTTCTCTTCATTGGATCTGTTCTTTCTTAGCCCTGTCTAGTGGAAATACCCCATCTTGAAGATATTCTATGATGGACGTTCTCCATCCCATAGTATGACCATAAGGTTTAGAAATAGGGCTAATTTCATTAATTTCCTTCCTTTTGGTTTGAACAAAAGATTAGACCACACAACTATGGGTTATACTGATAAATATCTCATCCCGATTTAGATCTACCAAGCCTATAGCTGCATTAGCCAGTGCATCTGCTTGGGTATTTTGTGATCACGGGACATAAGATAATGTCATATCTAAGGGAAATTCAGACATTAACTCTCTGATGTAATTACACAAAGGGATTAACTCTTATTTTCTAATAGAATATTCCCCATTAATTTGTTTGATTACCAATTCTGAATCACCTTTTACCTTTAAATGATCCATTTTCACCTGAAGGGCCAATTCCAAACCTGTGATGAGAGATTGATATTCTGCTTCATTGTTGGTACCACCTTCCGATAATAGAAAAGAACAAGGAAAAACTACCTTTTATGAAAAAATAAGAACAATACCTAATCCAACCTTGTTGAGTTTAGGGTTTTCCATTCTTTTTCTTGTTGGAATTCTAGAAGCACCATCAAAATACATTTCCCATATTTGGGAATTATCTTGAACATAGAATAACTCTTCATTAGGAAGATCAATATTAAACAATGTATCTTCCGTAGATGGATGTTCAATAAGGAAGTCGGCCAGAGCTTGACCCTTCATTGACTTTTGAGGAAAAAAATGGATATAAAATTGTTGTAAAATAACCACCCACCATGCCGGACGTCTTGTAAGAATAGGACGACTGAGGAAAAATTTGAGCGGGTTATTATGATATACCAATTGGACCTCCTGATGGTGAAGATAATGTCTCAATTTCTGAACTACAAAGATTAATTCCAGGAAGCACTTCTCAATACTTGAATACCGAGTTTCCGCATCAAGCATAGTGTGATTGAGATAATAAATGATGTTTTTATTCCCAACATCATTCTTTTGGGAAAGGAAGGCACCTAGTGATCGCTCTAAAGTTTTCACATAGAGAATGAGTGGTCTTCCTTCAATTAGAGGCATCAATACTGGTGGACTAAAGAAGTATTTCATGAGGGTATCAAATGCTTCTTGTAAATCTTAATTCCATTGATAGGTAACTCCCTTCTTCATTAATCTAGTGAAGGGTAAACACTTTCCTGCCAAATTGGTGATAAAGAGCCCAATATAGGCTAAGTGTCCTTGAAGTCCTCTTAATTCTTTCAAATTTTGAGGAGGTGACATACCAAGGATTGATTTTGTTTTCTCAAGATCAACTTTGATACCACGATGGTATACAACAAAGCCAAGAATGTTTTCTAAGGTTACCCTGAAAGAACATTTCAAGGGGTTCATCTTTAAAGTGTGTTGCTGATGTTTGTGGAATATGGTTTCTAAATCAGCCAAGTGATTGAAACATTTTCTGGATTTGACAACCAAATCATCCACATAATATTCAAAAAATTTCCATAATAAGGTTTTGAAGATATGGTTCATGGGACGTTGGTATGTTGCGCATGCATTCTTTAAACCAAAGGGAATTACCCGATAGAAAAACACACCTTGAGGGGATCTAAAGACTGTATATTTTTTATCCTATAGGGCCATATAGATTTAATTATACCCAGAGTATCCATCCATGAAGTAAAGATCTTTATATCCAACTGTTTCATGAATTAGAAGTTTATTAATTGGGACAGGAAAATCATCTTTAGGACAATGCCGGTTAAGTTCTCTGAAATAAATGCTGACTCTAATTTTCCCATTCTTATTTTTCACTGGGAAAATATTAGACAACCATTTGGGATAGTGAACTTCCCTGACAAAGTTTTCTTTTATAAGCTTATCAACTTCAGCTTCAATTTTAGAGGCATAAGTTGGGTGTGTTCTCCTTGCTTCTTGCTTGAATCCATGATGTTCTTCTAGAAAACCCAAATAATGGGTGGCTACATCAGGATTAAGACCTGGAATTTCCATATAATTCCAAGAAAATATATCTCGATGTTTCTTTAGAAAGGAAGTATACACCTCTTTCTCTTTAGAGTTCATGTCTACACTAATTAGAGTGGGGTGTGGATCTTCTTTTGTTCCAAGATTTATTTCTCTGAGTTCATCCACAGTGGTAGAGATACATTCTTCAAATGCTGGAGGATAATCCTCGACATCTTCCTCTTCTTCCTCATTATGTGTTACCTCTTCTATTTTCATTTTCATAGTAGATGATGAGGCAAAACTCTCAGAGTTAGGGGAGGAGTCAATATTTGAACATCCCGAAGAAGAGGCCACTATATCTGACCCTACTGATAAGGAGGGGTTTTCTTGTGGAAATAAAGAAGGATTAGTGGATTGAGAATAAACATCTGTGTCTTCCCCTAGCATTGCTACAATTTCTTTTACTCTGATTGACAAAGTAAATGCTTTTTGTAGTTCAGTAGATGAAATAAAAACATCTCCATTCAAGCTTCCATCATTGCTTGATGTATCAATAATTTCTCCCATGCTATCAGTCTCAATTGCCGCAATTGACATTATGGAAGTTACTGGATGAGTGCATGGATTTGGTTTTCCTTTTCAATTTGATTTATGGGTAACACATAATCTATACTCAAATGTATGAATGAATTTGCTGGGATCATTTCCAGTCCATTTGGATCATTCACTCTAGTTATCTCCTTGGTCATGGGCATCGTTCATTTTGTGTGATAAAGCTCTGCCTGAATGTATTGAGATTCACATGTTTTGAATGGAGCCTTGTCACCATACAATGTCCCAATTTGACCATTGAAATAGTATTTCAGACATTGGTGGTATGAAAAATGTATGGCTGCATTTTGATGCAACCAAGGTCTTCCAAGAAAAATATTGAAGGCTATGTCCTAACAAACAACCATGAAATTTGAATCAGACATAAGATCTCCAAAATGAGTTCTGAGTGTAATTTTTCCCAGTGGTTCTTGTTTATTATTGTCATATCCTTGCAACATTAAAGTCTAAGGAGATAAGTCAGATTTAGTCAGGTCCAATTGGCGAAGTGTATGAACGAGAATGAGGTTGACCCCAGAGCCATTATCAATGAAGGTTCATTGGATATCTATGTCATTGACCTTTCCAAATAGATACAAAGGTCTGATATGCCCTTGTACCAAATGGTCTTTATCTTCATCTGTAAAAGATATGACTGTATGACATTATGTAGAATCATTCTCTATATAGTAAACCTCAACAGTAACAACTTCGGTTTCAAACTCCTGAGGACTTAATAAAGCCTCAATGAGTGCATCTCAAAGATATTTTGATAGATTCAAAGTATCCATAATTGAAAAATTGGCCGGTACTTGGGACGATTGTTTCAAAACATCATACTTTTGATCCAAAGGTCTGCATTTCCCAACATGGAGATGTGGTTTTGTAGGTGATTTGGAAGTTGATGCTTCTATTGTAGATGTACTTTGTGTTGGAGAAGGATCTATAAATACTATTGGATTTGGTAAATTATACTGTATAAGTCTATTAATCTGCTGAGAAGAAGAAGATGTGGCTTTTAATCAGTCTTCCAAATTAATTGTGCCAGAACTAGACTTGTTTTGCATGAAGAAACTCTCTGTTCTTGTTGAGATCTAAAAAGGGCTCTTCCACAAGTTTCTGCCACATATATGGTTTGAGTAGGGGTAGAGTTAAAACAATGGTTTCAATAATTCCCACATCTTCCCCTGTATCCTTGACCTTGGCCTCTTCCTCTAGTTCCCTAATTAGGCACAAGGAATTTTGTCTTACTACTATCAGAATCACCATTGGCATAAGGATCTGTTAAATAGATAATATTAATAGAACCAAAGATAAATTCTTTGTCTAATGAGGATTATTCTTGATATGTTAGTTCTGGTTGTGTCCTTTGGCGGGGCAGTGCCCATTATTCTGAAACAGATGGCATAAAATCTGTTAGGGTCAAGGACAAATTTGGCCTTGATGTGAGCTCGTCTTCTTCTAACTACTCTTCGTCTTTATAATCACTTTTATTCTTTGAAGAATGACCTTTTGATAAATATGGTTTTTCTGTGGTATAAGACATAATTGGTTGTTTCAATTGTGTTCGTAAAATAGCATGAGTTCGGTTGATCATTTTCCTGATCATCCAATCATCATTTTTTGCACACTTTTACTTTTAACTTCTTTCCATTCTCCTTCTTCCTCTAGATTGGTAGTAGTAACACATGGTACTTGAGCTAATGAACTTGTCAATTTCATTTGTCCAGAGTCTACCATCTTTTTCAGAAGGTCTTCAAAAACAAATCACCCCTAAATGGGGTGTCCCAACATCTAATGAAAAGGACAATAATTCAGATGATCTTCATCTCCATATTTATTTGGGTTCTTCGGTATTGGAAACTGAACCAAATTATTTTATAAGGCTGAGATGAAGTAACCAGGAACTTGTTCATTCCTAAAATAATAAACTTTATTTATTAATTCCTAAAATTGTTTCTGCCTTTGATCTCTTTGATCATCTTGATGATGTGTTTGTTGCTGTTGATACATAGGAGGCGGAGCCCTTCGGTATGATGAGGGTCTTGAAGTAGATGTAGGTACAGGTTCCTGTTTGAGTGTGACTGTAGAAGCCTATGCCATTCCTATTCTCATTCCAGGAACTGATGGAATTACATGAGTTTTATCCTTAGTTTCTATAATAGAATCTTCTATCTGCTAAGAAATTGAAGTAAGGTCTCGAAACCCTCCTGTGTATTTCACAGGGATCAATGTTATGCGTAATTCATCACGCAAATTTTCCACAAAGATTGGAAGAAACTCTTCCTGATGGAGTTCCAACCTTAAGGAATATATTAATCCCTTCCATCGAGAAATGAAATCTAAAACTCTTTTATTCTACCTTTGTTTACAATTGGTAAGATAAAAAACTGTCGTCTTTGGTAGCATTGAGCTAAATTGAAGAAGGAATTTATGATGGAGATCTTCCCATCCAGTAATTGATCATGATTGCAAACTTGTGTACCAGAAAAAAGCTGGTCCTTGTAATGACTACACAAAAAACCTGAGCTTAACTACTTCTTATTGTTGATAGGTTCCCATCATAAGATCACAACGAGAAACAAAATGTGTTAAGTGTCGTTCCAGATCTCCCAAACCATTAAATATTGGGAATGTGGTATTCACAAAATTTTGTGGGCGAGGAATTTCATCCACCCATTCAGGGTAAGCTCTCTTTTCAGGCTGAACTGGTGCACGAAATTCCTCTATAGCTTCCAATCGAGTCGTTAATACCTCAATTGTCTTCATAAGCATTTGGGGAATGTCCAGATGAGCTGTATTCTGTGTAGGTATAACAACTGGAGCTTGAGCTAGTGAAACAACTGGTAAAACCACTGATGGTGGTGCTAATATTTGTCTTGGATAACCCATGGGAACATGTCTATCAGGATTTTCATGGTCCTTCTTTGATTTTGTACCCAATAGAGGGAATCCATTATCTACATCTGTAGTTACTAAAAATCCCCTTTGCAGAGGAGTTTCTATAGGACTTTCAAGTTGAGGATTTGTCTGGGGAGTATGCCTAGCAAAAATGCTGCCTCGAAGTAACTCTGTGTTGATTCTTTTCAACTCTTTCATTTCCTCTTCTTCTTGTGCAAACCTCTCTTCAAGTGAAAGAGATTAACCTTCTCCAGTGGAAAAGTGAGATGCAATCTGACTTTTTTCCTTTCCCCTTGTTAGATGCCTTTTAGAGAGGGGGAAGTTGGTTATTTGAAGGCATACCTAGATTCTGGGTAAGCCTTTGATTTCATGCACAAACACCTTCTTCATTTGCCTCAGTGTGTACCATATTATGGACAAGAACTTCATCTTATGATTTCCTTGAACTGGATTGTTTCTCTTAAGGATCCTCTGCAATGGTGTTAATGACATTTACTGATTCATAATGCATCAAAGGCATTCTATTAATGTTTTTGCTAGGTCATCTTATTTTGAATCTTTCATGAGGCTCCGATCTCCTATATAGAATTCCTTGGAACTATTTTGCGGACAGTAACATGAAGGGAATCATTGGATAGTTTAGTTTTATGCTTTCTTTGTGGCTTCTTCCCTAATCGGAAGAAAACTGACTTCCGTTGAGAATGGGATTGTAGATGTGAAAAAGCCCTGAGCCCAGCAGGTTGGGGTTTTTCTTTTTCTTCTTCTTAAAATATTTGAATGTTGTTTAATGAATTTGAAGTTTGAGTTAAATGATCCCTTAGCTTGGTAAGATGGGGTGATTCTTGAACTGCTATAACTGAAATTCGTGCAGCTGCTCTTCTGATTTTATGGAGTTTGGTTCGAATATTTGCTGGATGCATTATCCAATAATCATTCAAATCATATGTTTCAGAAGATCCCTATGCTATTTCAGATATTTTCATCCTCTGATGCCTATAATCCTCTAAATGGGATTCCTGTTCAAGATTCTTAGATGCTTGATGTAAAAGTAGCTCAACAACTTCTTTTCTTTGGGTCTGATTATGATGAGAACTAGTTGAGGCCTGTTCTTGAGCATACATTTTATTACATACAAAACCTATTTATTGGGGTTGACTGTGGGCAATAACATTAAATGAAACCACTTTTGGAAGACTTTTCTGATTTTGGAGTGCAGTGAAATTCAATGCTTCATATGCACCCCATCCTCGGATGTGAACACTAGATGGGGAATTAGAAATTGATTGGCATAGCATTTTTAGAGCATTGAGACATACGTGCTGAAGAGTTCTCTACTATTTTTCAATCTTTGGATGTTGGGAAACTGAGTGAGATGCCAAGTCAATTTTTCATTTCAACTCTTCTATTACCTTTACTTGATTTTGATATTCATCATATGGTAATACATTGGTTTTCAAGTGACAAATAGTATTTCATAAGTTGAGATGAATGTCATGAATGCAATCTTCTTTTATCAATTTTGGAATATCATACTGAGAATTTTCTAAATGCCAGAACATGACTGGTATTTCTCCTTTAGTTAATTGTTTCCTCATGTTTAACACGTCTTCGTCATCTTTCATTAGAGGTTTTTCCACTTGATCTGACCAAAGTGGATGCTTTGTATTAGAAGACAAATATCCCAAGGGAGGTTCAGAGAATTACTATTACCTTAAGATATCCTCTGAATGAGAATGTGTTTCACCCATAAATGACAAGGCATCAGACATAACTGGACTTGTGTTTGCAAGTGCCTCGATATAGGAGGGATTTATTATTGCTACATTGTCAATTATGAAATTGTTTTGACAATGAGAGACACTACTGCGGAGAGGAATTTCGCAGTGAATTCCATCATGGGGAGGATCACCTTGGTGAATTACAGCAAGGGATAAATCTTCTTGCTCTTTGGTATTCTGGCCACACGGAGGGTTTCCATGGCTCTCATCTAGAGATAAGAACTCTGTATTGACCGAATATTCATGAAGCAAGCCTTCCTGATGAAGTGTTCGATGAGAAACATTAGAATTACAACTACCACTCCCAAAATTTAGTAATGAGAGGGTAGGATCTTGAGCTGAAACAGATAAATGTATAAGGGATTCAAGAACTCCAAAATTAAGAGGAGCTAAATCACATCTTGACTCTTGATTTTCCAACAAGGTTTGGTGATACTTCTTCTTAGATGTTCTCTTATACTTAGTTGGGGGCACTTACTGGGAGAAGTGGTTATAATGGGCAGGTGTATGTGGCTGCCTTGGAGTAGTTACTGAAACAGACCGATTAACTCTAATTGGAAAGTGTGTATATTCCTAATCTTGTTGTCCATATAATATGGGGGAGTATACCCCATGACCCTCCTAGACTGGAAAAGTGGTGTGTGTCTGCTTCAGGATGGCATAATGATGTGTCATCCCATGTGGGGGGACAGATTTATGTGTCTATTCCCCTGATACTTCTGAAGTAGTTGTTAAAATATCCTGGCATGCTTCCAGAATATGGGTAGGGATATTCATATGCTCTTTCACCATTTATAAAATATGATTGGTGACTTAAGAGGTTGGAACAAGAATATACATCCATTCCATTTCTATTGTAGGTGTATGTGCCTGCTCCTGCCCTCCTTTTCCTGTCAATGGGTATTGACAGTACTCATGCATGGGGGTATAGAGTTGGGTCAGCCCCAAATTTGTCATCGGAGCTTTCCAACTGACTTCTCTGGGTGCTACCAAACAAGACTGTTGGTAGACTTGATGAACATTGGCAGGTGTATGTGCCTTCTAGTTGTTTCCTATCAAGTATGGTTGGAATACTTTTTTTAATACTGTAAGAAAAGACTACTGACAGAAATGGTAATTATAACCAGGTGTATATTCATGTTTACCAGTTTCCACCATAATAGATTGGCAGGCTTCTTTAAATGCAGTTAGACAAGCCTGCTAACTAGATGATAACTTATAACCAGGTGTATGTGCCTATTTACGATACTCCACCAGGTTTATCTGGTGGGATTGGTGAGTTGCTTTCAGATGAGCCTGCTGAGCAACCAAATTAGGACGGACTGATGTATGTTCCCGCTCGTTGTTTTCCATCAAGTTATGTCAATGGAATTCTATGAAAGAGGAAAAGGTGAGAACCTACTCCCTATTGACCAGACGTTGTCCCCAATAGTTGGTCTTGTGTGCCCAAGTATGAGAGACCTGGTCCGAATGTCCAGAGGCAACACCCCCATCATGTTGGGGGTTCACAATCGCATGATTCTAGAGGTGATTTATTTTGGGAGTCCTCAAGAAGGACTCCTGTATTCTTGAATTGAGGCCTTGAGTGACCTCTTGATCCACCTCCCTGTATTATTTGAAGGACTGGTTGTTACGTTCCGGGGATAAGGACCCGAAACAGTTGGAGACAGTGGTTGGTAACATCTGCTTCTTGATCATTGGTCGTTGTTGGCCAGATGATTGAGGATTGTTGTTGACCTGGAGGGCCTATCGAGAAGCCTCCAAAGTCAGGATTGTACCGTGCTGGTGATATTCCTTTACCAGCACATTAGAATCCCAATGTTGAAGATGCTGGGTTAGTGATAAAATCCTTCCTATGGATGGAGATCTAGCTTAATCAGTAGTCGAGAAGTTCACAAATGTTGTCTTGGAGAAATCCATTCTTTGGATTGAAGATAATTCTGTGGAGAACTGAGTATAATAACAAGATCTATTAAAACAACATCTTTTTTAGATGGATACATGCATGATTGATTCTTTTGTCTGGCCTTCCTTTATCAATTGATAGGGGCCTAACAAGTGTGTACCATTATTAAACTGGTTAAGGATTCATGTCGGGTTCACCATTTTTGTTTCGTAGTTCCTTGAAATATGTATTTTGGATTTAAGAATCACTATTTCCAGGTGGTTTCCATTGGATTTATTCATGGAACCAGAAACTTACAACACTTCTTTATCCAAAGAGGACCTACCTTCCAAAGGAATGCGTTTATTAGGTTTTAACTTTAAGATACTTAAGAACGTGTATTGGTCGAGAGGATGGGAGGTCGGACCATCACACCCTTTGGGGGGGGGGAATTATTGTATATTTCGGGACTCTCTTTGTAAAATTAAAATATTTTCATGAATCTTTATTAATTCACCAAGTATATAATAAGCATCCATTGAAATTTATAATCACTTATTAACATGTGTAAAACTTTAGAATCATCTATATGTATTCATAGTTCTTAATTAATGGAAATATCCATATGTATTCGAGGTTTTCCATCAATGGTATCCTCTAATATACTGATTAGAGATTCTTTTAATCATCATTGTGATGATACTGGTTTTTAATCCACTGATTGGGGAACTCTGGAATTTATTGTCATCCAGGGAGACAAAGGTTTGGTTTGATTTTGGGATTGTGCCCATAAAATGGGCTACCTACGTATCCCTTTGAAAGGAAATAGAACCCTCGTAGTTCAATGACACTAAAAGGGAAACATCATACCTTTTAAGGTCATGTGATAAGGACCTCTAAGAGAAAGGTGATTAGTTGAAACTTAGTGTGGGACTTCTGCTGAAGCAGCCTAAGGAACTTGGAAAGTATATGGATTTCCAAGTATGATCAAACCCTATTGGGAATATAGCCTAAGGAGAATAGGTTTGACTTGAAGTGTTGGGTTTGAACCTCAAATAGGCTTCCTACGTATCCCATATGGATGGGAATCAAAGACCACGTAGATCGATATGTCTTGTAGGAGAGTATGGTCCTTTGAGAGAGATGAGTTTGGGCTTACTTCCTAAAAAACGATGCCTTGATGATTTGAGGATTGAATTTGGGCCTATTTTCTAAGGAGGATGCCCAAATTCGGAGAATTAGGATTGGATTCTTGAGGAGGATATCTAGTGAGCTCGGGATCTGAAAGAGCTTCCTACATATCCTGGTTTGAACAGGAATCAAAGTTCTCATAGTTCCTTCGATCATGCAAATGTTGTAATCGTGACAAATCTATAAACCCACGTGAGTCATGATCGGTGTGAGAAACAAGATAATGTCAAAGATTCAACAAAGAAATTCACATGTTCAAAATTTTCCTCCATGCTGATGGAAGAGGGAACATCGACCATAGAAGAGGGCGAGGCGACATACCTTCCCTCTGTTATATTTACATTGGACAAGGTTCCAATGTAAGGAAGAAGGGGTTAAGGTGAGGGGATTATACCAGGATGGCTGCCCTAAAATTGGTCTTGGTAGAGGAGGGAGACTTATCCTATGCTTGTGTGGAAAAGCAATAGGTGAACCATACCTTCTCTACCAGAAACCTGAGACCCCGAGTCATATCTTTGAGAAAGGAGAGGCCAGGGATCCAACCCTCCTTCAAACCAGGAACTTCCCAACACTGTTTTTGGGAGAAAGGTCCATGTGACTATGGATATATAGACCCAAAAACATCCCATGAACCCTAACCCCATTTTGAAAAAAATGTGGGAACCCTGAGACATGCTGATGTGCCTCTTCGAAAGGTTTGATAAGTCAGGAGGTTTTGGTGGAGGCTTCAACTTAGTCCCTTTCAGATAAGGGAACCAAGGAAGGAGATACCATACCATGAATGAATTTTTTTAAGGGTATTTTAGTTAGTCGCGTAGGTCCCTCACACATGTATTCTATGTAGTTACTCCACATATATGTACCTCATATTTAAACCATACAGGTAGGGCGTGTAGGTAAACCGCATAAGTAGGGTGCGTAGGTAAACCGCGCCAATAGGGCGTGTAGGTAAACAACACAGATAGGGAATGTAGGTAAACCACAAAGGTATGGATGATGAATGAAAAATGGGAAGAACTTCAAAACATGCCTATCTAATTTAATTATCTCTTCTATCATGGTTTAGAGAGATACTTGAGACAATTTTAAGGATCTAGGCGAAATATCTATGCAATGGGAGCTTCAGAGAGTCTTTCACTTTTTTTCAGTTCTGAAATGGGGAGACCAAGGGCTCTATTTATAGGCACAGATGGTCCTGGTTGAAGAAATGTTTGCTCACACAGGTGCTTTATGCATCTCTACCACAAAGGTACTCCGCGCAGGTGCTCAAAACATCTTCAAGCATGGAGCTATGCCGCGTAGGTCCGTCACGTAGGTCGGCCGTGGATCTCCTTTGCGTAGGTCAGCTACGCAACTCCTTTTCTTAGGCCTATGAAGCTACTCTATTGAAAATATCTCTAGGAGTATTGGGGATTTTACTTTGTACACTTTGAACCTTGATTCAGGATTTGAAATATCCAGAGTTCTTCTTTATAATATTTTTGGTTTCTTTCTCATGTAATGTCAACAAAGCTCAAATGGAGTTTGGAGATCATTATAGAAATGTGTTTTATTCTGGTTTCGTGTTTTATTATTATGTATCTAGTCTTCTAAATACACTAGGATTTTTGATCCTTTGTTTGTATTTGATGGAAAACAATGCTTAAAAACCTGTAATAATAATTGTAAAAGGATAGGGTTTCTATAGTTGGTATCAGAGAATGGTCTGTTTATTTTTGGGGATTATGACTAGAAAAATTTAATACTAACCCTGGGGATAATTATATAAATCTAGATAACCTATATTGAAACATATGGAATCATAAGTTAGGATATAATTTTCATTTATAAGTTTATCATTTTATGTTTATAATAACCTCTTTATATTCTTATTAGCTAAGAATTCAAAGCCCCTATTTTTTTTTTCTTTTTTTAGTTATTAGATAGAAATAGGAGAAACTGTTCTAACATACAATGTGATATGAAATGTGATGATTTCCTGAATGATATTCCAAACTTTATTGGAATGAGAGATCATTAATTTATGATAGTATTAGCTCAACTGACTCATGTTATGAATAATAACTTGAATAATGTGGAATGTCCTCTTAGAAAGAAAAAGTTACAATCAAACACTTTATGTGACAAAGGACTCATATCTTTATTAGATATTTTGATCCCATGATCATAGAATAATATATTAAGTCCATCAAGAAGATATTATTTGTCCCCTAATGCTCATAAGAAAGGAAACTCATGCTAGTGGTATGCCATTTTGATGGGGAAGCTGATTTGGACACATTTGACAGGTATATTTTCAGTTTTTAGGGCTTGAAAGATCATGGAATAGTAGGTTTAATGGATAATAAGCACATCATGATTTTTGTTTGAAATAGATATCGACCTAATTAAGATGTGGTCCAATACTCCCTACTCCTGTAATGGCTTTGGGTTCTCTCTTCTTAGGTGGTTCTTCAATTTTCATTTGAAGTGTGACACCCCATTAACATAAATTTGGGTTAGTATTCTTGAACTACCATTACCATTATAGAATCATTAAACGTTAAAAATAATAGGAAATATGGTAATAAGGTACTTGTGTTCCAATAGTAGAACTAGGTTTGTGTGTCATCCTGTATCCCCTAGAATTTGGATTGAGGTATATGTATCTAGAAGGCCAGTTGATCTCATTTGGATTACTTTTGGGGAGAAATTTAATTGGAAGCAATCGATCATATTTAATTCATAGATTGAATTCTATCTACCATGTAAGAAATTGGGTAATGACCTATCTGTCTGTAGGGATGAGAGGTAGATGGGCATAGATTTTGGTGGCAGTGATAGTAGCCTAGCTACTGAATTTAGTGAAGGCATGATAGAGAAACCAAGGGAGAATTCTAAGGAAGATATGGTTCAGGGAAAGAGTATAGAGGGTAACTCGAAGGTGTAAGATGTTTTTAATCACCCGAGGAGGGATCTAGGAGGCCCTCAGGATAATGGAAATGCTCTTGTGGGTTCAATTAGAGCTAGTGCTTCCAATGATAAGGATGTTTTGATCTCAAACTCTTGCACCTATGCAATGGAAATGTGTTGAGGTAGTAGTAACAAACATGGAGGGGTGATTTAACTAGAAGGGTAGGGAAGTTCTAAGGTTGGTTAGTAGTGGGAGGAGCCAAGTCATGGTGGCAGTAGTCAGATGAATCTGAGGAATTTGTCCTAACTCACCTTGAATAACTACTTCAATGGTCTGAGTTCTAATAGAGGGGTAGACATATCCAATTTTCAATCAGAAATAGAGTTTTATGGAGATCCAGGAGGGTACAATAAAGGTCTGCACAATCTAATAAGGAATAAGGGAAACAGATAAAATAGGGACCTTGGGAGCTGCATTGTCTCCAAGAAGAAGAAATCCAAGGGACAAAAGGATTAATATTTTCTACCTAGTCCAATGGAGACCCTGTCAGCCAAAAAGGGTGGTAAAGAAGGCATAAAGGAGGATACAAAAATAGGAGATATCGAGTCCCTAGAGAATAACATGGTAATTTCACAGGCTGAGGCTACCTTGGAAGATTTGGTGACTTCTCAAGGGGATGTAAAAGAGATGACTGAGGAGCATGGGGAGAGGCACCTATAACTAGAGTATGTGTGGCTGGAGGAGGCTTCACATCCTCTAGAACAATAGTGTGAGGCAGTCTCTCCCAAAGTCCCTCAACAATAGGAAGCTTTGGTTCTAGAAAACATGGAACTACTCACGCACTCAGATGAATAAATGGTGGAGGGAATTTTGAAGATTAAGGCAACACATGAAGATTTTGACAAAATTATGGAAATATTTCTCAGAGTGGACACTTATATAGAGAAAGGAGAGTGGATAGATAATAAGGATCCCATATTGGTTAGAGGATTCAATATAGGGAATATAAACAAGGAGGAATACATGAAATATTAGGACTACTTGGTGTATCATTATGAAGACATCTTAAAGGATGATCTTAACACTAAATTAAATTATCTTCCCTGGAAATTGTTTAGGGATATTGATTCCAATTGGATCAATATTTTCTTTAAAAAGTCTATAGTATCATTTAGTGTTTGAAATGGTTAGCTGTGAGGGTTCTCACTTTTCCCTTAAAATTGTTTGTAATAAAAAAAGTTACATTGGCTGTGATGGGGAAGATGATCAATGGTAGAAATTGATAAATAACATGAAGTCTAAAGATCAAATGGAATCTATGTAGTGGGGATCATTCAACAAAATATTTTAAAATAAATATTTTCCCTAAACTATCTACCTTAATATGGAGAGGGAGTTCCTTAGACAGAAGAAAAAGGTAGAAAAGTTTATTAGGGTGTACAAGGAAACATTTACAAGGCATGCATGATACACCTTTGGATTTGTCATTAACACTAAAATCAAGGTGGATTACTTCTTTAGTGGATTAAATCCTAGTATATGAAAAGTATTGGATATAATAGATTTTTAAAGCTATAAGTAGACCATTCATTGTACCCTTAAGGTTGAGATGAAGATTGGTGACTCTTAGTGGTCCAATGGGCCTAGAGATGAAAAGTGAAAAATTGAGTTTAATATGGTAGGATCAATAGGTAAATCCTATGGAGTAAAGAAAATCCATCATCCCACACATCAAAAGTGTGGGTAGAAGCATAATAGGAGCTATCTAAAGGGAACTGAGTGATACTTAAAATGTGGAAAAGAGGGGCATAAGAATAATAATTTCTAAAGGGATATGAATGGACTCACTAATGCTGAATAAGAAAATAAGGTTCATATCATCATATAGCCTGCAGTATAGTGTTTCAACTACAAGTAACATGATCATTATATGATCCAATGACCTAAGCCAAGGGTTTTCAGAGACACTCAATGAAAACAACGCCCAAGGTAATAATTTAGGGAATATGATATCAACACTATTGAGGTGGATCCCAACAATGATGTGGTAGTAGTTAAACTATTTATTCATTCAAGAATAGCGAATGTACTATTTTATTCTAGTTCTATGGAATCTTTCATATCTTGTAAGTTTAGTATAACTATTCAAATTTAACCTCAAAATTTGGAGGTTGTGTTATCCATGAGAATTGGAAGTAGGGAAATTATTTCATATAAAGTTTACAACTCCTCCCCAATCTATACCTGTGGACTGAACCTCCTATAAAATCTTTTTTATTCCTTTAGAGGAGTTTGATGCTATATTGGTCTTGGATTGGATTTCAATATATAAATCCAACATTAACTTTCAGGAAAGTGAGATCACTTTTCACATCCCATGGCATCCTCAGATTCTGTATAAATGTAAGGATGAGTATGAATAACCTTTGGATTATTCCTTTAAATCATGGGTAATATTAACTTATGAGTAAGTATATTTAGCTCAAAATATTAAGAAAATGGAGAGAATCTTGCTTGAAGACATTCCCATTATGAGGGACTACACTGATCTATTTCATGAAGAATTTATTGGTCTTCCTTATGATCGAGAGGTTGAGTTATCAATTGAAACTATAATTGGATATTTTTCTATATCAAATAATCCTTATATGATGACCACCATTGAGTTGGAATAATTGAAGTAGTAGTTACAAGAGAATCTGGAAAAGGGTTTTATATGCCTGAGTGATTCACCGCGGGGTGCGCCTTTCCTCTTCATCAAGAATAATGATGGATCAATGTTCCTATACATTGATTATCATGAAATTAACAAAATCATTATAAAGAAAAATTATCCCCTTCCATAGATAGATGACTTGTTTGATCAACTGTGTGGATCCAAGTATTTTTCTACGGTGGACCTTTAGTTGGGATATCACTAGTTAAAGGCGAAGAAGGAAGATATTCCCAAGACCACCTTTCGAATGAGGTATGGATACTATGAGTTCATAGTGATTCCATTAAGTCTCACTAATAATTTAGAAATATTCATGGAATTAATGAATAAAATCTTTAGATATTAGATCAAAAAATTTGTGGTAGTCTTTATATATGATATTCTGATATACTCCAAGAAAAATGAGGAGCATGAGGAGCATTTGAATAACTTTCTAAAGAAATTTCAAAGGGAGAAACTATCTATAATGTATATTAAATGTGAGTTATGGATATATTAAGTATCATTCTTGGGTCATGTTATCACCAGAAAAGGGATATATGTGGACCCTTCTAAGAAAAAGAAAATTGAGGTGTATCCCTAAACATTATCTTATATGGAGGTCTATAGTTTCTTTGGACTAGCTGGGTATTACTGAATATTTGTAAGAAACTTCTCATGATTGTAAAACCAACTAATAATGATGAATCAGAAGGGATAAAAGTATTTTTGGACAAGTGAATGTGAAGGATGATTCAAAGAGTTGAAAAACAGGCTTATCACTACAACATTACTTACACTACCAACAATTGGAGAACTTTTTCGGGTATATAATGATGCATCAAAGGAAGTCTTAAGTTGTGTACTGATGAAAAATTATAAAGTGATATTATACACCTCAAGGTAGTTGAAAGTTCATGGGAAAAACTATCCCACAAATGATTTGGAATTGGCGGCTGTGATCTTTACATTGAAGATCTGGTGGAATAATCTCTATGGGTAGAAGTATATGATATATACAGATCAAATGATCCTCAAATATATATTCACATAAAAGTAGTTTAATTCGCACAAGATAAGATGGTTATAGATCCTCAAGGATTATGACTATTCAATCCACTAGCATCCTGGTAAAGAAAATAAAGTGGTAGATTCTCTAAGTAGAAAGGATTTTGAAACATTATTAATGAAAAGAATTTAGAAGGATCCACTCTTATTAGACTTAAAAAGGATGAATATGGTAATCATTAATGAAGGAAAATCATCAATACCTTCTCAAATGATCGATCAACTATACCTTATAGAGAAGATAAATGATTCTCTAAGAGATGATAAGGAAATTTAAAAGAAGGTGGAAGCTATCAGAAATGATAAATTCACATAGTTTAAAACTAATGAGGAAGAAGTTGTAATATTTGGGTCACAATTTTGTGTACCATCAAATCCTAAGATAAAGAATGATATTTTGAATGATGCTTATTTCTCAAATTTATCCTTCCACATTGGGAACATGAATATGTATTAAGATCTTCATGATCACTATTGGTGGGACAATATGAATATGGAGATCACTGAATTCACATCAAAGTCCATGAAATGTTAACAAGTGAATTATTAAAGGAAAAAGTATAATAGGATGATTCAACCATTACCCATAACTACATGGAAATGGGAAAAAATCACCATGTAAATTTTCACTAGAATTATGAATACATACATAGGAAATAATAAAATATGGGTTATTATGGTAGTTTTACAAAGACTCATCACTTTATCACAATTATATAGGACTTATCACTCGATAAACTTGCACATATATACATCAGATAAGTTGTATGGATTCATGGAGTACCATTATCAATTGTATCTGATCAAGATATGATATTTACCTATAAGTTCTAGAAAGGTCTCCAATATTCCCTAAACACCAAGATGAACTTCAATATATCTTATCTCCCCCATACTGATGGCCAGTATGAGTGGACTATTAAAAAATTAGAAGATATGTTTAGATCATGCTCTATGGACTTTAAAGGAGGATGAGATAAAAATATTCCATTGGTTGATTTATCTTATAATAATAGTTTCCAATCAAGAATATAAATGTCCCCATATAAAGATATTTATGGAAAGAGATGTAGAAAACTTTTATGTTGGGATGAAGTTGGAGAACATAAGTTGTTGGGACCTCAAATAGTCAAAGAAATGTTATCAAAAGGTGAGGACCATTCACCAGCACATCTGGGAAGCCCAAATTTAATAGAAGTTGTGTAAAGACAATCATCGATGGGACCTAGAGTTTGAGGTTGGAGACATGGTATTCCTCTATATATATCCATGGAAGAGAGTAATGAGATTTGTGAATAAGGGAAAGATATGTCCCAGGTATATTGACCCCTTTGAGATTCTTGATCACATCAGAACTATAGAGTATCAAGTATCACTTCCACCAACCATGTTTCAAGTACATGATGTATTCCTCATATCCCTCCTAAGGAAGTACATACCAGATCTATCACATGTACAGAATTCAGAGGTGATACATTTAGAAAATTCTCTCTCTTATGAGGAGAGGCTAGTGAAGATCTTGGAATGTAGAGATAAAGTTCTATGCAACAAGGCCATTCACCTAGTTAAATAACCGTGGAGGAACCACAAATACAATGAGGTGATGTGAGAACCATAGTAAGGAATTAAGGTGAAGTACCCTCACATATTT